>CANQJN010000026.1:5730000-8130000 GCA_947623535.1 Coelioxys conoideus
TCTGTCTGAGACCGTCTGTCTCAGACAGTCTGTCTCAGACCGTCTGTCTCAGACCGTCTGTCTCAGACCATCTGTCTCAGACCGTCTGTCTCAGACCGTCTGTCTCAGACCGTCTGTCTCAGGCCGTCTGTCTCAGTCCGTCTGTCTCAGACCCTCTGTCTCTATCCGTCTGTCTCATACCGTCTGTCTCGGACCGTCTCTCTCAGACCGTCGGCCTCGAGCCGTCTGTATCAGTCCGTCTGTCTCCGTCCTTCTGTCTCAGACCGTCTGTCTCAGACCGCCTGTCTCAGACCGCCTGTCTTAGACTGTCTGTCTCAGAGCGCCTGTCTCAGACCGTCTGTCTCAGACCGTCTGTCTCAGACAGTCTGTCTCAGACCGTCTGTCTCGGATCGTCTGTCTCGGGCCGTCTGTCTCAGTCCGTCTGTCTCAGTCCGTCTGTCTCAGTCCGTCTGTCTCCGTTCGTCTGTCTCAGACCGACTGTCTCAGACCGTCTGTCTCAAACCGTCTGTCTCACGCCGTCTGTCTCAGACCGTCTGTCTGAGACCGTCTGTCTCAGACAGTCTGTCTCAGACCGTCTGTCTCAGACCATCTGTCTCAGACTGTCTGTCTCAGTCCGTCTGTAACAGTCCGTCTGTCTCAAACCGTCTGTCTCAGACAGCCTGTCTCAGACCGTCTGTCTCAGACCGTCTGTCTCAGACCGTCTGTCTCAGACCATCTGTCACAGACCGTCTGTCTCAGACCGTCTGTCTCAGACCATCTGTCTCAGACCGTCTGTCTCAGAACGTCTGTCTCAGACCGTCTGTCTCAGAACGTCTGTCTCAGACCGTCTGTCTCAGACCGTCTGTCTCAGACCGCCTGTCTCAGACTGTCTGTCTCAGAGCGCCTGTCTCAGACCGTCTGTCTCAGACCGCCTGTTTGAGTCCGTCTGTCTCAGTCCGTCTGTCTCAGTCCGTCTGTCTCAGTCCGTCTGTCTCAGGCCGTCTGTCTCAGTCCGTCTGTCTCCGTTCGTCTGTCTCAGACCGACTGTCTCAGACCGTCTGTCTCAGACCGTCTGTCTCAAACCGTCTGTCTCAGACCGTCTGTCTCAGGCAGTCTGTCTCAGTCCGTCTGTCTCAGACCCTCTGTCTCGATCCGCCTGTTTCATACCGTCTGTCTCGGACCGTCTGTCTCAGACCGTCGGCCTCGAGCCGTCTGTATCAGTCCGTCTGTCTCCGTCCTTCTGTCTCAGACCGTCTGTTTCAGACCGCCTGTCTCAGACCGCCTGTCTTAGACTGTCTGTCGCAGAGAGCCTGTCTCAGACCGTCTGTCTCAGACCGTCTGTCTCAGACCGTCTGTCTCGGATCGTCTGTCTCGGGCCGTCTGTCTCAGTCCGTCTGTCTCAGTCCGTCTGTCTCAGTCCGTCTGTCTCCGTTCGTCTGTCTCAGACCGACTATCTCAGACCGTCTGTATCAAACCGTCTGTCTGAGACCGTCTGTCTCAGACCCTCTGTCTCGATCCGTCTGTCTCATACCGTCTGTCTGAAACCGTCTGTCTCAGGCCGTCTGTCTCAGACCGTCTGTCTCAGACCGCCTGTCTCAGACTGTCTGTCTCAGAGCGCCTATCTCAGACCGTCTGTCTCAGACCGCCTGTCTGAGACCGTCTGTCTCAGATCGTCTGTCTCAGACCGTCTGTCTCAGGCCGTCTGTCTCAGACCGTCTGTCTCAGACCGCCTGTCTCAGACTGTCTGTCTCAGAGCGCCTGTCTCAGACCGTCTGTCTCAGACCGCCTGTCTGAGACCGTCTGTCTCAGACCGTCTGTCTCAGACCGTCTGTCTCGGATCGTCTGTCTCGGGCCGTCTGTCTCAGTCCGTCTGTCTCAGTCCGCCTGTCTCAGTCCGTCTGTCTCCGTTCGTCTGTCTCAGGCCGACTGTCTCAGGCCGTCTGTCTCAGTCCGCCAGTCTCAGCCCGCCTGTCCCAGTCCGTCTGTCTTTGACCGTCTGTCTCAGACCATCTGTCTCAGACCGCCTATCTCTGTCCGTCTGTCTCAGACCGTTCGTCTTAGACCGTCTGTCTCAGACCGTCTGTCTCAGACCATCTGTCTCATACCGTCTGTCTCAGACCGTCTGTCTGAGACCGTCTGTCTGAGACCGACTGTCTCAAACCGTCTGTCTGAGACCGTCTGTCGCAGACCCTCTGTCTCGATCTGTCTGTCTCATACCGTCTGTCTCAGACCGTCTGTCTCAGACCGCCTGTCTCAGACCGCCTGTCTCAGACCGTCTGTCTCAGACCGTCTGTCTCAGGCCGTCTGTCTCAGACCGTCTGTCTCGGGCCGTCTGTCTCAGTCCGTCTGTCTCAGTCCGTCTGTCTCAGTCCGTCTGTCTCCGTTCGACTGTCTCAGACCGACTGTCACAGACCGTCTGTCTCAGGCCGTCTGTCTCAGACCCTCTGTCTCGATCCGTCTGTCTCATACCGTCTGTCTCAAACCGTCTGTCTCAGGCCGTCTGTCTCAGACCGTCTGTCTCGGGCCGTCTGTCTCAGTCCGTCTGTCTCAGACCGGCTGTCTCAGACCGTCTATCTCAGACTGTCTGCCTCAGACCGTCTGTCTCAGACCGTCTGCCTCAGACCGTCTGTCTCGAACCGTCTGTCTCAGACAGCCTGTCTCAGACCGTCTGTCTCGGGCCGTCTGTCTCACTCCGTCTGTCTCAGACCGTCTGTCTCAGACCGTCTGTCTCAGACCGTCTGTCTCAGTCCGTCTGTCTCCGTTCGTCTGTCTCAGACCGACTGTCTCAGACCGTCTGTCTCAAACCGTCTGTCTCAGACCGTCTGTCTCAGGCCGTCTGTCTCAGTCCGTCTGTCTCAGTCCGTCTGTCTCAGTCCGTCTGTCTCAGACCGTCTGTCTCAGTCCGTCTGTCTCAGACCGTCTATCTCAGTCCGTCTGTCTCAGTCCGTCTGTCTCAGTCCGTCTGTCTCACTCCGTCTGTCTCAGTCCGTCTGTCTCAGTAAGTCTGTCTCAGACAGCCTGTCTCAGACCGTCTGTCTCGGGCCGTCTGTCTCACTCCGTCTGTCTCAGACCGTCTGTCTCAGACCGTCTGTCTCAGACCGTCTGTCTCAGTCCGTCTGTCTCCGTTCGTCTGTCTCAGACCGACTGTCTCAGACCGTCTGTCTCAAACCGTCTGTCTCAGACCGTCTGTCTCAGGCCGTCTGTCTCAGTCCGTCTGTCTCAGTCCGTCTGTCTCAGTCCGTCTGTCTCAGACCGTCTGTCTCAGTCCGTCTGTCTCAGACCGTCTATCTCAGTCCGTCTGTCTCAGTCCGTCTGTCTCAGTCCGTCTGTCTCACTCCGTCTGTCTCAGTCCGTCTGTCTCAGTAAGTCTGTCTCCGTTCGTCTGTCTCAGACAGACTGTCTCAGACCGTCTGTCTCAAACCGTCTGTCTCACACCGTCTGTCTCAGACCGTCTGTCTGAGACCGTCTGTCTCAGACAGTCTGTCTCAGACCGTCTGTCTCAGACCGTCTGTCTCAGACCATCTGTCTCAGACTGTCTGTCTCAGTCCGTCTGTATCAGTCCGTCTGTCTCAGACCGTCTGTCTCAGACCGTCTGTCTCAGGCCGTCTGTCTCAGTCCGTCTGTCTCCGTTCGTCTGTCTCAGTCCGTCTGCCTCAGTCCGTCTGTCTCAGTCCGTCTGTCTCAGGCCGTCTGTCTCAGTCCGTCTGTCTCAGTCCGTCTGTCTCAGTCCGTCTGTCTCTGTAAGTCTGTCTCCGTTCGTCTGTCTCCGACCGACTGTCTCAGACCGTCTGTATCAAACCGTCTGTCTGAGACCCTCTGTCTCGATCCGTCTATCTCATACCGTCTGTCTCAGACCATCTGTCTCAGACCGTCTGTCTCAGACTGTATGTCTCAGGCCGTCTGTCTCAGACCGCCTGTTTCTGAGCGCCTGTCTGAGACCGTCTGTCGCAGACCCTCTGTCTCGATCCGTCTGTCTCATACCGTCTGTCTCAGTCCGTCTGTCTCAGCCCGTCTGTCTCAGTCCGTCTGTCTCAGTCCGTCTGTATCAGTCCGTCTGTCTCCGTTCGTCTGTCTGAGGCCGACTGTCTCAGACCGTCTGTCTCAAACCGCCTATCTCTATCCGTCAGTCTCAGACCGTCTGTCTGAGACCATCTGTCTCAGACCGTCTGTCTCAGACCCTCTGTCTCAGCCCGCCTGTCTCAGCCCGCCTCTCTCAGTCCGTCTGTCTGAGACCGTCTGTCTCTGTCCGTCTGTCTCAGACCGTCTGTCTCAGACCGTCCGTCTTAGACCGTCTGTCTCAGACCGTCTGTCTCAGACCGTCTGTCTCAGACCATCTGTCTCATACCGTCTGTCTCAGACCGTCTGTCTGAGACCGTCTGTCTGAGACCGACTGTCTCAAACCGTCTGTCTGAGACCGTCTGTCGCAGACCCTCTGTCTCGATCCGTCTGTCTCATACCGTCTGTCTCAGACCGTCTGTCTCAGACCGCCTGTCTCAGACCGCCTGTCTCAGACCGCCTGTCTCAGACCGTCTGTCTCAGACCGTCTGTCTCAGGCCGTCTGTCTCAGACCGTCTGTCTCGGGCCGTCTGTCTCAGTCCGTCTGTCTCAGTCCGTCTGTCTCAGTCCGTCTGTCTCCGTTCGACTGTCTCAGACCGACTGTCACAGACCGTCTGTCTCAGACCGTCTGTCTCAGGCCGTCTGTCACAGTCCGTCTATCTCAGACCGTCTGTCTCGGGCTGTCTGTCTCAGTCCGTCTGTCTCAGTCCGTCTGTCTCAGTCCGTCTGTCTCAGACCGTCTGTCTCAGACCGTATGTCTCAGACCGTCTGTCTCAGACCGTCTGCCTCAGGCCGTCTGTCTCAGACCGTCTGTCTCGGGCAGTCTGTCTGAGACCGACTGTCTCAGACCGTCTGTCTCAGACCGTCTGTCTCAGACCGTCTGTCTCAGGCCGTCTGTCTCAGACCGTCTGTCTCGGGCCGTCTGTCTCGGGCCGTCTGTCTCAGACCGTCTGTGTCAGGCCGTCTGTCTCAGTCCGTCTGTCTCCGTTCGTCTGTCTCAGTCCGTCTGTCTCAGTCCGTCTGTCTCAGTCCGTCTGTCTCAGCCCGTCTGTCTCAGTCCGTCTGTCTCAGTCCGACTGTCTCAGTCCGTCTGTCTCAGTCCGTCTGTCTCAGTAAGTCTGTCTCCGTTCGTCTGTCTCCGACCGACTGTCTCAGACCGTCTGTATCAAACCGTCTGTCTGAGACCCTCTGTCTCGATCCGTCTATCTCATACCGTCTGTCTCAGACCATCTGTCTCAGACCGTCTGTCTCAGACTGTCTGTCTCAGGCCGTCTGTCTCAGACCGTCTGTCTCAGTCCGTCTGTCTCGGACCGTCTGTCTCAGACCGTCTGTCTCAGACCGCCTGTTTCTGAGCGCCTGTCTGAGACCGTCTGTCGCAGACCCTCTGTCTCGATCCGTCTGTCTCATACCGTCTGTCTCAGACCGTCTGTCTCAGACCATCTGTCTCAGACCGTCTGTCTTAGACCGTCTGTCTCAGACCATCTGTCTCAGACCGCCTGTCTCTGTCCGTCTGTCTCATACCGTCTGTCTCAGACCGTCTGTCTCAGACCGCCTGCCTCGGGCCGTCTGTCTCCGTTCGACTGTCTCAGACCGACTGTCACAGACCGTCTGTCTCAAACCGTCTGTCTCAGACCGTCTGTCTCAGACTGTCTGTCTCAGTCCGTCTGTATCAGTCCGTCTGTCTCCGTTCGTCTGTCTCAGGCCGACTGTCTCAGGCCGTCTGTCTCAGCCCGCCTGTCTCAGCCCGCCTGTCCCAGTCCGTCTGTCTTTGACCGTCTGTCGCAGACCATCTGTCTCAGACCGCCTATCTCTGTCCGTCAGTCTCAGACCGTCTGTCTGAGACCATCTGTCTCAGACCGTCTGTCTCAGACCCTCTGTCTCAGGACGCCTGTCTCAGCCCGCCTCTCTCAGTCCGTCTGTCTGAGACCGTCTGTCTCTGTCCGTCTGTCTCAGACCGTCTGTCTCAGACCGTCCGTCTTAGACCGTCTGTCTCAGACCGTCTGTCTCAGACCATCTGTCTCAGACCGTCTGTCTTAGACCGTCTGTCTCAGACCATCTGTCTCAGACCGTCTGTCTCAGACCGTCTGTCTGAGACCGTCTGTCTCGGGCCGTCTGTCTCGGGCCGTCTGTCTCAGACCGTCTGTCTCGGATCGTCTGTCTCGGGCCGTCTGTCTCCGTTCGTCTGTCTCAGTCCGTCTGTCTCAGTCCGTCTGTCTCAGTCCGTCTGTCTCAGTCCGTCTGTCTCAGTCCGTCTGTCTCAGTCCGTCTGTCTGAGACCGTCGGTCTCAGACCCTCTGTCTCGATCCGTCTGTCTCATACCGTCTGTCTCAGACCGTCTGTCTCAGACCGTCTGTCTCAGGCCGTCTGTCTCAGACCGTCTGTCTCAGACAGTCTGTCTCGGGCCGTCTGTCTCACTCCGTCTGTCTCAGACCGTCTGTCTCAGACCGCCTGTCTCAGACTGTCTGTCTCAGAGCGCCTGTCTCAGACCGTCTGTCTCAGACCGCCTGTCTGAGACCGTCTGTCTCAGACCGTCTGTCTCGGATCGTCTGTCTCGGGCCGTCTGTCTCAGTCCGTCTGTCTCAGTCCGTCTGTCTCAGTCCGTCTGTCTCAGTCCGTCTGTCTCCGTTCGTCTGTCTCAGACCGACTGTCTCAGACCGTCTGTATCAAACCGTCTGTCTGAGACCGTCTGTCTCAGACCCTCTGTCTCGATCCGTCTGTCTCATACCGTCTGTCTCAGACCGTCTGTCTCAGACCGTCTGCCTCAGGCCGTCTGTCTCAGACCGTCTGTCTCGGGCCGTCTGTCTCAGTCCGTCTGTCTCAGACCGGCTGTCTCAGACCGTCTGTCTCAGACTGTCTGCCTCAGACCGTCTGTCTCAGACCGTCTGCCTCAGACCGTCTGTCTCGAACCGTCTGTCTCAGACAGCCTGTCTCAGACCGTCTGTCTCAGACCGTCTGTCTCAGACCGTCTGTCTCAGACCGTCTGTCTCAGACCGTCTGTCTCAGACCGTCTGTCTGAGACCGTCTGTCTCGGGACGTCTGTCTCGGGCCGTCTGTCTCAGACCGTCTGTCTCGGATCGTCTGTCTCGGGCCGTCTGTCTCCGTTCGTCTGTCTCAGTCCGTCTGTCTCAGTCCGTCTGTCTCAGTCCGTCTGTCTCAGTCCGTCTGTCTCAGTCCGTCTGTCTCAGTCCGTCTGTCTGAGACCGTCGGTCTCAGACCCTCTGTCTCGATCCGTCTGTCTCATACCGTCTGTCTCAGACCGTCTGTCTCAGACCGTCTGTCTCAGGCCGTCTGTCTCAGACCGTCTGTCTCGGGCCGTCTGTCTCAGTCCGTCTGTCTCAGACCGGCTGTCTCAGACCGTCTGTCTCAGACTGTCTGCCTCAGACCGTCTGTCTCGAACCGTCTTTCTCAGACAGCCTGTCTCAGACCGTCTGTCTCGGGCCGTCTGTCTCGCTCCGTCTGTCTCAGACCGTCTGTCTCAGACCGTCTGTCTCAGTCCGTCTGTCTCAATCCGTCTGTCTCAGCCCGTCTGTCTCAGTCCGTCTGTCTCAGTCCGTCTGTCTCAGTCCATCTGTCTCAGTAAGTCTGTCTCCGTTCGTCTGTCTCCGACCGACTGTCTCAGACCGTCTGTATCAAACCGTCTGTCTGAGACCCTCTGTCTCGATCCGTCTATCTCATACCGTCTGTCTCAGACCATCTGTCTCAGGCCGTCTGTCTCAGACTGTCTGTCTCAGGCCGTCTGTCTCAGACCGCCTGTTTCTGAGCGCCTGTCTGAGACCGTCTGTCGCAGACCCTCTGTCTCGATCCGTCTGTCTCATACCGTCTGTCTCAGTCCGTCTGTCTCAGCCCGTCTGTCTCAGTCCGTCTGTCTCAGTCCGTCTGTCTCAGTCCGTCTGTCTCAGTAAGTCTGTCTCCGTCTGTCTGTCTCCGACCGACTGTCTCAGACCGTCTGTATCAAACCGTCTGTCTGAGACCCTCTGTCTCGATCCGTCTATCTCATACCGTCTGTCTCAGACCATCTGTCTCAGACCGTCTGTCGCAAACCGTCTGTCTCAGACCATCTGTCTCAGACCGCCTGTCTCTGTCCGTCTGTCTCAGACTGTCTGTCTCAGTCCGTCTGTATCAGTCCGTCTGTCTCCGTTCGTCTGTCTGAGGCCGACTGTCTCAGACCGTCTGTCTCAAACCGCCTATCTCTGTCCGTCAGTCTCAGACCGTCTGTCTGAGACCATCTGTCTCAGACCCTCTGTCTCGATCCGTCTGTCTCATACCGTCTGTCTCAGACCGTCTGTCTCAGACCGCCTGTCTCAGACCGCCTGTCTCAGACCGTCTGTCTCAGACCGTCTGTCTCAGGCCGTCTGTCTCAGACCGTCTGTCTCGGGCCGTCTGTCTCAGTCCGTCTGTCTCAGTCCGTCTGTCTCAGTCCGTCTGTCTCCGTTCGACTGTCTCAGACCGACTGTCACAGACCATCTGTCTCAAACCGTCTGTCTCAGACCGTCTGTCTCAGGCCGTCTGTCTCAGTCCGTCTATCTCAGACCGTCTGTCTCGGGCTGTCTGTCTCAGTCCGTCTGTCTCAGGCCGTCTGTCTCAGTCCGTCTGTCTCCGTTTGTCTGTCTCAGTCCGTCTGTCTCAGTCCGTCTGTCTCAGTCCGTCTGTCTCAGTCCGTCTGTCTCAGCCCGTCTGTCTCAGTCCGTCTGTCTCAGTCCGTCTGTCTCAGTCCGTCTGTCTCAGTCCGTCTGTCTCAGTAAGTCTGTCTCCGTTCGTCTGTCTCCGACCGACTGTCTCAGACCGTCTGTCTCAGTCCGTCTGTCTCACTCCGTCTGTCTCAGACCGTCTGTCTCAGACCGTCTGTCTCAGGCCGTCTGTCTCAGACCGCCTGTTTCTGAGCGCCTGTCTGAGACCGTCTGTCGCAGACCCTCTGTCTCGATCCGTCTGTCTCATACCGTCTGTCTCAGTCCGTCTGTCTCAGCCCGTCTGTCTCAGTCCGTCTGTCTCAGTCCGTCTGTCTCAGTCCATCTGTCTCAGTAAGTCTGTCTCCGTTCGTCTGTCTCCGACCGACTGACTCAGACCGTCTGTATCAAACCGTCTGTCTGAGACCCTCTGTCTCGATCCGTCTATCTCATACCGTCTGTCTCAGACCATCTGTCTCAGGCCGTCTGTCTCAGACTGTCTGTCTCAGGCCGTCTGTCTCAGACCGCCTGTTTCTGAGCGCCTGTCTGAGACCGTCTGTCGCAGACCCTCTGTCTCGATCCGTCTGTCTCATACCGTCTGTCTCAGTCCGTCTGTCTCAGCCCGTCTGTCTCAGTCCGTCTGTCTCAGTCCGTCTGTCTCAGTCCGTCTGTCTCAGTAAGTCTGTCTCCGTCTGTCTGTCTCCGACCGACTGTCTCAGACCGTCTGTATCAAACCGTCTGTCTGAGACCCTCTGTCTCGATCCGTCTATCTCATACCGTCTGTCTCAGACCATCTGTCTCAGACCGTCTGTCGCAGACCGTCTGTCTCAGACCATCTGTCTCAGACCGCCTGTCTCTGTCCGTCTGTCTCAGACTGTCTGTCTCAGTCCGTCTGTATCAGTCCGTCTGTCTCCGTTCGTCTGTCTGAGGCCGACTGTCTCAGACCGTCTGTCTCAAACCGCCTATCTCTGTCCGTCAGTCTCAGACCGTCTGTCTGAGACCATCTGTCTCAGACCCTCTGTCTCGATCCGTCTGTCTCATACCGTCTGTCTCAGACCGTCTGTCTCAGACCGCCTGTCTCAGACCGCCTGTCTCAGACCGTCTGTCTCAGACCGTCTGTCTCAGGCCGTCTGTCTCAGACCGTCTGTCTCGGGCCGTCTGTCTCAGTCCGTCTGTCTCAGTCCGTCTGTCTCAGTCCGTCTGTCTCCGTTCGACTGTCTCAGACCGACTGTCACAGACCATCTGTCTCAAACCGTCTGTCTCAGACCGTCTGTCTCAGGCCGTCTGTCTCAGTCCGTCTATCTCAGACCGTCTGTCTCGGGCTGTCTGTCTCAGTCCGTCTGTCTCAGGCCGTCTGTCTCAGTCCGTCTGTCTCCGTTTGTCTGTCTCAGTCCGTCTGTCTCAGTCCGTCTGTCTCAGTCCGTCTGTCT
The DNA here is from genome assembly GCA_947623535.1 of Coelioxys conoideus. Lineage (NCBI taxonomy): Eukaryota > Metazoa > Arthropoda > Insecta > Hymenoptera > Megachilidae > Coelioxys > Coelioxys conoideus. The sequence goes on from CANQJN010000026.1 coordinate 5,740,130, forward strand.
CAGTCCGTCTGTCTCAGCCCGTCTGTCTCAGTCCGTCTGTCTCAGTCCGTCTGTCTCATTCCGTCTGTCTCAGTAAGTCTGTCTCCGTTCGTCTGTCTCCGACCGACTGTCTCAGACCGTCTGTCTCAGTCCGTCTGTCTCACTCCGTCTGTCTCAGACCGTCTGTCTCAGACCGTCTGTCTCAGGCCGTCTGTCTCAGACCGCCTGTTTCTGAGCGCCTGTCTGAGACCGTCTGTCGCAGACCCTCTGTCTCGATCCGTCTGTCTCATACCGTCTGTCTCAGTCCGTCTGTCTCAGCCCGTCTGTCTCAGTCCGTCTGTCTCAGTCCGTCTGTCTCAGTCCGTCTGTCTCAGTAAGTCTGTCTCCGTCTGTCTGTCTCCGACCGACTGTCTCAGACCGTCTGTATCAAACCGTCTGTCTGAGACCCTCTGTCTCGATCCGTCTATCTCATACCGTCTGTCTCAGACCATCTGTCTCAGACCGTCTGTCGCAGACCGTCTGTCTCAGACCATCTGTCTCAGACCGCCTGTCTCTGTCCGTCTGTCTCAGACTGTCTGTCTCAGTCCGTCTGTATCAGTCCGTCTGTCTCCGTTCGTCTGTCTGAGGCCGACTGTCTCAGACCGTCTGTCTCAAACCGCCTATCTCTGTCCGTCAGTCTCAGACCGTCTGTCTGAGACCATCTGTCTCAGACCCTCTGTCTCGATCCGTCTGTCTCATACCGTCTGTCTCAGACCGTCTGTCTCAGACCGCCTGTCTCAGACCGCCTGTCTCAGACCGTCTGTCTCAGACCGTCTGTCTCAGGCCGTCTGTCTCAGACCGTCTGTCTCTGGCCGTCTGTCTCAGTCCGTCTGTCTCAGTCCGTCTGTCTCAGTCCGTCTGTCTCCGTTCGACTGTCTCAGACCGACTGTCACAGACCATCTGTCTCAAACCGTCTGTCTCAGACCGTCTGTCTCAGGCCGTCTGTCTCAGTCCGTCTATCTCAGACCGTCTGTCTCGGGCTGTCTGTCTCAGTCCGTCTGTCTCAGGCCGTCTGTCTCAGTCCGTCTGTCTCCGTTTGTCTGTCTCAGTCCGTCTGTCTCAGTCCGTCTGTCTCAGTCCGTCTGTCTCAGTCCGTCTGTCTCAGCCCGTCTGTCTCAGTCCGTCTGTCTCAGTCCGTCTGTCTCAGTCCGTCTGTCTCAGTCCGTCTGTCTCAGTAAGTCTGTCTCCGTTCGTCTGTCTCCGACCGACTGTCTCAGACCGTCTGTCTCAGTCCGTCTGTCTCAGTCCGTCTGTCTCAGTCCGTCTGTCTCAGTCCGTCTGTCTCAGTCCGTCTGTCTGAGACCGTCGGTCTCAGACCCTCTGTCTCGATCCGTCTGTCTCATACCGTCTGTCTCAGACCGTCTGTCTCAGACCGTCTGTCTCAGGCCGTCTGTCTCAGACCGTCTGTCTCGGGCCGTCTGTCTTAGTCCGTCTGTCTCAGACCGGCTGTCTCAGACCGTCTGTCTCAGACTGTCTGCCTCAGACCGTCTGTCTCGAACCGTCTGTCTCAGACAGCCTGTCTCAGACCGTCTGTCTCGGGCCGTCTGTCTCACTCCGTCTGTCTCAGACCGTCTGTATCAAACCGTCTGTCTGAGACCCTCTGTCTCGATCCGTCTGTCTCCGTTCGTCTGTCTGAGGCCGACTATCTCAGACCGTCTGTCTCAAACCGCCTATCTCTGTCCGTCAGTCTCAGACCGTCTGTCTGAGACCATCTGTCTCAGACCCTCTGTCTCGATCCGTCTGTCTCATACCGTCTGTCTCAGACCGTCTGTCTCAGACCGCCTGTCTCAGACCGCCTGTCTCAGACCGTCTGTCTCAGACCGTCTGTCTCAGGCCGTCTGTCTCAGACCGTCTGTCTCGGGCCGTCTGTCTCAGTCCGTCTGTCTCAGTCCGTCTGTCTCAGTCCGTCTGTCTCAGTCCGTCTGTCTCCGTTCGACTGTCTCAGACCGACTGTCACAGACCATCTGTCTCAAACCGTCTGTCTCAGACCGTCTGTCTCAGGCCGTCTGTCTCAGTCCGTCTATCTCAGACCGTCTGTCTCGGGCTGTCTGTCTCAGTCCGTCTGTCTCAGTCCGTCTGTCTCAGTCCGTCTGTCTCAGACCGTCTGTCTGAGACCGTCTGTCTCAGACCGTCTGTCTCAGACCGTCTGTCTCAGGCCGTCTGTCTCAGACCGTCTGTCTCGGGCCGTCTGTCTGAGACCGACTGTCTCAGACCGTCTATCTCAGACCGTCTGTCTCAGACCGTCTGTCTCAGACCGTCTGTCTCAGGCCGTCTGTCTCAGACCGTCTGTCTCGAGCCGTCTGTCTCGGGCCGTCTGTCTCAGACCGTCTGTGTCAGGCCGTCTGTCTCAGTCCGTCTGTCTCCGTTTGTCTGTCTCAGTCCGTCTGTCTCAGTCCGTCTGTCTCAGTCCGTCTGTCTCAGTCCGTCTGTATCAGTCCGTCTGTCTCAGTCCGTCTGTCTCAGTCCGTCTGTCTCAGTCCGTCTGTCTCAGTAAGTCTGTCTCCGTTCGTCTGTCTCCGACCGACTGTCTCAGACCGTCTCTCTCGGGCCGTCTGTCTCACTCCGTCTGTCTCAGACCGTCTGTCTCAGACCGTCTGTCTCAGACCGTCTGTCTCAGACCGTCTGTCTCAGACCGTCTGTCTCAGACCGTCTGTCTCAGGCCGTCTGTCTCAGACCGTCTGTCTCGGGCCGTCTGTCTCGGGCCGTCTGTCTCAGACCGTCTGTCTCAGGCCGTCTGTCTCAGTCCGTCTGTCTCCGTTCGTCTGTCTCAGTCCGTCTGTCTCAGTCCGTCTGTCTCAGTCCGTCTGTCTCAGCCCGTCTGTCTCAGTCCGTCTGTCTCAGTCCGTCTGTCTCGGGCCGTCTGTCTCGGGCCGTCTGTCTCAGTCCGTCTGTCTCAGTCCGTCTGTCTCAGTCCGTCTGTCTCAGCCCGTCTGTCTCAGTCCGTCTGTCTCAGTCCGTCTGTCTCAGTCCGTCTGTCTCAGCCCGTCTGTCTCAGTCCGTCTGTCTCAGTCCGTCTGTCTCAGTCCGTCTGTCTCAGTAAGTCTGTCTCCGTTCGTCTGTCTCCGACCGACTGTCTCAGACCGTCTGTATCAAACCGTCTGTCTGAGACCCTCTGTCTCGATCCGTCTATCTCATACCGTCTGTCTCAGACCATCTGTCTCAGACCGTCTGCCTCAGACTGTCTGTCTCAGGCCGTCTGTCTCAGACTGTCTGTCTCAGACCGTCTGTCTCAGACCGTCTGTCTCAGACCGTCTGTCTCAGGCTGTCTGTCTCAGACCGTCTGTCTCGGGCCGTCTGTCTCGGGCCGTCTGTCTCAGACCGTCTGTCTCAGGCCGTCTGTCTCATACCGTCTGTCTCCGTTCGTCTGTCTCAGTCCGTCTGTCTCAGTCCGTCTGTCTCAGTCCGTCTGTCTCAGCCCATCTGTCTCAGTCCGTCTGTCTCAGTCCGTCTGTCTCAGTCCGTCTGTCTCAGTAAGTCTGTCTCCGTCCGTCTGTCTCCGACCGACTGTCTCAGACCGTCTGTATGAAACCGTCTGTCTGAGACCCTCTGTCTCGATCCGTCTATCTCATACCGTCTGTCTCAGACCATCTGTCTCAGACCGTCTGTCTCAGACTGTCTGTCTCAGGCCGTCTGTCTCAGACCGCCTGTTTCTGAGCGCCTGTCTGAGACCGTCTGTCGCAGACCCTCTGTCTCGATCCGTCTGTCTCATACCGTCTGTCTCAGTCCGTCTGTCTCAGTCCGTCTGTCTCAGACCGTCTGTCTCAGACCGTCTGTCTCAGACCGTCTGTCTCAGACCGTCTGTCTCAGACCGTCTGTCTCAGGCCGTCTGTCTCAGACCGTCTGTCTCGGGCCGTCTGTCTGAGACCGACTGTCTCAGACCGTCTGTCTCAGACCGTCTGTCTCAGACCGTCTGTCTCAGACCGTCTGTCTCAGGCCGTCTGTCTCAGACCGTCTGTCTCGGGCCGTCTGTCTCGGGCCGTCTGTCTCAGACCGTCTGTCTCAGGCCGTCTGTCTCAGTCCGTCTGTCTCCGTTCGTCTGTCTCAGTCCGTCTGTCTCAGTCCGTCTGTCTCAGTCCGTCTGTCTCAGCCCGTCTGTCTCAGTCCGTCTGTCTCAGTCCGTCTGTCTCGGGCCGTCTGTCTCGGGCCGTCTGTCTCAGTCCGTCTGTCTCAGTCCGTCTGTCTCAGTCCGTCTGTCTCAGCCCGTCTGTCTCAGTCCGTCTGTCTCAGTCCGTCTGTCTCAGTCCGTCTGTCTCAGCCCGTCTGTCTCAGTCCGTCTGTCTCAGTCCGTCTGTCTCAGTCCGTCTGTCTCAGTAAGTCTGTCTCCGTTCGTCTGTCTCCGACCGACTGTCTCAGACCGTCTGTATCAAACCGTCTGTCTGAGACCCTCTGTCTCGATCCGTCTATCTCATACCGTCTGTCTCAGACCATCTGTCTCAGACCGTCTGTCTCAGACTGTCTGTCTCAGGCCGTCTGTCTCAGACTGTCTGTCTCAGACCGTCTGTCTCAGACCGTCTGTCTCAGACCGTCTGTCTCAGGCTGTCTGTCTCAGACCGTCTGTCTCGGGCCGTCTGTCTCGGGCCGTCTGTCTCAGACCGTCTGTCTCAGGCCGTCTGTCTCATACCGTCTGTCTCCGTTCGTCTGTCTCAGTCCGTCTGTCTCAGTCCGTCTGTCTCAGTCCGTCTGTCTCAGCCCATCTGTCTCAGTCCGTCTGTCTCAGTCCGTCTGTCTCAGTCCGTCTGTCTCAGTAAGTCTGTCTCCGTCCGTCTGTCTCCGACCGACTGTCTCAGACCGTCTGTATGAAACCGTCTGTCTGAGACCCTCTGTCTCGATCCGTCTATCTCATACCGTCTGTCTCAGACCATCTGTCTCAGACCGTCTGTCTCAGACTGTCTGTCTCAGGCCGTCTGTCTCAGACCGCCTGTTTCTGAGCGCCTGTCTGAGACCGTCTGTCGCAGACCCTCTGTCTCGATCCGTCTGTCTCATACCGTCTGTCTCAGTCCGTCTGTCTCAGTCCGTCTGTCTCAGACCGTCTGTCTCAGACCGTCTGTCTCAGACCGTCTGTCTCAGACCGTCTGTCTCAGACCGTCTGTCTCAGGCCGTCTGTCTCAGACCGTCTGTCTCGGGCCGTCTGTCTGAGACCGACTGTCTCAGACCGTCTGTCTCAGACCGTCTGTCTCAGACCGTCTGTCTCAGACCGTCTGTCTCAGGCCGTCTGTCTCAGACCGTCTGTCTCGGGCCGTCTGTCTCGGGCCGTCTGTCTCAGACCGTCTGTGTCAGGCCGTCTGTCTCAGTCCGTCTGTCTCCGTTCGTCTGTCTTAGTCCGTCTGTCTCAGTCCGTCTGTCTCAGTCCGTCTGTCTCAGCCCGTCTGTCTCAGTCCGTCTGTCTCAGTCCGTCTGTCTCAGTCCGTCTGTCTCAGTAAGTCTGTCTCCGTTCGTCTGTCTCCGACCGACTGTCTCAGACCGTCTGTGTCAAAACGTCTGTCTGAGACCCTCTGTCTCGATCCGTCTATCTCATACCGTCTGTCTCAGACCATCTGTCTCAGACCGTCTGTCTCAGTCCGTCTGTCTCAGTCCGTCTGTCTCAGTCCGTCTGTCTCAGTCCGTCTGTCTCCGTTCGACTGTCTCAGTCCGTCTGTCTCAGTCCGTCTGTCTCAGTCCGTCTGTCTCCGTTCGACTGTCTCAGACCGTCTGTCTCAGTCCGTCTATCTCAGACCGTCTGTCTCGGGCTGTTTGTCTCAGTCCGTCTGTCTCAGTCCGTCTGTCTCAATCCGTCTGTCTCAGGCCGTCTGTCTCAGACCGTCTGTCTCAGGCCGTCTGTCTCAGTCCGTCTGTCTCAAACCGTCTGTCTCACACCGTCTGTCTCAGACCGTCTGTCTCGATCCGTCTGTCTCATACCGTCTGTCTCAGACCGTCTGTCTCAGACCGCCTGTCTCAGACCGCCTGTCTCAGACCGTCTGTCTCAGACCCTCTGTCTCGATCCGTTTGTCTCATACCGTCTGTCTCAGACCGTCTGTCTCATACCGCCTGTCTCAGACCGTCTGTCTCAGTCCGTCTGTCTCCGTTCGTCTGTCTCCGACCGACTGTCTCAGACCGTCTGTATCAAACAGTCTGTCTGAGACCCTCTGTCTCGATCCGTCTGTATCATACCGTCTGTCTCAGACCATCTGTCTCAGACCGTCTGTCTCAGACCGTCTGTCTCAGGCCGTCTGTCTCTGTCCGTCTGTCTCAGACCGTCTGTCTCAAGCCGTCTGTCTCAGACCGTCTGTCTCAGGCCGTCTGTGTCAGTCCGTCTGTCTCAGTCCGTCTGTCTCAGTCCGTCTGTCTCACTCCGTCTGTCTCAGTCCGTCTGTCTCAGTAAGTCTGTCTCCGTTCGTTTGTCTCAGACCGACTGTCTCAGACCGTCTGTCTCAAACCGTCTGTCTCACACCGTGTGTCTCAGACCGTCTGTCTGAGACCGTCTGTCTCAGACCATCTGTCTCAGACCGTCTGTCTCAGACTGTCTGTGTCAGGCCGTCTGTCTCAGTCCGTCTGTCTCAGTCCGTCTGTCTCCGTTCGTCTGTCTGAGACCCTCTGTCTCGATCTGTCTGTCTCATACCGTCTTTCTCAGACCGTCTGTCTCAAACCGTCTGTCTCAGTCCGTCTGTCTCGGACCGTCTGTCTCAGTCCGTCTGTATCAGTCCGTCTGTCTCCGTTCGTCTGTCTCAGACTCTCTGTCTCAGACAGCCTGTCTCAGACCGTCTGTCTCGGACCGTCTGTCTCAGACCGCCTGTTTCAGAGCGCCTGTCTCAGACTGTCTGTCTCAGAGCGCCTGTCTCAGACCGTCTGTCGCAGACCGTCTGTCTCAGACCGCCTGTCTCGGGCCGTCTGTCTCAATCCGTCTGTCTCAGACCGTCTGTCGCAGTCCGTCAGTCTCAGACCGTCTGTCTCAGACCATCTGTCTCAGACCGTCTGTCTCAGTCCGTCTGTATCAGTCCGTCTGTCTCCGTTCGTCTGTCTCAGACCGACTGTCTCAGACCGTCTGTCTCAAACCGTCTGTCTCAGACCGTCTGTCTCAGGCCGTCTGTATCAGTCCGTCTGTCTCAGACCCTCTGTCTCGATCCGTCTGTCTCATAACGTCTGTCTCAGACTGTCTGTCTGAGACCGTCTGTCTCAGACCATCAGTCTCAGACCGCGTGTCTCAGACCGCGTGTCTCAGACCGCCTGTCTCAGACCGCCTGTCTCAGACCGCCTGCCTCAGACAGTCTGTCTCAGACCGTCTGTCTCAGACCGTCTGTCTCAGGCCGTCTGTCTCAGACCGTCTGTCTCGGGCCGTCTGTCTCGGGCCGTCTGTCTCAGACCGTCTGTGTCAGGCCGTCTGTCTCAGTCCGTCTGTCTCCGTTCGTCTGTCTCAGTCCGTCTGTCTCAGTCCGTCTGTCTCAGTCCGTCTGTCTCAGCCCGTCTGTCTCAGTCCGTCTGCCTCAGTCCGTCTGTCTCAGTCCGTCTGTCTCAGTAAGTCTGTCTCCGTTCGTCTGTCTCCGACCGACTGTCTCAGACCGTCTGTGTCAAACCGTCTGTCTGAGACCCTCTGTCTCGATCCGTCTATCTCATACCGTCTGTCTCAGACCATCTGTCTCAGACCGTCTGTCTCAGTCCGTCTGTCTCAGTCCGTCTGTCTCAGTCCGTCTGTCTCAGTCCGTCTGTCTCAGTCCGTCTGTCTCCGTTCGACTGTCTCAGTCCGTCTGTCTCAGTCCGTCTGTCTCAGTCCGTCTGTCTCAGTCCGTCTGTCTCCGTTCGACTGTCTCAGACCGTCTGTCTCAGTCCGTCTATCTCAGACCGTCTGTCTCGGGCTGTTTGTCTCAGTCCGTCTGTCTCAGTCCGTCTGTCTCAATCCGTCTGTCTCAGGCCGTCTGTCTCAGACCGTCTGTCTCAGGCCGTCTGTCTCAGTCCGTCTGTCTCAAACCGTCTGTCTCACACCGTCTGTCTCAGACCGTCTGTCTCGATCCGTCTGTCTCATACCGTCTGTCTCAGACCGTCTGTCTCAGACCGCCTGTCTCAGACCGCCTGTCTCAGACCGTCTGTCTCAGACCCTCTGTCTCGATCCGTTTGTCTCATACCGTCTGTCTCAGACCGTCTGTCTCAGACCGCCTGTCTCAGACCGTCTGTCTCAGTCCGTCTGTCTCCGTTCGTCTGTCTCCGACCGACTGTCTCAGACCGTCTGTATCAAACAGTCTGTCTGAGACCCTCTGTCTCGATCCGTCTGTATCATACCGTCTGTCTCAGACCATCTGTCTCAGACCGTCTGTCTCAGACCGTCTGTCTCAGGCCGTCTGTCTCTGTCCGTCTGTCTCAGACCGTCTGTCTCAAACCGTCTGTCTCAGACCGTCTGTCTCAGGCCGTCTGTGTCAGTCCGTCTGTCTCAGTCCGTCTGTCTCAGTCCGTCTGTCTCACTCCGTCTGTCTCAGTCCGTCTGTCTCAGTAAGTCTGTCTCCGTTCGTTTGTCTCAGACCGACTGTCTCAGACCGTCTGTCTCAAACCGTCTGTCTCACACCGTGTGTCTCAGACCGTCTGTCTGAGACCGTCTGTCTCAGACCATCTGTCTCAGACCGTCTGTCTCAGACTGTCTGTGTCAGGCCGTCTGTCTCAGTCCGTCTGTCTCAGTCCGTCTGTCTCCGTTCGTCTGTCTGAGACCCTCTGTCTCGATCTGTCTGTCTCATACCGTCTGTCTCAGACCGTCTGTCTCAAACCGTCTGTCTCAGTCCGTCTGTCTCGGACCGTCTGTCTCAGTCCGTCTGTATCAGTCCGTCTGTCTCCGTTCGTCTGTCTCAGACTCTCTGTCTCAGACAGCCTGTCTCAGACCGTCTGTCTCGGAGCGTCTGTCTCAGACCGCCTGTTTCAGAGCGCCTGTCTCAGACTGTCTGTCTCAGAGCGCCTGTCTCAGACCGTCTGTCGCAGACCGTCTGTCTCAGACCGCCTGTCTCGGGCCGTCTGTCTCAATCCGTCTGTCTCAGACCGTCTGTCGCAGTCCGTCAGTCTCAGACCGTCTGTCTCAGACCATCTGTCTCAGACCGTCTGTCTCAGTCCGTCTGTATCAGTCCGTCTGTCTCCGTTCGTCTGTCTCAGACCGACTGTCTCAGACCGTCTGTCTCAAACCGTCTGTCTCAGACCGTCTGTCTCAGGCCGTCTGTATCAGTCCGTCTGTCTCAGACCCTCTGTCTCGATCCGTCTGTCTCATAACGTCTGTCTCAGACTGTCTGTCTGAGACCGTCTGTCTCAGACCATCAGTCTCAGACCGCGTGTCTCAGACCGCGTGTCTCAGACCGCCTGTCTCAGACCGCCTGCCTCAGACAGTCTGTCTCAGACCGTCTGTCTCAGACCCTCTGTCTCGATCCGTCTGTCTCATAACGTCTGTCTCAGACTGTGTGTCTAAGACTGTCTGGCTCGGACCGTCTGTCTCACACCGTCGGTCTCGGGCCGTCTGTCTCAGTCCGTCTGTCTCCGTTCGTCTGTCTCAGACCGACTGTCTCAGACCGTCTGTCTCAAACCGTCTGTCTCAGACCGTCTGTCTCGGACCACCTGTCTCATACCGTCTGTCTGAGACCGTCTGTCTCAAACCGCCTGTCTCAGACCATCAGTCTCAGACCGCGTGTCTCAGACCGCCTGTCTCAGACCACCTGTCTCAGACCGCCTGTCTCAGACAGTCTGTCTTAGACCGTCTGTCTCAGACCGTCGGTCTCGGGCCGTCTGTCTCAGTCCGTCTGTCTCCGTTCGTCTGTCTCAGACCGTCTGTCTCTGACCGTCTGTCTCAGGCCGTCTGTCTCAGACCGTCTGTCTCGGGTCGTCTATCTCACTCCGTCTGTCTCAGACCCTCTGTCTCGATCCGTCTGTCTCATAACGTCTGTCTCAGACTGTCTGTCTGAGACCGTCTGTCTCAGACCATCAGTCTCAGACCGCGTGTCTCAGACCTCGTGTCTCAGACCGCCTGTCTCAGACCGCCTGTCTCAGACCGCCTGCCTCAGACAGTCTGTCTCAGACCGTCTGTCTCAGACCCTCTGTCTCGATCCGTCTGTCTCATAACGTCTGTCTCAGACTGTGTGTCTAAGACCGTCTGGCTCGGACCGTCTGTCTCACACCGTCGGTCTCGGGCCGTCTGTCTCAGTCCGTCTGTCTCCGTTCGTCTGTCTCAGACCGACTGTCTCAGACCGTCTGTCTCAAACCGTCTGTCTCAGACCGTCTGTCTCGGACCACCTGTCTCATACCGTCTGTCTGAGACCGTCTGTCTCAAACCGCCTGTCTCAGACCATCAGTCTCAGACCGCGTGTCTCAGACCGCCTGTCTCAGACCACCTGTCTCAGACCGCCTGTCTCAGACAGTCTGTCTTAGACCGTCTGTCTCAGACCGTCGGTCTCGGGCCGTCTGTCTCAGTCCGTCTGTCTCCGTTCGTCTGTCTCAGACCGACTGTCTCAGACCGTCTGTCTCAAACCGTCTGTCTCAGACCGTCTGTCTCAGGCCGTCTGTCTCAGTCCGTCTGTCTCAGACCCTCTGTCTCGATCCGTCTGTCTCATACCGTCTGTCTCAGACCGCCTGTCTCAGACCGCCTGTCTCAGACAGTCTGTCTCAGACCGTCTGTCTCGGACCGTCTTTCTCAGACCGTCGGTCTCGGGCCGTCTGTCTCAGTCCGTCTGTCTCCGTCCGTCTGTCTCGGACTACCTGTCTCAGACCGTCCGTCTCAAACCGTCTGTCTCAGTCCGTCTGTCTCGGACCACCTGTCTCATACCGTCTGTCTGAGACCGTCTGTCTCAAACCGTCTGTCTCAGTCCGTCTGTCTCGGACCACCTGTCTCAGACCGCCTGTCTCAGACCGTCTGCCTCAGACCGTCTGTCTCGATCCGCCTGTCTCATACCGTCTGTCTCAGACCGTCTGTCTCTGACCGTCTGTCTCGGGCCGTCTGTCTCAGACCGTCTGTCTCGGGTCGTCTATCTCACTCCGTCTGTCTCAGACCCTTTGTCTCGATCCGTCTGTCTCAGACCGTCTGTCTGAGACCGTCTGTCTGAGACCGTCTGTCTCAGACCATCAGTCTCAGACCGCGTGTCTCAGACCTCCTGCATCAGACCGCATGTCTCAGACCGCCTGTCTTAGACAGTCTGTCTCAGACCGTCTGTCTCGGACCGTCTGTCTCAGACCGTCGGTCTCGGGCCGTCTGTCTCGGACCACCTGTCTCAGACCGCGGGCCTCAGACCGCCGGTCTCAGACCGCCTGTCTCAGACCGCCTGTCTCAGACCGTCTGTCTCAGACCGTCTGTTTCGATCCGTCTGTCTCATACCGTCTGTCTCAGACCGCCTGTCTCAGACCGCCTGTCTCAGACCGTCTGTCTCAGACCCTCTGTCTCGATCCGTCTGTCTCATAACGTCTGTCTCAGACTGTCTGTCTGAGACCGTCTGTCTCAGACCATCAGTCTCAGACCGCGTGTCTCAGACCGCGTGTCTCAGACCGCCTGTCTCAGACCGCCTGTCTCAGACCGCCTGCCTCAGACAGTCTGTCTCAGACCGTCTGTCTCAGACCCTCTGTCTCGATCCGTCTGTCTCATAACGTCTGTCTCAGACTGTGTGTCTAAGACCGTCTGGCTCGGACCGTCTGTCTCACACCGTCGGTCTCGGGCCGTCTGTCTCAGTCCGTCTGTCTCCGTTCGTCTGTCTCAGACCGACTGTCTCAGACCGTCTGTCTCAAACCGTCTGTCTCAGACCGTCTGTCTCGGACCACCTGTCTCATACCGTCTGTCTGAGACCGTCTGTCTCAAACCGCCTGTCTCAGACCATCAGTCTCAGACCGCGTGTCTCAGACCGCCTGTCTCAGACCACCTGTCTCAGACCGCCTGTCTCAGACAGTCTGTCTTAGACCGTCTGTCTCAGACCGTCGGTCTCGGGCCGTCTGTCTCAGTCCGTCTGTCTCCGTTCGTCTGTCTCAGACCGACTGTCTCAGACCGTCTGTCTCAAACCGTCTGTCTCAGACCGTCTGTCTCAGGCCGTCTGTCTCAGTCCGTCTGTCTCAGACCCTCTGTCTCGATCCGTCTGTCTCATACCGTCTGTCTCAGACCGCCTGTCTCAGACCGCCTGTCTCAGACAGTCTGTCTCAGACCGTCTGTCTCGGACCGTCTTTCTCAGACCGTCGGTCTCGGGCCGTCTGTCTCAGTCCGTCTGTCTCCGTCCGTCTGTCTCGGACTACCTGTCTCAGACCGTCCGTCTCAAACCGTCTGTCTCAGTCCGTCTGTCTCGGACCACCTGTCTCATACCGTCTGTCTGAGACCGTCTGTCTCAAACCGTCTGTCTCAGTCCGTCTGTCTCGGACCACCTGTCTCAGACCGCCTGTCTCAGACCGTCTGCCTCAGACCGTCTGTCTCGATCCGCCTGTCTCATACCGTCTGTCTCAGACCGTCTGTCTCTGACCGTCTGTCTCAGGCCGTCTGTCTCAGACCGTCTGTCTCGGGTCGTCTATCTCACTCCGTCTGTCTCAGACCCTTTGTCTCGATCCGTCTGTCTCAGACCGTCTGTCTGAGACCGTCTGTCTGAGACCGTCTGTCTCAGACCATCAGTCTCAGACCGCGTGTCTCAGACCTCCTGCATCAGACCGCATGTCTCAGACCGCCTGTCTTAGACAGTCTGTCTCAGACCGTCTGTCTCGGACCGTCTGTCTCAGACCGTCGGTCTCGGGCCGTCTGTCTCGGACCACCTGTCTCAGACCGCGGGCCTCAGACCGCCGGTCTCAGACCGCCTGTCTCAGACCGCCTGTCTCAGACCGTCTGTCTCAGACCGTCTGTTTCGATCCGTCTGTCTCATACCGTCTGTCTCAGACCGCCTGTCTCAGACCGCCTGTCTCAGACCGTCTGTCTCAGACCGTCTGTCTCGGGCCGTCTGTCTCAGTGCGTCTGTCTCAGACCGTCTGTCTCAAACCGTCTGTCTGAGACCGTCTGTCGCAGACCCTCTGTCTCGATCCGTCTGTCTCATACCGTCTGTCTCAGACCGTCTGTCTCAGACCGCCTGTCTCAGACCGCCTGTCTCCGTTCGACTGTCTCAGACCGACTGTCACAGACCGTCTGTCTCAAACCGTCTGTCTCAGACCGTCTGTCTCAGGCCGTCTGTCTCAGTCCGTCTATCTCAGACCGTCTGTCTCGGGCTGTCTGTCTCAGTCCGTCTGTCTCAGTCCGTCTGTCTCAGTCCGTCTGTCTCAGACCGTCTGTCTCAGACCGTCTGTCTCAGACCGTCTGTCTCAGGCCGTCTGTCTCAGACCGTCTGTCTCGGGCCGTCTGTCTGAGACCGACTGTCTCAGACCGTCTGTCTCAAACCGTCTGTCTCAGACTGTCTGTCTGAGACAGTCTGGCTCGGACCGTCTGTCTCAGACCGTCGGTCTCGGGCCGTCTGTCTCAGTCCGTCTGTCTCCGTTCGTCTGTCTCAGACCGACTGTCTCAGACCGTCTGTGTCAAACCGTCTGTCTCAGACCGTCTGTCTCGGACCACCTGTCTCATACCGTCTGTCTGAGACCGTCTGTCTCAAACCGTCTGTCTCAGTCCGTCTGTCTCGGACCACCTGTCTCATACCGTCTGTCTGAGACCGTCTGTCTGATACCGTCTGTCTCAGGCCGTCTGTCTCAGTCCGTCTGTCTCAGACCCTCTGTCTCGATCCGTCTGTCTCATACCGTCTGTCTCAGACCGCCAGTCTCAGACCGCCTGTCTCAGACAGTCTGTCTCAGACCGTCTGTCTCGGACCGTCTTTCTCAGACCGTCGGTCTCGGGCCGTCTGTCTCAGCCCGTCTGTCTCCGTCCGTCTGTCTCGGACCACATGTCTCAGACCGTCCGTCTCAAACCGTCTGTCTCAGTCCGTCTGTCTCGGACCACCTGTCTCATACCGTCTGCCTGAGACCGTCTGTCTCAAACCGTCTGTCTCAGTCCGTCTGTCTCGGACCACCTGTCTCAGACCGCCTGTCTCAGACCGTCTGTCTCAGACCGTCTGTCTCGATCCGCCTGTCTCATACCGTCTGTCTCAGACCGTCTGTCTCTGACCGTCTGTCTCAGGCCGTCTGTCTCAGACCGTCTGACTCGGGTCGTCTATCTCACTCCGTCTGTCTCAGACCCTTTGTCTCGATCCGTCTGTCTCAGACCGTCTGTCTGAGACCGTCTGTCTGAGACCGTCTGTCTCAGACCATCAGTCTCAGACCGCGTGTCTCAGACCTCCTGCATCAGACCGCATGTCTCAGACCGCCTGTCTTAGACAGTCTGTCTCAGACCGTCTGTCTCGGACCGTCTGTCTCAGACCGTCGGTCTCGGGCCGTCTGTCTCGGACCACCTGTCTCAGACCGCGGGCCTCAGACCGCCGGTCTCAGACCGCCTGTCTCAGACCGCCTGTCTCAGACCGTCTGTCTCAGACCGTCTGTTTCGATCCGTCTGTCTCATACCGTCTGTCTCAGACCGCCTGTCTCAGACCGCCTGTCTCAGACCGCCTGTCTCAGACCGTCTGTCTCAGACCGTCTGTCTCGGGCAGTCTGTCTCAGACCGCCTGTCTCAGACCGCCTGTCTCAGACCGCCTGTCTCAGACCGTCTGTCTCAGACCGTCTGTCTCGGGCAGTCTGTCTCAGTGCGTCTGTCTCAGACCGTCTGTCTCAAACCGTCTGTCTGAGACCGTCTGTCGCAGACCCTCTGTCTCGATCCGTCTGTCTCATACCGTCTGTCTCAGACCGTCTGTCTCAGACCGCCTGTCTCAGACCGCCTGTCTCAGACCGCCTGTCTTAGACTGTCTGTCTCAGAGCGCCTGTCTCAAACCGTCTGTCTGAGACCGTCTGTCGCAGACCCTCTGTCTCGATCCGTCTGTCTCATACCGTCTGTCTCAGACCGCCTGTCTCAGACCGCCTGTCTCAGACGTCTGTCTCAGACCGTCTGTCTCAGGCCGTCTGTCTCAGACCGTCTGTCTCGGGCCGTCTGTCTCAGTCCGTCTGTCTCTGGCCGTCTGTCTCAGTCCGTCTGTCTCAGTCCGTCTGTCTCAGTCCGTCTGTCTCCGTTCGTCTGTCTCAGACCGTCTGTCTAAGAGCGCCTGTCTCAGACCGTCTGTCTCAGACCGCCTGTCTCAGACCGACTGTCTTAGACTGTCTGTCTCAGAGCGCTTGTCTCAGACTGTCTGTCTCAGAGCGCCTGTCGCAGACCGTCTGTCTCAGACCGCCTGCCTGAGACTGTCTGTCTCAGACCGTCTGTCTCAGACCGTCTGTCTCGAAACGTCTGTCTCAGACAGCCTGTCTCGAACCGTCTGTCTCAGACCATCTGTCTCAGACCGGCTGTCTCAGACCGTCTGTCTCAGACTGTCTGCCTCAGACCGACTGTCTCAGACCGTCTGTCTCAAACCGTCTGTCTCACACCGTCTGTCTCAGACCGTCTGTCTCAAACCGTCTGTCTCAGACCGTCTGTCTCAGACCGTCTGTCTCAGACCGTCTGTCTCAGACCGTCTGTCTCAGACCGTGTCTCAGACCGTCTGTCTCAGTCCGTCTGTCTCAGACACTCTGTCTCGATCCGTCTGTCTCAGTCCGTCTGTCTCCGTTCGTCTGTCTGATACCCTCTGTCTCGATCCGTCTGTCTCATACCGTCTGTCTCAGACCGTCTGTCTCAGGCCGTCTGTCTCAGTCCGTCTGTCTCAGTCCGTCTGTCTCAGTCCGTCTGTCTCAGTCCGTCTGTCTCAGTCCGTCTGTCTCAGTCCGTCTGTCTCAGTCCGTCTGTCTCAGTCCGTCTGTCTCAGTCCGTCTGTCTCAGTCCGTCTGTCTCAGACCGTCTGTCTCAGGCCGTCTGTATCAGTCCGTCTGTCTCAGACCCTCTGTCTCGATCCGTCTGTCTCATAACGTCTGTCTCAGACTGTCTGTCTGAGACCGTCTGTCTCAGAGCGCCTGTCTCAGACCGTCTGTCGCAGACCGTCTGTCTCAGACCGCCTGTCTCGGGCCGTCTGTCTCAATCCGTATGTCTCAGACCGTCTGTCGCAGTCCGTCAGTCTCAGACCGTCTGTCTCAGACCATCTGTCTCAGACCGTCTGTCTCAGTCCGTCTGTATCAGTCCGTCTGTCTCCGTTCGTCTGTCTCAGACCGACTGTCTCAGACCGTCTGTCTCAAACCGTCTGTCTCAGACCGTCTGTCTCAGGCCGTCTGTATCAGTCCGTCTGTCTCAGACCCTCTGTCTCGATCCGTCTGTCTCATAACGTCTGTCTCAGACTGTCTGTCTGAGACCGTCTGTCTCAGACCATCAGTCTCAGACCGCGTGTCTCAGACCGCGTGTCTCAGACCGCCTGTCTCAGACCGCCTGTCTCAGACCGCCTGCCTCAGACAGTCTGTCTCAGACCGTCTGTCTCAGACCCTCTGTCTCGATCCGTCTGTCTCATAACGTCTGTCTCAGACTGTGTGTCTAAGACCGTCTGGCTCGGACCGTCTGTCTCACACCGTCGGTCTCGGGCCGTCTGTCTCAGTCCGTCTGTCTCCGTTCGTCTGTCTCAGACCGACTGTCTCAGACCGTCTGTCTCAAACCGTCTGTCTCAGACCGTCTGTCTCGGACCACCTGTCTCATACCGTCTGTCTGAGACCGTCTGTCTCAAACCGCCTGTCTCAGACCATCAGTCTCAGACCGCGTGTCTCAGACCGCCTTTCTCAGACCACCTGTCTCAGACCGTCTATCTCAGACCGTCTGTCTCGGGCTGTCTGTCTCAGTCCGTCTGTCTCAGTCCGTCTGTCTCAGTCCGTCTGTCTCAGACCGTCTGTCTCAGACCGTCTGTCTCAGACCGTCTGTCTCAGACCGTCTGTCTCAGACCGTCTGTCTCAGGCCGTCTGTATCAGACCGTCTGTCTCGGGCCGTCTGTCTGAGACCGACTGTCTCAGACCGTCTGTCTCAAACCGTCTGTCTCAGACTGTCTGTCTGAGACAGTCTGGCTCGGACCGTCTGTCTCAGACCGTCGGTCCCGGGCCGTCTGTCTCAGTCCGTCTGTCTCCGTTCGTCTGTCTCAGACCGACTGTCTCAGACCGTCTGTGTCAAACCGTCTGTCTCAGACCGTCTGTCTCGGACCACCTGTCTCATACCGTCTGTCTGAGACCGTCTGTCTCATACCGTCTGTCTCAGGCCGTCTGTCTCAGTCCGTCTGTCTCAGACCCTCTGTCTCGATCCGTCTGTCTCATACCGTCTGTCTCAGACCGCCTGTCTCAGACCGCCTGTCTCAGACAGTCTGTCTCAGACCGTCTGTCTCGGACCGTCTTTCTCAGACCGTCGGTCTCGGGCCGTCTGTCTCAGCCCGTCTGTCTCCGTCCGTCTGTCTCGGACCACATGTCTCAGACCGTCCGTCTCAAACCGTCTGTCTCAGTCCGTCTGTCTCGGACCACCTGTCTCATACCGTCTGTCTGAGACCGTCTGTCTCAAACCGTCTGTCTCAGTCCGTCTGTCTCGGACCACCTGTCTCAGACCGCCTGTCTCAGACCGTCTGCCTCAGACCGTCTGTCTCGATCCGCCTGTCTCATACCGTCTGTCTCAGACCGTCTGTCTCTGACCGTCTGTCTCAGGCCGTCTGTCTCGGACCGTCTGTCTCGGGTCGTCTATCTCACTCCGTCTGTCTCAGACCCTTTGTCTCGATCCGTCTGTCTCAGACCGTCTGTCTGAGACCGTCTGTCTGAGACCGTCTGTCTCAGACCATCAGTCTCAGACCGCGTGTCTCAGACCTCCTGCATCAGACCGCATGTCTCAGACCGCCTGTCTTAGACAGTCTGTCTCAGACCGTCTGTCTCGGACCGTCTGTCTCAGACCGTCGGTCTCGGGCCGTCTGTCTCGGACCACCTGTCTCAGACCGCGGGCCTCAGACCGCCGGTCTCAGACCGCCTGTCTCAGACCGCCTGTCTCAGACCGCCTGTCTCAGACCGTCTGTCTCAGACCGTCTGTCTCGGGCAGTCTGTCTCAGTGCGTCTGTCTCAGACCGTCTGTCTCAAACCGTCTGTCTGAGACCGTCTGTCGCAGACCCTCTGTCTCGATCCGTCTGTCTCATACCGTCTGTCTCAGACCGACTGTCTCAGACCGACTGTCTCAGACCGTCTGTCTCAAACCGTCTGTCTCAGACCGTCTGTCTCAGGCCGTCTGTCTCAGTCCGTCTGTCTCAGACCCTCTGTCTCGATCCGTCTGTCTCATACCGTCTGTCTCAGACCGCCTGTCTCAGACCGCCTATCTCAGACAGTCTGTCTCAGACCGTCTGTCTCGGACCGTCTTTCTCAGACCGTCGGTCTCGGGCCGTCTGTCTCAGTCCGTCTGTCTCCGTCCGTCTGTCTCGGACCACCTGTCTCAGACCGTCCGTCTCAAAACGTCTGTCTCAGTCCGTCTGTCTGAGGCCGTCTGTCTCAAACCGTCTGTCTCAGTCCGTCTGTCTCGGACCACCTGTCTCATACCGTCTGTCTGAGACCGTCTGTCTCATACCGTCTGTCTCAGGCCGTCTGTCTCAGTCCGTCTGTCTCAGACCCTCTGTCTCGATCCGTCTGTCTCATACCGTCTGTCTCAGACCGCCTGTCTCAGACCGCCTGTCTCAGACAGTCTGTCTCAGTCCGTCTGTCTGAGGCCGTCTGTCTCAAACCGTCTGTCTCAGTCCGTCTGTCTCGGACCACCTGTCTCATACCGTCTGTCTGAGACCGTCTGTCTCAAACCGTCTGTCTCAGACCGTCTGTCTCAGACCGTCTGTCTCAGACCGTCTGTCTCAGACCGTCTGTCTCAGACCGTCTGTCTCAGACCGTGTCTCAGACCGTCTGTCTCAGTCCGTCTGTCTCAGACACTCTGTCTCGATCCGTCTGTCTCAGTCCGTCTGTCTCCGTTCGTCTGTCTGATACCCTCTGTCTCGATCCGTCTGTCTCATACCGTCTGTCTCAGACCGTCTGTCTCAGGCCGTCTGTCTCAGTCCGTCTGTCTCAGTCCGTCTGTCTCAGTCCGTCTGTCTCAGTCCGTCTGTCTCAGTCCGTCTGTCTCAGTCCGTCTGTCTCAGTCCGTCTGTCTCAGACCGTCTGTCTCAGGCCGTCTGTATCAGTCCGTCTGTCTCAGACCCTCTGTCTCGATCCGTCTGTCTCATAACGTCTGTCTCAGACTGTCTGTCTGAGACCGTCTGTCTCAGAGCGCCTGTCTCAGACCGTCTGTCGCAGACCGTCTGTCTCAGACCGCCTGTCTCGGGCCGTCTGTCTCAATCCGTATGTCTCAGACCGTCTGTCGCAGTCCGTCAGTCTCAGACCGTCTGTCTCAGACCATCTGTCTCAGACCGTCTGTCTCAGTCCGTCTGTATCAGTCCGTCTGTCTCCGTTCGTCTGTCTCAGACCGACTGTCTCAGACCGTCTGTCTCAAACCGTCTGTCTCAGACCGTCTGTCTCAGGCCGTCTGTATCAGTCCGTCTGTCTCAGACCCTCTGTCTCGATCCGTCTGTCTCATAACGTCTGTCTCAGACTGTCTGTCTGAGACCGTCTGTCTCAGACCATCAGTCTCAGACCGCGTGTCTCAGACCGCGTGTCTCAGACCGCCTGTCTCAGACCGCCTGTCTCAGACCGCCTGCCTCAGACAGTCTGTCTCAGACCGTCTGTCTCAGACCCTCTGTCTCGATCCGTCTGTCTCATAACGTCTGTCTCAGACTGTGTGTCTAAGACCGTCTGGCTCGGACCGTCTGTCTCACACCGTCGGTCTCGGGCCGTCTGTCTCAGTCCGTCTGTCTCCGTTCGTCTGTCTCAGACCGACTGTCTCAGACCGTCTGTCTCAAACCGTCTGTCTCAGACCGTCTGTCTCGGACCACCTGTCTCATACCGTCTGTCTGAGACCGTCTGTCTCAAACCGCCTGTCTCAGACCATCAGTCTCAGACCGCGTGTCTCAGACCGCCTGTCTCAGACCACCTGTCTCAGACCGTCTATCTCAGACCGTCTGTCTCGGGCTGTCTGTCTCAGTCCGTCTGTCTCAGTCCGTCTGTCTCAGTCCGTCTGTCTCAGACCGTCTGTCTCAGACCGTCTGTCTCAGACCGTCTGTCTCAGACCGTCTGTCTCAGGCCGTCTGTATCAGACCGTCTGTCTCGGGCCGTCTGTCTGAGACCGACTGTCTCAGACCGTCTGTCTCAAACCGTCTGTCTCAGACTGTCTGTCTGAGACAGTCTGGCTCGGACCGTCTGTCTCAGACCGTCGGTCCCGGGCCGTCTGTCTCAGTCCGTCTGTCTCCGTTCGTCTGTCTCAGACCGACTGTCTCAGACCGTCTGTGTCAAACCGTCTGTCTCAGACCGTCTGTCTCGGACCACCTGTCTCATACCGTCTGTCTGAGACCGTCTGTCTCATACCGTCTGTCTCAGGCCGTCTGTCTCAGTCCGTCTGTCTCAGACCCTCTGTCTCGATCCGTCTGTCTCATACCGTCTGTCTCAGACCGCCTGTCTCAGACCGCCTGTCTCAGACAGTCTGTCTCAGACCGTCTGTCTCCGACCGTCTTTCTCAGACCGTCGGTCTCGGGCCGTCTGTCTCAGCCCGTCTGTCTCCGTCCGTCTGTCTCGGACCACATGTCTCAGACCGTCCGTCTCAAACCGTCTGTCTCAGTCCGTCTGTCTCGGACCACCTGTCTCATACCGTCTGTCTGAGACCGTCTGTCTCAAACCGTCTGTCTCAGTCCGTCTGTCTCGGACCACCTGTCTCAGACCGCCTGTCTCAGACCGTCTGCCTCAGACCGTCTGTCTCGATCCGCCTGTCTCATACCGTCTGTCTCAGACCGTCTGTCTCTGACCGTCTGTCTCAGGCCGTCTGTCTCGGACCGTCTGTCTCGGGTCGTCTATCTCACTCCGTCTGTCTCAGACCCTTTGTCTCGATCCGTCTGTCTCAGACCGTCTGTCTGAGACCGTCTGTCTGAGACCGTCTGTCTCAGACCATCAGTCTCAGACCGCGTGTCTCAGACCTCCTGCATCAGACCGCATGTCTCAGACCGCCTGTCTTAGACAGTCTGTCTCAGACCGTCTGTCTCGGACCGTCTGTCTCAGACCGTCGGTCTCGGGCCGTCTGTCTCGGACCACCTGTCTCAGACCGCGGGCCTCAGACCGCCGGTCTCAGACCGCCTGTCTCAGACCGCCTGTCTCAGACCGTCTGTCTCAGACCGTCTGTTTCGATCCGTCTGTCTCATACCGTCTGTCTCAGACCGCCTGTCTCAGACCGCCTGTCTCAGACCGTCTGTCTCAGACCGTCTGTCTCGGGCCGTCTGTCTCAGTGCGTCTGTCTCAGACCGTCTGTCTCAAACCGTCTGTCTGAGACCGTCTGTCGCAGACCCTCTGTCTCGATCCGTCTGTCTCATACCGTCTGTCTCAGACCGTCTGTCTCAGACCGTCTGTCTCAGACCGCCTGTCTCAGACCGCCTGTCTCCGTTCGACTGTCTCAGACCGACTGTCACAGACCGTCTGTCTCAAACCGTCTGTCTCAGACCGTCTGCCTCAGGCCGTCTGTCTCAGTCCGTCTATCTCAGACCGTCTGTCTCGGGCTGTCTGTCTCAGTCCGTCTGTCTCAGTCCGTCTGTCTCAGTCCGTCTGTCTCAGACCGTCTGTCTCAGACCGTCTGTCTCAGACCGTCTGTCTCAGACCGTCTGTCTCAGGCCGTCTGTATCAGACCGTCTGTCTCGGGCCGTCTGTCTGAGACCGACTGTCTCAGACCGTCTGTCTCAAACCGTCTGTCTCAGACTGTCTGTCTGAGACAGTCTGGCTCGGACCGTCTGTCTCAGACCGTCGGTCTCGGGCCGTCTGTCTCAGTCCGTCTGTCTCCGTTCGTCTGTCTCAGACCGACTGTCTCAGACCGTCTGTGTCAAACCGTCTGTCTCAGACCGTCTGTCTCGGACCACCTGTCTCATACCGTCTGTCTGAGACCGTCTGTCTCAAACCGTCTGTCTCAGTCCGTCTGTCTCGGACCACCTGTCTCATACCGTCTGTCTGAGACCGTCTGTCTCATACCGTCTGTCTCAGGCCGTCTGTCTCAGTCCGTCTGTCTCAGACCCTCTGTCTCGATCCGTCTGTCTCATACCGTCTGTCTCAGACCGCCTGTCTCAGACCGCCTGTCTCAGACAGTCTGTCTCAGACCGTCTGTCTCGGACCGTCTTTCTCAGACCGTCGGTCTCGGGCCGTCTGTCTCAGACCGTCTGTCTCCGTCCGTCTGTCTCGGACCACATGTCTCAGACCGTCCGTCTCAAACCGTCTGTCTCAGTCCGTCTGTCTCGGACCACCTGTCTCATACCGTCTGCCTGAGACCGTCTGTCTCAAACCGTCTGTATCAGTCCGTCTGTCTCGGACCACCTGTCTCAGACCGCCTGTCTCAGACCGTCTGTCTCAGACCGTCTGTCTCGATCCGCCTGTCTCATACCGTCTGTCTCAGACCGTCTGTCTCTGACCGTCTGTCTCAGGCCGTCTGTCTCAGACCGTCTGTCTCGGGTCGTCTATCTCACTCCGTCTGTCTCAGACCCTTTGTCTCGATCCGTCTGTCTCAGACCGTCTGTCTGAGACCGTCTGTCTGAGACCGTCTGTCTCAGACCATCAGTCTCAGACCGCGTGTCTCAGACCTCCTGCATCAGACCGCATGTCTCAGACCGCCTGTCTTAGACAGTCTGTCTCAGACCGTCTGTCTCGGACCGTCTGTCTCAGACCGTCGGTCTCGGGCCGTCTGTCTCGGACCACCTGTCTCAGACCGCGGGCCTCAGACCGCCGGTCTCAGACCGCCTGTCTCAGACCGCCTGTCTCAGACCGTCTGTCTCAGACCGTCTGTTTCGATCCGTCTGTCTCATACCGTCTGTCTCAGACCGCCTGTCTCAGACCGCCTGTCTCAGACCGCCTGTCTCAGACCGTCTGTCTCAGACCGTCTGTCTCGGGCAGTCTGTCTCAGTGCGTCTGTCTCAGACCGTCTGTCTCAAACCGTCTGTCTGAGACCGTCTGTCGCAGACCCTCTGTCTCGATCCGTCTGTCTCATACCGTCTGTCTCAGACCGCCTGTCTCAGACCGCCTGTCTCAGAGCGCCTGTCTTAGACTGTCTGTCTCAGAGCGCCTGTCTCAAACCGTCTGTCTGAGACCGTCTGTCGCAGACCCTCTGTCTCGATCCGTCTGTCTCATACCGTCTGTCTCAGACCGCCTGTCTCAGACCGCCTGTCTCAGACGTCTGTCTCAGACCGTCTGTCTCAGGCCGTCTGTCTCAGACCGTCTGTCTCGGGCCGTCTGTCTCAGTCCGTCTGTCTCTGGCCGTCTGTCTCAGTCCGTCTGTCTCAGTCCGTCTGTCTCAGTCCGTCTGTCTCCGTTCGTCTGTCTCAGACCGTCTGTCTAAGAGCGCCTGTCTCAGACCGTCTGTCTCAGACCGTCTGTCTCAGACCGTGTCTCAGACCGTCTGTCTCAGTCCGTCTGTCTCAGACACTCTGTCTCGATCCGTCTGTCTCAGTCCGTCTGTCTCCGTTCGTCTGTCTGATACCCTCTGTCTCGATCCGTCTGTCTCATACCGTCTGTCTCAGACCGTCTGTCTCAGGCCGTCTGTCTCAGTCCGTCTGTCTCAGTCCGTCTGTCTCAGTCCGTCTGTCTCAGTCCGTCTGTCTCAGTCCGTCTGTCTCAGTCCGTCTGTCTCAGTCCGTCTGTCTCAGTCCGTCTGTCTCAGACCGTCTGTCTCAGGCCGTCTGTATCAGTCCGTCTGTCTCAGACCCTCTGTCTCGATCCGTCTGTCTCATAACGTCTGTCTCAGACTGTCTGTCTGAGACCGTCTGTCTCAGAGCGCCTGTCTCAGACCGTCTGTCGCAGACCGTCTGTCTCAGACCGCCTGTCTCGGGCCGTCTGTCTCAATCCGTATGTCTCAGACCGTCTGTCGCAGTCCGTCAGTCTCAGACCGTCTGTCTCAGACCATCTGTCTCAGACCGTCTGTCTCAGTCCGTCTGTATCAGTCCGTCTGTCTCCGTTCGTCTGTCTCAGACCGACTGTCTCAGACCGTCTGTCTCAAACCGTCTGTCTCAGACCGTCTGTCTCAGGCCGTCTGTATCAGTCCGTCTGTCTCAGACCCTCTGTCTCGATCCGTCTGTCTCATAACGTCTGTCTCAGACTGTCTGTCTGAGACCGTCTGTCTCAGACCATCAGTCTCAGACCGCGTGTCTCAGACCGCGTGTCTCAGACCGCCTGTCTCAGACCGCCTGTCTCAGACCGCCTGCCTCAGACAGTCTGTCTCAGACCGTCTGTCTCAGACCCTCTGTCTCGATCCGTCTGTCTCATAACGTCTGTCTCAGACTGTGTGTCTAAGACCGTCTGGCTCGGACCGTCTGTCTCACACCGTCGGTCTCGGGCCGTCTGTCTCAGTCCGTCTGTCTCCGTTCGTCTGTCTCAGACCGACTGTCTCAGACCGTCTGTCTCAAACCGTCTGTCTCAGACCGTCTGTCTCGGACCACCTGTCTCATACCGTCTGTCTGAGACCGTCTGTCTCAAACCGCCTGTCTCAGACCATCAGTCTCAGACCGCGTGTCTCAGACCGCCTGTCTCAGACCACCTGTCTCAGACCGTCTATCTCAGACCGTCTGTCTCGGGCTGTCTGTCTCAGTCCGTCTGTCTCAGTCCGTCTGTCTCAGTCCGTCTGTCTCAGACCGTCTGTCTCAGACCGTCTGTCTCAGACCGTCTGTCTCAAACCGTCTGTCTCAGACTGTCTGTCTGAGACAGTCTGGCTCGGACCGTCTGTCTCAGACCGTCGGTCCCGGGCCGTCTGTCTCAGTCCGTCTGTCTCCGTTCGTCTGTCTCAGACCGACTGTCTCAGACCGTCTGTGTCAAACCGTCTGTCTCAGACCGTCTGTCTCGGACCACCTGTCTCATACCGTCTGTCTGAGACCGTCTGTCTCATACCGTCTGTCTCAGGCCGTCTGTCTCAGTCCGTCTGTCTCAGACCCTCTGTCTCGATCCGTCTGTCTCATACCGTCTGTCTCAGACCGCCTGTCTCAGACCGCCTGTCTCAGACAGTCTGTCTCAGACCGTCTGTCTCGGACCGTCTTTCTCAGACCGTCGGTCTCGGGCCGTCTGTCTCAGCCCGTCTGTCTCCGTCCGTCTGTCTCGGACCACATGTCTCAGACCGTCCGTCTCAAACCGTCTGTCTCAGTCCGTCTGTCTCGGACCACCTGTCTCATACCGTCTGTCTGAGACCGTCTGTCTCAAACCGTCTGTCTCAGTCCGTCTGTCTCGGACCACCTGTCTCAGACCGCCTGTCTCAGACCGTCTGCCTCAGACCGTCTGTCTCGATCCGCCTGTCTCATACCGTCTGTCTCAGACCGTCTGTCTCTGACCGTCTGTCTCAGGCCGTCTGTCTCGGACCGTCTGTCTCGGGTCGTCTATCTCACTCCGTCTGTCTCAGACCCTTTGTCTCGATCCGTCTGTCTCAGACCGTCTGTCTGAGACCGTCTGTCTGAGACCGTCTGTCTCAGACCATCAGTCTCAGACCGCGTGTCTCAGACCTCCTGCATCAGACCGCATGTCTCAGACCGCCTGTCTTAGACAGTCTGTCTCAGACCGTCTGTCTCGGACCGTCTGTCTCAGACCGTCGGTCTCGGGCCGTCTGTCTCGGACCACCTGTCTCAGACCGCGGGCCTCAGACCGCCGGTCTCAGACCGCCTGTCTCAGACCGCCTGTCTCAGACCGTCTGTCTCAGACCGTCTGTTTCGATCCGTCTGTCTCATACCGTCTGTCTCAGACCGCCTGTCTCAGACCGCCTGTCTCAGACCGTCTGTCTCAGACCGTCTGTCTCGGGCCGTCTGTCTCAGTGCGTCTGTCTCAGACCGTCTGTCTCAAACCGTCTGTCTGAGACCGTCTGTCGCAGACCCTCTGTCTCGATCCGTCTGTCTCATACCGTCTGTCTCAGACCGTCTGTCTCAGACCGTCTGTCTCAGACCGCCTGTCTCAGACCGCCTGTCTCCGTTCGACTGTCTCAGACCGACTGTCACAGACCGTCTGTCTCAAACCGTCTGTCTCAGACCGTCTGCCTCAGGCCGTCTGTCTCAGTCCGTCTATCTCAGACCGTCTGTCTCGGGCTGTCTGTCTCAGTCCGTCTGTCTCAGTCCGTCTGTCTCAGTCCGTCTGTCTCAGACCGTCTGTCTCAGACCGTCTGTCTCAGACCGTCTGTCTCAGACCGTCTGTCTCAGGCTGTCTGTATCAGACCGTCTGTCTCGGGCCGTCTGTCTGAGACCGACTGTCTCAGACCGTCTGTCTCAAACCGTCTGTCTCAGACTGTCTGTCTGAGACAGTCTGGCTCGGACCGTCTGTCTCAGACCGTCGGTCTCGGGCCGTCTGTCTCAGTCCGTCTGTCTCCGTTCGTCTGTCTCAGACCGACTGTCTCAGACCGTCTGTGTCAAACCGTCTGTCTCAGACCGTCTGTCTCGGACCACCTGTCTCATACCGTCTGTCTGAGACCGTCTGTCTCAAACCGTCTGTCTCAGTCCGTCTGTCTCGGACCACCTGTCTCATACCGTCTGTCTGAGACCGTCTGTCTCATACCGTCTGTCTCAGGCCGTCTGTCTCAGTCCGTCTGTCTCAGACCCTCTGTCTCGATCCGTCTGTCTCATACCGTCTGTCTCAGACCGCCTGTCTCAGACCGCCTGTCTCAGACAGTCTGTCTCAGACCGTCTGTCTCGGACCGTCTTTCTCAGACCGTCGGTCTCGGGCCGTCTGTCTCAGACCGTCTGTCTCCGTCCGTCTGTCTCGGACCACATGTCTCAGACCGTCCGTCTCAAACCGTCTGTCTCAGTCCGTCTGTCTCGGACCACCTGTCTCATACCGTCTGCCTGAGACCGTCTGTCTCAAACCGTCTGTCTCAGTCCGTCTGTCTCGGACCACCTGTCTCAGACCGCCTGTCTCAGACCGTCTGTCTCAGACCGTCTGTCTCGATCCGCCTGTCTCATACCGTCTGTCTCAGACCGTCTGTCTCTGACCGTCTGTCTCAGGCCGTCTGTCTCAGACCGTCTGTCTCGGGTCGTCTATCTCACTCCGTCTGTCTCAGACCCTTTGTCTCGATCCGTCTGTCTCAGACCGTCTGTCTGAGACCGTCTGTCTGAGACCGTCTGTCTCAGACCATCAGTCTCAGACCGCGTGTCTCAGACCTCCTGCATCAGACCGCATGTCTCAGACCGCCTGTCTTAGACAGTCTGTCTCAGACCGTCTGTCTCGGACCGTCTGTCTCAGACCGTCGGTCTCGGGCCGTCTGTCTCGGACCACCTGTCTCAGACCGCGGGCCTCAGACCGCCGGTCTCAGACCGCCTGTCTCAGACCGCCTGTCTCAGACCGTCTGTCTCAGACCGTCTGTTTCGATCCGTCTGTCTCATACCGTCTGTCTCAGACCGCCTGTCTCAGACCGCCTGTCTCAGACCGCCTGTCTCAGACCGTCTGTCTCAGACCGTCTGTCTCGGGCAGTCTGTCTCAGTGCGTCTGTCTCAGACCGTCTGTCTCAAACCGTCTGTCTGAGACCGTCTGTCGCAGACCCTCTGTCTCGATCCGTCTGTCTCATACCGTCTGTCTCAGACCGTCTGTCTCAGACCGCCTGTCTCAGACCGCCTGTCTCAGAGCGCCTGTCTTAGACTGTCTGTCTCAGAGCGCCTGTCTCAAACCGTCTGTCTGAGACCGTCTGTCGCAGACCCTCTGTCTCGATCCGTCTGTCTCATACCGTCTGTCTCAGACCGCCTGTCTCAGACCGCCTGTCTCAGACGTCTGTCTCAGACCGTCTGTCTCAGGCCGTCTGTCTCAGACCGTCTGTCTCGGGCCGTCTGTCTCAGTCCGTCTGTCTCTGGCCGTCTGTCTCAGTCCGTCTGTCTCAGTCCGTCTGTCTCAGTCCGTCTGTCTCCGTTCGTCTGTCTCAGACCGTCTGTCTAAGAGCGCCTGTCTCAGACCGTCTGTCTCAGACCGCCTGTCTCAGACCGACTGTCTTAGACTGTCTGTCTCAGAGCGCTTGTCTCAGACTGTCTGTCTCAGAGCGCCTGTCGCAGACCGTCTGTCTCAGACCGCCTGCCTGAGACTGTCTGTCTCAGACCGTCTGTCTCAGACCGTCTGTCTCAGACCGTCTGTCTCGAAACGTCTGTCTCAGACAGCCTGTCTCGAACCGTCTGTCTCAGACCATCTGTCTCAGACCGGCTGTCTCAGACCGTCTGTCTCAGACTGTCTGCCTCAGACCGACTGTCTCAGACCGTCTGTCTCAAACCGTCTGTCTCACACCGTCTGTCTCAGACTGTCTGTCTGAGACCGTCTGTCTCAGACCATCAGTCTCAGACCGCGTGTCTCAGACAGTCTGTCTCAGACCGTCTGTCTCAGACCCTCTGTCTCGATCCGTCTGTCTCATAACGTCTGTCTCAGACTGTCTGTCTGAGACCGTCTGTCTCAGACCATCAGTCTCAGACCGCGTGTCTCAGACCGCCTGTCTCAGACCACCTGTCTCAGACCGCCTGTCTCAGACAGTCTGTCTTAGACCGTCTGGCTCGGACCGTCTGTCTCAGACCGTCGGTCTCGTGCCGTCTGTCTCAGTCCGTCTGTCTCCGTTCGTCTGTCTCAGACCGACTGTCTCAGACCGTCTGTCTCAAACCGTCTGTCTCAGACCGTCTGTTTCAGGCCGTCTGTCTCAGTCCGTCTGTCTCAGACCCTCTGTCTCGATCCGTCTGTCTCATACCGTCTGTCTCAGACCGCCTGTCTCAGACCGCCTATCTCAGACAGTCTGTCTCAGACCGTCTGTCTCGGACCGTCTTTCTCAGACCGTCGGTCTCGGGCCGTCTGTCTCAGTCCGTCTGTCTCCGTCCGTCTGTCTCGGACCACCTGTCTCAGACCGTCCGTCTCAAACCGTCTGTCTCAGTCCGTCTGTCTGAGGCCGTCTGTCTCAAACCGTCTGTCTCAGTCCGTCTGTCTCGGACCACCTGTCTCATACCGTCTGTCTGAGACCGTCTGTCTCATACCGTCTGTCTCAGGCCGTCTGTCTCAGTCCGTCTGTCTCAGACCCTCTGTCTCGATCCGTCTGTCTCATACCGTCTGTCTCAGACCGCCTGTCTCAGACCGCCTGTCTCAGACAGTCTGTCTCAGTCCGTCTGTCTGAGGCCGTCTGTCTCAAACCGTCTGTCTCAGTCCGTCTGTCTCGGACCACCTGTCTCATACCGTCTGTCTGAGACCGTCTGTCTCAAACCGTCTGTCTCAGACCGTCTGTCTCAGACCGTCTGTCTCAGACCGTGTCTCAGACCGTCTGTCTCAGTCCGTCTGTCTCAGACACTCTGTCTCGATCCGTCTGTCTCAGTCCGTCTGTCTCCGTTCGTCTGTCTGATACCCTCTGTCTCGATCCGTCTGTCTCATACCGTCTGTCTCAGACCGTCTGTCCCAGGCCGTCTGTCTCAGTCCGTCTGTCTCAGTCCGTCTGTCTCAGTCCGTCTGTCTCAGTCCGTCTGTCTCAGTCCGTCTGTCTCAGTCCGTCTGTCTCAGTCCGTCTGTCTCAGTCCGTCTGTCTCAGTCCGTCTGTCTCAGTAAGTCTGTCTCCGTTCGTCTGTCTCAGACCGACTGTCTCGATCCGTCTGTCTCGTAACGTCTGTCTCAGACTGTCTATTGAGACCGTCTGTCTCAGACCATCAGTCTCAGACATCGTGTCTCAGACCGCCTGTCTCAGACCGCCTGTCTCAGACCGTCTGTCTCAGACCGTCTGTCTCAGACAGCCTGTCTCAGACCGTCTGTCTCAGACCGTCTGTCTCAGACCATCTGTCTCAGACCGTCTGTCTCAGACCGTCTGTCTCAGACCGTCTGTCTCAGGCCGTCTGTCTCAGTCCGTCTGTCTCAGACCCTCTGTCTCCGACCGTCTGTCTCAGACCGCCTGTCTCAGACCGCCTGTCTTAGACTGTCTGTCTCAGAGCGCCTGTCTCAGACCGTCTGTCTCAGACCGTCTGTCTCAGACCGTCGCTCTCAGACCGTCTGTCTCGGGCCGTCTGTCTCAGTCCGTCTGTCTCAGACCGTCTGTCCCAGACAGCCTGTCTCAGACCGTCTGTCTCAGACCGTCTGTCTCAGACCATCTGTCTCAGACCGTCTGTCTCAGACCGTCTGTCTCAGACCGTCTGTCTCAGGCCGTCTGTCTCAGTCCGTCTGTCTCAGACCCTCTGTCTCCGACCGTCTGTCTCAGACCGCCTGTCTCAGACCGCCTGTCTTAGACTGTCTGTCTCATACCGTCTGTCTCGGACCGTCTGTCTCAGACCGTCGGCCTCGAGCCGTCTGTATCAGTCCGTCTGTCTCCGTCCTTCTGTCTCAGACCGTCTGTCTCAGACCGCCTGTCTCAGTTCGCCTGTCTTAGACCGTCTGTCTCAGACCGTCTCTCTCAGACCTTCTGTCTCAGACCGCCTGTCTCAGACCGCCTGTCTCAGACAGTCTGTCTCAGTCCGTCTGTCTGAGGCCGTCTGTCTCAACCCGTCTGTCTCAGTCCGTCTGTCTCGGACCACCTGTCTCATACCGTCTGTCTGAGACCGTCTGTCTCAAACCGTCTGTCTCAGACCGTCTGTCTCAGACCGTCTGTCTCAGACCGTCTGTCTCAGACCGTCTGTCTCAGACCGTGTCTCAGACCGTCTGTCTCAGTCCGTCTGTCTCAGACACTCTGTCTCGATCCGTCTGTCTCAGTCCGTCTGTCTCCGTTCGTCTGTCTGAGACCCTCTGTCTCGATCCGTCTGTCTCATACCGTCTGTCTCAGACCGTCTGTCTCAGGCCGTCTGTCTCAGTCCGTCTGTCTCAGTCCGTCTGTCTCAGTCCGTCTGTCTCAGTCCGTCTGTCTCAGTCCGTCTGTCTCAGTCCGTCTGTCTCAGTCCGTCTGTCTCAGTCCGTCTGTCTCAGTCCGTCTGTCTCAGTCCGTCTGTCTCAGTCCGTCTGTCTGAGTCCGTCTGTCTCAGTAAGTCTGTCTCCGTTCGTCTGTCTCAGACCGACTGTCTCGATCCGTCTGTCTCGTAACGTCTGTCTCAGACTGTCTATTGAGACCGTCTGTCTCAGACCATCAGTCTCAGACAGCGTGTCTCAGACCGCCTGTCTCAGACCGCCTGTCTCAGACCGTCTGTCTCAGACCGTCTGTCCCAGACAGCCTGTCTCAGACCGTCGGTCTCAGACCGTCTGTCTCAGACCATCTGTCTCAGACCGTCTGTCTCAGACCGTCTGTCTCAGACCGTCTGTCTCAGACCGTCTGTCTCAGGCCGTCTGTCTCAGTCCGTCTGTCTCAGACCCTCTGTCTCCGACCGTCTGTCTCAGACCGCCTGTCTCAGACCGCCTGTCTTAGACTGTCTGTCTCATACCGTCTGTCTCGGACCGTCTGTCTCAGACCGTCGGCCTCGAGCCGTCTGTATCAGTCCGTCTGTCTCCGTCCTTCTGTCTCAGACCGTCTGTCTCAGACCGCCTGTCTCAGACCGCCTGTCTTAGACTGTCTGTCTCAGAGCGCCTGTCTCAGACCGTCTGTCTCAGACCGTCTGTCTCAGACCGTCTCTCTCAGACCGTCTGTCTCAGACCGTCTGTCTCAGACCGTCTGTCGCAGACCGTCTGTCTCGGGCCGTCTGTCTCAGTCCGTCTGTCTCAGTCCGTCTGTCTCAGTCCGTCTGTCTCCGTTCGTCTGTCTCAGACCAACTGTCTCAGACCGTCTGTCTCAGACCGTCTGTCTCAGACCGTCTGTCTCAGACCGTCTGTCTCAGACAGCCTGTCTCAGACCGTCTGTCTCAGACCGTCTGTCTCAGACCATCTGTCTCAGACCGTCTGTCTCAGACCGTCTGTCTCAGACCGTCTGTCTCAGGCCGTCTGTCTCAGTCCGTCTGTCTCAGACCCTCTGTCTCGATCCGTCTGTCTCATACCGTCTGTCTCGGACCGTCTGTCTCAGACCGTCGGCCTCGAGCCGTCTGTATCAGTCCGTCTGTCTCCGTCCTTCTGTCTCCGACCGTCTGTCTCAGACTGCCTGTCTCAGACCGCCTGTCTTAGACTGTCTGTCTCATACCGTCTGTCTCGGACCGTCTGTCTCAGACCGTCGGCCTCGAGCCGTTTGTATCAGTCAGTCTGTCTCCGTCCTTCTGTCTCAGACCGTCTGTCTCATACCGTCTGTCTCAGACCGCCTGTCTCAGACCGCCTGTCTCAGACGTCTGTCTCAGACCGTCTGTCTCAGGCCGTCTGTCTCAGACCGTCTGTCTCGGGCCGTCTGTCTCAGTCCGTCTGTCTCTGGCCGTCTGTCTCAGTCCGTCTGTCTCAGTCCGTCTGTCTCAGTCCGTCTGTCTCAGTCCGTCTGTCTCCGTTCGTCTGTCTCAGACCATCAGTCTCAGACATCGTGTCTCAGACCGTCTGTTTCAGACCGCCTGTCTCAGACCGCCTGTCTTAGACTGTCTGTCTCAGAGCGCCAGTCTCAGACCGTCTGTCTCAGACCGTCTGTCTCAGACCGTCTCTCTCAGACCGTCTGTCTCGGGCCGTCTGTCTCAGTCCGTCTGTATCAGTCCGTCTGTCTCCGTTCGTCTTTCTCAGACCGACTGTCTCAGACCGTCTGTCTCAAACCGTCTGTCTCAGACCGTCTGTCTGAGACCGTCTGTCGCAGACCCTCTGTCTCAGACCGTCTGTCTCGGGCCGTCTGTCTCAGACCGTCTGTCTCAGGCCGTCTGTCTCAGTCCGTCTGTATCAGTCCGTCTGTCTCCGTTCGTCTGTCTCAGACCGACTGTCTCAGACCGTCTGTCTCAAACCGTCTGTCTCAGACCGTCTGTCTCAGGCCGTCTGTCTCAGTCCGTCTGTCTCATACCGTCTGTCTCCGTTCGTCTGTCTCAGACCGACTGTCTCAGACCGTCTGTCTCAAACCGTCTGTCTCAGACCGTCTGTCGCAGACCCTCTGTCTCGATCCGTCTGTCTCATACCGTCTGTCTCAGACCGTCTGTCTGAGACCGACTGTCTCAAACCGTCTGTCTGAGACCGTCTGTCGCAGACCCCCTGTCTCGATCCGTCTGGCTCATACCGTCTGTCTCAGACCGTCTGTCTCAGACCGCCTGTCTCAGACCGCCTGTCTCAGACCGTCTGTCTCAGACCGTCTGTCTCAGGCCGTCTGTCTCAGACCGTCTATCTCAGACCGTCTGTCTCAGACCGTCTGTCTGAGACCGTCTGTCGCAGACCCTCTGTCTCAGACCGTCTGTCTCGGGCCGTCTGTCTCAGTCCGTCTGTCTCAGACCGGCTGTCTCAGACCGGCTGTCTCAGACCGTCTGTCTCAGACCGCCTGTCTCAGACCGCCTGTCTCAGACCGTCTGTCTCAGACCGTCTGTCTCAGGCCGTCTGTCTCAGACCGTCTGTCTCGGGCCGTCTGTCTCAGTCCGTCTGTCTCGGGCCGTCTGTCTCAGTCCGTCTGTCTCAGACCGGCTGTCTCAGACCGTCTGTCTCAGACTGTCTGCCTCAGACCGTCTGTCTCAGACCGTCTGTCTCAGACCGTCTGTCTCAGGCCGTCTGTCTCAGTCCGTCTGTCTCATACCGTCTGTCTCCGTTCGTCTGTCTCAGACCGACTGTCTCAGACCGTCTGTCTCAAACCGTCTGTCTCAGACCGTCTGTCGCAGACCCTCTGTCTGAGACCGTCTGTCGCAGACCCTCTGTCTCGATCCGTCTGTCTCATACCGTCTGTTTCAGACCGTCTGTCTCAGACCGCCTGTCTCAGACCGCCTGTCTCAGACCGTCTGTCTCAGACCGTCTGTCTCAGGCCGTCTGTCTCA
Organism: Coelioxys conoideus; assembly: GCA_947623535.1. Lineage (NCBI taxonomy): Eukaryota > Metazoa > Arthropoda > Insecta > Hymenoptera > Megachilidae > Coelioxys > Coelioxys conoideus. The sequence continues at coordinate 5,773,828 of CANQJN010000026.1, forward strand.
GACCGTCTGTCTCGGGCCGTCTGTCTCAGTCCGTCTGTCTCGGGCCGTCTGTCTCAGTCCGTCTGTCTCAGTCCGTCTGTCTTCGTTCGTCTGTCTCAGACCGTCTGTCTCAGAGCGCCTGTCTCAGACCGTCTGTCTCAGACCGCCTGTCTCAGACCGCCTGTCTTAGACTGTCTGTCTCAGAGCGCCTGTCTCAGACTGTCTGTCTCAGAGCGCCTGTCTCAGACCGTCTGTCTCAGACCGCCTGTCTGAGACTGTGTGTCTCAGACCGTCTGTCTCAGACCGTCTGTCTGAGACCGTCTGTCGCAGACCCTCTGTCTCAGACCGTCTGTCTCGGGCCGTCTGTCTCAGACCGTCTGTCTCAGGCCGTCTGTCTCAGTCCGTCTGTATCAGTCCGTCTGTCTCCGTTCGTCTGTCTCAGACCGACTGTCTCAGACCGTCTGTCTCAAACCGTCTGTCTCAGACCGTCTGTCTCAGGCCGTCTGTCTCAGTCCGTCTGTCTCATACCGTCTGACTCCGTTCGTCTGTCTCAGACCGACTGTCTCAGACCGTCTGTCTCAAACCGTCTGTCTCAGACCGTCTGTCGCAGACCCTCTGTCTCGATCCGTCTGTCTCATACCGTCTGTCTCAGACCGTCTGTCTGAGACCGACTGTCTCAAACCGTCTGTCTGAGACCGTCTGTCGCAGACCCCCTGTCTCGATCCGTCTGGCTCATACCGTCTGTCTCAGACCGTCTGTCTCAGACCGCCTGTCTCAGACCGCCTGTCTCAGACCGTCTGTCTCAGACCGTCTGTCTCAGGCCGTCTGTCTCAGACCGTCTGTCTCGGGCCGTCTGTCTCAGTCCGTCTGTCTCAGACCGTCTGTCTCAGACCGTCTGTCTGAGACCGTCTGTCGCAGACCCTCTGTCTCAGACCGTCTGTCTCGGGCCGTCTGTCTCAGTCCGTCTGTCTCAGACCGGCTGTCTCAGACCGGCTGTCTCAGACCGTCTGTCTCAGACCGCCTGTCTCAGACCGCCTGTCTCAGACCGTCTGTCTCAGACCGTCTGTCTCAGACCGTCTGTCTCGGGCCGTCTGTCTCAGTCCGTCTGTCTCGGGCCGTCTGTCTCAGTCCGTCTGTCTCAGTCCGTCTGTCTCAGTCCGTCTGTCTCCGTTCGTCTGTCTCAGACCGTCTGTCTCAGAGCGCCTGTCTCAGACCGTCTGTCTCAGACCGCCTGTCTCAGACTGCCTGTCTTAGACTGTCTGTCTCAGAGCGCCTGTCTCAGACTGTCTGTCTCAGAGCGCCTGTCTCAGACCGTCTGTCTCAGACCGCCTGTCTGAGACTGTGTGTCTCAGACCGTCTGTCTCAGACCGTCTGTCTGAGACCGTCTGTCGCAGACCCTCTGTCTCAGACCGTCTGTCTCGGGCCGTCTGTCTCAGACCGTCTGTCTCAGGCCGTCTGTCTCAGTCCGTCTGTATCAGTCCGTCTGTCTCCGTTCGTCTGTCTCAGACCGACTGTCTCAGACCGTCTGTCTCAAACCGTCTGTCTCAGACCGTCTGTCGCAGACCCTCTGTCTCGATCCGTCTGTCTCATACCGTCTGTCTCAGACCGTCTGTCTGAGACCGACTGTCTCAAACCGTCTGTCTGAGACCGTCTGTCGCAGACCCCCTGTCTCGATCCGCCTGGTTCATACCGTCTGTCTCAGACCGTCTGTCTCAGACCGCCTGTCTCAGACCGCCTGTCTCAGACCGTCTGTCTCAGACCGTCTGTCTCAGGCCGTCTGTCTCAGACCGTCTGTCTCGGGCCGTCTGTCTCAGTCCGTCTGTCTCAGACCGTCTGTCTCAGACCGTCTGTCTGAGACCGTCTGTCGCAGACCCTCTGTCTCAGACCGTCTGTCTCGGGCCGTCTGTCTCAGTCCGTCTGTCTCAGACCGGCTGTCTCAGACCGTCTGTCTCAGACTGTCTGCCTCAGACCGTCTGTCTCAGACCGTCTGTCTCGAAACGTCTGTCTCAGACAGCCTGTCTCGAACCGTCTGTCTCAGACCATCTGTCTCAGACCGGCTGTCTCAGACCGTCTGTCTCAGACTGTCTGCCTCAGACCGACTGTCTCAGACCGTCTGTCTCAAACCGTCTGTCTCACACCGTCTGTCTCAGACTGTCTGTCTGAGACCGTCTGTCTCAGACCATCAGTCTCAGACCGCGTGTCTCAGACAGTCTGTCTCAGACCGTCTGTCTCAGACCCACCGTCTCGATCCGTCTGTCTCATAACGTCTGTCTCAGACCGCCTGTCTCAGACCGCCTGTCTCAGACCGTCTGTCTCAGACCGTCTGTCTCAGACCGCCTGTGTCAGACCGTCTGTCTCAGACCGTCGGTCTCGGGCCGTCTGTCTCAGTCCGTCTGTCTCCGTTCGTCTGTCTCAGACCGACTGTCTCAGACCGTCTGTCTCAAACCGTCTGTCTCAGACCGTCTGTCTCAGGCCGTCTGTCTCAGTCCGTCTGTCTCAGACCCTCTGTCTCGATCCGTCTGTCTCATACCGTCTGTCTCAGACCGCCTGTCTCAGACCGCCTGTCTCAGACAGTCTGTCTCAGACCGTCTGTCTCGGACCGTCTTTCTCAGACCGTCGGTCTCGGGCCGTCTGTCTCAGTCCGTCTGTCTCCGTCCGTCTGTCTCGGACCACCTGTCTCAGACCGTCCGTCTCAAACCGTCTGTCTCAGTCCGTCTGTCTGAGGCCGTCTGTCTCAAACCGTCTGTCTCAGTCCGTCTGTCTCGGACCACCTGTCTCATACCGTCTGTCTGAGACCGTCTGTCTCATACCGTCTGTCTCAGGCCGTCTGTCTCAGTCCGTCTGTCTCAGACTGTCTGTCTCAGTCCGTCTGTCTCAGACTGTCTGTCTCAGAGCGCCTGTCTCAGACTGTCTGTCTCAGAGCGCCTGTCGCAGACCGTCTGTCTCAGACCGCCTGCCTGAGACTGTCTGTCTCAGACCGTCTGTCTCAGACCGTCTGTCTGAGACCGTCTGTCGCAGACCCTCTGTCTCGATCCGTCTGTCTCATACCGTCTGTCTCATACCGTCTGTCTCAGACCGCCTGTCTCAGACCGCCTGTCTCAGACCGTCTGTCTCAGACCGTCTGTCTCAGACCGTCTCTCTCAGAGCTTCTGTCTCAGACCGCCTGTCTCAGACCGCCTGTCTCAGACAGTCTGTCTCAGTCCGTCTGTCTGAGGCCGTCTGTCTCAAACCGTCTGTCTCAGACCGTCTGTCTCGAAACGTCTGTCTCAGACAGCCTGTCTCGAACCGTCTGTCTCAGACCATCTGTCTCAGACCGTCTGTCTCAGACCGTCTGTCTGAGACCGTCTGTCGCAGACCCTCTGTCTCGATCCGTCTGTCTCATACCGTCTGTCTCATACCGTCTGTCTCAGACCGCCTGTCTCAGACCGCCTGTCTCAGACCGTCTGTCTCAGACCGTCTGTCTCAGACCGTCTGTCTCAGACCGCCTGTCTCAGACCGTCTGTCTCAGACCGTCTGTCTCAGACCGGCTGTCTCAGACCGTCTGTCTCAGACTGTCTGCCTCAGACCGTCTGTCTCAGACCGTCTGTCTCGAAACGTCTGTCTCAGACAGCCTGTCTCGAACCGTCTGTCTCAGACCATCTGTCTCAGACCGTCTGTCTCAGACCGTCTGTCTGAGACCGTCTGTCTCGGACCGTCTTTCTCAGACCGTCGGTCTCGGGCCGTCTGTCTCAGTCCGTCTGTCTCCGTCCGTCTGTCTCGGACCACCTGTCTCAGACCGTCCGTCTCAAACCGTCTGTCTCAGTCCGTCTGTCTGAGGCCGTCTGTCTCAAACCGTCTGTCTCAGTCCGTCTGTCTCGGACCACCTGTCTCATACCGTCTGTCTGAGACCGTCTGTCTCATACCGTCTGTCTCAGGCCGTCTGTCTCAGTCCGTCTGTCTCAGACCCTCTGTCTCGATCCGTCTGTCTCATACCGTCTGTCTCAGACCGCCTGTCTCAGACCGCCTGTCTCAGACAGTCTGTCTCAGTCCGTCTGTCTGAGGCCGTCTGTCTCAAACCGTCTGTCTCAGTCCGTCTGTCTCGGACCACCTGTCTCATACCGTCTGTCTGAGACCGTCTGTCTCAAACCGTCTGTCTCAGACCGTCTGTCTCAGACCGTCTGTCTCAGACCGTGTCTCAGACCGTCTGTCTCAGTCCGTCTGTCTCAGACACTCTGTCTCGATCCGTCTGTCTCAGTCCGTCTGTCTCCGTTCGTCTGTCTGATACCCTCTGTCTCGATCCGTCTGTCTCATACCGTCTGTCTCAGACCGTCTGTCCCAGGCCGTCTGTCTCAGTCCGTCTGTCTCAGTCCGTCTGTCTCAGTCCGTCTGTCTCAGTCCGTCTGTCTCAGTCCGTCTGTCTCAGTCCGTCTGTCTCAGTCCGTCTGTCTCAGTCCGTCTGTCTCAGTCCGTCTGTCTCAGTAAGTCTGTCTCCGTTCGTCTGTCTCAGACCGACTGTCTCGATCCGTCTGTCTCGTAACGTCTGTCTCAGACTGTCTATTGAGACCGTCTGTCTCAGACCATCAGTCTCAGACATCGTGTCTCAGACCGCCTGTCTCAGACCGCCTGTCTCAGACCGTCTGTCTCAGATCGTCTGTCTCAGACAGCCTGTCTCAGACCGTCTGTCTCAGACCGTCTGTCTCAGACCATCTGTCTCAGACCGTCTGTCTCAGACCGTCTGTCTCAGACCGTCTGTCTCAGGCCGTCTGTCTCAGTCCGTCTGTCTCAGACCCTCTGTCTCCGACCGTCTGTCTCAGACCGCCTGTCTCAGACCGCCTGTCTTAGACTGTCTGTCTCAGAGCGCCTGTCTCAGACCGTCTGTCTCAGACCGTCTGTCTCAGACCGTCGCTCTCAGACCGTCTGTCTCGGGCCGTCTGTCTCAGTCCGTCTGTCTCAGACCGTCTGTCCCAGACAGCCTGTCTCAGACCGTCTGTCTCAGACCGTCTGTCTCAGACCATCTGTCTCAGACCGTCTGTCTCAGACCGTCTGTCTCAGACCGTCTGTCTCAGGCCGTCTGTCTCAGTCCGTCTGTCTCAGACCCTCTGTCTCCGACCGTCTGTCTCAGACCGCCTGTCTCAGACCGCCTGTCTTAGACTGTCTGTCTCATACCGTCTGTCTCGGACCGTCTGTCTCAGACCGTCGGCCTCGAGCCGTCTGTATCAGTCCGTCTGTCTCCGTCCTTCTGTCTCAGACCGTCTGTCTCAGACCGCCTGTCTCAGTTCGCCTGTCTTAGACCGTCTGTCTCAGACCGTCTCTCTCAGACCTTCTGTCTCAGACCGCCTGTCTCAGACCGCCTGTCTCAGACAGTCTGTCTCAGTCCGTCTGTCTGAGGCCGTCTGTCTCAACCCGTCTGTCTCAGTCCGTCTGTCTCGGACCACCTGTCTCATACCGTCTGTCTGAGACCGTCTGTCTCAAACCGTCTGTCTCAGACCGTCTGTCTCAGACCGTCTGTCTCAGACCGTCTGTCTCAGACCGTCTGTCTCAGACCGTGTCTCAGACCGTCTGTCTCAGTCCGTCTGTCTCAGACACTCTGTCTCGATCCGTCTGTCTCAGTCCGTCTGTCTCCGTTCGTCTGTCTGAGACCCTCTGTCTCGATCCGTCTGTCTCATACCGTCTGTCTCAGACCGTCTGTCTCAGGCCGTCTGTCTCAGTCCGTCTGTCTCAGTCCGTCTGTCTCAGTCCGTCTGTCTCAGTCCGTCTGTCTCAGTCCGTCTGTCTCAGTCCGTCTGTCTCAGTCCGTCTGTCTCAGTCCGTCTGTCTCAGTCCGTCTGTCTCAGTCCGTCTGTCTGAGTCCGTCTGTCTCAGTAAGTCTGTCTCCGTTCGTCTGTCTCAGACCGACTGTCTCGATCCGTCTGTCTCGTAACGTCTGTCTCAGACTGTCTATTGAGACCGTCTGTCTCAGACCATCAGTCTCAGACAGCGTGTCTCAGACCGCCTGTCTCAGACCGCCTGTCTCAGACCGTCTGTCTCAGACCGTCTGTCCCAGACAGCCTGTCTCAGACCGTCGGTCTCAGACCGTCTGTCTCAGACCATCTGTCTCAGACCGTCTGTCTCAGACCGTCTGTCTCAGACCGTCTGTCTCAGACCGTCTGTCTCAGGCCGTCTGTCTCAGTCCGTCTGTCTCAGACCCTCTGTCTCCGACCGTCTGTCTCAGACCGCCTGTCTCAGACCGCCTGTCTTAGACTGTCTGTCTCATACCGTCTGTCTCGGACCGTCTGTCTCAGACCGTCGGCCTCGAGCCGTCTGTATCAGTCCGTCTGTCTCCGTCCTTCTGTCTCAGACCGTCTGTCTCAGACCGCCTGTCTCAGACCGCCTGTCTTAGACTGTCTGTCTCAGAGCGCCTGTCTCAGACCGTCTGTCTCAGACCGTCTGTCTCAGACCGTCTGTCTCAGACCGTCTCTCTCAGACCGTCTGTCTCAGACCGTCTGTCTCAGACCGTCTGTCTCAGACCGTCTGTCGCAGACCGTCTGTCTCGGGCCGTCTGTCTCAGTCCGTCTGTCTCAGTCCGTCTGTCTCAGTCCGTCTGTCTCCGTTCGTCTGTCTCAGACCAACTGTCTCAGACCGTCTGTCTCAGACCGTCTGTCTCAGACCGTCTGTCTCAGACCGTCTGTCTCAGACAGCCTGTCTCAGACCGTCTGTCTCAGACCGTCTGTCTCAGACCATCTGTCTCAGACCGTCTGTCTCAGACCGTCTGTCTCAGACCGTCTGTCTCAGGCCGTCTGTCTCAGTCCGTCTGTCTCAGACCCTCTGTCTCGATCCGTCTGTCTCATACCGTCTGTCTCGGACCGTCTGTCTCAGACCGTCGGCCTCGAGCCGTCTGTATCAGTCCGTCTGTCTCCGTCCTTCTGTCTCCGACCGTCTGTCTCAGACTGCCTGTCTCAGACCGCCTGTCTTAGACTGTCTGTCTCATACCGTCTGTCTCGGACCGTCTGTCTCAGACCGTCGGCCTCGAGCCGTTTGTATCAGTCAGTCTGTCTCCGTCCTTCTGTCTCAGACCGTCTGTCTCATACCGTCTGTCTCAGACCGCCTGTCTCAGACCGCCTGTCTCAGACGTCTGTCTCAGACCGTCTGTCTCAGGCCGTCTGTCTCAGACCGTCTGTCTCGGGCCGTCTGTCTCAGTCCGTCTGTCTCTGGCCGTCTGTCTCAGTCCGTCTGTCTCAGTCCGTCTGTCTCAGTCCGTCTGTCTCAGTCCGTCTGTCTCCGTTCGTCTGTCTCAGACCATCAGTCTCAGACATCGTGTCTCAGACCGTCTGTTTCAGACCGCCTGTCTCAGACCGCCTGTCTTAGACTGTCTGTCTCAGAGCGCCAGTCTCAGACCGTCTGTCTCAGACCGTCTGTCTCAGACCGTCTCTCTCAGACCGTCTGTCTCGGGCCGTCTGTCTCAGTCCGTCTGTATCAGTCCGTCTGTCTCCGTTCGTCTTTCTCAGACCGACTGTCTCAGACCGTCTGTCTCAAACCGTCTGTCTCAGACCGTCTGTCTGAGACCGTCTGTCGCAGACCCTCTGTCTCAGACCGTCTGTCTCGGGCCGTCTGTCTCAGACCGTCTGTCTCAGGCCGTCTGTCTCAGTCCGTCTGTATCAGTCCGTCTGTCTCCGTTCGTCTGTCTCAGACCGACTGTCTCAGACCGTCTGTCTCAAACCGTCTGTCTCAGACCGTCTGTCTCAGGCCGTCTGTCTCAGTCCGTCTGTCTCATACCGTCTGTCTCCGTTCGTCTGTCTCAGACCGACTGTCTCAGACCGTCTGTCTCAAACCGTCTGTCTCAGACCGTCTGTCGCAGACCCTCTGTCTCAGACCGTCTGTCTCGGGCCGTCTGTCTCAGACCGTCTGTCTCAGGCCGTCTGTCTCAGACCGTCTGTCTCGGGCCGTCTGTCTCAGTCCGTCTGTCTCGGGCCGTCTGTCTCAGTCCGTCTGTCTCAGACCGGCTGTCTCAGACCGTCTGTCTCAGACTGTCTGCCTCAGACCGTCTGTCTCAGACCGTCTGTCTCAGACCGTCTGTCTCAGGCCGTCTGTCTCAGTCCGTCTGTCTCATACCGTCTGTCTCCGTTCGTCTGTCTCAGACCGACTGTCTCAGACCGTCTGTCTCAAACCGTCTGTCTCAGACCGTCTGTCGCAGACCCTCTGTCTGAGACCGTCTGTCGCAGACCCTCTGTCTCGATCCGTCTGTCTCATACCGTCTGTTTCAGACCGTCTGTCTCAGACCGCCTGTCTCAGACCGCCTGTCTCAGACCGTCTGTCTCAGACCGTCTGTCTCAGGCCGTCTGTCTCAGACCGTCTGTCTCGGGCCGTCTGTCTCAGTCCGTCTGTCTCGGGCCGTCTGTCTCAGTCCGTCTGTCTCAGTCCGTCTGTCTTCGTTCGTCTGTCTCAGACCGTCTGTCTCAGAGCGCCTGTCTCAGACCGTCTGTCTCAGACCGCCTGTCTCAGACCGCCTGTCTTAGACTGTCTGTCTCAGAGCGCCTGTCTCAGACTGTCTGTCTCAGAGCGCCTGTCTCAGACCGTCTGTCTCAGACCGCCTGTCTGAGACTGTGTGTCTCAGACCGTCTGTCTCAGACCGTCTGTCTGAGACCGTCTGTCGCAGACCCTCTGTCTCAGACCGTCTGTCTCGGGCCGTCTGTCTCAGACCGTCTGTCTCAGGCCGTCTGTCTCAGTCCGTCTGTATCAGTCCGTCTGTCTCCGTTCGTCTGTCTCAGACCGACTGTCTCAGACCGTCTGTCTCAAACCGTCTGTCTCAGACCGTCTGTCTCAGGCCGTCTGTCTCAGTCCGTCTGTCTCATACCGTCTGACTCCGTTCGTCTGTCTCAGACCGACTGTCTCAGACCGTCTGTCTCAAACCGTCTGTCTCAGACCGTCTGTCGCAGACCCTCTGTCTCGATCCGTCTGTCTCATACCGTCTGTCTCAGACCGTCTGTCTGAGACCGACTGTCTCAAACCGTCTGTCTGAGACCGTCTGTCGCAGACCCCCTGTCTCGATCCGTCTGGCTCATACCGTCTGTCTCAGACCGTCTGTCTCAGACCGCCTGTCTCAGACCGCCTGTCTCAGACCGTCTGTCTCAGACCGTCTGTCTCAGGCCGTCTGTCTCAGACCGTCTGTCTCGGGCCGTCTGTCTCAGTCCGTCTGTCTCAGACCGTCTGTCTCAGACCGTCTGTCTGAGACCGTCTGTCGCAGACCCTCTGTCTCAGACCGTCTGTCTCGGGCCGTCTGTCTCAGTCCGTCTGTCTCAGACCGGCTGTCTCAGACCGGCTGTCTCAGACCGTCTGTCTCAGACCGCCTGTCTCAGACCGCCTGTCTCAGACCGTCTGTCTCAGACCGTCTGTCTCAGACCGTCTGTCTCGGGCCGTCTGTCTCAGTCCGTCTGTCTCGGGCCGTCTGTCTCAGTCCGTCTGTCTCAGTCCGTCTGTCTCAGTCCGTCTGTCTCCGTTCGTCTGTCTCAGACCGTCTGTCTCAGAGCGCCTGTCTCAGACCGTCTGTCTCAGACCGCCTGTCTCAGACTGCCTGTCTTAGACTGTCTGTCTCAGAGCGCCTGTCTCAGACTGTCTGTCTCAGAGCGCCTGTCTCAGACCGTCTGTCTCAGACCGCCTGTCTGAGACTGTGTGTCTCAGACCGTCTGTCTCAGACCGTCTGTCTGAGACCGTCTGTCGCAGACCCTCTGTCTCAGACCGTCTGTCTCGGGCCGTCTGTCTCAGACCGTCTGTCTCAGACCGTCTGTCTCAGTCCGTCTGTATCAGTCCGTCTGTCTCCGTTCGTCTGTCTCAGACCGACTGTCTCAGACCGTCTGTCTCAAACCGTCTGTCTCAGACCGTCTGTCGCAGACCCTCTGTCTCGATCCGTCTGTCTCATACCGTCTGTCTCAGACCGTCTGTCTGAGACCGACTGTCTCAAACCGTCTGTCTGAGACCGTCTGTCGCAGACCCCCTGTCTCGATCCGCCTGGTTCATACCGTCTGTCTCAGACCGTCTGTCTCAGACCGCCTGTCTCAGACCGCCTGTCTCAGACCGTCTGTCTCAGACCGTCTGTCTCAGGCCGTCTGTCTCAGACCGTCTGTCTCGGGCCGTCTGTCTCAGTCCGTCTGTCTCAGACCGTCTGTCTCAGACCGTCTGTCTGAGACCGTCTGTCGCAGACCCTCTGTCTCAGACCGTCTGTCTCGGGCCGTCTGTCTCAGTCCGTCTGTCTCAGACCGGCTGTCTCAGACCGTCTGTCTCAGACTGTCTGCCTCAGACCGTCTGTCTCAGACCGTCTGTCTCGAAACGTCTGTCTCAGACAGCCTGTCTCGAACCGTCTGTCTCAGACCATCTGTCTCAGACCGGCTGTCTCAGACCGTCTGTCTCAGACTGTCTGCCTCAGACCGACTGTCTCAGACCGTCTGTCTCAAACCGTCTGTCTCACACCGTCTGTCTCAGACTGTCTGTCTGAGACCGTCTGTCTCAGACCATCAGTCTCAGACCGGGTGTCTCAGACAGTCTGTCTCAGACCGTCTGTCTCAGACCCACCGTCTCGATCCGTCTGTCTCATAACGTCTGTCTCAGACCGCCTGTCTCAGACCGCCTGTCTCAGACCGTCTGTCTCAGACCGTCTGTCTCAGACCGCCTGTGTCAGACCGTCTGTCTCAGACCGTCGGTCTCGGGCCGTCTGTCTCAGTCCGTCTGTCTCCGTTCGTCTGTCTCAGACCGACTGTCTCAGACCGTCTGTCTCAAACCGTCTGTCTCAGACCGTCTGTCTCAGGCCGTCTGTCTCAGTCCGTCTGTCTCGGACCCTCTGTCTCGATCCGTCTGTCTCATACCGTCTGTCTCAGACCGCCTGTCTCAGACCGCCTGTCTCAGACAGTCTGTCTCAGACCGTCTGTCTCGGACCGTCTTTCTCAGACCGTCGGTCTCGGGCCGTCTGTCTCAGTCCGTCTGTCTCCGTCCGTCTGTCTCGGACCACCTGTCTCAGACCGTCCGTCTCAAACCGTCTGTCTCAGTCCGTCTGTATGAGGCCGTCTGTCTCAAACCGTCTGTCTCAGTCCGTCTGTCTCGGACCACCTGTCTCATACCGTCTGTCTGAGACCGTCTGTCTCATACCGTCTGTCTCAGGCCGTCTGTCTCAGTCCGTCTGTCTCAGACTGTCTGTCTCAGAGCGCCTGTCTCAGACTGTCTGTCTCAGAGCGCCTGTCGCAGACCGTCTGTCTCAGACCGCCTGCCTGAGACTGTCTGTCTCAGACCGTCTGTCTCAGACCGTCTGTCTGAGACCGTCTGTCGCAGACCCTCTGTCTCGATCCGTCTGTCTCATACCGTCTGTCTCATACCGTCTGTCTCAGACCGCCTGTCTCAGACCGCCTGTCTCAGACCGTCTGTCTCAGACCGTCTGTCTCAGACCGTCTCTCTCAGAGCTTCTGTCTCAGACCGCCTGTCTCAGACCGCCTGTCTCAGACAGTCTGTCTCAGTCCGTCTGTCTGAGGCCGTCTGTCTCAAACCGTCTGTCTCAGACCGTCTGTCTCGAAACGTCTGTCTCAGACAGCCTGTCTCGAACCGTCTGTCTCAGACCATCTGTCTCAGACCGTCTGTCTCAGACCGTCTGTCTGAGACCGTCTGTCGCAGACCCTCTGTCTCGATCCGTCTGTCTCATACCGTCTGTCTCATACCGTCTGTCTCAGACCGCCTGTCTCAGACCGCCTGTCTCAGACCGTCTGTCTCAGACCGTCTGTCTCAGACCGCCTGTCTCAGACCGTCTGTCTCAGACCGTCTGTCTCAGACCGGCTGTCTCAGACCGTCTGTCTCAGACTGTCTGCCTCAGACCGTCTGTCTCAGACCGTCTGTCTCGAAACGTCTGTCTCAGACAGCCTGTCTCGAACCGTCTGTCTCAGACCATCTGTCTCAGACCGTCTGTCTCAGACCGTCTGTCTGAGACCGTCTGTCGCAGACCCTCTGTCTCAGACCGTCTGTCTCGGGCCGTCTGTCTCAGACCGACTGTCTCAGACCGTCTGTCTCAAACCGTCTGTCTCAGACCGTCTGTCTCAGGCCGTCTGTCTCAGTCCGTCTGTCTCAGACCCTCTGTCTCGATCCGTCTGTCTCATACCGTCTGTCTCAGACCGCCTGTCTCAGACCGCCTGTCTCAGACAGTCTGTCTCGGGCCGTCTGTCTCAGTCCGTCTGTCTCGGGCCGTCTGTCTCAGTCCGTCTGTCTCAGTCCGTCTGTCTCAGTCCGTCTGTCTCCGTTCGTCTGTCTCAGACCGTCTGTCTCAGAGCGCCTGTCTCAGACCGTCTGTCTCAGACCGCCTGTCTCAGACCGCCTGTCTTAGACTGTCTGTCTCAGAGCGCCTGTCTCAGACTGTCTGTCTCAGAGCGCCTGTCTCAGACCGTCTGTCTCAGACCGCCTGTCTGAGACTGTGTGTCTCAGACCGTCTGTCTCAGACCGTCTGTCTGAGACCGTCTGTCGCAGACCCTCTGTCTCAGACCGTCTGTCTCGGGCCGTCTGTCTCAGACCGTCTGTCTCAGGCCGTCTGTCTCAGTCCGTCTGTATCAGTCCGTCTGTCTCCGTTCGTCTGTCTCAGACCGACTGTCTCAGACCGTCTGTCTCAAACCGTCTGTCTCAGACCGTCTGTCGCAGACCCTCTGTCTCGATCCGTCTGTCTCATACCGTCTGTCTCAGACCGTCTGTCTGAGACCGACTGTCTCAAACCGTCTGTCTGAGACCGTCTGTCGCAGACCCCCTGTCTCGATCCGCCTGTTTCATACCGTCTGTCTCAGACCGTCTGTCTCAGGCCGTCTGTCTCAGACCGTCTGTCTCGGGCCGTCTGTCTCAGTCCGTCTGTCTCAGACCGTCTGTCTCAGACCGTCTGTCTGAGACCGTCTGTCGCAGACCCTCTGTCTCAGACCGTCTGTCTCGGGCCGTCTGTCTCAGTCCGTCTGTCTCAGACCGGCTGTCTCAGACCGTCTGTCTCAGACTGTCTGCCTCAGACCGTCTGTCTCAGACCGTCTGTCTCGAAACGTCTGTCTCAGACAGCCTGTCTCGAACCGTCTGTCTCAGACCATCTGTCTCAGACCGGCTGTCTCAGACCGTCTGTCTCAGACTGTCTGCCTCAGACCGACTGTCTCAGACTGTCTGTCTCAAACCGTCTGTCTCACACCGTCTGTCTCAGACTGTCTGTCTGAGACCGTCTGTCTCAGACCATCAGTCTCAGACCGCGTGTCTCAGACAGTCTGTCTCAGACCGTCTGTCTCAGACCCACCGTCTCGATCCGTCTGTCTCATAACGTCTGTCTCAGACCGCCTGTCTCAGACCGCCTGTCTCAGACCGTCTGTCTCAGACCGTCTGTCTCAGACCGCCTGTGTCAGACCGTCTGTCTCAGACCGTCGGTCTCGGGCCGTCTGTCTCAGTCCGTCTGTCTCCGTTCGTCTGTCTCAGACCGACTGTCTCAGACCGTCTGTCTCAGACCATCAGTCTCAGACCGCGTGTCTCAGACAGTCTGTCTCAGACCGTCTGTCTCAGACCCACCGTCTCGATCCGTCTGTCTCATAACGTCTGTCTCAGACCGCCTGTCTCAGACCGCCTGTCTCAGACCGTCTGTCTCAGACCGTCTGTCTCAGACCGCCTGTGTCAGACCGCCTGTCTCAGACCGCCTGTCTCAGACAGTCTGTCTCAGACCGTCTGTCTCGGACCGTCTTTCTCAGACCGTCGGTCTCGGGCCGTCTGTCTCAGTCCGTCTGTCTCCGTCCGTCTGTCTCGGACCACTTGTCTCAGACCGTCCGTCTCAAACCGTCTGTCTCAGTCCGTCTGTCTGAGGCCGTCTGTCTCAAACCGTCTGTCTCAGTCCGTCTGTCTCGGACCACCTGTCTCATACCGTCTGTCTGAGACCGTCTGTCTCATACCGTCTGTCTCAGGCCGTCTGTCTCAGTCCGTCTGTCTCAGACTGTCTGTCTCAGAGCGCCTGTCTCAGACTGTCTGTCTCAGAGCGCCTGTCGCAGACCGTCTGTCTCAGACCGCCTGCCTGAGACTGTCTGTCTCAGACCGTCTGTCTCAGACCGTCTGTCTGAGACCGTCTGTCGCAGACCCTCTGTCTCGATCCGTCTGTCTCATACCGTCTGTCTCATACCGTCTGTCTCAGACCGCCTGTCTCAGACCGCCTGTCTCAGACTGTCTGTCTCAGACCGTCTGTCTCAGACCGTCTCTCTCAGAGCTTCTGTCTCAGACCGCCTGTCTCAGACCGCCTGTCTCAGACAGTCTGTCTCAGTCCGTCTGTCTGAGGCCGTCTGTCTCAAACCGTCTGTCTCAGACCGTCTGTCTCGAAACGTCTGTCTCAGACAGCCTGTCTCGAACCGTCTGTCTCAGACCATCTGTCTCAGACCGTCTGTCTCAGACCGTCTGTCTGAGACCGTCTGTCGCAGACCCTCTGTCTCGATCCGTCTGTCTCATACCGTCTGTCTCATACCGTCTGTCTCAGACCGCCTGTCTCAGACCGCCTGTCTCAGACCGTCTGTCTCAGACCGTCTGTCTCAGACCGCCTGTCTCAGACCGTCTGTCTCAGACCGTCTGTCTCAGACCGGCTGTCTCAGACCGTCTGTCTCAGACTGTCTGCCTCAGACCGTCTGTCTCAGACCGTCTGTCTCGAAACGTCTGTCTCAGACAGCCTGTCTCGAACCGTCTGTCTCAGACCATCTGTCTCAGACCGGCTGTCTCAGACCGTCTGTCTCAGACTGTCTGCCTCAGACCGACTGTCTCAGACCGACTGTCTCGATCCGTCTGTCTCGTAACGTCTGTCTCAGACTGTCTGTCTGAGACCGTCTGTCTCAGACCATCAGTCTCAGACCGCGTGTCTCAGACAGTCTGTCTCAGACCGTCTGTCTCAGACCCACTGTCTCGATCCGTCTGTCTCATAACGTCTGTCTCAGACCGCCTGTCTCAGACCGCCCGTCTCAGACCGTCTGTCTCAGACCGTCTGTCTCAGTCCGTCTGTCTCAGTCCGTCTGTCTCCGTTCGTCTGTCTCAGACCGTCTGTCTCAGAGCGCCTGTCTCAGACCGTCTGTCTCAGACCGCCTGTCTCAGACTGCCTGTCTTAGACTGTCTGTCTCAGAGCGCCTGTCTCAGACTGTCTGTCTCAGAGCGCCTGTCTCAGACCGTCTGTCTCAGACCGCCTGTCTGAGACTGTGTGTCTCAGACCGTCTGTCTCAGACCGTCTGTCTGAGACCGTCTGTCGCAGACCCTCTGTCTCAGACCGTCTGTCTCGGGCCGTCTGTCTCAGACCGTCTGTCTCAGACCGTCTGTCTCAGTCCGTCTGTATCAGTCCGTCTGTCTCCGTTCGTCTGTCTCAGACCGACTGTCTCAGACCGTCTGTCTCAAACCGTCTGTCTCAGACCGTCTGTCGCAGACCCTCTGTCTCGATCCGTCTGTCTCATACCGTCTGTCTCAGACCGTCTGTCTGAGACCGACTGTCTCAAACCGTCTGTCTGAGACCGTCTGTCGCAGACCCCCTGTCTCGATCCGCCTGGTTCATACCGTCTGTCTCAGACCGTCTGTCTCAGACCGCCTGTCTCAGACCGCCTGTCTCAGACCGTCTGTCTCAGACCGTCTGTCTCAGGCCGTCTGTCTCAGACCGTCTGTCTCGGGCCGTCTGTCTCAGTCCGTCTGTCTCAGACCGTCTGTCTCAGACCGTCTGTCTGAGACCGTCTGTCGCAGACCCTCTGTCTCAGACCGTCTGTCTCGGGCCGTCTGTCTCAGTCCGTCTGTCTCAGACCGGCTGTCTCAGACCGTCTGTCTCAGACTGTCTGCCTCAGACCGTCTGTCTCAGACCGTCTGTCTCGAAACGTCTGTCTCAGACAGCCTGTCTCGAACCGTCTGTCTCAGACCATCTGTCTCAGACCGGCTGTCTCAGACCGTCTGTCTCAGACTGTCTGCCTCAGACCGACTGTCTCAGACCGTCTGTCTCAAACCGTCTGTCTCACACCGTCTGTCTCAGACTGTCTGTCTGAGACCGTCTGTCTCAGACCATCAGTCTCAGACCGGGTGTCTCAGACAGTCTGTCTCAGACCGTCTGTCTCAGACCCACCGTCTCGATCCGTCTGTCTCATAACGTCTGTCTCAGACCGCCTGTCTCAGACCGCCTGTCTCAGACCGTCTGTCTCAGACCGTCTGTCTCAGACCGCCTGTGTCAGACCGTCTGTCTCAGACCGTCGGTCTCGGGCCGTCTGTCTCAGTCCGTCTGTCTCCGTTCGTCTGTCTCAGACCGACTGTCTCAGACCGTCTGTCTCAAACCGTCTGTCTCAGACCGTCTGTCTCAGGCCGTCTGTCTCAGTCCGTCTGTCTCGGACCCTCTGTCTCGATCCGTCTGTCTCATACCGTCTGTCTCAGACCGCCTGTCTCAGACCGCCTGTCTCAGACAGTCTGTCTCAGACCGTCTGTCTCGGACCGTCTTTCTCAGACCGTCGGTCTCGGGCCGTCTGTCTCAGTCCGTCTGTCTCCGTCCGTCTGTCTCGGACCACCTGTCTCAGACCGTCCGTCTCAAACCGTCTGTCTCAGTCCGTCTGTATGAGGCCGTCTGTCTCAAACCGTCTGTCTCAGTCCGTCTGTCTCGGACCACCTGTCTCATACCGTCTGTCTGAGACCGTCTGTCTCATACCGTCTGTCTCAGGCCGTCTGTCTCAGTCCGTCTGTCTCAGACTGTCTGTCTCAGAGCGCCTGTCTCAGACTGTCTGTCTCAGAGCGCCTGTCGCAGACCGTCTGTCTCAGACCGCCTGCCTGAGACTGTCTGTCTCAGACCGTCTGTCTCAGACCGTCTGTCTGAGACCGTCTGTCGCAGACCCTCTGTCTCGATCCGTCTGTCTCATACCGTCTGTCTCATACCGTCTGTCTCAGACCGCCTGTCTCAGACCGCCTGTCTCAGACCGTCTGTCTCAGACCGTCTGTCTCAGACCGTCTCTCTCAGAGCTTCTGTCTCAGACCGCCTGTCTCAGACCGCCTGTCTCAGACAGTCTGTCTCAGTCCGTCTGTCTGAGGCCGTCTGTCTCAAACCGTCTGTCTCAGACCGTCTGTCTCGAAACGTCTGTCTCAGACAGCCTGTCTCGAACCGTCTGTCTCAGACCATCTGTCTCAGACCGTCTGTCTCAGACCGTCTGTCTGAGACCGTCTGTCGCAGACCCTCTGTCTCGATCCGTCTGTCTCATACCGTCTGTCTCATACCGTCTGTCTCAGACCGCCTGTCTCAGACCGCCTGTCTCAGACCGTCTGTCTCAGACCGTCTGTCTCA
This sequence comes from Coelioxys conoideus, assembly GCA_947623535.1. Lineage (NCBI taxonomy): Eukaryota > Metazoa > Arthropoda > Insecta > Hymenoptera > Megachilidae > Coelioxys > Coelioxys conoideus. The sequence goes on from CANQJN010000026.1 coordinate 5,791,055, forward strand.
GACCGCCTGTCTCAGACCGTCTGTCTCAGACCGTCTGTCTCAGACCGGCTGTCTCAGACCGTCTGTCTCAGACTGTCTGCCTCAGACCGTCTGTCTCAGACCGTCTGTCTCGAAACGTCTGTCTCAGACAGCCTGTCTCGAACCGTCTGTCTCAGACCATCTGTCTCAGACCGTCTGTCTCAGACCGTCTGTCTGAGACCGTCTGTCGCAGACCCTCTGTCTCAGACCGTCTGTCTCGGGCCGTCTGTCTCAGACCGACTGTCTCAGACCGTCTGTCTCAAACCGTCTGTCTCAGACCGTCTGTCTCAGGCCGTCTGTCTCAGTCCGTCTGTCTCAGACCCTCTGTCTCGATCCGTCTGTCTCATACCGTCTGTCTCAGACCGCCTGTCTCAGACCGCCTGTCTCAGACAGTCTGTCTCGGGCCGTCTGTCTCAGTCCGTCTGTCTCGGGCCGTCTGTCTCAGTCCGTCTGTCTCAGTCCGTCTGTCTCAGTCCGTCTGTCTCCGTTCGTCTGTCTCAGACCGTCTGTCTCAGAGCGCCTGTCTCAGACCGTCTGTCTCAGACCGCCTGTCTCAGACCGCCTGTCTTAGACTGTCTGTCTCAGAGCGCCTGTCTCAGACTGTCTGTCTCAGAGCGCCTGTCTCAGACCGTCTGTCTCAGACCGCCTGTCTGAGACTGTGTGTCTCAGACCGTCTGTCTCAGACCGTCTGTCTGAGACCGTCTGTCGCAGACCCTCTGTCTCAGACCGTCTGTCTCGGGCCGTCTGTCTCAGACCGTCTGTCTCAGGCCGTCTGTCTCAGTCCGTCTGTATCAGTCCGTCTGTCTCCGTTCGTCTGTCTCAGACCGACTGTCTCAGACCGTCTGTCTCAAACCGTCTGTCTCAGACCGTCTGTCGCAGACCCTCTGTCTCGATCCGTCTGTCTCATACCGTCTGTCTCAGACCGTCTGTCTGAGACCGACTGTCTCAAACCGTCTGTCTGAGACCGTCTGTCGCAGACCCCCTGTCTCGATCCGCCTGTTTCATACCGTCTGTCTCAGACCGTCTGTCTCAGGCCGTCTGTCTCAGACCGTCTGTCTCGGGCCGTCTGTCTCAGTCCGTCTGTCTCAGACCGTCTGTCTCAGACCGTCTGTCTGAGACCGTCTGTCGCAGACCCTCTGTCTCAGACCGTCTGTCTCGGGCCGTCTGTCTCAGTCCGTCTGTCTCAGACCGGCTGTCTCAGACCGTCTGTCTCAGACTGTCTGCCTCAGACCGTCTGTCTCAGACCGTCTGTCTCGAAACGTCTGTCTCAGACAGCCTGTCTCGAACCGTCTGTCTCAGACCATCTGTCTCAGACCGGCTGTCTCAGACCGTCTGTCTCAGACTGTCTGCCTCAGACCGACTGTCTCAGACTGTCTGTCTCAAACCGTCTGTCTCACACCGTCTGTCTCAGACTGTCTGTCTGAGACCGTCTGTCTCAGACCATCAGTCTCAGACCGCGTGTCTCAGACAGTCTGTCTCAGACCGTCTGTCTCAGACCCACCGTCTCGATCCGTCTGTCTCATAACGTCTGTCTCAGACCGCCTGTCTCAGACCGCCTGTCTCAGACCGTCTGTCTCAGACCGTCTGTCTCAGACCGCCTGTGTCAGACCGTCTGTCTCAGACCGTCGGTCTCGGGCCGTCTGTCTCAGTCCGTCTGTCTCCGTTCGTCTGTCTCAGACCGACTGTCTCAGACCGTCTGTCTCAGACCATCAGTCTCAGACCGCGTGTCTCAGACAGTCTGTCTCAGACCGTCTGTCTCAGACCCACCGTCTCGATCCGTCTGTCTCATAACGTCTGTCTCAGACCGCCTGTCTCAGACCGCCTGTCTCAGACCGTCTGTCTCAGACCGTCTGTCTCAGACCGCCTGTGTCAGACCGCCTGTCTCAGACCGCCTGTCTCAGACAGTCTGTCTCAGACCGTCTGTCTCGGACCGTCTTTCTCAGACCGTCGGTCTCGGGCCGTCTGTCTCAGTCCGTCTGTCTCCGTCCGTCTGTCTCGGACCACTTGTCTCAGACCGTCCGTCTCAAACCGTCTGTCTCAGTCCGTCTGTCTGAGGCCGTCTGTCTCAAACCGTCTGTCTCAGTCCGTCTGTCTCGGACCACCTGTCTCATACCGTCTGTCTGAGACCGTCTGTCTCATACCGTCTGTCTCAGGCCGTCTGTCTCAGTCCGTCTGTCTCAGACTGTCTGTCTCAGAGCGCCTGTCTCAGACTGTCTGTCTCAGAGCGCCTGTCGCAGACCGTCTGTCTCAGACCGCCTGCCTGAGACTGTCTGTCTCAGACCGTCTGTCTCAGACCGTCTGTCTGAGACCGTCTGTCGCAGACCCTCTGTCTCGATCCGTCTGTCTCATACCGTCTGTCTCATACCGTCTGTCTCAGACCGCCTGTCTCAGACCGCCTGTCTCAGACTGTCTGTCTCAGACCGTCTGTCTCAGACCGTCTCTCTCAGAGCTTCTGTCTCAGACCGCCTGTCTCAGACCGCCTGTCTCAGACAGTCTGTCTCAGTCCGTCTGTCTGAGGCCGTCTGTCTCAAACCGTCTGTCTCAGACCGTCTGTCTCGAAACGTCTGTCTCAGACAGCCTGTCTCGAACCGTCTGTCTCAGACCATCTGTCTCAGACCGTCTGTCTCAGACCGTCTGTCTGAGACCGTCTGTCGCAGACCCTCTGTCTCGATCCGTCTGTCTCATACCGTCTGTCTCATACCGTCTGTCTCAGACCGCCTGTCTCAGACCGCCTGTCTCAGACCGTCTGTCTCAGACCGTCTGTCTCAGACCGCCTGTCTCAGACCGTCTGTCTCAGACCGTCTGTCTCAGACCGGCTGTCTCAGACCGTCTGTCTCAGACTGTCTGCCTCAGACCGTCTGTCTCAGACCGTCTGTCTCGAAACGTCTGTCTCAGACAGCCTGTCTCGAACCGTCTGTCTCAGACCATCTGTCTCAGACCGGCTGTCTCAGACCGTCTGTCTCAGACTGTCTGCCTCAGACCGACTGTCTCAGACCGACTGTCTCGATCCGTCTGTCTCGTAACGTCTGTCTCAGACTGTCTGTCTGAGACCGTCTGTCTCAGACCATCAGTCTCAGACCGCGTGTCTCAGACAGTCTGTCTCAGACCGTCTGTCTCAGACCCACTGTCTCGATCCGTCTGTCTCATAACGTCTGTCTCAGACCGCCTGTCTCAGACCGCCCGTCTCAGACCGTCTGTCTCAGACCGTCTGTCTCAGACCGCCTGTCTCAGACCGTCTGTCTCAGACCGTCGGTCTCGGGCCGTCTGTCTCAGTCCGTCTGTCTCCGTTCGTCTGTCTCAGACCGACTGTCTCAGACCGTCTGTCTCAAACCGTCTGTCTCAGACCGTCTGTCTCAGGCCGTCTGTCTCAGTCCGTCTGTCTCAGACCCTCTGTCTCGATCCGTCTGTCTCATACCGTCTGTCTCAGACCGCCTGTCTCAGACCGCCTGTCTCAGACAGTCTGTCTCAGACCGTCTGTCTCGGACCGTCTTTCTCAGACCGTCGGTCTCGGGCCGTCTGTCTCAGTCCGTCTGTCTCCGTCCGTCTGTCTCGGACCACCTGTCTCAGACCGTCCGTCTCAAACCGTCTGTCTCAGTCCGTCTGTCTGAGGCCGTCTGTCTCAAACCGTCTGTCTCAGTCCGTCTGTCTCGGACCACCTGTCTCATACCGTCTGTCTGAGACCGTCTGTCTCATACCGTCTGTCTCAGGCCGTCTGTCTCAGTCCGTCTGTCTCAGACCCTCTGTCTCGATCCGTCTGTCTCATACCGTCTGTCTCAGACCGCCTGTCTCAGACCGCCTGTCTCAGACAGTCTGTCTCAGTCCGTCTGTCTGAGGCCGTCTGTCTCAAACCGTCTGTCTCAGTCCGTCTGTCTCGGACCACCTGTCTCAGACCGTCTGTCTCAGACCGTCTGTCTCAGACCGTCTGTCTCAGACCGCCTGTCTCAGACCGTCTGTCTCAGGCCGTCTGTCTCAGTCCGTCTGTCTCAGACTGTCTGTCTCAGAGCGCCTGTCTCAGACTGTCTGTCTCAGAGCGCCTGTCGCAGACCGTCTGTCTCAGACCGCCTGCCTGAGACTGTCTGTCTCAGGCCGTCTGTCTCAGTCCGTCTGTATCAGTCCGTCTGTCTCCGTTCGTCTGTCTCAGACCGACTGTCTCAGACCGTCTGTCTCAAACCGTCTGTCTCAGACCGTCTGTCTCAGGCCGTCTGTCTCAGTCCGTCTGTCTCATACCGTCTGTCTCCGTTCGTCTGTCTCAGACCGACTGTCTCAGACCGTCTGTCTCAAACCGTCTGTCTCAGACCGTCTGTCGCAGACCCTCTGTCTCGATCCGTCTGTCTCATACCGTCTGTCTCAGACCGTCTGTCTGAGACCGACTGTCTCAAACCGTCTGTCTGAGACCGTCTGTCGCAGACCCCCTGTCTCGATCCGTCTGGCTCATACCGTCTGTCTCAGACCGTCTGTCTCAGACCGCCTGTCTCAGACCGCCTGTCTCAGACCGTCTGTCTCAGACCGTCTGTCTCAGGCCGTCTGTCTCAGACCGTCTGTCTCAGACCGTCTGTCTCAGACCGTCTGTCTGAGACCGTCTGTCGCAGACCCTCTGTCTCAGACCGTCTGTCTCGGGCCGTCTGTCTCAGTCCGTCTGTCTCAGACCGGCTGTCTCAGACCGGCTGTCTCAGACCGTCTGTCTCAGACCGCCTGTCTCAGACCGCCTGTCTCAGACCGTCTGTCTCAGACCGTCTGTCTCAGGCCGTCTGTCTCAGACCGTCTGTCTCGGGCCGTCTGTCTCAGTCCGTCTGTCTCGGGCCGTCTGTCTCAGTCCGTCTGTCTCAGACCGGCTGTCTCAGACCGTCTGTCTCAGACTGTCTGCCTCAGACCGTCTGTCTCAGACCGTCTGTCTCAGACCGTCTGTCTCAGGCCGTCTGTCTCAGTCCGTCTGTCTCATACCGTCTGTCTCCGTTCGTCTGTCTCAGACCGACTGTCTCAGACCGTCTGTCTCAAACCGTCTGTCTCAGACCGTCTGTCGCAGACCCTCTGTCTGAGACCGTCTGTCGCAGACCCTCTGTCTCGATCCGTCTGTCTCATACCGTCTGTTTCAGACCGTCTGTCTCAGACCGCCTGTCTCAGACCGCCTGTCTCAGACCGTCTGTCTCAGACCGTCTGTCTCAGGCCGTCTGTCTCAGACCGTCTGTCTCGGGCCGTCTGTCTCAGTCCGTCTGTCTCGGGCCGTCTGTCTCAGTCCGTCTGTCTCAGTCCGTCTGTCTTCGTTCGTCTGTCTCAGACCGTCTGTCTCAGAGCGCCTGTCTCAGACCGTCTGTCTCAGACCGCCTGTCTCAGACCGCCTGTCTTAGACTGTCTGTCTCAGAGCGCCTGTCTCAGACTGTCTGTCTCAGAGCGCCTGTCTCAGACCGTCTGTCTCAGACCGCCTGTCTGAGACTGTGTGTCTCAGACCGTCTGTCTCAGACCGTCTGTCTGAGACCGTCTGTCGCAGACCCTCTGTCTCAGACCGTCTGTCTCGGGCCGTCTGTCTCAGACCGTCTGTCTCAGGCCGTCTGTCTCAGTCCGTCTGTATCAGTCCGTCTGTCTCCGTTCGTCTGTCTCAGACCGACTGTCTCAGACCGTCTGTCTCAAACCGTCTGTCTCAGACCGTCTGTCTCAGGCCGTCTGTCTCAGTCCGTCTGTCTCATACCGTCTGACTCCGTTCGTCTGTCTCAGACCGACTGTCTCAGACCGTCTGTCTCAAACCGTCTGTCTCAGACCGTCTGTCGCAGACCCTCTGTCTCGATCCGTCTGTCTCATACCGTCTGTCTCAGACCGTCTGTCTGAGACCGACTGTCTCAAACCGTCTGTCTGAGACCGTCTGTCGCAGACCCCCTGTCTCGATCCGTCTGGCTCATACCGTCTGTCTCAGACCGTCTGTCTCAGACCGCCTGTCTCAGACCGCCTGTCTCAGACCGTCTGTCTCAGACCGTCTGTCTCAGGCCGTCTGTCTCAGACCGTCTGTCTCGGGCCGTCTGTCTCAGTCCGTCTGTCTCAGACCGTCTGTCTCAGACCGTCTGTCTGAGACCGTCTGTCGCAGACCCTCTGTCTCAGACCGTCTGTCTCGGGCCGTCTGTCTCAGTCCGTCTGTCTCAGACCGGCTGTCTCAGACCGGCTGTCTCAGACCGTCTGTCTCAGACCGCCTGTCTCAGACCGCCTGTCTCAGACCGTCTGTCTCAGACCGTCTGTCTCAGACCGTCTGTCTCGGGCCGTCTGTCTCAGTCCGTCTGTCTCGGGCCGTCTGTCTCAGTCCGTCTGTCTCAGTCCGTCTGTCTCAGTCCGTCTGTCTCCGTTCGTCTGTCTCAGACCGTCTGTCTCAGAGCGCCTGTCTCAGACCGTCTGTCTCAGACCGCCTGTCTCAGACTGCCTGTCTTAGACTGTCTGTCTCAGAGCGCCTGTCTCAGACTGTCTGTCTCAGAGCGCCTGTCTCAGACCGTCTGTCTCAGACCGCCTGTCTGAGACTGTGTGTCTCAGACCGTCTGTCTCAGACCGTCTGTCTGAGACCGTCTGTAGCAGACCCTCTGTCTCAGACCGTCTGTCTCGGGCCGTCTGTCTCAGACCGTCTGTCTCAGGCCGTCTGTCTCAGTCCGTCTGTATCAGTCCGTCTGTCTCCGTTCGTCTGTCTCAGACCGACTGTCTCAGACCGTCTGTCTCAAACCGTCTGTCTCAGACCGTCTGTCGCAGACCCTCTGTCTCGATCCGTCTGTCTCATACCGTCTGTCTCAGACCGTCTGTCTGAGACCGACTGTCTCAAACCGTCTGTCTGAGACCGTCTGTCGCAGACCCCCTGTCTCGATCCGCCTGGTTCATACCGTCTGTCTCAGACCGTCTGTCTCAGACCGCCTGTCTCAGACCGCCTGTCTCAGACCGTCTGTCTCAGACCGTCTGTCTCAGGCCGTCTGTCTCAGACCGTCTGTCTCGGGCCGTCTGTCTCAGTCCGTCTGTCTCAGACCGTCTGTCTCAGACCGTCTGTCTGAGACCGTCTGTCGCAGACCCTCTGTCTCAGACCGTCTGTCTCGGGCCGTCTGTCTCAGTCCGTCTGTCTCAGACCGGCTGTCTCAGACCGTCTGTCTCAGACTGTCTGCCTCAGACCGTCTGTCTCAGACCGTCTGTCTCGAAACGTCTGTCTCAGACAGCCTGTCTCGAACCGTCTGTCTCAGACCATCTGTCTCAGACCGGCTGTCTCAGACCGTCTGTCTCAGACTGTCTGCCTCAGACCGACTGTCTCAGACCGTCTGTCTCAAACCGTCTGTCTCACACCGTCTGTCTCAGACTGTCTGTCTGAGACCGTCTGTCTCAGACCATCAGTCTCAGACCGCGTGTCTCAGACAGTCTGTCTCAGACCGTCTGTCTCAGACCCACCGTCTCGATCCGTCTGTCTCATAACGTCTGTCTCAGACCGCCTGTCTCAGACCGCCTGTCTCAGACCGTCTGTCTCAGACCGTCTGTCTCAGACCGCCTGTGTCAGACCGTCTGTCTCAGACCGTCGGTCTCGGGCCGTCTGTCTCAGTCCGTCTGTCTCCGTCCGTCTGTCTCGGACCACCTGTCTCAGACCGTCCGTCTCAAACCGTCTGTCTCAGTCCGTCTGTCTGAGGCCGTCTGTCTCAAACCGTCTGTCTCAGTCCGTCTGTCTCGGACCACCTGTCTCATACCGTCTGTCTGAGACCGTCTGTCTCATACCGTCTGTCTCAGGCCGTCTGTCTCAGTCCGTCTGTCTCAGACCCTCTGTCTCGATCCGTCTGTCTCATACCGTCTGTCTCAGACCGCCTGTCTCAGACCGCCTGTCTCAGACAGTCTGTCTCAGACCGTCTGTCTCGGACCGTCTTTCTCAGACCGTCGGTCTCGGGCCGTCTGTCTCAGTCCGTCTGTCTCCGTCCGTCTGTCTCGGACCACCTGTCTCAGACCGTCCGTCTCAAACCGTCTGTCTCAGTCCGTCTGTCTGAGGCCGTCTGTCTCAAACCGTCTGTCTCAGTCCGTCTGTCTCGGACCACCTGTCTCATACCGTCTGTCTGAGACCGTCTGTCTCATACCGTCTGTCTCAGGCCGTCTGTCTCAGTCCGTCTGTCTCAGACTGTCTGTCTCAGAGCGCCTGTCTCAGACTGTCTGTCTCAGAGCGCCTGTCGCAGACCGTCTGTCTCAGACCGCCTGCCTGAGACTGTCTGTCTCAGACCGTCTGTCTCAGACCGTCTGTCTGAGACCGTCTGTCGCAGACCCTCTGTCTCGATCCGTCTGTCTCATACCGTCTGTCTCATACCGTCTGTCTCAGACCGCCTGTCTCAGACCGCCTGTCTCAGACCGTCTGTCTCAGACCGTCTGTCTCAGACCGTCTCTCTCAGAGCTTCTGTCTCAGACCGCCTGTCTCAGACCGCCTGTCTCAGACAGTCTGTCTCAGTCCGTCTGTCTGAGGCCGTCTGTCTCAAACCGTCTGTCTCAGACCGTCTGTCTCGAAACGTCTGTCTCAGACAGCCTGTCTCGAACCGTCTGTCTCAGACCATCTGTCTCAGACCGTCTGTCTCAGACCGTCTGTCTGAGACCGTCTGTCGCAGACCCTCTGTCTCGATCCGTCTGTCTCATACCGTCTGTCTCATACCGTCTGTCTCAGACCGCCTGTCTCAGACCGCCTGTCTCAGACCGTCTGTCTCAGACCGTCTGTCTCAGACCGCCTGTCTCAGACCGTCTGTCTCAGACCGTCTGTCTCAGACCGGCTGTCTCAGACCGTCTGTCTCAGACTGTCTGCCTCAGACCGTCTGTCTCAGACCGTCTGTCTCGAAACGTCTGTCTCAGACAGCCTGTCTCGAACCGTCTGTCTCAGACCATCTGTCTCAGACCGTCTGTCTCAGACCGTCTGTCTGAGACCGTCTGTCGCAGACCCTCTGTCTCAGACCGTCTGTCTCGGGCCGTCTGTCTCAGACCGACTGTCTCAGACCGTCTGTCTCAAACCGTCTGTCTCAGACCGTCTGTCTCAGGCCGTCTGTCTCAGTCCGTCTGTCTCAGACCCTCTGTCTCGATCCGTCTGTCTCATACCGTCTGTCTCAGACCGCCTGTCTCAGACCGCCTGTCTCAGACAGTCTGTCTCGGGCCGTCTGTCTCAGTCCGTCTGTCTCGGGCCGTCTGTCTCAGTCCGTCTGTCTCAGTCCGTCTGTCTCAGTCCGTCTGTCTCCGTTCGTCTGTCTCAGACCGTCTGTCTCAGAGCGCCTGTCTCAGACCGTCTGTCTCAGACCGCCTGTCTCAGACCGCCTGTCTTAGACTGTCTGTCTCAGAGCGCCTGTCTCAGACTGTCTGTCTCAGAGCGCCTGTCTCAGACCGTCTGTCTCAGACCGCCTGTCTGAGACTGTGTGTCTCAGACCGTCTGTCTCAGACCGTCTGTCTGAGACCGTCTGTCGCAGACCCTCTGTCTCAGACCGTCTGTCTCGGGCCGTCTGTCTCAGACCGTCTGTCTCAGGCCGTCTGTCTCAGTCCGTCTGTATCAGTCCGTCTGTCTCCGTTCGTCTGTCTCAGACCGACTGTCTCAGACCGTCTGTCTCAAACCGTCTGTCTCAGACCGTCTGTCGCAGACCCTCTGTCTCGATCCGTCTGTCTCATACCGTCTGTCTCAGACCGTCTGTCTGAGACCGACTGTCTCAAACCGTCTGTCTGAGACCGTCTGTCGCAGACCCCCTGTCTCGATCCGCCTGTTTCATACCGTCTGTCTCAGACCGTCTGTCTCAGGCCGTCTGTCTCAGACCGTCTGTCTCGGGCCGTCTGTCTCAGTCCGTCTGTCTCAGACCGTCTGTCTCAGACCGTCTGTCTGAGACCGTCTGTCGCAGACCCTCTGTCTCAGACCGTCTGTCTCGGGCCGTCTGTCTCAGTCCGTCTGTCTCAGACCGGCTGTCTCAGACCGTCTGTCTCAGACTGTCTGCCTCAGACCGTCTGTCTCAGACCGTCTGTCTCGAAACGTCTGTCTCAGACAGCCTGTCTCGAACCGTCTGTCTCAGACCATCTGTCTCAGACCGGCTGTCTCAGACCGTCTGTCTCAGACTGTCTGCCTCAGACCGACTGTCTCAGACTGTCTGTCTCAAACCGTCTGTCTCACACCGTCTGTCTCAGACTGTCTGTCTGAGACCGTCTGTCTCAGACCATCAGTCTCAGACCGCGTGTCTCAGACAGTCTGTCTCAGACCGTCTGTCTCAGACCCACCGTCTCGATCCGTCTGTCTCATAACGTCTGTCTCAGACCGCCTGTCTCAGACCGCCTGTCTCAGACCGTCTGTCTCAGACCGTCTGTCTCAGACCGCCTGTGTCAGACCGTCTGTCTCAGACCGTCGGTCTCGGGCCGTCTGTCTCAGTCCGTCTGTCTCAGTCCGTCTGTCTCCCTTCGTCTGTCTCAGACCGACTGTCTCAGGCCGTCTGTCTCAAACCGTCTGTCTCAGACCGTCTGTCGCAGACCCTCTGTCTCGATCCGTCTGTCTCATACCGTCTGTCTGAGACCGACTGTCTCAAACCGTCTGTCTGAGACCGTCTGTCGCAGACCCTCTGTCTCGATCCGTCTGTCTCATACCGTCTGTCTCAGACCGTCTGTCTCAGACCGCCTGTCTCAGACCGCCTGTCTCAGACCGTCTGTCTCAGACCGTCTGTCTCAGGCGTCTGTCTCAGACCGTCTGTCTCGGGCCGTCTGTCTCAGTCCGTCTGTCTCGGGCCGTCTGTCTCAGTCCGTCTGTCTCAGTCCGTCTGTCTCAGTCCGTCTGTCTCCGTTCGTCTGTCTCGGACCGTCTGTCTCAGAGCGCCTGTCTCAGACCGTCTGTCTCAGACCGCCTGTCTCAGACCGCCTGTCTTAGACTGTCTGTCTCAGAGCGCCTGTCTCAGACTGTCTGTCTCAGAGCGCCTGTCTCAGACCGTCTGTCTCAGACCGCCTGTCTGAGACTGTCTGTCTCAGACCGTCTGTCTCAGACCGTCTGTCTGAGACCGTCTGTCGCAGACCCTCTGTCTCAGACCGTCTGTCTCGGGCCGTCTGTCTCAGACCGTCTGTCTCAGGCCGTCTGTCTCGGTCCGTCTGTCTCCGTTCGTCTGTCTCAGACCGACTGTCTCAGACCGTCTGTCTCAAACCGTCTGTCTCATACCGTCTGTCTCAGGCCGTCTGTCTCAGTCCGTCTGTCTCAGGCCGTCTGTCTCAGTCCGTCTGTCTCAGTCCGTCTGTCTCAGTCCGTCTGTCTCAGTCCGTCTGTCTCAGTCCGTCTGTCTCAGTCCGTCTGTCTCAGTAAGTCTGTCTCCGTTCGTCTGTCTCAGACCGACTGTCTCAGACCGTCTGTCTCAAACCGTCTGTCTCACACCGTCTGTCTCAGACCGTCTGTCTGAGACCGTCTGTCTCAGACAGTCTGTCTCAGACCGTCTGTCTCAGACCGTCTGTCTGAGACCGACTGTCTCAAACCGTCTGTCTGAGACCGTCTGTCGCAGACCCTCTGTCTCGATCCGTCTGTCTAATACCGTCTGTCTCAGACCGTCTGTCTCAGACCGCCTGTCTCAGACCGCCTGTCTCAGACGTCTGTCTCAGACCGTCTGTCTCAGGCCGTCTGTCTCAGACCGTCTGTCTCGGGCCGTCTGTCTCAGTCCGTCTGTCTCGGGCCGTCTGTCTCAGTCCGTCTGTCTCAGTCCGTCTGTCTCAGTCCGTCTGTCTCCGTTCGTCTGTCTCAGACCGTCTGTCTCAGAGCGCCTGTCTCAGACCGTCTGTCTCAGACCGCCTGTCTCAGACCGCCTGTCTTAGACTGTCTGTCTCAGAGCGCCTGTCTCAGACTGTCTGTCTCAGAGCGCCTGTCGCAGACCGTCTGTCTCAGACCGCCTGCCTGAGACTGTCTGTCTCAGACCGTCTGTCTGAGACCGTCTGTCGCAGACCCTCTGTCTCGATCCGTCTGTCTCATACCGTCTGTCTCATACCGTCTGTCTCAGACCGCCTGTCTCAGACCGTCTGTCTCAGACTGTCCGCCTCAGACCGTCTGTCTCAGACCGTCTGTCTCAGACCGTCTGTCTCGAAACGTCTGTCTCAGACAGCCTGTCTCGAACCGTCTGTCCCAGACCGTCAGTCTCAGACCGACTGTCTCAGACCGTCTGTCTCAAACCGTCTTTCTCAGACCGTCTGTCTCAGGCCGTCTGTCTCGGTCCGTCTGTCTCAGACCCTCTGTCTCGATCCGTCTGTCTCATACCGTCTGTCTCAGACCGTCTGTCTCAAACCGTCTGTCTGAGACCGTCTGTCTCAGACCCTCTGTCTCAGACCGTCTGTCTCAGTCCGTCTGTCTCGGACCGTCTGTCTCGGACCGTCTGTCCCAGACCCTCTGTCTCAGACAGCCTGTCTCAGACCGTCTGTCTCAGACCGTCTGTCTCAGACCGCCTGTTTCGGAGCGCCTGTCTCAGACTGTCTGACTCAGAGCGCCTGTCTCAGACCGTCTGTCGCAGACCGTCTGTCTCGGGCCGTCTGTCTCAGTCCGTCTGTCTCCGTTCGTCTGTCTCAGACCGACTGTCTCAGACCGTCTGCATCAAACCGTCTGTCTGAGACCGTCTGTCTCAGACCCTCTGTCTCGATCCGTCTGTCTCATACCGTCTGTCTCAGACCGTCTGTCTCAGACCGCCTGTCTCAGGCCGTCTGTCTCAATCCGTCTGTCTCAGACCGTCTGTCGCAGTCCGTCTGTCTCAGACCGTCTGTCTCAGACCATCTGTATCAGACTGTCTGTCTCAGTCCGTCTGTATCAGTCCGTCTGTCTCCGTTCGTCTGTCTCAGACCGACTGTCTCAGACCGTCTGTCTCAGGCCGTCTGTCTCAGTCCGTCTGTCTCCGTTCGTCTGTCTCAGACCGACTGTCTCAGACCGACTGTCTCAGACCGTCTGTCTCAAACCGTCTGTCTCAGACCGTCTGTCTCAGTCCGTCTGTCTCAGTCCGTCTGTCTCAGTCCGTCTGTCTCAGTCGGTCTGTCTCAGTCCGTCTGTCTCAGTCCGTCTGTCTCAGTAAGTCTGTCTCCGTTCGTCTGTCTCAGACCGACTGTCTCAGACCGTCTGTCTCAAACCGTCTGTCTCACACCGTCTGTCTCAGACCGTCTCTCTGAGACCGTCTGTCTCAGACAGTCTGTCTCAGACCGTCTGTCTCAGACCGTCTGTCTCAGACCATCTGTCTCAGACTGTCTGTCTCAGTCCGTCTGTATCAGTCCGTCTGTCTCCTTTCGTCTGTCTCAGACCGACTGTCTCAGGCCGTCTGTCTCAAACCGTCTGTCTCAGACCGTCTGTCGCAGACCCTCTGTCTCGATCCGTCTGTCTCATACCGTCTGTCTGAGACCGACTGTCTCAAACCGTCTGTCTGAGACCGTCTGTCGCAGACCCTCTGTCTCGATCCGTCTGTCTCATACCGTCTGTCTCAGACCGTCTGTCTCAGACCGCCTGTCTCAGACCGCCTGTCTCAGACCGTCTGTCTCAGACCGTCTGTCTCAGGCGTCTGTCTCAGACCGTCTGTCTCGGGCCGTCTGTCTCAGTCCGTCTGTCTCGGGCCGTCTGTCTCAGTCCGTCTGTCTCAGTCCGTCTGTCTCAGTCCGTCTGTCTCCGTTCGTCTGTCTCAGACCGTCTGTCTCAGAGCGCCTGTCTCAGACCGTCTGTCTCAGACCGCCTGTCTCAGACCGCCTGTCTTAGACTGTCTGTCTCAGAGCGCCTGTCTCAGACTGTCTGTCTCAGAGCGCCTGTCTCAGACCGTCTGTCTCAGACCGCCTGTCTGAGACTGTCTGTCTCAGACCGTCTGTCTCAGACCGTCTGTCTGAGACCGTCTGTCGCAGACCCTCTGTCTCAGACCGTCTGTCTCGGGCCGTCTGTCTCAGACCGTCTGTCTCAGGCCGTCTGTCTCGGTCCGTCTGTCTCCGTTCGTCTGTCTCAGACCGACTGTCTCAGACCGTCTGTCTCAAACCGTCTGTCTCATACCGTCTGTCTCAGGCCGTCTGTCTCAGTCCGTCTGTCTCAGGCCGTCTGTCTCAGTCCGTCTGTCTCAGTCCGTCTGTCTCAGTCCGTCTGTCTCAGTCCGTCTGTCTCAGTCCGTCTGTCTCAGTCCGTCTGTCTCAGTAAGTCTGTCTCCGTTCGTCTGTCTCAGACCGACTGTCTCAGACCGTCTGTCTCAAACCGTCTGTCTCACACCGTCTGTCTCAGACCGTCTGTCTGAGACCGTCTGTCTCAGACAGTCTGTCTCAGACCGTCTGTCTCAGACCGTCTGTCTGAGACCGACTGTCTCAAACCGTCTGTCTGAGACCGTCTGTCGCAGACCCTCTGTCTCGATCCGTCTGTCTAATACCGTCTGTCTCAGACCGTCTGTCTCAGACCGCCTGTCTCAGACCGCCTGTCTCAGACGTCTGTCTCAGACCGTCTGTCTCAGGCCGTCTGTCTCAGACCGTCTGTCTCGGGCCGTCTGTCTCAGTCCGTCTGTCTCGGGCCGTCTGTCTCAGTCCGTCTGTCTCAGTCCGTCTGTCTCAGTCCGTCTGTCTCCGTTCGTCTGTCTCAGACCGTCTGTCTCAGAGCGCCTGTCTCAGACCGTCTGTCTCAGACCGCCTGTCTCAGACCGCCTGTCTTAGACTGTCTGTCTCAGAGCGCCTGTCTCAGACTGTCTGTCTCAGAGCGCCTGTCGCAGACCGTCTGTCTCAGACCGCCTGCCTGAGACTGTCTGTCTCAGACCGTCTGTCTGAGACCGTCTGTCGCAGACCCTCTGTCTCGATCCGTCTGTCTCATACCGTCTGTCTCATACCGTCTGTCTCAGACCGCCTGTCTCAGACCGTCTGTCTCAGACTGTCCGCCTCAGACCGTCTGTCTCAGACCGTCTGTCTCAGACCGTCTGTCTCGAAACGTCTGTCTCAGACAGCCTGTCTCGAACCGTCTGTCCCAGACCGTCAGTCTCAGACCGACTGTCTCAGACCGTCTGTCTCAAACCGTCTTTCTCAGACCGTCTGTCTCAGGCCGTCTGTCTCGGTCCGTCTGTCTCAGACCCTCTGTCTCGATCCGTCTGTCTCATACCGTCTGTCTCAGACCGTCTGTCTCAAACCGTCTGTCTGAGACCGTCTGTCTCAGACCCTCTGTCTCAGACCGTCTGTCTCAGTCCGTCTGTCTCGGACCGTCTGTCTCGGACCGTCTGTCCCAGACCCTCTGTCTCAGACAGCCTGTCTCAGACCGTCTGTCTCAGACCGTCTGTCTCAGACCGCCTGTTTCGGAGCGCCTGTCTCAGACTGTCTGACTCAGAGCGCCTGTCTCAGACCGTCTGTCGCAGACCGTCTGTCTCGGGCCGTCTGTCTCAGTCCGTCTGTCTCCGTTCGTCTGTCTCAGACCGACTGTCTCAGACCGTCTGCATCAAACCGTCTGTCTGAGACCGTCTGTCTCAGACCCTCTGTCTCGATCCGTCTGTCTCATACCGTCTGTCTCAGACCGTCTGTCTCAGACCGCCTGTCTCAGGCCGTCTGTCTCAATCCGTCTGTCTCAGACCGTCTGTCGCAGTCCGTCTGTCTCAGACCGTCTGTCTCAGACCATCTGTATCAGACTGTCTGTCTCAGTCCGTCTGTATCAGTCCGTCTGTCTCCGTTCGCCTGTCTCAGACCGACTGTCTCAGAACGTCTGTCTCAAACCGTCTGTCTCAGACCGTCTGTCGCAGACCCTCTGTCTCGATCCGTCTGTCTCATACCGTCTGTCTCAGACCGTCTGTCTCAGACCGTCTGTCTGAGACCGTCTGTCTGAGACCGACTGTCTCAAACCGTCTGTCGCAGACGCTCTGTCTCGATCCGTCTGTCACAGACCGTCTGTCTCAGACCGTCTGTCTCAGACCGCCTGTCTCAGACCGCCTGTCTCAGACCGCCTGCCTGAGACTGTCTGTCTCAGACCGTCTGTCTCAGACCGTCTGTCTGAGACCGTCTGTCGCAGACCCTCTGTCTCGATCCGTCTGTCACAGACCGTCTGTCTCAGACCGTCTGTCTCAGACCGGCTGTCTCAGACCGTCTGTCTCAGACTGTCTGCCTCAGACCGTCTGTCTCAGACCGTCTGTCTCAGACCGTCTGTCTCGAAACGTCTGTCTCAGACAGCCTGTCTCGAACCGTCTGTCTCAGACCGTCTGTCTCAGACCGGCTGTCTCAGACCGTCTGTCTCAGACTGTCTGCCTCAGACCGACTGTCTCAGACCGTCTGTCTCAAACCGTCTGTCTCACACCGTCTGTCTCAGACCGTCTGTCTGAGACCGTCTGTCTCAGACAGTCTGTCTCAGACCCTCTGTCTCGATCCGTCTGTCTCATACCGTCTGTCTCAGACCGTCTGTCTCAGACCGCCTGTCTCAGACCGCCTGTCTCAGACCGTCTGTCTCAGACCGTCTGTCTCAGGCGTCTGTCTCAGACCGTCTGTCTCGGGCCGTCTGTCTCAGTCCGTCTGTCTCGGGCCGTCTGTCTCAGTCCGTCTGTCTCAGTCCGTCTGTCTCAGTCCGTCTGTCTCCGTTCGTCTGTCTCAGACCGTCTGTCTCAGAGCGCCTGTCTCAGACCGTCTGTCTCAGACCGCCTGTCTCAGACCGCCTGTCTTAGACTGTCTGTCTCAGAGCGCCTGTCTCAGACTGTCTGTCTCAGAGCGCCTGTCTCAGACCGTCTGTCTCAGACCGCCTGTCTGAGACTGTCTGTCTCAGACCGTCTGTCTCAGACCGTCTGTCTGAGACCGTCTGTCGCAGACCCTCTGTCTCAGACCGTCTGTCTCGGGCCGTCTGTCTCAGACCGTCTGTCTCAGGCCGTCTGTCTCGGTCCGTCTGTCTCCGTTCGTCTGTCTCAGACCGACTGTCTCAGACCGTCTGTCTCAAACCGTCTGTCTCATACCGTCTGTCTCAGGCCGTCTGTCTCAGTCCGTCTGTCTCAGGCCGTCTGTCTCAGTCCGTCTGTCTCAGTCCGTCTGTCTCAGTCCGTCTGTCTCAGTCCGCCTGTCTCAGTCCGTCTGTCTCAGTCCGTCTGTCTCAGTAAGTCTGTCTCCGTTCGTCTGTCTCAGACCGACTGTCTCAGACCGTCTGTCTCAAACCGTCTGTCTCACACCGTCTGTCTCAGACCGTCTGTCTGAGACCGTCTGTCTCAGACAGTCTGTCTCAGACCGTCTGTCTCAGACCGTCTGTCTGAGACCGACTGTCTCAAACCGTCTGTCTGAGACCGTCTGTCGCAGACCCTCTGTCTCGATCCGTCTGTCTAATACCGTCTGTCTCAGACCGTCTGTCTCAGACCGCCTGTCTCAGACCGCCTGTCTCAGACGTCTGTCTCAGACCGTCTGTCTCAGGCCGTCTGTCTCAGACCGTCTGTCTCGGGCCGTCTGTCTCAGTCCGTCTGTCTCGGGCCGTCTGTCTCAGTCCGTCTGTCTCAGTCCGTCTGTCTCAGTCCGTCTGTCTCCGTTCGTCTGTCTCAGACCGTCTGTCTCAGAGCGCCTGTCTCAGACCGTCTGTCTCAGACCGCCTGTCTCAGACCGCCTGTCTTAGACTGTCTGTCTCAGAGCGCCTGTCTCAGACTGTCTGTCTCAGAGCGCCTGTCGCAGACCGTCTGTCTCAGACCGCCTGCCTGAGACTGTCTGTCTCAGACCGTCTGTCTGAGACCGTCTGTCGCAGACCCTCTGTCTCGATCCGTCTGTCTCATACCGTCTGTCTCATACCGTCTGTCTCAGACCGCCTGTCTCAGACCGTCTGTCTCAGACTGTCCGCCTCAGACCGTCTGTCTCAGACCGTCTGTCTCAGACCGTCTGTCTCGAAACGTCTGTCTCAGACAGCCTGTCTCGAACCGTCTGTCCCAGACCGTCAGTCTCAGACCGACTGTCTCAGACCGTCTGTCTCAAACCGTCTTTCTCAGACCGTCTGTCTCAGGCCGTCTGTCTCGGTCCGTCTGTCTCAGACCCTCTGTTTCGATCCGTCTGTCTCATACCGTCTGTCTCAGTCCGTCTGTCTCAGACCGCCTGTTTCGGAGCGCCTGTCTCAGACTGTCTGACTCAGAGCGCCTGTCTCAGACCGTCTGTCGCAGACCGTCTGTCTCGGGCCGTCTGTCTCAGACCCTCTGTCTCAGACCGTCTGTCTCAGTCCGTCTGTCTCGGACCGTCTGTCTCAGTCCGTCTGTCTCAGTCCGTCTGTCTCAGTCCGTCTGTCTCAGTCCGTCTGTCTCAGTCCGTCTGTCTCAGTCCGTCTGTCTCAGTCCGTCTGTCTCAGTCCGTCTGTCTCAGTAAGTCTGTCTCCGTTCGTCTGTCTCAGACCGACTGTCTCAGACCGTCTGTGTCAAACCGTCTGTCTCACACCGTCTGTCTCAGACCGTCTGTCTCGGACCATCTGTCTCAGACCGTCTGTCTCAGTCCGTCTGTCTCCGTTCGTCTGTCTCCGACCGACTGTCTCAGACAGTCTGTCTCAGACCGTCTGTTCTCAGACCGTCTCTCTCAGACCGTCTGTCTCAGACCGTCTGTCTCAGACCGTCTGTCTCAGACCGTCTGTCTCAGGCCGTCTGTCTCAGTCCGTCTGTCTCAGACCCTCTGTCTCGATCCTTCTGTCTCATACCGTCTGTCTCGGACCGTCTGTCTCAGACCGTCGGCCTCGAGCCGTCTGTATCAGTCCGTCTGTCTCCGTCCTTCTGTCTCAGACCGTCTGTCTCAGACCGTCTGTCTCAGACCGTCTGTCTCAGACCGCCTGTCTTAGACTTTCTGTCTCAGAGCGCCTGTCTCAGACCGTCTGTCTCAGACCGTCTGTCTCAGACCGTCTCTCTCAGACCGTCTGTCTCAGGCCGTCTGTCTCAGTCCGTCTGTCTCCATTCGTCTGTCTCAGACCGACTGTCTCAGAGCGTCTGTCTCAAACCGTCTGTCTCAGACCGTCTGTCTCAGGCCGTCTGTCTCAGTCCGTCTGTCTCAGTCCGTCTGTCTCAGTCCGTCTGTCTCAGTCCGTCTGTCTCAGTAAGTCTGTCTCGATCCGTCTGTCTCATACCGTCTGTCTCAGACCGTCTGTCTCAGAGCGCCTGTCCCAGACCGTCTGCCTCAGACCGCCTGTCTCAGACCGCCTGTCTTAGACTGTCTGTCTCAGAGCGCCTGTCTCAGACTGTCTGTCTCAGAGCGCCTGTCTCAGACCGTCTGTCTCAGACCGCCTGTCTCACACCGTCTGTCTCAGACCGTCTGTCTGAGACCGTCTGTCTCAGACCGTCTGTCTCGGACCATCTGTCTCAGACCGTCTGTCTCAGTCCGTCTGTCTCCGTTCGTCTGTCTCCGACCGACTGTCTCAGACCGCCTGTATCAAACCGTCTGTCTGAGACCGTCTGTCTCAGACCCTCTGTCTCGATCCGTCTGTCTCATACCGTCTGTCTCAGACCGTCTGTCTGAGACCGCCTGTCTCAGGCCGTCTGTCTCGGGCCGTCTGTCTCAGACCGTCTGTCTCAGGCCGTCTGTCTCGCTCCGTCTGTCTCCGTTCGTCTGTCTCAGACCGACTGTCTCAGACCGTCTGTCTCAAACCGTCTGTCTCATACCGTCTGTCTCAGGCCGTCTGTCTCAGTCCGTCTGTCTCAGGCCGTCTGTCTCAGTCCGTCTGTCTCAGTCCGTCTGTCTCAGTCCGTCTGTCTCAGTCCGTCTGTCTCAGTCCGTCTGTCTCAGTCCGTCTGTCTCAGTCCGTCTGTCTCAGTAAGTCTGTCTCCGTTCGTCTGTCTCAGACCGACTGTCTCAGACCGTCTGTCTCAAACCGTCTGTCTCACACCGTCTGTCTCAGACCGTCTGTCTGAGACCGTCTGTCTCAGACAGTCTGTCTCAGACCGTCTGTCTCAGACCGTCTGTCTGAGACCGACTGTCTCAAACCGTCTGTCTGAGACCGTCTGTCGCAGACCCTCTGTCTCGATCCGTCTGTCTAATACCGTCTGTCTCAGACCGTCTGTCTCAGACCGCCTGTCTCAGACCGCCTGTCTCAGACGTCTGTCTCAGACCGTCTGTCTCAGGCCGTCTGTCTCAGACCGTCTGTCTCGGGCCGTCTGTCTCAGTCCGTCTGTCTCGGGCCGTCTGTCTCAGTCCGTCTGTCTCAGTCCGTCTGTCTCAGTCCGTCTGTCTCCGTTCGTCTGTCTCAGACCGTCTGTCTCAGAGCGCCTGTCTCAGACCGTCTGTCTCAGACCGCCTGTCTCAGACCGCCTGTCTTAGACTGTCTGTCTCAGAGCGCCTGTCTCAGACTGTCTGTCTCAGAGCGCCTGTCGCAGACCGTCTGTCTCAGACCGCCTGCCTGAGACTGTCTGTCTCAGACCGTCTGTCTGAGACCGTCTGTCGCAGACCCTCTGTCTCGATCCGTCTGTCTCATA
This sequence comes from Coelioxys conoideus, assembly GCA_947623535.1. Lineage (NCBI taxonomy): Eukaryota > Metazoa > Arthropoda > Insecta > Hymenoptera > Megachilidae > Coelioxys > Coelioxys conoideus. The sequence goes on from CANQJN010000026.1 coordinate 5,811,379, forward strand.
CCGTCTGTCTCATACCGTCTGTCTCAGACCGCCTGTCTCAGACCGTCTGTCTCAGACTGTCCGCCTCAGACCGTCTGTCTCAGACCGTCTGTCTCAGACCGTCTGTCTCGAAACGTCTGTCTCAGACAGCCTGTCTCGAACCGTCTGTCCCAGACCGTCAGTCTCAGACCGACTGTCTCAGACCGTCTGTCTCAAACCGTCTTTCTCAGACCGTCTGTCTCAGGCCGTCTGTCTCGGTCCGTCTGTCTCAGACCCTCTGTTTCGATCCGTCTGTCTCATACCGTCTGTCTCAGACCGTCTGTCTCAAACCGTCTGTCTGAGACCGTCTGTCTCAGACCCTCTGTCTCAGACCGTCTGTCTCAGTCCGTCTGTCTCGGACCGTCTGTCTCGGACCGTCTGTCCCAGACCCTCTGTCTCAGACAGCCTGTCTCAGACCGTCTGTCTCAGACCGTCTGTCTCAGACCGCCTGTTTCGGAGCGCCTGTCTCAGACTGTCTGACTCAGAGCGCCTGTCTCAGACCGTCTGTCGCAGACCGTCTGTCTCGGGCCGTCTGTCTCAGTCCGTCTGTCTCCGTTCGTCTGTCTCAGACCGACTGTCTCAGACCGTCTGCATCAAACCGTCTGTCTGAGACCGTCTGTCTCAGACCCTCTGTCTCGATCCGTCTGTCTCATACCGTCTGTCTCAGACCGTCTGTCTCAGACCGCCTGTCTCGGGCCGTCTGTCTCAATCCGTCTGTCTCAGACCGTCTGTCGCAGTCCGTCTGTCTCAGACCGTCTGTCTCAGACCATCTGTATCAGACTGTCTGTCTCAGTCCGTCTGTATCAGTCCGTCTGTCTCCGTTCGTCTGTCTCAGACCGACTGTCTCAGAACGTCTGTCTCAAACCGTCTGTCTCAGACCGTCTGTCGCAGACCCTCTGTCTCGATCCGTCTGTCTCATACCGTCTGTCTCAGACCGTCTGTCTCAGACCGTCTGTCTGAGACCGTCTGTCTCGATCCGTCTGTCTCAGACCCTCTGTCTCGATCCGTCTGTCTCATACCGTCTGTCTCAGACCGTCTGTCTGAGACCGCCTGTCTCAGGCCGTCTGTCTCGGGCCGTCTGTCTCAGACCGTCTGTCTCAGGCCGTCTGTCTCGCTCCGTCTGTCTCCGTTCGTCTGTCTCAGACCGACTGTCTCAGACCGTCTGTCTCAAACCGTCTGTCTCATACCGTCTGTCTCAGGCCGTCTGTCTCAGTCCGTCTGTCTCAGGCCGTCTGTCTCAGTCCGTCTGTCTCAGTCCGTCTGTCTCAGTCCGTCTGTCTCAGTCCGTCTGTCTCAGTCCGTCTGTCTCAGTCCGTCTGTCTCAGTAAGTCTGTCTCCGTTCGTCTGTCTCAGACCGACTGTCTCAGACCGTCTGTCTCAAACCGTCTGTCTCACACCGTCTGTCTCAGACCGTCTGTCTGAGACCGTCTGTCTCAGACAGTCTGTCTCAGACCGTCTGTCTCAGACCGTCTGTCTGAGACCGACTGTCTCAAACCGTCTGTCTGAGACCGTCTGTCGCAGACCCTCTGTCTCGATCCGTCTGTCTAATACCGTCTGTCTCAGACCGTCTGTCTCAGACCGCCTGTCTCAGACCGCCTGTCTCAGACGTCTGTCTCAGACCGTCTGTCTCAGGCCGTCTGTCTCAGACCGTCTGTCTCGGGCCGTCTGTCTCAGTCCGTCTGTCTCGGGCCGTCTGTCTCAGTCCGTCTGTCTCAGTCCGTCTGTCTCAGTCCGTCTGTCTCCGTTCGTCTGTCTCAGACCGTCTGTCTCAGAGCGCCTGTCTCAGACCGTCTGTCTCAGACCGCCTGTCTCAGACCGCCTGTCTTAGACTGTCTGTCTCAGAGCGCCTGTCTCAGACTGTCTGTCTCAGAGCGCCTGTCGCAGACCGTCTGTCTCAGACCGCCTGCCTGAGACTGTCTGTCTCAGACCGTCTGTCTGAGACCGTCTGTCGCAGACCCTCTGTCTCGATCCGTCTGTCTCATACCGTCTGTCTCATACCGTCTGTCTCAGACCGCCTGTCTCAGACCGTCTGTCTCAGACTGTCCGCCTCAGACCGTCTGTCTCAGACCGTCTGTCTCAGACCGTCTGTCTCGAAACGTCTGTCTCAGACAGCCTGTCTCGAACCGTCTGTCCCAGACCGTCAGTCTCAGACCGACTGTCTCAGACCGTCTGTCTCAAACCGTCTTTCTCAGACCGTCTGTCTCAGGCCGTCTGTCTCGGTCCGTCTGTCTCAGACCCTCTGTTTCGATCCGTCTGTCTCATACCGTCTGTCTCAGACCGTCTGTCTCAAACCGTCTGTCTGAGACCGTCTGTCTCAGACCCTCTGTCTCAGACCGTCTGTCTCAGTCCGTCTGTCTCGGACCGTCTGTCTCGGACCGTCTGTCCCAGACCCTCTGTCTCAGACAGCCTGTCTCAGACCGTCTGTCTCAGACCGTCTGTCTCAGACCGCCTGTTTCGGAGCGCCTGTCTCAGACTGTCTGACTCAGAGCGCCTGTCTCAGACCGTCTGTCGCAGACCGTCTGTCTCGGGCCGTCTGTCTCAGTCCGTCTGTCTCCGTTCGTCTGTCTCAGACCGACTGTCTCAGACCGTCTGCATCAAACCGTCTGTCTGAGACCGTCTGTCTCAGACCCTCTGTCTCGATCCGTCTGTCTCATACCGTCTGTCTCAGACCGTCTGTCTCAGACCGCCTGTCTCGGGCCGTCTGTCTCAATCCGTCTGTCTCAGACCGTCTGTCGCAGTCCGTCTGTCTCAGACCGTCTGTCTCAGACCATCTGTATCAGACTGTCTGTCTCAGTCCGTCTGTATCAGTCCGTCTGTCTCCGTTCGTCTGTCTCAGACCGACTGTCTCAGAACGTCTGTCTCAAACCGTCTGTCTCAGACCGTCTGTCGCAGACCCTCTGTCTCGATCCGTCTGTCTCATACCGTCTGTCTCAGACCGTCTGTCTCAGACCGTCTGTCTGAGACCGTCTGTCTGAGACCGACTGTCTCAAACCGTCTGTCGCAGACCCTCTGTCTCGATCCGTCTGTCTCATACCATCTGTCTCAGACCGTCTGTCTCAGACCGCCTGTCTCAGACCGCCTGTCTCAGACCGCCTGCCTGAGACTGTCTGTCTCAGACCGTCTGTCTCAGACCGTCTGTCTGAGACCGTCTGTCGCAGACCCTCTGTCTCGATCCGTCTGTCACAGACCGTCTGTCTCAGACCGTCTGTCTCAGACCGGCTGTCTCAGACCGTCTGTCTCAGACTGTCTGCCTCAGACCGTCTGTCTCAGACCGTCTGTCTCAGACCGTCTGTCTCGAAACGTCTGTCTCAGACAGCCTGTCTCGAACCGTCTGTCTCAGACCGTCTGTCTCAGACCGGCTGTCTCAGACCGTCTGTCTCAGACTGTCTGCCTCAGACCGACTGTCTCAGACCGTCTGTCTCAAACCGTCTGTCTCACACCGTCTGTCTCAGACCGTCTGTCTGAGACCGTCTGTCTCAGACAGTCTGTCTCAGACCCTCTGTCTCGATCCGTCTGTCTCATACCGTCGGTCTCAGACCGTCTGTCTCAGACCGTCTGTCTCGAAACGTCTGTCTCAGACAGCCTGTCTCGAACCGTCTGTCTCAGACCGTCTGTCTCAGACCGGCTGTCTCAGACCGTCTGTCTCAGACTGTCTGCCTCAGACCGACTGTCTCAGACCGTCTGTCTCAAACCGTCTGTCTCACACCGTCTGTCTCAGACCGTCTGTCTGAGACCGTCTGTCTCAGACAGTCTGTCTCAGACCCTCTGTCTCGATCCGTCTGTCTCATACCGTCGGTCTCAGACCGTCTGTCTCGGATCGTCTGTCTCGGGCCGTCTGTCTCAGTCCGTCTGTCTCAGTCCGTCTGTCTCAGTCCGTCTGTCTCAGTCCGTCTGTCTCAGTCCGTCTGTCTCAGTCCGTCTGTCTCAGTCCGTCTGTCTCAGTCCGTCTGTCTCAGTCCGTCTGTCTCAGTAAGTCTGTCTCCGTTCGTCTGTCTCAGACCGACTGTCTCAGACCGTCTGTGTCAAACCGTCTGTCTCACACCGTCTGTCTCAGACCGTCTGTCTCGGACCATCTGTCTCAGACCGTCTGTCTCAGTCCGTCTGTCTCCGTTCGTCTGTCTCCGACCGACTGTCTCAGACAGTCTGTCTCAGACCGTCTGTTCTCAGACCGTCTCTCTCAGACCGTCTGTCTCAGACCGTCTGTCTCAGACCGTCTGTCTCAGACCGTCTGTCTCAGGCCGTCTGTCTCAGTCCGTCTATCTCAGACCCTCTGTCTCGATCCTTCTGTCTCATACCGTCTGTCTCGGACCGTCTGTCTCAGACCGTCGGCCTCGAGCCGTCTGTATCAGTCCGTCTGTCTCCGTCCTTCTGTCTCAGACCGTCTGTCTCAGACCGTCTGTCTCAGACCGTCTGTCTCAGACCGCCTGTCTTAGACTTTCTGTCTCAGAGCGCCTGTCTCAGACCGTCTGTCTCAGACCGTCTGTCTCAGACCGTCTGTCTCAGACCGTCTCTCTCAGACCGTCTGTCTCAGGCCGTCTGTCTCAGTCCGTCTGTCTCCATTCGTCTGTCTCAGACCGACTGTCTCAGAGCGTCTGTCTCAAACCGTCTGTCTCAGACCGTCTGTCTCAGGCCGTCTGTCTCAGTCCGTCTGTCTCAGTCCGTCTGTCTCAGTCCGTCTGTCTCAGTCCGTCTGTCTCAGTAAGTCTGTCTCGATCCGTCTGTCTCATACCGTCTGTCTCAGACCGTCTGTCTCAGAGCGCCTGTCCCAGACCGTCTGCCTCAGACCGCCTGTCTCAGACCGCCTGTCTTAGACTGTCTGTCTCAGAGCGCCTGTCTCAGACTGTCTGTCTCAGAGCGCCTGTCTCAGACCGTCTGTCTCAGACCGCCTGTCTCACACCGTCTGTCTCAGACCGTCTGTCTGAGACCGTCTGTCTCAGACAGTCTGTCTCAGACCGTCTGTCTCGGACCATCTGTCTCAGACCGTCTGTCTCAGTCCGTCTGTCTCCGTTCGTCTGTCTCCGACCGACTGTCTCAGACCGCCTGTATCAAACCGTCTGTCTGAGACCGCCTGTCTCAGACCCTCTGTCTCGATCCGTCTGTCTCATACCGTCTGTCTCAGACCGTCTGTCTGAGACCGCCTGTCTCAGGCCGTCTGTCTCAATCCGTCTGTCTCAGACCGTCTGTCGCAGTCCGTCTGTCTCAGACCGTCTGTCTCAGACCATGTGTCTCAGACTGTCTGTCTCAGTCCGTCTGTATCAGTCCGTCTGTCTCCGTTCGTCTGTCTCAGACCGACTGTCTCAGACCGTCTGTCTCAAACCGTCTGTCCGAGACCGTCTGTCGCAGACCCTCTGTCTCGATCCGTCTGTCTCATACCGTCTGTCTCAGACCGTCTGTCTCAGACCGCCTGTCTCAGGCCGTCTGTCTCAATCCGTCTGTCTCAGACCGTCTGTCGCAGTCCGTCTGTCTCAGACCGCCTGTCTCAGACCATCTGTCTCAGACTGTCTGTCTCAGTCCGTCTGTATCAGTCCGTCTGTCTTCGTTCTTCTGTCTCAGACCGTCTGTCTCAGACCGCCCGTCTCAGACCGCCTGTCTTAGACTGTCTGTCTCATACCGTCTGTCTCAGACCGCCTGTCTCAGACCATCTGTCTCAGACTGTCTGTCTCAGTCCGTCTGTATCAGTCCGTCTGTCTTCGTTCTTCTGTCTCAGACCGTCTGTCTCAGACCGCCTGTCTCAGACCGCCTGTCTTAGACTGTCTGTCTCATACCGTCTGTCTCGGACCGTCTGTCTCAGACCGTCGGCCTCGAGCCGTCTGTATCAGTCCGTCTGTCTCCGTCCTTCTGTCTCAGACCGTCTGTCTCAGACCGTCTGTCTCAGACCGCCTGTCTTAGACTGTCTGTCTCAGAGCGCCTGTCTCAGACCGTCTGTCTCAGACCGTCTGTTCTCAGACCGTCTCTCTCAGACCGTCTGTCTCAGACCGTCTGTCTCAGACCGTCTGTCTCAGACCGTCTGTCTCAGACCGTCTGTCTCAGACCGCCTGTCTTAGACTTTCTGTCTCAGAGCGCCTGTCTCAGACCGTCTGTCTCAGACCGTCTGTCTCAGACCGTCTCTCTCAGACCGTCTGTCTCAGGCCGTCTGTCTCAGTCCGTCTGTCTCAGACCGTCTGTCTCAGGCCGTCTGTCTCAGTCCGTCTGTCTCAGTCCGTCTGTCTCAGTCCGTCTGTCTCAGTCCGTCTGTCTCAGTCCGTCTGTCTCAGTCCGTCTGTCTCAGTCCGTCTGTCTCAGTAAGTCTGTCTCCGTTCGTCTGTCTCAGACCGACTGTCTCAGACCGTCTGTCTCAAACCGTCTGTCTTACACCGTCTGTCTCAGACCGTCTGTCTGAGACCGTCTGTCTCAGACAGTCTGTCTCAGACCGTCTGTCTCAGACCATCTGTCTCAGACTGTCTGTGTCAGTCCGTCTGTATCAGTCCGTCTGTCTCCGTTCGTCTGTCTCAGATCGACTGTCTCAGACCGTCTGTCTCAAACCGTCTGTCTCAGACCGTCTTTCGCAGACCCTCTGTCTCGATCCGTCTGTCTCAGACCGTCTGTCTCAGACCGTCTGTCTCAGACCGTCTGTCTGAGACCGACTGTCTCAAACCGTCTGTCTGAGACCGTCTGTCGCAGACCCTCTGTCTCGATCCGTCTGTCTCATACCGTCTGTCTCAGACCGTCTGTCTCAGAGCGCCTGTCCCAGACCGTCTGTCTCAGACCGCCTGTCTCAGACCGCCTGTGTTAGACTGTCTGTCTCCGTCCTTCTGTCTCAGACCGTCTGTCTCAGACCGTCTGTCTCAGACCGTCTGTCTCAGACCGTCTGTCTCAGACCGTCTGTCTCAGACCGGCTGTCTCAGACCGTCTGTCTCAGACCGTCTGTCTCAGACCGTCTGTCTCAGACCGTCTGTCTCAGACCGCCTGTCTCAGGCCGTCTGTCTCAATCCGTCTGTCTCAGACCGTCTGTCGCAGTCCGTCTGTCTCAGACCGTCTGTCTCAGACCGTCTGTCTCAGACCATCTGTCTCGATCCGTCTGTCTCATACCGTCTGTCTCAGACCGTCTGTCTCAGACCGTCTGTCTCAGACCGTCTGTCTCAGACCGTCTGTCTCAGACCGCCTGTCTCAGGCCGTCTGTCTCAATCCGTCTGTCTCAGACCGTCTGTCGCAGTCCGTCTGTCTCAGACCGTCTGTCTCAGACCATCTCTCTCAGACTGTCTGTCTCAGTCCGTCTGTCTCAGACCATCTGTCTCAGACCGTCTGTCTCAGACCGTCTGTCTCAGTCCGTCTGTCTCAGACCGTCTGTCTCAGACCATCTGTCTCAGACTGTCTGTCTCAGTCCGTCTGTATCAGTCCGTCTGTCTCCGTCCTTCTGTCTCAGACCGTCTGTCTCAGACCGCCTGTCTCAGACCGCCTGTCTTAGACTGTCTGTCTCATACCGTCTGTCTCGGACCGTCTGTCTCAGACCGTCGGCCTCGAGCCGTCTGTATCAGTCCGTCTGTCTCCGTCCTTCTGTCTCAGACTGTCTGTCTCAGACCGCCTGTCTCAGACCGCCTGTCTTAGACTGTCTGTCTCAGAGCGCCTGTCTCAGACCGTCTGTCTCAGACCGTCTGTTCTCAGACCGTCTCTCTCAGACCGTCTGTCTCAGACCGTCTGTCTCAGACCGTCTGTCTCAGACCGTCTGTCTCAGACCGTCTGTCTCAGACCGTCTGTCTCAGACCGCCTGTCTCAGGCCGTCTGTCTCAGTCCGTCTGTCTCAGACCCTCTGTCTCGATCCTTCTGTCTCATACCGTCTGTCTCGGACCGTCTGTCTCAGACCGTCGGCCTCGAGACGTCTGTATCAGTCCGTCTGTCTCCGTCCTTCTGTCTCAGACCGTCTGTCTCAGACCGTCTGTCTCAGACCGTCTGTCTCAGACCGTCTGTCTCAGACCGTCTGTCTCAGACCGTCTGTCTCAGACCGTCTGTCTCAGACCGCCTGTCTTAGACTGTCTGTCTCAGAACGCCTGTCTCAGACCGTCTGTCTCAGACCGTCTGTCTCAGACCGTCTCTCTCAGACCGTCTGTCTCAGGCCGTCTGTCTCAGTCCGTCTGTCTCCGTTCGTCTGTCTCAGACCGACTGTCTCACACCGTCTGTCTCAGACCGTCTGTCTGAGACCGTCTGTCTCAGACAGTCTGTCTCAGACCGTCTGTCTCAGACCATCTGTCTCAGACTGTCTGTCTCAGTCCGTCTGTATCAGTCCGTCTGTCTCCGTTCGTCTGTCTCAGATCGACTGTCTCAGACCGTCTGTCTCAAACCGTCTGTCTCAGACCGTCTTTCGCAGACCCTCTGTCTCGATCCGTCTGTCTCAGACCGTCTGTCTCAGACCGTCTGTCTGAGACCGACTGTCTCAAACCGTCTGTCTGAGACCGTCTGTCGCAGACCCTCTGTCTCGATCCGTCTGTCTCATACCGTCTGTCTCAGACCGTCTGTCTCAGACCGCCTGTCTCAGACCGCCTGTCTCAGACCGTCTGTCTCAGACCGTCTGTCTCAGGCCGTCTGTCTCAGACCGTCTGTCTCGGGCCGTCTGTCTCAGTCCGTCTGTCTCGGGCCGTCTGTCTCAGTCCGTCTGTCTCAGTCCGTCTGTCTCAGTCCGTCTGTCTCCGTTCGTCTGTCTCAGACCGTCTGTCTCAGAGCGCCTGTCTCAGACCGTCTGTCTCAGACCGCCTGTCTCAGACCGCCTGTCTTAGACTGTCTGTCTCAGAGCGCCTGTCTCAGACTGTCTGTCTCAGAGCGCCTGTCTCAGACCGTCTGTCTCAGACCGCCTGTCTGAGACCGTCTGTCTCAAACCGTCTGTCTCACACCGTCTGTCTCAGACCGTCTGTCTGAGACCGACTGTCTCAAACCGTCTGTCTGAGACCGTCTGTCGCAGACCCTCTGTCTCGATCCGTCTGTCTCATACCGTCTGTCTCCGTTCGTCTGTCTCAGACCGACTGTCTCAGACCGTCTGTCTCAAACCGTCTGTCTCACACCGTCTGTCTCAGACCGTCTGTCTCAGACCGTCTGTCTCAGACCGTCTGTCTCGAATCGTCTGTCTCAGACAGCGTGTCTCGAACCGTCTGTCTCAGACCGTCTGTCTGAGACCGACTGTCTCAAACCGTCTGTCTGAGACCGTCTGTCGCAGACCCTCTGTCTCGATCCGTCTGTCTCATACCGTCTGTCTCCGTTCGTCTGTCTCAGACCGACTGTCTCAGACCGTCTGTCTCAAACCGTCTGTCTTAGACCGTCTGTCTCAGGCCGTCTGTCTCAGACCGTCTGTCTCGGACCGTCTGTCTCAGACTGTCGGTCTCGGGTCGTCTGTCTCAGTCCGTCTATCTCCGTCCGTCTGTCTCGGACCACCTGTCTCAGACCGTCTGTCTCAGACCGTCTGTCTCAGACCGTCTGTCTCAGACAGCCTGTCTCAGACCGTCTGTCTCAGACCGTCTGTCTCAGACCATCTGTCTCAGACCGTCTGTCTCAGACCGTCTGTCTCAGACAGCCTGTCTCCGTTCGTCTGTCTCAGACCGACTGTCTCAGACCGTCTGTCTCAAACCGTCTGTCTCAGACCGTCTGTCTCAGGCCGTCTGTCTCAGACCGTCTGTCTCAGTCCGTCTGTCTCAGTCCGTCTGTCTCAGTCCGTCTGTCTCAGTCCGTCTGTCTCAGTCCGTCTGTCTCAGTCCGTCTGTCTCAGTCCGCCTGTCTCAGTAAGTCTGTCTCAGTTCGTCTGTCTCAGACCGACTGTCTCAGACCGTCTGTCTCAAACCGTCTGTCTCACACCGTCTGTCTCAGACCGTCTGTCTGAGACCGTCTGTCTCAGTCCGTCTGTATCAGTCCGTCTGTCTCAGTCCGTCTGTCTCAGTCCGTCTGTCTCAGTCCGTCTGTCTCAGACCCTCTGTCTCGATCCGCCTGTCTCATACCGTCTGTCTCGGACCGTCTGTCTCAGACCGTCGGCCTCGAGCCGTCTGTATCAGTCCGTCTGTCTCCGTCCTTCTGTCTCAGACCGTCTGTTTCAGACCGCCTGTCTCAGACCGCCTGTCTTAGACTGTCTGTCCCAGAGAGCCTGTCTCAGACCGTCTGTCTCAGACCGTCTGTCTCAGACCGTCTGTCTCAGACCGTCTGTCTCGGATCGTCTGTCTCGGGCCGTCTGTCTCAGTCCGTCTGTCTCAGTCCGTCTGTCTCAGTCCGTCTGTCTCCGTTCGTCTGTCTCAGACCGACTGTCTCAGACCGTCTGTATCAAACCGTCTGTCTGAGACCGTCTGTCTCAGACCCTCTGTCTCGATCCGTCTGTCTCATACCGTCTGTCTGAAACCGTCTGTCTCAGGCCGTCTGTCTCAGACCGTCTGTCTCAGACCGCCTGTCTCAGACTGTCTGTCTCAGAGCGCCTGTCTCAGACCGTCTGTCTCAGACCGCCTGTCTGAGACCGTCTGTATCAGACCGTCTGTCTCGGATCGTCTGTCTCGCGCCGTCTGTCTCAGTCCGTCTGTCTCAGTCCGTCTGTCTCAGTCCGTCTGTCTCCGTTCGTCTGTCTCAGACCGACTGTCTCAGACCGTCTGTATCAAACCGTCTGTCTGAGACCGTCTGTCTCAGACCCTCTGTCTCGATCCGTCTGTCTCATACCGTCTGTCTCAAACCGTCTGTCTCAGGCCGTCTGTCTCAGACCGTCTGTCTCAGTCCGTCTGTCTCAGTAAGTCTGTCTCCGTTCGTCTGTCTCAGACAGACTGTCTCAGACCGTCTGTGTCAAACCGTCTGTCTCACACCGTCTGTCTCAGACCGTCTGTCTGAGACCGTCTGTCTCAGACCGTCTGTCGCAGACCGTCTGTCTCAGACCGTCTGTCTCGCATCGTCTGTCTCGGGCCGTCGGTCTCAGTCCGTCTGTCTCAGTCCGTCTGTCTCAGTCCGTCTGTCTCCGTTCGTCTGTCTCAGACCGACTGTCTCAGACCGTCTGCATCAAACCGTCTGTCTGAGACCGTCTGTCTCAGACCCTCTGTCTCGGTCCGTCTGTCTCATACCGTCTGTCTCAAACCGTCTGTCTCAGGCCGTCTGTCTCAGACTGTCTGTCTCAGAGCGCCTGTCTCAGACCGTCTGTCTCACACCGTCTGTCTCAGACCGTCTGTCTGAGACCGTCTGTCTCAGACCGTCTGTCGCAGACCGTCTGTCTCAGACCGTCTGTCTCGCATCGTCTGTCTCGGGCCGTCGGTCTCAGTCCGTCTGTCTCAGTCCGTCTGTCTCAGTCCGTCTGTCTCCGTTCGTCTGTCTCAGACCGACTGTCTCAGACCGTCTGCATCAAACCGTCTGTCTGAGACCGTCTGTCTCAGACCGTCTGTCTGAGACCGTCTGTCGCAGACCCTCTGTCTCAGTCCGTCTGTCTCAGTCCGTCTGTCTCAGTCCGTCTGTCTCAGTCCGTCTGTCTCAGTCCGTCTGTCTCAGTAAGTCTGTCTCCGTTCGTCTGTCTCAGACCGACTGTCTCAGACCGTCTGTCTCAAACCGTCTGTCTCACACCGTCTGTCTCAGACCGCCTGTCTGAGACCGACTGTCTCAAACCGTCTGTCTGAGACCGTCTGTCGCAGACCCTCTGTCTCAGACCGTCTGTCTCAGACCATCTGTCTCAGACTGTCTGTCTCAGTCCGTCTGTATCAGTCCGTCTGTCTCCGTTCGTCTGTCTCAGATCGACTGTCTCAGACCGTCTGTCTCAAACCGTCTGTCTCAGACCGTCTTTCGCAGACCCTCTGTCTCGATCCGTCTGTCTCATACCGTCTGTCTCAGACCGTCTGTCTCAGAGCGCCTGTCCCAGACCGTCTGTCTCAGACCGCCTGTCTCAGACCGCCTGTCTTAGACTGTCTGTCTCAGAGCGCCTGTCTCAGACTGTCTGTCTCAGAGCGCCTGTCTCAGACCGTCTGTCTCAGACCGCCTGTCTGAGACCGACTGTCTCAAACCGTCTGTCTGAGACCGTCTGTCGCAGACCCTCTGTCTCAGTCCGTCTGACTCAGTCCGTCTGTCTCAGTCCGTCTGTCTCAGTCCGTCTGTCTCAGTCCGTCTGTCTCAGTCCGTCTGTCTCAGTAAGTCTGTCTCCGTTCGTCTGTCTCAGACCGACTGTCTCAGACCGTCTGTCTCAAACCGTCTGTCTCACACCGTCTGTCTCAGACCGTCTGTCTGAGACCGTCTGTCTCAGACCGTCTGTCTGAGACCGTCTGTCTCAGACCGTCTGTCTCAGACCATCTGTCTCAGACTGTCTGTCTCAGTCCGTCTGTATCAGTCCGTCTGTCTCCGTTCGTCTGTCCCAGAGAGCCTGTCTCAGACCGTCTGTCTCAGACCGTCTGTCTCAGACCGTCTGTCTCAGACCGTCTGTCTCGGATCGTCTGTCTCGGGCCGTCTGTCTCAGTCCGTCTGTCTCAGTCCGTCTGTCTCAGTCCGTCTGTCTCCGTTCGTCTGTCTCAGACCGACTGTCTCACACCGTCTGTCTCAGACCGTCTGTCTGAGACCGACTGTCTCAAACCGTCTGTCTGAGACCGTCTGTCGCAGACCCTCTGTCTCGATCCGTCTGTCTCATACCGTCTGTCTCCGTTCGTCTGTCTCAGACCGACTGTCTCAGACCGTCTGTCTCAAACCGTCTGTCTCACACCGTCTGTCTCAGACCGTCTGTCTCAGACCGTCTGTCTCGAATCGTCTGTCTCAGACAGCGTGTCTCGAACCGTCTGTCTCAGACCGTCTGTCTCAGACCGGCTCTCAGACCGTCTGTCTCAGACTGTCTGCCTCAGACCGACTGTCTCAGACCGTCTGTCTCAAACCGTCTGTCTCACACCGTCTGTCTCAGACCCTCTGTCTCGATCCGTCTGTCTCATACCGTCTGTCTCAGACCGCCTGTCTCAGACCGCCTGTCTCAGACCGTCTGTCTCAGACCCTCTGTCTCGATCCGTCTGTCTCATACCGTCTGTCTCAGACCGTCTGTCTGACACCGTCTGTCTGAGACCGTCTGTCTCAGACCATCAGTCTCAGACCGCGTGTCTCAGACCGCCTGCCTCAGACCACCTGTCTCAGACCGTCTGTCTCAGACAGTCTGTATCAGACCGTCTGTCTCGGACCGTCTGTCTCAGACTGTCTGTCTCAGTCCGTCTGCCTCAGTCCGTCTGTCTCCGTTCGTCTGTCTCAGACCGACTGTCTCAGACCGTCTGTATCAAACCGTCTGTCTGAGACCGTCTGTCTCAGACCCTCTGTCTCGGTCCGTCTGTCTCATACCGTCTGTCTCAAACCGTCTGTCTCAGGCCGTCTGTCTCAGACCGTCTGTCTCAGACCGCCTGTCTCAGACTGTCTGTCTCAGAGCGCCTGTCTCAGACCGTCTGTCTCAGACCGACTGTCTCAGACCGTCTGTCTCAAACCGTCTGTCTCAGACCGTCTGTCTCAGGCCGTCTGTCTCAGTCCGTCTGTCTCAGTCCGTCTGTCTCAGTCCGTCTGTCTCAGTCCGTCTGTCTCAGTCCGTCTGTCTCAGTCCGTCTGTCTCAGTCCGTCTGTCTCAGTCCGTCTGTCTCAGTCCGTCTGTCTCAGTCCGTCTGTCTCAGTCCGTCTGTCTCAGTCCGTCTGTCTCAGTAAGTCTGTCTCCGTTCGTCTGTCTCAGACAGACTGTCTCAGACCTTCTGTCTCAAACCGTCTGTCTCACACCGTCTGTCTCAGACCGTCTGTCTCAGACCGTCTGTCTCAGACCGTCTGTCTCAGAACGTCTGTCTCAGACCGTCTGTCTCAGACCGTCTGTCTCAGACCGCCTGTCTCAGACTGTCTGTCTCAGAGCGCCTGTCTCAGACCGTCTGTCTCAGACCGCCTGTCTGAGTCCGTCTGTCTCAGTCCGTCTGTCTCAGTCCGTCTGTCTCAGTCCGTCTGTCTCAGGCCGTCTGTCTCAGTCCGTCTGTCTCCGTTCGTCTGTCTCAGACCGACTGTCTCAGACCGTCTGTCTCAAACCGTCTGTCTCAGACCGTCTGTCTCAGACCGTCTGTTTCAGACCGCCTGTCTCAGACCGCCTGTCTTAGACTGTCTGTCCCAGAGAGCCTGTCTCAGACCGTCTGTCTCAGACCGTCTGTCTCAGACCGTCTGTCTCAGACCGTCTGTCTCGGATCGTCTGTCTCGGGCCGTCTGTCTCAGTCCGTCTGTCTCAGTCCGTCTGTCTCAGTCCGTCTGTCTCCGTTCGTCTGTCTCAGACCGACTATCTCAGACCGTCTGTATCAAACCGCCTGTCTGAGACCGTCTGTCTCAGACCCTCTGTCTCGATCCGTCTGTCTCATACCGTCCGTCTGAAACCGTCTGTCTCAGGCCGTCTGTCTCAGACCGTCTGTCTCAGACCGCCTGTCTCAGACTGTCTGTCTCAGAGCGCCTGTCTCAGACCGTCTGTCTCAGACCGCCTGTCTGAGACCGTCTGTCTCAGACCGTCTGTCTCAGACCGTCTGTCTCGGATCGTCTGTCTCGGGCCGTCTGTCTCAGTCCGTCTGTCTCAGTGCGTCTGTCTCAGTCCGTCTGTCTCCGTTCGTCTGTCTCAGACCGACTGTCTCAGACCGTCTGTGTCAAACCGTCTGTCTGAGACCGTCTGTCTCAGACCCTCTGTCTCGATCCGTCTGTCTCATACCGTCTGTCTCAAACCGTCTGTCTCAGGCCGTCTGTCTCAGACCGTCTGTCTCGGGCCGTCTGTCTCAGTCCGTCTGTCTCAGACCGGCTGTCTCAGACCGTCTGTCTCAGACTGTCTGCCTCAGACCGTCTGTCTCAGACCGTCTGCCTCAGACCGTCTGCCTCGAACCGTCTGTCTCAGACAGCCTGTCTCAGACCGTCTGTCTCGGGCCGTCTGTCTCACTCCGTCTGTCTCAGACCGTCTGTCTCAGTCCGTCTGTCTCAGTAAGTCTGTCTCCGTTCGTCTGTCTCAGACAGACTGTCTCAGACCGTCTGTGTCAAACCGTCTGTCTCACACCGTCTGTCTCAGACCGTCTGTCTGAGACCGTCTGTCTCAGACAGTCTGTCTCAGACCGTCTGTCTCAGACCGTCTGTCTCAGACCATCTGTCTCAGACCGTCTGTCTCAGACCGTCTGTCTCAGACCGTCTGTCTCAGGCCGTCTGTCTCAGTCCGTCTGTCTCAGACCCTCTGTCTCTATCCGTCTGTCTCATACCGTCTGTCTCGGACCGTCTCTCTCAGACCGTCGGCCTCGAGCCGTCTGTATCAGTCCGTCTGTCTCCGTCCTTCTGTCTCAGACCGTCTGTCTCAGACCGCCTGTCTCAGACCGCCTGTCTTAGACTGTCTGTCTCAGAGCGCCTGTCTCAGACCGTCTGTCTCAGACCGTCTGTCTCAGACCGTCTGTCTCAGACCGTCTGTCTCGGATCGTCTGTCTCGGGCCGTCTGTCTCAGTCCGTCTGTCTCAGTCCGTCTGTCTCAGTCCGTCTGTCTCAGACCATCTGTCTCAGACCGTCTGTCTCAGAACGTCTGTCTCAGACCGTCTGTCTCAGAACGTCTGTCTCATACCGTCTGTCTCGGACCGTCTGTCTCAGACCGTCGGCCTCGAGCCGTCTGTATCAGTCCGTCTGTCTCCGTCCTTCTGTCTCAGACCGTCTGTTTCAGACCGCCTGTCTCAGACCGCCTGTCTTAGACTGTCTGTCCAAGAGAGCCTGTCTCAGACCGTCTGTCTCGGGCCGTCTGTCTCAGTCCGTCTGTCTCAGTCCGTCTGTCTCAGTCCGTCTGTCTCAGTCCGTCTGTCTCCGTTCGTCTGTCTCAGACCGACTATCTCAGACCGTCTGTATCAAACCGTCTGTCTGAGACCGTCTGTCTCAGACCCTCTGTCTCGATCCGTCTGTCTCATACCGTCTGTCTGAAACCGTCTGTCTCAGGCCGTCTGTCTCAGACCGTCTGTCTCAGACCGCCTGTCTCAGACTGTCTGTATCAGAGCGCCTGTCTCAGACCGTCTGTCTCAGACCGCCTGTCTGAGACCGTCTGTCTCAGATCGTCTGTCTCAGACCGTCTGTCTCAGGCCGTCTGTCTCAGACCGTCTGTCTCAGACCGCCTGTCTCAGACTGTCTGTCTCAGAGCGCCTGTCTCAGACCGTCTGTCTCAGACCGCCTGTCTGAGACCGTCTGTCTCAGACCGTCTGTCTCAGACCGTCTGTCTCGGATCGTCTGTCTCGGGCCGTCTGTCTCAGTCCGTCTGTCTCAGACCGTCTGTCTCAGACCGTCTGTCTCAGACCGTCTGTCTCGGATCGTCTGTCTCGGGCCGTCTGTCTCAGTCCGTCTGTCTCAGTCCGTCTGTCTCAGTCCGTCTGTCTCCGTTCGTCTGTCTCAGACCGACTGTGTCAGACCGTCTGTCTCAGACCGTCTGTCTCAGGCCGTCTGTCTCCGTCCTTCTGTCTCAGACCGTCTGTCTCAGACCGCCTGTCTCAGACCGCCTGTCATAGACTGTCTGTCTCAGAGCGCCTGTCTCAGACCGTCTGTCTCAGACCGTCTGTCTCAGACCGTCTGTCTCAGACCGTCTGTCTCGGATCGTCTGTCTCGGGCCGTCTGTCTCAGTCCGTCTGTCTCAGTCCGTCTGTCTCAGTCCGTCTGTCTCAGTCCGTCTGTCTCCGTTCGTCTGTCTCAGACCGACTGTGTCAGACCGTCTGTCTCAAACCGTCTGTCTCACACCGTCTGTCTCAGACCGTCTGTCTGAGACCGTCTGTCTCAGACAGTCTGTCTCAGACCGTCTGTCTCAGACCATCTGTCTCAGACTGTCTGTCTCAGTCCGTCTGTATCAGTCCGTCTGTCTCAAACCGTCTGTCTCAGACAGCCTGTCTCAGACCGTCTGTCTCAGACCGTCTGTCTCAGACCATCTGTCACAGACCGTCTGTCTCAGACCGTCTGTCTCAGACCATCTGTCTCAGACCGTCTGTCTCAGAACGTCTGTCTCAGACCGTCTGTCTCAGAACGTCTGTCTCATACCGTCTGTCTCGGACCGTCTGTCTCAGACCGTCGGCCTCGAGCCGTCTGTATCAGTCCGTCTGTCTCCGTCCTTCTGTCTCAGACCGTCTGTTTCAGACCGCCTGTCTCAGACCGCCTGTCTTAGACTGTCTGTCCAAGAGAGCCTGTCTCAGACCGTCTGTCTCGGGCCGTCTGTCTCAGTCCGTCTGTCTCAGTCCGTCTGTCTCAGTCCGTCTGTCTCAGTCCGTCTGTCTCCGTTCGTCTGTCTCAGACCGACTATCTCAGACCGTCTGTATCAAACCGTCTGTCTGAGACCGTCTGTCTCAGACCCTCTGTCTCGATCCGTCTGTCTCATACCGTCTGTCTGAAACCGTCTGTCTCAGGCCGTCTGTCTCAGACCGTCTGTCTCAGACCGCCTGTCTCAGACTGTCTGTATCAGAGCGCCTGTCTCAGACCGTCTGTCTCAGACCGCCTGTCTGAGACCGTCTGTCTCAGATCGTCTGTCTCAGACCGTCTGTCTCAGGCCGTCTGTCTCAGACCGTCTGTCTCAGACCGCCTGTCTCAGACTGTCTGTCTCAGAGCGCCTGTCTCAGACCGTCTGTCTCAGACCGCCTGTCTGAGACCGTCTGTCTCAGACCGTCTGTCTCAGACCGTCTGTCTCGGGCCGTCTGTCTCAGTCCGTCTGTCTCAGACCGGCTGTCTCAGACCGTCTGTCTCAGACTGTCTGCCTCAGACCGTCTGTCTCACACCGTCTGCCTCAGACCGTCTGTCTCGAACCGTCTGTCTCAGACAGCCTGTCTCAGACCGTCTGTCTCGGGCCGTCTGTCTCACTCCGTCTGTCTCAGACCGTCTGTCTCAGACCGTCTGTCTCAGACCGTCTGTCTCAGACCGTCTGTCTCAGTCCGTCTGTCTCAGACCGCCTGTCTGAGACCGTCTGTCTCAGACCGTCTGTCTCAGACCGTCTGTCTCAGGCCGTCTGTCTCAGACCGTCTGTCTCAGACCGCCTGTCTCAGACTGTCTGTCTCAGAGCGCCTGTCTCAGACCGTCTGTCTCAGACCGCCTGTCTGAGACCGTCTGTCTCAGACCGTCTGTCTCAGACCGTCAGTCTCAGACCGTCCGTCTCGGATCGTCTGTCTCGGGCCGTCTGTCTCAGTCCGTCTGTCTCAGTCCGTCTGTCTCAGTCCGTCTGTCTCCGTTCGTCTGTCTCAGACCGACTGTCTCAGACCGTCTGTGTCAAACCGTCTGTCTGAGACCGTCTGTCTCAGACCCTCTGTCTCGATCCGTCTGTCTCATACCGTCTGGCTCAAACCGTCTGTCTCAGGCCGTCTGTCTCAGACCGTCTGTCTCGGGCCGTCTGTCTCAGTCCGTCTGTCTCAGACCGGCTGTCTCAGACCGTCTGTCTCAGACTGTCTGCCTCAGACCGTCTGTCTCAGACCGTCTGCCTCAGACCGTCTGTCTCGAACCGTCTGTCTCAGACAGCCTGTCTCAGACCGTCTGTCTCGGGCCGTCTGTCTCACTCCGTCTGTCTCAGACCGTCTGTCTCAGTCCGTCTGTCTCAGTAAGTCTGTCTCCGTTCGTCTGTCTCAGACAGACTGTCTCAGACCGTCTGTGTCAAACCGTCTGTCTCACACCGTCTGTCTCAGACCGTCTGTCTGAGACCGTCTGTCTCAGACAGTCTGTCTCAGACCGTCTGTCTCAGACCGTCTGTCTCAGACCATCTGTCTCAGACCGTCTGTCTCAGACCGTCTGTCTCAGACCGTCTGTCTCAGGCCGTCTGTCTCAGTCCGTCTGTCTCAGACCCTCTGTCTCTATCCGTCTGTCTCATACCGTCTGTCTCGGACCGTCTCTCTCAGACCGTCGGCCTCGAGCCGTCTGTATCAGTCCGTCTGTCTCCGTCCTTCTGTCTCAGACCGTCTGTCTCAGACCGCCTGTCTCAGACCGCCTGTCTTAGACTGTCTGTCTCAGAGCGCCTGTCTCAGACCGTCTGTCTCAGACCGTCTGTCTCAGACCGTCTGTCTCAGACCGTCTGTCTCGGATCGTCTGTCTCGGGCCGTCTGTCTCAGTCCGTCTGTCTCAGTCCGTCTGTCTCAGTCCGTCTGTCTCCGTTCGTCTGTCTCAGACCGACTGTGTCAGACCGTCTGTCTCAAACCGTCTGTCTCACACCGTCTGTCTCAGACCGTCTGTCTGAGACCGTCTGTCTCAGACAGTCTGTCTCAGACCGTCTGTCTCAGACCATCTGTCTCAGACTGTCTGTCTCAGTCCGTCTGTATCAGTCCGTCTGTCTCAAACCGTCTGTCTCAGACAGCCTGTCTCAGACCGTCTGTCTCAGACCGTCTGTCTCAGACCATCTGTCACAGACCGTCTGTCTCAGACCGTCTGTCTCAGACCATCTGTCTCAGACCGTCTGTCTCAGAACGTCTGTCTCAGACCGTCTGTCTCAGAACGTCTGTCTCATACCGTCTGTCTCGGACCGTCTGTCTCAGACCGTCGGCCTCGAGCCGTCTGTATCAGTCCGTCTGTCTCCGTCCTTCTGTCTCAGACCGTCTGTTTCAGACCGCCTGTCTCAGACCGCCTGTCTTAGACTGTCTGTCCAAGAGAGCCTGTCTCAGACCGTCTGTCTCGGGCCGTCTGTCTCAGTCCGTCTGTCTCAGTCCGTCTGTCTCAGTCCGTCTGTCTCAGTCCGTCTGTCTCAGTCCGTCTGTCTCCGTTCGTCTGTCTCAGACCGACTATCTCAGACCGTCTGTATCAAACCGTCTGTCTGAGACCGTCTGTCTCAGACCCTCTGTCTCGATCCGTCTGTCTCATACCGTCTGTCTGAAACCGTCTGTCTCAGGCCGTCTGTCTCAGACCGTCTGTCTCAGACCGCCTGTCTCAGACTGTCTGTCTCAGAGCGCCTGTCTCAGACCGTCTGTCTCAGACCGTCTGTCTCAGACCGCCTGTCTGAGACCGTCTGTCTCAGATCGTCTGTCTCAGACCGTCTGTCTCAGGCCGTCTGTCTCAGACCGTCTGTCTCAGACCGCCTGTCTCAGACTGTCTGTCTCAGAGCGCCTGTCTCAGACCGTCTGTCTCAGACCGCCTGTCTGAGACCGTCTGTCTCAGACCGTCTGTCTCGGATCGTCTGTCTCGGGCCGTCTGTCTCAGTCCGTCTGTCTCAGTCCGCCTGTCTCAGTCCGTCTGTCTCCGTTCGTCTGTCTCAGACCGACTGTCTCAGACCGTCTGTGTCAAACCGTCTGTCTGAGACCGTCTGTCTCAGACCCTCTGTCTCGATCCTTCTGTCTCATACCGTCTGGCTCAAACCGTCTGTCTCAGGCCGTCTGTCTCAGACCGTCTGTCTCGGGCCGTCTGTCTCAGTCCGTCTGTCTCAGACCGGCTGTCTCAGACCGTCTGTCTCAGACTGTCTGCCTCAGACCGTCTGTCTCAGACCGTCTGCCTCAGACCGTCTGTCTCGAACCGTCTGTCTCAGACAGCCTGTCTCAGACCGTCTGTCTCGGGCCGTCTGTCTCACTCCGTCTGTCTCAGACCGTCTGTCTCAGACCGTCTGTCTCAGACCGTCTGTCTCAGACCGTCTGTCTCAGTCCGTCTGTCTCAGACCGCCTGTCTGAGACCGTCTGTCTCAGACCGTCTGTCTCAGACCGTCTGTCTCAGGCCGTCTGTCTCAGACCGTCTGTCTCAGACCGCCTGTCTCAGACTGTCTGTCTCAGAGCGCCTGTCTCAGACCGTCTGTCTCAGACCGCCTGTCTGAGACCGTCTGTCTCAGACCGTCTGTCTCAGACCGTCTGTCTCGGATCGTCTGTCTCGGGCCGTCTGTCTCAGTCCGTCTGTCTCAGTCCGTCTGTCTCCGTTCGTCTGTCTCAGACCGACTATCTCAGATCGTCTGTATCAAACCGTCTGTCTGAGACCGTCTGTCTCAGACCCTCTGTCTCGATCCGTCTGTCTCATACCGTCTGTCTGAGACCGTCTGTCTCAGACCGTCTGTCTCAGACCGTCTGTCTCGGATCGTCTGTCTCGGGCCGTCTGTCTCAGTCCGTCTGTCTCAGTCCGCCTGTCTCAGTCCGTCTGTCTCCGTTCGTCTGTCTCAGACCGACTGTCTCAGACCGTCTGTGTCAAACCGTCTGTCTGAGACCGTCTGTCTCAGACCCTCTGTCTCGATCCGTCTGTCTCATACCGTCTGGCTCAAACCGTCTGTCTCAGGCCGTCTGTCTCAGACCGTCTGTCTCGGGCCGTCTGTCTCAGTCCGTCTGTCTCAGACCGGCTGTCTCAGACCGTCTGTCTCAGACTGTCTGCCTCAGACCGTCTGTCTCAGACCGTCTGCCTCAGACCGTCTGTCTCGAACCGTCTGTCTCAGACAGCCTGTCTCAGACCGTCTGTCTCGGGCCGTCTGTCTCACTCCGTCTGTCTCAGACCGTCTGTCTCAGACCGTCTGTCTCAGACCGTCTGTCTCAGTCCGTCTGTCTCAGACCGCCTGTCTGAGACCGTCTGTCTCAGACCGTCTGTCTCAGACCGTCTGTCTCAGGCCGTCTGTCTCAGACCGTCTGTCTCAGACCGCCTGTCTCAGACTGTCTGTCTCAGAGCGCCTGTCTCAGACCGTCTGCCTCAGACCGCCTGTCTGAGACCGTCTGTCTCAGACCGTCTGTCTCAGACCGTCTGTCTCGGATCGTCTGTCTCGGGCCGTCTGTCTCAGTCCGTCTGTCTCAGTCCGTCTGTCTCAGTCCGTCTGTCTCCGTTCGTCTGTCTCAGACCGACTGTCTCAGACCGTCTGTGTCAAACCGTCTGTCTGAGACCGTCTGTCTCAGACCGTCTGTCTCGAACCGTCTGTCTCAGACAGCCTGTCTCAGACCGTCTGTCTCGGGCCGTCTGTCTCACTCCGTCTGTCTCAGACCGTCTGTCTCAGACCGTCTGTCTCAGACCGTCTGTCTCAGGCCGTCTGTCTCAGTCCGTCTGTCTCAGACCGTCTGCCTCAGACCGTCTGTCTCGAACCGTCTGTCTCAGACAGCCTGTCTCAGACCGTCTGTCTCGGGCCGTCTGTCTCACTCCGTCTGTCTCAGACCGTCTGTCTCGGGCCGTCTGTCTCACTCCGTCTGTCTCAGACCGTCTGTCTCAGACCGTCTGTCTCAGACCGTCCGTCTCAGGCCGTCTGTCTCAGTCCGTCTATCTCAGACCCTCTGTCTCTATCCGTCTGTCTCATACCGTCTGTCTCAGACCGTCTGCCTCAGACCGTCTGTCTCAGACCGTCTGTCTCAGACCGTCTGTCTCGGATCGTCTGTCTCGGGCCGTCTGTCTCAGTCCGTCTGTCTCAGTCCGCCTGTCTCAGTCCGTCTGTCTCCGTTCGTCTGTCTCAGACCGACTGTCTCAGACCGTCTGTGTCAAACCGTCTGTCTGAGACCGTCTGTCTCAGACCCTCTGTCTCGATCCGTCTGTCTCATACCGTCTGGCTCAAACCGTCTGTCTCAGGCCGTCTGTCTCAGACCGTCTGTCTCGGGCCGTCTGTCTCAGTCCGTCTGTCTCAGACCGGCTGTCTCAGACCGTCTGTCTCAGACTGTCTGCCTCAGACCGTCTGTCTCAGACCGTCTGCCTCAGACCGTCTGTCTCGAACCGTCTGTCTCAGACAGCCTGTCTCAGACCGTCTGTCTCGGGCCGTCTGTCTCACTCCGTCTGTCTCAGACCGTCTGTCTCAGACCGTCTGTCTCAGACCGTCTGTCTCAGTCCGTCTGTCTCAGACCGCCTGTCTGAGACCGTCTGTCTCAGACCGTCTGTCTCAGACCGTCTGTCTCAGGCCGTCTGTCTCAGACCGTCTGTCTCAGACCGCCTGTCTCAGACTGTCTGTCTCAGAGCGCCTGTCTCAGACCGTCTGCCTCAGACCGCCTGTCTGAGACCGTCTGTCTCAGACCGTCTGTCTCAGACCGTCTGTCTCGGATCGTCTGTCTCGGGCCGTCTGTCTCAGTCCGTCTGTCTCAGTCCGTCTGTCTCAGTCCGTCTGTCTCCGTTCGTCTGTCTCAGACCGACTGTCTCAGACCGTCTGTGTCAAACCGTCTGTCTGAGACCGTCTGTCTCAGACCGTCTGTCTCGAACCGTCTGTCTCAGACAGCCTGTCTCAGACCGTCTGTCTCGGGCCGTCTGTCTCACTCCGTCTGTCTCAGACCGTCTGTCTCAGACCGTCTGTCTCAGACCGTCTGTCTCAGGCCGTCTGTCTCAGTCCGTCTGTCTCAGACCGTCTGCCTCAGACCGTCTGTCTCGAACCGTCTGTCTCAGACAGCCTGTCTCAGACCGTCTGTCTCGGGCCGTCTGTCTCACTCCGTCTGTCTCAGACCGTCTGTCTCGGGCCGTCTGTCTCACTCCGTCTGTCTCAGACCGTCTGTCTCAGACCGTCTGTCTCAGACCGTCCGTCTCAGGCCGTCTGTCTCAGTCCGTCTATCTCAGACCCTCTGTCTCTATCCGTCTGTCTCATACCGTCTGTCTCAGACCGTCTGCCTCAGACCGTCTGTCTCAGACCGTCTGTCTCAGACCGTCTGTCTCGGATCGTCTGTCTCGGGCCGTCTGTCTCAGTCCGTCTGTCTCAGTCCGCCTGTCTCAGTCCGTCTGTCTCCGTTCGTCTGTCTCAGACCGACTGTCTCAGACCGTCTGTGTCAAACCGTCTGTCTGAGACCGTCTGTCTCAGACCCTCTGTCTCGATCCGTCTGTCTCATACCGTCTGGCTCAAACCGTCTGTCTCAGGCCGTCTGTCTCAGACCGTCTGTCTCGGGCCGTCTGTCTCAGTCCGTCTGTCTCAGACCGGCTGTCTCAGACCGTCTGTCTCAGACTGTCTGCCTCAGACCGTCTGTCTCAGACCGTCTGCCTCAGACCGTCTGTCTCGAACCGTCTGTCTCAGACAGCCTGTCTCAGACCGTCTGTCTCGGGCCGTCTGTCTCACTCCGTCTGTCTCAGACCGTCTGTCTCAGACCGTCTGTCTCAGACCGTCTGTCTCAGTCCGTCTGTCTCAGACCGCCTGTCTGAGACCGTCTGTCTCAGACCGTCTGTCTCAGACCGTCTGTCTCAGGCCGTCTGTCTCAGACCGTCTGTCTCAGACCGCCTGTCTCAGACTGTCTGTCTCAGAGCGCCTGTCTCAGACCGTCTGCCTCAGACCGCCTGTCTGAGACCGTCTGTCTCAGACCGTCTGTCTCAGACCGTCTGTCTCGGATCGTCTGTCTCGGGCCGTCTGTCTCAGTCCGTCTGTCTCAGTCCGTCTGTCTCAGTCCGTCTGTCTCCGTTCGTCTGTCTCAGACCGACTGTCTCAGACCGTCTGTGTCAAACCGTCTGTCTGAGACCGTCTGTCTCAGACCGTCTGTCTCGAACCGTCTGTCTCAGACAGCCTGTCTCAGACCGTCTGTCTCGGGCCGTCTGTCTCACTCCGTCTGTCTCAGACCGTCTGTCTCAGACCGTCTGTCTCAGACCGTCTGTCTCAGGCCGTCTGTCTCAGTCCGTCTGTCTCAGACCGTCTGCCTCAGACCGTCTGTCTCGAACCGTCTGTCTCAGACAGCCTGTCTCAGACCGTCTGTCTCGGGCCGTCTGTCTCACTCCGTCTGTCTCAGACCGTCTGTCTCGGGCCGTCTGTCTCACTCCGTCTGTCTCAGACCGTCTGTCTCAGACCGTCTGTCTCAGACCGTCCGTCTCAGGCCGTCTGTCTCAGTCCGTCTATCTCAGACCCTCTGTCTCTATCCGTCTGTCTCATACCGTCTGTCTCAGACCGTCTGCCTCAGACCGTCTGTCTCAGACCGTCTGTCTCAGACCGTCTGTCGCAGACCGTCTGTCTCGGGCCGTCTGTCTCAGTCCGTCTGTCTCAGTCCGTCTGTCTCAGTCCGTCTGTCTCCGTTCGTCTGTCTCAGACCGACTGTCTCAGACCGTCTGTGTCAAACCGTCTGTCTGAGACCGTCTGTCTCAGACCCTCTGTCTCGATCCGTCTGTCTCATACCGTCTGTCTCAAACCGTCTGTCTCAGGCCGTCTGTCTCAGACCGTCTGTCTCGGGCCGTCTGTCTCAGTCCGTCTGTCTCAGACCGGCTGTCTCAGACCGTCTGTCTCAGACTGTCTGCCTCAGACCGTCTGTCTCAGACCGTCTGCCTCAGACCGTCTGTCTCGAACCGTCTGTCTCAGACAGCCTGTCTCAGACCGTCTGTCTCGGGCCGTCTGTCTCACTCCGTCTGTCTCAGACCGCCTGTCTCAGACTGTCTGTCTCAGAGCGCCTGTCTCAGACCGTCTGTCTCAGACCGCCTGTCTGAGACCGTCTGTCTCAGACCGTCTGTCTCAGGCCGTCTGTCTCAGACCGTCTGTCTCAGACCGCCTGTCTCAGACTGTCTGTCTCAGACCGGCTGTCTCAGACCGTCTGTCTCAGACTGTCTGCCTCAGACCGTCTGTCTCAGACCGTCTGCCTCAGACCGTCTGTCTCGAACCGTCTGTCTCAGACAGACTGTCTCAGACCGTCTGTCTCGGGCCGTCTGTCTCACTCCGTCTGTCTCAGACCGTCTGTCTCAGACCGTCTGTCTCAGACCGTCTGTCTCAGACCGTCTGTCTCAGTCCGTCTGTCTCAG
Source organism: Coelioxys conoideus (assembly GCA_947623535.1). Classification (NCBI taxonomy): domain Eukaryota; kingdom Metazoa; phylum Arthropoda; class Insecta; order Hymenoptera; family Megachilidae; genus Coelioxys; species Coelioxys conoideus. The sequence goes on from CANQJN010000026.1 coordinate 5,836,900, forward strand.
ACCTCCTGTCTGAGACCGTCTGTCTCAGACCGTCTGTCTCAGACCGTCTGTCTCAGGCCGTCTGTCTCAGACCGTCTGTCTCAGACCGCCTGTCTCAGACTGTCTGTCTCAGAGCGCCTGTCTCAGACCGTCTGTCTCAGACCGCCTGTCTGAGACCGTCTGTCTCAGACAGTCTGTCTCAGACCGTCTGTCTCGGATCGTCTGTCTCGGGCCGTCTGTCTCAGTCCGTCTGTCTCAGTCCGTCTGTCTCAGTCCGTCTGTCTCCGTTCGTCTGTCTCAGACCGACTGTCTCAGACCGTCTGTGTCAAACCGTCTGTCTGAGACCGTCTGTCTCAGACCGTCTGTCTCGAACCGTCTGTCTCAGACAGCCTGTCTCAGACCGTCTGTCTCGGGCCGTCTGTCTCACTCCGTCTGTCTCAGACCGTCTGTCTCAGACCGTCTGTCTCAGACCGTCTGTCTCAGGCCGTCTGTCTCAGTCCGTCTGTCTCAGACCGTCTGCCTCAGACCGTCTGTCTCGAACCGTCTGTCTCAGACAGCCTGTCTCAGACCGTCTGTCTCGGGCCGTCTGTCTCACTCCGTCTGTCTCAGACCGTCTGTCTCGGGCCGTCTGTCTCACTCCGTCTGTCTCAGACCGTCTGTCTCAGACCGTCTGTCTCAGACCGTCCGTCTCAGGCCGTCTGTCTCAGTCCGTCTATCTCAGACCCTCTGTCTCTATCCGTCTGTCTCATACCGTCTGTCTCAGACCGTCTGCCTCAGACCGTCTGTCTCAGACCGTCTGTCTCAGACCGTCTGTCGCAGACCGTCTGTCTCGGGCCGTCTGTCTCAGTCCGTCTGTCTCAGTCCGTCTGTCTCAGTCCGTCTGTCTCAGTCCGTCTGTCTCCGTTCGTCTGTCTCAGACCGACTGTCTCAGACCGTCTGTGTCAAACCGTCTGTCTGAGACCGTCTGTCTCAGACCCTCTGTCTCGATCCGTCTGTCTCATACCGTCTGTCTCAAACCGTCTGTCTCAGGCCGTCTGTCCCAGACCGTCTGTCTCGGGCCGTCTGTCTCAGTCCGTCTGTCTCAGACCGGCTGTCTCAGACCGTCTGTCTCAGACTGTCTGCCTCAGACCGTCTGTCTCAGACCGTCTGCCTCAGACCGTCTGTCTCGAACCGTCTGTCTCAGACAGCCTGTCTCAGACCGTCTGTCTCGGGCCGTCTGTCTCACTCCGTCTGTCTCAGACCGCCTGTCTCAGACTGTCTGTCTCAGAGCGCCTGTCTCAGACCGTCTGTCTCAGACCGCCTGTCTGAGACCGTCTGTCTCAGACCGTCTGTCTCAGGCCGTCTGTCTCAGACCGTCTGTCTCAGACCGCCTGTCTCAGACTGTCTGTCTCAGAGCGCCTGTCTCAGACCGTCTGTCTCAGACCGCCTGTCTGAGACCGTCTGTCTCAGACCGTCTGTCTCAGACCGTCTGTCTCAGACCGTCTGTCTCGGATCGTCTGTCTCGGGCCGTCTGTCTCAGTCCGTCTGTCTCAGTCCGTCTGTCTCCGTTCGTCTGTCTCAGACCGACTATCTCAGACCGTCTGTATCAAACCGTCTGTCTGAGACCGTCTGTCTCAGACCCTCTGTCTCGATCCGTCTGTCTCATACCGTCTGTCTGAAACCGTCTGTCTCAGGCCGTCTGTCTCAGACCGTCTGTCTCACTCCGTCTGTCTCAGACAGTCTGTCTCAGAGCGCCTGTCTCAGACCGTCTGTCTCAGACCGCCTGTCTGAGACCGTCTGTCTCAGATCGTCTGTCTCAGACCGTCTGTCTCAGGCCGTCTGTCTCAGACCGTCTGTCTCAGACCGCCTGTCTCAGACTGTCTGTCTCAGAGCGCCTGTCTCAGACCGTCTGTATCAGACCGCCTGTCTGAGACCGTCTGTCTCAGACCGTCTGTCTCAGACCGTCTGTCTCGGATCGTCTGTCTCGGGCCGTCTGTCTCAGTCCGTCTGTCTCAGTCCGCCTGTCTCAGTCCGTCTGTCTCCGTTCGTCTGTCTCAGACCGACTGTCTCAGACCGTCTGTGTCAAACCGTCTGTCTGAGACCGTCTGTCTCAGACCCTCTGTCTCGATCCGTCTGTCTCATACCGTCTGGCTCAAACCGTCTGTCTCAGGCCGTCTGTCTCAGACCGTCTGTCTCGGGCCGTCTGTCTCAGTCCGTCTGTCTCAGACCGGCTGTCTCAGACCGTCTGTCTCAGACTGTCTGCCTCAGACCGTCTGTCTCAGACCGTCTGCCTCAGACCGTCTGTCTCGAACCGTCTGTCTCAGACAGCCTGTCTCAGACCGTCTGTCTCGGGCCGTCTGTCTCACTCCGTCTGTCTCAGACCGTCTGTCTCAGACCGTCTGTCTCAGACCGTCTGTCTCAGACCGTCTGGCTCAGTCCGTCTGTCTCAGACCGCCTGTCTGAGACCGTCTGTCTCAGACCGTCTGTCTCAGACCGTCTGTCTCAGGCCGTCTGTCTCAGACCGTCTGTCTCAGACCGCCTGTCTCAGACTGTCTATCTCAGAGCGCCTGTCTCAGACCGTCTGCCTCAGACCGCCTGTCTGAGACCGTCTGTCTCAGACCGTCTGTCTCAGACCGTCTGTCTCGGATCGTCTGTCTCGGGCCGTCTGTCTCAGTCCGTCTGTCTCAGTCCGTCTGTCTCAGTCCGTCTGTCTCCGTTCGTCTGTCTCAGACCGACTGTCTCAGACCGTCTGTGTCAAACCGTCTGTCTGAGACCGTCTGTCTCAGACCGTCTGTCTCGAACCGTCTGTCTCAGACAGCCTGTCTCAGACCGTCTGTCTCGGGCCGTCTGTCTCACTCCGTCTGTCTCAGACCGTCTGTCTCAGACCGTCTGTCTCAGACCGTCTGTCTCAGACCGTCTGTCTCAGGCCGTCTGTCTCAGTCCGTCTGTCTCAGACCGTCTGCCTCAGACCGTCTGTCTCGAACCGTCTGTCTCAGACAGCCTGTCTCAGACCGTCTGTCTCGGGCCGTCTGTCTCACTCCGTCTGTCTCAGACCGTCTGTCTCGGGCCGTCTGTCTCACTCCGTCTGTCTCAGACCGTCTGTCTCAGACCGTCTGTCTCAGACCGTCCGTCTCAGGCCGTCTGTCTCAGTCCGTCTATCTCAGACCCTCTGTCTCTATCCGTCTGTCTCATACCGTCTGTCTCAGACCGTCTGCCTCAGACCGTCTGTCTCAGACCGTCTGTCTCAGACCGTCTGTCGCAGACCGTCTGTCTCGGGCCGTCTGTCTCAGTCCGTCTGTCTCAGTCCGTCTGTCTCAGTCCGTCTGTCTCAGTCCGTCTGTCTCCGTTCGTCTGTCTCAGACCGACTGTCTCAGACCGTCTGTGTCAAACCGTCTGTCTGAGACCGTCTGTCTCAGACCCTCTGTCTCGATCCGTCTGTCTCATACCGTCTGTCTCAAACCGTCTGTCTCAGGCCGTCTGTCCCAGACCGTCTGTCTCGGGCCGTCTGTCTCAGTCCGTCTGTCTCAGACCGGCTGTCTCAGACCGTCTGTCTCAGACTGTCTGCCTCAGACCGTCTGTCTCAGACCGTCTGCCTCAGACCGTCTGTCTCGAACCGTCTGTCTCAGACAGCCTGTCTCAGACCGTCTGTCTCGGGCCGTCTGTCTCACTCCGTCTGTCTCAGACCGCCTGTCTCAGACTGTCTGTCTCAGAGCGCCTGTCTCAGACCGTCTGTCTCAGACCGCCTGTCTGAGACCGTCTGTCTCAGACCGTCTGTCTCAGGCCGTCTGTCTCAGACCGTCTGTCTCAGACCGCCTGTCTCAGACTGTCTGTCTCAGAGCGCCTGTCTCAGACCGTCTGTCTCAGACCGCCTGTCTGAGACCGTCTGTCTCAGACCGTCTGTCTCAGACCGTCTGTCTCGGATCGTCTGTCTCGGGCCGTCTGTCTCAGTCCGTCTGTCTCAGTCCGTCTGTCTCCGTTCGTCTGTCTCAGACCGACTATCTCAGACCGTCTGTATCAAACCGTCTGTCTGAGACCGTCTGTCTCAGACCCTCTGTCTCGATCCGTCTGTCTCATACCGTCTGTCTGAAACCGTCTGTCTCAGGCCGTCTGTCTCAGACCGTCTGTCTCACTCCGTCTGTCTCAGACAGTCTGTCTCAGAGCGCCTGTCTCAGACCGTCTGTCTCAGACCGCCTGTCTGAGACCGTCTGTCTCAGATCGTCTGTCTCAGACCGTCTGTCTCAGGCCGTCTGTCTCAGACCGTCTGTCTCAGACCGCCTGTCTCAGACTGTCTGTCTCAGAGCGCCTGTCTCAGACCGTCTGTCTCAGACCGCCTGTCTGAGACCGTCTGTCTCAGACCGTCTGTCTCAGACCGTCTGTCTCGGATCGTCTGTCTCGGGCCGTCTGTCTCAGTCCGTCTGTCTCAGTCCGCCTGTCTCAGTCCGTCTGTCTCCGTTCGTCTGTCTCAGACCGACTGTCTCAGACCGTCTGTGTCAAACCGTCTGTCTGAGACCGTCTGTCTCAGACCCTCTGTCTCGATCCGTCTGTCTCATACCGTCTGGCTCAAACCGTCTGTCTCAGGCCGTCTGTCTCAGACCGTCTGTCTCGGGCCGTCTGTCTCAGTCCGTCTGTCTCAGACCGGCTGTCTCAGACCGTCTGTCTCAGACTGTCTGCCTCAGACCGTCTGTCTCAGACCGTCTGCCTCAGACCGTCTGTCTCGAACCGTCTGTCTCAGACAGCCTGTCTCAGACCGTCTGTCTCGGGCCGTCTGTCTCACTCCGTCTGTCTCAGACCGTCTGTCTCAGACCGTCTGTCTCAGACCGTCTGTCTCAGACCGTCTGTCTCAGTCCGTCTGTCTCAGACCGCCTGTCTGAGACCGTCTGTCTCAGACCGTCTGTCTCAGACCGTCTGTCTCAGGCCGTCTGTCTCAGACCGTCTGTCTCAGACCGCCTGTCTCAGACTGTCTATCTCAGAGCGCCTGTCTCAGACCGTCTGCCTCAGACCGCCTGTCTGAGACCGTCTGTCTCAGACCGTCTGTCTCAGACCGTCTGTCTCGGATCGTCTGTCTCGGGCCGTCTGTCTCAGTCCGTCTGTCTCAGTCCGTCTGTCTCAGTCCGTCTGTCTCCGTTCGTCTGTCTCAGACCGACTGTCTCAGACAGTCTGTGTCAAACCGTCTGTCTGAGACCGTCTGTCTCAGACCGTCTGTCTCGAACCGTCTGTCTCAGACAGCCTGTCTCAGACCGTCTGTCTCGGGCCGTCTGTCTCACTCCGTCTGTCTCAGACCGTCTGTCTCAGACCGTCTGTCTCAGACCGTCTGTCTCAGGCCGTCTGTCTCAGTCCGTCTGTCTCAGACCGTCTGCCTCAGACCGTCTGTCTCGAACCGTCTGTCTCAGACAGCCTGTCTCAGACCGTCTGTCTCGGGCCGTCTGTCTCACTCCGTCTGTCTCAGACCGTCTGTCTCGGGCCGTCTGTCTCACTCCGTCTGTCTCAGACCGTCTGTCTCAGACCGTCTGTCTCAGACCGTCCGTCTCAGGACGTCTGTCTCAGTCCGTCTATCTCAGACCCTCTGTCTCTATCCGTCTGTCTCATACCGTCTGTCTCAGACCGTCTGCTTCAGACCGTCTGTCTCAGACCGTCTGTCTCAGACCGTCTGTCGCAGACCGTCTGTCTCGGGCCGTCTGTCTCAGTCCGTCTGTCTCAGTCCGTCTGTCTCAGTCCGTCTGTCTCAGTCCGTCTGTCTCCGTTCGTCTGTCTCAGACCGACTGTCTCAGACCGTCTGTGTCAAACCGTCTGTCTGAGACCGTCTGTCTCAGACCCTCTGTCTCGATCCGTCTGTCTCATACCGTCTGTCTCAAACCGTCTGTCTCAGGCCGTCTGTCTCAGACCGTCTGTCTCGGGCCGTCTGTCTCAGTCCGTCTGTCTCAGACCGGCTGTCTCAGACCGTCTGTCTCAGACTGTCTGCCTCAGACCGTCTGTCTCAGACCGTCTGCCTCAGACCGTCTGTCTCGAACCGTCTGTCTCAGACAGCCTGTCTCAGACCGTCTGTCTCGGGCCGTCTGTCTCACTCCGTCTGTCTCAGACCGCCTGTCTCAGACTGTCTGTCTCAGAGCGCCTGTCTCAGACCGTCTGTCTCAGACCGCCTGTCTGAGACCGTCTGTCTCAGACCGTCTGTCTCAGGCCGTCTGTCTCAGACCGTCTGTCTCAGACCGCCTGTCTCAGACTGTCTGTCTCAGACCGGCTGTCTCAGACCGTCTGTCTCAGACTGTCTGCCTCAGACCGTCTGTCTCAGACCGTCTGCCTCAGACCGTCTGTCTCGAACCGTCTGTCTCAGACAGCCTGTCTCAGACCGTCTGTCTCGGGCCGTCTGTCTCACTCCGTCTGTCTCAGACCGTCTGTCTCAGACCGTCTGTCTCAGACCGTCTGTCTCAGTCCGTCTGTCTCAGACCGCCTGTCTGAGACCGTCTGTCTCAGACCGTCTGTCTCAGACCGTCTGTCTCAGGCCGTCTGTCTCAGACCGACTGTCTCAGACCGCCTGTCTCAGACTGTCTGTCTCAGTCCGTCTGTCTCAGTCCGTCTGTCTCAGTCCGTCTGTCTCAGTCCGTCTGTCTCCGTTCGTCTGTCTCAGACCGACTGTCTCAGACCGTCTGTGTCAAACCGTCTGTCTGAGACCGTCTGTCTCAGACCGTCTGTCTCGAACCGTCTGTCTCAGACAGCCTGTCTCAGACCGTCTGTCTCGGGCCGTCTGTCTCACTCCGTCTGTCTCAGACCGTCTGTCTCAGACCGTCTGTCTCAGACCGTCTGTCTCAGACCGTCTGTCTCAGGCCGTCTGTCTCAGTCCGTCTGTCTCAGACCGTCTGCCTCAGACCGTCTGTCTCGAACCGTCTGTCTCAGACAGCCTGTCTCAGACCGTCTGTCTCGGGCCGTCTGTCTCACTCCGTCTGTCTCAGACCGTCTGTCTCGGGCCGTCTGTCTCACTCCGTCTGTCTCAGACCGTCTGTCTCAGACCGTCTGTCTCAGACCGTCCGTCTCAGGCCGTCTGTCTCAGTCCGTCTATCTCAGACCCTCTGTCTCTATCCGTCTGTCTCAGACCGTCTGCCTCAGACCGTCTGTCTCAGACCGTCTGTCTCAGACCGTCTGTCGCAGACCGTCTGTCTCGGGCCGTCTGTCTCAGTCCGTCTGTCTCAGTCCGTCTGTCTCAGTCCGTCTGTCTCAGTCCGTCTGTCTCCGTTCGTCTGTCTCAGACCGACTGTCTCAGACCGTCTGTGTCAAACCGTCTGTCTGAGACCGTCTGTCTCAGACCCTCTGTCTCGATCCGTCTGTCTCATACCGTCTGTCTCAAACCGTCTGTCTCAGGCCGTCTGTCCCAGACCGTCTGTCTCGGGCCGTCTGTCTCAGTCCGTCTGTCTCAGACCGGCTGTCTCAGACCGTCTGTCTCAGACTGTCTGCCTCAGACCGTCTGTCTCAGACCGTCTGCCTCAGACCGTCTGTCTCGAACCGTCTGTCTCAGACAGCCTGTCTCAGACCGTCTGTCTCGGGCCGTCTGTCTCACTCCGTCTGTCTCAGACCGCCTGTCTCAGACTGTCTGTCTCAGAGCGCCTGTCTCAGACCGTCTGTCTCAGACCGCCTGTCTGAGACCGTCTGTCTCAGACCGTCTGTCTCAGGCCGTCTGTCTCAGACCGTCTGTCTCAGACCGCCTGTCTCAGACTGTCTGTCTCAGAGCGCCTGTCTCAGACCGTCTGTCTCAGACCGCCTGTCGGAGACCGTCTGTCTCAGACCGTCTGTCTCAGACCGTCTGTCTCGGATCGTCTGTCTCGGGCCGTCTGTCTCAGTCCGTCTGTCGCAGACCCTCTGTCTCGATCCGTCTGTCTCATACCGTCTGTCTCAGACCGTCTGTCTCAGACCATCTGTCTCAGACCGTCTGTCTTAGACCGTCTGTCTCAGACCATCTGTCTCAGACCGCCTGTCTCTGTCCGTCTGTCTCATACCGTCTTTCTCAGACCGTCTGTCTCAGACCGCCTGTCTCGGGCCGTCTGTCTCCGTTCGACTGTCACAGACCGACTGTCACAGACCGTCTGTCTCAAACCGTCTCTCTCAGACCGTCTGTCTCAGACTGTCTGTCTCAGTCCGTCTGTATCAGTCCGTCTGTCTCCGTTCGTCTGTCTCAGGCCGACTGTCTCAGGCCGTCTGTCTCAGCACGCCTGTCTCAGCCCGCCTGTCCCAGTCCGTCTGTCTTTGACCGTCTGTCTCAGACCATCTGTCTCAGACCGCCTATCTCTGTCCGTCTGTCTCAGACCGTTCGTCTTAGACCGTCTGTCTCAGACCGTCTGTCTCAGACCATCTGTCTCATACCGTCTGTCTCAGACCGTCTGTCTGAGACCGTCTGTCTGAGACCGACTGTCTCAAACCGTCTGTCTGAGACCGTCTGTCGCAGACCCTCTGTCTCGATCTGTCTGTCTCATACAGTCTGTCTCAGACCGTCTGTCTCAGACCGCCTGTCTCAGACCGCCTGTCTCAGACCGTCTGTCTCAGACCGTCTGTCTCAGGCCATCTGTCTCAGACCGTCTGTCTCGGGCCGTCTGTCTCAGTACGTCTGTCTCAGTCCGTCTGGCTCAGTCCGTCTGTCTCCGTTCGACTGTCTCCGACCGACTGTCACAGACCGTCTGTCTCAGGCCGTCTGTCTCAGACCGTCTGTCTCAGGCCGTCTGTCTCAGACCGTCTGTCTCGGGCCGTCTGTCTCAGTACGTCTGTCTCAGTCCGTCTGGCTCAGTCCGTCTGTCTCCGTTCGACTGTCTCCGACCGACTGTCACAGACCGTCTGTCTCAGGCCGTCTGTCTCAGACCCTCTGTCTCGATCCGTCTGTCTCATACCGTCTGTCTCAAACCGTCTGTCTCAGGCCGTCTGTCTCAGACCGTCTGTCTCGGGCCGTCTGTCTCAGTCCGTCTGTCTCAGACCGGCTGTCTCAGACCGTCTATCTCAGACTGTCTGCCTCAGACCGTCTGTCTCAGACCGTCTGCCTCAGACCGTCTGTCTCGAACCGTCTGTCTCAGACAGCCTGTCTCAGACCGTCTGTCTCGGGCCGTCTGTCTCACTCCGTCTGTCTCAGACCGTCTGTCTCAGACCGTCTGTCTCAGTCCGTCTGTCTCCGTTCGTCTGTCTCAGACCGACTGTCTCAGACCGTCTGTCTGAGACCGTCTGTCTCAGACAGTCTGTCTCAGACCGTCTGTCTCAGACCGTCTGTCTCAGACCATCTGTCTCAGACTGTCTGTCTCAGTCCGTCTGTATCAGTCCGTCTGTCTCAGACCGTCTGTCTCAGACCGTCTGTCTCAGGCCGTCTGTCTCAGTCCGTCTGTCTCCGTTCGTCTGTCTCAGTCCGTCTGCCTCAGTCCGTCTGTCTCAGTCCGTCTGTCTCAGGCCGTCTGTCTCAGTCCGTCTGTCTCAGTCCGTCTGTCTCAGTCCGTCTGTCTCTGTAAGTCTGTCTCCGTTCGTCTGTCTCCGACCGACTGTCTCAGACCGTCTGTATCAAACCGTCTGTCTGAGACCCTCTGTCTCGATCCGTCTATCTCATACCGTCTGTCTCAGACCATCTGTCTCAGACCGTCTGTCTCAGACTGTCTGTCTCAGGCCGTCTGTCTCAGACCGCCTGTTTCTGAGCGCCTGTCTGAGACCGTCTGTCGCAGACCCTCTGTCTCGATCCGTCTGTCTCATACCGTCTGTCTCAGTCCGTCTGTCTCAGCCCGTCTGTCTCAGTCCGTCTGTCTCAGTCCGTCTGTCTCAGTCCGTCTGTCTCAGTCCGTCTGTCTCAGTAAGTCTGTCTCCGTCTGTCTGTCTCCGACCGACTGTCTCAGACCGTCTGTATCAAACCGTCTGTCTGAGACCCTCTGTCTCGATCCGTCTATCTCATACCGTCTGTCTCAGACCATCTGTCTCAGACCGTCTGTCTCAGACCGTCTGTCTCAGACCATCTGTCTCAGACCGCCTGTCTCTTTCCGTCTGTCTCAGACTGTCTGTCTCAGTCCGTCTGTATCAGTCCGTCTGTCTCCGTTCGTCTGTCTGAGGCCGACTGTCTCAGACCGTCTGACTCAAACCGCCTATCTCTGTCCGTCAGTCTCAGACCGTCTGTCTGAGACCATCTGTCTCAGACCGTCTGTCTCAGACCCTCTGTCTCAGCCCGCCTGTCTCAGCCCGCCTCTCTCAGTCCGTCTGTCTGAGACCGTCTGTCTCTGTCCGTCTGTCTCAGACCGTCTGTCTCAGACCGTCCGTCTTAGACCGTCTGTCTCAGACCGTCTGTCTCAGACCGTCTGTCTCAGACCATCTGTCTCATACCGTCTGTCTCAGACCGTCTGTCTGAGACCGTCTGTCTGAGACCGACTGTCTCAAACCGTCTGTCTGAGACCGTCTGTCGCAGACCCTCTGTCTCGATCCGTCTGTCTCATACCGTCTGTCTCAGACCGTCTGTCTCAGACCGTCTGTCTCAGGCCGTCTGTCTCAGACCGTATGTCTCGGGCCGTCTGTCTCAGTCCGTCTGTCTCAGTCCGTCTGTGTCAGTCCGTCTGTCTCCGTTCGACTGTCTCAGACCGACTGTCACAGACCGTCTGTCTCAGACCGTCTGTCTCAGGCCGTCTGTCTCAGTCCGTCTATCTCAGACCGTCTGTCTCGGGCTGTCTGTCTCAGTCCGTCTGTCTCAGTCCGTCTGTCCCAGTCCGTCTGTCTTTGACCGTCTGTCACAGACCATCTGTCTCAGACCGCCTATCTCTGTCCGTCAGTCTCAGACCGTCTGTCTGAGACCATCCGTCTCAGACCGTCTGTCTCAGACCCTCTGTCTCAGGACGCCTGTCTCAGCCCGCCTCTCTCAGTCCGTCTGTCTGAGAGCGTCTGTCTCTGTCCGTCTGTCTCAGACCGTCTGTCTCAGACCGTCCGTCTTAGACCGTCTGTCTCAGACCGTCTGTCTCAGACCATCTGTCTCAGACCGTCTGTCTTAGACCGTCTGTCTCAGACCATCTGTCTCAGACCGCCTGTCTCTGTCCGTCTGTCTCAGACTGTCTGTCTCAGTCCGTCTGTATCAGTCCGTCTGTCTCCGTTCGTCTGTCTCAGGCCGACTGTCTCAGACCGTCTGTCTCAAACCGTCTGTCTCAGACCGTCTGTCGCAGACCCTCTGTCTCGATCCGTCTGTCTCATACCGTCTGTCTCAGACCGTCTGTCTGAGACCGTCTGTCTGAGACCGACTGTCTCAAACCGTCTGTCTGAGACCGTCTGTCGCAGACCCTCTGTCTCGATCCGTCTGTCTCATACCGTCTGTCTCAGACCGTCTGTCTCAGACCGCCTGTCTCAGACCGCCTGTCTCAGACCGTCTGTCTCAGACCGTCTGTCTCAGACCGTCTGTCTCAGGCCGTCTGTCTCAGTCCGTCTATCTCAGACCGTCTGTCTCGGGCTGTCTGTCTCAGTCCGTCTGTCTCAGTCCGTCTGTCTCCGTTCGTCTGTCTCAGACCAACTGTCTCAGACTGTCTGTCTCAGACCGTCTGTCTCAGAACGTCTGTCTCAGACCGTCTGTCTCAGACCGTCTGTCTCAGACCGCCTGTCTCAGACTGTCTGTCTCAGAGCGCCTGTCTCAGACCGTCTGTCTCAGACCGCCTGTCTGAGACCGTCTGTCTCAGACCGTCTGTCTCGGATCGTCTGTCTCGGGCCGTCTGTCTCAGTCCGTCTGTCTCAGTCCATCTGTCTCAGTCCGTCTGTCTCAGTCCGTCTGTCTCCGTTCGTCTGTCTCAGACCGACTGTCTCAGACCGTCTGTATCAAACCGTCTGTCTGAGACCGTCTGTCTCAGACCCTCTGTCTCGATCCGTCTGTCTCATACCGTCTGTCTCAGACCGTCTGTCTCAGACCGTCTGTCTCAGGCCGTCTGTCTCAGACCGTCTGTCTCGGGCCGTCTGTCTCAGTCCGTCTGTCTCAGACCGGCTGTCTCAGACCGTCTGTCTCAGACTGTCTGCCTCAGACCGTCTGTCTCAGACCGTCTGCCTCAGACCGTCTGTCTCGAACCGTCTGTCTCAGACAGCCTGTCTCAGACCGTCTGTCTCGGGCCGTCTGTCTCACTCCGTCTGTCTCAGACCGTCTGTCTCAGACCGTCTGTCTCAGACCGTCTGTCTCAGACCGTCTGTCTCAGACCGTCTGTCTCAGACCGTCTGTCTCAGACCGTCTGTCTGAGACCGTCTGTCTCGGGCCGTCTGTCTCGGGCCGTCTGTCTCAGACCGTCTGTCTCGGATCGTCTGTCTCGGGCCGTCTGTCTCCGTTCGTCTGTCTCAGTCCGTCTGTCTCAGTCCGTCTGTCTCAGTCCGTCTGTCTCAGTCCGTCTGTCTCAGTCCGTCTGTCTGAGACCGTCGGTCTCAGACCCTCTGTCTCGATCCGTCTGTCTCATACCGTCTGTCTCAGACCGTCTGTCTCAGACCGTCTGTCTCAGGCCGTCTGTCTCAGACCGTCTGTCTCAGACCGTCTGTCTCGGGCCGTCTGTCTCACTCCGTCTGTCTCAGACCGTCTGTCTCAGACCGTCTGTCTCAGACCGGCTGTCTCAGACCGTCTGTCTCAGACTGTCTGCCTCAGACCGTCTGTCTCGAACCGTCTGTCTCAGACAGCCTGTCTCAGACCGTCTGTCTCGGGCCGTCTGTCTCACGCCGTCTGTCTCAGACCGTCTGTCTCAGACCGTCTGTCTCAGTCCGTCTGTCTCAATCCGTCTGTCTCAGCCCGTCTGTCTCAGTCCGTCTGTCTCAGTCCGTCTGTCTCAGTCCATCTGTCTCAGTAAGTCTGTCTCCGTTCGTCTGTCTCCGACCGACTGTCTCAGACCGTCTGTATCAAACCGTCTGTCTGAGACCCTCTGTCTCGATCCGTCTATCTCATACCGTCTGTCTCAGACCATCTGTCTCAGGCCGTCTGTCTCAGACTGTCTGTCTCAGGCCGTCTGTCTCAGACCGCCTGTTTCTGAGCGCCTGTCTGAGACCGTCTGTCGCAGACCCTCTGTCTCGATCCGTCTGTCTCATACCGTCTGTCTCAGACCGTCTGTCTCAGACCGCCTGTCTCAGACCGCCTGTCTCAGACCGTCTGTCTCAGACCGTCTGTCTCAGACCGCCTGTCTCAGACCGCCTGTCTCAGACCGTCTGTCTCAGACCGTCTGTCTCAGGCCGTCTGTCTCAGACCGTCTGTCTCGGGCCGTCTGTCTCAGTCCGTCTGTCTCAGTCCGTCTGTCTCAGTCCGTCTGTCTCCGTTCGACTGTCTCAGACCGACTGTCACAGACCATCTGTCTCAAACCGTCTGTCTCAGACCGTCTGTCTCAGGCCGTCTGTCTCAGTCCGTCTATCTCAGACCGTCTGTCTCGGACTGTCTGTCTCAGTCCGTCTGTCTCAGTCCGTCTGTCTCAGTCCGTCTGTCTCAGACCGTCTGTCTGAGACCGTCTGTCTCAGACCGTCTGTCTCAGACCGTCTGTCTCAGGCCGTCTGTCTCAGACCGTCTGTCTCGGGCCGTCTGTCTGAGACCGACTGTCTCAGACCGTCTATCTCAGACCGTCTGTCTCAGACCGTCTGTCTCAGACCGTCTGTCTCAGGCCGTCTGTCTCAGACCGTCTGTCGCGGGCCGTCTGTCTCGGGCCGTCTGTCTCAGACCGTCTGTGTCAGGCCGTCTGTCTCAGTCCATCTGTCTCCGTTTGTCTGTCTCAGTCCGTCTGTCTCAGTCCGTCTGTCTCAGTCCGTCTGTCTCAGTCCGTCTGTCTCCGTTCGTCTGTCTCAGTCCGTCTGTCTCAGTCCGTCTGTCTCAGTCCGTCTGTCTCAGCCCGTCTGTCTCAGTCCGTCTGTCTCAGTCCGTCTGTCTCAGTCCGTCTGTCTCAGTAAGTCTGTCTCCGTCCGTCTGTCTCCGACCGACTGTCTCAGACCGTCTGTATCAAACCGTCTGTCTGAGACCCTCTGTCTCGATCCGTCTATCTCATACCGTCTGTCTCAGACCATCTGTCTCAGACCGTCTGTCTCAGACTGTCTGTCTCAGGCCGTCTGTCTCAGACCGCCTGTTTCTGAGCGCCTGTCTGAGACCGTCTGTCGCAGACCCTCTGTCTCGATCCGTCTGTCTCATACCGTCTGTCTCAGTCCGTCTGTCTCAGCCCGTCTGTCTCAGTCCGTCTGTCTCAGTCCGTCTGTCTCAGTCCGTCTGTCTCCGACCGACTGTCTCAGACCGTCTGTCTCGGGCCGTCTGTCTCACTCCGTCTGTCTCAGACCGTCTGTCTCAGACCGTCTGTCTCAGACCGTCTGTCTCAGACCGTCTGTCGCGGGCCGTCTGTCTCGGGCCGTCTGTCTCAGACCGTCTGTGTCAGGCCGTCTGTCTCAGTCCATCTGTCTCCGTTTGTCTGTCTCAGTCCGTCTGTCTCAGTCCGTCTGTCTCAGTCCGTCTGTCTCAGTCCGTCTGTCTCAGCCCGTCTGTCTCAGTCCGTCTGTCTCAGTCCGTCTGTCTCAGCCCGTCTGTCTCAGTCCGTCTGTCTCAGTCCGTCTGTCTCAGTAAGTCTGTCTCCGTCTGTCTGTCTCCGACCGACTGTCTCAGACCGTCTGTATCAAACCGTCTGTCTGAGACCCTCTGTCTCGATCCGTCTATCTCATACCGTCTGTCTCAGACCATCTGTCTCAGACCGTCTGTCTCAGACCGTCTGTCTCAGACCATCTGTCTCAGACCGCCTGTCTCTTTCCGTCTGTCTCAGACTGTCTGTCTCAGTCCGTCTGTATCAGTCCGTCTGTCTCCGTTCGTCTGTCTGAGGCCGACTGTCTCAGACCGTCTGACTCAAACCGCCTATCTCTGTCCGTCAGTCTCAGACCGTCTGTCTGAGACCATCTGTCTCAGACCGTCTGTCTCAGACCCTCTGTCTCAGCCCGCCTGTCTCAGCCCGCCTCTCTCAGTCCGTCTGTCTGAGACCGTCTGTCTCTGTCCGTCTGTCTCAGACCGTCTGTCTCAGACCGTCCGTCTTAGACCGTCTGTCTCAGACCGTCTGTCTCAGGCCGTCTGTCTCAGTCCGTCTATCTCAGACCGTCTGTCTCGGGCTGTCTGTCTCAGTCCGTCTGTCTCAGTCCGTCTGTCTCCGTTCGTCTGTCTCAGACCAACTGTCTCAGACTGTCTGTCTCAGACCGTCTGTCTCAGAACGTCTGTCGCAGACCGTCTGTCTCAGACCGTCTGTCTCAGACCGCCTGTCTCAGACTGTCTGTCTCAGAGCGCCTGTCTCACACCGTCTGTCTCAGACCGCCTGTCTGAGACCGTCTGTCTCAGACCAACTGTCTCAGACTGTCTGTCTCAGACCGTCTGTCTCAGAACGTCTGTCTCAGACCGTCTGTCTCAGACCGTCTGTCTCAGACCGCCTGTCTCAGACTGTCTGTCTCAGAGCGCCTGTCTCAGACCGTCTGTCTCAGACCGCCTGTCTGAGACCGTCTGTCTCAGACCGTCTGTCTCGGATCGTCTGTCTCGGGCCGTCTGTCTCAGTCCGTCTGTCTCAGTCCGTCTGTCTCAGTCCGTCTGTGTCAGTCCGTCTGTCTCCGTTCGTCTGTCTCAGACCGACTGTCTCAGACCGTCTGTATCAAACCGTCTGTCTGAGACCGTCTGTCTCAGACCCTCTGTCTCGATCCGTCTGTCTCATACCGTCTGTCTCAGACCGTCTGTCTCAGACCGTCTGTCTCAGGCCGTCTGTCTCAGACCGTCTGTCTCGGGCCGTCTGTCTCAGTCCGTCTGTCTCAGACCGGCTGTCTCAGACCGTCTGTCTCAGACTGTCTGCCTCAGACCGTCTGTCTCAGACCGTCTGCCTCAGACCGTCTGTCTCGAACCGTCTGTCTCAGACAGCCTGTCTCAGACCGTCTGTCTCGGGCCGTCTGTCTCACGCCGTCTGTCTCAGACCGTCTGTCTCAGACCGTCTGTCTCAGACCGTCTGTCTCAGACCGTCTGTCTCAGACCGTCTGTCTCAGACCGTCTGTCTCAGACCGTCTGTCTCAGACCGTCTGTCTGAGACCGTCTGTCTCGGGCCGTCTGTCTCGGGCCGTCTGTCTCAGACCGTCTGTCTCGGATCGTCTGTCTCGGGCCGTCTGTCTCCGTTCGTCTGTCTCAGTCCGTCTGTCTCAGTCCGTCTGTCTCAGTCCGTCTGTCTCAGTCCGTCTGCCTCAGTCCGTCTGTCTCAGTCCGTCTGTCTGAGACCGTCGGTCTCAGACCCTCTGTCTCGATCCGTCTGTCTCATACCGTCTGTCTCAGACCGTCTGTCTCAGACCGTCTGTCTCAGGCCGTCTGTCTCAGACCGTCTGTCTCAGACCGTCTGTCTCGGGCCGTCTGTCTCACTCCGTCTGTCTCAGACCGTCTGTCTCAGACCGTCTGTCTCAGACCGTCTGTCTCAGACCGGCTGTCTCAGACCGTCTGTCTCAGACTGTCTGCCTCAGACCGTCTGTCTCGAACCGTCTGTCTCAGACAGCCTGTCTCAGACCGTCTGTCTCGGGCCGTCTGTCTCACGCCGTCTGTCTCAGACCGTCTGTCTCAGACCGTCTGTCTCAGTCCGTCTGTCTCAGACCGTCTGTCTCAGACCGTCTGTCTCAGACCGTCTGTCTCAGACCGTCTGTCTGAGACCGTCTGTCTCGGGCCGTCTGTCTCGGGCCGTCTGTCTCAGACCGTCTGTCTCGGATCGTCTGTCTCGGGCCGTCTGTCTCCGTTCGTCTGTCTCAGTCCGTCTGTCTCAGTCCGTCTGTCTCAGTCCGTCTGTCTCAGTCCGTCTGCCTCAGTCCGTCTGTCTCAGTCCGTCTGTCTGAGACCGTCGGTCTCAGACCCTCTGTCTCGATCCGTCTGTCTCATACCGTCTGTCTCAGACCGTCTGTCTCAGACCGTCTGTCTCAGGCCGTCTGTCTCAGACCGTCTGTCTCAGACCGTCTGTCTCGGGCCGTCTGTCTCACTCCGTCTGTCTCAGACCGTCTGTCTCAGACCGTCTGTCTCAGACCGTCTGTCTCAGACCGGCTGTCTCAGACCGTCTGTCTCAGACTGTCTGCCTCAGACCGTCTGTCTCGAACCGTCTGTCTCAGACAGCCTGTCTCAGACCGTCTGTCTCGGGCCGTCTGTCTCACGCCGTGTGTCTCAGACCGTCTGTCTCAGACCGTCTGTCTCAGTCCGTCTGTCTCAATCCGTCTGTCTCAGCCCGTCTGTCTCAGTCCGTCTGTCTCAGTCCGTCTGTCTCAGTCCATCTGTCTCAGTAAGTCTGTCTCCGTTCGTCTGTCTCCGACCGACTGTCTCAGACCGTCTGTATCAAACCGTCTGTCTGAGACCCTCTGTCTCGATCCGTCTATCTCATACCGTCTGTCTCAGACCATCTGTCTCAGGCCGTCTGTCTCAGACTGTCTGTCTCAGGCCGTCTGTCTCAGACCGCCTGTTTCTGAGCGCCTGTCTGAGACCGTCTGTCGCAGACCCTCTGTCTCGATCCGTCTGTCTCATACCGTCTGTCTCAGTCCGTCTGTCTCAGCCCGTCTGTCTCAGTCCGTCTGTCTCAGTCCGTCTGTCTCAGTCCGTCTGTCTCAGTAAGTCTGTCTCCGTCTGTCTGTCTCCGACCGACTGTCTCAGACCGTCTGTATCAAACCGTCTGTCTGAGACCCTCTGTCTCGATCCGTCTATCTCATACCGTCTGTCTCAGACCATCTGTCTCAGACCGTCTGTGTCAGACCGTCTGTCTCAGACCATCTGTCTCAGACCGCCTGTCTCTGTCCGTCTGTCTCAGACTGTCTGTCTCAGTCCGTCTGTATCAGTCCGTCTGTCTCCGTTCGTCTGTCTGAGGCCGACTGTCTCAGACCATCTGTCTCAAACCGCCTATCTCTGTCCGTCAGTCTCAGACCGTCTGTCTGAGACCATCTGTCTCAGACCCTCTGTCTCGATCCGTCTGTCTCATACCGTCTGTCTCAGACCGTCTGTCTCAGACCGTCTGTCTCAAACCGTCTGTCTCAGACCGTCTGTCGCAGACCCTCTGTCTCGATCCGTCTGTCTCATACCGTCTGTCTCAGACCGTCTGTCTGAGACCGTCTGTCTGAGACCGACTGTCTCAAACCGTCTGTCTGAGACCGTCTGTCGCAGACCCTCTGTCTCGATCCGTCTGTCTCATACCGTCTGTCTCAGACCGTCTGTCTCAGACCGCCTGTCTCAGACCGCCTGTCTCAGACCGTCTGTCTCAGACCGTCTGTCTCAGACCGTCTGTCTCAGGCCGTCTGTCTCAGTCCGTCTATCTCAGACCGTCTGTCTCGGGCTGTCTGTCTCAGTCCGTCTGTCTCAGTCCGTCTGTCTCCGTTCGTCTGTCTCAGACCAACTGTCTCAGACTCTCTGTCTCAGACCGTCTGTCTCAGAACGTCTGTCTCAGACCGTCTGTCTCAGACCGTCTGTCTCAGACCGCCTGTCTCAGACTGTCTGTCTCAGAGCGCCTGTCTCAGACCGTCTGTCTCAGACCGCCTGTCTGAGACCGTCTGTCTCAGACCGTCTGTCTCGGATCGTCTGTCTCGGGCCGTCTGTCTCAGTCCGTCTGTCTCAGTCCGTCTGTCTCAGTCCGTCTGTCTCAGTCCGTCTGTCTCCGTTCGTCTGTCTGAGGCCGACTGTCTCAGACCATCTGTCTCAAACCGCCTATCTCTGTCCGTCAGTCTCAGACCGTCTGTCTGAGACCATCTGTCTCAGACCCTCTGTCTCGATCCGTCTGTCTCATACCGTCTGTCTCAGACCGTCTGTCTCAGACCGTCTGTCTCAAACCGTCTGTCTCAGACCGTCTGTCGCAGACCCTCTGTCTCGATCCGTCTGTCTCATACCGTCTGTCTCAGACCGTCTGTCTGAGACCGTCTGTCTGAGACCGACTGTCTCAAACCGTCTGTCTGAGACCGTCTGTCGCAGACCCTCTGTCTCGATCCGTCTGTCTCATACCGTCTGTCTCAGACCGTCTGTCTCAGACCGCCTGTCTCAGACCGCCTGTCTCAGACCGTCTGTCTCAGACCGTCTGTCTCAGACCGTCTGTCTCAGGCCGTCTGTCTCAGTCCGTCTATCTCAGACCGTCTGTCTCGGGCTGTCTGTCTCAGTCCGTCTGTCTCAGTCCGTCTGTCTCCGTTCGTCTGTCTCAGACCAACTGTCTCAGACTCTCTGTCTCAGACCGTCTGTCTCAGAACGTCTCTCTCAGACCGTCTGTCTCAGACCGTCTGTCTCAGACCGCCTGTCTCAGACTGTCTGTCTCAGAGCGCCTGTCTCAGACCGTCTGTCTCAGACCGCCTGTCTGAGACCGTCTGTCTCAGACCGTCTGTCTCGGATCGTCTGTCTCGGGCCGTCTGTCTCAGTCCGTCTGTCTCAGTCCGTCTGTCTCAGTCCGTCTGTCTCAGTCCGTCTGTCTCCGTTCGTCTGTCTCAGACCGACTGTCTCAGACCGTCTGTATCAAACCGTCTGTCTGAGACCGTCTGTCTCAGACCCTCTGTCTCGATCCGTCTGTCTCATACCGTCTGTCTCAGGCCGTCTGTCTCAGACCGTCTGTCTCAGGCCGTCTGTCTCAGACCGTCTGTCTCGGGCCGTCTGTCTCAGTCCGTCTGTCTCAGACCGGCTGTCTCAGACCGTCTGTCTCAGACTGTCTGCCTCAGACCGTCTGTCTCAGACCGTCTGCCTCAGACCGTCTGTCTCGAACCGTCTGTCTCAGACAGCCTGTCTCAGACCGTCTGTCTCGGGCCGTCTGTCTCACTCCGTCTGTCTCAGACCGTCTGTCTCAGACCGTCTGTCTCAGACCGTCTGTCTCAGACCGTCTGTCTCAGACCGTCTGTCTCAGACCGTCTGTCTCAGACCGTCTGTCTCAGACCGTCTGTCTCAGACCGTCTGTCTCAGACCGTCTGTCTCAGACCGTCTGTCTCAGACCGTCTGTCTCAGACCGTCTGTCTCAGACCGTCTGTCTCAGACCGTCTGTCTCAGACCGTCTGTCTCAGACCGTCTGTCTGAGACCGTCTGTCTCGGGCCGTCTGTCTCGGGCCGTCTGTCTCAGACCGTCTGTCTCGGATCGTCTGTCTCGGGCCGTCTGTCTCCGTTCGTCTGTCTCAGTCCGTCTGTCTCAGTCCGTCTGTCTCAGTCCGTCTGTCTCAGTCCGTCTGTCTCAGTCCGTCTGTCTCAGTCCGTCTGTCTCAGTCCGTCTGTCTCAGTCCGTCTGTCTCAGTCCGTCTGTCTGAGACCGTCGGTCTCAGACCCTCTGTCTCGATCCGTCTGTCTCATACCGTCTGTCTCAGACCGTCTGTCTCAGACCGTCTGTCTCAGGCCGTCTGTCTCAGACCGTCTGTCTCGGGCCGTCTGTCTCAGTCCGTCTGTCTCAGACCGGCTGTCTCAGACCGTCTGTCTCAGACTGTCTGCCTCAGACCGTCTGTCTCGAACCGTCTGTCTCAGACAGCCTGTCTCAGACCGTCTGTCTCGGGCCGTCTGTCTCAGTCCGTCTGTCTCAGACCGGCTGTCTCAGACCGTCTGTCTCAGACTGTCTGCCTCAGACCGTCTGTCTCAGACCGTCTGCCTCAGACCGTCTGTCTCGAACCGTCTGTCTCAGACAGCCTGTCTCAGACCGTCTGTCTCGGGCCGTCTGTCTCACGCCGTCTGTCTCAGACCGTCTGTCTCAGACCGTCTGTCTCAGACCGTCTGTCTCAGACCGTCTGTCTCAGACCGTCTGTCTCAGACCGTCTGTCTCAGACCGTCTGTCTCAGACCGTCTGTCTGAGACCGTCTGTCTCGGGCCGTCTGTCTCGGGCCGTCTGTCTCAGACCGTCTGTCTCGGATCGTCTGTCTCGGGCCGTCTGTCTCCGTTCGTCTGTCTCAGTCCGTCTGTCTCAGTCCGTCTGTCTCAGTCCGTCTGTCTCAGTCCGTCTGCCTCAGTCCGTCTGTCTCAGTCCGTCTGTCTGAGACCGTCGGTCTCAGACCCTCTGTCTCGATCCGTCTGTCTCATACCGTCTGTCTCAGACCGTCTGTCTCAGACCGTCTGTCTCAGGCCGTCTGTCTCAGACCGTCTGTCTCAGACCGTCTGTCTCGGGCCGTCTGTCTCACTCCGTCTGTCTCAGACCGTCTGTCTCAGACCGTCTGTCTCAGACCGTCTGTCTCAGACCGGCTGTCTCAGACCGTCTGTCTCAGACTGTCTGCCTCAGACCGTCTGTCTCGAACCGTCTGTCTCAGACAGCCTGTCTCAGACCGTCTGTCTCGGGCCGTCTGTCTCACGCCGTCTGTCTCAGACCGTCTGTCTCAGACCGTCTGTCTCAGTCCGTCTGTCTCAGACCGTCTGTCTCAGACCGTCTGTCTCAGACCGTCTGTCTCAGACCGTCTGTCTGAGACCGTCTGTCTCGGGCCGTCTGTCTCGGGCCGTCTGTCTCAGACCGTCTGTCTCGGATCGTCTGTCTCGGGCCGTCTGTCTCCGTTCGTCTGTCTCAGTCCGTCTGTCTCAGTCCGTCTGTCTCAGTCCGTCTGTCTCAGTCCGTCTGCCTCAGTCCGTCTGTCTCAGTCCGTCTGTCTGAGACCGTCGGTCTCAGACCCTCTGTCTCGATCCGTCTGTCTCATACCGTCTGTCTCAGACCGTCTGTCTCAGACCGTCTGTCTCAGGCCGTCTGTCTCAGACCGTCTGTCTCAGACCGTCTGTCTCAGACCGTCTGTCTCGGGCCGTCTGTCTCACTCCGTCTGTCTCAGACCGTCTGTCTCAGACCGTCTGTCTCAGACCGTCTGTCTCAGACCGGCTGTCTCAGACCGTCTGTCTCAGACTGTCTGCCTCAGACCGTCTGTCTCGAACCGTCTGTCTCAGACAGCCTGTCTCAGACCGTCTGTCTCGGGCCGTCTGTCTCACGCCGTGTGTCTCAGACCGTCTGTCTCAGACCGTCTGTCTCAGTCCGTCTGTCTCAATCCGTCTGTCTCAGCCCGTCTGTCTCAGTCCGTCTGTCTCAGTCCGTCTGTCTCAGTCCATCTGTCTCAGTAAGTCTGTCTCCGTTCGTCTGTCTCCGACCGACTGTCTCAGACCGTCTGTATCAAACCGTCTGTCTGAGACCCTCTGTCTCGATCCGTCTATCTCATACCGTCTGTCTCAGACCATCTGTCTCAGGCCGTCTGTCTCAGACTGTCTGTCTCAGGCCGTCTGTCTCAGACCGCCTGTTTCTGAGCGCCTGTCTGAGACCGTCTGTCGCAGACCCTCTGTCTCGATCCGTCTGTCTCATACCGTCTGTCTCAGTCCGTCTGTCTCAGCCCGTCTGTCTCAGTCCGTCTGTCTCAGTCCGTCTGTCTCAGTCCGTCTGTCTCAGTAAGTCTGTCTCCGTCTGTCTGTCTCCGACCGACTGTCTCAGACCGTCTGTATCAAACCGTCTGTCTGAGACCCTCTGTCTCGATCCGTCTATCTCATACCGTCTGTCTCAGACCATCTGTCTCAGACCGTCTGTGTCAGACCGTCTGTCTCAGACCATCTGTCTCAGACCGCCTGTCTCTGTCCGTCTGTCTCAGACTGTCTGTCTCAGTCCGTCTGTATCAGTCCGTCTGTCTCCGTTCGTCTGTCTGAGGCCGACTGTCTCAGACCATCTGTCTCAAACCGCCTATCTCTGTCCGTCAGTCTCAGACCGTCTGTCTGAGACCATCTGTCTCAGACCCTCTGTCTCGATCCGTCTGTCTCATACCGTCTGTCTCAGACCGTCTGTCTCAGACCGTCTGTCTCAAACCGTCTGTCTCAGACCGTCTGTCGCAGACCCTCTGTCTCGATCCGTCTGTCTCATACCGTCTGTCTCAGACCGTCTGTCTGAGACCGTCTGTCTGAGACCGACTGTCTCAAACCGTCTGTCTGAGACCGTCTGTCGCAGACCCTCTGTCTCGATCCGTCTGTCTCATACCGTCTGTCTCAGACCGTCTGTCTCAGACCGCCTGTCTCAGACCGCCTGTCTCAGACCGTCTGTCTCAGACCGTCTGTCTCAGACCGTCTGTCTCAGGCCGTCTGTCTCAGTCCGTCTATCTCAGACCGTCTGTCTCGGGCTGTCTGTCTCAGTCCGTCTGTCTCAGTCCGTCTGTCTCCGTTCGTCTGTCTCAGACCAACTGTCTCAGACTCTCTGTCTCAGACCGTCTGTCTCAGAACGTCTGTCTCAGACCGTCTGTCTCAGACCGTCTGTCTCAGACCGCCTGTCTCAGACTGTCTGTCTCAGAGCGCCTGTCTCAGACCGTCTGTCTCAGACCGCCTGTCTGAGACCGTCTGTCTCAGACCGTCTGTCTCGGATCGTCTGTCTCGGGCCGTCTGTCTCAGTCCGTCTGTCTCAGTCCGTCTGTCTCAGTCCGTCTGTCTCAGTCCGTCTGTCTCCGTTCGTCTGTCTGAGGCCGACTGTCTCAGACCATCTGTCTCAAACCGCCTATCTCTGTCCGTCAGTCTCAGACCGTCTGTCTGAGACCATCTGTCTCAGACCCTCTGTCTCGATCCGTCTGTCTCATACCGTCTGTCTCAGACCGTCTGTCTCAGACCGTCTGTCTCAAACCGTCTGTCTCAGACCGTCTGTCGCAGACCCTCTGTCTCGATCCGTCTGTCTCATACCGTCTGTCTCAGACCGTCTGTCTGAGACCGTCTGTCTGAGACCGACTGTCTCAAACCGTCTGTCTGAGACCGTCTGTCGCAGACCCTCTGTCTCGATCCGTCTGTCTCATACCGTCTGTCTCAGACCGTCTGTCTCAGACCGCCTGTCTCAGACCGCCTGTCTCAGACCGTCTGTCTCAGACCGTCTGTCTCAGACCGTCTGTCTCAGGCCGTCTGTCTCAGTCCGTCTATCTCAGACCGTCTGTCTCGGGCTGTCTGTCTCAGTCCGTCTGTCTCAGTCCGTCTGTCTCCGTTCGTCTGTCTCAGACCAACTGTCTCAGACTCTCTGTCTCAGACCGTCTGTCTCAGAACGTCTGTCTCAGACCGTCTGTCTCAGACCGTCTGTCTCAGACCGCCTGTCTCAGACTGTCTGTCTCAGAGCGCCTGTCTCAGACCGTCTGTCTCAGACCGCCTGTCTGAGACCGTCTGTCTCAGACCGTCTGTCTCGGATCGTCTGTCTCGGGCCGTCTGTCTCAGTCCGTCTGTCTCAGTCCGTCTGTCTCAGTCCGTCTGTCTCAGTCCGTCTGTCTCCGTTCGTCTGTCTGAGGCCGACTGTCTCAGACCATCTGTCTCAAACCGCCTATCTCTGTCCGTCAGTCTCAGACCGTCTGTCTGAGACCATCTGTCTCAGACCCTCTGTCTCGATCCGTCTGTCTCATACCGTCTGTCTCAGACCGTCTGTCTCAGACCGTCTGTCTCAAACCGTCTGTCTCAGACCGTCTGTCGCAGACCCTCTGTCTCGATCCGTCTGTCTCATACCGTCTGTCTCAGACCGTCTGTCTGAGACCGTCTGTCTGAGACCGACTGTCTCAAACCGTCTGTCTGAGACCGTCTGTCGCAGACCCTCTGTCTCGATCCGTCTGTCTCATACCGTCTGTCTCAGACCGTCTGTCTCAGACCGCCTGTCTCAGACCGCCTGTCTCAGACCGTCTGTCTCAGACCGTCTGTCTCAGACCGTCTGTCTCAGGCCGTCTGTCTCAGTCCGTCTATCTCAGACCGTCTGTCTCGGGCTGTCTGTCTCAGTCCGTCTGTCTCAGTCCGTCTGTCTCCGTTCGTCTGTCTCAGACCAACTGTCTCAGACTCTCTGTCTCAGACCGTCTGTCTCAGAACGTCTGTCTCAGACCGTCTGTCTCAGACCGTCTGTCTCAGACCGCCTGTCTCAGACTGTCTGTCTCAGAGCGCCTGTCTCAGACCGTCTGTCTCAGACCGCCTGTCTGAGACCGTCTGTCTCAGACCGTCTGTCTCGGATCGTCTGTCTCGGGCCGTCTGTCTCAGTCCGTCTGTCTCAGTCCGTCTGTCTCAGTCCGTCTGTCTCAGTCCGTCTGTCTCCGTTCGTCTGTCTCAGACCGACTGTCTCAGACCGTCTGTATCAAACCGTCTGTCTGAGACCGTCTGTCTCAGACCCTCTGTCTCGATCCGTCTGTCTCATACCGTCTGTCTCAGGCCGTCTGTCTCAGACCGTCTGTCTCAGGCCGTCTGTCTCAGACCGTCTGTCTCGGGCCGTCTGTCTCAGTCCGTCTGTCTCAGACCGGCTGTCTCAGACCGTCTGTCTCAGACTGTCTGCCTCAGACCGTCTGTCTCAGACCGTCTGCCTCAGACCGTCTGTCTCGAACCGTCTGTCTCAGACAGCCTGTCTCAGACCGTCTGTCTCGGGCCGTCTGTCTCACTCCGTCTGTCTCAGACCGTCTGTCTCAGACCGTCTGTCTCAGACCGTCTGTCTCAGACCGTCTGTCTCAGACCGTCTGTCTCAGACCGTCTGTCTCAGACCGTCTGTCTCAGACCGTCTGTCTCAGACCGTCTGTCTCAGACCGTCTGTCTCAGACCGTCTGTCTCAGACCGTCTGTCTCAGACCGTCTGTCTCAGACCGTCTGTCTCAGACCGTCTGTCTGAGACCGTCTGTCTCGGGCCGTCTGTCTCGGGCCGTCTGTCTCAGACCGTCTGTCTCGGATCGTCTGTCTCGGGCCGTCTGTCTCCGTTCGTCTGTCTCAGTCCGTCTGTCTCAGTCCGTCTGTCTCAGTCCGTCTGTCTCAGTCCGTCTGTCTCAGTCCGTCTGTCTCAGTCCGTCTGTCTCAGTCCGTCTGTCTCAGTCCGTCTGTCTCAGTCCGTCTGTCTGAGACCGTCGGTCTCAGACCCTCTGTCTCGATCCGTCTGTCTCATACCGTCTGTCTCAGACCGTCTGTCTCAGACCGTCTGTCTCAGGCCGTCTGTCTCAGACCGTCTGTCTCGGGCCGTCTGTCTCAGTCCGTCTGTCTCAGACCGGCTGTCTCAGACCGTCTGTCTCAGACTGTCTGCCTCAGACCGTCTGTCTCGAACCGTCTGTCTCAGACAGCCTGTCTCAGACCGTCTGTCTCGGGCCGTCTGTCTCAGACCGTCTGTCTCGGGCCGTCTGTCTCAGTCCGTCTGTCTCAGACCGGCTGTCTCAGACCGTCTGTCTCAGACTGTCTGCCTCAGACCGTCTGTCTCGAACCGTCTGTCTGAGACCGTCTGTCTCGGGCCGTCTGTCTCGGGCCGTCTGTCTCAGACCGTCTGTCTCGGATCGTCTGTCTCGGGCCGTCTGTCTCCGTTCGTCTGTCTCAGTCCGTCTGTCTCAGTCCGTCTGTCTCAGTCCGTCTGTCTCAGTCCGTCTGTCTCAGTCCGTCTGTCTCAGTCCGTCTGTCTCAGTCCGTCTGTCTCAGTCCGTCTGTCTGAGACCGTCGGTCTCAGACCCTCTGTCTCGATCCGTCTGTCTCATACCGTCTGTCTCAGACCGTCTGTCTCAGACCGTCTGTCTCAGGCCGTCTGTCTCAGACCGTCTGTCTCGGGCCGTCTGTCTCAGTCCGTCTGTCTCAGACCGGCTGTCTCAGACCGTCTGTCTCAGACTGTCTGCCTCAGACCGTCTGTCTCGAACCGTCTGTCTCAGACAGCCTGTCTCAGACCGTCTGTCTCGGGCCGTCTGTCTCAGACCGTCTGTCTCGGGCCGTCTGTCTCAGTCCGTCTGTCTCAGACCGGCTGTCTCAGACCGTCTGTCTCAGACTGTCTGCCTCAGACCGTCTGTCTCGAACCGTCTGTCTCAGACAGCCTGTCTCAGACCGTCTGTCTCGGGCCGTCTGTCTCACTCCGTCTGTCTCAGACCGTCTGTCTCAGACCGTCTGTCTCAGTCCGTCTGTCTCAATCCGTCTGTCTCAGCCCGTCTGTCTCAGTCCGTCTGTCTCAGTCCGTCTGTGTCAGTCCATCTGTCTCAGTAAGTCTGTCTCCGTTCGTCTGTCTCCGACCGACTGTCTCAGACCGTCTGTATCAAACCGTCTGTCTGAGACCCTCTGTCTCGATCCGTCTATCTCATACCGTCTGTCTCAGACCATCTGTCTCAGGCCGTCTGTCTCAGACTGTCTGTCTCAGGCCGTCTGTCTCAGACCGCCTGTTTCTGAGCGCCTGTCTGAGACCGTCTGTCGCAGACCCTCTGTCTCGATCCGTCTGTCTCATACCGTCTGTCTCAGTCCGTCTGTCTCAGCCCGTCTGTCTCAGTCCGTCTGTCTCAGTCCGTCTGTCTCAGTCCGTCTGTCTCAGTAAGTCTGTCTCCGTCTGTCTGTCTCCGACCGACTGTCTCAGACCGTCTGTATCAAACCGTCTGTCTGAGACCCTCTGTCTCGATCCGTCTATCTCATACCGTCTGTCTCAGACCATCTGTCTCAGACCGTCTGTCTCAGACCGTCTGTCTCAGACCATCTGTCTCAGACCGCCTGTCTCTGTCCGTCTGTCTCAGACTGTCTGTCTCAGTCCGTCTGTATCAGTCCGTCTGTCTCCGTTCGTCTGTCTGAGGCCGACTGTCTCAGACCGTCTGTCTCAAACCGCCTATCTCTGTCCGTCAGTCTCAGACCGTCTGTCTGAGACCATCTGTCTCAGACCCTCTGTCTCGATCCGTCTGTCTCATACCGTCTGTCTCAGACCGCCTGTCTCAGACCGCCTGTCTCAGACCGTCTGTCTCAGACCGTCTGTCTCAGGCCGTCTGTCTCAGACCGTCTGTCTCGGGCCGTCTGTCTCAGTCCGTCTGTCTCAGTCCGTCTGTCTCAGTCCGTCTGTCTCCGTTCGACTGTCTCAGACCGACTGTCACAGACCATCTGTCTCAAACCGTCTGTCTCAGACCGTCTGTCTCAGACCGTCTGTCTCAGGCCGTCTGTCTCAGACCGTCTGTCTCGGGCCGTCTGTCTGAGACCGACTGTCTCAGACCGTCTATCTCAGACCGTCTGTCTCAGACCGTCTGTCTCAGACCGTCTGTCTCAGGCCGTCTGTCTCAGACCGTCTGTCGCGGGCCGTCTGTCTCGGGCCGTCTGTCTCAGACCGTCTGTGTCAGGCCGTCTGTCTCAGTCCATCTGTCTCCGTTTGTCTGTCTCAGTCCGTCTGTCTCAGTCCGTCTGTCTCACTCCGTCTGTCTCAGTCCGTCTGTCTCAGCCCGTCTGTCTCAGTCCGTCTGTCTCAGTCCGTCTGTCTCAGTCCGTCTGTCTCAGTAAGTCTGTCTCCGTTCGTCTGTCTCCGACCGACTGTCTCAGACCGTCTGTCTCGGGCCGTCTGTCTCACTCCGTCTGTCTCAGACCGTCTGTCTCAGACCGTCTGTCTCAGACCGTCTGTCTCAGACCGTCTGTCTCAGACCGTCTGTCTCAGACCGTCTGTCTCAGACCGTCTGTCTCAGGCCGTCTGTCTCAGACCGTCTGTCTCGGGCCGTCTGTCTCGGGCCGTCTGTCTCAGACCGTCTGTCTCAGGCCGTCTGTCTCAGTCCGTCTGTCTCCGTTCGTCTGTCTCAGTCCGTCTGTCTCAGTCCGTCTGTCTCAGTCCGTCTGTCTCAGCCCGTCTGTCTCAGTCCGTCTGTCTCAGTCCGTCTGTCTCAGTCCGTCTGTCTCAGTAAGTCTGTCTCCGTTCGTCTGTCTCCGACCGACTGTCTCAGACCGTCTGTATCAAACCGTCTGTCTGAGACCCTCTGTCTCGATCCGTCTATCTCATACCGTCTGTCTCAGACCATCTGTCTCAGACCGTCTGTCTCAGACTGTCTGTCTCAGGCCGTCTGTCTCAGACTGTCTGTCTCAGACCGTCTGTCTCAGACCGTCTGTCTCAGACCGTCTGTCTCAGGCTGTCTGTCACAGACCGTCTGTCTCGGGCCGTCTGTCTCGGGCCGTCTGTCTCGGGCCGTCTGTCTCAGACCGTCTGTCTCAGGCCGTCTGTCTCAGTCCGTCTGTCTCCGTTCGTCTGTCTCAGTCCGTCTGTCTCAGTCCGTCTGTCTCAGTCCGTCTGTCTCAGCCCGTCTGTCTCAGTCCGTCTGTCTCAGTCCGTCTGTCTCAGTCCGTCTGTCTCAGTAAGTCTGTCTCCGTTCGTCTGTCTCAGTCCGTCTGTCTCAGTCCGTCTGTCTCAGTCCGTCTGTCTCAGCCCGTCTGTCTCAGTCCGTCTGTCTCAGTCCGTCTGTCTCAGTCCGTCTGTCTCAGTAAGTCTGTCTCCGTTCGTCTGTCTCCGACCGACTGTCTCAGACCGTCTGTATCAAACCGTCTGTCTGAGACCCTCTGTCTCGATCCGTCTATCTCATACCGTCTGTCTCAGACCATCTGTCTCAGACCGTCTGTCTCAGACTGTCTGTCTCAGGCCGTCTGTCTCAGACTGTCTGTCTCAGACCGTCTGTCTCAGACCGTCTGTCTCAGACCGTCTGTCTCAGGCTGTCTGTCTCAGACCGTCTGTCTCGGGCCGTCTGTCTCGGGCCGTCTGTCTCAGACCGTCTGTCTCAGGCCGTCTGTCTCAGTCCGTCTGTCTCCGTTCGTCTGTCTCAGTCCGTCTGTCTCAGTCCGTCTGTCTCAGTCCGTCTGTCTCAGCCCGTCTGTCTCAGTCCGTCTGTCTCAGTCCGTCTGTCTCAGTCCGTCTGTCTCAGTAAGTCTGTCTCCGTCCGTCTGTCTCCGACCGACTGTCTCAGACCGTCTGTATCAAACCGTCTGTCTGAGACCCTCTGTCTCGATCCGTCTATCTCATACCGTCTGTCTCAGACCATCTGTCTCAGACCGTCTGTCTCAGACCGTCTGTCTCAGACCATCTGTCTCAGACCGCCTGTCTCGGTCCGTCTGTCTCAGACTGTCTGTCTCAGTCCGTCTGTATCAGTCCGTCCGTCTCCGTTCGTCTGTCTGAGGCCGACTGTCTCAGACCGTCTGTCTCAAACCGCCTATCTCTGTCCGTCAGTCTCAGACCGTCTGTCTGAGACCATCTGTCTCAGACCGTCTGTCTCAGACCCTCTGTCTCAGCCCGCCTGTCTCAGCCCGCCTCTCTCAGTCCGTCTGTCTGAGACCGTCTGTCTCTGTCTGTCTGTCTCAGACCGTCTGTCTCAGACCGTCCGTCTTAGACCGTCTGTCTCAGACCATCTGTCTCAGACCGCCTGTCTCTGTCCGTCTGTCTCAGACTGTCTGTCTCAGTCCGTCTGTATCAGTCCGTCTGTCTCCGTTCGTCTGTCTCAGGCCGACTGTCTCAGACCGTCTGTCTCAAACCGTCTGTCTCAGACCGTCTGTCGCAGACCCTCTGTCTCGATCCGTCTGTCTCATACCGTCTGTCTCAGACCGTCTGTCTGAGACCGTCTGTCTGAGACCGACTGTCTCAAACCGTCTGTCTGAGACCGTCTGTCGCAGACCCTCTGTCTCGATCCGTCTGTCTCATACCGTCTGTCTCAGACCGTCTGTCTCAGACCGCCTGTCTCAGACCGCCTGTCTCAGACCGTCTGTCTCAGACCGTCTGTCTCAGGCCGTCTGTCTCAGACCGTCTGTCTCGGGCCGCCTGTCTCAGTCCGTCTGTCTCAGTCCGTCTGTCTCAGTCCGTCTGTCTCCGTTCGACTGTCTCAGACCGACTGTCACAGACCGTCTGTCTCAAACCGTCTGTCTCAGACCGTCTGTCTCAGGCCGTCTGTCTCAGTCCGTCTATCTCAGACCGTCTGTCTCGGGCTGTCTGTCTCAGTCCGTCTGTCTCAGTCCGTCTGTCTCAGTCCGTCTGTCTCAGACCGTCTGTCTCAGACCGTCTGTCTCAGACCGTCTGTCTCAGACCGTCTGTCTCAGACCGTCTGTCTCAGGCCGTCTGTCTCAGACCGTCTGTCTCGGGCCGTCTGTCTGAGACCGACTGTCTCAGACCGTCTGTCTCAGACCGTCTGTCTCAGACCGTCTTTCTCAGACCGTCTGTCTCAGGCCGTCTGTCTCAGACCGTCTGTCTCGGGCCGTCTGTCTCGGGCCGTCTGTCTCAGACCGTCTGTGTCAGGCCGCCTGTCTCAGTCCGTCTGTCTCCGTTCGTCTGTCTCAGTCCGTCTGTCTCAGTCCGTCTGTCTCAGTCCGTCTGTCTCAGCCCGTCTGTCTCAGTCCGTCTGTCTCAGTCCGTCTGTCTCAGTCCGTCTGTCTCAGTAAGTCTGTCTCCGTTCGTCTGTCTCCGACCGACTGTCTCAGACCGTCTGTGTCAAACCGTCTGTCTGAGACCCTCTGTCTCGATCCGTCTATCTCATACCGTCTGTCTCAGTCCGTCTGTCTCAGCCCGTCTGTCTCAGTCCGTCTGTCTCAGTCCGTCTGTCTCAGTCCGTCTGTCTCAGTCCGTCTGTCTCCGTTCGACTGTCTCAGTCCGTCTGTCTCAGTCCGTCTGTCTCAGTCCGTCTGTCTCCGTTCGACTGTCTCAGACCGTCCGTCTCAGTCCGTCTATCTCAGACCGTCTGTCTCGGGCTGTCTGTCTCAGTCCGTCTGTCTCAGTCCGTCTGTCTCAATCCGTCTGTCTCAGGCCGTCTGTCTCAGACCGTCTGTCTCAGGCCGTCTGTCTCAGTCCGTCTGTCTCAAACCGTCTGTCTCACACCGTCTGTCTCAGACCGTCTGTCTCGATCCGTCTGTCTCATACCGTCTGTCTCAGACCGTCTGTCTCAGACCGCCTGTCTCAGACCGCCTGTCTCAGACCGTCTGTCTCAGACCCTCTGTCTCGATCCGTTTGTCTCATACCGTCTGTCTCAGACCGTCTGTCTCAGACCGCCTGTCTCAGACCGTCTGTCTCAGTCCGTCTGTCTCCGTTCGTCTGTCTCCGACCGACTGTCTCAGACCGTCTGTATCAAACAGTCTGTCTGAGACCCTCTGTCTCGATCCGTCTGTATCATACCGTCTGTCTCAGACCATCTGTCTCAGACCGTCTGTCTCAGACCGTCTGTCTCAGGCCGTCTGTCTCTGTCCGTCTGTCTCAGACCGTCTGTCTCAAACCGTCTGTCTCAGACCGTCTGTCTCAGGCCGTCTGTGTCAGTCCGTCTGTCTCAGTCCGTCTGTCTCAGTCCGTCTGTCTCACTCCGTCTGTCTCAGTCCGTCTGTCTCAGTAAGTCTGTCTCCGTTCGTTTGTCTCAGACCGACTGTCTCAGACCGTCTGTCTCAAACCGTCTGTCTCACACCGTGTGTCTCAGACCGTCTGTCTGAGACCGTCTGTCTCAGACCATCTGTCTCAGACCGTCTGTCTCAGACCGTCTGTCTCAGACTGTCTGTCTCAGGCCGTCTGTCTCAGACTGTCTGTCTCAGACCGTCTGTCTCAGACCGTCTGTCTCAGACCGTCTGTCTCAGGCTGTCTGTCTCAGACCGTCTGTCTCGGGCCGTCTGTCTCAGACCGCCTGTCTCAGACCGTCTGTCTCAGACCGTCTGTCTCAGGCCGTCTGTCTCAGACCGTCTGTCTCGGGCCGTCTGTCTCAGTCCGTCTGTCTCAGTCCGTCTGTCTCAGTCCGTCTGTCTCCGTTCGACTGTCTCAGACCGACTGTCACAGACCATCTGTCTCAAACCGTCTGTCTCAGACCATCTGTCTCAGGCCGTCTGTCTCAGTCCGTCTATCTCAGACCGTCTGTCTCGGGCTGTCTGTCTCAGTCCGTCTGTCTCAGTCCGTCTGTCTCAGTCCGTCTGTCTCAGACCGTCTGTCTGAGACCGTCTGTCTCAGACCGTCTGTCTCAGACCGTCTGTCTCAGGCCGTCTGTCTCAGACCGTCTGTCTCGGGCCGTCTGTCTGAGACCGACTGTCTCAGACCGTCTATCTCAGACCGTCTGTCTCAGACCGTCTGTCTCAGACCGTCTGTCTCAGGCCGTCTGTCTCAGACCGTCTGTCTCGGGCCGTCTGTCTCGGGCCGTCTGTCTCAGACCGTCTGTGTCAGGCCGTCTGTCTCAGTCCGTCTGTCTCCGTTTGTCTGTCTCAGTCCGTCTGTCTCAGTCCGGCTGTCTCAGTCCGTCTGTCTCAGTCCGTCTGTCTCAGCCCGTCTGTCTCAGTCCGTCTGTCTCAGTCCGTCTGTCTCGGTCCGTCTGTCTCAGTAAGTCTGTCTCCGTTCGTCTGTCTCCGACCGACTGTCTCAGACCGTCTGTCTCGGGCCGTCTGTCTCACTCCGTCTGTCTCAGACCGTCTGTCTCAGACCGTCTGTCTCAGACCGTCTGTCTCAGACCGTCTGTCTCAGGCCGTCTGTCTCAGACCGTCTGTCTCGGGCCGTCTGTCTCGGGCCGTCTGTCTCAGACCGTCTGTCTCAGGCCGTCTGTCTCAGTCCGTCTGTCTCCGTTCGTCTGTCTCAGTCCGTCTGTCTCAGTCCGTCTGTCTCAGTCCGTCTGTCTCAGCCCGTCTGTCTCAGTCCGTCTGTCTCAGTCCGTCTGTCTCAGTCCGTCTGTCTCAGTAAGTCTGTCTCCGTTCGTCTGTCTCCGACCGACTGTCTCAGACCGTCTGTATCAAACCGTCTGTCTGAGACCCTCTGTCTCGATCCGTCTATCTCATACCGTCTGTCTCAGACCATCTGTCTCAGACCGTCTGTCTCAGACTGTCTGTCTCAGGCCGTCTGTCTCAGACCGCCTGTTTCTGAGCGCCTGTCTGAGACCGTCTGTCGCAGACCCTCTGTCTCGATCCGTCTGTCTCATACCGTCTGTCTCAGTCCGTCTGTCTCAGCCCGTCTGTCTCAGTCCGTCTGTCTCAGTCCGTCTGTCTCAGTCCGTCTGTCTCAGTAAGTCTGTCTCCGTCTGTCTGTCTCCGACCGACTGTCTCAGACCGTCTGTATCAAACCGTCTGTCTGAGACCCTCTGTCTCGATCCGTCTATCTCATACCGTCTGTCTCAGACCGTCCGTCTTAGACCGTCTGTCTCAGACCATCTGTCTCAGACCGCCTGTCTCTGTCCGTCTGTCTCAGACTGTCTGTCTCAGTCCGTCTGTATCAGTCCGTCTGTCTCCGTTCGTCTGTCTCAGGCCGACTGTCTCAGACCGTCTGTCTCAAACCGTCTGTCTCAGGCCGTCTGTCGCAGACCCTCTGTCTCGATCCGTCTGTCTCATACCGTCTGTCTCAGACCGTCTGTCTGAGACCGTCTGTCTGAGACCGACTGTCTCAAACCGTCTGTCTGAGACCGTCTGTCGCAGACCCTCTGTCTCGATCCGTCTGTCTCATACCGTCTGTCTCAGACCGTCTGTCTCAGACCGCCTGTCTCAGACCGCCTGTCTCAGACCGTCTGTCTCAGACCGTCTGTCTCAGGCCGTCTGTCTCAGACCGTCTGTCTCGGGCCGCCTGTCTCAGTCCGTCTGTCTCAGTCCGTCTGTCTCAGTCCGTCTGTCTCCGTTCGACTGTCTCAGACCGACTGTCACAGACCGTCTGTCTCAAACCGTCTGTCTCAGACCGTCTGTCTCAGGCCGTCTGTCTCAGTCCGTCTATCTCAGACCGTCTGTCTCGGGCTGTCTGTCTCAGTCCGTCTGTCTCAGTCCGTCTGTCTCAGTCCGTCTGTCTCAGACCGTCTGTCTCAGACCGTCTGTCTCAGACCGTCTGTCTCAGACCGTCTGTCTCAGACCGTCTGTCTCAGGCCGTCTGTCTCAGACCGTCTGTCTCGGGCCGTCTGTCTGAGACCGACTGTCTCAGACCGTCTGTCTCAGACCGTCTGTCTCAGACCGTCTGTCTCAGACCGTCTGTCTCAGGCCGTCTGTCTCAGACCGTCTGTCTCGGGCCGTCTGTCTCGGGCCGTCTGTCTCAGACCGTCTGTGTCAGGCCGCCTGTCTCAGTCCGTCTGTCTCCGTTCGTCTGTCTCAGTCCGTCTGTCTCAATCCGTCTGTCTCAGTCCGTCTGTCTCAGCCCGTCTGTCTCAAACCGTCTGTCTCAGACCGTCTGTCTCAGGCCGTCTGTGTCAGTCCGTCTGTCTCAGTCCGTCTGTCTCAGTCCGTCTGTCTCACTCCGTCTGTCTCAGTCCGTCTGTCTCAGTAAGTCTGTCTCCGTTCGTTTGTCTCAGACCGACTGTCTCAGACCGTCTGTCTCAAACCGTCTGTCTCACACCGTGTGTCTCAGACCGTCTGTCTGAGACCGTCTGTCTCAGACCATCTGTCTCAGACCGTCTGTCTCAGACCGTCTGTCTCAGACTGTCTGTCTCAGGCCGTCTGTCTCAGACTGTCTGTCTCAGACCGTCTGTCTCAGACCGTCTGTCTCAGACCGTCTGTCTCAGGCTGTCTGTCTCAGACCGTCTGTCTCGGGCCGTCTGTCTCAGACCGCCTGTCTCAGACCGTCTGTCTCAGACCGTCTGTCTCAGGCCGTCTGTCTCAGACCGTCTGTCTCGGGCCGTCTGTCTCAGTCCGTCTGTCTCAGTCCGTCTGTCTCAGTCCGTCTGTCTCCGTTCGACTGTCTCAGACCGACTGTCACAGACCATCTGTCTCAAACCGTCTGTCTCAGACCATCTGTCTCAGGCCGTCTGTCTCAGTCCGTCTATCTCAGACCGTCTGTCTCGGGCTGTCTGTCTCAGTCCGTCTGTCTCAGTCCGTCTGTCTCAGTCCGTCTGTCTCAGACCGTCTGTCTGAGACCGTCTGTCTCAGACCGTCTGTCTCAGACCGTCTGTCTCAGGCCGTCTGTCTCAGACCGTCTGTCTCGGGCCGTCTGTCTGAGACCGACTGTCTCAGACCGTCTATCTCAGACCGTCTGTCTCAGACCGTCTGTCTCAGACCGTCTGTCTCGGGCCGTCTGTCTCGGGCCGTCTGTCTCAGACCGTCTGTGTCAGGCCGTCTGTCTCAGTCCGTCTGTCTCCGTTTGTCTGTCTCAGTCCGTCTGTCTCAGTCCGGCTGTCTCAGTCCGTCTGTCTCAGTCCGTCTGTCTCAGCCCGTCTGTCTCAGTCCGTCTGTCTCAGTCCGTCTGTCTCGGTCCGTCTGTCTCAGTAAGTCTGTCTCCGTTCGTCTGTCTCCGACCGACTGTCTCAGACCGTCTGTCTCGGGCCGTCTGTCTCACTCCGTCTGTCTCAGACCGTCTGTCTCAGACCGTCTGTCTCAGACCGTCTGTCTCAGACCGTCTGTCTCAGGCCGTCTGTCTCAGACCGTCTGTCTCGGGCCGTCTGTCTCGGGCCGTCTGTCTCAGACCGTCTGTCTCAGGCCGTCTGTCTCAGTCCGTCTGTCTCCGTTCGTCTGTCTCAGTCCGTCTGTCTCAGTCCGTCTGTCTCAGTCCGTCTGTCTCAGCCCGTCTGTCTCAGTCCGTCTGTCTCAGTCCGTCTGTCTCAGTCCGTCTGTCTCAGTAAGTCTGTCTCCGTTCGTCTGTCTCCGACCGACTGTCTCAGACCGTCTGTATCAAACCGTCTGTCTGAGACCCTCTGTCTCGATCCGTCTATCTCATACCGTCTGTCGCAGACCCTCTGTCTCGATCCGTCTGTCTCATACCGTCTGTCTCAGACCGTCTGTCTGAGACCGTCTGTCTGAGACCGACTGTCTCAAACCGTCTGTCTGAGACCGTCTGTCGCAGACCCTCTGTCTCGATCCGTCTGTCTCATACCGTCTGTCTCAGACCGTCTGTCTCAGACCGCCTGTCTCAGACCGCCTGTCTCAGACCGTCTGTCTCAGACCGTCTGTCTCAGGCCGTCTGTCTCAGACCGTCTGTCTCGGGCCGCCTGTCTCAGTCCGTCTGTCTCAGTCCGTCTGTCTCAGTCCGTCTGTCTCCGTTCGACTGTCTCAGACCGACTGTCACAGACCGTCTGTCTCAAACCGTCTGTCTCAGACCGTCTGTCTCAGGCCGTCTGTCTCAGTCCGTCTATCTCAGACCGTCTGTCTCGGGCTGTCTGTCTCAGTCCGTCTGTCTCAGTCCGTCTGTCTCAGTCCGTCTGTCTCAGACCGTCTGTCTCAGACCGTCTGTCTCAGACCGTCTGTCTCAGACCGTCTGTCTCAGACCGTCTGTCTCAGGCCGTCTGTCTCAGACCGTCTGTCTCGGGCCGTCTGTCTGAGACCGACTGTCTCAGACCGTCTGTCTCAGACCGTCTGTCTCAGACCGTCTGTCTCAGACCGTCTGTCTCAGGCCGTCTGTCTCAGACCGTCTGTCTCGGGCCGTCTGTCTCGGGCCGTCTGTCTCAGACCGTCTGTGTCAGGCCGCCTGTCTCAGTCCGTCTGTCTCCGTTCGTCTGTCTCAGTCCGTCTGTCTCAATCCGTCTGTCTCAGTCCGTCTGTCTCAGCCCGTCTGTCTCAGTCCGTCTGTCTCAGTCCGTCTGTCTCAGTCCGTCTGTCTCAGTAAGTCTGTCTCCGTTCGTCTGTCTCCGACCGACTGTCTCAGACCGTCTGTGTCAAACCGTCTGTCTGAGACCCTCTGTCTCGATCCGTCTATCTCATACCGTCTGTCTCAGACCATCTGTCTCAGACCGTCTGTCTCAGTCCGTCTGTCTCAGTCCGTCTGTCTCAGTCCGTCTGTCTCAGTCCGTCTGTCTCCGTTCGACTGTCTCAGTCCGTCTGTCTCAGTCCGTCTGTCTCAGTCCGTCTGTCTCCGTTCGACTGTCTCAGACCGTCCGTCTCAGTCCGTCTATCTCAGACCGTCTGTCTCGGGCTGTCTGTCTCAGTCCGTCTGTCTCAGTCCGTCTGTCTCAATCCGTCTGTCTCAGGCCGTCTGTCTCAGACCGTCTGTCTCAGGCCGTCTGTCTCAGTCCGTCTGTCTCAAACCGTCTGTCTCACACCGTCTGTCTCAGACCGTCTGTCTCGATCCGTCTGTCTCATACCGTCTGTCTCAGACCGTCTGTCTCAGACCGCCTGTCTCAGACCGCCTGTCTCAGACCGTCTGTCTCAGACCCTCTGTCTCGATCCGTTTGTCTCATACCGTCTGTCTCAGACCGTCTGTCTCAGACCGCCTGTCTCAGACCGTCTGTCTCAGTCCGTCTGTCTCCGTTCGTCTGTCTCCGACCGACTGTCTCAGACCGTCTGTATCAAACAGTCTGTCTGAGACCCTCTGTCTCGATCCGTCTGTATCATACCGTCTGTCTCAGACCATCTGTCTCAGACCGTCTGTCTCAGACCGTCTGTCTCAGGCCGTCTGTCTCTGTCCGTCTGTCTCAGACCGTCTGTCTCAAACCGTCTGTCTCAGACCGTCTGTCTCAGGCCGTCTGTGTCAGTCCGTCTGTCTCAGTCCGTCTGTCTCAGTCCGTCTGTCTCACTCCGTCTGTCTCAGTCCGTCTGTCTCAGTAAGTCTGTCTCCGTTCGTTTGTCTCAGACCGACTGTCTCAGACCGTCTGTCTCAAACCGTCTGTCTCACACCGTGTGTCTCAGACCGTCTGTCTGAGACCGTCTGTCTCAGACCATCTGTCTCAGACCGTCTGTCTCAGACCGTCTGTCTCAGACTGTCTGTCTCAGGCCGTCTGTCTCAGACTGTCTGTCTCAGACCGTCTGTCTCAGACCGTCTGTCTCAGACCGTCTGTCTCAGGCTGTCTGTCTCAGACCGTCTGTCTCGGGCCGTCTGTCTCAGACCGCCTGTCTCAGACCGTCTGTCTCAGACCGTCTGTCTCAGGCCGTCTGTCTCAGACCGTCTGTCTCGGGCCGTCTGTCTCAGTCCGTCTGTCTCAGTCCGTCTGTCTCAGTCCGTCTGTCTCCGTTCGACTGTCTCAGACCGACTGTCACAGACCATCTGTCTCAAACCGTCTGTCTCAGACCATCTGTCTCAGGCCGTCTGTCTCAGTCCGTCTATCTCAGACCGTCTGTCTCGGGCTGTCTGTCTCAGTCCGTCTGTCTCAGGCCGTCTGTCTCAGACCGTGTGTCTCGGGCCGTCTGTCTGAGACCGACTGTCTCAGACCGTCTATCTCAGACCGTCTGTCTCAGACCGTCTGTCTCAGACCGTCTGTTTCAGGCCGTCTGTCTCAGACCGTCTGTCTCGGGCCGTCTGTCTCAGTCCGTCTGTCTCCGTTCGTCTGTCTCAGTCCGTCTGTCTCAGTCCGTCTGTCTCAGTCCGTCTGTCTCAGCCCGTCTGTCTCAGTCCGTCTGTCTCAGTCCGTCTGTCTCAGTCCGTCTGTCTCAGTAAGTCTGTCTCCGTTCGTCTGTCTCCGACCGACTGTCTCAGACCGTCTGTATCAAACCGTCTGTCTGAGACCCTCTGTCTCGATCCGTCTATCTCATACCGTCTGTCTCAGACCATCTGTCTCAGACCGTCTGTCTCAGACTGTCTGTCTCAGGCCGTCTGTCTCAGACCGCCTGTTTCTGAGCGCCTGTCTGAGACCGTCTGTCGCAGACCCTCTGTCTCGATCCGTCTGTCTCATACCGTCTGTCTCAGTCCGTCTGTCTCAGCCCGTCTGTCTCAGTCCGTCTGTCTCAGTCCGTCTGTCTCAGTCCGTCTGTCTCAGTAAGTCTGTCTCCGTCTGTCTGTCTCCGACCGACTGTCTCAGACCGTCTGTATCAAACCGTCTGTCTGAGACCCTCTGTCTCGATCCGTCTATCTCATACCGTCCGTCTCAGACCGTCCGTCTTAGACCGTCTGTCTCAGACCATCTGTCTCAGACCGCCTGTCTCTGTCCGTCTGTCTCAGACTGTCTGTCTCAGTCCGTCTGTATCAGTCCGTCTGTCTCCGTTCGTCTGTCTCAGGCCGACTGTCTCAGACCGTCTGTCTCAAACCGTCTGTCTCAGACCGTCTGTCGCAGACCCTCTGTCTCGATCCGTCTGTCTCATACCGTCTGTCTCAGACCGTCTGTCTGAGACCGTCTGTCTGAGACCGACTGTCTCAAACCGTCTGTCTGAGACCGTCTGTCGCAGACCCTCTGTCTCGATCCGTCTGTCTCATACCGTCTGTCTCAGACCGTCTGTCTCAGACCGCCTGTCTCAGACCGTCTGTCTCAGACCGCCTGTCTCAGACCGCCTGTCTCAGACCGTCTGTCTCAGACCGTCTGTCTCAGGCCGTCTGTCTCAGACCGTCTGTCTCGGGCCGTCTGTCTCAGTCCGTCTGTCTCAGTCCGTCTGTCTCAGTCCGTCTGTCTCCGTTCGACTGTCTCAGACCGACTGTCACAGACCGTCTGTCTCAAACCGTCTGTCTCAGACCGTCTGTCTCAGGCCGTCTGTCTCAGTCCGTCTATCTCAGACCGTCTGTCTCGGGCTGTCTGTCTCAGTCCGTCTGTCTCTGTCCGTCTGTCTCAGTCCGTCTGTCTCAGACCGTCTGTCTCAGACCGTCTGTCTCAGACCGTCTGTCTCAGACCGTCTGTCTCAGACCGTCTGTCTCAGGCCGTCTGTCTCAGACCGTCTGTCTCGGGCCGTCTGTCTGAGACCGACTGTCTCAGACCGTCTGTCTCAGACCGTCTGTCTCAGACCGTCTGTCTCAGACCGTCTGTCTCAGGCCGTCTGTCTCAGACCGTCTGTCTCGGGCCGTCTGTCTCGGGCCGTCTGTCTCAGACCGTCTGTGTCAGGCCGCCTGTCTCAGTCCGTCTGTCTCCGTTCGTCTGTCTCAGTCCGTCTGTCTCAGTCCGTCTGTCTCAGTCCGTCTGTCTCAGCCCGTCTGTCTCAGTCCGTCTGTCTCAGTCCGTCTGTCTCAGTCCGTCTGTCTCAGTAAGTCTGTCTCCGTTCGTCTGTCTCCGACCGACTGTCTCAGACCGTCTGTGTCAAACCGTCTGTCTGAGACCCTCTGTCTCGATCCGTCTATCTCATACCGTCTGTCTCAGACCATCTGTCTCAGACCGTCTGTCTCAGTCCGTCTGTCTCAGTCCGTCTGTCTCAGTCGGTCTGTCTCAGTCCGTCTGTCTCCGTTCGACTGTCTCAGTCCGTCTGTCTCAGTCCGTCTGTCTCAGTCCGTCTGTCTCCGTTCGACTGTCTCAGACCGTCTGTCTCAGTCCGTCTATCTCAGACCGTCTGTCTCGGGCTGTCTGTCTCAGTCCGTCTGTCTCAGTCCGTCTGTCTCAATCCGTCTGTCTCAGGCCGTCTGTCTCAGACCGTCTGTCTCAGGCCGTCTGTCTCAGTCCGTCTGTCTCAAACCGTCTGTCTCACACCGTCTGTCTCAGACCGTCTGTCTCGATCCGTCTGTCTCATACCGTCTGTCTCAGACCGTCTGTCTCAGACCGCCTGTCTCAGACCGCCTGTCTCAGACCGTCTGTCTCAGACCCTCTGTCTCGATCCGTTTGTCTCATACCGTCTGTCTCAGACCGTCTGTCTCAGACCGCCTGTCTCAGACCGTCTGTCTCAGTCCGTCTGTCTCCGTTCGTCTGTCTCCGACCGACTGTCTCAGACCGTCTGTATCAAACAGTCTGTCTGAGACCCTCTGTCTCGATCCGTCTGTATCATACCGTCTGTCTCAGACCATCTGCCTCAGACCGTCTGTCTCAGACCGTCTGTCTCAGGCCGTCTGTCTCTGTCCGTCTGTCTCAGACCGTCTGTCTCAAACCGTCTGTCTCAGACCGTCTGTCTCAGGCCGTCTGTGTCAGTCCGTCTGTCTCAGTCCGTCTGTCTCAGTCCGTCTGTCTCACTCCGTCTGTCTCAGTCCGTCTGTCTCAGTAAGTCTGTCTCCGTTCGTTTGTCTCAGACCGACTGTCTCAGACCGTCTGTCTCAGACCGTCTGTCTCAGACCGTCTGTCTCAGGCCGTCTGTCTCAGACCGTCTGTCTCGGGCCGTCTGTCTGAGACCGACTGTCTCAGACCGTCTATCTCAGACCGTCTGTCTCAGACCGTCTGTCTCAGACCGTCTGTTTCAGGCCGTCTGTCTCAGACCGTCTGTCTCGGGCCGTCTGTCTCGGGCCGTCTGTCTCAGACCGTCTGTGTCAGGCCGTCTGTCTCAGTCCGTCTGTCTCCGTTTGTCTGTCTCAGTCCGTCTGTCTCAGTCCGTCTGTCTCAGTCCGTCTGTCTCAGTCCGTCTGTCTCAGCCCGTCTGTCTCAGTCCGTCTGTCTCAGTCCGTCTGTCTCAGTCCGTCTGTCTCAGTAAGTCTGTCTCCGTTCGTCTGTCTCCGACCGACTGTCTCAGACCGTCTGTCTCGGGCCGTCTGTCTCACTCCGTCTGTCTCAGACCGTCTGTCTCAGACCGTCTGTCTCAGACCGTCTGTCTCAGACCGTCTGTCTCAGACCGTCTGTCTCAGGCCGTCTGTCTCAGACCGTCTGTCTCGGGCCGTCTGTCTCGGGCCGTCTGTCTCAGACCGTCTGTCTCAGGCCGTCTGTCTCAGTCCGTCTGTCTCCGTTCGTCTGTCTCAGTCCGTCTGTCTCAGTCCGTCTGTCTCAGTCCGTCTGTCTCAGCCCGTCTGTCTCAGTCCGTCTGTCTCAGTCCGTCTGTCTCAGTCCGTCTGTCTCAGTAAGTCTGTCTCCGTTCGTCTGTCTCCGACCGACTGTCTCAGACCGTCTGTATCAAACCGTCTGTCTGAGACCCTCTGTCTCGATCCGTCTATCTCAAACCGTCTGTCTCAGACCATCTGTCTCAGACCGTCTGTCTCAGACTGTCTGTCTCAGGCCGTCTGTCTCAGACCGCCTGTTTCTGAGCGCCTGTCTGAGACCGTCTGTCGCAGACCCTCTTTCTCGATCCGTCTGTCTCATACCGTCTGTCTCAGTCCGTCTGTCTCAGCCCGTCTGTCTCAGTCCGTCTGTCTCAGTCCGTCTGTCTCAGTCCGTCTGTCTCAGTAAGTCTGTCTCCGTCTGTCTGTCTCCGACCGACTGTCTCAGACCGTCTGTATCAAACCGTCTGTCTGAGACCCTCTGTCTCGATCCGTCTATCTCATACCGTCCGTCTCAGACCGTCCGTCTTAGACCGTCTGTCTCAGACCATCTGTCTCAGACCGCCTGTCTCTGTCCGTCTGTCTCAGACTGTCTGTCTCAGTCCGTCTGTATCAGTCCGTCTGTCTCCGTTCGTCTGTCTCAGGCCGACTGTCTCAGACCGTCTGTCTCAAACCGTCTGTCTCAGACCGTCTGTCGCAGACCCTCTGTCTCGATCCGTCTGTCTCATACCGTCTGTCTCAGACCGTCTGTCTGAGACCGTCTGTCTGAGACCGACTGTCTCAAACCGTCTGTCTGAGACCGTCTGTCGCAGACCCTCTGTCTCGATCCGTCTGTCTCATACCGTCTGTCTCAGACCGTCTGTCTCAGACCGCCTGTCTCAGACCGCCTGTCTCAGACCGTCTGTCTCAGACCGTCTGTCTCAGACCGTCTGTTTCAGGCCGTCTGTCTCAGACCGTCTGTCTCGGGCCGTCTGTCTCGGGCCGTCTGTCTCAGACCGTCTGTCTCAGACCGTCTGTCTCAGACCGTCTGTCTCAGGCCGTCTGTCTCAGACCGTCTGTCTCGGGCCGTCTGTCTGAGACCGACTGTCTCAGACCGTCTATCTCAGACCGTCTGTCTCAGACCGTCTGTCTCAGACCGTCTGTTTCAGGCCGTCTGTCTCAGACCGTCTGTCTCGGGCCGTCTGTCTCGGGCCGTCTGTCTCAGACCGTCTGTGTCAGGCCGTCTGTCTCAGTCCGTCTGTCTCCGTTTGTCTGTCTCAGTCCGTCTGTCTCAGTCCGTCTGTCTCAGTCCGTCTGTCTCAGTCCGTCTGTCTCAGCCCGTCTGTCTCAGTCCGTCTGTCTCAGTCCGTCTGTCTCAGTCCGTCTGTCTCAGTAAGTCTGTCTCCGTTCGTCTGTCTCCGACCGACTGTCTCAGACCGTCTGTGTCAAACCGTCTGTCTGAGACCCTCTGTCTCGATCCGTCTATCTCATACCGTCTGTCTCAGACCATCTGTCTCAGACCGTCTGTCTCAGTCCGTCTGTCTCAGTCCGTCTGTCTCAGTCCGTCTGTCTCAGTCCGTCTGTCTCCGTTCGACTGTCTCAGTCCGTCTGTCTCAGTCCGTCTGTCTCAGTCCGTCTGTCTCCGTTCGACTGTCTCAGACCGTCCGTCTCAGTCCGTCTATCTCAGACCGTCTGTCTCGGGCTGTCTGTCTCAGTCCGTCTGTCTCAGTCCGTCTGTCTCAATCCGTCTGTCTCAGGCCGTCTGTCTCAGACCGTCTGTCTCAGGCCGTCTGTCTCAGTCCGTCTGTCTCAAACCGTCTGTCTCACACCGTCTGTCTCAGACCGTCTGTCTCGATCCGTCTGTCTCATACCGTCTGTCTCAGACCGTCTGTCTCAGACCGCCTGTCTCAGACCGCCTGTCTCAGACCGTCTGTCTCAGACCCTCTGTCTCGATCCGTTTGTCTCATACCGTCTGTCTCAGACCGTCTGTCTCAGACCGCCTGTCTCAGACCGTCTGTCTCAGTCCGTCTGTCTCCGTTCGTCTGTCTCCGACCGACTGTCTCAGACCGTCTGTATCAAACAGTCTGTCTGAGACCCTCTGTCTCGATCCGTCTGTATCATACCGTCTGTCTCAGACCATCTGTCTCAGACCGTCTGTCTCAGACCGTCTGTCTCAGGCCGTCTGTCTCTGTCCGTCTGTCTCAGACCGTCTGTCTCAAACCGTCTGTCTCAGACCGTCTGTCTCAGGCCGTCTGTGTCAGTCCGTC
Organism: Coelioxys conoideus; assembly: GCA_947623535.1. NCBI lineage: Eukaryota > Metazoa > Arthropoda > Insecta > Hymenoptera > Megachilidae > Coelioxys > Coelioxys conoideus. The sequence continues at coordinate 5,881,048 of CANQJN010000026.1, forward strand.
TGTCTCAGTCCGTCTGTCTCAGTCCGTCTGTCTCACTCCGTCTGTCTCAGTCCGTCTGTCTCAGTAAGTCTGTCTCCGTTCGTTTGTCTCAGACCGACTGTCTCAGACCGTCTGTCTCAAACCGTCTGTCTCACACCGTGTGTCTCAGACCGTCTGTCTGAGACCGTCTGTCTCAGACCATCTGTCTCAGACCGTCTGTCTCAGACCGTCTGTCTCAGACTGTCTGTCTCAGGCCGTCTGTCTCAGACTGTCTGTCTCAGACCGTCTGTCTCAGACCGTCTGTCTCAGACCGTCTGTCTCAGGCTGTCTGTCTCAGACCGTCTGTCTCGGGCCGTCTGTCTCAGACCGCCTGTCTCAGACCGTCTGTCTCAGACCGTCTGTCTCAGGCCGTCTGTCTCAGACCGTCTGTCTCGGGCCGTCTGTCTCAGTCCGTCTGTCTCAGTCCGTCTGTCTCAGTCCGTCTGTCTCCGTTCGACTGTCTCAGACCGACTGTCACAGACCATCTGTCTCAAACCGTCTGTCTCAGACCATCTGTCTCAGGCCGTCTGTCTCAGTCCGTCTATCTCAGACCGTCTGTCTCGGGCTGTCTGTCTCAGTCCGTCTGTCTCAGGCCGTCTGTCTCAGACCGTGTGTCTCGGGCCGTCTGTCTGAGACCGACTGTCTCAGACCGTCTATCTCAGACCGTCTGTCTCAGACCGTCTGTCTCAGACCGTCTGTTTCAGGCCGTCTGTCTCAGACCGTCTGTCTCGGGCCGTCTGTCTCGGGCCGTCTGTCTCAGACCGTCTGTGTCAGGCCGTCTGTCTCAGTCCGTCTGTCTCCGTTTGTCTGTCTCAGTCCGTCTGTCTCAGTCCGTCTGTCTCAGTCCGTCTGTCTCAGTCCGTCTGTCTCAGCCCGTCTGTCTCAGTCCGTCTGTCTCAGTCCGTCTGTCTCAGTCCGTCTGTCTCAGTAAGTCTGTCTCCGTTCGTCTGTCTCCGACCGACTGTCTCAGACCGTCTGTCTCGGGCCGTCTGTCTCACTCCGTCTGTCTCAGACCGTCTGTCTCAGACCGTCTGTCTCAGACCGTCTGTCTCAGACCGTCTGTCTCAGACCGTCTGTCTCAGGCCGTCTGTCTCAGACCGTCTGTCTCGGGCCGTCTGTCTCGGGCCGTCTGTCTCAAACCGTCTGTCTCAGGCCGTCTGTCTCAGTCCGTCTGTCTCCGTTCGTCTGTCTCAGTCCGTCTGTCTCAGTCCGTCTGTCTCAGTCCGTCTGTCTCAGCCCGTCTGTCTCAGTCCGTCTGTCTCAGTCCGTCTGTCTCAGTCCGTCTGTCTCAGTAAGTCTGTCTCCGTTCGTCTGTCTCCGACCGACTGTCTCAGACCGTCTGTATCAAACCGTCTGTCTGAGACCCTCTGTCTCGATCCGTCTATCTCATACCGTCTGTCTCAGACCATCTGTCTCAGACCGTCTGTCTCAGACTGTCTGTCTCAGGCCGTCTGTCTCAGACCGCCTGTTTCTGAGCGCCTGTCTGAGACCGTCTGTCGCAGACCCTCTGTCTCGATCCGTCTGTCTCATACCGTCTGTCTCAGTCCGTCTGTCTCAGCCCGTCTGTCTCAGTCCGTCTGTCTCAGTCCGTCTGTCTCAGTCCGTCTGTCTCAGTAAGTCTGTCTCCGTCTGTCTGTCTCCGACCGACTGTCTCAGACCGTCTGTATCAAACCGTCTGTCTGAGACCCTCTGTCTCGATCCGTCTATCTCATACCGTCCGTCTCAGACCGTCCGTCTTAGACCGTCTGTCTCAGACCATCTGTCTCAGACCGCCTGTCTCTGTCCGTCTGTCTCAGACTGTCTGTCTCAGTCCGTCTGTATCAGTCCGTCTGTCTCCGTTCGTCTGTCTCAGGCCGACTGTCTCAGACCGTCTGTCTCAAACCGTCTGTCTCAGACCGTCTGTCGCAGACCCTCTGTCTCGATCCGTCTGTCTCATACCGTCTGTCTCAGACCGTCTGTCTGAGACCGTCTGTCTGAGACCGACTGTCTCAAACCGTCTGTCTGAGACCGTCTGTCGCAGACCCTCTGTCTCGATCCGTCTGTCTCATACCGTCTGTCTCAGACCGTCTGTCTCAGACCGCCTGTCTCAGACCGCCTGTCTCAGACCGTCTGTCTCAGACCGTCTGTCTCAGGCCGTCTGTCTCAGACCGTCTGTCTCGGGCCGTCTGTCTCAGTCCGTCTGTCTCAGTCCGTCTGTCTCAGTCCGTCTGTCTCCGTTCGACTGTCTCAGACCGACTGTCACAGACCGTCTGTCTCAAACCGTCTGTCTCAGACCGTCTGTCTCAGGCCGTCTGTCTCAGTCCGTCTATCTCAGACCGTCTGTCTCGGGCTGTCTGTCTCAGTCCGTCTGTCTCTGTCCGTCTGTCTCAGTCCGTCTGTCTCAGACCGTCTGTCTCAGACCGTCTGTCTCAGACCGTCTGTCTCAGACCGTCTGTCTCAGACCGTCTGTCTCAGGCCGTCTGTCTCAGACCGTCTGTCTCGGGCCGTCTGTCTGAGACCGACTGTCTCAGACCGTCTGTCTCAGACCGTCTGTCTCAGACCGTCTGTCTCAGACCGTCTGTCTCAGGCCGTCTGTCTCAGACCGTCTGTCTCGGGCCGTCTGTCTCGGGCCGTCTGTCTCAGACCGTCTGTGTCAGGCCGCCTGTCTCAGTCCGTCTGTCTCCGTTCGTCTGTCTCAGTCCGTCTGTCTCAGTCCGTCTGTCTCAGTCCGTCTGTCTCAGCCCGTCTGTCTCAGTCCGTCTGTCTCAGTCCGTCTGTCTCAGTCCGTCTGTCTCAGTAAGTCTGTCTCCGTTCGTCTGTCTCCGACCGACTGTCTCAGACCGTCTGTGTCAAACCGTCTGTCTGAGACCCTCTGTCTCGATCCGTCTATCTCATACCGTCTGTCTCAGACCATCTGTCTCAGACCGTCTGTCTCAGTCCGTCTGTCTCAGTCCGTCTGTCTCAGTCGGTCTGTCTCAGTCCGTCTGTCTCCGTTCGACTGTCTCAGTCCGTCTGTCTCAGTCCGTCTGTCTCAGTCCGTCTGTCTCCGTTCGACTGTCTCAGACCGTCTGTCTCAGTCCGTCTATCTCAGACCGTCTGTCTCGGGCTGTCTGTCTCAGTCCGTCTGTCTCAGTCCGTCTGTCTCAATCCGTCTGTCTCAGGCCGTCTGTCTCAGACCGTCTGTCTCAGGCCGTCTGTCTCAGTCCGTCTGTCTCAAACCGTCTGTCTCACACCGTCTGTCTCAGACCGTCTGTCTCGATCCGTCTGTCTCATACCGTCTGTCTCAGACCGTCTGTCTCAGACCGCCTGTCTCAGACCGCCTGTCTCAGACCGTCTGTCTCAGACCCTCTGTCTCGATCCGTTTGTCTCATACCGTCTGTCTCAGACCGTCTGTCTCAGACCGCCTGTCTCAGACCGTCTGTCTCAGTCCGTCTGTCTCCGTTCGTCTGTCTCCGACCGACTGTCTCAGACCGTCTGTATCAAACAGTCTGTCTGAGACCCTCTGTCTCGATCCGTCTGTATCATACCGTCTGTCTCAGACCATCTGTCTCAGACCGTCTGTCTCAGACCGTCTGTCTCAGGCCGTCTGTCTCTGTCCGTCTGTCTCAGACCGTCTGTCTCAAACCGTCTGTCTCAGACCGTCTGTCTCAGGCCGTCTGTGTCAGTCCGTCTGTCTCAGTCCGTCTGTCTCAGTCCGTCTGTCTCACTCCGTCTGTCTCAGTCCGTCTGTCTCAGTAAGTCTGTCTCCGTTCGTTTGTCTCAGACCGACTGTCTCAGACCGACTGTCTCAGACCGTCTGTCTCAGACCGTCTGTCTCAGGCCGTCTGTCTCAGACCGTCTGTCTCGGGCCGTCTGTCTGAGACCGACTGTCTCAGACCGTCTATCTCAGACCGTCTGTCTCAGACCGTCTGTCTCAGACCGTCTGTTTCAGGCCGTCTGTCTCAGACCGTCTGTCTCGGGCCGTCTGTCTCGGGCCGTCTGTCTCAGACCGTCTGTGTCAGGCCGTCTGTCTCAGTCCGTCTGTCTCCGTTTGTCTGTCTCAGTCCGTCTGTCTCAGTCCGTCTGTCTCAGTCCGTCTGTCTCAGTCCGTCTGTCTCAGCCCGTCTGTCTCAGTCCGTCTGTCTCAGTCCGTCTGTCTCAGTCCGTCTGTCTCAGTAAGTCTGTCTCCGTTCGTCTGTCTCCGACCGACTGTCTCAGACCGTCTGTCTCGGGCCGTCTGTCTCACTCCGTCTGTCTCAGACCGTCTGTCTCAGACCGTCTGTCTCAGACCGTCTGTCTCAGACCGTCTGTCTCAGACCGTCTGTCTCAGGCCGTCTGTCTCAGACCGTCTGTCTCGGGCCGTCTGTCTCGGGCCGTCTGTCTCAGACCGTCTGTCTCAGGCCGTCTGTCTCAGTCCGTCTGTCTCCGTTCGTCTGTCTCAGTCCGTCTGTCTCAGTCCGTCTGTCTCAGTCCGTCTGTCTCAGCCCGTCTGTCTCAGTCCGTCTGTCTCAGTCCGTCTGTCTCAGTCCGTCTGTCTCAGTAAGTCTGTCTCCGTTCGTCTGTCTCCGACCGACTGTCTCAGACCGTCTGTATCAAACCGTCTGTCTGAGACCCTCTGTCTCGATCCGTCTATCTCATACCGTCTGTCTCAGACCATCTGTCTCAGACCGTCTGTCTCAGACTGTCTGTCTCAGGCCGTCTGTCTCAGACCGCCTGTTTCTGAGCGCCTGTCTGAGACCGTCTGTCGCAGACCCTCTTTCTCGATCCGTCTGTCTCATACCGTCTGTCTCAGTCCGTCTGTCTCAGCCCGTCTGTCTCAGTCCGTCTGTCTCAGTCCGTCTGTCTCAGTCCGTCTGTCTCAGTAAGTCTGTCTCCGTCTGTCTGTCTCCGACCGACTGTCTCAGACCGTCTGTATCAAACCGTCTGTCTGAGACCCTCTGTCTCGATCCGTCTATCTCATACCGTCCGTCTCAGACCGTCCGTCTTAGACCGTCTGTCTCAGACCATCTGTCTCAGACCGCCTGTCTCTGTCCGTCTGTCTCAGACTGTCTGTCTCAGTCCGTCTGTATCAGTCCGTCTGTCTCCGTTCGTCTGTCTCAGGCCGACTGTCTCAGACCGTCTGTCTCAAACCGTCTGTCTCAGACCGTCTGTCGCAGACCCTCTGTCTCGATCCGTCTGTCTCATACCGTCTGTCTCAGACCGTCTGTCTGAGACCGTCTGTCTGAGACCGACTGTCTCAAACCGTCTGTCTGAGACCGTCTGTCGCAGACCCTCTGTCTCGATCCGTCTGTCTCATACCGTCTGTCTCAGACCGTCTGTCTCAGACCGCCTGTCTCAGACCGCCTGTCTCAGACCGTCTGTCTCAGACCGTCTGTCTCAGGCCGTCTGTCTCAGACCGTCTGTCTCGGGCCGTCTGTCTCAGTCCGTCTGTCTCAGTCCGTCTGTCTCAGTCCGTCTGTCTCCGTTCGACTGTCTCAGACCGACTGTCACAGACCGTCTGTCTCAAACCGTCTGTCTCAGACCGTCTGTCTCAGGCCGTCTGTCTCAGTCCGTCTATCTCAGACCGTCTGTCTCGGGCTGTCTGTCTCAGTCCGTCTGTCTCAGTCCGTCTGTCTCAGTCCGTCTGTCTCAGACCGTCTGTCTCAGACCGTCTGTCTCAGACCGTCTGTCTCAGACCGTCTGTCTCAGACCGTCTGTCTCAGGCCGTCTGTCTCAGACCGTCTGTCTCGGGCCGTCTGTCTGAGACCGACTGTCTCAGACCGTCTGTCTCAGACCGTCTGTCTCAGACCGTCTGTCTCAGACCGTCTGTCTCAGGCCGTCTGTCTCAGACCGTCTGTCTCGGGCCGTCTGTCTCGGGCCGTCTGTCTCAGACCGTCTGTGTCAGGCCGCCTGTCTCAGTCCGTCTGTCTCCGTTCGTCTGTCTCAGTCCGTCTGTCTCAGTCCGTCTGTCTCAGTCCGTCTGTCTCAGCCCGTCTGTCTCAGTCCGTCTGTCTCAGTCCGTCTGTCTCAGTCCGTCTGTCTCAGTAAGTCTGTCTCCGTTCGTCTGTCTCCGACCGACTGTCTCAGACCGTCTGTGTCGAACCGTCTGTCTGAGACCCTCTGTCTCGATCCGTCTATCTCATACCGTCTGTCTCAGACCATCTGTCTCAGACCGTCTGTCTCAGTCCGTCTGTCTCAGTCCGTCTGTCTCAGTCCGTCTGTCTCAGTCCGTCTGTCTCAGTCCGTCTGTCTCAGTCCGTCTGTCTCCGTTCGACTGTCTCAGTCCGTCTGTCTCAGTCCGTCTGTCTCAGTCCGTCTGTCTCCGTTCGACTGTCTCAGACCGTCTGTCTCAGTCCGTCTATCTCAGACCGTCTGTCTCGGGCTGTCTGTCTCAGTCCGTCTGTCTCAGTCCGTCTGTCTCAATCCGTCTGTCTCAGGCCGTCTGTCTCAGACCGTCTGTCTCAGGCCGTCTGTCTCAGTCCGTCTGTCTCAAACCGTCTGTCTCACACCGTCTGTCTCAGACCGTCTGTCTCGATCCGTCTGTCTCATACCGTCTGTCTCAGACCGTCTGTCTCAGACCGCCTGTCTCAGACCGCCTGTCTCAGACCGTCTGTCTCAGACCCTCTGTCTCGATCCGTTTGTCTCATACCGTCTGTCTCAGACCGTCTGTCTCAGACCGCCTGTCTCAGACCGTCTGTCTCAGTCCGTCTGTCTCCGTTCGTCTGTCTCCGACCGACTGTCTCAGACCGTCTGTATCAAACAGTCTGTCTGAGACCCTCTGTCTCGATCCGTCTGTATCATACCGTCTGTCTCAGACCATCTGTCTCAGACCGTCTGTCTCAGACCGTCTGTCTCAGGCCGTCTGTCTCTGTCCGTCTGTCTCAGACCGTCTGTCTCAAACCGTCTGTCTCAGACCGTCTGTCTCAGGCCGTCTGTGTCAGTCCGTCTGTCTCAGTCCGTCTGTCTCAGTCCGTCTGTCTCACTCCGTCTGTCTCAGTCCGTCTGTCTCAGTAAGTCTGTCTCCGTTCGTTTGTCTCAGACCGACTGTCTCAGACCGTCTGTCTCAAACCGTCTGTCTCACACCGTGTGTCTCAGACCGTCTGTCTGAGACCGTCTGTCTCAGACCATCTATCTCAGACCGTCTGTCTCAGACCGTCTGTCTCAGACTGTCTGTCTCAGGCCGTCTGTCTCAGACTGTCTGTCTCAGACCGTCTGTCTCAGACCGTCTGTCTCAGACCGTCTGTCTCAGGCTGTCTGTCTCAGACCGTCTGTCTCGGGCCGTCTGTCTCAGACCGCCTGTCTCAGACCGTCTGTCTCAGACCGTCTGTCTCAGGCCGTCTGTCTCAGACCGTCTGTCTCGGGCCGTCTGTCTCAGTCCGTCTGTCTCAGTCCGTCTGTCTCAGTCCGTCTGTCTCCGTTCGACTGTCTCAGACCGACTGTCACAGACCATCTGTCTCAAACCGTCTGTCTCAGACCATCTGTCTCAGGCCGTCTGTCTCAGTCCGTCTATCTCAGACCGTCTGTCTCGGGCTGTCTGTCTCAGTCCGTCTGTCTCAGTCCGTCTGTCTCAGTCCGTCTGTCTCAGACCGTCTGTCTGAGACCGTCTGTCTCAGACCGTCTGTCTCAGACCGTCTGTCTCAGGCCGTCTGTCTCAGACCGTCTGTCTCGGGCCGTCTGTCTGAGACCGACTGTCTCAGACCGTCTATCTCAGACCGTCTGTCTCAGACCGTCTGTCTCAGACCGTCTGTCTCAGGCCGTCTGTCTCAGACCGTCTGTCTCGGGCCGTCTGTCTCGGGCCGTCTGTCTCAGACCGTCTGTGTCAGGCCGTCTGTCTCAGTCCGTCTGTCTCCGTTTGTCTGTCTCAGTCCGTCTGTCTCAGTCCGGCTGTCTCAGTCCGTCTGTCTCAGTCCGTCTGTCTCAGCCCGTCTGTCTCAGTCCGTCTGTCTCAGTCCGTCTGTCTCGGTCCGTCTGTCTCAGTAAGTCTGTCTCCGTTCGTCTGTCTCCGACCGACTGTCTCAGACCGTCTGTCTCGGGCCGTCTGTCTCACTCCGTCTGTCTCAGACCGTCTGTCTCAGACCGTCTGTCTCAGACCGTCTGTCTCAGACCGTCTGTCTCAGGCCGTCTGTCTCAGACCGTCTGTCTCGGGCCGTCTGTCTCGGGCCGTCTGTCTCAGACCGTCTGTCTCAGGCCGTCTGTCTCAGTCCGTCTGTCTCCGTTCGTCTGTCTCAGTCCGTCTGTCTCAGTCCGTCTGTCTCAGTCCGTCTGTCTCAGCCCGTCTGTCTCAGTCCGTCTGTCTCAGTCCGTCTGTCTCAGTCCGTCTGTCTCAGTAAGTCTGTCTCCGTTCGTCTGTCTCCGACCGACTGTCTCAGACCGTCTGTATCAAACCGTCTGTCTGAGACCCTCTGTCTCGATCCGTCTATCTCATACCGTCTGTCTCAGACCATCTGTCTCAGACCGTCTGTCTCAGACTGTCTGTCTCAGGCCGTCTGTCTCAGACCGCCTGTTTCTGAGCGCCTGTCTGAGACCGTCTGTCGCAGACCCTCTGTCTCGATCCGTCTGTCTCATACCGTCTGTCTCAGTCCGTCTATCTCAGCCCGTCTGTCTCAGTCCGTCTGTCTCAGTCCGTCTGTCTCAGTCCGTCTGTCTCAGTAAGTCTGTCTCCGTCTGTCTGTCTCCGACCGACTGTCTCAGACCGTCTGTATCAAACCGTCTGTCTGAGACCCTCTGTCTCGATCCGTCTATCTCATACCGTCTGTCTCAGACCGTCCGTCTTAGACCGTCTGTCTCAGACCATCTGTCTCAGACCGCCTGTCTCTGTCCGTCTGTCTCAGACTGTCTGTCTCAGTCCGTCTGTATCAGTCCGTCTGTCTCCGTTCGTCTGTCTCAGGCCGACTGTCTCAGACCGTCTGTCTCAAACCGTCTGTCTCAGACCGTCTGTCGCAGACCCTCTGTCTCGATCCGTCTGTCTCATACCGTCTGTCTCAGACCGTCTGTCTGAGACCGTCTGTCTGAGACCGACTGTCTCAAACCGTCTGTCTGAGACCGTCTGTCGCAGACCCCCTGTCTCGATCCGTCTGTCTCATACCGTCTGTCTCAGACCGTCTGTCTCAGACCGCCTGTCTCAGACCGCCTGTCTCAGACCGTCTGTCTCAGACCGTCTGTCTCAGGCCGTCTGTCTCAGACCGTCTGTCTCGGGCCGCCTGTCTCAGTCCGTCTGTCTCAGTCCGTCTGTCTCCGTTCGACTGTCTCAGACCGACTGTCACAGACCGTCTGTCTCAAACCGTCTGTCTCAGACCGTCTGTCTCAGGCCGTCTGTCTCAGTCCGTCTATCTCAGACCGTCTGTCTCGGGCTGTCTGTCTCAGTCCGTCTGTCTCAGTCCGTCTGTCTCAGTCCGTCTGTCTCAGACCGTCTGTCTCAGACCGTCTGTCTCAGACCGTCTGTCTCAGACCGTCTGTCTCAGACCGTCTGTCTCAGGCCGTCTGTCTCAGACCGTCTGTCTCGGGCCGTCTGTCTGAGACCGACTGTCTCAGACCGTCTGTCTCAGACCGTCTGTCTCAGACCGTCTGTCTCAGACCGTCTGTCTCAGGCCGTCTGTCTCAGACCGTCTGTCTCGGGCCGTCTGTCTCGGGCCGTCTGTCTCAGACCGTCTGTGTCAGGCCGCCTGTCTCAGTCCGTCTGTCTCCGTTCGTCTGTCTCAGTCCGTCTGTCTCAATCCGTCTGTCTCAGTCCGTCTGTCTCAGCCCGTCTGTCTCAGTCCGTCTGTCTCAGTCCGTCTGTCTCAGTCCGTCTGTCTCAGTAAGTCTGTCTCCGTTCGTCTGTCTCCGACCGACTGTCTCAGACCGTCTGTGTCAAACCGTCTGTCTGAGACCCTCTGTCTCGATCCGTCTATCTCATACCGTCTGTCTCAGACCATCTGTCTCAGACCGTCTGTCTCAGTCCGTCTGTCTCAGTCCGTCTGTCTCAGTCCGTCTGTCTCAGTCCGTCTGTCTCCGTTCGACTGTCTCAGTCCGTCTGTCTCAGTCCGTCTGTCTCAGTCCGTCTGTCTCCGTTCGACTGTCTCAGACCGTCCGTCTCAGTCCGTCTATCTCAGACCGTCTGTCTCGGGCTGTCTGTCTCAGTCCGTCTGTCTCAGTCCGTCTGTCTCAATCCGTCTGTCTCAGGCCGTCTGTCTCAGACCGTCTGTCTCAGGCCGTCTGTCTCAGTCCGTCTGTCTCAAACCGTCTGTCTCACACCGTCTGTCTCAGACCGTCTGTCTCGATCCGTCTGTCTCATACCGTCTGTCTCAGACCGTCTGTCTCAGACCGCCTGTCTCAGACCGCCTGTCTCAGACCGTCTGTCTGAGACCCTCTGTCTCGATCCGTCTGTATCATACCGTCTGTCTCAGACCATCTGTCTCAGACCGTCTGTCTCAGACCGTCTGTCTCAGGCCGTCTGTCTCTGTCCGTCTGTCTCAGACCGTCTGTCTCAAACCGTCTGTCTCAGACCGTCTGTCTCAGGCCGTCTGTGTCAGTCCGTCTGTCTCAGTCCGTCTGTCTCAGTCCGTCTGTCTCACTCCGTCTGTCTCAGTCCGTCTGTCTCAGTAAGTCTGTCTCCGTTCGTTTGTCTCAGACCGACTGTCTCAGACCGTCTGTCTCAAACCGTCTGTCTCACACCGTGTGTCTCAGACCGTCTGTCTGAGACCGTCTGTCTCAGACCATCTGTCTCAGACCGTCTGTCTCAGACCGTCTGTCTCAGACTGTCTGTCTCAGGCCGTCTGTCTCAGACTGTCTGTCTCAGACCGTCTGTCTCAGACCGTCTGTCTCAGACCGTCTGTCTCAGGCTGTCTGTCTCAGACCGTCTGTCTCGGGCCGTCTGTCTCAGACCGCCTGTCTCAGACCGTCTGTCTCAGACCGTCTGTCTCAGGCCGTCTGTCTCAGACCGTCTGTCTCGGGCCGTCTGTCTCAGTCCGTCTGTCTCAGTCCGTCTGTCTCAGTCCGTCTGTCTCCGTTCGACTGTCTCAGACCGACTGTCACAGACCATCTGTCTCAAACCGTCTGTCTCAGACCATCTGTCTCAGGCCGTCTGTCTCAGTCCGTCTATCTCAGACCGTCTGTCTCGGGCTGTCTGTCTCAGTCCGTCTGTCTCAGGCCGTCTGTCTCAGACCGTGTGTCTCGGGCCGTCTGTCTGAGACCGACTGTCTCAGACCGTCTATCTCAGACCGTCTGTCTCAGACCGTCTGTCTCAGACCGTCTGTTTCAGGCCGTCTGTCTCAGACCGTCTGTCTCGGGCCGTCTGTCTCGGGCCGTCTGTCTCAGACCGTCTGTGTCAGGCCGTCTGCCTCAGTCCGTCTGTCTCCGTTTGTCTGTCTCAGTCCGTCTGTCTCAGTCCGTCTGTCTCAGTCCGTCTGTCTCAGTCCGTCTGTCTCAGCCCGTCTGTCTCAGTCCGTCTGTCTCAGTCCGTCTGTCTCAGTCCGTCTGTCTCAGTAAGTCTGTCTCCGTTCGTCTGTCTCCGACCGACTGTCTCAGACCGTCTGTCTCGGGCCGTCTGTCTCACTCCGTCTGTCTCAGACCGTCTGTCTCAGACCGTCTGTCTCAGACCGTCTGTCTCAGACCGTCTGTCTCAGACCGTCTGTCTCAGGCCGTCTGTCTCAGACCGTCTGTCTCGGGCCGTCTGTCTCGGGCCGTCTGTCTCAGACCGTCTGTCTCAGGCCGTCTGTCTCAGTCCGTCTGTCTCCGTTCGTCTGTCTCAGTCCGTCTGTCTCAGTCCGTCTGTCTCAGTCCGTCTGTCTCAGCCCGTCTGTCTCAGTCCGTCTGTCTCAGTCCGTCTGTCTCAGTCCGTCTGTCTCAGTAAGTCTGTCTCCGTTCGTCTGTCTCCGACCGACTGTCTCAGACCGTCTGTATCAAACCGTCTGTCTGAGACCCTCTGTCTCGATCCGTCTATCTCATACCGTCTGTCTCAGACCATCTGTCTCAGACCGTCTGTCTCAGACTGTCTGTCTCAGGCCGTCTGTCTCAGACCGCCTGTTTCTGAGCGCCTGTCTGAGACCGTCTGTCGCAGACCCTCTGTCTCGATCCGTCTGTCTCATACCGTCTGTCTCAGTCCGTCTGTCTCAGCCCGTCTGTCTCAGTCCGTCTGTCTCAGTCCGTCTGTCTCAGTCCGTCTGTCTCAGTAAGTCTGTCTCCGTCTGTCTGTCTCCGACCGACTGTCTCAGACCGTCTGTATCAAACCGTCTGTCTGAGACCCTCTGTCTCGATCCGTCTATCTCATACCGTCCGTCTCAGACCGTCCGTCTTAGACCGTCTGTCTCAGACCATCTGTCTCAGACCGCCTGTCTCTGTCCGTCTGTCTCAGACTGTCTGTCTCAGTCCGTCTGTATCAGTCCGTCTGTCTCCGTTCGTCTGTCTCAGGCCGACTGTCTCAGACCGTCTGTCTCAAACCGTCTGTCTCAGACCGTCTGTCGCAGACCCTCTGTCTCGATCCGTCTGTCTCATACCGTCTGTCTCAGACCGTCTGTCTGAGACCGTCTGTCTGAGACCGACTGTCTCAAACCGTCTGTCTGAGACCGTCTGTCGCAGACCCTCTGTCTCGATCCGTCTGTCTCATACCGTCTGTCTCAGACCGTCTGTCTCAGACCGCCTGTCTCAGACCGCCTGTCTCAGACCGTCTGTCTCAGACCGTCTGTCTCAGGCCGTCTGTCTCAGACCGTCTGTCTCGGGCCGTCTGTCTCAGTCCGTCTGTCTCAGTCCGTCTGTCTCAGTCCGTCTGTCTCCGTTCGACTGTCTCAGACCGACTGTCACAGACCGTCTGTCTCAAACCGTCTGTCTCAGACCGTCTGTCTCAGGCCGTCTGTCTCAGTCCGTCTATCTCAGACCGTCTGTCTCGGGCTGTCTGTCTCAGTCCGTCTGTCTCTGTCCGTCTGTCTCAGTCCGTCTGTCTCAGACCGTCTGTCTCAGACCGTCTGTCTCAGACCGTCTGTCTCAGACCGTCTGTCTCAGACCGTCTGTCTCAGGCCGTCTGTCTCAGACCGTCTGTCTCGGGCCGTCTGTCTGAGACCGACTGTCTCAGACCGTCTGTCTCAGACCGTCTGTCTCAGACCGTCTGTCTCAGACCGTCTGTCTCAGGCCGTCTGTCTCAGACCGTCTGTCTCGGGCCGTCTGTCTCGGGCCGTCTGTCTCAGACCGTCTGTGTCAGGCCGCCTGTCTCAGTCCGTCTGTCTCCGTTCGTCTGTCTCAGTCCGTCTGTCTCAGTCCGTCTGTCTCAGTCCGTCTGTCTCAGCCCGTCTGTCTCAGTCCGTCTGTCTCAGTCCGTCTGTCTCAGTCCGTCTGTCTCAGTAAGTCTGTCTCCGTTCGTCTGTCTCCGACCGACTGTCTCAGACCGTCTGTGTCAAACCGTCTGTCTGAGACCCTCTGTCTCGATCCGTCTATCTCATACCGTCTGTCTCAGACCATCTGTCTCAGACCGTCTGTCTCAGTCCGTCTGTCTCAGTCCGTCTGTCTCAGTCGGTCTGTCTCAGTCCGTCTGTCTCCGTTCGACTGTCTCAGTCCGTCTGTCTCAGTCCGTCTGTCTCAGTCCGTCTGTCTCCGTTCGACTGTCTCAGACCGTCTGTCTCAGTCCGTCTATCTCAGACCGTCTGTCTCGGGCTGTCTGTCTCAGTCCGTCTGTCTCAGTCCGTCTGTCTCAATCCGTCTGTCTCAGGCCGTCTGTCTCAGACCGTCTGTCTCAGGCCGTCTGTCTCAGTCCGTCTGTCTCAAACCGTCTGTCTCACACCGTCTGTCTCAGACCGTCTGTCTCGATCCGTCTGTCTCATACCGTCTGTCTCAGACCGTCTGTCTCAGACCGCCTGTCTCAGACCGCCTGTCTCAGACCGTCTGTCTCAGACCCTCTGTCTCGATCCGTTTGACTCATACCGTCTGTCTCAGACCGTCTGTCTCAGACCGCCTGTCTCAGACCGTCTGTCTCAGTCCGTCTGTCTCCGTTCGTCTGTCTCCGACCGACTGTCTCAGACCGTCTGTATCAAACAGTCTGTCTGAGACCCTCTGTCTCGATCCGTCTGTATCATACCGTCTGTCTCAGACCATCTGTCTCAGACCGTCTGTCTCAGACCGTCTGTCTCAGGCCGTCTGTCTCTGTCCGTCTGTCTCAGACCGTCTGTCTCAAACCGTCTGTCTCAGACCGTCTGTCTCAGGCCGTCTGTGTCAGTCCGTCTGTCTCAGTCCGTCTGTCTCAGTCCGTCTGTCTCACTCCGTCTGTCTCAGTCCGTCTGTCTCAGTAAGTCTGTCTCCGTTCGTTTGTCTCAGACCGACTGTCTCAGACCGTCTGTCTCAGACCGTCTGTCTCAGACCGTCTGTCTCAGGCCGTCTGTCTCAGACCGTCTGTCTCGGGCCGTCTGTCTGAGACCGACTGTCTCAGACCGTCTATCTCAGACCGTCTGTCTCAGACCGTCTGTCTCAGACCGTCTGTTTCAGGCCGTCTGTCTCAGACCGTCTGTCTCGGGCCGTCTGTCTCGGGCCGTCTGTCTCAGACCGTCTGTGTCAGGCCGTCTGTCTCAGTCCGTCTGTCTCCGTTTGTCTGTCTCAGTCCGTCTGTCTCAGTCCGTCTGTCTCAGTCCGTCTGTCTCAGTCCGTCTGTCTCAGCCCGTCTGTCTCAGTCCGTCTGTCTCAGTCCGTCTGTCTCAGTCCGTCTGTCTCAGTAAGTCTGTCTCCGTTCGTCTGTCTCCGACCGACTGTCTCAGACCGTCTGTCTCGGGCCGTCTGTCTCACTCCGTCTGTCTCAGACCGTCTGTCTCAGACCGTCTGTCTCAGACCGTCTGTCTCAGACCGTCTGTCTCAGACCGTCTGTCTCAGGCCGTCTGTCTCAGACCGTCTGTCTCGGGCCGTCTGTCTCGGGCCGTCTGTCTCAGACCGTCTGTCTCAGGCCGTCTGTCTCAGTCCGTCTGTCTCCGTTCGTCTGTCTCAGTCCGTCTGTCTCAGTCCGTCTGTCTCAGTCCGTCTGTCTCAGCCCGTCTGTCTCAGTCCGTCTGTCTCAGTCCGTCTGTCTCAGTCCGTCTGTCTCAGTAAGTCTGTCTCCGTTCGTCTGTCTCCGACCGACTGTCTCAGACCGTCTGTATCAAACCGTCTGTCTGAGACCCTCTGTCTCGATCCGTCTATCTCATACCGTCTGTCTCAGACCATCTGTCTCAGACCGTCTGTCTCAGACTGTCTGTCTCAGGCCGTCTGTCTCAGACCGCCTGTTTCTGAGCGCCTGTCTGAGACCGTCTGTCGCAGACCCTCTTTCTCGATCCGTCTGTCTCATACCGTCTGTCTCAGTCCGTCTGTCTCAGCCCGTCTGTCTCAGTCCGTCTGTCTCAGTCCGTCTGTCTCAGTCCGTCTGTCTCAGTAAGTCTGTCTCCGTCTGTCTGTCTCCGACCGACTGTCTCAGACCGTCTATATCAAACCGTCTGTCTGAGACCCTCTGTCTCGATCCGTCTATCTCATACCGTCCGTCTCAGACCGTCCGTCTTAGACCGTCTGTCTCAGACCATCTGTCTCAGACCGCCTGTCTCTGTCCGTCTGTCTCAGACTGTCTGTCTCAGTCCGTCTGTATCAGTCCGTCTGTCTCCGTTCGTCTGTCTCAGGCCGACTGTCTCAGACCGTCTGTCTCAAACCGCCTGTCTCAGACCGTCTGTCGCAGACCCTCTGTCTCGATCCGTCTGTCTCATACCGTCTGTCTCAGACCGTCTGTCTGAGACCGTCTGTCTGAGACCGACTGTCTCAAACCGTCTGTCTGAGACCGTCTGTCGCAGACCCTCTGTCTCGATCCGTCTGTCTCATACCGTCTGTCTCAGACCGTCTGTCTCAGACCGCCTGTCTCAGACCGCCTGTCTCAGACCGTCTGTCTCAGACCGTCTGTCTCAGACCGTCTGTTTCAGGCCGTCTGTCTCAGACCGTCTGTCTCGGGCCGTCTGTCTCGGGCCGTCTGTCTCAGACCGTCTGTCTCAGACCGTCTGTCTCAGACCGTCTGTCTCAGGCCGTCTGTCTCAGACCGTCTGTCTCGGGCCGTCTGTCTGAGACCGACTGTCTCAGACCGTCTATCTCAGACCGTCTGTCTCAGACCGTCTGTCTCAGACCGTCTGTTTCAGGCCGTCTGTCTCAGACCGTCTGTCTCGGGCCGTCTGTCTCGGGCCGTCTGTCTCGGGCCGTCTGTCTCAGACCGTCTGTGTCAGGCCGTCTGTCTCAGTCCGTCTGTCTCCGTTTGTCTGTCTCAGTCCGTCTGTCTCAGTCCGTCTGTCTCAGTCCGTCTGTCTCAGTCCGTCTGTCTCAGCCCGTCTGTCTCAGTCCGTCTGTCTCAGTCCGTCTGTCTCAGTCCGTCTGTCTCAGTAAGTCTGTCTCCGTTCGTCTGTCTCCGACCGACTGTCTCAGACCGTCTGTGTCAAACCGTCTGTCTGAGACCCTCTGTCTCGATCCGTCTATCTCATACCGTCTGTCTCAGACCATCTGTCTCAGACCGTCTGTCTCAGTCCGTCTGTCTCAGTCCGTCTGTCTCAGTCCGTCTGTCTCAGTCCGTCTGTCTCCGTTCGACTGTCTCAGTCCGTCTGTCTCAGTCCGTCTGTCTCAGTCCGTCTGTCTCCGTTCGACTGTCTCAGACCGTCCGTCTCAGTCCGTCTATCTCAGACCGTCTGTCTCGGGCTGTCTGTCTCAGTCCGTCTGTCTCAGTCCGTCTGTCTCAATCCGTCTGTCTCAGGCCGTCTGTCTCAGACCGTCTGTCTCAGGCCGTCTGTCTCAGTCCGTCTGTCTCAAACCGTCTGTCTCACACCGTCTGTCTCAGACCGTCTGTCTCGATCCGTCTGTCTCATACCGTCTGTCTCAGACCGTCTGTCTCAGACCGCCTGTCTCAGACCGCCTGTCTCAGACCGTCTGTCTCAGACCCTCTGTCTCGATCCGTTTGTCTCATACCGTCTGTCTCAGACCGTCTGTCTCAGACCGCCTGTCTCAGACCGTCTGTCTCAGTCCGTCTGTCTCCGTTCGTCTGTCTCCGACCGACTGTCTCAGACCGTCTGTATCAAACAGTCTGTCTGAGACCCTCTGTCTCGATCCGTCTGTATCATACCGTCTGTCTCAGACCATCTGTCTCAGACCGTCTGTCTCAGACCGTCTGTCTCAGGCCGTCTGTCTCTGTCCGTCTGTCTCAGACCGTCTGTCTCAAACCGTCTGTCTCAGACCGTCTGTCTCAGGCCGTCTGTGTCAGTCCGTCTGTCTCAGTCCGTCTGTCTCAGTCCGTCTGTCTCACTCCGTCTGTCTCAGTCCGTCTGTCTCAGTAAGTCTGTCTCCGTTCGTTTGTCTCAGACCGACTGTCTCAGACCGTCTGTCTCAAACCGTCTGTCTCACACCGTGTGTCTCAGACCGTCTGTCTGAGACCGTCTGTCTCAGACCATCTGTCTCAGACCGTCTGTCTCAGACCGTCTGTCTCAGACTGTCTGTCTCAGGCCGTCTGTCTCAGACTGTCTGTCTCAGACCGTCTGTCTCAGACCGTCTGTCTCAGACCGTCTGTCTCAGGCTGTCTGTCTCAGACCGTCTGTCTCGGGCCGTCTGTCTCAGACCGCCTGTCTCAGACCGTCTGTCTCAGACCGTCTGTCTCAGGCCGTCTGTCTCAGACCGTCTGTCTCGGGCCGTCTGTCTCAGTCCGTCTGTCTCAGTCCGTCTGTCTCAGTCCGTCTGTCTCCGTTCGACTGTCTCAGACCGACTGTCACAGACCATCTGTCTCAAACCGTCTGTCTCAGACCATCTGTCTCAGGCCGTCTGTCTCAGTCCGTCTATCTCAGACCGTCTGTCTCGGGCTGTCTGTCTCAGTCCGTCTGTCTCAGGCCGTCTGTCTCAGACCGTGTGTCTCGGGCCGTCTGTCTGAGACCGACTGTCTCAGACCGTCTATCTCAGACCGTCTGTCTCAGACCGTCTGTCTCAGACCGTCTGTTTCAGGCCGTCTGTCTCAGACCGTCTGTCTCGGGCCGTCTGTCTCGGGCCGTCTGTCTCAGACCGTCTGTGTCAGGCCGTCTGTCTCAGTCCGTCTGTCTCCGTTTGTCTGTCTCAGTCCGTCTGTCTCAGTCCGTCTGTCTCAGTCCGTCTGTCTCAGTCCGTCTGTCTCAGCCCGTCTGTCTCAGTCCGTCTGTCTCAGTCCGTCTGTCTCAGTCCGTCTGTCTCAGTAAGTCTGTCTCCGTTCGTCTGTCTCCGACCGACTGTCTCAGACCGTCTGTCTCGGGCCGTCTGTCTCACTCCGTCTGTCTCAGACCGTCTGTCTCAGACCGTCTGTCTCAGACCGTCTGTCTCAGACCGTCTGTCTCAGACCGTCTGTCTCAGGCCGTCTGTCTCAGACCGTCTGTCTCGGGCCGTCTGTCTCGGGCCGTCTGTCTCAGACCGTCTGTCTCAGGCCGTCTGTCTCAGTCCGTCTGTCTCCGTTCGTCTGTCTCAGTCCGTCTGTCTCAGTCCGTCTGTCTCAGTCCGTCTGTCTCAGCCCGTCTGTCTCAGTCCGTCTGTCTCAGTCCGTCTGTCTCAGTCCGTCTGTCTCAGTAAGTCTGTCTCCGTTCGTCTGTCTCCGACCGACTGTCTCAGACCGTCTGTATCAAACCGTCTGTCTGAGACCCTCTGTCTCGATCCGTCTATCTCATACCGTCTGTCTCAGACCATCTGTCTCAGACCGTCTGTCTCAGACTGTCTGTCTCAGGCCGTCTGTCTCAGACCGCCTGTTTCTGAGCGCCTGTCTGAGACCGTCTGTCGCAGACCCTCTGTCTCGATCCGTCTGTCTCATACCGTCTGTCTCAGTCCGTCTGTCTCAGCCCGTCTGTCTCAGTCCGTCTGTCTCAGTCCGTCTGTCTCAGTCCGTCTGTCTCAGTAAGTCTGTCTCCGTCTGTCTGTCTCCGACCGACTGTCTCAGACCGTCTGTATCAAACCGTCTGTCTGAGACCCTCTGTCTCGATCCGTCTATCTCATACCGTCCGTCTCAGACCGTCCGTCTTAGACCGTCTGTCTCAGACCATCTGTCTCAGACCGCCTGTCTCTGTCCGTCTGTCTCAGACTGTCTGTCTCAGTCCGTCTGTATCAGTCCGTCTGTCTCCGTTCGTCTGTCTCAGGCCGACTGTCTCAGACCGTCTGTCTCAAACCGTCTGTCTCAGACCGTCTGTCGCAGACCCTCTGTCTCGATCCGTCTGTCTCATACCGTCTGTCTCAGACCGTCTGTCTGAGACCGTCTGTCTGAGACCGACTGTCTCAAACCGTCTGTCTGAGACCGTCTGTCGCAGACCCTCTGTCTCGATCCGTCTGTCTCATACCGTCTGTCTCAGACCGTCTGTCTCAGACCGCCTGTCTCAGACCGCCTGTCTCAGACCGTCTGTCTCAGACCGTCTGTCTCAGGCCGTCTGTCTCAGACCGTCTGTCTCGGGCCGTCTGTCTCAGTCCGTCTGTCTCAGTCCGTCTGTCTCAGTCCGTCTGTCTCCGTTCGACTGTCTCAGACCGACTGTCACAGACCGTCTGTCTCAAACCGTCTGTCTCAGACCGTCTGTCTCAGGCCGTCTGTCTCAGTCCGTCTATCTCAGACCGTCTGTCTCGGGCTGTCTGTCTCAGTCCGTCTGTCTCTGTCCGTCTGTCTCAGTCCGTCTGTCTCAGACCGTCTGTCTCAGACCGTCTGTCTCAGACCGTCTGTCTCAGACCGTCTGTCTCAGACCGTCTGTCTCAGGCCGTCTGTCTCAGACCGTCTGTCTCGGGCCGTCTGTCTGAGACCGACTGTCTCAGACCGTCTGTCTCAGACCGTCTGTCTCAGACCGTCTGTCTCAGACCGTCTGTCTCAGGCCGTCTGTCTCAGACCGTCTGTCTCGGGCCGTCTGTCTCGGGCCGTCTGTCTCAGACCGTCTGTGTCAGGCCGCCTGTCTCAGTCCGTGTGTCTCCGTTCGTCTGTCTCAGTCCGTCTGTCTCAGTCCGTCTGTCTCAGTCCGTCTGTCTCAGCCCGTCTGTCTCAGTCCGTCTGTCTCAGTCCGTCTGTCTCAGTCCGTCTGTCTCAGTAAGTCTGTCTCCGTTCGTCTGTCTCCGACCGACTGTCTCAGACCGTCTGTGTCAAACCGTCTGTCTGAGACCCTCTGTCTCGATCCGTCTATCTCATACCGTCTGTCTCAGACCATCTGTCTCAGACCGTCTGTCTCAGTCCGTCTGTCTCAGTCCGTCTGTCTCAGTCGGTCTGTCTCAGTCCGTCTGTCTCCGTTCGACTGTCTCAGTCCGTCTGTCTCAGTCCGTCTGTCTCAGTCCGTCTGTCTCCGTTCGACTGTCTCAGACCGTCTGTCTCAGTCCGTCTATCTCAGACCGTCTGTCTCGGGCTGTCTGTCTCAGTCCGTCTGTCTCAGTCCGTCTGTCTCAATCCGTCTGTCTCAGGCCGTCTGTCTCAGACCGTCTGTCTCAGGCCGTCTGTCTCAGTCCGTCTGTCTCAAACCGTCTGTCTCACACCGTCTGTCTCAGACCGTCTGTCTCGATCCGTCTGTCTCATACCGTCTGTCTCAGACCGTCTGTCTCAGACCGCCTGTCTCAGACCGCCTGTCTCAGACCGTCTGTCTCAGACCCTCTGTCTCGATCCGTTTGTCTCATACCGTCTGTCTCAGACCGTCTGTCTCAGACCGCCTGTCTCAGACCGTCTGTCTCAGTCCGTCTGTCTCCGTTCGTCTGTCTCCGACCGACTGTCTCAGACCGTCTGTATCAAACAGTCTGTCTGAGACCCTCTGTCTCGATCCGTCTGTATCATACCGTCTGTCTCAGACCATCTGTCTCAGACCGTCTGTCTCAGACCGTCTGTCTCAGGCCGTCTGTCTCTGTCCGTCTGTCTCAGACCGTCTGTCTCAAACCGTCTGTCTCAGACCGTCTGTCTCAGGCCGTCTGTGTCAGTCCGTCTGTCTCAGTCCGTCTGTCTCAGTCCGTCTGTCTCACTCCGTCTGTCTCAGTCCGTCTGTCTCAGTAAGTCTGTCTCCGTTCGTTTGTCTCAGACCGACTGTCTCAGACCGTCTGTCTCAGACCGTCTGTCTCAGACCGTCTGTCTCAGGCCGTCTGTCTCAGACCGTCTGTCTCGGGCCGTCTGTCTGAGACCGACTGTCTCAGACCGTCTATCTCAGACCGTCTGTCTCAGACCGTCTGTCTCAGACCGTCTGTTTCAGGCCGTCTGTCTCAGACCGTCTGTCTCGGGCCGTCTGTCTCGGGCCGTCTGTCTCAGACCGTCTGTGTCAGGCCGTCTGTCTCAGTCCGTCTGTCTCCGTTTGTCTGTCTCAGTCCGTCTGTCTCAGTCCGTCTGTCTCAGTCCGTCTGTCTCAGTCCGTCTGTCTCAGCCCGTCTGTCTCAGTCCGTCTGTCTCAGTCCGTCTGTCTCAGTCCGTCTGTCTCAGTAAGTCTGTCTCCGTTCGTCTGTCTCCGACCGACTGTCTCAGACCGTCTGTCTCGGGCCGTCTGTCTCACTCCGTCTGTCTCAGACCGTCTGTCTCAGACCGTCTGTCTCAGACCGTCTGTCTCAGACCGTCTGTCTCAGACCGTCTGTCTCAGGCCGTCTGTCTCAGACCGTCTGTCTCGGGCCGTCTGTCTCGGGCCGTCTGTCTCAGACCGTCTGTCTCAGGCCGTCTGTCTCAGTCCGTCTGTCTCCGTTCGTCTGTCTCAGTCCGTCTGTCTCAGTCCGTCTGTCTCAGTCCGTCTGTCTCAGCCCGTCTGTCTCAGTCCGTCTGTCTCAGTCCGTCTGTCTCAGTCCGTCTGTCTCAGTAAGTCTGTCTCCGTTCGTCTGTCTCCGACCGACTGTCTCAGACCGTCTGTATCAAACCGTCTGTCTGAGACCCTCTGTCTCGATCCGTCTATCTCATACCGTCTGTCTCAGACCATCTGTCTCAGACCGTCTGTCTCAGACTGTCTGTCTCAGGCCGTCTGTCTCAGACCGCCTGTTTCTGAGCGCCTGTCTGAGACCGTCTGTCGCAGACCCTCTTTCTCGATCCGTCTGTCTCATACCGTCTGTCTCAGTCCGTCTGTCTCAGCCCGTCTGTCTCAGTCCGTCTGTCTCAGTCCGTCTGTCTCAGTCCGTCTGTCTCAGTAAGTCTGTCTCCGTCTGTCTGTCTCCGACCGACTGTCTCAGACCGTCTGTATCAAACCGTCTGTCTGAGACCCTCTGTCTCGATCCGTCTATCTCATACCGTCCGTCTCAGACCGTCCGTCTTAGACCGTCTGTCTCAGACCATCTGTCTCAGACCGCCTGTCTCTGTCCGTCTGTCTCAGACTGTCTGTCTCAGTCCGTCTGTATCAGTCCGTCTGTCTCCGTTCGTCTGTCTCAGGCCGACTGTCTCAGACCGTCTGTCTCAAACCGTCTGTCTCAGACCGTCTGTCGCAGACCCTCTGTCTCGATCCGTCTGTCTCATACCGTCTGTCTCAGACCGTCTGTCTGAGACCGTCTGTCTGAGACCGACTGTCTCAAACCGTCTGTCTGAGACCGTCTGTCGCAGACCCTCTGTCTCGATCCGTCTGTCTCATACCGTCTGTCTCAGACCGTCTGTCTCAGACCGCCTGTCTCAGACCGCCTGTCTCAGACCGTCTGTCTCAGACCGTCTGTCTCAGGCCGTCTGTCTCAGACCGTCTGTCTCGGGCCGTCTGTCTCAGTCCGTCTGTCTCAGTCCGTCTGTCTCAGTCCGTCTGTCTCCGTTCGACTGTCTCAGACCGACTGTCACAGACCGTCTGTCTCAAACCGTCTGTCTCAGACCGTCTGTCTCAGGCCGTCTGTCTCAGTCCGTCTATCTCAGACCGTCTGTCTCGGGCTGTCTGTCTCAGTCCGTCTGTCTCAGTCCGTCTGTCTCAGTCCGTCTGTCTCAGACCGTCTGTCTCAGACCGTCTGTCTCAGACCGTCTGTCTCAGACCGTCTGTCTCAGACCGTCTGTCTCAGGCCGTCTGTCTCAGACCGTCTGTCTCGGGCCGTCTGTCTGAGACCGACTGTCTCAGACCGTCTGTCTCAGACCGTCTGTCTCAGACCGTCTGTCTCAGACCGTCTGTCTCAGGCCGTCTGTCTCAGACCGTCTGTCTCGGGCCGTCTGTCTCGGGCCGTCTGTCTCAGACCGTCTGTGTCAGGCCGCCTGTCTCAGTCCGTCTGTCTCCGTTCGTCTGTCTCAGTCCGTCTGTCTCAGTCCGTCTGTCTCAGTCCGTCTGTCTCAGCCCGTCTGTCTCAGTCCGTCTGTCTCAGTCCGTCTGTCTCAGTCCGTCTGTCTCAGTAAGTCTGTCTCCGTTCGTCTGTCTCCGACCGACTGTCTCAGACCGTCTGTGTCGAACCGTCTGTCTGAGACCCTCTGTCTCGATCCGTCTATCTCATACCGTCTGTCTCAGACCATCTGTCTCAGACCGTCTGTCTCAGTCCGTCTGTCTCAGTCCGTCTGTCTCAGTCCGTCTGTCTCAGTCCGTCTGTCTCAGTCCGTCTGTCTCCGTTCGACTGTCTCAGTCCGTCTGTCTCAGTCCGTCTGTCTCAGTCCGTCTGTCTCCGTTCGACTGTCTCAGACCGTCTGTCTCAGTCCGTCTATCTCAGACCGTCTGTCTCGGGCTGTCTGTCTCAGTCCGTCTGTCTCAGTCCGTCTGTCTCAATCCGTCTGTCTCAGGCCGTCTGTCTCAGACCGTCTGTCTCAGGCCGTCTGTCTCAGTCCGTCTGTCTCAAACCGTCTGTCTCACACCGTCTGTCTCAGACCGTCTGTCTCGATCCGTCTGTCTCATACCGTCTGTCTCAGACCGTCTGTCTCAGACCGCCTGTCTCAGACCGCCTGTCTCAGACCGTCTGTCTCAGACCCTCTGTCTCGATCCGTTTGTCTCATACCGTCTGTCTCAGACCGTCTGTCTCAGACCGCCTGTCTCAGACCGTCTGTCTCAGTCCGTCTGTCTCCGTTCGTCTGTCTCCGACCGACTGTCTCAGACCGTCTGTATCAAACAGTCTGTCTGAGACCCTCTGTCTCGATCCGTCTGTATCATACCGTCTGTCTCAGACCATCTGTCTCAGACCGTCTGTCTCAGACCGTCTGTCTCAGGCCGTCTGTCTCTGTCCGTCTGTCTCAGACCGTCTGTCTCAAACCGTCTGTCTCAGACCGTCTGTCTCAGGCCGTCTGTGTCAGTCCGTCTGTCTCAGTCCGTCTGTCTCAGTCCGTCTGTCTCACTCCGTCTGTCTCAGTCCGTCTGTCTCAGTAAGTCTGTCTCCGTTCGTTTGTCTCAGACCGACTGTCTCAGACCGTCTGTCTCAAACCGTCTGTCTCACACCGTGTGTCTCAGACCGTCTGTCTCAGGCTGTCTGTCTCAGACCGTCTGTCTCGGGCCGTCTGTCTCGGGCCGTCTGTCTCAGACCGTCTGTCTCGGGCCGTCTGTCTCAGTCCGTCTGTCTCAGTCCGTCTGTCTCAGTCCGTCTGTCTCCGTTCGACTGTCTCAGACCGACTGTCACAGACCGTCTGTCTCAAACCGTCTGTCTCAGACCGTCTGTCGCAGACCCTCTGTCTCGATCCGTCTGTCTCATACCGTCTGTCTCAGACCGTCTGTCTCAGACCGCCTGTCTCAGACCGCCTGTCTCAGACCGTCTGTCTCAGACCGTCTGTCTCAGGCCGTCTGTCTCAGACCGTCTGTCTCGGGCCGTCTGTCTCAGTCCGTCTGTCTCAGTCCGTCTGTCTCAGTCCGTCTGTCTCCGTTCGACTGTCTCAGACCGACTGTCACAGACCGTCTGTCTCAAACCGTCTGTCTCAGACCGTCTGTCTCAGGCCGTCTGTCTCAGTCCGTCTATCTCAGACCGTCTGTCTCGGGCTGTCTGTCTCAGTCCGTCTGTCTCAGTCCGTCTGTCTCAGTCCGTCTGTCTCAGACCGTCTGTCTCAGACCGTCTGTCTCAGACCGTCTGTCTCAGACCGTCTGTCTCAGACCGTCTGTCTCAGGCCGTCTGTCTCAGACCGTCTGTCTCGGGCCGTCTGTCTGAGACCGACTGTCTCAGACCGTCTGTCTCAGACCGTCTGTCTCAGACCGTCTGTCTCAGACCGTCTGTCTCAGTCCGTCTGTCTCAGTCCGACTGTCTCAGACCGCCTGTCTCAGACCGTCTGTCTCAGACCGTCTGTCTCAGGCCGCCTGTCTCTGTCCGTCTGTCTCAGACCGTCTGTCTCAGTCCGTCTGTCTCCGTTCGTCTGTCTCCGACCGACTGTCTCAGACCGTCTGTATCAAACAGTCTGTCTGAGACCCTCTGTCTCGATCCGTCTGTATCATACCGTCTGTCTCAGACCATCTGTCTCAGACCGTCTGTCTCAGACCGTCTGTCTCAGGCCGTCTGTCTCTGTCCGTCTGTCTCAGACCGTCTGTCTCAAACCGTCTGTCTCAGACCGTCTGTCTCAGGCCGTCTGTGTCAGTCCGTCTGTCTCAGTCCGTCTGTCTCAGTCCGTCTGTCTCACTCCGTCTGTCTCAGTCCGTCTGTCTCAGTAAGTCTGTCTCCGTTCGTTTGTCTCAGACCGACTGTCTCAGACCGTCTGTCTCAAACCGTCTGTCTCACACCGTGTGTCTCAGACCGTCTGTCTCAGGCTGTCTGTCTCAGACCGTCTGTCTCGGGCCGTCTGTCTCGGGCCGTCTGTCTCAGACCGTCTGTCTCAGGCCGTCTGTCTCAGTCCGTCTGTCTCCGTTCGTCTGTCTCAGTCCGTCTGTCTCAGTCCGTCTGTCTCAGTCCGTCTGTCTCAGCCCGTCTGTCTCAGTCCGTCTGTCTCAGTCCGTCTGTCTCCGTCCGTCTGTCTCAGTAAGTCTGTCTCCGTCCGTCTGTCTCCGACCCTCTGTCTCAGACCGTCTGTATCAAACCGTCTGTCTGAGACCCTCTGTCTCGATCCGTCTATCTCATACCGTCTGTCTCAGACCATCTGTCTCAGACCGTCTGTCTCAGACTGTCTGTCTCAGGCCGTCTGTCTCAGACCGCCTGTTTCTGAGCGCCTGTCTGAGACCGTCTGTCGCAGACCCTCTGTCTCGATCCGTCTGTCTCATACCGTCTGTCTCAGTCCGTCTGTCTCAGCCCGTCTGTCTCAGTCCGTCTGTCTCAGTCCGTCTGTCTCAGTCCGTCTGTCTCAGTCCGTCTGTCTCAGTAAGTCTGTCTCCGTCTGTCTGTCTCCGACCGACTGTCTCAGACCGTCTGTATCAAACCGTCTGTCTGAGACCCTCTGTCTCGATCCGTCTATCTCATACCGTCTGTCTCAGACCATCTGTCTCAGACCGTCTGTCTCAGACCGTCTGTCTCAGACCATCTGTCTCAGACCGCCTGTCTCTGTCCGTCTGTCTCAGACTGTCTGTCTCAGTCCGTCTGTATCAGTCCGTCTGTCTCCGTTCGTCTGTCTGAGGCCGACTGTCTCAGACCGTCTGTCTCAAACCGCCTATCTCTGTCCGTCAGTCTCAGACCGTCTGTCTCAGACCATCTGTCTCAGACCGTCTGTCTCAGACCGTCTGTCTCAGGCCGTCTGTCTCTGTCCGTCTGTCTCAGACCGTCTGTCTCAAACCGTCTGTCTCAGACCGTCTGTCTCAGGCCGTCTGTGTCAGTCCGTCTGTCTCAGTCCGTCTGTCTCAGTCCGTCTGTCTCACTCCGTCTGTCTCAGTCCGTCTGTCTCAGTAAGTCTGTCTCCGTTCGTTTGTCTCAGACCGACTGTCTCAGACCGTCTGTCTCAAACCGTCTGTCTCACACCGTGTGTCTCAGACCGTCTGTCTGAGACCGTCTGTCTCAGACCATCTGTCTCAGACCGTCTGTCTCAGACCGTCTGTCTCAGACTGTCTGTCTCAGGCCGTCTGTCTCAGACTGTCTGTCTCAGACCGTCTGTCTCAGACCGTCTGTCTCAGGCTGTCTGTCTCAGACCGTCTGTCTCGGGCCGTCTGTCTCAGACCGCGTGTCTCAGACCGTCTGTCTCAGACCATCTGTCTCAGGCCGTCTGTCTCAGACCGTCTGTCTCGGGCCGTCTGTCTCAGTCCGTCTGTCTCAGTCCGTCTGTCTCAGTCCGTCTGTCTCCGTTCGACTGTCTCAGACCGACTGTCACAGACCATCTGTCTCAAACCGTCTGTCTCAGACCGTCTGTCTCAGGCCGTCTGTCTCAGTCCGTCTATCTCAGACCGTCTGTCTCGGGCTGTCTGTCTCAGTCCGTCTGTCTCAGTCCGTCTGTCTCAGTCCGTCTGTCTCAGACCGTCTGTCTGAGACCGTCTGTCTCAGACCGTCTGTCTCAGACCGTCTGTCTCAGGCCGTCTGTCTCAGACCGTCTGTCTCGGGCCGTCTGTCTGAGACCGACTGTCTCAGACCGTCTATCTCAGACCGTCTGTCTCAGACCGTCTGTCTCAGACCGTCTGTCTCAGGCCGTCTGTCTCAGACCGTCTGTCTCGGGCCGTCTGTCTCGGGCCGTCTGTCTCAGACCGTCTGTGTCAGGCCGTCTGTCTCCGTTTGTCTGTCTCAGTCCGTCTGTCTCAGTCCGTCTGTCTCAGTCCGTCTGTCTCAGTCCGTCTGTCTCAGCCCGTCTGTCTCAGTCCGTCTGTCTCAGTCCGTCTGTCTCAGTCCGTCTGTCTCAGTAAGTCTGTCTCCGTTCGTCTGTCTCCGACCGACTGTCTCAGACCGTCTGTCTCGGGCCGTCTGTCTCACTCCGTCTGTCTCAGACCGTCTGTCTCGGACCGTCTGTCTCAGACCGTCTGTCTCAGACCGTCTGTCTCAGACCGTCTGTCTCAGGCCGTCTGTCTCAGACCGTCTGTCTCGGGCCGTCTGTCTCGGGCCGTCTGTCTCAGACCGTCTGTCTCAGGCCGTCTGTCTCAGTCCGTCTGTCTCCGTTCGTCTGTCTCAGTCCGTCTGTCTCAGTCCGTCTGTCTCAGTCCGTCTGTCTCAGCCCGTCTGTCTCAGTCCGTCTGTCTCAGTCCGTCTGTCTCAGTCCGTCTGTCTCAGTAAGTCTGTCTCCGTTCGTCTGTCTCCGACCGACTGTCTCAGACCGTCTGTATCAAACAGTCTGTCTGAGACCCTCTGTCTCGATCCGTCTGTATCATACCGTCTGTCTCAGACCATCTGTCTCAGACCGTCTGTCTCAGACCGTCTGTCTCAGGCCGTCTGTCTCTGTCCGTCTGTCTCAGACCGTCTGTCTCAAACCGTCTGTCTCAGACCGTCTGTCTCAGGCCGTCTGTGTCAGTCCGTCTGTCTCAGTCCGTCTGTCTCAGTAAGTCTGTCTCCGTTCGTTTGTCTCAGACCGACTGTCTCAGACCGTCTGTCTCAAACCGTCTGTCTCACACCGTGTGTCTCAGACCGTCTGTCTGAGACCGTCTGTCTCAGACTGTCTGTCTCAGACCGTCTGTCTCAGACCGTCTGTCTCAGGCTGTCTGTCTCAGACCGTCTGTCTCGGGCCGTCTGTCTCAGACCGCGTGTCTCAGACCGTCTGTCTCAGACCGTCTGTCTCAGGCCGTCTGTCTCAGACCGTCTGTCTCGGGCCGTCTGTCTCAGTCCGTCTGTCTCAGTCCGTCTGTCTCAGTCCGTCTGTCTCCGTTCGACTGTCTCAGACCGACTGTCACAGACCATCTGTCTCAAACCGTCTGTCTCAGACCGTCTGTCTCAGGCCGTCTGTCTCAGTCCGTCTATCTCAGACCGTCTGTCTCGGGCTGTCTGTCTCAGTCCGTCTGTCTCAGTCCGTCTGTCTCAGTCCGTCTGTCTCAGACCGTCTGTCTGAGACCGTCTGTCTCAGACCGTCTGTCTCAGACCGTCTGTCTCAGGCCGTCTGTCTCAGACCGTCTGTCTCGGGCCGTCTGTCTGAGACCGACTGTCTCAGACCGTCTATCTCAGACCGTCTGTCTCAGACCGTCTGTCTCAGACCGTCTGTCTCAGGCCGTCTGTCTCAGACCGTCTGTCTCGGGCCGTCTGTCTCGGGCCGTCTGTCTCAGACCGTCTGTGTCAGGCCGTCTGTCTCCGTTTGTCTGTCTCAGTCCGTCTGTCTCAGTCCGTCTGTCTCAGTCCGTCTGTCTCAGTCCGTCTGTCTCAGCCCGTCTGTCTCAGTCCGTCTGTCTCAGTCCGTCTGTCTCAGTCCGTCTGTCTCAGTAAGTCTGTCTCCGTTCGTCTGTCTCCGACCGACTGTCTCAGACCGTCTGTCTCGGGCCGTCTGTCTCACTCCGTCTGTCTCAGACCGTCTGTCTCGGACCGTCTGTCTCAGACCGTCTGTCTCAGACCGTCTGTCTCAGACCGTCTGTCTCAGGCCGTCTGTCTCAGACCGTCTGTCTCGGGCCGTCTGTCTCGGGCCGTCTGTCTCAGACCGTCTGTCTCAGGCCGTCTGTCTCAGTCCGTCTGTCTCCGTTCGTCTGTCTCAGTCCGTCTGTCTCAGTCCGTCTGTCTCAGTCCGTCTGTCTCAGCCCGTCTGTCTCAGTCCGTCTGTCTCAGTCCGTCTGTCTCAGTCCGTCTGTCTCAGTAAGTCTGTCTCCGTTCGTCTGTCTCCGACCGACTGTCTCAGACCGTCTGTATCAAACAGTCTGTCTGAGACCCTCTGTCTCGATCCGTCTGTATCATACCGTCTGTCTCAGACCATCTGTCTCAGACCGTCTGTCTCAGACCGTCTGTCTCAGGCCGTCTGTCTCTGTCCGTCTGTCTCAGACCGTCTGTCTCAAACCGTCTGTCTCAGACCGTCTGTCTCAGGCCGTCTGTGTCAGTCCGTCTGTCTCAGTCCGTCTGTCTCAGTAAGTCTGTCTCCGTTCGTTTGTCTCAGACCGACTGTCTCAGACCGTCTGTCTCAAACCGTCTGTCTCACACCGTGTGTCTCAGACCGTCTGTCTGAGACCGTCTGTCTCAGACCATCTGTCTCAGACCGTCTGTCTCAGACCGTCTGTCTCAGACTGTCTGTCTCAGGCCGTCTGTCTCAGACTGTCTGTCTCAGACCGTCTGTCTCAGACCGTCTGTCTCAGACCGTCTGTCTCAGGCTGTCTGTCTCAGACCGTCTGTCTCGGGCCGTCTGTCTCAGACCGCCTGTCTCAGACCGTCTGTCTCAGACCGTCTGTCTCAGGCCGTCTGTCTCAGACCGTCTGTCTCGGGCCGTCTGTCTCAGTCCGTCTGCCTCAGTCCGTCTGTCTCCGTTCGACTGTCTCAGACCGACTGTCACAGACCATCTGTCTCAAACCGTCTGTCTCAGACCGTCTGTCTCAGGCCGTCTGTCTCAGTCCGTCTATCTCAGACCGTCTGTCTCGGGATGTCTGTCTCAGTCCGTCTGTCTCAGTCCGTCTGTCTCAGTCCGTCTGTCTCAGACCGTCTGTCTGAGACCGTCTGTCTCAGACCGTCTGTCTCAGACCGTCTGTCTCAGGCCGTCTGTCTCAGACCGTCTGTCTCGGGCCGTCTGTCTGAGACCGACTGTCTCAGACCGTCTATCTCAGACCGTCTGTCTCAGACCGTCTGTCTCAGACCGTCTGTCTCAGGCCGTCTGTCTCAGACCGTCTGTCTCGGGCCGTCTGTCTCGGGCCGTCTGTCTCAGACCGTCTGTGTCAGGCCGTCTGTCTCAGTCCGTCTGTCTCCGTTTGTCTGTCTCAGTCCGTCTGTCTCAGTCCGTCTGTCTCAGTCCGTCTGTCTCAGTCCGTCTGTCTCAGCCCGTCTGTCTCAGTCCGTCTGTCTCAGTCCGTCTGTCTCAGTCCGTCTGTCTCAGTAAGTCTGTCTCCGTTCGTCTGTCTCCGACCGACTGTCTCAGACCGTCTGTCTCGGGCCGTCTGTCTCACTCCGTCTGTCTCAGACCGTCTGTCTCAGACCGTCTGTCTCAGACCGTCTGTCTCAGACCGTCTGTCTCAGGCCGTCTGTCTCTGTCCGTCTGTCTCAGACCGTCTGTCTCAAACCGTCTGTCTCAGACCGTCTGTCTCAGGCCGTCTGTCTCTGTCCGTCTGTCTCAGACCGTCTGTCTCAAACCGTCTGTCTCAGACCGTCTGTCTCAGACCATCTGTCTCAGACCGCCTGTCTCTGTCCGTCTGTCTCAGACTGTCTGTCTCAGTCCGTCTGTATCAGTCCGTCTGTCTCCGTTCGTCTGTCTGAGGCCGACTGTCTCAGACCGTCTGTCTCAAACCGCCTATCTCTGTCCGTCAGTCTCAGACCGTCTGTCTCAGACCATCTGTCTCAGACCGTCTGTCTCAGACCGTCTGTCTCAGGCCGTCTGTCTCTGTCCGTCTGTCTCAGACCGTCTGTCTCAAACCGTCTGTCTCAGACCGTCTGTCTCAGGCCGTCTGTGTCAGTCCGTCTGTCTCAGTCCGTCTGTCTCAGTCCGTCTGTCTCACTCCGTCTGTCTCAGTCCGTCTGTCTCAGTAAGTCTGTCTCCGTTCGTTTGTCTCAGACCGACTGTCTCAGACCGTCTGTCTCAAACCGTCTGTCTCACACCGTGTGTCTCAGACCGTCTGTCTGAGACCGTCTGTCTCAGACCATCTGTCTCAGACCGTCTGTCTCAGACCGTCTGTCTCAGACTGTCTGTCTCAGGCCGTCTGTCTCAGACTGTCTGTCTCAGACCGTCTGTCTCAGACCGTCTGTCTCAGGCTGTCTGTCTCAGACCGTCTGTCTCGGGCCGTCTGTCTCAGACCGCGTGTCTCAGACCGTCTGTCTCAGACCGTCTGTCTCAGGCCGTCTGTCTCAGACCGTCTGTCTCGGGCCGTCTGTCTCAGTCCGTCTGTCTCAGTCCGTCTGTCTCAGTCCGTCTGTCTCCGTTCGACTGTCTCAGACCGACTGTCACAGACCATCTGTCTCAAACCGTCTGTCTCAGACCGTCTGTCTCAGGCCGTCTGTCTCAGTCCGTCTATCTCAGACCGTCTGTCTCGGGCTGTCTGTCTCAGTCCGTCTGTCTCAGTCCGTCTGTCTCAGTCCGTCTGTCTCAGACCGTCTGTCTGAGACCGTCTGTCTCAGACCGTCTGTCTCAGACCGTCTGTCTCAGGCCGTCTGTCTCAGACCGTCTGTCTCGGGCCGTCTGTCTGAGACCGACTGTCTCAGACCGTCTATCTCAGACCGTCTGTCTCAGACCGTCTGTCTCAGACCGTCTGTCTCAGGCCGTCTGTCTCAGACCGTCTGTCTCGGGCCGTCTGTCTCGGGCCGTCTGTCTCAGACCGTCTGTGTCAGGCCGTCTGTCTCCGTTTGTCTGTCTCAGTCCGTCTGTCTCAGTCCGTCTGTCTCAGTCCGTCTGTCTCAGTCCGTCTGTCTCAGCCCGTCTGTCTCAGTCCGTCTGTCTCAGTCCGTCTGTCTCAGTCCGTCTGTCTCAGTAAGTCTGTCTCCGTTCGTCTGTCTCCGACCGACTGTCTCAGACCGTCTGTCTCGGGCCGTCTGTCTCACTCCGTCTGTCTCAGACCGTCTGTCTCGGACCGTCTGTCTCAGACCGTCTGTCTCAGACCGTCTGTCTCAGACCGTCTGTCTCAGGCCGTCTGTCTCAGACCGTCTGTCTCGGGCCGTCTGTCTCGGGCCGTCTGTCTCAGACCGTCTGTCTCAGGCCGTCTGTCTCAGTCCGTCTGTCTCCGTTCGTCTGTCTCAGTCCGTCTGTCTCAGTCCGTCTGTCTCAGTCCGTCTGTCTCAGCCCGTCTGTCTCAGTCCGTCTGTCTCAGTCCGTCTGTCTCAGTCCGTCTGTCTCAGTAAGTCTGTCTCCGTTCGTCTGTCTCCGACCGACTGTCTCAGACCGTCTGTATCAAACAGTCTGTCTGAGACCCTCTGTCTCGATCCGTCTGTATCATACCGTCTGTCTCAGACCATCTGTCTCAGACCGTCTGTCTCAGACCGTCTGTCTCAGGCCGTCTGTCTCTGTCCGTCTGTCTCAGACCGTCTGTCTCAAACCGTCTGTCTCAGACCGTCTGTCTCAGGCCGTCTGTGTCAGTCCGTCTGTCTCAGTCCGTCTGTCTCAGTAAGTCTGTCTCCGTTCGTTTGTCTCAGACCGACTGTCTCAGACCGTCTGTCTCAAACCGTCTGTCTCACACCGTGTGTCTCAGACCGTCTGTCTGAGACCGTCTGTCTCAGACTGT
Organism: Coelioxys conoideus; assembly: GCA_947623535.1. NCBI lineage: Eukaryota > Metazoa > Arthropoda > Insecta > Hymenoptera > Megachilidae > Coelioxys > Coelioxys conoideus. The sequence goes on from CANQJN010000026.1 coordinate 5,913,933, forward strand.
CTGTCTCAGACCGTCTGTCTCAGACCGTCTGTCTCAGGCTGTCTGTCTCAGACCGTCTGTCTCGGGCCGTCTGTCTCAGACCGCGTGTCTCAGACCGTCTGTCTCAGACCGTCTGTCTCAGGCCGTCTGTCTCAGACCGTCTGTCTCGGGCCGTCTGTCTCAGTCCGTCTGTCTCAGTCCGTCTGTCTCAGTCCGTCTGTCTCCGTTCGACTGTCTCAGACCGACTGTCACAGACCATCTGTCTCAAACCGTCTGTCTCAGACCGTCTGTCTCAGGCCGTCTGTCTCAGTCCGTCTATCTCAGACCGTCTGTCTCGGGCTGTCTGTCTCAGTCCGTCTGTCTCAGTCCGTCTGTCTCAGTCCGTCTGTCTCAGTCCGTCTGTCTCAGACCGTCTGTCTGAGACCGTCTGTCTCAGACCGTCTGTCTCAGACCGTCTGTCTCAGGCCGTCTGTCTCAGACCGTCTGTCTCGGGCCGTCTGTCTGAGACCGACTGTCTCAGACCGTCTATCTCAGACCGTCTGTCTCAGACCGTCTGTCTCAGACCGTCTGTCTCAGGCCGTCTGTCTCAGACCGTCTGTCTCGGGCCGTCTGTCTCGGGCCGTCTGTCTCAGACCGTCTGTGTCAGGCCGTCTGTCTCCGTTTGTCTGTCTCAGTCCGTCTGTCTCAGTCCGTCTGTCTCAGTCCGTCTGTCTCAGTCCGTCTGTCTCAGCCCGTCTGTCTCAGTCCGTCTGTCTCAGTCCGTCTGTCTCAGTCCGTCTGTCTCAGTAAGTCTGTCTCCGTTCGTCTGTCTCCGACCGACTGTCTCAGACCGTCTGTCTCGGGCCGTCTGTCTCACTCCGTCTGTCTCAGACCGTCTGTCTCGGACCGTCTGTCTCAGACCGTCTGTCTCAGACCGTCTGTCTCAGACCGTCTGTCTCAGGCCGTCTGTCTCAGACCGTCTGTCTCGGGCCGTCTGTCTCGGGCCGTCTGTCTCAGACCGTCTGTCTCAGGCCGTCTGTCTCAGTCCGTCTGTCTCCGTTCGTCTGTCTCAGTCCGTCTGTCTCAGTCCGTCTGTCTCAGTCCGTCTGTCTCAGCCCGTCTGTCTCAGTCCGTCTGTCTCAGTCCGTCTGTCTCAGTCCGTCTGTCTCAGTAAGTCTGTCTCCGTTCGTCTGTCTCCGACCGACTGTCTCAGACCGTCTGTATCAAACAGTCTGTCTGAGACCCTCTGTCTCGATCCGTCTGTATCATACCGTCTGTCTCAGACCATCTGTCTCAGACCGTCTGTCTCAGACCGTCTGTCTCAGGCCGTCTGTCTCTGTCCGTCTGTCTCAGACCGTCTGTCTCAAACCGTCTGTCTCAGACCGTCTGTCTCAGGCCGTCTGTGTCAGTCCGTCTGTCTCAGTCCGTCTGTCTCAGTAAGTCTGTCTCCGTTCGTTTGTCTCAGACCGACTGTCTCAGACCGTCTGTCTCAAACCGTCTGTCTCACACCGTGTGTCTCAGACCGTCTGTCTGAGACCGTCTGTCTCAGACCATCTGTCTCAGACCGTCTGTCTCAGACCGTCTGTCTCAGACTGTCTGTCTCAGGCCGTCTGTCTCAGACTGTCTGTCTCAGACCGTCTGTCTCAGACCGTCTGTCTCAGACCGTCTGTCTCAGGCTGTCTGTCTCAGACCGTCTGTCTCGGGCCGTCTGTCTCAGACCGCCTGTCTCAGACCGTCTGTCTCAGACCGTCTGTCTCAGGCCGTCTGTCTCAGACCGTCTGTCTCGGGCCGTCTGTCTCAGTCCGTCTGCCTCAGTCCGTCTGTCTCCGTTCGACTGTCTCAGACCGACTGTCACAGACCATCTGTCTCAAACCGTCTGTCTCAGACCGTCTGTCTCAGGCCGTCTGTCTCAGTCCGTCTATCTCAGACCGTCTGTCTCGGGATGTCTGTCTCAGTCCGTCTGTCTCAGTCCGTCTGTCTCAGTCCGTCTGTCTCAGACCGTCTGTCTGAGACCGTCTGTCTCAGACCGTCTGTCTCAGACCGTCTGTCTCAGGCCGTCTGTCTCAGACCGTCTGTCTCGGGCCGTCTGTCTGAGACCGACTGTCTCAGACCGTCTATCTCAGACCGTCTGTCTCAGACCGTCTGTCTCAGACCGTCTGTCTCAGGCCGTCTGTCTCAGACCGTCTGTCTCGGGCCGTCTGTCTCGGGCCGTCTGTCTCAGACCGTCTGTGTCAGGCCGTCTGTCTCAGTCCGTCTGTCTCCGTTTGTCTGTCTCAGTCCGTCTGTCTCAGTCCGTCTGTCTCAGTCCGTCTGTCTCAGTCCGTCTGTCTCAGCCCGTCTGTCTCAGTCCGTCTGTCTCAGTCCGTCTGTCTCAGTCCGTCTGTCTCAGTAAGTCTGTCTCCGTTCGTCTGTCTCCGACCGACTGTCTCAGACCGTCTGTCTCGGGCCGTCTGTCTCACTCCGTCTGTCTCAGACCGTCTGTCTCAGACCGTCTGTCTCAGACCGTCTGTCTCAGACCGTCTGTCTCAGACCGTCTGTCTCAGGCCGTCTGTCTCAGACCGTCTGTCTCGGGCCGTCTGTCTCGGGCCGTCTGTCTCGGGCCGTCTGTCTCAGACCGTCTGTCTCAGGCCGTCTGTCTCAGTCCGTCTGTCTCCGTTCGTCTGTCTCAGTCCGTCTGTCTCAGTCCGTCTGTCTCAGCCCGTCTGTCTCAGTCCGTCTGTCTCAGTCCGTCTGTCTCAGTCCGTCTGTCTCAGTAAGTCTGTCTCCGTTCGTCTGTCTCCGACCGACTGTCTCAGACCGTCTGTATCAAACCGTCTGTCTGAGACCCTCTGTCTCGATCCGTCTATCTCATACCGTCTGTCTCAGACCAAATGTCTCAGACCGTCTGTCTCAGACTGTCTGTCTCACGCCGTCTGTCTCAGACTGTCTGTCTCAGACCGTCTGTCTCAGACCGTCTGTCTCAGACCGTCTGTCTCAGACCGTCTGTCTCAGGCTGTCTGTCTCAGACCGTCTGTCTCGGGCCGTCTGTCTCAGACCGTCTGTCTCAGGCCGTCTGTCTCAGTCCGTCTGTCTCCGTTCGTCTGTCTCAGTCCGTCTGTCTCAGTCCGTCTGTCTCAGTCCGTCTGTCTCAGCCCGTCTGTCTCAGTCCGTCTGTCTCAGTCCGTCTGTCTCAGTCCGTCTGTCTCAGTCCGTCTGTCTCAGTAAGTCTGTCTCCGTCCGTCTGTCTCCGACCGACTGTCTCAGACCGTCTGTATCAAACCGTCTGTCTGAGACCCTCTGTCTCGATCCGTCTATCTCATACCGTCTGTCTCAGACCATCTGTCTCAGACCGTCTGTCTCAGACTGTCTGTCTCAGGCCGTCTGTCTCAGACCGCCTGTTTCTGAGCGCCTGTCTGAGACCGTCTGTCGCAGACCCTCTGTCTCGATCCGTCTGTCTCATACCGTCTGTCTCAGTCCGTCTGTCTCAGCCCGTCTGTCTCAGTCCGTCTGTCTCAGTCCGTCTGTCTCAGTCCGTCTGTCTCAGTAAGTCTGTCTCCGTCTGTCTGTCTCCGACCGACTGTCTCAGACCGTCTGTATCAAACCGTCTGTCTGAGACCCTCTGTCTCGATCCGTCTATCTCATACCGTCTGTCTCAGACCATCTGTCTCAGACCGTCTGTCTCAGACCGTCTGTCTCAGACCATCTGTCTCAGACCGCCTGTCTCTGTCCGTCTGTCTCAGACTGTCTGTCTCAGTCCGTCTGTATCAGTCCGTCTGTCTCCGTTCGTCTGTCTGAGGCCGACTGTCTCAGACCGTCTGTCTCAAACCGCCTATCTCTGTCCGTCAGTCTCAGACCGTCTGTCTCAGACCATCTGTCTCAGACCGTCTGTCTCAGACCGTCTGTCTCAGGCCGTCTGTCTCTGTCCGTCTGTCTCAGACCGTCTGTCTCAAACCGTCTGTCTCAGACCGTCTGTCTCAGGCCGTCTGTGTCAGTCCGTCTGTCTCAGTCCGTCTGTCTCAGTCCGTCTGTCTCACTCCGTCTGTCTCAGTCCGTCTGTCTCAGTAAGTCTGTCTCCGTTCGTTTGTCTCAGACCGACTGTCTCAGACCGTCTGTCTCAAACCGTCTGTCTCACACCGTGTGTCTCAGACCGTCTGTCTGAGACCGTCTGTCTCAGACCATCTGTCTCAGACCGTCTGTCTCAGACCGTCTGTCTCAGACTGTCTGTCTCAGGCCGTCTGTCTCAGACTGTCTGTCTCAGACCGTCTGTCTCAGACCGTCTGTCTCAGACCGTCTGTCTCAGGCTGTCTGTCTCAGACCGTCTGTCTCGGGCCGTCTGTCTCAGACCGCCTGTCTCAGACCGTCTGTCTCAGACCGTCTGTCTCAGGCCGTCTGTCTCAGACCGTCTGTCTCGGGCCGTCTGTCTCAGTCCGTCTGTCTCAGTCCGTCTGTCTCAGTCCGTCTGTCTCCGTTCGACTGTCTCAGACCGACTGTCACAGACCATCTGTCTCAAACCGTCTGTCTCAGACCGTCTGTCTCAGGCCGTCTGTCTCAGTCCGTCTATCTCAGACCGTCTGTCTCGGGCTGTCTGTCTCAGTCCGTCTGTCTCAGTCCGTCTGTCTCAGTCCGTCTGTCTCAGACCGTCTGTCTGAGACCGTCTGTCTCAGACCGTCTGTCTCAGACCGTCTGTCTCAGGCCGTCTGTCTCAGACCGTCTGTCTCGGGCCGTCTGTCTGAGACCGACTGTCTCAGACCGTCTATCTCAGACCGTCTGTCTCAGACCGTCTGTCTCAGACCGTCTGTCTCAGACCGTCTGTCTCAGGCCGTCTGTCTCAGTAAGTCTGTCTCCGTCCGTCTGTCTCCGACCGACTGTCTCAGACCGTCTGTATCAAACCGTCTGTCTGAGACCCTCTGTCTCGATCCGTCTGTCTCAGACCGTCTGTCTCGGGCCGTCTGTCTCGGGCCGTCTGTCTCAGACCGTCTGTCTCAGGCCGTCTGTCTCAGTCCGTCTGTCTCCGTTCGTCTGTCTCAGTCCGTCTGTCTCAGTCCGTCTGTCTCAGTCCGTCTGTCTCAGCCCGTCTGTCTCAGTCCGTCTGTCTCAGTCCGTCTGTCTCAGTCCGTCTGTCTCAGTAAGTCTGTCTCCGTTCGTCTGTCTCCGACCGACTGTCTCAGACCGTCTGTCTGAGACCCTCTGTCTCGATCCGTCTATCTCATACCGTCTGTCTCAGACCATCTGTCTCAGACCGTCTGTCTCAGACTGTCTGTCTCAGGCCGTCTGTCTCAGACTGTCTGTCTCAGACCGTCTGTCTCAGACCGTCTGTCTCAGACCGTCTGTCTCAGGCTGTCTGTCTCAGACCGTCTGTCTCGGGCCGTCTGTCTCGGGCCGTCTGTCTCAGACCGTCTGTCTCAGGCCGTCTGTCTCAGTCCGTCTGTCTCCGTTCGTCTGTCTCAGTCCGTCTGTCTCAGTCCGTCTGTCTCAGTCCGTCTGTCTCAGCCCGTCTGTCTCAGTCCGTCTGTCTCAGTCCGTCTGTCTCAGTCCGTCTGTCTCAGTAAGTCTGTCTCCGTCCGTCTGTCTCCGACCGACTGTCTCAGACCGTCTGTATCAAACCGTCTGTCTGAGACCCTCTGTCTCGATCCGTCTATCTCATACCGTCTGTCTCAGACCATCTGTCTCAGACCGTCTGTCTCAGACTGTCTGTCTCAGGCCGTCTGTCTCAGACCGCCTGTTTCTGAGCGCCAGTCTGAGACCGTCTGTCGCAGACCCTCTGTCTCGATCCGTCTGTCTCATACCGTCTGTCTCAGTCCGTCTGTCTCAGCCCGTCTGTCTCAGTCCGTCTGTCTCAGTCCGTCTGTCTCAGTCCGTCTGTCTCAGTAAGTCTGTCTCCGTCTGTCTGTCTCCGACCGACTGTCTCAGACCGTCTGTATCAAGCCGTCTGTCTGAGACCCTCTGTCTCGATCCGTCTGTCTCAGACCATCTGTCTCAGACCGCCTGTCTCTGTCCGTCTGTCTCAGACTGTCTGTCTCAGTCCGTCTGTATCAGTCCGTCTGTCTCCGTTCGTCTGTCTGAGGCCGACTGTCTCAGACCGTCTGTCTCAAACCGCCTATCTCTGTCCGTCAGTCTCAGACCGTCTGTCTGAGACCATCTGTCTCAGACCGTCTGTCTCAGACCCTCTGTCTCAGCCCGCCTGTCTCAGCCCGCCTCTCTCAGTCCGTCTGTCTGAGACCGTCTGTCTCTGTCCGTCTGTCTCAGACCGTCTGTCTCAGACCGTCCGTCTTAGACCGTCTATCTCAGACCGTCTGTCTCAGACCATCTGTCTGAGACCGTCTGTCTTAGGCCGTCTGTCTCAGACCATCTGTCTCAGACCGCCTGTCTCTGTCCCTCTGTCTCAGACTGTCTGTCTCAGTCCGTCTGTATCAGTCCGTCTGTCTCCGTTCGTCTGTCTCAGGCCGACTGTCTCAGACCGTCTGTCTCAAACCGTCTGTCTCAGACCGTCTATCGCAGACCCTCTGTCTCGATCCGTCTGTCTCATACCGTCTGTCTCAGACCGTCTGTCTGAGACCGTCTGTCTGAGACCGACTGTCTCAAACCGTCTGTCTGAGACCGTCTGTCGCAGACCCTCTGTCTCGATCCGTCTGTCTCATACCGTCTGTCTCAGACCGTCTGTCTCAGACCGCCTGTCTCAGACCGCCTGTCTCAGACCGTCTGTCTCAGACCGTCTGTCTCAGGCCGTCTGTCTCAGACCGTCTGTCTCGGGCCGTCTGTCTCAGTCCGTCTGTCTCAGTCCGTCTGTCTCAGTCCGTCTGTCTCAGACCGTCTGTCTCAGACCGTCTGTCTCAGACCGTCTGTCTCAGACCGTCTGTCTCAGACCGTCTGTCTCAGGCCGTCTGTATCAGGCCGTCTGTCTCAGACCGTCTGTCTCGGGCCGTCTGTCTGAGACCGACTGTCTCAGACCGTCTGTCTCGGGCCGTCTGTCTCGGGCCGTCTGTCTCAGACCGTCTGTGTCATGCCGTCTGTCTCAGTCCGTCTGTCTCCGTTCGTCTGTCTCAGTCCGTCTGTCTCAGTCCGTCTGTCTCAGTCCGTCTGTCTCAGCCCGTCTGTCTCAGTCCGTCTGTCTCAGTCCGTCTGTCTCAGTAAGTCTGTCTCCGTTCGTCTGTCTCCGACCGACTGTCTCAGACCGTCTGTGTCAAACCGTCTGTCTGAGACCCTCTGTCTCGATCAGTCTATCTCATACCGTCTGTCTCAGACCATCTGTCTCAGACCGTCTGTCTCAGTCCGTCTGTCTCAGTCCGTCTGTCTCAGTCCGTCTGTCTCAGTCCGTCTGTCTCCGTTCGACTGTCTCAGTCCGTCTGTCTCAGTCCGTCTGTCTCAGTCCGTCTGTCTCCGTTCGACTGTCTCAGACCGTCTGTCTCAGTCCGTCTATCTCAGACCGTCTGTCTCGGGCTGTCTGTCTCAGTCCGTCTGTCTCAGTCCGTCTGTCTCAATCCGTCTGTCTCAGGCCGTCTGTCTCAGACCGTCTGTCAAAGGCCGTCTGTCTCAGTCCGTCTGTCTCAAACCGTCTGTCTCACACCGTCTGTCTCAGACCGTCTGTCTCGATCCGTCTGTCTCATACCGTCTGTCTCAGAACGTCTGTCTCAGACCGCCTGTCTCAGACCGCCTGTCTCAGACCGTCTGTCTCAGTCCGTCTGTCTCCGTTCGTCTGTCTCCGACCGACTGTCTCAGACCGTCTGTATCAAACAGTCTGTCTGAGACCCTCTGTCTCGATCCGTCTGTATCATACCGTCTGTCTCAGACCATCTGTCTCAGACCGTCTGTCTCAGACAGTCTGTCTCAGGCCGTCTGTCTCTGTCCGTCTGTCTCAGACCGTCTGTCTCAGACTCTCTGTCTCAGACAGCCTGTCTCAGACCGTCTGTCTCGGACCGTCTGTCTCAGACCGCCTGTTTCAGAGCGCCTGTCTCAGACTGTCTGTCTCAGAGCGCCTGTCTCAGTCCGTCTGTCTCAGTCCGTCTGTCTCAGCCCGTCTGTCTCAGTCCGTCTGTCTCAGTCCGTCTGTCTCAGTCCGTCTGTCTCAGTAAGTCTGTCTCCGTCCGTCTGTCTCCGACCGACTGTCTCAGACCGTCTGTATCAAACCGTCTGTCTGAGACCCTCTGTCTCGATCCGTCTATCTCATACCGTCTGTCTCAGACCATCTGTCTCAGACCGTCTGTCTCAGACTGTCTGTCTCAGGCCGTCTGTCTCAGACCGCCTGTTTCTGAGCGCCTGTCTGAGACCGTCTGTCGCAGACCCTCTGTCTCGATCCGTCTGTCTCATACCGTCTGTCTCAGTCCGTCTGTCTCAGCCCGTCTGTCTCAGTCCGTCTGTCTCAGTCCGTCTGTCTCAGTCCGTCTGTCTCAGTAAGTCTGTCTCCGTCTGTCTGTCTCCGACCGACTGTCTCAGACCGTCTGTATCAAGCCGTCTGTCTGAGACCCTCTGTCTCGATCCGTCTATCTCATACCGTCTGTCTCAGACCATCTGTCTCAGACCGTCTGTCTCAGACCGTCTGTCTCAGACCATCTGTCTCAGACCGCCTGTCTCTGTCCGTCTGTCTCAGACTGTCTGTCTCAGTCCGTCTGTATCAGTCCGTCTGTCTCCGTTCGTCTGTCTGAGGCCGACTGTCTCAGACCGTCTGTCTCAAACCGCCTATCTCTGTCCGTCAGTCTCAGACCGTCTGTCTGAGACCATCTGTCTCAGACCGTCTGTCTCAGACCCTCTGTCTCAGCCCGCCTGTCTCAGCCCGCCTCTCTCAGTCCGTCTGTCTGAGACCGTCTGTCTCTGTCCGTCTGTCTCAGACCGTCTGTCTCAGACCGTCCGTCTTAGACCGTCTGTCTCAGACCGTCTGTCTCAGACCATCTGTCTGAGACCGTCTGTCTTAGACCGTCTGTCTCAGACCATCTGTCTCAGACCGCCTGTCTCTGTCCGTCTGTCTCAGACTGTCTGTCTCAGTCCGTCTGTCTCCGTTCGTCTGTCTCAGGCCGACTGTCTCAGACCGTCTGTCTCAAACCGTCTGTCTCAGACCGTCTGTCGCAGACCCTCTGTCTCGATCCGTCTGTCTCATACCGTCTGTCTCAGACCGTCTGTCTGAGACCGTCTGTCTGAGACCGACTGTCTCAAACCGTCTGTCTGAGACCGTCTGTCGCAGACCCTCTGTCTCGATCCGTCTGTCTCATACCGTCTGTCTCAGACCGTCTGTCTCAGACCGCCTGTCTCAGACCGCCTGTCTCAGACCGTCTGTCTCAGACCGTCTGTCTCAGGCCGTCTGTCTCAGACCGTCTGTCTCGGGCCGTCTGTCTCAGTCCGTCTGTCTCAGTCCGTCTGTCTCAGTCCGTCTGTCTCAGACCGTCTGTCTCAGACCGTCTGTCTCAGACCGTCTGTCTCAGACCGTCTGTCTCAGACCGTCTGTCTCAGGCCGTCTGTCTCAGGCCGTCTGTCTCAGACCGTCTGTCTCGGGCCGTCTGTCTGAGACCGACTGTCTCAGACCGTCTGTCTCGGGCCGTCTGTCTCGGGCCGTCTGTCTCAGACCGTCTGTGTCAGGCCGTCTGTCTCAGTCCGTCTGTCTCCGTTCGTCTGTCTCAGTCCGTCTGTCTCAGTCCGTCTGTCTCAGTCCGTCTGTCTCAGCCCGTCTGTCTCAGTCCGTCTGTCTCAGTCCGTCTGTCTCAGTAAGTCTGTCTCCGTTCGTCTGTCTCCGACCGACTGTCTCAGACCGTCTGTGTCAAACCGTCTGTCTGAGACCCTCTGTCTCGATCCGGCTATCTCATACCGTCTGTCTCAGACCATCTGTCTCAGACCGTCTGTCTCAGTCCGTCTGTCTCAGTCCGTCTGTCTCAGTCCGTCTGTCTCAGTCCGTCTGTCTCCGTTCGACTGTCTCAGTCCGTCTGTCTCAGTCCGTCTGTCTCAGTCCGTCTGTCTCCGTTCGACTGTCTCAGACCGTCTGTCTCAGTCCGTCTATCTCAGACCGTCTGTCTCGGGCTGTCTGTCTCAGTCCGTCTGTCTCAGTCCGTCTGTCTCAATCCGTCTGTCTCAGGCCGTCTGTCTCAGACCGTCTGTCTCAGGCCGCCTGTCTCAGACCGTCTGTCGCAGACCGTCTGTCTCAGACCGCCTGTCTCGGGCCGTCTGTCTCAATCCGTCTGTCTCAGACCGTCTGTCGCAGTCCGTCAGTCTCAGACCGTCTGTCTCAGACCATCTGTCTCAGACCGTCTGTCTCAGTCCGTCTGTATCAGTCCGTCTGTCTCCGTTCGTCTGTCTCAGACCGCGTGTCTCAGACCGCCTGTCTCAGACCGCCTGTCTCAGACCGCCTGCCTCAGACAGTCTGTCTCAGACCGTCTGTCTCAGACCCTCTGTCTCGATCCGTCTGTCTCATAACGTCTGTCTCAGACTGTGTGTCTAAGACCGTCTGGCTCGGACCGTCTGTCTCACACCGTCGGTCTCGGGCCGTCTGTCTCAGTCCGTCTGTCTCCGTTCGTCTGTCTCAAACCGTCTGTCTCAGACCGTCTGTCTCGGACCACCTGTCTCATACCGTCTGTCTGAGACCGTCTGTCTCAAACCGCCTGTCTCAGACCATCAGTCTCAGACCGCGTGTCTCAGACCGCCTGTCTCAGACCACCTGTCTCAGACCGCCTGTCTCAGACAGTCTGTCTTAGACCGTCTGTCTCAGGCCGTCTGTCTCAAACCGTCTGTCTCGGGCCGTCTGTCTGAGACCGACTGTCTCAGACCGTCTATCTCAGACCGTCTGTCTCAGACCGTCTGTCTCAGACCGTCTGTCTCAGTCCGTCTGTCTCCGTTCGTCTGTCTCAGTCCGTCTGTCTCAGTCCGTCTGTCTCAGTCCGTCTGTCTCAGCCCGTCTGTCTCAGTCCGTCTGTCTCAGTCCGTCTGTCTCAGTCCGTCTGTCTCAGTAAGTCTGTCTCCGTTCGTCTGTCTCCGACCGACTGTCTCAGACCGTCTGTGTCAAACCGTCTGTCTGAGACCCTCTGTCTCGATCCGTCTATCTCATACCGTCTGTCTCAGACCATCTGTCTCAGACCGTCTGTCTCAGTCCGTCTGTCTCAGTCCGTCTGTCTCAGTCCGTCTGTCTCAGTCCGTCTGTCTCCGTTCGACTGTCTCAGTCCGTCTGTCTCAGTCCGTCTGTCTCAGTCCGTCTGTCTCCGTTCGACTGTCTCAGACCGTCTGTCTCAGTCCGTCTATCTCAGACCGTCTGTCTCGGGCTGTCTGTCTCAGTCCGTCTGTCTCAGTCCGTCTGTCTCAATCCGTCTGTCTCAGGCCGTCTGTCTCAGACCGTCTGTCTCAGGCCGTCTGTCTCAGTCCGTCTGTCTCAAACCGTCTGTCTCACACCGTCTGTCTCAGACCGTCTGTCTCAGACCGTCTGTCTCGATCCGTCTGTCTCATACCGTCTGTCTCAGAACGTCTGTCTCAGACCGCCTGTCTCAGACCGCCTGTCTCAGACCGTCTGTCTCAGACCCTCTGTCTCGATCCGTTTGTCTCATACCGTCTGTCTCAGACCGTCTGTCTCAGACCGCCTGTCTCAGACCGTCTGTCTCAGTCCGTCTGTCTCCGTTCGTCTGTCTCCGACCGACTGTCTCAGACCGTCTGTATCAAACAGTCTGTCTGAGACCCTCTGTCTCGATCCGTCTGTATCATATCGTCTGTCTCAGACCATCTGTCTCAGACCGTCTGTCTCAGACCGTCTGTCTCAGGCCGTCTGTCTCTGTCCGTCTGTCTCAGACCGTCTGTCTCAAACCGTCTGTCTCAGACCGTCTGTCTCAGGCCGTCTGTGTCAGTCCGTCTGTCTCAGTCCGTCTGTCTCACTCCGTCTGTCTCACTCCGTCTGTCTCAGTCCGTCTGTCTCAGTAAGTCTGTCTCCGTTCGTTTGTCTCAGACCGACTGTCTCAGACCGTCTGTCTCAAACCGTCTGTCTCACACCGTGTGTCTCAGACCGTCTGTCTGAGACCGTCTGTCTCAGACCATCTGTCTCAGACCGTCTGTCTCAGACTGTCTGTGTCAGGCCGTCTGTCTCAGTCCGTCTGTCTCAGTCCGTCTGTCTCCGTTCGTTTGTCTGAGACCCTCTGTCTCGATCTGTCTGTCTCATACCGTCTGTCTCAGACCGTCTGTCTCAAACCGTCTGTCTCAGTCCGTCAGTCTCGGACCGTCTGTCTCAGTCCGTCTGTATCAGTCCGTCTGTCTCCGTTCGTCTGTCTCAGACTCTCTGTCTCAGACAGCCTGTCTCAGACCGTCTGTCTCGGACCGTCTGTCTCAGACCGCCTGTTTCAGAGCGCCTGTCTCAGACTGTCTGTCTCAGAGCGCCTGTCTCAGACCGTCTGTCGCAGACCGTCTGTCTCAGACCGCCTGTCTCGGGCCGTCTGTCTCAATCCGTCTGTCTCAGACCGTCTGTCGCAGTCCGTCAGTCTCAGACCGTCTGTCTCAGACCATCTGTCTCAGACCGTCTGTCTCGGGCCGTCTGTCTCAGTGCGTCTGTCTCAGACCGTCTGTCTCAAACCGTCTGTCTGAGACCGTCTGTCGCAGACCCTCTGTCTCGATCCGTCTGTCTCATACCGTCTGTCTCAGACCGTCTGTCTCAGACCGCCTGTCTCAGACCGCCTGTCTCGGTTCGACTGTCTCAGACCGACTGTCACAGACCGTCTGTCTCAAACCGTCTGTCTCAGACCGTCTGTCTCAGGCCGTCTGTCTCAGACCGTCTGTCTCGGGCCGTCTGTCTGAGACCGACTGTCTCAGACCGTCTGTCTCAGACCATCTGTCTCAGACCGCCTGTCTCTGTCCGTCTGTCTCAGACTGTCTGTCTCAGTCCGTCTGTATCAGTCCGTCTGTCTCCGTTCGTCTGTCTGAGGCCGACTGTCTCAGACCGTCTGTCTCAAACCGCCTATCTCTGTCCGTCAGTCTCAGACCGTCTGTCTGAGACCATCTGTCTCAGACCCTCTGTCTCGATCCGTCTGTCTCATACCGTCTGTCTCAGACCGTCTGTCTCAGACCGCCTGTCTCAGACCGCCTGTCTCAGACCGTCTGTCTCAGACAGTCTGTCTCAGGCCGTCTGTCTCAGACCGTCTGTCTCGGGCCGTCTGTCTCAGTCCGTCTGTCTCAGTCCGTCTGTCTCAGTCCGTCTGTCTCCGTTCGACTGTCTCAGACCGACTGTCACAGACCATCTGTCTCAAACCGTCTGTCTCAGACCGTCTGTCTCAGGCCGTCTGTCTCAGTCCGTCTATCTCAGACCGTCTGTCTCGGGCTGTCTGTCTCAGTCCGTCTGTCTCAGTCCGTCTGTCTCAGTCCGTCTGTCTCAGACCGTCTGTCTGAGACCGTCTGTCTCAGACCGTCTGTCTCAGACCGTCTGTCTCAGGCCGTCTGTCTCAGACCGTCTGTCTCGGGCCGTCTGTCTGAGACCGACTGTCTCAGACCGTCTATCTCAGACCGTCTGTATCAGACCGTCTGTCTCAGACCGTCTGTCTCAGGCCGTCTGTCTCAGACCGTCTGTCGCGGGCCGTCTGTCTCGGGCCGTCTGTCTCAGACCGTCTGTGTCAGGCCGTCTGTCTCAGTCCGTCTGTCTCCGTTTGTCTGTCTCAGTCCGTCTGTCTCAGTCCGTCTGTCTCAGTCCGTCTGTCTCAGTCCGTCTGTCTCAGCCCGTCTGTCTCAGTCCGTCTGTCTCAGTCCGTCTGTCTCAGTCCGTCTGTCTCAGTCCGTCTGTCTCAGTAAGTCTGTCTCCGTTCGTCTGTCTCCGACCGACTGTCTCAGACCGTCTGTCTCGGACCGTCTGTCTCACTCCGTCTGTCTCAGACCGTCTGTCTCAGACCGTCTGTCTCAGACCGTCTGTCTCAGACCGTCTGTCTCAGACCGTCTGTCTCAGACCGTCTGTCTCAGACCGTCTGTCTCAGACCGTCGGTCTCAGGCCGTCTGTCTCAGACCGTCTGTCTCGGGCTGTCTGTCTCAGTCCGTCTGTCTCAGTCCGTCTGTCTCAGTCCGTCTGTCTCAGACCGTCTGTCTGAGACCGTCTGTCGCAGACCCTCTGTCTCGATCCGTCTGTCTCATACCGTCTGTCTCAGACCGTCTGTCTCAGACCGCCTGTCTCAGACCGCCTGTCTCGGTTCGACTGTCTCAGACCGACTGTCACAGACCGTCTGTCTCAAACCGTCTGTCTCAGACCGTCTGTCTCAGGCCGTCTGTCTCAGACCGTCTGTCTCGGGCCGTCTGTCTGAGACCGACTGTCTCAGACCGTCTGTCTCAGACCATCTGTCTCAGACCGCCTGTCTCTGTCCGTCTGTCTCAGACTGTCTGTCTCAGTCCGTCTGTATCAGTCCGTCTGTCTCCGTTCGTCTGTCTGAGGCCGACTGTCTCAGACCGTCTGTCTCAAACCGCCTATCTCTGTCCGTCAGTCTCAGACCGTCTGTCTGAGACCATCTGTCTCAGACCCTCTGTCTCGATCCGTCTGTCTCATACCGTCTGTCTCAGACCGTCTGTCTCAGACCGCCTGTCTCAGACCGCCTGTCTCAGACCGTCTGTCTCAGACAGTCTGTCTCAGGCCGTCTGTCTCAGACCGTCTGTCTCGGGCCGTCTGTCTCAGTCCGTCTGTCTCAGTCCGTCTGTCTCAGTCCGTCTGTCTCCGTTCGACTGTCTCAGACCGACTGTCACAGACCATCTGTCTCAAACCGTCTGTCTCAGACCGTCTGTCTCAGGCCGTCTGTCTCAGTCCGTCTATCTCAGACCGTCTGTCTCGGGCTGTCTGTCTCAGTCCGTCTGTCTCAGTCCGTCTGTCTCAGTCCGTCTGTCTCAGACCGTCTGTCTGAGACCGTCTGTCTCAGACCGTCTGTCTCAGACCGTCTGTCTCAGGCCGTCTGTCTCAGACCGTCTGTCTCGGGCCGTCTGTCTGAGACCGACTGTCTCAGACCGTCTATCTCAGACCGTCTGTATCAGACCGTCTGTCTCAGACCGTCTGTCTCAGGCCGTCTGTCTCAGACCGTCTGTCGCGGGCCGTCTGTCTCGGGCCGTCTGTCTCAGACCGTCTGTGTCAGGCCGTCTGTCTCAGTCCGTCTGTCTCCGTTTGTCTGTCTCAGTCCGTCTGTCTCAGTCCGTCTGTCTCAGTCCGTCTGTCTCAGTCCGTCTGTCTCAGCCCGTCTGTCTCAGTCCGTCTGTCTCAGTCCGTCTGTCTCAGTCCGTCTGTCTCAGTCCGTCTGTCTCAGTAAGTCTGTCTCCGTTCGTCTGTCTCCGACCGACTGTCTCAGACCGTCTGTCTCGGACCGTCTGTCTCACTCCGTCTGTCTCAGACCGTCTGTCTCAGACCGTCTGTCTCAGACCGTCTGTCTCAGACCGTCTGTCTCAGACCGTCTGTCTCAGACCGTCTGTCTCAGACCGTCTGTCTCAGACCGTCTGTCTCAGACCGTCGGTCTCAGGCCGTCTGTCTCAGACCGTCTGTCTCGGGCCGTCTGTCTCAGACCGTCTGTCTCAGGCCGTCTGTCTCAGTCCGTCTGTCTCCGTTCGTCTGTCTCAGTCCGTCTGTCTCAGTCCGTCTGTCTCAGTCCGTCTGTCTCAGCCCGTCTGTCTCAGTCCGTCTGTCTCAGTCCGTCTGTCTCAGTCCGTCTGTCTCAGTAAGTCTGTCTCCGTTCGTCTGTCTCCGACCGACTGTCTCAGACCGTCTGTATCAAACCGTCTGTCTGAGACCCTCTGTCTCGATCCGTCTATCTCATACCGTCTGTCTCAGACCATCTGTCTCAGACCGTCTGTCTCAGACTGTCTGTCTCAGGCCGTCTGTCTCAGACTGTCTGTCTCAGACCGTCTGTCTCAGACCGTCTGTCTCAGACCGTCTGTCTCAGGCTGTCTGTCTCAGACCGTCTGTCTCGGGCCGTCTGTCTCGGGCCGTCTGTCTCAGACCGTCTGTCTCAGGCCGTCTGTCTCAATCCGTCTGTCTCCGTTCGTCTGTCTCAGTCCGTCTGTCTCAGTCCGTCTGTCTCAGTCCGTCTGTCTCAGCCCGTCTGTCTCAGTCCGTCTGTCTCAGTCCGTCTGTCTCAGTCCGTCTGTCTCAGTAAGTCTGTCTCCGTCCGTCTGTCTCCGACCGACTGTCTCAGACCGTCTGTATCAAACCGTCTGTCTGAGACCCTCTGTCTCGATCCGTCTATCTCATACCGTCTGTCTCAGACCATCTGTCTCAGACCGTCTGTCTCAGACTGTCTGTCTCAGGCCGTCTGTCTCAGACCGCCTGTTTCTGAGCGCCTGTCTGAGACCGTCTGTCGCAGACCCTCTGTCTCGATCCGTCTGTCTCATACCGTCTGTCTCAGTCCGTCTGTCTCAGCCCGTCTGTCTCAGTCCGTCTGTCTCAGTCCGTCTGTCTCAGTCCGTCTGTCTCAGTAAGTCTGTCTCCGTCTGTCTGTCTCCGACCGACTGTCTCAGACCGTCTGTATCAAACCGTCTGTCTGAGACCCTCTGTCTCGATCCGTCTATCTCATACCGTCTGTCTCAGACCATCTGTCTCAGACCGTCTGTCTCAGACCGTCTGTCTCAGACCATCTGTCTCAGACCGCCTGTCTCTGTCCGTCTGTCTCAGACTGTCTGTCTCAGTCCGTCTGTATCAGTCCGTCTGTCTCCGTTCGTCTGTCTGAGGCCGACTGTCTCAGACCGTCTGTCTCAAACCGCCTATCTCTGTCCGTCAGTCTCAGACCGTCTGTCTGAGACCATCTGTCTCAGACCGTCTGTCTCAGACCCTCTGTCCCAGCCCGCCTGTCTCAGCCCGCCTCTCTCAGTCCGTCTGTCTGAGACCGTCTGTCTCTGTCTGTCTGTCTCAGACCGTCCGTCTTAGACCGTCTGTCTCAGACCGTCTGTCTCAGACCATCTGTCTGAGACCGTCTGTCTTAGACCGTCTGTCTCAGACCATCTGTCTCAGACCGCCTGTCTCTGTCCGTCTGTCTCAGACTGTCTGTCTCAGTCCGTCTGTATCAGTCCGTCTGTCTCCGTTCGTCTGTCTCAGGCCGACTGTCTCAGACCGTCTGTCTCAAACCGTCTGTCTCAGACCGTCTGTCGCAGACCCTCTGTCTCGATCCGTCTGTCTCATACCGTCTGTCTCAGACCGTCTGTCTGAGACCGTCTGTCTGAGACCGACTGTCTCAAACCGTCTGTCTGAGACCGTCTGTCGCAGACCCTCTGTCTCGATCCGTCTGTCTCATACCGTCTGTCTCAGACCGTCTGTCTCAGACCGCCTGTCTCAGACCGCCTGTCTCAGACCGTCTGTCTCAGACCGTCTGTCTCAGGCCGTCTGTCTCAGACCGTCTGTCTCGGGCCGTCTGTCTCAGTCCGTCTGTCTCAGTCCGTCTGTCTCAGTCCGTCTGTCTCCGTTCGACTGTCTCAGACCGACTGTCACAGACCGTCTGTCTCAAACCGTCTGTCTCAGACCGTCTGTCTCAGGCCGTCTGTCTCAGTCCGTCTATCTCAGACCGTCTGTCTCGGGCTGTCTGTCTCAGTCCGTCTGTCTCAGTCCGTCTGTCTCAGTCCGTCTGTCTCAGACCGTCTGTCTCAGACCGTCTGTCTCAGACCGTCTGTCTCAGACCGTCTGTCTCAGACCGTCTGTCTCAGGCCGCCTGTCTCAGACCGTCTGTCTCGGGCCGTCTGTCTGAGACCGACTGTCTCAGACCGTCTGTCTCAGACCGTCTGTCTCAGACCGTCTGTCTCAGACCGTCTGTCTCAGGCCGTCTGTCTCAGACCGTCTGTCTCGGGCCGTCTGTCTCGGGCCGTCTGTCTCAGACCGTCTGTGTCAGGCCGCCTGTCTCAGTCCGTCTGTCTCCGTTCGTCTGTCTCAGTCCGTCTGTCTCAGTCCGTCTGTCTCAGTCCGTCTGTCTCAGCCCGTCTGTCTCAGTCCGTCTGTCTCAGTCCGTCTGTCTCAGTAAGTCTGTCTCCGTTCGTCTGTCTCCGACCGACTGTCTCAGACCGTCTGTGTCAAACCGTCTGTCTGAGACCCTCTGTCTCGATCCGTCTATCTCATACCGTCTGTCTCAGACCATCTGTCTCAGACCGTCTGTCTCAGTCCGTCTGTCTCAGTCCGTCTGTCTCAGTCCGTCTGTCTCAGTCCGTCTGTCTCCGTTCGACTGTCTCAGTCCGTCTGTCTCAGTCCGTCTGTCTCAGTCCGTCTGTCTCCGTTCGACTGTCTCAGACCGTCTGTCTCAGTCCGTCTATCTCAGACCGTCTGTCTCGGGCTGTCTGTCTCAGTCCGTCTGTCTCAGTCCGTCTATCTCAATCCGTCTGTCTCAGGCCGTCTGTCTCAGACCGTCTGTCTCAGGCCGTCTGTCTCAGTCCGTCTGTCTCAAACCGTCTGTCTCACACCGTCTGTCTCAGACCGTCTGTCTCGATCCGTCTGTCTCATACCGTCTGTCTCAGACCGTCTGTCTCAGACCGCCTGTCTCAGACCGCCTGTCTCAGACCGTCTGTCTCAGACCCTCTGTCTCGATCCGTTTGTCTCATACCGTCTGTCTCAGTCCGTCTGTCTCAGACCGCCTGTCTCAGACCGTCTGTCTCAGTCCGTCTGTCTCCGTTCGTCTGTCTCCGACCGACTGTCTCAGACCGTCTGTATCAAACAGTCTGTCTGAGACCCTCTGTCTCGATCCGTCTGTATCATACCGTCTGTCTCAGACCATCTGTCTCAGACCGTCTGTCTCAGACCGTCTGTCTCAGGCCGTCTGTGTCAGTCCGTCTGTCTCAGTCCGTCTGTCTCAGTCCGTCTGTCTCACTCCGTCTGTCTCAGTCCGTCTGTCTCAGTAAGTCTGTCTCCGTTCGTTTGTCTCAGACCGACTGTCTCAGACCGTCTGTCTCAAACCGTCTGTCTCACACCGTGTGTCTCAGACCGTCTGTCTGAGACCGTCTGTCTCAGACCATCTGTCTCAGACCGTCTGTCTCAGACCGTCTGTCTCAGACTGTCTGTCTCAGGCCGTCTGTCTCAGACTGTCTGTCTCAGACCGTCTGTCTCAGACCGTCTGTCTCAGACCGTCTGTCTCAGGCTGTCTGTCTCAGACCGTCTGTCTCGGGCCGTCTGTCTCAGACCGCCTGTCTCAGACCGTCTGTCTCAGACCGTCTGTCTCAGGCCGTCTGTCTCAGACCGTCTGTCTCGGGCCGTCTGTCTCAGTCCGTCTGTCTCAGTCCGTCTGTCTCAGACCGTCTGTCTCAGTCCGTCTGTATCAGTCCGTCTGTCTCCGTTCGTCTGTCTCAGACCGACTGTCTCAGACCGTCTGTCTCAAACCGTCTGTCTCAGACCGTCTGTCTCAGGCCGTCTGTATCAGTCCGTCTGTCTCAGACCCTCTGTCTCGATCCGTCTGTCTCATAACGTCTGTCTCAGACTGTCTGTCTGAGACCGTCTGTCTCAGACCATCAGTCTCAGACCGCGTGTCTCAGACCGCGTGTCTCAGACCGCCTGTCTCAGACCGCCTGTCTCAGACCGCCTGCCTCAGACAGTCTGTCTCAGACCGTCTGTCTCAGACCCTCTGTCTCGATCCGTCTGTCTCATAACGTCTGTCTCAGACTGTGTGTCTAAGACCGTCTGGCTCGGACCGTCTGTCTCACACCGTCGGTCTCGGGCCGTCTGTCTCAGTCCGTCTGTCTCCGTTCGTCTGTCTCAGACCGACTGTCTCAGACCGTCTGTCTCAAACCGTCTGTCTCAGACCGTCTGTCTCGGACCACCTGTCTCATACCGTCTGTCTGAGACCGTCTGTTTCAAACCGCCTGTCTCAGACCATCAGTCTCAGACCGCGTGTCTCAGACCGCCTGTCTCAGACCACCTGTCTCAGACCGCCTGTCTCAGACAGTCTGTCTTAGACCGTCTGTCTCAGACCGTCGGTCTCGGGCCGTCTGTCTCAGTCCGTCTGTCTCCGTTCGTCTGTCTCAGACCGACTGTCTCAGACCGTCTGTCTCAAACCGTCTGTCTCAGACCGTCTGTCTCAGGCCGTCTGTCTCAGTCCGTCTGTCTCAGACCCTCTGTCTCGATCCGTCTGTCTCATACCGTCTGTCTCAGACCGCCTGTGTCAGACCGCCTGTCTCAGACAGTCTGTCTCAGACCGTCTGTCTCGGACCGTCTTTCTCAGACCGTTGGTCTCGGGCCGTCTGTCTCAGTCCGTCTGTCTCGGACTACCTGTCTCAGACCGTCCGTCTCAAACCGTCTGTCTCAGTCCGTCTGTCTCGGACCACCTGTCTCATACCGTCTGTCTGAGACCGTCTGTCTCAAACCGTCTGTCTCAGTCCGTCTGTCTCGGACCACCTGTCTCATACCGTCTGTCTGAGACCGTCTGTCTCATACCGTCTGTCTCAGGCCGTCTGTCTCAGTCCGTCTGTCTCAGACCCTCTGTCTCGATCCGTCTGTCTCATACCGTCTGTCTCAGACCGCCTGTCTCAGACCGCCTGTCTCAGACAGTCTGTCTCAGACCGTCTGTCTCGGACCGTCTTTCTCAGACCGTCGGTCTCGGGCCGTCTGTCTCAGCCCGTCTGTCTCCGTCCGTCTGTCTCGGACCACATGTCTCAGACCGTCCGTCTCAAACCGTCTGTCTCAGTCCGTCTGTCTCGGACCACCTGTCTCATACCGTCTGTCTGAGACCGTCTGTCTCAAACCGTCTGTCTCAGTCCGTCTGTCTCGGACCACCTGTCTCAGACCGCCTGTCTCAGACCGTCTGCCTCAGACCGTCTGTCTCGATCCGCCTGTCTCATACCGTCTGTCTCAGACCGTCTGTCTCTGACCGTCTGTCTCAGGCCGTCTGTCTCAGACCGTCTGTCTCGGGTCGTCTATCTCACTCCGCCTGTCTCAGACCCTTTGTCTCGATCCGTCTGTCTCAGACCGTCTGTCTGAGACCGTCTGTCTGAGACCGTCTGTCTCAGACCATCAGTCTCAGACCGCGTGTCTCAGACCTCCTGCATCAGACCGCATGTCTCAGACCGCCTGTCTTAGACAGTCTGTCTCAGACCGTCTGTCTCGGACCGTCTGTCTCAGACCGTCGGTCTCGGGCCGTCTGTCTCGGACCACCTGTCTCAGACCGCGGGCCTCAGACCGCCGGTCTCAGACCGCCTGTCTCAGACCGCCTGTCTCAGACCGTCTGTCTCAGACCGTCTGTTTCGATCCGTCTGTCTCATACCGTCTGTCTCAGACCGCCTGTCTCAGACCGCCTGTCTCAGACCGTCTGTCTCAGACCGTCTGTCTCGGGCCGTCTGTCTCAGTGCGTCTGTCTCAGACCGTCTGTCTCAAACCGTCTGTCTGAGACCGTCTGTCGCAGACCCTCTGTCTCGATCCGTCTGTCTCATACCGTCTGTCTCAGACCGTCTGTCTCAGACCGCCTGTCTCAGACCGCCTGTCTCGGTTCGACTGTCTCAGACCGACTGTCACAGACCGTCTGTCTCAAACCGTCTGTCTCAGACCGTCTGTCTCAGGCCGTCTGTCTCAGTCCGTCTATCTCAGACCGTCTGTCTCGGGCTGTCTGTCTCAGTCCGTCTGTCTCAGTCCGTCTGTCTCAGTCCGTCTGTCTCAGACCGTCTGTCTCAGACCGTCTGTCTCAGACCGTCTGTCTCAGGCCGTCTGTCTCAGACCGTCTGTCTCGGGCCGTCTGTCTGAGACCGACTGTCTCAGACCGTCTGTCTCAAACCGTCTGTCTCAGACTGTCTGTCTGAGACAGTCTGGCTCGGACCGTCTGTCTCAGACCGTCGGTCTCGGGCCGTCTGTCTCAGTCCGTCTGTCTCCGTTCGTCTGTCTCAGACCGACTGTCTCAGACCGTCTGTGTCAAACCGTCTGTCTCAGACCGTCTGTCTCGGACCACCTGTCTCATTCCGTCTGTCTGAGACCGTCTGTCTCAAACCGTCTGTCTCAGTCCGTCTGTCTCGGACCACCTGTCTCATAACGTCTGTCTGAGACCGTCTGTCTCATACCGTCTGTCTCAGGCCGTCTGTCTCAGTCCGTCTGTCTCAGACCCTCTGTCTCGATCCGTCTGTCTCATACCGTCTGTCTCAGACCGCCTGTCTCAGACCGCCTGTCTCAGACAGTCTGTCTCAGACCGTCTGTCTCGGACCGTCTTTCTCAGACCGTCGGTCTCGGGCCGTCTGTCTCAGCCCGTCTGTCTCCGTCCGTCTGTCTCGGACCACATGTCTCAGACCGTCCGTCTCAAACCGTCTGTCTCAGTCCGTCTGTCTCGGACCACCTGTCTCATACCGTCTGCCTGAGACCGTCTGTCTCAAACCGTCTGTCTCAGTCCGTCTGTCTCGGACCACCTGTCTCAGACCGCCTGTCTCAGACCGTCTGTCTCAGACCGTCTGTCTCGATCCGCCTGTCTCATACCGTCTGTCTCAGACCGTCTGTCTCTGACCGTCTGTCTCAGGCCGTCTGTCTCAGACCGTCTGTCTCGGGTCGTCTATCTCACTCCGTCTGTCTCAGACCCTTTGTCTCGATCCGTCTGTCTCAGACCGTCTGTCTGAGACCGTCTGTCTGAGACCGTCTGTCTCAGACCATCAGTCTCAAACCGCGTGTCTCAGACCTCCTGCATCAGACCGCATGTCTCAGACCGCCTGTCTTAGACAGTCTGTCTCAGACCGTCTGTCTCGGACCGTCTGTCTCAGACCGTCGGTCTCGGGCCGTCTGTCTCGGACCACCTGTCTCAGACCGCGGGCCTCAGACCGCCGGTCTCAGACCGCCTGTGTCAGACCGCCTGTCTCAGACCGTCTGTCTCAGACCGTCTGTTTCGATCCGTCTGTCTCATACCGTCTGTCTCAGACCGCCTGTCTCAGACCGCCTGTCTCAGACCGTCTGTCTCAGACCGTCTGTCTCGGGCAGTCTGTCTCAAACCGTCTGTCTCAGACCGCCTGTCTCCGTTCGACTGTCTCAGACCGACTGTCACAGACCGTCTGTCTCAAACCGTCTGTCTCAGACCGTCTGTCTCAGGCCGTCTGTCTCGGACCGTCTGTCTCAGACCGTCGGTCTCGGGCCGTCTGTCTCGGACCACCTGTCTCAGACCGCGGGCCTCAGACCGCCGGTCTCAGACCGCCTGTCTGAGACCGTCTGTCGCAGACCCTCTGTCTCGATCCGTCTGTCTCATACCGTCTGTCTCAGACCGTCTGTCTCAGACCGCCTGTCTCAGACCGCCTGTCTCCGTTCGACTGTCTCAGACCGACTGTCACAGACCGTCTGTCTCAAACCGTCTGTCTCAGACCGTCTGTCTCAGGCCGTCTGTCTCAGTCCGTCTATCTCAGACCGTCTGTCTCGGGCTGTCTGTCTCAGTCCGTCTGTCTCAGTCCGTCTGTCTCAGTCCGTCTGTCTCAGACCGTCTGTCTCAGACCGTCTGTCTCAGACCGTCTGTCTCAGGCCGTCTGCCTCAGACCGTCTGTCTCGGGCCGTCTGTCTGAGACCGACTGTCTCAGACCGTCTGTCTCAAATCGTCTGTCTCAGACTGTCTGTCTGAGACAGTCTGGCTCGGACCGTCTGTCTCAGACCGTCGGTCTCGGGCCGTCTGTCTCAGTCCGTCTGTCTCCGTTCGTCTGTCTCAGACCGACTGTCTCAGACCGTCTGTGTCAAACCGTCTGTCTCAGACCGTCTGTCTCGGACCACCTGTCTCGTACCGTCTGTCTGAGACCGTCTGTCTCAAACCGCCTGTCTCAGACCATCAGTCTCAGACCGCGTGTCTCAGACCGCCTGTCTCAGACCACCTGTCTCAGACCGCCTGTCTCAGACAGTCTGTCTTAGACCGTCTGGCTCGGACCGTCTGTCTCAGACCGTCTGTCTCAGTCCGTCTGTCTCAGTCCGTCTGTCTCAGTCCGTCTGTCTCTGTCCGTCTGTCTCAGTCCGTCTGTCTCAGTCCGTCTGTCTCACTCCGTCTGTCTCAGTCCGTCTGTCTCAGTAAGTCTGTCTCCGTTGGTTTGTCTCAGACCGACCGTCTCAGACCGTCTGCCTCAAACCGTCTGTCTCACACCGTGTGTCTCAGACCGTCTGTCTGAGACCGTCTGTCTCAGACCATCTGTCTCAGACCGTCTGTCTCAGACTGTCTGTCTCAGGCCGTCTGTCTCAGTCCGTCTGTCTCAGTCCGTCTGTCTCCGTTCGTCTGTCTGAGACCCTCTGTCTCGATCCGTCTGTCTCATACCGTCTGTCTCAGACCGTCTGTCTCAAACCGTCTGTCTGAGACCGTCTGTCTCAGACCCTCTGTCCCGATCCGTCTGTCTCATACCGTCTGTCTCAGACCGTCTGTCTCAGACCGCCTGTCTCAGTCCGTCTGTCTCGGACCGTCTGTCTCAGTCCGTCTGTATCAGTCCGTCTGTCTCCGTTCGTCTGTCTCAGACCGACTGTCTCAGTCCGTCTGTCTCAGTCCGTCTGTCTCAGTCCGTCTGTCTCAGACCGTCTGTCTCAGACCGTCTGCCTCATGCCGTCTGTCTCTGTCCGTCTGTCTCCGTTCGTCTGTCTCAGACCGACTGTCTCAGACCGTCTGTCTCAAACCGTCTGTCTCAGACCGTCTGTCTCAGACCGTCTGTCTCAGGCCGTCTGTCTCAGTCCGTCTGTCCCGATCCGTCTGTCTCATACCGTCTGTCTCAGACCGTCTGTCTCAGACCGTCTGTCTCAGTCCGTCTGTCTCAGACCGTCTGTCTCAAACCGTCTGTCTGAGACCGTCTGTCTCAGACCCTCTGTCCCGATCCGTCTGTCTCATACCGTCTGTCTCAGACCGTCTGTCTCAGACCGTCTGTCTCAGTCCGTCTGTCTCGGACCGTCTGTCTCAGTCCGTCTGTCTCAGTCCGTCTGTCTCAGTCCGTCTGTCTCACTCCGTCTGTCTCAGTCCGTCTGTCTCAGTAAGTCTGTCTCCGTTGGTTTGTCTCAGACCGACTGTCTCAGACCGTCTGTCTCAAACCGTCTGTCTCACACCGTGTGTCTCAGACCGTCTGTCTGAGACCGTCTGTCTCAGACCATCTGTCTCAGACCGTCTGTCTCAGTCCGTCTGTCTCACTCCGTCTGTCTCAGCCCGTCTGTCTCAGTAAGTCTGTCTCCGTTCGTTTGTCTCAGACCGACTGTCTCAGACCGTCTGTCTCAAACCGTCTGTCTCACACCGTGTGTCTCAGACCGTCTGTCTGAGACCGTCTGTCTCAGACCATCTGTCTCAGACCGTCTGTCTCAGACTGTCTGTGTCAGGCCGTCTGTCTCAGTCCGTCTGTCTGAGACCCTCTGTCTCGATCTGTCTGTCTCATACCGTCTGTCTCAGACCGTCTGTCTCAAACCGTCTGTCTGAGACCGTCTGTCTCAGACCCTCTGTCTCGATCCGTCTGTCTCAGACCCTCTGTCTCGATCCGTCTGTCTCATACCGTCTGTCTCAGACCGTCTGTCTCAGACCGTCTGTCTCACTCCGTCTGTCTCGTACCGTCTGTCTCAGTCCGTCTGTATCAGTCCGTCTGTCTCCGTTCGTCTGTCTCAGACTCTCTGTCTCAGACAGCCTGTCTCAGACCGTCTGTCTCGGACCGTCTGTCTCAGACCGCCTGTTTCAGAGCGCCTGTCTCAGACTGTCTGTCTCAGAGCGCCTGTCTCAGACCGTCTGTCGCAGACCGTCTGTCTCAGTCCGTTTGTATCAGTCCGTCTGTCTCCGTTCGTCTGTCTCAGACCGACTGTCTCAGACCGTCTGTCTCAAACCGTCTGTCTCAGACCGTCTGTCTCGGACCACCTGTCTCATACCGTCTGTCTGAGACCGTCTGTCTCAAACCGCCTGTCTCAGACCATCAGTCTCAGACCGCGTGTCTCAGACCGCCTGTCTCAGACCACCTGTCTCAGACCGCCTGTCTCAGACAGTCTGTCTTAGACCGTCTGGCTCGGACCGTATGTCTCAGACCGTCGGTCTCGGGCCGTCTGTCTAAGTCCGTCTGTCTCCGTTCGTCTGTCTCAGACCGACTGTCTCAGACCGTCTGTCTCAAACCGTCTGTCTCCGACCGTCTGTCTCAGGCCGTCTGTCTCAGACCGCCTGTCTCAGACCACCTGTCTCAGACCGCCTGTCTCAGACAGTCTGTCTTAGACCGTCTGGCTCGGACCGTCTGTCTCAGACCGTCGGTCTCGGACCGTCTGTCTCAGTCCGTCTGTCTCCGTTCGTCTGTCTCAGACCGACTGTCTCAGACCGTCTGTCTCAAACCGTCTGTCTCAGACCGTCTGTCTCAGGCCGTCTGTCTCAGTCCGTCTGTCTCAGACCCTCTGTCTCGATCCGTCTGTCTCATACCGTCTGTCTCAGACCGCCTGTCTCAGACCGCCTGTCTCAGACAGTCTGTCTCAGACCGTCTGTCTCGGACCGTCTTTCTCAGACCGTCGGTCTCGGGCCGTCTGTCTCAGTCCGTCTGTCTCCGTCCGTCTGTCTCGGACTACCTGTCTCAGACCGTCCGTCTCAAACCGTCTGTCTCAGTCCGTCTGTCTCGGACCACCTGTCTCATACCGTCTGTCTGAGACCGTCTGTCTCAAACCGTCTGTCTCAGTCCGTCTGTCTCGGACCACCTGTCTCATACCGTCTGTCTGAGACCGTCTGTCTCATACCGTCTGTCTCAGGCCGTCTGTCTCAGTCCGTCTGTCTCAGACCCTCTGTCTCGATCCGTCTGTCTCATACCGTCTGTCTCAGACCGCCTGTCTCAGACCGCCTGTCTCAGACAGTCTGTCTCAGACCGTCTGTCTCGGACCGTCTTTCTCAGACCGTCGGTCTCGGGCCGTCTGTCTCAGCCCGTCTGTCTCCGTCCGTCTGTCTCGGACCACATGTCTCAGACCGTCCGTCTCAAACCGTCTGTCTCAGTCCGTCTGTCTCGGACCACCTGTCTCATACCGTCTGTCTGAGACCGTCTGTCTCAAACCGTCTGTCTCAGTCCGTCTGTCTCGGACCACCTGTCTCAGACCGCCTGTCTCAGACCGTCTGTCTCAGACCGTCTGTCTCGATCCGCCTGTCTCATACCGTCTGTCTCAGACCGTCTGTCTCTGACCGTCTGTCTCAGGCCGTCTGTCTCAGACCGTCTGTCTCGGGTCGTCTATCTCACTCCGTCTGTCTCAGACCCTTTGTCTCGATCCGTCTGTCTCAGACCGTCTGTCTAAGACCGTCTGTCTGAGAACGTCTGTCTAAGACCATCAGTCTCAGACCGCGTTTCTCAGACCTCCTGCATCAGACCGCATGTCTCAGACCGTCTGTCTCGGGCCGTCTGTCTGAGACCGACTGTCTCAGACCGTCTGTCTCAAACCGTCTGTCTCAGACTGTCTGTCTGAGACCGTCTGGCTCGGACCGTCTGTCTCAGACCGTCGGTCTCGGGCCGTCTGTCTCAGTCCGTCTGTCTCCGTTCGTCTGTCTCAGACCGACTGTCTCAGACCGTCTGTGTCAAACCGTCTGTCTCAGACCGTCTGTCTCGGACCACCTGTCTCATACCGTCTGTCTGAGACCGTCTTTCTCAAACCGCCTGTCTCAGACCATCAGTCTCAGACCGCGTGTCTCAGACCGCCTGTCTCAGACCACCTGTCTCAGACCGCCTGTCTCAGACAGTCTGTCTTAGACCGTCTGGCTCGGACCGTCTGTCTCAGACCGTCTGTCTCAGTCCGTCTGTCTCAGTCCGTCTGTCTCAGTCCGTCTGTCTCCGTCCGTCTGTCTCAGTCCGTCTGTCTCAGTCCGCCTGTCTCACTCCGTCTGTCTCAGTAAGTCTGTCTCCGTTGGTTTGTCTCAGACCGACCGTCTCAGACCGTCTGTCTCAAACCGTCTGTCTCACACCGTGTGTCTCAGACCGTCTGTCTGAGTCCGTCTGTCTCAGACCATCTGTCTCAGACCGTCTGTCTCAGACTGTCTGTCTCAGGCCGTCTGTCTCAGTCCGTCTGTCTCAGTCCGTCTGTCTCCGTTCGTCTGTCTGAGACCCTCTGTCTCGATCCGTCTGTCTCATACCGTCTGTCTCAGACCGTCTGTCTCAAACCGTCTGTCTGAGACCGTCTGTCTCAGACCCTCTGTCCCGATCCGTCTGTCTCATACCGTCTGTCTCAGACCGTCTGTCTCAGACCGTCTGTCTCAGTCCGTCTGTCTCGGACCGTCTGTCTCAGTCCGTCTGTATCAGTCCGTCTGTCTCCGTTCGTCTGTCTCAGACCGACTGTCTCAGACCGTCTGTCTCAAACCGTCTGTCTCAGACCGTCTGTCTCAGACCGTCTGTCTCAGTCCGTCTGTCTCGGACCGTCTGTCTCAGTCGGTCTGTGTCAGTCCGTCTGTCTCCGTTCGTCTGTCTCAGACTCTCTGTCTCAGACAGCCTGTCTCAGACCGTCTGTCTCAGACCGTCTGTCTCATACCGCCTGTTTCAGAGCGCCTGTCTCAGACTGTCTGTCTCAGAGCGCCTGTCTCAGACCGTCTGTCGCAGACCGTCTGTCTCAGACCGCCTGTCTCGGGCCGTCTGTCTCAATCCGTCTGTCTCAGACCGTCTGTCGCAGTCCGTCAGTCTCAGACCGTCTGTCTCAGACCATCTGTCTCAGACCGTCTGTCTCAGTCCGTCTGTATCAGTCCGTCTGTCTCCGTTCGTCTGTCTCAGACCGACTGTCTCAGACCGTCTGTCTCAAACCGTCTGTCTCAGACCGTCTGTCTCAGGCCGTCTGTATCAGTCCGTCTGTCTCAGACCCTCTGTCTCGATCCGTCTGTCTCATAACGTCTGTCTCAGACTGTCTGTCTGAGACCGTCTGTCTCAGACCATCAGTCTCAGACCGCGTGTCTCAGACCGCGTGTCTCAGACCGCCTGTCTCAGACCGCCTGTCTCAGACAGTCTGTCTTAGACCGTCTGGCTCGGACCGTATGTCTCAGACCGTCGGTCTCGGGCCGTCTGTCTAAGTCCGTCTGTCTCCGTTCGTCTGTCTCAGACCGACTGTCTCAGACCGTCTGTCTCAAACCGTCTGTCTCCGACCGTCTGTCTCAGGCCGTCTGTCTCAGACCGCCTGTCTCAGACCACCTGTCTCAGACCGCCTGTCTCAGACAGTCTGTCTTAGACCGTCTGGCTCGGACCGTCTGTCTCAGACCGTCGGTCTCGGACCGTCTGTCTCAGTCCGTCTGTCTCCGTTCGTCTGTCTCAGACCGACTGTCTCAGACCGTCTGTCTCAAACCGTCTGTCTCAGACCGTCTGTCTCAGGCCGTCTGTCTCAGTCCGTCTGTCTCAGACCCTCTGTCTCGATCCGTCTGTCTCATACCGTCTGTCTCAGACCGCCTGTCTCAGACCGCCTGTCTCAGACAGTCTGTCTCAGACCGTCTGTCTCGGACCGTCTTTCTCAGACCGTCGGTCTCGGGCCGTCTGTCTCAGTCCGTCTGTCTCCGTCCGTCTGTCTCGGACTACCTGTCTCAGACCGTCCGTCTCAAACCGTCTGTCTCAGTCCGTCTGTCTCGGACCGTCTGTCTCAGTCGGTCTGTGTCAGTCCGTCTGTCTCCGTTCGTCTGTCTCAGACTCTCTGTCTCAGACAGCCTGTCTCAGACCGTCTGTCTCAGACCGTCTGTCTCATACCGCCTGTTTCAGAGCGCCTGTCTCAGACTGTCTGTCTCAGAGCGCCTGTCTCAGACCGTCTGTCGCAGACCGTCTGTCTCAGACCGCCTGTCTCGGGCCGTCTGTCTCAGTCCGTCTGTCTCAGTCCGTCTGTCTCCGTTCGTCTGTCTGAGACCCTCTGTCTCGATCCGTCTGTCTCATACCGTCTGTCTCAGACCGTCTGTCTCAAACCGTCTGTCTGAGACCGTCTGTCTCAGACCCTCTGTCCCGATCCGTCTGTCTCATACCGTCTGTCTCAGACCGTCTGTCTCAGACCGTCTGTCTCAGTCCGTCTGTCTCGGACCGTCTGTCTCAGTCCGTCTGTATCAGTCCGTCTGTCTCCGTTCGTCTGTCTCAGACCGACTGTCTCAGACCGTCTGTCTCAAACCGTCTGTCTCAGACCGTCTGTCTCAGACCGTCTGTCTCAGTCCGTCTGTCTCGGACCGTCTGTCTCAGTCGGTCTGTGTCAGTCCGTCTGTCTCCGTTCGTCTGTCTCAGACTCTCTGTCTCAGACAGCCTGTCTCAGACCGTCTGTCTCAGACCGTCTGTCTCATACCGCCTGTTTCAGAGCGCCTGTCTCAGACTGTCTGTCTCAGAGCGCCTGTCTCAGACCGTCTGTCGCAGACCGTCTGTCTCAGACCGCCTGTCTCGGGCCGTCTGTCTCAATCCGTCTGTCTCAGACCGTCTGTCGCAGTCCGTCAGTCTCAGACCGTCTGTCTCAGACCATCTGTCTCAGACCGTCTGTCTCAGTCCGTCTGTATCAGTCCGTCTGTCTCCGTTCGTCTGTCTCAGACCGACTGTCTCAGACCGTCTGTCTCAAACCGTCTGTCTCAGACCGTCTGTCTCAGGCCGTCTGTATCAGTCCGTCTGTCTCAGACCCTCTGTCTCGATCCGTCTGTCTCATAACGTCTGTCTCAGACTGTCTGTCTGAGACCGTCTGTCTCAGACCATCAGTCTCAGACCGCGTGTCTCAGACCGCGTGTCTCAGACCGCCTGTCTCAGACCGCCTGTCTCAGACAGTCTGTCTTAGACCGTCTGGCTCGGACCGTATGTCTCAGACCGTCGGTCTCGGGCCGTCTGTCTAAGTCCGTCTGTCTCCGTTCGTCTGTCTCAGACCGACTGTCTCAGACCGTCTGTCTCAAACCGTCTGTCTCCGACCGTCTGTCTCAGGCCGTCTGTCTCAGACCGCCTGTCTCAGACCACCTGTCTCAGACCGCCTGTCTCAGACAGTCTGTCTTAGACCGTCTGGCTCGGACCGTCTGTCTCAGACCGTCGGTCTCGGACCGTCTGTCTCAGTCCGTCTGTCTCCGTTCGTCTGTCTCAGACCGACTGTCTCAGACCGTCTGTCTCAAACCGTCTGTCTCAGACCGTCTGTCTCAGGCCGTCTGTCTCAGTCCGTCTGTCTCAGACCCTCTGTCTCGATCCGTCTGTCTCATACCGTCTGTCTCAGACCGCCTGTCTCAGACCGCCTGTCTCAGACAGTCTGTCTCAGACCGTCTGTCTCGGACCGTCTTTCTCAGACCGTCGGTCTCGGGCCGTCTGTCTCAGTCCGTCTGTCTCCGTCCGTCTGTCTCGGACTACCTGTCTCAGACCGTCCGTCTCAAACCGTCTGTCTCAGTCCGTCTGTCTCGGACCACCTGTCTCATACCGTCTGTCTGAGACCGTCTGTCTCAAACCGTCTGTCTCAGTCCGTCTGTCTCGGACCACCTGTCTCATACCGTCTGTCTGAGACCGTCTGTCTCATACCGTCTGTCTCAGGCCGTCTGTCTCAGTCCGTCTGTCTCAGACCCTCTGTCTCGATCCGTCTGTCTCATACCGTCTGTCTCAGACCGCCTGTCTCAGACCGCCTGTCTCAGACAGTCTGTCTCAGACCGTCTGTCTCGGACCGTCTTTCTCAGACCGTCGGTCTCGGGCCGTCTGTCTCAGCCCGTCTGTCTCCGTCCGTCTGTCTCGGACCACATGTCTCAGACCGTCCGTCTCAAACCGTCTGTCTCAGTCCGTCTGTCTCGGACCACCTGTCTCATACCGTCTGTCTGAGACCGTCTGTCTCAAACCGTCTGTCTCAGTCCGTCTGTCTCGGACCACCTGTCTCAGACCGCCTGTCTCAGACCGTCTGTCTCAGACCGTCTGTCTCGATCCGCCTGTCTCATACCGTCTGTCTCAGACCGTCTGTCTCTGACCGTCTGTCTCAGGCCGTCTGTCTCAGACCGTCTGTCTCGGGTCGTCTATCTCACTCCGTCTGTCTCAGACCCTTTGTCTCGATCCGTCTGTCTCAGACCGTCTGTCTGAGACCGTCTGTCTGAGAACGTCTGTCTAAGACCATCAGTCTCAGACCGCGTTTCTCAGACCTCCTGCATCAGACCGCATGTCTCAGACCGTCTGTCTCGGGCCGTCTGTCTGAGACCGACTGTCTCAGACCGTCTGTCTCAAACCGTCTGTCTCAGACTGTCTGTCTGAGACCGTCTGGCTCGGACCGTCTGTCTCAGACCGTCGGTCTCGGGCCGTCTGTCTCAGTCCGTCTGTCTCCGTTCGTCTGTCTCAGACCGACTGTCTCAGACCGTCTGTGTCAAACCGTCTGTCTCAGACCGTCTGTCTCGGACCACCTGTCTCATACCGTCTGTCTGAGACCGTCTTTCTCAAACCGCCTGTCTCAGACCATCAGTCTCAGACCGCGTGTCTCAGACCGCCTGTCTCAGACCACCTGTCTCAGACCGCCTGTCTCAGACAGTCTGTCTTAGACCGTCTGGCTCGGACCGTCTGTCTCAGACCGTCTGTCTCAGTCCGTCTGTCTCAGTCCGTCTGTCTCAGTCCGTCTGTCTCCGTCCGTCTGTCTCAGTCCGTCTGTCTCAGTCCGCCTGTCTCACTCCGTCTGTCTCAGTAAGTCTGTCTCCGTTGGTTTGTCTCAGACCGACCGTCTCAGACCGTCTGTCTCAAACCGTCTGTCTCACACCGTGTGTCTCAGACCGTCTGTCTGAGTCCGTCTGTCTCAGACCATCTGTCTCAGACCGTCTGTCTCAGACTGTCTGTCTCAGGCCGTCTGTCTCAGTCCGTCTGTCTCAGTCCGTCTGTCTCCGTTCGTCTGTCTGAGACCCTCTGTCTCGATCCGTCTGTCTCATACCGTCTGTCTCAGACCGTCTGTCTCAAACCGTCTGTCTGAGACCGTCTGTCTCAGACCCTCTGTCCCGATCCGTCTGTCTCATACCGTCTGTCTCAGACCGTCTGTCTCAGACCGTCTGTCTCAGTCCGTCTGTCTCGGACCGTCTGTCTCAGTCCGTCTGTATCAGTCCGTCTGTCTCCGTTCGTCTGTCTCAGACCGACTGTCTCAGACCGTCTGTCTCAAACCGTCTGTCTCAGACCGTCTGTCTCAGACCGTCTGTCTCAGTCCGTCTGTCTCGGACCGTCTGTCTCAGTCGGTCTGTGTCAGTCCGTCTGTCTCCGTTCGTCTGTCTCAGACTCTCTGTCTCAGACAGCCTGTCTCAGACCGTCTGTCTCAGACCGTCTGTCTCAGACCGTCTGTCTCATACCGCCTGTTTCAGAGCGCCTGTCTCAGACTGTCTGTCTCAGAGCGCCTGTCTCAGACCGTCTGTCGCAGACCGTCTGTCTCAGACCGCCTGTCTCGGGCCGTCTGTCTCAATCCGTCTGTCTCAGACCGTCTGTCGCAGTCCGTCAGTCTCAGACCGTCTGTCTCAGACCATCTGTCTCAGACCGTCTGTCTCAGTCCGTCTGTATCAGTCCGTCTGTCTCCGTTCGTCTGTCTCAGACCGACTGTCTCAGACCGTCTGTCTCAAACCGTCTGTCTCAGACCGTCTGTCTCAGGCCGTCTGTATCAGTCCGTCTGTCTCAGACCCTCTGTCTCGATCCGTCTGTCTCATAACGTCTGTCTCAGACTGTCTGTCTGAGACCGTCTGTCTCAGACCATCAGTCTCAGACCGCGTGTCTCAGACCGCGTGTCTCAGACCGCCTGTCTCAGACCGCCTGTCTCAGACCGCCTGTCTCAGACAGTCTGTCTCAGACCGTCTGTCACAGACCCTCTGTCTCGATCCGTCTGTCTCATACCGTCTGTCTCAGACCGCCTGTCTCAGACCGCCTGTCTCAGACAGTCTGTCTCAGACCGTCTGTCTCGGACCACCTGTCTCATACCGTCTGTCTGAGACCGTCTGTCTCAGACCGTCTGTCTCAGACCGTCTGTCTCAGACCGTCTGTCTCAGACCGTCTGTCTCAGACCGTCTGTCTCAGACCGTCTGTCTCAGACCGTCTGTCTCAGACCGTCTGTCTCAGACCGTCTGTCTCAGACCGTCTGTCTCAGACCGTGTCTCAGACCGTCTGTCTCAGTCCGTCTGTCTCAGACACTCTGTCTCGATCCGTCTGTCTCAGTCCGTCTGTCTCCGTTCGTGTGTCTGAGACCCTCTGTCTCGATCCGTCTGTCTCATACCGTCTGTCTCAGACCGTCTGTCTCAAACCGTCTGTCTGAGACCGTCTGTCTCAGACCCTCTGTCTCGATCCGTCTGTCTCATACCGTCTGTCTCAGACCGTCTGTCTCAGACCGTCTGTCTCAGTCCGTCTGTCTCGGACCGTCTGTCTCGGACCGTCTGTCTCAGACCCTCTGTCTCAGACAGCCTGTCTCAGACCGTCTGTCTCAGACCGTCTGTCTCAGACCGCCTGTTTCAGAGCGCCTGTCTCAGACTGTCTGTCTCAGAGCGCCTGTCTCAGACCGTCTGTCGCAGACCGTCTGTCTCAGACCGCCTGTCTCGGGCCGTCTGTCTCAATCCGTCTGTCTCAGACCGCCTGTCGCAGTCCGTCAGTCTCAGACCGTCTGTCTCAGACCATCTGTCTCAGACCGTTTGTCTCAGTCCGTCTGTATCAGTCCGTCTGTCTCCGTTCGTCTGTCTCAGACCGACTGTCTCAGACCGACTGTCTCAGACCGTCTGTCTCAAACCGTCTGTTTCAGACCGTCTGTCTCAGGCCGTCTGTCTCAGTCCGTCTGTCTCAGACCCTCTGTCCCGATCCGTCTGTCTCATAACGTCTGTCTCAGACTGTCTGTCTGAGACCGTCTGTCTCAGACCATCAGTCTCAGACCGCGTGTCTCAGACCGCGTGTCTCAGACCGCCTGTCTCAGACCGCCTGTCTCAGACCGCCTGTCTCAGACAGTCTGTCTCAGACCGTGTATCTCAGACCCTCTGTCTCGATCTGTCTGTCTCATAACGTCTGTCTCAGACTGTCTGTCTGAGACCGTCTGTCTCAGACCATCAGTCTCAGACCGCGTGTCTCAGACCGCCTGTCTCAGACCGCCTGTCTCAGACCGCCTGTCTCAGACCGCCTGTCTCAGACAGTCTGTCTCAGGCCGTCTGTCTCAGACCCTCTGTCTCGATCCGTCTGTCTCATACCGTCTGTCTCAGACCACCTGTCTCAGACCGCCTGTCTCAGACAGTCTGTCTCAGACCGTCGGTCTCGGGCCGTCTGTCTCAGTCCGTCTGTCTCCGTTCGTCTGTCTCAGACCGACTGTCTCAGACCGTCTGTCTCAAACCGTCTGTCTCAGACCGTCTGTCTCAGGCCGTCTGTCTCAGTCCGTCTGTCTCGGACCACCTGTCTCAGACCGTCCGTCTCAAACCGTCTGTCTCAGTCCGTCTGTCTCAGACCGTCTGTCGCAGTCCGTCTGTCGCAGTCCGTCTGTCTCAGACCATCTGTCTCAGACCATCTGTCTCAGACCGTCTGTCTCAGGCCGTCTGTCTCCGTTCGTCTGTCTCAGACCGACTGTCTCAGACCGTCTGTCTCAGACCGTCTGTCTCAGACCGTCTGTCTCAGACCGTCTGTCGCAGTCCGTCTGTCTCAGACCGCCTGTCTCAGACCGTCTGTCTCGGGCCGTCTGTCTCAGTCCGTCTGTCTCAGACCATCTGTCTCAGACCGTCTGTCTCAGACCGTCTGTCTCAGTCCGTCTGTATCAGTCCGTCTGTCTCCGTTCGTCTGTCTCAGACCGACTGTCTCAGACCGTCTGTCTCAAACCGTCTGTCTCAGACCGTCTGTCTCAGGCCGTCTGTATCAGTCCGTCTGTCTCAGACCCTCTGTCTCGATCCGTCTGTCTCATAACGTCTGTCTCAGACTGTCTGTCTGAGACCGTCTGTCTCAGACCATCAGTCTCAGACCGCGTGTCTCAGACCGCGTGTCTCAGACCGCCTGTCTCAGACCGCCTGTCTCAGACCGCCTGTCTCAGACAGTCTGTCTCAGACCGTCTGTCACAGACCCTCTGTCTCGATCCGTCTGTCTCATAACGTCTGTCTCAGACTGTCTGTCTGAGACCGTCTGGCTCGGACCGTCTGTCTCAGACCGTCGGTCTCGGGCCGTCTGTCTCAGTCCGTCTGTCTCAGTCCGTCTGTCTCAGACCCTCTGTCTCGATCCGTCTGTCTCATACCGTCTGTCTCAGACCGCCTGTCTCAGACCGCCTGTCTCAGACAGTCTGTCTCAGACCGTCTGTCTCGGACCACCTGTCTCATACCGTCTGTCTGAGACCGTCTGTCTCAGACCGTCTGTCTCAGACCGTCTGTCTCAGACCGTCTGTCTCAGACCGTCTGTCTCAGACCGTCTGTCTCAGACCGTCTGTCTCAGACCGTCTGTCTCAGACCGTCTGTCTCAGACCGTCTGTCTCAGACCGTGTCTCAGACCGTCTGTCTCAGTCCGTCTGTCTCAGACACTCTGTCTCGATCCGTCTGTCTCAGTCCGTCTGTCTCCGTTCGTGTGTCTGAGACCCTCTGTCTCGATCCGTCTGTCTCATACCGTCTGTCTCAGACCGTCTGTCTCAAACCGTCTGTCTGAGACCGTCTGTCTCAGACCCTCTGTCTCGATCCGTCTGTCTCATACCGTCTGTCTCAGACCGTCTGTCTCAGACCGTCTGTCTCAGTCCGTCTGTCTCGGACCGTCTGTCTCGGACCGTCTGTCTCAGACCCTCTGTCTCAGACAGCCTGTCTCAGACCGTCTGTCTCAGACCGTCTGTCTCAGACCGCCTGTTTCAGAGCGCCTGTCTCAGACTGTCTGTCTCAGAGCGCCTGTCTCAGACCGTCTGTCGCAGACCGTCTGTCTCAGACCGCCTGTCTCGGGCCGTCTGTCTCAATCCGTCTGTCTCAGACCGCCTGTCGCAGTCCGTCAGTCTCAGACCGTCTGTCTCAGACCATCTGTCTCAGACCGTTTGTCTCAGTCCGTCTGTATCAGTCCGTCTGTCTCCGTTCGTCTGTCTCAGACCGACTGTCTCAGACCGACTGTCTCAGACCGTCTGTCTCAAACCGTCTGTTTCAGACCGTCTGTCTCAGGCCGTCTGTCTCAGTCCGTCTGTCTCAGACCCTCTGTCCCGATCCGTCTGTCTCATAACGTCTGTCTCAGACTGTCTGTCTGAGACCGTCTGTCTCAGACCATCAGTCTCAGACCGCGTGTCTCAGACCGCGTGTCTCAGACCGCCTGTCTCAGACCGCCTGTCTCAGACCGCCTGTCTCAGACAGTCTGTCTCAGACCGTGTATCTCAGACCCTCTGTCTCGATCTGTCTGTCTCATAACGTCTGTCTCAGACTGTCTGTCTGAGACCGTCTGTCTCAGACCATCAGTCTCAGACCGCGTGTCTCAGACCGCCTGTCTCAGACCGCCTGTCTCAGACCGCCTGTCTCAGACCCCCTGTCTCAGACAGTCTGTCTCAGGCCGTCTGTCTCAGACCCTCTGTCTCGATCCGTCTGTCTCATACCGTCTGTCTCAGACCACCTGTCTCAGACCGCCTGTCTCAGACAGTCTGTCTCAGACCGTCGGTCTCGGGCCGTCTGTCTCAGTCCGTCTGTCTCCGTTCGTCTGTCTCAGACCGACTGTCTCAGACCGTCTGTCTCAAACCGTCTGTCTCAGACCGTCTGTCTCAGGCCGTCTGTCTCAGTCCGTCTGTCTCGGACCACCTGTCTCAGACCGTCCGTCTCAAACCGTCTGTCTCAGTCCGTCTGTCTCAGACCGTCTGTCGCAGTCCGTCTGTCGCAGTCCGTCTGTCTCAGACCATCTGTCTCAGACCATCTGTCTCAGACCGTCTGTCTCAGGCCGTCTGTCTCCGTTCGTCCGTCTCAGACCGACTGTCTCAGACCGTCTGTCTCAGACCGTCTGTCTCAGACCGTCTGTCTCAGACCGTCTGTCGCAGTCCGTCTGTCTCAGACCGCCTGTCTCAGACCGTCTGTCTCGGGCCGTCTGTCTCAGTCCGTCTGTCTCAGACCATCTGTCTCAGACCGTCTGTCGCAGTCCGTCTGTCTCAGACCGCCTGTCTCAGACCGTCTGTCGCAGACCGTCTGTCTCAGACCGTCTGTCTCAGGCCGTCTGTCTCAGTCCGTCTGTCTGAGTCCGTCTGTCTCCGTTCGTCTGTCTCAGATCGACTGTATCAGACCGTCTGTCTCAGCCCGTCTGTTTCGGACCACCTGTCTCAGACCGCCTGTCTCAGTCCGTCTGTCTCAGACCCTCTGTCTCGAACCGTCTGTCTCAGACCGTCTGTCTCGGACCACCTGTCTCATACCGTCTGTCTGAGACCGTCTGTCTCAAACCGCCTGTCTCAGACCATCAGTCTCAGACCGCGTGTCTCAGACCGCCTGTCTCAGACCACCTGTCTCAGACCGCCTGTCTCAGACAGTCTGTCTTAGACCGTCTGGCTCGGACCGTCTGTCTCATACCGTCGGTCTCGGGCCGTCTGTCTCAGTCCGTCTGTCTCAGACCCTCTGTCTCGATCCGTCTGTCTCAGTCCGTCTGTCTCAGACCCTCTGTCTCGATCCGTCTGTCTCATACCGTCTGTCTCAGACCGCCTGTCTCAGACCGCCTGTCTCAGACAGTCTGTCTCAGACCGTCTGTCTCGGACCGTCTTTCTCAGACCGTCTGTCTCAGACCGTCTGTCTCAGTCCGTCTGTCTCGGACCGTCTGTCTCGGACCGTCTGTCTCAGACCCTCTGTCTCAGACAGCCTGTCTCAGACCGTCTGTCTCAGACCGTCTGTCTCAGGCCGTCTGTCTCAGTCCGTCTGTCTCAGACCCTCTGTCTCGATCCGTCTGTCTCATAACGTCTGTCTCAGACTGTCTGTCTGAGACCGTCTGTCTCAGACCATCAGTCTCAGACCGCGTGTCTCAGACCGCGTGTCTCAGACCGCCTGTCTCAGACCGCCTGTCTCAGACCGCCTGTCTCAGACCGTCTGTCTCAGACCGTCTGTCTCAGGCCGTCTGTCTCAGTCCGTCTGTCTCAGACCCTCTGTCTCGATCCGTCTGTCTCATAACGTCTGTCTCAGACTGTCTGTCTGAGACCGTCTGTCTCAGACCATCAGTCTCAGACCGCGTGTCTCAGACCGCCTGTCTCAGACCGCCTGTCTCAGACCGCCTGTCTCAGACAGTCTGTCTCAGACCGTGTATCTCAGACCCTCTGTCTCGATCTGTCTGTCTCATAACGTCTGTCTCAGACCGTCTGTCTCAGACCGTCTGTCT
The DNA here is from genome assembly GCA_947623535.1 of Coelioxys conoideus. NCBI lineage: Eukaryota > Metazoa > Arthropoda > Insecta > Hymenoptera > Megachilidae > Coelioxys > Coelioxys conoideus. Next base: position 5,952,813 of record CANQJN010000026.1, read on the forward strand.
CGGACCGTCTTTCTCAGACCGTCTGTCTCAGACCGTCTGTCTCAGTCCGTCTGTCTCGGACCGTCTGTCTCGGACCGTCTGTCTCAGACCCTCTGTCTCAGACAGCCTGTCTCAGACCGTCTGTCTCAGACCGTCTGTCTCAGGCCGTCTGTCTCAGTCCGTTTGTCTCAGACGCTCTGTCTCGATCCGTCTGTCTCATAACGTCTGTCTCATAACGTCTGTCTCAGACTGTCTGTCTGAGACCGTCTGTCTCAGACCATCAGTCTCAGACCGCGTGTCTCAGACCGCGTGTCTCAGACCGCCTGTCTCAGACCGCCTGTCTCAGACCGCCTGTCTCAGACAGTCTGTCTCAGACCGTGTATCTCAGACCCTCTGTCTCGATCTGTTTGTCTCATAACGTCTGTCTCAGACCGTCTGTCTCAGACCATCAGTCTCAGACCGCGTGTCTCAGACCGCCTGCATCAGACCGCATGTCTCAGACCGCCTGTCTCAGACCGCCTGTCTCAGACAGTCTGTCTTAGACCGTCTGGCTCGGACCGCCTGTCTCATACCGTCTGTCTCAGACCATCAGTCTCAGACCGCGTGTCTCAGACCGCCTGCATCAGACCGCATGTCTCAGACCGCCTGTCTTAGACAGCCTGTCTCAGACCGTCTGTCTCAGGCCGTCTGTCTCAGACCCTCTGTCTCGATCCGTCTGTCTCATACCGTCTGTCTCAGACCACCTGTCTCAGACCGCCTGTCTCAGACAGTCTGTCTCAGACCGTCGGTCTCGGGCCGTCTGTCTCAGTCCGTCTGTCTCAGTCCCTCTGTCTCAGTCCGTCTGTCTCCGTTCGTCTGTCTCAGACCGACTGTCTCAGACCGTCTGTCTCAGCCCGTCTGTCTCGGACCACCTGTCTCAGACCGCCTGTCTCAGACCGTCTGTCTCAGACCGTCTGTCTCAGACCGTCTGTCTCGACCCGCCTGTCTCATACCGTCTGTCTCAGACCGTCTGTCTCTGACCGTCTGTCTCAGGCCGTCTGTCTCAGACCGTCTGTCTCGGGTCGTCTATCTCACTCCGTCTGTCTCAGACCCTCTGTCTCGATCCGTCTGTCTCAGACCGTTTGTCTCAGACCGGCTGTCTCAGACCGGCTGTCTCGGGCCGTCTGTCTCAGTTCGTCTGTCTCAGTCCGTCTGTCCCAGTCCGTCTGTCTCAGTCCGTCTGTCTCAGTCCGTCTGTCTCCGTTCGTCTGTCTCAGACCGACTGTCTCAGACCGTCTGTCTCAAACCGTCTGTCTCAGACCGTCTGTCTCAGGCCGTCTGTCTCAGTCCGTCTGTCTCAGACCCTCTGTCTCGATCCGTCTGTCTCAGCCCGTCTGTCTCAGACCGCCTGTCTCAGACCGTCTGTCTCAGACCGTCTGTCTCAGACCGTCTGTCTCAGACCGTCTGTCTCAGACCGTCTGTCTCAGACCGTGTCTCAGACGGTCTGTCTCAGTCCGTCTGTCTCAGACACTCTGTCTCGATCCGTCTGTCTCGATCCGTCTGTCTCAGTCCGTCTGTCTCAGACCGTCTGTCTCAGACCGTCTGTCTCCGTTCGTCTGTCTCAGACCGACTGTCTCAGACCGTCTGTCTCAGACCGTCTGTCTCAGACCGTCTGTCTCAGGCCGTCTGTCTCCGTTCGTCTGTCTCAGACCGACTGTCTCAGACCGTCTGTCTCAAACCGTCTGTCTCAGACCGTCTGTCTCAGACCGTCTGTCTCAGACCGTCTGTCTGAGACCGTCTGTCTCAGACCCTCTGTCTCGATCCGTCTGTCTCATACCGTCTGTCTCAGACCGCCTGTCTCAGACCGCCTGTCTCAGACCGTCTGTCTCGGGCCGTCTGTCTCAGTCCGTCTGTCTCAGACCGTCTGTCTCAGACCGTCTGTCGCAGTCCGTCTGTCTCAGACCGCCTGTCTCAGACCGTCTGTCTCAGACCATCTGTCTCAGACCGTCTGTCTCAGGCCGTCTGTCTCAGTCCGTCTGTCTCAGTCCGTCTGTCTCCGTTCGTCTGTCTCAGATCGACTGTCTCAAACCGTCTGTCTCAGACCGTCTGTCTCAGACCGTCTGTCTCAGACCGTCTGTCTCAGACCGTCTGTCTCAGACCGTCTGTCTGAGACCGTCTGTCTCAGACCCTCTGTCTCGATCCGTCTGTCTCATACCGTCTGTCTCAGACCGCCTGTCTCAGACCGCCTGTCTCAGACCGTCTGTCTCAGACCGTCTGTCTCGGGCCGTCTGTCTCAGTCCGTCTGTCTCAGACCGTCTGTCTCAGACCGTCTGTGGCAGTCCGTCTGTCTCAGACCGCCTGTCTCAGACCGTCTGTCTCAGACCATCTGTCTCAGACCGTCTGTCTCAGGCCGTCTGTCTCAGTCCGTCTGTCTCAGTCCGTCTGTCTCCGTTCGTCTGTCTCAGATCGACTGTATCAGACCGTCTGTCTCAGCCCGTCTGTCTCGGACCACCTGTCTCAGACCGCCTGTCTCAGTCCGTCTGTCTCGGGCCGTCTGTCTCAATCCGTCTGTCTCAGACCGCCTGTCGCAGTCCGTCAGTCTCAGACCGTCTGTCTCAGACCATCTGTCTCAGACCGTTTGTCTCAGTCCGTCTGTATCAGTCCGTCTGTCTCCGTTCGTCTGTCTCAGACCGACTGTCTCAGACCGACTGTCTCAGACCGTCTGTCTCAAACCGTCTGTTTCAGACCGTCTGTCTCAGGCCGTCTGTCTCAGTCCGTCTGTCTCAGACCCTCTGTCCCGATCCGTCTGTCTCATAACGTCTGTCTCAGACTGTCTGTCTGAGACCGTCTGTCTCAGACCATCAGTCTCAGACCGCGTGTCTCAGACCGCGTGTCTCAGACCGCCTGTCTCAGACCGCCTGTCTCAGACCGCCTGTCTCAGACAGTCTGTCTCAGACCGTGTATCTCAGACCCTCTGTCTCGATCTGTCTGTCTCATAACGTCTGTCTCAGACTGTCTGTCTGAGACCGTCTGTCTCAGACCATCAGTCTCAGACCGCGTGTCTCAGACCGCCTGTCTCAGACCGCCTGTCTCAGACCGCCTGTCTCAGACCGCCTGTCTCAGACAGTCTGTCTCAGGCCGTCTGTCTCAGACCCTCTGTCTCGATCCGTCTGTCTCATACCGTCTGTCTCAGACCACCTGTCTCAGACCGCCTGTCTCAGACAGTCTGTCTCAGACCGTCGGTCTCGGGCCGTCTGTCTCAGTCCGTCTGTCTCCGTTCGTCTGTCTCAGACCGACTGTCTCAGACCGTCTGTCTCAAACCGTCTGTCTCAGACCGTCTGTCTCAGGCCGTCTGTCTCAGTCCGTCTGTCTCGGACCACCTGTCTCAGACCGTCCGTCTCAAACCGTCTGTCTCAGTCCGTCTGTCTCAGACCGTCTGTCGCAGTCCGTCTGTCGCAGTCCGTCTGTCTCAGACCATCTGTCTCAGACCATCTGTCTCAGACCGTCTGTCTCAGGCCGTCTGTCTCCGTTCGTCTGTCTCAGACCGACTGTCTCAGACCGTCTGTCTCAGACCGTCTGTCTCAGACCGTCTGTCTCAGACCGTCTGTCGCAGTCCGTCTGTCTCAGACCGCCTGTCTCAGACCGTCTGTCTCGGGCCGTCTGTCTCAGTCCGTCTGTCTCAGACCATCTGTCTCAGACCGTCTGTCGCAGTCCGTCTGTCTCAGACCGCCTGTCTCAGACCGTCTGTCGCAGACCGTCTGTCTCAGACCGTCTGTCTCAGGCCGTCTGTCTCAGTCCGTCTGTCTGAGTCCGTCTGTCTCCGTTCGTCTGTCTCAGATCGACTGTATCAGACCGTCTGTCTCAGCCCGTCTGTTTCGGACCACCTGTCTCAGACCGCCTGTCTCAGTCCGTCTGTCTCAGACCCTCTGTCTCGAACCGTCTGTCTCAGACCGTCTGTCTCGGTCCACCTGTCTCATACCGTCTGTCTGAGACCGTCTGTCTCAAACCGCCTGTCTCAGACCATCAGTCTCAGACCGCGTGTCTCAGACCGCCTGTCTCAGACCACCTGTCTCAGACCGCCTGTCTCAGACAGTCTGTCTTAGACCGTCTGGCTCGGACCGTCTGTCTCATACCGTCGGTCTCGGGCCGTCTGTCTCAGTCCGTCTGTCTCAGACCCTCTGTCTCGATCCGTCTGTCTCAGTCCGTCTGTCTCAGACCCTCTGTCTCGATCCGTCTGTCTCATACCGTCTGTCTCAGACCGCCTGTCTCAGACCGCCTGTCTCAGACAGTCTGTCTCAGACCGTCTGTCTCGGACCGTCTTTCTCAGACCGTCTGTCTCAGACCGTCTGTCTCAGTCCGTCTGTCTCGGACCGTCTGTCTCGGACCGTCTGTCTCAGACCCTCTGTCTCAGACAGCCTGTCTCAGACCGTCTGTCTCAGACCGTCTGTCTCAGGCCGTCTGTCTCAGTCCGTCTGTCTCAGACCCTCTGTCTCGATCCGTCTGTCTCATAACGTCTGTCTCAGACTGTCTGTCTGAGACCGTCTGTCTCAGACCATCAGTCTCAGACCGCGTGTCTCAGACCGCGTGTCTCAGACCGCCTGTCTCAGACCGCCTGTCTCAGACCGCCTGTCTCAGACCGTCTGTCTCAGACCGTCTGTCTCAGGCCGTCTGTCTCAGTCCGTCTGTCTCAGACCCTCTGTCTCGATCCGTCTGTCTCATAACGTCTGTCTCAGACTGTCTGTCTGAGACCGTCTGTCTCAGACCATCAGTCTCAGACCGCGTGTCTCAGACCGCCTGTCTCAGACCGCCTGTCTCAGACCGCCTGTCTCAGACAGTCTGTCTCAGACCGTGTATCTCAGACCCTCTGTCTCGATCTGTCTGTCTCATAACGTCTGTCTCAGACCGTCTGTCTCAGACCGTCTGTCTCGGACCGTCTTTCTCAGACCGTCTGTCTCAGACCGTCTGTCTCAGTCCGTCTGTCTCGGACCGTCTGTCTCGGACCGTCTGTCTCAGACCCTCTGTCTCAGACAGCCTGTCTCAGACCGTCTGTCTCAGACCGTCTGTCTCAGGCCGTCTGTCTCAGTCCGTTTGTCTCAGACGCTCTGTCTCGATCCGTCTGTCTCATAACGTCTGTCTCAGACTGTCTGTCTGAGACCGTCTGTCTCAGACCATCAGTCTCAGACCGCGTGTCTCAGACCGCGTGTCTCAGACCGCCTGTCTCAGACCGCCTGTCTCAGACCGCCTGTCTCAGACAGTCTGTCTCAGACCGTGTATCTCAGACCCTCTGTCTCGATCTGTTTGTCTCATAACGTCTGTCTCAGACCGTCTGTCTCAGACCATCAGTCTCAGACCGCGTGTCTCAGACCGCCTGCATCAGACCGCATGTCTCAGACCGCCTGTCTCAGACCGCCTGTCTCAGACAGTCTGTCTTAGACCGTCTGGCTCGGACCGCCTGTCTCATACCGTCTGTCTCAGACCATCAGTCTCAGACCGCGTGTCTCAGACCGCCTGCATCAGACCGCATGTCTCAGACCGCCTGTCTTAGACAGCCTGTCTCAGACCGTCTGTCTCAGGCCGTCTGTCTCAGACCCTCTGTCTCGATCCGTCTGTCTCATACCGTCTGTCTCAGACCACCTGTCTCAGACCGCCTGTCTCAGACAGTCTGTCTCAGACCGTCGGTCTCGGGCCGTCTGTCTCAGTCCGTCTGTCTCAGTCCCTCTGTCTCAGTCCGTCTGTCTCCGTTCGTCTGTCTCAGACCGACTGTCTCAGACCGTCTGTCTCAGCCCGTCTGTCTCGGACCACCTGTCTCAGACCGCCTGTCTCAGACCGTCTGTCTCAGACCGTCTGTCTCAGACCGTCTGTCTCGACCCGCCTGTCTCATACCGTCTGTCTCAGACCGTCTGTCTCTGACCGTCTGTCTCAGGCCGTCTGTCTCAGACCGTCTGTCTCGGGTCGTCTATCTCACTCCGTCTGTCTCAGACCCTCTGTCTCGATCCGTCTGTCTCAGACCGTTTGTCTCAGACCGGCTGTCTCAGACCGGCTGTCTCGGGCCGTCTGTCTCAGTTCGTCTGTCTCAGTCCGTCTGTCCCAGTCCGTCTGTCTCAGTCCGTCTGTCTCAGTCCGTCTGTCTCCGTTCGTCTGTCTCAGACCGACTGTCTCAGACCGTCTGTCTCAAACCGTCTGTCTCAGACCGTCTGTCTCAGGCCGTCTGTCTCAGTCCGTCTGTCTCAGACCCTCTGTCTCGATCCGTCTGTCTCAGCCCGTCTGTCTCAGACCGCCTGTCTCAGACCGTCTGTCTCAGACCGTCTGTCTCAGACCGTCTGTCTCAGACCGTCTGTCTCAGACCGTCTGTCTCAGACCGTGTCTCAGACGGTCTGTCTCAGTCCGTCTGTCTCAGACACTCTGTCTCGATCCGTCTGTCTCGATCCGTCTGTCTCAGTCCGTCTGTCTCAGACCGTCTGTCTCAGACCGTCTGTCTCCGTTCGTCTGTCTCAGACCGACTGTCTCAGACCGTCTGTCTCAGACCGTCTGTCTCAGGCCGTCTGTCTCCGTTCGTCTGTCTCAGACCGACTGTCTCAGACCGTCTGTCTCAAACCGTCTGTCTCAGACCGTCTGTCTCAGACCGTCTGTCTCAGACCGTCTGTCTGAGACCGTCTGTCTCAGACCCTCTGTCTCGATCCGTCTGTCTCATACCGTCTGTCTCAGACCGCCTGTCTCAGACCGCCTGTCTCAGACCGTCTGTCTCAGACCGTCTGTCTCGGGCCGTCTGTCTCAGTCCGTCTGTCTCAGACCGTCTGTCTCAGACCGTCTGTCGCAGTCCGTCTGTCTCAGACCGCCTGTCTCAGACCGTCTGTCTCAGACCATCTGTCTCAGACCGTCTGTCTCAGGCCGTCTGTCTCAGTCCGTCTGTCTCAGTCCGTCTGTCTCCGTTCGTCTGTCTCAGATCGACTGTCTCAAACCGTCTGTCTCAGACCGTCTGTCTCAGACCCTCTGTCTCAGACAGCCTGTCTCAGACCGTCTGTCTCAGACCGTCTGTCTCAGGCCGTCTGTCTCAGTCCGTCTGTCTCAGACCCTCTGTCTCGATCCGTCTGTCTCATAACGTCTGTCTCAGACTGTCTGTCTGAGACCGTCTGTCTCAGACCATCAGTCTCAGACCGCGTGTCTCAGACCGCGTGTCTCAGACCGCCTGTCTCAGACCGCCTGTCTCAGACCGCCTGTCTCAGACCGTCTGTCTCAGACCGTCTGTCTCAGGCCGTCTGTCTCAGTCCGTCTGTCTCAGACCCTCTGTCTCGATCCGTCTGTCTCATAACGTCTGTCTCAGACTGTCTGTCTGAGACCGTCTGTCTCAGACCATCAGTCTCAGACCGCGTGTCTCAGACCGCGTGTCTCAGACCGCCTGTCTCAGACCGCCTGTCTCAGACCGCCTGTCTCAGACAGTCTGTCTCAGACCGTGTATCTCAGACCCTCTGTCTCGATCTGTTTGTCTCATAACGTCTGTCTCAGACCGTCTGTCTCAGACCGTCTGTCTCAGACCATCAGTCTCAGACCGCGTGTCTCAGACCGCCTGCATCAGACCGCATGTCTCAGACCGCCTGTCTCAGACCGCCTGTCTCAGACAGTCTGTCTTAGACCGTCTGGCTCGGACCGCCTGTCTCATACCGTCTGTCTCAGACCATCAGTCTCAGACCGCGTGTCTCAGACCGCCTGCATCAGACCGCATGTCTCAGACCGCCTGTCTTAGACAGCCTGTCTCAGACCGTCTGTCTCAGGCCGTCTGTCTCAGACCCTCTGTCTCGATCCGTCTGTCTCATACCGTCTGTCTCAGACCACCTGTCACAGACCGCCTGTCTCAGACAGTCTGTCTCAGACCGTCGGTCTCGGGCCGTCTGTCTCAGTCCGTCTGTCTCAGTCCCTCTGTCTCAGTCCGTCTGTCTCCGTTCGTCTGTCTCAGACCGACTGTCTCAGACCGTCTGTCTCAGCCCGTCTGTCTCGGACCACCTGTCTCAGACCGCCTGTCTCAGACCGTCTGTCTCAGACCGTCTGTCTCAGACCGTCTGTCTCGACCCGCCTGTCTCATACCGTCTGTCTCAGACCGTCTGTCTCTGACCGTCTGTCTCAGGCCGTCTGTCTCAGACCGTCTGTCTCGGGTCGTCTATCTCACTCCGTCTGTCTCAGACCCTCTGTCTCGATCCGTCTGTCTCAGACCGTTTGTCTCAGACCGGCTGTCTCAGACCGGCTGTCTCGGGCCGTCTGTCTCAGTTCGTCTGTCTCAGTCCGTCTGTCCCAGTCCGTCTGTCTCAGTCCGTCTGTCTCAGTCCGTCTGTCTCCGTTCGTCTGTCTCAGACCGACTGTCTCAGACCGTCTGTCTCAAACCGTCTGTCTCAGACCGTCTGTCTCAGGCCGTCTGTCTCAGTCCGTCTGTCTCAGACCCTCTGTCTCGATCCGTCTGTCTCAGCCCGTCTGTCTCAGACCGCCTGTCTCAGACCGTCTGTCTCAGACCGTCTGTCTCAGACCGTCTGTCTCAGACCGTCTGTCTCAGACCGTCTGTCTCAGACCGTGTCTCAGACGGTCTGTCTCAGTCCGTCTGTCTCAGACACTCTGTCTCGATCCGTCTGTCTCGATCCGTCTGTCTCAGACCGTCTGTCTCAGGCCGTCTGTCTCAGTCCGTCTGTCTCAGACCCTCTGTCTCGATCCGTCTGTCTCAGCCCGTCTGTCTCAGACCGCCTGTCTCAGACCGTCTGTCTCAGACCGTCTGTCTCAGACCGTCTGTCTCAGACCGTCTGTCTCAGACCGTCTGTCTCAGACCGTGTCTCAGACGGTCTGTCTCAGTCCGTCTGTCTCAGACACTCTGTCTCGATCCGTCTGTCTCGATCCGTCTGTCTCAGTCCGTCTGTCTCAGACCGTCTGTCTCAGACCGTCTGTCTCCGTTCGTCTGTCTCAGACCGACTGTCTCAGACCGTCTGTCTCAGACCGTCTGTCTCAGGCCGTCTGTCTCCGTTCGTCTGTCTCAGACCGACTGTCTCAGACCGTCTGTCTCAAACCGTCTGTCTCAGACCGTCTGTCTCAGACCGTCTGTCTCAGACCGTCTGTCTGAGACCGTCTGTCTCAGACCCTCTGTCTCGATCCGTCTGTCTCATACCGTCTGTCTCAGACCGCCTGTCTCAGACCGCCTGTCTCAGACCGTCTGTCTCAGACCGTCTGTCTCGGGCCGTCTGTCTCAGTCCGTCTGTCTCAGACCGTCTGTCTCAGACCGTCTGTCGCAGTCCGTCTGTCTCAGACCGCCTGTCTCAGACCGTCTGTCTCAGACCATCTGTCTCAGACCGTCTGTCTCAGGCCGTCTGTCTCAGTCCGTCTGTCTCAGTCCGTCTGTCTCCGTTCGTCTGTCTCAGATCGACTGTCTCAAACCGTCTGTCTCAGACCGTCTGTCTCAGACCCTCTGTCTCAGACAGCCTGTCTCAGACCGTCTGTCTCAGACCGTCTGTCTCAGGCCGTCTGTCTCAGTCCGTCTGTCTCAGACCCTCTGTCTCGATCCGTCTGTCTCATAACGTCTGTCTCAGACTGTCTGTCTGAGACCGTCTGTCTCAGACCATCAGTCTCAGACCGCGTGTCTCAGACCGCGTGTCTCAGACCGCCTGTCTCAGACCGCCTGTCTCAGACCGCCTGTCTCAGACCGTCTGTCTCAGACCGTCTGTCTCAGGCCGTCTGTCTCAGTCCGTCTGTCTCAGACCCTCTGTCTCGATCCGTCTGTCTCATAACGTCTGTCTCAGACTGTCTGTCTGAGACCGTCTGTCTCAGACCATCAGTCTCAGACCGCGTGTCTCAGACCGCGTGTCTCAGACCGCCTGTCTCAGACCGCCTGTCTCAGACCGCCTGTCTCAGACAGTCTGTCTCAGACCGTGTATCTCAGACCCTCTGTCTCGATCTGTTTGTCTCATAACGTCTGTCTCAGACCGTCTGTCTCAGACCGTCTGTCTCAGACCATCAGTCTCAGACCGCGTGTCTCAGACCGCCTGCATCAGACCGCATGTCTCAGACCGCCTGTCTCAGACCGCCTGTCTCAGACAGTCTGTCTTAGACCGTCTGGCTCGGACCGCCTGTCTCATACCGTCTGTCTCAGACCATCAGTCTCAGACCGCGTGTCTCAGACCGCCTGCATCAGACCGCATGTCTCAGACCGCCTGTCTTAGACAGCCTGTCTCAGACCGTCTGTCTCAGGCCGTCTGTCTCAGACCCTCTGTCTCGATCCGTCTGTCTCATACCGTCTGTCTCAGACCACCTGTCACAGACCGCCTGTCTCAGACAGTCTGTCTCAGACCGTCGGTCTCGGGCCGTCTGTCTCAGTCCGTCTGTCTCAGTCCCTCTGTCTCAGTCCGTCTGTCTCCGTTCGTCTGTCTCAGACCGACTGTCTCAGACCGTCTGTCTCAGCCCGTCTGTCTCGGACCACCTGTCTCAGACCGCCTGTCTCAGACCGTCTGTCTCAGACCGTCTGTCTCAGACCGTCTGTCTCGACCCGCCTGTCTCATACCGTCTGTCTCAGACCGTCTGTCTCTGACCGTCTGTCTCAGGCCGTCTGTCTCAGACCGTCTGTCTCGGGTCGTCTATCTCACTCCGTCTGTCTCAGACCCTCTGTCTCGATCCGTCTGTCTCAGACCGTTTGTCTCAGACCGGCTGTCTCAGACCGGCTGTCTCGGGCCGTCTGTCTCAGTTCGTCTGTCTCAGTCCGTCTGTCCCAGTCCGTCTGTCTCAGTCCGTCTGTCTCAGTCCGTCTGTCTCCGTTCGTCTGTCTCAGACCGACTGTCTCAGACCGTCTGTCTCAAACCGTCTGTCTCAGACCGTCTGTCTCAGGCCGTCTGTCTCAGTCCGTCTGTCTCAGACCCTCTGTCTCGATCCGTCTGTCTCAGCCCGTCTGTCTCAGACCGCCTGTCTCAGACCGTCTGTCTCAGACCGTCTGTCTCAGACCGTCTGTCTCAGACCGTCTGTCTCAGACCGTCTGTCTCAGACCGTGTCTCAGACGGTCTGTCTCAGTCCGTCTGTCTCAGACACTCTGTCTCGATCCGTCTGTCTCGATCCGTCTGTCTCAGTCCGTGTGTCTCATACCGTCTGTCTCAGACCGTCTGTCTCAGACCGCCTGTCTCAGACCGCCTGTCTCAGACCGTCTGTCTCAGACCCTCTGTCTCGATCCGTCTGTCTCATACAGTCTGTCTCAGACCGTCTGTCTCAGACCATCAGTCTCAGACCGCGTGTCTCAGACCGCCTGCATCAGACCGCCGGTCTCAGACCGCCTGTCTCAGACCGCCTGTCTCAGACCGCCTGTCTCAGACCGCCTGTCTCAGACAGTCTGTCTCAGACCGTCTGTCTCAGACCGTCTGTCTCAGACCGTCTGTCTCAGACCGTCTGTCTCGGGCCGTCTGTCTCAGTCCGTCTGTCTCAGACCGTCTGTCTCAGACCGTCTGTCTCAGACTGTCTGTCTCAGGCCGTCTGTCTCAGGCCGTCTGTCTCAGACCGTCTGTCTCGGGCCGTCTGTCTCAGTCCGTCTGTCTTAGTCCGTCTGTCTCCGTTCGTCTGTCTCAGACCGACTGTCTCAGACCGTCTGTCTCAAACCGTCTGTCTCAGACCGTCTGTCTCAGGCCGTCTGTCTCAGTCCGTCTGTCTCAGACCCTCTGACTCGATCCGTGTGTCTCATACCGTCTGTCTCAGACCGTCTGTCTCAGACCGTCTGTGTCAGACCGCCTGTCTCAGACCGTCTGTCTCAGACCCTCTGTCTCAGACCGTCTGTCTCGGGCCGTCTGTCTCAGACCGTCGGTCTCGGGCCGTCTGTCTCGGACCACCTGTCTCAGACCGCGTGTCTCAGACCGCCGGTCTCAGACCGCCTGTCTCAGACCGCCTGTCTCAGACCGCCTGTCTCAGACCGCCTGTCTCAGACCGCCTGCCTCAGACCGCCTGTCTCAGCCCGCCTGTCTCAGACAGTCTGTCTCAGACCGTCTGTCTCAGACCGTCTGTCTCAGACCGTCTGTCTCGGGCCGTCTGTCTCAGTCCGTCTGTCTCTGACCATCTGTCTCAGGCCGTCTGTCTCAGACCGTCTGTCTCGGGTCGTCTATCTCACTCCGTCTGTCTCAGACCCTCGGTCTCGATCCGTCTGTCTCAGACCGTTTGTCTCAGACCGGCTGTCTCAGACCAGCTGTCTCGGGCCGTCTGTCTCAGTTCGTCTGTCTCAGTCCGTCTCTCCCAGTCCGTCTGTCTCAGTCCGTCTGTCTCAGTCCGTCTGTCTCCGTTCGTCTGTCTCAGACCGACTGTCTCAGACCGTCTGTCTCAAACCGCCTGTCTCAGACCGTCTGTCTCAGGCCATCTGTCTCAGTCCGTCTGTCTCAGACCCTCTGTCTCGATCCGTCTGTCTCATACCGTCTGTCTCAGACCGCCTGTCTCAGACCGCCTGTCTCAGACAGTCTGTCTCAGACCGTCTGTCTCGGACCGTCTGTCTCAGACCGTCGGTCTCGGGCCGTCTGTCTCAGTCCGTCTGTCTCCGTCCGTCTGTCTCGGACCACCTGTCTCAGACCGTCCGTCTCAAACCGTCTGTCTCAGACCGTCTGTCTCAGACCGCCTGTCTCAGACCGCCTGTCTCAGACCGTCTGTCTCAGACCGTCTGTGTCAGACCGCCTGTCTCAGACCGTCTGTCTCAGACCCTCTGTCTCGATCCGTCTGTCTCATACCGTCTGTCTCGATCCGTCTGTCTCATACCGTCTGTCTGAGACCGTCTGTCTCAGAACATCAGTCTCAGACCGCGTGTCTCAGACCGCCTGCCTCAGACCGCCTGTCTCAGCCCGCCTGTCTCAGACAGTCTGTCTCAGACCGTCTGTCTCAGACCGCCTGTCGCAGTCCGTCTGTCTCAGACCGTCGGTCTCGGGCCGTCTGTCTCAGTCCGTCTGTCTCCGTCCGTCTGTCTCGGACCACCTGTCTCAGACCGTCCGTCTCAAACCGTCTGTCTCAGACCGTCTGTCTCAGACCGCCTGTCTCAGACCGCCTGTCTCAGACCGTCTGTCTCAGACCGTCTGTGTCAGACCGCCTGTCTCAGACCGTCTGTCTCAGACCCTCTGTCTCGATCCGTCTGTCTCATACCGTCTGTCTCGATCCGTCTGTCTCATACCGTCTGTCTGAGACCGTCTGTCTCAGAACATCAGTCTCAGACCGCGTGTCTCAGACCGCCTGCCTCAGACCGCCTGTCTCAGCCCGCCTGTCTCAGACAGTCTGTCTCAGACCGTCTGTCTCAGACCGCCTGTCGCAGTCCGTCTGTCGCAGTCCGTCTGTCTCAGACCGTCGGTCTCGGGCCGTCTGTCTCAGACCGTCTGTCTCAGGCCGTCTGTCTCCGTTCGTCTGTCTCAGACCGACTGTCTCAGACCGTCTGTCTCAGACCGCCTGTCTCAGACCGCCTGTCTCAGACCGTCTGTCTCAGACCGTCTGTGTCAGACCGCCTGTCTCAGACCGTCTGTCTCAGACCCTCTGTCTCGATCCGTCTGTCTCATACCGTCTGTCTCGATCCGTCTGTCTCATACCGTCTGTCTGAGACCGTCTGTCTCAGAACATCAGTCTCAGACCGCGTGTCTCAGACCGCCTGCCTCAGACCGCCTGTCTCAGCCCGCCTGTCTCAGACAGTCTGTCTCAGACCGTCTGTCTCAGACCGCCTGTCTCAGACCGTCTGTCTCGGGCCGTCTGTCTCAGACCGTCGGTCTCGGGCCGTCTGTCTCGGACCACCTGTCTCAGACCGCGTGTCTCAGACCGCCGGTCTCAGACCGCCTGTCTCAGACCGCCTGTCTCAGACCGCCTGTCTCAGACCGCCTGTCTCAGACCGCCTGTCTCAGACCGCCTGTCTCAGACCGCCTGTCTCAGACAGTCTGTCTCAGACCGTCTGTCTCAGACCGTCTGTCTCAGACCGTCTGTCTCGGGCCGTCTGTCTCAGTCCGTCTGTCTCTGACCGTCTGTCTCAGGCCGTCTGTCTCAGACCGTCTGTCTCGGGTCGTCTATCTCACTCCGTCTGTCTCAGACCCTCGGTCTCGATCCGTCTGTCTCAGACCGTTTGTCTCAGACCGGCTGTCTCAGACCAGCTGTCTCGGGCCGTCTGTCTCAGTTCGTCTGTCTCAGTCCGTCTCTCCCAGTCCGTCTGTCTCAGTCCGTCTGTCTCAGTCCGTCTGTCTCCGTTCGTCTGTCTCAGACCGACTGTCTCAGACCGTCTGTCTCAAACCGCCTGTCTCAGACCGTCTGTCTCAGGCCGTCTGTCTCAGTCCGTCTGTCTCAGACCCTCTGTCTCGATCCGTCTGTCTCATACCGTCTGTCTCAGACCGCCTGTCTCAGACCGCCTGTCTCAGACAGTCTGTCTCAGACCGTCTGTCTCGGACCGTCTGTCTCAGACCGTCGGTCTCGGGCCGTCTGTCTCAGTCCGTCTGTCTCCGTCCGTCTGTCTCGGACCACCTATCTCAGACCGTCCGTCTCAAACCGTCTGTCTCAGTCCGTCTGTCTCGGACCACCTGTCTCATACCGTCTGTCTGAGACCGTCTGTCTCATACCGTCTGTCTCAGACCGTCTGTCTCAGACCGCCTGTCTCAGACCGTCTGTCTCAGACCGTCTGTCTCAGACCGTCTGTCTCAGACCGTCTGTCTCAGACCGTCTGTCTCAGACCGTGTCTCAGACGGTTGTGTCAGTCCGTCTGTCTCAGACACTCTGTCTCGATCCGTCTGTCTCAGTCCGTCTGTCTCAGACCGTCTGTCTCAGACCGTCTGTCGCAGTCCGTCTGTCGCAGTCCGTCTGTCTCAGACCATCTGTCTCAGACCGTCTGTCTGAGACCGTCTGTCTCAGGCCGTCTGTCTCCGTTCGTCTGTCTCAGACCGACTGTCTCAGACCGTCTGTCTCAAACCGCCTGTCTCAGACAGTCTGTCTCAGACCGCCTGCCTCAGACCGCCTGTCTCAGACCGCCTGTCTCAGACAGTCTGTCTCAGACCGTCTGTCTCAGACCGCCTGTCTCAGACCGTCTGTCTCGGGCCGTCTGTCTCAGTCCGTCTGTCTCAGACCGTCTGTCTCAGACCGTCTGTCTCAGACCGTCTGTCTCAAACCGTCTGTCTCAGACCGTCTGTCTCAGGCCGTCCGTCTCCGACCGTCTGTCTCAGGCCGTCTGTCTCAGACCCTCTGTCTCGATCCGTCTGTCTCATACCGTCTGTCTCAGACCGTCTGTCTCAGACCGTCTGTCTCAGACCGCCTGTCTCAGACCGCCTGTCTCAGACCGTCTGTCTCAGACCCTCTGTCTCGATCCGTCTGTCTCATACCGTCTGTCTCAGACCGTCTGTCTGAGACCGTCTGTCTGAGACCGTCTGTCTCAGACCATCAGTCTCAGACCGCGTGTCTCAGACCGCCTGCATCAGACCGCATGTCTCAGACCGCCTGTCTTAGACAGCCTGTCTCAGACCGTCTGTCTCGGACCGTCTGTCTCAGACCGTCGGTCTCGGGCCGTCTGTCTCGGACCACCTGTCTCAGACCGTGTGTCTCAGACCGCCGGTCTCAGACCGCCGGTCTCAGACCGCCTGTCTCAGACCGCCTGTCTCAGACCGCCTGTCTCAGACAGTCTGTCTCAGACCGCCTGTCTCAGACCGTCTGTCTCAGACCGTCTGTCCCAGACCGTCTGTCTCAGACCGTCTGTCTCAGACCGTGTCTCAGACGGTTGTGTCAGTCCGTCTGTCTCAGACACTCTGTCTCATACCGTCTGTCTCAGACCGCCTGTCTCAGACCGCCTGTCTCAGACCGTCTGTCTCAGACCGTCTGTCTCGGGCCGTCTGTCTCAGTCCGTCTGTCTCAGACCGTCTGTCTCAGACCGTCTGTCGCAGTCCGTCTGTCTCAGACCGCCTGTCTCAGACCGTCTGTCTCAGACCATCTGTCTCAGACCGTCTGTCTCAGGCCGTCTGTCTCAGTCCGTCTGTCTCAGTCCGTCTGTCTCCGTTCGTCTGTCTCAGATCGACTGTATCAGACCGTCTGTCTCAGCCCGTCTGTCTCGGACCACCTGTCTCAGACCGCCTGTCTCAGACCGTCTGTCTCAGACCGTCTGTCTCGATCCGCCTGTCTCATACCGTCTGTCTCAGACCGTCTGTCTCAGGCCGTCTGTCTCAGTCCGTCTGTCTCAGACCCTCTGTCTCGATCCGTCTGTCTCAGCCCGTCTGTCTCAGACCGCCTGTCTCAGACCGTCTGTCTCAGACCGTCTGTCTCAGACCGTCTGTCTCAGACCGTCTGTCTCAGACCGTGTCTCAGACGGTCTGTCTCAGTCCGTCTGTCTCAGACACTCTGTCTCGATCCGTCTGTCTCGATCCGTCTGTCTCAGTCCGTCTGTCTCAGACCGTCTGTCTCAGACCGTCTGTCTCCGTTCGTCTGTCTCAGACCGACTGTCTCAGACCGTCTGTCTCAGACCGTCTGTCTCAGGCCGTCTGTCTCCGTTCGTCTGTCTCAGACCGACTGTCTCAGACCGTCTGTCTCAAACCGTCTGTCTCAGACCGTCTGTCTCAGACCGTCTGTCTCAGACCGTCTGTCTCAGACCGTCTGTCTGAGACCGTCTGTCTCAGACCCTCTGTCTCGATCCGTCTGTCTCATACCGTCTGTCTCAGACCGCCTGTCTCAGACCGCCTGTCTCAGACCGTCTGTCTCAGACCGTCTGTCTCGGGCCGTCTGTCTCAGTCCGTCTGTCTCAGACCGTCTGTCTCAGACCGTCTGTCGCAGTCCGTCTGTCTCAGACCGCCTGTCTCAGACCGTCTGTCTCAGACCATCTGTCTCAGACCGTCTGTCTCAGGCCGTCTGTCTCAGTCCGTCTGTCTCAGTCCGTCTGTCTCCGTTCGTCTGTCTCAGATCGACTGTCTCAAACCGTCTGTCTCAGACCGTCTGTCTCAGACCGTCTGTCTCAGACCGTCTGTCTCAGACCGTCTGTCTCAGACCGTCTGTCTGAGACCGTCTGTCTCAGACCCTCTGTCTCGATCCGTCTGTCTCATACCGTCTGTCTCAGACCGCCTGTCTCAGACCGCCTGTCTCAGACCGTCTGTCTCAGACCGTCTGTCTCGGGCCGTCTGTCTCAGTCCGTCTGTCTCAGACCGTCTGTCTCAGACCGTCTGTGGCAGTCCGTCTGTCTCAGACCGCCTGTCTCAGACCGTCTGTCTCAGACCATCTGTCTCAGACCGTCTGTCTCAGGCCGTCTGTCTCAGTCCGTCTGTCTCAGTCCGTCTGTCTCCGTTCGTCTGTCTCAGATCGACTGTATCAGACCGTCTGTCTCAGCCCGTCTGTCTCGGACCACCTGTCTCAGACCGCCTGTCTCAGTCCGTCTGTCTCAGACCGTCTGTCTCGATCCGCCTGTCTCATACCGTCTGTCTCAGACCGTCTGTCTCTGACGGTCTGTCTCAGGCCGTCTGTCTCAGACCGTCTGTCTCGGGCCGTCTATCTCACTCCGTCTGTCTCAGACCCTCTGTCTCGATCCGTGTGTCTCATACCGTCTGTCTCAGACCGTCTGTCTCAGACCGCCTGTCTCAGACCGCCTGTCTCAGACCGTCTGTCTCAGACCCTCTGTCTCAATCCGTCTGTCTCATACAGTCTGTCTCAGACCGTCTGTCTCAGACCATCAGTCTCAGACCGCGTGTCTCAGACCGCCTGCATCAGACCGCCGGTCTCAGACCGCCTGTCTCAGACCGCCTGTCTCAGACCGCCTGTCTCAGACCGCCTGTCTCAGACAGTCTGTCTCAGACCGTCTGTCTCAGACCGTCTGTCTCAGACCGTCTGTCTCAGACCGTCTGTCTCGGGCCGTCTGTCTCAGTCCGTCTGTCTCAGACCGTCTGTCTCAGACCGTCTGTCTCAGACTGTCTGTCTCAGGCCGTCTGTCTCAGGCCGTCTGTCTCAGACCGTCTGTCTCGGGCCGTCTGTCTCAGTCCGTCTGTCTTAGTCCGTCTGTCTCCGTTCGTCTGTCTCAGACCGACTGTCTCAGACCGTCTGTCTCAAACCGTCTGTCTCAGACCGTCTGTCTCAGGCCGTCTGTCTCAGTCCGTCTGTCTCAGACCCTCTGACTCGATCCGTGTGTCTCATACCGTCTGTCTCAGACCGTCTGTCTCAGACCGTCTGTGTCAGACCGCCTGTCTCAGACCGTCTGTCTCAGACCCTCTGTCTCGATCCGTCTGTCTCATACCGTCTGTCTCGATCCGTCTGTCTCATACCGTCTGTCTGAGACCGTCTGTCTCAGAACATCAGTCTCAGACCGCGTGTCTCAGACCGCCTGCCTCAGACCGCCTGTCTCAGCCCGCCTGTCTCAGACAGTCTGTCTCAGACCGTCTGTCTCAGACCGCCTGTCTCAGACCGTCTGTCTCGGGCCGTCTGTCTCAGACCGTCGGTCTCGGGCCGTCTGTCTCGGACCACCTGTCTCAGACCGCGTGTCTCAGACCGCCGGTCTCAGACCGCCTGTCTCAGACCGCCTGTCTCAGACCGCCTGTCTCAGACCGCCTGTCTCAGACCGCCTGCCTCAGACCGCCTGTCTCAGCCCGCCTGTCTCAGACAGTCTGTCTCAGACCGTCTGTCTCAGACCGTCTGTCTCAGACCGTCTGTCTCAGACCGTCTGTCTCGGGCCGTCTGTCTCAGTCCGTCTGTCTCTGACCGTCTGTCTCAGGCCGTCTGTCTCAGACCGTCTGTCTCGGGTCGTCTATCTCACTCCGTCTGTCTCAGACCCTCGGTCTCGATCCGTCTGTCTCAGACCGTTTGTCTCAGACCGGCTGTCTCAGACCAGCTGTCTCGGGCCGTCTGTCTCAGTTCGTCTGTCTCAGTCCGTCTCTCCCAGTCCGTCTGTCTCAGTCCGTCTGTCTCAGGCCGTCTGTCTCCGTTCGTCTGTCTCAGACCGACTGTCTCAGACCGTCTGTCTCAAACCGTCTGTCTCAGACCGTCTGTCTCAGACCGTCTGTCTCAGACCGTCTGTCTGAGACCGTCTGTCTCAGACCCTCTGTCTCGATCCGTCTGTCTCATACCGTCTGTCTCAGACCGCCTGTCTCAGACCGCCTGTCTCAGACCGTCTGTCTCAGACCGTCTGTCTCGGGCCGTCTGTCTCAGTCCGTCTGTCTCAGACCGTCTGTCTCAGACCGTCTGTCGCAGTCCGTCTGTCTCAGACCGCCTGTCTCAGACCGTCTGTCTCAGACCATCTGTCTCAGACCGTCTGTCTCAGGCCGTCTGTCTCAGTCCGTCTGTCTCAGTCCGTCTGTCTCCGTTCGTCTGTCTCAGATCGACTGTCTCAAACCGTCTGTCTCAGACCGTCTGTCTCAGACCGTCTGTCTCAGACCGTCTGTCTCAGACCGTCTGTCTCAGACCGTCTGTCTGAGACCGTCTGTCTCAGACCCTCTGTCTCGATCCGTCTGTCTCATACCGTCTGTCTCAGACCGCCTGTCTCAGACCGCCTGTCTCAGACCGTCTGTCTCAGACCGTCTGTCTCGGGCCGTCTGTCTCAGTCCGTCTGTCTCAGACCGTCTGTCTCAGACCGTCTGTGGCAGTCCGTCTGTCTCAGACCGCCTGTCTCAGACCGTCTGTCTCAGACCATCTGTCTCAGACCGTCTGTCTCAGGCCGTCTGTCTCAGTCCGTCTGTCTCAGTCCGTCTGTCTCCGTTCGTCTGTCTCAGATCGACTGTATC
The DNA here is from genome assembly GCA_947623535.1 of Coelioxys conoideus. Taxonomy (NCBI): domain Eukaryota; kingdom Metazoa; phylum Arthropoda; class Insecta; order Hymenoptera; family Megachilidae; genus Coelioxys; species Coelioxys conoideus. Next base: position 5,972,438 of record CANQJN010000026.1, read on the forward strand.
AGACCGTCTGTCTCAGCCCGTCTGTCTCGGACCACCTGTCTCAGACCGCCTGTCTCAGTCCGTCTGTCTCAGACCGTCTGTCTCGATCCGCCTGTCTCATACCGTCTGTCTCAGACCGTCTGTCTCTGACGGTCTGTCTCAGGCCGTCTGTCTCAGACCGTCTGTCTCGGGCCGTCTATCTCACTCCGTCTGTCTCAGACCCTCTGTCTCGATCCGTGTGTCTCATACCGTCTGTCTCAGACCGTCTGTCTCAGACCGCCTGTCTCAGACCGCCTGTCTCAGACCGTCTGTCTCAGACCCTCTGTCTCAATCCGTCTGTCTCATACAGTCTGTCTCAGACCGTCTGTCTCAGACCATCAGTCTCAGACCGCGTGTCTCAGACCGCCTGCATCAGACCGCCGGTCTCAGACCGCCTGTCTCAGACCGCCTGTCTCAGACCGCCTGTCTCAGACCGCCTGTCTCAGACAGTCTGTCTCAGACCGTCTGTCTCAGACCGTCTGTCTCAGACCGTCTGTCTCAGACCGTCTGTCTCGGGCCGTCTGTCTCAGTCCGTCTGTCTCAGACCGTCTGTCTCAGACCGTCTGTCTCAGACTGTCTGTCTCAGGCCGTCTGTCTCAGGCCGTCTGTCTCAGACCGTCTGTCTCGGGCCGTCTGTCTCAGTCCGTCTGTCTTAGTCCGTCTGTCTCCGTTCGTCTGTCTCAGACCGACTGTCTCAGACCGTCTGTCTCAAACCGTCTGTCTCAGACCGTCTGTCTCAGGCCGTCTGTCTCAGTCCGTCTGTCTCAGACCCTCTGACTCGATCCGTGTGTCTCATACCGTCTGTCTCAGACCGTCTGTCTCAGACCGTCTGTGTCAGACCGCCTGTCTCAGACCGTCTGTCTCAGACCCTCTGTCTCGATCCGTCTGTCTCATACCGTCTGTCTCGATCCGTCTGTCTCATACCGTCTGTCTGAGACCGTCTGTCTCAGAACATCAGTCTCAGACCGCGTGTCTCAGACCGCCTGCCTCAGACCGCCTGTCTCAGCCCGCCTGTCTCAGACAGTCTGTCTCAGACCGTCTGTCTCAGACCGCCTGTCTCAGACCGTCTGTCTCGGGCCGTCTGTCTCAGACCGTCGGTCTCGGGCCGTCTGTCTCGGACCACCTGTCTCAGACCGCGTGTCTCAGACCGCCGGTCTCAGACCGCCTGTCTCAGACCGCCTGTCTCAGACCGCCTGTCTCAGACCGCCTGTCTCAGACCGCCTGCCTCAGACCGCCTGTCTCAGCCCGCCTGTCTCAGACAGTCTGTCTCAGACCGTCTGTCTCAGACCGTCTGTCTCAGACCGTCTGTCTCAGACCGTCTGTCTCGGGCCGTCTGTCTCAGTCCGTCTGTCTCTGACCGTCTGTCTCAGGCCGTCTGTCTCAGACCGTCTGTCTCGGGTCGTCTATCTCACTCCGTCTGTCTCAGACCCTCGGTCTCGATCCGTCTGTCTCAGACCGTTTGTCTCAGACCGGCTGTCTCAGACCAGCTGTCTCGGGCCGTCTGTCTCAGTTCGTCTGTCTCAGTCCGTCTCTCCCAGTCCGTCTGTCTCAGTCCGTCTGTCTCAGTCCGTCTGTCTCCGTTCGTCTGTCTCAGACCGACTGTCTCAGACCGTCTGTCTCAAACCGCCTGTCTCAGACCGTCTGTCTCAGGCCATCTGTCTCAGTCCGTCTGTCTCAGACCCTCTGTCTCGATCCGTCTGTCTCATACCGTCTGTCTCAGACCGCCTGTCTCAGACCGCCTGTCTCAGACAGTCTGTCTCAGACCGTCTGTCTCGGACCGTCTGTCTCAGACCGTCGGTCTCGGGCCGTCTGTCTCAGTCCGTCTGTCTCCGTCCGTCTGTCTCGGACCACCTGTCTCAGACCGTCCGTCTCAAACCGTCTGTCTCAGACCGTCTGTCTCAGACCGCCTGTCTCAGACCGCCTGTCTCAGACCGTCTGTCTCAGACCGTCTGTGTCAGACCGCCTGTCTCAGACCGTCTGTCTCAGACCCTCTGTCTCGATCCGTCTGTCTCATACCGTCTGTCTCGATCCGTCTGTCTCATACCGTCTGTCTGAGACCGTCTGTCTCAGAACATCAGTCTCAGACCGCGTGTCTCAGACCGCCTGCCTCAGACCGCCTGTCTCAGCCCGCCTGTCTCAGACAGTCTGTCTCAGACCGTCTGTCTCAGACCGCCTGTCGCAGTCCGTCTGTCGCAGTCCGTCTGTCTCAGACCGTCGGTCTCGGGCCGTCTGTCTCAGACCGTCTGTCTCAGGCCGTCTGTCTCCGTTCGTCTGTCTCAGACCGACTGTCTCACACCGTCTGTCTCAGACCGCCTGTCTCAGACCGCCTGTCTCAGACCGTCTGTCTCAGACCGTCTGTGTCAGACCGCCTGTCTCAGACCGTCTGTCTCAGACCCTCTGTCTCGATCCGTCTGTCTCATACCGTCTGTCTCGATCCGTCTGTCTCATACCGTCTGTCTGAGACCGTCTGTCTCAGAACATCAGTCTCAGACCGCGTGTCTCAGACCGCCTGCCTCAGACCGCCTGTCTCAGCCCGCCTGTCTCAGACAGTCTGTCTCAGACCGTCTGTCTCAGACCGCCTGTCTCAGACCGTCTGTCTCGGGCCGTCTGTCTCAGACCGTCGGTCTCGGGCCGTCTGTCTCGGACCACCTGTCTCAGACCGCGTGTCTCAGACCGCCGGTCTCAGACCGCCTGTCTCAGACCGCCTGTCTCAGACCGCCTGTCTCAGACCGCCTGTCTCAGACCGCCTGTCTCAGACCGCCTGTCTCAGACCGCCTGTCTCAGACAGTCTGTCTCAGACCGTCTGTCTCAGACCGTCTGTCTCAGACCGTCTGTCTCGGGCCGTCTGTCTCAGTCCGTCTGTCTCTGACCGTCTGTCTCAGGCCGTCTGTCTCAGACCGTCTGTCTCGGGTCGTCTATCTCACTCCGTCTGTCTCAGACCCTCGGTCTCGATCCGTCTGTCTCAGACCGTTTGTCTCAGACCGGCTGTCTCAGACCAGCTGTCTCGGGCCGTCTGTCTCAGTTCGTCTGTCTCAGTCCGTCTCTCCCAGTCCGTCTGTCTCAGTCCGTCTGTCTCAGTCCGTCTGTCTCCGTTCGTCTGTCTCAGACCGACTGTCTCAGACCGTCTGTCTCAAACCGCCTGTCTCAGACCGTCTGTCTCAGGCCGTCTGTCTCAGTCCGTCTGTCTCAGACCCTCTGTCTCGATCCGTCTGTCTCATACCGTCTGTCTCAGACCGCCTGTCTCAGACCGCCTGTCTCAGACAGTCTGTCTCAGACCGTCTGTCTCGGACCGTCTGTCTCAGACCGTCGGTCTCGGGCCGTCTGTCTCAGTCCGTCTGTCTCCGTCCGTCTGTCTCGGACCACCTATCTCAGACCGTCCGTCTCAAACCGTCTGTCTCAGTCCGTCTGTCTCGGACCACCTGTCTCATACCGTCTGTCTGAGACCGTCTGTCTCATACCGTCTGTCTCAGACCGTCTGTCTCAGACCGCCTGTCTCAGACCGTCTGTCTCAGACCGTCTGTCTCAGACCGTCTGTCTCAGACCGTCTGTCTCAGACCGTCTGTCTCAGACCGTGTCTCAGACGGTTGTGTCAGTCCGTCTGTCTCAGACACTCTGTCTCGATCCGTCTGTCTCAGTCCGTCTGTCTCAGACCGTCTGTCTCAGACCGTCTGTCGCAGTCCGTCTGTCGCAGTCCGTCTGTCTCAGACCATCTGTCTCAGACCGTCTGTCTGAGACCGTCTGTCTCAGGCCGTCTGTCTCCGTTCGTCTGTCTCAGACCGACTGTCTCAGACCGTCTGTCTCAAACCGCCTGTCTCAGACAGTCTGTCTCAGACCGCCTGCCTCAGACCGTCTGTCTCAGACCGCCTGTCTCAGACCGTCTGTCTCGGGCCGTCTGTCTCAGTCCGTCTGTCTCAGACCGTCTGTCTCAGACCGTCTGTCTCAGACCGTCTGTCTCAAACCGTCTGTCTCAGACCGTCTGTCTCAGGCCGTCCGTCTCCGACCGTCTGTCTCAGGCCGTCTGTCTCAGACCCTCTGTCTCGATCCGTCTGTCTCATACCGTCTGTCTCAGACCGTCTGTCTCAGACCGTCTGTCTCAGACCGCCTGTCTCAGACCGCCTGTCTCAGACCGTCTGTCTCAGACCCTCTGTCTCGATCCGTCTGTCTCATACCGTCTGTCTCAGACCGTCTGTCTGAGACCGTCTGTCTGAGACCGTCTGTCTCAGACCATCAGTCTCAGACCGCGTGTCTCAGACCGCCTGCATCAGACCGCATGTCTCAGACCGCCTGTCTTAGACAGCCTGTCTCAGACCGTCTGTCTCGGACCGTCTGTCTCAGACCGTCGGTCTCGGGCCGTCTGTCTCGGACCACCTGTCTCAGACCGTGTGTCTCAGACCGCCGGTCTCAGACCGCCGGTCTCAGACCGCCTGTCTCAGACCGCCTGTCTCAGACCGCCTGTCTCAGACCGCCTGTCTCAGACAGTCTGTCTCAGACCGCCTGTCTCAGACCGTCTGTCTCAGACCGTCTGTCCCAGACCGTCTGTCTCAGACCGTCTGTCTCAGACCGTGTCTCAGACGGTTGTGTCAGTCCGTCTGTCTCAGACACTCTGTCTCATACCGTCTGTCTCAGACCGCCTGTCTCAGACCGCCTGTCTCAGACCGTCTGTCTCAGACCGTCTGTCTCGGGCCGTCTGTCTCAGTCCGTCTGTCTCAGACCGTCTGTCTCAGACCGTCTGTCGCAGTCCGTCTGTCTCAGACCGCCTGTCTCAGACCGTCTGTCTCAGACCATCTGTCTCAGACCGTCTGTCTCAGGCCGTCTGTCTCAGTCCGTCTGTCTCAGTCCGTCTGTCTCCGTTCGTCTGTCTCAGATCGACTGTATCAGACCGTCTGTCTCAGCCCGTCTGTCTCGGACCACCTGTCTCAGACCGCCTGTCTCAGACCGTCTGTCTCAGACCGTCTGTCTCGATCCGCCTGTCTCATACCGTCTGTCTCAGACCGTCTGTCTCTGACCGTCTGTCTCAGGCCGTCTGTCTCAGACCGTCTGTCTCGGGCCGTCTATCTCACTCCGTCTGTCTCAGACCCTCTGTCTCGATCCGTGTGTCTCATACCGTCTGTCTCAGACCGTCTGTCTCAGACCGTCTGTCTCAGACCGCCTGTCTCAGACCGCCTGTCTCAGACCGTCTGTCTCAGACCCTCTGTCTCGAACCGTCTGTCTCATACCGTCTGTCTCAGACCGTCTGTCTGAGACCGTCTGTCTGAGACCGTCTGTCTCAGACCATCAGTCTCAGACCGTCTGTCTCAGGATGTCTGTCTCAGGCCGTCTGTCTGAGGCCGTCTGTCTCAGACCGTCTGTCTCGGGCCGTCTGTCTCAGTCCGTCTGTCTCAGACCGTCGGTCTCGGGCCGTCTGTCTCGGACCACCTGTCTCAGACCGCGTGTCTCAGACCGCCGGTCTCAGACCGCCTGTCTCAGACCGCCTGTCTCAGACCGCCTGTCTCAGACCGCCTGTCTCAGACAGCCTGTCTCAGACCGTCTGTCTCAGACCGTCTGTCTCGGGCCGTCTGTCTCAGTCCGTCTGTCTCAGACCGTCTGTCTCGATCCGTCTGTCTCATACCGTCTGTCTGAGACCGTCTGTCTCAGAACATCAGTCTCAGACCGCGTGTCTCAGACCGCCTGCCTCAGTCCGCCTGTCTCAGACCGCCTGTCTCAGACAGTCTGTCTCAGACCGTCTGTCTCAGACCGTCTGTCTCAGACCGTCTGTCTCAGGCCGTCTGTCTCCGACCGTCTGTCTCAGGCCGTCTGTCTCAGACCCTCTGTCTCGATCCGTCTGTTTCATACCGTCTGTCTCGGACCGTCTGTCTCAGACCGTCGGCCTCGAGCCATCTGTATCAGTCCGTCTGTATCCGTCCTTCTGTCTCAGACCGTCTGTCTCAGACCGCCTGTCTCCGACCGCCTGTCTTAGACTGTCTGTCTCAGTGCGCCTGTCTCAGACCGTCTGTCTCAGACCGTCTGTCTCAGACCGTCTGTCTCAGACCGTCTGTCTCAGACCGTCTGTCTCAGACCGTCTGTCTCAAACCGTCTGTCTCAGACAGTCTGTCTCGAACCGTCTGTCTCATACCGTCTGTCTCAGACCGTCTGTCTCAGACCGTCTGTCTGAGACCGTCTGTCTCAGACCCCCTGTTTCGATCCGTCTGTCGCAGTCCGTCTGTCGCAGTCCGTCTGTCTCAGACCATCTGTCTCAGACCGTCTGTCTGAGACCGTCTGTCTCAGGCCGTCTGTCTCCGTTCGTCTGTCTCAGACCGACTGTCTCAGACCGTCTGTCTCAAACCGCCTGTCTCAGACAGTCTGTCTCAGACCGCCTGCCTCAGACCGCCTGTCTCAGACCGCCTGTCTCAGACAGTCTGTCTCAGACCGTCTGTCTCAGACCGCCTGTCTCAGACCGTCTGTCTCGGGCCGTCTGTCTCAGTCCGTCTGTCTCAGACCGTCTGTCTCAGACCGTCTGTCTCAGACCGTCTGTCTCAAACCGTCTGTCTCAGACCGTCTGTCTCAGGCCGTCCGTCTCCGACCGTCTGTCTCAGGCCGTCTGTCTCAGACCCTCTGTCTCGATCCGTCTGTCTCATACCGTCTGTCTCAGACCGTCTGTCTCAGACCGTCTGTCTCAGACCGCCTGTCTCAGACCGCCTGTCTCAGACCGTCTGTCATAGACCCTCTGTCTCGATCCGTCTGTCTCATACCGTCTGTCTCAGACCGTCTGTCTGAGACCGTCTGTCTGAGACCGTCTGTCTCAGACCATCAGTCTCAGACCGCGTGTCTCAAACCGCCTGCATCAGACCGCATGTCTCAGACCGCCTGTCTTAGACAGCCTGTCTCAGACCGTCTGTCTCGGACCGTCTGTCTCAGACCGTCGGTCTCGGGCCGTCTGTCTCGGACCACCTGTCTCAGACCGTGTGTCTCAGACCGCCGGTCTCAGACCGCCGGTCTCAGACCGCCTGTCTCAGACCGCCTGTCTCAGACCGCCTGTCTCAGACCGCCAGTCTCAGACAGTCTGTCTCAGACCGCCTGTCTCAGACCGTCTGTCTCAGACCGTCTGTCCCAGACCGTCTGTCTCAAACCGTCTGTCTCAGACCGTGTCTCAGACGGTTGTGTCAGTCCGTCTGTCTCAGACACTCTGTCTCATACCGTCTGTCTCAGACCGCCTGTCTCAGACCGCCTGTCTCAGACCGTCTGTCTCAGACCGTCTGTCTCGGGCCGTCTGTCTCAGTCCGTCTGTCTCAGACCGTCTGTCTCAGACCGTCTGTCGCAGTCCGTCTGTCTCAGACCGCCTGTCTCAGACCGTCTGTCTCAGACCATCTGTCTCAGACCGTCTGTCTCAGGCCGTCTGTCTCAGTCCGTCTGTCTCAGTCCGTCTGTCTCCGTTCGTCTGTCTCAGATCGACTGTATCAGACCGTCTGTCTCAGCCCGTCTGTCTCGGACCACCTGTCTCAGACCGCCTGTCTCAGACCGTCTGTCTCAGACCGTCTGTCTCGATCCGCCTGTCTCATACCGTCTGTCTCAGACCGTCTGTCTCTGACCGTCTGTCTCAGGCCGTCTGTCTCAGACCGTCTGTCTCGGGCCGTCTATCTCACTCCGTCTGTCTCAGACCCTCTGTCTCGATCCGTGTGTCTCATACCGTCTGTCTCAGACCGTCTGTCTCAGACCGTCTGTCTCAGACCGCCTGTCTCAGACCGCCTGTCTCAGACCGTCTGTCTCAGACCCTCTGTCTCGAACCGTCTGTCTCATACCGTCTGTCTCAGACCGTCTGTCTGAGACCGTCTGTCTGAGACCGTCTGTCTCAGACCATCAGTCTCAGACCGTCTGTCTCAGGATGTCTGTCTCAGGCCGTCTGTCTGAGGCCGTCTGTCTCAGACCGTCTGTCTCGGGCCGTCTGTCTCAGTCCGTCTGTCTCAGATCGTCGGTCTCGGGCCGTCTGTCTCGGACCACCTGTCTCAGACCGCGTGTCTCAGACCGCCGGTCTCAGACCGCCTGTCTCAGACCGCCTGTCTCAGACCGCCTGTCTCAGACAGCCTGTCTCAGACCGTCTGTCTCAGACCGTCTGTCTCGGGCCGTCTGTCTCAGTCCGTCTGTCTCAGACCGTCTGTCTCGATCCGTCTGTCTCATACCGTCTGTCTGAGACCGTCTGTCTCAGAACATCAGTCTCAGACCGCGTGTCTCAGACCGCCTGCCTCAGTCCGCCTGTCTCAGACCGCCTGTCTCAGACAGTCTGTCTCAGACCGTCTGTCTCAGACCGTCTGTCTCAGACCGTCTGTCTCAGGCCGTCTGTCTCCGACCGTCTGTCTCAGGCCGTCTGTCTCAGACCCTCTGTCTCGATCCGTCTGTTTCATACCGTCTGTCTCGGACCGTCTGTCTCAGACCGTCGGCCTCGAGCCATCTGTATCAGTCCGTCTGTATCCGTCCTTCTGTCTCAGACCGTCTGTCTCAGACCGCCTGTCTCCGACCGCCTGTCTTAGACTGTCTGTCTCAGTGCGCCTGTCTCAGACCGTCTGTCTCAGACCGTCTGTCTCAGACCGTCTGTCTCAGACCGTCTGTCTCAGACCGTCTGTCTCAGACCGTCTGTCTCAAACCGTCTGTCTCAGACAGTCTGTCTCGAACCGTCTGTCTCATACCGTCTGTCTCAGACCGTCTGTCTCAGACCGTCTGTCTGAGACCGTCTGTCTCAGACCCCCTGTTTCGATCCGTCTGTCTCATACCGTCTGTCTCAGACCGCCTGTCTCAGACCGCCTGTCTCAGACCGTCTGTCTCAGACCGTCTGTCTCGGGCCGTCTGTCTCAGTGCGTCTGTCTCAGACCGTCTGTCTCAGACCGTCTGTCTCAGCCCGTCTGTCTCGGACCACCTGTCTCTGACCGCCTGTCTCAGTCCGTCTGTCTCAGACCGCCCGTCTCAGACCGTCTGTCTCAGACCGTCTGTCTCAGGCCGTCTGTCTCAGTCCGTCTGTCTCAGTCCGTCTGTCTCCGTTCGTCTGTCTCAGACCGACTGTCTCAGACCGTCTGTCTCAGCCCGTCTGTCTCGGACCACCTGTCTCAGACCGCCTGTCTCAGACCGTCTGTCTCGGGTCGTCTATCTCACTCCGTCTGTCTCAGACCCTCTGTCTCGATCCGTCTGTCTCAGACCGTTTGTCTCAGACCGGCTGTCTCAGACCGGCTGTCTCGGGCCGTCTGTCTCAGTTCGTCTGTCTCAGTCCGTCTGTCCCAGTCCGTCTGTCTCAGTCCGTCTGTCTCCGTCCGTCTGTCTCGGACCACCTGTCTCAGACCGTCCGTCTCAAACCGTCTGTCTCAGACCGTCTGTCTCAGACCGTCTGTCTCAGACCGTCTGTCTCAGACCGTGTCTCAGACGGTCTGTCTCAGTCCGTCTGTCTCAGACACTCTGTCTCGATCCGTCTGTCTCAGTCCGTCTGTCTCAGACCGTCTGTCTCAGACCGTCTGTCGCAGTCCGCCTGTCGCAGTCCGTCTGCCTCAGACCATCTGTCTCAGACCGTCTGTCTCAGACCGTCTGTCTCAGGCCGTCTGTCTCCGTTCGTCTGTCTCAGACCGACTGTCTCAGACCGTCTGTCTCAAACCGTCTGTCTCAGACCGTCTGTCTCAGACCGTCTGTCTCAGACCGTCTGTCTGAGACCGTCTGTCTCAGACCCTCTGTCTCGATCCGTCTGTCTCATACCGTCTGTCTCAGACCGCCTGTCTCAGACCGCCTGTCTCAGGCCGTCTGTCTCAGACCGTCTGTCTCGGGCCGTCTGTCTCAGTCCGTCTGTCTCAGACCGTCTGTCTCAGACCGTCTGTCGCAGTCCGTCTGTCTCAGACCGCCTGTCTCAGACCGTCTGTCTCAGACCATCTGTCTCAGACCGTCTGTCTCAGGCCGTCTGTCTCAGTCCGTCTGTCTCAGTCCGTCTGTCTCCGTTCGTCTGTCTCAGATCGACTGTATCAGACCGTCTGTCTCAGCCCGTCTGTCTCGGACCACCTGTCTCAGACCGCCTGTCTCAGACCGTCTGTCTCAGACCGTCTGTCTCGATCCGCCTGTCTCATACCGTCTGTCTCAGACCGTCTGTCTCTGACCGTCTGTCTCAGGCCGTCTGTCTCAGACCGTCTGTCTCGGGCCGTCTATCTCACTCCGTCTGTCTCAGACCCTCTGTCTCGATCCGTGTGTCTCATACCGTCTGTCTCATACCGTCTGTCTCAGACCGTCTGTCTCAGACCGCCTGTCTCAGACCGCCTGTCTCAGACCGTCTGTCTCAGACCCTCTGTCTCGATCCGTCTGTCTCATACCGTCTGTCTCAGACCATCTGTCTGAGACCGTCTGTCTGAGACCGTCTGTCTCAGACCATCAGTCTCAGACCGCGTGTCTCAGGCCGCCTGCATCAGACCGCATGTCTCAGACCGCCTGTGTTAGACAGCCTGTCTCAGACCGTCTGTCTCGGACCGTCTGTCTCAGACCGTCGGTCTCGGGCCGTCTGTCTCGGACCACCTGTCTCAGACCGCGTGTCTCAGACCGCCGGTCTCAGACCGCCTGTCTCAGACCGTCTGTCTCGGGCCGTCTTTCTCGATCCGTCTGTCTCATACCGTCTGTCTCAGACCGTCTGTCTCAGACCGTCTGTCTCAGACCGTGTCTCAGACGGTCTGTCTCAGTCCGTCTGTCTCAGACACTCTGTCTCGATCCGTCTGTCTCAGTCCGTCTGTCTCAGACCGTCTGTCTCAGACCGTCTGTCGCAGTCCGTCTGTCGCAGACCGTCTGCCTCAGACCATCTGTCTCAGACCGTCTGTCTCAGACCGTCTGTCTCAGGCCGTCTGTCTCCGTTCGTCTGTCTCAGACCGACTGTCTCAGACCGTCTGTCTCAAACCGTCTGTCTCAGACCGTCTGTCTCAGACCGTCTGTCTCAGACCGTCTGTCTGAGACCGTCTGTCTCAGACCCTCTGTCTCGATCCGTCTGTCTCATACCGTCTGTCTCAGACCGCCTGTCTCAGACCGCCTGTCTCAGGCCGTCTGTCTCAGACCGTCTGTCTCGGGCCGTCTGTCTCAGTCCGTCTGTCTCAGACCGTCTGTCTCAGACCGTCTGTCGCAGTCCGTCTGTCTCAGACCGCCTGTCTCAGACCGTCTGTCTCAGACCATCTGTCTCAGACCGTCTGTCTCAGGCCGTCTGTCTCAGTCCGTCTGTCTCAGTCCGTCTGTCTCCGTTCGTCTGTCTCAGATCGACTGTATCAGACCGTCTGTCTCAGCCCGTCTGTCTCGGACCACCTGTCTCAGACCGCCTGTCTCAGACCGTCTGTCTCAGACCGTCTGTCTCGATCCGCCTGTCTCATACCGTCTGTCTCAGACCGTCTGTCTCTGACCGTCTGTCTCAGGCCGTCTGTCTCAGACCGTCTGTCTCGGGCCGTCTATCTCACTCCGTCTGTCTCAGACCCTCTGTCTCGATCCGTGTGTCTCATACCGTCTGTCTCATACCGTCTGTCTCAGACCGTCTGTCTCAGACCGCCTGTCTCAGACCGCCTGTCTCAGACCGTCTGTCTCAGACCCTCTGTCTCGATCCGTCTGTCTCATACCGTCTGTCTCAGACCATCTGTCTGAGACCGTCTGTCTGAGACCGTCTGTCTCAGACCATCAGTCTCAGACCGCGTGTCTCAGGCCGCCTGCATCAGACCGCATGTCTCAGACCGCCTGTGTTAGACAGCCTGTCTCAGACCGTCTGTCTCGGACCGTCTGTCTCAGACCGTCGGTCTCGGGCCGTCTGTCTCGGACCACCTGTCTCAGACCGCGTGTCTCAGACCGCCGGTCTCAGACCGCCTGTCTCAGACCGTCTGTCTCGGGCCGTCTTTCTCGATCCGTCTGTCTCATACCGTCTGTCTCAGACCGTCTGTCTCAGACCGTCTGTCTCAGACCGTGTCTCAGACGGTCTGTCTCAGTCCGTCTGTCTCAGACACTCTGTCTCGATCCGTCTGTCTCAGTCCGTCTGTCTCAGACCGTCTGTCTCAGACCGTCTGTCGCAGTCCGTCTGTCGCAGACCGTCTGCCTCAGACCATCTGTCTCAGACCGTCTGTCTCAGACCGTCTGTCTCAGGCCGTCTGTCTCCGTTCGTCTGTCTCAGACCGACTGTCTCAGACCGTCTGTCTCAAACCGTCTGTCTCAGACCGTCTGTCTCAGACCGTCTGTCTCAGACCGTCTGTCTGAGACCGTCTGTCTCAGACCCTCTGTCTCGATCCGTCTGTCTCATACCGTCTGTCTCAGACCGCCTGTCTCGGGCCGTCTATCTCACTCCGTCTGTCTCAGACCCTCTGTCTCGATCCGTGTGTCTCATACCGTCTGTCTCAGACCGTCTGTCTCAGACCGTCTGTCTCAGACCGTCTGTCTCAGACCGCGTGTCTCAGACCGCCTGCATCAGACCGCATGTCTCAGACCGCCTGTCTTAGACAGCCTGTCTCAGACCGTCTGTCTCGGACAGTCTGTCTCAGACCGTCGGTCTCGGGCCGTCTGTCTCGGACCACCTGTCTCAGACCGTCTGTCTCTGACCGTCTGTCTCAGGCCGTCTGTCTCAGATCGTCTGTCTCGGGTCGTCTATCTCACTCCGTCTGTCTCAGACCCTCTGTCTCGATCCGTCTGTCTCATACCGTCTGTCTCAGACCGCCTGTCTCAGACCGCCTGTCTCAGACAGTCTGTCTCAGACCGTCTGTCTCGGACCGTCTGTCTCAGACCGTCGGTCTCGGGCCGTCTGTCTCGGACCACCTGTCTCAGACCGCGTGTCTCAGACCGCCGGTCCCAGACCGCCTCTCTCAGACCGCCTGTCTCAGACCGCCTGTCTCAGACCGCCTGTCTCAGACAGTCTGTCTCAGACCGTCTGTCTCAGACCGTCTGTCTCGGGCCGTCTGTCTCAGTCCGTCTGTCTCGGGTCGTCTATCTCACTCCGTCTGTCTCAGACCCTCTGTCTCGATCCGTCTGTCTCGATCCGTCTGTCTCATACCGTCTGTCTCAGACCGCCTGTCTCAGACCGCCTGTCTCAGACCGCCTGTCTCAGACCGTCTGTCTCAGACCCTCTGTCTCGATCCGTCTGTCTCATACCGTCTGTCTCAGACCGTCTGTCTGAGACCGTCTGTCTGAGACCGTCTGTCTCAGACCATCAGTCTCAGACCGCGTGTCTCAGACCGCCTGCATCAGACCGCATGTCTCAGACCGCCTGTCTTAGACAGCCTGTCTCAGACCGTCTGTCTCGGACCGTCTGTCTCAGACCGTCGGTCTCGGGCCGTCTGTCTCGGACCACCTGTCTCAGACCGCGTGTCTCAGACCGCCGGTCCCAGACCGCCTCTCTCAGACCGCCTGTCTCAGACCGCCTGTCTCAGACCGCCTGTCTCAGACAGTCTGTCTCAGACCGTCTGTCTCAGACCGTCTGTCTCGGGCCGTCTGTCTCAGTCCGTCTGTCTCAGACCGTCTGTCTCAGACCGTCTGTCTCAGACTGTCTGTCTCAGGCCGTCTGTCTCAGGCCGTCTGTCTCAGACCGTCTGTCTCGGGCCGTCTGTCTCAGTCCGTCTGTCTTAGTCCGTCTGTCTCCGTTCGTCTGTCTCAGACCGACTGTCTCAGTCCGTCTGTCTCAAACCGTCTGTCTCAGACCGTCTGTCTCAGGCCGTCTGTCTCAGTCCGTCTGTCTCAGACCCTCTGTCTCGATCCGTCTGTCTCATACCGTCTGTCTGAGACCGTCTGTCTCAGAACATCAGTCTCAGACCGCGTGTCTCAGACCGCCTGCCTCAGACCGCCTGTCTCAGACCGCCTGTCTCAGACAGTCTGTCTCAGACCGTCTGTCTCAGACCGTCTGTCTCAGACCGTCTGTCTCAGACCGTCTGTCTCGGGCCGTCTGTCTCAGTCCGTCTGTCTCCGTCCTTCTGTCTCAGACCGTCTGTCTCAGACCGTCTGTCTGAGACCGTCTGTCTCAGACCGTCTGTCTCAGACCGTCTGTCTCAGACCGTCTGTCTCAGACCGTCTGTCTCAGACCGTCTGTCTCAGACCGTCTGTCTCAGACCGTCTGTCTCAGACCGTCTGTCTCAGACCGTCTGTCTCAGACCGTCTGTCTCAGACCGTCTGTCTCAGACAGTCTGTCTCGAACCGTCTGTCTCATACCGTCGGTCTCGGGCCGTCTGTCTCAGACCGTCGGTCTCGGGCCGTCTGTCTCAGTCCGTCTGTCTCCGTTCGTCTGTCTCAGACCGACTGTCTCAGACCGTCTGTCTCAAACCGTCTGTCTCAGACCGTCTGTCTCAGGCCGTCTGTCTTAGACCGTCTGTCTCAGACCGTCTGTCTGAGACCGTCTGTCTCAGACCCTCTGTTTCGATCCGTCTGTCTCATACCGTCTGTCTCAGACCGCCTGTCTCAGACCGCCTGTCTCAGACCGTCTGTCTCAGACCGTCTGTCTCGGGCCGTCTGTCTCAGTGCGTCTGTCTCAGACTGTCTGTCTCAGACCGTCTGTCGCAGTCCGTCTGTCTCAGACCGCCTGTCTCAGACCGTCTGTCCCAGACCGTCTGTCTCAGACCGTCTGTCTCAGGCCGTCTGTCTCAGTCCGTCTGTCTCAGTCCGTCTGTCTCCGTTCGTCTGTCTCAGACCGACTGTCTCAGACCGTCTGTCTCAGCCCGTCTGTCTCGGACCACCTGTCTCAGACCGCCTGTCTCAGACCGTCTGTCTCAGACCGTCTGTCTCGATCCGCCTGTCTCATACCGTCTGTCTCAGACCGTCTGTCTCTGACCGTCTGTCTCAGGCCGTCTGTCTCAGACCGTCTGTCTCGGGTCGTCTATCTCACTCCGTCTGTCTGAGACCCTCTGTCTCGATCCGTCTGTCTCAGACCGCGTGTCTCAGACCGCCTGCATCAGACCGCATGTCTCAGACCGCCTGTCTTAGACAGTCTGTCTCAGACCGTCTGTCTCGGACCGTCTGTCTCAGACCGTCGGTCTCGAGCCGTCTGTCTCGGACCACCTGTCTCAGACCGCGTGCCTCAGACCGCCGGTCTCAGACCGCCTGTCTCAGACCGCCTGTCTCAGACCGTCTGTCTCAGACCGTCTGTCTCAGACCGTCTGTCGCAGACCGTCTGTCTCGGGCCGTCTGTCTCAGTCCGTCTGTCTCAGACCGTCTGTCTCAGACCGTCTGTCTCAGGCCGTCTGTCTCAGACCGTCTGTCTCGGGCCGTCTGTCTCGGGCCGTCTGTCTCAGTCCGTCTGTCTTAGTCCGTCTGTCTCAGACCGACTGTCTCAGACCGTCTGTCTCAAACCGTCTGTCTCAGACCGTCTGTCTCAGGCCGTCTGTCTCAGTCCGTCTGTCTCAGACCCTCTGTCCCGATCCGTCTGTCTCATACCGTCTGTCTGAGACCGTCTGTCTCAGAACATCAGTCTCAGACCGCGTGTCTCAGACCGCCTGCCTCAGACCGCCTGTCGCAGACCGTCTGTCTCAGACCCTCTGTCTCGATCCGTCTGTCTCATACCGTCTGTCTCAGACCGTCTGTCTGAGACCGTCTGTCTCAGACCGTCTGTCGCAGACCGTCTGTCTCGGACCGTCTGTCTCAGACCGTCGGCCTCGGGCGGTCTGTCTCGGACCACCTGTCTCAGACCGCGTGTCTCAGACCGCCGGTCTCAGACCGCCTGTCTCAGACCGCCTGTCTCAGACCGTCTGTCTCAGACCGTCTGTCTCAGACCGTCTGTCGCAGACCGCCTGTCTCGGACCGTCTGTCTCAGACCGTCGGCCTCGAGCCATCTGTATCAGTCCGTCTGTCTCCGTCCTTCTGTCTCAGACCGTCTGCCTCAAACCGCCTGTCTCCGACCGCCTGTCTTAGACTGTCTGTCTCAGAGCGCCTGTCTCAGACCGTCTGTCTGAGACCGTCTGTCTCAGAACATCAGTCTCAGACCGCGTGTCTCAGACCGCCTGCCTCAGACCGCCTGTCTCAGACCGCCTGTCTCAGACCGTCTGTCTCAGACCGTCTGTCTCAGACCGTCTGTCTCAGACCGTCTGTCTCAGACCGTCTGGCACAGACCGTCTGTCTCAGACTGTCTGTCTCAGACCGTCTGTCTCAGACCGTCTGTCTCAGACAGTCTGTCTCGAACCGTCTGTCTCAGACAGTCCGTCTCATACGGTCTGTATCAAACCGTCTGTCACAGCCCGTCTGTCTCAGACCGTCTGTCTCATACCGTCTGTCTCAGACCGCGTGTCTCAGACCGCCTGCCTCAGACCGCCTGTCTCAGACCGCCTGTCTCAGACAGTCTGTCTCAGACCGTCTGTCTCGGACCGTCTGTCTCAGACCGTCGGTCTCGGGCCGTCTGTCTCAGTCCGTCTGTCTCCGTCCGTCTGTCTCGGACCACCTGTCTCAGACCGTCTGTCTCAAACCGTCAGTCTCAGACCGTCTGTCTCAGACCGTCTGTCTCAGACCGTCTGTCTCAGACCGTCTGTCTCAGACCGTCTGTCTCAGACCGTCTGTCTCAGACCGTCTGTCTCAGACCGTCTGTCTCAGACCGTCTGTCTCAGACCGTCTGTCTCAGACCGTCTGTCTCAGACCGTCTGTCTCAGACCGTCTGTCTCAGACCGTCTGTCTCAGACCGTCTGTCTCAGACCGTCTGTCTCAGACCGTCTGTCTCAGACCGTCTGTCTCAGACCGTCTGTCTCAGACAGTCTGTCTCGAACCGTCTGTCTCATACCGTCGGTCTCGGGCCGTCTGTCTCAGACCGTCGGTCTCGGGCCGTCTGTCTCAGTCCGTCTGTCTCCGTTCGTCTGTCTCAGACCGACTGTCTCAGACCGTCTGTCTCAAACCGTCTGTCTCAGACCGTCTGTCTCAGGCCGTCTGTCTTAGACCGTCTGTCTCAGACCGTCTGTCTGAGACCGTCTGTCTCAGACCCTCTGTTTCGATCCGTCTGTCTCATACCGTCTGTCTCAGACCGCCTGTCTCAGACCGCCTGTCTCAGACCGTCTGTCTCAGACCGTCTGTCTCGGGCCGTCTGTCTCAGTGCGTCTGTCTCAGACTGTCTGTCTCAGACCGTCTGTCGCAGTCCGTCTGTCTCAGACCGCCTGTCTCAGACCGTCTGTCCCAGACCGTCTGTCTCAGACCGTCTGTCTCAGGCCGTCTGTCTCAGTCCGTCTGTCTCAGTCCGTCTGTCTCCGTTCGTCTGTCTCAGACCGACTGTCTCAGACCGTCTGTCTCAGCCCGTCTGTCTCGGACCACCTGTCTCAGACCGCCTGTCTCAGACCGTCTGTCTCAGACCGTCTGTCTCGATCCGCCTGTCTCATACCGTCTGTCTCAGACCGTCTGTCTCTGACCGTCTGTCTCAGGCCGTCTGTCTCAGACCGTCTGTCTCGGGTCGTCTATCTCACTCCGTCTGTCTGAGACCCTCTGTCTCGATCCGTCTGTCTCAGACCGCGTGTCTCAGACCGCCTGCATCAGACCGCATGTCTCAGACCGCCTGTCTTAGACAGTCTGTCTCAGACCGTCTGTCTCGGACCGTCTGTCTCAGACCGTCGGTCTCGGGCCGTCTGTCTCGGACCACCTGTCTCAGACCGCGTGCCTCAGACCGCCGGTCTCAGACCGCCTGTCTCAGACCGCCTGTCTCAGACCGTCTGTCTCAGACCGTCTGTCGCAGACCGTCTGTCTCGGGCCGTCTGTCTCAGTCCGTCTGTCTCAGACCGTCTGTCTCAGACCGTCTGTCTCAGGCCGTCTGTCTCAGACCGTCTGTCTCGGGCCGTCTGTCTCGGGCCGTCTGTCTCAGTCCGTCTGTCTTAGTCCGTCTGTCTCAGACCGACTGTCTCAGACCGTCTGTCTCAAACCGTCTGTCTCAGACCGTCTGTCTCAGGCCGTCTGTCTCAGTCCGTCTGTCTCAGACCCTCTGTCCCGATCCGTCTGTCTCATACCGTCTGTCTGAGACCGTCTGTCTCAGAACATCAGTCTCAGACCGCGTGTCTCAGACCGCCTGCCTCAGACCGCCTGTCGCAGACCGTCTGTCTCAGACCCTCTGTCTCGATCCGTCTGTCTCATACCGTCTGTCTCAGACCGTCTGTCTGAGACCGTCTGTCTCAGACCGTCTGTCGCAGACCGTCTGTCTCGGACCGTCTGTCTCAGACCGTCGGCCTCGGGCGGTCTGTCTCGGACCACCTGTCTCAGACCGCGTGTCTCAGACCGCCGGTCTCAGACCGCCTGTCTCAGACCGCCTGTCTCAGACCGTCTGTCTCAGACCGTCTGTCTCAGACCGTCTGTCGCAGACCGCCTGTCTCGGACCGTCTGTCTCAGACCGTCGGCCTCGAGCCATCTGTATCAGTCCGTCTGTCTCCGTCCTTCTGTCTCAGACCGTCTGCCTCAAACCGCCTGTCTCCGACCGCCTGTCTTAGACTGTCTGTCTCAGAGCGCCTGTCTCAGACCGTCTGTCTGAGACCGTCTGTCTCAGAACATCAGTCTCAGACCGCGTGTCTCAGACCGCCTGCCTCAGACCGCCTGTCGCAGACCGTCTGTCTCAGACCCTCTGTCTCGATCCGTCTGTCTCATACCGTCTGTCTCAGACCGTCTGTCTGAGACCGTCTGTCTCGGGCCGTCTGTCTCAGTCCGTCTGTCTCAGACCGTCTGTCTCGGGTCGTCTATCTCACTCCGTCTGTCTGAGACCCTCTGTCTCGATCCGTCTGTCTCAGACCGCGTGTCTCAGACCGCCTGCATCAGACCGCATGTCTCAGACCGCCTGTCTCAGACCGCCTGTCTCAGACCGTCTGTCTCAGACCGTCTGTCTCAGACCGTCTGTCTCAGACCGTCTGTCTCAGACCGTCTGGCACAGACCGTCTGTCTCAGACCGTCTGTCTCAGACCGTCTGTCTCAGACCGTCTGTCTCAGACAGTCTGTCTCGAACCGTCTGTCTCAAACAGTCCGTCTCATACGGTCTGTATCAAACCGTCTGTCACAGCCCGTCTGTCTCAGACCGTCTGTCTCATACCGTCTGTCTCAGACCGCGTGTCTCAGACCGCCTGCCTCAGACCGCCTGTCTCAGACCGCCTGTCTCAGACAGTCTGTCTCAGACCGTCTGTCTCGGACCGTCTGTCTCAGACCGTCGGTCTCGGGCCGTCTGTCTCAGTCCGTCTGTCTCCGTCCGTCTGTCTCGGACCACCTGTCTCAGACCGTCTGTCTCAAACCGTCAGTCTCAGACCGTCTGTCTCAGGCCGTCTGTCTCAGTCCGCCTGTCTCAGACCGTCTGTCTCGATCCGTCTGTCTCATACCGTCTGTCTCAGACCGTCTGTCTCAGACCGTCTGTCTCAAACCGTCTGTCTGAGACCGTCTGTCTCAGACCCTCTGTCTCGATCCGTCTGTCTCATACCGTCTGTCTCAGACCGTCTGTCTCAGACCGTCTGTCTCAGACCGTCTGTCTCAGGCCGTCTGTCTCAGTCCGTCTGTCTCAGACCCTCTGTCTCGATCCGTCTGTCTCAGACCGACTGTCTCAGACCGTCTGTCTCAAACCGTCTGTCTCAGACCGTCTGTCTCAGGCCGTCTGTCTCAGTCCGTCTGTCTCAGACCCTCTGTCTCGATCCGTCTGTCTCATACCGACTGTCTCAGACCGCCTGTCTCAGACAGTCTGTCTCATACCGTCTGTCTCAGACCGTCTGTCTCTGACCGTCTGTCTCGGACCGTCTGTCTCGGACCGTCGGTCTCGGGCCGTCTGTCTCAGTCCGTCTGTCTCCGTCCGTCTGTCTCGGACCACCTGTCTCAGACCGTCTGTCTCAAACCGTCAGTCTCAGACCGTCTGCCTCAGGCCGTCTGTCTCAGTCCGCCTGTCTGAGACCGCCTGTCTCAGACCGCCTGTCTCAGACCGCCTGTCACAGACAGTCTGTCTCAGACCGTCTGGCTCGGACCGTCTGTCTCAGACCGTCGGTCTCGGGCCGTCTGTCTCAGTCCGTCTGTCTCCGTTCGTCTGTCTCAGACCGCCTGTCACAGACAGTCTGTCGCAGACCGCCTGTCTCGGACCGTCTGTCTCAGACCGTCGGCCTCGAGCCATCTGTATCAGTCCGTCTGTCTCAGACCCTCTGTCTCGATCCGTCTGTCTCATACCGTCTGTCTCAGACCGTCTGTCTCAGTCCGTCTGTCTCAGACCGTCTGTCTCATACCGTCTGTCTCAGACCGTCTGTCTCAGACTGTCTGTCTCGGACCACCTGTCTCAGACCGCCTGTCTCAGACCGTCTGTCTCAGACCGTCTGTCTCGATCCGCCTGTCTCATACCGTCTGTCTCAGACCGTCTGTCTCTGACCGTCTGTCTCAGGCCGTCTGTCTCAGACCGTCTGTCTCGGGTCGTCTATCTCACTCCGTCTGTCTGAGACCCTCTGTCTCGATCCGTCTGTCTCATACCGACTGTCTCAGACCGTCTGTCTCAAACCGTCTGTCTCAGACCGTCTGTCTCAGGCCGTCTGTCTCAGTCCGTCTGTCTCAGACCCTCTGTCTCGATCCGTCTGTCTCATACCGTCTGTCGCATACCGTCTGTCTCAGACCGTCTGTCTCAGACCGTCTGTCTCAAACCGTCTGTCTTGGACCGTCTGTCTCAGACCCTCTGTCTCGATCCGTCTGTCTCATACCGTCTGTCTCAGACCGTCTGTCTCAGACCGTCTGTCTCGGACCACCTGTCTCAGACCGCCTGTCTCAGACCGTCTGTCTCAGACCGTCTGTCTCGATCCGCCTGTCTCATACCGACTGTCTCAGACCGTCTGTCTCAAACCGTCTGTCTCAGACCGTCTGTCTCAGGCCGTCTGTCTCAGTCCGTCTGTCTCAGACCCTCTGTCTCGATCCGTCTGTCTCATACCGACTGTCTCAGACCGGCTGTCTCAGACCGGCTGTCTCGGGCCGTCTGTCTCAGTTCGTCTGTCTCAGTCCGTCTGTCCCAGTCCGTCTGTCTCAGTCCGTCTGTCTCAGTCCGTCTGTCTCCGTTCGTCTGTCTCAGACCGACTGTCTCAGACCGTCTGTCTCAAACCGTCTGTCTCAGACCCTCTGTCTCGATCCGTGTGTCTCATACCGTCTGTCGCATACCGTCTGTCTCAGACCGTCTGTCTCAGACCGCCTGTCTCAGACCGCCTGTCTCAGACCGTCTGTCTCAGACCCTCTGTCTCGATCCGTCTGTCTCATACCGTCTGTCTCAGACCGTCTGTCTGAGACCGTCTGTCTGAGACCGTCTGTCTCAGACCATCAGTCTCAGACCGCGTGTCTCAGACCGCCTGCATCAGACCGCATGTCTCAGACCGCCTGTCTTAGACAGTCTGTCTCAGACCGTCTGTCTCGGACCGTCTGTCTCAGACCGTCGGTCTCGGGCCGTCTGTCTCGGACCACCTGTCTCAGACCGCGTGCCTCAGACCGCCGGTCTCAGACCGCCTGTCTCAGACCGCCTGTCTCAGACCGTCTGTCTCAGACCGTCTGTCTCAGACCGTCTGTCGCAGACCGTCTGTCTCGGGCCGTCTGTCTCAGTCCGTCTGTCTCAGACCGTCTGTCTCAGACCGTCTGTCTCGGGCCGTCTGTCTCAGACCGTCTGTCTCGGGCCGTCTGTCTCGGGCCGTCTGTCTCAGTCCGTCTGTCTTAGTCCGTCTGTCTCAGACCGACTGTCTCAGACCGTCTGTCTCAAACCGTCTGTCTCAGACCGTCTGTCTCAGGCCGTCTGTCTCAGTCCGTCTGTCTCAGACCCTCTGTCCCGATCCGTCTGTCTCATACCGTCTGTCTGAGACCGTCTGTCTCAGAACATCAGTCTCAGACCGCGTGTCTCAGACCGCCTGCCTCAGACCGCCTGTCTCAGACCGTCTGTCTCAGTCCCTCTGTCTCGATCCGTCTGTCTCATACCGTCTGTCTCAGACCGTCTGTCTGAGACCGTCTGTCTCAGACCGTCTGTCGCAGACCGTCTGTCTCGGACCGTCTGTCTCAGACCGTCGGCCTCGGGCGGTCTGTCTCGGACCACCTGTCTCAGACCGCGTGTCTCAGACCGCCGGTCTCAGACCGCCGGTCTCAGACCGCCTGTCTCAGACCGCCTGTCTCAGACCGTCTGTCTCAGACCGTCTGTCTCAGACCGTCTGTCGCAGACCGCCTGTCTCGGACCGTCTGTCTCAGACCGTCGGCCTCGAGCCATCTGTATCAGTCCGTCTGTCTCAGACCCTCTGTCTCGATCCGTCTGTCTCATACCGTCTGTCTCAGACCGTCTGCCTCAGACCGTCTGTCTCAGACCACCTGTCTGAGACCGCCTGTCTCAGACCGCCTGTCTCAGACCGCCTGTCACAGACAGTCTGTCTCAGACCGTCTGTCTCAAACCGTCTGTCTCAGACCGTCTGTCTCAGGCCGTCTGTCTCAGTCCGTCTGTCTCAGACCCTCTGTCTCGATCCGTCTGTCTCATACCGTCTGTCTCAGACCGCCTGTCTCAGACAGTGTGTCTCAGACCGTCTGTCTCGGACCGTCTGTCTCAGACCGTCGGTCTCGGGCCGTCTGTCTCAGTCCGTCTGTCTCCGTCCGTCTGTCTCGGACCTCCTGTCTCAGACCGTCCGTCTCAAACCGTCTGTCTCAGTCCGTCTGTCTCGGACCACCTGTCTCATACCGCCTGTCTGAGACCGTCTGTCTCATACCGTCTGTCTCAGACCGTCTGTCTCAGACCGTCTGTCTCAGACCGTCTGTCTCAGACAGTCTGTCTCGAACCGTCTGTCTCATACCGTCTGTCTCATACGGTCTGTATCAAACCGTCTGTCACAGCCCGTCTGTCTCAGACCGTCTGTCACATACCGTCTGTCTCAGACCGTCTGTCTCAGACCGCGTGTCTCAGACCGCCTGCCTCAGACCGCCTGTCTCAGACCGCCTGTCTCAGACAGTCTGTCTCAGACCGTCTGTCTCAGACCGTCTGTCTCGGACCGTCTGTCTCGGACCGTCGGTCTCGGGCCGTCTGTCTCAGTCCGTCTGTCTCCGTCCGTCTGTCTCGGACCACCTGTCTCAGACCGTCTGTCTCAAACCGTCAGTCTCAGACCGTCTGCCTCAGGCCGTCTGTCTCAGTCCGCCTGTCTCAGACCGTCTGTCTCGATCCGTCTGTCTCATACCGTCTGTCTCAGACCGTCTGTCTCAGACCGTCTGTCTCAAACCGTCTGTCTGAGACCGTCTGTCTCAGACCCTCTGTCTCGATCCGTCTGTCTCATACCGTCTGTCTCAGACCACCTGTCTCAGACCGCCTGTCTCAGACAGTCTGTCTCAGACCGTCTGGCTCGGACCGTCTGTCTCAGACCGTCGGTCTCGGGCCGTCTGTCTCAGTCCGTCTGTCTCCGTTCGTCTGTCTCAGACCGCCTGTCTCAGACCGCCTGTCTCAGACCGCCTGTCTCAGACCGTCTGTCTCAGACCGTCTGTCTCAGACCGTCTGTCGCAGACCGCCTGTCTCGGACCGTCTGTCTCAGACCGTCGGCCTCGAGCCATCTGTATCAGTCCGTCTGTCTCAGACCCTCTGTCTCGATCCGTCTGTCTCATACCGTCTGTCTCAGACCGTCTGTCTCA
Source organism: Coelioxys conoideus (assembly GCA_947623535.1). Lineage (NCBI taxonomy): Eukaryota > Metazoa > Arthropoda > Insecta > Hymenoptera > Megachilidae > Coelioxys > Coelioxys conoideus. Next base: position 5,995,958 of record CANQJN010000026.1, read on the forward strand.
GACCGTCTGTCTCAGACCACCTGTCTGAGACCGCCTGTCTCAGACCGCCTGTCTCAGACCGCCTGTCACAGACAGTCTGTCTCAGACCGTCTGTCTCAAACCGTCTGTCTCAGACCGTCTGTCTCAGGCCGTCTATCTCAGTCCGTCTGTCTCAGACCCTCTGTCTCGATCCGTCTGTCTCATACCGTCTGTCTCAGACCGCCTGTCTCAGACAGTGTGTCTCAGACCGTCTGTCTCGGACCGTCTGTCTCAGACCGTCGGTCTCGGGCCGTCTGTCTCAGTCCGTCTGTCTCCGTCCGTCTGTCTCGGACCTCCTGTCTCAGACCGTCCGTCTCAAACCGTCTGTCTCAGTCCGTCTTCTCGGACCACCTGTCTCATACCGCCTGTCTGAGACCGTCTGTCTCATACCGTCTGTCTCAGACCGTCTGTCTCAGACCGTCTGTCTCGGACCGTCTGTCTCAGACCGTCGGTCTCGGGCCGTCTGTCTCAGTCCGTCTGTCTCCGTCCGTCTGTCTCGGACCTCCTGTCTCAGACCGTCCGTCTCAAACCGTCTGTCTCAGTCCGTCTGTCTCGGACCACCTGTCTCATACCGCCTGTCTGAGACCGTCTGTCTCATACCGTCTGTCGCAGACCGTCTGTCTCATACGGTCTGTATCAAACCGTCTGTCACAGCCCGTCTGTCTCAGACCGTCTGTCACATACCGTCTGTCTCAGACCGTCTGTCTCAGACCGCGTGTCTCAGACCGCCTGCCTCAGACCGCCTGTCTCAGACCGCCTGTCTCAGACAGTCTGTCTCAGACCGTCTGTCTCAGACCGTCTGTCTCGGACCGTCTGTCTCGGACCGTCGGTCTCGGGCCGTCTGTCTCAGTCCGTCTGTCTCCGTCCGTCTGTCTCGGACCACCTGTCTCAGACCGTCTGTCTCAAACCGTCAGTCTCAGACCGTCTGCCTCAGGCCGTCTGTCTCAGTCCGCCTGTCTCAGACCGTCTGTCTCGATCCGTCTGTCTCATACCGTCTGTCTCAGACCGTCTGTCTCAGACCGTCTGTCTCAAACCGTCTGTCTGAGACCGTCTGTCTCAGACCGTCTGTCTCAGACCACCTGTCTGAGACCGCCTGTCTCAGACCGCCTGTCTCAGACCGCCTGTCACAGACAGTCTGTCTCAGACCGTCTGTCTCAGACCGCCTGTCTCAGACCGCCTGTCTCAGACCGACTGTCTCAGACCGTCTGTCTCAAACCGTCTGTCTCAGACCGTCTGTCTCAGGCCGTCTGTCTCAGTCCGTCTGTCTCAGTCCGTCTGTCTCAGACCCTCTGTCTCGATCCGTCTGTCTCATACCGTCTGTCTCAGACCGCCTGTCTCAGACAGTGTGTCTCAGACCGTCTGTCTCGGAGCGTCTGTCTCAGACCGTCGGTCTCGGGCCGTCTGTCTCAGTCCGTCTGTCTCCGTCCGTCTGTCTCGGACCTCCTGTCTCAGACCGTCCGTCTCAAACCGTCTGTCTCAGTCCGTCTTCTCGGACCACCTGTCTCATACCGCCTGTCTGAGACCGTCTGTCTCATACCGTCTGTCTCAGACCGTCTGTCTCAGACCGTCTGTCTCAGACCGTCTGTCTCGGACCGTCTGTCTCAGACCGTCGGTCTCGGGCCGTCTGTCTCAGTCCGTCTGTCTCCGTCCGTCTGTCTCGGACCTCCTGTCTCAGACCGTCCGTCTCAAACCGTCTGTCTCAGTCCGTCTGTCTCGGACCACCTGTCTCATACCGCCTGTCTGAGACCGTCTGTCTCATACCGTCTGTCGCAGACCGTCTGTCTCAGACCGCGTGTCTCAGACCGCCTGCCTCAGACCGCCTGTCTCAGACCGCCTGTCTCAGACAGTCTGTCTCAGACCGTCTGTCTCAGACCGTCTGTCTCAGACCGTCTGTCTCGGACCGTCTGTCTCGGACCGTCGGTCTCGGGCCGTCTGTCTCAGTCCGTCTGTCTCCGTCCGTCTGTCTCGGACCACCTGTCTCAGACCGTCTGTCTCAAACCGTCAGTCTCAGACCGTCTGCCTCAGGCCGTCTGTCTCAGTCCGCCTGTCTCAGACCGTCTGTCTCGATCCGTCTGTCTCATACCGTCTGTCTCAGACCGTCTGTCTCAGACCGTCTGTCTCAAACCGTCTGTCTGAGACCGTCTGTCTCAGACCCTCTGTCTCGATCCGTCTGTCTCATACCGTCTGTCTCAGACCGTCTGTCTCAGACCGTCTGTCTCAGACCGCCTGTCTCAGACCGCCTGTCTCAGACCGACTGTCTCAGACCGTCTGTCTCAAACCGTCTGTCTCAGACCGTCTGTCTCAGGCCGTCTGTCTCAGTCCGTCTGTCTCAGTCCGTCTGTCTCAGACCCTCTGTCTCGATCCGTCTGTCTCATACCGTCTGTCTCAGACCGCCTGTCTCAGACAGTGTGTCTCAGACCGTCTGTCTCGGACCGTCTGTCTCAGACCGTCGGTCTCGGGCCGTCTGTCTCAGTCCGTCTGTCTCCGTCCGTCTGTCTCGGACCTCCTGTCTCAGACCGTCCGTCTCAAACCGTCTGTCTCAGTCCGTCTTCTCGGACCACCTGTCTCATACCGCCTGTCTGAGACCGTCTGTCTCATACCGTCTGTCTCAGACCGTCTGTCTCAGACCGTCTGTCTCAGACCGTCTGTCTCGGACCGTCTGTCTCAGACCGTCGGTCTCGGGCCGTCTGTCTCAGTCCGTCTGTCTCCGTCCGTCTGTCTCGGACCTCCTGTCTCAGACCGTCCGTCTCAAACCGTCTGTCTCAGTCCGTCTGTCTCGGACCACCTGTCTCATACCGCCTGTCTGAGACCGTCTGTCTCATACCGTCTGTCGCAGACCGTCTGTCTCAGACCGCGTGTCTCAGACCGCCTGCCTCAGACCGCCTGTCTCAGACCGCCTGTCTCAGACAGTCTGTCTCAGACCGTCTGTCTCAGACCGTCTGTCTCGGACCGTCTGTCTCGGACCGTCGGTCTCGGGCCGTCTGTCTCAGTCCGTCTGTCTCCGTCCGTCTGTCTCGGACCACCTGTCTCAGACCGTCTGTCTCAAACCGTCAGTCTCAGACCGTCTGCCTCAGGCCGTCTGTCTCAGTCCGCCTGTCTCAGACCGTCTGTCTCGATCCGTCTGTCTCATACCGTCTGTCTCAGACCGTCTGTCTCAGACCGTCTGTCTCAAACCGTCTGTCTGAGACCGTCTGTCTCAGACCCTCTGTCTCGATCCGTCTGTCTCATACCGTCTGTCTCAGACCGTCTGTCTCAGACCGTCTGTCTCAGACCGCCTGTCTCAGACCGCCTGTCTCAGACCGCCTGTCTCAGACAGCCTGTCTCAGACAGTCTGTCTCAGACCGTCTGTCTCAGACCCTCTGTCTCGATCCGTCTGTCTCATACCGTCTGTCTCAGACCACCTGTCTCAGACCGCCTGTCTCAGACAGTCTGTCTCAGACCGTCTGGCTCGGACCGTCTGTCTCAGACCGTCGGTCTCGGGCCGTCTGTCTCAGTCCGTCTGTCTCCGTTCGTCTGTCTCAGACCGACTGTCTCAGACCGTCTGTCTCAAACCGTCTGTCTCAGACCGTCTGTCTCAGGCCGTCTGTCTCAGACTGTCTGTCTCAGACCGTCTGTCTGAGACCGTCTGTCTCAGACCCTCTGTTTCGATCCGTCTGTCTTATACCGTCTGTCTCAGACCGCCTGTCTCAGACCGCCTGTCTCAGACCGTCTGTCTCAGACCGTCTGTCTCGGGCCGTCTGTCTCAGTGCGTCTGTCTCAGACCGTCTGTCTCAGACCGTCTGTCGCAGTCCGTCTGTCTCAGACCGCCTGTCTCAGACCGTCTGTCTCAGACCGTCTGTCTCGATCCGCCTGTCTCATACCGTCTGTCTCAGACCGTCTGTCTCTGACCGTCTGTCTCAGGCCGTCTGTCTCAGACCGTCTGTCTCGGGTCGTCTATCTCACTCCGTCTGTCTCAGACCCTCTGTCTCGATCCGTCTGTCTCAGACCGTTTGTCTCAGACCGGCTGTCTCAGACCGGCTGTCTCAGACCGGCTGTCTCGGGCCGCCTGTCTCAGTTCGTCTGTCTCAGTCCGTCTGTCCCAGTCCGTCTGTCTCAGTCCGTCTGTCTCAGTCCGTCTGTCTCCGTTCGTCTGTCTCAGACCGACTGTCTCAGACCGTCTGTCTCAAACCGTCTGTCTCAGACCGTCTGTCTCAGACCGTCTGTCTGAGACCGTCTGTCTCAGACCCTCTGTCTCGATCCGTGTGTCTCATACCGTCTGTCGCATACCGTCTGTCTCAGACCGTCTGTCTCAGACCGTCTGTCTCAGACCGCCTGTCTCAGACCGCCTGTCTCAGACCGTCTGTCTCCGACCCTCTGTCTCGATCCGTCTGTCTCATACAGTCTGTCTGAGACCGTCTGTCTGAGACCGTCTGTCTCAGACCATCAGTCTCAGACCGCGTGTCTCAGACCGCGTGTCTCAGACCGCCTGCCTCAGACCGCCTGTCTCAGACCGTCTGTCTCAGACCCTCTGTCTCGATCCGTGTGTCTCATACCGTCTGTCGCATACCGTCTGTCTCAGACCGTCTGTCTCAGACCGCCTGTCTCAGACCGCCTGTCTCTGACCGTCTGTCTCAGACCCTCTGTCTCGATCCGTCTGTCTCAGACCGTCTGTCTCAGACCGTCTGTCGCAGTCCGTCTGTCTCAGACCGCCTGTCTCAGACCGTCTGTCTCAGACCGTCTGTCTCGATCCGCCTGTCTCATACCGTCTGTCTCAGACCGTCTGTCTCTGACCGTCTGTCTCAGGCCGTCTGTCTCAGACCGTCTGTCTCGGGTCGTCTATCTCACTCCGTCTGTCTCAGACCCTCTGTCTCGATCCGTCTGTCTCAGACCGTTTGTCTCAGACCGGCTGTCTCAGACCGGCTGTCTCAGACCGGCTGTCTCGGGCCGCCTGTCTCAGTTCGTCTGTCTCAGTCCGTCTGTCCCAGTCCGTCTGTCTCAGTCCGTCTGTCTCAGTCCGTCTGTCTCAGACCGACTGTCTCAGACCGTCTGTCTCAAACCGTCTGTCTCAGACCGTCTGTCTCAGACCGTCTGTCTGAGACCGTCTGTCTCAGACCCTCTGTCTCGATCCGTGTGTCTCATACCGTCTGTCGCATACCGTCTGTCTCAGACCGTCTGTCTCAGACCGTCTGTCTCAGACCGCCTGTCTCAGACCGCCTGTCTCAGACCGTCTGCCTCAGACCCTCTGTCTCGATCCGTCTGTCTCATACAGTCTGTCTGAGACCGTCTGTCTGAGACCGTCTGTCTCAGACCATCAGTCTCAGACCGCGTGTCTCAGACCGCGTGCCTCAGACCGCCGGTCTCAGACCGCCTGTCTCAGACCGCCTGTCTCAGACCGCCTGTCTCAGGCCGTCTGTCTCAGACCGTCTGTCTCAGGCCGTCTGTCTCAGTCCGTCTGTCTCAGACCCTCTGTCCCGATCCGTCTGTCTCATACCGTCTGTCTGAGACCGTCTGTCTCAGAACATCACTCTCAGACCGCGTGTCTCAGACCGCCTGCCTCAGACCGCCTGTCTCAGACCGTCTGTCTCAGACCCTCTGTCTCGATCCGTGTGTCTCATACCGTCTGTCGCATACCGTCTGTCTCAGTCCGTCTGTCTCAGACCGCCTGTCTCAGACCGCCTGTCTCAGACCGTCTGTCTCAGACCCTCTGTCTCGATCCGTCTGTCTCATACCGTCTGTCTCAGACCGTCTGTCTGAGACCGTCTGTCTGAGACCGTCTGTCTCAGACCATCAGTCTCAGACCGCGTGTCTCAGACCGCCTGCATCAGACCGCATGTCTCAGACCGCCTGTCTTAGACAGTCTGTCTCAGACCGTCTGTCACGGACCGTCTGTCTCAGACCGTCGGTCTCGGGCCGTCTGTCTCGGACCACCTGTCTCAGACCGCCTGTCTCAGACCGCCTGTCTCAGACCGTCTGTCTCAGACCGTCTGTCTCAGTCCGTCTGTCTTAGTCCGTCTGTCTCAGACCGACTGTCTCAGACAGTCTGTCTCAAACCGTCTGTCTCAGACCGTCTGTCTCAGACCGTCTGTCTCAGGCCGTCTGTCTCAGTCCGTCTGTCTCAGACCCTCTGTCCCGATCCGTCTGTCTCATACCGTCTGTCTGAGACCGTCTGTCTCAGAACATCAGTCTCAGACCGCGTGTCTCAGACCGCCTGCCTCAGACCGCCTGTCTCAGACCGTCTGTCTCAGACCCTCTGTCTCGATCCGTCTGTCTCATACCGTCTGTCTCAGACCGTCTGTCTGAGACCGTCTGTCTCAGACCGTCTGTCGCAGACCGTCTGTCTAGGACCGTCTGTCTCAGACCGTCGGCCTCGGGCGGTCTGTCTCGGACCACCTGTCTCAGACCGCGTGTCTCAGACCGCCGGTCTCAGACCGCCTGTCTCAGACCGCCTGTCTCAGGCCGTCGGCCTCGAGCCATCTGTATCAGTCCGTCTGTCTCCGTCCTTCTGTCTCAGACCGTCTGTCTCAAACCGCCTGTCTCCGACCGCCTGTCTTTGACTGTCTGTCTCAGAGCGCCTGTCTCAGACCGTCTGGCACAGACCGTCTGTCTCAGACCGTCTGTCTCAGACCGTCTGTCTCAGACCGTCTGTCTCAGACAGTCTGTCTCGAACCGTCTGTCTCAGACAGTCTGTCTCATACGGTCTGTATCAAACCGTCTGTCACAGCCCGTCTGTCTCAGACCGTCTGTCTCATACCGTCTGTCTCAGACCGCGTGTCTCAGACCGCCTGCCTCAGACAGCCTGTCTCAGACCGCCTGTCTCAGACAGTCTGTCTCAGACCGTCTGTCTCGGACCGTCTGTCTCAGACCGTCGGTCTCGGGCCGTCTGTCTCAGTCCGTCTGTCTCAGACCGCCTGTCTCAGACCGCCTGGCTCGGACCGTCTGTCTCAAACCGTCTGTGTCAGACCGTCTGTCTCAGGCCGTCTGTCTCAGTCCGTCTGTCTCAGACCCTCTGTCTCGATCCGTCTGTCTCATACCGTCTGTCTCAGACCGCCTGTCTCAGACAGTCTGTCTCAGACCGTCTGTCTCGGACCGTCTGTCTCAGACCGTCGGTCTCGGGCCGTCTGTCTCAGTCCGTCTGTCTCCGTCCGTCTGTCTCGGACCTCCTGTCTCAGACCGTCCGTCTCAAACCGTCTGTCTCAGTCCGTCTTCTCGGACCACCTGTCTCATACCGCCTGTCTGAGGCCGTCTGTCTCATACCGTCTGTCTCAGACCGTCTGTCTCAGACCGTCTGTCTCAGACCGTCTGTCTCAGACAGTCTGTCTCGAACCGTCTGTCTCATACCGTCTGTCTCATACGGTCTGTATCAAACCGTCTGTCACAGCCCGTCTGTCTCAGACCGTCTGTCTCATACCGTCTGTCTCAGACCGTCTGTCTCAGACCGCGTGTCTCAGACCGCCTGCCTCAGACCGCCTGTCTCAGACCGCCTGTCTCAGACAGTCTGTCTCAGACCGTCTGTCTCAGACCGTCTGTCTCCGTTCGTCTGTCTCAGACCGACTGTCTCAGACCGTCTGTCTCAAACCGTCTGTCTCAGACCGTCTGTCTCAGGCCGTCTGTCTCAGACCGTCTGTCTCAGACCGTCTGTCTGAGACCGTCTGTCTCAGACCCTCTGTTTCGATCCGTCTGTCTTATACCGTCTGTCTCAGACCGCCTGTCTCAGACCGCCTGTCTCAGACCGTCTGTCTCAGACCGTCTGTCTCGGGCCGTCTGTCTCAGTGCGTCTGTCTCAGACCGTCTGTCTCAGACCGTCTGTCGCAGTCCGTCTGTCTCAGACCGCCTGTCTCAGACCGTCTGTCTCAGACCGTCTGTCTCGATCCGCCTGTCTCATACCGTCTGTCTCAGACCGTCTGTCTCTGACCGTCTGTCTCAGGCCGTCTGTCTCAGACCGTCTGTCTCGGGTCGTCTATCTCACTCCGTCTGTCTCAGACCCTCTGTCTCGATCCGTCTGTCTCAGACCGTTTGTCTCAGACCGGCTGTCTCAGACCGGCTGTCTCAGACCGGCTGTCTCGGGCCGCCTGTCTCAGTTCGTCTGTCTCAGTCCGTCTGTCCCAGTCCGTCTGTCTCAGTCCGTCTGTCTCAGTCCGTCTGTCTCCGTTCGTCTGTCTCAGACCGACTGTCTCAGACCGTCTGTCTCAAACCGTCTGTCTCAGACCGTCTGTCTCAGACCGTCTGTCTGAGACCGTCTGTCTCAGACCCTCTGTCTCGATCCGTGTGTCTCATACCGTCTGTCGCATACCGTCTGTCTCAGACCGTCTGTCTCAGACCGTCTGTCTCAGACCGCCTGTCTCAGACCGCCTGTCTCAGACCGTCTGTCTCAGACCCTCTGTCTCGATCCGTCTGTCTCATACAGTCTGTCTGAGACCGTCTGTCTGAGACCGTCTGTCTCAGACCATCAGTCTCAGACCACGTGTCTCAGACCGCGTGCCTCAGACCGCCGGTCTCAGACCGCCTGTCTCAGACCGCCTGTCTCAGACCGCCTGTCTCAGGCCGTCTGTCTCAGACCGTCTGTCTCAGGCCGTCTGTCTCAGTCCGTCTGTCTCAGACCCTCTGTCCCGATCCGTCTGTCTCATACCGTCTGTCTGAGACCGTCTGTCTCAGAACATCAGTCTCAGACCGCGTGTCTCAGACCGCCTGCCTCAGACCGCCTGTCTCAGACCGTCTGTCTCAGACCCTCTGTCTCGATCCGTGTGTCTCATACCGTCTGTCGCATACCGTCTGTCTCAGTCCGTCTGTCTCAGACCGCCTGTCTCAGACCGCCTGTCTCAGACCGTCTGTCTCAGACCCTCTGTCTCGATCCGTCTGTCTCATACCGTCTGTCTCAGACCGTCTGTCTGAGACCGTCTGTCTGAGACCGTCTGTCTCAGACCATCAGTCTCAGACCAGGTGTCTCAGACCGCCTGCATCAGACCGCATGTCTCAGACCGCCTGTCTTAGACAGTCTGTCTCAGACCGTCTGTCTCGGACCGTCTGTCTCAGACCGTCGGTCTCGGGCCGTCTGTCTCGGACCACCTGTCTCAGACCGCCTGTCTCAGACCGCCTGTCTCAGACCGTCTGTCTCAGACCGTCTGTCTCAGTCCGTCTGTCTTAGTCCGTCTGTCTCAGACCGACTGTCTCAGACAGTCTGTCTCAAACCGTCTGTCTCAGACCGTCTGTCTCAGACCGTCTGTCTCAGGCCGTCTGTCTCAGTCCGTCTGTCTCAGACCCTCTGTCCCGATCCGTCTGTCTCATACCGTCTGTCTGAGACCGTCTGTCTCAGAACATCAGTCTCAGACCGCGTGTCTCAGACCGCCTGCCTCAGACCGCCTGTCTCAGACCGTCTGTCTCAGACCCTCTGTCTCGATCCGTCTGTCTCATACCGTCTGTCTCAGACCGTCTGTCTGAGACCGTCTGTCTCAGTCCGTCTGTCGCAGACCGTCTGTCTAGGACCGTCTGTCTCAGACCGTCGGCCTCGGGCGGTCTGTCTCGGACCACCTGTCTCAGACCGCGTGTCTCAGACCGCCGGTCTCAGACCGCCTGTCTCAGACCGCCTGTCTCAGGCCGTCGGCCTCGAGCCATCTGTATCAGTCCGTCTGTCTCCGTCCTTCTGTCTCAGACCGTCTGTCTCAAACCGCCTGTCTCCGACCGCCTGTCTTTGACTGTCTGTCTCAGAGCGCCTGTCTCAGACCGTCTGGCACAGACCGTCTGTCTCAGACCGTCTGTCTCAGACCGTCTGTCGCAGACCGTCTGTCTCAGACAGTCTGTCTCGAACCGTCTGTCTCAGACAGTCTGTCTCATACGGTCTGTATCAAACCGTCTGTCACAGCCCGTCTGTCTCAGGCCGTCTGTCTCAGTCCGTCTGTCTCAGACCCTCTGTCTCGATCCGTCTGTCTCATACCGTCTGTCTCAGACCGCCTGTCTCAGACAGTCTGTCTCAGACCGTCTGTCTCGGACCGTCTGTCTCAGACCGTCGGTCTCGGGCCGTCTGTCTCAGTCCGTCTGTCTCCGTCCGTCTGTCTCGGACCTCCTGTCTCAGACCGTCCGTCTCAAACCGTCTGTCTCAGTCCGTCTTCTCGGACCACCTGTCTCATACCGCCTGTCTGAGACCGTCTGTCTCATACCGTCTGTCTCAGACCGTCTGTCTCAGACCGTCTGTCTCAGACCGTCTGTCTCAGACCGTCTGTCTCAGACAGTCTGTCTCGAACCGTCTGTCTCATACCGTCTGTCTCATACGGTCTGTATCAAACCGTCTGTCACAGCCCGTCTGTCTCAGACCGTCTGTCTCATACCGTCTGTCTCAGACCGTCTGTCTCAGACCGCGTGTCTCAGACCGCCTGCCTCAGACCGCCTGTCTCAGACCGCCTGTCTCAGACAGTCTGTCTCAGACCGTCTGTCTCAGACCGTCTGTCTCGGACCGTCTGTCTCGGACCGTCGGTCTCGGGCCGTCTGTCTCAGTCCGTCTGTCTCCGTCCGTCTGTCTCGGACCACCTGTCTCAGACCGTCTGTCTCAAACCGTCAGTCTCAGACCGTCTGCCTCAGGCCGTCTGTCTCAGTCCGCCTGTCTCAGACCGTCTGTCTCGATCCGTCTGTCTCATACCGTCTGTCTCAGACCGTCTGTCTCAAACCGTCTGTCTGAGACCGTCTGTCTCAGACCCTCTGTCTCGATCCGTCTGTCTCATACCGTCTTTCTCAGACCGTCTGTCTCAGTCCGTCTGTCTCAGACCGCCTGTCTCAGACCGCCTGTCTCAGACCGCCTGTCTCAGACAGCCTGTCTCAGACAGTCTGTCTCAGACCGTCTGTCTCAGACCCTCTGTCTCGATTCGTCTGTCTCATACCGTCTGTCTCAGACCACCTGTCTCAGACCGCCTGTCTCAGACAGTCTGTCTCAGACCGTCTGGCTCGGACCGTCTGTCTCAGACCGTCGGTCTCGGGCCGTCTGTCTCAGTCCGTCTGTCTCCGTTCGTCTGTCTCAGACCGACTGTCTCAGACCGTCTGTCTCAAACCGTCTGTCTCAGACCGTCTGTCTCAGGCCGTCTGTCTCAGACCGTCTGTCTCGGGTCGTCTATCTCACTCCGTCTGTCTCAGACCCTCTGTCTCGATCCGTCTGTCTCAGACCGTTTGTCTCAGACCGGCTGTCTCAGACCGGCTGTCTCAGACCGGCTGTCTCGGGCCGCCTGTCTCAGTTCGTCTGTCTCAGTCCGTCTGTCCCAGTCCGTCTGTCTCAGTCCGTCTGTCTCAGTCCGTCTGTCTCCGTTCGTCTGTCTCAGACCGACTGTCTCAGACCGTCTGTCTCAAACCGTCTGTCTCAGACCGTCTGTCTCAGACCGTGTGTCTGAGACCGTCTGTCTCAGACCCTCTGTCTCGATCCGTGTGTCTCATACCGTCTGTCGCATACCGTCTGTCTCAGACCGTCTGTCTCAGACCGTCTGTCTCAGACCGCCTGTCTCAGACCGCCTGTCTCAGACCGCCTGTCTCAGACCCTCTGTCTCGATCCGTGTGTCTCATACCGTCTGTCGCATACCGTCTGTCTCAGACCGTCTGTCTCAGACCGCCTGTCTCAGGCCGTCTGTCTCAGTCCGTCTGTCTCAGACCCTCTATCCCGATCCGTCTGTCTCATACCGTCTGTCTGAGACCGTCTGTCTCAGAACATCAGTCTCAGACCGCGTGTCTCAGACCGCGTGCCTCAGACCGCCGGTCTCAGACCGCCTGTCTCAGACCGCCTGTCTCAGATCGTCTGTCTCAGACCGTCTGTCTCAAACCGTCTGTCTCAGACCGTCTGTCTCAGGCCGTCTGTCTCAGTCCGTCTGTCTCAGACCCTCTATCCCGATCCGTCTGTCTCATACCGTCTGTCTGAGACCGTCTGTCTCAGAACATCAGTCTCAGACCGCGTGTCTCAGACCGCCTGCCTCAGACCGCCTGTCTCAGACCGTCTGTCTCAGACCCTCTGTCTCGATCCGTGTGTCTCATACCGTCTGTCGCATACCGTCTGTCTCAGACCGTCTGTCTCAGACCGCCTGTCTCAGACCGCCTGTCTCAGACCGTCTGTCTCAGACCCTCTGTCTCGATCCGTCTGTCTCATACCGTCTGTCTCAGACCGTCTGTCTGAGACCGTCTGTCTGAGACCGTCTGTCTCAGACCATCAGTCTCAGACCGCGTGTCTCAGACCGCCTGCATCAGACCGCATGTCTCAGACCGCCTGTCTTAGACAGTCTGTCTCAGACCGTCTGTCTCGGACCGTCTGTCTCAGACCGTCGGTCTCGGGCCGTCTGTCTCGGACCACCTGTCTCAGACCGCGTGCCTCAGACCGCCGGTCTCAGACCGCCTGTCTCAGACCGCCTGTCTCAGACCGTCTGTCTCAGACCGTCTGTCGCAGACCGTCTGTCTCGGGCCGTCTGTCTCAGTCCGTCTGTCTCAGACCGTCTGTCTCAGACCGTCTGTCTCAGGCCGTCTGTCTCGGACCGTCTGTCTCAGACCGTCGGTCTCGGGCCGTCTGTCTCAGTCCGTCTGTCTCAGACCGCCTGTCTCAGACCGCCTGGCTCGGACCGTCTGTCTCAAACCGTCTGTCTCAGACCGTCTGTCTCAGGCCGTCTGTCTCAGTCCGTCTGTCTCAGACCCTCTGTCTCGATCCGTCTGTCTCATACCGTCTGTCTCAGACCGCCTGTCTCAGACAGTCTGTCTCAGACCGTCTGTCTCGGACCGTCTGTCTCAGACCGTCGGTCTCGGGCCGTCTGTCTCAGTCCGTCTGTCTCCGTCCGTCTGTGTCGGACCTCCTGTCTCAGACCGTCCGTCTCAAACCGTCTGTCTCAGTCCGTCTTCTCGGACCACCTGTCTCATACCGCCTGTCTGAGACCGTCTGTCTCATACCGTCTGTCTCAGACCGTCTGTCTCAGACCGTCTGTCTCAGACCGTCTGTCTCAGACAGTCTGTCTCGAACCGTCTGTCTCATACCGTCTGTCTCATACGGTCTGTCTCAAACCGTCTGTCTGAGACCGTCTGTCTCAGACCCTCTGTCTCGATCCGTCTGTCTCATACCGTCTTTCTCAGACCGTCTGTCTCAGTCCGTCTGTCTCAGACCGCCTGTCTCAGACCGCCTGTCTCAGACCGCCTGTCTCAGACAGCCTGTCTCAGACAGTCTGTCTCAGACCGTCTGTCTCAGACCCTCTGTCTCGATTCGTCTGTCTCATACCGTCTGTCTCAGACCACCTGTCTCAGACCGCCTGTCTCAGACAGTCTGTCTCAGACCGTCTGGCTCGGACCGTCTGTCTCAGACCGTCGGTCTCGGGCCGTCTGTCTCAGTCCGTCTGTCTCCGTTCGTCTGTCTCAGACCGACTGTCTCAGACCGTCTGTCTCAAACCGTCTGTCTCAGACCGTCTGTCTCAGACCGCGTGTCTCAGACCGCCTGCATCAGACCGCATGTCTCAGACCGCCTGTCTTAGACAGTCTGTCTCAGACCGTCTGTCTCGGACCGTCTGTCTCAGACCGTCGGTCTCGGGCCGTCTGTCTCGGACCACCTGTCTCAGACCGCGTGCCTCAGACCGCCGGTCTCAGACCGCCTGTCTCAGACCGCCTGTCTCAGACCGTCTGTCTCAGACCGTCTGTCGCAGACCGTCTGTCTCGGGCCGTCTGTCTCAGTCCGTCTGTCTCAGACCGTCTGTCTCAGACCGTCTGTCTCAGGCCGTCTGTCTCGGACCGTCTGTCTCAGACCGTCGGTCTCGGGCCGTCTGTCTCAGTCCGTCTGTCTCAGACCGCCTGTCTCAGACCGCCTGGCTCGGACCGTCTGTCTCAAACCGTCTGTCTCAGACCGTCTGTCTCAGGCCGTCTGTCTCAGTCCGTCTGTCTCAGACCCTCTGTCTCGATCCGTCTGTCTCATACCGTCTGTCTCAGACCGCCTGTCTCAGACAGTCTGTCTCAGACCGTCTGTCTCGGACCGTCTGTCTCAGACCGTCGGTCTCGGGCCGTCTGTCTCAGTCCGTCTGTCTCCGTCCGTCTGTCTCGGACCACCTGTCTCAGACCGTCCGTCTCAAACCGTCTGTCTCAGTCCGTCTTCTCGGACCACCTGTCTCATACCGCCTGTCAGAGACCGTCTGTCTCATACCGTCTGTCTCAGACCGTCTGTCTCAGACCGTCTGTCTCAGACCGTCTGTCTCAGACCGTCTGTCTCCGACAGTCTGTCTCGAACCGTCTGTCTCATACCGTCTGTCTCATACGGTCTGTATCAAACCGTTTGTCACAGCCCGTCTGTCTCAGACCGTCTGTCTCATACCGTCTGTCTCAGACCGTCTGTCTCAGACCGCGTGTCTCAGACCGCCTGCCTCAGACCGCCTGTCTCAGACCGCCTGTCTCAGACAGTCTGTCTCAGACCGTCTGTCTCAGACCGTCTGTCTCGGACCGTCTGTCTCGGACCGTCGGTCTCGGGCCGTCTGTCTCAGTCCGTCTGTCTCCGTCCGTCTGTCTCGGACCACCTGTCTCAGACCGTCTGTCTCAAACCGTCAGTCTCAGACCGTCTGCCTCAGGCCGTCTGTCTCAGTCCGCCTGTCTCAGACCGTCTGTCTCGATCCGTCTGTCTCATACCGTCTGTCTCAGACCGTCTGTCTCAGACCGTCTGTCTCAAACCGTCTGTCTGAGACCGTCTGTCTCAGACCCTCTGTCTCGATCCGTCTGTCTCATACCGTCTTTCTCAGACCGTCTGTCTCAGTCCGTCTGTCTCAGACCGCCTGTCTCAGACCGCCTGTCTCAGACCGCCTGTCTCAGACAGCCTGTCTCAGACAGTCTGTCTCAGACCGTCTGTCTCAGACCCTCTGTCTCGATTCGTCTGTCTCATACCGTCTGTCTCAGACCACCTGTCTCAGACCGCCTGTCTCAGACAGTCTGTCTCAGACCGTCTGGCTCGGACCGTCTGTCTCAGACCGTCGGTCTCGGGCCGTCTGTCTCAGTCCGTCTGTCTCCGTTCGTCTGTCTCAGACCGACTGTCTCAGACCGTCTGTCTCAAACCGTCTGTCTCAGACCGTCTGTCTCAGGCCGTCTGTCTCAGACCGTCTGTCTCAGACCGTCTGTCTGAGACCGTCTGTCTCAGACCCTCTGTTTCGATCCGTCTGTCTCATACCGTCTGTCTCAGACCGCCTGTCTCAGACCGCCTGTCTCAGACCGTCTGTCTCAGACCGTCTGTCTCGGGCCGTCTGTCTCAGTGCGTCTGTCTCAGACCGTCTGTCTCAGACCGTCTGTCGCAGTCCGTCTGTCTCAGACCGCCTGTCTCAGACCGTCTGTCTCAGACCGTCTGTCTCGATCCGCCTGTCTCATACCGTCTGTCTCAGACCGTCTGTCTCTGACCGTCTGTCTCAGGCCGTCTGTCTCAGACCGTCTGTCTCGGGTCGTCTATCTCACTCCGTCTGTCTCAGACCCTCTGTCTCGATCCGTCTGTCTCAGACCGTTTGTCTCAGACCGGCTGTCTCAGACCGGCTGTCTCGGGCCGCCTGTCTCAGGCCGTCTGTCTCAGACCGTCTGTCTCGGACCGTCTGTCTCAGACCGTCGGCCTCGGGCCGTCTGTCTCGGACCACCTGTCTCAGACCGCGTGTCTCAGACCGCCTGTCTCAGACCGTCTGTCTCAGACCGTCTGTCGCAGACCGCCTGTCTCGGACCGTCTGTCTCAGACCGTCGGCCTCGAGCCATCTGTATCAGTCCGTCTGTCTCCGTCCTTCTGTCTGAGACCGTCTGTCTCAGACCGCCTGTCTCAGACCGCCTGTCTCAGACAGTCTGTCTCAGACCGTCTGGCTCGGACCGTCTGTCTCAGTGCGTCTGTCTCAGACCGTCTGTCTCAGACCGTCTGTCGCAGTCCGTCTGTCTCAGACCGCCTGTCTCAGACCGTCTGTCTCAGACCGTCTGTCTCGATCCGCCTGTCTCATACCGTCTGTCTCAGACCGTCTGTCTCAGGCCGTCTGTCTCAGACTGTCTGTCTCAGACCGTCTGTCTGAGACCGTCTGTCTCAGACCCTCTGTTTCGATCCGTCTGTCTCATACCGTCTGTCTCAGACCGCCTGTCTCAGACCACCTGTCTCAGACCGTCTGTCTCAGACCGTCTGTCTCGGGCCGTCTGTCTCAGTGCGTCTGTCTCAGACCGTCTGTCTCAGACCGTCTGTCGCAGTCCGTCTGTCTCAGACCGCCTGTCTCAGACCGTCTGTCTCAGACCGTCTGTCTCGATCCGCCTGTCTCATACCGTCTGTCTCAGACCGTCTGTCTCTGACCGTCTGTCTCAGGCCGTCTGTCTCAGACCGTCTGTCTCGGGTCGTCTATCTCACTCCGTCTTCCTCAGACCCTCTGTCTCGATCCGCCTGTCTCATACCGTCTGTCTCAGACCGTCTGTCTCTGACCGTCTGTCTCAGGCCGTCTGTCTCAGACCGTCTGTCTCGGGTCGTCTATCTCACTCCGTCTGTCTCAGACCCTCTGTCTCGATCCGTCTGTCTCAGACCGTTTGTCTCAGACCGGCTGTCTCAGACCGGCTGTCTCAGACCGGCTGTCTCGGGCCGCCTGTCTCAGTTCGTCTGTCTCAGTCCGTCTGTCCCAGTCCGTCTGTCTCAGTCCGTCTGTCTCAGTCCGTCTGTCTCCGTTCGTCTGTCTCAGACCGACTGTCTCAGACCGTCTGTCTCAAACCGTCTGTCTCAGACCGTCTGTCTCAGACCGTCTGTCTCAGACCGTCTGTCTGAGACCGTCTGTCTCAGACCATCTGTCTCGATCCGTGTGTCTCAGACCGCCTGTCTCAGACCGCCTGTCTCAGACCGCCTGTCTCAGACCCTCTGTCTCGATCCGTCTGTCTCATACAGTCTGTCTGAGACCGTCTGTCTGAGACCGTCTGTCTCAGACCATCAGTCTCAGACCGCGTGTCTCAGACCGCGTGCCTCAGACCGCCGGTCTCAGACCGCCTGTCTCAGACCGCCTGTCTCAGACCGCCTGTCTCAGACCGTCTGTCTCAGACCGTCTGTCTCAAACCGTCTGTCTCAGACCGTCTGTCACAGGCCGTCTGTCTCAGTCCGTCTGTCTCAGACCCTCTATCCCGATCCGTCTGTCTCATACCGTCTGTCTGAGACCGTCTGTCTCGGACCACCTGTCTCAGACCGCGTGCCTCAGACCGCCGGTCTCAGACCGCCTGTCTCAGACCGCCTGTCTCAGACCGTCTGTCTCAGACCGTCTGTCGCAGACCGTCTGTCTCGGGCCGTCTGTCTCAGTCCGTCTGTCTCAGACCGTCTGTCTCAGACCGTCTGTCTCAGGCCGTCTGTCTCGGACCGTCTGTCTCAGACCGTCGGTCTCGGGCCGTCTGTCTCAGTCCGTCTGTCTCAGACCGCCTGTCTCAGACCGCCTGGCTCGGACCGTCTGTCTCAAACCGTCTGTCTCAGACCGTCTGTCTCAGGCCGTCTGTCTCAGTCCGTCTGTCTCAGACCCTCTGTCTCGATCCGTCTGTCTCATACCGTCTGTCTCAGACCGCCTGTCTCAGACAGTCTGTCTCAGACCGTCTGTCTCGGACCGTCTGTCTCAGACCGTCGGTCTCGGGCCGTCTGTCTCAGTCCGTCTGTCTCCGTCCGTCTGTCTCGGACCTCCTGTCTCAGACCGTCCGTCTCAAACCGTCTGTCTCAGTCCGTCTTCTCGGACCACCTGTCTCATACCGCCTGTCTGAGACCGTCTGTCTCATACCGTCTGTCTCAGACCGTCTGTCTCAGACCGTCTGTCTCAGACCGTCTGTCTCAGACAGTCTGTCTCGAACCGTCTGTCTCATACCGTCTGTCTCATACGGTCTGTCTCAAACCGTCTGTCTGAGACCGTCTGTCTCAGACCCTCTGTCTCGATCCGTCTGTCTCATACCGTCTTTCTCAGACCGTCTGTCTCAGTCCGTCTGTCTCAGACCGCCTGTCTCAGACCGCCTGTCTCAGACCGCCTGTCTCAGACAGCCTGTCTCAGACAGTCTGTCTCAGACCGTCTGTCTCAGACCCTCTGTCTCGATTCGTCTGTCTCATACCGTCTGTCTCAGACCACCTGTCTCAGACCGCCTGTCTCAGACAGTCTGTCTCAGACCGTCTGGCTCGGACCGTCTGTCTCAGACCGTCGGTCTCGGGCCGTCTGTCTCAGTCCGTCTGTCTCCGTTCGTCTGTCTCAGACCGACTGTCTCAGACCGTCTGTCTCAAACCGTCTGTCTCAGACCGTCTGTCTCAGACCGTGTGTCTCAGACCGCCTGCATCAGACCGCATGTCTCAGACCGCCTGTCTTAGACAGTCTGTCTCAGACCGTCTGTCTCGGACCGTCTGTCTCAGACCGTCGGTCTCGGGCCGTCTGTCTCGGACCACCTGTCTCAGACCGCGTGCCTCAGACCGCGTGCCTCAGACCGCCGGTCTCAGACCGCCTGTCTCAGACCGCCTGTCTCAGACCGTCTGTCTCAGACCGTCTGTCGCAGACCGTCTGTCTCGGGCCGTCCGTCTCAGTCCGTCTGTCTCAGACCGTCTGTCTCAGACCGTCTGTCTCAGGCCGTCTGTCTCGGACCGTCTGTCTCAGACCGTCGGTCTCGGGCCGTCTGTCTGAGTCCGTCTGTCTCAGACCGCCTGTCTCAGACCGCCTGGCTCGGACCGTCTGTCTCAAACCGTCTGTCTCAGACCGTCTGTCTCAGGCCGTCTGTCTCAGTCCGTCTGTCTCAGACCCTCTGTCTCGATCCGTCTGTCTCATACCGTCTGTCTCAGACCGCCTGTCTCAGACAGTCTGTCTCAGACCGTCTGTCTCGGACCGTCTGTCTCAGACCGTCGGTCTCGGGCCGTCTGTCTCAGTCCGTCTGTCTCCGTCCGTCTGTCTCGGACCTCCTGTCTCAGACCGTCCGTCTCAAACCGTCTGTCTCAGTCCGTCTTCTCGGACCACCTGTCTCATACCGCCTGTCAGAGACCGTCTGTCTCATACCGTCTGTCTCAGACCGTCTGTCTCAGACCGTCTGTCTCAGACCGTCTGTCTCCGACAGTCTGTCTCGAACCGTCTGTCTCATACCGTCTGTCTCATACGGTCTGTATCAAACCGTTTGTCACAGCCCGTCTGTCTCAGACCGTCTGTCTCATACCGTCTGTCTCAGACCGTCTGTCTCAGACCGCCTGTCTCAGACCGTCTGTCTCAGACCGTCTGTCTCGGACCGTCTGTCTCGGACCGTCGGTCTCGGGCCGTCTGTCTCAGTCCGTCTGTCTCCGTCCGTCTGTCTCGGACCACCTGTCTCAGACCGTCTGTCTCAAACCGTCAGTCTCAGACCGTCTGCCTCAGGCCGTCTGTCTCAGTCCGCCTGTCTCAGACCGTCTGTCTCGATCCGTCTGTCTCATACCGTCTGTCTCAGACCGTCTGTCTCAGACCGTCTGTCTCAGACCGTCTGTCTCAAACCGTCTGTCTGAGACCGTCTGTCTCAGACCCTCTGTCTCGATCCGTCTGTCTCATACCGTCTTTCTCAGACCGTCTGTCTCAGTCCGTCTGTCTCAGACCGCCTGTCTCAGACCGCCTGTCTCAGACCGCCTGTCTCAGACAGCCTGTCTCAGACAGTCTGTCTCAGACCGTCTGTCTCAGACCCTCTGTCTCGATTCGTCTGTCTCATACCGTCTGTCTCAGACCACCTGTCTCAGACCGCCTGTCTCAGACAGTCTGTCTCAGACCGTCTGGCTCGGACCGTCTGTCTCAGACCGTCGGTCTCGGGCCGTCTGTCTCAGTCCGTCTGTCTCCGTTCGTCTGTCTCAGACCGACTGTCTCAGACCGTCTGTCTCAAACCGTCTGTCTCAGACCGTCTGTCTCAGGCCGTCTGTCTCAGACCGTCTGTCTCAGACCGTCTGTCTGAGACCGTCTGTCTCAGACCCTCTGTTTCGATCCGTCTGTCTCATACCGTCTGTCTCAGACCGCCTGTCTCAGACCGCCTGTCTCAGACCGTCTGTCTCAGACCGTCTGTCTCGGGCCGTCTGTCTCAGTGCGTCTGTCTCAGACCGTCTGTCTCAGACCGTCTGTCGCAGTCCGTCTGTCTCAGACCGCCTGTCTCAGACCGTCTGTCTCAGACCGTCTGTCTCGATCCGCCTGTCTCATACCGTCTGTCTCAGACCGTCTGTCTCTGACCGTCTGTCTCAGGCCGTCTGTCTCAGACCGTCTGTCTCGGGTCGTCTATCTCACTCCGTCTGTCTCAGACCCTCTGTCTCGATCCGTCTGTCTCAGACCGTTTGTCTCAGACCGGCTGTCTCAGACCGGCTGTCTCGGGCCGCCTGTCTCAGTTCGTCTGTCTCAGTCCGTCCGTCCCAGTCCGTCTGTCTCAGTCCGTCTGTCTCAGTCCGTCTGTCTCCGTTCGTCTGTCTAAGACCGACTGTCTCAGACCGTCTGTCTCAAACCGTCTGTCTCAGACCGTCTGTCTCAGACCGTCTGTCTGAGACCGTCTGTCTCAGACCCTCT
Organism: Coelioxys conoideus; assembly: GCA_947623535.1. Taxonomy (NCBI): domain Eukaryota; kingdom Metazoa; phylum Arthropoda; class Insecta; order Hymenoptera; family Megachilidae; genus Coelioxys; species Coelioxys conoideus. Next base: position 6,016,411 of record CANQJN010000026.1, read on the forward strand.
GTCTCGATCCGTGTGTCTCAGACCGCCTGCCTCAGACCGCCTGTCTCAGACCACCTGTCTTAGACTGTCTGTCTCAGAGCGCCTGTCTCAGACCGTCTGTCTCGGGCCGTCTGTCTCAGTCCGTCTGTCTCAGACCGTCTGTCTCAGACCGTCTGTCTCAGACCGTCTGTCTCGGGCCGTCTGTCTCAGTCCGTCTGTCTCAGACCGTCTGTCTCAGACCGTCTGTCTCAGGCCGTCTGTCTCAGACCGTCTGTCTCGGACCGTCTGTCTCAGACCGTCGGCCTCGGGCCGTCTGTCTCGGACCACCTGTCTCAGACCGCGTGTCTCAGACCGCCTGTCTCAGACCGTCGGCCTCGGGCGGTCTGTCTCGAACCACCTGTCTCAGACCGCGTGTCTCAGACCGCCGGTCTCAGACCGCCGGTCTCAGACCGCCTGTCTCAGACCGCCTGTCTCAGACCGTCTGTCTCAGACCGTCTGTCTCAGACCGTCTGTCGCAGACCGCCTGTCTCGGACCGTCTGTCTCAGACCGTCGGCCTCGAGCCATCTGTATCAGTCCGTCTGTCTCCGTCCTTCTGTCTCAGACCGTCTGCCTCAAACCGCCTGTCTCCGACCGCCTGTCTTAGACTGTCTGTCTCAGAGCGCCTGTCTCAGACCGTCTGTCTCAGACCGTCTGTCTCAGACCGTCTGTCTCAGACCGTCTGGCACAGACCGTCTGTCTCAGACCGTCTGTCTCAGGCCGTCTGTCTCAGACTGTCTGTCTCAGACAGTCTGTCTCGAACCGTCTGTCTCAGACAGTCTGTCTCATACGGTCTGTATCAAACCGTCTGTCACAGCCCGTCTGTCTCAGACCGTCTGTCTCATACCGTCTGTCTCAGACCGCGTGTCTCAGACCGCCTGCCTCAGACCGCCTGTCTCAGACCGCCTGTCTCAGACAGTCTGTCTCAGACCGTCTGTCTCGGACCGTCTGTCTCAGACCGTCGGTCTCGGGCCGTCTGTCTCAGTCCGTCTGTCTCCGTCCGTCTGTCTCGGACCACCTGTCTCAGACCGTCTGTCTCAAACCGTCAGTCTCAGACCGTCTGTCTCAGGCCGTCTGTCTCAGTCCGCCTGTCTCAGACCGTCTGTCTCGATCCGTCTGTCTCATACCGTCTGTCTCAGACCGTCTGTCTCAGACCGTCTGTCTCAAACCGTCTGTCTGAGACCGTCTGTCTCAGACCCTCTGTCTCGATCCGTCTGTCTCATACCGTCTGTCTCAGACCGTCTGTCTCAGACCGTCTGTCTCAGACCGTCTGTCTCAGACCGTCTGTCTCAGACCACCTGTCTGAGACCGCCTGTCTCAGACCGCCTGTCTCAGACCGCCTGTCACAGACAGTCTGTCTCAGACCGTCTGGCTCGGACCGTCTGTCTCAGACCGTCGGTCTCGGGCCGTCTGTCTCAGTCCGTCTGTCTCCGTTCGTCTGTCTCAGACCGACTGTCTCAGACCGTCTGTCTCAAACCGTCTGTCTCAGACCGTCTGTCTCAGGCCGTCTGTCTCAGTCCGTCTGTCTCAGACCCTCTGTCTCGATCCGTCTGTCTCATACCGTCTGTCTCAGACCGCCTGTCTCAGACAGTCTGTCTCATACCGTCTGTCTCAGACCGTCTGTCTCGGACCGTCTGTCTCGGACCGTCGGTCTCTGGCCGTCTGTCTCAGTCCGTCTGTCTCCGTCCGTCTGTCTCGGACCACCTGTCTCAGACCGTCTGTCTCAAACCGTCAGTCTCAGACCGTCTGCCTCAGGCCGTCTGTCTCAGTCCGCCTGTCTCAGACCGTCTGTCTCGATCCGTCTGTCTCATACCGTCTGTCTCAGACCGTCTGTCTCAAACCGTCTGTCTGAGACCGTCTGTCTCAGACCCTCTGTCTCGATCCGTCTGTCTCATACCGTCTGTCTCAGACCGTCTGTCTCGGACCACCTGTCTCAGACCGCCTGTCTCAGACCGTCTGTCTCAGACCGTCTGTCTCGATCCGCCTGTCTCATACCGTCTGTCTCAGACCGTCTGTCTCTGACCGTCTGTCTCAGGCCGTCTGTCTCAGACCGTCTGTCTCGGGTCGTCTATCTCACTCCGTCTGTCTGAGACCCTCTGTCTCGATCCGTCTGTCTCAGACCGTTTGTCTCAGACCGGCTGTCTCAGACCGGCTGTCTCGGGCCGTCTGTCTCAGTTCGTCTGTCTCAGTCCGTCTGTCCCAGTCCGTCTGTCTCAGTCCGTCTGTCTCAGTCCGTCTGTCTCCGTTCGTCTGTCTCAGACCGACTGTCTCAGACCGTCTGTCTCAAACCGTCTGTCTCAGACCCTCTGTCTCGATCCGTGTGTCTCATACCGTCTGTCGCATACCGTCTGTCTCAGACCGTCTGTCTCAGACCGCCTGTCTCAGACCGCCTGTCTCAGACCGTCTGTCTCAGACCCTCTGTCTCGATCCGTCTGTCTCATACCGTCTGTCTCAGACCGTCTGTCTGAGACCGTCTGTCTGAGACCGTCTGTCTCAGACCATCAGTCTCAGACCGCGTGTCTCAGACCGCCTGCATCAGACCGCATGTCTCAGACCGCCTGTCTTAGACAGTCTGTCTCAGACCGTCTGTCTCGGACCGTCTGTCTCAGACCGTCGGTCTCGGGCCGTCTGTCTCGGACCACCTGTCTCAGACCGCGTGCCTCAGACCGCCGGTCTCAGACCGCGTGTCTCAGACCGCCTGTCTCAGACCGTCTGTCTCAGACCGTCTGTCTCAGACCGTCTGTCGCAGACCGTCTGTCTCGGGCCGTCTGTCTCAGTCCGTCTGTCTCAGACCGTCTGTCTCAGACCGTCTGTCTCAGACCGTCTGTCTCAGACAGTCTGTCTCGAACCGTCTGTCTCAGACAGTCTGTCTCAGACCGTCTGTCTCGGACCGTCTGTCTCGGACCGTCTGTCTCGGACCGTCTGTCTCAGACCGTCGGTCTCGGGCCGTCTGTCTCAGTCCGTCTGTCTCCGTCCGTCTGTCTCGGACCACCTGTCTCAGACCGTCTGTCTCAAACCGTCAGTCTCAGACCGTCTGTCTCAGGCCGTCTGTCTCAGTCCGCCTGTCTCAGACCGTCTGTCTCGATCCGTCTGTCTCATACCGTCTGTCTCAGACCGTCTGTCTCAAACCGTCTGTCTGAGACCGTCTGTCTCAGACCCTCTGTCTCGATCCGTGTGTCTCATACCGTCTGTCGCATACCGTCTGTCTCAGACCGTCTGTCTCAGACCGCCTGTCTCAGACCGCCTGTCTCAGACCGTCTGTCTCAGACCCTCTGTCTCGATCCGTCTGTCTCATACCGTCTGTCTCAGACAGTCTGTCTCATACGGTCTGTATCAAACCGTCTGTCACAGCCCGTCTGTCTCAGACCGCCTGTCTCAGACCGCCTGTCTCAGACCGTCTGTCTCAGACCGTCTGTCTCAAACCGTCTGTCTCAGACCGTCTGTCTCGGACCGTCTGTCTCGGACCGTCGGTCTCTGGCCGTCTGTCTCAGTCCGTCTGTCTCCGTCCGTCTGTCTCGGACCACCTGTCTCAGACCGTCTGTCTCAAACCGTCAGTCTCAGACCGTCTGCCTCAGGCCGTCTGTCTCAGTCCGCCTGTCTCAGACCGTCTGTCTCGATCCGTCTGTCTCATACCGTCTGTCTCAGACCGTCTGTCTCGGACCACCTGTCTCAGACCGCCTGTCTCAGACCGTCTGTCTCAGACCGTCTGTCTCGATCCGCCTGTCTCATACCGTCTGTCTCAGACCGTCTGTCTCTGACCGTCTGTCTCAGGCCGTCTGTCTCAGACCGTCTGTCTCGGGTCGTCTATCTCACTCCGTCTGTCTGAGACCCTCTGTCTCGATCCGTCTGTCTCAGACCGTTTGTCTCAGACCGGCTGTCTCAGACCGGCTGTCTCGGGCCGTCTGTCTCAGTTCGTCTGTCTCAGTCCGTCTGTCCCAGTCCGTCTGTCTCAGTCCGTCTGTCTCAGTCCGTCTGTCTCCGTTCGTCTGTCTCAGACCGACTGTCTCAGACCGTCTGTCTCAAACCGTCTGTCTCAGACCCTCTGTCTCGATCCGTGTGTCTCATACCGTCTGTCGCATACCGTCTGTCTCAGACCGTCTGTCTCAGACCGCCTGTCTCAGACCGCCTGTCTCAGACCGTCTGTCTCAGACCCTCTGTCTCGATCCGTCTGTCTCATACCGTCTGTCTCAGACCGTCTGTCTGAGACCGTCTGTCTGAGACCGTCTGTCTCAGACCATCAGTCTCAGACCGCGTGTCTCAGACCGCCTGCATCAGACCGCATGTCTCAGACCGCCTGTCTTAGACAGTCTGTCTCAGACCGTCTGTCTCGGACCGTCTGTCTCAGACCGTCGGTCTCGGGCCGTCTGTCTCGGACCACCTGTCTCAGACCGCGTGCCTCAGACCGCCGGTCTCAGACCGCGTGTCTCAGACCGCCTGTCTCAGACCGTCTGTCTCAGACCGTCTGTCTCAGACCGTCTGTCGCAGACCGTCTGTCTCGGGCCGTCTGTCTCAGTCCGTCTGTCTCAGACCGTCTGTCTCAGACCGTCTGTCTCAGACCGTCTGTCTCAGACAGTCTGTCTCGAACCGTCTGTCTCAGACAGTCTGTCTCATACGGTCTGTATCAAACCGTCTGTCACAGCCCGTCTGTCTCAGACCGCCTGTCTCAGACCGCCTGTCTCAGACCGTCTGTCTCAGACCGTCTGTCTCAAACCGTCTGTCTCAGACCGTCTGTCTCAGGCCGTCTGTCTCAGACCCTCTGTCTCGATTCGTCTGTCTCATACCGTCTGTCTCAGACCACCTGTCTCAGACCGCCTGTCTCAGACAGTCTGTCTCAGACCGTCTGGCTCGGACCGTCTGTCTCAGACCGTCGGTCTCGGGCCGTCTGTCTCAGTCCGTCTGTCTCCGTTCGTCTGTCTCAGACCGACTGTCTCAGACCGTCTGTCTCAAACCGTCTGTCTCAGACCGTCTGTCTCAGGCCGTCTGTCTCAGACCGTCTGTCTCAGACCGTCTGTCTGAGACCGTCTGTCTCAGACCCTCTGTTTCGATCCGTCTGTCTCATACCGTCTGTCTCAGACCGCCTGTCTCAGACCGCCTGTCTCAGACCGTCTGTCTCAGACCGTCTGTCTCGGGCCGTCTGTCTCAGTGCGTCTGTCTCAGACCGTCTGTCTCAGACCGTCTGTCGCAGTCCGTCTGTCTCAGACCGCCTGTCTCAGACCGTCTGTCTCAGACCGTCTGTCTCGATCCGCCTGTCTCATACCGTCTGTCTCAGACCGTCTGTCTCTGACCGTCTGTCTCAGGCCGTCTGTCTCAGACCGTCTGTCTCGGGTCGTCTATCTCACTCCGTCTGTCTCAGACCCTCTGTCTCGATCCGTCTGTCTCAGACCGTTTGTCTCAGACCGGCTGTCTCAGACCGGCTGTCTCGGGCCGCCTGTCTCAGTTCGTCTGTCTCAGTCCGTCTGTCCCAGTCCGTCTGTCTCAGTCCGTCTGTCTCAGTCCGTCTGTCTCCGTTCGTCTGTCTCAGACCGACTGTCTCAGACCGTCTGTCTCAAACCGTCTGTCTCAGACCGTCTGTCTCAGACCGTCTGTCTGAGACCGTCTGTCTCAGACCCTCTGTCTCGATCCGTGTGTCTCAGACCGCCTGCCTCAGACCGCCTGTCTCAGACCGCCGGTCTTAGACTGTCTGTCTCAGAGCGCCTGTCTCAGACCGTCTGTCTCGGGCCGTCTGTCTCAGTCCGTCTGTCTCAGACCGTCTGTCTCAGACCGTCTGTCTCGGGCCGTCTGTCTCAGTCCGTCTGTCTCAGACCGTCTGTCTCAGACCGTCTGTCTCAGACCGTCTGTCTCGGGCCGTCTGTCTCAGTCCGTCTGTCTCAGACCGTCTGTCTCAGACCGTCTGTCTCAGGCCGTCTGTCTCAGACCGTCTGTCTCGGACCGTCTGTCTCAGACCGTCGGCCTCGGGCCGTCTGTCTCGGACCACCTGTCTCAGACCGCGTGTCTCAGACCGCCGGTCTCAGACCGCCTGTCTCAGACCGCCTGTCTCAGACCGTCTGTCTCAGACCGTCTGTCTCAGACCGTCTGTCGCAGACCGCCTGTCTCGGACCGTCTGTCTCAGACCGTCGGCCTCGAGCCATCTGTATCAGTCCGTCTGTCTCCGTCCTTCTGTCTGAGACCGTCTGTCTCAGACCGCCTGTCTCCGACCGCCTGTCTTAGACTGTCTGTCTCAGAGCGCCTGTCTCAGACCGTCTGTCTCAGACCGTCTGTCTCAGACCGTCTGTCTCAGACCGTCTGTCTCAGACCGTCTGTCTCAGACCGTCTGTCTCAGACCGTCTGTCTCAGACCGTCTGTCTCGGGCCGTCTGTCTCGGACCACCTGTCTCAGACCGCGTGCCTCAGACCGCCGGTCTCAGACCGCCTGTCTCAGACCGCCTGTCTCAGACCGTCTGTATCAAACCGTCTGTCACAGCCCGTCTGTCTCAGACCGTCTGTCTCAGACCGCCTGTCTCAGGCCGTCTGTCTCAGTCCGCCTGTCTCAGACCGTCTGTCTCGATCCGTCTGTCTCATACCGTCTGTCTCAGACCGTCTGTCTCAGGCCGTCTGTCTCCGACCGTCTGTCTCAGGCCGTCTGTCTCAGACCGTCTGTCTCAGACCGCGTGTCTCAGACCGCCTGCCTCAGACAGTCTGTCTCAGACCGTCTGTCTCGGACCGTCTGTCTCGGACCGTCTGTCTCGGACCGTCTGTCTCAGACCGTCGGTCTCGGGCCGTCTGTCTCAGTCCGTCTGTCTCCGTCCGTCTGTCTCGGACCACCTGTCTCAGACCGTCTGTCTCAAACCGTCAGTCTCAGACCGTCTGTCTCAGGCCGTCTGTCTCAGTCCGCCTGTCTCAGACCGTCTGTCTCGATCCGTCTGTCTCATACCGTCTGTCTCAGACCGTCTGTCTCAAACCGTCTGTCTGAGACCGTCTGTCTCAGACCCTCTGTCTCGATCCGTGTGTCTCATACCGTCTGTCGCATACCGTCTGTCTCAGACCGTCTGTCTCAGACCGCCTGTCTCAGACCGCCTGTCTTAGACCGTCTGTCTCAGACCCTCTGCCTCGATCCGTCTGTCTCATACCGTCTGTCTCAGACCGTCTGTCTGAGACCGTCTGTCTGAGACCGTCTGTCTCAGACCATCAGTCTCAGACCGCGTGTCTCAGACCGCCTGCATCAGACCGCATGTCTCAGACCGCCTGTCTTAGACAGTCTGTCTCAGACCGTCTGTCTCAGACCGTCTGTCTCAGACCGCCTGTCTCAGACCGCCTGTCTCAGACCGCCTGTCTCAGACCGCCTGTCACAGACAGTCTGTCTCAGACCGTCTGGGTCGGACCGTCTGTCTCAGACCGTCGGTCTCGGGCCGTCTGTCTCAGTCCGTCTGTCTCCGTTCGTCTGTCTCAGACCGACTGTCTCAGACCGTCTGTCTCAGACCGCCTGTCTCAGACCGTCTGTCTCAGGCCGTCTGTCTCAGTCCGTCTGTCTCAGACCCTCTGTCTCGATCCGTCTGTCTCATACCGCCTGTCTCAGACCGCCTGTCTCAGACAGTCTGTCTCAGACCGTCTGTCTCGGGCCGTCTGTCTCGGACCACCTGTCTCAGACCGCGTGCCTCAGACCGCCGGTCTCAGACCGCCTGTCTCAGACCGCCTGTCTCAGACCGTCTGTCTCAGACCGTCTGTCTCAGACCGCCTGTCTCAGACCGTCTGTCTCAGACCCTCTGTCCCGATCCGTCTGTCTCATACCGTCTGTCTCCGTTCGTCTGTCTCAGACCGACTGTCTCAGACCGTCTGTCTCAAACCGTCTGTCTCAGACCGTCTGTCTCAGGCCGTCTGTCTCAGTCCGTCTGTCTCAGACCCTCTGTCTCGATCCGTCTGTCTCAGACCGTCTGTCTCAGACCGTCTGTCTCAGACCGCCTGTCGCAGTCCGTCTGTCTCAGACCGTCTGTCTCGGACCACCTGTCTCAGACCGCCTGTCTCAGAACGTCTGTCTCAGACCGTCTGTCCCGATCCGCCTGTCTCATACCGTCTGTCTCAGACCGTCTGTCTCTGACCGTCTGTCTCAGGCCGTCTGTCTCAGACCGTCTGTCTCGGGCCGTCTATCTCACTCCGTCTGTCTCAGACCCTCTGTCTCGATCCGTCAGTCTCAGACCGTTTGTCTCAGACCGGCTGTCTCAGACCGTCTGTCTCAGACCGTCTGTCTCAGGCCGTCTGTCTCAGACCGTCTGTCTCGGGCCGTCTGTCTCAGTCCGTCTGTCTCGATCCGTCTGTCTCATACCGTCTGTCTGAGACCGTCTGTCTCAGAACATCAGTCTCAGACCGCGTGTCTCAGACCGCCTGCCTCAGACCGCCTGTCTCAGACCGCCTGTCTCAGACAGTCTGTCTCAGACCGTCTGTCTCAGACCGTCTGTCTCAGACCGTCTGTCTCGGGCCGTCTGTCTCAGTCCATCTGTCTCAGACCGTCTGTCTCAGGCCGTCTGTCTCAGGCCGTCTGTCTCAGACCGTCTGTCTCAGGCCGTCTGTCTCCGACCGTCTGTCTCAGGCCGTCTGTCTCAGACCGTCTGTCTCAGACCGCGTGTCTCAGACCGCCTGCCTCAGACCGCCTGTCTCAGACCGCCTGTATCAGACAGTCTGTCTCAGACCGTCTGTCTCGGACCGTCTGTCTCGGACCGTCTGTCTCAGACCGTCGGTCTCGTGCCGTCTGTCTCAGTCCGTCTGTCTTCGTCCGTCTGTCTCGGACCACCTGTCTCAGACCGTCTGTCTCAAACCGTCAGTCTCAGACCGTCTGTCTCGGACCACCTGTCTCAGACCGTCTGTCTCAAACCGTCAGTCTCAGACCGTCTGTCTCAGGCCGTCTGTCTCAGTCCGCCTGTCTCAGACCGTCTGTCTCGATCCGTCTGTCTCATACCGTCTGTCTCAGACCGTCTGTCTCAGGCCGTCTGTCTCCGACCGTCTGTCTCAGGCCGTCTGTCTCAGACCGTCTGTCTCAGACCGCGTGTCTCCGACCGCCTGCCTCAGACAGTCTGTCTCAGACCGTCTGTCTCGGACCGTCTGTCTCGGACCGTCTGTCTCGGACCGTCTGTCTCAGACCGTCGGTCTCGGGCCGTCTGTCTCAGTCCGTCTGTCTCCGTCCGTCTGTCTCGGACCACCTGTCTCAGACCGTCTGTCTCAAACCGTCAGTCTCAGACCGTCTGTCTCAGGCCGTCTGTCTCAGTCCGCCTGTCTCAGACCGTCTGTCTCGATCCGTCTGTCTCATACCGTCTGTCTCAGACCGTCTGTCTCAAACCGTCTGTCTGAGACCGTCTGTCTCAGACCCTCTGTCTCGATCCGTGTGTCTCATACCGTCTGTCGCATACCGTCTGTCTCAGACCGTCTGTCTCAGACCGCCTGTCTCAGACCGCCTGTCTCAGACCGTCTGTCTCAGACCCTCTGCCTCGATCCGTCTGTCTCATACCGTCTGTCTCAGACCGTCTGTCTGAGACCGTCTGTCTGAGACCGTCTGTCTCAGACCATCAGTCTCAGATCGCGTGTCTCAGACCGCCTGCATCAGACCGCATGTCTCAGACCGCCTGTCTTAGACAGTCTGCCTCAGACCGTCTGTCTCGGACCGTCTGTCTCAGACCGTCGGTCTCGGGCCGTCTGTCTCGGACCACCTGTCTCAGACCGCGTGCCTCAGACCGCCGGTCTCAGACCGCCTGTCTCAGACCGCCTGTCTTAGACAGTCTGCCTCAGACCGTCTGTCTCGGACCGTCTGTCGCAGACCGTCTGTCTCGGGCCGTCTGTCTCAGTCCGTCGGTCTCGGGCCGTCTGTCTCGGACCACCTGTCTCAGACCGCGTGCCTCAGACCGCCGGTCTCAGACCGCCTGTCTCAGACCGCCTGTCGCAGACCGTCTGTCTCAGACCGTCTGTCTCAGACCGCCTGTCTCAGACCGTCTGTCTCAGACCCTCTGTCTCGATCCGTCTGTCTCAGTCCGTCTGTCTCAAACCGTCTGTCTGAGACCGTCTGTCTCAGACCCTCTGTCTCGATCCGTCTGTCTCATACCGTCTTTCTCAGACCGTCTGTCTCAGTCCGTCTGTCTCAGACCGCCTGTCTCAGACCGCCTGTCTCAGACCGCCTGTCTCAGACAGCCTGTTTCAGACAGTCTGTCTCAGACCGTCTGTCTCAGACCCTCTGTCTCGATTCGTCTGTCTCATACCGTCTGTCTCAGACCACCTGTCTCAGACCGCCTGTCTCAGACAGTCTGTCTCAGACCGTCTGGCTCGGACCGTCTGTCTCAGACCGTCGGTCTCGGGCCGTCTGTCTCAGTCCGTCTGTCTCCGTTCGTCTGTCTCAGACCGACTGTCTCAGACCGTCTGTCTCAAACCGTCTGTCTCAGACCGTCTGTCTCAGGCCGTCTGTCTCAGACCGTCTGTCTCAGACCGTCTGTCTGAGACCGTCTGTCTCAGACCCTCTGTTTCGATCCGTCTGTCTCATACCGTCTGTCTCAGTCCGCCTGTCTCAGACCGCCTGTCTCAGACCGTCTGTCTCAGACCGTCTGTCTCGGGCCGTCTGTCTCAGTGCGTCTGTCTCAGACCGTCTGTCTCAGACCGTCTGTCGCAGTCCGTCTGTCTCAGACCGCCTGTCTCAGACCGTCTGTCTCAGACCGTCTGTCTCGATCCGGCTGTCTCATACCGTCTGTCTCAGACCGTCTGTCTCTGACCGTCTGTCTCAGGCCGTCTGTCTCAGACCGTCTGTCTCGGGTCGTCTATCTCACTCCGTCTGTCTCAGACCCTCTGTCTCGATCCGTCTGTCTCAGACCGTTTGTCTCAGACCGGCTGTCTCAGACCGGCTGTCTCGGGCCGCCTGTCTCAGTTCGTCTGTCCCAGTCCGTCTGTCCCAGTCCGTCTGTCTCAGTCCGTCTGTCTCAGTCCGTCTGTCTCCGTTCGTCTGTCTCAGACCGACTGTCTCAGACCGTCTGTCTCAAACCGTCTGTCTCAGACCGTCTGTCTCAGACCGTCTGTCTGAGACCGTCTGTCTCAGACCCTCTGTCTCGATCCGTGTGTCTCAGACCGCCTGCCTCAGACCGCCTGTCTCAGACCACCTGTCTTAGACTGTCTGTCTCAGAGCGCCTGTCTCAGACCGTCTGTCTCGGGCCGTCTGTCTCAGTCCGTCTGTCTCAGACCGTCTGTCTCAGACCGTCTGTCTCAGACCGTCTGTCTCGGGCCGTCTGTCTCAGTCCGTCTGTCTCAGACCGTCTGTCTCAGACCGTCTGTCTCAGGCCGTCTGTCTCAGACCGTCTGTCTCGGACCGTCTGTCTCAGACCGTCGGCCTCGGGCCGTCTGTCTCGGACCACCTGTCTCAGACCGCGTGTCTCAGACCGCCTGTCTCAGACCGTCTGTCTCAGACCGTCTGTCGCAGACCGCCTGTCTCGGACCGTCTGTCTCAGACCGTCGGCCTCGAGCCATCTGTATCAGTCCGTCTGTCTCCGTCCTTCTGTCTGAGACCGTCTGTCTCAGACCGCCTGTCTCCGACCGCCTGTCTTAGACTGTCTGTCTCAGAGCGCCTGTCTCAGACCGCCTGCCTCAGACCGCCTGTCTCAGACCGTCTGTCTCAGACCCTCTGTCTCGATCCGTCTGTCTCATACCGTCTGTCTCAGACCGTCTGTCTGAGACCGTCTGTCTCAGACCGTCTGTCGCAGACCGTCTGTCTCGGACCGTCTGTCTCAGACCGTCGGCCTCGGGCGGTCTGTCTCGGACCACCTGTCTCAGACCGCGTGTCTCAGACCGCCGGTCTCAGACCGCCTGTCTCAGACCGCCTGTCTCAGACCGTCTGTCTCAGACCGTCTGTCTCAGACCGTCTGTCGCAGACCGCCTGTCTCGGACCGTCTGTCTCAGACCGTCGGCCTCGAGCCATCTGTATCAGTCCGTCTGTCTCCGTCCTTCTGTCTCAGACCGTCTGCCTCAAACCGCCTGTCTCCGACCGCCTGTCTTAGACTGTCTGTCTCAGAGCGCCTGTCTCAGACCGTCTGTCTCAGACCGTCTGTCTCAGACCGTCTGTCTCAGACCGTCTGGCACAGACCGTCTGTCTCAGACCGTCTGTCTCAGGCCGTCTGTCTCAGACCGTCTGTCTCAGACAGTCTGTCTCAGACCGTCTGTCTCAGACCGTCTGTCTGAGACCGTCTGTCTCAGACCCTCTGTTTCGATCCGTCTGTCTCATACCGTCTGTCTCAGACCGCCTGTCTCAGACCGCCTGTCTCAGACCGTCTGTCTCAGACCGTCTGTCTCGGGCCGTCTGTCTCAGTGCGTCTGTCTCAGACCGTCTGTCTCAGACCGTCTGTCGCAGTCCGTCTGTCTCAGACCGCCTGTCTCAGACCGTCTGTCTCAGACCGTCTGTCTCGATCCGCCTGTCTCATACCGTCTGTCTCAGACCGTCTGTCTCTGACCGTCTGTCTCAGGCCGTCTGTCTCAGACCGTCTGTCTCGGGTCGTCTATCTCACTCCGTCTGTCTCAGACCCTCTGTCTCGATCCGTCTGTCTCAGACCGTTTGTCTCAGACCGGCTGTCTCAGACCGGCTGTCTCGGGCCGCCTGTCTCAGTTCGTCTGTCCCAGTCCGTCTGTCCCAGTCCGTCTGTCTCAGTCCGTCTGTCTCAGTCCGTCTGTCTCCGTTCGTCTGTCTCAGACCGACTGTCTCAGACCGTCTGTCTCAAACCGTCTGTCTCAGACCGTCTGTCTCAGACCGTCTGTCTGAGACCGTCTGTCTCAGACCCTCTGTCTCGATCCGTGTGTCTCAGACCGCCTGCCTCAGACCGCCTGTCTCAGACCACCTGTCTTAGACTGTCTGTCTCAGAGCGCCTGTCTCAGACCGTCTGTCTCGGGCCGTCTGTCTCAGTCCGTCTGTCTCAGACCGTCTGTCTCAGACCGTCTGTCTCAGACCGTCTGTCTCGGGCCGTCTGTCTCAGTCCGTCTGTCTCAGACCGTCTGTCTCAGACCGTCTGTCTCAGGCCGTCTGTCTCAGACCGTCTGTCTCGGACCGTCTGTCTCAGACCGTCGGCCTCGGGCCGTCTGTCTCGGACCACCTGTCTCAGACCGCGTGTCTCAGACCGCCTGTCTCAGACCGTCTGTCTCAGACCGTCTGTCGCAGACCGCCTGTCTCGGACCGTCTGTCTCAGACCGTCGGCCTCGAGCCATCTGTATCAGTCCGTCTGTCTCCGTCCTTCTGTCTGAGACCGTCTGTCTCAGACCGCCTGTCTCCGACCGCCTGTCTTAGACTGTCTGTCTCAGAGCGCCTGTCTCAGACCGCCTGCCTCAGACCGCCTGTCTCAGACCGTCTGTCTCAGACCCTCTGTCTCGATCCGTCTGTCTCATACCGTCTGTCTCAGACCGTCTGTCTGAGACCGTCTGTCTCAGACCGTCTGTCGCAGACCGTCTGTCTCGGACCGTCTGTCTCAGACCGTCGGCCTCGGGCGGTCTGTCTCGGACCACCTGTCTCAGACCGCGTGTCTCAGACCGCCGGTCTCAGACCGCCTGTCTCAGACCGCCTGTCTCAGACCGTCTGTCTCAGACCGTCTGTCTCAGACCGTCTGTCGCAGACCGCCTGTCTCGGACCGTCTGTCTCAGACCGTCGGCCTCGAGCCATCTGTATCAGTCCGTCTGTCTCCGTCCTTCTGTCTCAGACCGTCTGCCTCAAACCGCCTGTCTCCGACCGCCTGTCTTAGACTGTCTGTCTCAGAGCGCCTGTCTCAGACCGTCTGTCTCAGACCGTCTGTCTCAGACCGTCTGTCTCAGACCGTCTGGCACAGACCGTCTGTCTCAGACCGTCTGTCTCAGGCCGTCTGTCTCAGACCGTCTGTCTCAGACAGTCTGTCTCGAACCGTCTGTCTCAGACAGTCTGTCTCATACGGTCTGTATCAAACCGTCTGTCACAGCCCGTCTGTCTCAGACCGTCTGTCTCATACCGTCTGTCTCAGACCGCGTGTCTCAGACCGCCTGCCTCAGACCGCCTGTCTCAGACCGCCTGTCTCAGACAGTCTGTCTCAGACCGTCTGTCTGGGACCGTCTGTCTCAGACCGTCGGTCTCGGGCCGTCTGTCTCTGTCCGTCTGTCTCCGTCCGTCTGTCTCCGACCACCTGTCTCAGACCGTCTGTCTCAAACCGTCAGTCTCAGACCGTCTGTCTCAGGCCGTCTGTCTCAGTCCGCCTGTCTCAGACCGTCTGTCTCGATCCGTCTGTCTCATACCGTCTGTCTCAGACCGTCTGTCTCAGACCGTCTGTCTCAAACCGTCTGTCTGAGACCGTCTGTCTCAGACCCTCTGTCTCGATCCGTCTGTCTCATACCGTCTGTCTCAGACCGTCTGTCTCAGACCGTCTGTCTCAGACCGTCTGTCTCAGACCGTCTGTCTCAGACCGTCTGTCTCAGACCACCTGTCTGAGACCGCCTGTCTCAGACCGCCTGTCTCAGACCGCCTGTCACAGACAGTCTGTCTCAGACCGTCTGGCTCGGACCGTCTGTCTCAGACCGTCGGTCTCGGGCCGTCTGTCTCAGTCCGTCTGTCTCCGTTCGTCTGTATCAGACCGACTGTCTCAGACCGTCTGTCTCAAACCGTCTGTCTCAGACCGTCTGTCTCAGGCCGTCTGTCTCAGTCCGTCTGTCTCAGACCCTCTGTCTCGATCCGTCTGTCTCATACCGTCTGTCTCAGACCGCCTGTCTCAGACAGTCTGTCTCATACCGTCTGTCTCAGACCGTCTGTCTCAGACCGTCTGTCTCGGACCGTCTGTCTCGGACCGTCGGTCTCTGGCCGTCTGTCTCAGTCCGTCTGTCTCCGTCCGTCTGTCTCGGACCACCTGTCTCAGACCGTCTGTCTCAAACCGTCAGTCTCAGACCGTCTGCCTCAGGCCGTCTGTCTCAGTCCGCCTGTCTCAGACCGTCTGTCTCGATCCGTCTGTCTCATACCGTCTGTCTCAGACCGTCTGTCTCAAACCGTCTGTCTGAGACCGTATGTCTCAGACCCTCTGTCTCGATCCGTCTGTCTCATACCGTCTGTCTCAGACCGTCTGTCTCGGACCACCTGTCTCAGACCGCCTGTCTCAGACCGTCTGTCTCAGACCGTCTGTCTCGATCCGCCTGTCTCATACCGTCTGTCTCAGACCGTCTGTCTCTGACCGTCTGTCTCAGGCCGTCTGTCTCAGACCGTCTGTCTCGGGTCGTCTATCTCACTCCGTCTGTCTGAGACCCTCTGCCTCGATCCGTCTGTCTCAGACCGTTTGTCTCAGACCGGCTGTCTCAGACCGGCTGTCTCGGGCCGTCTGTCTCAGTTCGTCTGTCTCAGTCCGTCTGTCCCAGTCCGTCTGTCTCAGTCCGTCTGTCTCAGTCCGTCTGTCTCCGTTCGTCTGTCTCAGACCGACTGTCTCAGACCGTCTGTCTCAAACCGTCTGTCTCAGACCCTCTGTCTCGACCCGTGTGTCTCATACCGTCTGTCGCATACCGTCTGTCTCAGACCGTCTGTCTCAGACCGCCTGTCTCAGACCGCCTGTCTCAGACCGTCTGTCTCAGACCCTCTGTCTCGATCCGTCTGTCTCATACCGTCTGTCTCAGACCGTCTGTCTGAGACCGTCTGTCTGAGACCGTCTGTCTCAGACCATCAGTCTCAGACCGCGTGTCTCAGACCGCCTGCATCAGACCGCATGTCTCAGACCGCCTGTCTTAGACAGTCTGTCTCAGACCGTCTGTCTCGGACCGTCTGTCTCAGACCGTCGGTCTCGGGCCGTCTGTCTCGGACCACCTGTCTCAGACCGCGTGCCTCAGACCGCCGGTCTCAGACCGCCTGTCTCAGACCGCCTGTCTCAGACCGTCTGTCTCAGACCGTCTGTCTCAGACCGTCTGTCGCAGACCGTCTGTCTCGGGCCGTCTGTCTCAGTCCGTCTGTCTCAGACCGTCTGTCTCAGACCGTCTGTCTCGGGCCGTCTGTCTCAGACCGTCTGTCTCGGGCCGTCTGTCTCGGGCCGTCTGTCTCAGTCCGTCTGTCTTAGTCCGTCTGTCTCAGACCGACTGTCTCAGACCGTCTGTCTCAAACCGTCTGTCTCAGACCGTCTGTCTCAGGCCGTCTGTCTCAGTCCGTCTGTCTCAGACCCTCTGTCCCGATCCGTCTGTCTCATACCGTCTGTCTGAGACCGTCTGTCTCAGAACATCAGTCTCAGACCGCGTGTCTCAGACCGCCTGCCTCAGACCGCCTGTCTCAGACCGTCTGTCTCAGACCCTCTGTCTCGATCCGTCTGTCTCATACCGTCTGTCTCAGACCGTCTGTCTGAGACCGTCTGTCTCAGACCGTCTGTCGCAGACCGTCTGTCTCGGACCGTCTGTCTCAGACCGTCGGGCTCGGGCGGTCTGTCTCGGACCACCTGTCTCAGACCGCGTGTCTCAGACCGCCGGTCTCAGACCGCCTGTCTCAGACCGCCTGTCTCAGACCGTCTGTCTCAGACCGTCTGTCTCAGACCGTCTGTCGCAGACCGCCTGTCTCGGACCGTCTGTCTCAGACCGTCGGCCTCGAGCCATCTGTATCAGTCCGTCTGTCTCCGTCCTTCTGTCTCAGACCGTCTGTCTCAAACCGCCTGTCTCCGACCGCCTGTCTTAGACTGTCTGTCTCAGAGCGCCTGTCTCAGACCGTCTGTCTCAGACCGTCTGTCTCAGACCGTCTGTCTCAGACCGTCTGGCACAGACCGTCTGTCTCAGACCGTCTGTCTCAGACCGTCTGTCTCAGACCGTCTGTCTCAGACAGTCTGTCTCGAACCGTCTGTCTCAGACAGTCTGTCTCATACGGTCTGTATCAAACCGTCTGTCACAGCCCGTCTGTCTCAGACCGCCTGTCTCAGACCGCCTGTCTCAGACCGTCTGTCTCAGACCGTCTGTCTCAAACCGTCTGTCTCAGACCGTCTGTCTCAGGCCGTCTGTCTCAGTCCGTCTGTCTCAGACCCTCTGTCCCGATCCGACTGTCTCATACCGTCTGTCTGAGACCGTCTGTCTCAGAACATCAGTCTCAGACCGCGTGTCTCAGACCGCCTGCCTCAGACCGCCTGTCTCAGACCGTCTGTCTCAGACCCTCTGTCTCGATCCGTGTGTCTCATACCGTCTGTCGCATACCGTCTGTCTCAGACCGTCTGTCTCAGACCGCCTGTCTCAGACCGCCTGTCTCAGACCGTCTGTCTCAGACCCTCTGTCTCGATCCGTCTGTCTCATACCGTCTGTCTCAGACCGTCTGTCTGAGACCGTCTGTCTGAGACCGTCTGTCTCAGACCATCAGTCTCAGACCACGTGTCTCAGACCGCCTGCATCAGACCGCATGTCTCAGACCGCCTGTCTTAGACAGTCTGTCTCAGACCGTCTGTCTCGGACCGTCTGTCTCAGACCGTCGGTCTCGGGCCGTCTGTCTCGGACCACCTGTCTCAGACCGCGTGCCTCAGACCGCCGGTCTCAGACCGCCTGTCTCAGAACGCCTGTCTCAGACCGTCTGTCTCAGACCGTCTGTCTCAGACCGTCTGTCGCAGACCGTCTGTCTCGGGCCGTCTGTCTCAGTCCGTCTGTCTCAGACCGTCTGTCTCAGACCGTCTGTCGCAGACCGTCGGTCTCGGGCCGTCTGTCTCGGACCACCTGTCTCAGACCGCGTGCCTCAGACCGCCGGTCTCAGACCGCCTGTCTCAGAACGCCTGTCTCAGACCGTCTGTCTCAGACCGTCTGTCTCAGACCGTCTGTCGCAGACCGTCTGTCTCGGGCCGTCTGTCTCAGTCCGTCTGTCTCAGACCGCCTGCCTCAGACCGCCTGTCTCAGACCGTCTGTCTCAGACCCTCTGTCTCGATCCGTCTGTCTCAGACCGTCTGTCGCAGACCGTCTGTCTCGGACCGTCTGTCTCAGACCGTCGGCCTCGGGCGGTCTGTCTCGGACCACCTGTCTCAGACCGCGTGTCTCAGACCGCCGGTCTCAGACCGCCTGTCTCAGACCGCCTGTCTCAGACCGTCGGCCTCGAGCCATCTGTATCAGTCCGTCTGTCTCCGTCCTTCTGTCTCAGACCGTCTGTCTCAAACCGCCTGTCTCCGACCGCCTGTCTTAGACTGTCTGTCTCAGAGCGCCTGTCTCAGACCGTCTGTCTCAGACCGTCTGTCTCAGACCGTCTGTCTCAGACCGTCTGTCTCAGACCGCCTGTCTCAGACCGCCTGGCTCGGACCGTCTGTCTCAAACCGTCTGTCTCAGACCGTCTGTCTCAGGCCGTCTGTCTCAGTCCGTCTGTCTCAGACCCTCTGTCTCGATCCGTCTGTCTCATACCGTCTGTCTCTGACCGCCTGTCTCAGACAGTCTGTCTCAGACCGTCTGTCTCGGACCGTCTGTCTCAGACCGTCTGTCTCAAACCGTCTGTCTCAGACCGTCTGTCTCAGGCCGTCTGTCTCAGTCCGTCTGTCTCAGACCCTCTGTCTCGATCCGTCTGTCTCATACCGTCTGTCTCTGACCGTCTGTCTCAGACCCTCTGTCTCGATCCGTCTGTCTCAGACCGTCTGTCTCCGTCCTTCTGTCTCAGACCGTCTGTCTCAAACCGCCTGTCTCCGACCGCCTGTCTGAGACCGTCTGTCTCATACCGTCTGTCTCAGACCGTCTGTCTCAGACCGTCTGTCTCAGACCGTCTGTCTCAGACAGTCTGTCTCGAACCGTCTGTCTCATACCGTCTGTCTCATACGGTCTGTATCAAACCGTCTGTCACAGCCCGTCTGTCTCAGACCGTCTGTCTCATACCGTCTGTCTCAGACCGTCTGTCTCAGACCGTCTGTCTCAGACCGCGTGTCTCAGACCGCCTGCCTCAGACCGCCTGTCTCAGACCGCCTGTCTCAGACAGTCTGTCTCAGACCGTCTGTCTCAGACCGTCTGTCTCGGACCGTCTGTCTCGGACCGTCGGTCTCGGGCCGTCTGTCTCAGTCCGTCTGTCTCCGTCCGTCTGTCTCGGACCACCTGTCTCAGACCGTCTGTCTCAAACCGTCAGTCTCAGACCGTCTGCCTCAGGCCGTCTGTCTCAGTCCGCCTGTCTCAGACCGTCTGTCTCGATCCGTCTGTCTCATACCGTCTGTCTCCGTTCGTCTGTCTCAGACCGACTGTCTCAGACCGCCTGTCTCAGACAGTCTGTCTCAGACCGTCTGTCTCAGACCCTCTGTCTCGATCCGTCTGTCTCATACCGTCTGTCTCAGACCGTCTGTCTCAGTCCGTCTGTCTCAGACCGCCTGTCTCAGACCGCCTGTCTCAGACCGCCTGTCTCAGACAGCCTGTCTCAGACAGTCTGTCTCAGACCGTCTGTCTCAGACCCTCTGTCTCGATTCGTCTGTCTCATACCGTCTGTCTCAGACCACCTGTCTCAGACCGCCTGTCTCAGACAGTCTGTCTCAGACCGTCTGGCTCGGACCGTCTGTCTCAGACCGTCGGTCTCGGGCCGTCTGTCTCAGTCCGTCTGTCTCCGTTCGTCTGTCTCAGACCGACTGTCTCAGACCGTCTGTCTCAAACCGTCTGTCTCAGACCGTCTGTCTCAGGCCGTCTGTCTCAGACCGTCTGTCTCAGACCGTCTGTCTGAGACCGTCTGTCTCAGACCCTCTGTTTCGATCCGTCTGTCTCATACCGTCTGTCTCAGACCGCCTGTCTCAGACCGCCTGTCTCAGACCGTCTGTCTCAGTCCGTCTGTCTCAGTCCGTCTGTCTCCGTTCGTCTGTCTCAGACCGACTGTCTCAGACCGTCTGTCTCAAACCGTCTGTCTCAGACCGTCTGTCTCAGACCGTCTGTCTGAGACCGTCTGTCTCAGACCCTCTGTCTCGATCCGTGTGTCTCAGACCGCCTGCCTCAGACCGCCTGTCTCAGACCGCCGGTCTTAGACTGTCTGTCTCAGAGCGCCTGTCTCAGACCGTCTGTCTCGGGCCGTCTGTCTCAGTCCGTCTGTCTCAGACCGTCTGTCTCAGACCGTCTGTCTCGGGCCGTCTGTCTCAGTCCGTCTGTCTCAGACCGTCTGTCTCAGACCGTCTGTCTCACACCGTCTGTCTCGGGCCGTCTGTCTCAGTCCGTCTGTCTCAGACCGTCTGTCTCAGACCGTCTGTCTCAGGCCGTCTGTCTCAGAACGTCTGTCTCGGACCGTCTGTCTCAGACCGTCGGCCTCGGGCCGTCTGTCTCGGACCACCTGTCTCAGACCGCGTGTCTCAGACCGCCGGTCTCAGACCGCCTGTCTCAGACCGCCTGTCTCAGACCGTCTGTCTCAGACCGTCTGTCTCAGACCGTCTGTCGCAGACCGCCTGTCTCGGACCGTCTGTCTCAGACCGTCGGCCTCGAGCCATCTGTATCAGTCCGTCTGTCTCCGTCCTTCTGTCTGAGACCGTCTGTCTCAGACCGCCTGTCTCCGACCGCCTGTCTTAGACTGTCTGTCTCAGAGCGCCTGTCTCAGACC
Source organism: Coelioxys conoideus (assembly GCA_947623535.1). NCBI lineage: Eukaryota > Metazoa > Arthropoda > Insecta > Hymenoptera > Megachilidae > Coelioxys > Coelioxys conoideus. The sequence continues at coordinate 6,036,875 of CANQJN010000026.1, forward strand.
GTCTGTCTCAGACCGTCTGTCTCAGACCGTCTGTCTCAGACCGTCTGTCTCAGACCGTCTGTCTCAGACCGTCTGTCTCAGACCGTCTGTCTCAGACCGTCTGTCGCAGACCGTCTGTCTCGGGCCGTCTGTCTCAGTCCGTCTGTCTCAGACCGTCTGTCTCAGACCGTCTGTCGCAGACCGTCGGTCTCGGGCCGTCTGTCTCGGACCACCTGTCTCAGACCGCGTGCCTCAGACCGCCGGTCTCAGACCGCCTGTCTCAGAACGCCTGTCTCAGACCGTCTGTCTCAGACCGTCTGTCTCAGACCGTCTGTCGCAGACCGTCTGTCTCGGGCCGTCTGTCTCAGTCCGTCTGTCTCAGACCGCCTGCCTCAGACCGCCTGTCTCAGACCGTCTGTCTCAGACCCTCTGTCTCGATCCGTCTGTCTCAGACCGTCTGTCGCAGACCGTCTGTCTCGGACCGTCTGTCTCAGACCGTCCGCCTCGGGCGGTCTGTCTCGGACCACCTGTCTCAGACCGCGTGTCTCAGACCGCCGGTCTCAGACCGCCTGTCTCAGACCGCCTGTCTCAGACCGTCGGCCTCGAGCCATCTGTATCAGTCCGTCTGTCTCCGTCCTTCTGTCTCAGACCGTCTGTCTCAAACCGCCTGTCTCCGACCGCCTGTCTTAGACTGTCTGTCTCAGAGCGCCTGTCTCAGACCGTCTGTCTCAGACCGTCTGTCTCAGACCGTCTGTCTCAGACCGTCTGTCTCAGACCGCCTGTCTCAGACCGCCTGGCTCGGACCGTCTGTCTCAAACCGTCTGTCTCAGACCGTCTGTCTCAGGCCGTCTGTCTCAGTCCGTCTGTCTCAGACCCTCTGTCTCGATCCGTCTGTCTCATACCGTCTGTCTCAGACCGCCTGTCTCAGACAGTCTGTCTCAGACCGTCTGTCTCGGACCGTCTGTCTCAGACCGTCGGTCTCGGGCCGTCTGTCTCAGTCCGTCTGTCTCCGTCCGTCTGTCTCGGACCTCCTGTCTCAGACCGTCCGTCTCAAACCGTCTGTCTCAGTCCGTCTTCTCGGACCACCTGTCTCATACCGCCTGTCTGAGACCGTCTGTCTCATACCGTCTGTCTCAGACCGTCTGTCTCAGACCGTCTGTCTCAGACCGTCTGTCTCAGACAGTCTGTCTCGAACCGTCTGTCTCATACCGTCTGTCTCATACGGTCTGTATCAAACCGTCTGTCACAGCCCGTCTGTCTCAGACCGTCTGTCTCATACCGTCTGTCTCAGACCGTCTGTCTCAGACCGTCTGTCTCAGACCGCGTGTCTCAGACCGCCTGCCTCAGACCGCCTGTCTCAGACCGCCTGTCTCAGACAGTCTGTCTCAGACCGTCTGTCTCAGACCGTCTGTCTCGGACCGTCTGTCTCGGACCGTCGGTCTCGGGCCGTCTGTCTCAGTCCGTCTGTCTCCGTCCGTCTGTCTCGGACCACCTGTCTCAGACCGTCTGTCTCAAACCGTCAGTCTCAGACCGTCTGCCTCAGGCCGTCTGTCTCAGTCCGCCTGTCTCAGACCGTCTGTCTCGATCCGTCTGTCTCATACCGTCTGTCTCCGTTCGTCTGTCTCAGACCGACTGTCTCAGACCGCCTGTCTCAGACAGTCTGTCTCAGACCGTCTGTCTCAGACCCTCTGTCTCGATCCGTCTGTCTCATACCGTCTGTCTCAGACCGTCTGTCTCAGTCCGTCTGTCTCAGACCGCCTGTCTCAGACCGCCTGTCTCAGACCGCCTGTCTCAGACAGCCTGTCTCAGACAGTCTGTCTCAGACCGTCTGTCTCAGACCCTCTGTCTCGATTCGTCTGTCTCATACCGTCTGTCTCAGACCACCTGTCTCAGACCGCCTGTCTCAGACAGTCTGTCTCAGACCGTCTGGCTCGGACCGTCTGTCTCAGACCGTCGGTCTCGGGCCGTCTGTCTCAGTCCGTCTGTCTCCGTTCGTCTGTCTCAGACCGACTGTCTCAGACCGTCTGTCTCAAACCGTCTGTCTCAGACCGTCTGTCTCAGGCCGTCTGTCTCAGACCGTCTGTCTCAGACCGTCTGTCTGAGACCGTCTGTCTCAGACCCTCTGTTTCGATCCGTCTGTCTCATACCGTCTGTCTCAGACCGCCTGTCTCAGACCGCCTGTCTCAGACCGTCTGTCTCAGTCCGTCTGTCTCAGTCCGTCTGTCTCCGTTCGTCTGTCTCAGACCGACTGTCTCAGACCGTCTGTCTCAAACCGTCTGTCTCAGACCGTCTGTCTCAGACCGTCTGTCTGAGACCGTCTGTCTCAGACCCTCTGTCTCGATCCGTGTGTCTCAGACCGCCTGCCTCAGACCGCCTGTCTCAGACCGCCGGTCTTAGACTGTCTGTCTCAGAGCGCCTGTCTCAGACCGTCTGTCTCGGGCCGTCTGTCTCAGTCCGTCTGTCTCAGACCGTCTGTCTCAGACCGTCTGTCTCGGGCCGTCTGTCTCAGTCCGTCTGTCTCAGACCGTCTGTCTCAGACCGTCTGTCTCACACCGTCTGTCTCGGGCCGTCTGTCTCAGTCCGTCTGTCTCAGACCGTCTGTCTCAGACCGTCTGTCTCAGGCCGTCTGTCTCAGAACGTCTGTCTCGGACCGTCTGTCTCAGACCGTCGGCCTCGGGCCGTCTGTCTCGGACCACCTGTCTCAGACCGCGTGTCTCAGACCGCCGGTCTCAGACCGCCTGTCTCAGACCGCCTGTCTCAGACCGTCTGTCTCAGACCGTCTGTCTCAGACCGTCTGTCGCAGACCGCCTGTCTCGGACCGTCTGTCTCAGACCGTCGGCCTCGAGCCATCTGTATCAGTCCGTCTGTCTCCGTCCTTCTGTCTGAGACCGTCTGTCTCAGACCGCCTGTCTCCGACCGCCTGTCTTAGACTGTCTGTCTCAGAGCGCCTGTCTCAGACCGTCTGTCTCAGACCGTCTGTCTCAGACCGTCTGTCTCAGACCGTCTGTCTCAGACCGTCTGTCTCAGACCGTCTGTCTCAGACCGTCTGTCTCAGACCGTCAGTCTCAGACCGTCTGTCTCAGACCGTCTGTCTCATACCGTCTGTCTCAGACCGTCGGTCTCGGGCCGTCTGTCTCCGTCCGTCTGTCTCGGACGTCCTGTCTCAGACCGTCCGTCTCAAACCGTCTGTCTCAGTCCGTCTGTCTCGGACCACCTGTCTCAGACCGTCTGTCTCAGACCGTCTGTCTCAGACCGTGTCTCAGACCGTCTGTCTCAGTCCGTCTGTCTCAGACACTCTGTCTCAATCCGTCTGTCTCAGTCCGTCTGTCTCAGACCGTCTGTCTCAGACCGTCTGTCGCAGTCCGTCTGTCTCAGACCGTCTGTCTCAGACCATCTGTCTCAGACCGTCTGTCTCAGACCGTCTGTCTCAGACCGTCTGTCTCAGGCCGTCTGTCTCAGTCCGTCTGTCTCCGTTCGTCTGTCTCAGACCGACTGTCTCAGACCGTCTGTCTCAAACCGTCTGTCTCAGACCGTCTGTCTCAGGCCGTCTATCTCAGTCCGTCTGTCTCAGACCCTCTGTCTCGATCCGTCTGTCTCAGACCGTCTGTCTCAGACCGTCTGCCGCAGTCCGTCTGTCTCAGACCGTCTGTCTCGGACCACCTGTCTCAGACCGCCTGTCTCAGACCGTCTGTCTCAGACCGTCTGTCCCGATCCGCCTGTCTCATACCGTCTGTCTCAGACCGTCTGTCTCTGACCGTCTGTCTCAGGCCGTCTGTCTCAGACCGTCTGTCTCGGGCCGTCTATCTCACTCCGTCTGTCTCAGACCCTCTGTCTCGATCCGTCAGTCTCAGACCGTTTGTCTCAGACCGGCTGTCTCAGACCGTCTGTCTCAGACCGTCTGCCTCAGGCCGTCTGTCTCAGACCGTCTGTCTCGGGCCGTCTGTCTCAGTCCGTCTGTCTCGATCCGTCTGTCTCATACCGTCTGTCTGAGACCGTCTGTCTCAGAACATCAGTCTCAGACCGCGTGTCTCAGACCGCCTGCCTCAGACCGCCTGTCTCAGACCGCCTGTCTCAGACAGTCTGTCTCAGACCGTCTGTCTCAGACCGTCTGTCTCAGGCCGTCTGTCTCCGACCGTCTGTCTCAGGCCGTCTGTCTCAGACCGTCTGTCTCAGACCGCGTGTCTCAGACCGCCTGCCTCAGACCGCCTGTCTCAGACCGCCTGTCTCAGACAGTCTGTCTCAGACCGTCTGTCTCGGACCGTCTGTCTCGGACCGTCTGTCTCAGACCGTCGGTCTCGTGCCGTCTGTCTCAGTCCGTCTGTCTCCGTCCGTCTGTCTCGGACCACCTGTCTCAGACCGTCTGTCTCCAACCGTCAGTCTCAGACCGTCTGTCTCGGACCACCTGTCTCAGACCGTCTGTCTCAAACCGTCAGTCTCAGACCGTCTGTCTCAGGCCGTCTGTCTCAGTCCGCCTGTCTCAGACCGTCTGTCTCGATCCGTCTGTCTCATACCGTCTGTCTCAGACCGTCTGTCTCAGGCCGTCTGTCTCCGACCGTCTGTCTCAGGCCGTCTGTCTCAGACCGTCTGTCTCAGACCGCGTGTCTCAGACCGCCTGCCTCAGACAGTCTGTCTCAGACCGTCTGTCTCGGACCGTCTGTCTCGGACCGTCTGTCTCGGACCGTCTGTCTCAGACCGTCGGTCTCGGGCCGTCTGTCTCAGTCCGTCTGTCTCCGTCCGTCTGTCTCGGACCACCTGTCTCAGACCGTCTGTCTCAAACCGTCAGTCTCAGACCGTCTGTCTCAGGCCGTCTGTCTCAGTCCGCCTGTCTCAGACCGTCTGTCTCGATCCGTCTGTCTCATACCGTCTGTCTCAGACCGTCTGTCTCAAACCGTCTGTCTGAGACCGTCTGTCTCAGACCCTCTGTCTCGATCCGTGTGTCTCATACCGTCTGTCGCATACCGTCTGTCTCAGACCGTCTGTCTCAGACCGCCTGTCTCAGACCGCCTGTCTCAGACCGTCTGTCTCAGACCCTCTGCCTCGATCCGTCTGTCTCATACCGTCTGTCTCAGACCGTCTGTCTGAGACCGTCTGTCTGAGACCGTCTGTCTCAGACCATCAGTCTCAGACCGCGTGTCTCAGACCGCCTGCATCAGACCGCATGTCTCAGACCGCCTGTCTTAGACAGTCTGTCTCAGACCGTCTGTCTCAGACCGTCTGTCTCAGACCGCCTGTCTCAGACCGCCTGTCTCAGACCGCCTGTCTCAGACCGCCTGTCACAGACAGTCTGTCTCAGACCGTCTGGGTCGGACCGTCTGTCTCAGACCGTCGGTCTCGGGCCGTCTGTCTCAGTCCGTCTGTCTCCGTTCGTCTGTCTCAGACCGACTGTCTCAGACCGTCTGTCTCAGACCGCCTGTCTCCAACCGTCAGTCTCAGACCGTCTGTCTCGGACCACCTGTCTCAGACCGTCTGTCTCAAACCGTCAGTCTCAGACCGTCTGTCTCAGGCCGTCTGTCTCAGTCCGCCTGTCTCAGACCGTCTGTCTCGATCCGTCTGTCTCATACCGTCTGTCTCAGACCGTCTGTCTCAGGCCGTCTGTCTCCGACCGTCTGTCTCAGGCCGTCTGTCTCAGACCGTCTGTCTCAGACCGCGTGTCTCAGACCGCCTGCCTCAGACAGTCTGTCTCAGACCGTCTGTCTCGGACCGTCTGTCTCGGACCGTCTGTCTCGGACCGTCTGTCTCAGACCGTCGGTCTCGGGCCGTCTGTCTCAGTCCGTCTGTCTCCGTCCGTCTGTCTCGGACCACCTGTCTCAGACCGTCTGTCTCAAACCGTCAGTCTCAGACCGTCTGTCTCAGGCCGTCTGTCTCAGTCCGCCTGTCTCAGACCGTCTGTCTCGATCCGTCTGTCTCATACCGTCTGTCTCAGACCGTCTGTCTCAAACCGTCTGTCTGAGACCGTCTGTCTCAGACCCTCTGTCTCGATCCGTGTGTCTCATACCGTCTGTCGCATACCGTCTGTCTCAGACCGTCTGTCTCAGACCGCCTGTCTCAGACCGCCTGTCTCAGACCGTCTGTCTCAGACCCTCTGCCTCGATCCGTCTGTCTCATACCGTCTGTCTCAGACCGTCTGTCTGAGACCGTCTGTCTGAGACCGTCTGTCTCAGACCATCAGTCTCAGACCGCGTGTCTCAGACCGCCTGCATCAGACCGCATGTCTCAGACCGCCTGTCTTAGACAGTCTGTCTCAGACCGTCTGTCTCAGACCGTCTGTCTCAGACCGCCTGTCTCAGACCGCCTGTCTCAGACCGCCTGTCTCAGACCGCCTGTCACAGACAGTCTGTCTCAGACCGTCTGGGTCGGACCGTCTGTCTCAGACCGTCGGTCTCGGGCCGTCTGTCTCAGTCCGTCTGTCTCCGTTCGTCTGTCTCAGACCGACTGTCTCAGACCGTCTGTCTCAGACCGCCTGTCTCCAACCGTCAGTCTCAGACCGTCTGTCTCGGACCACCTGTCTCAGACCGTCTGTCTCAAACCGTCAGTCTCAGACCGTCTGTCTCAGGCCGTCTGTCTCAGTCCGCCTGTCTCAGACCGTCTGTCTCGATCCGTCTGTCTCATACCGTCTGTCTCAGACCGTCTGTCTCAGGCCGTCTGTCTCCGACCGTCTGTCTCAGGCCGTCTGTCTCAGACCGTCTGTCTCAGACCGCGTGTCTCAGACCGCCTGCCTCAGACAGTCTGTCTCAGACCGTCTGTCTCGGACCGTCTGTCTCGGACCGTCTGTCTCGGACCGTCTGTCTCAGACCGTCGGTCTCGGGCCGTCTGTCTCAGTCCGTCTGTCTCCGTCCGTCTGTCTCGGACCACCTGTCTCAGACCGTCTGTCTCAAACCGTCAGTCTCAGACCGTCTGTCTCAGGCCGTCTGTCTCAGTCCGCCTGTCTCAGACCGTCTGTCTCGATCCGTCTGTCTCATACCGTCTGTCTCAGACCGTCTGTCTCAAACCGTCTGTCTGAGACCGTCTGTCTCAGACCCTCTGTCTCGATCCGTGTGTCTCATACCGTCTGTCGCATACCGTCTGTCTCAGACCGTCTGTCTCAGACCGCCTGTCTCAGACCGCCTGTCTCAGACCGTCTGTCTCAGACCCTCTGCCTCGATCCGTCTGTCTCATACCGTCTGTCTCAGACCGTCTGTCTGAGACCGTCTGTCTGAGACCGTCTGTCTCAGACCATCAGTCTCAGACCGCGTGTCTCAGACCGCCTGCATCAGACCGCATGTCTCAGACCGCCTGTCTTAGACAGTCTGTCTCAGACCGTCTGTCTCAGACCGTCTGTCTCAGACCGCCTGTCTCAGACCGCCTGTCTCAGACCGCCTGTCTCAGACCGCCTGTCACAGACAGTCTGTCTCAGACCGTCTGGGTCGGACCGTCTGTCTCAGACCGTCGGTCTCGGGCCGTCTGTCTCAGTCCGTCTGTCTCCGTTCGTCTGTCTCAGACCGACTGTCTCAGACCGTCTGTCTCAGACCGCCTGTCTCAGACCGTCTGTCTCAGGCCGTCTGTCTCAGTCCGTCTGTCTCAGACCCTCTGTCTCGATCCGTCTGTCTCATACCGCCTGTCTCAGACCGCCTGTCTCAGACAGTCTGTCTCAGACCGTCTGTCTCGGGCCGTCTGTCTCGGACCACCTGTCTCAGACCGCGTGCCTCAGACCGCCGGTCTCAGACCGCCTGTCTCAGACCGCCTGTCTCAGACCGTCTGTCTCAGACCGTCTGTCTCAGACCGCCTGTCTCAGACCGTCTGTCTCAGACCCTCTGTCTCGATCCGTCTGTCTCATACCGTCTGTCTCAGACCGTCTGTCTCAGACCGTCTGTCTCAGACCGTCTGTCTCAGACCGTCTGTCTCAAACCGTCTGTCTGAGACCGTCTGTCTCAGACCCTCTGTCTCGATCCGTCTGTCTCATACCGTCTGTCTCAGACCGTCGGTCTCGGGCCGTCTGTCTCAGTCCGTCTGTCTCCGTTCGTCTGTCTCAGACCGACTGTCTCAGACCGTCTGTCTCAAACCGTCTGTCTCAGACCGTCTGTCTCAGGCCGTCTGTCTCAGTCCGTCTGTCTCAGACCCTCTGTCTCGATCCGTCTGTCTCAGACCGTCTGTCTCAGACCGTCTGTCTCAGACCGTCTGTCTCAGACCGTCTGTCGCAGTCCGTCTGTCTCAGACCGTCTGTCTCGGACCACCTGTCTCAGACCGCCTGTCTCAGAACGTCTGTCTCAGACCGTCTGTCCCGATCCGCCTGTCTCATACCGTCTGTCTCAGACCGTCTGTCTCTGACCGTCTGTCTCAGGCCGTCTGTCTCAGACCGTCTGTCTCGGGCCGTCTATCTCACTCCGTCTGTCTCAGACCCTCTGTCTCGATCCGTCAGTCTCAGACCGTTTGTCTCAGACCGGCTGTCTCAGACCGTCTGTCTCAGACCGTCTGTCTCAGGCCGTCTGTCTCAGACCGTCTGTCTCGGGCCGTCTGTCTCAGTCCGTCTGTCTCGATCCGTCTGTCTCATACCGTCTGTCAGAGACCGTCTGTCTCAGAACATCAGTCTCAGACCGCGTGTCTCAGACCGCCTGCCTCAGACCGCCTGTCTCAGACCGCCTGTCTCAGACAGTCTGTCTCAGACCGTCTGTCTCAGACCGTCTGTCTCAGACCGTCTGTCTCGGGCCGTCTGTCTCAGTCCATCTGTCTCAGACCGTCTGTCTCAGGCCGTCTGTCTCAGGCCGTCTGTCTCAGACCGTCTGTCTCAGGCCGTCTGTCTCCGACCGTCTGTCTCAGGCCGTCTGTCTCAGACCGTCTGTCTCAGACCGCGCGTCTCAGACCGCCTGCCTCAGACCGCCTGTCTCAGACCGCCTGTCTCAGACAGTCTGTCTCAGACCGTCTGTCTCGGACCGTCTGTCTCGGACCGTCTGTCTCAGACCGTCGGTCTCGTGCCGTCTGTCTCAGTCCGTCTGTCTCCGTCCGTCTGTCTCGGACCACCTGTCTCAGACCGTCTGTCTCAAACCGTCAGTCTCAGACCGTCTGTCTCGGACCACCTGTCTCAGACCGTCTGTCTCAAACCGTCAGTCTCAGACCGTCTGTCTCAGGCCGTCTGTCTCAGTCCGCCTGTCTCAGACCGTCTGTCTCGATCCGTCTGTCTCATACCGTCTGTCTCAGACCGTCTGTCTCAGGCCGTCTGTCTCCGACCGTCTGTCTCAGGCCGTCTGTCTCAGACCGTCTGTCTCAGACCGCGTGTCTCAGACCGCCTGCCTCAGACAGTCTGTCTCAGACCGTCTGTCTCGGACCGTCTGTCTTGGACCGTCTGTCTCGGACCGTCTGTCTCAGACCGTCGGTCTCGGGCCGTCTGTCTCAGTCCGTCTGTCTCCGTCCGTCTGTCTCGGACCACCTGTCTCAGACCGTCTGTCTCAAACCGTCAGTCTCAGACCGTCTGTCTCAGGCCGTCTGTCTCAGTCCGCCTGTCTCAGACCGTCTGTCTCGATCCGTCTGTCTCATACCGTCTGTCTCAGACCGTCTGTCTCAAACCGTCTGTCTGAGACCGTCTGTCTCAGACCCTCTGTCTCGATCCGTGTGTCTCATACCGTCTGTCGCATACCGTCTGTCTCAGACCGTCTGTCTCAGACCGCCTGTCTCAGACCGCCTGTCTCAGACCGTCTGTCTCAGACCCTCTGCCTCGATCCGTCTGTCTCATACCGTCTGTCTCAGACCGTCTGTCTGAGACCGTCTGTCTGAGACCGTCTGTCTCAGACCATCAGTCTCAGACCGTCGGTCTCGGGCCGTCTGTCTCGGACCACCTGTCTCAGACCGCGTGCCTCAGACCGCCGGTCTCAGACCGCCTGTCTCAGACCGCCTGTCTCAGACCGTCTGTCTCAGACCGTCTGTCTCGGACCGTCTGTCTCAGACCGTCGGTCTCGGGCCGTCTGTCTCGGACCACCTGTCTCAGACCGCGTGCCTCAGACCGCCGGTCTCAGACCGCCTGTCTCAGACCGCCTGTCTTAGACAGTCTGCCTCAGACCGTCTGTCTCGGACCGTCTGTCGCAGACCGTCTGTCTCGGGCCGTCTGTCTCAGTCCGTCGGTCTCGGGCCGTCTGTCTCGGACCACCTGTCTCAGACCGCGTGCCTCAGACCGCCGGTCTCAGACCGCCTGTCTCAGACCGCCTGTCTCAGACCGTCTGTCTCAGACCGTCTGTCTCAGACCGCCTGTCTCAGACCGTCTGTCTCAGACCCTCTGTCTCGATCCGTCTGTCTCATACCGTCTGTCTCAGACCGTCTGTCTCAGACCGTCTGTCTCAGACCGTCTGTCTCAGACCGTCTGTCTCAAACCGTCTGTCTGAGACCGTCTGTCTCAGACCCTCTGTCTCGATCCGTCTGTCTCATACCGTCTGTCTCAGACCGTCTGTCTCAGACCGCCTGTCTCAGACCGTCTGTCTCAGGCCGTCTGTCTCAGTCCGTCTGTCTCAGACCCTCTGTCTCGATCCGTCTGTCTCATACCGCCTGTTTCAGACCGTCTGTCTCGATCCGTCTGTCTCATACCGTCTGTCTCAGACCGTCTGTCTCAGGCCGTCTGTCTCCGACCGTCTGTCTCAGGCCGTCTGTCTCAGACCGTCTGTCTCAGACCGCGTGTCTCAGACCGCCTGCCTCAGACAGTCTGTCTCAGACCGTCTGTCTCGGACCGTCTGTCTCGGACCGTCTGTCTCGGACCGTCTGTCTCAGACCGTCGGTCTCGGGCCGTCTGTCTCAGTCCGTCTGTCTCCGTCCGTCTGTCTCGGACCACCTGTCTCAGACCGTCTGTCTCAAACCGTCAGTCTCAGACCGTCTGTCTCAGGCCGTCTGTCTCAGTCCGCCTGTCTCAGACCGTCTGTCTCGATCCGTCTGTCTCATACCGTCTGTCTCAGACCGTCTGTCTCAAACCGTCTGTCTGAGACCGTCTGTCTCAGACCCTCTGCCTCGATCCGTCTGTCTCATACCGTCTGTCTCAGACCGTCTGTCTGAGACCGTCTGTCTCAGACCATCAGTCTCAGACCGCGTGTCTCAGACCGCCTGCATCAGACCGCATGTCTCAGACCGCCTGTCTTAGACAGTCTGTCTCAGACCGTCTGTCTCGGACCGTCTGTCTCAGACCGTCGGTCTCGGGCCGTCTGTCTCGGACCACCTGTCTCAGACCGCGTGCCTCAGACCGCCGGTCTCAGACCGCCTGTCTCAGACCGCCTGTCTCAGACCGTCTGTCTCAGACCGTCTGTCTCAGACCGTCTGTCGCAGACCGTCTGTCTCGGGCCGTCTGTCTCAGTCCGTCGGTCTCGGGCCGTCTGTCTCGGACCACCTGTCTCAGACCGCGTGCCTCAGACCGCCGGTCTCAGACCGCCTGTCTCAGACCGCCTGTCTCAGACCGTCTGTCTCAGACCGTCTGTCTCAGACCGCCTGTCTCAGACCGTCTGTCTCAGACCCTCTGTCTCGATCCGTCTGTCTCATACCGTCTGTCTCAGACCGTCTGTCTCAGACCGTCTGTCTCAGACCGTCTGTCTCAAACCGTCTGTCTGAGACCGTCTGTCTCAGACCCTCTGTCTCGATCCGTCTGTCTCATACCGTCTGTCTCAGACCGTCTGTCTCAGACCGTCTGTCTCAGACCGCCTGTCTCAGACCGCCTGTCTCAGACCGCCTGTCTCAGACCGCCTGTCACAGACAGTCTGTCTCAGACCGTCTGGGTCGGACCGTCTGTCTCAGACCGTCGGTCTCGGGCCGTCTGTCTCAGTCCGTCTGTCTCCGTTCGTCTGTCTCAGACCGACTGTCTCAGACCGTCTGTCTCAGACCGCCTGTCTCAGACCGTCTGTCTCAGTCCGTCTGTTTCAGACCCTCTGTCTCGATCCGTCTGTCTCATACCGTCTGTCTCAGACCGTCGGTCTCGGGCCGTCTGTCTCAGTCCGTCTGTCTCCGTTCGTCTGTCTCAGACCGACTGTCTCAGACCGTCTGTCTCAAACCGTCTGTCTCAGACCGTCTGTCTCAGGCCGTCTGTCTCAGTCCGTCTGTCTCAGACCCTCTGTCTCGATCCGTCTGTCTCATACCGTCTGTCTCAGACCGCCTGTCTCAGACAGTCTGTCTCAGACCGTCTGTCTCGGACCGTCTGTCTCAGACCGTCGGTCTCGGGCCGTCTGTCTCAGTCCGTCTGTCTCCGTCCGTCTGTCTCGGACCTCCTGTCTCAGACCGTCCGTCTCAAACCGTCTGTCTCAGTCCGTCTTCTCGGACCACCTGTCTCATACCGTCTGTCTGGGACCGTCTGTCTCATACCGTCTGTCTCAGACCGTCTGTCTCAGACCGTGTCTCAGACCGTCTGTCTCAGTCCGTCTGACTCAGACACTCTGTCTCGATCCGTCTGTCTCAGTCCGTCTGTCTCCGTCCGTCTGTCTCGGACCTCCTGTCTCAGACCGTCCGTCTCAAACTGTCTGTCTCAGTCCGTCTGTCTCGGACCACCTGTCTCAGACCGTCTGTCTCAGACCGTCTGTCTCAGACCGTCTGTCTCAGACCGTGTCACAGACCGTCTGTCTCAGTCCGTCTGTCTCAGACACTCTGTCTCGATCCGTCTGTCTCAGTCCGTCTGTCTCAGACCGTCTGTCTCAGACCGTCTGTCGCAGTCCGTCTGTCTCAGACCGTCTGTCTCCGTCCGTCTGTCTCGGACCTCCTGTCTCAGACCGTCCGTCTCAAACCGTCTGTCTCAGTCCGTCTGTCTCGGACCACCTGCCTCATACCGTCTGTCTGAGACCGTCTGTCTCATACCGTCTGTCTCAGATCGTCTGTCTCAGACCGTCTGTCTCAGACCGTGTCTCAGACCGTCTGTCTCAGTCCGTCTATCTCAGACACTCTGTCTCGATCCGTCTGTCTCAGTCCGTCTGTCTCAGACCGTCTGTCTCAGACCGTCTGTCGCAGTCCGTCTGTCTCAGGCCGTCTGTCTCAGACCATCTGTCTCAGACCGTCTGTCTCAGACCGTCTGTCTCAGGCCGTCTGTCTCCGTTCGTCTGTCTCAGACCGACTGTCTCAGACCGTCTGTCTCGGACCACCTGTCTCAGACCGCCTGTCTCAGACCGTCTGTCTCAGACCGTCTGTCCCGATCCGCCTGTCTCATACCGTCTGTCTCAGACCGTCTGTCTCTGACCGTCTGTCTCAGGCCGTCTGTCTCAGACCGTCTGTCTCGGGCCGTCTATCTCACTCCGTCTGTCTCAGACCCTCTGTATCGATCCGTCAGTCTCAGACCGTTTGTCTCAGACCGGCTGTCTCAGACCGTCTGTCTCAGACCGTCTGTCTCAGGCCGTCTGTCTCAGACCGTCTGTCTCGGGCCGTCTGTCTCAGTCCGTCTGTCTCGATCCGTCTGTCTCATACCGTCTGTCTGAGACCGTCTGTCTCAGAACATCAGTCTCAGACCGCGTGTCTCAGACCGCCTGCCTCAGACCGCCTGTCTCAGACCGCCTGTCTCAGACAGTCTGTCTCAGACCGTCTGTCTCAGACCGTCTGTCTCAGACCGTCTGTCTCGGGCCGTCTGTCTCAGTCCATCTGTCTCAGACCGTCTGTCTCAGACCGTCTGTCTCAGGCCGTCTGTCTCAGGCCGTCTGTCTCAGACCGTCTGTCTCAGGCCGTCTGTCTCCGACCGTCTGTCTCAGGCCGTCTGTCTCAGACCGTCTGTCTCAGACCGTCTGTCTCAGACCGCGTGTCTCAGACCGCCTGCCTCAGACCGCCTGTCTCAGACCGCCTGTCTCAGACAGTTTGTCTCAGACCGTCTGTCTCGGACCGTCTGTCTCGGACCGTCTGTCTCAGACCGTCGGTCTCGGGCCGTCTGTCTCAGTCCGTCTGTCTCCGTCCGTCTGTCTCGGACCACCTGTCTCAGACCGTCTGTCCCAAACCGTCAGTCTCAGACCGTCTGTCTCGGACCACCTGTCACAGACCGTCTGTCTCAAACCGTCAGTCTCAGACCGTCTGTCTCAGGCCGTCTGTCTCAGTCCGCCTGTCTCAGACCGTCTGTCTCGATCCGTCTGTCTCATACCGTCTGTCTCAGACCGTCTGTCTCGGGCCGTCTGTCTCAGTCCGTCTGTCTCGATCCGTCTGTCTCAGACCGTCGGTCTCGGGCCGTCTGTCTCAGTCCGTCTGTCTCCGTCCGTCTATCTCGGACCTCCTGTCTCAGACCGTCCGTCTCAAACCGTCTGTCTCAGTCCGTCTGTCTCGGACCACCTGTCTCATACCGTCTGTCTGAGACCGTCTGTCTCATACCGTCTGTCTCAGACCGTCTGTCTCAGGCCGTCTGTCTCCGTTCGTCTGTCTCAGACACTCTGTCTCGATCCGTCTGTCTCAGTCCGCCTGTCTCAGACCGTCTGTCTCGGGCCGTCTATCTCACTCCGTCTGTCTCAGACCCTCTGTATCGATCCGTCAGTCTCAGACCGTTTGTCTCAGACCGGCTGTCTCAGACCGTCTGTCTCAGACCGTCTGTCTCAGGCCGTCTGTCTCGGGCCGTCTGTCTCAGTCCGTCTGTCTCGATCCGTCTGTCTCATACCGTCTGTCTGAGACCGTCTGTCTCAGAACATCAGTCTCAGACCGCGTGTCTCAGACCGCCTGCCTCAGACCGCCTGTCTCAGACCGCCTGTCTCAGACAGTCTGTCTCAGACCGTCTGTCTCAGACCGTCTGTCTCAGACCGTCTGTCTCGGGCCGTCTGTCTCAGTCCATCTGTCTCAGACCGTCTGTCTCAGACCGTCTGTCTCAGACCGTCTGTCTCAGGCCGTCTGTCTCAGGCCGTCTGTCTCAGACCGTCTGTCTCAGGCCGTCTGTCTCCGACCGTCTGTCTCAGGCCGTCTGTCTCAGACCGTCTGTCTCAGACCGTCTGTCTCAGACCGCGTGTCTCAGACCGCCTGCCTCAGACCGCCTGTCTCAGACCGCCTGTCTCAGACAGTTTGTCTCAGACCGTCTGTCTCGGACCGTCTGTCTCGGACCGTCTGTCTCAGACCGTCGGTCTCGGGCCGTCTGTCTCAGTCCGTCTGTCTCCGTCCGTCTGTCTCGGACCACCTGTCTCAGACCGTCTGTCTCAAACCGTCAGTCTCAGACCGTCTGTCTCGGACCACCTGTCACAGACCGTCTGTCTCAAACCGTCAGTCTCAGACCGTCTGTCTCAGGCCGTCTGTCTCAGTCCGCCTGTCTCAGACCGTCTGTCTCGATCCGTCTGTCTCATACCGTCTGTCTCAGACCGTCTGTCTCATACCGTCTGTCTCAGACCACCTATCTCTGACCGCCTGTCTCAGACTGTCTGTCTCGGACCGTCTGTCTCAGACCGTCGGTCTCGGGCCGTCTGTCTCAGTCCGTCTGTCTCCGTCCGTCTATCTCGGACCTCCTGTCTCAGACCGTCCGTCTCAAACCGTCTGTCTCAGTCCGTCTGTCTCGGACCACCTGTCTCATACCGTCTGTCTGAGACCGTCTGTCAAATACCGTCTGTCTCAGACCGTCTGTCTCAGGCCGTCTGTCTCCGTTCGTCTGTCTCAGACACTCTGTCTCGATCCGTCTGTCTCAGTCCGTCTGTCTCAGACCGTCTGTCTCGGGCCGTTTGTCTCAGTCCGTCTGTCTCCGTCCGTCTGTCTCGGACCACCTGTCTCAGACCGTCTGTCTCAAACCGTCAGTCTCAGACCGTCTGTCTCAGGCCGTCTGTCTCAGTCCGCCTGTCTCAGACCGTCTGTCTCGATCCGTCTGTCTCATACCGTCTGTCTCAGACCGTCTGTCTCAAACCGTCTGTCTGAGACCGTCTGTCTCAGACCCTCTGTCTCGATCCGTGTGTCTCATACCGTCTGTCGCATACCGTCTGTCTCAGACCGTCTGTCTCAGACCGCCTGTCTCAGACCGCCTGTCTCAGACCGTCTGTCTCAGACCCTCTGCCTCGATCCGTCTGTCTCATACCGTCTGTCTCAGACCGTCTGTCTGAGACCGTCTGTCTGAGACCGTCTGTCTCAGACCATCAGTCTCAGACCGCGTGTCTCAGACCGCCTGCATCAGACCGCATGTCTCAGACCGCCTGCCTTAGACAGTCTTTCTCAGACCGTCTGTCTCAGACCGTCTGTCTCAGACCGCCTGTCTCAGACCGCCTGTCTCAGACCGCCTGTCTCAGACCGCCTGTCACAGACCGCCTGTCTCAGACCGTCTGTCTCAGGCCGTCTGTCTCAGTCCGTCTGTCTCAGACCCTCTGTCTCGATCCGTCTGTCTCATACCGCCTGTCTCAGACCGCCTGTCTCAGACAGTCTGTCTCAGACCGTCTGTCTCGTGCCGTCTGTCTCAGACCGCCTGTCTCAGACCGTCTGTCTCAGGCCGTCTGTCTCAGTCCGTCTGTCTCCGTTCGTCTGTCTCAGACCGACTGTCTCAGACCGTCTGTCTCAGACCGCCTGTCTCAGACCGTCTGTCTCAGGCCGTCTGTCTCAGTCCGTCTGTCTCAGACCCTCTGTCTCGATCCGTCTGTCTCATACCGCCTGTCTCAGACCGCCTGTCTCAGACAGTCTGTCTCAGACCGTCTGTCTCGGGCCGTCTGTCTCGGACCACCTGTCTCAGACCGCGTGCCTCAGACCGCCGGTCTCAGACCGCCTGTCTCAGACCGCCTGTCTCAGACCGTCTGTCTCAGACCGTCTGTCTCAGACCGCCTGTCTCAGACCGTCTGTCTCAGACCCTCTGTCTCGATCCGTCTGTCTCATACCGTCTGTCTCAGACCGTCTGTCTCAGACCGTCTGTCTCAGACCGTCTGTCTCAAACCGTCTGTCTGAGACCGTCTGTCTCAGACCCTCTGTCTCGATCCGTCTGTCTCATACCGTCTGTCTCAGGCCGTCGGTCTCGGGCCGTCTGTCTCAGTCCGTCTGTCTCCGTTCGTCTGTCTCAGACCGACTGTCTCAGACCGTCTGTCTCAAA
The DNA here is from genome assembly GCA_947623535.1 of Coelioxys conoideus. Taxonomy (NCBI): domain Eukaryota; kingdom Metazoa; phylum Arthropoda; class Insecta; order Hymenoptera; family Megachilidae; genus Coelioxys; species Coelioxys conoideus. Next base: position 6,053,775 of record CANQJN010000026.1, read on the forward strand.
CCGTCTGTCTCAGACCGTCTGTCTCAGGCCGTCTGTCTCAGTCCGTCTGTCTCAGACCCTCTGTCTCGATCCGTCTGTCTCAGACCGTCTGTCTCAGACCGTCTGTCGCAGTCCGTCTGTCTCAGACCGTCTGTCTCGGACCACCTGTCTCAGACCGCCTGTCTCAGACCGTCTGTCTCAGACCGTCTGTCCCGATCCGCCTGTCTCATACCGTCTGTCTCAGACCGTCTGTCTCTGACCGTCTGTCTCAGGCCGTCTGTCTCAGACCGTCTGTCTCAGACCGCCTGTCTCAGACCGTCTGTCTCAGACCCTCTGTCTCAGACCGCGTGTCTCAGACCGCCTGCATCAGACCGCATGTCTCAGACCGCCTGTCTTAGACAGTCTGTCTCAGACCGTCTGTCTCGGACCGTCTGTCTCAGACCGTCGGTCTCGGGCCGTCTGTCTCGGACCACCTGTCTCAGACCGCGTGCCTCAGACCGCCGGTCTCAGACCGCCTGTCTCAGACCGCCTGTCTCAGACCGTCTGTCTCAGACCGTCTGTCTCAGACCGTCTGTCGCAGACCGTCTGTCTCGGGCCGTCTGTCTCAGTCCGTCGGTCTCGGGCCGTCTGTCTCGGACCACCTGTCTCAGACCGCGTGCCTCAGACCGCCGGTCTCAGACCGCCTGTCTCAGACCGCCTGTCTCAGACCGTCTGTCTCAGACCGTCTGTCTCAGACCGCCTGTCTCAGACCGTCTGTCTCAGACCCTCTGTCTCGATCCGTCTGTCTCATACCGTCTGTCTCAGACCGTCTGTCTCAGACCGTCTGTCTCAGACCGTCTGTCTCAAACCGTCTGTCTGAGACCGTCTGTCTCAGACCCTCTGTCTCGATCCGTCTGTCTCATACCGTCTGTCTCAGACCGTCTGTCTCAGACCGTCTGTCTCAGACCGCCTGTCTCAGACCGCCTGTCTCAGACCGCCTGTCTCAGACCGCCTGTCACAGACAGTCTGTCTCAGACCGTCTGGGTCGGACCGTCTGTCTCAGACCGTCGGTCTCGGGCCGTCTGTCTCAGTCCGTCTGTCTCCGTTCGTCTGTCTCAGACCGACTGTCTCAGACCGTCTGTCTCAGACCGCCTGTCTCAGACCGTCTGTCTCAGGCCGTCTGTCTCAGTCCGTCTGTCTCAGACCCTCTGTCTCGATCCGTCTGTCTCATACCGCCTGTCTCAGACCGCCTGTCTCAGACAGTCTGTCTCAGACCGTCTGTCTCGGGCCGTCTGTCTCGGACCACCTGTCTCAGACCGCGTGCCTCAGACCGCCGGTCTCAGACCGCCTGTCTCAGACCGCCTGTCTCAGACCGTCTGTCTCAGACCGTCTGTCTCAGACCGCCTGTCTCAGACCGTCTGTCTCAGACCCTCTGTCTCGATCCGTCTGTCTCATACCATCTGTCTCAGACCGTCGGTCTCGGGCCGTCTGTCTCAGTCCGTCTGTCTCCGTTCGTCTGTCTCAGACCGACTGTCTCAGACCGTCTGTCTCAAACCGTCTGTCTCAGACCGTCTGTCTCAGGCCGTCTGTCTCAGTCCGTCTGTCTCAGACCCTCTGTCTCGATCCGTCTGTCTCATACCGTCTGTCTCAGACCGCCTGTCTCAGACAGTCTGTCTCAGACCGTCTGTCTCGGACCGTCTGTCTCAGACCGTCGGTCTCGGGCCGTCTGTCTCAGTCCGTCTGTCTCGGACCTCCTGTCTCAGACCGTCCGTCTCAAACCGTCTGTCTCAGTCCGTCTGTCTCGGACCACCTGCCTCATACCGTCTGTCTGAGACCGTCTGTCTCATACCGTCTGTCTGAGACCGTCTGTCTCAGAACATCAGTCTCAGACCGCGTGTCTCAGACCGCCTGCCTCAGACCGCCTGTCTCAGACCGCCTGTCTCAGACAGTCTGTCTCAGACCGTCTGTCTCAGACCGTCTGTCTCAGACCGTCTGTCTCGGGCCGTCTGTCTCAGTCCATCTGTCTCAGACCGTCTGTCTCAGACCGTCTGTCTCAGGTCGTCTGTCTCAGGCCGTCTGTCTCAGACCGTCTGTCTCAGGCCGTCTGTCTCCGACCGTCTGTCTCAGGCCGTCTGTCTCAGACCGTCTGTCTCAGACCGCGTGTCTCAGACCGCCTGCCTCAGACCGCCTGTCTCAGACCGCCTGTCTCAGACAGTTTGTCTCAGACCGTCTGTCTCGGACCGTCTGTCTCGGACCGTCTGTCTCAGACCGTCGGTCTCGGGCCGTCTGTCTCAGTCCGTCTGTCTCCGTCCGTCTGTCTCGGACCACCTGTCTCAGACCGTCTGTCTCAAACCGTCAGTCTCAGACCGTCTGTCTCGGACCACCTGTCACAGACCGTCTGTCTCAAACCGTCAGACTCAGACCGTCTGTCTCAGGCCGTCTGTCTCAGTCCGCCTGTCTCAGACCGTCTGTCTCGATCCGTCTGTCTCATACCGTCTGTCTCAGACCGTCTGTCTCATACCGTCTGTCTCAGACCACCTATCTCAGACCGCCTGTCTCAGACCGTCTGTCTCGGACCGTCTGTCTCAGACCGTCGGTCTCGGGCCGTCTGTCTCAGTCCGTCTGTCTCCGTCCGTCTATCTCGGACCTCCTGTCTCAGACCGTCCGTCTCAAACCGTCTGTCTCAGTCCGTCTGTCTCGGACCACCTGTCTCATACCGTCTGTCTGAGACCGTCTGTCTCATACCGTCTGTCTCAGACCGTCTGTCTCAGGCCGTCAGTCTCCGTTCGTCTGTCTCAGACACTCTGTCTCGATCCGTCTGTCTCAGTCCGTCTGTCTCAGACCGTCTGTCTCAGACCGTCTGTCGCAGTCCGTCTGTCTCAGACCGTCTGTCTCAGACCGTCTGTCTCCGTCCGTCTGTCTCGGACCTCCTGTCTCAGACCGTCCGTCTCAAACCGTCTGTCTCAGTCCGTCTGTCTCGGACCACCTGCCTCATACCGTCTGTCTGAGACCGTCTGTCTCATACCGTCTGTCTCAGACCGTCTGTCTCAGACCGTCTGTCTCAGACCGTGTCTCAGACCGTCTGTCTCAGTCCGTCTATCTCAGACACTCTGTCTCGATCCGTCTGTCTCAGTCCGTCTGTCTCAGACCGTCTGTCTCAGACCGTCTGTCGCAGTCCGTCTGTCTCAGGCCGTCTGTCTCAGACCATCTGTCTCAGACCGTCTGTCTCAGACCGTCTGTCTCAGGCCGTCTGTCTCCGTTCGTCTGTCTCAGACCGACTGTCTCAGACCGTCTGTCTCGGACCACCTGTCTCAGACCGCCTGTCTCAGACCGTCTGTCTCAGACCGTCTGTCCCGATCCGCCTGTCTCATACCGTCTGTCTCAGACCGTCTGTCTCTGACCGTCTGTCTCAGGCCGTCTGTCTCAGACCGTCTGTCTCGGGCCGTCTATCTCACTCCGTCTGTCTCAGACCCTCTGTATCGATCCGTCAGTCTCAGACCGTTTGTCTCAGACCGGCTGTCTCAGACCGTCTGTCTCAGGCCGTCTGTCTCAGACCGTCTGTCTCGGGCCGTCTGTCTCAGTCCGTCTGTCTCGATCCGTCTGTCTCATACCGTCTGTCTGAGACCGTCTGTCTCAGAACATCAGTCTCAGACCGCGTGTCTCAGACCGCCTGCCTCAGACCGCCTGTCTCAGACCGCCTGTCTCAGACAGTCTGTCTCAGACCGTCAGTCTCAGACCGTCTGTCTCAGGCCGTCTGTCTCAGTCCGCCTGTCTCAGACCGTCTGTCTCGATCCGTCTGTCTCATACCGTCTGTCTCAGACCGTCTGTCTCATACCGTCTGTCTCAGACCACCTATCTCAGACCGCCTGTCTCAGACCGTCTGTCTCGGACCGTCTGTCTCAGACCGTCGGTCTCGGGCCGTCTGTCTCAGTCCGTCTGTCTCCGTCCGTCTATCTCGGACCTCCTGTCTCAGACCGTCCGTCTCAAACCGTCTGTCTCAGTCCGTCTGTCTCGGACCACCTGTCTCATACCGTCTGTCTGAGACCGTCTGTCTCATACCGTCTGTCTCAGACCGTCTGTCTCAGGCCGTCTGTCTCAGTCCGTCTGTCTCCGTCCGTCTGTCTCGGACCTCCTGTCTCAGACCGTCCGTCTCAAACCGTCTGTCTCAGTCCGTCTGTCTCGGACCACCTGCCTCATACCGTCTGTCTGAGACCGTCTGTCTCATACCGTCTGTCTCAGACCGTCTATCTCAGACCGTGTCTCAGACCGTCTGTCTCAGTCCGTCTGTCTCAGACACTCTGTCTCGATCCGTCTGTCTCAGTCCGTCTGTCTCAGACCGTCTGTCGCAGTCCGTCTGTCTCAGGCCGTCTGTCTCAGACCATCTGTCTCAGACCGTCTGTCTCAGACCGTCTGTCTCAGGCCGTCTGTCTCCGTTCGTCTGTCTCAGACCGACTGTCTCAGACCGTCTGTCTCGGACCACCTGTCTCAGACCGCCTGTCTCAGACCGTCTGTCTCAGACCGTCTGTCCCGATCCGCCTGTCTCATACCGTCTGTCTCAGACCGTCTGTCTCTGACCGTCTGTCTCAGGCCGTCTGTCTCAGACCGTCTGTCTCGGGCCGTCTATCTCACTCCGTCTGTCTCAGACCCTCTGTCTCGATCCGTCAGTCTCAGACCGACTGTCTCAGACCGCCTGTCTCAGACCGCCTGTCACAGACAGTCTGTCTCAGACCGTCTGGCTCGGACCGTCTGTCTCAGACCGTCGGTCTCGGGCCGTCTGTCTCAGTCCGTCTGTCTCCGTTCGTCTGTCTCAGACCGACTGTCTCAGACCGTCTGTCTCAAACCGTCTGTCTCAGACCGTCTGTCTCAGGCCGTCTGTCTCAGTCCGTCTGTCTCAGACCCTCTGTCTCGATCCGTCTGTCTCATACCGTCTGTCTCAGACCGCCTGTCTCAGACAGTCTGTCTCAGACCGTCTGTCTCGGACCGTCTGTCTCAGACCGTCGGTCTCGGGCCGTCTGTCTCAGTCCGTCTGTCTCCGTCCGTCTGTCTCGGACCTCCTGTCTCAGACCGTCCGTCTCAAACCGTCTGTCTCAGTCCGTCTTCTCGGACCACCTGTCTCATACCGTCTGTCTGAGACCGTCTGTCTCATACCGTCTGTCTCAGACCGTCTGTCTCAGACCGTCTGTCTCAGACCGTGTCTCAGACCGTCTGTCTCAGTCCGTCTGACTCAGACACTCTGTCTCGATCCGTCTGTCTCAGTCCGTCTGTCTCCGTCCGTCTGTCTCGGACCTCCTGTCTCAGACCGTCCGTCTCAAACCGTCTGTCTCAGTCCGTCTGTCTCGGACCACCTGTCTCAGACCGTCTGTCTCAGACCGTCTGTCTCAGACCGTCTGTCTCAGACCGTGTCACAGACCGTCTGTCTCAGTCCGTCTGTCTCAGACACTCTGTCTCGATCCGTCTGTCTCAGTCCGTCTGTCTCAGACCGTCTGTCTCAGACCGTCTGTCTCAGACCGTCTGTCGCAGTCCGTCTGTCTCAGACCGTCTGTCTCGGACCGTCTGACTCAGACACTCTGTCTCGATCCGTCTGTCTCAGTCCGTCTGTCTCAGACCGACTGTCTCAGACCGTCTGTCTCAAACCGTCTGTCTCAGACCGTCTGTCTCAGGCCGTCTGTCTCAGTCCGTCTGTCTCAGACCCTCTGTCTCGATCCGTCTGTCTCATACCGTCTGTCTCAGGCCGCCTGTCTCAGACAGTCTGTCTCAGACCGTCTGTCTCGGACCGTCTGACTCAGACACTCTGTCTCGATCCGTCTGTCTCAGTCCGTCTGTCTCCGTCCGTCTGTCTCGGACCTCCTGTCTCAGACCGTCCGTCTCAAACCGTCTGTCTCAGTCCGTCTGTCTCGGACCACCTGTCTCAGACCGTCTGTCTCAGGCCGTCTGTCTCAGACCGTCTGTCTCAGACCGTGTCTCAGACCGTCTGTCTCAGTCCGTCTGTCTCAGACACTCTGTCTCGATCCGTCTGTCTCAGTCCGTCTGTCTCAGACCGTCTGTCTCAGACCGTCTGTCGCAGTCCGTCTGTCTCAGACCGTCTGTCTCAGACCATCTGTCTCAGACCATCTGTCTCAGACCGTCTGTCTCAGACCGTCTGTCTCAGGCCGTCTGTGTCAGTCCGTCTGTCTCAGACCCTCTGTCTCGATCCGTCTGTCTCATACCGTCTGTCTCAGACCGTGTCTCAGACCGTCTGTCACAGACCGTCTGTCTCAGACACTCTGTCTCGATCCGTCTGTCTCAGTCCGTCTGTCTCAGACCGTCTGTCTCAGACCGTCTGTCGCAGTCCGTCTGTCTCAGACCGTCTGTCTCGGACCACCTGTCTCAGACCGCCTGTCTCAGACCGTCTGTCTCAGACCGTCTGTCCCGATCCGCCTGTCTCATACCGTCTGTCTCAGACCGTCTGTCTCTGACCGTCTGTCTCAGGCCGTCTGTCTCAGACCGTCTGTCTCGGGCCGTCTATCTCACTCCGTCTGTCTCAGACCCTCTGTCTCGATCCGTCTGTCTCATACCGTCTGTCTCAGACCGTGTCTCAGACCGTCTGTCTCAGTCCGTCTGTCTCAGACACTCTGTCTCGATCCGTCTGTCTCAGTCCGTCTGTCTCCGTCCGTCTGTCTCGGACCACCTGTCTCAGACCGTCTGTCTCAAACCGTCAGTCTCAGACCGTCTGTCTCGGACCACCTGTCTCAGACAGTCTGTCTCAAACCGTCAGTCTCAGACCGTCTGTCTCAGGCCGTCTGTCTCAGTCCGCCTGTCTCAGACCGTCTGTCTCGATCCGTCTGTCTCATACCGTCTGTCTCAGACCGTCTGTCTCAGGCCGTCTGTCTCCGACCGTCTGTCTCAGGCCGTCTGTCTCAGACCGTCTGTCTCAGACCGCGTGTCTCAGACCGCCTGCCTCAGACCGCCTGTCTCAGACCGCCTGTCTCAGACAGTCTGTCTCAGACCGTCTGTCTCGGACCGTCTGTCTCGGACCGTCTGTCTCGGACCGTCTGTCTCAGACCGTCGGTCTCGGGCCGTCTATCTCAGTCCGTCTGTCTCCGCCCGTCTGTCTCGGACCACCTGTCTCAGACCGTCTGTCTCAAACCGTCAGTCTCAGACCGTCTGTCTCAGGCCGTCTGTCTCAGTCCGCCTGTCTCAGACCGTCTGTCTCGATCCGTCTGTCTCATACCGTCTGTCTCAGACCGTCTGTCTCAAACCGTCTGTCTGAGACCGTCTGTCTCAGACCCTCTGTCTCGATCCGTGTGTCTCATACCGTCTGTCGCATACCGTCTGTCTCAGACCGTCTGTCTCAGACCGCCTGTCTCAGACCGCCTGTCTCAGACCGTCTGTCTCAGACCCTCTGCCTCGATCCGTCTGTCTCATACCGTCTGTCTCAGACCGTCTGTCTGAGACCGTCTGTCTGAGACCGTCTGTCTCCGACCATCAGTCTCAGACCGCGTGTCTCAGACCGCCTGCATCAGACCGCATGTCTCAGACCGCCTGTCTTAGACAGTCTGTCTCAGACCGTCTGTCTCGGACCGTCTGTCTCAGACCGTCGGTCTCGGGCCGTCTGTCTCGGACCACCTGTCTCAGACCGCGTGCCTCAGACCGCCGGTCTCAGACCGCCTGTCTCAGACCGCCTGTCTCAGACCGTCTGTCTCAGACCGTCTGTCTCAGACCGTCTGTCGCAGACCGTCTGTCTCGGGCCGTCTATCTCAGTCCGTCGGTCTCGGGCCGTCTGTCTCGGACCACCTGTCTCAGACCGCGTGCCTCAGACCGCCGGTCTCAGACCGCCTGTCTCAGACCGCCTGTCTCAGACCGTCTGTCTCAGACCGTCTGTCTCAGACCGCCTGTCTCAGACCATCTGTCTCAGACCCTCTGTCTCGATCCGTCTGTCTCATACCGTCTGTCTCAGACCGTCTGTCTCAGACCGTCTGTCTCAGACCGTCTGTCTCAGACCCTCTGTCTCGATATGTCTGTCTCATACCGTCTGTCTCAGACCGTCTGTCTCAGACCGCCTGTCTCAGACCGCCTGTCTCAGACCGCCTGTCTCAGACCGCCTGTCACAGACAGTCTGTCTCAGACCGTCTGGCTCGGACCGTCGGTCTCGGGCCGTCTGTCTCAGTCCGTCTGTCTCCGTTCGTCTGTCTCAGACCGACTGTCTCAGACCGTCTGTCTCAAACCGTCTGTCTCAGATCGTCTGTCTCAGGCCGTCTGTCTCAGTCCGTCTGTCTCAGACCCTCTGTCTCGATCCGTCTGTCTCATACCGTCTGTCTCAGACCGCCTGTCTCAGACAGTCTGTCTCAGACCGTCTGTCTCGGACCGTCTGTCTCAGACCGTCGGTCTCGGGCCGTCTGTCTCAGTCCGTCTGTCTCCGTCCGTCTGTCTCGGACCTCCTGTCTCAGTCCGTCTTCTCGGACCACCTGTCTTATACCGTCTGTCTGAGACCGTCTGTCTCATACCGTCTGTCTCAGACCGTCTGTCTCAGACCGTGTCTCAGACCGTCTGTCTCAGTCCGTCTGACTCAGACACTCTGTCTCTATCCGTCTGTCTCAGTCCGTCTGTCTCCGTCCGTCTGTCTCGGACCTCCTGTCTCAGACCGTCCGTCTCAAACCGTCTGTCTCAGTCCGTCTGTCTCGGACCACCTGTCTCAGACCGTCTGTCTCAGACCGTCTGTCTCAGACCGTCTGTCTCAGACCGTGTCTCAGACCGTCTGTCTCCGTCCGTCTGTCTCGGACCTCCTGTCTCAGACCGTCCGTCTCAAACCGTCTGTCTCAGTCCGTCTGTCTCGGACCACCTGCCTCATACCGTCTGTCTGAGACCGTCTGTCTCATACCGTCTGTCTCAGACCGTCTGTCTCAGACCGTGTCTCAGACCGTCTGTCTCAGTCCGTCTATCTCAGACACTCTGTCTCGATCCGTCTGTCTCAGTCCGTCTGTCTCAGACACTCTGTCTCGATCCGTCTGTCTCAGTCCGTCTGTCTCAGACCGTCTGTCTCAGACCGTCTGTCGCAGTCCGTCTGTCTCAGGCCGTCTGTCTCAGACCATCTGTCTCAGACCGTCTGTCTCAGACCGTCTGTCTCAGGCCGTCTGTCTCCGTTCGTCTGTCTCAGACCGACCGTCTCAGACCGTCTGTCTCGGACCACCTGTCTCAGACCGCCTGTCTCAGACCGTCTGTCTCAGACCGTCGGTCCCGATCCGCCTGTCTCATACCGTCTGTCTCAGACCGTCTGTCTCTGACCGTCTGTCTCGATCCGTCTGTCTCATACCGTCTGTCTGAGACCGTCTGTCTCAGAACATCAGCCTCAGACCGCGTGTCTCAGACCGCCTGCCTCAGACCGCCTGTCTCAGACCGCCTGTCTCAGACAGTCTGTCTCAGACCGTCTGTCTCAGACCGTCTGTCTCAGACCGTCTGTCTCGGGCCGTCTGTCTCAGTCCATCTGTCTCAGACCGTCTGTCTCAGACCGTCTGTCTCAGGCCGTCTGTCTCAGGCCGTCTGTCTCAGACCGTCTGTCTCAGGCCGTCTGTCTCCGACCGTCTGTCTCAGGCCGTCTGTCTCAGACCGTCTGTCTCAGACCGCGTGTCTCAGACCGCCTGCCTCAGACCGCCTGTCTCAGACCGCCTGTCTCAGACAGTCTGTCTCAGACCGTCTGTCTCGGACCGTCTGTCTCGGACCGTCTGTCTCAGACCGTCGGTCTCGGGCCGTCTGTCTCAGTCCGTCTGTCTCCGTCCGTCTGTCTCGGACCACCTGTCTCAGACAGTCTGTCTCAAACCGTCAGTCTCAGACCGTCTGTCTCGGACCACCTGTCTCAGACCGTCTGTCTCAAACCGTCAGTCTCAGACCGTCTGTCTCAGGCCGTCTGTCTCAGTCCGCCTGTCTCAGACCGTCTGTCTCGATCCGTCTGTCTCATACCGTCTGTCTCAGACCGTCTGTCTCATACCGTCTGTCTCAGACCACCTATCTCAGACCGTCTGTCTCAGGCCGTCTGTCTCCGACCGTCTGTCTCAGGCCGTCTGTCTCAGACCGTCTGTGTCGGACCGTCTGTCTCGGACCGTCTGTCTCAGACCGTCGGTCTCGGGCCGTCTGTCTCAGTCCGTCTGTCTCCGTCCGTCTGTCTCGGACCACCTGTCTCAGACCGTCTGTCTCAAACCGTCAGTCTCAGACCGCCTGCCTCAGACCGCCTGTCTCAGACCGCCTGTCTCAGACAGTCTGTCTCAGACCGTCTGTCTCAGACCGTCTGTCTCAGACCGTCTGTCTCGGGCCGTCTGTCTCAGTCCATCTGTCTCAGACCGTCTGTCTCAGACCGTCTGTCTCAGGCCGTCTGTCTCAGGCCGTCTGTCTCAGACCGTCTGTCTCAGACCGTCTGTCTCCGACCGTCTGTCTCAGGCCGTCTGTCTCAGACCGTCTGTCTCAGACCGCGTGTCTCAGACCGCCTGCCTCAGACCGCCTGTCTCAGACCGCCTGTCTCAGACAGTCTGTCTCAGACCGTCTGTCTCGGACCGTCTGTCTCAGACCGTCGGTCTCGGGCCGTCTGTCTCAGTCCGTCTGTCTCCGTCCGTCTGTCTCGGACCTCCTGTCTCAGTCCGTCTTCTCGGACCACCTGTCTTATACCGTCTGTCTGAGACCGTCTGTCTCATACCGTCTGTCTCAGACCGTCTGTCTCAGACCGTGTCTCAGACCGTCTGTCTCAGTCCGTCTGACTCAGACACTCTGTCTCTATCCGTCTGTCTCAGTCCGTCTGTCTCCGTCCGTCTGTCTCGGACCTCCTGTCTCAGACCGTCCGTCTCAAACCGTCTGTCTCAGTCCGTCTGTCTCGGACCACCTGTCTCAGACCGTCTGTCTCAGACCGTCTGTCTCAGACCGTCTGTCTCAGACCGTGTCTCAGACCGTCTGTCTCCGTCCGTCTGTCTCGGACCTCCTGTCTCAGACCGTCCGTCTCAAACCGTCTGTCTCAGTCCGTCTGTCTCGGACCACCTGCCTCATACCGTCTGTCTGAGACCGTCTGTCTCATACCGTCTGTCTCAGACCGTCTGTCTCAGACCGTGTCTCAGACCGTCTGTCTCAGTCCGTCTATCTCAGACACTCTGTCTCGATCCGTCTGTCTCAGTCCGTCTGTCTCAGACACTCTGTCTCGATCCGTCTGTCTCAGTCCGTCTGTCTCAGACCGTCTGTCTCAGACCGTCTGTCGCAGTCCGTCTGTCTCAGGCCGTCTGTCTCAGACCATCTGTCTCAGACCGTCTGTCTCAGACCGTCTGTCTCAGGCCGTCTGTCTCCGTTCGTCTGTCTCAGACCGACCGTCTCAGACCGTCTGTCTCGGACCACCTGTCTCAGACCGCCTGTCTCAGACCGTCTGTCTCAGACCGTCGGTCCCGATCCGCCTGTCTCATACCGTCTGTCTCAGACCGTCTGTCTCATACCGTCTGTCTGAGACCGTCTGTCTCAGAACATCAGCCTCAGACCGCGTGTCTCAGACCGCCTGCCTCAGACCGCCTGTCTCAGACCGCCTGTCTCAGACAGTCTGTCTCAGACCGTCTGTCTCAGACCGTCTGTCTCAGACCGTCTGTCTCGGGCCGTCTGTCTCAGTCCATCTGTCTCAGACCGTCTGTCTCAGACCGTCTGTCTCAGGCCGTCTGTCTCAGGCCGTCTGTCTCAGACCGTCTGTCTCAGGCCGTCTGTCTCCGACCGTCTGTCTCAGGCCGTCTGTCTCAGACCGTCTGTCTCAGACCGCGTGTCTCAGACCGCCTGCCTCAGACCGCCTGTCTCAGACCGCCTGTCTCAGACAGTCTGTCTCAGACCGTCTGTCTCGGACCGTCTGTCTCGGACCGTCTGTCTCAGACCGTCGGTCTCGGGCCGTCTGTCTCAGTCCGTCTGTCTCCGTCCGTCTGTCTCGGACCACCTGTCTCAGACAGTCTGTCTCAAACCGTCAGTCTCAGACCGTCTGTCTCGGACCACCTGTCTCAGACCGTCTGTCTCAAACCGTCAGTCTCAGACCGTCTGTCTCAGGCCGTCTGTCTCAGTCCGCCTGTCTCAGACCGTCTGTCTCGATCCGTCTGTCTCATACCGTCTGTCTCAGACCGTCTGTCTCATACCGTCTGTCTCAGACCACCTATCTCAGACCGTCTGTCTCAGGCCGTCTGTCTCCGACCGTCTGTCTCAGGCCGTCTGTCTCAGACCGTCTGTGTCGGACCGTCTGTCTCGGACCGTCTGTCTCAGACCGTCGGTCTCGGGCCGTCTGTCTCAGTCCGTCTGTCTCCGTCCGTCTGTCTCGGACCACCTGTCTCAGACCGTCTGTCTCAAACCGTCAGTCTCAGACCGCCTGCCTCAGACCGCCTGTCTCAGACCGCCTGTCTCAGACAGTCTGTCTCAGACCGTCTGTCTCAGACCGTCTGTCTCAGACCGTCTGTCTCGGGCCGTCTGTCTCAGTCCATCTGTCTCAGACCGTCTGTCTCAGACCGTCTGTCTCAGGCCGTCTGTCTCAGGCCGTCTGTCTCAGACCGTCTGTCTCAGACCGTCTGTCTCCGACCGTCTGTCTCAGGCCGTCTGTCTCAGACCGTCTGTCTCAGACCGCGTGTCTCAGACCGCCTGCCTCAGACCGCCTGTCTCAGACCGCCTGTCTCAGACAGTCTGTCTCAGACCGTCTGTCTCAGTCCGTCTGTCTCCGTCCGTCTGTCTCGGACCACCTGTCTCAGACCGTCTGTCTCAAACCGTCAGTCTCAGACCGTCTGTCTCGGACCACCTGTCTCAGACCGTCTGTCTCAAACCGTCAGTCTCAGACCGGCTGTCTCAGACCGTCTGTCTCAGACCGTCTGTCTCAGGCCGTCTGTCTCAGACCCTCTGTCTCGATCCGTCTGTCTCATACCGTCTGTCTGAGACCGTCTGTCTCAGAACATCAGTCTCAGACCGCGTGTCTCAGACCGCCTGCCTCAGACCGCCTGTCTCAGACCGCCTGTCTCAGACAGTCTGTCTCAGACCGTCTGTCTCAGACCGTCTGTCTCCGACCGTCTGTCTCGGGCCGTCTGTCTCAGTCCATCGGTCTCAGACCGTCTGTCTCAGACCGTCTGTCTCAGGCCGTCTGTCTCAGGCCGTCTGTCTCAGACCGTCTGTCTCAGACCGTCTGTCTCAGGCCGTCTGTCTCAGACCCTCTGTCTCGATCCGTCTGTCTCATACCGTCTGTCTGAGACCGTCTGTCTCAGAACATCAGTCTCAGACCGCGTGTCTCAGACCGCCTGCCTCAGACCGCCTGTCTCAGACCGCCTGTCTCATACCGTCTGTCTCAGACCGTCTGTCTCATACCGTCTGTCTCAGACCACCTATCTCAGACCGCCTGTCTCAGACCGTCTGTCTCGGACCGTATGTCGCAGACCGTCGGTCTCGGACCTCCTGTCTCAGACCGTCCGTCTCAAACCGTCTGTCTCAGTCCGTCTGTCTCGGACCACCTGTCTCATACCGTCTGTCTGAGACCGTCTGTCTCATACCGTCTGTCTCAGACCATCTGTCTCAGACCGTCTGTCTCAGACCGTCTGTCTCAGACCGTCTGTCTCACACCGTCTGTCTCCGTTCGTCTGTCTCAGACCGACTGTCTCAGACCGTCTGTCTCAGACCGTCTGTCTCAGACCGTCTGTCTCGGACCGTCTGTCTCGGACCGTCTGTCTCGGACCGTCTGTCTTAGACCGTCGGTCTCGGGCCGTCTGTCTCAGTCCGTCTGTCTCCGTCCGTCTGTCTCGGACCTCCTGTCTCAGACCGTCCGTCTCAAACCGTCTGTCTCAGTAAGTCTGTCTCGGACCACCTGCCTCATACCGTCTGTCTGAGACCGTCTGTCTCATACCGTCTGTCTCAGACCGTCTGTCTCAGACCGTCTGTCTCAGACCGGGTCTCAGACCGTCTGTCTCAGTCCGTCTGTCTCAGACACTCTGTCTCGATCCGTCTGTCTCAGTCCGTCTGTCTCAGACCGTCTGTCTCAGACCGTCTGTCTCAGACCGTCTGTCGCAGTCCGTCTGTCTCAGGCCGTCTGTCTCAGACCATCTGTCTCAGACCGTCTGTCTCAGACCGTCTGTCTCAGGCCGTCTGTCTCCGTTCGTCTGTCTCAGACCGACTGTCTCAGACCGTCTGTCTCGGACCACCTGTCTCAGACCGCCTGTCTCAGACCGTCTGTCTCAGACCGTCTGTCCCGATCCGCCTGTCTCATACCGTCTGTCTCAGACAGTCTGTCTCAGACCGTCTGTCTCAGACCGTCTGTCTCAGACCGTCTGTCTCGGGCCGTCTGTCTCAGTCCATCTGTCTCAGACCGTCTGTCTCAGACCGTCTGTCTCAGGCCGTCTGTCTCAGGCCGTCTGTCTCAGACCGTCTGTCTCAGACCGTCTGTCTCCGACCGTCTGTCTCAGGCCGTCTGTCTCAGACCGTCTGTCTCAGACCGCGTGTCTCAGACCGCCTGCCTCAGACCGCCTGTCTCAGACCGCCTGTCTCAGACAGTCTGTCTCAGACCGTCTGTCTCGGACCGTCTGTCTCGGACCGTCTGTCTCAGACCGTCGGTCTCCGTTCGTCTGTCTCAGACCGACTGTCTCAGACCGTCTGTCTCAGACCGTCTGTCTCAGACCGTCTGTCTCGGACCGTCTGTCTCGGACCGTCTGTCTCGGACCGTCTGTCTTAGACCGTCGGTCTCGGGCCGTCTGTCTCAGTCCGTCTGTCTCCGTCCGTCTGTCTCGGACCTCCTGTCTCAGACCGTCCGTCTCAAACCGTCTGTCTCAGTAAGTCTGTCTCGGACCACCTGCCTCATACCGTCTGTCTGAGACCGTCTGTCTCATACCGTCTGTCTCAGACCGTCTGTCTCAGACCGTCTGTCTCAGACCGGGTCTCAGACCGTCTGTCTCAGTCCGTCTGTCTCCGTTCGTCTGTCTCAGACCGACTGTCTCAGACCGTCTGTCTCAAACCGTCTGTCTCAGATCGTCTGTCTCAGGCCGTCTGTCTCAGTCCGTCTGTCTCAGACCCTCTGTCTCGATCCGTCTGTCTCATACCGTCTGTCTCAGACCGCCTGTCTCAGACAGTCTGTCTCAGACCGTCTGTCTCGGACCGTCTGTCTCAGACCGTCGGTCTCGGGCCGTCTGTCTCAGTCCGTCTGTCTCCGTCCGTCTGTCTCGGACCTCCTGTCTCAGTCCGTCTTCTCGGACCACCTGTCTTATACCGTCTGTCTGAGACCGTCTGTCTCATACCGTCTGTCTCAGACCGTCTGTCTCAGACCGTGTCTCAGACCGTCTGTCTCAGACCGTCTGTCTCAGGCCGTCTGTCTCAGACCCTCTGTCTCGATCCGTCTGTCTCATACCGTCTGTCTGAGACCGTCTGTCTCAGAACATCAGTCTCAGACCGCGTGTCTCAGACCGCCTGCCTCAGACCGCCTGTCTCAGACCGCCTGTCTCAGACAGTCTGTCTCAGACCGTCTGTCTCAGACCGTCTGTCTCAGACCGTCTGTCTCGGGCCGTCTGTCTCAGTCCATCGGTCTCAGACCGTCTGTCTCAGACCGTCTGTCTCAGGCCGTCTGTCTCAGGCCGTCTGTCTCAGACCGTCTGTCTCAGACCGTCTGTCTCAGGCCGTCTGTCTCAGACCCTCTGTCTCGATCCGTCTGTCTCATACCGTCTGTCTGAGACCGTCTGTCTCAGAACATCAGTCTCAGACCGCGTGTCTCAGACCGCCTGCCTCAGACCGCCTGTCTCAGACCGCCTGTCTCATACCGTCTGTCTCAGACCGTCTGTCTCATACCGTCTGTCTCAGACCACCTATCTCAGACCGCCTGTCTCAGACCGTCTGTCTCGGACCGTATGTCTCAGACCGTCGGTCTCGGACCTCCTGTCTCAGACCGTCCGTCTCAAACCGTCTGTCTCAGTCCGTCTGTCTCGGACCACCTGTCTCATACCGTCTGTCTGAGACCGTCTGTCTCATACCGTCTGTCTCAGACCATCTGTCTCAGACCGTCTGTCTCAGACCGTCTGTCTCAGACCGTCTGTCTCACACCGTCTGTCTCCGTTCGTCTGTCTCAGACCGACTGTCTCAGACCGTCTGTCTCAGACCGTCTGTCTCAGACCGTCTGTCTCGGACCGTCTGTCTCGGACCGTCTGTCTCGGACCGTCTGTCTTAGACCGTCGGTCTCGGGCCGTCTGTCTCAGTCCGTCTGTCTCCGTCCGTCTGTCTCGGACCTCCTGTCTCAGACCGTCCGTCTCAAACCGTCTGTCTCAGTAAGTCTGTCTCGGACCACCTGCCTCATACCGTCTGTCTGAGACCGTCTGTCTCATACCGTCTGTCTCAGACCGTCTGTCTCAGACCGTCTGTCTCAGACCGTCTGTCTCAGACCGGGTCTCAGACCGTCTGTCTCAGTCCGTCTGTCTCAGACACTCTGTCTCGATCCGTCTGTCTCAGTCCGTCTGTCTCAGACCGTCTGTCTCAGACCGTCTGTCTCAGACCGTCTGTCGCAGTCCGTCTGTCTCAGGCCGTCTGTCTCAGACCATCTGTCTCAGACCGTCTGTCTCAGACCGTCTGTCTCAGGCCGTCTGTCTCCGTTCGTCTGTCTCAGACCGACTGTCTCAGACCGTCTGTCTCGGACCACCTGTCTCAGACCGCCTGTCTCAGACCGTCTGTCTCAGACCGTCTGTCCCGATCCGCCTGTCTCATACCGTCTGTCTCAGACAGTCTGTCTCAGACCGTCTGTCTCAGACCGTCTGTCTCAGACCGTCTGTCTCGGGCCGTCTGTCTCAGTCCATCTGTCTCAGACCGTCTGTCTCAGACCGTCTGTCTCAGGCCGTCTGTCTCAGGCCGTCTGTCTCAGACCGTCTGTCTCAGACCGTCTGTCTCCGACCGTCTGTCTCAGGCCGTCTGTCTCAGACCGTCTGTCTCAGACCGCGTGTCTCAGACCGCCTGCCTCAGACCGCCTGTCTCAGACCGCCTGTCTCAGACAGTCTGTCTCAGACCGTCTGTCTCGGACCGTCTGTCTCGGACCGTCTGTCTCAGACCGTCGGTCTCGGGCCGTCTGTCTCAGTCCGTCTGTCTCCGTCCGTCTGTCTCGGACCACCTGTCTCAGACCGTCTGTCTCAAACCGTCAGTCTCAGACCGTCTGTCTCGGACCACCTGTCTCAGACCGTCTGTCTCAAACCGTCAGTCTCAGACCGGCTGTCTCAGACCGTCTGTCTCAGACCGTCTGTCTCAGGCCGTCTGTCTCAGACCCTCTGTCTCGATCCGTCTGTCTCATACCGTCTGTCTGAGACCGTCTGTCTCAGAACATCAGTCTCAGACCGCGTGTCTCAGACCGCCTGCCTCAGACCGCCTGTCTCAGACCGCCTGTCTCAGACAGTCTGTCTCAGACCGTCTGTCTCAGACCGTCTGTCTCAGACCGTCTGTATCGGGCCGTCTGTCTCAGTCCATCTGTCTCAGACCGTCTGTCTCAGATCGTCTGTCTCAGGCCGTCTGTCTCTGGCCGTCTGTCTCAGACCCTCTGTCTCGATCCGTCTGTCTCATACCGTCTGTCTGAGACCGTCTGTCTCAGAACATCAGTCTCAGACCGCGTGTCTCAGACCGCCTGCCTCAGACCGCCTGTCTCAGACCGCCTGTCTCATACCGTCTGTCTCAGACCGTCTGTCTCATACCGTCTGTCTCAGACCACCTATCTCAGACCGCCTGTCTCAGACCGTCTGTCTCGGACCGTATGTCTCAGACCGTCGGTCTCGGACCTCCTGTCTCAGACCGTCCGTCTCAAACCGTCTGTCTCAGTCCGTCTGTCTCGGACCACCTGTCTCATACCGTCTGTCTGAGACCGTCTGTCTCATACCGTCTGTCTTAGACCGTCTGTCTCAGACCGTCTGTCTCAGACCGTCTGTCTCAGACCGTCTGTCTCAGAACGTCTGTCTCAGACCGTGTCTCAAACCGTCTGTCTCAGTCCGTCTGTCTCGGACCACCTGTCTCATACCGTCTGTCTGAGACCGTCTGTCTCATACCGTCTGTCTCAGACCATCTGTCTCAGACCGTCTGTCTCAGACCGTCTGTCTCAGACCGTCTGTCTCACACCGTCTGTCTCCGTTCGTCTGTCTCAGGCCGTCTGTCTCAGGCCGTCTGTCTCAGACCGTCTGTCTCAGACCGTCTGTCTCAGGCCGTCTGTCTCAGACCCTCTGTCTCGATCCGTCTGTCTCATACCGTCTGTCTGAGACCGTCTGTCTCAGAACATCAGTCTCAGACCGCGTGTCTCAGACCGCCTGCCTCAGACCGCCTGTCTCAGACCGCCTGTCTCATACCGTCTGTCTCCGACCGTCTGTCTCATACCGTCTGTCTCAGACCACCTATCTCGGACCACCTGTCTCATACCGTCTGTCTGAGACCGTCTGTCTCATACCATCTGTCTCAGACCATCTGTCTCAGACCGTCTGTCTCAGACCGTCTGTCTCAGACCGTCTGTCTCACACCGTCTGTCTCCGTTCGTCTGTCTCAGACCGACTGTCTCAGACCGTCTGTCTCAGACCGTCTGTCTCAGACCGTCTGTCTCGGACCGTCTGTCTCGGACCGTCTGTCTCGGACCGTCTGTCTTAGACCGTCGGTCTCGGGCCGTCTGTCTCAGTCCGTCTGTCTCCGTCCGTCTGTCTCGGACCTCCTGTCTCAGACCGTCCGTCTCAAACCGTCTGTCTCAGTCCGTCTGTCTCGGACCACCTGCCTCATACCGTCTGTCTGAGACCGTCTGTCTCATACCGTCTGTCTCAGACCGTCTGTCTCAGACCGTCTGTCTCAGACCGGGTCTCAGACCGTCTGTCTCAGTCCGTCTGTCTCAGACACTCTGTCTCGATCCGTCTGTCTCAGTCCGTCTGTCTCAGACCGTCTGTCTCAGACCGTCTGTCTCAGACCGTCTGTCTCAGACCGTCTGTCTCGGGCCGTCTGTCTCAGTCCATCTGTCTCAGACCGTCTGTCTCAGACCGTCTGTCTCAGGCCGTCTGTCTCAGGCCGTCTGTCTCAGACCGTCTGTCTCAGACCGTCTGTCTCCGACCGTCTGTCTCAGGCCGTCTGTCTCAGACCGTCTGTCTCAGACCGCGTGTCTCAGACCGCCTGCCTCAGACCGCCTGTCTCAGACCGCCTGTCTCAGACAGTCTGTCTCAGACCGTCTGTCTCGGACCGTCTGTCTCGGACCGTCTGTCTCAGACCGTCGGTCTCTGGCCGTCTGTCTCAGTCCGTCTGTCTCCGTCCGTCTGTCTCGGACCACCTGTCTCAGACCGTCTGTCTCAAACCGTCAGTCTCAGACCGTCTGTCTCGGACCACCTGTCTCAGACCGTCTGTCTCAAACCGTCAGTCTCAGACCGGCTGTCTCAGACCGTCTGTCTCAGACCGTCTGTCTCAGGCCGTCTGTCTCAGACCCTCTGTCTCGATCCGTCTGTCTCATACCGTCTGTCTGAGACCGTCTGTCTCAGAACATCAGTCTCAGACCGCGTGTCTCAGACCGCCTGCCTCAGACCGCCTGTCTCAGACCGCCTGTCTCAGACAGTCTGTCTCAGACCGTCTGTCTCAGACCGTCTGTCTCAGACCGTCTGTCTCGGGCCGTCTGTCTCAGTCCATCTGTCTCAGACCGTCTGTCTCAGACCGTCTGTCTCAGGCCGTCTGTCTCTGGCCGTCTGTCTCAGACCGTCTGTCTCAGGCCGTCTGTCTCAGACCCTCTGTCTCGATCCGTCTGTCTCATACCGTCTGTCTGAGACCGTCTGTCTCAGAACATCAGTCTCAGACCGCGTGTCTCAGACCGCCTGCCTCAGACCGCCTGTCTCAGACCGCCTGTCTCATACCGTCTGTCTCAGACCGTCTGTCTCATACCGTCTGTCTCAGACCACCTATCTCAGACCGCCTGTCTCAGACCGTCTGTCTCGGACCGTATGTCTCAGACCGTCGGTCTCGGACCTCCTGTCTCAGACCGTCCGTCTCAAACCGTCTGTCTCAGTCCGTCTGTCTCGGACCACCTGTCTCATACCGTCTGTCTGAGACCGTCTGTCTCATACCGTCTGTCTTAGACCGTCTGTCTCAGACCGTCTGTCTCAGACCGTCTGTCTCAGACCGTCTGTCTCAGAACGTCTGTCTCAGACCGTGTCTCAAACCGTCTGTCTCAGTCCGTCTGTCTCGGACCACCTGTCTCATACCGTCTGTCTGAGACCGTCTGTCTCATACCGTCTGTCTCAGACCATCTGTCTCAGACCGTCTGTCTCAGACCGTCTGTCTCAGACCGTCTGTCTCACACCGTCTGTCTCCGTTCGTCTGTCTCAGACCGACTGTCTCAGACCGTCTGTCTCAGACCGTCTGTCTCAGACCGTCTGTCTCGGACCGTCTGTCTCGGACCGTCTGTCTCGGACCGTCTGTCTTAGACCGTCGGTCTCGGGCCGTCTGTCTCAGTCCGTCTGTCTCCGTCCGTCTGTCTCGGACCTCCTGTCTCAGACCGTCCGTCTCAAACCGTCTGTCTCAGTCCGTCTGTCTCGGACCACCTGCCTCATACCGTCTGTCTGAGACCGTCTGTCTCATACCGTCTGTCTCAGACCGTCTGTCTCAGTCCGTCTGTCTCAGACCGTCTGTCTCAGACCGTCTGTCTCAGACCGTCTGTCGCAGTCCGTCTGTCTCAGACCGTCTGTCTCGGACCGTCTGACTCAGACACTCTGTCTCGATCCGTCTGTCTCAGTCCGTCTGTCTCAGACCGACTGTCTCAGACCGTCTGTCTCAAACCGTCTGTCTCAGACCGTCTGTCTCTGGCCGTCTGTCTCAGTCCGTCTGTCTCAGACCCTCTGTCTCGATCCGTCTGTGTCATACCGTCTGTCTCAGGCCGCCTGTCTCAGACAGTCTGTCTCAGACCGTCTGTCTCGGACCGTCTGACTCAGACACTCTGTCTCGATCCGTCTGTCTCAGTCCGTCTGTCTCCGTCCGTCTGTCTCGGACCTCCTGTCTCAGACTGTCCGTCTCAAACCGTCTGTCTCAGTCCGTCTGTCTCGGACCACCTGTCTCAGACCGTCTGTCTCAGGCCGTCTGTCTCAGACCGTCTGTCTCAGACCGTGTCTCAGACCGTCTGTCTCAGTCCGTCTGTCTCAGACACTCTGTCTCGATCCGTCTGTCTCAGTCCGTCTGTCTCAGACCGTCTGTCTCGGACCACCTGTCTCAGACCGCCTGTCTCAGACCGTCTGTCTCAGACCGTCTGTCTCAGTCCGTCTGTCTCAGACACTCTGTCTCGATCCGTCTGTCTCAGTCCGTCTGTCTCAGACCGTCTGTCTCAGACCGTCTGTCGCAGTCCGTCTGTCTCAGACCGTCTGTCTCAGACCATCTGTCTCAGACCATCTGTCTCAGACCGTCTGTCTCAGACCGTCTGTCTCAGGCCGTCTGTGTCAGTCCGTCTGTCTCAGACCCTCTGTCTCGATCCGTCTGTCTCATACCGTCTGTCTCAGACCGTGTCTCAGACCGTCTGTCACAGACCGTCTGTCTCAGACACTCTGTCTCGATCCGTCTGTCTCAGTCCGTCTGTCTCAGACCGTCTGTCTCAGACCGTCTGTCGCAGTCCGTCTGTCTCAGACCGTCTGTCTCGGACCACCTGTCTCAGACCGCCTGTCTCAGACCGTCTGTCTCAGACCGTCTGTCCCGATCCGCCTGTCTCATACCGTCTGTCTCAGACCGTCTGTCTCTGACCGTCTGTCTCAGGCCGTCTGTCTCAGACCGTCTGTCTCGGGCCGTCTATCTCACTCCGTCTGTCTCAGACCCTCTGTCTCGATCCGTCTGTCTCATACCGTCTGTCTCAGACCGTGTCTCAGACCGTCTGTCTCAGTCCGTCTGTCTCAGACACTCTGTCTCGATCCGTCTGTCTCAGTCCGTCTGTCTCCGTCCGTCTGTCTCGGACCACCTGTCTCAGACCGTCTGTCTCAAACCGTCAGTCTCAGACCGTCTGTCTCGGACCACCTGTCTCAGACAGTCTGTCTCAAACCGTCAGTCTCAGACCGTCTGTCTCAGGCCGTCTGTCTCAGTCCGCCTGTCTCAGACCGTCTGTCTCGATCCGTCTGTCTCATACCGTCTGTCTCAGACCGTCTGTCTCAGGCCGTCTGTCTCCGACCGTCTGTCTCAGGCCGTCTGTCTCAGACCTTCTGTCTCAGACCGCGTGTCTCAGACCGCCTGCCTCAGACCGCCTGTCTCAGACCGCCTGTCTCAGACAGTCTGTCTCAGACCGTCTGTCTCGGACCGTCTGTCTCGGACCGTCTGTCTCGGACCGTCTGTCTCAGACCGTCGGTCTCGGGCCGTCTATCTCAGTCCGTCTGTCTCCGCCCGTCTGTCTCGGACCACCTGTCTCAGACCGTCTGTCTCAAACCGTCAGTCTCAGACCGTCTGTCTCAGGCCGTCTGTCTCAGTCCGCCTGTCTCAGACCGTCTGTCTCGATCCGTCTGTCTCATACCGTCTGTCTCAGACCGTCTGTCTCAAACCGTCTGTCTGAGACCGTCTGTCTCAGACCCTCTGTCTCGATCCGTGTGTCTCATACCGTCTGTCGCATACCGTCTGTCTCAGACCGTCTGTCTCAGACCGCCTGTCTCAGACCGCCTGTCTCAGACCGTCTGTCTCAGACCCTCTGCCTCGATCCGTCTGTCTCATACCGTCTGTCTCAGACCGTCTGTCTGAGACCGTCTGTCTGAGACCGTCTGTCTCCGACCATCAGTCTCAGACCGCGTGTCTCAGACCGCCTGCATCAGACCGCATGTCTCAGACCGCCTGTCTTAGACAGTCTGTCTCAGACCGTCTGTCTCGGACCGTCTGTCTCAGACCGTCGGTCTCGGGCCGTCTGTCTCGGACCACCTGTCTCAGACCGCGTGCCTCAGACCGCCGGTCTCAGACCGCCTGTCTCAGACCGCCTGTCTCAGACCGTCTGTCTCAGACCGTCTGTCTCAGACCGTCTGTCGCAGACCGTCTGTCTCGGGCCGTCTATCTCAGTCCGTCGGTCTCGGGCCGTCTGTCTCGGACCACCTGTCTCAGACCGCGTGCCTCAGACCGCCGGTCTCAGACCGCCTGTCTCAGACCGCCTGTCTCAGACCGTCTGTCTCAGACCGTCTGTCTCAGACCGCCTGTCTCAGACCGTCTGTCTCAGACCCTCTGTCTCGATCCGTCTGTCTCATACCGTCTGTCTCAGACCGTCTGTCTCAGACCGTCTGTCTCAGACCGTCTGTCTCAGACCCTCTGTCTCGATATGTCTGTCTCATACCGTCTGTCTCAGACCGTCTGTCTCAGACCGCCTGTCTCAGACCGCCTGTCTCAGACCGCCTGTCTCAGACCGCCTGTCACAGACAGTCTGTCTCAGACCGTCTGGCTCGGACCGTCGGTCTCGGGCCGTCTGTCTCAGTCCGTCTGTCTCCGTTCGTCTGTCTCAGACCGACTGTCTCAGACC
This sequence comes from Coelioxys conoideus, assembly GCA_947623535.1. NCBI lineage: Eukaryota > Metazoa > Arthropoda > Insecta > Hymenoptera > Megachilidae > Coelioxys > Coelioxys conoideus. Next base: position 6,077,149 of record CANQJN010000026.1, read on the forward strand.
GTCTGTCTCAAACCGTCTGTCTCAGATCGTCTGTCTCAGGCCGTCTGTCTCAGTCCGTCTGTCTCAGACCCTCTGTCTCGATCCGTCTGTCTCATACCGTCTGTCTCAGACCGCCTGTCTCAGACAGTCTGTCTCAGACCGTCTGTCTCGGACCGTCTGTCTCAGACCGTCGGTCTCGGGCCGTCTGTCTCAGTCCGTCTGTCTCCGTCCGTCTGTCTCGGACCTCCTGTCTCAGTCCGTCTTCTCGGACCACCTGTCTTATACCGTCTGTCTGAGACCGTCTGTCTCATACCGTCTGTCTCAGACCGTCTGTCTCAGACCGTGTCTCAGACCGTCTGTCTCAGTCCGTCTGACTCAGACACTCTGTCTCGATCCGTCTGTCTCAGTCCGTCTGTCTCCGTCCGTCTGTCTCGGACCACCTGTCTCATACCGTCTGTCTGAGACCGTCTGTCTCATACCATCTGTCTCAGACCATCTGTCTCAGACCGTCTGTCTCAGACCGTCTGTCTCAGACCGTCTGTCTCAGACCGTCTGTCTCACACCGTCTGTCTCCGTTCGTCTGTCTCAGACCGACTGTCTCAGACCGTCTGTCTCAGACCGTCTGTCTCAGACCGTCTGTCTCGGACCGTCTGTCTCGGACCGTCTGTCTCGGACCGTCTGTCTTAGACCGTCGGTCTCGGGCCGTCTGTCTCAGTCCGTCTGTCTCCGTCCGTCTGTCTCGGACCTCCTGTCTCAGACCGTCCGTCTCAAACCGTCTGTCTCAGTCCGTCTGTCTCGGACCACCTGCCTCATACCGTCTGTCTGAGACCGTCTGTCTCATACCGTCTGTCTCAGACCGTCTGTCTCAGACCGTCTGTCTCAGACCGGGTCTCAGACCGTCTGTCTCAGTCCGTCTGTCTCAGACACTCTGTCTCGATCCGTCTGTCTCAGTCCGTCTGTCTCAGACCGTCTGTCTCAGACCGTCTGTCTCAGACCGTCTGTCTCAGACCGTCTGTCTCGGGCCGTCTGTCTCAGTCCATCTGTCTCAGACCGTCTGTCTCAGACCGTCTGTCTCAGGCCGTCTGTCTCAGGCCGTCTGTCTCAGACCGTCTGTCTCAGACCGTCTGTCTCCGACCGTCTGTCTCAGGCCGTCTGTCTCAGACCGTCTGTCTCAGACCGCGTGTCTCAGACCGCCTGCCTCAGACCGCCTGTCTCAGACCGCCTGTCTCAGACAGTCTGTCTCAGACCGTCTGTCTCGGACCGTCTGTCTCGGACCGTCTGTCTCAGACCGTCGGTCTCTGGCCGTCTGTCTCAGTCCGTCTGTCTCCGTCCGTCTGTCTCGGACCACCTGTCTCAGACCGTCTGTCTCAAACCGTCAGTCTCAGACCGTCTGTCTCGGACCACCTGTCTCAGACCGTCTGTCTCAAACCGTCAGTCTCAGACCGGCTGTCTCAGACCGTCTGTCTCAGACCGTCTGTCTCAGGCCGTCTGTCTCAGACCCTCTGTCTCGATCCGTCTGTCTCATACCGTCTGTCTGAGACCGTCTGTCTCAGAACATCAGTCTCAGACCGCGTGTCTCAGACCGCCTGCCTCAGACCGCCTGTCTCAGACCGCCTGTCTCAGACAGTCTGTCTCAGACCGTCTGTCTCAGACCGTCTGTCTCAGACCGTCTGTCTCGGGCCGTCTGTCTCAGTCCATCTGTCTCAGACCGTCTGTCTCAGACCGTCTGTCTCAGGCCGTCTGTCTCTGGCCGTCTGTCTCAGACCGTCTGTCTCAGACCGTCTGTCTCAGGCCGTCTGTCTCAGACCCTCTGTCTCGATCCGTCTGTCTCATACCGTCTGTCTGAGACCGTCTGTCTCAGAACATCAGTCTCAGACCGCGTGTCTCAGACCGCCTGCCTCAGACCGCCTGTCTCAGACCGCCTGTCTCATACCGTCTGTCTCAGACCGTCTGTCTCATACCGTCTGTCTCAGACCACCTATCTCAGACCGCCTGTCTCAGACCGTCTGTCTCGGACCGTATGTCTCAGACCGTCGGTCTCGGACCTCCTGTCTCAGACCGTCCGTCTCAAACCGTCTGTCTCAGTCCGTCTGTCTCGGACCACCTGTCTCATACCGTCTGTCTGAGACCGTCTGTCTCATACCGTCTGTCTTAGACCGTCTGTCTCAGACCGTCTGTCTCAGACCGTCTGTCTCAGACCGTCTGTCTCAGAACGTCTGTCTCAGACCGTGTCTCAAACCGTCTGTCTCAGTCCGTCTGTCTCGGACCACCTGTCTCATACCGTCTGTCTGAGACCGTCTGTCTCATACCGTCTGTCTCAGACCATCTGTCTCAGACCGTCTGTCTCAGACCGTCTGTCTCAGACCGTCTGTCTCACACCGTCTGTCTCCGTTCGTCTGTCTCAGACCGACTGTCTCAGACCGTCTGTCTCAGACCGTCTGTCTCAGACCGTCTGTCTCGGACCGTCTGTCTCGGACCGTCTGTCTCGGACCGTCTGTCTTAGACCGTCGGTCTCGGGCCGTCTGTCTCAGTCCGTCTGTCTCCGTCCGTCTGTCTCGGACCTCCTGTCTCAGACCGTCCGTCTCAAACCGTCTGTCTCAGTCCGTCTGTCTCGGACCACCTGCCTCATACCGTCTGTCTGAGACCGTCTGTCTCATACCGTCTGTCTCAGACCGTCTGTCTCAGTCCGTCTGTCTCAGACCGTCTGTCTCAGACCGTCTGTCTCAGACCGTCTGTCGCAGTCCGTCTGTCTCAGACCGTCTGTCTCGGACCGTCTGACTCAGACACTCTGTCTCGATCCGTCTGTCTCAGTCCGTCTGTCTCAGACCGACTGTCTCAGACCGTCTGTCTCAAACCGTCTGTCTCAGACCGTCTGTCTCTGGCCGTCTGTCTCAGTCCGTCTGTCTCAGACCCTCTGTCTCGATCCGTCTGTGTCATACCGTCTGTCTCAGGCCGCCTGTCTCAGACAGTCTGTCTCAGACCGTCTGTCTCGGACCGTCTGACTCAGACACTCTGTCTCGATCCGTCTGTCTCAGTCCGTCTGTCTCCGTCCGTCTGTCTCGGACCTCCTGTCTCAGACCGTCCGTCTCAAACCGTCTGTCTCAGTCCGTCTGTCTCGGACCACCTGTCTCAGACCGTCTGTCTCAGGCCGTCTGTCTCAGACCGTCTGTCTCAGACCGTGTCTCAGACCGTCTGTCTCAGTCCGTCTGTCTCAGACACTCTGTCTCGATCCGTCTGTCTCAGTCCGTCTGTCTCAGACCGTCTGTCTCGGACCACCTGTCTCAGACCGCCTGTCTCAGACCGTCTGTCTCAGACCGTCTGTCTCAGTCCGTCTGTCTCAGACACTCTGTCTCGATCCGTCTGTCTCAGTCCGTCTGTCTCAGACCGTCTGTCTCAGACCGTCTGTCCCGATCCGCCTGTCTCATACCGTCTGTCTCAGACCGTCTGTCTCTGACCGTCTGTCTCAGGCCGTCTGTCTCAGACCGTCTGTCTCGGGCCGTCTATCTCAGTCCGTCTGTCTCCGCCCGTCTGTCTCGGACCACCTGTCTCAGACCGTCTGTCTCAAACCGTCAGTCTCAGACCGTCTGTCTCAGACCGTCTGTCACAGACCGTCTGTCTCAGACACTCTGTCTCGATCCGTCTGTCTCAGTCCGTCTGTCTCCGTCCGTCTGTCTCGGACCACCTGTCTCAGACCGTCTGTCTCAAACCGTCAGTCTCAGACCGTCTGTCTCGGACCACCTGTCTCAGACAGTCTGTCTCAAACCGTCAGTCTCAGACCGTCTGTCTCAGGCCGTCTGTCTCAGTCCGCCTGTCTCAGACCGTCTGTCTCGATCCGTCTGTCTCATACCGTCTGTCTCAGACCGTCTGTCTCAGGCCGTCTGTCTCCGACCGTCTGTCTCAGGCCGTCTGTCTCAGACCGTCTGTCTCAGACCGCGTGTCTCAGACCGCCTGCCTCAGACCGCCTGTCTCAGACCGCCTGTCTCAGACAGTCTGTCTCAGACCGTCTGTCTCGGACCGTCTGTCTCGGACCGTCTGTCTCGGACCGTCTGTCTCAGACCGTCGGTCTCGGGCCGTCTATCTCAGTCCGTCTGTCTCCGCCCGTCTGTCTCGGACCACCTGTCTCAGACCGTCTGTCTCAAACCGTCAGTCTCAGACCGTCTGTCTCAGGCCGTCTGTCTCAGTCCGCCTGTCTCAGACCGTCTGTCTCGATCCGTCTGTCTCATACCGTCTGTCTCAGACCGTCTGTCTCAAACCGTCTGTCTGAGACCGTCTGTCTCAGACCCTCTGTCTCGATCCGTGTGTCTCATACCGTCTGTCGCATACCGTCTGTCTCAGACCGTCTGTCTCAGACCGCCTGTCTCAGACCGCCTGTCTCAGACCGTCTGTCTCAGACCCTCTGCCTCGATCCGTCTGTCTCATACCGTCTGTCTCAGACCGTCTGTCTGAGACCGTCTGTCTGAGACCGTCTGTCTCCGACCATCAGTCTCAGACCGCGTGTCTCAGACCGCCTGCATCAGACCGCATGTCTCAGACCGCCTGTCTTAGACAGTCTGTCTCAGACCGTCTGTCTCGGACCGTCTGTCTCAGACCGTCGGTCTCGGGCCGTCTGTCTCGGACCACCTGTCTCAGACCGCGTGCCTCAGACCGCCGGTCTCAGACCGCCTGTCTCAGACCGCCTGTCTCAGACCGTCTGTCTCAGACCGTCTGTCTCAGACCGTCTGTCGCAGACCGTCTGTCTCGGGCCGTCTATCTCAGTCCGTCGGTCTCGGGCCGTATGTCTCGGACCACCTGTCTCAGACCGCGTGCCTCAGACCGCCGGTCTCAGACCGCCTGTCTCAGACCGCCTGTCTCAGACCGTCTGTCTCAGACCGTCTGTCTCAGACCGCCTGTCTCAGACCGTCTGTCTCAGACCCTCTGTCTCGATCCGTCTGTCTCATACCGTCTGTCTCAGACCGTCTGTCTCAGACCGTCTGTCTCAGACCGTCTGTCTCAGACCCTCTGTCTCGATATGTCTGTCTCATACCGTCTGTCTCAGACCGTCTGTCTCAGACCGCCTGTCTCAGACCGCCTGTCTCAGACCGCCTGTCTCAGACCGCCTGTCACAGACAGTCTGTCTCAGACCGTCTGGCTCGGACCGTCGGTCTCGGGCCGTCTGTCTCAGTCCGTCTATCTCCGTTCGTCTGTCTCAGACCGACTGTCTCAGACCGTCTGTCTCAAACCGTCTGTCTCAGATCGTCTGTCTCAGGCCGTCTGTCTCAGTCCGTCTGTCTCAGACCCTCTGTCTCGATCCGTCTGTCTCATACCGTCTGTCTCAGACCGCCTGTCTCAGACAGTCTGTCTCAGACCGTCTGTCTCGGACCGTCTGTCTCAGACCGTCGGTCTCGGGCCGTCTGTCTCAGTCCGTCTGTCTCCGTCCGTCTGTCTCGGACCTCCTGTCTCAGTCCGTCTTCTCGGACCACCTGTCTTATACCGTCTGTCTGAGACCGTCTGTCTCATACCGTCTGTCTCAGACCGTCTGTCTCAGACCGTGTCTCAGACCGTCTGTCTCAGTCCGTCTGACTCAGACACTCTGTCTCGATCCGTCTGTCTCAGTCCGTCTGTCTCCGTCCGTCTGTCTCGGACCTCCTGTCTCAGACCGTCCGTCTCAAACCGTCTGTCTCAGTCCGTCTGTCTCGGACCACCTGTCTCAGACCGTCTGTCTCAGACCGTCTGTCTCAGACCGTCTGTCTCAGACCGTGTCTCAGACCGTCTGTCTCCGTCCGTCTGTCTCGGACCTCCTGTCTCAGACCGTCCGTCTCAAACCGTCTGTCTCAGTCCGTCTGTCTCGGACCACCTGCCTCATACCGTCTGTCTGAGACCGTCTGTCTCATACCGTCTGTCTCAGACCGTCTGTCTCAGACCGTGTCTCAGACCGTCTGTCTCAGTCCGTCTATCTCAGACACTCTGTCTCGATCCGTCTGTCTCAGTCCGTCTGTCTCAGACACTCTGTCTCGATCCGTCTGTCTCAGTCCGTCTGTCTCAGACCGTCTGTCTCAGACCGTCTGTCGCAGTCCGTCTGTCTCAGGCCGTCTGTCTCAGACCATCTGTCTCAGACCGTCTGTCTCAGACCGTCTGTCTCAGGCCGTCTGTCTCCGTTCGTCTGTCTCAGACCGACCGTCTCAGACCGTCTGTCTCGGACCACCTGTCTCAGACCGCCTGTCTCAGACCGTCTGTCTCAGACCGTCGGTCCCGATCCGCCTGTCTCATACCGTCTGTCTCAGACCGTCTGTCTCTGACCGTCTGTCTCGATCCGTCTGTCTCATACCGTCTGTCTGAGACCGTCTGTCTCAGAACATCAGCCTCAGACCGCGTGTCTCAGACCGCCTGCCTCAGACCGCCTGTCTCAGACCGCCTGTCTCAGACAGTCTGTCTCAGACCGTCTGTCTCAGACCGTCTGTCTCAGACCGTCTGTCTCGGGCCGTCTGTCTCAGTCCATCTGTCTCAGACCGTCTGTCTCAGACCGTCTGTCTCAGGCCGTCTGTCTCAGGCCGTCTGTCTCAGACCGTCTGTCTCAGGCCGTCTGTCTCCGACCGTCTGTCTCAGGCCGTCTGTCTCAGACCGTCTGTCTCAGACCGCGTGTCTCAGACCGCCTGCCTCAGACCGCCTGTCTCAGACCGTCGGTCTCGGACCTCCTGTCTCAGACCGTCTGTCTCAGACCCTCTGTCTCGATCCGTCTGTCTCATACCGTCTGTCTCAGACCGTCGGTCTCGGACCTCCTGTCTCAGACCGTCCGTCTCAAACCGTCTGTCTCAGTCCGTCTGTCTCGGACCACCTGTCTCATACCGTCTGTCTGAGACCGTCTGTCTCATACCGTCTGTCTTAGACCGTCTGTCTCAGACCGTCTGTCTCAGACCGTCTGTCTCAGACCGTCTGTCTCAGAACGTCTGTCTCAGACCGTGTCTCAAACCGTCTGTCTCAGTCCGTCTGTCTCGGACCACCTGTCTCATACCGTCTGTCTGAGACCGTCTGTCTCATACCGTCTGTCTCAGACCATCTGTCTCAGACCGTCTGTCTCAGACCGTCTGTCTCAGACCGTCTGTCTCAGACCGTCTGTCTCACACCGTCTGTCTCCGTTCGTCTGTCTCAGACCGACTGTCTCAGACCGTCTGTCTCAGACCGTCTGTCTCAGACCGTCTGTCTCGGACCGTCTGTCTCGGACCGTCTGTCTCGGACCGTCTGTCTTAGACCGTCGGTCTCGGGCCGTCTGTCTCAGTCCGTCTGTCTCCGTCCGTCTGTCTCGGACCTCCTGTCTCAGACCGTCCGTCTCAAACCGTCTGTCTCAGTCCGTCTGTCTCGGACCACCTGCCTCATACCGTCTGTCTGAGACCGTCTGTCTCATACCGTCTGTCTCAGACCGTCTGTCTCAGTCCGTCTGTCTCAGACCGTCGGTCTCGGACCTCCTGTCTCAGACCGTCCGTCTCAAACCGTCTGTCTCAGTCCGTCTGTCTCGGACCACCTGTCTCATACCGTCTGTCTGAGACCGTCTGTCTCATACCGTCTGTCTTAGACCGTCTGTCTCAGACCGTCTGTCTCAGACCGTCTGTCTCAGACCGTCTGTCTCAGAACGTCTGTCTCAGACCGTGTCTCAAACCGTCTGTCTCAGTCCGTCTGTCTCGGACCACCTGTCTCATACCGTCTGTCTCAGACCGCCTGTCTCAGACCGTCTGTCTCAGACCGTCGGTCCCGATCCGCCTGTCTCATACCGTCTGTCTCAGACCGTCTGTCTCTGACCGTCTGTCTCGATCCGTCTGTCTCATACCGTCTGTCTGAGACCGTCTGTCTCAGAACATCAGCCTCAGACCGCGTGTCTCAGACCGCCTGCCTCAGACCGCCTGTCTCAGACCGCCTGTCTCAGACAGTCTGTCTCAGACCGTCTGTCTCAGACCGTCTGTCTCAGACCGTCTGTCTCGGGCCGTCTGTCTCAGTCCATCTGTCTCAGACCGTCTGTCTCAGACCGTCTGTCTCAGGCCGTCTGTCTCAGGCCGTCTGTCTCAGACCGTCTGTCTCAGGCCGTCTGTCTCCGACCGTCTGTCTCAGGCCGTCTGTCTCAGACCGTCTGTCTCAGACCGCGTGTCTCAGACCGCCTGCCTCAGACCGCCTGTCTCAGACCGTCGGTCTCGGACCTCCTGTCTCAGACCGTCTGTCTCAGACCCTCTGTCTCGATCCGTCTGTCTCATACCGTCTGTCTCAGACCGTCGGTCTCGGACCTCCTGTCTCAGACCGTCCGTCTCAAACCGTCTGTCTCAGTCCGTCTGTCTCGGACCACCTGTCCCATACCGTCTGTCTGAGACCGTCTGTCTCATACCGTCTGTCTTAGACCGTCTGTCTCAGACCGTCTGTCTCAGACCGTCTGTCTCAGACCGTCTGTCTCAGAACGTCTGTCTCAGACCGTGTCTCAAACCGTCTGTCTCAGTCCGTCTGTCTCGGACCACCTGTCTCATACCGTCTGTCTGAGACCGTCTGTCTCATACCGTCTGTCTCAGACCATCTGTCTCAGACCGTCTGTCTCAGACCGTCTGTCTCAGACCGTCTGTCTCAGACCGTCTGTCTCACACCGTCTGTCTCCGTTCGTCTGTCTCAGACCGACTGTCTCAGACCGTCTGTCTCAGACCGTCTGTCTCAGACCGTCTGTCTCGGACCGTCTGTCTCGGACCGTCTGTGTCGGACCGTCTGTCTTAGACCGTCGGTCTCGGGCCGTCTGTCTCAGTCCGTCTGTCTCCGTCCGTCTGTCTCGGACCTCCTGTCTCAGACCGTCCGTCTCAAACCGTCTGTCTCAGTCCGTCTGTCTCGGACCACCTGCCTCATACCGTCTGTCTGAGACCGTCTGTCTCATACCGTCTGTCTCAGACCGTCTGTCTCAGTCCGTCTGTCTCAGACCGTCGGTCTCGGACCTCCTGTCTCAGACCGTCCGTCTCAAACCGTCTGTCTCAGTCCGTCTGTCTCGGACCACCTGTCTCATACCGTCTGTCTGAGACCGTCTGTCTCATACCGTCTGTCTTAGACCGTCTGTCTCAGACCGTCTGTCTCAGACCGTCTGTCTCAGACCGTCTGTCTCAGAACGTCTGTCTCAGACCGTCCGTCTCAAACCGTCTGTCTCAGTCCGTCTGTCTCGGACCACCTGTCTCATACCGTCTGTCTGAGACCGTCTGTCTCATACCGTCTGTCTCAGACCATCTGTCTCAGACCGTCTGTCTCAGACCGTCTGTCTCAGACCGTCTGTCTCACACCGTCTGTCTCCGTTCGTCTGTCTCAGACCGACTGTCTCAGACCGTCTGTCTCAGACCGTCTGTCTCAGACCGTCTGTCTCGGACCGTCTGTCTCGGACCGTCTGTCTCGGACCGTCTGTCTTAGACCGTCGGTCTCGGGCCGTCTGTCTCAGTCCGTCTGTCTCCGTCCGTCTGTCTCGGACCTCCTGTCTCAGACCGTCCGTCTCAAACCGTCTGTCTCAGTCCGTCTGTCTCGGACCACCTGCCTCATACCGTCTGTCTGAGACCGTCTGTCTCATACCGTCTGTCTCAGACCGTCTGTCTCAGTCCGTCTGTCTCAGACCGTCTGTCTCAGACCGTCTGTCTCAGACCGTCTGTCGCAGTCCGTCTGTCTCAGACCGTCTGTCTCGGACCGTCTGACTCAGACACTCTGTCTCGATCAGTCTGTCTCAGTCCGTCTGTCTCAGACCGACTGTCTCAGACCGTCTGTCTCAAACCGTCTGTCTCAGACCGTCTGTCTCTGGCCGTCTGTCTCAGTCCGTCTGTCTCAGACCCTCTGTCTCGATCCGTCTGTCTCATACCGTCTGTCTCAGGCCGCCTGTCTCAGACAGTCTGTCTCAGACCGTCTGTCTCGGACCGTCTGACTCAGACACTCTGTCTCGATCCGTCTGTCTCAGTCCGTCTGTCTCCGTCCGTCTGTCTCGGACCTCCTGTCTCAGACCGTCCGTCTCAAACCGTCTGTCTCAGTCCGTCTGTCTCGGACCACCTGTCTCAGACCGTCTGTCTCAGGCCGTCTGTCTCAGACCGTCTGTCTCAGACCGTGTCTCAGACCGTCTGTCTCAGTCCGTCTGTCTCAGACACTCTGTCTCGATCCGTCTGTCTCAGTCCGTCTGTCTCAGACCGTCTGTCTCAGACCGTCTGTCGCAGTCCGTCTGTCTCAGACCGTCTGTCTCAGACCATCTGTCTCAGACCATCTGTCTCAGACCGTCTGTCTCAGACCGTCTGTCTCAGGCCGTCTGTGTCAGTCCGTCTGTCTCAGACCCTCTGTCTCGATCCGTCTGTCTCATACCGTCTGTCTCAGACCGTGTCTCAGACCGTCTGTCACAGACCGTCTGTCTCAGACACTCTGTCTCGATCCGTCTGTCTCAGTCCGTCTGTCTCAGACCGTCTGTCTCAGACCGTCTGTCGCAGTCCGTCTGTCTCAGACCGTCTGTCTCGGACCACCTGTCTCAGACCGCCTGTCTCAGACCGTCTGTCTCAGACCGTCTGTCCCGATCCGCCTGTCTCATACCGTCTGTCTCAGACCGTCTGTCTCTGACCGTCTGTCTCAGGCCGTCTGTCTCAGACCGTCTGTCTCGGGCCGTCTATCTCACTCCGTCTGTCTCAGACCCTCTGTCTCGATCCGTCTGTCTCATACCGTCTGTCTCAGACCGTGTCTCAGACCGTCTGTCTCAGTCCGTCTGTCTCAGACACTCTGTCTCGATCCGTCTGTCTCAGTCCGTCTGTCTCCGTCCGTCTGTCTCGGACCACCTGTCTCAGACCGTCTGTCTCAAACCGTCAGTCTCAGACCGTCTGTCTCGGACCACCTGTCTCAGACAGTCTGTCTCAAACCGTCAGTCTCAGACCGTCTGTCTCAGGCCGTCTGTCTCAGTCCGCCTGTCTCAGACCGTCTGTCTCGATCCGTCTGTCTCATACCGTCTGTCTCAGACCGTCTGTCTCAGGCCGTCTGTCTCCGACCGTCTGTCTCAGGCCGTCTGTCTCAGACCGTCTGTCTCAGACCGCGTGTCTCAGACCGCCTGCCTCAGACCGCCTGTCTCAGACCGCCTGTCTCAGACAGTCTGTCTCAGACCGTCTGTCTCGGACCGTCTGTCTCGGACCGTCTGTCTCGGACCGTCTGTCTCAGACCGTCGGTCTCGGGCCGTCTATCTCAGTCCGTCTGTCTCCGCCCGTCTGTCTCGGACCACCTGTCTCAGACCGTCTGTCTCAAACCGTCAGTCTCAGACCGTCTGTCTCAGGCCGTCTGTCTCAGTCCGCCTGTCTCAGACCGTCTGTCTCGATCCGTCTGTCTCATACCGTCTGTCTCAGACCGTCTGTCTCAAACCGTCTGTCTGAGACCGTCTGTCTCAGACCCTCTGTCTCGATCCGTGTGTCTCATACCGTCTGTCGCATACCGTCTGTCTCAGACCGTCTGTCTCAGACCGCCTGTCTCAGACCGCCTGTCTCAGACCGTCTGTCTCAGACCCTCTGCCTCGATCCGTCTGTCTCATACCGTCTGTCTCAGACCGTCTGTCTGAGACCGTCTGTCTGAGACCGTCTGTCTCCGACCATCAGTCTCAGACCGCGTGTCTCAGACCGCCTGCATCAGACCGCATGTCTCAGACCGCCTGTCTTAGACAGTCTGTCTCAGACCGTCTGTCTCGGACCGTCTGTCTCAGACCGTCGGTCTCGGGCCGTCTGTCTCGGACCACCTGTCTCAGACCGCGTGCCTCAGACCGCCGGTCTCAGACCGCCTGTCTCAGACCGCCTGTCTCAGACCGTCTGTCTCAGACCGTCTGTCTCAGACCGTCTCTCGCAGACCGTCTGTCTCGGGCCGTCTATCTCAGTCCGTCGGTCTCGGGCCGTCTGTCTCGGACCACCTGTCTCAGACCGCGTGCCTCAGACCGCCGGTCTCAGACCGCCTGTCTCAGACCGCCTGTCTCAGACCGTCTGTCTCAGACCGTCTGTCTCAGACCGCCTGTCTCAGACCGTCTGTCTCAGACCCTCTGTCTCGATCCGTCTGTCTCATACCGTCTGTCTCAGACCGTCTGTCTCAGACCGTCTGTCTCAGACCGTCTGTCTCAGACCCTCTGTCTCGATATGTCTGTCTCATACCGTCTGTCTCAGACCGTCTGTCTCAGACCGCCTGTCTCAGACCGCCTGTCTCAGACCGCCTGTCTCAGACCGCCTGTCACAGACAGTCTGTCTCAGACCGTCTGGCTCGGACCGTCGGTCTCGGGCCGTCTGTCTCAGTCCGTCTGTCTCCGTTCGTCTGTCTCAGACCGACTGTCTCAGACCGTCTGTCTCAAACCGTCTGTCTCAGATCGTCTGTCTCAGGCCGTCTGTCTCAGTCCGTCTGTCTCAGACCCTCTGTCTCGATCCGTCTGTCTCATACCGTCTGTCTCAGACCGCCTGTCTCAGACAGTCTGTCTCAGACCGTCTGTCTCGGACCGTCTGTCTCAGACCGTCGGTCTCGGGCCGTCTGTCTCAGTCCGTCTGTCTCCGTCCGTCTGTCTCGGACCTCCTGTCTCAGTCCGTCTTCTCGGACCACCTGTCTTATACCGTCTGTCTGAGACCGTCTGTCTCATACCGTCTGTCTCAGACCGTCTGTCTCAGACCGTGTCTCAGACCGTCTGTCTCAGTCCGTCTGACTCAGACACTCTGTCTCGATCCGTCTGTCTCAGTCCGTCTGTCTCCGTCCGTCTGTCTCGGACCTCCTGTCTCAGACCGTCCGTCTCAAACCGTCTGTCTCAGTCCGTCTGTCTCGGACCACCTGTCTCAGACCGTCTGTCTCAGTCCGTCTGTCTCAGACCGTCTGTCTCAGACCGTGTCTCAGACCGTCTGTCTCCGTCCGTCTGTCTCGGACCTCCTGTCTCAGACCGTCCGTCTCAAACCGTCTGTCTCAGTCCGTCTGTCTCGGACCACCTGCCTCATACCGTCTGTCTGAGACCGTCTGTCTCATACCGTCTGTCTCAGACCGTCTGTCTCAGACCGTGTCTCAGACCGTCTGTCTCAGTCCGTCTATCTCAGACACTCTGTCTCGATCCGTCTGTCTCAGTCCGTCTGTCTCAGACACTCTGTCTCGATCCGTCTGTCTCAGTCCGTCTGTCTCAGACCGTCTGTCTCAGACCGTCTGTCGCAGTCCGTCTGTCTCAGGCCGTCTGTCTCAGACCATCTGTCTCAGACCGTCTGTCTCAGACCGTCTGTCTCAGGCCGTCTGTCTCCGTTCGTCTGTCTCAGACCGACCGTCTCAGACCGTCTGTCTCGGACCACCAGTCTCAGACCGCCTGTCTCAGACCGTCTGTCTCAGACCGTCGGTCCCGATCCGCCTGTCTCATACCGTCTGTCTCAGACCGTCTGTCTCTGACCGTCTGTCTCGATCCGTCTGTCTCATACCGTCTGTCTGAGACCGTCTGTCTCAGAACATCAGCCTCAGACCGCGTGTCTCAGACCGCCTGCCTCAGACCGCCTGTCTCAGACCGCCTGTCTCAGACAGTCTGTCTCAGACCGTCTGTCTCAGACCGTCTGTCTCAGACCGTCGGTCTCGGGCCGTCTGTCTCAGTCCGTCTGTCTCCGTCCGTCTGTCTCGGACCACCTGTCTCAGACCGTCTGTCTCAAACCGTCAGTCTCAGACCGTCTGTCTCAGACCGTCTGTCTCAGACCGTCTGTCTCAGACCGTCTGTCTCAGACCGTCTGTCTCGGGCCGTCTGTCTCAGTCCATCTGTCTCAGACCGTCTGTCTCAGACCGCCTGCCTCAGACCGCCTGTCTCAGACCGTCTGTCTCCGTCCGTCTGTCTCGGACCACCTGTCTCAGACCGTCTGTCTCAAACCGTCAGTCTCAGACCGTCTGTCTCGGACCACCTGTCTCAGACCGTCTGTCTCAAACCGTCAGTCTCAGACCGGCTGTCTCAGACCGTCTGTCTCAGACCGTCTGTCTCAGGCCGTCTGTCTCAGACCCTCTGTTTCGATCCGTCTGTCTCATACCGTCTGTCTGAGACCGTCTGTCTCAGAACATCAGTCTCAGACCGCGTGTCTCAGACCGCCTGCCTCAGACCGCCTGTCTCAGACAGTCTGTCTCAGACCGTCTGTCTCAGACCGTCTGTCTCAGACCGTCTGTCTCGGGCCGTCTGTCTCAGTCCATCGGTCTCAGACCGTCTGTCTCAGACCGTCTGTCTCAGGCCGTCTGTCTCAGGCCGTCTGTCTCAGACCGTCTGTCTCAGACCGTCTGTCTCAGGCCGTCTGTCTCAGACCCTCTGTCTCGATCCGTCTGTCTCATACCGTCTGTCTGAGACCGTCTGTCTCAGAACATCAGTCTCAGACCGCGTGTCTCAGACCGCCTGCCTCAGACCGCCTGTCTCAGACCGCCTGTCTCATACCGTCTGTCTCAGACCGTCTGTCTCATACCGTCTGTCTCAGACCACCTATCTCAGACCGCCTGTCTCAGACCGTCTGTCTCGGACCGTATGTCTCAGACCGTCGGTCTCGGACCTCCTGTCTCAGACCGTCCGTCTCAAACCGTCTGTCTCAGTCCGTCTGTCTCGGACCACCTGTCTCATACCGTCTGTCTGAGACCGTCTGTCTCATACCGTCTGTCTCAGACCATCTGTCTCAGACCGTCTGTCTCAGACCGTCTGTCTCAGACCGTCTGTCTCACACCGTCTGTCTCCGTTCGTCTGTCTCAGACCGACTGTCTCAGACCGTCTGTCTCAGACCGTCTGTCTCAGACCGTCTGTCTCGGACCGTCTGTCTCGGACCGTCTGTCTCGGACCGTCTGTCTTAGACCGTCGGTCTCGGGCCGTCTGTCTCAGTCCGTCTGTCTCCGTCCGTCTGTCTCGGACCTCCTGTCTCAGACCGTCCGTCTCAAACCGTCTGTCTCAGTCCGTCTGTCTCGGACCACCTGCCTCATACCGTCTGTCTGAGACCGTCTGTCTCATACCGTCTGTCTCAGACCGTCTGTCTCAGACCGTCTGTCTCAGACCGGGTCTCAGACCGTCTGTCTCAGTCCGTCTGTCTCAGACACTCTGTCTCGATCCGTCTGTCTCAGTCCGTCTGTCTCAGACCGTCTGTCTCAGACCGTGTGTCTCAGACCGTCTGTCGCAGTCCGTCTGTCTCAGGCCGTCTGTCTCAGACCATCTGTCTCAGACCGTCTGTCTCAGACCGTCTGTCTCAGGCCGTCTGTCTCCGTTCGTCTGTCTCAGACCGACTGTCTCAGACCGTCTGTCTCAGACCGTCTGTCTCCGACCGTCTGTCTCAGGCCGTCTGTCTCAGACCGTCTGTCTCAGACCGCGTGTCTCAGACCGCCTGCCTCAGACCGCCTGTCTCAGACCGCCTGTCTCAGACAGTCTGTCTCAGACCGTCTGTCTCGGACCGTCTGTCTCGGACCGTCTGTCTCAGACCGTCGGTCTCGGGCCGTCTGTCTCAGTCCGTCTGTCTCCGTCCGTCTGTCTCGGACCACCTGTCTCAGACCGTCTGTCTCAAACCGTCAGTCTCAGACCGTCTGTCTCGGACCACCTGTCTCAGACCGTCTGTCTCAAACCGTCAGTCTCATACCGGCTGTCTCAGACCGTCTGTCTCAGACCGTCTGTCTCAGGCCGTCTGTCTCAGACCCTCTGTCTCGATCCGTCTGTCTCATACCGTCTGTCTGAGACCGTCTGTCTCAGAACATCAGTCTCAGACCGCGTGTCTCAGACCGCCTGCCTCAGACCGCCTGTCTCAGACCGCCTGTCTCTGGCCGTCTGTCTCAGACCGTCTGTCTCAGACCGTCTGTCTCAGGCCGTCTGTCTCAGACCCTCTGTCTCGATCCGTCTGTCTCATACCGTCTGTCTGAGACCGTCTGTCTCAGAACATCAGTCTCAGACCGCGTGTCTCAGACCGCCTGCCTCAGACCGCCTGTCTCAGACCGCCTGTCTCATACCGTCTGTCTCAGACCGTCTGTCTCATACCGTCTGTCTCAGACCACCTATCTCAGACCGCCTGTCTCAGACCGTCTGTCTCATACCGTCTGTCTCAGACCGTCGGTCTCGGACCTCCTGTCTCAGACCGTCCGTCTCAAACCGTCTGTCTCAGTCCGTCTGTCTCGGACCACCTGTCTCATACCGTCTGTCTGAGACCGTCTGTCTCATACCGTCTGTCTTAGACCGTCTGTCTCAGACCGTCTGTCTCAGACCGTCTGTCTCAGACCGTCTGTCTCAGAACGTCTGTCTCAGACCGTGTCTCAAACCGTCTGTCTCAGTCCGTCTGTCTCGGACCACCTGTCTCATACCGTCTGTCTGAGACCGTCTGTCTCATACCGTCTGTCTCAGACCATCTGTCTCAGACCGTCTGTCTCAGACCGTCTGTCTCAGACCGTCTGTCTCACACCGTCTGTCTCCGTTCGTCTGTCTCAGACCGACTGTCTCAGACCGTCTGTCTCAGACCGTCTGTCTCAGACCGTCTGTCTCGGACCGTCTGTCTCGGACCGTCTGTCTCGGACCGTCTGTCTTAGACCGTCGGTCTCGGGCCGTCTGTCTCAGTCCGTCTGTCTCCGTCCGTCTGTCTCGGACCTCCTGTCTCAGACCGTCCGTCTCAAACCGTCTGTCTCAGTCCGTCTGTCTCGGACCACCTGCCTCATACCGTCTGTCTGAGACCGTCTGTCTCATACCGTCTGTCTCAGACCGTCTGTCTCAGTCCGTCTGTCTCAGACCGTCTGTCTCAGACCGTCTGTCTCAGACCGTCTGTCGCAGTCCGTCTGTCTCAGACCGTCTGTCTCGGACCGTCTGACTCAGACACTCTGTCTCGATCCGTCTGTCTCAGTCCGTCTGTCTCAGACCGACTGTCTCAGACCGTCTGTCTCAAACCGTCTGTCTCAGACCGTCTGTCTCTGGCCGTCTGTCTCAGTCCGTCTGTCTCAGACCCTCTGTCTCGATCCGTCTGTCTCATACCGTCTGTCTCAGGCCGCCTGTCTCAGACAGTCTGTCTCAGACCGTCTGTCTCGGACCGTCTGACTCAGACACTCTGTCTCGATCCGTCTGTCTCAGTCCGTCTGTCTCCGTCCGTCTGTCTCGGACCTCCTGTCTCAGACCGTCCGTCTCAAACCGTCTGTCTCAGTCCGTCTGTCTCGGACCACCTGTCTCAGACCGTCTGTCTCAGGCCGTCTGTCTCAGACCGTCTGTCTCAGACCGTGTCTCAGACCGTCTGTCTCAGTCCGTCTGTCTCAGACACTCTGTCTCGATCCGTCTGTCTCAGTCCGTCTGTCTCAGACCGTCTGTCTCAGACCGTCTGTCGCAGTCCGTCTGTCTCAGACCGTCTGTCTCAGACCATCTGTCTCAGACCATCTGTCTCAGACCGTCTGTCTCAGACCGTCTGTCTCAGGCCGTCTGTGTCAGTCCGTCTGTGTCAGTCCGTCTGTCTCAGACCCTCTGTCTCGATCCGTCTGTCTCATACCGTCTGTCTCAGACCGTGTCTCAGACCGTCTGTCACAGACCGTCTGTCTCAGACACTCTGTCTCGATCCGTCTGTCTCAGTCCGTCTGTCTCAGACCGTCTGTCTCAGACCGTCTGTCGCAGTCCGTCTGTCTCAGACCGTCTGTCTCGGACCACCTGTCTCAGACCGCCTGTCTCAAACCGTCTGTCTCAGACCGTCTGTCCCGATCCGCCTGTCTCATACCGTCTGTCTCAGACCGTCTGTCTCTGACCGTCTGTCTCAGGCCGTCTGTCTCAGACCGTCTGTCTCGGGCCGTCTATCTCACTCCGTCTGTCTCAGACCCTCTGTCTCGATCCGTCTGTCTCATACCGTCTGTCTCAGACCGTGTCTCAGACCGTCTGTCTCAGTCCGTCTGTCTCAGACACTCTGTCTCGATCCGTCTGTCTCAGTCCGTCTGTCTCCGTCCGTCTGTCTCGGACCACCTGTCTCAGACCGTCTGTCTCAAACCGTCAGTCTCAGACCGTCTGTCTCGGACCACCTGTCTCAGACAGTCTGTCTCAAACCGTCAGTCTCAGACCGTCTGTCTCAGGCCGTCTGTCTCAGTCCGCCTGTCTCAGACCGTCTGTCTCGATCCGTCTGTCTCATACCGTCTGTCTCAGACCGTCTGTCTCAGGCCGTCTGTCTCCGACCGTCTGTCTCAGGCCGTCTGTCTCAGACCGTCTGTCTCAGACCGCGTGTCTCAGACCGCCTGCCTCAGACCGCCTGTCTCAGACCGCCTGTCTCAGACAGTCTGTCTCAGACCGTCTGTCTCGGACCGTCTGTCTCGGACCGTCTGTCTCGGACCGTCTGTCTCAGACCGTCGGTCTCGGGCCGTCTATCTCAGTCCGTCTGTCTCCGCCCGTCTGTCTCGGACCACCTGTCTCAGACCGTCTGTCTCAAACCGTCAGTCTCAGACCGTCTGTCTCAGGCCGTCTGTCTCAGTCCGCCTGTCTCAGACCGTCTGTCTCGATCCGTCTGTCTCATACCGTCTGTCTCAGACCGTCTGTCTCAAACCGTCTGTCTGAGACCGTCTGTCTCAGACCCTCTGTCTCGATCCGTGTGTCTCATACCGTCTGTCGCATACCGTCTGTCTCAGACCGTCTGTCTCAGACCGCCTGTCTCAGACCGCCTGTCTCAGACCGTCTGTCTCAGACCCTCTGCCTCGATCCGTCTGTCTCATACCGTCTGTCTCAGACCGTCTGTCTGAGACCGTCTGTCTGAGACCGTCTGTCTCCGACCATCAGTCTCAGACCGCGTGTCTCAGACCGCCTGCATCAGACCGCATGTCTCAGACCGCCTGTCTTAGACAGTCTGTCTCAGACCGTCTGTCTCGGACCGTCTGTCTCAGACCGTCGGTCTCGGGCCGTCTGTCTCGGACCACCTGTCTCAGACCGCGTGCCTCAGACCGCCGGTCTCAGACCGCCTGTCTCAGACCGCCTGTCTCAGACCGTCTGTCTCAGACCGTCTGTCTCAGACCGTCTGTCGCAGACCGTCTGTCTCGGGCCGTCTATCTCAGTCCGTCGGTCTCGGGCCGTCTGTCTCGGGCCGTCTGTCTCGGACCACCTGTCTCAGACCGCGTGCCTCAGACCGCCGGTCTCAGACCGCCTGTCTCAGACCGCCTGTCTCAGACCGTCTGTCTCAGACCGTCTGTCTCAGACCGCCTGTCTCAGACCGTCTGTCTCAGACCCTCTGTCTCGATCCGTCTGTCTCATACCGTCTGTCTCAGACCGTCTGTCTCAGACCGTCTGTCTCAGACCGTCTGTCTCAGACCCTCTGTCTCGATATGTCTGTCTCATACCGTCTGTCTCAGACCGTCTGTCTCAGACCGCCTGTCTCAGACCGCCTGTCTCAGACCGCCTGTCTCAGACCGCCTGTCACAGACAGTCTGTCTCAGACCGTCTGGCTCGGACCGTCGGTCTCGGGCCGTCTGTCTCAGTCCGTCTGTCTCCGTTCGTCTGTCTCAGACCGACTGTCTCAGACCGTCTGTCTCAAACCGTCTGTCTCAGATCGTCTGTCTCAGGCCGTCTGTCTCAGTCCGTCTGTCTCAGACCCTCTGTCTCGATCCGTCTGTCTCATACCGTCTGTCTCAGACCGCCTGTCTCAGACAGTCTGTCTCAGACCGTCTGTCTCGGACCGTCTGTCTCAGACCGTCGGTCTCGGGCCGTCTGTCTCAGTCCGTCTGTCTCCGTCCGTCTGTCTCGGACCTCCTGTCTCAGTCCGTCTTCTCGGACCACCTGTCTTATACCGTCTGTCTGAGACCGTCTGTCTCATACCGTCTGTCTCAGACCGTCTGTCTCAGACCGTGTCTCAGACCGTCTGTCTCAGTCCGTCTGACTCAGACACTCTGTCTCGATCCGTCTGTCTCAGTCCGTCTGTCTCCGTCCGTCTGTCTCGGACCTCCTGTCTCAGACCGTCCGTCTCAAACCGTCTGTCTCAGTCCGTCTGTCTCGGACCACCTGTCTCAGACCGTCTGTCTCAGTCCGTCTGTCTCAGACCGTCTGTCTCAGACCGTGTCTCAGACCGTCTGTCTCCGTCCGTCTGTCTCGGACCTCCTGTCTCAGACCGTCCGTCTCAAACCGTCTGTCTCAGACCGTCTGTCTCAGACCGTGTCTCAGACCGTCTGTCTCAGTCCGTCTATCTCAGACACTCTGTCTCGATCCGTCTGTCTCAGTCCGTCTGTCTCAGACACTCTGTCTCGATCCGTCTGTCTCAGTCCGTCGGTCTCGATCCGTCTGTCTCAGTCCGTCTGTCTCCGTCCGTCTGTCTCGGACCTCCTGTCTCAGACCGTCCGTCTCAAACCGTCTGTCTCAGTCCGTCTGTCTCGGACCACCTGTCTCAGACCGTCTGTCTCAGTCCGTCGGTCTCGGGCCGTCTGTCTCAGTCCGTCTGTCTCCGTCCGTCTGTCTCGGACCTCCTGTCTCAGTCCGTCTTCTCGGACCACCTGTCTTATACCGTCTGTCTGAGACCGTCTGTCTCATACCGTCTGTCTCAGACCGTCTGTCTCATACCGTCTGTCTCAGACCGTCTGTCTCAGACCGTGTCTCAGACCGTCTGTCTCAGTCCGTCTATCTCAGACACTCTGTCTCGATCCGTCTGTCTCAGTCCGTCTGTCTCAGACACTCTGTCTCGATCCGTCTGTCTCAGTCCGTCTGTCTCAGACCGTCTGTCTCAGACCGTCTGTCGCAGTCCGTCTGTCTCAGGCCGTCTGTCTCAGACCATCTGTCTCAGACCGTCTGTCTCAGACCGTCTGTCTCAGGCCGTCTGTCTCCGTTCGTCTGTCTCAGACCGACCGTCTCAGACCGTCTGTCTCGGACCACCAGTCTCAGACCGCCTGTCTCAGACCGTCTGTCTCAGACCGTCGGTCCCGATCCGCCTGTCTCATACCGTCTGTCTCAGACCGTCTGTCTCTGACCGTCTGTCTCGATCCGTCTGTCTCATACCGTCTGTCTGAGACCGTCTGTCTCAGAACATCAGCCTCAGACCGCGTGTCTCAGACCGCCTGCCTCAGACCGCCTGTCTCAGACCGCCTGTCTCAGACAGTCTGTCTCAGACCGTCTGTCTCAGTCCGTCTGTCTCAGACCGTCTGTCTCGGGCCGTCTGTCTCAGTCCATCTGTCTCAGACCGTCTGTCTCAGACCGTCTGTCTCAGGCCGTCTGTCTCAGGCCGTCTGTCTCAGACCGTCTGTCTCAGGCCGTCTGTCTCCGACCGTCTGTCTCAGGCCGTCTGTCTCAGACCGTCTGTCTCAGACCGCGTGTCTCAGACCGCCTGCCTCAGACCGCCTGTCTCAGACAGTCTGTCTCAGACCGTCTGTCTCGGACCGTCTGTCTCGGACCGTCTGTCTCAGACCGTCGGTCTCGGGCCGTCTGTCTCAGTCCGTCTGTCTCCGTCCGTCTGTCTCGGACCACCTGTCTCAGACCGCCTGTCTCAGACCGTCTGTCTCCGTCCGTCTGTCTCGGACCACCTGTCTCAGACCGTCTGTCTCAAACCGTCAGTCTCAGACCGTCTGTCTCGGACCACCTGTCTCAGACCGTCTGTCTCAAACCGTCAGTCTCAGACCGGCTGTCTCAGACCGTCTGTCTCAGACCGTCTGTCTCAGGCCGTCTGTCTCAGACCCTCTGTCTCGATCCGTCTGTCTCATACCGTCTGTCTGAGACCGTCTGTCTCAGAACATCAGTCTCAGACCGCGTGTCTCAGACCGCCTGCCTCAGACCGCCTGTCTCAGACCGCCTGTCTCAGACAGTCTGTCTCAGACCGTCTGTCTCAGACCGTCTGTCTCAGACCGTCTGTCTCGGGCCGTCTGTCTCAGTCCATCGGTCTCAGACCGTCTGTCTCAGACCGTCTGTCTCAGGCCGTCTGTCTCAGGCCGTCTGTCTCAGACCGTCTGTCTCAGACCGTCTGTCTCAGGCCGTCTGTCTCAGACCCTCTGTCTCGATCCGTCTGTCTCATACCGTCTGTCTGAGACCGTCTGTCTCAGAACATCAGTCTCAGACCGCGTGTCTCAGACCGCCTGCCTCAGACCGCCTGTCTCAGACCGCCTGTCTCATACCGTCTGTCTCAGACCGTCTGTCTCATACCGTCTGTCTCAGACCACCTATCTCAGACCGCCTGTCTCAGACCGTCTGTCTCGGACCGTATGTCTCAGACCGTCGGTCTCGGACCTCCTGTCTCAGACCGTCCGTCTCAAACCGTCTGTCTCAGTCCGTCTGTCTCGGACCACCTGTCTCATACCGTCTGTCTGAGACCGTCTGTCTCATACCGTCTGTCTCAGACCATCTGTCTCAGACCGTCTGTCTCAGACCGTCTGTCTCAGACCGTCTGTCTCACACCGTCTGTCTCCGTTCGTCTGTCTCAGACCGACTGTCTCAGACCGTCTGTCTCAGACCGTCTGTCTCAGACCGTCTGTCTCGGACCGTCTGTCTCGGACCGTCTGTCTCGGACCGTCTGTCTTAGACCGTCGGTCTCGGGCCGTCTGTCTCAGTCCGTCTGTCTCCGTCCGTCTGTCTCGGACCTCCTGTCTCAGACCGTCCGTCTCAAACCGTCTGTCTCAGTCCGTCTGTCTCGGACCACCTGCCTCATACCGTCTGTCTGAGACCGTCTGTCTCATACCGTCTGTCTCAGACCGTCTGTCTCAGACCGGGTCTCAGACCGTCTGTCTCAGTCCGTCTGTCTCAGTCCGTCTGTCTCAGACCGCGTGTCTCAGACCGCCTGCCTCAGACCGCCTGTCTCAGACCGCCTGTCTCAGACAGTCTGTCTCAGACCGTCTGTCTCGGACCGTCTGTCTCGGACCGTCTGTCTCAGACCGTCGGTCTCGGGCCGTCTGTCTCAGTCCGTCTGTCTCCGTCCGTCTGTCTCGGACCACCTGTCTCAGACCGTCTGTCTCAAACCGTCAGTCTCAGACCGTCTGTCTCGGACCACCTGTCTCAGACCGCCTGTCTCAGACAGTCTGTCTCAGACCGTCTGTCTCAGACCGTCTGTCTCAGACCGTCTGTCTCGGGCCGTCTGTCTCAGTCCATCGGTCTCAGACCGTCTGTCTCAGACCGTCTGTCTCAGGCCGTCTGTCTCAGGCCGTCTGTCTCAGACCGTCTGTCTCAGACCGTCTGTCTCAGGCCGTCTGTCTCAGACCCTCTGTCTCGATCCGTCTGTCTCATACCGTCTGTCTGAGACCGTCTGTCTCAGAACATCAGTCTCAGACCGCGTGTCTCAGACCGCCTGCCTCAGACCGCCTGTCTCAGACCGCCTGTCTCATACCGTCTGTCTCAGACCGTCTGTCTCATACCGTCTGTCTCAGACCACCTATCTCAGACCGCCTGTCTCAGACCGTCTGTCTCGGACCGTATGTCTCAGACCGTCGGTCTCGGACCTCCTGTCTCAGACCGTCCGTCTCAAACCGTCTGTCTCAGTCCGTCTGTCTCGGACCACCTGTCTCATACCGTCTGTCTGAGACCGTCTGTCTCATACCGTCTGTCTCAGACCATCTGTCTCAGACCGTCTGTCTCAGACCGTCTGTCTCAGACCGTCTGTCTCACACCGTCTGTCTCCGTTCGTCTGTCTCAGACCGACTGTCTCAGACCGTCTGTCTCAGACCGTCTGTCTCAGACCGTCTGTCTCGGACCGTCTGTCTCGGACCGTCTGTCTCGGACCGTCTGTCTTAGACCGTCGGTCTCGGGCCGTCTGTCTCAGTCCGTCTGTCTCCGTCCGTCTGTCTCGGACCTCCTGTCTCAGACCGTCCGTCTCAAACCGTCTGTCTCAGTCCGTCTGTCTCGGACCACCTGCCTCATACCGTCTGTCTGAGACCGTCTGTCTCATACCGTCTGTCTCAGACCGTCTGTCTCAGACCGTCTGTCTCAGACCGGGTCTCAGACCGTCTGTCTCAGTCCGTCTGTCTCAGACCGCGTGTCTCAGACCGCCTGCCTCAGACCGCCTGTCTCAGACCGCCTGTCTCAGACAGTCTGTCTCAGACCGTCTGTCTCGGACCGTCTGTCTCGGACCGTCTGTCTCAGACCGTCGGTCTCGGGCCGTCTGTCTCAGTCCGTCTGTCTCCGTCCGTCTGTCTCGGACCACCTGTCTCAGACCGTCTGTCTCAAACCGTCAGTCTCAGACCGTCTGTCTCGGACCACCTGTCTCAGACCGTCTGTCTCAAACCGTCAGTCTCAGACCGGCTGTCTCAGACCGTCTGTCTCAGACCGTCTGTCTCAGGCCGTCTGTCTCAGACCCTCTGTCTCGATCCGTCTGTCTCATACCGTCTGTCTGAGACCGTCTGTCTCAGAACATCAGTCTCAGACCGCGTGTCTCAGACCGCCTGCCTCAGACCGCCTGTCTCAGACCGCCTGTCTCTGGCCGTCTGTCTCAGACCGTCTGTCTCAGACCGTCTGTCTCAGGCCGTCTGTCTCAGACCCTCTGTCTCGATCCGTCTGTCTCATACCGTCTGTCTGAGACCGTCTGTCTCAGAACATCAGTCTCAGACCGCGTGTCTCAGACCGCCTGCCTCAGACCGCCTGTCTCAGACCGCCTGTCTCATACCGTCTGTCTCAGACCGTCTGTCTCATACCGTCTGTCTCAGACCACCTATCTCAGACCGCCTGTCTCAGACCGTCTGTCTCGGACCGTATGTCTCAGACCGTCGGTCTCGGACCTCCTGTCTCAGACCGTCCGTCTCAAACCGTCTGTCTCAGTCCGTCTGTCTCGGACCACCTGTCTCATACCGTCTGTCTGAGACCGTCTGTCTCATACCGTCTGTCTTAGACCGTCTGTCTCAGACCGTCTGTCTCAGACCGTCTGTCTCAGACCGTCTGTCTCAGAACGTCTGTCTCAGACCGTGTCTCAAACCGTCTGTCTCAGTCCGTCTGTCTCGGACCACCTGTCTCATACCGTCTGTCTGAGACCGTCTGTCTCATACCGTCTGTCTCAGACCATCTGTCTCAGACCGTCTGTCTCAGACCGTCTGTCTCAGACCGTCTGTCTCACACCGTCTGTCTCCGTTCGTCTGTCTCAGACCGACTGTCTCAGACCGTCTGTCTCAGACCGCCTGTCTCAGACCGTCTGTCTCGGACCGTCTGTCTCGGACCGTCTGTCTCGGACCGTCTGTCTTAGACCGTCGGTCTCGGGCCGTCTGTCTCAGTCCGTCTGTCTCCGTCCGTCTGTCTCGGACCTCCTGTCTCAGACCGTCCGTCTCAAACCGTCTGTCTCAGTCCGTCTGTCTCGGACCACCTGCCTCATACCGTCTGTCTGAGACCGTCTGTCTCATACCGTCTGTCTCAGACCGTCTGTCTCAGACCGTCTGTCTCAGACCGGGTCTCAGACCGTCTGTCTCAGTCCGTCTGTCTCAGACACTCTGTCTCGATCCGTCTGTCTCAGTCCGTCTGTCTCAGACCGTCTGTCTCAGACCGTCTGTCTCAGACCGTCTGTCGCAGTCCGTCTGTCTCAGGCCGTCTGTCTCAGACCATCTGTCTCAGACCGTCTGTCTCAGACCGTCTGTCTCAGGCCGTCTGTCTCCGTTCGTCTGTCTCAGACCGACTGTCTCAGACCGTCTGTCTCGGACCACCTGCCTCAGACCGCCTGTCTCAGACCGTCTGTCTCAGACCGTCTGTCCCGATCCGCCTGTCTCATACCGTCTGTCTCAGACAGTCTGTCTCAGACCGTCTGTCTCAGACCGTCTGTCTCAGACCGTCTGTCTCGGGCCGTCTGTCTCAGTCCATCTGTCTCAGACCGTCTGTCTTAGACCGTCTGTCTCAGACCGTCTGTCTCAGACCGTCTGTCTCAGACCGTCTGTCTCAGAACGTCTGTCTCAGACCGTGTCTCAAACCGTCTGTCTCAGTCCGTCTGTCTCGGACCACCTGTCTCATACCGTCTGTCTGAGACCGTCTGTCTCATACCGTCTGTCTCAGACCATCTGTCTCAGACCGTCTGTCTCAGACCGTCTGTCTCAGACCGTCTGTCTCAGACCGTCTGTCTCACACCGTCTGTCTCCGTTCGTCTGTCTCAGACCGACTGTCTCAGACCGTCTGTCTCAGACCGCCTGTCTCAGACCGTCTGTCTCGGACCGTCTGTCTCGGACCGTCTGTCTCGGACCGTCTGTCTTAGACCGTCGGTCTCGGGCCGTCTGTCTCAGTCCGTCTGTCTCCGTCCGTCTGTCTCGGACCTCCTGTCTCAGACCGTCCGTCTCAAACCGTCTGTCTCAGTCCGTCTGTCTCGGACCACCTGCCTCATACCGTCTGTCTGAGACCGTCTGTCTCATACCGTCTGTCTCAGACCGTCTGTCTCAGACCGTCTGTCTCAGACCGGGTCTCAGACCGTCTGTCTCAGTCCGTCTGTCTCAGACACTCTGTCTCGATCCGTCTGTCTCAGTCCGTCTGTCTCAGACCGTCTGTCTCAGACCGTCTGTCTCAGACCGTCTGTCTCAGACCGTCTGTCGCAGTCCGTCTGTCTCAGGCCGTCTGTCTCAGACCATCTGTCTCAGACCGTCTGTCTCAGACCGTCTGTCTCAGGCCGTCTGTCTCCGTTCGTCTGTCTCAGACCGACTGTCTCAGACCGTCTGTCTCGGACCACCTGTCTCAGACCGCCTGTCTCAGACCGTCTGTCTCAGACCGTCTGTCCAGATCCGCCTGTCTCATACCGTCTGTCTCAGACAGTCTGTCTCAGACCGTCTGTCTCAGACCGTCTGTCTCAGACCGTCTGTCTCAGACCGTCTGTCTCGGGCCGTCTGTCTCAGTCCATCTGTCTCAGACCGTCTGTCTCAGACCGTCTGTCTCAGGCCGTCTGTCTCAGGCCGTCTGTCTCAGACCGTCTGTCTCAGACCGTCTGTCTCCGACCGTCTGTCTCAGGCCGTCTGTCTCAGACCGTCTGTCTCAGACCGCGTGTCTCAGACCGCCTGCCTCAGACCGCCTGTCTCAGACCGCCTGTCTCAGACAGTCTGTCTCAGACCGTCTGTCTCGGACCGTCTGTCTCGGACCGTCTGTCTCAGACCGTCGGTCTCGGGCCGTCTGTCTCAGTCCGTCTGTCTCCGTCCGTCTGTCTCGGACCACCTGTCTCAGACCGTCTGTCTCAAACCGTCAGTCTCAGACCGTCTGTCTCGGACCACCTGTCTCAGACCGTCTGTCTCAAACCGTCAGTCTCAGACCGGCTGTCTCAGACCGTCTGTCTCAGACCGTCTGTCTCAGGCCGTCTGTCTCAGACCCTCTGTCTCGATCCGTCTGTCTCATACCGTCTGTCTGAGACCGTCTGTCTCAGAACATCAGTCTCAGACCGCGTGTCTCAGACCGCCTGCCTCAGACCGCCTGTCTCAGACCGCCTGTCTCAGACAGTCTGTCTCAGACCGTCTGTCTCAGACCGTCTGTCTCAGACCGTCTGTCTCGGGCCGTCTGTCTCAGTCCATCTGTCTCAGACCGTCTGTCTCAGACCGTCTGTCTCAGTCCGTCTGTCTCAGACACTCTGTCTCGATCCGTCTGTCTCAGTCCGTCTGTCTCAGACCGTCTGTCTCAGACCGTCTGTCACAGTCCGTCTGTCTCAGACCGTCTGTCTCAGACCCTCTGTCTCGATCCGTCAGTCTCAGACCGTTTGTCTCAGACCGCCTGTCTCAGACAGTCT
Organism: Coelioxys conoideus; assembly: GCA_947623535.1. Taxonomy (NCBI): domain Eukaryota; kingdom Metazoa; phylum Arthropoda; class Insecta; order Hymenoptera; family Megachilidae; genus Coelioxys; species Coelioxys conoideus. Next base: position 6,104,652 of record CANQJN010000026.1, read on the forward strand.
GTCTCAGACCGTCTGTCTCGGACCGTCTGTCTCGGACCGTCTGTCTCGGACCGTCTGTCTCAGACCGTCGGTCTCGGGCCGTCTGTCTCAGTCCGTCTGTCTCCGTCCGTCTGTCTCGGACCACCTGTCTCAGACCGTCTCTCTCAAACCGTCAGTCTCAGACCGTCTGCCTCAGGCCGTCTGTCTCAGTCCGCCTGTCTCAGACCGTCTGTCTCGATCCGTCTGTCTCATACCGTCTGTCTCAGACCGTCTGTCTCAAACCGTCTGTCTGAGACCGTCTGTCTCAGACCCTCTGTCTCGATCCGTCTGTCTCATACCGTCTGTCTCAGACCACCTATCTCAGACCGCCTGTCTCAGACCGTCTGTCTCGGACCGTCTGTCTCAGACCGTCGGTCTCGGGCCGTCTGTCTCAGTCCGTCTGTCTCCGTCCGTCTGTCTCGGACCTCCTGTCTCAGACCGTCCGTCTCAAACCGTCTGTCTCAGTCCGTCTGTCTCAGACCATCTGTCTCAGACCGTCTGTCTCAGACCGTCTGTCTCAGACCGTCTGTCTCAGACCGTCTGTCTCAGACCGTCTGTCTCCGTTCGTCTGTCTCAGACCGACTGTCTCAGACCGTCTGTCTCAGACCGTCTGTCTCAGACCGTCTGTCTCGGACCGTCTGTCTTAGACCGTCGGTCTCGGGCCGTCTGTCTCAGTCCGTCTGTCTCCGTCCGTCTGTCTCGGACCTCCTGTCTCAGACCGTCCGTCTCAAACCGTCTGTCTCAGTCCGTCTGTCTCGGACCACCTGCCTCATACCGTCTGTCTGAGACCGTCTGTCTCATACCGTCTGTCTCAGACCGTCTGTCTCAGACCGTCTGTCTCAGACCGGGTCTCAGACCGTCTGTCTCAGTCCGTCTGTCTCAGACACTCTGTCTCGATCCGTCTGTCTCAGTCCGTCTGTCTCAGACCGTCTGTCTCAGACCGTCTGTCTCAGACCGTCTGTCGCAGTCCGTCTGTCTCAGGCCGTCTGTCTCAGACCATCTGTCTCAGACCGTCTGTCTCAGACCGTCTGTCTCAGGCCGTCTGTCTCCGTTCGTCTGTCTCAGACCGACTGTCTCAGACCGTCTGTCTCGGACCACCTGTCTCAGACCGCCTGTCTCAGACCGTCTGTCTCAGACCGTCTGTCCCGATCCGCCTGTCTCATACCGTCTGTCTCAGACAGTCTGTCTCAGACCGTCTGTCTCAGACCGTCTGTCTCAGACCGTCTGTCTCGGGCCGTCTGTCTCAGTCCATCTGTCTCAGACCGTCTGTCTCAGACCGTCTGTCTCAGGCCGTCTGTCTCAGGCCGTCTGTCTCAGACCGTCTGTCTCAGACCGTCTGTCTCAGACCGTCTGTCTCAGACCGCGTGTCTCAGACCGTCTGTCTCAGACCGCGTGTCTCAGACCGCCTGCCTCAGACCGCCTGTCTCAGACCGCCTGTCTCAGACAGTCTGTCTCAGACCGTCTGTCTCGGACCGTCTGTCTTAGACCGTCGGTCTCGGGCCGTCTGTCTCAGTCCGTCTGTCTCCGTCCGTCTGTCTCGGACCTCCTGTCTCAGACCGTCCGTCTCAAACCGTCTGTCTCAGTCCGTCTGTCTCGGACCACCTGCCTCATACCGTCTGTCTGAGACCGTCTGTCTCATACCGTCTGTCTCAGACCGTCTGTCTCAGACCGTCTGTCTCAGACCGTCTGTCTCAGACCGGGTCTCAGACCGTCTGTCTCAGTCCGTCTGTCTCAGACACTCTGTCTCGATCCGTCTGTCTCAGTCCGTCTGTCTCAGACCGTCTGTCTCAGACCGTCTGTCTCAGACCGTCTGTCGCAGTCCGTCTGTCTCAGGCCGTCTGTCTCAGACCATCTGTCTCAGACCGTCTGTCTCAGACCGTCTGTCTCAGGCCGTCTGTCTCCGTTCGTCTGTCTCAGACCGACTGTCTCAGACCGTCTGTCTCGGACCACCTGTCTCAGACCGCCTGTCTCAGACCGTCTGTCTCAGACCGTCTGTCCCGATCCGCCTGTCTCATACCGTCTGTCTCAGACCGTCTGTCTCGGGCCGTCTGTCTCAGTCCATCTGTCTCAGACCGTCTGTCTTAGACCGTCTGTCTCAGGCCGTCTGTCTCAGGCCGTCTGTCTCAGACCGTCTGTCTCAGGCCGTCTGTCTCCGACCGTCTGTCTCAGGCCGTCTGTCTCAGACCGTCTGTCTCAGACCGCGTGTCTCAGACCGCCTGCCTCAGACCGCCTGTCTCAGACCGCCTGTCTCAGACCGTCTGTCTCGGACCGTCTGTCTCGGACCGTCTGTCTCGGACCGTCTGTCTCAGACCGTCGGTCTCGGGCCGTCTGTCTCAGTCCGTCTGTCTCCGTCCGTCTGTCTCGGACCACCTGTCTCAGACCGTCTCTCTCAAACCGTCAGTCTCAGACCGTCTGCCTCAGGCCGTCTGTCTCAGTCCGCCTGTCTCAGACCGTCTGTCTCGATCCGTCTGTCTCATACCGTCTGTCTCAGACCGTCTGTCTCAAACCGTCTGTCTGAGACCGTCTGTCTCAGACCCTCTGTCTCGATCCGTCTGTCTCATACCGTCTGTCTCAGACCACCTATCTCAGACCGCCTGTCTCAGACCGTCTGTCTTGGACCGTCTGTCTCAGACCGTCGGTCTCGGGCCGTCTGTCTCAGTCCGTCTGTCTCCGTCCGTCTGTCTCGGACCTCCTGTCTCAGACCGTCCGTCTCAAACCGTCTGTCTCAGTCCGTCTGTCTCAGACCATCTGTCTCAGACCGTCTGTCTCAGACCGTCTGTCTCAGACCGTCTGTCTCAGACGGTCTGTCTCAGACCGTCTGTCTCCGTTCGTCTGTCTCAGACCGACTGTCTCAGACCGTCTGTCTCAGACCGTCTGTCTCAGACCGTCTGTCTCGGCCCGTCTGTCTCGGACCGTCTGTCTTAGACCGTCGGTCTCGGGCCGTCTGTCTCAGTCCGTCTGTCTCCGTCCGTCTGTCTCGGACCACCTGCCTCATACCGTCTGTCTGAGACCGTCTGTCTCATACCGTCTGTCTCAGACCGTCTGTCTCAGACCGTCTGTCTCAGACCGGGTCTCAGACCGTCTGTCTCAGTCCGTCTGTCTCAGACACTCTGTCTCGATCCGTCTGTCTCAGTCCGTCTGTCTCAGACCGTCTGTCTCAGACCGTCTGTCTCAGACCGTCTGTCGCAGTCCGTCTGTCTCAGGCCGTCTGTCTCAGACCATCTGTCTCAGACCGTCTGTCTCAGACCGTCTGTCTCAGGCCGTCTGTCTCCGTTCGTCTGTCTCAGACCGACTGTCTCAGACCGTCTGTCTCGGACCACCTGTCTCAGACCGCCTGTCTCAGACCGTCTGTCTCAGACCGTCTGTCCCGATCCGCCTGTCTCATACCGTCTGTCTCAGACCCTCTGTCTCGATCCGTCTGTCTCATACCGTCTGTCTCAGACCACCTATCTCAGACCGCCCTTCTCAGACCGTCTGTCTCGGACCGTCTGTCTCAGACCGTCGGTCTCGGGCCGTCTGTCTCAGTCCGTCTGTCTCCGTCCGTCTGTCTCGGACCTCCTGCCTCAGACCGTCCGTCTCAAACCGTCTGTCTCAGTCCGTCTGTCTCGGACCACCTGTCTCATACCGTCTGTCTGAGACCGTCTGTCTCATACCGTCTGTCTCAGACCGTCTGTCTCAGACCGTCTGTCTCAGACCGTCTGTCTCAGACCGTCTGTCTCAGACCGTCTGTCTCAGACCGTCTGTCTCAGACCGCCTGCCTCAGACCGCCTGTCTCAGACCGCCTGTCTCAGACAGTCTGTCTCAGACCGTCTGTCTCGGACCGTCTGTCTCGGACCGTCTGTCTCGGACCGTCTGTCTCAGACCGTCGGTCTCGGGCCGTCTGTCTCAGTCCGTCTGTCTCCGTCCGTCCGTCTCGGACCACCTGTCTCAGACCGTCTGTCTCAAACCGTCAGTCTCAGACCGTCTGTCTCAGGCCGTCTGTCTCAGTCCGCCTGTCTCAGACCGTCTGTCTCGATCCGTCTGTCTCATACCGTCTGTCTCAGACCGTCTGTCTCAAACCGTCTGTCTGAGACCGTGTGTCTCAGACCCTCTGTCTCGATCCGTGTGTCTCATACCGTCTGTCGCATACCGTCTGTCTCAGACCGTCTGTCTCAGACCGCCTGTCTCAGACCGCCTGTCTCAGACCGTCTGTCTCAGACCCTCTGCCTCGATCCGTCTGTCTCATACCGTCTGTCTCAGACCGTCTGTCTGAGACCGTCTGTCTGAGACCGTCTGTCTCAGACCGCCTGTCTCCGACCGTCTGTCTCAGGCCGTCTGTCTCAGACCGTCTGTCTCAGACCGCGTGTCTCAGACCGCCTGCCTCAGACCGCCTGTCTCACACCGCCTGTCTCAGACAGTCTGTCTCAGACCGTCTGTCTCGGACCGTCTGCCTCAGACCGCCTGTCTCAGACCGTCTGTCTCAGACCGCCTGTCTCAGACCGCCTGTCTCAGACCGCCTGTCTCAGACCGCCTGTCACAGACAGTCTGTCTCAGACCGTCTGGCTCGGACCGTCTGTCTCAGACCGTCGGTCTCGGGCCGTCTGTCTCAGTCCGTCTGTCTCCGTTCGTCTGTCTCAGACCGACTGTCTCAGACCGTCTGTCTCAAACCGTCTGTCTCAGATCGTCTGTCTCAGGCCGTCTGTCTCAGTCCGTCTGTCTCAGACCCTCTGTCTCGATCCGTCTGTCTCAGACCGTCGGTCTCGATCCGCCTGTCTCATACCGTCTGTCTCAGACCGCCTGTCTCAGACAGTCTGTCTCAGACCGTCTGTCTCGGACCGTCTGTCTCAGACCGTCTGTCTCAGACCGGGTGTCAGACCGTCTGTCTCAGTCCGTCTGTCTCAGACACTCTGTCTCGATCCGTCTGTCTCAGTCCGTCTGTCTCAGACCGTCTGTCTCAGACCGTCTGTCTCAGACCGTCTGTCGCTGTCCGTCTGTCTCAGGCCGTCTGTCTCAGACCATCTGTCTCAGACCGTCTGTCTCAGACCGTCTGTCTCAGGCCGTCTGTCTCCGTTCGTCTGTCTCAGACCGACTGTCTCAGACCGTCTGTCTCGGACCACCTGTCTCAGACCGCCTGTCTCAGACCGTCTGTCTCAGACCGTCTGTCCCGATCCGCCTGTCTCATACCGTCTGTCTCAGACAGTCTGTCTCAGACCGTCTGTCTCAGACCGTCTGTCTCAGACCGTCTGTCTCGGGCCGTCTGTCTCAGTCCATCTGTCTCAGACCGTCTGTCTCAGACCGTCTGTCTCAGGCCGTCTGTCTCAGGCCGTCTGTCTCAGACCGTCTGTCTCAGACCGTCTGTCTCCGACCGTCTGTCTCAGGCCGTCTGTCTCAGACCGTCTGTCTCAGACCGCGTGTCTCAGACCGCCTGCCTCAGACCGCCTGTCTCAGACCGCCTGTCTCAGACAGTCTGTCTCAGACCGTCTGTCTCGGACCGTCTGTCTCGGACCGTCTGTCTCAGACCGTCGGTCTCGGGCCGTCTGTCTCAGTCCGTCTGTCTCCGTCCGTCTGTCTCGGACCACCTGTCTCAGACCGTCTGTCTCAAACCGTCAGTCTCAGACCGTCTGTCTCGGACCACCTGTCTCAGACCGTCTGTCTCAAACCGTCAGTCTCAGACCGGCTGTCTCAGACCGTCTGTCTCAGACCGTCTGTCTCAGGCCGTCTGTCTCAGACCCTCTGTCTCGATCCGTCTGTCTCATACCGTCTGTCTGAGACCGTCTGTCTCAGAACATCAGTCTCAGACCGCGTGTCTCAGACCGCCTGCCTCAGACCGCCTGTCTCAGACCGCCTGTCTCAGACAGTCTGTCTCAGACCGTCTGTCTCAGACCGTCTGTCTCAGACCGTCTGTCTCGGGCCGTCTGTCTCAGTCCATCTGTCTCAGACCGTCTGTCTCAGACCGTCTGTCTCAGGCCGTCTGTCTCAGGCCGTCTGTCTCAGACCGTCTGTCTCAGACCGTCTGTCTCAGGCCGTCTGTCTCAGACCCTCTGTCTCGATCCGTCTGTCTCATACCGTCTGTCTGAGACCGTCTGTCTCAGAACATCAGTCTCAGACCGCGTGTCTCAGACCGCCTGCCTCAGACCGCCTGTCTCAGACCGCCTGTCTCATACCGTCTGTCTCAGACCGTCTGTCTCATACCGTCTGTCTCAGACCACCTATCTCAGACCGCCTGTCTCAGACCGTCTGTCTCGGACCGTATGTCTCAGACCGTCGGTCTCGGACCTCCTGTCTCAGACCGTCCGTCTCAAACCGTCTGTCTCAGTCCGTCTGTCTCGGACCACCTGTCTCATACCGTCTGTCTGAGACCGTCTGTCTCATACCGTCTGTCTTAGACCGTCTGTCTCAGACCGTCTGTCTCAGACCGTCTGTCTCAGACCGTCTGTCTCAGAACGTCTGTCTCAGACCGTGTCTCAGACCGTCTGTCTCAGTCCGTCTGTCTCAGACACTCTGTCTCGATCCGTCTGTCTCAGTCCGTCTGTCTCAGACCGTCTGTCTCAGACCGTCTGTCACAGTCCGTCTGTCTCAGACCGTCTGTCTCAGACCCTCTGTCTCGATCCGTCAGTCTCAGACCGTTTGTCTCAGACCGCCTGTCTCAGACAGTCTGTCTCAGACCGTCTGTCTCGGACCGTCTGTCTCGGACCGTCTGTCTCGGACCGTCTGTCTCAGACCGTCGGTCTCGGGCCGTCTGTCTCAGTCCGTCTGTCTCCGTCCGTCTGTCTCGGACCACCTGTCTCAGACCGTCTCTCTCAAACCGTCAGTCTCAGACCGTCTGCCTCAGACCGTCTGTCTCAGTCCGCCTGTCTCAGACCGTCTGTCTCGATCCGTCTGTCTCATACCGTCTGTCTCAGACCGTCTGTCTCAAACCGTCTGTCTGAGACCGTCTGTCTCAGACCCTCTGTCTCGATCCGTCTGTCTCATACCGTCTGTCTCAGACCACCTATCTCAGACCGCCTGTCTCAGACCGTCTGTCTCGGACCGTCTGTCTCAGACCGTCGGTCTCGGGCCGTCTGTCTCAGTCCGTCTGTCTCCGTCCGTCTGTCTCGGACCTCCTGTCTCAGACCGTCCGTCTCAAACCGTCTGTCTCAGTCCGTCTGTCTCAGACCATCTGTCTCAGACCGTCTGTCTCAGACCGTCTGTCTCAGACCGTCTGTCTCAGACCGTCTGTCTCAGACCGTCTGTCTCCGTTCGTCTGTCTCAGACCGACTGTCTCAGACCGTCTGTCTCAGACCGTCTGTCTCAGACCGTCTGTCTCGGACCGTCTGTCTCGGACCGTCTGTCTTAGACCGTCGGTCTCGGGCCGTCTGTCTCAGTCCGTCTGTCTCCGTCCGTCTGTCTCGGACCTCCTGTCTCAGACCGTCCGTCTCAAACCGTCTGTCTCAGTCCGTCTGTCTCGGACCACCTGCCTCATACCGTCTGTCTGAGACCGTCTGTCTCATACCGTCTGTCTCAGACCGTCTGTCTCAGACCGTCTGTCTCAGACCGGGTCTCAGACCGTCTGTCTCAGTCCGTCTGTCTCAGACACTCTGTCTCGATCCGTCTGTCTCAGTCCGTCTGTCTCAGACCGTCTGTCTCAGACCGTCTGTCTCAGACCGTCTGTCGCAGTCCGTCTGTCTCAGGCCGTCTGTCTCAGACCATCTGTCTCAGACCGTCTGTCTCAGACCGTCTGTCTCAGGCCGTCTGTCTCCGTTCGTCTGTCTCAGACCGACTGTCTCAGACCGTCTGTCTCGGACCACCTGTCTCAGACCGCCTGTCTCAGACCGTCTGTCTCAGACCGTCTGTCCCGATCCGCCTGTCTCATACCGTCTGTCTCAGACCGTCTGTCTCGGGCCGTCTGTCTCAGTCCATCTGTCTCAGACCGTCTGTCTTAGACCGTCTGTCTCAGGCCGTCTGTCTCAGGCCGTCTGTCTCAGACCGTCTGTCTCAGGCCGTCTGTCTCCGACCGTCTGTCTCAGGCCGTCTGTCTCAGACCGTCTGTCTCAGACCGCGTGTCTCAGACCGCCTGCCTCAGACCGCCTGTCTCAGACCGCCTGTCTCAGACAGACTGTCTCAGACCGTCTGTCTCGGACCGTCTGTCTCGGACCGTCCGTCTCAGACCGTCGGCCTCGGGCCGTCTGTCTCAGTCCGTCTGTCTCCGTCCTTCTGTCTCGGACCACCTGTCTCAGACCGTCTGTCTCAAACCGTCAGTCTCAGACCGTCTGTCTCAGGCCGTCTGTCTCAGTCCGCCTGTCTCAGACCGTCTGTCTCGATCCGTCTGTCTCATACCGTCTGTCTCAGACCGTCTGTCTCAAACCGTCTGTCTGAGACCGTCTGTCTCAGACCCTCTGTCTCGATCCGTCTGTCTCATACCGTCTGTCTCAGACCACCTATCTCAGACCGCCTGTCTCAGACCGTCTGTCTCGGACCGTCTGTCTCAGACCGTCGGTCTCGGGCCGTCTGTCTCAGTCCGTCTGTCTCCGTCCGTCTGTCTCGGACCTCCTGCCTCAGACCGTCCGTCTCAAACCGTCTGTCTCAGTCCGTCTGTCTCGGACCACCTGTCTCATACCGTCTGTCTGAGACCGTCTGTCTCATACCGTCTGTCTCAGACCGTCTGTCTCAGACCGTCTGTCTCAGACCGTCTGTCTCAGACCGTCTGTCTCAGACCGTCTGTCTCAGACCGTCTGTCTCAGACTGTCTGTCTCAGACCGCCTGCCTCAGACCGCCTGTCTCAGACCGCCTGTCTCAGACAGTCTGTCTCAGACCGTCTGTCTCGGACCGTCTGTCTCGGACCGTCTGTCTCGGACCGTCTGTCTCAGACCGTCGGTCTCGGGCCGTCTGTCTCAGTCCGTCTGTCTCAGTCCGTCCGTCTCGGACCACCTGTCTCAGACCGTCTGTCTCAAACCGTCAGTCTCAGAAGGTCTGTCTCAGGCCGTCTGTCTCAGTCCGCCTGTCTCAGACCGTCTGTCTCGATCCGTCTGTCTCATACCGTCTGTCTCAGACCGTCTGTCTCAAACCGTCTGTCTGAGACCGTGTGTCTCAGACCCTCTGTCTCGATCCGTGTGTCTCATACCGTCTGTCGCATACCGTCTGTCTCAGACCGTCTGTCTCAGACCGCCTGTCTCAGACCGCCTGTCTCAGACCGTCTGTCTCAGACCCTCTGCCTCGATCCGTCTGTCTCATACCGTCTGTCTCAGACCGTCTGTCTGAGACCGTCTGTCTGAGACCGTCTGTCTCAGACCGCCTGTCTCCGACCGTCTGTCTCAGGCCGTCTGTCTCAGACCGTCTGTCTCAGACCGCGTGTCTCAGACCGCATGCCTCAGACCGCCTGTCTCACACCGCCTGTCTCAGACAGTCTGTCTCAGACAGTCTGTCTCAGACCGTCTGGCTCGGACCGTCTGTCTCAGACCGTCGGTCTCGGGCCGTCTGTCTCAGTCCGTCTGTCTCCGTTCGTCTGTCTCAGACCGTCGGTCTCGGGCCGTCTGTCTCAGTCCGTCTGTCTCCGTCCGTCTGTCTCGGACCTCCTGTCTCAGTCCGTCTTCTCGGACCACCTGTCTCATACCGTCTGTCTGAGACCGTCTGTCTCATACCGTCTGTCTCAGACCGTCTGTCTCAGACCGTGTCTCAGACCGTCTGTCTCAGTCCGTCTGACTCAGACACTCTGTCTCGATCCGTCTGTCTCAGTCCGTCTGTCTCCGTCCGTCTGTCTCGGACCTCCTGTCTCAGACCGTCCGTCTCAAACCGTCTGTCTCAGTCCGTCTGTCTCGGACCACCTGTCTCAGACCGTCTGTCTCAGACCGTCTGTCTCAGACCGTCTGTCTCAGACCGTGTCTCAGACCGTCTGTCTCCGTCCGTCTGTCTCGGACCTCCTGTCTCAGACCGTCCGTCTCAAACCGTCTGTCTCAGTCCGTCTGTCTCGGACCACCTGCCTCATACCGTCTGTCTGAGACCGTCTGTCTCATACCGTCTGTCTCAGACCGTCTGTCTCAGACCGTCTGTCTCAGACCGTGTCTCAGACCGTCTGTCTCAGTCCGTCTATCTCAGACACTCTGTCTCGATCCGTCTGTCTCAGTCCGTCTGTCTCAGACCGTCTGTCTCAGACCGTCTGTCGCAGTCCGTCTGTCTCAGGCCGTCTGTCTCAGACCATCTGTCTCAGACCGTCTGTCTCAGACCGTCTGTCTCAGGCCGTCTGTCTCCGTTCGTCTGTCTCAGACCGACTGTCTCAGACCGTCTGTCTCGGACCACCTGTCTCAGACCGCCTGTCTCAGACCGTCTGTCTCAGACCGTCTGTCCCGATCCGCCTGTCTCATACCGTCTGTCTCAGACCGTCTGTCTCTGACCGTCTGTCTCAGGCCGTCTGTCTCAGACCGTCTGTCTCGGGCCGTCTATCTCACTCCGTCTGTCTCAGACCCTCTGTATCGATCCGTCAGTCTCAGACCGTTTGTCTCAGACCGGCTGTCTCAGACCGTCTGTCTCAGACCGTCTGTCTCTGACCGTCTGTCTCAGGCCGTCTGTCTCAGACCGTCTGTCTCGGGCCGTCTATCTCACTCCGTCTGTCTCAGACCCTCTGTATCGATCCGTCAGTCTCAGACCGTTTGTCTCAGACCGGCTGTCTCAGACCGTCTGTCTCAGACCGTCTGTCTCAGGCCGTCTGTCTCAGACCGTCTGTCTCGGGCCGTCTGTCTCAGGCCGTCTGTCTCAGACCGTCTGTCTCAGACCGCGTGTCTCAGACCGCCTGCCTCAGACCGCCTGTCTCAGACCGCCTGTCTCAGACAGACTGTCTCAGACCGTCTGTCTCGGACCGTCTGTCTCGGACCGTCCGTCTCAGACCGTCGGCCTCGGGCCGTCTGTCTCAGTCCGTCTGTCTCCGTCCTTCTGTCTCGGACCACCTGTCTCAGACCGTCTGTCTCAAACCGTCAGTCTCAGACCGTCTGTCTCAGGCCGTCTGTCTCAGTCCGCCTGTCTCAGACCGTCTGTCTCGATCCGTCTGTCTCATACCGTCTGTCTCAGACCGTCTGTCTCAAACCGTCTGTCTGAGACCGTCTGTCTCAGACCCTCTGTCTCGATCCGTCTGTCTCATACCGTCTGTCTCAGACCACCTATCTCAGACCGCCTGTCTCAGACCGTCTGTCTCGGACCGTCTGTCTCAGACCGTCGGTCTCGGGCCGTCTGTCTCAGTCCGTCTGTCTCCGTCCGTCTGTCTCGGACCTCCTGCCTCAGACCGTCCGTCTCAAACCGTCTGTCTCAGTCCGTCTGTCTCGGACCACCTGTCTCATACCGTCTGTCTGAGACCGTCTGTCTCATACCGTCTGTCTCAGACCGTCTGTCTCAGACCGTCTGTCTCAGACCGTCTGTCTCAGACCGTCTGTCTCAGACCGTCTGTCTCAGACCGTCTGTCTCAGACTGTCTGTCTCAGACCGCCTGCCTCAGACCGCCTGTCTCAGACCGCCTGTCTCAGACAGTCTGTCTCAGACCGTCTGTCTCGGACCGTCTGTCTCGGACCGTCTGTCTCGGACCGTCTGTCTCAGACCGTCGGTCTCGGGCCGTCTGTCTCAGTCCGTCTGTCTCAGTCCGTCCGTCTCGGACCACCTGTCTCAGACCGTCTGTCTCAAACCGTCAGTCTCAGAAGGTCTGTCTCAGGCCGTCTGTCTCAGTCCGCCTGTCTCAGACCGTCTGTCTCGATCCGTCTGTCTCATACCGTCTGTCTCAGACCGTCTGTCTCAAACCGTCTGTCTGAGACCGTGTGTCTCAGACCCTCTGTCTCGATCCGTGTGTCTCATACCGTCTGTCGCATACCGTCTGTCTCAGACCGTCTGTCTCAGACCGCCTGTCTCAGACCGCCTGTCTCAGACCGTCTGTCTCAGACCCTCTGCCTCGATCCGTCTGTCTCATACCGTCTGTCTCAGACCGTCTGTCTGAGACCGTCTGTCTGAGACCGTCTGTCTCAGACCGCCTGTCTCCGACCGTCTGTCTCAGGCCGTCTGTCTCAGACCGTCTGTCTCAGACCGCGTGTCTCAGACCGCATGCCTCAGACCGCCTGTCTCACACCGCCTGTCTCAGACAGTCTGTCTCAGACAGTCTGTCTCAGACCGTCTGGCTCGGACCGTCTGTCTCAGACCGTCGGTCTCGGGCCGTCTGTCTCAGTCCGTCTGTCTCCGTTCGTCTGTCTCAGACCGTCGGTCTCGGGCCGTCTGTCTCAGTCCGTCTGTCTCCGTCCGTCTGTCTCGGACCTCCTGTCTCAGTCCGTCTTCTCGGACCACCTGTCTCATACCGTCTGTCTGAGACCGTCTGTCTCATACCGTCTGTCTCAGACCGTCTGTCTCAGACCGTGTCTCAGACCGTCTGTCTCAGTCCGTCTGACTCAGACACTCTGTCTCGATCCGTCTGTCTCAGTCCGTCTGTCTCCGTCCGTCTGTCTCGGACCTCCTGTCTCAGACCGTCCGTCTCAAACCGTCTGTCTCAGTCCGTCTGTCTCGGACCTCCTGTCTCAGACCGTCCGTCTCAAACCGTCTGTCTCAGACCCTCTGCCTCGATCCGTCTGTCTCATACCGTCTGTCTCAGACCGTCTGTCTGAGACCGTCTGTCTGAGACCGTCTGTCTCAGACCATCAGTCTCAGATCGCGTGTCTCAGACCGCCTGCATCAGACCGCATGTCTCAGACCGCCTGTCTTAGACAGTCTGCCTCAGACCGTCTGTCTCGGACCGTCTGTCTCAGACCGTCGGTCTCGGGCCGTCTGTCTCGGACCACCTGTCTCAGACCGCGTGCCTCAGACCGCCGGTCTCAGACCGCCTGTCTCAGACCGCCTGTCTTAGACAGTCTGCCTCAGACCGTCTGTCTCGGACCGTCTGTCGCAGACCGTCTGTCTCGGGCCGTCTGTCTCAGTCCGTCGGTCTCGGGCCGTCTGTCTCGGACCACCTGTCTCAGACCGCGTGCCTCAGACCGCCGGTCTCAGACCGCCTGTCTCAGACCGCCTGTCTCAGACCGTCTGTCTCAGACCGTCTGTCTCAGACCGCCTGTCTCAGACCGTCTGTCTCAGACCCTCTGTCTCGATCCGTCTGTCTCATACCGTCTGTCTCAGACCGTCTGTCTCAGACCGTCTGTCTCAGACCGTCTGTCTCAGACCGTCTGTCTCAGACCGTCTGTCTCAGACCGTCTGTCTCAAACCGTCTGTCTGAGACCGTCTGTCTCAGACCCTCTGTCTCGATCCGTCTGTCTCATACCGTCTGTCTCAGACCGTCTGTCTCAGACCGCCTGTCTCAGACCGTCTGTCTCAGGCCGTCTGTCTCAGTCCGTCTGTCTCAAACCGTCTGTCTGAGACCGTCTGTCTCAGACCCTCTGTCTCGATCCGTCTGTCTCATACCGTCTTTCTCAGACCGTCTGTCTCAGTCCGTCTGTCTCAGACCGCCTGTCTCAGACCGCCTGTCTCAGACCGCCTGTCTCAGACAGCCTGTCTCAGACAGTCTGTCTCAGACCGTCTGTCTCAGACCCTCTGTCTCGATTCGTCTGTCTCATACCGTCTGTCTCAGACCACCTGTCTCAGACCGCCTGTCTCAGACAGTCTGTCTCAGACCGTCTGGCTTGGACCGTCTGTCTCAGACCGTCGGTCTCGGGCCGTCTGTCTCAGTCCGTCTGTCTCCGTTCGTCTGTCTCAGACCGACTGTCTCAGACCGTCTGTCTCAAACCGTCTGTCTCAGACCGTCTGTCTCAGGCCGTCTGTCTCAGACCGTCTGTCTCAGACCGTCTGTCTGAGACCGTCTGTCTCAGACCCTCTGTTTCGATCCGTCTGTCTCATACCGTCTGTCTCAGACCGCCTGTCTCAGACCGCCTGTCTCAGACCGTCTGTCTCAGACCGTCTGTCTCGGGCCGTCTGTCTCAGTGCGTCTGTCTCAGACCGTCTGTCTCAGACCGTCTGTCGCAGTCCGTCTGTCTCAGACCGCCTGTCTCAGACCGTCTGTCTCAGACCGTCTGTCTCGATCCGCCTGTCTCATACCGTCTGTCTCAGACCGTCTGTCTCTGACCGTCTGTCTCAGGCCGTCTGTCTCAGACCGTCTGTCTCGGGTCGTCTATCTCACTCCGTCTGTCTCAGACCCTCTGTCTCGATCCGTCTGTCTCAGACCGTTTGTCTCAGACCGGCTGTCTCAGACCGGCTGTCTCGGGCCGCCTGTCTCAGTTCGTCTGTCTCAGTCCGTCTGTCCCAGTCCGTCTGTCTCAGTCCGTCTGTCTCAGTCCGTCTGTCTCCGTTCGTCTGTCTCAGACCGACTGTCTCAGACCGTCTGTCTCAAACCGTCTGTCTCAGACCGTCTGTCTCAGACCGTCTGTCTGAGACCGTCTGTCTCAGACCCTCTGTATCGATCCGTGTGTCTCAGACCGCCTGCCTCAGACCGCCTGTCTCAGACCACCTGTCTTAGACTGTCTGTCTCAGAGCGCCTGTCTCAGACCGTCTGTCTCGGGCCGTCTGTCTCAGTCCGTCTGTCTCAGACCGTCTGTCTCAGACCGTCTGTCTCAGACCGTCTGTCTCGGGCCGTCTGTCTCAGTCCGTCTGTCTCAGACCGTCTGTCTCAGACCGTCTGTCTCAGGCCGTCTGTCTCAGACCGTCTGTCTCGGACCGTCTGTCTCAGACCGTCGGCCTCGGGCCGTCTGTCTCGGACCACCTGTCTCAGACCGCGTGTCTCAGACCGCCTGTCTCAGTTCGTCTGTCTCAGTCCGTCTGTCCCAGTCCGTCTGTCTCAGTCCGTCTGTCTCAGTCCGTCTGTCTCCGTTCGTCTGTCTCAGACCGACTGTCTCAGACCGTCTGTCTCAAACCGTCTGTCTCAGACCGTCTGTCTCAGACCGTCTGTCTGAGACCGTCTGTCTCAGACCCTCTGTATCGATCCGTGTGTCTCAGACCGTTTGTCTCAGACCGGCTGTCTCAGACCGGCTGTCTCGGGCCGTCTGTCTCAGTTCGTCTGTCTCAGTCCGTCTGTCCCAGTCCGTCTGTCTCAGTCCGTCTGTCTCAGTCCGTCTGTCTCCGTTCGTCTGTCTCAGACCGACTGTCTCAGACCGTCTGTCTCAAACCGTCTGTCTCAGACCCTCTGTCTCGATCCGTGTGTCTCATACCGTCTGTCGCATACCGTCTGTCTCAGACCGTCTGTCTCAGACCGCCTGTCTCAGACCGCCTGTCTCAGACCGTCTGTCTCAGACCCTCTGTCTCGATCCGTCTGTCTCATACCGTCTGTCTCAGACCGTCTGTCTGAGACCGTCTGTCTGAGACCGTCTGTCTCAGACCATCAGTCTCAGACCGCGTGTCTCAGACCGCCTGCATCAGACCGCATGTCTCAGACCGCCTGTCTTAGACAGTCTGTCTCAGACCGTCTGTCTCGGACCGTCTGTCTCAGACCGTCGGTCTCGGGCCGTCTGTCTCGGACCACCTGTCTCAGACCGCGTGCCTCAGACCGCCGGTCTCAGACCGCCTGTCTCAGACCGCCTGTCTCAGACCGTCTGTCTCAGACCGTCTGTCTCAGACCGTCTGTCGCAGACCGTCTGTCTCGGGCCGTCTGTCTCAGTCCGTCTGTCTCAGACCGTCTGTCTCAGACCGTCTGTCTCGGGCCGTCTGTCTCAGACCGTCTGTCTCGGGCCGTCTGTCTCGGGCCGTCTGTCTCAGTCCGTCTGTCTTAGTCCGTCTGTCTCAGACCGACTGTCTCAGACCGTCTGTCTCAAACCGTCTGTCTCAGACCGTCTGTCTCAGGCCGTCTGTCTCAGTCCGTCTGTCTCAGACCCTCTGTCCCGATCCGTCTGTCTCATACCGTCTGTCTGAGACCGTCTGTCTCAGAACATCAGTCTCAGACCGCGTGTCTCAGACCGCCTGCCTCAGACCGCCTGTCTCAGACCGTCTGTCTCAGACCCTCTGTCTCGATCCGTCTGTCTCATACCGTCTGTCTCAGACCGTCTGTCTGAGACCGTCTGTCTCAGACCGTCTGTCGCAGACCGTCTGTCTCGGACCGTCTGTCTCAGACCGTCGGGCTCGGGCGGTCTGTCTCGGACCACCTGTCTCAGACCGCGTGTCTCAGACCGCCGGTCTCAGACCGCCTGTCTCAGACCGCCTGTCTCAGACCGTCTGTCTCAGACCGTCTGTCTCAGACCGTCTGTCGCAGACCGCCTGTCTCGGACCGTCTGTCTCAGACCGTCGGCCTCGAGCCATCTGTATCAGTCCGTCTGTCTCCGTCCTTCTGTCTCAGACCGTCTGTCTCAAACCGCCTGTCTCCGACCGCCTGTCTTAGACTGTCTGTCTCAGAGCGCCTGTCTCAGACCGTCTGTCTCAGACCGTCTGTCTCAGACCGTCTGTCTCAGACCGTCTGGCACAGACCGTCTGTCTCAGACCGTCTGTCTCAGACCGTCTGTCTCAGACCGTCTGTCTCAGACAGTCTGTCTCGAACCGTCTGTCTCAGACAGTCTGTCTCATACGGTCTGTATCAAACCGTCTGTCACAGCCCGTCTGTCTCAGACCGCCTGTCTCAGACCGCCTGTCTCAGACCGTCTGTCTCAGACCGTCTGTCTCAAACCGTCTGTCTCAGGCCGTCTGTCTCAGGCCGTCTGTCTCAGTCCGTCTGTCTCAGACCCTCTGTCCCGATCCGTCTGTCTCATACCGTCTGTCTGAGACCGTCTGTCTCAGAACATCAGTCTCAGACCGCGTGTCTCAGACCGCCTGCCTCAGACCGCCTGTCTCAGACCGTCTGTCTCAGACCCTCTGTCTCGATCCGTGTGTCTCATACCGTCTGTCGCATACCGTCTGTCTCAGACCGTCTGTCTCAGACCGCCTGTCTCAGACCGCCTGTCTCAGACCGTCTGTCTCAGACCCTCTGTCTCGATCCGTCTGTCTCATACCGTCTGTCTCAGACCGTCTGTCTGAGACCGTCTGTCTGAGACCGTCTGTCTCAGACCATCAGTCTCAGACCGCGTGTCTCAGACCGCCTGCATCAGACCGCATGTCTCAGACCGCCTGTCTTAGACAGTCTGTCTCAGACCGTCTGTCTCGGACCGTCTGTCTCAGACCGTCGGTCTCGGGCCGTCTGTCTCGGACCACCTGTCTCAGACCGCGTGCCTCAGACCGCCGGTCTCAGACCGCCTGTCTCAGAACGCCTGTCTCAGACCGTCTGTCTCAGACCGTCTGTCTCAGACCGTCTGTCGCAGACCGTCTGTCTCGGGCCGTCTGTCTCAGTCCGTCTGTCTCAGACCGTCTGTCTCAGACCGTCTGTCGCAGACCGTCTGTCTCGGGCCGTCTGTCTCAGTCCGTCTGTCTCAGACCGTCTGTCTCAGACCGTCTGTCTCAGGCCGTCTGTCTCAGACCGTCTGTCTCGGGCCGTCTGTCTCGGGCCGTCTGTCTCAGTCCGTCTGTCTTAGTCCGTCTGTCTCAGACCGACTGTCTCAGACAGTCTGTCTCAAACCGTCTGTCTCAGACCGTCTGTCTCAGGCCGTCTGTCTCAGTCCGTCTGTCTCAGACCCTCTGTCCCGATCCGTCTGTCTCATACCGTCTGTCTGAGACCGTCTGTCTCAGAACATCAGTCTCAGACCGCGTGTCTCAGACCGCCTGCCTCAGACCGCCTGTCTCAGACCGTCTGTCTCAGACCCTCTGTCTCGATCCGTCTGTCTCAGACCGTCTGTCGCAGACCGTCTGTCTCGGACCGTCTGTCTCAGACCGTCGGCCTCGGGCGGTCTGTCTCGGACCACCTGTCTCAGACCGCGTGTCTCAGACCGCCGGTCTCAGACCGCCTGTCTCAGACCGCCTGTCTCAGACCGTCGGCCTCGAGCCATCTGTATCAGTCCGTCTGTCTCCGTCCTTCTGTCTCAGACCGTCTGTCTCAAACCGCCTGTCTCCGACCGCCTGTCTTAGACTGTCTGTCTCAGAGCGCCTGTCTCAGACCGTCTGTCTCAGACCGTCTGTCTCAGACCGTCTGTCTCAGACCGTCTGTCTCAGACCGCCTGTCTCAGACCGCCTGGCTCGGACCGTCTGTCTCAAACCGTCTGTCTCAGACCGTCTGTCTCAGGCCGTCTGTCTCAGTCCGTCTGTCTCAGACCCTCTGTCTCGATCCGTCTGTCTCATACCGTCTGTCTCAGACCGCCTGTCTCAGACAGTCTGTCTCAGACCGTCTGTCTCGGACCGTCTGTCTCAGACCGTCGGTCTCGGGCCGTCTGTCTCAGTCCGTCTGTCTCCGTCCGTCTGTCTCGGACCTCCTGTCTCAGACCGTCCGTCTCAAACCGTCTGTCTCAGTCCGTCTTCTCGGACCACCTGTCTCATACCGCCTGTCTGAGACCGTCTGTCTCATACCGTCTGTCTCAGACCGTCTGTCTCAGACCGTCTGTCTCAGACCGTCTGTCTCAGACAGTCTGTCTCGAACCGTCTGTCTCATACCGTCTGTCTCATACGGTCTGTATCAAACCGTCTGTCACAGCCCGTCTGTCTCAGACCGTCTGTCTCAGACCGTCTGTCTCAGACCGTCTGTCTCATACCGTCTGTCTCAGACCGTCTGTCTCAGACCGCGTGTCTCAGACCGCCTGCCTCAGACCGCCTGTCTCAGACCGCCTGTCTCAGACAGTCTGTCTCAGACCGTCTGTCTCAGACCGTCTGTCTCGGACCGTCTGTCTCGGACCGTCGGTCTCGGGCCGTCTGTCTCAGTCCGTCTGTCTCCGTCCGTCTGTCTCGGACCACCTGTCTCAGACCGTCTGTCTCAAACCGTCAGTCTCAGACCGTCTGCCTCAGGCCGTCTGTCTCAGTCCGCCTGTCTCAGACCGTCTGTCTCGATCCGTCTGTCTCATACCGTCTGTCTCAGACCGTCTGTCTCAGACCGTCTGTCTCAAACCGTCTGTCTGAGACCGTCTGTCTCAGACCCTCTGTCTCGATCCGTCTGTCTCATACCGTCTGTCTCAGACCGTCTGTCTCAGTCCGTCTGTCTCAGACCGCCTGTCTCAGACCGCCTGTCTCAGACCGCCTGTCTCAGACAGCCTGTCTCAGACAGTCTGTCTCAGACCGTCTGTCTCAGACCCTCTGTCTCGATTCGTCTGTCTCATACCGTCTGTCTCAGACCACCTGTCTCAGACCGCCTGTCTCAGACAGTCTGTCTCAGACCGTCTGGCTCGGACCGTCTGTCTCAGACCGTCGGTCTCGGGCCGTCTGTCTCAGTCCGTCTGTCTCCGTTCGTCTGTCTCAGACCGACTGTCTCAGACCGTCTGTCTCAAACCGTCTGTCTCAGACCGTCTGTCTCAGGCCGTCTGTCTCAGACCGTCTGTCTCAGACCGTCTGTCTGAGACCGTCTGTCTCAGACCCTCTGTTTCGATCCGTCTGTCTCATACCGTCTGTCTCAGACCGCCTGTCTCAGACCGCCTGTCTCAGACCGTCTGTCTCAGACCGTCTGTCTCGGGCCGTCTGTCTCAGTGCGTCTGTCTCAGACCGTCTGTCTCAGACCGTCTGTCGCAGTCCGTCTGTCTCAGACCGCCTGTCTCAGACCGTCTGTCTCAGACCGTCTGTCTCGATCCGCCTGTCTCATACCGTCTGTCTCAGACCGTCTGTCTCTGACCGTCTGTCTCAGGCCGTCTGTCTCAGACCGTCTGTCTCGGGTCGTCTATCTCACTCCGTCTGTCTCAGACCCTCTGTCTCGATCCGTCTGTCTCAGACCGTTTGTCTCAGACCGGCTGTCTCAGACCGGCTGTCTCGGGCCGCCTGTCTCAGTTCGTCTGTCTCAGTCCGTCTGTCCCAGTCCGTCTGTCTCAGTCCGTCTGTCTCAGTCCGTCTGTCTCCGTTCGTCTGTCTCAGACCGACTGTCTCAGACCGTCTGTCTCAAACCGTCTGTCTCAGACCGTCTGTCTGAGACCGTCTGTCTCAGACCCTCTGTCTCGATCCGTGTGTCTCAGACCGCCTGCCTCAGACCGCCTGCCTCAGACCGCCTGTCTCAGACCGCCGGTCTTAGACTGTCTGTCTCAGAGCGCCTGTCTCAGACCGTCTGTCTCGGGCCGTCTGTCTCAGTCCGTCTGTCTCAGACCGTCTGTCTCAGACCGTCTGTCTCGGGCCGTCTGTCTCAGTCCGTCTGTCTCAGACCGTCTGTCTCAGACCGTCTGTCTCAGACCGTCTGTCTCGGGCCGTCTGTCTCAGTCCGTCTGTCTCAGACCGTCTGTCTCAGACCGTCTGTCTCAGGCCGTCTGTCTCAGACCGTCTGTCTCGGACCGTCTGTCTCAGACCGTCGGCCTCGGGCCGTCTGTCTCGGACCACCTGTCTCAGACCGCGTGTCTCAGACCGCCGGTCTCAGACCGCCTGTCTCAGACCGCCTGTCTCAGACCGTCTGTCTCAGACCGTCTGTCTCAGACCGTCTGTCGCAGACCGCCTGTCTCGGACCGTCTGTCTCAGACCGTCGGCCTCGAGCCATCTGTATCAGTCCGTCTGTCTCCGTCCTTCTGTCTGAGACCGTCTGTCTCAGACCGCCTGTCTCCGACCGCCTGTCTTAGACTGTCTGTCTCAGAGCGCCTGTCTCAGACCGTCTGTCTCAGACCGTCTGTCTCAGACCGTCTGTCTCAGACCGTCTGTCTCAGACCGTCTGTCTCAGACCGTCTGTCTCAGACCGTCAGTCTCAGACCGTCTGTCTCAGACCGTCTGTCTCATACCGTCTGTCTCAGACCGTCGGTCTCGGGCCGTCTGTCTCAGTCCGTCTGTCTCCGTTCGTCTGTCTCAGACCGACTGTCTCAGACCGTCTGTCTCAAACCGTCTGTCTCAGACCGTCTGTCTCAGGCCGTCTGTCTCAGTCCGTCTGTCTCAGACCCTCTGTCTCGATCCGTCTGTCTCATACCGTCTGTCTCAGACCGCCTGTCTCAGACAGTCTGTCTCAGACCGTCTGTCTCGGACCGTCTGACTCAGACACTCTGTCTCGATCCGTCTGTCTCAGTCCGTCTGTCTCCGTCCGTCTGTCTCGGACGTCCTGTCTCAGACCGTCCGTCTCAAACCGTCTGTCTCAGTCCGTCTGTCTCGGACCACCTGTCTCAGACCGTCTGTCTCAGACCGTCTGTCTCAGACCGTGTCTCAGACCGTCTGTCTCAGTCCGTCTGTCTCAGACACTCTGTCTCGATCCGTCTGTCTCAGTCCGTCTGTCTCAGACCGTCTGTCTCAGACCGTCTGTCTCAGACCGTCTGTCGCAGTCCGTCTGTCTCAGACCGTCTGTCTCAGACCATCTGTCTCAGACCGTCTGTCTCAGACCGTCTGTCTCAGACCGTCTGTCTCAGGCCGTCTGTCTCAGTCCGTCTGTCTCCGTTCGTCTGTCTCAGACCGACTGTCTCAGACCGTCTGTCTCAAACCGTCTGTCTCAGACCGTCTGTCTCAGGCCGTCTATCTCAGTCCGTCTGTCTCAGACCCTCTGTCTCGATCCGTCTGTCTCAGACCGTCTGTCTCAGACCGTCTGCCGCAGTCCGTCTGTCTCAGACCGTCTGTCTCGGACCACCTGTCTCAGACCGCCTGTCTCAGACCGTCTGTCTCAGACCGTCTGTCCCGATCCGCCTGTCTCATACCGTCTGTCTCAGACCGTCTGTCTCTGACCGTCTGTCTCAGGCCGTCTGTCTCAGACCGTCTGTCTCGGGCCGTCTATCTCACTCCGTCTGTCTCAGACCCTCTGTCTCGATCCGTCAGTCTCAGACCGTTTGTCTCAGACCGGCTGTCTCAGACCGTCTGTCTCAGACCGTCTGTCTCAGGCCGTCTGTCTCAGACCGTCTGTCTCGGGCCGTCTGTCTCAGTCCGTCTGTCTCGATCCGTCTGTCTCATACCGTCTGTCTGAGACCGTCTGTCTCAGAACATCAGTCTCAGACCGCGTGTCTCAGACCGCCTGCCTCAGACCGCCTGTCTCAGACAGCCTGTCTCAGACAGTCTGTCTCAGACCGTCTGTCTCAGACCGTCTGTCTCAGACCGTCTGTCTCGGGCCGTCTGTCTCAGTCCATCTGTCTCAGACCGTCTGTCTCAGGCCGTCTGTCTCAGGCCGTCTGTCTCAGACCGTCTGTCTCAGGCCGTCTGTCTCCGACCGTCTGTCTCAGGCCGTCTGTCTCAGACCGTCTGTCTCAGACCGCGTGTCTCAGACCGCCTGCCTCAGACCGCCTGTCTCAGACCGCCTGTCTCAGACAGTCTGTCTCAGACCGTCTGTCTCAGACCGTCTGTCTCAGACCGTCTGTCTCGGGCCGTCTGTCTCAGTCCATCTGTCTCAGACCGTCTGTCTCAGGCCGTCTGTCTCAGGCCGTCTGTCTCAGACCGTCTGTCTCAGGCCGTCTGTCTCCGACCGTCTGTCTCAGGCCGTCTGTCTCAGACCGTCTGTCTCAGACCGTCTGTCTCATACCGTCTGTCTCAGACCGTCGGTCTCGGGCCGTCTGTCTCAGTCCGTCTGTCTCCGTTCGTCTGTCTCAGACCGACTGTCTCAGACCGTCTGTCTCAAACCGTCTGTCTCAGACCGTCTGTCTCAGGCCGTCTGTCTCAGTCCGTCTGTCTCAGACCCTCTGTCTCGATCCGTCTGTCTCATACCGTCTGTCTCAGACCGCCTGTCTCAGACAGTCTGTCTCAGACCGTCTGTCTCGGACCGTCTGACTCAGACACTCTGTCTCGATCCGTCTGTCTCAGTCCGTCTGTCTCCGTCCGTCTGTCTCGGACGTCCTGTCTCAGACCGTCCGTCTCAAACCGTCTGTCTCAGTCCGTCTGTCTCGGACCACCTGTCTCAGACCGTCTGTCTCAGACCGTCTGTCTCAGACCGTGTCTCAGACCGTCTGTCTCAGTCCGTCTGTCTCAGACACTCTGTCTCGATCCGTCTGTCTCAGTCCGTCTGTCTCAGACCGTCTGTCTCAGACCGTCTGTCTCAGACCGTCTGTCGCAGTCCGTCTGTCTCAGACCGTCTGTCTCAGACCATCTGTCTCAGACCGTCTGTCTCAGACCGTCTGTCTCAGACCGTCTGTCTCAGGCCGTCTGTCTCAGTCCGTCTGTCTCCGTTCGTCTGTCTCAGACCGACTGTCTCAGACCGTCTGTCTCAAACCGTCTGTCTCAGACCGTCTGTCTCAGGCCGTCTATCTCAGTCCGTCTGTCTCAGACCCTCTGTCTCGATCCGTCTGTCTCAGACCGTCTGTCTCAGACCGTCTGCCGCAGTCCGTCTGTCTCAGACCGTCTGTCTCGGACCACCTGTCTCAGACCGCCTGTCTCAGACCGTCTGTCTCAGACCGTCTGTCCCGATCCGCCTGTCTCATACCGTCTGTCTCAGACCGTCTGTCTCTGACCGTCTGTCTCAGGCCGTCTGTCTCAGACCGTCTGTCTCGGGCCGTCTATCTCACTCCGTCTGTCTCAGACCCTCTGTCTCGATCCGTCAGTCTCAGACCGTTTGTCTCAGACCGGCTGTCTCAGACCGTCTGTCTCAGACCGTCTGTCTCAGGCCGTCTGTCTCAGACCGTCTGTCTCGGGCCGTCTGTCTCAGTCCGTCTGTCTCGATCCGTCTGTCTCATACCGTCTGTCTGAGACCGTCTGTCTCAGAACATCAGTCTCAGACCGCGTGTCTCAGACCGCCTGCCTCAGACCGCCTGTCTCAGACCGTCTGTCTCAGACCGTCTGTCTCAAACCGTCTGTCTCAGGCCGTCTGTCTCAGGCCGTCTGTCTCAGTCCGTCTGTCTCAGACCCTCTGTCCCGATCCGTCTGTCTCATACCGTCTGTCTGAGACCGTCTGTCTCAGAACATCAGTCTCAGACCGTCTGTCTCAGACCGTCTGGCACAGACCGTCTGTCTCAGACCGTCTGTCTCAGACCGTCTGTCTCAGACCGTCTGTCTCAGACAGTCTGTCTCGAACCGTCTGTCTCAGACAGTCTGTCTCATACGGTCTGTATCAAACCGTCTGTCACAGCCCGTCTGTCTCAGACCGCCTGTCTCAGACCGCCTGTCTCAGACCGTCTGTCTCAGACCGTCTGTCTCAAACCGTCTGTCTCAGGCCGTCTGTCTCAGGCCGTCTGTCTCAGTCCGTCTGTCTCAGACCCTCTGTCCCGATCCGTCTGTCTCATACCGTCTGTCTGAGACCGTCTGTCTCAGAACATCAGTCTCAGACCGCGTGTCTCAGACCGCCTGCCTCAGACCGCCTGTCTCAGACCGTCTGTCTCAGACCCTCTGTCTCGATCCGTGTGTCTCATACCGTCTGTCGCATACCGTCTGTCTCAGACCGTCTGTCTCAGACCGCCTGTCTCAGACCGCCTGTCTCAGACCGTCTGTCTCAGACCCTCTGTCTCGATCCGTCTGTCTCATACCGTCTGTCTCAGACCGTCTGTCTGAGACCGTCTGTCTGAGACCGTCTGTCTCAGACCATCAGTCTCAGACCGCGTGTCTCAGACCGCCTGCATCAGACCGCATGTCTCAGACCGCCTGTCTTAGACAGTCTGTCTCAGACCGTCTGTCTCGGACCGTCTGTCTCAGACCGTCGGTCTCGGGCCGTCTGTCTCGGACCACCTGTCTCAGACCGCGTGCCTCAGACCGCCGGTCTCAGACCGCCTGTCTCAGAACGCCTGTCTCAGACCGTCTGTCTCAGACCGTCTGTCTCAGACCGTCTGTCGCAGACCGTCTGTCTCGGGCCGTCTGTCTCAGTCCGTCTGTCTCAGACCGTCTGTCTCAGACCGTCTGTCGCAGACCGTCTGTCTCGGGCCGTCTGTCTCAGTCCGTCTGTCTCAGACCGTCTGTCTCAGACCGTCTGTCTCAGGCCGTCTGTCTCAGACCGTCTGTCTCGGGCCGTCTGTCTCGGGCCGTCTGTCTCAGTCCGTCTGTCTTAGTCCGTCTGTCTCAGACCGACTGTCTCAGACAGTCTGTCTCAAACCGTCTGTCTCAGACCGTCTGTCTCAGGCCGTCTGTCTCAGTCCGTCTGTCTCAGACCCTCTGTCCCGATCCGTCTGTCTCATACCGTCTGTCTGAGACCGTCTGTCTCAGAACATCAGTCTCAGACCGCGTGTCTCAGACCGCCTGCCTCAGACCGCCTGTCTCAGACCGTCTGTCTCAGACCCTCTGTCTCGATCCGTCTGTCTCAGACCGTCTGTCGCAGACCGTCTGTCTCGGACCGTCTGTCTCAGACCGTCGGCCTCGGGCGGTCTGTCTCGGACCACCTGTCTCAGACCGCGTGTCTCAGACCGCCGGTCTCAGACCGCCTGTCTCAGACCGCCTGTCTCAGACCGTCGGCCTCGAGCCATCTGTATCAGTCCGTCTGTCTCCGTCCTTCTGTCTCAGACCGTCTGTCTCAAACCGCCTGTCTCCGACCGCCTGTCTTAGACTGTCTGTCTCAGAGCGCCTGTCTCAGACCGTCTGTCTCAGACCGTCTGTCTCAGACCGTCTGTCTCAGACCGTCTGTCTCAGACCGCCTGTCTCAGACCGCCTGGCTCGGACCGTCTGTCTCAAACCGTCTGTCTCAGACCGTCTGTCTCAGGCCGTCTGTCTCAGTCCGTCTGTCTCAGACCCTCTGTCTCGATCCGTCTGTCTCATACCGTCTGTCTCAGACCGCCTGTCTCAGACAGTCTGTCTCAGACCGTCTGTCTCGGACCGTCTGTCTCAGACCGTCGGTCTCGGGCCGTCTGTCTCAGTCCGTCTGTCTCCGTCCGTCTGTCTCGGACCTCCTGTCTCAGACCGTCCGTCTCAAACCGTCTGTCTCAGTCCGTCTTCTCGGACCACCTGTCTCATACCGCCTGTCTGAGACCGTCTGTCTCATACCGTCTGTCTCAGACCGTCTGTCTCAGACCGTCTGTCTCAGACCGTCTGTCTCAGACAGTCTGTCTCGAACCGTCTGTCTCATACCGTCTGTCTCATACGGTCTGTATCAAACCGTCTGTCACAGCCCGTCTGTCTCAGACCGTCTGTCTCAGACCGTCTGTCTCAGACCGTCTGTCTCATACCGTCTGTCTCAGACCGTCTGTCTCAGACCGCGTGTCTCAGACCGCCTGCCTCAGACCGCCTGTCTCAGACCGCCTGTCTCAGACAGTCTGTCTCAGACCGTCTGTCTCAGACCGTCTGTCTCGGACCGTCTGTCTCGGACCGTCGGTCTCGGGCCGTCTGTCTCAGTCCGTCTGTCTCCGTCCGTCTGTCTCGGACCACCTGTCTCAGACCGTCTGTCTCAAACCGTCAGTCTCAGACCGTCTGCCTCAGGCCGTCTGTCTCAGTCCGCCTGTCTCAGACCGTCTGTCTCGATCCGTCTGTCTCATACCGTCTGTCTCAGACCGTCTGTCTCAGACCGTCTGTCTCAAACCGTCTGTCTGAGACCGTCTGTCTCAGACCCTCTGTCTCGATCCGTCTGTCTCATACCGTCTGTCTCAGACCGTCTGTCTCAGTCCGTCTGTCTCAGACCGCCTGTCTCAGACCGCCTGTCTCAGACCGCCTGTCTCAGACAGCCTGTCTCAGACAGTCTGTCTCAGACCGTCTGTCTCAGACCCTCTGTCTCGATTCGTCTGTCTCATACCGTCTGTCTCAGACCACCTGTCTCAGACCGCCTGTCTCAGACAGTCTGTCTCAGACCGTCTGGCTCGGACCGTCTGTCTCAGACCGTCGGTCTCGGGCCGTCTGTCTCAGTCCGTCTGTCTCCGTTCGTCTGTCTCAGACCGACTGTCTCAGACCGTCTGTCTCAAACCGTCTGTCTCAGACCGTCTGTCTCAGGCCGTCTGTCTCAGACCGTCTGTCTCAGACCGTCTGTCTGAGACCGTCTGTCTCAGACCCTCTGTTTCGATCCGTCTGTCTCATACCGTCTGTCTCAGACCGCCTGTCTCAGACCGCCTGTCTCAGACCGTCTGTCTCAGACCGTCTGTCTCGGGCCGTCTGTCTCAGTGCGTCTGTCTCAGACCGTCTGTCTCAGACCGTCTGTCGCAGTCCGTCTGTCTCAGACCGCCTGTCTCAGACCGTCTGTCTCAGACCGTCTGTCTCGATCCGCCTGTCTCATACCGTCTGTCTCAGACCGTCTGTCTCTGACCGTCTGTCTCAGGCCGTCTGTCTCAGACCGTCTGTCTCGGGTCGTCTATCTCACTCCGTCTGTCTCAGACCCTCTGTCTCGATCCGTCTGTCTCAGACCGTTTGTCTCAGACCGGCTGTCTCAGACCGGCTGTCTCGGGCCGCCTGTCTCAGTTCGTCTGTCTCAGTCCGTCTGTCCCAGTCCGTCTGTCTCAGTCCGTCTGTCTCAGTCCGTCTGTCTCCGTTCGTCTGTCTCAGACCGACTGTCTCAGACCGTCTGTCTCAGACCGTCTGTCTCGGGCCGTCTGTCTCAGTCCGTCTGTCTCAGACCGTCTGTCTCAGACCGTCTGTCTCAGACCGTCTGTCTCGGGCCGTCTGTCTCAGTCCGTCTGTCTCAGACCGTCTGTCTCAGACCGTCTGTCTCAGGCCGTCTGTCTCAGACCGTCTGTCTCGGACCGTCTGTCTCAGACCGTCGGCCTCGGGCCGTCTGTCTCGGACCACCTGTCTCAGACCGCGTGTCTCAGACCGCCGGTCTCAGACCGCCTGTCTCAGACCGCCTGTCTCAGACCGTCTGTCTCAGACCGTCTGTCTCAGACCGTCTGTCGCAGACCGCCTGTCTCGGACCGTCTGTCTCAGACCGTCGGCCTCGAGCCATCTGTATCAGTCCGTCTGTCTCCGTCCTTCTGTCTGAGACCGTCTGTCTCAGACCGCCTGTCTCCGACCGCCTGTCTTAGACTGTCTGTCTCAGAGCGCCTGTCTCAGACCGTCTGTCTCAGACCGTCTGTCTCAGACCGTCTGTCTCAGACCGTCTGTCTCAGACCGTCTGTCTCAGACCGTCTGTCTCAGACCGTCAGTCTCAGACCGTCTGTCTCAGACCGTCTGTCTCATACCGTCTGTCTCAGACCGTCGGTCTCGGGCCGTCTGTCTCAGTCCGTCTGTCTCCGTTCGTCTGTCTCAGACCGACTGTCTCAGACCGTCTGTCTCAAACCGTCTGTCTCAGACCGTCTGTCTCAGGCCGTCTGTCTCAGTCCGTCTGTCTCAGACCCTCTGTCTCGATCCGTCTGTCTCATACCGTCTGTCTCAGACCGCCTGTCTCAGACAGTCTGTCTCAGACCGTCTGTCTCGGACCGTCTGACTCAGACACTCTGTCTCGATCCGTCTGTCTCAGTCCGTCTGTCTCCGTCCGTCTGTCTCGGACGTCCTGTCTCAGACCGTCCGTCTCAAACCGTCTGTCTCAGTCCGTCTGTCTCGGACCACCTGTCTCAGACCGTCTGTCTCAGACCGTCTGTCTCAGACCGTGTCTCAGACCGTCTGTCTCAGTCCGTCTGTCTCAGACACTCTGTCTCGATCCGTCTGTCTCAGTCCGTCTGTCTCAGACCGTCTGTCTCAGACCGTCTGTCTCAGACCGTCTGTCGCAGTCCGTCTGTCTCAGACCGTCTGTCTCAGACCATCTGTCTCAGACCGTCTGTCTCAGACCGTCTGTCTCAGACCGTCTGTCTCAGGCCGTCTGTCTCAGTCCGTCTGTCTCCGTTCGTCTGTCTCAGACCGACTGTCTCAGACCGTCTGTCTCAAACCGTCTGTCTCAGACCGTCTGTCTCAGGCCGTCTATCTCAGTCCGTCTGTCTCAGACCCTCTGTCTCGATCCGTCTGTCTCAGACCGTCTGTCTCAGACCGTCTGCCGCAGTCCGTCTGTCTCAGACCGTCTGTCTCGGACCACCTGTCTCAGACCGCCTGTCTCAGACCGTCTGTCTCAGACCGTCTGTCCCGATCCGCCTGTCTCATACCGTCTGTCTCAGACCGTCTGTCTCTGACCGTCTGTCTCAGGCCGTCTGTCTCAGACCGTCTGTCTCGGGCCGTCTATCTCACTCCGTCTGTCTCAGACCCTCTGTCTCGATCCGTCAGTCTCAGACCGTTTGTCTCAGACCGGCTGTCTCAGACCGTCTGTCTCAGACCGTCTGTCTCAGGCCGTCTGTCTCAGACCGTCTGTCTCGGGCCGTCTGTCTCAGTCCGTCTGTCTCGATCCGTCTGTCTCATACCGTCTGTCTGAGACCGTCTGTCTCAGAACATCAGTCTCAGACCGCGTGTCTCAGACCGCCTGCCTCAGACCGCCTGTCTCAGACAGCCTGTCTCAGACAGTCTGTCTCAGACCGTCTGTCTCAGACCGTCTGTCTCAGACCGTCTGTCTCGGGCCGTCTGTCTCAGTCCATCTGTCTCAGACCGTCTGTCTCAGGCCGTCTGTCTCAGGCCGTCTGTCTCAGACCGTCTGTCTCAGGCCGTCTGTCTCCGACCGTCTGTCTCAGGCCGTCTGTCTCAGACCGTCTGTCTCAGACCGCGTGTCTCAGACCGCCTGCCTCAGACCGCCTGTCTCAGACCGCCTGTCTCAGACAGTCTGTCTCAGACCGTCTGTCTCAGACCGTCTGTCTCAGACCGTCTGTCTCGGGCCGTCTGTCTCAGTCCATCTGTCTCAGACCGTCTGTCTCAGGCCGTCTGTCTCAGGCCGTCTGTCTCAGACCGTCTGTCTCAGGCCGTCTGTCTCCGACCGTCTGTCTCAGGCCGTCTGTCTCAGACCGTCTGTCTCAGACCGTCTGTCTCATACCGTCTGTCTCAGACCGTCGGTCTCGGGCCGTCTGTCTCAGTCCGTCTGTCTCCGTTCGTCTGTCTCAGACCGACTGTCTCAGACCGTCTGTCTCAAACCGTCTGTCTCAGACCGTCTGTCTCAGGCCGTCTGTCTCAGTCCGTCTGTCTCAGACCCTCTGTCTCGATCCGTCTGTCTCATACCGTCTGTCTCAGACCGCCTGTCTCAGACAGTCTGTCTCAGACCGTCTGTCTCGGACCGTCTGACTCAGACACTCTGTCTCGATCCGTCTGTCTCAGTCCGTCTGTCTCCGTCCGTCTGTCTCGGACGTCCTGTCTCAGACCGTCCGTCTCAAACCGTCTGTCTCAGTCCGTCTGTCTCGGACCACCTGTCTCAGACCGTCTGTCTCAGACCGTCTGTCTCAGACCGTGTCTCAGACCGTCTGTCTCAGTCCGTCTGTCTCAGACACTCTGTCTCGATCCGTCTGTCTCAGTCCGTCTGTCTCAGACCGTCTGTCTCAGACCGTCTGTCGCAGTCCGTCTGTCTCAGACCGTCTGTCTCAGACCATCTGTCTCAGACCGTCTGTCTCAGACCGTCTGTCTCAGACCGTCTGTCTCAGGCCGTCTGTCTCAGTCCGTCTGTCTCCGTTCGTCTGTCTCAGACCGACTGTCTCAGACCGTCTGTCTCAAACCGTCTGTCTCAGACCGTCTGTCTCAGGCCGTCTATCTCAGTCCGTCTGTCTCAGACCCTCTGTCTCGATCCGTCTGTCTCAGACCGTCTGTCTCAGACCGTCTGCCGCAGTCCGTCTGTCTCAGACCGTCTGTCTCGGACCACCTGTCTCAGACCGCCTGTCTCAGACCGTCTGTCTCAGACCGTCTGTCCCGATCCGCCTGTCTCATACCGTCTGTCTCAGACCGTCTGTCTCTGACCGTCTGTCTCAGGCCGTCTGTCTCAGACCGTCTGTCTCGGGCCGTCTATCTCACTCCGTCTGTCTCAGACCCTCTGTCTCGATCCGTCAGTCTCAGACCGTTTGTCTCAGACCGGCTGTCTCAGACCGTCTGTCTCAGACCGTCTGTCTCAGGCCGTCTGTCTCAGACCGTCTGTCTCGGGCCGTCTGTCTCAGTCCGTCTGTCTCGATCCGTCTGTCTCATACCGTCTGTCTGAGACCGTCTGTCTCAGAACATCAGTCTCAGACCGCGTGTCTCAGACCGCCTGCCTCAGACCGCCTGTCTCAGACAGCCTGTCTCAGACAGTCTGTCTCAGACCGTCTGTCTCAGACCGTCTGTCTCAGACCGTCTGTCTCGGGCCGTCTGTCTCAGTCCATCTGTCTCAGACCGTCTGTCTCAGGCCGTCTGTCTCAGGCCGTCTGTCTCAGACCGTCTGTCTCAGGCCGTCTGTCTCCGACCGTCTGTCTCAGGCCGTCTGTCTCAGACCGTCTGTCTCAGACCGCGTGTCTCAGACCGCCTGCCTCAGACCGCCTGTCTCAGACCGCCTGTCTCAGACAGTCTGTCTCAGACCGTCTGTCTCGGACCGTCTGTCTCGGACCGTCTGTCTCGGACCGTCTGTCTCAGACCGTCGGTCTCGGGCCGTCTGTCTCAGTCCGTCTGTCTCCGTCCGTCTGTCTCGGACCACCTGTCTCAGACCGTCTGTCTCAAACCGTCAGTCTCAGACCGTCTGTCTCAGGCCGTCTGTCTCAGTCCGCCTGTCTCAGACCGTCTGTCTCGATCCGTCTGTCTCATACCGTCTGTCTCAGACCGTCTGTCTCAAACCGTCTGTCTGGGACCGTCTGTCTCAGACCCTCTGTCTCGATCCGTGTGTCTCATACCGTCTGTCGCATACCGTCTGTCTCAGACCGTCTGTCTCAGACCGCCTGTCTCAGACCGCCTGTCTCAGACCGTCTGTCTCAGACCCTCTGCCTCGATCCGTCTGTCTCAGACCCTCTGCCTCGATCCGTCTGTCTCAGACCGTCTGTCTGAGACCGTCTGTCTGAGACCGTCTGTCTCAGACCATCAGTCTCAGACCGCGTGTCTCAGACCGCCTGCATCAGACCGCATGTCTCAGACCGCCTGTCTTAGACAGTCTGTCTCAGACCGTCTGTCTCAGACCGTCTGTCTCAGACCGCCTGTCTCAGACCGCCTGTCTCAGACCGCCTGTCTCAGACCGCCTGTCACAGACAGTCTGTCTCAGACCGTCTGGGTCGGACCGTCTGTCTCAGACCGTCGGTCTCGGGCCGTCTGTCTCAGTCCGTCTGTCTCCGTTCGTCTGTCTCAGACCGACTGTCTCAGACCGTCTGTCTCAGACCGCCTGTCTCCAACCGTCAGTCTCAGACCGTCTGTCTCGGACCACCTGTCTCAGACCGTCTGTCTCAAACCGTCAGTCTCAGACCGTCTGTCTCAGGCCGTCTGTCTCAGTCCGCCTGTCTCAGACCGTCTATCTCGATCCGTCTGTCTCATACCGTCTGTCTCAGACCGTCTGTCTCAGGCCGTCTGTCTCCGACCGTCTGTCTCAGGCCGTCTGTCTCAGACCGTCTGTCTCAGACCGCGTGTCTCAGACCGCCTGCCTCAGACAGTCTGTCTCAGACCGTCTGTCTCGGACCGTCTGTCTCGGACCGTCTGTCTCGGACCGTCTGTCTCAGACCGTCGGTCTCGGGCCGTCTGTCTCAGTCCGTCTGTCTCCGTCCGTCTGTCTCGGACCACCTGTCTCAGACCGTCTGTCTCAAACCGTCAGTCTCAGACCGTCTGTCTCAGGCCGTCTGTCTCAGTCCGCCTGTCTCAGACCGTCTGTCTCGATCCGTCTGTCTCATACCGTCTGTCTCAGACCGTCTGTCTCAAACCGTCTGTCTGAGACCGTCTGTCTCAGACCCTCTGTCTCGATCCGTGTGTCTCATACCGTCTGTCGCATACCGTCTGTCTCAGACCGTCTGTCTCAGACCGCCTGTCTCAGACCGCCTGTCTCAGACCGTCTGTCTCAGACCCTCTGCCTCGATCCGTCTGTCTCATACCGTCTGTCTCAGACCGTCTGTCTGAGACCGTCTGTCTCAGACCATCAGTCTCAGACCGCGTGTCTCAGACCGCCTGCATCAGACCGCATGTCTCAGACCGCCTGTCTTAGACAGTCTGTCTCAGACCGTCTGTCTCAGACCGTCTGTCTCAGACCGCCTGTCTCAGACCGCCTGTCTCAGACCGCCTGTCTCAGACCGCCTGTCACAGACAGTCTGTCTCAGACCGTCTGGGTCGGACCGTCTGTCTCAGACCGTCGGTCTCGGGCCGTCTGTCTCAGTCCGTCTGTCTCCGTTCGTCTGTCTCAGACCGACTGTCTCAGACCGTCTGTCTCAGACCGCCTGTCTCAGACCGTCTGTCTCAGGCCGTCTGTCTCAGTCCGTCTGTCTCAGACCCTCTGTCTCGATCCGTCTGTCTCATACCGCCTGTCTCAGACCGCCTGTCTCAGACAGTCTGTCTCAGACCGTCTGTCTCGGGCCGTCTGTCTCGGACCACCTGTCTCAGACCGCGTGCCTCAGACCGCCGGTCTCAGACCGCCTGTCTCAGACCGCCTGTCTCAGACCGTCTGTCTCAGACCGTCTGTCTCAGACCGCCTGTCTCAGACCGTCTGTCTCAGACCCTCTGTCTCGATCCGTCTGTCTCATACCGTCTGTCTCAGACCGTCTGTCTCAGACCGTCTGTCTCAGACCGTCTGTCTCAAACCGTCTGTCTGAGACCGTCTGTCTCAGACCCTCTGTCTCGATCCGTCTGTCTCATACCGTCTGTCTCAGACCGTCGGTCTCGGGCCGTCTGTCTCAGTCCGTCTGTCTCCGTTCGTCTGTCTCAGACCGACTGTCTCAGACCGTCTGTCTCAAACCGTCTGTCTCAGACCGTCTGTCTCAGGCCGTCTGTCTCAGTCCGTCTGTCTCAGACCCTCTGTCTCGATCCGTCTGTCTCAGACCGTCTGTCTCAGACCGTCTGTCTCAGACCGTCTGTCGCAGTCCGTCTGTCTCAGACCGTCTGTCTCGGACCACCTGTCTCAGACCGCCTGTCTCAGAACGTCTGTCTCAGACCGTCTGTCCCGATCCGCCTGTCTCATACCGTCTGTCTCAGACCGTCTGTCTCTGACCGTCTGTCTCAGGCCGTCTGTCTCAGACCGTCTGTCTCGGGCCGTCTATCTCACTCCGTCTGTCTCAGACCCTCTGTCTCGATCCGTCAGTCTCAGACCGTTTGTCTCAGACCGGCTGTCTCAGACCGTCTGTCTCAGACCGTCTGTCTCAGGCC
Source organism: Coelioxys conoideus (assembly GCA_947623535.1). Taxonomy (NCBI): domain Eukaryota; kingdom Metazoa; phylum Arthropoda; class Insecta; order Hymenoptera; family Megachilidae; genus Coelioxys; species Coelioxys conoideus. The sequence continues at coordinate 6,138,440 of CANQJN010000026.1, forward strand.
GTCTGTCTCAGACCGTCTGTCTCGGGCCGTCTGTCTCAGTCCGTCTGTCTCGATCCGTCTGTCTCATACCGCCTGTCAGAGACCGTCTGTCTCAGAACATCAGTCTCAGACCGCGTGTCTCAGACCGCCTGCCTCAGACCGCCTGTCTCAGACCGCCTGTCTCAGACAGTCTGTCTCAGACCGTCTGTCTCAGACCGTCTGTCTCAGACCGTCTGTCTCGGGCCGTCTGTCTCAGTCCATCTGTCTCAGACCGTCTGTCTCAGGCCGTCTGTCTCAGGCCGTCTGTCTCAGACCGTCTGTCTCAGGCCGTCTGTCTCCGACCGTCTGTCTCAGGCCGTCTGTCTCAGACCGTCTGTCTCAGACCGCGTGTCTCAGACCGCCTGCCTCAGACCGCCTGTCTCAGACCGCCTGTCTCAGACAGTCTGTCTCAGACCGTCTGTCTCGGACCGTCTGTCTCGGACCGTCTGTCTCAGACCGTCGGTCTCGTGCCGTCTGTCTCAGTCCGTCTGTCTCCGTCCGTCTGTCTCGGACCACCTGTCTCAGACCGTCTGTCTCAAACCGTCAGTCTCAGACCGTCTGTCTCGGACCACCTGTCTCAGACCGTCTGTCTCAAACCGTCAGTCTCAGACCGTCTGTCTCAGGCCGTCTGTCTCAGTCCGCCTGTCTCAGACCGTCTGTCTCGATCCGTCTGTCTCATACCGTCTGTCTCAGACCGTCTGTCTCAGGCCGTCTGTCTCCGACCGTCTGTCTCAGGCCGTCTGTCTCAGACCGTCTGTCTCAGACCGCGTGTCTCAGACCGCCTGCCTCAGACAGTCTGTCTCAGACCGTCTGTCTCGGACCGTCTGTCTCGGACCGTCTGTCTCGGACCGTCTGTCTCAGACCGTCGGTCTCGGGCCGTCTGTCTCAGTCCGTCTGTCTCCGTCCGTCTGTCTCGGACCACCTGTCTCAGACCGTCTGTCTCAAACCGTCAGTCTCAGACCGTCTGTCTCAGGCCGTCTGTCTCAGTCCGCCTGTCTCAGACCGTCTGTCTCGATCCGTCTGTCTCATACCGTCTGTCTCAGACCGTCTGTCTCAAACCGTCTGTCTGAGACCGTCTGTCTCAGACCCTCTGTCTCGATCCGTGTGTCTCATACCGTCTGTCGCATACCGTCTGTCTCAGACCGTCTGTCTCAGACCGCCTGTCTCAGACCGCCTGTCTCAGACCGTCTGTCTCAGACCCTCTGCCTCGATCCGTCTGTCTCATACCGTCTGTCTCAGACCGTCTGTCTGAGACCGTCTGTCTCAGACCATCAGTCTCAGATCGCGTGTCTCAGACCGCCTGCATCAGACCGCATGTCTCAGACCGCCTGTCTTAGACAGTCTGCCTCAGACCGTCTGTCTCGGACCGTCTGTCTCAGACCGTCGGTCTCGGGCCGTCTGTCTCGGACCACCTGTCTCAGACCGCGTGCCTCAGACCGCCGGTCTCAGACCGCCTGTCTCAGACCGCCTGTCTTAGACAGTCTGCCTCAGACCGTCTGTCTCGGACCGTCTGTCGCAGACCGTCTGTCTCGGGCCGTCTGTCTCAGTCCGTCGGTCTCGGGCCGTCTGTCTCGGACCACCTGTCTCAGACCGCGTGCCTCAGACCGCCGGTCTCAGACCGCCTGTCTCAGACCGCCTGTCTCAGACCGTCTGTCTCAGACCGTCTGTCTCAGACCGCCTGTCTCAGACCGTCTGTCTCAGACCCTCTGTCTCGATCCGTCTGTCTCATACCGTCTGTCTCAGACCGTCTGTCTCAGACCGTCTGTCTCAGACCGTCTGTCTCAGACCGTCTGTCTCAAACCGTCTGTCTGAGACCGTCTGTCTCAGACCCTCTGTCTCGATCCGTCTGTCTCATACCGTCTGTCTCAGACCGTCTGTCTCAGACCGCCTGTCTCAGACCGTCTGTCTCAGGCCGTCTGTCTCAGTCCGTCTGTCTCAGACCCTCTGTCTCGATCCGTCTGTCTCATACCGCCTGTCTCAGACCGTCTGTCTCGATCCGTCTGTCTCATACCGTCTGTCTCAGACCGTCTGTCTCAGGCCGTCTGTCTCCGACCGTCTGTCTCAGGCCGTCTGTCTCAGACCGTCTGTCTCAGACCGCGTGTCTCAGACCGCCTGCCTCAGACAGTCTGTCTCAGACCGTCTGTCTCGGACCGTCTGTCTCGGACCGTCTGTCTCGGACCGTCTGTCTCAGACCGTCGGTCTCGGGCCGTCTGTCTCAGTCCGTCTGTCTCCGTCCGTCTGTCTCGGACCACCTGTCTCAGACCGTCTGTCTCAAACCGTCAGTCTCAGACCGTCTGTCTCAGGCCGTCTGTCTCAGTCCGCCTGTCTCAGACCGTCTGTCTCGATCCGTCTGTCTCATACCGTCTGTCTCAGACCGTCTGTCTCAAACCGTCTGTCTGAGACCGTCTGTCTCAGACCCTCTGCCTCGATCCGTCTGTCTCATACCGTCTGTCTCAGACCGTCTGTCTGAGACCGTCTGTCTGAGACCGTCTGTCTCAGACCATCAGTCTCAGACCGCGTGTCTCAGACCGCCTGCATCAGACCGCATGTCTCAGACCGCCTGTCTTAGACAGTCTGTCTCAGACCGTCTGTCTCGGACCGTCTGTCTCAGACCGTCGGTCTCGGGCCGTCTGTCTCGGACCACCTGTCTCAGACCGCGTGCCTCAGACCGCCGGTCTCAGACCGCCTGTCTCAGACCGCCTGTCTCAGACCGTCTGTCTCAGACCGTCTGTCTCAGACCGTCTGTCGCAGACCGTCTGTCTCGGGCCGTCTGTCTCAGTCCGTCGGTCTCGGGCCGTCTGTCTCGGACCACCTGTCTCAGACCGCGTGCCTCAGACCGCCGGTCTCAGACCGCCTGTCTCAGACCGCCTGTCTCAGACCGTCTGTCTCAGACCGTCTGTCTCAGACCGCCTGTCTCAGACCGTCTGTCTCAGACCCTCTGTCTCGATCCGTCTGTCTCATACCGTCTGTCTCAGACCGTCTGTCTCAGACCGTCTGTCTCAGACCGTCTGTCTCAGACCGTCTGTCTCAAACCGTCTGTCTGAGACCGTCTGTCTCAGACCCTCTGTCTCGATCCGTCTGTCTCATACCGTCTGTCTCAGACCGTCTGTCTCAGACCGTCTGTCTCAGACCGCCTGTCTCAGACCGCCTGTCTCAGACCGCCTGTCTCAGACCGCCTGTCACAGACAGTCTGTCTCAGACCGTCTGGGTCGGACCGTCTGTCTCAGACCGTCGGTCTCGGGCCGCCTGTCTCAGACCGCCTGTCTCAGACCGCCTGTCTCAGACCGCCTGTCACAGACAGTCTGTCTCAGACCGTCTGGGTCGGACCGTCTGTCTCAGACCGTCGGTCTCGGGCCGTCTGTCTCAGTCCGTCTGTCTCCGTTCGTCTGTCTCAGACCGACTGTCTCAGACCGTCTGTCTCAGACCGCCTGTCTCAGACCGTCTGTCTCAGGCCGTCTGTCTCAGTCCGTCTGTTTCAGACCCTCTGTCTCGATCCGTCTGTCTCATACCGCCTGTCTCAGACCGCCTGTCTCAGACCGCCTGTCTCAGACCGTCTGTCTCAGACCGCCTGTCTCAGACCGTCTGTCTCAGACCCTCTGTCTCGATCCGTCTGTCTCATACCGTCTGTCTCAGACCGTCGGTCTCGGGCCGTCTGTCTCAGTCCGTCTGTCTCCGTTCGTCTGTCTCAGACCGACTGTCTCAGACCGTCTGTCTCAAACCGTCTGTCTCAGACCGTCTGTCTCAGGCCGTCTGTCTCAGTCCGTCTGTCTCAGACCCTCTGTCTCGATCCGTCTGTCTCATACCGTCTGTCTCAGACCGCCTGTCTCAGACAGTCTGTCTCAGACCGTCTGTCTCAGTCCGTCTGTCTCAGACCGTCTGTCTCAGACCGTCTGTCGCAGTCCGTCTGTCTCAGGCCGTCTGTCTCAGTCCGTCTGTTTCAGACCCTCTGTCTCGATCCGTCTGTCTCATACCGCCTGTCTCAGACCGCCTGTCTCAGACCGCCTGTCTCAGACCGTCTGTCTCAGACCGTCTGTCTCCGTCCGTCTGTCTCGGACCTCCTGTCTCAGACCGTCCGTCTCAAACCGTCTGTCTCAGTCCGTCTGTCTCGGACCACCTGCCTCATACCGTCTGTCTGAGACCGTCTATCTCATACCGTCTGTCTCAGACCGTCTGTCTCAGACCGTCTGTCTCAGACCGTGTCTCAGACCGTCTGTCTCAGTCCGTCTATCTCAGACACTCTGTCTCGATCCGTCTGTCTCAGTCCGTCTGTCTCAGACCGTCTGTCTCAGACCGTCTGTCGCAGTCCGTCTGTCTCAGGCCGTCTGTCTCAGACCATCTGTCTCAGACCGTCTGTCTCAGACCGTCTGTCTCAGGCCGTCTGTCTCCGTTCGTCTGTCTCAGACCGACTGTCTCAGACCGTCTGTCTCGGACCACCTGTCTCAGACCGCCTGTCTCAGACCGTCTGTCTCAGACCGTCTGTCCCGATCCGCCTGTCTCATACCGTCTGTCTCAGACCGTCTGTCTCTGACCGTCTGTCTCAGGCCGTCTGTCTCAGACCGTCTGTCTCGGGCCGTCTATCTCACTCCGTCTGTCTCAGACCCTCTGTATCGATCCGTCAGTCTCAGACCGTTTGTCTCAGACCGGCTGTCTCAGACCGTCTGTCTCAGACCGTCTGTCTCAGGCCGTCTGTCTCAGACCGTCTGTCTCGGGCCGTCTGTCTCAGTCCGTCTGTCTCGATCCGTCTGTCTCATACCGTCTGTCTGAGACCGTCTGTCTCAGAACATCAGTCTCAGACCGCGTGTCTCAGACCGCCTGCCTCAGACCGCCTGTCTCAGACCGCCTGTCTCAGACAGTCTGTCTCAGACCGTCTGTCTCAGACCGTCTGTCTCAGACCGTCTGTCTCGGGCCGTCTGTCTCAGTCCATCTGTCTCAGACCGTCTGTCTCAGACCGTCTGTCTCAGGCCGTCTGTCTCAGGCCGTCTGTCTCAGACCGTCTGTCTCAGGCCGTCTGTCTCCGACCGTCTGTCTCAGGCCGTCTGTCTCAGACCGTCTGTCTCAGACCGCGTGTCTCAGACCGCCTGCCTCAGACCGCCTGTCTCAGACCGCCTGTCTCAGACAGTTTGTCTCAGACCGTCTGTCTCGGACCGTCTGTCTCGGACCGTCTGTCTCAGACCGTCGGTCTCGGGCCGTCTGTCTCAGTCCGTCTGTCTCCGTCCGTCTGTCTCGGACCACCTGTCTCAGACCGTCTGTCTCAAACCGTCAGTCTCAGACCGTCTGTCTCGGACCACCTGTCACAGACCGTCTGTCTCAAACCGTCAGTCTCAGACCGTCTGTCTCAGGTCGTCTGTCTCAGTCCGCCTGTCTCAGACCGTCTGTCTCGATCCGTCTGTCTCATACCGTCTGTCTCAGACCGTCTGTCTCATACCGTCTGTCTCAGACCACCTATCTCAGACCCTCTGTCCCAGACTGTCTGTCTCGGACCGTCTGTCTCAGACCGTCGGTCTCGGGCCGTCTGTCTCAGTCCGTCTGTCTCCGTCCGTCTATCTCGGACCTCCTGTCTCAGACCGTCCGTCTCAAACCGTCTGTCTCAGTCCGTCTGTCTCGGACCACCTGTCTCATACCGTCTGTCTGAGACCGTCTGTCTCATACCGTCTGTCTCAGACCGTCTGTCTCAGGCCGTCTGTCTCCGTTCGTCTGTCTCAGACACTCTGTCTCGATCCGTCTGTCTCAGTCCGTCTGTCTCAGACCGTCTGTCTCGGGCCGTTTGTCTCAGTCCGTCTGTCTCCGTCCGTCTGTCTCGGACCACCTGTCTCAGACCGTCTGTCTCAAACCGTCAGTCTCAGACCGTCTGTCTCAGGCCGTCTGTCTCAGTCCGCCTGTCTCAGACCGTCTGTCTCGATCCGTTTGTCTCATACCGTCTGTCTCAGACCGTCTGTCTCAAACCGTCTGTCTGAGACCGTCTGTCTCAGACCCTCTGTCTCGATCCGTGTGTCTCATACCGTCTGTCGCATACCGTCTGTCTCAGACCGTCTGTCTCAGACCGCCTGTCTCAGACCGCCTGTCTCAGACCGTCTGTCTCAGACCCTCTGCCTCGATCCGTCTGTCTCATACCGTCTGTCTCAGACCGTCTGTCTGAGACCGTCTGTCTGAGACCGTCTGTCTCAGACCATCAGTCTCAGACCGCGTGTCTCAGACCGCCTGCATCAGACCGCATGTCTCAGACCGCCTGCCTTAGACAGTCTTTCTCAGACCGTCTGTCTCAGACCGTCTGTCTCAGACCGCCTGTCTCAGACCGCCTGTCTCAGACCGCCTGTCTCAGACCGCCTGTCACAGACCGCCTGTCTCAGACCGTCTGTCTCAGGCCGTCTGTCTCAGTCCGTCTGTCTCAGACCCTCTGTCTCGATCCGTCTGTCTCATACCGCCTGTCTCAGACCGCCTGTCTCAGACAGTCTGTCTCAGACCGTCTGTCTCGGGCCGTCTGTCTCAGACCGCCTGTCTCAGACCGTCTGTCTCAGGCCGTCTGTCTCAGTCCGTCTGTCTCCGTTCGTCTGTCTCAGACCGACTGTCTCAGACCGTCTGTCTCAGACCGCCTGTCTCAGACCGTCTGTCTCAGGCCGTCTGTCTCAGTCCGTCTGTCTCAGACCCTCTGTCTCGATCCGTCTGTCTCATACCGCCTGTCTCAGACCGCCTGTCTCAGACAGTCTGTCTCAGACCGTCTGTCTCGGGCCGTCTGTCTCGGACCACCTGTCTCAGACCGCGTGCCTCAGACCGCCGGTCTCAGACCGCCTGTCTCAGACCGCCTGTCTCAGACCGTCTGTCTCAGACCGTCTGTCTCAGACCGCCTGTCTCAGACCGTCTGTCTCAGACCCTCTGTCTCGATCCGTCTGTCTCATACCGTCTGTCTCAGACCGTCTGTCTCAGACCGTCTGTCTCAGACCGTCTGTCTCAAACCGTCTGTCTGAGACCGTCTGTCTCAGACCCTCTGTCTCGATCCGTCTGTCTCATACCGTCTGTCTCAGACCGTCGGTCTCGGGCCGTCTGTCTCAGTCCGTCTCTCTCCGTTCGTCTGTCTCAGACCGACTGTCTCAGACCGTCTGTCTCAAACCGTCTGTCTCAGACCGTCTGTCTCAGGCCGTCTGTCTCAGTCCGTCTGTCTCAGACCCTCTGTCTCGATCCGTCTGTCTCAGACCGTCTGTCTCAGACCGTCTGTCGCAGTCCGTCTGTCTCAGACCGTCTGTCTCGGACCACCTGTCTCAGACCGCCTGTCTCAGACCGTCTGTCTCAGACCGTCTGTCCCGATCCGCCTGTCTCATACCGTCTGTCTCAGACCGTCTGTCTCTGACCGTCTGTCTCAGGCCGTCTGTCTCAGACCGTCTGTCTCAGACCGCCTGTCTCAGACCGTCTGTCTCAGACCCTCTGTCTCAGACCGCGTGTCTCAGACCGCCTGCATCAGACCGCATGTCTCAGACCGCCTGTCTTAGACAGTCTGTCTCAGACCGTCTGTCTCGGGCCGTCTGTCTCAGACCGTCGGTCTCGGGCCGTCTGTCTCGGACCACCTGTCTCAGACCGCGTGCCTCAGACCGCCGGTCTCAGACCGCCTGTCTCAGACCGCCTGTCTCAGACCGTCTGTCTCAGACCGTCTGTCTCAGACCGTCTGTCGCAGACCGTCTGTCTCGGGCCGTCTGTCTCAGTCCGTCGGTCTCGGGCCGTCTGTCTCGGACCACCTGTCTCAGACCGCGTGCCTCAGACCGCCGGTCTCAGACCGCCTGTCTCAGACCGCCTGTCTCAGACCGTCTGTCTCAGACCGTCTGTCTCAGACCGCCTGTCTCAGACCGTCTGTCTCAGACCCTCTGTCTCGATCCGTCTGTCTCATACCGTCTGTCTCAGACCGTCTGTCTCAGACCGTCTGTCTCAGACCGTCTGTCTCAAACCGTCTGTCTGAGACCGTCTGTCTCAGACCCTCTGTCTCGATCCGTCTGTCTCATACCGTCTGTATCAGACCGTCTGTCTCAGACCGTCTGTCTCAGACCGCCTGTCTCAGACCGCCTGTCTCAGACCGCCTGTCTCAGACCGCCTGTCACAGACAGTCTGTCTCAGACCGTCTGGGTCGGACCGTCTGTCTCAGACCGTCGGTCTCGGGCCGTCTGTCTCAGTCCGTCTGTCTCCGTTCGTCTGTCTCAGACCGACTGTCTCAGACCGTCTGTCTCAGACCGCCTGTCTCAGACCGTCTGTCTCAGGCCGTCTGTCTCAGTCCGTCTGTCTCAGACCCTCTGTCTCGATCCGTCTGTCTCATACCGCCTGTCTCAGACCGCCTGTCTCAGACAGTCTGTCTCAGACCGTCTGTCTCGGGCCGTCTGTCTCGGACCACCTGTCTCAGACCGCGTGCCTCAGACCGCCGGTCTCAGACCGCCTGTCTCAGACCGCCTGTCTCAGACCGTCTGTCTCAGACCGTCTGTCTCAGACCGCCTGTCTCAGACCGTCTGTCTCAGACCCTCTGTCTCGATCCGTCTGTCTCATACCGTCTGTCTCAGACCGTCTGTCTCAGACCGTCTGTCTCAGACCGTCTGTCTCAAACCGTCTGTCTGAGACCGTCTGTCTCAGACCCTCTGTCTCGATCCGTCTGTCTCATACCGTCTGTCTCAGACCGTCGGTCTCGGGCCGTCTGTCTCAGTCCGTCTGTCTCCGTTCGTCTGTCTCAGACCGACTGTCTCAGACCGTCTGTCTCAAACCGTCTGTCTCAGACCGTCTGTCTCAGGCCGTCTGTCTCAGTCCGTCTGTCTCAGACCCTCTGTCTCGATCCGTCTGTCTCATACCGTCTGTCTCAGACCGCCTGTCTCAGACAGTCTGTCTCAGACCGTCTGTCTCAGACCGTCTGTCTCGGACCGTCTGTCTCAGACCGTCGGTCTCGGGCCGTCTGTCTCAGTCCGTCTGTCTCGGACCTCCTGTCTCAGACCGTCCGTCTCAAACCGTCTGTCTCAGTCCGTCTGTCTCGGACCACCTGCCTCATACCGTCTGTCTGAGACCGTCTGTCTCATACCGTCTGTCTCAGACCGTCTGTCTCAGACCGTCTGTCTCAGACCGTGTCTCAGACCGTCTGTCTCAGTCCGTCTATCTCAGACACTCTGTCTCGATCCGTCTGTCTCAGTCCGTCTGTCTCAGACCGTCTGTCTCAGACCGTCTGTCGCAGTCCGTCTGTCTCAGGCCGTCTGTCTCAGACCATCTGTCTCAGACCGTCTGTCTCAGACCGTCTGTCTCAGGCCGTCTGTCTCCGTTCGTCTGTCTCAGACCGACTGTCTCAGACCGTCTGTCTCGGACCACCTGTCTCAGACCGCCTGTCTCAGACCGTCTGTCTCAGACCGTCTGTCCCGATCCGCCTGTCTCATACCGTCTGTCTCAGACCGTCTGTCTCTGACCGTCTGTCTCAGGCCGTCTGTCTCAGACCGTCTGTCTCGGGCCGTCTATCTCACTCCGTCTGTCTCAGACCCTCTGTATCGATCCGTCAGTCTCAGACCGTTTGTCTCAGACCGGCTGTCTCAGACCGTCTGTCTCAGACCGTCTGTCTCAGGCCGTCTGTCTCAGACCGTCTGTCTCGGGCCGTCTGTCTCAGTCCGTCTGTCTCGATCCGTCTGTCTCATACCGTCTGTCTGAGACCGTCTGTCTCAGAACATCAGTCTCAGACCGCGTGTCTCAGACCGCCTGCCTCAGACCGCCTGTCTCAGACCGCCTGTCTCAGACAGTCTGTCTCAGACCGTCTGTCTCAGACCGTCTGTCTCAGACCGTCTGTCTCGGGCCGTCTGTCTCAGTCCATCTGTCTCAGACCGTCTGTCTCAGACCGTCTGTCTCAGGCCGTCTGTCTCAGGCCGTCTGTCTCAGACCGTCTGTCTCAGGCCGTCTGTCTCCGACCGTCTGTCTCAGGCCGTCTGTCTCAGACCGTCTGTCTCAGACCGCGTGTCTCAGACCGCCTGCCTCAGACCGCCTGTCTCAGACCGCCTGTCTCAGACAGTTTGTCTCAGACCGTCTGTCTCGGACCGTCTGTCTCGGACCGTCTGTCTCAGACCGTCGGTCTCGGGCCGTCTGTCTCAGTCCGTCTGTCTCCGTCCGTCTGTCTCGGACCACCTGTCTCAGACCGTCTGTCTCAAACCGTCAGTCTCAGACCGTCTGTCTCGGACCACCTGTCACAGACCGTCTGTCTCAAACCGTCAGACTCAGACCGTCTGTCTCAGGCCGTCTGTCTCAGTCCGCCTGTCTCAGACCGTCTGTCTCGATCCGTCTGTCTCATACCGTCTGTCTCAGACCGTCTGTCTCATACCGTCTGTCTCAGACCACCTATCTCAGACCGCCTGTCTCAGACCGTCTGTCTCGGACCGTCTGTCTCAGACCGTCGGTCTCGGGCCGTCTGTCTCAGTCCGTCTGTCTCCGTCCGTCTATCTCGGACCTCCTGTCTCAGACCGTCCGTCTCAAACCGTCTGTCTCAGTCCGTCTGTCTCGGACCACCTGTCTCATACCGTCTGTCTGAGACCGTCTGTCTCATACCGTCTGTCTCAGACCGTCTGTCTCAGGCCGTCAGTCTCCGTTCGTCTGTCTCAGACACTCTGTCTCGATCCGTCTGTCTCAGTCCGTCTGTCTCAGACCGTCTGTCTCAGACCGTCTGTCGCAGTCCGTCTGTCTCAGACCGTCTGTCTCAGACCGTCTGTCTCCGTCCGTCTGTCTCGGACCTCCTGTCTCAGACCGTCCGTCTCAAACCGTCTGTCTCAGTCCGTCTGTCTCGGACCACCTGCCTCATACCGTCTGTCTGAGACCGTCTGTCTCATACCGTCTGTCTCAGACCGTCTGTCTCGGGCCGTCTGTCTCAGTCCATCTGTCTCAGACCGTCTGTCTCAGACCGTCTGTCTCCGTCCGTCTGTCTCGGACCTCCTGTCTCAGACCGTCCGTCTCAAACCGTCTGTCTCAGTCCGTCTGTCTCGGACCACCTGCCTCATACCGTCTGTCTGAGACCGTCTGTCTCATACCGTCTGTCTCAGACCGTCTGTCTCAGACCGTCTGTCTCAGACCCTGTCTCAGACCGTCTGTCTCAGTCCGTCTATCTCAGACACTCTGTCTCGATCCGTCTGTCTCCGTTCGTCTGTCTCAGACCGACTGTCTCAGACCGTCTGTCTCAGACCGCCTGTCTCAGACCGTCTGTCTCAGGCCGTCTGTCTCAGTCCGTCTGTCTCAGACCCTCTGTCTCGATCCGTCTGTCTCATACCGCCTGTCTCAGACCGCCTGTCTCAGACAGTCTGTCTCAGACCGTCTGTCTCGGGCCGTCTGTCTCGGACCACCTGTCTCAGACCGCGTGCCTCAGACCGCCGGTCTCAGACCGCCTGTCTCAGACCGCCTGTCTCAGACCGTCTGTCTCAGACCGTCTGTCTCAGACCGCCTGTCTCAGACCGTCTGTCTCAGACCCTCTGTCTCGATCCGTCTGTCTCATACCGTCTGTCTCAGACCGTCTGTCTCAGACCGTCTGTCTCAGACCGTCTGTCTCAAACCGTCTGTCTGAGACCGTCTGTCTCAGACCCTCTGTCTCGATCCGTCTGTCTCATACCGTCTGTCTCAGACCGTCGGTCTCGGGCCGTCTGTCTCAGTCCGTCTGACTCCGTTCGTCTGTCTCAGACCGACTGTCTCAGACCGTCTGTCTCAAACCGTCTGTCTCAGACCGTCTGTCTCAGGCCGTCTGTCTCAGTCCGTCTGTCTCAGACCCTCTGTCTCGATCCGTCTGTCTCATACCGTCTGTCTCAGACCGCCTGTCTCAGACAGTCTGTCTCAGACCGTCTGTCTCGGACCGTCTGTCTCAGACCGTCGGTCTCGGGCCGTCTGTCTCAGTCCGTCTGTCTCGGACCTCCTGTCTCAGACCGTCCGTCTCAAACCGTCTGTCTCAGTCCGTCTGTCTCGGACCACCTGCCTCATACCGTCTGTCTGAGACCGTCTGTCTCATACCGTCTGTCTCAGACCGTCTGTCTCAGACCGTCTGTCTCAGACCGTGTCTCAGACCGTCTGTCTCAGTCCGTCTATCTCAGACACTCTGTCTCGATCCGTCTGTCTCAGTCCGTCTGTCTCAGACCGTCTGTCTCAGACCGTCTGTCGCAGTCCGTCTGTCTCAGGCCGTCTGTCTCAGACCATCTGTCTCAGACCGTCTGTCTCAGACCGTCTGTCTCAGGCCGTCTGTCTCCGTTCGTCTGTCTCAGACCGACTGTCTCAGACCGTCTGTCTCGGACCACCTGTCTCAGACCGCCTGTCTCAGACCGTCTGTCTCAGACCGTCTGTCCCGATCCGCCTGTCTCATACCGTCTGTCTCAGACCGTCTGTCTCTGACCGTCTGTCTCAGGCCGTCTGTCTCAGACCGTCTGTCTCGGGCCGTCTATCTCACTCCGTCTGTCTCAGACCCTCTGTATCGATCCGTCAGTCTCAGACCGTTTGTCTCAGACCGGCTGTCTCAGACCGTCTGTCTCAGACCGTCTGTCTCAGGCCGTCTGTCTCAGACCGTCTGTCTCGGGCCGTCTGTCTCAGTCCGTCTGTCTCGATCCGTCTGTCTCATACCGTCTGTCTGAGACCGTCTGTCTCAGAACATCAGTCTCAGACCGCGTGTCTCAGACCGCCTGCCTCAGACCGCCTGTCTCAGACCGCCTGTCTCAGACAGTCTGTCTCAGACCGTCTGTCTCAGACCGTCTGTCTCAGACCGTCTGTCTCGGGCCGTCTGTCTCAGTCCATCTGTCTCAGACCGTCTGTCTCAGACCGTCTGTCTCAGGCCGTCTGTCTCAGGCCGTCTGTCTCAGACCGTCTGTCTCAGGACGTCTGTCTCCGACCGTCTGTCTCAGGCCGTCTGTCTCAGACCGTCTGTCTCAGACCGCGTGTCTCAGACCGCCTGCCTCAGACCGCCTGTCTCAGACCGCCTGTCTCAGACAGTTTGTCTCAGACCGTCTGTCTCGGACCGTCTGTCTCGGACCGTCTGTCTCAGACCGTCGGTCTCGGGCCGTCTGTCTCAGTCCGTCTGTCTCCGTCCGTCTGTCTCGGACCACCTGTCTCAGACCGTCTGTCTCAAACCGTCAGTCTCAGACCGTCTGTCTCGGACCACCTGTCACAGACCGTCTGTCTCAAACCGTCAGACTCAGACCGTCTGTCTCAGGCCGTCTGTCTCAGTCCGCCTGTCTCAGACCGTCTGTCTCGATCCGTCTGTCTCATACCGTCTGTCTCAGACCGTCTGTCTCATACCGTCTGTCTCAGACCACCTATCTCAGACCGCCTGTCTCAGACCGTCTGTCTCGGACCGTCTGTCTCAGACCGTCGGTCTCGGGCCGTCTGTCTCAGTCCGTCTGTCTCCGTCCGTCTATCTCGGACCTCCTGTCTCAGACCGTCCGTCTCAAACCGTCTGTCTCAGTCCGTCTGTCTCGGACCACCTGTCTCATACCGTCTGTCTGAGACCGTCTGTCTCATACCGTCTGTCTCAGACCGTCTGTCTCAGGCCGTCAGTCTCCGTTCGTCTGTCTCAGACACTCTGTCTCGATCCGTCTGTCTCGGACCACCTGTCTCATACCGTCTGTCTGAGACCGTCTGTCTCATACCGTCTGTCTCAGACCGTCTGTCTCAGGCCGTCTGTCTCCGTTCGTCTGTCTCAGACCGACTGTCTCAGACCGTCTGTCTCAGACCGTCAGTCTCAGACCGTCTGTCTCGGACCGTCTGTCTCAGACCGTCGGTCTCGGGCCGTCTGTCTCAGTCCGTCTGTCTCCGTCCGTCTGTCTCGGACCTCCTGTCTCAGACCGTCCGTCTCAAACCGTCTGTCTCAGTCCGTCTGTCTCGGACCACCTGCCTCATACCGTCTGTCTGAGACCGTCTGTCTCATACCGTCTGTCTCAGACCGTCTATCTCAGACCGTGTCTCAGACCGTCTGTCTCAGTCCGTCTGTCTCAGACACTCTGTCTCGATCCGTCTGTCTCAGTCCGTCTGTCTCAGACCGTCTGTCGCAGTCCGTCTGTCTCAGGCCGTCTGTCTCAGACCATCTGTCTCAGACCGTCTGTCTCAGACCGTCTGTCTCAGGCCGTCTGTCTCCGTTCGTCTGTCTCAGACCGACTGTCTCAGACCGTCTGTCTCGGACCACCTGTCTCAGACCGCCTGTCTCAGACCGTCTGTCTCAGACCGTCTGTCCCGATCCGCCTGTCTCATACCGTCTGTCTCAGACCGTCTGTCTCTGACCGTCTGTCTCAGGCCGTCTGTCTCAGACCGTCTGTCTCGGGCCGTCTATCTCACTCCGTCTGTCTCAGACCCTCTGTCTCGATCCGTCAGTCTCAGACCGTTTGTCTCAGACCGGCTGTCTCAGACCGTCTGTCTCAGACCGTCTGTCTCAGACCGTCTGTCTCAGGCCGTCTGTCTCAGACCGTCTGTCTCGGGCCGTCTGTCTCAGTCCGTCTGTCTTAGTCCGTCTGTCTCCGTTCGTCTGTCTCAGACCGACTGTCTCAGACCGCCTGTCTCAGACCGCCTGTCACAGACAGTCTGTCTCAGACCGTCTGGCTCGGACCGTCTGTCTCAGACCGTCGGTCTCGGGCCGTCTGTCTCAGTCCGTCTGTCTCCGTTCGTCTGTCTCAGACCGACTGTCTCAGACCGTCTGTCTCAAACCGTCTGTCTCAGACCGTCTGTCTCAGGCCGTCTGTCTCAGTCCGTCTGTCTCAGACCCTCTGTCTCGATCCGTCTGTCTCATACCGTCTGTCTCAGACCGCCTGTCTCAGACAGTCTGTCTCAGACCGTCTGTCTCGGACCGTCTGTCTCAGACCGTCGGTCTCGGGCCGTCTGTCTCAGTCCGTCTGTCTCCGTCCGTCTGTCTCGGACCTCCTGTCTCAGACCGTCCGTCTCAAACCGTCTGTCTCAGTCCGTCTTCTCGGACCACCTGTCTCATACCGTCTGTCTCATACCGTCTGTCTCAGACCGTCTGTCTCAGACCGTCTGTCTCAGACCGTGTCTCAGACCGTCTGTCTCAGTCCGTCTGACTCAGACACTCTGTCTCGATCCGTCTGTCTCAGTCCGTCTGTCTCCGTCCGTCTGTCTCGGACCTCCTGTCTCAGACCGTCCGTCTCAAACCGTCTGTCTCAGTCCGTCTGTCTCGGACCACCTGTCTCAGACCGTCTGTCTCAGACCGTCTGTCTCAGACCGTCTGTCTCAGACCGTGTCACAGACCGTCTGTCTCAGTCCGTCTGTCTCAGACACTCTGTCTCGATCCGTCTGTCTCAGTCCGTCTGTCTCAGACCGTCTGTCTCAGACCGTCTGTCTCAGACCGTCTGTCGCAGTCCGTCTGTCTCAGACCGTCTGTCTCGGACCGTCTGACTCAGACACTCTGTCTCGATCCGTCTGTCTCAGTCCGTCTGTCTCAGACCGACTGTCTCAGACCGTCTGTCTCAAACCGTCTGTCTCAGACCGTCTGTCTCAGGCCGTCTGTCTCAGTCCGTCTGTCTCAGACCCTCTGTCTCGATCCGTCTGTCTCATACCGTCTGTCTCAGGCCGCCTGTCTCAGACAGTCTGTCTCAGACCGTCTGTCTCGGACCGTCTGACTCAGACACTCTGTCTCGATCCGTCTGTCTCAGTCCGTCTGTCTCCGTCCGTCTGTCTCGGACCTCCTGTCTCAGACCGTCCGTCTCAAACCGTCTGTCTCAGTCCGTCTGTCTCGGACCACCTGTCTCAGACCGTCTGTCTCAGGCCGTCTGTCTCAGACCGTCTGTCTCAGACCGTGTCTCAGACCGTCTGTCTCAGTCCGTCTGTCTCAGACACTCTGTCTCGATCCGTCTGTCTCAGTCCGTCTGTCTCAGACCGTCTGTCTCAGACCGTCTGTCGCAGTCCGTCTGTCTCAGACCGTCTGTCTCAGACCATCTGTCTCAGACCATCTGTCTCAGACCGTCTGTCTCAGACCGTCTGTCTCAGGCCGTCTGTGTCAGTCCGTCTGTCTCAGACCCTCTGTCTCGATCCGTCTGTCTCATACCGTCTGTCTCAGACCGTGTCTCAGACCGTCTGTCACAGACCGTCTGTCTCAGACACTCTGTCTCGATCCGTCTGTCTCAGTCCGTCTGTCTCAGACCGTCTGTCTCAGACCGTCTGTCGCAGTCCGTCTGTCTCAGACCGTCTGTCTCGGACCACCTGTCTCAGACCGCCTGTCTCAGACCGTCTGTCTCAGACCGTCTGTCCCGATCCGCCTGTCTCATACCGTCTGTCTCAGACCGTCTGTCTCTGACCGTCTGTCTCAGGCCGTCTGTCTCAGACCGTCTGTCTCGGGCCGTCTATCTCACTCCGTCTGTCTCAGACCCTCTGTCTCGATCCGTCTGTCTCATACCGTCTGTCTCAGACCGTGTCTCAGACCGTCTGTCTCAGTCCGTCTGTCTCAGACACTCTGTCTCGATCCGTCTGTCTCAGTCCGTCTGTCTCCGTCCGTCTGTCTCGGACCACCTGTCTCAGACCGTCTGTCTCAAACCGTCAGTCTCAGACCGTCTGTCTCGGACCACCTGTCTCAGACAGTCTGTCTCAAACCGTCAGTCTCAGACCGTCTGTCTCAGGCCGTCTGTCTCAGTCCGCCTGTCTCAGACCGTCTGTCTCGATCCGTCTGTCTCATACCGTCTGTCTCAGACCGTCTGTCTCAGGCCGTCTGTCTCCGACCGTCTGTCTCAGGCCGTCTGTCTCAGACCGTCTGTCTCAGACCGCGTGTCTCAGACCGCCTGCCTCAGACCGCCTGTCTCAGACCGCCTGTCTCAGACAGTCTGTCTCAGACCGTCTGTCTCGGACCGTCTGTCTCGGACCGTCTGTCTCGGACCGTCTGTCTCAGACCGTCGGTCTCGGGCCGTCTATCTCAGTCCGTCTGTCTCCGCCCGTCTGTCTCGGACCACCTGTCTCAGACCGTCTGTCTCAAACCGTCAGTCTCAGACCGTCTGTCTCAGGCCGTCTGTCTCAGTCCGCCTGTCTCAGACCGTCTGTCTCGATCCGTCTGTCTCATACCGTCTGTCTCAGACCGTCTGTCTCAAACCGTCTGTCTGAGACCGTCTGTCTCAGACCCTCTGTCTCGATCCGTGTGTCTCATACCGTCTGTCGCATACCGTCTGTCTCAGACCGTCTGTCTCAGACCGCCTGTCTCAGACCGCCTGTCTCAGACCGTCTGTCTCAGACCCTCTGCCTCGATCCGTCTGTCTCATACCGTCTGTCTCAGACCGTCTGTCTGAGACCGTCTGTCTGAGACCGTCTGTCTCCGACCATCAGTCTCAGACCGCGTGTCTCAGACCGCCTGCATCAGACCGCATGTCTCAGACCGCCTGTCTTAGACAGTCTGTCTCAGACCGTCTGTCTCGGACCGTCTGTCTCAGACCGTCGGTCTCGGGCCGTCTGTCTCGGACCACCTGTCTCAGACCGCGTGCCTCAGACCGCCGGTCTCAGACCGCCTGTCTCAGACCGCCTGTCTCAGACCGTCTGTCTCAGACCGTCTGTCTCAGACCGTCTGTCGCAGACCGTCTGTCTCGGGCCGTCTATCTCAGTCCGTCGGTCTCGGGCCGTCTGTCTCGGACCACCTGTCTCAGACCGCGTGCCTCAGACCGCCTGTCTCAGACCGCCTGTCTCAGACCGTCTGTCTCAGACCGCCTGTCTCAGACCGTCTGTCTCAGACCCTCTGTCTCGATCCGTCTGTCTCATACCGTCTGTCTCAGACCGTCTGTCTCAGACCGTCTGTCTCAGACCCTCTGTCTCGATATGTCTGTCTCATACCGTCTGTCTCAGACCGTCTGTCTCAGACCGCCTGTCTCAGACCGCCTGTCTCAGACCGCCTGTCTCAGACCGCCTGTCACAGACAGTCTGTCTCAGACCGTCTGGCTCGGACCGTCGGTCTCGGGCCGTCTGTCTCAGTCCGTCTGTCTCCGTTCGTCTGTCTCAGACCGACTGTCTCAGACCGTCTGTCTCAAACCGTCTGTCTCAGATCGTCTGTCTCAGGCCGTCTGTCTCAGTCCGTCTGTCTCAGACCCTCTGTCTCGATCCGTCTGTCTCATACCGTCTGTCTCAGACCGCCTGTCTCAGACAGTCTGTCTCAGACCGTCTGTCTCGGACCGTCTGTCTCAGACCGTCGGTCTCGGGCCGTCTGTCTCAGTCCGTCTGTCTCCGTCCGTCTGTCTCGGACCTCCTGTCTCAGTCCGTCTTCTCGGACCACCTGTCTTATACCGTCTGTCTGAGACCGTCTGTCTCATACCGTCTGTCTCAGACCGTCTGTCTCAGACCGTGTCTCAGACCGTCTGTCTCAGTCCGTCTGACTCAGACACTCTGTCTCGATCCGTCTGTCTCAGTCCGTCTGTCTCCGTCCGTCTGTCTCGGACCTCCTGTCTCAGACCGTCCGTCTCAAACCGTCTGTCTCAGTCCGTCTGTCTCGGACCACCTGTCTCAGACCGTCTGTCTCAGACCGTCTGTCTCAGACCGTCTGTCTCAGACCGTGTCTCAGACCGTCTGTCTCCGTCCGTCTGTCTCGGACCTCCTGTCTCAGACCGTCCGTCTCAAACCGTCTGTCTCAGTCCGTCTGTCTCGGACCACCTGCCTCATACCGTCTGTCTGAGACCGTCTGTCTCATACCGTCTGTCTCAGACCGTCTGTCTCAGACCGTGTCTCAGACCGTCTGTCTCAGTCCGTCTATCTCAGACACTCTGTCTCGATCCGTCTGTCTCAGTCCGTCTGTCTCAGACACTCTGTCTCGATCCGTCTGTCTCAGTCCGTCTGTCTCAGACCGTCTGTCTCAGACCGTCTGTCGCAGTCCGTCTGTCTCAGGCCGTGTGTCTCAGACCATCTGTCTCAGACCGTCTGTCTCAGACCGTCTGTCTCAGGCCGTCTGTCTCCGTTCGTCTGTCTCAGACCGACCGTCTCAGACCGTCTGTCTCGGACCACCTGTCTCAGACCGCCTGTCTCAGACCGTCTGTCTCAGACCGTCGGTCCCGATCCGCCTGTCTCATACCGTCTGTCTCAGACCGTCTGTCTCTGACCGTCTGTCTCGATCCGTCTGTCTCATACCGTCTGTCTGAGACCGTCTGTCTCAGAACATCAGCCTCAGACCGCGTGTCTCAGACCGCCTGCCTCAGACCGCCTGTCTCAGACCGCCTGTCTCAGACAGTCTGTCTCAGACCGTCTGTCTCAGACCGTCTGTCTCAGACCGTCTGTCTCGGGCCGTCTGTCTCAGTCCATCTGTCTCAGACCGTCTGTCTCAGACCGTCTGTCTCAGGCCGTCTGTCTCAGGCCGTCTGTCTCAGACCGTCTGTCTCAGGCCGTCTGTCTCCGACCGTCTGTCTCAGGCCGTCTGTCTCAGACCGTCTGTCTCAGACCGCGTGTCTCAGACCGCCTGCCTCAGACCGCCTGTCTCAGACCGCCTGTCTCAGACAGTCTGTCTCAGACCGTCTGTCTCGGACCGTCTGTCTCGGACCGTCTGTCTCAGACCGTCGGTCTCGGGCCGTCTGTCTCAGTCCGTCTGTCTCCGTCCGTCTGTCTCGGACCACCTGTCTCAGACCGTCTGTCTCAAACCGTCAGTCTCAGACCGTCTGTCTCGGACCACCTGTCTCAGACCGTCTGTCTCAAACCGTCAGTCTCAGACCGTCTGTCTCAGGCCGTCTGTCTCAGTCCGCCTGTCTCAGACCGTCTGTCTCGATCCGTCTGTCTCATACCGTCTGTCTCAGACCGTCTGTCTCATACCGTCCTTCTCAGACCACCTATCTCAGACCGTCTGTCTCAGGCCGTCTGTCTCCGACCGTCTGTCTCAGGCCGTCTGTCTCAGACCGTCTGTGTCGGACCGTCTGTCTCGGACCGTCTGTCTCAGACCGTCGGTCTCGGGCCGTCTGTCTCAGTCCGTCTGTCTCCGTCCGTCTGTCTCGGACCACCTGTCTCAGACCGTCTGTCTCAAACCGTCAGTCTCAGACCGCCTGCCTCAGACCGCCTGTCTCAGACCGCCTGTCTCAGACAGTCTGTCTCAGACCGTCTGTCTCAGACCGTCTGTCTCAGACCGTCTGTCTCGGGCCGTCTGTCTCAGTCCATCTGTCTCAGACCGTCTGTCTCAGACCGTCTGTCTCAGGCCGTCTGTCTCAGGCCGTCTGTCTCAGACCGTCTGTCTCAGACCGTCTGTCTCCGACCGTCTGTCTCAGGCCGTCTGTCTCAGACCGTCTGTCTCAGACCGCGTGTCTCAGACCGCCTGCCTCAGACCGCCTGTCTCAGACCGCCTGTCTCAGACAGTCTGTCTCAGACCGTCTGTCTCGGACCGTCTGTCTCGGACCGTCTGTCTCAGACCGTCGGTCTCGGGCCGTCTGTCTCAGTCCGTCTGTCTCCGTCCGTCTGTCTCGGACCACCTGTCTCAGACCGTCTGTCTCAAACCGTCAGTCTCAGACCGTCTGTCTCGGACCACCTGTCTCAGACCGTCTGTCTCAAACCGTCAGTCTCAGACCGGCTGTCTCAGACCGTCTGTCTCAGACCGTCTGTCTCAGGCCGTCTGTCTCAGACCCTCTGTCTCGATCCGTCTGTCTCATACCGTCTGTCTGAGACCGTCCGTCTCAGAACATCAGTCTCAGACCGCGTGTCTCAGACCGCCTGCCTCAGACCGCCTGTCTCAGACCGCCTGTCTCAGACAGTCTGTCTCAGACCGTCTGTCTCAGACCGTCTGTCTCAGACCGTCTGTCTCGGGCCGTCTGTCTCAGTCCATCTGTCTCAGACCGTCTGTCTCAGACCGTCTGTCTCAGGCCGTCTGTCTCAGGCCGTCTGTCTCAGACCGTCTGTCTCAGACCGTCTGTCTCAGGCCGTCTGTCTCAGACCCTCTGTCTCGATCCGTCTGTCTCATACCGTCTGTCTGAGACCGTCTGTCTCAGAACATCAGTCTCAGACCGCGTGTCTCAGACCGCCTGCCTCAGACCGCCTGTCTCAGACCGCCTGTCTCATACCGTCTGTCTCAGACCGTCTGTCTCATACCGTCTGTCTCAGACCACCTATCTCAGACCGCCTGTCTCAGACCGTCTGTCTCGGACCGTATGTCTCAGACCGTCGGTCTCGGACCTCCTGTCTCAGACCGTCCGTCTCAAACCGTCTGTCTCAGTCCGTCTGTCTCGGACCACCTGTCTCATACCGTCTGTCTGAGACCGTCTGTCTCATACCGTCTGTCTTAGACCGTCTGTCTCAGACCGTCTGTCTCAGAACGTCTGTCTCAGACCGTGTCTCAAACCGTCTGTCTCAGTCCGTCTGTCTCGGACCACCTGTCTCATACCGTCTGTCTGAGACCGTCTGTCTCATACCGTCTGTCTCAGACCATCTGTCTCAGACCGTCTGTCTCAGACCGTCTGTCTCAGACCGTCTGTCTCACACCGTCTGTCTCCGTTCGTCTGTCTCAGACCGACTGTCTCAGACCGTCTGTCTCAGACCGTCTGTCTCAGACCGTCTGTCTCGGACCGTCTGTCTCGGACCGTCTGTCTCGGACCGTCTGTCTTAGACCGTCGGTCTCGGGCCGTCTGTCTCAGTCCGTCTGTCTCCGTCCGTCTGTCTCGGACCTCCTGTCTCAGACCGTCCGTCTCAAACCGTCTGTCTCAGTCCGTCTGTCTCGGACCACCTGCCTCATACCGTCTGTCTGAGACCGTCTGTCTCATACCGTCTGTCTCAGACCGTCTGTCTCAGACCGTCTGTCTCAGACCGTCTGTCTCAGACCGTCTGTCTCAGACCGGGTCTCAGACCGTCTGTCTCAGTCCGTCTGTCTCAGACACTCTGTCTCGATCCGTCTGTCTCAGTCCGTCTGTCTCAGACCGTCTGTCTCAGACCGTCTGTCTCAGACCGTCTGTCGCAGTCCGTCTGTCTCAGGCCGTCTGTCTCAGACCATCTGTCTCAGACCGTCTGTCTCAGACCGTCTGTCTCAGGCCGTCTGTCTCCCTTCGTCTGTCTCAGACCGTCTGTCTCAGACCGTCTGTCTCGGGCCGTCTGTCTCAGTCCATCTGTCTCAGACCGTCTGTCTCAGACCGTCTGTCTCAGGCCGTCTGTCTCAGGCCATCTGTCTCAGACCGTCTGTCTCAGACCGTCTGTCTCCGACCGTCTGTCTCAGGCCGTCTGTCTCAGACCGTCTGTCTCAGACCGCGTGTCTCAGACCGCCTGCCTCAGACCGCCTGTCTCAGACCGCCTGTCTCAGACAGTCTGTCTCAGACCGTCTGTCTCGGACCGTCTGTCTCGGACCGTCTGTCTCAGACCGTCGGTCTCGGGCCGTCTGTCTCAGTCCGTCTGTCTCCGTCCGTCTGTCTCGGACCACCTGTCTCAGACCGTCTGTCTCAAACCGTCAGTCTCAGACCGTCTGTCTCGGACCACCTGTCTCAGACCGTCTGTCTCAAACCGTCAGTCTCAGACCGGCTGTCTCAGACCGTCTGTCTCAGACCGTCTGTCTCAGGCCGTCTGTCTCAGACCCTCTGTCTCGATCCGTCTGTCTCATACCGTCTGTCTGAGACCGTCTGTCTCAGAACATCAGTCTCAGACCGCGTGTCTCAGACCGCCTGCCTCAGACCGCCTGTCTCAGACCGCCTGTCTCAGACAGTCTGTCTCAGACCGTCTGTCTCAGACCGTCTGTCTCAGACCGTCTGTCTCGGGCCGTCTGTCTCAGTCCATCTGTCTCAGACCGTCTGTCTCAGACCGTCTGTCTCAGGCCGTCTGTCTCAGGCCGTCTGTCTCAGACCGTCTGTCTCAGACCGTCTGTCTCAGGCCGTCTGTCTCAGACCCTCTGTCTCGATCCGTCTGTCTCATACCGTCTGTCTGAGACCGTCTGTCTCAGAACATCAGTCTCAGACCGCGTGTCTCAGACCGCCTGCCTCAGACCGCCTGTCTCAGACCGCCTGTCTCATACCGTCTGTCTCAGACCGTCTGTCTCATACCGTCTGTCTCAGACCACCTATCTCAGACCGCCTGTCTCAGACCGTCTGTCTCGGACCGTATGTCTCAGACCGTCGGTCTCGGACCTCCTGTCTCAGACCGTCCGTCTCAAACCGTCTGTCTCAGTCCGTCTGTCTCGGACCACCTGTCTCATACCGTCTGTCTGAGACCGTCTGTCTCATACCGTCTGTCTTAGACCGTCTGTCTCAGACCGTCTGTCTCAGACCGTCTGTCTCAGACCGTCTGTCTCAGAACGTCTGTCTCAGACCGTGTCTCAGACCGTCTGTCTCAGTCCGTCTGTCTCAGACACTCTGTCTCGATCCGTCTGTCTCAGTCCGTCTGTCTCAGACCGTCTGTCTCAGACCGTCTGTCACAGTCCGTCTGTCTCAGACCGTCTGTCTCAGACCCTCTGTCTCGATCCGTCAGTCTCAGACCGTTTGTCTCAGACCGCCTGTCTCAGACAGTCTGTCTCAGACCGTCTGTCTCGGACCGTCTGTCTCGGACCGTCTGTCTCGGACCGTCTGTCTCAGACCGTCGGTCTCGGGCCGTCTGTCTCAGTCCGTCTGTCTCCGTCCGTCTGTCTCGGACCACCTGTCTCAGACCGTCTCTCTCAAACCGTCAGTCTCAGACCGTCTGCCTCAGGCCGTCTGTCTCAGTCCGCCTGTCTCAGACCGTCTGTCTCGATCCGTCTGTCTCATACCGTCTGTCTCAGACCGTCTGTCTCAAACCGTCTGTCTGAGACCGTCTGTCTCAGACCCTCTGTCTCGATCCGTCTGTCTCATACCGTCTGTCTCAGACCACCTATCTCAGACCGCCTGTCTCAGACCGTCTGTCTCGGACCGTCTGTCTCAGACCGTCGGTCTCGGGCCGTCTGTCTCAGTCCGTCTGTCTCCGTCCGTCTGTCTCGGACCTCCTGTCTCAGACCGTCCGTCTCAAACCGTCTGTCTCAGTCCGTCTGTCTCAGACCATCTGTCTCAGACCGTCTGTCTCAGACCGTCTGTCTCAGACCGTCTGTCTCAGACCGTCTGTCTCCGTTCGTCTGTCTCAGACCGACTGTCTCAGACCGTCTGTCTCAGACCGTCTGTCTCAGACCGTCTGTCTCGGACCGTCTGTCTCGGACCGTCTGTCTTAGACCGTCGGTCTCGGGCCGTCTGTCTCAGTCCGTCTGTCTCCGTCCGTCTGTCTCGGACCTCCTGTCTCAGACCGTCCGTCTCAAACCGTCTGTCTCAGTCCGTCTGTCTCGGACCACCTGCCTCATACCGTCTGTCTGAGACCGTCTGTCTCATACCGTCTGTCTCAGACCGTCTGTCTCAGACCGTCTGTCTCAGACCGGGTCTCAGACCGTCTGTCTCAGTCCGTCTGTCTCAGACACTCAGTCTCGATCCGTCTGTCTCAGTCCGTCTGTCTCAGACCGTCTGTCTCAGACCGTCTGTCTCAGACCGTCTGTCGCAGTCCGTCTGTCTCAGGCCGTCTGTCTCAGACCATCTGTCTCAGACCGTCTGTCTCAGACCGTCTGTCTCAGGCCGTCTGTCTCCGTTCGTCTGTCTCAGACCGACTGTCTCAGACCGTCTGTCTCGGACCACCTGTCTCAGACCGCCTGTCTCAGACCGTCTGTCTCAGACCGTCTGTCCCGATCCGCCTGTCTCATACCGTCTGTCTCAGACCGTCTGTCTCGGGCCGTCTGTCTCAGTCCATCTGTCTCAGACCGTCTGTCTTAGACCGTCTGTCTCAGGCCGTCTGTCTCAGGCCGTCTGTCTCAGACCGTCTGTCTCAGGCCGTCTGTCTCCGACCGTCTGTCTCAGGCCGTCTGTCTCAGACCGTCTGTCTCAGACCGCGTGTCTCAGACCGCCTGCCTCAGACCGCCTGCCTCAGACCGCCTGTCTCAGACCGTCTGTCTCGGACCGTCTGTCTCGGACCGTCTGTCTCGGACCGTCTGTCTCAGACCGTCGGTCTCGGGCCGTCTGTCTCAGTCCGTCTGTCTCCGTCCGTCTGTCTCGGACCACCTGTCTCAGACCGTCTCTCTCAAACCGTCAGTCTCAGACCGTCTGCCTCAGGCCGTCTGTCTCAGTCCGCCTGTCTCAGACCGTCTGTCTCGATCCGTCTGTCTCATACCGTCTGTCTCAGACCGTCTGTCTCAAACCGTCTGTCTGAGACCGTCTGTCTCAGACCCTCTGTCTCGATCCGTCTGTCTCATACCGTCTGTCTCAGACCACCTATCTCAGACCGCCTGTCTCAGACCGTCTGTCTCGGACCGTCTGTCTCAGACCGTCGGTCTCGGGCCGTCTGTCTCAGTCCGTCTGTCTCCGTCCGTCTGTCTCGGACCTCCTGTCTCAGACCGTCCGTCTCAAACCGTCTGTCTCAGTCCGTCTGTCTCAGACCATCTGTCTCAGACCGTCTGTCTCAGACCGTCTGTCTCAGACCGTCTGTCTCAGACCGTCTGTCTCCGTTCGTCTGTCTCAGACCGACTGTCTCAGACCGTCTGTCTCAGACCGTCTGTCTCAGACCGTCTGTCTCGGACCGTCTGTCTCGGACCGTCTGTCTTAGACCGTCGGTCTCGGGCCGTCTGTCTCAGTCCGTCTGTCTCCGTCCGTCTGTCTCGGACCTCCTGTCTCAGACCGTCCGTCTCAAACCGTCTGTCTCAGTCCGTCTGTCTCGGACCACCTGCCTCATACCGTCTGTCTGAGACCGTCTGTCTCATACCGTCTGTCTCAGACCGTCTGTCTCAGACCGTCTGTCTCAGACCGTCTGTCTCAGACCGGGTCTCAGACCGTCTGTCTCAGTCCGTCTGTCTCAGACACTCTGTCTCGATCCGTCTGTCTCAGTCCGTCTGTCTCAGACCGTCTGTCTCAGACCGTCTGTCTCAGACCGTCTGTCGCAGTCCGTCTGTCTCAGGCCGTCTGTCTCAGACCATCTGTCTCAGACCGTCTGTCTCAGACCGTCTGTCTCAGGCCGTCTGTCTCCGTTCGTCTGTCTCAGACCGACTGTCTCAGACCGTCTGTCTCGGACCACCTGTCTCAGACCGCCTGTCTCAGACCGTCTGTCTCAGACCGTCTGTCCCGATCCGCCTGTCTCATACCGTCTGTCTCAGACCGTCTGTCTCGGGCCGTCTGTCTCAGTCCATCTGTCTCAGACCGTCTGTCTTAGACCGTCTGTCTCAGGCCGTCTGTCTCAGGCCGTCTGTCTCAGACCGTCTGTCTCAGGCCGTCTGTCTCCGACCGTCTGTCTCAGGCCGTCTGTCTCAGACCGTCTGTCTCAGACCGCGTGTCTCAGACCGCCTGCCTCAGACCGCCTGTCTCAGACCGCCTGTCTCAGACAGTCTGTCTCAGACCGTCTGTCTCGGACCGTCTGTCTCAAACCGTCTGTCTGAGACCGTCTGTCTCAGACCCTCTGTCTCGATCCGTCTGTCTCATACCGTCTGTCTCAGACCACCTATCTCAGACCGCCTGTCTCAGACCGTCTGTCTCGGACCGTCGGTCTCGGGCCGTCGGTCTCGGGCCGTCTGTCTCAGTCCGTCTGTCTCCGTCCGTCTGTCTCGGACCTCCTGCCTCAGACCGTCCGTCTCAAACCGTCAGTCTCAGTCCGTCTGTCTCGGACCACCTGTCTCATACCGTCTGTCTGAGACCGTCTGTCTCATACCGTCTGTCTCAGACCGTCTGTCTCAGACCGTCTGTCTCAGACCGTCTGTCTCAGACCGTCTGTCTCAGACCGTCTGTCTCAGACCGTCTGTCTCAGACCGCCTGCCTCAGACCGCCTGTCTCAGACCGCCTGTCTCAGACAGTCTGTCTCAGACCGTCTGTCTCGGACCGTCTGTCTCGGACCGTCTGTCTCGGACCGTCTGTCTCAGACCGTCGGTCTCGGGCCGTCTGTCTCAGTCCGTCTGTCTCCGTCCGTCCGTCTCGGACCACCTGTCTCAGACCGTCTGTCTCAAACCGTCAGTCTCAGACCGTCTGTCTCAGGCCGTCTGTCTCAGTCCGCCTGTCTCAGACCGTCTGTCTCGATCCGTCTGTCTCATACCGTCTGTCTCAGATCGTCTGTCTCAAACCGTCTGTCTGAGACCATGTGTCTCAGACCCTCTGTCTCGATCCGTGTGTCTCATACCGTCTGTCGCATACCGTCTGTCTCAGACCGTCTGTCTCAGACCGCCTGTCTCAGACCGCCTGTCTCAGACCGTCTGTCTCAGACCCTCTGCCTCGATCCGTCTGTCTCATACCGTCTGTCTCAGACCGTCTGTCTGAGACCGTCTGTCTGAGACCGTCTGTCTCAGACCGCCTGTCTCCGACCGTCTGTCTCAGGCCGTCTGTCTCAGACCGCGTGTCTCAGACCGCCTGCCTCAGACCGCCTGTCTCACACCGCCTGTCTCAGACAGTCTGTCTCAGACCGTCTGTCTCGGACCGTCTGTCTCAGACCGCCTGTCTCAGACCGTCTGTCTCAGACCGCCTGTCTCAGACCGCCTGTCTCAGACCGCCTGTCTCAGACCGCCTGTCACAGACAGTCTGTCTCAGACCGTCTGGCTCGGACCGTCTGTCTCAGACCGTCGGTCTCGGGCCGTCTGTCTCAGTCCGTCTGTCTCCGTTCGTCTGTCTCAGACCGACTGTCTCAGACCGTCTGTCTCAAACCGTCTGTCTCAGATCGTCTGTCTCAGGCCGTCTGTCTCAGTCCGTCTGTCTCAGACCCTCTGTCTCGATCCGTCTGTCTCAGACCGTCGGTCTCGATCCGTCTGTCTCATACCGTCTGTCTCAGACCGCCTGTCTCAGACAGTCTGTCTCAGACCGTCTGTCTCGGACCGTCTGTCTCAGACCGTCTGTCTCAGACCGGGTCTCAGACCGTCTGTCTCAGTCCGTCTGTCTCAGACACTCTGTCTCGATCCGTCTGTCTCAGTCCGTCTGTCTCAGACCGTCTGTCTCAGACCGTCTGTCTCAGACCGTCTGTCGCAGTCCGTCTGTCTCAGGCCGTCTGTCTCCGTTCGTCTGTCTCAGACCGACTGTCTCAGACCGTCTGTCTCGGACCACCTGTCTCAGACCGCCTGTCTCAGACCGTCTGTCTCAGACCGTCTGTCCCGATCCGCCTGTCTCATACCGTCTGTCTCAGACAGTCTGTCTCAGACCGTCTGTCTCAGACCGTCTGTCTCAGACCGTCTGTCTCGGGCCGTCTGTCTCAGTCCATCTGTCTCAGACCGTCTGTCTCAGACCGTCTGTCTCAGGCCGTCTGTCTCAGGCCGTCTGTCTCAGACCGTCTGTCTCAGACCGTCTGTCTCCGACCGTCTGTCTCAGGCCGTCTGTCTCAGACCGTCTGTCTCAGACCGCGTGTCTCAGACCGCCTGCCTCAGACCGCCTGTCTCAGACCGCCTGTCTCAGACAGTCTGTCTCAGACCGTCTGTCTCGGACCGTCTGTCTCGGACCGTCTGTCTCAGACCGTCGGTCTCGGGCCGTCTGTCTCAGTCCGTCTGTCTCCGTCCGTCTGTCTCGGACCACCTGTCTCAGACCGTCTGTCTCAAACCGTCAGTCTCAGACCGTCTGTCTCGGACCACCTGCCTCAGACCGTCTGTCTCAAACCGTCAGTCTCAGACCGGCTGTCTCAGACCGTCTGTCTCAGACCGTCTGTCTCAGGCCGTCTGTCTCAGACCCTCTGTCTCGATCCGTCTGTCTCATACCGTCTGTCTGAGACCGTCTGTCTCAGAACATCAGTCTCAGACCGCGTGTCTCAGACCGCCTGCCTCAGACCGCCTGTCTCAGACCGCCTGTCTCAGACCGTCTGTCTCAGGCCGTCTGTCTCAGGCCGTCTGTCTCAGACCGTCTGTCTCAGGCCGTCTGTCTCCGACCGTCTGTCTCAGGCCGTCTGTCTCAGACCGTCTGTCTCAGACCGCGTGTCTCAGACCGCCTGCCTCAGACCGCCTGTCTCAGACCGCCTGTCTCAGACAGTCTGTCTCAGACCGTCTGTCTCGGACCGTCTGTCTCAAACCGTCTGTCTGAGACCGTCTGTCTCAGACCCTCTGTCTCGATCCGTCTGTCTCATACCGTCTGTCTCAGACCACCTATCTCAGACCGCCTGTCTCAGACCGTCTGTCTCGGACCGTCGGTCTCGGGCCGTCGGTCTCGGGCCGTCTGTCTCAGTCCGTCTGTCTCCGTCCGTCTGTCTCGGACCTCCTGCCTCAGACCGTCCGTCTCAAACCGTCTGTCTCAGTCCGTCTGTCTCGGACCACCTGTCTCATACCGTCTGTCTGAGACCGTCTGTCTCATACCGTCTGTCTCAGACCGTCTGTCTCAGACCGTCTGTCTCAGACCGTCTGTCTCAGACCGTCTGTCTCAGACCGTCTGTCTCAGACCGTCTGTCTCAGACCGCCTGCCTCAGACCGCCTGTCTCAGACCGCCTGTCTCAGACAGTCTGTCTCAGACCGTCTGTCTCGGACCGTCTGTCTCGGACCGTCTGTCTCGGACCGTCTGTCTCAGACCGTCGGTCTCGGGCCGTCTGTCTCAGTCCGTCTGTCTCCGTCCGTCCGTCTCGGACCACCTGTCTCAGACCGTCTGTCTCAAACCGTCAGTCTCAGACCGTCTGTCTCAGGCCGTCTGTCTCAGTCCGCCTGTCTCAGACCGTCTGTCTCGATCCGTCTGTCTCATACCGTCTGTCTCAGATCGTCTGTCTCAAACCGTCTGTCTGAGACCATGTGTCTCAGACCCTCTGTCTCGATCCGTGTGTCTCATACCGTCTGTCGCATACCGTCTGTCTCAGACCGTCTGTCTCAGACCGCCTGTCTCAGACCGCCTGTCTCAGACCGTCTGTCTCAGACCCTCTGCCTCGATCCATCTGTCTCATACCGTCTGTCTCAGACCGTCTGTCTGAGACCGTCTGTCTGAGACCGTCTGTCTCAGACCGCCTGTCTCCGACCGTCTGTCTCAGGCCGTCTGTCTCAGACCGCGTGTCTCAGACCGCCTGCCTCAGACCGCCTGTCTCACACCGCCTGTCTCAGACAGTCTGTCTCAGACCGTCTGTCTCGGACCGTCTGTCTCAGACCGCCTGTCTCAGACCGTCTGTCTCAGACCGCCTGTCTCAGACCGCCTGTCACAGACAGTCTGTCTCAGACCGTCTGGCTCGGACCGTCTGTCTCAGACCGTCGGTCTCGGGCCGTCTGTCTCAGTCCGTCTGTCTCCGTTCGTCTGTCTCAGACCGACTGTCTCAGACCGTCTGTCTCAAACCGTCTGTCTCAGATCGTCTGTCTCAGGCCGTCTGTCTCAGTCCGTCTGTCTCAGACCCTCTGTCTCGATCCGTCTGTCTCAGACCGTCGGTCTCGATCCGTCTGTCTCATACCGTCTGTCTCAGACCGCCTGTCTCAGACAGTCTGTCTCAGACCGTCTGTCTCGGACCGTCTGTCTCAGACCGTCTGTCTCAGACCGGGTCTCAGACCGTCTGTCTCAGTCCGTCTGTCTCAGACACTCTGTCTCGATCCGTCTGTCTCAGTCCGTCTGTCTCAGACCGTCTGTCTCAGACCGTCTGTCTCAGACCGTCTGTCGCAGTCCGTCTGTCTCAGGCCGTCTGTCTCCGTTCGTCTGTCTCAGACCGACTGTCTCAGACCGTCTGTCTCGGACCACCTGTCTCAGACCGTCGGTCTCGGGCCGTCTGTCTCAGTCCGTCTGTCTCCGTCCGTCTGTCTCGGACCACCTGTCTCAGACCGTCTCTCTCAAACCGTC
Source organism: Coelioxys conoideus (assembly GCA_947623535.1). NCBI lineage: Eukaryota > Metazoa > Arthropoda > Insecta > Hymenoptera > Megachilidae > Coelioxys > Coelioxys conoideus. Next base: position 6,169,033 of record CANQJN010000026.1, read on the forward strand.
AGTCTCAGAACGTCTGCCTCAGGCCGTCTGTCTCAGACCCTCTGTCTCGATCCGTCTGTCTCGGACCGTCTGTCTCGGACCGTCTGTCTCAGACCGTCGGTCTCGGGCCGTCTGTCTCAGTCCGTCTGTCTCCGTCCGTCCGTCTCGGACCACCTGTCTCAGACCGTCTGTCTCAAACCGTCAGTCTCAGAAGGTCTGTCTCAGGCCGTCTGTCTCAGTCCGTCTGTCTCAGACACTCTGTCTCGATCCGTCTGTCTCAGTCCGTCTGTCTCAGACCGTCTGTCTCAGACCGTCTGTCACAGTCCGTCTGTCTCAGACCGTCTGTCTCAGACCCTCTGTCTCGATCCGTCAGTCTCAGACCGTTTGTCTCAGACCGCCTGTCTCAGACAGTCTGTCTCAGACCGTCTGTCTCGGACCGTCTGTCTCGGACCGTCTGTCTCGGACCGTCTGTCTCAGACCGTCGGTCTCGGGCCGTCTGTCTCAGTCCGTCTGTCTCCGTCCGTCTGTCTCGGACCACCTGTCTCAGACCGTCTCTCTCAAACCGTCAGTCTCAGAACGTCTGCCTCAGGCCGTCTGTCTCAGTCCGCCTGTCTCAGACCGTCTGTCTCGATCCGTCTGTCTCATACCGTCTGTCTCAGACCGTCTGTCTCAAACCGTCTGTCTGAGACCGTCTGTCTCAGACCCTCTGTCTCGATCCGTCTGTCTCATACCGTCTGTCTCAGACCACCTATCTCAGACCGCCTGTCTCAGACCGTCTGTCTCGGACCGTCTGTCTCAGACCGTCGGTCTCGGGCCGTCTGTCTCAGTCCGTCTGTCTCCGTCCGTCTGTCTCGGACCTCCTGTCTCAGACCGTCCGTCTCAAACCGTCTGTCTCAGTCCGTCTGTCTCAGACCATCTGTCTCAGACCGTCTGTCTCAGACCGTCTGTCTCAGACCGTCTGTCTCAGACCGTCTGTCTCAGACCGTCTGTCTCAGACCGTCTGTCTCCGTTCGTCTGTCTCAGACCGACTGTCTCAGACCGTCTGTCTCAGACCGTCTGTCTCAGACCGTCTGTCTCAGGCCGTCTGTCTCCGTTCGTCTGTCTCAGACCGACTGTCTCAGACCGTCTGTCTCGGACCACCTGTCTCAGACCGCCTGTCTCAGACCGTCTGTCTCAGACCGTCTGTCCCGATCCGCCTGTCTCATACCGTCTGTCTCAGACCGTCTGTCTCGGGCCGTCTGTCTCAGTCCATCTGTCTCAGACCGTCTGTCTTAGACCGTCTGTCTCAGGCCGTCTGTCTCAGGCCGTCTGTCTCAGACCGTCTGTCTCAGGCCGTCTGTCTCCGACCGTCTGTCTCAGGCCGTCTGTCTCAGACCGTCTGTCTCAGACCGCGTGTCTCAGACCGCCTGCCTCAGACCGCCTGTCTCAGACCGCCTGTCTCAGACAGTCTGTCTCAGACCGTCTGTCTCGGACCGTCTGTCTCGGACCGTCTGTCTCAGACCGTCGGCCTCGGGCCGTCTGTCTCAGTCCGTCTGTCTCCGTCCTTCTGTCTCGGACCACCTGTCTCAGACCGTCTGTCTCAAACCGTCAGTCTCAGACCGTCTGTCTCAGGCCGTCTGTCTCAGACCGTCTGTCTCGATCCGTCTGTCTCATACCGTCTGTCTCAGACCGTCTGTCTCAAACCGTCTGTCTGAGACCGTCTGTCTCAGACCCTCTGTTTCGATCCGTCTGTCTCATACCGTCTGTCTCAGACCACCTATCTCAGACCGCCTGTCTCAGACCGTCTGTCTCGGACCGTCTGTCTCAGACCGTCGGTCTCGGGCCGTCTGTCTCAGTCCGTCTGTCTCCGTCCGTCTGTCTCGGACCTCCTGCCTCAGACCGTCCGTCTCAAACCGTCTGTCTCAGTCCGTCTCTCTCGGACCACCTGTCTCAGACCGCCTGTCTCAGACCGTCTGTCTCAGACCGTCTGTCTCAGACCGCCTGCCTCAGACCGCCTGTCTCAGACCGCCTGTCTCAGACAGTCTGTCTCAGACCGTCTGTCTCGGACCGTCTGTCTCGGACCGTCTGTCTCGGACCGTCTGTCTCAGACCGTCGGTCTCGGGCCGTCTGTCTCAGTCCGTCTGTCTCCGTCCGTCCGTCTCGGACCACCTGTCTCAGACCGTCTGTCTCAAACCGTCAGTCTCAGAAGGTCTGTCTCAGGCCGTCTGTCTCAGTCCGTCTGTCTCAGACACTCTGTCTCGATCCGTCTGTCTCAGTCCGTCTGTCTCAGACCGTCTGTCTCAGACCGTCTGTCACAGTCCGTCTGTCTCAGACCGTCTGTCTCAGACCCTCTGTCTCGATCCGTCAGTCTCAGACCGTTTGTCTCAGACCGCCTGTCTCAGACAGTCTGTCTCAGACCGTCTGTCTCGGACCGTCTGTCTCGGACCGTCTGTCTCGGACCGTCTGTCTCAGACCGTCGGTCTCGGGCCGTCTGTCTCAGTCCGTCTGTCTCCGTCCGTCTGTCTCGGACCACCTGTCTCAGACCGTCTCTCTCAAACCGTCAGTCTCAGACCGTCTGCCTCAGGCCGTCTGTCTCAGTCCGCCTGTCTCAGACCGTCTGTCTCGATCCGTCTGTCTCATACCGTCTGTCTCAGACCGTCTGTCTCAAACCGTCTGTCTGAGACCGTCTGTCTCAGACCCTCTGTCTCGATCCGTCTGTCTCATACCGTCTGTCTCAGACCACCTATCTCAGACCGCCTGTCTCAGACCGTCTGTCTCGGACCGTCTGTCTCAGACCGTCGGTCTCGGGCCGTCTGTCTCAGTCCGTCTGTCTCCGTCCGTCTGTCTCGGACCTCCTGTCTCAGACCGTCCGTCTCAAACCGTCTGTCTCAGTCCGTCTGTCTCAGACCATCTGTCTCAGACCGTCTGTCTCAGACCGTCTGTCTCAGACCGTCTGTCTCAGACCGTCTGTCTCAGACCGTCTGTCTCAGACCGTCTGTCTCCGTTCGTCTGTCTCAGACCGACTGTCTCAGACCGTCTGTCTCAGACCGTCTGTCTCAGACCGTCTGTCTCGGACCGTCTGTCTCGGACCGTCTGTCTTAGACCGTCGGTCTCGGGCCGTCTGTCTCAGTCCGTCTGTCTCCGTCCGTCTGTCTCGGACCTCCTGTCTCAGACCGTCCGTCTCAAACCGTCTGTCTCAGTCCGTCTGTCTCGGACCACCTGCCTCATACCGTCTGTCTGAGACCGTCTGTCTCATACCGTCTGTCTCAGACCGTCTGTCTCAGACCGTCTGTCTCAGACCGGGTCTCAGACCGTCTGTCTCAGTCCGTCTGTCTCAGACACTCTGTCTCGATCCGTCTGTCTCAGTCCGTCTGTCTCAGACCGTCTGTCTCAGACCGTCTGTCTCAGACCGTCTGTCGCAGTCCGTCTGTCTCAGGCCGTCTGTCTCAGACCATCTGTCTCAGACCGTCTGTCTCAGACCGTCTGTCTCAGGCCGTCTGTCTCCGTTCGTCTGTCTCAGACCGACTGTCTCAGACCGTCTGTCTCGGACCACCTGTCTCAGACCGCCTGTCTCAGACCGTCTGTCTCAGACCGTCTGTCCCGATCCGCCTGTCTCATACCGTCTGTCTCAGACCGTCTGTCTCGGGCCGTCTGTCTCAGTCCATCTGTCTCAGACCGTCTGTCTTAGACCGTCTGTCTCAGGCCGTCTGTCTCAGGCCGTCTGTCTCAGACCGTCTGTCTCAGGCCGTCTGTCTCCGACCGTCTGTCTCAGGCCGTCTGTCTCAGACCGTCTGTCTCAGACCGCGTGTCTCAGACCGCCTGCCTCAGACCGCCTGTCTCAGACCGCCTGTCTCAGACAGTCTGTCTCAGACCGTCTGTCTCGGACCGTCTGTCTCGGACCGTCTGTCTCAGACCGTCGGCCTCGGGCCGTCTGTCTCAGTCCGTCTGTCTCCGTCCTTCTGTCTCGGACCACCTGTCTCAGACCGTCTGTCTCAAACCGTCAGTCTCAGACCGTCTGTCTCAGGCCGTCTGTCTCAGTCCGCCTGTCTCAGACCGTCTGTCTCGATCCGTCTGTCTCATACCGTCTGTCTCAGACCGTCTGTCTCAAACCGTCTGTCTGAGACCGTCTGTCTCAGACCCTCTGTCTCGATCTGTCTGTCTCATACCGTCTGTCTCAGACCACCTATCTCAGACCGCCTGTCTCAGACCGTCTGTCTCGGACCGTCTGTCTCAGACCGTCGGTCACGGGCCGTCTGTCTCAGTCCGTCTGTCTCCGTCCGTCTGTCTCGGACCTCCTGCCTCAGACCGTCCGTCTCAAACCGTCTGTCTCAGTCCGTCTGTCTCGGACCACCTGTCTCATACCGTCTGTCTGAGACCGTCTGTCTCATACCGTCTGTCTCAGACCGTCTGTCTCAGACCGTCTGTCTCAGACCGTCTGTCTCAGACCGTCTGTCTCAGACCGTCTGTCTCAGACCGTCTGTCTCAGACCGTCTGTCTCAGACCGCCTGCCTCAGACCGCCTGTCTCAGACCGCCTGTCTCAGACAGTCTGTCTCAGACCGTCTGTCTCGGACCGTCTGTCTCGGACCGTCTGTCTCGGACCGTCTGTCTCAGACCGTCGGTCTCGGGCCGTCTGTCTCAGTCCGTCTGTCTCAGTCCGTCCGTCTCGGACCACCTGTCTCAGACCGTCTGTCTCAAACCGTCAGTCTCAGAAGGTCTGTCTCAGGCCGTCTGTCTCAGTCCGCCTGTCTCAGACCGTCTGTCTCGATCCGTCTGTCTCATACCGTCTGTCTCAGACCGTCTGTCTCAAACCGTCTGTCTGAGACCGTGTGTCTCAGACCCTCTGTCTCGATCCGTGTGTCTCATACCGTCTGTCGCATACCGTCTGTCTCAGACCGTCTGTCTCAGACCGCCTGTCTCAGACCGCCTGTCTCAGACCGTCTGTCTCAGACCCTCTGCCTCGATCCGTCTGTCTCATACCGTCTGTCTCAGACCGTCTGTCTGAGACCGTCTGTCTGAGACCGTCTGTCTCAGACCGCCTGTCTCCGACCGTCTGTCTCAGGCCGTCTGTCTCAGACCGTCTGTCTCAGACCGCGTGTCTCAGACCGCCTGCCTCAGACCGCCTGTCTCACACCGCCTGTCTCAGACAGTCTGTCTCAGACCGTCTGTCTCGGACCGTCTGTCTCAGACCGCCTGTCTCAGACCGTCTGTCTCAGACCGCCTGTCTCAGACCGCCTGTCTCAGACCGCCTGTCTCAGACCGCCTGTCACAGACAGTCTGTCTCAGACCGTCTGGCTCGGACCGTCTGTCTCAGACCGTCGGTCTCGGGCCGTCTGTCTCAGTCCGTCTGTCTCCGTTCGTCTGTCTCAGACCGACTGTCTCAGACCGTCTGTCTCAAACCGTCTGTCTCAGATCGTCTGTCTCAGGCCGTCTGTCTCAGTCCGTCTGTCTCAGACCCTCTGTCTCGATCCGTCTGTCTCATACCGTCTGTCTCAGACCGCCTGTCTCAGACAGTCTGTCTCAGACCGTCTGTCTCGGACCGTCTATCTCAGACCGTCGGTCTCGGGCCGTCTGTCTCAGTCCGTCTGTCTCCGTCCGTCTGTCTCGGACCTCCTGTCTCAGTCCGTCTTCTCGGACCACCTGTCTCATACCGTCTGTCTGAGACCGTCTGTCTCATACCGTCTGTCTCAGACCGTCTGTCTCAGACCGTGTCTCAGACCGTCTGTCTCAGTCCGTCTGACTCAGACACTCTGTCTCGATCCGTCTGTCTCAGTCCGTCTGTCTCCGTCCGTCTGTCTCAGAACGTCTGTCTCAGACCGTGTCTCAGACCGTCTGTCTCAGTCCGTCTGTCTCAGACACTCTGTCTCGATCCGCCTGTCTCAGACCGCCTGTCTCAGACCGTCTGTCTCAGACCCTCTGCCTCGATCCGTCTGTCTCATACCGTCTGTCTCAGACCGTCTGTCTGAGACCGTCTGTCTGAGACCGTCTGTCTCAGACCATCAGTCTCAGACCGCGTGTCTCAGACCGCCTGCATCAGACCGCATGTCTCAGACCGCCTGTCTTAGACAGTCTGTCTCAGACCGTCTGTCTCGGACCGTCTGTCTCAGACCGTCGGTCTCGGGCCGTCTGTCTCGGACCACCTGTCTCAGACCGCGTGCCTCAGACCGCCGGTCTCAGACCGCCTGTCTCAGACCGCCTGTCTCAGACCGTCTGTCTCAGACCGTCTGTCTCAGACCGTCTGTCTCAGACCGTCTGTCGCAGACCGTCTGTCTCGGGCCGTCTGTCTCAGTCCGTCGGTCTCGGGCCGTCTGTCTCGGACCACCTGTCTCAGACCGCGTGCCTCAGACCGCCGGTCTCAGACCGCCTGTCTCAGACCGCCTGTCTCAGACCGTCTGTCTCAGACCGTCTGTCTCAGACCGCCTGTCTCAGACCGTCTGTCTCAGACCCTCTGTCTCGATCCGTCTGTCTCATACCGTCTGTCTCAGACCGTCTGTCTCAGACCGTCTGTCTCAGACCGTCTGTCTCAAACCGTCTGTCTGAGACCGCCTGTCTCAGACCCTCTGTCTCGATATGTCTGTCTCATACCGTCTGTCTCAGACCGTCTGTCTCAGACCGTCTGTCTCAGACCGCCTGTCTCAGACCGCCGGTCTCAGACCGCCTGTCTCAGACCGCCTGTCACAGACAGTCTGTCTCAGACCGTCTGGCTCGGACCGTCTGTCTCAGACCGTCGGTCTCGGGCCGTCTGTCTCAGTCCGTCTGTCTCCGTTCGTCTGTCTCAGACCGACTGTCTCAGACCGTCTGTCTCAAACCGTCTGTCTCAGATCGTCTGTCTCAGGCCGTCTGTCTCAGTCCGTCTGTCTCAGACCCTCTGTCTCGATCCGTCTGTCTCATACCGTCTGTCTCAGACCGCCTGTCTCAGACAGTCTGTCTCAGACCGTCTGTCTCGGACCGTCTGTCTCAGACCGTCGGTCTCGGGCCGTCTGTCTCAGTCCGTCTGTCTCCGTCCGTCTGTCTCGGACCTCCTGTCTCAGTCCGTCTTCTCGGACCACCTGTCTCATACCGTCTGTCTGAGACCGTCTGTCTCATACCGTCTGTCTCAGACCGTCTGTCTCAGACCGTGTCTCAGACCGTCTGTCTCAGTCCGTCTGACTCAGACACTCTGTCTCGATCCGTCTGTCTCAGTCCGTCTGTCTCCGTCCGTCTGTCTCGGACCTCCTGTCTCAGACCGTCCGTCTCAAACCGTCTGTCTCAGTCCGTCTGTCTCGGACCACCTGTCTCAGACCGTCTGTCTCAGACCGTCTGTCTCAGACCGTCTGTCTCAGACCGTCTGTCTCAGACCGTGTCTCAGACCGTCTGTCTCCGTCCGTCTGTCTCGGACCTCCTGTCTCAGACCGTCCGTCTCAAACCGTCTGTCTCAGTCCGTCTGTCTCGGACCACCTGCCTCATACCGTCTGTCTGAGACCGTCTGTCTCATACCGTCTGTCTCAGACCGTCTGTCTCATACCGTCTGTCTCAGACCGTGTCTCAGACCGTCTGTCTCAGTCCGTCTATCTCAGACACTCTGTCTCGATCCGTCTGTCTCAGTCCGTCTGTCTCAGACCGTCTGTCTCAGACCGTCTGTCGCAGTCCGTCTGTCTCAGGCCGTCTGTCTCAGACCATCTGTCTCAGACCGTCTGTCTCAGACCGTCTGTCTCAGGCCGTCTGTCTCCGTTCGTCTGTCTCAGACCGACTGTCTCAGACCGTCTGTCTCGGACCACCTGTCTCAGACCGCCTGTCTCAGACCGTCTGTCTCAGACCGTCTGTCCCGATCCGCCTGTCTCATACCGTCTGTCTCAGACCGTCTGTCTCTGACCGTCTGTCTCAGGCCGTCTGTCTCAGACCGTCTGTCTCGGGCCGTCTATCTCACTCCGTCTGTCTCAGACCCTCTGTATCGATCCGTCAGTCTCAGACCGTTTGTCTCAGACCGGCTGTCTCAGACCGTCTGTCTCAGACCGTCTGTCTCAGGCCGTCTGTCTCAGACCGTCTGTCTCGGGCCGTCTGTCTCAGTCCGTCTGTCTCGATCCGTCTGTCTCAGAACATCAGCCTCAGACCGCGTGTCTCAGACCGCCTGCCTCAGACCGCCTGTCTCAGACCGCCTGTCTCAGACAGTCTGTCTCAGACCGTCTCTCTCAGACCGTCTGTCTCGGGCCGTCTGTCTCAGTCCATCTGTCTCAGACCGTCTGTCTCAGACCGTCTGTCTCAGGCCGTCTGTCTCAGGCCGTCTGTCTCAGACCGTCTGTCTCAGGCCGTCTGTCTCCGACCGTCTGTCTCAGGCCGTCTGTCTCAGACCGTCTGTCTCAGACCGCGTGTCTCAGACCGCCTGCCTCAGACCGCCTGTCTCAGACCGCCTGTCTCAGACAGTCTGTCTCAGACCGTCTGTCTCCGTCCGTCTGTCTCGGACCACCTGTCTCAGACCGTCTGTCTCAAACCGTCAGTCTCAGACCGTCTGTCTCGGACCACCTGTCTCAGACCGTCTGTCTCAAACCGTCAGTCTAAGACCGTCTGTCTCAGGCCGTCTGTCTCAGTCCGCCTGTCTCAGACCGTCTGTCTCGGACCACCTGTCTCAGACCGCCTGTCTCAGACCGTCTGTCTCAGACCGTCTGTCCCGATCCGCCTGTCTCATACCGTCTGTCTCAGACCGTCTGTCTCTGACCGTCTGTCTCAGGCCGTCTGTCTCAGACCGTCTGTCTCGGGCCGTCTATCTCACTCCGTCTGTCTCAGACCCTCTGTATCGATCCGTCAGTCTCAGACCGTTTGTCTCAGACCGGCTGTCTCAGACCGTCTGTCTCAGACCGTCTGTCTCAGGCCGTCTGTCTCAGACCGTCTGTCTCGGGCCGTCTGTCTCAGTCCGTCTGTCTCGATCCGTCTGTCTCATACCGTCTGTCTGAGACCGTCTGTCTCAGAACATCAGCCTCAGACCGCGTGTCTCAGACCGCCTGCCTCAGACCGCCTGTCTCAGACCGCCTGTCTCAGACAGTCTGTCTCAGACCGTCTGTCTCAGACCGTCTGTCTCAGATCGTCTGTCTCAGGCCGTCTGTCTCAGTCCGTCTGTCTCAGACCCTCTGTCTCGATCCGTCTGTCTCATACCGTCTGTCTCAGACCGCCTGTCTCAGACAGTCTGTCTCAGACCGTCTGTCTCGGACCGTCTGTCTCAGACCGTCGGTCTCGGGCCGTCTGTCTCAGTCCGTCTGTCTCCGTCCGTCTGTCTCGGACCTCCTGTCTCAGTCCGTCTTCTCGGACCACCTGTCTCATACCGTCTGTCTCAGACCGTCTGTCGCAGACCGTCTGTCTCGGGCCGTCTGTCTCAGTCCGTCGGTCTCGGGCCGTCTGTCTCGGACCACCTGTCTCAGACCGCGTGCCTCAGACCGCCGGTCTCAGACCGCCTGTCTCAGACCGCCTGTCTCAGACCGTCTGTCTCAGACCGTCTGTCTCAGACCGCCTGTCTCAGACCGTCTGTCTCAGACCCTCTGTCTCGATCCGTCTGTCTCATACCGTCTGTCTCAGACCGTCTGTCTCAGACCGTCTGTCTCAAACCGTCTGTCTGAGACCGCCTGTCTCAGACCCTCTGTCTCGATATGTCTGTCTCATACCGTCTGTCTCAGACCGTCTGTCTCAGACCGTCTGTCTCAGACCGCCTGTCTCAGACCGCCTGTCTCAGACCGCCTGTCTCAGACCGCCTGTCACAGACAGTCTGTCTCAGACCGTCTGGCTCGGACCGTCTGTCTCAGACCGTCGGTCTCGGGCCGTCTGTCTCAGTCCGTCTGTCTCCGTTCGTCTGTCTCAGACCGACTGTCTCAGACCGTCTGTCTCAAACCGTCTGTCTCAGATCGTCTGTCTCAGGCCGTCTGTCTCAGTCCGTCTGTCTCAGACCCTCTGTCTCGATCCGTCTGTCTCATACCGTCTGTCTCAGACCGCCTGTCTCAGACAGTCTGTCTCAGACCGTCTGTCTCGGACCGTCTGTCTCAGACCGTCGGTCTCGGGCCGTCTGTCTCAGTCCGTCTGTCTCCGTCCGTCTGTCTCGGACCTCCTGTCTCAGTCCGTCTTCTCGGACCACCTGTCTCATACCGTCTGTCTGAGACCGTCTGTCTCATACCGTCTGTCTCAGACCGTCTGTCTCAGACCGTGTCTCAGACCGTCTGTCTCAGTCCGTCTGACTCAGACACTCTGTCTCGATCCGTCTGTCTCAGTCCGTCTGTCTCCGTCCGTCTGTCTCGGACCTCCTGTCTCAGACCGTCCGTCTCAAACCGTCTGTCTCAGTCCGTCTGTCTCGGACCACCTGTCTCAGACCGTCTGTCTCAGACCGTCTGTCTCAGACCGTCTGTCTCAGACCGTGTCTCAGACTGTCTGTCTCCGTCCGTCTGTCTCGGACCTCCTGTCTCAGACCGTCCGTCTCAAACCGTCTGTCTCAGTCCGTCTGTCTCGGACCACCTGCCTCATACCGTCTGTCTGAGACCGTCTGTCTCATACCGTCTGTCTCAGACCGTCTGTCTCATACCGTCTGTCTCAGACCGTGTCTCAGACCGTCTGTCTCAGTCCGTCTATCTCAGACACTCTGTCTCGATCCGTCTGTCTCAGTCCGTCTGTCTCAGACCGTCTGTCTCAGACCGTCTGTCGCAGTCCGTCTGTCTCAGGCCGTCTGTCTCAGACCATCTGTCTCAGACCGTCTGTCTCAGACCGTCTGTCTCAGGCCGTCTGTCTCCGTTCGTCTGTCTCAGACCGACTGTCTCAGACCGTCTGTCTCGGACCACCTGTCTCAGACCGCCTGTCTCAGACCGTCTGTCTCAGACCGTCTGTCCCGATCCGCCTGTCTCATACCGTCTGTCTCAGACCGTCTGTCTCTGACCGTCTGTCTCAGGCCGTCTGTCTCAGACCGTCTGTCTCGGGCCGTCTATCTCACTCCGTCTGTCTCAGACCCTCTGTATCGATCCGTCAGTCTCAGACCGTTTGTCTCAGACCGGCTGTCTCAGACCGTCTGTCTCAGACCGTCTGTCTCAGGCCGTCTGTCTCAGACCGTCTGTCTCGGGCCGTCTGTCTCAGTCCGTCTGTCTCGATCCGTCTGTCTCAGAACATCAGCCTCAGACCGCGTGTCTCAGACCGCCTGCCTCAGACCGCCTGTCTCAGACCGCCTGTCTCAGACAGTCTGTCTCAGACCGTCTGTCTCAGACCGTCTGTCTCGGGCCGTCTGTCTCAGTCCATCTGTCTCAGACCGTCTGTCTCAGACCGTCTGTCTCAGGCCGTCTGTCTCAGGCCGTCTGTCTCAGACCGTCTGTCTCAGGCCGTCTGTCTCCGACCGTCTGTCTCAGGCCGCCTGTCTCAGACCGTCTGTCTCAGACCGCGTGTCTCAGACCGCCTGCCTCAGACCGCCTGTCTCAGACCGCCTGTCTCAGACAGTCTGTCTCAGACCGTCTGTCTCGGACCGTCTGTCTCGGACCGTCTGTCTCAGACCGTCGGTCTCGGGCCGTCTGTCTCAGTCCGTCTGTCTCCGTCCGTCTGTCTCGGACCACCTGTCTCAGACCGTCTGTCTCAAACCGTCAGTCTCAGACCGTCTGTCTCGGACCACCTGTCTCAGACCGTCTGTCTCAAACCGTCAGTCTAAGACCGTCTGTCTCAGGCCGTCTGTCTCAGTTCGCCTGTCTCAGACCGTCTGTCTCGGACCACCTGTCTCAGACCGCCTGTCTCAGACCGTCTGTCTCAGACCGTCTGTCCCGATCCGCCTGTCTCATACCGTCTGTCTCAGACCGTCTGTCTCTGACCGTCTGTCTCAGGCCGTCTGTCTCAGACCGTCTGTCTCGGGCCGTCTATCTCACTCCGTCTGTCTCAGACCCTCTGTATCGATCCGTCAGTCTCAGACCGTTTGTCTCAGACCGGCTGTCTCAGACCGTCTGTCTCAGACCGTCTGTCTCAGGCCGTCTGTCTCAGACCGTCTGTCTCGGGCCGTCTGTCTCAGTCCGTCTGTCTCGATCCGTCTGTCTCATACCGTCTGTCTGAGACCGTCTGTCTCAGAACATCAGCCTCAGACCGCGTGTCTCAGACCGCCTGCCTCAGACCGCCTGTCTCAGACCGCCTGTCTCAGACAGTCTGTCTCAGACCGTCTGTCTCAGACCGTCTGTCTCAGACCGTCTGTCTCGGGCCGTCTGTCTCAGTCCATCTGTCTCAGACCGTCTGTCTCAGACCGTCTGTCTCAGGCCGTCTGTCTCAGGCCGTCTGTCTCAGACCGTCTGTCTCAGGCCGTCTGTCTCCGACCGTCTGTCTCAGGCCGTCTGTCTCAGACCGTCTGTCTCAGACCGCGTGTCTCAGACCGCCTGCCTCAGACCGCCTGTCTCAGACCGCCTGTCTCAGACAGTCTGTCTCAGACCGTCTGTCTCAGACCCTCTGTCTCGATCCGTCTGTCTCATACCGTCTGTCTCAGACCGTCTGTCTCAGACCGTCTGTCTCAAACCGTCTGTCTGAGACCGCCTGTCTCAGACCCTCTGTCTCGATATGTCTGTCTCATACCGTCTGTCTCAGACCGTCTGTCTCAGACCGTCTGTCTCAGACCGCCTGTCTCAGACCGCCTGTCTCAGACCGCCTGTCTCAGACCGCCTGTCACAGACAGTCTGTCTCAGACCGTCTGGCTCGGACCGTCTGTCTCAGACCGTCGGTCTCGGGCCGTCTGTCTCAGTCCGTCTGTCTCCGTTCGTCTGTCTCAGACCGACTGTCTCAGACCGTCTGTCTCAAACCGTCTGTCTCAGTTCGTCTGTCTCAGGCCGTCTGTCTCAGTCCGTCTGTCTCAGACCCTCTGTCTCGATCCGTCTGTCTCATACCGTCTGTCTCAGACCGCCTGTCTCAGACAGTCTGTCTCAGACCGTCTGTCTCGGACCGTCTGTCTCAGACCGTCGGTCTCGGGCCGTCTGTCTCAGTCCGTCTGTCTCCGTCCGTCTGTCTCGGACCTCCTGTCTCAGTCCGTCTTCTCGGACCACCTGTCTCATACCGTCTGTCTGAGACCGTCTGTCTCATACCGTCTGTCTCAGACCGTCTGTCTCAGACCGTGTCTCAGACCGTCTGTCTCAGTCCGTCTGACTCAGACACTCTGTCTCGATCCGTCTGTCTCAGTCCGTCTGTCTCCGTCCGTCTGTCTCGGACCTCCTGTCTCAGACCGTCCGTCTCAAACCGTCTGTCTCAGTCCGTCTGTCTCGGACCACCTGTCTCAGACCGTCTGTCTCAGACCGTCTGTCTCAGACCGTCTGTCTCAGACCGTGTCTCAGACCGTCTGTCTCCGTCCGTCTGTCTCGGACCTCCTGTCTCAGACCGTCCGTCTCAAACCGTCTGTCTCAGTCCGTCTGTCTCGGACCACCTGCCTCATACCGTCTGTCTGAGACCGTCTGTCTCATACCGTCTGTCTCAGACCGTCTGTCTCAGACCGTCTGTCTCAGACCGTGTCTCAGACCGTCTGTCTCAGTCCGTCTATCTCAGACACTCTGTCTCGATCCGTCTGTCTCAGTCCGTCTGTCTCAGACCGTCTGTCTCAGACCGTCTGTCGCAGTCCGTCTGTCTCAGGCCGTCTGTCTCAGACCATCTGTCTCAGACCGTCTGTCTCAGACCGTCTGTCTCAGGCCGTCTGTCTCCGTTCGTCTGTCTCAGACCGACTGTCTCAGACCGTCTGTCTCGGACCACCTGTCTCAGACCGCCTGTCTCAGACCGTCTGTCTCAGACCGTCTGTCCCGATCCGCCTGTCTCATACCGTCTGTCTCAGACCGTCTGTCTCTGACCGTCTGTCTCAGGCCGTCTGTCTCAGACCGTCTGTCTCGGGCCGTCTATCTCACTCCGTCTGTCTCAGACCCTCTGTATCGATCCGTCAGTCTCAGACCGTTTGTCTCAGACCGGCTGTCTCAGACCGTCTGTCTCAGACCGTCTGTCTCAGGCCGTCTGTCTCAGACCGTCTGTCTCGGGCCGTCTGTCTCAGTCCGTCTGTCTCGATCCGTCTGTCTCAGAACATCAGCCTCAGACCGCGTGTCTCAGACCGCCTGCCTCAGACCGCCTGTCTCAGACCGCCTGTCTCAGACAGTCTGTCTCAGACCGTCTGTCTCAGACCGTCTGTCTCGGGCCGTCTGTCTCAGTCCATCTGTCTCAGACCGTCTGTCTCAGACCGTCTGTCTCAGGCCGTCTGTCTCAGGCCGTCTGTCTCCGACCGTCTGTCTCAGGCCGTCAGTCTCAGACCGTCTGTCTCGGACCACCTGTCTCAGACCGTCTGTCTCAAACCGTCAGTCTAAGACCGTCTGTCTCAGGCCGTCTGTCTCAGTCCGCCTGTCTCAGACCGTCTGTCTCGGACCACCTGTCTCAGACCGCCTGTCTCAGACCGTCTGTCTCAGACCGTCTGTCCCGATCCGCCTGTCTCATACCGTCTGTCTCAGACCGTCTGTCTCTGACCGTCTGTCTCAGGCCGTCTGTCTCAGACCGTCTGTCTCGGGCCGTCTATCTCACTCCGTCTGTCTCAGACCCTCTGTATCGATCCGTCAGTCTCAGACCGTTTGTCTCAGACCGGCTGTCTCAGACCGTCTGTCTCAGACCGTCTGTCTCAGGCCGTCTGTCTCAGACCGTCTGTCTCGGGCCGTCTGTCTCAGTCCGTCTGTCTCGATCCGTCTGTCTCATACCGTCTGTCTGAGACCGTCTGTCTCAGAACATCAGCCTCAGACCGCGTGTCTCAGACCGCCTGCCTCAGACCGCCTGTCTCAGACCGCCTGTCTCAGACAGTCTGTCTCAGACCGTCTGTCTCAGACCGTCTGTCTCAGACCGTCTGTCTCGGGCCGTCTGTCTCAGTCCATCTGTCTCAGACCGTCTGTCTCAGACCGTCTGTCTCAGGCCGTCTGTCTCAGGCCGTCTGTCTCAGACCGTCTGTCTCAGGCCGTCTGTCTCCGACCGTCTGTCTCAGGCCGTCTGTCTCAGACCGTCTGTCTCAGACCGCGTGTCTCAGACCGCCTGCCTCAGACCGCCTGTCTCAGACCGCCTGTCTCAGACATTCTGTCTCAGACCGTCTGTCTCGGACCGTCTGTCTCGGACCGTCTGTCTCAGACCGTCGGTCTCGGGCCGTCTGTCTCAGTCCGTCTGTCTCCGTCCGTCTGTCTCGGACCACCTGTCTCAGACCGTCTGTCTCAAACCGTCAGTCTCAGACTTTCTGTCTCGGACCACCTGTCTCAGACCGTCTGTCTCAAACCGTCAGTCTCAGACCGTCTGTCTCAGGCCGTCTGTCTCAGTCCGCCTGTCTCAGACCGTCTGTCTCGATCCGTCTGTCTCATACCGTCTGTCTCAGACCGTCTGTCTCATACCGTCTGTCTCAGACCACCTATCTCAGACCGTCTGTCTCAGGCCGTCTGTCTCCGACCGTCTGTCTCAGGCCGTCTGTCTCAGACCGTCTGTCTCGGACCGTCTGTCTCGGACCGTCTGTCTCAGACCGTCGGTCTCGGGCCGTCTGTCGCAGTCCGTCTGTCTCCGTCCGTCTGTCTCGGACCACCTGTCTCAGACCGTCTGTCTCAAACCGTCAGTCTCAGACCGCCTGCCTCAGACCGCCTGTCTCAGACCGCCTGTCTCAGACAGTCTGTCTCAGACCGTCTGTCTCAGACTGTCTGTCTCAGACCGTCTGTCTCGGGCCGTCTGTCTCAGTCCATCTGTCTCAGACCGTCTGTCTCAGACCGTCTGTCTCAGGCCGTCTGTCTCAGGCCGTCTGTCTCAGACCGTCTGTCTCAGACCGTCTGTCTCCGACCGTCTGTCTCAGGCCGTCTGTCTCAGACCGTCTGTCTCAGACCGCGTGTCTCAGACCGCCTGCCTCAGACCGCCTGTCTCAGACCGCCTGTCTCAGACAGTCTGTCTCAGACCGTCTGTCTCGGACCGTCTGTCTCGGACCGTCTGTCTCAGACCGTCGGTCTCGGGCCGTCTGTCTCAGTCCGTCTGTCTCCGTCCGTCTGTCTCGGACCACCTGTCTCAGACCGTCTGTCTCAAACCGTCTGTCTCGGACCACCTGTCTCAGACCGTCTGTCTCAAACCGTCAGTCTCAGACCGGCTGTCTCAGACCGTCTGTCTCAGACCGTCTGTCTCAGGCCGTCTGTCTCAGACCCTCTGTCTCGATCCGTCTGTCTCATACCGTCTGTCTGAGACCGTCTGTCTCAGAACATCAGTCTCAGACCGCGTGTCTCAGACCGCCTGCCTCAGACCGCCTGTCTCAGACCGCCTGTCTCAGACAGTCTGTCTCAGACCGTCTGTCTCAGACCGTCTGTCTCAGGCCGTCTGTCTCAGGCCGTCTGTCTCAGACCGTCTGTCTCAGGCCGTCTGTCTCCGACCGTCTGTCTCAGGCCGTCTGTCTCAAACCGTCTGTCTCAGACCGCGTGTCTCAGACCGCCTGTCTCAGACCGCCTGCCTCAGACCGCCTGTCTCAGACCGCCTGTCACAGACAGTCTGTCTCAGACCGTCTGGCTCGGACCGTCTGTCTCAGACCGTCGGTCTCGGGCCGTCTGTCTCAGTCCGTCTGTCTCCGTTCGTCTGTCTCAGACCGACTGTCTCAGACCGTCTGTCTCAAACCGTCTGTCTCAGATCGTCTGTCTCAGGCCGTCTGTCTCAGTCCGTCTGTCTCAGACCCCCTGTCTCGATCCGTCTGTCTCATACCGTCTGTCTCAGACCGCCTGTCTCAGACAGTCTGTCTCAGACCGTCTGTCTCGGACCGTCTGTCTCAGACCGTCGGTCTCGGGCCGTCTGTCTCAGTCCGTCTGTCTCAGACCGTCTGTCTCAGACCGTCTGTCTCAGGCCGTCTGTCTCAGACCGTCTGTCTCGGGCCGTCTGTCTCGGGCCGTCTGTCTCAGACCGTCTGTGTCAGGCCGCCTGTCTCAGTCCGTCTGTCTCCGTTCGTCTGTCTCAGTCCGTCTGTCTCAATCCGTCTGTCTCAGTCCGTCTGTCTCAGCCCGTCTGTCTCAGTCCGTCTGTCTCAGTCCGTCTGTCTCAGTCCGTCTGTCTCAGTAAGTCTGTCTCCGTTCGTCTGTCTCCGACCGACTGTCTCAGACCGTCTGTGTCAAACCGTCTGTCTGAGACCCTCTGTCTCGATCCGTCTATCTCATACCGTCTGTCTCAGACCATCTGTCTCAGACCGTCTGTCTCAGTCCGTCTGTCTCAGTCCGTCTGTCTCAGTCCGTCTGTCTCAGTCCGTCTGTCTCCGTTCGACTGTCTCAGTCCGTCTGTCTCAGTCCGTCTGTCTCAGTCCGTCTGTCTCCGTTCGACTGTCTCAGACCGTCCGTCTCAGTCCGTCTATCTCAGACCGTCTGTCTCGGGCTGTCTGTCTCAGTCCGTCTGTCTCAGTCCGTCTGTCTCAATCCGTCTGTCTCAGGCCGTCTGTCTCAGACCGTCTGTCTCAGGCCGTCTGTCTCAGTCCGTCTGTCTCAAACCGTCTGTCTCACACCGTCTGTCTCAGACCGTCTGTCTCGATCCGTCTGTCTCATACCGTCTGTCTCAGACCGTCTGTCTCAGACCGCCTGTCTCAGACCGCCTGTCTCAGACCGTCTGTCTCAGACCCTCTGTCTCGATCCGTTTGTCTCATACCGTCTGTCTCAGACCGTCTGTCTCAGACCGCCTGTCTCAGACCGTCTGTCTCAGTCCGTCTGTCTCCGTTCGTCTGTCTCCGACCGACTGTCTCAGACCGTCTGTATCAAACAGTCTGTCTGAGACCCTCTGTCTCGATCCGTCTGTATCATACCGTCTGTCTCAGACCATCTGTCTCAGACCGTCTGTCTCAGACCGTCTGTCTCAGGCCGTCTGTCTCTGTCCGTCTGTCTCAGACCGTCTGTCTCAAACCGTCTGTCTCAGACCGTCTGTCTCAGGCCGTCTGTGTCAGTCCGTCTGTCTCAGTCCGTCTGTCTCAGTCCGTCTGTCTCACTCCGTCTGTCTCAGTCCGTCTGTCTCAGTAAGTCTGTCTCCGTTCGTTTGTCTCAGACCGACTGTCTCAGACCGTCTGTCTCAAACCGTCTGTCTCACACCGTGTGTCTCAGACCGTCTGTCTGAGACCGTCTGTCTCAGACCATCTGTCTCAGACCGTCTGTCTCAGACCGTCTGTCTCAGACTGTCTGTCTCAGGCCGTCTGTCTCAGACTGTCTGTCTCAGACCGTCTGTCTCAGACCGTCTGTCTCAGACCGTCTGTCTCAGGCTGTCTGTCTCAGACCGTCTGTCTCGGGCCGTCTGTCTCAGACCGCCTGTCTCAGACCGTCTGTCTCAGACCGTCTGTCTCAGGCCGTCTGTCTCAGACCGTCTGTCTCGGGCCGTCTGTCTCAGTCCGTCTGTCTCAGTCCGTCTGTCTCAGTCCGTCTGTCTCCGTTCGACTGTCTCAGACCGACTGTCACAGACCATCTGTCTCAAACCGTCTGTCTCAGACCATCTGTCTCAGGCCGTCTGTCTCAGTCCGTCTATCTCAGACCGTCTGTCTCGGGCTGTCTGTCTCAGTCCGTCTGTCTCAGTCCGTCTGTCTCAGTCCGTCTGTCTCAGACCGTCTGTCTGAGACCGTCTGTCTCAGACCGTCTGTCTCAGACCGTCTGTCTCAGGCCGTCTGTCTCAGACCGTCTGTCTCGGGCCGTCTGTCTGAGACCGACTGTCTCAGACCGTCTATCTCAGACCGTCTGTCTCAGACCGTCTGTCTCAGACCGTCTGTTTCAGGCCGTCTGTCTCAGACCGTCTGTCTCGGGCCGTCTGTCTCGGGCCGTCTGTCTCAGACCGTCTGTGTCAGGCCGTCTGTCTCAGTCCGTCTGTCTCCGTTTGTCTGTCTCAGTCCGTCTGTCTCAGTCCGTCTGTCTCAGTCCGTCTGTCTCAGTCCGTCTGTCTCAGCCCGTCTGTCTCAGTCCGTCTGTCTCAGTCCGTCTGTCTCAGTCCGTCTGTCTCAGTAAGTCTGTCTCCGTTCGTCTGTCTCCGACCGACTGTCTCAGACCGTCTGTCTCGGGCCGTCTGTCTCACTCCGTCTGTCTCAGACCGTCTGTCTCAGACCGTCTGTCTCAGACCGTCTGTCTCAGACCGTCTGTCTCAGACCGTCTGTCTCAGGCCGTCTGTCTCAGACCGTCTGTCTCGGGCCGTCTGTCTCGGGCCGTCTGTCTCAGACCGTCTGTCTCAGGCCGTCTGTCTCAGTCCGTCTGTCTCCGTTCGTCTGTCTCAGTCCGTCTGTCTCAGTCCGTCTGTCTCAGTCCGTCTGTCTCAGCCCGTCTGTCTCAGTCCGTCTGTCTCAGTCCGTCTGTCTCAGTCCGTCTGTCTCAGTAAGTCTGTCTCCGTTCGTCTGTCTCCGACCGACTGTCTCAGACCGTCTGTATCAAACCGTCTGTCTGAGACCCTCTGTCTCGATCCGTCTATCTCATACCGTCTGTCTCAGACCATCTGTCTCAGACCGTCTGTCTCAGACTGTCTGTCTCAGGCCGTCTGTCTCAGACCGCCTGTTTCTGAGCGCCTGTCTGAGACCGTCTGTCGCAGACCCTCTGTCTCGATCCGTCTGTCTCATACCGTCTGTCTCAGTCCGTCTGTCTCAGCCCGTCTGTCTCAGTCCGTCTGTCTCAGTCCGTCTGTCTCAGTCCGTCTGTCTCAGTAAGTCTGTCTCCGTCTGTCTGTCTCCGACCGACTGTCTCAGACCGTCTGTATCAAACCGTCTGTCTGAGACCCTCTGTCTCGATCCGTCTATCTCATACCGTCCGTCTCAGACCGTCCGTCTTAGACCGTCTGTCTCAGACCATCTGTCTCAGACCGCCTGTCTCTGTCCGTCTGTCTCAGACTGTCTGTCTCAGTCCGTCTGTATCAGTCCGTCTGTCTCCGTTCGTCTGTCTCAGGCCGACTGTCTCAGACCGTCTGTCTCAAACCGTCTGTCTCAGACCGTCTGTCGCAGACCCTCTGTCTCGATCCGTCTGTCTCATACCGTCTGTCTCAGACCGTCTGTCTGAGACCGTCTGTCTGAGACCGACTGTCTCAAACCGTCTGTCTGAGACCGTCTGTCGCAGACCCTCTGTCTCGATCCGTCTGTCTCATACCGTCTGTCTCAGACCGTCTGTCTCAGACCGCCTGTCTCAGACCGCCTGTCTCAGACCGTCTGTCTCAGACCGTCTGTCTCAGGCCGTCTGTCTCAGACCGTCTGTCTCGGGCCGTCTGTCTCAGTCCGTCTGTCTCAGTCCGTCTGTCTCAGTCCGTCTGTCTCCGTTCGACTGTCTCAGACCGACTGTCACAGACCGTCTGTCTCAAACCGTCTGTCTCAGACCGTCTGTCTCAGGCCGTCTGTCTCAGTCCGTCTATCTCAGACCGTCTGTCTCGGGCTGTCTGTCTCAGTCCGTCTGTCTCAGTCCGTCTGTCTCAGTCCGTCTGTCTCAGACCGTCTGTCTCAGACCGTCTGTCTCAGACCGTCTGTCTCAGACCGTCTGTCTCAGACCGTCTGTCTCAGGCCGTCTGTCTCAGACCGTCTGTCTCGGGCCGTCTGTCTGAGACCGACTGTCTCAGACCGTCTGTCTCAGACCGTCTGTCTCAGACCGTCTGTCTCAGACCGTCTGTCTCAGGCCGTCTGTCTCAGACCGTCTGTCTCGGGCCGTCTGTCTCGGGCCGTCTGTCTCAGACCGTCTGTGTCAGGCCGCCTGTCTCAGTCCGTCTGTCTCCGTTCGTCTGTCTCAGTCCGTCTGTCTCAGTCCGTCTGTCTCAGCCCGTCTGTCTCAGTCCGTCTGTCTCAGTCCGTCTGTCTCAGTCCGTCTGTCTCCGTTCGACTGTCTCAGTCCGTCTGTCTCAGACCGTCTGTGTCAAACCGTCTGTCTGAGACCCTCTGTCTCGATCCGTCTATCTCATACCGTCTGTCTCAGACCATCTGTCTCAGACCGTCTGTCTCAGTCCGTCTGTCTCAGTCCGTCTGTCTCAGTCGGTCTGTCTCAGTCCGTCTGTCTCCGTTCGACTGTCTCAGTCCGTCTGTCTCAGTCCGTCTGTCTCAGTCCGTCTGTCTCCGTTCGACTGTCTCAGACCGTCTGTCTCAGTCCGTCTATCTCAGACCGTCTGTCTCGGGCTGTCTGTCTCAGTCCGTCTGTCTCAGTCCGTCTGTCTCAATCCGTCTGTCTCAGGCCGTCTGTCTCAGACCGTCTGTCTCAGGCCGTCTGTCTCAGTCCGTCTGTCTCAAACCGTCTGTCTCACACCGTCTGTCTCAGACCGTCTGTCTCGATCCGTCTGTCTCATACCGTCTGTCTCAGACCGTCTGTCTCAGACCGCCTGTCTCAGACCGCCTGTCTCAGACCGTCTGTCTCAGACCCTCTGTCTCGATCCGTTTGTCTCATACCGTCTGTCTCAGACCGTCTGTCTCAGACCGCCTGTCTCAGACCGTCTGTCTCAGTCCGTCTGTCTCCGTTCGTCTGTCTCCGACCGACTGTCTCAGACCGTCTGTATCAAACAGTCTGTCCGAGACCCTCTGTCTCGATCCGTCTGTATCATACCGTCTGTCTCAGACCATCTGTCTCAGACCGTCTGTCTCAGACCGTCTGTCTCAGGCCGTCTGTCTCTGTCCGTCTGTCTCAGACCGTCTGTCTCAAACCGTCTGTCTCAGACCGTCTGTCTCAGGCCGTCTGCGTCAGTCCGTCTGTCTCAGTCCGTCTGTCTCAGTCCGTCTGTCTCACTCCGTCTGTCTCAGTCCGTCTGTCTCAGTAAGTCTGTCTCCGTTCGTTTGTCTCAGACCGACTGTCTCAGACCGTCTGTCTCAGACCGTCTGTCTGAGACCGTCTGTCTCAGACCGTCTGTCTCAGACCGTCTGTCTCAGGCCGTCTGTCTCAGACCGTCTGTCTCGGGCCGTCTGTCTGAGACCGACTGTCTCAGACCGTCTATCTCAGACCGTCTGTCTCAGACCGTCTGTCTCAGACCGTCTGTTTCAGGCCGTCTGTCTCAGACCGTCTGTCTCGGGCCGTCTGTCTCGGGCCGTCTGTCTCAGACCGTCTGTGTCAGGCCGTCTGTCTCAGTCCGTCTGTCTCCGTTTGTCTGTCTCAGTCCGTCTGTCTCAGTCCGTCTGTCTCAGTCCGTCTGTCTCAGTCCGTCTGTCTCAGCCCGTCTGTCTCAGTCCGTCTGTCTCAGTCCGTCTGTCTCAGTCCGTCTGTCTCAGTAAGTCTGTCTCCGTTCGTCTGTCTCCGACCGACTGTCTCAGACCGTCTGTCTCGGGCCGTCTGTCTCACTCCGTCTGTCTCAGACCGTCTGTCTCAGACCGTCTGTCTCAGACCGTCTGTCTCAGACCGTCTGTCTCAGACCGTCTGTCTCAGACCGTCTGTCTCAGGCCGTCTGTCTCAGACCGTCTGTCTCGGGCCGTCTGTCTCGGGCCGTCTGTCTCAGACCGTCTGTCTCAGGCCGTCTGTCTCAGTCCGTCTGTCTCCGTTCGTCTGTCTCAGTCCGTCTGTCTCAGTCCGTCTGTCTCAGTCCGTCTGTCTCAGCCCGTCTGTCTCAGTCCGTCTGTCTCAGTCCGTCTGTCTCAGTCCGTCTGTCTCAGTAAGTCTGTCTCCGTTCGTCTGTCTCCGACCGACTGTCTCAGACCGTCTGTATCAAACCGTCTGTCTGAGACCCTCTGTCTCGATCCGTCTATCTCATACCGTCTGTCTCAGACCATCTGTCTCAGACCGTCTGTCTCAGACTGTCTGTCTCAGGCCGTCTGTCTCAGACCGCCTGTTTCTGAGCGCCTGTCTGAGACCGTCTGTCGCAGACCCTCTTTCTCGATCCGTCTGTCTCATACCGTCTGTCTCAGTCCGTCTGTCTCAGCCCGTCTGTCTCAGTCCGTCTGTCTCAGTCCGTCTGTCTCAGTCCGTCTGTCTCAGTAAGTCTGTCTCCGTCTGTCTGTCTCCGACCGACTGTCTCAGACCGTCTGTATCAAACCGTCTGTCTGAGACCCTCTGTCTCGATCCGTCTATCTCATACCGTCCGTCTCAGACCGTCCGTCTTAGACCGTCTGTCTCAGACCATCTGTCTCAGACCGCCTGTCTCTGTCCGTCTGTCTCAGACTGTCTGTCTCAGTCCGTCTGTATCAGTCCGTCTGTCTCCGTTCGTCTGTCTCAGGCCGACTGTCTCAGACCGTCTGTCTCAAACCGTCTGTCTCAGACCGTCTGTCGCAGACCCTCTGTCTCGATCCGTCTGCCTCATACCGTCTGTCTCAGACCGTCTGTCTGAGACCGTCTGTCTGAGACCGACTGTCTCAAACCGTCTGTCTGAGACCGTCTGTCGCAGACCCTCTGTCTCGATCCGTCTGTCTCATACCGTCTGTCTCAGACCGTCTGTCTCAGACCGCCTGTCTCAGACCGCCTGTCTCAGACCGTCTGTCTCAGACCGTCTGTCTCAGGCCGTCTGTCTCAGACCGTCTGTCTCGGGCCGTCTGTCTCAGTCCGTCTGTCTCAGTCCGTCTGTCTCAGTCCGTCTGTCTCCGTTCGACTGTCTCAGACCGACTGTCACAGACCGTCTGTCTCAAACCGTCTGTCTCAGACCGTCTGTCTCAGGCCGTCTGTCTCAGTCCGTCTATCTCAGACCGTCTGTCTCGGGCTGTCTGTCTCAGTCCGTCTGTCTCAGTCCGTCTGTCTCAGTCCGTCTGTCTCAGACCGTCTGTCTCAGACCGTCTGTCTCAGACCGTCTGTCTCAGACCGTCTGTCTCAGACCGTCTGTCTCAGGCCGTCTGTCTCAGACCGTCTGTCTCGGGCCGTCTGTCTGAGACCGACTGTCTCAGACCGTCTGTCTCAGACCGTCTGTCTCAGACCGTCTGTCTCAGACCGTCTGTCTCAGGCCGTCTGTCTCAGACCGTCTGTCTCGGGCCGTCTGTCTCGGGCCGTCTGTCTCAGACCGTCTGTGTCAGGCCGCCTGTCTCAGTCCGTCTGTCTCCGTTCGTCTGTCTCAGTCCGTCTGTCTCAGTCCGTCTGTCTCAGTCCGTCTGTCTCAGCCCGTCTGTCTCAGTCCGTCTGTCTCAGTCCGTCTGTCTCAGTCCGTCTGTCTCAGTAAGTCTGTCTCCGTTCGTCTGTCTCCGACCGACTGTCTCAGACCGTCTGTGTCGAACCGTCTGTCTGAGACCCTCTGTCTCGATCCGTCTATCTCATACCGTCTGTCTCAGACCATCTGTCTCAGACCGTCTGTCTCAGTCCGTCTGTCTCAGTCCGTCTGTCTCAGTCCGTCTGTCTCAGTCCGTCTGTCTCAGTCCGTCTGTCTCCGTTCGACTGTCTCAGTCCGTCTGTCTCAGTCCGTCTGTCTCAGTCCGTCTATCTCATACCGTCTGTCTCAGACCATCTGTCTCAGACCGTCTGTCTCAGACCGTCTGTCTCAGACCATCTGTCTCAGACCGCCTGTCTCTGTCCGTCTGTCTCAGACTGTCTGTCTCAGTCCGTCTGTATCAGTCCGTCTGTCTCCGTTCGTCTGTCTGAGGCCGACTGTCTCAGACCGTCTGTCTCAAACCGCCTATCTCTGTCCGTCAGTCTCAGACCGTCTGTCTCAGACCATCTGTCTCAGACCGTCTGTCTCAGACCGTCTGTCTCAGGCCGTCTGTCTCTGTCCGTCTGTCTCAGACCGTCTGTCTCAAACCGTCTGTCTCAGACCGTCTGTCTCAGGCCGTCTGTGTCAGTCCGTCTGTCTCAGTCCGTCTGTCTCAGTCCGTCTGTCTCACTCCGTCTGTCTCAGTCCGTCTGTCTCAGTAAGTCTGTCTCCGTTCGTTTGTCTCAGACCGACTGTCTCAGACCGTCTGTCTCAAACCGTCTGTCTCACACCGTGTGTCTCAGACCGTCTGTCTGAGACCGTCTGTCTCAGACCATCTGTCTCAGACCGTCTGTCTCAGACCGTCTGTCTCAGACTGTCTGTCTCAGGCCGTCTGTCTCAGACTGTCTGTCTCAGACCGTCTGTCTCAGACCGTCTGTCTCAGGCTGTCTGTCTCAGACCGTCTGTCTCGGGCCGTCTGTCTCAGACCGCGTGTCTCAGACCGTCTGTCTCAGACCGTCTGTCTCAGGCCGTCTGTCTCAGACCGTCTGTCTCGGGCCGTCTGTCTCAGTCCGTCTGTCTCAGTCCGTCTGTCTCAGTCCGTCTGTCTCCGTTCGACTGTCTCAGACCGACTGTCACAGACCATCTGTCTCAAACCGTCTGTCTCAGACCGTCTGTCTCAGGCCGTCTGTCTCAGTCCGTCTATCTCAGACCGTCTGTCTCGGGCTGTCTGTCTCAGTCCGTCTGTCTCAGTCCGTCTGTCTCAGTCCGTCTGTCTCGGACCGTCTGTCTGAGACCGTCTGTCTCAGACCGTCTGTCTCAGACCGTCTGTCTCAGGCCGTCTGTCTCAGACCGTCTGTCTCGGGCCGTCTGTCTGAGACCGACTGTCTCAGACCGTCTATCTCAGACCGTCTGTCTCAGACCGTCTGTCTCAGACCGTCTGTCTCAGGCCGTCTGTCTCAGACCGTCTGTCTCGGGCCGTCTGTCTCGGGCCGTCTGTCTCAGACCGTCTGTGTCAGGCCGTCTGTCTCATTCCGTCTGTCTCCGTTTGTCTGTCTCAGTCCGTCTGTCTCAGTCCGTCTGTCTCAGTCCGTCTGTCTCAGTCCGTCTGTCTCAGCCCGTCTGTCTCAGTCCGTCTGTCTCAGTCCGTCTGTCTCAGTCCGTCTGTCTCAGTAAGTCTGTCTCCGTTCGTCTGTCTCCGACCGACTGTCTCAGACCGTCTGTCTCGGGCCGTCTGTCTCACTCCGTCTGTCTCAGACCGTCTGTCTCAGACCGTCTGTCTCAGACCGTCTGTCTCAGACCGTCTGTCTCAGACCGTCTGTCTCAGACCGTCTGTCTCAGGCCGTCTGTCTCAGACCGTCTGTCTCGGGCCGTCTGTCTCGGGCCGTCTGTCTCAGACCGTCTGTCTCAGGCCGTCTGTCTCAGTCCGTCTGTCTCCGTTCGTCTGTCTCAGTCCGTCTGTCTCAGTCCGTCTGTCTCAGTCCGTCTGTCTCAGCCCGTCTGTCTCAGTCCGTCTGTCTCAGTCCGTCTGTCTCAGTCCGTCTGTCTCAGTAAGTCTGTCTCCGTTCGTCTGTCTCCGACCGACTGTCTCAGACCGTCTGTATCAAACAGTCTGTCTGAGACCCTCTGTCTCGATCCGTCTGTATCATACCGTCTGTCTCAGACCATCTGTCTCAGACCGTCTGTCTCAGACCGTCTGTCTCAGGCCGTCTGTCTCTGTCCGTCTGTCTCAGACCGTCTGTCTCAAATCGTCTGTCTCAGACCGTCTGTCTCAGGCCGTCTGTGTCAGTCCGTCTGTCTCAGTCCGTCTGTCTCAGTAAGTCTGTCTCCGTTCGTTTGTCTCAGACCGACTGTCTCAGACCGTCTGTCTCAAACCGTCTGTCTCACACCGTGTGTCTCAGACCGTCTGTCTGAGACCGTCTGTCTCAGACCATCTGTCTCAGACCGTCTGTCTCAGACCGTCTGTCTCAGACTGTCTGTCTCAGGCCGTCTGTCTCAGACTGTCTGTCTCAGACCGTCTGTCTCACACCGTCTGTCTCAGACCGTCTGTCTCAGGCTGTCTGTCTCAGACCGTCTGTCTCGGGCCGTCTGTCTCAGACCGCCTGTCTCAGACCGTCTGTCTCAGACCGTCTGTCCCAGGCCGTCTGTCTCAGACCGTCTGTCTCGGGCCGTCTGTCTCAGACCGCCTGTCTCAGACCGTCTGTCTCAGACCGTCTGTCTCAGGCCGTCTGTCTCAGACCGTCTGTCTCGGGCCGTCTGTCTCAGTCCGTCTGTCTCAGTCCGTCTGTCTCAGTCCGTCTGTCTCCGTTCGACTGTCTCAGACCGACTGTCACAGACCATCTGTCTCAAACCGTCTGTCTCAGACCGTCTGTCTCAGGCCGTCTGTCTCAGTCCGTCTATCTCAGACCGTCTGTCTCGGGATGTCTGTCTCAGACCGTCTGTCTCAGACCGTCTGTCTCAGGCCGTCTGTCTCAGACCGTCTGTCTCGGGCCGTCTGTCTCACTCCGTCTGTCTCAGACCGTCTGTCTCAGACCGTCTGTCTCAGACCGTCTGTCTCAGGCCGTCTGTCTCAGACCGTCTGTCTCGGGCCGTCTGTCTCGGGCCGTCTGTCTCGGGCCGTCTGTCTCAGACCGTCTGTCTCAGGCCGTCTGTCTCAGTCCGTCTGTCTCCGTTCGTCTGTCTCAGTCCGTCTGTCTCAGTCCGTCTGTCTCAGCCCGTCTGTCTCAGTCCGTCTGTCTCAGTCCGTCTGTCTCAGTCCGTCTGTCTCAGTAAGTCTGTCTCCGTTCGTCTGTCTCCGACCGACTGTCTCAGACCGTCTGTATCAAACCGTCTGTCTGAGACCCTCTGTCTCGATCCGTCTATCTCATACCGTCTGTCTCAGACCATCTGTCTCAGACCGTCTGTCTCAGACTGTCTGTCTCAGGCCGTCTGTCTCAGACTGTCTGTCTCAGACCGTCTGTCTCAGACCGTCTGTCTCAGACCGTCTGTCTCAGGCTGTCTGTCTCAGAACGTCTGTCTCGGGCCGTCTGTCTCGGGCCGTCTGTCTCAGACCGTCTGTCTCAGGCCGTCTGTCTCAGTCCGTCTGTCTCCGTTCGTCTGTCTCAGTCCGTCTGTCTCAGTCCGTCTGTCTCAGTCCGTCTGTCTCAGCCCGTCTGTCTCAGTCCGTCTGTCTCAGTCCGTCTGTCTCAGTCCGTCTGTCTCAGTAAGTCTGTCTCCGTCCGTCTGTCTCCGACCGACTGTCTCAGACCGTCTGTATCAAACCGTCTGTCTGAGACCCTCTGTCTCGATCCGTCTATCTCATACCGTCTGTCTCAGACCATCTGTCTCAGACCGTCTGTCTCAGACTGTCTGTCTCAGGCCGTCTGTCTCAGACCGCCTGTTTCTGAGCGCCTGTCTGAGACCGTCTGTCGCAGACCCTCTGTCTCGATCCGTCTGTCTCATACCGTCTGTCTCAGTCCGTCTGTCTCAGCCCGTCTGTCTCAGTCCGTCTGTCTCAGTCCGTCTGTCTCAGTCCGTCTGTCTCAGTAAGTCTGTCTCCGTCTGTCTGTCTCCGACCGACTGTCTCAGACCGTCTGTATCAAACCGTCTGTCTGAGACCCTCTGTCTCGATCCGTCTATCTCATACCGTCTGTCTCAGACCATCTGTCTCAGACCGTCTGTCTCAGACCGTCTGTCTCAGACCATCTGTCTCAGACCGCCTGTCTCTGTCCGTCTGTCTCAGACTGTCTGTCTCAGTCCGTCTGTATCAGTCCGTCTGTCTCCGTTCGTCTGTCTGAGGCCGACTGTCTCAGACCGTCTGTCTCAAACCGCCTATCTCTGTCCGTCAGTCTCAGACCGTCTGTCTCAGACCATCTGTCTCAGACCGTCTGTCTCAGACCGTCTGTCTCAGGCCGTCTGTCTCTGTCCGTCTGTCTCAGACCGTCTGTCTCAAACCGTCTGTCTCAGACCGTCTGTCTCAGGCCGTCTGTGTCAGTCCGTCTGTCTCAGTCCGTCTGTCTCAGTCCGTCTGTCTCACTCCGTCTGTCTCAGTCCGTCTGTCTCAGTAAGTCTGTCTCCGTTCGTTTGTCTCAGACCGACTGTCTCAGACCGTCTGTCTCAAACCGTCTGTCTCACACCGTGTGTCTCAGACCGTCTGTCTGAGACCGTCTGTCTCAGACCATCTGTCTCAGACCGTCTGTCTCAGACCGTCTGTCTCAGACTGTCTGTCTCAGGCCGTCTGTCTCAGACTGTCTGTCTCAGACCGTCTGTCTCAGACCGTCTGTCTCAGGCTGTCTGTCTCAGACCGTCTGTCTCGGGCCGTCTGTCTCAGACCGCGTGTCTCAGACCGTCTGTCTCAGACCGTCTGTCTCAGGCCGTCTGTCTCAGACCGTCTGTCTCGGGCCGTCTGTCTCAGTCCGTCTGTCTCAGTCCGTCTGTCTCAGTCCGTCTGTCTCCGTTCGACTGTCTCAGACCGACTGTCACAGACCATCTGTCTCAAACCGTCTGTCTCAGACCGTCTGTCTCAGGCCGTCTGTCTCAGTCCGTCTATCTCAGACCGTCTGTCTCGGGCTGTCTGTCTCAGTCCGTCTGTCTCAGTCCGTCTGTCTCAGTCCGTCTGTCTCAGACCGTCTGTCTGAGACCGTCTGTCTCAGACCGTCTGTCTCAGACCGTCTGTCTCAGGCCGTCTGTCTCAGACCGTCTGTCTCGGGCCGTCTGTCTGAGACCGACTGTCTCAGACCGTCTATCTCAGACCGTCTGTCTCAGACCGTCTGTCTCAGACCGTCTGTCTCAGGCCGTCTGTCTCAGACCGTCTGTCTCGGGCCGTCTGTCTCGGGCCGTCTGTCTCAGACCGTCTGTGTCAGGCCGTCTGTCTCATTCCGTCTGTCTCCGTTTGTCTGTCTCAGTCCGTCTGTCTCAGTCCGTCTGTCTCAGTCCGTCTGTCTCAGTCCGTCTGTCTCAGCCCGTCTGTCTCAGTCCGTCTGTCTCAGTCCGTCTGTCTCAGTCCGTCTGTCTCAGTAAGTCTGTCTCCGTTCGTCTGTCTCCGACCGACTGTCTCAGACCGTCTGTCTCGGGCCGTCTGTCTCACTCCGTCTGTCTCAGACCGTCTGTCTCAGACCGTCTGTCTCAGACCGTCTGTCTCAGACCGTCTGTCTCAGACCGTCTGTCTCAGGCCGTCTGTCTCAGACCGTCTGTCTCGGGCCGTCTGTCTCGGGCCGTCTGTCTCAGACCGTCTGTCTCAGGCCGTCTGTCTCAGTCCGTCTGTCTCCGTTCGTCTGTCTCAGTCCGTCTGTCTCAGTCCGTCTGTCTCAGTCCGTCTGTCTCAGCCCGTCTGTCTCAGTCCGTCTGTCTCAGTCCGTCTGTCTCAGTCCGTCTGTCTCAGTAAGTCTGTCTCCGTTCGTCTGTCTCCGACCGACTGTCTCAGACCGTCTGTATCAAACAGTCTGTCTGAGACCCTCTGTCTCGATCCGTCTGTATCATACCGTCTGTCTCAGACCATCTGTCTCAGACCGTCTGTCTCAGACCGTCTGTCTCAGGCCGTCTGTCTCTGTCCGTCTGTCTCAGACCGTCTGTCTCAAACCGTCTGTCTCAGACCGTCTGTCTCAGGCCGTCTGTGTCAGTCCGTCTGTCTCAGTCCGTCTGTCTCAGTAAGTCTGTCTCCGTTCGTTTGTCTCAGACCGACTGTCTCAGACCGTCTGTCTCAAACCGTCTGTCTCACACCGTGTGTCTCAGACCGTCTGTCTGAGACCGTCTGTCTCAGACCATCTGTCTCAGACCGTCTGTCTCAGACCGTCTGTCTCAGACTGTCTGTCTCAGGCCGTCTGTCTCAGACTGTCTGTCTCAGACCGTCTGTCTCAGACCGTCTGTCTCAGACCGTCTGTCTCAGGCTGTCTGTCTCAGACCGTCTGTCTCGGGCCGTCTGTCTCAGACCGCCTGTCTCAGACCGTCTGTCTCAGACCGTCTGTCTCAGGCCGTCTGTCTCAGACCGTCTGTCTCGGGCCGTCTGTCTCAGTCCGTCTGTCTCAGTCCGTCTGTCTCAGTCCGTCTGTCTCCGTTCGACTGTCTCAGACCGACTGTCACAGACCATCTGTCTCAAACCGTCTGTCTCAGACCGTCTGTCTCAGGCCGTCTGTCTCAGTCCGTCTATCTCAGACCGTCTGTCTCGGGATGTCTGTCTCAGTCCGTCTGTCTCAGTCCGTCTGTCTCAGTCCGTCTGTCTCAGACCGTCTGTCTGAGACCGTCTGTCTCAGACCGTCTGTCTCAGACCGTCTGTCTCAGGCCGTCTGTCTCAGACCGTCTGTCTCGGGCCGTCTGTCTGAGACCGACTGTCTCAGACCGTCTATCTCAGACCGTCTGTCTCAGACCGTCTGTCTCAGACCGTCTGTCTCAGGCCGTCTGTCTCAGACCGTCTGTCTCGGGCCGTCTGTCTCGGGCCGTCTGTCTCAGACCGTCTGTGTCAGGCCGTCTGTCTCAGTCCGTCTGTCTCCGTTTGTCTGTCTCAGTCCGTCTGTCTCAGTCCGTCTGTCTCAGTCCGTCTGTCTCAGTCCGTCTGTCTCAGCCCGTCTGTCTCAGTCCGTCTGTCTCAGTCCGTCTGTCTCAGTCCGTCTGTCTCAGTAAGTCTGTCTCCGTTCGTCTGTCTCCGACCGACTGTCTCAGACCGTCTGTCTCGGGCCGTCTGTCTCACTCCGTCTGTCTCAGACCGTCTGTCTCAGACCGTCTGTCTCAGACCGTCTGTCTCAGACCGTCTGTCTCAGACCGTCTGTCTCAGGCCGTCTGTCTCAGACCGTCTGTCTCGGGCCGTCTGTCTCGGGCCGTCTGTCTCGGGCCGTCTGTCTCAGACCGTCTGTCTCAGGCCGTCTGTCTCAGTCCGTCTGTCTCGGGCCGTCTGTCTGAGACCGACTGTCTCAGACCGTCTATCTCAGACCGTCTGTCTCAGACCGTCTGTCTCAGACCGTCTGTCTCAGGCCGTCTGTCTCAGACCGTCTGTCTCGGGCCGTCTGTCTCGGGCCGTCTGTCTCAGACCGTCTGTGTCAGGCCGTCTGTCTCAGTCCGTCTGTCTCCGTTTGTCTGTCTCAGTCCGTCTGTCTCAGTCCGTCTGTCTCAGTCCGTCTGTCTCAGTCCGTCTGTCTCAGCCCGTCTGTCTCAGTCCGTCTGTCTCAGTCCGTCTGTCTCAGTCCGTCTGTCTCAGTAAGTCTGTCTCCGTTCGTCTGTCTCCGACCGACTGTCTCAGACCGTCTGTCTCGGGCCGTCTGTCTCACTCCGTCTGTCTCAGACCGTCTGTCTCAGACCGTCTGTCTCAGACCGTCTGTCTCAGACCGTCTGTCTCAGACCGTCTGTCTCAGGCCGTCTGTCTCAGACCGTCTGTCTCGGGCCGTCTGTCTCGGGCCGTCTGTCTCAGACCGTCTGTCTCAGGCCGTCTGTCTCAGTCCGTCTGTCTCCGTTCGTCTGTCTCAGTCCGTCTGTCTCAGTCCGTCTGTCTCAGCCCGTCTGTCTCAGTCCGTCTGTCTCAGTCCGTCTGTCTCAGTCCGTCTGTCTCAGTAAGTCTGTCTCCGTTCGTCTGTCTCCGACCGACTGTCTCAGACCGTCTGTATCAAACCGTCTGTCTGAGACCCTCTGTCTCGATCCGTCTATCTCATACCGTCTGTCTCAGACCATCTGTCTCAGACCGTCTGTCTCAGACTGTCTGTCTCAGGCCGTCTGTCTCAGACTGTCTGTCTCAGACCGTCTGTCTCAGACCGTCTGTCTCAGACCGTCTGTCTCAGTCCGTCTGTCTCAGTCCGTCTGTCTCAGCCCGTCTGTCTCAGTCCGTCTGTCTCAGTCCGTCTGTCTCAGTCCGTCTGTCTCAGTAAGTCTGTCTCCGTTCGTCTGTCTCCGACCGACTGTCTCAGACCGTCTGTCTCGGGCCGTCTGTCTCACTCCGTCTGTCTCAGACCGTCTGTCTCAGACCGTCTGTCTCAGACCGTCTGTCTCAGACCGTCTGTCTCAGACCGTCTGTCTCAGGCCGTCTGTCTCAGACCGTCTGTCTCGGGCCGTCTGTCTCGGGCCGTCTGTCTCGGGCCGTCTGTCTCAGACCGTCTGTCTCAGGCCGTCTGTCTCAGTCCGTCTGTCTCGGGCCGTCTGTCTGAGACCGACTGTCTCAGACCGTCTATCTCAGACCGTCTGTCTCAGACCGTCTGTCTCAGACCGTCTGTCTCAGGCCGTCTGTCTCAGACCGTCTGTCTCGGGCCGTCTGTCTCGGGCCGTCTGTCTCAGACCGTCTGTGTCAGGCCGTCTGTCTCAGTCCGTCTGTCTCCGTTTGTCTGTCTCAGTCCGTCTGTCTCAGTCCGTCTGTCTCAGTCCGTCTGTCTCAGTCCGTCTGTCTCAGCCCGTCTGTCTCAGTCCGTCTGTCTCAGTCCGTCTGTCTCAGTCCGTCTGTCTCAGTAAGTCTGTCTCCGTTCGTCTGTCTCCGACCGACTGTCTCAGACCGTCTGTCTCGGGCCGTCTGTCTCACTCCGTCTGTCTCAGACCGTCTGTCTCAGACCGTCTGTCTCAGACCGTCTGTCTCAGACCGTCTGTCTCAGACCGTCTGTCTCAGGCCGTCTGTCTCAGACCGTCTGTCTCGGGCCGTCTGTCTCGGGCCGTCTGTCTCGGGCCGTCTGTCTCAGACCGTCTGTCTCAGGCCGTCTGTCTCAGTCCGTCTGTCTCCGTTCGTCTGTCTCAGTCCGTCTGTCTCAGTCCGTCTGTCTCAGCCCGTCTGTCTCAGTCCGTCTGTCTCAGTCCGTCCGTCTCAGTCCGTCTGTCTCAGTAAGTCTGTCTCCGTTCGTCTGTCTCCGACCGACTGTCTCAGACCGTCTGTATCAAACCGTCTGTCTGAGACCCTCTGTCTCGATCCGTCTATCTCATACCGTCTGTCTCAGACCATCTGTCTCAGACCGTCTGTCTCAGACTGTCTGTCTCAGGCCGTCTGTCTCAGACTGTCTGTCTCAGACCGTCTGTCTCAGACCGTCTGTCTCAGACCGTCTGTCTCAGGCTGTCTGTCTCAGAACGTCTGTCTCGGGCCGTCTGTCTCGGGCCGTCTGTCTCAGACCGTCTGTCTCAGGCCGTCTGTCTCAGTCCGTCTGTCTCCGTTCGTCTGTCTCAGTCCGTCTGTCTCAGTCCGTCTGTCTCAGTCCGTCTGTCTCAGCCCGTCTGTCTCAGTCCGTCTGTCTCAGTCCGTCTGTCTCAGTCCGTCTGTCTCAGTAAGTCTGTCTCCGTCCGTCTGTCTCCGACCGACTGTCTCAGACCGTCTGTATCAAACCGTCTGTCTGAGACCCTCTGTCTCGATCCGTCTATCTCATACCGTCTGTCTCAGACCATCTGTCTCAGACCGTCTGTCTCAGACTGTCTGTCTCAGGCCGTCTGTCTCAGACCGCCTGTTTCTGAGCGCCTGTCTGAGACCGTCTGTCGCAGACCCTCTGTCTCGATCCGTCTGTCTCATACCGTCTGTCTCAGTCCGTCTGTCTCAGCCCGTCTGTCTCAGTCCGTCTGTCTCAGTCCGTCTGTCTCAGTCCGTCTGTCTCAGTAAGTCTGTCTCCGTCTGTCTGTCTCCGACCGACTGTCTCAGACCGTCTGTATCAAACCGTCTGTCTGAGACCCTCTGTCTCGATCCGTCTATCTCATACCGTCTGTCTCAGACCATCTGTCTCAGACCGTCTGTCTCAGACCGTCTGTCTCAGACCATCTGTCTCAGACCGCCTGTCTCTGTCCGTCTGTCTCAGACTGTCTGTCTCAGTCCGTCTGTATCAGTCCGTCTGTCTCCGTTCGTCTGTCTGAGGCCGACTGTCTCAGACCGTCTGTCTCAAACCGCCTATCTCTGTCCGTCAGTCTCAGACCGTCTGTCTCAGACCATCTGTCTCAGACCGTCTGTCTCAGACCGTCTGTCTCAGGCCGTCTGTCTCTGTCCGTCTGTCTCAGACCGTCTGTCTCAAACCGTCTGTCTCAGACCGTCTGTCTCAGGCCGTCTGTGTCAGTCCGTCTGTCTCAGTCCGTCTGTCTCAGTCCGTCTGTCTCACTCCGTCTGTCTCATTCCGTCTGTCTCAGTAAGTCTGTCTCCGTTCGTTTGTCTCAGACCGACTGTCTCAGACCGTCTGTCTCAAACCGTCTGTCTCACACCGTGTGTCTCAGACCGTCTGTCTGAGACCGTCTGTCTCAGACCATCTGTCTCAGACCGTCTGTCTCAGACCGTCTGTCTCAGACTGTCTGTCTCAGGCCGTCTGTCTCAGACTGTCTGTCTCAGACCGTCTGTCTCAGACCGTCTGTCTCAGACCGTCTGTCTCAGGCTGTCTGTCTCAGACCGTCTGTCTCGGGCCGTCTGTCTCAGACCGCCTGTCTCAGACCGTCTGTCTCAGACCGTCTGTCTCAGGCCGTCTGTCTCAGACCGTCTGTCTCGGGCCGTCTGTCTCAGTCCGTCTGTCTCAGTCCGTCTGTCTCAGTCCGTCTGTCTCCGTTCGACTGTCTCAGACCGACTGTCACAGACCATCTGTCTCAAACCGTCTGTCTCAGACCGTCTGTCTCAGGCCGTCTGTCTCAGTCCGTCTATCTCAGACCGTCTGTCTCGGGCTGTCTGTCTCAGTCCGCCTGTCTCAGTCCGTCTGTCTCAGTCCGTCTGTCTCAGACCGTCTGTCTGAGACCGTCTGTCTCAGACCGTCTGTCTCAGACCGTCTGTCTCAGGCCGTCTGTCTCAGACCGTCTGTCTCGGGCCGTCTGTCTGAGACCGACTGTCTCAGACCGTCTATCTCAGACCGTCTGTCTCAGACCGTCTGTCTCAGACCGTCTGTCTCAGGCCGTCTGTCTCAGACCGTCTGTCTCGGGCCGTCTGTCTCGGGCCGTCTGTCTCAGACCGTCTGTGTCAGGCCGTCTGTCTCAGTCCGTCTGTCTCCGTTTGTCTGTCTCAGTCCGTCTGTCTCAGTCCGTCTGTCTCAGTCCGTCTGTCTCAGTCCGTCTGTCTCAGTCCGTCTGTCTCAGCCCGTCTGTCTCAGTCCGTCTGTCTCAGTCCGTCTGTCTCAGTCCGTCTGTCTCAGTAAGTCTGTCTCCGTTCGTCTGTCTCCGACCGACTGTCTCAGACCGTCTGTCTCGGGCCGTCCGTCTCACTCCGTCTGTCTCAGACCGTCTGTCTCAGACCGTCTGTCTCAGACCGTCTGTCTCAGACCGTCTGTCTCAGGCCGTCTGTCTCAGACCGTCTGTCTCGGGCCGTCTGTCTCGGGCCGTCTGTCTCAGACCGTCTGTCTCAGGCCGTCTGTCTCAGTCCGTCTGTCTCCGTTCGTCTGTCTCAGTCCGTCTGTCTCAGTCCGTCTGTCTCAGTCCGTCTGTCTCAGCCCGTCTGTCTCAGTCCGTCTGTCTCAGTCCGTCCGTCTCAGTCCGTCTGTCTCAGTAAGTCTGTCTCCGTTCGTCTGTCTCCGACCGACTGTCTCAGACCGTCTGTATCAAACCGTCTGTCTGAGACCCTCTGTCTCGATCCGTCTATCTCATACCGTCTGGCTCAGACCATCTGTCTCAGACCGTCTGTCTCAGACTGTCTGTCTCAGGCCGTCTGTCTCAGACTGTCTGTCTCAGACCGTCTGTCTCAGACCGTCTGTCTCAGACCGTCTGTCTCAGGCTGTCTGTCTCAGACCGTCTGTCTCGGGCCGTCTGTCTCGGGCCGTCTGTCTCAGACCGTCTGTCTCAGGCCGTCTGTCTCAGTCCGTCTGTCTCCGTTCGTCTGTCTCAGTCCGTCTGTCTCAGTCCGTCTGTCTCAGTCCGTCTGTCTCAGCCCGTCTGTCTCAGTCCGTCTGTCTCAGTCCGTCTGTCTCAGTCCGTCTGTCTCAGTAAGTCTGTCTCCGTCCGTCTGTCTCCGACCGACTGTCTCAGACCGTCTGTATCAAACCGTCTGTCTGAGACCCTCTGTCTCGATCCGTCTATCTCATACCGTCTGTCTCAGACCATCTGTCTCAGACCGTCTGTCTCAGACTGTCTGTCTCAGGCCGTCTGTCTCAGACCGCCTGTTTCTGAGCGCCTGTCTGAGACCGTCTGTCGCAGACCCTCTGTCTCGATCCGTCTGTCTCATACCGTCTGTCTCAGTCCGTCTGTCTCAGCCCGTCTGTCTCAGTCCGTCTGTCTCAGTCCGTCTGTCTCAGTCCGTCTGTCTCAGTAAGTCTGTCTCCGTCTGTCTGTCTCCGACCGACTGTCTCAGACCGTCTGTATCAAGCCGTCTGTCTGAGACCCTCTGTCTCGATCCGTCTATCTCATACCGTCTGTCTCAGACCATCTGTCTCAGACCGTCTGTCTCAGACCGTCTGTCTCAGACCATCTGTCTCAGACCGCCTGTCTCTGTCCGTCTGTCTCAGACTGTCTGTCTCAGTCCGTCTGTATCAGTCCGTCTGTCTCCGTTCGTCTGTCTGAGGCCGACTGTCTCAGACCGTCTGTCTCAAACCGCCTATCTCTGTCCGTCAGTCTCAGACCGTCTGTCTGAGACCATCTGTCTCAGACCGTCTGTCTCAGACCCTCTGTCTCAGCCCGCCTGTCTCAGCCCGCCTCTCTCAGTCCGTCTGTCTGAGACCGTCTGTCTCTGTCCGTCTGTCTCAGACCGTCTGTCTCAGACCGTCCGTCTTAGACCGTCTGTCTCAGACCGTCTGTCTCAGACCATCTGTCTGAGACCGTCTGTCTTAGACCGTCTGTCTCAGACCATCTGTCTCAGACCGCCTGTCTCTGTCCGTCTGTCTCAGACTGTCTGTCTCAGTCCGTCTGTATCAGTCCGTCTGTCTCCGTTCGTCTGTCTCAGGCCGACTGTCTCAGACCGTCTGTCTCAAACCGTCTGTCTCAGACCGTCTGTCGCAGACCCTCTGTCTCGATCCGTCTGTCTCATACCGTCTGTCTCAGACCGTCTGTCTGAGACCGTCTGTCTGAGACCGACTGTCTCAAACCGTCTGTCTGAGACCGTCTGTCGCAGACCCTCTGTCTCGATCCGTCTGTCTCATACCGTCTGTCTCAGACCGTCTGTCTCAGACCGCCTGTCTCAGACCGCCTGTCTCAGACCGTCTGTCTCAGACCGTCTGTCTCAGGCCGTCTGTCTCAGACCGTCTGTCTCGGGCCGTCTGTCTCAGTCCGTCTGTCTCAGTCCGTCTGTCTCAGTCCGTCTGTCTCAGACCGTCTGTCTCAGACCGTCTGTCTCAGACCGTCTGTCTCAGACCGTCTGTCTCAGGCCGTCTGTCTCAGGCCGTCTGTCTCAGACCGTCTGTCTCGGGCCGTCTGTCTGAGACCGACTGTCTCAGACCGTCTGTCTCGGGCCGTCTGTCTCGGGCCGTCTGTCTCAGACCGTCTGTCTCAGGCCGTCTGTCTCAGTCCGTCTGTCTCCGTTCGTCTGTCTCAGTCCGTCTGTCTCAGTCCGTCTGTCTCAGTCCGTCTGTCTCAGCCCGTCTGTCTCAGTCCGTCTGTCTCAGTCCGTCTGTCTCAGTAAGTCTGTCTCCGTTCGTCTGTCTCCGACCGACTGTCTCAGACCGTCTGTGTCAAACCGTCTGTCTGAGACCCTCTGTCTCGATCCGTCTATCTCATACCGTCTGTCTCAGACCATCTGTCTCAGACCGTCTGTCTCAGTCCGTCTGTCTCAGTCCGTCTGTCTCAGTCCGTCTGTCTCAGTCCGTCTGTCTCCGTTCGACTGTCTCAGTCCGTCTGTCTCAGTCCGTCTGTCTCAGTCCGTCTGTCTCAGTCCGTCTGTCTCCGTTCGACTGTCTCAGACCGTCTGTCTCAGTCCGTCTATCTCAGACCGTCTGTCTCGGGCTGTCTGTCTCAGTCCGTCTGTCTCAGTCCGTCTGTCTCAATCCGTCTGTCTCAGGCCGTCTGTCTCAGACCGTCTGTCTCAGGCCGTCTGTCTCAGTCCGTCTGTCTCAAACCGTCTGTCTCACACCGTCTGTCTCAGACCGTCTGTCTCGATCCGTCTGTCTCATACCGTCTGTCTCAGAACGTCTGTCTCAGACCGCCTGTCTCAGACCGCCTGTCTCAGACCGTCTGTCTCAGTCCGTCGGTCTCCGTTCGTCTGTCTCCGACCGACTGTCTCAGACCGTCTGTATCAAACAGTCTGTCTGAGACCCTCTGTCTCGATCCGTCTGTATCATACCGTCTGTCTCAGACCATCTGTCTCAGACCGTCTGTCTCAGACCGTCTGTCTCAGGCCGTCTGTCTCTGTCCGTCTGTCTCAGACCGTCTGTCTCAGACTCTCTGTCTCAGACAGCCTGTCTCAGACCGTCTGTCTCGGACCGTCTGTCTCAGATCGCCTGTTTCAGAGCGCCTGTCTCAGACTGTCTGTCTCAGAGCGCCTGTCTCAGACCGTCTGTCGCAGACCGTCTGTCTCAGACCGCCTGTCTCGGGCCGTCTGTCTCAATCCGTCTGTCTCAGACCGTCTGTCGCAGTCCGTCAGTCTCAGACCGTCTGCCTCAGACCATCTGTCTCAGACCGTCTGTCTCAGTCCGTCTGTATCAGTCCGTCTGTCTCCGTTCGTCTGTCTCAGACCGACTGTCTCAGACCGTCTGTCTCAAACCGTCTGTCTCAGACCGTCTGTCTCAGGCCGTCTGTATCAGTCCGTCTGTCTCAGATCCTCTGTCTCGATCCGTCTGTCTCATAACGTCTGTCTCAGACTGTCTGTCTGAGACCGTCTGTCTCAGACCATCAGTCTCAGACCGCGTGTCTCAGACCGCGTGTCTCAGACCGCGTGTCTCAGACCGCCTGTCTCAGACCGCCTGTCTCAGACCGCCTGCCTCAGACAGTCTGTCTCAGACCGTCTGTCTCAGACCCTCTGTCTCGATCCGTCTGTCTCATAACGTCTGTCTCAGACTGTGTGTCTAAGACCGTCTGTCTCAGTAAGTCTGTCTCCGTTCGTCTGTCTCCGACCGACTGTCTCAGACCGTCTGTGTCAAACCGTCTGTCTGAGACCCTCTGTCTCGATCCGTCTATCTCATACCGTCTGTCTCAGACCATCTGTCTCAGACCGTCTGTCTCAGTCCGTCTGTCTCAGTCCGTCTGTCTCAGTCCGTCTGTCTCAGTCCGTCTGTCTCCGTTCGACTGTCTCAGTCCGTCTGTCTCAGTCCGTCTGTCTCAGTCCGTCTGTCTCCGTTCGACTGTCTCAGACCGTCTGTCTCAGTCCGTCTATCTCAGACCGTCTGTCTCGGGCTGTCTGTCTCAGTCCGTCTGTCTCAGTCCGTCTGTCTCAATCCGTCTGTCTCAGGCCGTCTGTCTCAGACCGTCTGTCTCAGGCCGTCTGTCTCAGTCCGTCTGTCTCAAACCGTCTGTCTCACACCGTCTGTCTCAGACCGTCTGTCTCAGACCGTCTGTCTCGATCCGTCTGTCTCATACCGTCTGTCTCAGAACGTCTGTCTCAGACCGCCTGTCTCAGACCGCCTGTCTCAGACCGTCTGTCTCAGACCCTCTGTCTCGATCCGTTTGTCTCATACCGTCTGTCTCAGACCGTCTGTCTCAGACCGCCTGTCTCAGACCGTCTGTCTCAGTCCGTCTGTCTCCGTTCGTCTGTCTCCGACCGACTGTCTCAGACCGTCTGTATCAAACAGTCTGTCTGAGACCCTCTGTCTCGATCCGTCTGTATCATATCGTCTGTCTCAGACCATCTGTCTCAGACCGTCTGTCTCAGACCGTCTGTCTCAGGCCGTCTGTCTCTGTCCGTCTGTCTCAGACCGTCTGTCTCAAACCGTCTGTCTCAGACCGTCTGTCTCAGGCCGTCTGTGTCAGTCCGTCTGTCTCAGTCCGTCTGTCTCACTCCGTCTGTCTCACTCCGTCTGTCTCAGTCCGTCTGTCTCAGTAAGTCTGTCTCCGTTCGTTTGTCTCAGACCGACTGTCTCAGACCGTCTGTCTCAAACCGTCTGTCTCACACCGTGTGTCTCAGACCGTCTGTCTGAGACCGTCTGTCTCAGACCATCTGTCTCAGACCGTCTGTCTCAGACTGTCTGTGTCAGGCCGTCTGTCTCAGTCCGTCTGTCTCAGACTGTCTGTGTCAGGCCGTCTGTCTCAGTCCGTCTGTCTCAGTCCGTCTGTCTCCGTTCGTTTGTCTGAGACCCTCTGTCTCGATCTGTCTGTCTCATACCGTCTGTCTCAGACCGTCTGTCTCAAACCGTCTGTCTCAGTCCGTCTGTCTCGGACCGTCTGTCTCAGTCCGTCTGTATCAGTCCGTCTGTCTCCGTTCGTCTGTCTCAGACTCTCTGTCTCAGACAGCCTGTCTCAGACCGTCTGTCTCGGACCGTCTGTCTCAGACCGCCTGTTTCAGAGCGCCTGTCTCAGACTGTCTGTCTCAGAGCGCCTGTCTCAGACCGTCTGTCGCAGACCGTCTGTCTCAGACCGCCTGTCTCGGGCCG
Source organism: Coelioxys conoideus (assembly GCA_947623535.1). Classification (NCBI taxonomy): domain Eukaryota; kingdom Metazoa; phylum Arthropoda; class Insecta; order Hymenoptera; family Megachilidae; genus Coelioxys; species Coelioxys conoideus. The sequence continues at coordinate 6,209,770 of CANQJN010000026.1, forward strand.
TCTGTCTCAATCCGCCTGTCTCAGACCGCCTGTCTCAGACCGCCTGTCTCAGACCGTCTGTCTCAGTCCGTCTGTCTCCGTTCGTCTGTCTCCGACCGACTGTCTCAGACCGTCTGTATCAAACAGTCTGTCTGAGACCCTCTGTCTCGATCCGTCTGTATCATACCGTCTGTCTCAGACCATCTGTCTCAGACCGTCTGTCTCAGACCGTCTGTCTCAGGCCGTCTGTCTCTGTCCGTCTGTCTCAGACCGTCTGTCTCAGACTCTCTGTCTCAGACAGCCTGTCTCAGACCGTCTGTCTCGGACCGTCTGTCTCAGATCGCCTGTTTCAGAGCGCCTGTCTCAGACTGTCTGTCTCAGAGCGCCTGTCTCAGACCGTCTGTCGCAGACCGTCTGTCTCAGACCGCCTGTCTCGGGCCGTCTGTCTCAATCCGTCTGTCTCAGACCGTCTGTCGCAGTCCGTCAGTCTCAGACCGTCTGTCTCAGACCATCTGTCTCAGACCGTCTGTCTCAGTCCGTCTGTATCAGTCCGTCTGTCTCCGTTCGTCTGTCTCAGACCGACTGTCTCAGACCGTCTGTCTCAAACCGTCTGTCTCAGACCGTCTGTCTCAGGCCGTCTGTATCAGTCCGTCTGTCTCAGACCCTCTGTCTCGATCCGTCTGTCTCATAACGTCTGTCTCAGACTGTCTGTCTGAGACCGTCTGTCTCAGACCATCAGTCTCAGACCGCGTGTCTCAGACCGCGTGTCTCAGACCGCCTGTCTCAGACCGCCTGTCTCAGACCGCCTGCCTCAGACAGTCTGTCTCAGACCGTCTGTCTCAGACCCTCTGTCTCGATCCGTCTGTCTCATAACGTCTGTCTCAGACTGTGTGTCTAAGACCGTCTGGCTCGGACCGTCTGTCTCACACCGTCGGTCTCGGGCCGTCTGTCTCAGTCCGTCTGTCTCCGTTCGTCTGTCTCAGACCGACTGTCTCAGACCGTCTGTCTCAAACCGTCTGTCTCAGACCGTCTGTCTCGGACCACCTGTCTCATACCGTCTGTCTGAGACCGTCTGTCTCAAACCGCCTGTCTCAGACCATCAGTCTCAGACCGCGTGTCTCAGATCGCCTGTCTCAGACCACCTGTCTCAGACCGCCTGTCTCAGACAGTCTGTCTTAGACCGTCTGTCTCAGACCGTCTGTCTCAGACCGTCTGTCTCAGGCCGTTTGTCTCAGACCGTCTGTCTCGGGCCGTCTGTCTGAGACCGACTGTCTCAGACCGTCTATCTCAGACCGTCTGTCTCAGACCGTCTGTCTCAGACCGTCTGTCTCAGTCCGTCTGTCTCCGTTCGTCTGTCTCAGTCCGTCTGTCTCAGTCCGTCTGTCTCAGTCCGTCTGTCTCAGCCCGTCTGTCTCAGTCCGTCTGTCTCAGTCCGTCTGTCTCAGTCCGTCTGTCTCAGTAAGTCTGTCTCCGTTCGTCTGTCTCCGACCGACTGTCTCAGACCGTCTGTGTCAAACCGTCTGTCTGAGACCCTCTGTCTCGATCCGTCTATCTCATACCGTCTGTCTCAGACCATCTGTCTCAGACCGTCTGTCTCAGTCCGTCTGTCTCAGTCCGTCTGTCTCAGTCCGTCTGTCTCAGTCCGTCTGTCTCAGTCCGTCTGTCTCCGTTCGACTGTCTCAGTCCGTCTGTCTCAGTCCGTCTGTCTCAGTCCGTCTGTCTCCGTTCGACTGTCTCAGACCGTCTGTCTCAGTCCGTCTATCTCAGACCGTCTGTCTCGGGCTGTCTGTCTCAGTCCGTCTGTCTCAGTCCGTCTGTCTCAATCCGTCTGTCTCAGGCCGTCTGTCTCAGACCGTCTGTCTCAGGCCGTCTGTCTCAGTCCGTCTGTCTCAAACCGTCTGTCTCACACCGTCTGTCTCAGACCGTCTGTCTCAGACCGTCTGTCTCGATCCGTCTGTCTCATACCGTCTGTCTCAGAACGTCTGTCTCAGACCGCCTGTCTCAGACCGCCTGTCTCAGACCGTCTGTCTCAGACCCTCTGTCTCGATCCGTTTGTCTCATACCGTCTGTCTCAGACCGTCTGTCTCAGACCGCCTGTCTCAGACCGTCTGTCTCAGTCCGTCTGTCTCCGTTCGTCTGTCTCCGACCGACTGTCTCAGACCGTCTGTATCAAACAGTCTGTCTGAGACCCTCTGTCTCGATCCGTCTGTATCATATCGTCTGTCTCAGACCATCTGTCTCAGACCGTCTGTCTCAGACCGTCTGTCTCAGGCCGTCTGTCTCTGTCCGTCTGTCTCAGACCGTCTGTCTCAAACCGTCTGTCTCAGACCGTCTGTCTCAGGCCGTCTGTGTCAGTCCGTCTGTCTCAGTCCGTCTGTCTCACTCCGTCTGTCTCACTCCGTCTGTCTCAGTCCGTCTGTCTCAGTAAGTCTGTCTCCGTTCGTTTGTCTCAGACCGACTGTCTCAGACCGTCTGTCTCAAACCGTCTGTCTCACACCGTGTGTCTCAGACCGTCTGTCTGAGACCGTCTGTCTCAGACCATCTGTCTCAGACCGTCTGTCTCAGACTGTCTGTGTCAGGCCGTCTGTCTCAGTCCGTCTGTCTCAGTCCGTCTGTCTCCGTTCGTTTGTCTGAGACCCTCTGTCTCGATCTGTCTGTCTCATACCGTCTGTCTCAGACCGTCTGTCTCAAACCGTCTGTCTCAGTCCGTCTGTCTCGGACCGTCTGTCTCAGTCCGTCTGTATCAGTCCGTCTGTCTCCGTTCGTCTGTCTCAGACTCTCTGTCTCAGACAGCCTGTCTCAGACCGTCTGTCTCGGACCGTCTGTCTCAGACCGCCTGTTTCAGAGCGCCTGTCTCAGACTGTCTGTCTCAGAGCGCCTGTCTCAGACCGTCTGTCGCAGACCGTCTGTCTCAGACCGCCTGTCTCGGGCCGTCTGTCTCAATCCGTCTGTCTCAGACCGTCTGTCGCAGTCCGTCAGTCTCAGACCGTCTGTCTCAGACCATCTGTCTCAGACCGTCTGTCTCAGTCCGTCTGTATCAGTCCGTCTGTCTCCGTTCGTCTGTCTCAGACCGACTGTCTCAGACCGTCTGTCTCAAACCGTCTGTCTCAGACCGTCTGTCTCAGGCCGTCTGTATCAGTCCGTCTGTCTCAGACCCTCTGTCTCGATCCGTCTGTCTCATAACGTCTGTCTCAGACTGTCTGTCTGAGACCGTCTGTCTCAGACCATCAGTCTCAGACAGCGTGTCTCAGACCGCGTGTCTCAGACCGCCTGTCTCAGACCGCCTGTCTCAGACCGCCTGCCTCAGACAGTCTGTCTCAGACCCTCTGTCTCGATCCGTCTGTCTCATAACGTCTGTCTCAGACTGTGTGTCTAAGACCGTCTGGCTCGGACCGTCTGTCTCACACCGTCCGTCTCGGGCCGTCTGTCTCAGTCCGTCTGTCTCCGTTCGTCTGTCTCAGACCGACTGTCTCAGACCGTCTGTCTCAAACCGTCTGTCTCAGACCGTCTGTCTCGGACCACCTGTCTCATACCGTCTGTCTGAGAATGTCTGTCTCAAACCGCCTGTCTCAGACCATCAGTCTCAGACCGCGTGTCTCAGACCGCCTGTCTCAGACCACCTGTCTCAGACCGCCTGTCTCAGACAGTCTGTCTTAGACCGTCTGTCTCAGACCGTCGGTCTCGGGCCGTCTGTCTCAGTCCGTCTGTCTCCGTTCGTCTGTCTCAGACCGACTGTCTCAGACCGTCTGTCTCAAACCGTCTGTCTCAGACCGTCTGTCTCAGGCCGTCTGTCTCAGTCCGTCTGTCTCAGACCCTCTGTCTCGATCCGTCTGTCTCATACCGTCTGTCTCAGACCGCCTGTCTCAGACCGCCTGTCTCAGACAGTCTGTCTCAGACCGTCTGTCTCGGACCGTCTTTCTCAGACCGTTGGTCTCGGGCCGTCTGTCTCAGTCCGTCTGTCTCGGACTACCTGTCTCAGACCGTCCGTCTCAAACCGTCTGTCTCAGTCCGTCTGTCTCAGTCCGTCTGTCTCAGTCCGTCTGTCTCAGCCCGTCTGTCTCAGTCCGTCTGTCTCAGTCCGTCTGTCTCAGTCCGTCTGTCTCAGTAAGTCTGTCTCCGTTCGTCTGTCTCCGACCGACTGTCTCAGACCGTCTGTGTCAAACCGTCTGTCTGAGACCCTCTGTCTCGATCCGTCTATCTCATACCGTCTGTCTCAGACCATCTGTCTCAGACCGTCTGTCTCAGTCCGTCTGTCTCAGTCCGTCTGTCTCAGTCCGTCTGTCTCAGTCCGTCTGTCTCCGTTCGACTGTCTCAGTCCGTCTGTCTCAGTCCGTCTGTCTCAGTCCGTCTGTCTCCGTTCGACTGTCTCAGACCGTCTGTCTCAGTCCGTCTATCTCAGACCGTCTGTCTCGGGCTGTCTGTCTCAGTCCGTCTGTCTCAGTCCGTCTGTCTCAATCCGTCTGTCTCAGGCCGTCTGTCTCAGACCGTCTGTCTCAGGCCGTCTGTCTCAGTCCGTCTGTCTCAAACCGTCTGTCTCACACCGTCTGTCTCAGACCGTCTGTCTCAGACCGTCTGTCTCGATCCGTCTGTCTCATACCGTCTGTCTCAGAACGTCTGTCTCAGACCGCCTGTCTCAGACCGCCTGTCTCAGACCGTCTGTCTCAGACCCTCTGTCTCGATCCGTCTGTATCATATCGTCTGTCTCAGACCATCTGTCTCAGACCGTCTGTCTCAGACCGTCTGTCTCAGGCCGTCTGTCTCTGTCCGTCTGTCTCAGACCGTCTGTCTCAAACCGTCTGTCTCAGACCGTCTGTCTCAGGCCGTCTGTGTCAGTCCGTCTGTCTCAGTCCGTCTGTCTCACTCCGTCTGTCTCACTCCGTCTGTCTCACTCCGTCTGTCTCAGTCCGTCTGTCTCAGTAAGTCTGTCTCCGTTCGTTTGTCTCAGACCGACTGTCTCAGACCGTCTGTCTCAAACCGTCTGTCTCACACCGTGTGTCTCAGACCGTCTGTCTGAGACCGTCTGTCTCAGACCATCTGTCTCAGACCGTCTGTCTCAGACTGTCTGTGTCAGGCCGTCTGTCTCAGTCCGTCTGTCTCAGTCCGTCTGTCTCCGTTCGTTTGTCTGAGACCCTCTGTCTCGATCTGTCTGTCTCATACCGTCTGTCTCAGACCGTCTGTCTCAAACCGTCTGTCTCAGTCCGTCTGTCTCGGACCGTCTGTCTCAGTCCGTCTGTATCAGTCCGTCTGTCTCCGTTCGTCTGTCTCGGACTCTCTGTCTCAGACAGCCTGTCTCAGACCGTCTGTCTCGGACCGTCTGTCTCAGACCGCCTGTTTCAGAGCGCCTGTCTCAGACTGTCTGTCTCAGAGCGCCTGTCTCAGACCGTCTGTCGCAGACCGTCTGTCTCAGACCGCCTGTCTCGGGCCGTCTGTCTCAATCCGTCTGTCTCAGACCGCCTGTCTCAGACCGCCTGTCTCAGACCGTCTGTCTCAGTCCGTCTGTCTCCGTTCGTCTGTCTCCGACCGACTGTCTCAGACCGTCTGTATCAAACAGTCTGTCTGAGACCCTCTGTCTCGATCCGTCTGTATCATACCGTCTGTCTCAGACCATCTGTCTCAGACCGTCTGTCTCAGACCGTCTGTCTCAGGCCGTCTGTCTCTGTCCGTCTGTCTCAGACCGTCTGTCTCAGACTCTCTGTCTCAGACAGCCTGTCTCAGACCGTCTGTCTCGGACCGTCTGTCTCAGATCGCCTGTTTCAGAGCGCCTGTCTCAGACTGTCTGTCTCAGAGCGCCTGTCTCAGACCGTCTGTCGCAGACCGTCTGTCTCAGACCGCCTGTCTCGGGCCGTCTGTCTCAATCCGTCTGTCTCAGACCGTCTGTCGCAGTCCGTCAGTCTCAGACCGTCTGTCTCAGACCATCTGTCTCAGACCGTCTGTCTCAGTCCGTCTGTATCAGTCCGTCTGTCTCCGTTCGTCTGTCTCAGACCGACTGTCTCAGACCGTCTGTCTCAAACCGTCTGTCTCAGACCGTCTGTCTCAGGCCGTCTGTATCAGTCCGTCTGTCTCAGACCCTCTGTCTCGATCCGTCTGTCTCATAACGTCTGTCTCAGACTGTCTGTCTGAGACCGTCTGTCTCAGACCATCAGTCTCAGACCGCGTGTCTCAGACCGCGTGTCTCAGACCGCCTGTCTCAGACCGCCTGTCTCAGACCGCCTGCCTCAGACAGTCTGTCTCAGACCGTCTGTCTCAGACCCTCTGTCTCGATCCGTCTGTCTCATAACGTCTGTCTCAGACTGTGTGTCTAAGACCGTCTGGCTCGGACCGTCTGTCTCACACCGTCGGTCTCGGGCCGTCTGTCTCAGTCCGTCTGTCTCCGTTCGTCTGTCTCAGACCGACTGTCTCAGACCGTCTGTCTCAAACCGTCTGTCTCAGACCGTCTGTCTCGGACCACCTGTCTCATACCGTCTGTCTGAGACCGTCTGTCTCAAACCGCCTGTCTCAGACCATCAGTCTCAGACCGCGTGTCTCAGACCGCCTGTCTCAGACCACCTGTCTCAGACCGCCTGTCTCAGACAGTCTGTCTTAGACCGTCTGTCTCAGACCGTCTGTCTCAGACCGTCTGTCTCAGGCCGTCTGTCTCAGACCGTCTGTCTCGGGCCGTCTGTCTGAGACCGACTGTCTCAGACCGTCTATCTCAGACCGTCTGTCTCAGACCGTCTGTCTCAGACCGTCTGTCTCAGTCCGTCTGTCTCCGTTCGTCTGTCTCAGTCCGTCTGTCTCAGTCCGTCTGTCTCAGTCCGTCTGTCTCAGCCCGTCTGTCTCAGTCCGTCTGTCTCAGTCCGTCTGTCTCAGTCCGTCTGTCTCAGTAAGTCTGTCTCCGTTCGTCTGTCTCCGACCGACTGTCTCAGACCGTCTGTGTCAAACCGTCTGTCTGAGACCCTCTGTCTCGATCCGTCTATCTCATACCGTCTGTCTCAGACCATCTGTCTCAGACCGTCTGTCTCAGTCCGTCTGTCTCAGTCCGTCTGTCTCAGTCCGTCTGTCTCAGTCCGTCTGTCTCCGTTCGACTGTCTCAGTCCGTCTGTCTCAGTCCGTCTGTCTCCGTTCGACTGTCTCAGACCGTCTGTCTCAGTCCGTCTATCTCAGACCGTCTGTCTCGGGCTGTCTGTCTCAGTCCGTCTGTCTCAGTCCGTCTGTCTCAATCCGTCTGTCTCAGGCCGTCTGTCTCAGACCGTCTGTCTCAGGCCGTCTGTCTCAGTCCGTCTGTCTCAAACCGTCTGTCTCACACCGTCTGTCTCAGACCGTCTGTCTCAGACCGTCTGTCTCGATCCGTCTGTCTCATACCGTCTGTCTCAGAACGTCTGTCTCAGACCGCCTGTCTCAGACCGCCTGTCTCAGACCGTCTGTCTCAGACCCTCTGTCTCGATCCGTTTGTCTCATACCGTCTGTCTCAGACCGTCTGTCTCAGACCGCCTGTCTCAGACCGTCTGTCTCAGTCCGTCTGTCTCCGTTCGTCTGTCTCCGACCGACTGTCTCAGACCGTCTGTATCAAACAGTCTGTCTGAGACCCTCTGTCTCGATCCGTCTGTATCATATCGTCTGTCTCAGACCATCTGTCTCAGACCGTCTGTCTCAGACCGTCTGTCTCAGGCCGTCTGTCTCTGTCCGTCTGTCTCAGACCGTCTGTCTCAAACCGTCTGTCTCAGACCGTCTGTCTCAGGCCGTCTGTGTCAGTCCGTCTGTCTCAGTCCGTCTGTCTCACTCCGTCTGTCTCACTCCGTCTGTCTCAGTCCGTCTGTCTCAGTAAGTCTGTCTCCGTTCGTTTGTCTCAGACCGACTGTCTCAGACCGTCTGTCTCAAACCGTCTGTCTCACACCGTGTGTCTCAGACCGTCTGTCTGAGACCGTCTGTCTCAGACCATCTGTCTCAGACCGTCTGTCTCAGACTGTCTGTGTCAGGCCGTCTGTCTCAGTCCGTCTGTCTCAGTCCGTCTGTCTCCGTTCGTTTGTCTGAGACCCTCTGTCTCGATCTGTCTGTCTCATACCGTCTGTCTCAGACCGTCTGTCTCAAACCGTCTGTCTCAGTCCGTCTGTCTCGGACCGTCTGTCTCAGTCCGTCTGTATCAGTCCGTCTGTCTCCGTTCGTCTGTCTCAGACTCTCTGTCTCAGACAGCCTGTCTCAGACCGTCTGTCTCGGACCGTCTGTCTCAGACCGCCTGTTTCAGAGCGCCTGTCTCAGACTGTCTGTCTCAGAGCGCCTGTCTCAGACCGTCTGTCGCAGACCGTCTGTCTCAGACCGCCTGTCTCGGGCCGTCTGTCTCAATCCGTCTGTCTCAGACCGTCTGTCGCAGTCCGTCAGTCTCAGACCGTCTGTCTCAGACCATCTGTCTCAGACCGTCTGTCTCAGTCCGTCTGTATCAGTCCGTCTGTCTCCGTTCGTCTGTCTCAGACCGACTGTCTCAGACCGTCTGTCTCAAACCGTCTGTCTCAGACCGTCTGTCTCAGGCCGTCTGTATCAGTCCGTCTGTCTCAGACCCTCTGTCTCGATCCGTCTGTCTCATAACGTCTGTCTCAGACTGTCTGTCTGAGACCGTCTGTCTCAGACCATCAGTCTCAGACAGCGTGTCTCAGACCGCGTGTCTCAGACCGCCTGTCTCAGACCGCCTGTCTCAGACCGCCTGCCTCAGACAGTCTGTCTCAGACCCTCTGTCTCGATCCGTCTGTCTCATAACGTCTGTCTCAGACTGTGTGTCTAAGACCGTCTGGCTCGGACCGTCTGTCTCACACCGTCCGTCTCGGGCCGTCTGTCTCAGTCCGTCTGTCTCCGTTCGTCTGTCTCAGACCGACTGTCTCAGACCGTCTGTCTCAAACCGTCTGTCTCAGACCGTCTGTCTCGGACCACCTGTCTCATACCGTCTGTCTGAGACCGTCTGTCTCAAACCGCCTGTCTCAGACCATCAGTCTCAGACCGCGTGTCTCAGACCGCCTGTCTCAGACCACCTGTCTCAGACCGCCTGTCTCAGACAGTCTGTCTTAGACCGTCTGTCTCAGACCGTCGGTCTCGGGCCGTCTGTCTCAGTCCGTCTGTCTCCGTTCGTCTGTCTCAGACCGACTGTCTCAGACCGTCTGTCTCAAACCGTCTGTCTCAGACCGTCTGTCTCAGGCCGTCTGTCTCAGTCCGTCTGTCTCAGACCCTCTGTCTCGATCCGTCTGTCTCATACCGTCTGTCTCAGACCGCCTGTCTCAGACCGCCTGTCTCAGACAGTCTGTCTCAGACCGTCTGTCTCGGACCGTCTTTCTCAGACCGTTGGTCTCGGGCCGTCTGTCTCAGTCCGTCTGTCTCGGACTACCTGTCTCAGACCGTCCGTCTCAAACCGTCTGTCTCAGTCCGTCTGTCTCGGACCACCTGTCTCATACCGTCTGTCTGAGACCGTCTGTCTCATACCGTCTGTCTCAGGCCGTCTGTCTCAGTCCGTCTGTCTCAGACCCTCTGTCTCGATCCGTCTGTCTAATACCGTCTGTCTCAGACCGCCTGTCTCAGACCGCCTGTCTCAGACAGTCTGTCTCAGACCGTCTGTCTCGGACCGTCTTTCTCAGACCGTCGGTCTCGGGCCGTCTGTCTCAGCCCGTCTGTCTCCGTCCGTCTGTCTCGGACCACATGTCTCAGACCGTCCGTCTCAAACCGTCTGTCTCAGTCCGTCTGTCTCGGACCACCTGTCTCATACCGTCTGTCTGAGACCGTCTGTCTCAAACCGTCTGTCTCAGTCCGTCTGTCTCGGACCACCTGTCTCAGACCGCCTGTCTCAGACCGTCTGCCTCAGACCGTCTGTCTCGATCCGCCTGTCTCATACCGTCTGTCTCAGACCGTCTGTCTCTGACCGTCTGTCTCAGGCCGTCTGTCTCAGACCGTCTGTCTCGGGTCGTCTATCTCACTCCGTCTGTCTCAGACCATTTGTCTCGATCCGTCTGTCTCAGACCGTCTGTCTGAGACCGTCTGTCTGAGACCGTCTGTCTCAGACCATCAGTCTCAGACCGCGTGTCTCAGACCTCCTGCATCAGACCGCATGTCTCAGACCGCCTGTCTTAGACAGTCTGTCTCAGACCGTCTGTCTCGGACCGTCTGTCTCAGACCGTCGGTCTCGGGCCGTCTGTCTCGGACCACCTGTCTCAGACCGCGGGCCTCAGACCGCCGGTCTCAGACCGCCTGTCTCAGACCGCCTGTCTCAGACCGTCTGTCTCAGACCGTCTGTTTCGATCCGTCTGTCTCATACCGTCTGTCTCAGACCGCCTGTCTCAGACCGCCTGTCTCAGACCGTCTGTCTCAGACCGTCTGTCTCGGGCCGTCTGTCTCAGTGCGTCTGTCTCAGACCGTCTGTCTCAAACCGTCTGTCTGAGACCGTCTGTCGCAGACCCTCTGTCTCGATCCGTCTGTCTCATACCGTCTGTCTCAGACCGTCTGTCTCAGGCCGTCTGTCTCAGACCGTCTGTCTCGGGCCGTCTGTCTGAGACCGACTGTCTCAGACCGTCTGTCTCAGACCATCTGTCTCAGACCGCCTGTCTCTGTCCGTCTGTCTCAGACTGTCTGTCTCAGTCCGTCTGTATCAGTCCGTCTGTCTCCGTTCGTCTGTCTGAGGCCGACTGTCTCAGACCGTCTGTCTCAAACCGCCTATCTCTGTCCGTCAGTCTCAGACCGTCTGTCTGAGACCATCTGTCTCAGACCCTCTGTCTCGATCCGTCTGTCTCATACCGTCTGTCTCAGACCGTCTGTCTCAGACCGCCTGTCTCAGACCGCCTGTCTCAGACCGTCTGTCTCAGACAGTCTGTCTCAGGCCGTCTGTCTCAGACCGTCTGTCTCGGGCCGTCTGTCTCAGTCCGTCTGTCTCAGTCCGTCTGTCTCAGTCCGTCTGTCTCCGTTCGACTGTCTCAGACCGACTGTCACAGACCATCTGTCTCAAACCGTCTGTCTCAGACCGTCTGTCTCAGGCCGTCTGTCTCAGTCCGTCTATCTCAGACCGTCTGTCTCGGGCTGTCTGTCTCAGTCCGTCTGTCTCAGTCCGTCTGTCGCAGTCCGTCTGTCTCAGACCGTCTGTCTGAGACCGTCTGTCTCAGACCGTCTGTCTCAGACCGTCTGTCTCAGGCCGTCTGTCTCAGACCGTCTGTCTCGGGCCGTCTGTCTGAGACCGACTGTCTCAGACCGTCTATCTCAGACCGTCTGTCTCAGACCGTCTGTCTCAGACCGTCTGTCTCAGGCCGTCTGTCTCAGACCGTCTGTCGCGGGCCGTCTGTCTCGGGCCGTCTGTCTCAGACCGTCTGTGTCAGGCCGTCTGTCTCAGTCCGTCTGTCTCCGTTTGTCTGTCTCAGTCCGTCTGTCTCAGTCCGTCTGTCTCAGTCCGTCTGTCTCAGTCCGTCTGTCTCAGCCCGTCTGTCTCAGTCCGTCTGTCTCAGTCCGTCTGTCTCAGTCCGTCTGTCTCAGTAAGTCTGTCTCCGTTCGTCTGTCTCCGACCGACTGTCTCAGACCGTCTGTCTCGGACCGTCTGTCTCACTCCGTCTGTCTCAGACCGTCTGTCTCAGACCGTCTGTCTCAGACCGTCTGTCTCAGACCGTCTGTCTCAGACCGTCTGTCTCAGACCGTCTGTCTCAGACCGTCTGTCTCAGACCGTCGGTCTCAGGCCGTCTGTCTCAGACCGTCTGTCTCGGGCCGTCTGTCTCAGACCGTCTGTCTCAGGCCGTCTGTCTCAGTCCGTCTGTCTCCGTTCGTCTGTCTCAGTCCGTCTGTCTCAGTCCGTCTGTCTCAGTCCGTCTGTCTCAGTAAGTCTGTCTCCGTTCGTCTGTCTCCGACCGACTGTCTCAGACCGTCTGTCTCGGACCGTCTGTCTCACTCCGTCTGTCTCAGACCGTCTGTCTCAGACCGTCTGTCTCAGACCGTCTGTCTCAGACCGTCTGTCTCAGACCGTCTGTCTCAGACCGTCTGTCTCAGACCGTCTGTCTCAGACCGTCTGTCTCAGACCGTCGGTCTCAGGCCGTCTGTCTCAGACCGTCTGTCTCGGGCCGTCTGTCTCAGACCGTCTGTCTCAGGCCGTCTGTCTCAGTCCGTCTGTCTCCGTTCGTCTGTCTCAGTCCGTCTGTCTCAGTCCGTCTGTCTCAGTCCGTCTGTCTCAGCCCGTCTGTCTCAGTCCGTCTGTCTCAGTCCGTCTGTCTCAGTCCGTCTGTCTCAGTAAGTCTGTCTCCGTTCGTCTGTCTCCGACCGACTGTCTCAGACCGTCTGTATCAAACCGTCTGTCTGAGACCCTCTGTCTCGATCCGTCTATCTCATACCGTCTGTCTCAGACCATCTGTCTCAGACCGTCTGTCTCAGACTGTCTGTCTCAGGCCGTCTGTCTCAGACTGTCTGTCTCAGACCGTCTGTCTCAGACCGTCTGTCTCAGACCGTCTGTCTCAGGCTGTCTGTCTCAGACCGTCTGTCTCGGGCCGTCTGTCTCGGGCCGTCTGTCTCAGACCGTCTGTCTCAGGCCGTCTGTCTCAATCCGTCTGTCTCCGTTCGTCTGTCTCAGTCCGTCTGTCTCAGTCCGTCTGTCTCAGTCCGTCTGTCTCAGCCCGTCTGTCTCAGTCCGTCTGTCTCAGTCCGTCTGTCTCAGTCCGTCTGTCTCAGTAAGTCTGTCTCCGTCCGTCTGTCTCCGACCGACTGTCTCAGACCGTCTGTATCAAACCGTCTGTCTGAGACCCTCTGTCTCGATCCGTCTATCTCATACCGTCTGTCTCAGACCATCTGTCTCAGACCGTCTGTCTCAGACTGTCTGTCTCAGGCCGTCTGTCTCAGACCGCCTGTTTCTGAGCGCCTGTCTGAGACCGTCTGTCGCAGACCCTCTGTCTCGATCCGTCTGTCTCATACCGTCTGTCTCAGTCCGTCTGTCTCAGCCCGTCTGTCTCAGTCCGTCTGTCTCAGTCCGTCTGTCTCAGTCCGTCTGTCTCAGTAAGTCTGTCTCCGTCTGTCTGTCTCCGACCGACTGTCTCAGACCGTCTGTATCAAACCGTCTGTCTGAGACCCTCTGTCTCGATCCGTCTATCTCATACCGTCTGTCTCAGACCATCTGTCTCAGACCGTCTGTCTCAGACCGTCTGTCTCAGACCATCTGTCTCAGACCGCCTGTCTCTGTCCGTCTGTCTCAGACTGTCTGTCTCAGTCCGTCTGTATCAGTCCGTCTGTCTCCGTTCGTCTGTCTGAGGCCGACTGTCTCAGACCGTCTGTCTCAAACCGCCTATCTCTGTCCGTCAGTCTCAGACCGTCTGTCTGAGACCATCTGTCTCAGACCGTCTGTCTCAGACCCTCTGTCCCAGCCCGCCTGTCTCAGCCCGCCTCTCTCAGTCCGTCTGTCTGAGACCGTCTGTCTCTGTCTGTCTGTCTCAGACCGTCCGTCTTAGACCGTCTGTCTCAGACCGTCTGTCTCAGACCATCTGTCTGAGACCGTCTGTCTTAGACCGTCTGTCTCAGACCATCTGTCTCAGACCGCCTGTCTCTGTCCGTCTGTCTCAGACTGTCTGTCTCAGTCCGTCTGTATCAGTCCGTCTGTCTCCGTTCGTCTGTCTCAGGCCGACTGTCTCAGACCGTCTGTCTCAAACCGTCTGTCTCAGACCGTCTGTCGCAGACCCTCTGTCTCGATCCGTCTGTCTCATACCGTCTGTCTCAGACCGTCTGTCTGAGACCGTCTGACTGAGACCGACTGTCTCAAACCGTCTGTCTGAGACCGTCTGTCGCAGACCCTCTGTCTCGATCCGTCTGTCTCATACCGTCTGTCTCAGACCGTCTGTCTCAGACCGCCTGTCTCAGACCGCCTGTCTCAGACCGTCTGTCTCAGACCGTCTGTCTCAGGCCGTCTGTCTCAGACCGTCTGTCTCGGGCCGTCTGTCTCAGTCCGTCTGTCTCAGTCCGTCTGTCTCAGTCCGTCTGTCTCCGTTCGACTGTCTCAGACCGACTGTCACAGACCGTCTGTCTCAAACCGTCTGTCTCAGACCGTCTGTCTCAGGCCGTCTGTCTCAGTCCGTCTATCTCAGACCGTCTGTCTCGGGCTGTCTGTCTCAGTCCGTCTGTCTCAGTCCGTCTGTCTCAGTCCGTCTGTCTCAGACCGTCTGTCTCAGACCGTCTGTCTCAGACCGTCTGTCTCAGACCGTCTGTCTCAGACCGTCTGTCTCAGGCCGTCTGTCTCAGACCGTCTGTCTCGGGCCGTCTGTCTCGGGCCGTCTGTCTCAGACCGTCTGTGTCAGGCCGCCTGTCTCAGTCCGTCTGTCTCCGTTCGTCTGTCTCAGTCCGTCTGTCTCAGTCCGTCTGTCTCAGTCCGTCTGTCTCAGCCCGTCTGTCTCAGTCCGTCTGTCTCAGTCCGTCTGTCTCAGTAAGTCTGTCTCCGTTCGTCTGTCTCCGACCGACTGTCTCAGACCGTCTGTGTCAAACCGTCTGTCTGAGACCCTCTGTCTCGATCCGTCTATCTCATACCGTCTGTCTCAGACCATCTGTCTCAGACCGTCTGTCTCAGTCCGTCTGTCTCAGTCCGTCTGTCTCAGTCCGTCTGTCTCAGTCCGTCTGTCTCCGTTCGACTGTCTCAGTCCGTCTGTCTCAGTCCGTCTGTCTCAGTCCGTCTGTCTCCGTTCGACTGTCTCAGACCGTCTGTCTCAGTCCGTCTATCTCAGACCGTCTGTCTCGGGCTGTCTGTCTCAGTCCGTCTGTCTCAGTCCGTCTATCTCAATCCGTCTGTCTCAGGCCGTCTGTCTCAGACCGTCTGTCTCAGGCCGTCTGTCTCAGTCCGTCTGTCTCAAACCGTCTGTCTCACACCGTCTGTCTCAGACCGTCTGTCTCGATCCGTCTGTCTCATACCGTCTGTCTCAGACCGTCTGCCTCAGACCGCCTGTCTCAGACCGCCTGTCTCAGACCGTCTGTCTCAGACCCTCTGTCTCGATCCGTTTGTCTCATACCGTCTGTCTCAGACCGTCTGTCTCAGACCGCCTGTCTCAGACCGTCTGTCTCAGTCCGTCTGTCTCCGTTCGTCTGTCTCCGACCGACTGTCTCAGACCGTCTGTATCAAACAGTCTGTCTGAGACCCTCTGTCTCGATCCGTCTGTATCATACCGTCTGTCTCAGACCATCTGTCTCAGACCGTCTGTCTCAGACCGTCTGTCTCAGGCCGTCTGTCTCTGTCCGTCTGTCTCAGACCGTCTGTCTCAAACCGTCTGTCTCAGACCGTCTGTCTCAGGCCGTCTGTGTCAGTCCGTCTGTCTCAGTCCGTCTGTCTCAGTCCGTCTGTCTCACTCCGTCTGTCTCAGTCCGTCTGTCTCAGTAAGTCTGTCTCCGTTCGTTTGTCTCAGACCGACTGTCTCAGACCGTCTGTCTCAAACCGTCTGTCTCACACCGTGTGTCTCAGACCGTCTGTCTGAGACCGTCTGTCTCAGACCATCTGTCTCAGACCGTCTGTCTCAGACCGTCTGTCTCAGACTGTCTGTCTCAGGCCGTCTGTCTCAGACTGTCTGTCTCAGACCGTCTGTCTCAGACCGTCTGTCTCAGACCATCTGTCTCAGACCGTCTGTCTCAGACCGTCTGTCTCAGACTGTCTGTCTCAGGCCGTCTGTCTCAGACTGTCTGTCTCAGACCGTCTGTCTCAGACCGTCTGTCTCAGACCGTCTGTCTCAGGCTGTCTGTCTCAGACCGTCTGTCTCGGGCCGTCTGTCTCAGACCGCCTGTCTCAGACCGTCTGTCTCAGACCGTCTGTCTCAGGCCGTCTGTCTCAGACCGTCTGTCTCGGGCCGTCTGTCTCAGTCCGTCTGTCTCAGTCCGTCTGTCTCAGACCGTCTGTCTCAGTCCGTCTGTATCAGTCCGTCTGTCTCCGTTCGTCTGTCTCAGACCGACTGTCTCAGACCGTCTGTCTCAAACCGTCTGTCTCAGACCGTCTGTCTCAGGCCGTCTGTATCAGTCCGTCTGTCTCAGACCCTCTGTCTCGATCCGTCTGTCTCATAACGTCTGTCTCAGACTGTCTGTCTGAGACCGTCTGTCTCAGACCATCAGTCTCAGACCGCGTGTCTCAGACCGCGTGTCTCAGACCGCCTGTCTCAGACCGCCTGTCTCAGACCGCCTGCCTCAGACAGTCTGTCTCAGACCGTCTGTCTCAGACCCTCTGTCTCGATCCGTCTGTCTCATTACGTCTGTCTCAGACTGTGTGTCTAAGACCGTCTGGCTCGGACCGTCTGTCTCACACCGTCGGTCTCGGGCCGTCTGTCTCAGTCCGTCTGTCTCCGTTCGTCTGTCTCAGACCGACTGTCTCAGACCGTCTGTCTCAAACCGTCTGTCTCAGACCGTCTGTCTCGGACCACCTGTCTCATACCGTCTGTCTGAGACCGTCTGTTTCAAACCGCCTGTCTCAGACCATCAGTCTCAGACCGCGTGTCTCAGACCGCCTGTCTCAGACCACCTGTCTCAGACCGCCTGTCTCAGACAGTCTGTCTTAGACCGTCTGTCTCAGACCGTCGGTCTCGGGCCGTCTGTCTCAGTCCGTCTGTCTCCGTTCGTCTGTCTCAGACCGACTGTCTCAGACCGTCTGTCTCAAACCGTCTGTCTCAGACCGTCTGTCTCAGGCCGTCTGTCTCAGTCCGTCTGTCTCAGACCCTCTGTCTCGATCCGTCTGTCTCATACCGTCTGTCTCAGACCGCCTGTGTCAGACCGCCTGTCTCAGACAGTCTGTCTCAGACCGTCTGTCTCGGACCGTCTTTCTCAGACCGTTGGTCTCGGGCCGTCTGTCTCAGTCCGTCTGTCTCGGACTACCTGTCTCAGACCGTCCGTCTCAAACCGTCTGTCTCAGTCCGTCTGTCTCGGACCACCTGTCTCATACCGTCTGTCTGAGACCGTCTGTCTCAAACCGTCTGTCTCAGTCCGTCTGTCTCGGACCACCTGTCTCATACCGTCTGTCTGAGACCGTCTGTCTCATACCGTCTGTCTCAGGCCGTCTGTCTCAGTCCGTCTGTCTCAGACCCTCTGTCTCGATCCGTCTGTCTCATACCGTCTGTCTCAGACCGCCTGTCTCAGACCGCCTGTCTCAGACCGTCTGTCTCGGACCGTCTTTCTCAGACCGTCGGTCTCGGGCCGTCTGTCTCAGCCCGTCTGTCTCCGTCCGTCTGTCTCGGACCACATGTCTCAGACCGTCCGTCTCAAACCGTCTGTCTCAGTCCGTCTGTCTCGGACCACCTGTCTCATACCGTCTGTCTGAGACCGTCTGTCTCAAACCGTCTGTCTCAGTCCGTCTGTCTCGGACCACCTGTCTCAGACCGCCTGTCTCAGACCGTCTGCCTCAGACCGTCTGTCTCGATCCGCCTGTCTCATACCGTCTGTCTCTGACCGTCTGTCTCAGGCCGTCTGTCTCAGACCGTCTGTCTCGGGTCGTCTATCTCACTCCGTCTGTCTCAGACCCTTTGTCTCGATCCGTCTGTCTCAGACCGTCTGTCTGAGACCGTCTGTCTGAGACCGTCTGTCTCAGACCATCAGTCTCAGACCGCGTGTCTCAGACCTCCTGCATCAGACCGCATGTCTCAGACCGCCTGTCTTAGACAGTCTGTCTCAGACCGTCTGTCTCGGACCGTCTGTCTCAGACCGTCGGTCTCGGGCCGTCTGTCTCGGACCACCTGTCTCAGACCGCGGGCCTCAGACCGCCGGTCTCAGACCGCCTGTCTCAGACCGCCTGTCTCAGACCGTCTGTCTCAGACCGTCTGTTTCGATCCGTCTGTCTCATACCGTCTGTCTCAGACCGCCTGTCTCAGACCGCCTGTCTCAGACCGTCTGTCTCAGACCGTCTGTCTCGGGCCGTCTGTCTCAGTGCGTCTGTCTCAGACCGTCTGTCTCAAACCGTCTGTCTGAGACCGTCTGTCGCAGACCCTCTGTCTCGATCCGTCTGTCTCATACCGTCTGTCTCAGACCGTCTGTCTCAGACCGCCTGTCTCAGACCGCCTGTCTCGGTTCGACTGTCTCAGACCGACTGTCACAGACCGTCTGTCTCAAACCGTCTGTCTCAGACCGTCTGTCTCAGGCCGTCTGTCTCAGTCCGTCTATCTCAGACCGTCTGTCTCGGGCTGTCTGTCTCAGTCCGTCTGTCTCAGTCCGTCTGTCTCAGTCCGTCTGTCTCAGACCGTCTGTCTCAGACCGTCTGTCTCAGACCGTCTGTCTCAGGCCGTCTGTCTCAGACCGTCTGTCTCGGGCCGTCTGTCTGAGACCGACTGTCTCAGACCGTCTGTCTCAAACCGTCTGTCTCAGACTGTCTGTCTGAGACAGTCTGGCTCGGACCGTCTGTCTCAGACCGTCGGTCTCGGGCCGTCTGTCTCAGTCCGTCTGTCTCCGTTCGTCTGTCTCAGACCGACTGTCTCAGACCGTCTGTGTCAAACCGTCTGTCTCAGACCGTCTGTCTCGGACCACCTGTCTCATTCCGTCTGTCTGAGACCGTCTGTCTCAAACCGTCTGTCTCAGTCCGTCTGTCTCGGACCACCTGTCTCATAACGTCTGTCTGAGACCGTCTGTCTCATACCGTCTGTCTCAGGCCGTCTGTCTCAGTCCGTCTGTCTCAGACCCTCTGTCTCGATCCGTCTGTCTCATACCGTCTGTCTCAGACCGCCTGTCTCAGACCGCCTGTCTCAGACAGTCTGTCTCAGACCGTCTGTCTCGGACCGTCTTTCTCAGACCGTCGGTCTCGGGCCGTCTGTCTCAGCCCGTCTGTCTCCGTCCGTCTGTCTCGGACCACATGTCTCAGACCGTCCGTCTCAAACCGTCTGTCTCAGTCCGTCTGTCTCGGACCACCTGTCTCATACCGTCTGCCTGAGACCGTCTGTCTCAAACCGTCTGTCTCAGTCCGTCTGTCTCGGACCACCTGTCTCAGACCGCCTGTCTCAGACCGTCTGTCTCCGACCGTCTGTCTCGATCCGCCTGTCTCATACCGTCTGTCTCAGACCGTCTGTCTCTGACCGTCTGTCTCAGGCCGTCTGTCTCAGACCGTCTGTGTCGGGTCGTCTATCTCACTCCGTCTGTCTCAGACCCTTTGTCTCGATCCGTCTGTCTCAGACCGTCTGTCTGAGACCGTCTGTCTGAGACCGTCTGTCTCAGACCATCAGTCTCAGACCGCGTGTCTCAGACCTCCTGCATCAGACCGCATGTCTCAGACCGCCTGTCTTAGACAGTCTGTCTCAGACCGTCTGTCTCGGACCGTCTGTCTCAGACCGTCGGTCTCGGGCCGTCTGTCTCGGACCACCTGTCTCAGACCGCGGGCCTCAGACCGCCGGTCTCAGACCGCCTGTCTCAGACCGCCTGTCTCAGACCGTCTGTCTCAGACCGTCTGTTTCGATCCGTCTGTCTCATACCGTCTGTCTCAGACCGCCTGTCTCAGACCGCCTGTCTCAGACCGTCTGTCTCAGACCGTCTGTCTCGGGCAGTCTGTCTCAAACCGTCTGTCTGAGACCGTCTGTCGCAGACCCTCTGTCTCGATCCGTCTGTCTCATACCGTCTGTCTCAGACCGTCTGTCTCAGACCGCCTGTCTCAGACCGCCTGTCTCCGTTCGACTGTCTCAGACCGACTGTCACAGACCGTCTGTCTCAAACCGTCTGTCTCAGACCGTCTGTCTCAGGCCGTCTGTCTCAGTCCGTCTATCTCAGACCGTCTGTCTCGGGCTGTCTGTCTCAGTCCGTCTGTCTCAGTCCGTCTGTCTCAGTCCGTCTGTCTCAGACCGTCTGTCTCAGACCGTCTGTCTCAGACCGTCTGTCTCAGGCCGTCTGCCTCAGACCGTCTGTCTCGGGCCGTCTGTCTGAGACCGACTGTCTCAGACCGTCTGTCTCAAACCGTCTGTCTCAGACTGTCTGTCTGAGACAGTCTGGCTCGGACCGTCTGTCTCAGACCGTCGGTCTCGGGCCGTCTGTCTCAGTCCGTCTGTCTCCGTTCGTCTGTCTCAGACCGACTGTCTCAGACCGTCTGTGTCAAACCGTCTGTCTCAGACCGTCTGTCTCGGACCACCTGTCTCGTACCGTCTGTCTGAGACCGTCTGTCTCAAACCGCCTGTCTCAGACCATCAGTCTCAGACCGCGTGTCTCAGACCGCCTGTCTCAGACCACCTGTCTCAGACCGCCTGTCTCAGACAGTCTGTCTTAGACCGTCTGGCTCGGACCGTCTGTCTCAGACCGTCTGTCTCAGTCCGTCTGTCTCAGTCCGTCTGTCTCAGTCCGTCTGTCTCTGTCCGTCTGTCTCAGTCCGTCTGTCTCAGTCCGTCTGTCTCACTCCGTCTGTCTCAGTCCGACTGTCTCAGTAAGTCTGTCTCCGTTGGTTTGTCTCAGACCGACCGTCTCAGACCGTCTGCCTCAAACCGTCTGTCTCACACCGTGTGTCTCAGACCGTCTGTCTGAGACCGTCTGTCTCAGACCATCTGTCTCAGACCGTCTGTCTCAGACTGTCTGTCTCAGGCCGTCTGTCTCAGTCCGTCTGTCTCAGTCCGTCTGTCTCCGTTCGTCTGTCTGAGACCCTCTGTCTCGATCCGTCTGTCTCATACCGTCTGTCTCAGACCGTCTGTCTCAAACCGTCTGTCTGAGACCGTCTGTCTCAGACCCTCTGTCCCGATCCGTCTGTCTCATACCGTCTGTCTCAGACCGTCTGTCTCAGACCGTCTGTCTCAGTCCGTCTGTCTCGGACCGTCTGTCTCAGTCCGTCTGTATCAGTCCGTCTGTCTCCGTTCGTCTGTCTCAGACCGACTGTCTCAGTCCGTCTGTCTCAGTCCGTCTGTCTCAGTCCGTCTGTCTCAGACCGTCTGTCTCAGACCGTCTGCCTCATGCCGTCTGTCTCTGTCCGTCTGTCTCCGTTCGTCTGTCTCAGACCGACTGTCTCAGACCGTCTGTCTCAAACCGTCTGTCTCAGACCGTCTGTCTCAGGCCGCCTGTCTCAGTCCGTCTGTCCCGATCCGTCTGTCTCATACCGTCTGTCTCAGACCGTCTGTCTCAGACCGTCTGTCTCAGTCCGTCTGTCTCAGACCGTCTGTCTCAAACCGTCTGTCTGAGACCGTCTGTCTCAGACCCTCTGTCCCGATCCGTCTGTCTCATACCGTCTGTCTCAGACCGTCTGTCTCAGACCGTCTGTCTCAGTCCGTCTGTCTCGGACCGTCTGTCTCAGTCCGTCTGTCTCAGTCCGTCTGTCTCAGTCCGTCTGTCTCACTCCGTCTGTCTCAGTCCGTCTGTCTCAGTAAGTCTGTCTCCGTTGGTTTGTCTCAGACCGACTGTCTCAGACCGTCTGTCTCAAACCGTCTGTCTCACACCGTGTGTCTCAGACCGTCTGTCTGAGACCGTCTGTCTCAGACCATCTGTCTCAGACCGTCTGTCTCAGTCCGTCTGTCTCACTCCGTCTGTCTCAGCCCGTCTGTCTCAGTAAGTCTGTCTCCGTTCGTTTGTCTCAGACCGACTGTCTCAGACCGTCTGTCTCAAACCGTCTGTCTCACACCGTGTGTCTCAGACCGTCTGTCTGAGACCGTCTGTCTCAGACCATCTGTCTCAGACCGTCTGTCTCAGACTGTCTGTGTCAGGCCGTCTGTCTCAGTCCGTCTGTCTGAGACCCTCTGTCTCGATCTGTCTGTCTCATACCTTCTGTCTCAGACCGTCTGTCTCAAACCGTCTGTCTGAGACCGTCTGTCTCAGACCCTCTGTCTCGATCCGTCTGTCTCAGACCCTCTGTCTCGATCCGTCTGTCTCATACCGTCTGTCTCAGACCGTCTGTCTCAGACCGTCTGTCTCAGTCCGTCTGTCTCGTACCGTCTGTCTCAGTCCGTCTGTATCAGTCCGTCTGTCTCCGTTCGTCTGTCTCAGACTCTCTGTCTCAGACAGCCTGTCTCAGACCGTCTGTCTCGGACCGTCTGTCTCAGACCGCCTGTTTCAGAGCGCCTGTCTCAGACTGTCTGTCTCAGAGCGCCTGTCTCAGACCGTCTGTCGCAGACCGTCTGTCTCAGTCCGTTTGTATCAGTCCGTCTGTCTCCGTTCGTCTGTCTCAGACCGTCTGGCTCGGACCGTCTGTCTCACACCGTCGGTCTCGGGCCGTCTGTCTCAGTCCGTCTGTCTCCGTTCGTCTGTCTCAGACCGACTGTCTCAGACCGTCTGTCTCAAACCGTCTGTCTCAGACCGTCTGTCTCGGACCACCTGTCTCATACCGTCTGTCTGAGACCGTCTGTCTCAAACCGCCTGTCTCAGACCATCAGTCTCAGACCGCGTGTCTCAGACCGCCTGTCTCAGACCACCTGTCTCAGACCGCCTGTCTCAGACAGTCTGTCTTAGACCGTCTGGCTCGGACCGTATGTCTCAGACCGTCGGTCTCGGGCCGTCTGTCTAAGTCCGTCTGTCTCCGTTCGTCTGTCTCAGACCGACTGTCTCAGACCGTCTGTCTCAAACCGTCTGTCTCCGACCGTCTGTCTCAGGCCGTCTGTCTCAGACCGCCTGTCTCAGACCACCTGTCTCAGACCGCCTGTCTCAGACAGTCTGTCTTAGACCGTCTGGCTCGGACCGTCTGTCTCAGACCGTCGGTCTCGGACCGTCTGTCTCAGTCCGTCTGTCTCCGTTCGTCTGTCTCAGACCGACTGTCTCAGACCGTCTGTCTCAAACCGTCTGTCTCAGACCGTCTGTCTCAGGCCGTCTGTCTCAGTCCGTCTGTCTCAGACCCTCTGTCTCGATCCGTCTGTCTCATACCGTCTGTCTCAGACCGCCTGTCTCAGACCGCCTGTCTCAGACAGTCTGTCTCAGACCGTCTGTCTCGGACCGTCTGTCTCAGACCGTCGGTCTCGGGCCGTCTGTCTCAGTCCGTCTGTCTCCGTCCGTCTGTCTCGGACTACCTGTCTCAGACCGTCCGTCTCAAACCGTCTGTCTCAGTCCGTCTGTCTCGGACCACCTGTCTCATACCGTCTGTCTGAGACCGTCTGTCTCAAACCGTCTGTCTCAGTCCGTCTGTCTCGGACCACCTGTCTCATACCGTCTGTCTGAGACCGTCTGTCTCATACCGTCTGTCTCAGGCCGTCTGTCTCAGTCCGTCTGTCTCAGACCCTCTGTCTCGATCCGTCTGTCTCATACCGTCTGTCTCAGACCGCCTGTCTCAGACCGCCTGTCTCAGACAGTCTGTCTCAGACCGTCTGTCTCGGACCGTCTTTCTCAGACCGTCGGTCTCGGGCCGTCTGTCTCAGCCCGTCTGTCTCCGTCCGTCTGTCTCGGACCACATGTCTCAGACCGTCCGTCTCAAACCGTCTGTCTCAGTCCGTCTGTCTCGGACCACCTGTCTCATACCGTCTGTCTGAGACCGTCTGTCTCAAACCGTCTGTCTCAGTCCGTCTGTCTCGGACCACCTGTCTCAGACCGCCTGTCTCAGACCGTCTGTCTCAGACCGTCTGTCTCGATCCGCCTGTCTCATACCGTCTGTCTCAGACCGTCTGTCTCTGACCGTCTGTCTCAGGCCGTCTGTCTCAGACCGTCTGTCTCGGGTCGTCTATCTCACTCCGTCTGTCTCAGACCCTTTGTCTCGATCCGTCTGTCTCAGACCGTCTGTCTGAGACCGTCTGTCTGAGAACGTCTGTCTAAGACCATCAGTCTCAGACCGCGTTTCTCAGACCTCCTGCATCAGACCGCATGTCTCAGACCGTCTGTCTCGGGCCGTCTGTCTGAGACCGACTGTCTCAGACCGTCTGTCTCAAACCGTCTGTCTCAGACTGTCTGTCTGAGACCGTCTGGCTCGGACCGTCTGTCTCAGACCGTCGGTCTCGGGCCGTCTGTCTCAGTCCGTCTGTCTCCGTTCGTCTGTCTCAGACCGACTGTCTCAGACCGTCTGTGTCAAACCGTCTGTCTCAGACCGTCTGTCTCGGACCACCTGTCTCATACCGTCTGTCTGAGACCGTCTGTCTCAAACCGCCTGTCTCAGACCATCAGTCTCAGACCGCGTGTCTCAGACCGCCTGTCTCAGACCACCTGTCTCAGACCGCCTGTCTCAGACAGTCTGTCTTAGACCGTCTGGCTCGGACCGTCTGTCTCAGACCGTCTGTCTCAGTCCGTCTGTCTCAGTCCGTCTGTCTCAGTCCGTCTGTCTCCGTCCGTCTGTCTCAGTCCGTCTGTCTCAGTCCGCCTGTCTCACTCCGTCTGTCTCAGTCCGTCTGTCTCAGTAAGTCTGTCTCCGTTGGTTTGTCTCAGACCGACCGTCTCAGACCGTCTGCCTCAAACCGTCTGTCTCACACCGTGTGTCTCAGACCGTCTGTCTGAGTCCGTCTGTCTCAGACCATCTGTCTCAGACCGTCTGTCTCAGACTGTCTGTCTCAGGCCGTCTGTCTCAGTCCGTCTGTCTCAGTCCGTCTGTCTCCGTTCGTCTGTCTGAGACCCTCTGTCTCGATCCGTCTGTCTCATACCGTCTGTCTCAGACCGTCTGTCTCAAACCGTCTGTCTGAGACCGTCTGTCTCAGACCCTCTGTCCCGATCCGTCTGTCTCATACCGTCTGTCTCAGACCGTCTGTCTCAGACCGTCTGTCTCAGTCCGTCTGTCTCGGACCGTCTGTCTCAGTCCGTCTGTATCAGTCCGTCTGTCTCCGTTCGTCTGTCTCAGACCGACTGTCTCAGACCGTCTGTCTCAAACCGTCTGTCTCAGACCGTCTGTCTCAGACCGTCTGTCTCAGTCCGTCTGTCTCGGACCGTCTGTCTCAGTCGGTCTGTGTCAGTCCGTCTGTCTCCGTTCGTCTGTCTCAGACTCTCTGTCTCAGACAGCCTGTCTCAGACCGTCTGTCTCAGACCGTCTGTCTCATACCGCCTGTTTCAGAGCGCCTGTCTCAGACTGTCTGTCTCAGAGCGCCTGTCTCAGACCGTCTGTCGCAGACCGTCTGTCTCAGACCGCCTGTCTCGGGCCGTCTGTCTCAATCCGTCTGTCTCAGACCGTCTGTCGCAGTCCGTCAGTCTCAGACCGTCTGTCTCAGACCATCTGTCTCAGACCGTCTGTCTCAGTCCGTCTGTATCAGTCCGTCTGTCTCCGTTCGTCTGTCTCAGACCGACTGTCTCAGACCGTCTGTCTCAAACCGTCTGTCTCAGACCGTCTGTCTCAGGCCGTCTGTATCAGTCCGTCTGTCTCAGACCCTCCGTCTCGATCCGTCTGTCTCATAACGTCTGTCTCAGACTGTCTGTCTGAGACCGTCTGTCTCAGACCATCAGTCTCAGACCGCGTGTCTCAGACCGCGTGTCTCAGACCGCCTGTCTCAGACCGCCTGTCTCAGACCGCCTGTCTCAGACAGTCTGTCTCAGACCGTCTGTCACAGACCCTCTGTCTCGATCCGTCTGTCTCATAACGTCTGTCTCAGACTGTCTGTCTGAGACCGTCTGGCTCGGACCGTCTGTCTCAGACCGTCGGTCTCGGGCCGTCTGTCTCAGTCCGTCTGTCTCAGTCCGTCTGTCTCAGACCCTCTGTCTCGATCCGTCTGTCTCATACCGTCTGTCTCAGACCGCCTGTCTCAGACCGCCTGTCTCAGACAGTCTGTCTCAGACCGTCTGTCTCGGACCACCTGTCTCATACCGTCTGTCTGAGACCGTCTGTCTCAGACCGTCTGTCTCAGACCGTCTGTCTCAGACCGTCTGTCTCAGACCGTCTGTCTCAGACCGTCTGTCTCAGACAGCCTGTCTCAGACCGTCTGTCTCAGACCGTCTGTCTCAGACCGCCTGTTTCAGAGCGCCTGTCTCAGACTGTCTGTCTCAGAGCGCCTGTCTCAGACCGTCTGTCGCAGACCGTCTGTCTCAGACCGCCTGTCTCGGGCCGTCTGTCTCAATCCGTCTGTCTCAGACCGCCTGTCGCAGTCCGTCAGTCTCAGACCGTCTGTCTCAGACCATCTGTCTCAGACCGTTTGTCTCAGTCCGTCTGTATCAGTCCGTCTGTCTCCGTTCGTCTGTCTCAGACCGACTGTCTCAGACCGACTGTCTCAGACCGTCTGTCTCAAACCGTCTGTTTCAGACCGTCTGTCTCAGGCCGTCTGTCTCAGTCCGTCTGTCTCAGACCCTCTGTCCCGATCTGTCTGTCTCATAACGTCTGTCTCAGACTGTCTGTCTGAGACCGTCTGTCTCAGACCATCAGTCTCAGACCGCGTGTCTCAGACCGCGTGTCTCAGACCGCCTGTCTCAGACCGCCTGTCTCAGACCGCCTGTCTCAGACAGTCTGTCTCAGACCGTGTATCTCAGACCCTCTGTCTCGATCTGTCTGTCTCATAACGTCTGTCTCAGACTGTCTGTCTGAGACCGTCTGTCTCAGACCATCAGTCTCAGACCGCGTGTCTCAGACCGCCTGTCTCAGACCGCCTGTCTCAGACCGCCTGTCTCAGACCGCCTGTCTCAGACCGCCTGTCTCAGACAGTCTGTCTCAGGCCGTCTGTCTCAGACCCTCTGTCTCGATCCGTCTGTCTCATACCGTCTGTCTCAGACCGCCTGTCTCAGACCGCCTGTCTCAGACAGTCTGTCTCAGACCGTCGGTCTCGGGCCGTCTGTCTCAGTCCGTCTGTCTCCGTTCGTCTGTCTCAGACCGACTGTCTCAGACCATCTGTCTCAGACCGTCTGTCTCAGGCCGTCTGTCTCCGTTCGTCTGTCTCAGACCGACTGTCTCAGACCGTCTGTCTCAGACCGTCTGTCTCAGACCGTCTGTCTCAGACCGTCTGTCTCAGACCGTCTGTCGCAGTCCGTCTGTCTCAGACCGCCTGTCTCAGACCGTCTGTCTCGGGCCGTCTGTCTCAGTCCGTCTGTCTCAGACCATCTGTCTCAGACCGTCTGTCGCAGTCCGTCTGTCTCAGACCGCCTGTCTCAGACCGTCTGTCGCAGACCGTCTGTCTCAGACCGTCTGTCTCAGGCCGTCTGTCTCAGTCCGTCTGTCTGAGTCCGTCTGTCTCCGTTCGTCTGTCTCAGATCGACTGTATCAGACCGTCTGTCTCAGCCCGTCTGTTTCGGACCACCTGTCTCAGACCGCCTGTCTCAGTCCGTCTGTCTCAGACCCTCTGTCTCGAACCGTCTGTCTCAGACCGTCTGTCTCGGACCACCTGTCTCATACCGTCTGTCTGAGACCGTCTGTCTCAAACCGCCTGTCTCAGACCATCAGTCTCAGACCGCGTGTCTCAGACCGCCTGTCTCAGACCACCTGTCTCAGACCGCCTGTCTCAGACAGTCTGTCTTAGACCGTCTGGCTCGGACCGTCTGTCTCAGACCGTCGGTCTCGGGCCGTCTGTCTCAGTCCGTCTGTCTCAGACCCTCTGTCTCGATCCGTCTGTCTCAGTCCGTCTGTCTCAGACCCTCTGTCTCGATCCGTCTGTCTCATACCGTCTGTCTCAGACCGCCTGTCTCAGACCGCCTGTCTCAGACAGTCTGTCTCAGACCGTCTGTCTCGGACCGTCTTTCTCAGACCCTCTGTCTCGATCCGTCTGTCTCAGTCCGTCTGTCTCAGACCCTCTGTCTCGATCCGTCTGTCTCATACCGTCTGTCTCAGACCGCCTGTCTCAGACCGCCTGTCTCAGACAGTCTGTCTCAGACCGTCTGTCTCGGACCGTCTTTCTCAGACCGTCTGTCTCAGACCGTCTGTCTCAGTCCGTCTGTCTCGGACCGTCTGTCTCGGACCGTCTGTCTCAGACCCTCTGTCTCAGACAGCCAGTCTCAGACCGTCTGTCTCAGACCGTCTGTCTCAGGCCGTCTGTCTCAGTCCGTCTGTCTCAGACCCTCTGTCTCGATCCGTCTGTCTCATAACGTCTGTCTCAGACTGTCTGTCTGAGACCGTCTGTCTCAGACCATCAGTCTCAGACCGCGTGTCTCAGACCGCGTGTCTCAGACCGCCTGTCTCAGACCGCCTGTCTCAGACCGCCTGTCTCAGACCGTCTGTCTCAGGCCGTCTGTCTCAGGCCGTCTGTCTCAGTCCGTCTGTCTCAGACCCTCTGTCTCGATCCGTCTGTCTCATAACGTCTGTCTCAGACTGTCTGTCTGAGACCGTCTGTCTCAGACCATCAGTCTCAGACCGCGTGTCTCAGACCGCCTGTCTCAGACCGCCTGTCTCAGACCGCCTGTCTCAGACAGTCTGTCTCAGACCGTGTATCTCAGACCCTCTGTCTCGATCTGTCTGTCTCATAACGTCTGTCTCAGACCGTCTGTCTCAGACCGTCTGTCTCGGACCGTCTTTCTCAGACCGTCTGTCTCAGACCGTCTGTCTCAGTCCGTCTGTCTCGGACCGTCTGTCTCGGACCGTCTGTCTCAGACCCTCTGTCTCAGACAGCCTGTCTCAGACCGTCTGTCTCAGACCGTCTGTCTCAGGCCGTCTGTCTCAGTCCGTTTGTCTCAGACGCTCTGTCTCGATCCGTCTGTCTCATAACGTCGGTCTCAGACTGTCTGTCTGAGACCGTCTGTCTCAGACCATCAGTCTCAGACCGCGTGTCTCAGACCGCGTGTCTCAGACCGCCTGTCTCAGACCGCCTGTCTCAGACCGCCTGTCTCAGACAGTCTGTCTCAGACCGTGTATCTCAGACCCTCTGTCTCGATCTGTTTGTCTCATAACGTCTGTCTCAGACCGTCTGTCTCAGACCATCAGTCTCAGACCGCGTGTCTCAGACCGCCTGCATCAGACCGCATGTCTCAGACCGCCTGTCTCAGACCGCCTGTCTCAGACAGTCTGTCTTAGACCGTCTGGCTCGGACCGCCTGTCTCATACCGTCTGTCTCAGACCATCAGTCTCAGACCGCGTGTCTCAGACCGCCTGCATCAGACCGCATGTCTCAGACCGCCTGTCTTAGACAGCCTGTCTCAGACCGTCTGTCTCAGGCCGTCTGTCTCAGACCCTCTGTCTCGATCCGTCTGTCTCATACCGTCTGTCTCAGACCACCTGTCTCAGACCGCCTGTCTCAGACAGTCTGTCTCAGACCGTCGGTCTCGGGCCGTCTGTCTCAGTCCGTCTGTCTCAGTCCCTCTGTCTCAGTCCGTCTGTCTCCGTTCGTCTGTCTCAGACCGACTGTCTCAGACCGTCTGTCTCAGCCCGTCTGTCTCGGACCACCTGTCTCAGACCGCCTGTCTCAGACCGTCTGTCTCAGACCGTCTGTCTCAGACCGTCTGTCTCGACCCGCCTGTCTCATACCGTCTGTCTCAGACCGTCTGTCTCTGACCGTCTGTCTCAGGCCGTCTGTCTCAGACCGTCTGTCTCGGGTCGTCTATCTCACTCCGTCTGTCTCAGACCCTCTGTCTCGATCCGTCTGTCTCAGACCGTTTGTCTCAGACCGGCTGTCTCAGACCGGCTGTCTCGGGCCGTCTGTCTCAGTTCGTCTGTCTCAGTCCGTCTGTCCCAGTCCGTCTGTCTCAGTCCGTCTGTCTCAGTCCGTCTGTCTCCGTTCGTCTGTCTCAGACCGACTGTCTCAGACCGTCTGTCTCAAACCGTCTGTCTCAGACCGTCTGTCTCAGGCCGTCTGTCTCAGTCCGTCTGTCTCAGACCCTCTGTCTCGATCCGTCTGTCTCAGACCGTCTGTCTCAGACCGCCTGTCTCAGACCGTCTGTCTCAGACCGTCTGTCTCAGACCGTCTGTCTCAGACCGTCTGTCTCAGACCGTCTGTCTCAGACCGTGTCTCAGACGGTCTGTCTCAGTCCGTCTGTCTCAGACACTCTGTCTCGATCCGTCTGTCTCGATCCGTCTGTCTCAGTCCGTCTGTCTCAGACCGTCTGTCTCAGACCGTCTGTCTCCGTTCGTCTGTCTCAGACCGACTGTCTCAGACCGTCTGTCTCAGACCGTCTGTCTCAGGCCGTCTGTCTCCGTTCGTCTGTCTCAGACCGACTGTCTCAGACCGTCTGTCTCAAACCGTCTGTCTCAGACCGTCTGTCTCAGACCGTCTGTCTCAGACCGTCTGTCTGAGACCGTCTGTCTCAGACCCTCTGTCTCGATCCGTCTGTCTCATACCGTCTGTCTCAGACCGCCTGTCTCAGACCGCCTGTCTCAGACCGTCTGTCTCAGACCGTCTGTCTCGGGCCGTCTGTCTCAGTCCGTCTGTCTCAGACCGTCTGTCTCAGACCGTCTGTCGCAGTCCGTCTGTCTCAGACCGCCTGTCTCAGACCGTCTGTCTCAGACCATCTGTCTCAGACCGTCTGTCTCAGGCCGTCTGTCTCAGTCCGTCTGTCTCAGTCCGTCTGTCTCCGTTCGTCTGTCTCAGATCGACTGTCTCAAACCGTCTGTCTCAGACCGTCTGTCTCAGACCGTCTGTCT
The DNA here is from genome assembly GCA_947623535.1 of Coelioxys conoideus. Lineage (NCBI taxonomy): Eukaryota > Metazoa > Arthropoda > Insecta > Hymenoptera > Megachilidae > Coelioxys > Coelioxys conoideus. The sequence goes on from CANQJN010000026.1 coordinate 6,239,987, forward strand.
CAGACCGTCTGTCTCAGACCGTCTGTCTCAGACCGTCTGTCTGAGACCGTCTGTCTCAGACCCTCTGTCTCGATCCGTCTGTCTCATACCGTCTGTCTCAGACCGCCTGTCTCAGACCGCCTGTCTCAGACCGTCTGTCTCAGACCGTCTGTCTCGGGCCGTCTGTCTCAGTCCGTCTGTCTCAGACCGTCTGTCTCAGACCGTCTGTGGCAGTCCGTCTGTCTCAGACCGCCTGTCTCAGACCGTCTGTCTCAGACCATCTGTCTCAGACCGTCTGTCTCAGGCCGTCTGTCTCAGTCCGTCTGTCTCAGTCCGTCTGTCTCCGTTCGTCTGTCTCAGATCGACTGTATCAGACCGTCTGTCTCAGCCCGTCTGTCTCGGACCACCTGTCTCAGACCGCCTGTCTCAGTCCGTCTGTCTCAGACCGTCTGTCTCGATCCGCCTGTCTCATACCGTCTGTCTCAGACCGTCTGTCTCTGACGGTCTGTCTCAGGCCGTCTGTCTCAGACCGTCTGTCTCGGGCCGTCTATCTCACTCCGTCTGTCTCAGACCCTCTGTCTCGATCCGTGTGTCTCATACCGTCTGTCTCAGACCGTCTGTCTCAGACCGCCTGTCTCAGACCGCCTGTCTCAGACCGTCTGTCTCAGACCCTCTGTCTCGATCCGTCTGTCTCATACAGTCTGTCTCAGACCGTCTGTCTCAGACCATCAGTCTCAGACCGCGTGTCTCAGACCGCCTGCATCAGACCGCCGGTCTCAGACCGCCTGTCTCAGACCGCCTGTCTCAGACCGCCTGTCTCAGACCGCCTGTCTCAGACAGTCTGTCTCAGACCGTCTGTCTCAGACCGTCTGTCTCAGACCGTCTGTCGCGGGCCGTCTGTCTCAGTCCGTCTGTCTCAGACCGTCTGTCTCAGACCGTCTGTCTCAGACTGTCTGTCTCAGGCCGTCTGTCTCAGGCCGTCTGTCTCAGACCGTCTGTCTCGGGCCGTCTGTCTCAGTCCGTCTGTCTTAGTCCGTCTGTCTCCGTTCGTCTGTCTCAGACCGACTGTCTCAGACCGTCTGTCTCAAACCGTCTGTCTCAGACCGTCTGTCTCAGGCCGTCTGTCTCAGTCCGTCTGTCTCAGACCCTCTGTCTCGATCCGTGTGTCTCATACCGTCTGTCTCAGACCGTCTGTCTCAGACCGTCTGTGTCAGACCGCCTGTCTCAGACCGTCTGTCTCAGACCCTCTGTCTCGATCCGTCTGTCTCATACCGTCTGTCTCGATCCGTCTGTCTCATACCGTCTGTCTGAGACCGTCTGTCTCAGAACATCAGTCTCAGACCGCGTGTCTCAGACCGCCTGCCTCAGACCGCCTGTCTCAGCCCGCCTGTCTCAGACAGTCTGTCTCAGACCGTCTGTCTCAGACCGCCTGTCTCAGACCGTCTGTCTCGGGCCGTCTGTCTCAGACCGTCGGTCTCGGGCCGTCTGTCTCGGACCACCTGTCTCAGACCGCGTGTCTCAGACCGCCGGTCTCAGACCGCCTGTCTCAGACCGCCTGTCTCAGACCGCCTGTCTCAGACCGCCTGTCTCAGACCGCCTGTCTCAGACCGCCTGTCTCAGACCGCCTGTCTCAGACCGCCTGTCTCAGACCGCCTGTCTCAGACAGTCTGTCTCAGACCGTCTGTCTCAGACCGTCTGTCTCAGACCGTCTGTCTCGGGCCGTCTGTCTCAGTCCGTCTGTCTCTGACCGTCTGTCTCAGGCCGTCTGTCTCAGACCGTCTGTCTCGGGTCGTCTATCTCACTCCGTCTGTCTCAGACCCTCGGTCTCGATCCGTCTGTCTCAGACCGTTTGTCTCAGACCGGCTGTCTCAGACCAGCTGTCTCGGGCCGTCTGTCTCAGTTCGTCTGTCTCAGTCCGTCTCTCCCAGTCCGTCTGTCTCAGTCCGCCTGTCTCAGTCCGTCTGTCTCCGTTCGTCTGTCTCAGACCGACTGTCTCAGACCGTCTGTCTCAAACCGCCTGTCTCAGACCGTCTGTCTCAGGCCATCTGTCTCAGTCCGTCTGTCTCAGACCCTCTGTCTCGATCCGTCTGTCTCCGTTCGTCTGTCTCAGACCGACTGTCTCAGACCGTCTGTCTCAGACCGCCTGTCTCAGACCGCCTGTCTCAGACCGTCTGTCTCAGACCGTCTGTGTCAGACCGCCTGTCTCAGACCGTCTGTCTCAGACCCTCTGTCTCGATCCGTCTGTCTCATACCGTCTGTCTCGATCCGTCTGTCTCATACCGTCTGTCTGAGACCGTCTGTCTCAGAACATCAGTCTCAGACCGCGTGTCTCAGACCGCCTGCCTCAGACCGCCTGTCTCAGCCCGCCTGTCTCAGACAGTCTGTCTCAGACCGTCTGTCTCAGACCGCCTGTCTCAGACCGTCTGTCTCGGGCCGTCTGTCTCAGACCGTCGGTCTCGGGCCGTCTGTCTCGGACCACCTGTCTCAGACCGCGTGTCTCAGACCGCCGGTCTCAGACCGCCTGTCTCAGACCGCCTGTCTCAGACCGCCTGTCTCAGACCGCCTGTCTCAGACCGCCTGTCTCAGACCGCCTGTCTCAGACCGCCTGTCTCAGACAGTCTGTCTCAGACCGTCTGTCTCAGACCGTCTGTCTCAGACCGTCTGTCTCGGGCCGTCTGTCTCAGTCCGTCTGTCTCTGACCGTCTGTCTCAGGCCGTCTGTCTCAGACCGTCTGTCTCGGGTCGTCTATCTCACTCCGTCTGTCTCAGACCCTCGGTCTCGATCCGTCTGTCTCAGACCGTTTGTCTCAGACCGGCTGTCTCAGACCAGCTGTCTCGGGCCGTCTGTCTCAGTTCGTCTGTCTCAGTTCGTCTGTCTCAGTCCGTCTCTCCCAGTCCGTCTGTCTCAGTCCGTCTGTCTCAGTCCGTCTGTCTCCGTTCGTCTGTCTCAGACCGACTGTCTCAGACCGTCTGTCTCAAACCGCCTGTCTCAGACCGTCTGTCTCAGGCCGTCTGTCTCAGTCCGTCTGTCTCAGACCCTCTGTCTCGATCCGTCTGTCTCATACCGTCTGTCTCAGACCGCCTGTCTCAGACCGCCTGTCTCAGACAGTCTGTCTCAGACCGTCTGTCTCGGACCGTCTGTCTCAGACCGTCGGTCTCGGGCCGTCTGTCTCAGTCCGTCTGTCTCCGTCCGTCTGTCTCGGACCACCTATCTCAGACCGTCCGTCTCAAACCGTCTGTCTCAGTCCGTCTGTCTCGGACCACCTGTCTCATACCGTCTGTCTGAGACCGTCTGTCTCATACCGTCTGTCTCAGACCGTCTGTCTCAGACCGCCTGTCTCAGACCGTCTGTCTCAGACCGTCTGTCTCAGACCGTCTGTCTCAGACCGTCTGTCTCAGACCGTCTGTCTCAGACCGTGTCTCAGACGGTTGTGTCAGTCCGTCTGTCTCAGACACTCTGTCTCGATCCGTCTGTCTCAGTCCGTCTGTCTCAGACCGTCTGTCTCAGACCGTCTGTCGCAGTCCGTCTGTCGCAGTCCGTCTGTCTCAGACCATCTGTCTCAGACCGTCTGTCTGAGACCGTCTGTCTCAGGCCGTCTGTCTCCGTTCGTCTGTCTCAGACCGTCTGTCTCAGACCGTCTGTGTCAGACCGCCTGTCTCAGACCGTCTGTCTCAGACCCTCTGTCTCGATCCGTCTGTCTCATACCGTCTGTCTCGATCCGTCTGTCTCATACCGTCTGTCTGAGACCGTCTGTCTCAGAACATCAGTCTCAGACCGCGTGTCTCAGACCGCCTGCCTCAGACCGCCTGTCTCAGCCCGCCTGTCTCAGACAGTCTGTCTCAGACCGTCTGTCTCAGACCGCCTGTCTCAGACCGTCTGTCTCGGGCCGTCTGTCTCAGACCGTCGGTCTCGGGCCGTCTGTCTCGGACCACCTGTCTCAGACCGCGTGTCTCAGACCGCCGGTCTCAGACCGCCTGTCTCAGACCGCCTGTCTCAGACCGCCTGTCTCAGACCGCCTGTCTCAGACCGCCTGTCTCAGACCGCCTGTCTCAGACCGCCTGTCTCAGACCGCCTGTCTCAGACAGTCTGTCTCAGACCGTCTGTCTCAGACCGTCTGTCTCAGACCGTCTGTCTCGGGCCGTCTGTCTCAGTCCGTCTGTCTCTGACCGTCTGTCTCAGGCCGTCTGTCTCAGACCGTCTGTCTCGGGTCGTCTATCTCACTCCGTCTGTCTCAGACCCTCGGTCTCGATCCGTCTGTCTCAGACCGTTTGTCTCAGACCGGCTGTCTCAGACCAGCTGTCTCGGGCCGTCTGTCTCAGTTCGTCTGTCTCAGTCCGTCTCTCCCAGTCCGTCTGTCTCAGTCCGCCTGTCTCAGTCCGTCTGTCTCCGTTCGTCTGTCTCAGACCGACTGTCTCAGACCGTCTGTCTCAAACCGCCTGTCTCAGACCGTCTGTCTCAGGCCATCTGTCTCAGTCCGTCTGTCTCAGACCCTCTGTCTCGATCCGTCTGTCTCATACCGTCTGTCTCAGACCGCCTGTCTCAGACCGCCTGTCTCAGACAGTCTGTCTCAGACCGTCTGTCTCGGACCGTCTGTCTCAGACCGTCGGTCTCGGGCCGTCTGTCTCAGTCCGTCTGTCTCCGTCCGTCTGTCTCGGACCACCTGTCTCAGACCGTCCGTCTCAAACCGTCTGTCTCAGTCCGTCTGTCTCGGACCACCTGTCTCATACCGTCTGTCTGAGACCGTCTGTCTCATACCGTCTGTCTCAGACCGTCTGTCTCAGACCGCCTGTCTCAGACCGTCTGTCTCAGACCGTCTGTCTCAGACCGTCTGTCTCAGACCGTCTGTCTCAGACCGTCTGTCTCAGACCGTGTCTCAGACGGTTGTGTCAGTCCGTCTGTCTCAGACACTCTGTCTCGATCCGTCTGTCTCAGTCCGTCTGTCTCAGACCGTCTGTCTCAGACCGTCTGTCGCAGTCCGTCTGTCGCAGTCCGTCTGTCTCAGACCATCTGTCTCAGACCGTCTGTCTGAGACCGTCTGTCTCAGGCCGTCTGTCTCCGTTCGTCTGTCTCAGACCGACTGTCTCAGACCGTCTGTCTCAGACCGCCTGTCTCAGACCGCCTGTCTCAGACCGTCTGTCTCAGACCGTCTGTGTCAGACCGCCTGTCTCAGACCGTCTGTCTCAGACCCTCTGTCTCGATCCGTCTGTCTCATACCGTCTGTCTCGATCCGTCTGTCTCATACCGTCTGTCTGAGACCGTCTGTCTCAGAACATCAGTCTCAGACCGCGTGTCTCAGACCGCCTGCCTCAGACCGCCTGTCTCAGCCCGCCTGTCTCAGACAGTCTGTCTCAGACCGTCTGTCTCAGACCGCCTGTCTCAGACCGTCTGTCTCGGGCCGTCTGTCTCAGACCGTAGGTCTCGGGCCGTCTGTCTCGGACCACCTGTCTCAGACCGCGTGTCTCAGACCGCCGGTCTCAGACCGCCTGTCTCAGACCGCCTGTCTCAGACCGCCTGTCTCAGACCGCCTGTCTCAGACCGCCTGTCTCAGACCGCCTGTCTCAGACCGCCTGTCTCAGACAGTCTGTCTCAGACCGTCTGTCTCAGACCGTCTGTCTCAGACCGTCTGTCTCGGGCCGTCTGTCTCAGTCCGTCTGTCTCTGACCGTCTGTCTCAGGCCGTCTGTCTCAGACCGTCTGTCTCGGGTCGTCTATCTCACTCCGTCTGTCTCAGACCCTCGGTCTCGATCCGTCTGTCTCAGACCGTTTGTCTCAGACCGGCTGTCTCAGACCAGCTGTCTCGGGCCGTCTGTCTCAGTTCGTCTGTCTCAGTTCGTCTGTCTCAGTCCGTCTCTCCCAGTCCGTCTGTCTCAGTCCGTCTGTCTCAGTCCGTCTGTCTCCGTTCGTCTGTCTCAGACCGACTGTCTCAGACCGTCTGTCTCAAACCGCCTGTCTCAGACCGTCTGTCTCAGGCCGTCTGTCTCAGTCCGTCTGTCTCAGACCCTCTGTCTCGATCCGTCTGTCTCATACCGTCTGTCTCAGACCGCCTGTCTCAGACCGCCTGTCTCAGACAGTCTGTCTCAGACCGTCTGTCTCGGACCGTCTGTCTCAGACCGTCGGTCTCGGGCCGTCTGTCTCAGTCCGTCTGTCTCCGTCCGTCTGTCTCGGACCACCTATCTCAGACCGTCCGTCTCAAACCGTCTGTCTCAGTCCGTCTGTCTCGGACCACCTGTCTCATACCGTCTGTCTGAGACCGTCTGTCTCATACCGTCTGTCTCAGACCGTCTGTCTCAGACCGCCTGTCTCAGACCGTCTGTCTCAGACCGTCTGTCTCAGACCGTCTGTCTCAGACCGTCTGTCTCAGACCGTCTGTCTCAGACCGTGTCTCAGACGGTTGTGTCAGTCCGTCTGTCTCAGACACTCTGTCTCGATCCGTCTGTCTCAGTCCGTCTGTCTCAGACCGTCTGTCTCAGACCGTCTGTCGCAGTCCGTCTGTCGCAGTCCGTCTGTCTCAGACCATCTGTCTCAGACCGTCTGTCTGAGACCGTCTGTCTCAGGCCGTCTGTCTCCGTTCGTCTGTCTCAGACCGACTGTCTCAGACCGTCTGTCTCAAACCGCCTGTCTCAGACAGTCTGTCTCAGACCGCCTGCCTCAGACCGCCTGTCTCAGACCGCCTGTCTCAGACAGTCTGTCTCAGACCGTCTGTCTCAGACCGCCTGTCTCAGACCGTCTGTCTCGGGCCGTCTGTCTCAGTCCGTCTGTCTCAGACCGTCTGTCTCAGACCGTCTGTCTCAGACCGTCTGTCTCAAACCGTCTGTCTCAGACCGTCTGTCTCAGGCCGTCCGTCTCCGACCGTCTGTCTCAGGCCGTCTGTCTCAGACCCTCTGTCTCGATCCGTCTGTCTCAGACCGTCTGTCTCAGACCGCCTGTCTCAGACCGCCTGTCTCAGACCGTCTGTCTCAGACCCTCTGTCTCGATCCGTCTGTCTCATACCGTCTGTCTCAGACCGTCTGTCTGAGACCGTCTGTCTGAGACCGTCTGTCTCAGACCATCAGTCTCAGACCGCGTGTCTCAGACCGCCTGCATCAGACCGCATGTCTCAGACCGCCTGTCTTAGACAGCCTGTCTCAGACCGTCTGTCTCGGACCGTCTGTCTCAGACCGTCGGTCTCGGGCCGTCTGTCTCGGACCACCTGTCTCAGACCGTGTGTCTCAGACCGCCGGTCTCAGACCGCCGGTCTCAGACCGCCGGTCTCAGACCGCCTGTCTCAGACCGCCTGTCTCAGACCGCCTGTCTCAGACCGCCTGTCTCAGACAGTCTGTCTCAGACCGCCTGTCTCAGACCGTCTGTCTCAGACCGTCTGTCTCAGACCGTCTGTCTCAGACCGTCTGTCTCAGACCGTCTGTCTCAGACCGTCTGTCTCAGACCGTGTCTCAGACGGTTGTGTCAGTCCGTCTGTCTCAGACACTCTGTCTCATACCGTCTGTCTCAGACCGCCTGTCTCAGACCGCCTGTCTCAGACCGTCTGTCTCAGACCGTCTGTCTCGGGCTGTCTGTCTCAGTCCGTCTGTCTCAGACCGTCTGTCTCAGACCGTCTGTCGCAGTCCGTCTGTCTCAGACCGCCTGTCTCAGACCGTCTGTCTCAGACCATCTGTCTCAGACCGTCTGTCTCAGGCCGTCTGTCTCAGTCCGTCTGTCTCAGTCCGTCTGTCTCCGTTCGTCTGTCTCAGATCGACTGTATCAGACCGTCTGTCTCAGCCCGTCTGTCTCGGACCACCTGTCTCAGACCGCCTGTCTCAGACCGTCTGTCTCAGACCGTCTGTCTCGATCCGCCTGTCTCATACCGTCTGTCTCAGACCGTCTGTCTCTGACCGTCTGTCTCAGGCCGTCTGTCTCAGACCGTCTGTCTCGGGCCGTCTATCTCACTCCGTCTGTCTCAGACCCTCTGTCTCGATCCGTGTGTCTCATACCGTCTGTCTCAGACCGTCTGTCTCAGACCGTCTGTCTCAGACCGCCTGTCTCAGACCGCCTGTCTCAGACCGTCTGTCTCAGACCCTCTGTCTCGAACCGTCTGTCTCATACCGTCTGTCTCAGACCGTCTGTCTGAGACCGTCTGTCTGAGACCGTCTGTCTGAGACCGTCTGTCTCAGACCATCAGTCTCAGACCGTCTGTCTCAGGATGTCTGTCTCAGGCCGTCTGTCTGAGGCCGTCTGTCTCAGACCGTCTGTCTCGGGCCGTCTGTCTCAGTCCGTCTGTCTCAGACCGTCGGTCTCGGGCCGTCTGTCTCGGACCACCTGTCTCAGACCGCGTGTCTCAGACCGCCGGTCTCAGACCGCCTGTCTCAGACCGCCTGTCTCAGACCGCCTGTCTCAGACCGCCTGTCTCAGACAGTCTGTCTCAGACCGTCTGTCTCAGACCGTCTGTCTCGGGCCGTCTGTCTCAGTCCGTCTGTCTCAGACCGTCTGTCTCGATCCGTCTGTCTCATACCGTCTGTCTGAGACCGTCTGTCTCAGAACATCAGTCTCAGACCGCGTGTCTCAGACCGCCTGCCTCAGTCCGCCTGTCTCAGACCGCCTGTCTCAGACAGTCTGTCTCAGACCGTCTGTCTCAGACCGTCTGTCTCAGACCGTCTGTCTCAGGCCGTCTGTCTCCGACCGTCTGTCTCAGGCCGTCTGTCTCAGACCCTCTGTCTCGATCCGTCTGTTTCATACCGTCTGTCTCGGACCGTCTGTCTCAGACCGTCGGCCTCGAGCCATCTGTATCAGTCCGTCTGTATCCGTCCTTCTGTCTCAGACCGTCTGTCTCAGACCGCCTGTCTCCGACCGCCTGTCTTAGACTGTCTGTCTCAGTGCGCCTGTCTCAGACCGTCTGTCTCAGACCGTCTGTCTCAGACCGTCTGTCTCAGACCGTCTGTCTCAGACCGTCTGTCTCAAACCGTCTGTCTCAGACAGTCTGTCTCGAACCGTCTGTCTCATACCGTCTGTCTCAGACCGTCTGTCTCAGACCGTCTGTCTGAGACCGTCTGTCTCAGACCCCCTGTTTCGATCCGTCTGTCTCATACCGTCTGTCTCAGACCGCCTGTCTCAGACCGCCTGTCTCAGACCGTCTGTCTCAGACCGTCTGTCTCGGGCCGTCTGTCTCAGTGCGTCTGTCTCAGACCGTCTGTCTCAGACCGTCTGTCTCAGCCCGTCTGTCTCGGACCACCTGTCTCAGACCGCCTGTCTCAGTCCGTCTGTCTCAGACCGCCCGTCTCAGACCGTCTGTCTCAGACCGTCTGTCTCAGACCGTCTGTCTCAGGCCGTCTGTCTCAGTCCGTCTGTCTCAGTCCGTCTGTCTCCGTTCGTCTGTCTCAGACCGACTGTCTCAGACCGTCTGTCTCAGCCCGTCTGTCTCGGACCACCTGTCTCAGACCGCCTGTCTCAGACCGTCTGTCTCAGACCGTCTGTCTCGATCCGCCTGTCTCATACCGTCTGTCTCAGACCGTCTGTCTCTGACCGTCTGTCTCAGGCCGTCTGTCTCAGACCGTCTGTCTCGGGTCGTCTATCTCACTCCGTCTGTCTCAGACCCTCTGTCTCGATCCGTCTGTCTCAGACCGTTTGTCTCAGACCGGCTGTCTCAGACCGGCTGTCTCGGGCCGTCTGTCTCAGTTCGTCTGTCTCAGTCCGTCTGTCCCAGTCCGTCTGTCTCAGTCCGTCTGTCTCCGTCCGTCTGTCTCGGACCACCTGTCTCAGACCGTCCGTCTCAAACCGTCTGTCTCAGACCGTCTGTCTCAGACCGTCTGTCTCAGACCGTGTCTCAGACGGTCTGTCTCAGTCCGTCTGTCTCAGACACTCTGTCTCGATCCGTCTGTCTCAGTCCGTCTGTCTCAGACCGTCTGTCTCAGACCGTCTGTCGCAGTCCGTCTGTCGCAGTCCGTCTGCCTCAGACCATCTGTCTCAGACCGTCTGTCTCAGACCGTCTGTCTCAGGCCGTCTGTCTCCGTTCGTCTGTCTCAGACCGACTGTCTCAGACCGTCTGTCTCAAACCGTCTGTCTCAGACCGTCTGTCTCAGACCGTCTGTCTCAGACCGTCTGTCTGAGACCGTCTGTCTCAGACCCTCTGTCTCGATCCGTCTGTCTCATACCGTCTGTCTCAGACCGCCTGTCTCAGACCGCCTGTCTCAGACCGTCTGTCTCAGACCGTCTGTCTCGGGCCGTCTGTCTCAGTCCGTCTGTCTCAGACCGTCTGTCTCAGACCGTCTGTCGCAGTCCGTCTGTCTCAGACCGCCTGTCTCAGACCGTCTGTCTCAGACCATCTGTCTCAGACCGTCTGTCTCAGGCCGTCTGTCTCAGTCCGTCTGTCTCAGTCCGTCTGTCTCCGTTCGTCTGTCTCAGATCGACTGTATCAGACCGTCTGTCTCAGCCCGTCTGTCTCGGACCACCTGTCTCAGACCGCCTGTCTCAGACCGTCTGTCTCAGACCGTCTGTCTCGATCCGCCTGTCTCATACCGTCTGTCTCAGACCGTCTGTCTCTGACCGTCTGTCTCAGGCCGTCTGTCTCAGACCGTCTGTCTCGGGCCGTCTATCTCACTCCGTCTGTCTCAGACCCTCTGTCTCGATCCGTGTGTCTCATACCGTCTGTCTCAGACCGTCTGTCTCAGACCGTCTATCTCAGACCGCCTGTCTCAGACCGCCTGTCTCAGACCGTCTGTCTCAGACCCTCTGTCTCGATCCGTCTGTCTCATACCGTCTGTCTCAGACCGTCTGTCTGAGACCGTCTGTCTGAGACCGTCTGTCTCAGACCATCAGTCTCAGACCGTGTGTCTCAGGCCGCCTGCATCAGACCGCATGTCTCAGACCGCCTGTGTTAGACAGCCTGTCTCAGACCGTCTGTCTCGGACCGTCTGTCTCAGACCGTCGGTCTCGGGCCGTCTGTCTCGGACCACCTGTCTCAGACCGCGTGTCTCAGACCGCCGGTCTCAGACCGCCTGTCTCAGACCGTCTGTCTCGGGCCGTCTTTCTCGATCCGTCTGTCTCATACCGTCTGTCTCAGACCGTCTGTCTCAGACCGTCTGTCTCAGACCGTGTCTCAGACGGTCTGTCTCAGTCCGTCTGTCTCAGACACTCTGTCTCGATCCGTCTGTCTCAGTCCGTCTGTCTCAGACCGTCTGTCTCAGACCGTCTGTCGCAGTCCGTCTGTCGCAGACCGTCTGCCTCAGACCATCTGTCTCAGACCGTCTGTCTCAGACCGTCTGTCTCAGGCCGTCTGTCTCCGTTCGTCTGTCTCAGACCGACTGTCTCAGACCGTCTGTCTCAAACCGTCTGTCTCAGACCGTCTGTCTCAGACCGTCTGTCTCAGACCGTCTGTCTCAGACCGTCTGTCTGAGACCGTCTGTCTCAGACCCTCTGTCTCGATCCGTCTGTCTCATACCGTCTGTCTCAGACCGCCTGTCTCGGGCCGTCTATCTCACTCCGTCTGTCTCAGACCCTCTGTCTCGATCCGTGTGTCTCATACCGTCTGTCTCAGACCGTCTGTCTCAGACCGTCTGTCTCAGACCGTCTGTCTCAGACCGCGTGTCTCAGACCGCCTGCATCAGACCGCATGTCTCAGACCGCCTGTCTTAGACAGCCTGTCTCAGACCGTCTGTCTCGGACCGTCTGTCTCAGACCGTCGGTCTCGGGCCGTCTGTCTCGGACCACCTGTCTCAGACCGCGTGTCTCAGACCGCCGGTCTCAGACCGCCTGTCTCAGACCGTCTGTCTCGGGCCGTCTGTCTCAGTGCGTCTGTCTCAGACCGTCTGTCTCAGACCGTCTGTCGCAGTCCGTCTGTCTCAGACCGCCTGTCTCAGACCGTCTGTCCCAGACCGTCTGTCTCAGACCGTCTGTCTCAGGCCGTCTGTCTCAGTCCGTCTGTCTCAGTCCGTCTGTCTCCGTTCGTCTGTCTCAGACCGACTGTCTCAGACCGTCTGTCTCAGCCCGTCTGTCTCGGACCACCTGTCTCAGACCGCCTGTCTCAGACCGTCTGTCTCAGACCGTCTGTCTCGATCCGCCTGTCTCATACCGTCTGTCTCAGACCGTCTGTCTCTGACCGTCTGTCTCAGGCCGTCTGTCTCAGATCGTCTGTCTCGGGTCGTCTATCTCACTCCGTCTGTCTCAGACCCTCTGTCTCGATCCGTCTGTCTCATACCGTCTGTCTCAGACCGCCTGTCTCAGACCGCCTGTCTCAGACAGTCTGTCTCAGACCGTCTGTCTCGGACCGTCTGTCTCAGACCGTCGGTCTCGGGCCGTCTGTCTCAGTCCGTCTGTCTCCGTCCGTCTGTCTTGGACCACCTGTCTCAGACCGTCCGTCTCAAACCGTCTGTCTCAGTCCGTCTGTCTCGGACCACCTGTCTCATACCGTCTGTCTGAGACCGTCTGTCTCATACCGTCTGTCTCAGACCGCCTGTCTCAGACCGTCTGTCTCAGACCGTCTGTCTCAGACCGTCTGTCTCAGACCGTCTGTCTCAGACCGTCTGTCTCAGACCGTGTCTCAGACGGTCTGTCTCAGTCCGTCTGTCTCAGACACTCTGTCTCGATCCGTCTGTCTCAGTCCGTCTGTCTCAGACCGTCTGTCTCAGACCGTCTGTCGCAGTCCGTCTGTCGCAGTCCGTCTGTCTCAGACCATCTGTCTCAGACCGTCTGTCTCAGACCGTCTGTCTCAGGCCGTCTGTCTCCGTTCGTCTGTCTCAGACCGACTGTCTCAGACCGTCTGTCTCAAACCGTCTGTCTCAGACCGTCTGTCTCAGACCGTCTGTCTCAGACCGTCTGTCTCAGACCGTCTGTCTGAGACCGTCTGTCTCAGACCCTCTGTCTCGATCCGTCTGTCTCATACCGTCTGTCTCAGACCGCCTGTCTCAGACCGCCTGTCTCAGACCGCCTGTCTCAGACCGTCTGCCTCAGACCCTCTGTCTCGATCCGTCTGTCTCATACCGTCTGTCTCAGACCGTCTGTCTGAGACCGTCTGTCTGAGACCGTCTGTCTCAGACCATCAGTCTCAGACCGCGTGTCTCAGACCGCCTGCATCAGACCGCATGTCTCAGACCGCCTGTCTTAGACAGCCTGTCTCAGACCGTCTGTCTCGGACCGTCTGTCTCAGACCGTCGGTCTCGGGCCGTCTGTCTCGGACCACCTGTCTCAGACCGCGTGTCTCAGACCGCCGGTCCCAGACCGCCTCTCTCAGACCGCCTGTCTCAGACCGCCTGTCTCAGACCGCCTGTCTCAGACAGTCTGTCTCAGACCGTCTGTCTCAGACCGTCTGTCTCGGGCCGTCTGTCTCAGTCCGTCTGTCTCAGACCGTCTGTCTCAGACCGTCTGTCTCAGACTGTCTGTCTCAGGCCGTCTGTCTCAGGCCGTCTGTCTCAGACCGTCTGTCTCGGGCCGTCTGTCTCAGTCCGTCTGTCTTAGTCCGTCTGTCTCCGTTCGTCTGTCTCAGACCGACTGTCTCAGTCCGTCTGTCTCAAACCGTCTGTCTCAGACCGTCTGTCTCAGGCCGTCTGTCTCAGTCCGTCTGTCTCAGACCCTCTGTCTCGATCCGTCTGTCTCATACCGTCTGTCTGAGACCGTCTGTCTCAGAACATCAGTCTCAGACCGCGTGTCTCAGACCGCCTGCCTCAGACCGCCTGTCTCAGACCGCCTGTCTCAGACAGTCTGTCTCAGACCGTCTGTCTCAGACCGTCTGTCTCAGACCGTCTGTCACAGCCCGTCTGTCTCAGACCGTCTGTCTCATACCGTCTGTCTCAGACCGCGTGTCTCAGACCGTCTGTCTCAGACCGCCTGTCTCAGACCGCCTGTCTCAGACAGTCTGTCTCAGACCGTCTGTCTCGGACCGTCTGTCTCAGACCGTCGGTCTCGGGCCGTCTGTCTCAGTCCGTCTGTCTCCGTCCGTCTGTCTCGGACCACCTGTCTCAGACCGTCTGTCTCAAACCGTCAGTCTCAGACCGTCTGTCTCAGGCCGTCTGTCTCAGTCCGCCTGTCTCAGACCGTCTGTCTCGATCCGTCTGTCTCATACCGTCTGTCTCAGACCGTCTGTCTCAGACCGTCTGTCTCAAACCGTCTGTCTGAGACCGTCTGTCTCAGACCGTCTGTCTCAGACCGTCTGTCTCAGACCGTCTGTCTCAGACCGTCTGTCTCAGACCGTCTGTCTCAGACAGTCTGTCTCGAACCGTCTGTCTCATACCGTCGGTCTCGGGCCGTCTGTCTCAGACCGTCGGTCTCGGGCCGTCTGTCTCAGTCCGTCTGTCTCCGTTCGTCTGTCTCAGACCGACTGTCTCAGACCGTCTGTCTCAAACCGTCTGTCTCAGACCGTCTGTCTCAGGCCGTCTGTCTTAGACCGTCTGTCTCAGACCGTCTGTCTGAGACCGTCTGTCTCAGACCCTCTGTTTCGATCCGTCTGTCTCATACCGTCTGTCTCAGACCGCCTGTCTCAGACCGCCTGTCTCAGACCGTCTGTCTCAGACCGTCTGTCTCGGGCCGTCTGTCTCAGTGCGTCTGTCTCAGACTGTCTGTCTCAGACCGTCTGTCGCAGTCCGTCTGTCTCAGACCGCCTGTCTCAGACCGTCTGTCCCAGACCGTCTGTCTCAGACCGTCTGTCTCAGGCCGTCTGTCTCAGTCCGTCTGTCTCAGTCCGTCTGTCTCCGTTCGTCTGTCTCAGACCGACTGTCTCAGACCGTCTGTCTCAGCCCGTCTGTCTCGGACCACCTGTCTCAGACCGCCTGTCTCAGACCGTCTGTCTCAGACCGTCTGTCTCGATCCGCCTGTCTCATACCGTCTGTCTCAGACCGTCTGTCTCTGACCGTCTGTCTCAGGCCGTCTGTCTCAGACCGTCTGTCTCGGGTCGTCTATCTCACTCCGTCTGTCTGAGACCCTCTGTCTCGATCCGTCTGTCTCAGACCGCGTGTCTCAGACCGCCTGCATCAGACCGCATGTCTCAGACCGCCTGTCTTAGACAGTCTGTCTCAGACCGTCTGTCTCGGACCGTCTGTCTCAGACCGTCGGTCTCGGGCCGTCTGTCTCGGACCACCTGTCTCAGACCGCGTGCCTCAGACCGCCGGTCTCAGACCGCCTGTCTCAGACCGCCTGTCTCAGACCGTCTGTCTCAGACCGTCTGTCTCAGACCGTCTGTCGCAGACCGTCTGTCTCGGGCCGTCTGTCTCAGTCCGTCTGTCTCAGACCGTCTGTCTCAGACCGTCTGTCTCAGGCCGTCTGTCTCAGACCGTCTGTCTCGGGCCGTCTGTCTCGGGCCGTCTGTCTCAGTCCGTCTGTCTTAGTCCGTCTGTCTCAGACCGACTGTCTCAGACCGTCTGTCTCAAACCGTCTGTCTCAGACCGTCTGTCTCAGGCCGTCTGTCTCAGTCCGTCTGTCTCAGACACTCTGTCCCGATCCGTCTGTCTCATACCGTCTGTCTGAGACCGTCTGTCTCAGAACATCAGTCTCAGACCGCGTGTCTCAGACCGCCTGCCTCAGACCGCCTGTCGCAGACCGTCTGTCTCAGACCCTCTGTCTCGATCCGTCTGTCTCATACCGTCTGTCTCAGACCGTCTGTCTGAGACCGTCTGTCTCAGACCGTCTGTCGCAGACCGTCTGTCTCGGACCGTCTGTCTCAGACCGTCGGCCTCGGGCGGTCTGTCTCGGACCACCTGTCTCAGACCGCGTGTCTCAGACCGCCGGTCTCAGACCGCCTGTCTCGGACCGTCTGTCTCAGACCGTCGGCCTCGAGCCATCTGTATCAGTCCGTCTGTCTCCGTCCTTCTGTCTCAGACCGTCTGCCTCAAACCGCCTGTCTCCGACCGCCTGTCTTAGACTGTCTGGCTCAGAGCGCCTGTCTCAGACCGTCTGTCTCAGACCGTCTGTCTCAGACCGTCTGTCTCAGACCGTCTGTCTCAGACCGTCTGTCTCAGACCGTCTGGCACAGACCGTCTGTCTCAGACCGTCTGTCTCAGACCGTCTGTCTCAGACCGTCTGTCTCAGACAGTCTGTCTCGAACCGTCTGTCTCAGACAGTCCGTCTCATACGGTCTGTATCAAACCGTCTGTCACAGCCCGTCTGTCTCAGACCGTCTGTCTCATACCGTCTGTCTCAGACCGCGTGTCTCAGACCGCCTGCCTCAGACCGCCTGTCTCAGACCGCCTGTCTCAGACAGTCTGTCTCAGACCGTCTGTCTCGGACCGTCTGTCTCAGACCGTCGGTCTCGGGCCGTCTGTCTCAGTCCGTCTGTCTCCGTCCGTCTGTCTCGGACCACCTGTCTCAGACCGTCTGTCTCAAACCGTCAGTCTCAGACCGTCTGTCTCAGGCCGTCTGTCTCAGTCCGCCTGTCTCAGACCGTCTGTCTCGATCCGTCTGTCTCATACCGTCTGTCTCAGACCGTCTGTCTCAGACCGTCTGTCTCAAACCGTCTGTCTGAGACCGTCTGTCTCACACCCTCTGTCTCGATCCGTCTGTCTCATACCGTCTGTCTCAGACCGTCTGTCTCAGACCGTCTGTCTCAGACCGTCTGTCTCAGACCGTCTGTCTCAGACCACCTGTCTGAGACCGCCTGTCTCAGACCGCCTGTCACAGACAGTCTGTCTCAGACCGTCTGGCTCGGACCGTCTGTCTCAGACCGTCGGTCTCGGGCCGTCTGTCTCAGTCCGTCTGTCTCCGTTCGTCTGTCTCAGACCGCCTGTCACAGACAGTCTGTCTCAGACCGTCTGTCTCAGACCGTCTGTCTCAGGCCGTCTGTCTCAGTCCGTCTGTCTCAGACCCTCTGTCTCGATCCGTCTGTCTCAGACCGACTGTCTCAGACCGTCTGTCTCAAACCGTCTGTCTCAGACCGTCTGTCTCAGGCCGTCTGTCTCAGTCCGTCTGTCTCAGACCCTCTGTCTCGATCCGCCTGTCTCATACCGTCTGTCTCAGACCGTCTGTCTCTGACCGTCTGTCTCAGGCCGTCTGTCTCAGACCGTCTGTCTCGGGTCGTCTATCTCACTCCGTCTGTCTGAGACCCTCTGTCTCGATCCGTCTGTCTCATACCGACTGTCTCAGACCGTCTGTCTCAAACCGTCTGTCTCAGACCGTCTGTCTCAGGCCGTCTGTCTCAGTCCGTCTGTCTCAGACCCTCTGTCTCGATCCGTCTGTCTCATACCGTCTGTCGCATACCGTCTGTCTCAGACCGTCTGTCTCAGACCGTCTGTCTCAAACCGTCTGTCTGAGACCGTCTGTCTCAGACCCTCTGTCTCGATCCGTCTGTCTCATACCGTCTGTCTCAGACCGTCTGTCTCAGACCGTCTGTCTCGGACCACCTGTCTCAGACCGCCTGTCTCAGACCGTCTGTCTCAGACCGTCTGTCTCGATCCGCCTGTCTCATACCGACTGTCTCAGACCGTCTGTCTCAAACCGTCTGTCTCAGACCGTCTGTCTTAGGCCGTCTGTCTCAGTCCGTCTGTCTCAGACCCTCTGTCTCGATCCGTCTGTCTCATACCGACTGTCTCAGACCGGCTGTCTCAGACCGGCTGTCTCGGGCCGTCTGTCTCAGTTCGTCTGTCTCAGTCCGTCTGTCCCAGTCCGTCTGTCTCAGTCCGTCTGTCTCAGTCCGTCTGTCTCCGTTCGTCTGTCTCAGACCCTCTGTCTCGATCCGTCTGTCTCATACCGTCTGTCTCAGACCGTCTGTCTGAGACCGTCTGTCTCAGACCGTCTGTCGCAGACCGTCTGTCTCGGACCGTCTGTCTCAGACCGTCGGCCTCGGGCGGTCTGTCTCGGACCACCTGTCTCAGACCGCGTGTCTCAGACCGCCGGTCTCAGACCGCCTGTCTCGGACCGTCTGTCTCAGACCGTCGGCCTCGAGCCATCTGTATCAGTCCGTCTGTCTCCGTCCTTCTGTCTCAGACCGTCTGCCTCAAACCGCCTGTCTCCGACCGCCTGTCTTAGACTGTCTGTCTCAGAGCGCCTGTCTCAGACCGTCTGTCTCAGACCGTCTGTCTCAGACCGTCTGTCTCAGACCGTCTGTCTCAGACCGTCTGTCTCAGACCGTCTGTCTCAGACCGTCTGGCACAGACCGTCTGTCTCAGACCGTCTGTCTCAGACCGTCTGTCTCAGACCGTCTGTCTCAGACAGTCTGTCTCGAACCGTCTGTCTCAGACAGTCCGTCTCATACGGTCTGTATCAAACCGTCTGTCACAGCCCGTCTGTCTCAGACCGTCTGTCTCATACCGTCTGTCTCAGACCGCGTGTCTCAGACCGCCTGCCTCAGACCGCCTGTCTCAGACCGCCTGTCTCAGACAGTCTGTCTCAGACCGTCTGTCTCGGACCGTCTGTCTCAGACCGTCGGTCTCGGGCCGTCTGTCTCAGTCCGTCTGTCTCCGTCCGTCTGTCTCGGACCACCTGTCTCAGACCGTCTGTCTCAAACCGTCCGTCTCAGACCGTCTGTCTCAGGCCGTCTGTCTCAGTCCGCCTGTCTCAGACCGTCTGTCTCGATCCGTCTGTCTCATACCGTCTGTCTCAGACCGTCTGTCTCAGACCGTCTGTCTCAAACCGTCTGTCTGAGACCGTCTGTCTCAGACCCTCTGTCTCGATCCGTCTGTCTCATACCGTCTGTCTCAGACCGTCTGTCTCAGACCGTCTGTCTCAGACCGTCTGTCTCAGACCGTCTGTCTCAGACCACCTGTCTGAGACCGCCTGTCTCAGACCGCCTGTCACAGACAGTCTGTCTCAGACCGTCTGGCTCGGACCGTCTGTCTCAGACCGTCGGTCTCGGGCCGTCTGTCTCAGTCCGTCTGTCTCCGTTCGTCTGTCTCAGACCGCCTGTCACAGACAGTCTGTCTCAGACCGTCTGTCTCAGACCGTCTGTCTCAGGCCGTCTGTCTCAGTCCGTCTGTCTCAGACCCTCTGTCTCGATCCGTCTGTCTCAGACCGACTGTCTCAGACCGTCTGTCTCAAACCGTCTGTCTCAGACCGTCTGTCTCAGGCCGTCTGTCTCAGTCCGTCTGTCTCAGACCCTCTGTCTCGATCCGCCTGTCTCCTACCGTCTGTCTCAGACCGTCTGTCTCTGACCGTCTGTCTCAGGCCGTCTGTCTCAGACCGTCTGTCTCGGGTCGTCTATCTCACTCCGTCTGTCTGAGACCCTCTGTCTCGATCCGTCTGTCTCATACCGACTGTCTCAGACCGTCTGTCTCAAACCGTCTGTCTCAGACCGTCTGTCTCAGGCCGTCTGTCTCAGTCCGTCTGTCTCAGACCCTCTGTCTCGATCCGTCTGTCTCATACCGTCTGTCGCATACCGTCTGTCTCAGACCGTCTGTCTCAGACCGTCTGTCTCAAACCGTCTGTCTGAGACCGTCTGTCTCAGACCCTCTGTCTCGATCCGTCTGTCTCATACCGTCTGTCTCAGACCGTCTGTCTCAGACCGTCTGTCTCGGACCACCTGTCTCAGACCGCCTGTCTCAGACCGTCTGTCTCAGACCGTCTGTCTCGATCCGCCTGTCTCATACCGACTGTCTCAGACCGTCTGTCTCAAACCGTCTGTCTCAGACCGTCTGTCTCAGGCCGTCTGTCTCAGTCCGTCTGTCTCAGACCCTCTGTCTCGATCCGTCTGTCTCATACCGACTGTCTCAGACCGGCTGTCTCAGACCGGCTGTCTCGGGCCGTCTGTCTCAGTTCGTCTGTCTCAGTCCGTCTGTCCCAGTCCGTCTGTCTCAGTCCGTCTGTCTCAGTCCGTCTGTCTCCGTTCGTCTGTCTCAGACCGACTGTCTCAGACCGTCTGTCTCAAACCGTCTGTCTCAGACCCTCTGTCTCGATCCGTGTGTCTCATACCGTCTGTCGCATACCGTCTGTCTCAGACCGTCTGTCTCAGACCGCCTGTCTCAGACCGCCTGTCTCAGACCGTCTGTCTCAGACCCTCTGTCTCGATCCGTCTGTCTCATACCGTCTGTCTCAGACCGTCTGTCTGAGACCGTCTGTCTGAGACCGTCTGTCTCAGACCATCAGTCTCAGACCGCGTGTCTCAGACCGCCTGCATCAGACCGCATGTCTCAGACCGCCTGTCTTAGACAGTCTGTCTCAGACCGTCTGTCTCGGACCGTCTGTCTCAGACCGTCGGTCTCGGGCCGTCTGTCTCGGACCACCTGTCTCAGACCGCGTGCCTCAGACCGCCGGTCTCAGACCGCCTGTCTCAGACCGCCTGTCTCAGACCGTCTGTCTCAGACCGTCTGTCTCAGACCGTCTGTCGCAGACCGTCTGTCTCGGGCCGTCTGTCTCAGACCGTCTGTCTCGGGCCGTCTGTCTCGGGCCGTCTGTCTCAGTCCGTCTGTCTTAGTCCGTCTGTCTCAGACCGACTGTCTCAGACCGTCTGTCTCAAACCGTCTGTCTCAGACCGTCTGTCTCAGGCCGTCTGTCTCAGTCCGTCTGTCTCAGACCCTCTGTCCCGATCCGTCTGTCTCATACCGTCTGTCTGAGACCGTCTGTCTCAGAACATCAGTCTCAGACCGCGTGTCTCAGACCGCCTGCCTCAGACCGCCTGTCTCAGACCGTCTGTCTCAGTCCCTCTGTCTCGATCCGTCTGTCTCATACCGTCTGTCTCAGACCGTCTGTCTGAGACCGTCTGTCTCAGACCGTCTGTCGCAGACCGTCTGTCTCGGACCGTCTGTCTCAGACCGTCTGTCGCAGACCGCCTGTCTCGGACCGTCTGTCTCAGACCGTCGGCCTCGAGCCATCTGTATCAGTCCGTCTGTCTCAGACCCTCTGTCTCGATCCGTCTGTCTCATACCGTCTGTCTCAGACCGTCTGTCTCAGACCGTCTGTCTCAGACCACCTGTCTGAGACCGCCTGTCTCAGACCGCCTGTCTCAGACCGCCTGTCACAGACAGTCTGTCTCAGACCGTCTGTCTCAAACCGTCTGTCTCAGACCGTCTGTCTCAGGCCGCCTGTCTCGGACCGTCTGTCTCAGACCGTCGGCCTCGAGCCATCTGTATCAGTCCGTCTGTCTCAGACCCTCTGTCTCGATCCGTCTGTCTCATACCGTCTGTCTCAGACCGTCTGTCTGAGACCGTCTGTCTCAGACGGTCTGTCGCAGACCGTCTGTCTCGGACCGTCTGTCTCAGACCGTCTGTCGCAGACCGCCTGTCTCGGACCGTCTGTCTCAGACCGTCGGCCTCGAGCCATCTGTATCAGTCCGTCTGTCTCAGACCCTCTGTCTCGATCCGTCTGTCTCATACCGTCTGTCTCAGACCGCCTGTCTCAGACAGTGTGTCTCAGACCGTCTGTCTCGGACCGTCTGTCTCAGACCGTCGGTCTCGGGCCGTCTGTCTCAGTCCGTCTGTCTCCGTCCGTCTGTCTCGGACCTCCTGTCTCAGACCGTCCGTCTCAAACCGTCTGTCTCAGTCCGTCTGTCTCGGACCACCTGTCTCATACCGCCTGTCTGAGACCGTCTGTCTCATACCGTCTGTCTCAGACCGTCTGTCTCAGACCGTCTGTCTCAGACCGTCTGTCTCAGACCGTCTGTCTCAGACCGTCTGTCTCAGACAGTCTGTCTCGAACCGTCTGTCTCATACCGTCTGTCTCATACGGTCTGTATCAAACCGTCTGTCACAGCCCGTCTGTCTCAGACCGTCTGTCACATACCGTCTGTCTCAGACCGTCTGTCTCAGACCGCGTGTCTCAGACCGCCTGCCTCAGACCGCCTGTCTCAGACCGCCTGTCTCAGACAGTCTGTCTCAGACCGTCTGTCTCAGACCGTCTGTCTCGGACCGTCTGTCTCGGACCGTCGGTCTCGGGCCGTCTGTCTCAGTCCGTCTGTCTCCGTCCGTCTGTCTCGGACCACCTGTCTCAGACCGTCTGTCTCAAACCGTCAGTCTCAGACCGTCTGCCTCAGGCCGTCTGTCTCAGTCCGCCTGTCTCAGACCGTCTGTCTCGATCCGTCTGTCTCATACCGTCTGTCTCAGACCGTCTGTCTCAGACCGTCTGTCTCAAACCGTCTGTCTGAGACCGTCTGTCTCAGACCCTCTGTCTCGATCCGTCTGTCTCATACCGTCTGTCTCAGACCGTCTGTCTCAGACCGTCTGTCTCAGACCGCCTGTCTCAGACCGCCTGTCTCAGACAGCCTGTCTCAGACAGTCTGTCTCAGACCGTCTGTCTCAGACCCTCTGTCTCGATCCGTCTGTCTCATACCGTCTGTCTCAGACCACCTGTCTCAGACCGCCTGTCTCAGACAGTCTGTCTCAGACCGTCTGGCTCGGACCGTCTGTCTCAGACCGTCGGTCTCGGGCCGTCTGTCTCAGTCCGTCTGTCTCCGTTCGTCTGTCTCAGACCGCCTGTCTCAGACCGCCTGTCTCAGACCGCCTGTCTCAGACCGTCTGTCTCAGACCGTCTGTCTCAGACCGTCTGTCGCAGACCGCCTGTCTCGGACCGTCTGTCTCAGACCGTCGGCCTCGAGCCATCTGTATCAGTCCGTCTGTCTCAGACCCTCTGTCTCGATCCGTCTGTCTCATACCGTCTGTCTCAGACCGTCTGTCTCAGACCGTCTGTCTCAGACCACCTGTCTGAGACCGCCTGTCTCAGACCGCCTGTCTCAGACCGCCTGTCACGGACAGTCTGTCTCAGACCGTCTGTCTCAAACCGTCTGTCTCAGACCGTCTGTCTCAGGCCGTCTGTCTCAGTCCGTCTGTCTCAGACCCTCTGTCTCGATCCGTCTGTCTCATACCGTCTGTCTCAGACCGCCTGTCTCAGACAGTGTGTCTCAGACCGTCTGTCTCGGACCGTCTGTCTCAGACCGTCGGTCTCGGGCCGTCTGTCTCAGTCCGTCTGTCTCCGTCCGTCTGTCTCGGACCTCCTGTCTCAGACCGTCCGTCTCAAACCGTCTGTCTCAGTCCGTCTTCTCGGACCACCTGTCTCATACCGCCTGTCTGAGACCGTCTGTCTCATACCGTCTGTCTCAGACCGTCTGTCTCAGACCGTCTGTCTCAGACCGTCTGTCTCGGACCGTCTGTCTCAGACCGTCGGTCTCGGGCCGTCTGTCTCAGTCCGTCTGTCTCCGTCCGTCTGTCTCGGACCTCCTGTCTCAGACCGTCCGTCTCAAACCGTCTGTCTCAGTCCGTCTGTCTCGGACCACCTGTCTCATACCGCCTGTCTGAGACCGTCTGTCTCATACCGTCTGTCGCAGACCGTCTGTCTCATACGGTCTGTATCAAACCGTCTGTCACAGCCCGTCTGTCTCAGACCGTCTGTCACATACCGTCTGTCTCAGACCGTCTGTCTCAGACCGCGTGTCTCAGACCGCCTGCCTCAGACCGCCTGTCTCAGACCGCCTGTCTCAGACAGTCTGTCTCAGACCGTCTGTC
This sequence comes from Coelioxys conoideus, assembly GCA_947623535.1. Taxonomy (NCBI): domain Eukaryota; kingdom Metazoa; phylum Arthropoda; class Insecta; order Hymenoptera; family Megachilidae; genus Coelioxys; species Coelioxys conoideus. Next base: position 6,263,277 of record CANQJN010000026.1, read on the forward strand.
TCAGACCGTCTGTCTCGGACCGTCTGTCTCGGACCGTCGGTCTCGGGCCGTCTGTCTCAGTCCGTCTGTCTCCGTCCGTCTGTCTCGGACCACCTGTCTCAGACCGTCTGTCTCAAACCGTCAGTCTCAGACCGTCTGCCTCAGGCCGTCTGTCTCAGTCCGCCTGTCTCAGACCGTCTGTCTCGATCCGTCTGTCTCATATCGTCTGTCTCAGACCGTCTGTCTCAGACCGTCTGTCTCAAACCGTCTGTCTGAGACCGTCTGTCTCAGACCCTCTGTCTCGATCCGTCTGTCTCATACCGTCTGTCTCAGACCGTCTGTCTCAGACCGTCTGTCTCAGACCGCCTGTCTCAGGCCGCCTGTCTCAGACCGACTGTCTCAGGCCGTCTGTCTCAAACCGTCTGTCTCAGACCGTCTGTCTCAGGCCGTCTGTCTCAGTCCGCCTGTCTCAGACCGTCTGTCTCGATCCGTCTGTCTCATACCGTCTGTCTCAGACCGTCTGTCTCAGACCGCCTGTCTCAGACCGTCTGTCTCAGACCGTCTGTCTCAGACCGCCTGTCTCAGGCCGTCTGTCTCAGTCCGTCTGTCTCCGTCCGTCTGTCTCGGACCTCCTGTCTCAGACCGTCCGTCTCAAACCGTCTGTCTCAGTCCGTCTGTCTCGGACCACCTGTCTCATACCGCCTGTCTGAGACCGTCTGTCTCATACCGTCTGTCGCAGACCGTCTGTCTCAGACCGCGTGTCTCAGACCGCCTGCCTCAGACCGCCTGTCTCAGACCGTCTGTCTCAAACCGTCTGTCTCAGACCGTCTGTCTCAGGCCGTCTGTCTCAGTCCGTCTGTCTCAGTCCGTCTGTCTCAGACCCTCTGTCTCGATCCGTCTGTCTCATACCGTCTGTCTCAGACCGCCTGTCTCAGACAGTGTGTCTCAGACCGTCTGTCTCGGACCGTCTGTCTCAGACCGTCGGTCTCGGGCCGTCTGTCTCAGTCCGTCTGTCTCCGTCCGTCTGTCTCGGACCTCCTGTCTCAGACCGTCCGTCTCAAACCGTCTGTCTCAGTCCGTCTTCTCGGACCACCTGTCTCATACCGCCTGTCTGAGACCGTCTGTCTCATACCGTCTGTCTCAGACCGTCTGTCTCAGACCGTCTGTCTCAGACCGTCTGTCTCGGACCGTCTGTCTCAGACCGTCGGTCTCGGGCCGTCTGTCTCAGTCCGTCTGTCTCCGTCCGTCTGTCTCGGACCTCCTGTCTCAGACCGTCCGTCTCAAACCGTCTGTCTCAGTCCGTCTGTCTCGGACCACCTGTCTCATACCGCCTGTCTGAGACCGTCTGTCTCATACCGTCTGTCGCAGACCGTCTGTCTCAGACCGCGTGTCTCAGACCGCCTGCCTCAGACCGCCTGTCTCAGACCGCCTGTCTCAGACAGTCTGTCTCAGACCGTCTGTCTCAGACCGTCTGTCTCGGACCGTCTGTCTCGGACCGTCGGTCTCGGGCCGTCTGTCTCAGTCCGTCTGTCTCCGTCCGTCTGTCTCGGACCACCTGTCTCAGACCGTCTGTCTCAAACCGTCAGTCTCAGACCGTCTGCCTCAGGCCGTCTGTCTCAGTCCGCCTGTCTCAGACCGTCTGTCTCGATCCGTCTGTCTCATACCGTCTGTCTCAGACCGTCTGTCTCAGACCGTCTGTCTCAAACCGTCTGTCTGAGACCGTCTGTCTCAGACCCTCTGTCTCGATCCGTCTGTCTCATACCGTCTGTCTCAGACCGTCTGTCTCAGACCGTCTGTCTCAGACCGCCTGTCTCAGACCGCCTGTCTCAGACCGCCTGTCTCAGACAGCCTGTCTCAGACAGTCTGTCTCAGACCGTCTGTCTCAGACCCTCTGTCTCGATCCGTCTGTCTCATACCGTCTGTCTCAGACCACCTGTCTCAGACCGCCTGTCTCAGACAGTCTGTCTCAGACCGTCTGGCTCGGACCGTCTGTCTCAGACCGTCGGTCTCGGGCCGTCTGTCTCAGTCCGTCTGTCTCCGTTCGTCTGTCTCAGACCGACTGTCTCAGACCGTCTGTCTCAAACCGTCTGTCTCAGACCGTCTGTCTCAGGCCGTCTGTCTCAGACTGTCTGTCTCAGACCGTCTGTCTGAGACCGTCTGTCTCAGACCCTCTGTTTCGATCCGTCTGTCTTATACCGTCTGTCTCAGACCGCCTGTCTCAGACCGCCTGTCTCAGACCGTCTGTCTCAGACCGTCTGTCTCGGGCCGTCTGTCTCAGTGCGTCTGTCTCAGACCGTCTGTCTCGGACCGTCTGTCTCAGACCCTCTGTCTCGATCCGTCTGTCTCATACCGTCTGTCTCAGACCGCCTGTCTCAGACAGTGTGTCTCAGACCGTCTGTCTCGGAGCGTCTGTCTCAGACCGTCGGTCTCGGGCCGTCTGTCTCAGTCCGTCTGTCTCCGTCCGTCTGTCTCGGACCTCCTGTCTCAGACCGTCCGTCTCAAACCGTCTGTCTCAGTCCGTCTTCTCGGACCACCTGTCTCATACCGCCTGTCTGAGACCGTCTGTCTCATACCGTCTGTCTCAGACCGTCTGTCTCAGACCGTCTGTCTCGGACCGTCTGTCTCAGACCGTCGGTCTCGGGCCGTCTGTCTCAGTCCGTCTGTCTCCGTCCGTCTGTCTCGGACCTCCTGTCTCAGACCGTCCGTCTCAAACCGTCTGTCTCAGTCCGTCTGTCTCGGACCACCTGTCTCATACCGCCTGTCTGAGACCGTCTGTCTCATACCGTCTGTCGCAGACCGTCTGTCTCAGACCGCGTGTCTCAGACCGCCTGCCTCAGACCGCCTGTCTCAGACCGTCTGTCTCAAACCGTCTGTCTCAGACCGTCTGTCTCAGGCCGTCTGTCTCAGTCCGTCTGTCTCAGTCCGTCTGTCTCAGACCCTCTGTCTCGATCCGTCTGTCTCATACCGTCTGTCTCAGACCGCCTGTCTCAGACAGTGTGTCTCAGACCGTCTGTCTCGGACCGTCTGTCTCAGACCGTCGGTCTCGGGCCGTCTGTCTCAGTCCGTCTGTCTCCGTCCGTCTGTCTCGGACCTCCTGTCTCAGACCGTCCGTCTCAAACCGTCTGTCTCAGTCCGTCTTCTCGGACCACCTGTCTCATACCGCCTGTCTGAGACCGTCTGTCTCATACCGTCTGTCTCAGACCGTCTGTCTCAGACCGTCTGTCTCAGACCGTCTGTCTCGGACCGTCTGTCTCAGACCGTCGGTCTCGGGCCGTCTGTCTCAGTCCGTCTGTCTCCGTCCGTCTGTCTCGGACCTCCTGTCTCAGACCGTCCGTCTCAAACCGTCTGTCTCAGTCCGTCTGTCTCGGACCACCTGTCTCATACCGCCTGTCTGAGACCGTCTGTCTCATACCGTCTGTCGCAGACCGTCTGTCTCAGACCGCGTGTCTCAGACCGCCTGCCTCAGACCGCCTGTCTCAGACCGCCTGTCTCAGACAGTCTGTCTCAGACCGTCTGTCTCAGACCGTCTGTCTCGGACCGTCTGTCTCGGACCGTCGGTCTCGGGCCGTCTGTCTCAGTCCGTCTGTCTCCGTCCGTCTGTCTCGGACCACCTGTCTCAGACCGTCTGTCTCAAACCGTCAGTCTCAGACCGTCTGCCTCAGGCCGTCTGTCTCAGTCCGCCTGTCTCAGACCGTCTGTCTCGATCCGTCTGTCTCATACCGTCTGTCTCAGACCGTCTGTCTCAGACCGTCTGTCTCAAACCGTCTGTCTGAGACCGTCTGTCTCAGACCCTCTGTCTCGATCCGTCTGTCTCATACCGTCTGTCTCAGACCGTCTGTCTCAGATCGTCTGTCTCAGACCGCCTGTCTCAGACCGCCTGTCTCAGACCGCCTGTCTCAGACAGCCTGTCTCAGACAGTCTGTCTCAGACCGTCTGTCTCAGACCCTCTGTCTCGATCCGTCTGTCTCATACCGTCTGTCTCAGACCACCTGTCTCAGACCGCCTGTCTCAGACAGTCTGTCTCAGACCGTCTGGCTCGGACCGTCTGTCTCAGACCGTCGGTCTCGGGCCGTCTGTCTCAGTCCGTCTGTCTCCGTTCGTCTGTCTCAGACCGACTGTCTCAGACCGTCTGTCTCAAACCGTCTGTCTCAGACCGTCTGTCTCAGGCCGTCTGTCTCAGACTGTCTGTCTCAGACCGTCTGTCTGAGACCGTCTGTCTCAGACCCTCTGCTTCGATCCGTCTGTCTTATACCGTCTGTCTCAGACCGCCTGTCTCAGACCGCCTGTCTCAGACCGTCTGTCTCAGACCGTCTGTCTCGGGCCGTCTGTCTCAGTGCGTCTGTCTCAGACCGTCTGTCTCAGACCGTCTGTCGCAGTCCGTCTGTCTCAGACCGCCTGTCTCAGACCGTCTGTCTCAGTCCGTCTTCTCGGACCACCTGTCTCATACCGCCTGTCTCAGACCGTCTGTCTCAGACCGTCTGTCTGAGACCGTCTGTCTCAGACCCTCTGTCTCGATCCGTGTGTCTCATACCGTCTGTCGCATACCGTCTGTCTCAGACCGTCTGTCTCAGACCGTCTGTCTCAGACCGCCTGTCTCAGACCGCCTGTCTCAGACCGTCTGTCTCAGACCCTCTGTCTCGATCCGTCTGTCTCATACAGTCTGTCTGAGACCGTCTGTCTGAGACCGTCTGTCTCAGACCATCAGTCTCAGACCGCGTGTCTCAGACCGCGTGCCTCAGACAGACGGTCTCAGACCGCCTGTCTCAGACCGCCTGTCTCAGACCGCCTGTCTCAGACCGTCTGTCTCAGACCGTCTGTCTCAAACCGTCTGTCTCAGACCGTCTGTCTCAGGCCGTCTGTCTCAGTCCGTCTGTCTCAGACCCTCTGTCCCGATCCGTCTGTCTCATACCGTCTGTCTGAGACCGTCTGTCTCAGAACATCAGTCTCAGACCGCGTGTCTCAGACCGCCTGCCTCAGACCGCCTGTCTCAGACCGTCTGTCTCAGACCCTCTGTCTCGATCCGTGTGTCTCATACCGTCTGTCGCATACCGTCTGTCTCAGACCGTCTGTCTCAGACCGCCTGTCTCAGACCGCCTGTCTCTGACCGTCTGTCTCAGACCCTCTGTCTCGATCCGTCTGTCTCATACCGTCTGTCTCAGACCGTCTGTCTGAGACCGTCTGTCTGAGACCGTCTGTCTCAGACCATCAGTCTCAGACCGCGTGTCTCAGACCGCCTGCATCAGACCGCATGTCTCAGACCGCCTGTCTTAGACAGTCTGTCTCAGACCGTCTGTCTCGGACCGTCTGTCTCAGACCGTCGGTCTCGGGCCGTCTGTCTCGTACCACCTGTCTCAGACCGCCTGTCTCAGACCGCCTGTCTCAGACCGTCTGTCTCAGACCGTCTGTCTCAGTCCGTCTGTCTTAGTCCGTCTGTCTCAGACCGACTGTCTCAGGCCGTCTGTCTCAGACTGTCTGTCTCAGACCGTCTGTCTGAGACCGTCTGTCTCAGACCCTCTGTTTCGATCCGTCTGTCTTATACCGTCTGTCTCAGACCGCCTGTCTCAGACCGCCTGTCTCAGACCGTCTGTCTCAGACCGTCTGTCTCGGGCCGTCTGTCTCAGTGCGTCTGTCTCAGACCGTCTGTCTCAGACCGTCTGTCGCAGTCCGTCTGTCTCAGACCGCCTGTCTCAGACCGTCTGTCTCAGACCGTCTGTCTCGATCCGCCTGTCTCATACCGTCTGTCTCAGACCGTCTGTCTCTGACCGTCTGTCTCAGGCCGTCTGTCTCAGACCGTCTGTCTCGGGTCGTCTATCTCACTCCGTCTGTCTCAGACCCTCTGTCTCGATCCGTCTGTCTCAGACCGTTTGTCTCAGACCGGCTGTCTCAGACCGGCTGTCTCAGACCGGCTGTCTCGGGCCGCCTGTCTCAGTTCGTCTGTCTCAGTCCGTCTGTCCCAGTCCGTCTGTCTCAGTCCGTCTGTCTCAGTCCGTCTGTCTCCGTTCGTCTGTCTCAGAGCGACTGTCTCAGACCGTCTGTCTCAAACCGTCTGTCTCAGACCGTCTGTCTCAGACCGTCTGTCTGAGAACGTCTGTCTCAGACCCTCTGTCTCGATCCGTGTGTCTCATACCGTCTGTCGCATACCGTCTGTCTCAGACCGTCTGTCTCAGACCGTCTGTCTCAGACCGCCTGTCTCAGACCGCCTGTCTCAGACCGTCTGTCTCAGACCCTCTGTCTCGATCCGTCTGTCTCATACAGTCTGTCTGAGACCGTCTGTCTGAGACCGTCTGTCTCAGACCATCAGTCTCAGACCGCGTGTCTCAGACCGCGTGCCTCAGACCGCCGGTCTCAGACCGCCTGTCTCAGACCGCCTGTCTCAGACCGCCTGTCTCAGGCCGTCTGTCTCAGACCGTCTGTCTCAGGCCGTCTGTCTCAGTCCGTCTGTCTCAGACCCTCTGTCCCGATCCGTCTGTCTCATACCGTCTGTCTGAGACCGTCTGTCTCAGAACATCAGTCTCAGACCGCGTGTCTCAGACCGCCTGCCTCAGACCGCCTGCCTCAGACCGTCTGTCTCAGACCCTCTGTCTCGATCCGTGTGTCTCATACCGTCTGTCGCATACCGTCTGTCTCAGTCCGTCTGTCTCAGACCGCCTGTCTCAGACCGCCTGTCTCAGACCGTCTGTCTCAGACCCTCTGTCTCGATCCGTCTGTCTCATACCGTCTGTCTCAGACCGTCTGTCTGAGACCGTCTGTCTGAGACCGTCTGTCTCAGACCATCAGTCTCAGACCGCGTGTCTCAGACCGCCTGCATCAGACCGCATGTCTCAGACCGCCTGTCTTAGACAGTCTGTCTCAGACCGTCTGTCTCGGACCGTCTGTCTCAGACCGTCGGTCTCGGGCCGTCTGTCTCGGACCACCTGTCTCAGACCGCCTGTCTCAGACCGCCTGTCTCAGACCGTCTGTCTCAGACCGTCTGTCTCAGTCCGTCTGTCTTAGTCCGTCTGTCTCAGACCGACTGTCTCAGACAGTCTGTCTCAAACCGTCTGTCTCAGACCGTCTGTCTCAGACCGTCTGTCTCAGACCGTCTGTCTCAGGCCGTCTGTCTCAGTCCGTCTGTCTCAGACCCTCTGTCCCGATCCGTCTGTCTCATACCGTCTGTCTGAGACCGTCTGTCTCAGAACATCAGTCTCAGACCGCGTGTCTCAGACCGCCTGCCTCAGACCGCCTGTCTCAGACCGTCTGTCTCAGACCCTCTGTCTCGATCCGTCTGTCTCATACCGTCTGTCTCAGACCGTCTGTCTGAGACCGTCTGTCTCAGACCGTCTGTCGCAGACCGTCTGTCTAGGACCGTCTGTCTCAGACCGTCGGCCTCGGGCGGTCTGTCTCGGACCACCTGTCTCAGACCGCGTGTCTCAGACCGCCGGTCTCAGACCGCCTGTCTCAGACCGCCTGTCTCAGGCCGTCGGCCTCGAGCCATCTGTATCAGTCCGTCTGTCTCCGTCCTTCTGTCTCAGACCGTCTGTCTCAAACCGCCTGTCTCCGACCGCCTGTCTTTGACTGTCTGTCTCAGAGCGCCTGTCTCAGACCGTCTGGCACAGACCGTCTGTCTCAGACCGTCTGTCTCAGACCGTCTGTCTCAGACCGTCTGTCTCAGACAGTCTGTCTCGAACCGTCTGTCTCAGACAGTCTGTCTCATACGGTCTGTATCAAACCGTCTGTCACAGCCCGTCTGTCTCAGACCGTCTGTCTCATACATTCTGTCTCAGACCGCGTGTCTCAGACCGCCTGCCTCAGACAGCCTGTCTCAGACCGCCTGTCTCAGACAGTCTGTCTCAGACCGTCTGTCTCGGACCGTCTGTCTCAGACCGTCGGTCTCGGGCCGTCTGTCTCAGTCCGTCTGTCTCAGACCGCCTGTCTCAGACCGCCTGGCTCGGACCGTCTGTCTCAAACCGTCTGTGTCAGACCGTCTGTCTCAGGCCGTCTGTCTCAGTCCGTCTGTCTCAGACCGCCTGCCTCAGACCGCCTGTCTCAGACCGCCTGTCTCAGACAGTCTGTCTCAGACCGTCTGTCTCGGACCGTCTGTCTCAGACCGTCGGTCTCGGGCCGTCTGTCTCAGTCCGTCTGTCTCCGTCCGTCTGTCTCGGACCACCTGTCTCAGACCGTCTGTCTCAAACCGTCAGTCTCAGACCGTCTGTCTCAGGCCGTCTGTCTCAGTCCGCCTGTCTCAGACCGTCTGTCTCGATCCGTCTGTCTCATACCGTCTGTCTCAGACCGTCTGTCTCAGACCGTCTGTCTCAAACCGTCTGTCTGAGACCGTCTGTCTCAGACCCTCTGTCTCGATCCGTCTGTCTCATACCGTCTGTCTCAGACCGTCTGTCTCAGACCGTCTGTCTCAGACCGTCTGTCTCAGACCGTCTGTCTCAGACCACCTGTCTGAGACCGCCTGTCTCAGACCGCCTGTCTCAGACCGCCTGTCACAGACAGTCTGTCTCAGACCGTGTGGCTCGGACCGTCTGTCTCAGACCGTCGGTCTCGGGCCGTCTGTCTCAGTCCGTCTGTCTCCGTTCGTCTGTCTCAGACCGACTGTCTCAGACCGTCTGTCTCAAACCGTCTGTCTCAGACCGTCTGTCTCAGGCCGTCTGTCTCAGTCCGTCTGTCTCAGACCCTCTGTCTCGATCCGTCTGTCTCATACCGTCTGTCTCAGACCGCCTGTCTCAGACAGTCTGTCTCATACCGTCTGTCTCAGACCGTCTGTCTCGGACCGTCTGTCTCGGACCGTCGGTCTCTGGCCGTCTGTCTCAGTCCGTCTGTCTCCGTCCGTCTGTCTCGGACCACCTGTCTCAGACCGTCTGTCTCAAACCGTCAGTCTCAGACCGTCTGCCTCAGGCCGTCTGTCTCAGTCCGCCTGTCTCAGACCGTCTGTCTCGATCCGTCTGTCTCATACCGTCTGTCTCAGACCGTCTGTCTCAAACCGTCTGTCTGAGACCGTCTGTCTCAGACCCTCTGTCTCGATCCGTCTGTCTCATACCGTCTGTCTCAGACCGTCTGTCTCGGACCACCTGTCTCAGACCGCCTGTCTCAGACCGTCTGTCTCAGACCGTCTGTCTCGATCCGCCTGTCTCATACCGTCTGTCTCAGACCGTCTGTCTCTGACCGTCTGTCTCAGGCCGTCTGTCTCAGACCGTCTGTCTCGGGTCGCCTATCTCACTCCGTCTGTCTGAGACCCTCTGTCTCGATCCGTCTGTCTCAGACCGTTTGTCTCAGACCGGCTGTCTCAGACCGGCTGTCTCGGGCCGTCTGTCTCAGTTCGTCTGTCTCAGTCCGTCTGTCCCAGTCCGTCTGTCTCAGTCCGTCTGTCTCAGTCCGTCTGTCTCCGTTCGTCTGTCTCAGACCGACTGTCTCAGACCGTCTGTCTCAAACCGTCTGTCTCAGACCCTCTGTCTCGATCCGTGTGTCTCATACCGTCTGTCGCATACCGTCTGTCTCAGACCGTCTGTCTCAGACCGCCTGTCTCAGACCGCCTGTCTCAGACCGTCTGTCTCAGACCCTCTGTCTCGATCCGTCTGTCTCATACCGTCTGTCTCAGACCGTCTGTCTGAGACCGTCTGTCTGAGACCGTCTGTCTCAGACCATCAGTCTCAGACCGCGTGTCTCAGACCGCCTGCATCAGACCGCATGTCTCAGACCGCCTGTCTTAGACAGTCTGTCTCAGACCGTCTGTCTCGGACCGTCTGTCTCAGACCGTCGGTCTCGGGCCGTCTGTCTCGGACCACCTGTCTCAGACCGCGTGCCTCAGACCGCCGGTCTCAGACCGCGTGTCTCAGACCGCCTGTCTCAGACCGTCTGTCTCAGACCGTCTGTCTCAGACCGTCTGTCGCAGACCGTCTGTCTCGGGCCGTCTGTCTCAGTCCGTCTGTCTCAGACCGTCTGTCTCAGACCGTCTGTCTCGGGCCGTCTGTCTCAGACCGTCTGTCTCGGGCCGTCTGTCTCGGGCCGTCTGTCTCAGTCCGTCTGTCTTAGTCCGTCTGTCTCAGACCGACTGTCTCAGACCGTCTGTCTCAAACCGTCTGTCTCAGACCGTCTGTCTCAGGCCGTCTGTCTCAGTCCGTCTGTCTCAGACCCTCTGTCCCGATCCGTCTGTCTCATACCGTCTGTCTGAGACCGTCTGTCTCAGAACATCAGTCTCAGACCGCGTGTCTCAGACCGCCTGCCTCAGACCGCCTGTCTCAGACCGTCTGTCTCAGACCCTCTGTCTCGATCCGTCTGTCTCATACCGTCTGTCTCAGACCGTCTGTCTGAGACCGTCTGTCTCAGACCGTCTGTCGCAGACCGTCTGTCTCGGACCGTCTGTCTCAGACCGTCGGGCTCGGGCGGTCTGTCTCGGACCACCTGTCTCAGACCGCGTGTCTCAGACCGCCGGTCTCAGACCGCCTGTCTCAGACCGCCTGTCTCAGACCGTCTGTCTCAGACCGTCTGTCTCAGACCGTCTGTCGCAGACCGCCTGTCTCGGACCGTCTGTCTCAGACCGTCGGCCTCGAGCCATCTGTATCAGTCCGTCTGTCTCCGTCCTTCTGTCTCAGACCGTCTGTCTCAAACCGCCTGTCTCCGACCGCCTGTCTTAGACTGTCTGTCTCAGAGCGCCTGTCTCAGACCGTCTGTCTCAGACCGTCTGTCTCAGACCGTCTGTCTCAGACCGTCTGGCACAGACCGTCTGTCTCAGACCGTCTGTCTCAGACCGTCTGTCTCAGACCGTCTGTCTCAGACAGTCTGTCTCGAACCGTCTGTCTCAGACAGTCTGTCTCATACGGTCTGTATCAAACCGTCTGTCACAGCCCGTCTGTCTCAGACCGCCTGTCTCAGACCGCCTGTCTCAGACCGTCTGTCTCAGACCGTCTGTCTCAAACCGTCTGTCTCAGACCGTCTGTCTCAGGCCGTCTGTCTCAGTCCGTCTGTCTCAGACCCTCTGTCCCGATCCGTCTGTCTCATACCGTCTGTCTGAGACCGTCTGTCTCAGAACATCAGTCTCAGACCGCGTGTCTCAGACCGCCTGCCTCAGACCGCCTGTCTCAGACCGTCTGTCTCAGACCCTCTGTCTCGATCCGTGTGTCTCATACCGTCTGTCGCATACCGTCTGTCTCAGACCGTCTGTCTCAGACCGCCTGTCTCAGACCGCCTGTCTCAGACCGTCTGTCTCAGACCCTCTGTCTCGATCCGTCTGTCTCATACCGTCTGTCTCAGACCGTCTGTCTGAGACCGTCTGTCTGAGACCGTCTGTCTCAGACCATCAGTCTCAGACCGCGTGTCTCAGACCGCCTGCATCAGACCACATGTCTCAGACCGCCTGTCTTAGACAGTCTGTCTCAGACCGTCTGTCTCGGACCGTCTGTCTCAGACCGTCGGTCTCGGGCCGTCTGTCTCGGACCACCTGTCTCAGACCGCGTGCCTCAGACCGCCGGTCTCAGACCGCCTGTCTCAGAACGCCTGTCTCAGACCGTCTGTCTCACACCGTCTGTCTCAGACCGTCTGTCGCAGACCGTCTGTCTCGGGCCGTCTGTCTCAGTCCGTCTGTCTCAGACCGTCTGTCTCAGACCGTCTGTCGCAGACCGTCTGTCTCGGGCCGTCTGTCTCAGTCCGTCTGTCTCAGACCGTCTGTCTCAGACCGTCTGTCTCCGGCCGTCTGTCTCAGACCGTCGGCCTCGGGCGGTCTGTCTCGGACCACCTGTCTCAGACCGCGTGTCTCAGACCGCCGGTCTCAGACCGCCTGTCTCAGACCGCCTGTCTCAGACCGTCGGCCTCGAGCCATCTGTATCAGTCCGTCTGTCTCCGTCCTTCTGTCTCAGACCGTCTGTCTCAAACCGCCTGTCTCCGACCGCCTGTCTTAGACTGTCTGTCTCAGAGCGCCTGTCTCAGACCGTCTGTCTCAGACCGTCTGTCTCAGACCGTCTGTCTCAGACCGTCTGTCTCAGACCGTCTGGCACAGACCGTCTGTCTCAGACCGTCTGTCTCAGACCGTCTGTCTCAGACCGTCTGTCTCAGACAGTCTGTCTCGAACCGTCTGTCTCAGACAGTCTGTCTCATACGGTCTGTATCAAACCGTCTGTCACAGCCCGTCTGTCTCAGACCGTCTTTCTCATACCGTCTGTCTCAGACCGCGTGTCTCAGACCGCCTGCCTCAGACCGCCTGTCTCAGACCGCCTGTCTCAGACAGTCTGTCTCAGACCGTCTGTCTCGGACCGTCTGTCTCAGACCGTCGGTCTCGGGCCGTCTGTCTCAGTCCGTCTGTCTCAGACCGCCTGTCTCAGACCGCCTGGCTCGGACCGTCTGTCTCAAACCGTCTGTCTCAGACCGTCTGTCTCAGGCCGTCTGTCTCAGTCCGTCTGTCTCAGACCCTCTGTCTCGATCCGTCTGTCTCATACCGTCTGTCTCTGACCGCCTGTCTCAGACAGTCTGTCTCAGACCGTCTGTCTCGGACCGTCTGTCTCAGACCGTCGGTCTCGGGCCGTCTGTCTCAGTCCGTCTGTCTCCGTCCGTCTGTCTCGGACCTCCTGTCTCAGACCGTCCGTCTCAAACCGTCTGTCTCAGTCCGTCTTCTCGGACCACCTGTCTCATACCGCCTGTCTGAGACCGTCTGTCTCATACCGTCTGTCTCAGACCGTCTGTCTCAGACCGTCTGTCTCAGACCGTCTGTCTCAGACCGTCTGTCTCAGACCGTCTGTCTCAGACCGTCTGTCTCAGACAGTCTGTCTCGAACCGTCTGTCTCATACCGTCTGTCTCATACGGTCTGTATCAAACCGTCTGTCACAGCCCGTCTGTCTCAGACCGTCTGTCTCAGACCGTCTGTCTCATACCGTCTGTCTCAGACCGTCTGTCTCAGACCGCGTGTCTCAGACCGCCTGCCTCAGACCGCCTGTCTCAGACCGCCTGTCTCAGACAGTCTGTCTCAGACCGTCTGTCTCAGACCGTCTGTCTCGGACCGTCTGTCTCGGACCGTCGGTCTCGGGCCGTCTGTCTCAGTCCGTCTGTCTCCGTCCGTCTGTCTCGGACCACCTGTCTCAGACCGTCTGTCTCAAACCGTCAGTCTCAGACCGTCTGCCTCAGGCCGTCTGTCTCAGTCCGCCTGTCTCAGACCGTCTGTCTCGATCCGTCTGTCTCATACCGTCTGTCTCAGACCGTCTGTCTCAGACCGTCTGTCTCAAACCGTCTGTCTGAGACCGTCTGTCTCAGACCCTCTGTCTCGATCCGTCTGTCTCATACCGTCTGTCTCAGACCGTCTGTCTCAGTCCGTCTGTCTCAGACCGCCTGTCTCAGACCGCCTGTCTCAGACCGCCTGTCTCAGACAGCCTGTCTCAGACAGTCTGTCTCAGACCGTCTGTCTCAGACCCTCTGTCTCGATTCGTCTGTCTCATACCGTCTGTCTCAGACCACCTGTCTCAGACCGCCTGTCTCAGACAGTCTGTCTCAGACCGTCTGGCTCGGACCGTCTGTCTCAGACCGTCGGTCTCGGGCCGTCTGTCTCAGTCCGTCTGTCTCCGTTCGTCTGTCTCAGACCGACTGTCTCAGACCGTCTGTCTCAAACCGTCTGTCTCAGACCGTCTGTCTCAGGCCGTCTGTCTCAGACCGTCTGTCTCAGACCGTCTGTCTGAGACCGTCTGTCTCAGACCCTCTGTTTCGATCCGTCTGTCTCATACCGTCTGTCTCAGACCGCCTGTCTCAGACCGCCTGTCTCAGACCGTCTGTCTCAGACCGTCTGTCTCGGGCCGTCTGTCTCAGTGCGTCTGTCTCAGACCGTCTGTCTCAGACCGTCTGTCGCAGTCCGTCTGTCTCAGACCGCCTGTCTCAGACCGTCTGTCTCAGACCGTCTGTCTCGATCCGCCTGTCTCATACCGTCTGTCTCAGACCGTCTGCCTCTGACCGTCTGTCTCAGGCCGTCTGTCTCAGACCGTCTGTCTCGGGTCGTCTATCTCACTCCGTCTGTCTCAGACCCTCTGTCTCGATCCGTCTGTCTCAGACCGTTTGTCTCAGACCGGCTGTCTCAGACCGGCTGTCTCGGGCCGCCTGTCTCAGTTCGTCTGTCTCAGTCCGTCTGTCCCAGTCCGTCTGTCTCAGTCCGTCTGTCTCAGTCCGTCTGTCTCCGTTCGTCTGTCTCAGACCGACTGTCTCAGACCGTCTGTCTCAAACCGTCTGTCTCAGACCGTCTGTCTCAGACCGTCTGTCTGAGACCGTCTGTCTCAGACCCTCTGTCTCGATCCGTGTGTCTCAGACCGCCTGCCTCAGACCGCCTGTCTCAGACCGCCGGTCTTAGACTGTCTGTCTCAGAGCGCCTGTCTCAGACCGTCTGTCTCGGGCCGTCTGTCTCAGTCCGTCTGTCTCAGACCGTCTGTCTCAGACCGTCTGTCTCGGGCCGTCTGTCTCAGTCCGTCTGTCTCAGACCGTCTGTCTCAGACCGTCTGTCTCAGACCGTCTGTCTCGGGCCGTCTGTCTCAGTCCGTCTGTCTCAGACCGTCTGTCTCAGACCGTCTGTCTCAGGCCGTCTGTCTCAGACCGTCTGTCTCGTACCGTCTGTCTCAGACCGTCGGCCTCGGGCCGTCTGTCTCGGACCACCTGTCTCAGACCGCGTGTCTCAGACCGCCGGTCTCAGACCGCCTGTCTCAGACCGCCTGTCTCAGACCGTCTGTCTCAGACCGTCTGTCTCAGACCGTCTGTCGCAGACCGCCTGTCTCGGACCGTCTGTCTCAGACCGTCGGCCTCGAGCCATCTGTATCAGTCCGTCTGTCTCCGTCCTTCTGTCTGAGACCGTCTGTCTCAGACCGCCTGTCTCCGACCGCCTGTCTTAGACTGTCTGTCTCAGAGCGCCTGTCTCAGACCGTCTGTCTCAGACCGTCTGTCTCAGACCGTCTGTCTCAGACCGTCTGTCTCAGACCGTCTGTCTCAGACCGTCTGTCTCAGACCGTCTGTCTCAGACCGTCAGTCTCAGACCGTCTGTCTCAGACCGTCTGTCTCATACCGTCTGTCTCAGACCGTCGGTCTCGGGCCGTCTGTCTCAGTCCGTCTGTCTCCGTTCGTCTGTCTCAGACCGACTGTCTCAGACCGTCTGTCTCAAACCGTCTGTCTCAGACCGTCTGTCTCAGGCCGTCTGTCTCAGTCCGTCTGTCTCAGACCCTCTGTCTCGATCCGTCTGTCTCATACCGTCTGTCTCAGACCGCCTGTCTCAGACAGTCTGTCTCAGACCGTCTGTCTCGGACCGTCTGACTCAGACACTCTGTCTCGATCCGTCTGTCTCAGTCCGTCTGTCTCCGTCCGTCTGTCTCGGACCTCCTGTCTCAGACCGTCCGTCTCAAACCGTCTGTCTCAGTCCGTCTGTCTCGGACCACATGTCTCAGACCGTCTGTCTCAGACCGTCTGTCTCAGACCGTCTGTCTCAGACCGTGTCTCAGACCGTCTGTCTCAGTCCGTCTGTCTCAGACACTCTGTCTCGATCCGTCTGTCTCAGTCCGTCTGTCTCAGACCGTCTGTCTCAGACCGTCTGTCGCAGTCCGTCTGTCTCAGACCGTCTGTCTCAGACCATCTGTCTCAGACCGTCTGTCTCAGACCGTCTGTCTCAGGCCGTCTGTCTCAGTCCGTCTGTCTCCGTTCGTCTGTCTCAGACCGACTGTCTCAGACCGTCTGTCTCAAACCGTCTGTCTCAGACCGTCTGTCTCAGGCCGTCTATCTCAGTCCGTCTGTCTCAGACCCTCTGTCTCGATCCGTCTGTCTCAGACCGTCTGTCTCAGACCGTCTGCCGCAGTCCGTCTGTCTCAGACCGTCTGTCTCGGACCACCTGTCTCAGACCGCCTGTCTCAGACCGTCTGTCTCAGACCGTCTGTCCCGATCCGCCTGTCTCATACCGTCTGTCTCAGACCGTCTGTCTCTGACCGTCTGTCTCAGGCCGTCTGTCTCAGACCGTCTGTCTCGGGCCGTCTATCTCACTCCGTCTGTCTCAGACCCTCTGTCTCGATCCGTCAGTCTCAGACCGTTTGTCTCAGACCGGCTGTCTCAGACCGTCTGTCTCAGACCGTCTGTCTCAGGCCGTCTGTCTCAGACCGTCTGTCTCGGGCCGTCTGTCTCAGTCCGTCTGTCTCGATCCGTCTGTCTCATACCGTCTGTCTGAGACCGTCTGTCTCAGAACATCAGTCTCAGACCGCGTGTCTCAGACCGCCTGCCTCAGACCGCCTGTCTCAGACCGCCTGTCTCAGACAGTCTGTCTCAGACCGTCTGTCTCAGACCGTCTGTCTCAGACCGTCTGTCTCGGGCCGTCTGTCTCAGTCCATCTGTCTCAGACCGTCTGTCTCAGGCCGTCTGTCTCAGGCCGTCTGTCTCAGACCGTCTGTCTCAGGCCGTCTGTCTCCGACCGTCTGTCTCAGGCCGTCTGTCTCAGACCGTCTGTCTCAGACCGCGTGTCTCAGACCGCCTGCCTCAGACCGCCTGTCTCAGACCGCCTGTCTCAGACAGTCTGTCTCAGACCGTCTGTCTCGGACCGTCTGTCTCGGACCGTCTGTCTCAGGCCGTCGGTCTCGTGCCGTCTGTCTCAGTCCGTCTGTCTCCGTCCGTCTGTCTCGGACCACCTGTCTCAGACCGTCTGTCTCCAACCGTCAGTCTCAGACCGTCTGTCTCGGACCACCTGTCTCAGACCGTCTGTCTCAAACCGTCAGTCTCAGACCGTCTGTCTCAGGCCGTCTGTCTCAGTCCGCCTGTCTCAGACCGTCTGTCTCGATCCGTCTGTCTCATACCGTCTGTCTCAGACCGTCTGTCTCAGGCCGTCTGTCTCCGACCGTCTGTCTCAGGCCGTCTGTCTCAGACCGTCTGTCTCAGACCGCGTGTCTCAGACCGCCTGCCTCAGACAGTCTGTCTCAGACCGTCTGTCTCGGACCGTCTGTCTCGGACCGTCTGTCTCGGACCGTCTGTCTCAGACCGTCGGTCTCGGGCCGTCTGTCTCAGTCCGTCTGTCTCCGTCCGTCTGTCTCGGACCACCTGTCTCAGACCGTCTGTCTCAAACCGTCAGTCTCAGACCGTCTGTCTCAGGCCGTCTGTCTCAGTCCGCCTGTCTCAGACCGTCTGTCTCGATCCGTCTGTCTCATACCGTCTGTCTCAGACCGTCTGTCTCAAACCGTCTGTCTGAGACCGTCTGTCTCAGACCCTCTGTCTCGATCCGTGTGTCTCATACCGTCTGTCGCATACCGTCTGTCTCAGACCGTCTGTCTCAGACCGCCTGTCTCAGACCGCCTGTCTCAGACCGTCTGTCTCAGACCCTCTGCCTCGATCCGTCTGTCTCATACCGTCTGTCTCAGACCGTCTGTCTCAGACCATCAGTCTCAGACCGCGTGTCTCAGACCGCCTGCATCAGACCGCATGTCTCAGACCGCCTGTCTTAGACAGTCTGTCTCAGAACGTCTGTCTCAGACCGTCTGTCTCAGACCGCCTGTCTCAGACCGCCTGTCTCAGACCGCCTGTCACAGACAGTCTGTCTCAGACCGTCTGGGTCGGACCGTCTGTCTCAGACCGTCGGTCTCGGGCCGTCTGTCTCAGTCCGTCTGTCTCCGTTCGTCTGTCTCAGACCGACTGTCTCAGACCGTCTGTCTCAGACCGCCTGTCTCCAACCGTCAGTCTCAGACCGTCTGTCTCGGACCACCTGTCTCAGACCGTCTGTCTCAAACCGTCAGTCTCAGACCGCCTGTCTCAGGCCGTCTGTCTCAGTCCGCCTGTCTCAGACCGTCTGTCTCGATCCGTCTGTCTCATACCGTCTGTCTCAGACCGTCTGTCTCAGGCCGTCTGTCTCAGACCGTCTGTCTCAGACCGCGTGTCTCAGACCGCCTGCCTCAGACAGTCTGTCTCAGACCGTCTGTCTCGGACCGTCTGTCTCGGACCGTCTGTCTCGGACCGTCTGTCTCAGACCGTCGGTCTCGGGCCGTCTGTCTCAGTCCGTCTGTCTCCGTCCGTCTGTCTCGGACCACCTGTCTCAGACCGTCTGTCTCAAACCGTCAGTCTCAGACCGTCTGTCTCAGGCCGTCTGTCTCAGTCCGCCTGTCTCAGACCGTCTGTCTCGATCCGTCTGTCTCATACCGTCTGTCTCAGACCGTCTGTCTCAAACCGTCTGTCTGAGACCGTCTGTCTCAGACCCTCTGTCTCGATCCGTGTGTCTCATACCGTCTGTCGCATACCGTCTGTCTCAGACCGTCTGTCTCAGACCGCCTGTCTCAGACCGCCTGTCTTAGACCGTCTGTCTCAGACCCTCTGCCTCGATCCGTCTGTCTCATACCGTCTGTCTCAGACCGTCTGTCTGAGACCGTCTGTCTGAGACCGTCTGTCTCAGACCATCAGTCTCAGACCGCGTGTCTCAGACCGCCTGCATCAGACCGCATGTCTCAGACCGCCTGTCTTAGACAGTCTGTCTCAGACCGTCTGTCTCAGACCGTCTGTCTCAGACCGCCTGTCTCAGACCGCCTGTCTCAGACCGCCTGTCTCAGACCGCCTGTCACAGACAGTCTGTCTCAGACCGTCTGGGTCGGACCGTCTGTCTCAGACCGTCGGTCTCGGGCCGTCTGTCTCAGTCCGTCTGTCTCCGTTCGTCTGTCTCAGACCGACTGTCTCAGACCGTCTGTCTCAGACCGCCTGTCTCAGACCGTCTGTCTCAGGCCGTCTGTCTCAGTCCGTCTGTCTCAGACCCTCTGTCTCGATCCGTCTGTCTCATACCGCCTGTCTCAGACCGCCTGTCTCAGACAGTCTGTCTCAGACCGTCTGTCTCGGGCCGTCTGTCTCGGACCACCTGTCTCAGACCGCGTGCCTCAGACCGCCGGTCTCAGAACGCCTGTCTCAGACCGCCTGTCTCAGACCGTCTGTCTCAGACCGTCTGTCTCAGACCGCCTGTCTCAGACCGTCTGTCTCAGACCCTCTGTCTCGATCCGTCTGTCTCATACCGTCTGTCTCAGACCGTCTGTCTCAGACCGTCTGTCTCAGACCGTCTGTCTCAAACCGTCTGTCTGAGACCGTCTGTCTCAGACCCTCTGTCTCGATCCGTCTGTCTCATACCGTCTGTCTCAGACCGTCGGTCTCGGGCCGTCTGTCTCAGTCCGTCTGTCTCCGTTCGTCTGTCTCAGACCGACTGTCTCAGACCGTCTGTCTCAAACCGTCTGTCTCAGACCGTCTGTCTCAGGCCGTCTGTCTCAGTCCGTCTGTCTCAGACCCTCTGTCTCGATCCGTCTGTCTCAGACCGTCTGTCTCAGACCGTCTGTCTCAGACCGTCTGTCGCAGTCCGTCTGTCTCAGACCGTCTGTCTCGGACCACCTGTCTCAGACCGCCTGTCTCAGAACGTCTGTCTCAGACCGTCTGTCCCGATCCGCCTGTCTCATACCGTCTGTCTCAGACCGTCTGTCTCTGACCGTCTGTCTCAGGCCGTCTGTCTCAGACCGTCTGTCTCGGGCCGTCTATCTCACTCCGTCTGTCTCAGACCCTCTGTCTCGATCCGTCAGTCTCAGACCGTTTGTCTCAGACCGGCTGTCTCAGACCGTCTGTCTCAGACCGTCTGTCTCAGGCCGTCTGTCTCAGACCGTCTGTCTCGGGCCGTCTGTCTCAGTCCGTCTGTCTCGATCCGTCTGTCTCATACCGTCTGTCTGAGACCGTCTGTCTCAGAACATCAGTCTCAGACCGCGTGTCTCAGACCGCCTGCCTCAGACCGCCTGTCTCAGACCGCCTGTCTCAGACAGTCTGTCTCAGACCGTCTGTCTCAGACCGTCTGTCTCAGACCGTCTGTCTCGGGCCGTCTGTCTCAGTCCATCTGTCTCAGACCGTCTGTCTCAGGCCGTCTGTCTCAGGCCGTCTGTCTCAGACCGTCTGTCTCAGGCCGTCTGTCTCCGACCGTCTGTCTCAGGCCGTCTGTCTCAGACCGTCTGTCTCAGACCGCGTGTCTCAGACCGCCTGCCTCAGACCGCCTGTCTCAGACCGCCTGTCTCAGACAGTCTGTCTCAGACCGTCTGTCTCGGACCGTCTGTCTCGGACCGTCTGTCTCAGACCGTCGGTCTCGTGCCGTCTGTCTCAGTCCGTCTGTCTTCGTCCGTCTGTCTCGGACCACCTGTCTCAGACCGTCTGTCTCAAACCGTCAGTCTCAGACCGTCTGTCTCGGACCACCTGTCTCAGACCGTCTGTCTCAAACCGTCAGTCTCAGACCGTCTGTCTCAGGCCGTCTGTCTCAGTCCGCCTGTCTCAGACCGTCTGTCTCGATCCGTCTGTCTCATACCGTCTGTCTCAGACCGTCTGTCTCAGGCCGTCTGTCTCCGACCGTCTGTCTCAGGCCGTCTGTCTCAGACCGTCTGTCTCAGACCGCGTGTCTCCGACCGCCTGCCTCAGACAGTCTGTCTCAGACCGTCTGTCCCGGACCGTCTGTCTCGGACCGTCTGTCTCGGACCGTCTGTCTCAGACCGTCGGTCTCGGGCCGTCTGTCTCAGTCCGTCTGTCTCCGTCCGTCTGTCTCGGACCACCTGTCTCAGACCGTCTGTCTCAAACCGTCAGTCTCAGACCGTCTGTCTCAGGCCGTCTGTCTCAGTCCGCCTGTCTCAGACCGTCTGTCTCGATCCGTCTGTCTCATACCGTCTGTCTCAGACCGTCTGTCTCAAACCGTCTGTCCGAGACCGTCTGTCTCAGACCCTCTGTCTCGATCCGTGTGTCTCATACCGTCTGTCGCATACCGTCTGTCTCAGACCGTCTGTCTCAGACCGCCTGTCTCAGACCGCCTGTCTCAGACCGTCTGTCTCAGACCCTCTGCCTCGATCCGTCTGTCTCATACCGTCTGTCTCAGACCGTCTGTCTGAGACCGTCTGTCTGAGACCGTCTGTCTCAGACCATCAGTCTCAGATCGCGTGTCTCAGACCGCCTGCATCAGACCGCATGTCTCAGACCGCCTGTCTTAGACAGTCTGCCTCAGACCGTCTGTCTCGGACCGTCTGTCTCAGACCGTCGGTCTCGGGCCGTCTGTCTCGGACCACCTGTCTCAGACCGCGTGCCTCAGACCGCCGGTCTCAGACCGCCTGTCTCAGACCGCCTGTCTTAGACAGTCTGCCTCAGACCGTCTGTCTCGGACCGTCTGTCGCAGACCGTCTGTCTCGGGCCGTCTGTCTCAGACCGCCTGTCTCAGACCGTCTGTCTCAGACCCTCTGTCTCGATCCGTCTGTCTCATACCGTCTGTCTCAGACCGTCTGTCTCAGACCGTCTGTCTCAGACCGTCTGTCTCAGACCGTCTGTCTCAAACCGTCTGTCTGAGACCGTCTGTCTCAGACCCTCTGTCTCGATCCGTCTGTCTCATACCGTCTGTCTCAGACCGTCTGTCTCAGACCGCCTGTCTCAGACCGTCTGTCTCAGGCCGTCTGTCTCAGTCCGTCTGTCTCAAACCGTCTGTCTGAGACCGTCTGTCTCAGACCCTCTGTCTCGATCCGTCTGTCTCATACCGTCTTTCTCAGACCGTCTGTCTCAGTCCGTCTGTCTCAGACCGCCTGTCTCAGACCGCCTGTCTCAGACCGCCTGTCTCAGACAGCCTGTCTCAGACAGTCTGTCTCAGACCGTCTGTCTCAGACCCTCTGTCTCGATTCGTCTGTCTCATACCGTCTGTCTCAGACCACCTGTCTCAGACCGCCTGTCTCAGACAGTCTGTCTCAGACCGTCTGGCTCGGACCGTCTGTCTCAGACCGTCGGTCTCGGGCCGTCTGTCTCAGTCCGTCTGTCTCCGTTCGTCTGTCTCAGACCGACTGTCTCAGACCGTCTGTCTCAAACCGTCTGTCTCAGACCGTCTGTCTCAGGCCGTCTGTCTCAGACCGTCTGTCTCAGACCGTCTGTCTGAGACCGTCTGTCTCAGACCCTCTGTTTCGATCCGTCTGTCTCATACCGTCTGTCTCAGACCGCCTGTCTCAGACCGCCTGTCTCAGACCGTCTGTCTCAGACCGTCTGTCTCGGGCCGTCTGTCTCAGTGCGTCTGTCTCAGACCGTCTGTCTCAGACCGTCTGTCGCAGTCCGTCTGTCTCAGACCGCCTGTCTCAGACCGTCTGTCTCAGACCGTCTGTCTCGATCCGCCTGTCTCATACCGTCTGTCTCAGACCGTCTGTCTCTGACCGTCTGTCTCAGGCCGTCTGTCTCAGACCGTCTGTCTCGGGTCGTCTATCTCACTCCGTCTGTCTCAGACCCTCTGTCTCGATCCGTCTGTCTCAGTCCGTCTGTCTCAGTCCGTCTGTCTCCGTTCGTCTGTCTCAGACCGACTGTCTCAGACCGTCTGTCTCAAACCGTCTGTCTCAGACCGTCTGTCTCAGACCGTCTGTCTGAGACCGTCTGTCTCAGACCCTCTGTCTCGATCCGTGTGTCTCAGACCGCCTGCCTCAGACCGCCTGTCTCAGACCACCTGTCTTAGACTGTCTGTCTCAGAGCGCCTGTCTCAGACCGTCTGTCTCGGGCCGTCTGTCTCAGTCCGTCTGTCTCAGACCGTCTGTCTCAGACCGTCTGTCTCAGACCGTCTGTCTCGGGCCGTCTGTCTCAGTCCGTCTGTCTCAGACCGTCTGTCTCAGACCGTCTGTCTCAGGCCGTCTGTCTCAGACCGTCTGTCTCGGACCGTCTGTCTCAGACCGTCGGCCTCGGGCCGTCTGTCTCGGACCACCTGTCTCAGACCGCGTGTCTCAGACTGCCTGTCTCAGACCGTCTGTCTCAGACCGTCTGTCGCAGACCGCCTGTCTCGGACCGTCTGTCTCAGACCGTCGGCCTCGAGCCATCTGTATCAGTCCGTCTGTCTCCGTCCTTCTGTCTGAGACCGTCTGTCTCAGACCGCCTGTCTCCGACCGCCTGTCTTAGACTGTCTGTCTCAGAGCGCCTGTCTCAGACCGCCTGCCTCAGACCGCCTGTCTCAGACCGTCTGTCTCAGACCCTCTGTCTCGATCCGTCTGTCTCATACCGTCTGTCTCAGACCGTCTGTCTGAGACCGTCTGTCTCAGACCGTCTGTCGCAGACCGTCTGTCTCGGACCGTCTGTCTCAGACCGTCGGCCTCGGGCGGTCTGTCTCGGACCACCTGTCTCAGACCGCGTGTCTCAGACCGCCGGTCTCAGACCGCCTGTCTCAGACCGCCTGTCTCAGACCGTCTGTCTCAGACCGTCTGTCTCAGACCGTCTGTCGCAGACCGCCTGTCTCGGACCGTCTGTCTCAGACCGTCGGCCTCGAGCCATCTGTATCAGTCCGTCTGTCTCCGTCCTTCTGTCTCAGACCGTCTGCCTCAAACCGCCTGTCTCCGACCGCCTGTCTTAGACTGTCTGTCTCAGAGCGCCTGTCTCAGACCGTCTGTCTCAGACCGTCTGTCTCAGACCGTCTGTCTCAGACCGTCTGGCACAGACCGTCTGTCTCAGACCGTCTGTCTCAGGCCGTCTGTCTCAGACCGTCTGTCTCAGACAGTCTGTCTCGAACCGTCTGTCTCAGACAGTCTGTCTCATACGGTCTGTATCAAACCGTCTGTCACAGCCCGTCTGTCTCAGACCGTCTGTCTCATACCGTCTGTCTCAGACCGCGTGTCTCAGACCGCCTGCCTCAGACCGCCTGTCTCAGACCGCCTGTCTCAAACCGTCAGTCTCAGACCGTCTGTCTCAGGCCGTCTGTCTCAGTCCGCCTGTCTCAGACCGTCTGTCTCGATCCGTCTGTCTCATACCGTCTGTCTCAGACCGTCTGTCTCAGACCGTCTGTCTCAAACCGTCTGTCTGAGACCGTCTGTCTCAGACCCTCTGTCTCGATCCGTCTGTCTCATACCGTCTGTCTCAGACCGTCTGTCTCAGACCGTCTGTCTCAGACCGTCTGTCTCAGACCGTCTGTCTCAGACCACCTGTCTGAGACCGCCTGTCTCAGACCGCCTGTCTCAGACCGCCTGTCACAGACAGTCTGTCTCAGACCGTCTGGCTCGGACCGTCTGTCTCAGACCGTCGGTCTCGGGCCGTCTGTCTCAGTCCGTCTGTCTCCGTTCGTCTGTATCAGACCGACTGTCTCAGACCGTCTGTCTCAAACCGTCTGTCTCAGACCGTCTGTCTCAGGCCGTCTGTCTCAGTCCGTCTGTCTCAGACCCTCTGTCTCGATCCGTCTGTCTCATACCGTCTGTCTCAGACCGCCTGTCTCAGACAGTCTGTCTCATACCGTCTGTCTCAGACCGTCTGTCTCAGACCGTCTGTCTCGGACCGTCTGTCTCGGACCGTCGGTCTCTGGCCGTCTGTCTCAGTCCGTCTGTCTCCGTCCGTCTGTCTCGGACCACCTGTCTCAGACCGTCTGTCTCAAACCGTCAGTCTCAGACCGTCTGCCTCAGGCCGTCTGTCTCAGTCCGCCTGTCTCAGACCGTCTGTCTCGATCCGTCTGTCTCATACCGTCTGTCTCAGACCGTCTGTCTCAAACCGTCTGTCTCAGACCCTCTGTCTCGATCCGTCTGTCTCATACCGTCTGTCTCAGACCGTCTGTCTCGGACCACCTGTCTCAGACCGCCTGTCTCAGACCGTCTGTCTCAGACCGTCTGTCTCGATCCGCCTGTCTCATACCGTCTGTCTCAGACCGTCTGTCTCTGACCGTCTGTCTCAGGCCGTCTGTCTCAGACCGTCTGTCTCGGGTCGTCTATCTCACTCCGTCTGTCTGAGACCCTCTGTCTCGATCCGTCTGTCTCAGACCGTTTGTCTCAGACCGGCTGTCTCAGACCGGCTGTCTCGGGCCGTCTGTCTCAGTTCGTCTGTCTCAGTCCGTCTGTCCCAGTCCGTCTGTCTCAGTCCGTCTGTCTCAGTCCGTCTGTCTCCGTTCGTCTGTCTCAGACCGACTGTCTCAGACCGTCTGTCTCAAACCGTCTGTCTCAGACCCTCTGTCTCGATCCGTGTGTCTCATACCGTCTGTCGCATACCGTCTGTCTCAGACCGTCTGTCTCAGACCGCCTGTCTCAGACCGCCTGTCTCAGACCGTCTGTCTCAGACCCTCTGTCTCGATCCGTCTGTCTCATACCGTCTGTCTCAGACCGTCTGTCTGAGACCGTCTGTCTGAGACCGTCTGTCTCAGACCATCAGTCTCAGACCGCGTGTCTCAGACCGCCTGCATCAGACCGCATGTCTCAGACCGCCTGTCTTAGACAGTCTGTCTCAGACCGTCTGTCTCGGACCGTCTGTCTCAGACCGTCGGTCTCGGGCCGTCTGTCTCGGACCACCTGTCTCAGACCGCGTGCCTCAGACCGCCGGTCTCAGACCGCCTGTCTCAGACCGCCTGTCTCAGACCGTCTGTCTCAGACCGTCTGTCTCAGACCGTCTGTCGCAGACCGTCTGTCTCGGGCCGTCTGTCTCAGTCCGTCTGTCTCAGACCGTCTCTCTCAGACCGTCTGTCTCGGGCCGTCTGTCTCAGACCGTCTGTCTCGGGCCGTCTGTCTCGGGCCGTCTGTCTCAGTCCGTCTGTCTTAGTCCGTCTGTCTCAGACCGACTGTCTCAGACCGTCTGTCTCAAACCGTCTGTCTCAGACCGTCTGTCTCAGGCCGTCTGTCTCAGTCCGTCTGTCTCAGACCCTCTGTCCCGATCCGTCTGTCTCATACCGTCTGTCTGAGACCGTCTGTCTCAGAACATCAGTCTCAGACCGCGTGTCTCAGACCGCCTGCCTCAGACCGCCTGTCTCAGACCGTCTGTCTCAGACCCTCTGTCTCGATCCGTCTGTCTCATACCGTCTGTCTCAGACCGTCTGTCTGAGACCGTCTGTCTCAGACCGTCTGTCGCAGACCGTCTGTCTCGGACCGTCTGTCTCAGACCGTCGGGCTCGGGCGGTCTGTCTCGGACCACCTGTCTCAGACCGCGTGTCTCAGACCGCCGGTCTCAGACCGCCTGTCTCAGACCGCCTGTCTCAGACCGTCTGTCTCAGACCGTCTGTCTCAGACCGTCTGTCGCAGACCGCCTGTCTCGGACCGTCTGTCTCAGACCGTCGGCCTCGAGCCATCTGTATCAGTCCGTCTGTCTCCGTCCTTCTGTCTCAGACCGTCTGTCTCAAACCGCCTGTCTCCGACCGCCTGTCTTAGACTGTCTGTCTCAGAGCGCCTGTCTCAGACCGTCTGTCTCAGACCGTCTGCCTCAGACCGTCTGTCTCAGACCGTCTGGCACAGACCGTCTGTCTCAGACCGTCTGTCTCAGACCGTCTGTCTCAGACCGTCTGTCTCAGACAGTCTGTCTCGAACCGTCTGTCTCAGACAGTCTGTCTCATACGGTCTGTATCAAACCGTCTGTCACAGCCCGTCTGTCTCAGACCGCCTGTCTCAGACCGCCTGTCTCAGACCGTCTGTCTCAGACCGTCTGTCTCAAACCGTCTGTCTCAGACCGTCTGTCTCAGGCCGTCTGTCTCAGTCCGTCTGTCTCAGACCCTCTGTCCCGATCCGTCTGTCTCATACCGTCTGTCTGAGACCGTCTGTCTCAGAACATCAGTCTCAGACCGCGTGTCTCAGACCGCCTGCCTCAGACCGCCTGTCTCAGACCGTCTGTCTCAGACCCTCTGTCTCGATCCGTGTGTCTCATACCGTCTGTCGCATACCGTCTGTCTCAGACCGTCTGTCTCAGACCGCCTGTCTCAGACCGCCTGTCTCAGACCGTCTGTCTCAGACCCTCTGTCTCGATCCGTCTGTCTCATATCGTCTGTCTCAGACCGTCTGTCTGAGACCGTCTGTCTGAGACCGTCTGTCTCAGACCATCAGTCTCAGACCACGTGTCTCAGACCGCCTGCATCAGACCGCATGTCTCAGACCGCCTGTCTTAGACAGTCTGTCTCAGACCGTCTGTCTCGGACCGTCTGTCTCAGACCGTCGGTCTCGGGCCGTCTGTCTCGGACCACCTGTCTCAGACCGCGTGCCTCAGACCGCCGGTCTCAGACCGCCTGTCTCAGAACGCCTGTCTCAGACCGTCTGTCTCAGACCGTCTGTCTCAGACCGTCTGTCGCAGACCGTCTGTCTCGGGCCGTCTGTCTCAGTCCGTCTGTCTCAGACCGTCTGTCTCAGACCGTCTGTCGCAGACCGTCTGTCTCGGGCCGTCTGTCTCAGTCCGTCTGTCTCAGACCGTCTGTCTCAGACCGTCTGTCTCAGGCCGTCTGTCTCAGACCGTCTGTCTCAGACCGTCTGTCTCAGGCCGTCTGTCTCAGTCCGTCTGTCTCAGACCGTCTGTCGCAGACCGTCTGTCTCGGACCGTCTGTCTCAGACCGTCGGCCTCGGGCGGTCTGTCTCGGACCACCTGTCTCAGACCGCGTGTCTCAGACCGCCGGTCTCAGACCGCCTGTCTCAGACCGCCTGTCTCAGACCGTCGGCCTCGAGCCATCTGTATCAGTCCGTCTGTCTCCGTCCTTCTGTCTCAGACCGTCTGTCTCAAACCGCCTGTCTCCGACCGCCTGTCTTAGACTGTCTGTCTCAGAGCGCCTGTCTCAGACCGTCTGTCTCAGACCGTCTGTCTCAGATCGTCTGTCTCAGACCGTCTGTCTCAGACCGCCTGTCTCAGACCGCCTGGCTCGGACCGTCTGTCTCAAACCGTCTGTCTCAGACCGTCTGTCTCAGGCCGTCTGTCTCAGTCCGTCTGTCTCAGACCCTCTGTCTCCATCCGTCTGTCTCATACCGTCTGTCTCAGACCGCCTGTCTCAGACAGTCTGTCTCAGACCGTCTGTCTCGGACCGTCTGTCTCAGACCGTCGGTCTCGGGCCGTCTGTCTCAGTCCGTCTGTCTCCGTCCGTCTGTCTCGGACCTCCTGTCTCAGACCGTCCGTCTCAAACCGTCTGTCTCAGTCCGTCTTCTCGGACCACCTGTCTCATACCGCCTGTCTGAGACCGTCTGTCTCATACCGTCTGTCTCAGACCGTCTGTCTCAGACCGTCTGTCTCAGACCGTCTGTCTCAGACAGTCTGTCTCGAACCGTCTGTCTCATACCGTCTGTCTCATACGGTCTGTATCAAACCGTCTGTCACAGCCCGTCTGTCTCAGACCGTCTGTCTCAGACCGTCTGTCTCATACCGTCTGTCTCAGACCGTCTGTCTCAGACCGCGTGTCTCAGACCGCCTGCCTCAGACCGCCTGTCTCAGACCGCCTGTCTCAGACAGTCTGTCTCAGACCGTCTGTCTCAGACCGTCTGTCTCGGACCGTCTGTCTCGGACCGTCGGTCTCGGGCCGTCTGTCTCAGTCCGTCTGTCTCCGTCCGTCTGTCTCGGACCACCTGTCTCAGACCGTCTGTCTCAAACCGTCAGTCTCAGACCGTCTGCCTCAGGCCGTCTGTCTCAGTCCGCCTGTCTCAGACCGTCTGTCTCGATCCGTCTGTCTCATACCGTCTGTCTCAGACCGTCTGTCTCAGACCGTCTGTCTCAAACCGTCTGTCTGAGACCGTCTGTCTCAGACCCTCTGTCTCGATTCGTCTGTCTCATACCGTCTGTCTCAGACCACCTGTCTCAGACCGCCTGTCTCAGGCAGTCTGTCTCAGACCGTCTGGCTCGGACCGTCTGTCTCAGACCGTCGGTCTCGGGCCGTCTGTCTCAGTCCGTCTGTCTCCGTTCGTCTGTCTCAGACCGACTGTCTCAGACCGTCTGTCTCAAACCGTCTGTCTCAGACCGTCTGTCTCAGGCCGTCTGTCTCAGACCGTCTGTCTCAGACCGTCTGTCTGAGACCGTCTGTCTCAGACCCTCTGTTTCGATCCGTCTGTCTCATACCGTCTGTCTCAGACCGCCTGTCTCAGACCGCCTGTCTCAGACCGTCTGTCTCAGTCCGTCTGTCTCAGTCCGTCTGTCTCCGTTCGTCTGTCTCAGACCGACTGTCTCAGACCGTCTGTCTCAAACCGTCTGTCTCAGACCGTCTGTCTCAGACCGTCTGTCTGAGACCGTCTGTCTCAGACCCTCTGTCTCGATCCGTGTGTCTCAGACCGCCTGCCTCACACCGCCTGTCTCAGACCGCCGGTCTTAGACTGTCTGTCTCAGAGCGCCTGTCTCAGACCGTCTGTCTCGGGCCGTCTGTCTTAGTCCGTCTGTCTCAGACCGTCTGTCTCAGACCGTCTGTCTCGGGCCGTCTGTCTCAGTCCGTCTGTCTCAGACCGTCTGTCTCAGACCGTCTGTCTCAGACCGTCTGTCTCGGGCCGTCTGTCTCAGTCCGTCTGTCTCAGACCGTCTGTCTCAGACCGTCTGTCTCAGGCCGTCTGTCTCAGAACGTCTGTCTCGGACCGTCTGTCTCAGACCGTCGGCCTCGGGCCGTCTGTCTCGGACCACCTGTCTCAGACCGCGTGTCTCAGACCGCCGGTCTCAGACCGCCTGTCTCAGACCGCCTGTCTCAGACCGTCTGTCTCAGACCGTCTGTCTCAGACCGTCTGTCGCAGACCGCCTGTCTCGGACCGTCTGTCTCAGACCGTCGGCCTCGAGCCATCTGTATCAGTCCGTCTGTCTCCGTCCTTCTGTCTGAGACCGTCTGTCTCAGACCGCCTGTCTCCGACCGCCTGTCTTAGACTGTCTGTCTCAGAGCGCCTGTCTCAGACCGTCTGTCTCAGACCGTCTGTCTCAGACCGTCTGTCTCAGACCGTCTGTCTCAGACCGTCTGTCTCAGACCGTCTGTCTCAGACCGTCTGTCTCAGACCGTCTGTCTCAGACCGTCTGTCTCAGACCGTCAGTCTCAGACCGTCTGTCTCAGACCGTCTGTCTCATACCGTCTGTCTCAGACCGTCGGTCTCGGGCCGTCTGTCTCAGTCCGTCTGTCTCCGTTCGTCTGTCTCAGACCGACTGTCTCAGACCGTCTGTCTCAAACCGTCTGTCTCAGACCGTCTGTCCCAGGCCGTCTGTCTCAGTCCGTCTGTCTCAGACCCTCTGTCTCGATCCGTCTGTCTCATACCGTCTGTCTCAGACCGCCTGTCTCAAACAGTCTGTCTCAGACCGTCTGTCTCGGACCGTCTGACTCAGACACTCTGTCTCGATCCGTCTGTCTCAGTCCGTCTGTCTCCGTCCGTCTGTCTCGGACGTCCTGTCTCAGACCGTCCGTCTCAAACCGTCTGTCTCAGTCCGTCTGTCTCGGACCACCTGTCTCAGACCGTCTGTCTCAGACCGTCTGTCTCAGACCGTGTCTCAGACCGTCTGTCTCAGTCCGTCTGTCTCAGACACTCTGTCTCAATCCGTCTGTCTCAGTCCGTCTGTCTCAGACCGTCTGTCTCAGACCGTCTGTCGCAGTCCGTCTGTCTCAGACCGTCTGTCTCAGACCATCTGTCTCAGACCGTCTGTCTCAGACCGTCTGTCTCAGACCGTCTGTCTCAGGCCGTCTGTCTCAGTCCGTCTGTCTCCGTTCGTCTGTCTCAGACCGACTGTCTCAGACCGTCTGTCTCAAACCGTCTGTCTCAGACCGTCTGTCTCAGGCCGTCTATCTCAGTCCGTCTGTCTCAGACCCTCTGTCTCGATCCGTCTGTCTCAGACCGTCTGTCTCAGACCGTCTGCCGCAGTCCGTCTGTCTCAGACCGTCTGTCTCGGACCACCTGTCTCAGACCGCCTGTCTCAGACCGTCTGTCTCAGACCGTCTGTCCCGATCCGCCTGTCTCATACCGTCTGTCTCAGACCGTCTGTCTCTGACCGTCTGTCTCAGGCCGTCTGTCTCAGACCGTCTGTCTCGGGCCGTCTATCTCACTCCGTCTGTCTCAGACCCTCTGTCTCGATTCGTCAGTCTCAGACCGTTTGTCTCAGACCGGCTGTCTCAGACCGTCTGTCTCAGACCGTCTGCCTCAGGCCGTCTGTCTCAGACCGTCTGTCTCGGGCCGTCTGTCTCAGTCCGTCTGTCTCGATCCGTCTGTCTCATACCGTCTGTCTGAGACCGTCTGTCTCAGAACATCAGTCTCAGACCGCGTGTCTCAGACCGCCTGCCTCAGACCGCCTGTCTCAGACCGCCTGTCTCAGACAGTCTGTCTCAGACCGTCTGTCTCAGACCGTCTGTCTCAGACCGTCTGTCTCGGGCCGTCTGTCTCAGTCCATCTGTCTCAGACCGTCTGTCTCAGGCCGTCTGTCTCAGGCCGTCTGTCTCAGACCGTCTGTCTCAGGCCGTCTGTCTCCGACCGTCTGTCTCAGGCCGTCTGTCTCAGACCGTCTGTCTCAGACCGCGTGTCTCTGACCGCCTGCCTCAGACCGCCTGTCTCAGACCGCCTGTCTCAGACAGTCTGTCTCAGACCGTCTGTCTCGGACCGTCTGTCTCGGACCGTCTGTCTCAGACCGTCGGTCTCGTGCCGTCTGTCTCAGTCCGTCTGTCTCCGTCCGTCTGTCTCGGACCACCTGTCTCAGACCGTCTGTCTCCAACCGTCAGTCTCAGACCGTCTGTCTCGGACCACCTGTCTCAGACCGTCTGTCTCAAACCGTCAGTCTCAGACCGTCTGTCTCAGGCCGTCTGTCTCAGTCCGCCTGTCTCAGACCGTCTGTCTCGATCCGTCTGTCTCATACCGTCTGTCTCAGACCGTCTGTCTCAGGCCGTCTGTCTCCGACCGTCTGTCTCAGGCCGTCTGTCTCAGACCGTCTGTCTCAGACCGCGTGTCTCAGACCGCCTGCCTCAGACAGTCTGTCTCAGACCGTCTGTCTCGGACCGTCTGTCTCGGACCGTCTGTCTCGGACCGTCTGTCTCAGACCGTCGGTCTCGGGCCGTCTGTCTCAGTCCGTCTGTCTCCGTCCGTCTGTCTCGGACCACCTGTCTCAGACCGTCTGTCTCAAACCGTCAGTCTCAGACCGTCTGTCTCAGGCCGTCTGTCTCAGTCCGCCTGTCTCAGACCGTCTGTCTCGATCCGTCTGTCTCATACCGTCTGTCTCAGACCGTCTGTCTCAAACCGTCTGTCTGAGACCGTCTGTCTCAGACCCTCTGTCTCGATCCGTGTGTCTCATACCGTCTGTCGCATACCGTCTGTCTCAGACCGTCTGTCTCAGACCGCCTGTCTCAGACCGCCTGTCTCAGACCGTCTGTCTCAGACCCTCTGCCTCGATCCGTCTGTCTCATACCGTCTGTCTCAGACCGTCTGTCTGAGACCGTCTGTCTGAGACCGTCTGTCTCAGACCATCAGTCTCAGACCGCGTGTCTCAGACCGCCTGCATCAGACCGCATGTCTCAGACCGCCTGTCTTAGACAGTCTGTCTCAGACCGTCTGTCTCAGACCGTCTGTCTCAGACCGCCTGTCTCAGACCGCCTGTCTCAGACCGCCTGTCTCAGACCGCCTGTCACAGACAGTCTGTCTCAGACCGTCTGGGTCGGACCGTCTGTCTCAGACCGTCGGTCTCGGGCCGTCTGTCTCAGTCCGTCTGTCTCCGTTCGTCTGTCTCAGACCGACTGTCTCAGACCGTCTGTCTCAGACCGCCTGTCTCCAACCGTCAGTCTCAGACCGTCTGTCTCGGACCACCTGTCTCAGACCGTCTGTCTCAAACCGTCAGTCTCAGACCGTCTGTCTCAGGCCGTCTGTCTCAGTCCGCCTGTCTCAGACCGTCTGTCTCGATCCGTCTGTCTCATACCGTCTGTCTCAGACCGTCTGTCTCAGGCCGTCTGTCTCCGACCGTCTGTCTCAGGCCGTCTGTCTCAGACCGTCTGTCTCAGACCGCGTGTCTCAGACCGCCTGCCTCAGACAGTCTGTCTCAGACCGTCTGTCTCGGACCGTCTGTCTCGGACCGTCTGTCTCGGACCGTCTGTCTCAGACCGTCGGTCTCGGGCCGTCTGTCTCAGTCCGTCTGTCTCCGTCCGTCTGTCTCGGACCACCTGTCTCAGACCGTCTGTCTCAAACCGTCAGTCTCAGACCGTCTGTCTCAGGCCGTCTGTCTCAGTCCGCCTGTCTCAGACCGTCTGTCTCGATCCGTCTGTCTCATACCGTCTGTCTCAGACCGTCTGTCTCAAACCGTCTGTCTGAGACCGTCTGTCTCAGACCCTCTGTCTCGATCCGTGTGTCTCATACCGTCTGTCGCATACCGTCTGTCTCAGACCGTCTGTCTCAGACCGCCTGTCTCAGACCGCCTGTCTCAGACCGTCTGTCTCAGACCCTCTGCCTCGATCCGTCTGTCTCATACCGTCTGTCTCAGACCGTCTGTCTGAGACCGTCTGTCTGAGACCGTCTGTCTCAGACCATCAGTCTCAGACCGCGTGTCTCAGACCGCCTGCATCAGACCGCATGTCTCAGACCGCCTGTCTTAGACAGTCTGTCTCAGACCGTCTGTCTCAGACCGTCTGTCTCAGACCGCCTGTCTCAGACCGCCTGTCTCAGACCGCCTGTCTCAGACCGCCTGTCACAGACAGTCTGTCTCAGACCGTCTGGGTCGGACCGTCTGTCTCAGACCGTCGGTCTCGGGCCGTCTGTCTCAGTCCGTCTGTCTCCGTTCGTCTGTCTCAGACCGACTGTCTCAGACCGTCTGTCTCAGACCGCCTGTCTCAGACCGTCTGTCTCAGGCCGTCTGTCTCAGTCCGTCTGTCTCAGACCCTCTGTCTCGATCCGTCTGTCTCATACCGCCTGTCTCAGACCGCCTGTCTCAGACAGTCTGTCTCAGACCGTCTGTCTCGGGCCGTCTGTCTCGGACCACCTGTCTCAGACCGCGTGCCTCAGACCGCCGGTCTCAGACCGCCTGTCTCAGACCGCCTGTCTCAGACCGTCTGTCTCAGACCGTCTGTCTCAGACCGCCTGTCTCAGACCGTCTGTCTCAGACCCTCTGTCTCGATCCGTCTGTCTCATACCGTCTGTCTCAGACCGTCTGTCTCAGACCGTCTGTCTCAGACCGTCTGTCTCAAACCGTCTGTCTGAGACCGTCTGTCTCAGACCATCTGTCTCGATCCGTCTGTCTCATACCGTCTGTCTCAGACCGTCGGTCTCGGGCCGTCTGTCTCAGTCCGTCTGTCTCCGTTCGTCTGTCTCAGACCGACTGTCTCAGACCGTCTGTCTCAAACCGTCTGTCTCAGACCGTCTGTCTCAGGCCGTCTGTCTCAGTCCGTCTGTCTCAGACCCTCTGTCTCGATCCGTCTGTCTCAGACCGTCTGTCTCAGACCGTCTGTCTCAGACCGTCTGTCGCAGTCCGTCTGTCTCAGACCGTCTGTCTCGGACCACCTGTCTCAGACCGCCTGTCTCAGAACGTCTGTCTCAGACCGTCTGTCCCGATCCGCCTGTCTCATACCGTCTGTCTCAGACCGTCTGTCTCTGACCGTCTGTCTCAGGCCGTCTGTCTCAGACCGTCTGTCTCGGGCCGTCTATCTCACTCCGTCTGTCTCAGACCCTCTGTCTCGATCCGTCTGTCTCATACCGCCTGTCTCAGACCGCCTGTCTCAGACAGTCTGTCTCAGACCGTCTGTCTCGGGCCGTCTGTCTCGGACCACCTGTCTCAGACCGCGTGCCTCAGACCGCCGGTCTCAGACCGCCTGTCTCAGACCGCCTGTCTCAGACCGTCTGTCTCGGACCGTCTGTCTCGGACCGTCTGTCTCAGACCGTCGGTCTCGTGCCGTCTGTCTCAGTCCGTCTGTCTCCGTCCGTCTGTCTCGGACCACCTGTCTCAGACCGTCTGTCTCAAACCGTCAGTCTCAGACCGTCTGTCTCGGACCACCTGTCTCAGACCGTCTGTCTCAAACCGTCAGTCTCAGACCGTCTGTCTCAGGCCGTCTGTCTCAGTCCGCCTGTCTCAGACCGTCTGTCTCGATCCGTCTGTCTCATACCGTCTGTCTCAGACCGTCTGTCTCAGGCCGTCTGTCTCCGACCGTCTGTCTCAGGCCGTCTGTCTCAGACCGTCTGTCTCAGACCGCGTGTCTCAGACCGCCTGCCTCAGACAGTCTGTCTCAGACCGTCTGTCTCGGACCGTCTGTCTCGGACCGTCTGTCTCGGACCGTCTGTCTCAGACCGTCGGTCTCGGGCCGTCTGTCTCAGTCCGTCTGTCTCCGTCCGTCTGTCTCGGACCACCTGTCTCAGACCGTCTGTCTCAAACCGTCAGTCTCAGACCGTCTGTCTCAGGCCGTCTGTCTCAGTCCGCCTGTCTCAGACCGTCTGTCTCGATCCGTCTGTCTCATACCGTCTGTCTCAGACCGTCTGTCTCAAACCGTCTGTCTGAGACCGTCTGTCTCAGACCCTCTGTCTCGATCCGTGTGTCTCATACCGTCTGTCGCATACCGTCTGTCTCAGACCGTCTGTCTCAGACCGCCTGTCTCAGACCGCCTGTCTCAGACCGTCTGTCTCAGACCCTCTGCCTCGATCCGTCTGTCTCATACCGTCTGTCTCAGACCGTCTGTCTGAGACCGTCTGTCTGAGACCGTCTGTCTCAGACCATCAGTCTCAGATCGCGTGTCTCAGACCGCCTGCATCAGACCGCATGTCTCAGACCGCCTGTCTTAGACAGTCTGCCTCAGACCGTCTGTCTCGGACCGTCTGTCTCAGACCGTCGGTCTCGGGCCGTCTGTCTCGGACCACCTGTCTCAGACCGCGTGCCTCAGACCGCCGGTCTCAGACCGCCTGTCTCAGACCGCCTGTCTTAGACAGTCTGCCTCAGACCGTCTGTCTCGGACCGTCTGTCGCAGACCGTCTGTCTCGGGCCGTCTGTCTCAGTCCGTCGGTCTCGGGCCGTCTGTCTCGGACCACCTGTCTCAGACCGCGTGCCTCAGACCGCCGGTCTCAGACCGCCTGTCTCAGACCGCCTGTCTCAGACCGTCTGTCTCAGACCGTCTGTCTCAGACCGCCTGTCTCAGACCGTCTGTCTCAGACCCTCTGTCTCGATCCGTCTGTCTCATACCGTCTGTCTCAGACCGTCTGTCTCAGACCGTCTGTCTCAGACCGTCTGTCTCAGACCGTCTGTCTCAAACCGTCTGTCTGAGACCGTCTGTCTCAGACCCTCTGTCTCGATCCGTCTGTCTCATACCGTCTGTCTCAGACCGTCTGTCTCAGACCGCCTGTCTCAGACCGTCTGTCTCAGGCCGTCTGTCTCAGTCCGTCTGTCTCAGACCCTCTGTCTCGATCCGTCTGTCTCATACCGCCTGTTTCAGACCGTCTGTCTCGATCCGTCTGTCTCATACCGTCTGTCTCAGACCGTCTGTCTCAGGCCGTCTGTCTCCGACCGTCTGTCTCAGGCCGTCTGTCTCAGACCGTCTGTCTCAGACCGCGTGTCTCAGACCGCCTGCCTCAGACAGTCTGTCTCAGACCGTCTGTCTCGGACCGTCTGTCTCGGACCGTCTGTCTCGGACCGTCTGTCTCAGACCGTCGGTCTCGGGCCGTCTGTCTCAGTCCGTCTGTCTCCGTCCGTCTGTCTCGGAC
Organism: Coelioxys conoideus; assembly: GCA_947623535.1. Lineage (NCBI taxonomy): Eukaryota > Metazoa > Arthropoda > Insecta > Hymenoptera > Megachilidae > Coelioxys > Coelioxys conoideus. The sequence continues at coordinate 6,299,505 of CANQJN010000026.1, forward strand.
CACCTGTCTCAGACCGTCTGTCTCAAACCGTCAGTCTCAGACCGTCTGTCTCAGGCCGTCTGTCTCAGTCCGCCTGTCTCAGACCGTCTGTCTCGATCCGTCTGTCTCATACCGTCTGTCTCAGACCGTCTGTCTCAAACCGTCTGTCTGAGACCGTCTGTCTCAGACCCTCTGCCTCGATCCGTCTGTCTCATACCGTCTGTCTCAGACCGTCTGTCTGAGACCGTCTGTCTGAGACCGTCTGTCTCAGACCATCAGTCTCAGACCGCGTGTCTCAGACCGCCTGCATCAGACCGCATGTCTCAGACCGCCTGTCTTAGACAGTCTGTCTCAGACCGTCTGTCTCGGACCGTCTGTCTCAGACCGTCGGTCTCGGGCCGTCTGTCTCGGACCACCTGTCTCAGACCGCGTGCCTCAGACCGCCGGTCTCAGACCGCCTGTCTCAGACCGCCTGTCTCAGACCGTCTGTCTCAGACCGTCTGTCTCAGACCGTCTGTCGCAGACCGTCTGTCTCGGGCCGTCTGTCTCAGTCCGTCGCTCTCGGGCCGTCTGTCTCGGACCACCTGTCTCAGACCGCGTGCCTCAGACCGCCGGTCTCAGACCGCCTGTCTCAGACCGCCTGTCTCAGACCGTCTGTCTCAGACCGTCTGTCTCAGACCGCCTGTCTCAGACCGTCTGTCTCAGACCCTCTGTCTCGATCCGTCTGTCTCATACCGTCTGTCTCAGACCGTCTGTCTCAGACCGTCTGTCTCAGACCGTCTGTCTCAAACCGTCTGTCTGAGACCGTCTGTCTCAGACCCTCTGTCTCGATCCGTCTGTCTCATACCGTCTGTCTCAGACCGTCTGTCTCAGACCGTCTGTCTCAGACCGCCTGTCTCAGACCGCCTGTCTCAGACCGCCTGTCTCAGACCGCCTGTCACAGACAGTCTGTCTCAGACCGTCTGGGTCGGACCGTCTGTCTCAGACCGTCGGTCTCGGGCCGTCTGTCTCAGTCCGTCTGTCTCCGTTCGTCTGTCTCAGACCGACTGTCTCAGACCGTCTGTCTCAGACCGCCTGTCTCAGACCGTCTGTCTCAGGCCGTCTGTCTCAGTCCGTCTGTTTCAGACCCTCTGTCTCGATCCGTCTGTCTCATACCGTCTGTCTCAGACCGTCGGTCTCGGGCCGTCTGTCTCAGTCCGTCTGTCTCCGTTCGTCTGTCTCAGACCGACTGTCTCAGACCGTCTGTCTCAAACCGTCTGTCTCAGACCGTCTGTCTCAGGCCGTCTGTCTCAGTCCGTCTGTCTCAGACCCTCTGTCTCGATCCGTCTGTCTCATACCGTCTGTCTCAGACCGCCTGTCTCAGACAGTCTGTCTCAGACCGTCTGTCTCGGACCGTCTGTCTCAGACCGTCGGTCTCGGGCCGTCTGTCTCAGTCCGTCTGTCTCCGTCCGTCTGTCTCGGACCTCCTGTCTCAGACCGTCCGTCTCAAACCGTCTGTCTCAGTCCGTCTTCTCGGACCACCTGTCTCATACCGTCTGTCTGGGACCGTCTGTCTCATACCGTCTGTCTCAGACCGTCTGTCTCAGACCGTGTCTCAGACCGTCTGTCTCAGTCCGTCTGACTCAGACACTCTGTCTCGATCCGTCGGTCTCAGTCCGTCTGTCTCCGTCCGTCTGTCTCGGACCTCCTGTCTCAGACCGTCCGTCTCAAACCGTCTGTCTCAGTCCGTCTGTCTCGGACCACCTGTCTCAGACCGTCTGTCTCAGACCGTCTGTCTCAGACCGTCTGTCTCAGACCGTGTCACAGACCGTCTGTCTCAGTCCGTCTGTCTCAGACACTCTGTCTCGATCCGTCTGTCTCAGTCCGTCTGTCTCAGACCGTCTGTCTCAGACCGTCTGTCGCAGTCCGTCTGTCTCAGTCCGTCTGTCTCCGTCCGTCTGTCTCGGACCACCTGTCTCAGACCGTCTGTCTCAAACCGTCAGTCTCAGACCGTCTGTCTCAGGCCGTCTGTCTCAGTCCGCCTGTCTCAGACCGTCTGTCTCGATCCGTCTGTCTCATACCGTCTGTCTCAGACCGTCTGTCTCAAACCGTCTGTCTGAGACCGTCTGTCTCAGACCCTCTGTCTCGATCCGTGTGTCTCATACCGTCTGTCGCATACCGTCTGTCTCAGACCGTCTGTCTCAGACCGCCTGTCTCAGACCGCCTGTCTCAGACCGTCTGTCTCAGACCCTCTGCCTCGATCCGTCTGTCTCATACCGTCTGTCTCAGACCGTCTGTCTGAGACCGTCTGTCTGAGACCGTCTGTCTCAGACCATCAGTCTCAGATCGCGTGTCTCAGACCGCCTGCATCAGACCGCATGTCTCAGACCGCCTGTCTTAGACAGTCTGCCTCAGACCGTCTGTCTCGGACCGTCTGTCTCAGACCGTCGGTCTCGGGCCGTCTGTCTCGGACCACCTGTCTCAGACCGCGTGCCTCAGACCGCCGGTCTCAGACCGCCTGTCTCAGACCGCCTGTCTTAGACAGTCTGCCTCAGACCGTCTGTCTCGGACCGTCTGTCGCAGACCGTCTGTCTCGGGCCGTCTGTCTCAGTCCGTCGGTCTCGGGCCGTCTGTCTCGGACCACCTGTCTCAGACCGCGTGCCTCAGACCGCCGGTCTCAGACCGCCTGTCTCAGACCGCCTGTCTCAGACCGTCTGTCTCAGACCGTCTGTCTCAGACCGCCTGTCTCAGACCGTCTGTCTCAGACCCTCTGTCTCGATCCGTCTGTCTCATACCGTCTGTCTCAGACCGTCTGTCTCAGACCGTCTGTCTCAGACCGTCTGTCTCAGACCGTCTGTCTCAAACCGTCTGTCTGAGACCGTCTGTCTCAGACCCTCTGTCTCGATCCGTCTGTCTCATACCGTCTGTCTCAGACCGTCTGTCTCAGACCGCCTGTCTCAGACCGTCTGTCTCAGGCCGTCTGTCTCAGTCCGTCTGTCTCAGACCCTCTGTCTCGATCCGTCTGTCTCATACCGCCTGTTTAAGACCGTCTGTCTCGATCCGTCTGTCTCATACCGTCTGTCTCAGACCGTCTGTCTCAGGCCGTCTGTCTCCGACCGTCTGTCTCAGGCCGTCTGTCTCAGACCGTCTGTCTCAGACCGCGTGTCTCAGACCGCCTGCCTCAGACAGTCTGTCTCAGACCGTCTGTCTCGGACCGTCTGTCTCGGACCGTCTGTCTCGGACCGTCTGTCTCAGACCGTCGGTCTCGGGCCGTCTGTCTCAGTCCGTCTGTCTCCGTCCGTCTGTCTCGGACCACCTGTCTCAGACCGTCTGTCTCAAACCGTCAGTCTCAGACCGTCTGTCTCAGGCCGTCTGTCTCAGTCCGCCTGTCTCAGACCGTCTGTCTCGATCCGTCTGTCTCATACCGTCTGTCTCAGACCGTCTGTCTCAAACCGTCTGTCTGAGACCGTCTGTCTCAGACCCTCTGCCTCGATCCGTCTGTCTCATACCGTCTGTCTCAGACCGTCTGTCTGAGACCGTCTGTCTGAGACCGTCTGTCTCAGACCATCAGTCTCAGACCGCGTGTCTCAGACCGCCTGCATCAGACCGCATGTCTCAGACCGCCTGTCTTAGACAGTCTGTCTCAGACCGTCTGTCTCGGACCGTCTGTCTCAGACCGTCGGTCTCGGGCCGTCTGTCTCGGACCACCTGTCTCAGACCGCGTGCCTCAGACCGCCGGTCTCAGACCGCCTGTCTCAGACCGCCTGTCTCAGACCGTCTGTCTCAGACCGTCTGTCTCAGACCGTCTGTCGCAGACCGTCTGTCTCGGGCCGTCTGTCTCAGTCCGTCGGTCTCGGGCCGTCTGTCTCGGACCACCTGTCTCAGACCGCGTGCCTCAGACCGCCGGTCTCAGACCGCCTGTCTCAGACCGCCTGTCTCAGACCGTCTGTCTCAGACCGTCTGTCTCAGACCGCCTGTCTCAGACCGTCTGTCTCAGACCCTCTGTCTCGATCCGTCTGTCTCATACCGTCTGTCTCAGACCGTCTGTCTCAGACCGTCTGTCTCAGACCGTCTGTCTCAAACCGTCTGTCTGAGACCGTCTGTCTCAGACCCTCTGTCTCGATCCGTCTGTCTCATACCGTCTGTCTCAGACCGTCTGTCTCAGACCGTCTGTCTCAGACCGCCTGTCTCAGACCGCCTGTCTCAGACCGCCTGTCTCAGACCGCCTGTCACAGACAGTCTGTCTCAGACCGTCTGGGTCGGACCGTCTGTCTCAGACCGTCGGTCTCGGGCCGTCTGTCTCAGTCCGTCTGTCTCCGTTCGTCTGTCTCAGACCGACTGTCTCAGACCGTCTGTCTCAGACCGCCTGTCTCAGACCGTCTGTCTATGGCCGTCTGTCTCAGTCCGTCTGTTTCAGACCCTCTGTCTCGATCCGTCTGTCTCATACCGTCTGTCTCAGACCGTCGGTCTCGGGCCGTCTGTCTCAGTCCGTCTGTCTCCGTTCGTCTGTCTCAGACCGACTGTCTCAGACCGTCTGTCTCAAACCGTCTGTCTCAGACCGTCTGTCTCAGGCCGTCTGTCTCAGTCCGTCTGTCTCAGACCCTCTGTCTCGATCCGTCTGTCTCATACCGTCTGTCTCAGACCGCCTGTCTCAGACAGTCTGTCTCAGACCGTCTGTCTCGGACCGTCTGTCTCAGACCGTCGGTCTCGGGCCGTCTGTCTCAGTCCGTCTGTCTCCGTCCGTCTGTCTCGGACCTCCTGTCTCAGACCGTCCGTCTCAAACCGTCTGTCTCAGTCCGTCTTCTCGGACCACCTGTCTCATACCGTCTGTCTGGGACCGTCTGTCTCATACCGTCTGTCTCAGACCGTCTGTCTCAGACCGTGTCTCAGACCGTCTGTCTCAGTCCGTCTGACTCAGACACTCTGTCTCGATCCGTCGGTCTCAGTCCGTCTGTCTCCGTCCGTCTGTCTCGGACCTCCTGTCTCAGACCGTCCGTCTCAAACCGTCTGTCTCAGTCCGTCTGTCTCGGACCACCTGTCTCAGACCGTCTGTCTCAGACCGTCTGTCTCAGACCGTCTGTCTCAGACCGTGTCACAGACCGTCTGTCTCAGTCCGTCTGTCTCAGACACTCTGTCTCGATCCGTCTGTCTCAGTCCGTCTGTCTCAGACCGTCTGTCTCCGTCCGTCTGTCTCGGACCTCCTGTCTCAGACCGTCCGTCTCAAACCGTCTGTCTCAGTCCGTCTGTCTCGGACCACCTGCCTCATACCGTCTGTCTGAGACCGTCTGTCTCATACCGTCTGTCTCAGACCGTCTGTCTCAGACCGTCTGTCTCAGACCGTCTGTCTCGGACCACCTGTCTCAGACCGCCTGTCTCAGACCGTCTGTCTCAGACCGTCTGTCCCGATCCGCCTGTCTCATACCGTCTGTCTCAGACCGTCTGTCTCTGACCGTCTGTCTCAGGCCGTCTGTCTCAGACCGTCTGTCTCGGGCCGTCTATCTCACTCCGTCTGTCTCAGACCCTCTGTATCGATCCGTCAGTCTCAGACCGTTTGTCTCAGACCGTCTGTCTCAGGCCGTCTGTCTCAGACCGTCTGTCTCGGGCCGTCTGTCTCAGTCCGTCTGTCTCGATCCGTCTGTCTCATACCGTCTGTCTGAGACCGTCTGTCTCAGAACATCAGTCTCAGACCGCGTGTCTCAGACCGCCTGCCTCAGACCGCCTGTCTCAGACCGCCTGTCTCAGACAGTCTGTCTCAGACCGTCTGTCTCAGACCGTCTGTCTCAGACCGTCTGTCTCGGGCCGTCTGTCTCAGTCCATCTGTCTCAGACCGTCTGTCTCAGACCGTCTGTCTCAGGCCGTCTGTCTCAGGCCGTCTGTCTCAGACCGTCTGTCTCAGGCCGTCTGTCTCCGACCGTCTGTCTCAGGCCGTCTGTCTCAGACCGTCTGTCTCAGACCGTCTGTCTCAGACCGCGTGTCTCAGACCGCCTGCCTCAGACCGCCTGTCTCAGACCGCCTGTCTCAGACAGTTTGTCTCAGACCGTCTGTCTCGGACCGTCTGTCTCGGACCGTCTGTCTCAGACCGTCGGTCTCGGGCCGTCTGTCTCAGTCCGTCTGTCTCCGTCCGTCTGTCTCGGACCACCTGTCTCAGACCGTCTGTCTCAAACCGTCAGTCTCAGACCGTCTGTCTCGGACCACCTGTCACAGACCGTCTGTCTCAAACCGTCAGTCTCAGACCGTCTGTCTCAGGCCGTCTGTCTCAGTCCGCCTGTCTCAGACCGTCTGTCTCGATCCGTCTGTCTCATACCGTCTGTCTCAGACCGTCTGTCTCATACCGTCTGTCTCAGACCACCTATCTCAGACCGCCTGTCTCAGACTGTCTGTCTCGGACCGTCTGTCTCAGACCGTCGGTCTCGGGCCGTCTGTCTCAGTCCGTCTGTCTCCGTCCGTCTATCTCGGACCTCCTGTCTCAGACCGTCCGTCTCAAACCGTCTGTCTCAGTCCGTCTGTCTCGGACCACCTGTCTCATACCGTCTGTCTGAGACCGTCTGTCTCATACCGTCTGTCTCAGACCGTCTGTCTCAGGCCGTCTGTCTCCGTTCGTCTGTCTCAGACACTCTGTCTCGATCCGTCTGTCTCAGTCCGTCTGTCTCAGACCGTCTGTCTCGGGCCGTTTGTCTCAGTCCGTCTGTCTCCGTCCGTCTGTCTCGGACCACCTGTCTCAGACCGTCTGTCTCAAACCGTCAGTCTCAGACCGTCTGTCTCAGGCCGTCTGTCTCAGTCCGCCTGTCTCAGACCGTCTGTCTCGATCCGTCTGTCTCATACCGTCTGTCTCAGACCGTCTGTCTCAAACCGTCTGTCTGAGACCGTCTGTCTCAGACCCTCTGTCTCGATCCGTGTGTCTCATACCGTCTGTCGCATACCGTCTGTCTCAGACCGTCTGTCTCAGACCGCCTGTCTCAGACCGCCTGTCTCAGACCGTCTGTCTCAGACCCTCTGCCTCGATCCGTCTGTCTCATACCGTCTGTCTCAGACCGTCTGTCTGAGACCGTCTGTCTGAGACCGTCTGTCTCAGACCATCAGTCTCAGACCGCGTGTCTCAGACCGCCTGCATCAGACCGCATGTCTCAGACCGCCTGCCTTAGACAGTCTTTCTCAGACCGTCTGTCTCAGACCGTCTGTCTCAGACCGCCTGTCTCAGACCGCCTGTCTCAGACCGCCTGTCTCAGACCGCCTGTCACAGACCGCCTGTCTCAGACCGTCTGTCGCAGGCCGTCTGTCTCAGTCCGTCTGTCTCAGACCCTCTGTCTCGATCCGTCTGTCTCATACCGCCTGTCTCAGACCGCCTGTCTCAGACAGTCTGTCTCAGACCGTCTGTCTCGGGCCGTCTGTCTCAGACCGCCTGTCTCAGACCGTCTGTCTCAGGCCGTCTGTCTCAGTCCGTCTGTCTCCGTTCGTCTGTCTCAGACCGACTGTCTCAGACCGTCTGTCTCAGACCGCCTGTCTCAGACCGTCTGTCTCAGGCCGTCTGTCTCAGTCCGTCTGTCTCAGACCCTCTGTCTCGATCCGTCTGTCTCATACCGCCTGTCTCAGACCGCCTGTCTCAGACAGTCTGTCTCAGACCGTCTGTCTCGGGCCGTCTGTCTCGGACCACCTGTCTCAGACCGCGTGCCTCAGACCGCCGGTCTCAGACCGCCTGTCTCAGACCGCCTGTCTCAGACCGTCTGTCTCAGACCGTCTGTCTCAGACCGCCTGTCTCAGACCGTCTGTCTCAGACCCTCTGTCTCGATCCGTCTGTCTCATACCGTCTGTCTCAGACCGTCTGTCTCAGACCGTCTGTCTCAGACCGTCTGTCTCAAACCGTCTGTCTGAGACCGTCTGTCTCAGACCTTCTGTCTCGATCCGTCTGTCTCATACCGTCTGTCTCAGGCCGTCGGTCTCGGGCCGTCTGTCTCAGTCCGTCTGTCTCCGTTCGTCTGTCTCAGACCGACTGTCTCAGACCGTCTGTCTCAAACCGTCTGTCTCAGACCGTCTGTCTCAGGCCGTCTGTCTCAGTCCGTCTGTCTCAGACCCTCTGTCTCGATCCGTCTGTCTCAGACCGTCTGTCTCAGACCGTCTGTCGCAGTCCGTCTGTCTCAGACCGTCTGTCTCGGACCACCTGTCTCAGACCGCCTGTCTCAGACCGTCTGTCTCAGACCGTCTGTCCCGATCCGCCTGTCTCATACCGTCTGTCTCAGACCGTCTGTCTCTGACCGTCTGTCTCAGGCCGTCTGTCTCAGACCGTCTGTCTCAGACCGCCTGTCTCAGACCGTCTGTCTCAGACCCTCTGTCTCAGACCGCGTGTCTCAGACCGCCTGCATCAGACCGCATGTCTCAGACCGCCTGTCTTAGACAGTCTGTCTCAGACCGTCTGTCTCGGACCGTCTGTCTCAGACCGTCGGTCTCGGGCCGTCTGTCTCGGACCACCTGTCTCAGACCGCGTGCCTCAGACCGCCGGTCTCAGACCGCCTGTCTCAGACCGCCTGTCTCAGACCGTCTGTCTCAGACCGTCTGTCTCAGACCGTCTGTCGCAGACCGTCTGTCTCGGGCCGTCTGTCTCAGTCCGTCGGTCTCGGGCCGTCTGTCTCGGACCACCTGTCTCAGACCGCGTGCCTCAGACCGCCGGTCTCAGACCGCCTGTCTCAGACCGCCTGTCTCAGACCGTCTGTCTCAGACCGTCTGTCTCAGACCGCCTGTCTCAGACCGTCTGTCTCAGACCCTCTGTCTCGATCCGTCTGTCTCATACCGTCTGTCTCAGACCGTCTGTCTCAGACCGTCTGTCTCAGACCGTCTGTCTCAAACCGTCTGTCTGAGACCGTCTGTCTCAGACCCTCTGTCTCGATCCGTCTGTCTCATACCGTCTGTCTCAGACCGTCTGTCTCAGACCGTCTGTCTCAGACCGCCTGTCTCAGACCGCCTGTCTCAGACCGCCTGTCTCAGACCGCCTGTCACAGACAGTCTGTCTCAGACCGTCTGGGTCGGACCGTCTGTCTCAGACCGTCGGTCTCGGGCCGTCTGTCTCAGTCCGTCTGTCTCCGTTCGTCTGTCTCAGACCGACTGTCTCAGACCGTCTGTCTCAGACCGCCTGTCTCAGACCGTCTGTCTCAGGCCGTCTGTCTCAGTCCGTCTGTCTCAGACCCTCTGTCTCGATCCGTCTGTCTCTTACCGCCTGTCTCAGACCGCCTGTCTCAGACAGTCTGTCTCAGACCGTCTGTCTCGGGCCGTCTGTCTCGGACCACCTGTCTCAGACCGCGTGCCTCAGACCGCCGGTCTCAGACCGCCTGTCTCAGACCGCCTGTCTCAGACCGTCTGTCTCAGACCGTCTGTCTCAGACCGCCTGTCTCAGACCGTCTGTCTCAGACCCTCTGTCTCGATCCGTCTGTCTCATACCGTCTGTCTCAGACCGTCTGTCTCAGACCGTCTGTCTCAGACCGTCTGTCTCAAACCGTCTGTCTGAGACCGTCTGTCTCAGACCCTCTGTCTCGATCCGTCTGTCTCATACCGTCTGTCTCAGACCGTCGGTCTCGGGCCGTCTGTCTCAGTCCGTCTGTCTCCGTTCGTCTGTCTCAGACCGACTGTCTCAGACCGTCTGTCTCAAACCGTCTGTCTCAGACCGTCTGTCTCAGGCCGTCTGTCTCAGTCCGTCTGTCTCAGACCCTCTGTCTCGATCCGTCTGTCTCATACCGTCTGTCTCAGACCGCCTGTCTCAGACAGTCTGTCTCAGACCGTCTGTCTCGGACCGTCTGTCTCAGACCGTCGGTCTCGGGCCGTCTGTCTCAGTCCGTCTGTCTCGGACCTCCTGTCTCAGACCGTCCGTCTCAAACCGTCTGTCTCAGTCCGTCTGTCTCGGACCACCTGCCTCATACCGTCTGTCTGAGACCGTCTGTCTCATACCGTCTGTCTCAGACCGTCTGTCTCAGACCGTCTGTCTCAGACCGTGTCTCAGACCGTCTGTCTCAGTCCGTCTATCTCAGACACTCTGTCTCGATCCGTCTGTCTCAGTCCGTCTGTCTCAGACCGTCTGTCTCAGACCGTCTGTCGCAGTCCGTCTGTCTCAGGCCGTCTGTCTCAGACCATCTGTCTCAGACCGTCTGTCTCAGACCGTCTGTCTCAGGCCGTCTGTCTCCGTTCGTCTGTCTCAGACCGACTGTCTCAGACCGTCTGTCTCGGACCACCTGTCTCAGACCGCCTGTCTCAGACCGTCTGTCTCAGACCGTCTGTCCCGATCCGCCTGTCTCATACCGTCTGTCTCAGACCGTCTGTCTCTGACCGTCTGTCTCAGGCCGTCTGTCTCAGACCGTCTGACTCGGGCCGTCTATCTCACTCCGTCTGTCTCAGACCCTCTGTATCGATCCGTCAGTCTCAGACCGTTTGTCTCAGACCGGCTGTCTCAGACCGTCTGTCTCAGACCGTCTGTCTCAGGCCGTCTGTCTCAGACCGTCTGTCTCGGGCCGTCTGTCTCAGTCCGTCTGTCTCGATCCGTCTGTCTCATACCGTCTGTCTGAGACCGTCTGTCTCAGAACATCAGTCTCAGACCGCGTGTCTCAGACCGCCTGCCTCAGACCGCCTGTCTCAGACCGCCTGTCTCAGACAGTCTGTCTCAGACCGTCTGTCTCAGACCGTCTGTCTCAGACCGTCTGTCTCAGGCCGTCTGTCTCAGGCCGTCTGTCTCAGACCGTCTGTCTCAGGCCGTCTGTCTCCGACCGTCTGTCTCAGGCCGTCTGTCTCAGACCGTCTGTCTCAGACCGCGTGTCTCAGACCGCCTGCCTCAGACCGCCTGTCTCAGACCGCCTGTCTCAGACAGTTTGTCTCAGACCGTCTGTCTCGGACCGTCTGTCTCGGACCGTCTGTCTCAGACCGTCGGTCTCGGGCCGTCTGTCTCAGTCCGTCTGTCTCCGTCCGTCTGTCTCGGACCACCTGTCTCAGACCGTCTGTCTCAAACCGTCAGTCTCAGACCGTCTGTCTCGGACCACCTGTCACAGACCGTCTGTCTCAAACCGTCAGACTCAGACCGTCTGTCTCAGGCCGTCTGTCTCAGTCCGCCTGTCTCAGACCGTCTGTCTCGATCCGTCTGTCTCATACCGTCTGTCTCAGACCGTCTGTCTCATACCGTCTGTCTCAGACCACCTATCTCAGACCGCCTGTCTCAGACCGTCTGTCTCGGACCGTCTGTCTCAGACCGTCGGTCTCGGGCCGTCTGTCTCAGTCCGTCTGTCTCCGTCCGTCTATCTCGGACCTCCTGTCTCAGACCGTCCGTCTCAAACCGTCTGTCTCAGTCCGTCTGTCTCGGACCACCTGTCTCATACCGTCTGTCTGAGACCGTCTGTCTCATACCGTCTGTCTCAGACCGTCTGTCTCAGGCCGTCAGTCTCCGTTCGTCTGTCTCAGACACTCTGTCTCGATCCGTCTGTCTCAGTCCGTCTGTCTCAGACCGTCTGTCTCAGACCGTCTGTCGCAGTCCGTCTGTCTCAGACCGTCTGTCTCAGACCGTCTGTCTCCGTCCGTCTGTCTCGGACCTCCTGTCTCAGACCGTCCGTCTCAAACCGTCTGTCTCAGTCCGTCTGTCTCGGACCACCTGTCTCAGACCGTCTGTCTCAGGCCGTCTGTCTCAGACCGTCTGTCTCAGACCGTGTCTCAGACCGTCTGTCTCAGTCCGTCTGTCTCAGACACTCTGTCTCGATCCGTCTGTCTCAGTCCGTCTGTCTCAGACCGTCTGTCTCAGACCGTCTGTCGCAGTCCGTCTGTCTCAGGCCGTCTGTCTCAGACCATCTGTCTCAGACCGTCTGTCTCAGACCGTCTGTCTCAGGCCGTCTGTCTCCGTTCGTCTGTCTCAGACCGACTGTCTCAGACCGTCTGTCTCGGACCACCTGTCTCAGACCGCCTGTCTCAGACCGTCTGTCTCAGACCGTCTGTCCCGATCCGCCTGTCTCATACCGTCTGTCTCAGACCGTCTGTCTCTGACCGTCTGTCTCAGGCCGTCTGTCTCAGACCGTCTGTCTCGGGCCGTCTATCTCACTCCGTCTGTCTCAGACCCTCTGTATCGATCCGTCAGTCTCAGACCGTTTGTCTCAGACCGGCTGTCTCAGACCGTCTGTCTCAGGCCGTCTGTCTCAGACCGTCTGTCTCGGGCCGTCTGTCTCAGTCCGTCTGTCTCGATCCGTCTGTCTCATACCGTCTGTCTGAGACCGTCTGTCTCAGAACATCAGTCTCAGACCGCGTGTCTCAGACCACCTGCCTCAGACCGCCTGTCTCAGACCGCCTGTCTCAGACAGTCTGTCTCAGACCGTCAGTCTCAGACCGTCTGTCTCAGGCCGTCTGTCTCAGTCCGCCTGTCTCAGACCGTCTGTCTCGATCCGTCTGTCTCATACCGTCTGTCTCAGACCGTCTGTCTCATACCGTCTGTCTCAGACCACCTATCTCAGACCGCCTGTCTCAGACCGTCTGTCTCGGACCGTCTGTCTCAGACCGTCGGTCTCGGGCCGTCTGTCTCAGTCCGTCTGTCTCCGTCCGTCTATCTCGGACCTCCTGTCTCAGACCGTCCGTCTCAAACCGTCTGTCTCAGTCCGTCTGTCTCGGACCACCTGTCTCATACCGTCTGTCTGAGACCGTCTGTCTCATACCGTCTGTCTCAGACCGTCTGTCTCAGGCCGTCTGTCTCCGTTCGTCTGTCTCAGACCGACTGTCTCAGACCGTCTGTCTCAGACCGTCAGTCTCAGACCGTCTGTCTCGGACCGTCTGTCTCAGACCGTCGGTCTCGGGCCGTCTGTCTCAGTCCGTCTGTCTCCGTCCGTCTGTCTCGGACCTCCTGTCTCAGACCGTCCGTCTCAAACCGTCTGTCTCAGTCCGTCTGTCTCGGACCACCTGCCTCATACCGTCTGTCTGAGACCGTCTGTCTCATACCGTCTGTCTCAGACCGTCTATCTCAGACCGTGTCTCAGACCGTCTGTCTCAGTCCGTCTGTCTCAGACACTCTGTCTCGATCCGTCTGTCTCAGTCCGTCTGTCTCAGACCGTCTGTCGCAGTCCGTCTGTCTCAGGCCGTCTGTCTCAGACCATCTGTCTCAGACCGTCTGTCTCAGACCGTCTGTCTCAGGCCGTCTGTCTCCGTTCGTCTGTCTCAGACCGACTGTCTCAGACCGTCTGTCTCGGACCACCTGTCTCAGACCGCCTGTCTCAGACCGTCTGTCTCAGACCGTCTGTCCCGATCCGCCTGTCTCATACCGTCTGTCTCAGACCGTCTGTCTCTGACCGTCTGTCTCAGGCCGTCTGTCTCAGACCGTCTGTCTCGGGCCGTCTATCTCACTCCGTCTGTCTCAGACCCTCTGTCTCGATCCGTCAGTCTCAGACCGTTTGTCTCAGACCGGCTGTCTCAGACCGTCTGTCTCAGACCGTCTGTCTCAGACCGTCTGTCTCAGGCCGTCTGTCTCAGACCGTCTGTCTCGGGCCGTCTGTCTCAGTCCGTCTGTCTTAGTCCGTCTGTCTCCGTTCGTCTGTCTCAGACCGACTGTCTCAGACCGCCTGTCTCAGACCGCCTGTCACAGACAGTCTGTCTCAGACCGTCTGGCTCGGACCGTCTGTCTCAGACCGTCGGTCTCGGGCCGTCTGTCTCAGTCCGTCTGTCTCCGTTCGTCTGTCTCAGACCGACTGTCTCAGACCGTCTGTCTCAAACCGTCTGTCTCAGACCGTCTGTCTCAGGCCGTCTGTCTCAGTCCGTCTGTCTCAGACCCTCTGTCTCGATCCGTCTGTCTCATACCGTCTGTCTCAGACCGCCTGTCTCAGACAGTCTGTCTCAGACCGTCTGTCTCGGACCGTCTGTCTCAGACCGTCGGTCTCGGGCCGTCTGTCTCAGTCCGTCTGTCTCCGTCCGTCTGTCTCGGACCTCCTGTCTCAGACCGTCCGTCTCAAACCGTCTGTCTCAGTCCGTCTTCTCGGACCACCTGTCTCATACCGTCTGTCTGAGACCGTCTGTCTCATACCGTCTGTCTCAGACCGTCTGTCTCAGACCGTCTGTCTCAGACCGTGTCTCAGACCGTCTGTCTCAGTCCGTCTGACTCAGACACTCTGTCTCGATCCGTCTGTCTCAGTCCGTCTGTCTCCGTCCGTCTGTCTCGGACCTCCTGTCTCAGACCGTCCGTCTCAAACCGTCTGTCTCAGTCCGTCTGTCTCGGACCACCTGTCTCAGACCGTCTGTCTCAGACCGTCTGTCTCAGACCGTCTGTCTCAGACCGTCTGTCTCAGACCGTGTCACAGACCGTCTGTCTCAGTCCGTCTGTCTCAGACACTCTGTCTCGATCCGTCTGTCTCAGTCCGTCTGTCTCAGACCGTCTGTCTCAGACCGTCTGTCTCAGACCGTCTGTCGCAGTCCGTCTGTCTCAGACCGTCTGTCTCGGACCGTCTGACTCAGACACTCTGTCTCGATCCGTCTGTCTCAGTCCGTCTGTCTCAGACCGACTGTCTCAGACCGTCTGTCTCAAACCGTCTGTCTCAGACCGTCTGTCTCAGGCCGTCTGTCTCAGTCCGTCTGTCTCAGACCCTCTGTCTCGATCCGTCTGTCTCATACCGTCTGTCTCAGGCCGCCTGTCTCAGACAGTCTGTCTCAGACCGTCTGTCTCGGACCGTCTGTCGCAGTCCGTCTGTCTCAGACCGTCTGTCTCAGACCATCTGTCTCAGACCATCTGTCTCAGACCGTCTGTCTCAGACCGTCTGTCTCAGGCCGTCTGTGTCAGTCCGTCTGTCTCAGACCCTCTGTCTCGATCCGTCTGTCTCATACCGTCTGTCTCAGACCGTGTCTCAGACCGTCTGTCACAGACCGTCTGTCTCAGACACTCTGTCTCGATCCGTCTGTCTCAGTCCGTCTGTCTCAGACCGAATGTCTCAGACCGACTGTCGCAGTCCGTCTGTCTCAGACCGTCTGTCTCGGACCACCTGTCTCAGACCGCCTGTCTCAGACCGTCTGTCTCAGACCGTCTGTCCCGATCCGCCTGTCTCATACCGTCTGTCTCAGACCGTCTGTCTCTGACCGTCTGTCTCAGGCCGTCTGTCTCAGACCGTCTGTCTCGGGCCGTCTATCTCACTCCGTCTGTCTCAGACCCTCTGTCTCGATCCGTCTGTCTCATACCGTCTGTCTCAGACCGTGTCTCAGACCGTCTGTCTCAGTCCGTCTGTCTCAGACACTCTGTCTCGATCCGTCTGTCTCAGTCCGTCTGTCTCCGTCCGTCTGTCTCGGACCACCTGTCTCAGACCGTCTGTCTCAAACCGTCAGTCTCAGACCGTCTGTCTCGGACCACCTGTCTCAGACAGTCTGTCTCAAACCGTCAGTCTCAGACCGTCTGTCTCAGGCCGTCTGTCTCAGTCCGCCTGTCTCAGACCGTCTGTCTCGATCCGTCTGTCTCATACCGTCTGTCTCAGACCGTCTGTCTCAGGCCGTCTGTCTCCGACCGTCTGTCTCATACCGTCTGTCTCAGGCCGCCTGTCTCAGACAGTCTGTCTCAGACCGTCTGTCTCGGACCGTCTGACTCAGACACTCTGTCTCGATCCGTCTGTCTCAGTCCGTCTGTCTCCGTCCGTCTGTCTCGGACCTCCTGTCTCAGACCGTCCGTCTCAAACCGTCTGTCTCAGTCCGTCTGTCTCGGACCACCTGTCTCAGACCGTCTGTCTCAGGCCGTCTGTCTCAGACCGTCTGTCTCAGACCGTGTCTCAGACCGTCTGTCTCAGTCCGTCTGTCTCAGACACTCTGTCTCGATCCGTCTGTCTCAGTCCGTCTGTCTCAGACCGTCTGTCTCAGACCGTCTGTCGCAGTCCGTCTGTCTCAGACCGTCTGTCTCAGACCATCTGTCTCAGACCATCTGTCTCAGACCGTCTGTCTCAGACCGTCTGTCTCAGGCCGTCTGTGTCAGTCCGTCTGTCTCAGACCCTCTGTCTCGATCCGTCTGTCTCATACCGTCTGTCTCAGACCGTGTCTCAGACCGTCTGTCACAGACCGTCTGTCTCAGACACTCTGTCTCGATCCGTCTGTCTCAGTCCGTCTGTCTCAGACCGTCTGTCTCAGACCGACTGTCGCAGTCCGTCTGTCTCAGACCGTCTGTCTCGGACCACCTGTCTCAGACCGCCTGTCTCAGACCGTCTGTCTCAGACCGTCTGACCCGATCCGCCTGTCTCATACCGTCTGTCTCAGACCGTCTGTCTCTGACCGTCTGTCTCAGGCCGTCTGTCTCAGACCGTCTGTCTCGGGCCGTCTATCTCACTCCGTCTGTCTCAGACCCTCTGTCTCGATCCGTCTGTCTCATACCGTCTGTCTCAGACCGTGTCTCAGACCGTCTGTCTCAGTCCGTCTGTCTCAGACACTCTGTCTCGATCCGTCTGTCTCAGTCCGTCTGTCTCCGTCCGTCTGTCTCGGACCACCTGTCTCAGACCGTCTGTCTCAAACCGTCAGTCTCAGACCGTCTGTCTCGGACCACCTGTCTCAGACAGTCTGTCTCAAACCGTCAGTCTCAGACCGTCTGTCTCAGGCCGTCTGTCTCAGTCCGCCTGTCTCAGACCGTCTGTCTCGATCCGTCTGTCTCATACCGTCTGTCTCAGACCGTCTGTCTCAGGCCGTCTGTCTCCGACCGTCTGTCTCAGGCCGTCTGTCTCAGACCGTCTGTCTCAGACCGCGTGTCTCAGACCGCCTGCCTCAGACCGCCTGTCTCAGACCGCCTGTCTCAGACAGTCTGTCTCAGACCGTCTGTCTCGGACCGTCTGTCTCGGACCGTCTGTCTCGGACCGTCTGTCTCAGACCGTCGGTCTCGGGCCGTCTATCTCAGTCCGTCTGTCTCCGCCCGTCTGTCTCGGACCACCTGTCTCAGACCGTCTGTCTCAAACCGTCAGTCTCAGACCGTCTGTCTCAGGCCGTCTGTCTCAGTCCGCCTGTCTCAGACCGTCTGTCTCGATCCGTCTGTCTCATACCGTCTGTCTCAGACCGTCTGTCTCAAACCGTCTGTCTGAGACCGTCTGTCTCAGACCCTCTGTCTCGATCCGTGTGTCTCATACCGTCTGTCGCATACCGTCTGTCTCAGACCGTCTGTCTCAGACCGCCTGTCTCAGACCGCCTGTCTCAGACCGTCTGTCTCAGACCCTCTGCCTCGATCCGTCTGTCTCATACCGTCTGTCTCAGACCGTCTGTCTGAGACCGTCTGTCTGAGACCGTCTGTCTCCGACCATCAGTCTCAGACCGCGTGTCTCAGACCGCCTGCATCAGACCGCATGTCTCAGACCGCCTGTCTTAGACAGTCTGTCTCAGACCGTCTGTCTCGGACCGTCTGTCTCAGACCGTCGGTCTCGGGCCGTCTGTCTCGGACCACCTGTCTCAGACCGCGTGCCTCAGACCGCCGGTCTCAGACCGCCTGTCTCAGACCGTCTGTCTCAGACCCTCTGTCTCGATCCGTCTGTCTCATACCGTCTGTCTCAGACCGTCTGTCTCAGACCGTCTGTCTCAGACCGTCTGTCTCAGACCCTCTGTCTCGATATGTCTGTCTCATACCGTCTGTCTCAGACCGTCTGTCTCAGACCGCCTGTCTCAGACCGCCTGTCTCAGACCGCCTGTCTCAGACCGCCTGTCACAGACAGTCTGTCTCAGACCGTCTGGCTCGGACCGTCGGTCTCGGGCCGTCTGTCTCAGTCCGTCTGTCTCCGTTCGTCTGTCTCAGACCGACTGTCTCAGACCGTCTGTCTCAAACCGTCTGTCTCAGATCGTCTGTCTCAGGCCGTCTGTCTCAGTCCGTCTGTCTCAGACCCTCTGTCTCGATCCGTCTGTCTCATACCGTCTGTCTCAGACCGCCTGTCTCAGACAGTCTGTCTCAGACCGTCTGTCTCGGACCGTCTGTCTCAGACCGTCGGTCTCGGGCCGTCTGTCTCAGTCCGTCTGTCTCCGTCCGTCTGTCTCGGACCTCCTGTCTCAGTCCGTCTTCTCGGACCACCTGTCTTATACCGTCTGTCTGAGACCGTCTGTCTCATACCGTCTGTCTCAGACCGTCTGTCTCAGACCGTGTCTCAGACCGTCTGTCTCAGTCCGTCTGACTCAGACACTCTGTCTCGATCCGTCTGTCTCAGTCCGTCTGTCTCCGTCCGTCTGTCTCGGACCTCCTGTCTCAGACCGTCCGTCTCAAACCGTCTGTCTCAGTCCGTCTGTCTCGGACCACCTGTCTCAGACCGTCTGTCTCAGACCGTCTGTCTCAGACCGTCTGTCTCAGACCGTCTGTCTCAGACCGTGTCTCAGACCGTCTGTCTCCGTCCGTCTGTCTCGGACCTCCTGTCTCAGACCGTCCGTCTCAAACCGTCTGTCTCAGTCCGTCTGTCTCGGACCACCTGCCTCATACCGTCTGTCTGAGACCGTCTGTCTCATACCGTCTGTCTCAGACCGTCTGTCTCAGACCGTGTCTCAGACCGTCTGTCTCAGTCCGTCTATCTCAGACACTCTGTCTCGATCCGTCTGTCTCAGTCCGTCTGTCTCAGACACTCTGTCTCGATCCGTCTGTCTCAGTCCGTCTGTCTCAGACCGTCTGTCTCAGACCGTCTGTCGCAGTCCGTCTGTCTCAGGCCGTCTGTCTCAGACCATCTGTCTCAGACCGTCTGTCTCAGACCGTCTGTCTCAGGCCGTCTGTCTCCGTTCGTCTGTCTCAGACCGACCGTCTCAGACCGTCTGTCTCGGACCACCTGTCTCAGACCGCCTGTCTCAGACCGTCTGTCTCAGACCGTCGGTCCCGATCCGCCTGTCTCATACCGTCTGTCTCAGACCGTCTGTCTCGGGCCGTCTGTCTCGGACCTCCTGTCTCAGACCGTCCGTCTCAAACCGTCTGTCTCAGTCCGTCTGTCTCGGACCACCTGTCTCAGACCGTCTGTCTCAGGCCGTCTGTCTCAGACCGTCTGTCTCAGACACTCTGTCTCGATCCGTCTGTCTCAGTCCGTCTGTCTCCGTCCGTCTGTCTCGGACCTCCTGTCTCAGACCGTCCGTCTCAAACCGTCTGTCTCAGTCCGTCTGTCTCGGACCTCCTGTCTCAGACCGTCCGTCTCAAACCGTCTGTCTCAGTCCGTCTGTCTCGGACCACCTGTCTCAGACCGTCTGTCTCAGGCCGTCTGTCTCAGACCGTCTGTCTCAGACCGTGTCTCAGACCGTCTGTCTCAGTCCGTCTGTCTCAGACACTCTGTCTCGATCCGTCTGTCTCAGTCCGTCTGTCTCAGACCGTCTGTCTCACCGTCTGTCGCAGTCCGTCTGTCTCAGACCGTCTGTCTCAGACCATCTGTCTCAGACCATCTGTCTCAGACCGTCTGTCTCAGACCGTCTGTCTCAGGCCGTCTGTGTCAGTCCGTCTGTCTCAGACCCTCTGTCTCGATCCGTCTGTCTCATACCGTCTGTCTCAGACCGTGTCTCAGACCGTCTGTCACAGACCGTCTGTCTCAGACACTCTGTCTCGATCCGTCTGTCTCAGTCCGTCTGTCTCAGACCGTCTGTCTCAGACCGACTGTCGCAGTCCGTCTGTCTCAGACCGTCTGTCTCGGACCACCTGTCTCAGACCGCCTGTCTCAGACCGTCTGTCTCAGACCGTCTGTCCCGATCCGCCTGTCTCATACCGTCTGTCTCAGACCGTCTGTCTCTGACCGTCTGTCTCAGGCCGTCTGTCTCAGACCGTCTGTCTCGGGCCGTCTATCTCACTCCGTCTGTCTCAGACCCTCTGTCTCGATCCGTCTGTCTCATACCGTCTGTCTCAGACCGTGTCTCAGACCGTCTGTCTCAGTCCGTCTGTCTCAGACACTCTGTCTCGATCCGTCTGTCTCAGTCCGTCTGTCTCCGTCCGTCTGTCTCGGACCACGTGTCTCAGACCGTCTGTCTCAAACCGTCAGTCTCAGACCGTCTGTCTCGGACCACCTGTCTCAGACAGTCTGTCTCAAACCGTCAGTCTCAGACCGTCTGTCTCAGGCCGTCTGTCTCAGTCCGCCTGTCTCAGACCGTCTGTCTCGATCCGTCTGTCTCATACCGTCTGTCTCAGACCGTCTGTCTCAGGCCGTCTGTCTCCGACCGTCTGTCTCAGGCCGTCTGTCTCAGACCGTCTGTCTCAGACCGCGTGTCTCAGACCGCCTGCCTCAGACCGCCTGTCTCAGACCGCCTGTCTCAGACAGTCTGTCTCAGACCGTCTGTCTCGGACCGTCTGTCTCGGACCGTCTGTCTCGGACCGTCTGTCTCAGACCGTCGGTCTCGGGCCGTCTATCTCAGTCCGTCTGTCTCCGCCCGTCTGTCTCGGACCACCTGTCTCAGACCGTCTGTCTCAAACCGTCAGTCTCAGACCGTCTGTCTCAGGCCGTCTGTCTCAGTCTGCCTGTCTCAGACCGTCTGTCTCGATCCGTCTGTCTCATACCGTCTGTCCCAGACCGTCTGTCTCAAACCGTCTGTCTGAGACCGTCTGTCTCAGACCCTCTGTCTCGATCCGTGTGTCTCATACCGTCTGTCGCATACCGTCTGTCTCAGACCGTCTGTCTCAGACCGCCTGTCTCAGACCGCCTGTCTCAGACCGTCTGTCTCAGACCCTCTGCCTCGATCCGTCTGTCTCATACCGTCTGTCTCAGACCGTCTGTCTGAGACCGTCTGTCTGAGACCGTCTGTCTCCGACCATCAGTCTCAGACCGCGTGTCTCAGACCGCCTGCATCAGACCGTATGTCTCAGACCGCCTGTCTTAGACAGTCTGTCTCAGACCGTCTGTCTCGGACCGTCTGTCTCAGACCGTCGGTCTCGGGCCGTCTGTCTCGGACCACCTGTCTCAGACCGCGTGCCTCAGACCGCCGGTCTCAGACCGCCTGTCTCAGACCGCCTGTCTCAGACCGTCTGTCTCAGACCGTCTGTCTCAGACCGTCTGTCGCAGACCGTCTGTCTCGGGCCGTCTATCTCAGTCCGTCGGTCTCGGGCCGTCTGTCTCGGACCACCTGTCTCGATATGTCTGTCTCATACCGTCTGTCTCAGACCGTCTGTCTGAGACCGTCTGTCTGAGACCGTCTGTCTCCGACCATCAGTCTCAGACCGCGTGTCTCAGACCGCCTGCATCAGACCGTATGTCTCAGACCGCCTGTCTTAGACAGTCTGTCTCAGACCGTCTGTCTCGGACCGTCTGTCTCAGACCGTCGGTCTCGGGCCGTCTGTCTCGGACCACCTGTCTCAGACCGCGTGCCTCAGACCGCCGGTCTCAGACCGCCTGTCTCAGACCGCCTGTCTCAGACCGTCTGTCTCAGACCCTCTGTCTCGATCCGTCTGTCTCATACCGTCTGTCTCAGACCGTCTGTCTCAGACCGTCTGTCTCAGACCGTCTGTCTCAGACCCTCTGTCTCGATATGTCTGTCTCATACCGTCTGTCTCAGACCGTCTGTCTCAGACCGCCTGTCGCAGTCCGTCTGTCTCAGGCCGTCTGTCTCAGACCATCTGTCTCAGACCGTCTGTCTCAGACCGTCTGTCTCAGGCCGTCTGTCTCCGTTCGTCTGTCTCAGACCGACTGTCTCAGACCGTCTGTCTCGGACCACCTGTCTCAGACCGCCTGTCTCAGACCGTCTGTCTCAGACCGTCTGTCCCGATCCGCCTGTCTCATACCGTCTGTCTCAGACAGTCTGTCTCAGACCGTCTGTCTCAGACCGTCTGTCTCAGACCGTCTGTCTCGGGCCGTCTGTCTCAGTCCATCTGTCTCAGACCGTCTGTCTCAGACCGTCTGTCTCAGGCCGTCTGTCTCAGGCCGTCTGTCTCAGACCGTCTGTCTCAGACCGTCTGTCTCCGACCGTCTGTCTCAGGCCGTCTGTCTCAGACCGTCTGTCTCAGACCGCGTGTCTCAGACCGCCTGCCTCAGACCGCCTGTCTCAGACCGCCTGTCTCAGACAGTCTGTCTCAGACCGTCTGTCTCGGACCGTCTGTCTCGGACCGTCTGTCTCAGACCGTCGGTCTCGGGCCGTCTGTCTCAGTCCGTCTGTCTCCGTCCGTCTGTCTCGGACCACCTGTCTCAGACCGTCTGTCTCAAACCGTCAGTCTCAGACCGTCTGTCTCGGACCACCTGTCTCAGACCGTCTGTCTCAAACCGTCAGTCTCAGACCGGCTGTCTCAGACCGTCTGTCTCAGACCGTCTGTCTCAGGCCGTCTGTCTCAGACCCTCTGTCTCGATCCGTCTGTCTCATACCGTCTGTCTGAGACCGTCTGTCTCAGAACATCAGTCTCAGACCGCGTGTCTCAGACCGCCTGCCTCAGACCGCCTGTCTCAGACCGCCTGTCTCAGACAGTCTGTCTCAGACCGTCTGTCTCAGACCGTCTGTCTCAGACCGTCTGTCTCGGGCCGTCTGTCTCAGTCCATCTGTCTCAGACCGTCTGACTCAGACCGTCTGTCTCAGGCCGTCTGTCTCTGGCCGTCTGTCTCAGACCCTCTGTCTCGATCCGTCTGTCTCATACCGTCTGTCTGAGACCGTCTGTCTCAGAACATCAGTCTCAGACCGCGTGTCTCAGACCGCCTGCCTCAGACCGCCTGTCTCAGACCGCCTGTCTCATACCGTCTGTCTCAGACCGTCTGTCTCATACCGTCTGTCTCAGACCACCTATCTCAGACCGCCTGTCTCAGACCGTCTGTCTCGGACCGTATGTCTCAGACCGTCGGTCTCGGACCTCCTGTCTCAGACCGTCCGTCTCAAACCGTCTGTCTCAGTCCGTCTGTCTCGGACCACCTGTCTCATACCGTCTGTCTGAGACCGTCTGTCTCATACCGTCTGTCTTAGACCGTCTGTCTCAGACCGTCTGTCTCAGACCGTCTGTCTCAGACCGTCTGTCTCAGAACGTCTGTCTCAGACCGTGTCTCAAACCGTCTGTCTCAGTCCGTCTGTCTCGGACCACCTGTCTCATACCGTCTGTCTGAGACCGTCTGTCTCATACCGTCTGTCTCAGACCATCTGTCTCAGACCGTCTGTCTCAGACCGTCTGTCTCAGACCGTCTGTCTCACACCGTCTGTCTCCGTTCGTCTGTCTCAGGCCGTCTGTCTCAGGCCGTCTGTCTCAGACCGTCTGTCTCAGACCGTCTGTCTCAGGCCGTCTGTCTCAGACCCTCTGTCTCGATCCGTCTGTCTCATACCGTCTGTCTGAGACCGTCTGTCTCAGAACATCAGTCTCAGACCGCGTGTCTCAGACCGCCTGCCTCAGACCGCCTGTCTCAGACCGCCTGTCTCATACCGTCTGTCTCAGACCGTCTGTCTCATACCGTCTGTCTCAGACCACCTATCTCAGACCGCCTGCCTCAGACCGTCTGTCTCGGACCGTATGTCTCAGACCGTCGGTCTCGGACCTCCTGTCTCAGACCGTCCGTCTCAAACCGTCTGTCTCAGTCCGTCTGTCTCGGACCACCTGTCTCATACCGTCTGTCTGAGACCGTCTGTCTCATACCGTCTGTCTCAGACCATCTGTCTCAGACCGTCTGTCTCAGACCGTCTGTCTCAGACCGTCTGTCTCACACCGTCTGTCTCCGTTCGTCTGTCTCAGACCGACTGTTTCAGACCGTCTGTCTCAGACCGTCTGTCTCGGACCGTCTGTCTCGGACCGTCTGTCTCGGACCGTCTGTCTCGGACCGTCTGTCTCGGACCGTCTGTCTTAGACCGTCGGTCTCGGGCCGTCTGTCTCAGTCCGTCTGTCTCCGTCCGTCTGTCTCGGACCTCCTGTCTCAGACCGTCCGTCTCAAACCGTCTGTCTCAGTCCGTCTGTCTCGGACCACCTGCCTCATACCGTCTGTCTGAGACCGTCTGTCTCATACCGTCTGTCTCAGACCGTCTGTCTCAGACCGTCTGTCTCAGACCGGGTCTCAGACCGTCTGTCTCAGTCCGTCTGTCTCAGACACTCTGTCTCGATCCGTCTGTCTCAGTCCGTCTGTCTCAGACCGTCTGTCTCAGACCGTCTGTCTCAGACCGTCTGTCGCAGTCCGTCTGTCTCAGGCCGTCTGTCTCAGACCATCTGTCTCAGACCGTCTGTCTCAGACCGTCTGTCTCAGGCCGTCTGTCTCCGTTCGTCTGTCTCAGACCGACTGTCTCAGACCGTCTGTCTCGGACCACCTGTCTCAGACCGCCTGTCTCAGACCGTCTGTCTCAGACCGTCTGTCCCGATCCGCCTGTCTCATACCGTCTGTCTCAGACAGTCTGTCTCAGACCGTCTGTCTCAGACCGTCTGTCTCAGACCGTCTGTCTCGGGCCGTCTGTCTCAGTCCATCTGTCTCAGACCGTCTGTCTCAGACCGTCTGTCTCAGGCCGTCTGTCTCAGGCCGTCTGTCTCAGACCGTCTGTCTCAGACCGTCTGTCTCCGACCGTCTGTCTCAGGCCGTCTGTCTCAGACCGTCTGTCTCAGACCGCGTGTCTCAGACCGCCTGCCTCAGACCGCCTGTCTCAGACCGCCTGTCTCAGACAGTCTGTCTCAGACCGTCTGTCTCGGACCGTCTGTCTCGGACCGTCTGTCTCAGACCGTCGGTCTCGGGCCGTCTGTCTCAGTCCGTCTGTCTCCGTCCGTCTGTCTCGGACCACCTGTCTCAGACCGTCTGTCTCAAACCGTCAGTCTCAGACCGTCTGTCTCGGACCACCTGTCTCAGACCGTCTGTCTCAAACCGTCAGTCTCAGACCGGCTGTCTCAGACCGTCTGTCTCAGACAGTCTGTCTCAGGCCGTCTGTCTCAGACCCTCTGTCTCGATCCGTCTGTCTCATACCGTCTGTCTGAGACCGTCTGTCTCAGAACATCAGTCTCAGACCGCGTGTCTCAGACCGCCTGCCTCAGACCGCCTGTCTCAGACCGCCTGTCTCAGACAGTCTGTCTCAGACCGTCTGTCTCAGACCGTCTGTCTCAGACCGTCTGTCTCGGGCCGTCTGTCTCAGTCCATCTGTCTCAGACCGTCTGTCTCAGACCGTCTGTCTCAGGCCGTCTGTCTCTGGCCGTCTGTCTCAGACCGTCTGTCTCAGACCGTCTGTCTCAGGCCGTCTGTCTCAGACCCTCTGTCTCGATCCGTCTGTCTCATACCGTCTGTCTGAGACCGTCTGTCTCAGAACATCAGTCTCAGACCGCGTGTCTCAGACCGCCTGCCTCAGACCGCCTGTCTCAGACCGCCTGTCTCATACCGTCTGTCTCAGACCGTCTGTCTCATACCGTCTGTCTCAGACCACCTATCTCAGACCGCCTGTCTCAGACCGTCTGTCTCGGACCGTATGTCTCAGACCGTCGGTCTCGGACCTCCTGTCTCAGACCGTCCGTCTCAAACCGTCTGTCTCAGTCCGTCTGTCTCGGACCACCTGTCTCATACCGTCTGTCTGAGACCGTCTGTCTCATACCGTCTGTCTTAGACCGTCTGTCTCAGACCGTCTGTCTCAGACCGTCTGTCTCAGACCGTCTGTCTCAGAACGTCTGTCTCAGACCGTGTCTCAAACCGTCTGTCTCAGTCCGTCTGTCTCGGACCACCTGTCTCATACCGTCTGTCTGAGACCGTCTGTCTCATACCGTCTGTCTCAGACCATCTGTCTCAGACCGTCTGTCTCAGACCGTCTGTCTCAGACCGTCTGTCTCACACCGTCTGTCTCCGTTCGTCTGTCTCAGACCGACTGTCTCAGACCGTCTGTCTCAGACCGTCTGTCTCAGACCGTCTGTCTCGGACCGTCTGTCTCGGACCGTCTGTCTCGGACCGTCTGTCTTAGACCGTCGGTCTCGGGCCGTCTGTCTCAGCCCGTCTGTCTCCGTCCGTCTGTCTCGGACCTCCTGTCTCAGACCGTCCGTCTCAAACCGTCTGTCTCAGTCCGTCTGTCTCGGACCACCTGCCTCATACCGTCTGTCTGAGACCGTCTGTCTCATACCGTCTGTCTCAGACCGTCTGTCTCAGTCCGTCTGTCTCAGACCGTCTGTCTCAGACCGTCTGTCTCAGACCGTCTGTCGCAGTCCGTCTGTCTCAGACCGTCTGTCTCGGACCGTCTGACTCAGACACTCTGTCTCGATCCGTCTGTCTCAGTCCGTCTGTCTCAGACCGACTGTCTCAGACCGTCTGTCTCAAACCGTCTGTCTCAGACCGTCTGTCTCAGGCCGTCTGTCTCAGTCCGTCTGTCTCAGACCCTCTGTCTCGATCCGTCTGTCTCATACCGTCTGTCTCAGGCCGCCTGTCTCAGACAGTCTGTCTCAGACCGTCTGTCTCGGACCGTCTGACTCAGACACTCTGTCTCGATCCGTCTGTCTCAGTCCGTCTGTCTCCGTCCGTCTGTCTCGGACCTCCTGTCTCAGACCGTCCGTCTCAAACCGTCTGTCTCAGTCCGTCTGTCTCGGACCACCTGTCTCAGACCGTCTGTCTCAGGCCGTCTGTCTCAGACCGTCTGTCTCAGACCGTCTGTCTCAGACCGTGTCTCAGACCGTCTGTCTCAGTCCGTCTGTCTCAGACACTCTGTCTCGATCCGTCTGTCTCAGTCCGTCTGTCTCAGACCGTCTGTCTCAGACCGTCTGTCGCAGTCCGTCTGTCTCAGACCGTCTGTCTCAGACCATCTGTCTCAGACCATCTGTCTCAGACCGTCTGTCTCAGACCGTCTGTCTCAGGCCGTCTGTGTCAGTCCGTCTGTCTCAGACCCTCTGTCTCGATCCGTCTGTCTCATACCGTCTGTCTCAGACCGTGTCTCAGACCGTCTGTCACAGACCGTCTGTCTCAGACACTCTGTCTCGATCCGTCTGTCTCAGTCCGTCTGTCTCAGACCGTCTGTCTCAGACCGTCTGTCGCAGTCCGTCTGTCTCAGACCGTCTGTCTCGGACCACCTGTCTCAGACCGCCTGTCTCAGACCGTCTGTCTCAGACCGTCTGTCCCGATCCGCCTGTCTCATACCGTCTGTCTCAGACCGTCTGTCTCTGACCGTCTGTCTCAGGCCGTCTGTCTCAGACCGTCTGTCTCGGGCCGTCTATCTCACTCCGTCTGTCTCAGACCCTCTGTCTCGATCCGTCTGTCTCATACCGTCTGTCTCAGACCGTGTCTCAGACCGTCTGTCTCAGTCCGTCTGTCTCAGACACTCTGTCTCGATCCGTCTGTCTCAGTCCGTCTGTCTCCGTCCGTCTGTCTCGGACCACCTGTCTCAGACCGTCTGTCTCAAACCGTCAGTCTCAGACCGTCTGTCTCGGACCACCTGTCTCAGACAGTCTGTCTCAAACCGTCAGTCTCAGACCGTCTGTCTCAGGCCGTCTGTCTCAGTCCGCCTGTCTCAGACCGTCTGTCTCGATCCGTCTGTCTCATACCGTCTGTCTCAGACCGTCTGTCTCAGGCCGTCTGTCTCCGACCGTCTGTCTCAGGCCGTCTGTCTCAGACCGTCTGTCTCAGACCGCGTGTCTCAGACCGCCTGCCTCAGACCGCCTGTCTCAGACCGCCTGTCTCAGACAGTCTGTCTCAGACCGTCTGTCTCGGACCGTCTGTCTCGGACCGTCTGTCTCGGACCGTCTGTCTCAGACCGTCGGTCTCGGACCGTCTATCTCAGTCCGTCTGTCTCCGCCCGTCTGTCTCGGACCACCTGTCTCAGACCGTCTGTCTCAAACCGTCAGTCTCAGACCGTCTGTCTCAGGCCGTCTGTCTCAGTCCGCCTGTCTCAGACCGTCTGTCTCGATCCGTCTGTCTCATACCGTCTGTCTCAGACCGTCTGTCTCAAACCGTCTGTCTGAGACCGTCTGTCTCAGACCCTCTGTCTCGATCCGTGTGTCTCATACCGTCTGTCGCATACCGTCTGTCTCAGACCGTCTGTCTCAGACCGCCTGTCTCAGACCGCCTGTCTCAGACCGTCTGTCTCAGACCCTCTGCCTCGATCCGTCTGTCTCATACCGTCTGTCTCAGACCGTCTGTCTGAGACCGTCTGTCTGAGACCGTCTGTCTCCGACCATCAGTCTCAGACCGCGTGTCTCAGACCGCCTGCATCAGACCGCATGTCTCAGACCGCCTGTCTTAGACAGTCTGTCTCAGACCGTCTGTCTCGGACCGTCTGTCTCAGACCGTCGGTCTCGGGCCGTCTGTCTCGGACCACCTGTCTCAGACCGCGTGCCTCAGACCGCCGGTCTCAGACCGCCTGTCTCAGACCGCCTGTCTCAGACCGTCTGTCTCAGACCGCCTGTCTCAGACCGTCTGTCTCAGACCGTCTGTCTCAGACCGCCTGTCTCAGACCGTCTGTCTCAGACCCTCTGTCTCGATCCGTCTGTCTCATACCGTCTGTCTCAGACCGTCTGTCTCAGACCGTCTGTCTCAGACCGTCTGTCTCAGACCGTCTGTCTCAGACCCTCTGTCTCGATATGTCTGTCTCATACCGTCTGTCTCAGACCGTCTGTCTCAGACCGCCTGTCTCAGACCGCCTGTCTCAGACCGCCTGTCTCAGACCGCCTGTCACAGACAGTCTGTCTCAGACCGTCTGGCTCGGACCGTCGGTCTCGGGCCGTCTGTCTCAGTCCGTCTGTCTCCGTTCGTCTGTCTCAGACCGACTGTCTCAGACCGTCTGTCTCAAACCGTCTGTCTCAGATCGTCTGTCTCAGGCCGTCTGTCTCAGTCCGTCTGTCTCAGACCCTCTGTCTCGATCCGTCTGTCTCATACCGTCTGTCTCAGACCGCCTGTCTCAGACAGTCTGTCTCAGACCGTCTGTCTCGGACCGTCTGTCTCAGACCGTCGGTCTCGGGCCGTCTGTCTCAGTCCGTCTGTCTCCGTCCGTCTGTCTCGGACCTCCTGTCTCAGTCCGTCTTCTCGGACCACCTGTCTTATACCGTCTGTCTGAGACCGTCTGTCTCATACCGTCTGTCTCAGACCGTCTGTCTCAGACCGTGTCTCAGACCGTCTGTCTCAGTCCGTCTGACTCAGACACTCTGTCTCGATCCGTCTGTCTCAGTCCGTCTGTCTCCGTCCGTCTGTCTCGGACCTCCTGTCTCAGACCGTCCGTCTCAAACCGTCTGTCTCAGTCCGTCTGTCTCGGACCACCTGTCTCAGACCGTCTGTCTCAGACCGTCTGTCTCAGACCGTCTGTCTCAGACCGTGTCTCAGACCGTCTGTCTCCGTCCGTCTGTCTCGGACCTCCTGTCTCAGACCGTCCGTCTCAAACCGTCTGTCTCAGTCCGTCTGTCTCGGACCACCTGCCTCATACCGTCTGTCTGAGACCGTCTGTCTCATACCGTCGGTCTCAGACCGTCTGTCTCAGACCGTGTCTCAGACCGTCTGTCTCAGTCCGTCTATCTCAGACACTCTGTCTCGATCCGTCTGTCTCAGTCCGTCTGTCTCAGACACTCTGTCTCGATCCGTCTGTCTCAGTCCGTCTGTCTCAGACCGTCTGTCTCAGACCGTCTGTCGCAGTCCGTCTGTCTCAGGCCGTCTGTCTCAGACCATCTGTCTCAGACCGTCTGTCTCAGACCGTCTGTCTCAGGCCGTCTGTCTCCGTTCGTCTGTCTCAGACCGACCGTCTCAGACCGTCTGTCTCGGACCACCTGTCTCAGACCGCCTGTCTCAGACCGTCTGTCTCAGACCGTCGGTCCCGATCCGCCTGTCTCATACCGTCTGTCTCAGACCGTCTGTCTCTGACCGTCTGTCTCGATCCGTCTGTCTCATACCGTCTGTCTGAGACCGTCTGTCTCAGAACATCAGCCTCAGACCGCGTGTCTCAGACCGCCTGCCTCAGACCGCCTGTCTCAGACCGCCTGTCTCAGACAGTCTGTCTCAGACCGTCTGTCTCAGACCGTCTGTCTCAGACCGTCTGTCTCGGGCCGTCTGTCTCAGTCCATCTGTCTCAGACCGTCTGTCTCAGACGGTCTGTCTCAGGCCGTCTGTCTCAGGCCGTCTGTCTCAGACCGTCTGTCTCAGGCCGTCTGTCTCCGACCGTCTGTCTCAGGCCGTCTGTCTCAGACCGTCTGTCTCAGACCGCGTGTCTCAGACCGCCTGCCTCAGACCGCCTGTCTCAGACCGCCTGTCTCAGACAGTCTGTCTCAGACCGTCTGTCTCGGACCGTCTGTCTCGGACCGTCTGTCTCAGACCGTCGGTCTCGGGCCGTCTGTCTCAGTCCGTCTGTCTCCGTCCGTCTGTCTCGGACCACCTGTCTCAGACCGTCTGTCTCAAACCGTCAGTCACAGACCGTCTGTCTCGGACCACCTGTCTCAGACCGTCTGTCTCAAACCGTCAGTCTCCGACCGTCTGTCTCAGGCCGTCTGTCTCAGTCCGCCTGTCTCAGACCGTCTGTCTCGATCCGTCTGTCTCATACCGTCTGTCTCAGACCGTCTGTCTCATACCGTCTGTCTCAGACCACCTATCTCAGACCGTCTGTCTCAGGCCGTCTGTCTCCGACCGTCTGTCTCAGGCCGTCTGTCTCAGACCGTCTGTGTCGGACCGTCTGTCTCGGACCGTCTGTCTCAGACCGTCGGTCTCGGGCCGTCTGTCTCAGTCCGTCTGTCTCAGGCCGTCTGTCTCAGGCCGTCTGTCTCAGACCGTCTGTCTCAGACCGTCTGTCTCCGACCGTCTGTCTCAGGCCGTCTGTCTCAGACCGTCTGTCTCAGACCGCGTGTCTCAGACCGCCTGCCTCAGACCGCCTGTCTCAGACCGCCTGTCTCAGACAGTCTGTCTCAGACCGTCTGTCTCAGTCCGTCTGTCTCCGTCCGTCTGTCTCGGACCACCTGTCTCAGACCGTCTGTCTCAAACCGTCAGTCTCAGACCGTCTGTCTCGGACCACCTGTCTCAGACCGTCTGTCTCAAACCGTCAGTCTCAGACCGGCTGTCTCAGACCGTCTGTCTCAGACCGTCTGTCTCAGGCCGTCTGTCTCAGACCCTCTGTCTCGATCCGTCTGTCTCATACCGTCTGTCTGAGACCGTCTGTCTCAGAACATCAGTCTCAGACCGCGTGTCTCAGACCGCCTGCCTCAGACCGCCTGTCTCAGACCGCCTGTCTCAGACAGTCTGTCTCAGACCGTCTGTCTCAGACCGTCTGTCTCAGACCGTCTGTCTCGGGCCGTCTGTCTCAGTCCATCGGTCTCAGACCGTCTGTCTCAGACCGTCTGTCTCAGGCCGTCTGTCTCAGGCCGTCTGTCTCAGACCGTCTGTCTCAGACCGTCTGTCTCAGGCCGTCTGTCTCAGACCCTCTGTCTCGATCCGTCTGTCTCATACCGTCTGTCTGAGACCGTCTGTCTCAGAACATCAGTCTCAGACCGCGTGTCTCAGACCGCCTGCCTCAGACCGCCTGTCTCAGACCGCCTGTCTCATACCGTCTGTCTCAGACCGTCTGTCTCATACCGTCTGTCTCAGACCACCTATCTCAGACCGCCTGTCTCAGACCGTCTGTCTCGGACCGTATGTCTCAGACCGTCGGTCTCGGACCTCCTGTCTCAGACCGTCCGTCTCAAACCGTCTGTCTCAGTCCGTCTGTCTCGGACCACCTGTCTCATACCGTCTGTCTGAGACCGTCTGTCTCATACCGTCTGTCTCAGACCATCTGTCTCAGACCGTCTGTCTCAGACCGTCTGTCTGAGACCGTCTGTCTCACACCGTCTGTCTCCGTTCGTCTGTCTCAGACCGACTGTCTCAGACCGTCTGTCTCAGACCGTCTGTCTCAGACCGTCTGTCTCGGACCGTCTGTCTCGGACCGTCTGTCTCGGACCGTCTGTCTTAGACCGTCGGTCTCGGGCCGTCTGTCTCAGTCCGTCTGTCTCCGTCCGTCTGTCTCGGACCTCCTGTCTCAGACCGTCCGTCTCAAACCGTCTGTCTCAGTCCGTCTGTCTCGGACCACCTGCCTCATACCGTCTGTCTGAGACCGTCTGTCTCATACCGTCTGTCTCAGACCGTCTGTCTCAGACCGTCTGTCTCAGACCGGGTCTCAGACCGTCTGTCTCAGTCCGTCTGTCTCAGACACTCTGTCTCGATCCGTCTGTCTCAGTCCGTCTGTCTCAGACCGTCTGTCTCAGACCGTCTGTCTCAGACCGTCTGTCGCAGTCCGTCTGTCTCAGGACGGTCTGTCTCAGACCATCTGTCTCAGACCGTCTGTCTCAGACCGTCTGTCTCAGGCCGTCTGTCTCCGTTCGTCTGTCTCAGACCGACTGTCTCAGACCGTCTGTCTCAGACCGTCTGTCTCCGACCGTCTGTCTCAGGCCGTCTGTCTCAGACCGTCTGTCTCAGACCGCGTGTCTCAGACCGCCTGCCTCAGACCGCCTGTCTCAGACCGCCTGTCTCAGACAGTCTGTCTCAGACCGTCTGTCTCGGACCGTCTGTCTCGGACCGTCTGTCTCAGACCGTCGGTCTCGGGCCGTCTGTCTCAGTCCGTCTGTCTCCGTCCGTCTGTCTCGGACCACCTGTCTCAGACCGTCTGTCTCAAACCGTCAGTCTCAGACCGTCTGTCTCGGACCACCTGTCTCAGACCGTCTGTCTCAAACCGTCAGTCTCAGACCGGCTGTCTCAGACCGTCTGTCTCAGACCGTCTGTCTCAGGCCGTCTGTCTCAGACCCTCTGTCTCGATCCGTCTGTCTCATACCGTCTGTCTGAGACCGTCTGTCTCAGAACATCAGTCTCAGACCGCGTGTCTCAGACCGCCTGCCTCAGACCGCCTGTCTCAGACCGCCTGTCTCAGACAGTCCGTCTCAGACCGTCTGTCTCAGACCGTCTGTCTCGGGCCGTCTGTCTCAGTCCATCTGTCTCAGACCGTCTGTCTCAGACCGTCTGTCTCAGGCCGTCTGTCTCTGGCCGTCTGTCTCAGACCGTCTGTCTCAGACCGTCTGTCTCAGGCCGTCTGTCTCAGACCCTCTGTCTCGATCCGTCTGTCTCATACCGTCTGTCTGAGACCGTCTGTCTCAGAACATCAGTCTCAGACCGCGTGTCTCAGACCGCCTGCCTCAGACCGCCTGTCTCAGACCGCCTGTCTCATACCGTCTGTCTCAGACCGTCTGTCTCATACCGTCTGTCTCAGACCACCTATCTCAGACCGCCTGTCTCAGACCGTCTGTCTCGGACCGTATGTCTCAGACCGTCGGTCTCGGACCTCCTGTCTCAGACCGTCCGTCTCAAACCGTCTGTCTCAGTCCGTCTGTCTCGGACCACCTGTCTCATACCGTCTGTCTGAGACCGTCTGTCTCATACCGTCTGTCTTAGACCGTCTGTCTCAGACCGTCTGTCTCAGACCGTCTGTCTCAGACCGTCTGTCTCAGAACGTCTGTCTCAGACCGTGTCTCAAACCGTCTGTCTCAGTCCGTCTGTCTCGGACCACCTGTCTCATACCGTCTGTCTGAGACCGTCTGTCTCATACCGTCTGTCTCAGACCATCTGTCTCAGACCGTCTGTCTCAGACCGTCTGTCTCAGACCGTCTGTCTCACACCGTCTGTCTCCGTTCGTCTGTCTCAGACCGACTGTCTCAGACCGTCTGTCTCAGACCGTCTGTCTCAGACCGTCTGTCTCGGACCGTCTGTCTCGGACCGTCTGCCTCGGACCGTCTGTCTTAGACCGTCGGTCTCGGGCCGTCTGTCTCAGTCCGTCTGTCTCCGTCCGTCTGT
Source organism: Coelioxys conoideus (assembly GCA_947623535.1). NCBI lineage: Eukaryota > Metazoa > Arthropoda > Insecta > Hymenoptera > Megachilidae > Coelioxys > Coelioxys conoideus. The sequence continues at coordinate 6,333,002 of CANQJN010000026.1, forward strand.
CTCGGACCTCCTGTCTCAGACCGTCCGTCTCAAACCGTCTGTCTCAGTCCGTCTGTCTCGGACCACCTGCCTCATACCGTCTGTCTGAGACCGTCTGTCTCATACCGTCTGTCTCAGACCGTCTGTCTCAGACCGTCTGTCTCAGACCGGGTCTCAGACCGTCTGTCTCAGTCCGTCTGTCTCAGACACTCTGTCTCGATCCGTCTGTCTCATACCGTCTGTCTGAGACCGTCTGTCTCATACCGTCTGTCTCAGGCCGTCTGTCTCAGACCATCTGTCTCAGACCGTCTGTCTCAGACCGTCTGTCTCAGGCCGTCTGTCTCCGTTCGTCTGTCTCAGACCGACTGTCTCAGACCGTCTGTCTCGGACCACCTGTCTCAGACCGCCTGTCTCAGACCGTCTGTCTCAGACCGTCTGTCCCGATCCGCCTGTCTCATACCGTCTGTCTCAGACAGTCTGTCTCAGACCGTCTGTCTCAGACCGTCTGTCTCGGGCCGTCTGTCTCAGTCCATCTGTCTCAGACCGTCTGTCTCAGACCGTCTGTCTCAGGCCGTCTGTCTCAGGCCGTCTGTCTCAGACCGTCTGTCTCAGACCGTCTGTCTCCGACCGTCTGTCTCAGGCCGTCTGTCTCAGACCGTCTGTCTCAGACCGCGTGTCTCAGACCGCCTGCCTCAGACCGCCTGTCTCAGACCGCCTGTCTCAGACAGTCTGTCTCAGACCGTCTGTCTCGGACCGTCTGTCTCGGACCGTCTGTCTCAGACCGTCGGTCTCGGGCCGTCTGTCTCAGTCCGTCTGTCTCCGTCCGTCTGTCTCGGACCACCTGTCTCAGACCGTCTGTCTCAAACCGTCAGTCTCAGACCGTCTGTCTCGGACCACCTGTCTCAGACCGTCTGTCTCAAACCGTCAGTCTCAGACCGGCTGTCTCAGACCGTCTGTCTCAGACCGTCTGTCTCAGGCCGTCTGTCTCAGACCCTCTGTCTCGATCCGTCTGTCTCATACCGTCTGTCTGAGACCGTCTGTCTCAGAACATCAGTCTCAGACCGCGTGTCTCAGACCGCCTGCCTCAGACCGCCTGTCTCAGACCGCCTGTCTCAGACAGTCTGTCTCAGACCGTCTGTCTCAGACCGTCTGTCTCAGACCGTCTGTCTCGGACCGTCTGTCTCGGACCGTCTGTCTCGGACCGTCTGTCTCAGACCGTCGGTCTCGGGCCGTCTGTCTCAGTCCGTCTGTCTCCGTCCGTCTGTCTCAGTCCGTCTGTCTCCGTCCGTCTGTCTCGGACCACCTGTCTCAGACCGTCTCTCTCAAACCGTCAGTCTCAGACCGTCTGCCTCAGGCCGTCTGTCTCAGTCCGCCTGTCTCAGACCGTCTGTCTCGATCCGTCTGTCTCATACCGTCTGTCTCAGACCGTCTGTCTCAAACCGTCTGTCTGAGACCGTCTGTCTCAGACCCTCTGTCTCGATCCGTCTGTCTCATACCGTCTGTCTCAGACCACCTATCTCAGACCGCCTGTCTCAGACCGTCTGTCTCGGACCGTCTGTCTCAGACCGACGGTCTCGGGCCGTCTGTCTCAGTCCGTCTGTCTCCGTCCGTCTGTCTCGGACCTCCTGTCTCAGACCGTCCGTCTCAAACCGTCTGTCTCAGTCCGTCTGTCTCAGACCATCTGTCTCAGACCGTCTGTCTCAGACCGTCTGTCTCAGACCGTCTGTCTCAGACCGTCTGTCTCCGTTCGTCTGTCTCAGACCGACTGTCTCAGACCGTCTGTCTCAGACCGTCTGTCTCAGACCGTCTGTCTCGGACCGTCTGTCTTAGACCGTCGGTCTCGGGCCGTCTGTCTCAGTCCGTCTGTCTCCGTCCGTCTGTCTCGGACCTCCTGTCTCAGACCGTCCGTCTCAAACCGTCTGTCTCAGTCCGTCTGTCTCGGACCACCTGCCTCATACCGTCTGTCTGAGACCGTCTGTCTCATACCGTCTGTCTCAGACCGTCTGTCTCAGACCGTCTGTCTCAGACCGGGTCTCAGACCGTCTGTCTCAGTCCGTCTGTCTCAGACACTCTGTCTCGATCCGTCTGTCTCAGTCCGTCTGTCTCAGACCGTCTGTCTCAGACCGTCTGTCTCAGACCGTCTGTCGCAGTCCGTCTGTCTCAGGCCGTCTGTCTCAGACCATCTGTCTCAGACCGTCTGTCTCAGACCGTCTGTCTCAGGCCGTCTGTCTCCGTTCGTCTGTCTCAGACCGACTGTCTCAGACCGTCTGTCTCGGACCACCTGTCTCAGACCGCCTGTCTCAGACCGTCTGTCTCAGACCGTCTGTCCCGATCCGCCTGTCTCATACCGTCTGTCTCAGAAAGTCTGTCTCAGACCGTCTGTCTCAAACCGTCAGTCTCAGACCGTCTGCCTCAGGCCGTCTGTCTCAGTCCGCCTGTCTCAGACCGTCTGTCTCGATCCGTCTGTCTCATACCGTCTGTCTCAGACCGTCTGTCTCAAACCGTCTGTCTGAGACCGTCTGTCTCAGACCCTCTGTCTCGATCCGTCTGTCTCATACCGTCTGTCTCAGACCACCTATCTCAGACCGCCTGTCTCAGACCGTCTGTCTCGGACCGTCTGTCTTAGACCGTCGGTCTCGGGCCGTCTGTCTCAGTCCGTCTGTCTCCGTCCGTCTGTCTCGGACCTCCTGTCTCAGACCGTCCGTCTCAAACCGTCTGTCTCAGTCCGTCTGTCTCAGACCATCTGTCTCAGACCGTCTGTCTCAGACCGTCTGTCTCAGACCGTCTGTCTCGGACCGTCTGTCTCGGACCGTCTGTCTCGGACCGTCTGTCTTAGACCGTCGGTCTCGGGCCGTCTGTCTCAGTCCGTCTGTCTCCGTCCGTCTGTCTCGGACCTCCTGTCTCAGACCGTCCGTCTCAAACCGTCTGTCTCAGTCCGTCTGTCTCGGACCACCTGCCTCATACCGTCTGTCTGAGACCGTCTGTCTCATACCGTCTGTCTCAGACCGTCTGTCTCAGACCGTCTGTCTCAGACCGGGTCTCAGACCGTCTGTCTCAGTCCGTCTGTCTCAGACACTCTGTCTCGATCCGTCTGTCTCAGTCCGTCTGTCTCAGACCGTCTGTCTCAGACCGTCTGTCTCAGACCGTCTGTCTCAGACCGTCTGTCGCAGTCCGTCTGTCTCAGGCCGTCTGTCTCAGACCATCTGTCTCAGACCGTCTGTCTCAGACCGTCTGTCTCAGGCCGTCTGTCTCCGTTCGTCTGTCTCAGACCGACTGTCTCAGACCGTCTGTCTCGGACCACCTGTCTCAGACCGCCTGTCTCAGACCGTCTGTCTCAGACCGTCTGTCCCGATCCGCCTGTCTCATACCGTCTGTCTCAGACCGTCTGTCTCGGGCCGTCTGTCTCAGTCCATCTGTCTCAGACCGTCTGTCTTAGACCGTCTGTCTCAGGCCGTCTGTCTCAGGCCGTCTGTCTCAGACCGTCTGTCTCAGGCCGTCTGTCTCCGACCGTCTGTCTCAGGCCGTCTGTCTCAGACCGTCTGTCTCAGACCGCGTGTCTCAGACCGCCTGCCTCAGACCGCCTGTCTCAGACCGCCTGTCTCAGACCGTCTGTCTCGGACCGTCTGTCTCGGACCGTCTGTCTCGGACCGTCTGTCTCAGACCGTCGGTCTCGGGCCGTCTGTCTCAGTCCGTCTGTCTCCGTCCGTCTGTCTCGGACCACCTGTCTCAGACCGTCTCTCTCAAACCGTCAGTCTCAGACCGTCTGCCTCAGGCCGTCTGTCTCAGTCCGCCTGTCTCAGACCGTCTGTCTCGATCCGTCTGTCTCATACCGTCTGTCTCAGACCGTCTGTCTCAAACCGTCTGTCTGAGACCGTCTGTCTCAGACCCTCTGTCTCGATCCGTCTGTCTCATACCGTCTGTCTCAGACCACCTATCTCAGACCGCCTGTCTCAGACCGTCTGTCTCGGACCGTCTGTCTCAGACCGTCGGTCTCGGGCCGTCTGTCTCAGTCCGTCTGTCTCCGTCCGTCTGTCTCGGACCTCCTGTCTCAGACCGTCCGTCTCAAACCGTCTGTCTCAGTCCGTCTGTCTCAGACCATCTGTCTCAGACCGTCTGTCTCAGACCGTCTGTCTCAGACCGTCTGTCTCAGACCGTCTGTCTCCGTTCGTCTGTCTCAGACCGACTGTCTCAGACCGTCTGTCTCAGACCGTCTGTCTCAGACCGTCTGTCTCGGACCGTCTGTCTCGGACCGTCTGTCTTAGACCGTCGGTCTCGGGCCGTCTGTCTCAGTCCGTCTGTCTCCGTCCGTCTGTCTCGGACCTCCTGTCTCAGACCGTCCGTCTCAAACCGTCTGTCTCAGTCCGTCTGTCTCGGACCACCTGCCTCATACCGTCTGTCTGAGACCGTCTGTCTCATACCGTCTGTCTCAGACCGTCTGTCTCAGACCGTCTGTCTCAGACCGGGTCTCAGACCGTCTGTCTCAGTCCGTCTGTCTCAGACACTCTGTCTCGATCCGTCTGTCTCAGTCCGTCTGTCGCAGTCCGTCTGTCTCAGGCCGTCTGTCTCAGACCATCTGTCTCAGACCGTCTGTCTCAGACCGTCTGTCTCAGGCCGTCTGTCTCCGTTCGTCTGTCTCAGACCGACTGTCTCAGACCGTCTGTCTCGGACCACCTGTCTCAGACCGCCTGTCTCAGACCGTCTGTCTCAGACCGTCTGTCCCGATCCGCCTGTCTCATACCGTCTGTCTCAGACCGTCTGTCTCGGGCCGTCTGTCTCAGTCCATCTGTCTCAGACCGTCTGTCTTAGACCGTCTGTCTCAGGCCGTCTGTCTCAGGCCGTCTGTCTCAGACCGTCTGTCTCAGGCCGTCTGTCTCCGACCGTCTGTCTCAGGCCGTCTGTCTCAGACCGCGTGTCTCAGACCGCCTGCCTCAGACCGCCTGTCTCAGACCGCCTGTCTCAGACAGTCTGTCTCAGACCGTCTGTCTCGGACCGTCTGTCTCGGACCGTCTGTCTCAGACCGTCGGCCTCGGGCCGTCTGTCTCAGTCCGTCTGTCTCCGTCCTTCTGTCTCGGACCACCTGTCTCAGACCGTCTGTCTCAAACCGTCAGTCTCAGACCGTCTGTCTCAGGCCGTCTGTCTCAGTCCGCCTGTCTCAGACCGTCTGTCTCGATCCGTCTGTCTCATACCGTCTGTCTCAGACCGTCTGTCTCAAACCGTCTGTCTGAGACCGTCTGTCTCAGACCCTCTGTCTCGATCCGTCTGTCTCATACCGTCTGTCTCAGACCACCTATCTCAGACCGCCTGTCTCAGACCGTCTGTCTCGGACCGTCTGTCTCAGACCGTCGGTCTCGGGCCGTCTGTCTCAGTCCGTCTGTCTCCGTCCGTCTGTCTCGGACCTCCTGCCTCAGACCGTCCGTCTCAAACCGTCTGTCTCAGTCCGTCTGTCTCGGACCACCTGTCTCATACCGTCTGTCTGAGACCGTCTGTCTCATACCGTCTGTCTCAGACCGTCTGTCTCAGACCGTCTGTCTCAGACCGTCTGTCTCAGACCGTCTGTCTCAGACCGTCTGTCTCAGACCGTCTGTCTCAGACCGCCTGCCTCAGACCGCCTGTCTCAGACCGCCTGTCTCAGACAGTCTGTCTCAGACCGTCTGTCTCGGACCGTCTGTCTCGGACCGTCTGTCTCGGACCGTCTGTCTCAGACCGTCGGTCTCGGGCCGTCTGTCTCAGTCCGTCTGTCTCCGTCCGTCCGTCTCGGACCACCTGTCTCAGACCGTCTGTCTCAAACCGTCAGTCTCAGACCGTCTGTCTCAGGCCGTCTGTCTCAGTCCGCCTGTCTCAGACCGTCTGTCTCGATCCGTCTGTCTCATACCGTCTGTCTCAGACCGTCTGTCTCAAACCGTCTGTCTGAGACCGTGTGTCTCAGACCCTCTGTCTCGATCCGTGTGTCTCATACCGTCTGTCGCATACCGTCTGTCTCAGACCGTCTGTCTCAGACCGCCTGTCTCAGACCGCCTGTCTCAGACCGTCTGTCTCAGACCCTCTGCCTCGATCCGTCTGTCTCATACCGTCTGTCTCAGACCGTCTGTCTGAGACCGTCTGTCTGAGACCGTCTGTCTCAGACCGCCTGTCTCCGACCGTCTGTCTCAGGCCGTCTGTCTCAGACCGTCTGTCTCAGACCGCGTGTCTCAGACCGCCTGCCTCAGACCGCCTGTCTCACACCGCCTGTCTCAGACAGTCTGTCTCAGACCGTCTGTCTCGGACCGTCTGTCTCAGACCGCCTGTCTCAGACCGTCTGTCTCAGACCGCCTGTCTCAGACCGCCTGTCTCAGACCGCCTGTCTCAGACCGCCTGTCACAGACAGTCTGTCTCAGACCGTCTGGCTCGGACCGTCTGTCTCAGACCGTCGGTCTCGGGCCGTCTGTCTCAGTCCGTCTGTCTCCGTTCGTCTGTCTCAGACCGACTGTCTCAGACCGTCTGTCTCAAACCGTCTGTCTCAGATCGTCTGTCTCAGGCCGTCTGTATCAGTCCGTCTGTCTCAGACCCTCTGTCTCGATCCGTCTGTCTCAGACCGTCGGTCTCGATCCGCCTGTCTCATACCGTCTGTCTCAGACCGCCTGTCTCAGACAGTCTGTCTCAGACCGTCTGTCTCGGACCGTCTGTCTCAGACCGTCTGTCTCAGACCGGGTCTCAGACCGTCTGTCTCAGTCCGTCTGTCTCAGACACTCTGTCTCGATCCGTCTGTCTCAGTCCGTCTGTCTCAGACCGTCTGTCTCAGACCGTCTGTCTCAGACCGTCTGTCGCAGTCCGTCTGTCTCAGGCCGTCTGTCTCAGACCATCTGTCTCAGACCGTCTGTCTCAGACCGTCTGTCTCAGGCCGTCTGTCTCCGTTCGTCTGTCTCAGACCGACTGTCTCAGACCGTCTGTCTCGGACCACCTGTCTCAGACCGCCTGTCTCAGACCGTCTGTCTCAGACCGTCTGTCCCGATCCGCCTGTCTCATACCGTCTGTCTCAGACAGTCTGTCTCAGACCGTCTGTCTCAGACCGTCTGTCTCAGACCGTCTGTCTCGGGCCGTCTGTCTCAGTCCATCTGTCTCAGACCGTCTGTCTCAGACCGTCTGTCTCAGGCCGTCTGTCTCAGGCCGTCTGTCTCAGACCGTCTGTCTCAGACCGTCTGTCTCCGACCGTCTGTCTCAGGCCGTCTGTCTCAGACCGTCTGTCTCAGACCGCGTGTCTCAGACCGCCTGCCTCAGACCGCCTGTCTCAGACCGCCTGTCTCAGACAGTCTGTCTCAGACCGTCTGTCTCGGACCGTCTGTCTCGGACCGTCTGTCTCAGACCGTCGGTCTCGGGCCGTCTGTCTCAGTCCGTCTGTCTCCGTCCGTCTGTCTCGGACCACCTGTCTCAGACCGTCTGTCTCAAACCGTCAGTCTCAGACCGTCTGTCTCGGACCACCTGTCTCAGACCGTCTGTCTCAAAGCGTCAGTCTCAGACCGGCTGTCTCAGACCGTCTGTCTCAGACCGTCTGTCTCAGGCCGTCTGTCTCAGACCCTCTGTCTCGATCCGTCTGTCTCATACCGTCTGTCTGAGACCGTCTGTCTCAGAACATCAGTCTCAGACCGCGTGTCTCAGACCGCCTGCCTCAGACCGCCTGTCTCAGACCGCCTGTCTCAGACAGTCTGTCTCAGACCGTCTGTCTCAGACCGTCTGTCTCAGACCGTCTGTCTCGGGCCGTCTGTCTCAGTCCATCTGTCTCAGACCGTCTGTCTCAGACCGTCTGTCTCAGGCCGTCTGTCTCAGGCCGTCTGTCTCAGACCGTCTGTCTCAGACCGTCTGTCTCAGGCCGTCTGTCTCAGACCCTCTGTCTCGATCCGTCTGTCTCATACCGTCTGTCTGAGACCGTCTGTCTCAGAACATCAGTCTCAGACCGCGTGTCTCAGACCGCCTGCCTCAGACCGCCTGTCTCAGACCGCCTGTCTCATACCGTCTGTCTCAGACCGTCTGTCTCATACCGTCTGTCTCAGACCACCTATCTCAGACCGCCTGTCTCAGACCGTCTGTCTCGGACCGTATGTCTCAGACCGTCGGTCTCGGACCTCCTGTCTCAGACCGTCCGTCTCAAACCGTCTGTCTCAGTCCGTCTGTCTCGGACCACCTGTCTCATACCGTCTGTCTGAGACCGTCTGTCTCATACCGTCTGTCTTAGACCGTCTGTCTCAGACCGTCTGTCTCAGACCGTCTGTCTCAGAACGTCTGTCTCAGACCGTGTCTCAGACCGTCTGTCTCAGTCCGTCTGTCTCAGACACTCTGTCTCGATCCGTCTGTCTCAGTCCGTCTGTCTCAGACCGTCTGTCTCAGACCGTCTGTCACAGTCCGTCTGTCTCAGACCGTCTGTCTCAGACCCTCTGTCTCGATCCGTCAGTCTCAGACCGTTTGTCTCAGACCGCCTGTCTCAGACAGTCTGTCTCAGACCGTCTGTCTCGGACCGTCTGTCTCGGACCGTCTGTCTCGGACCGTCTGTCTCAGACCGTCGGTCTCGGGCCGTCTGTCTCAGTCCGTCTGTCTCCGTCCGTCTGTCTCGGACCACCTGTCTCAGACCGTCTCTCTCAAACCGTCAGTCTCAGACCGTCTGCCTCAGGCCGTCTGTCTCAGTCCGCCTGTCTCAGACCGTCTGTCTCGATCCGTCTGTCTCATACCGTCTGTCTCAGACCGTCTGTCTCAAACCGTCTGTCTGAGACCGTCTGTCTCAGACCCTCTGTCTCGATCCGTCTGTCTCATACCGTCTGTCTCAGACCACCTATCTCAGACCGCCTGTCTCAGACCGTCTGTCTCGGACCGTCTGTCTCAGATCGTCGGTCTCGGGCCGTCTGTCTCAGTCCGTCTGTCTCCGTCCGTCTGTCTCGGACCTCCTGTCTCAGACCGTCCGTCTCAAACCGTCTGTCTCAGTCCGTCTGTCTCAGACCATCTGTCTCAGACCGTCTGTCTCAGACCGTCTGTCTCAGACCGTCTGTCTCAGACCGTCTGTCTCAGACCGTCTGTCTCCGTTCGTCTGTCTCAGACCGACTGTCTCAGACCGTCTGTCTCAGACCGTCTGTCTCAGACCGTCTGTCTCGGACCGTCTGTCTCGGACCGTCTGTCTTAGACCGTCGGTCTCGGGCCGTCTGTCTCAGTCCGTCTGTCTCCGTCCGTCTGTCTCGGACCTCCTGTCTCAGACCGTCCGTCTCAAACCGTCTGTCTCAGTCCGTCTGTCTCGGACCACCTGCCTCATACCGTCTGTCTGAGACCGTCTGTCTCATACCGTCTGTCTCAGACCGTCTGTCTCAGACCGTCTGTCTCAGACCGGGTCTCAGACCGTCTGTCTCAGTCCGTCTGTCTCAGACACTCTGTCTCGATCCGTCTGTCTCAGTCCGTCTGTCTCAGACCGTCTGTCTCAGACCGTCTGTCTCAGACCGTCTGTCGCAGTCTGTCTGTCTCAGGCCGTCTGTCTCAGACCATCTGTCTCAGACCGTCTGTCTCAGACCGTCTGTCTCAGGCCGTCTGTCTCCGTTCGTCTGTCTCAGACCGACTGTCTCAGACCGTCTGTCTCGGACCACCTGTCTCAGACCGCCTGTCTCAGACCGTCTGTCTCAGACCGTCTGTCCCGATCCGCCTGTCTCATACCGTCTGTCTCAGACCGTCTGTCTCGGGCCGTCTGTCTCAGTCCATCTGTCTCAGACCGTCTGTCTTAGACCGTCTGTCTCAGGCCGTCTGTCTCAGGCCGTCTGTCTCAGACCGTCTGTCTCAGGCCGTCTGTCTCCGACCGTCTGTCTCAGGCCGTCTGTCTCAGACCGTCTGTCTCAGACCGCGTGTCTCAGACCGCCTGCCTCAGACCGCCTGTCTCAGACCGCCTGTCTCAGACAGTCTGTCTCAGACCGTCTGTCTCGGACCGTCTGTCTCGGACCGTCTGTCTCAGACCGTCGGCCTCGGGCCGTCTGTCTCAGTCCGTCTGTCTCCGTCCTTCTGTCTCGGACCACCTGTCTCAGACCGTCTGTCTCAAACCGTCAGTCTCAGACCGTCTGTCTCAGGCCGTCTGTCTCAGTCCGCCTGTCTCAGACCGTCTGTCTCGATCCGTCTGTCTCATACCGTCTGTCTCAGACCGTCTGTCTCAAACCGTCTGTCTGAGACCGTCTGTCTCAGACCCTCTGTTTCGATCCGTCTGTCTCATACCGTCTGTCTCAGACCACCTATCTCAGACCGCCTGTCTCAGACCGTCTGTCTCGGACCGTCTGTCTCAGACCGTCGGTCTCGGGCCGTCTGTCTCAGTCCGTCTGTCTCCGTCCGTCTGTCTCGGACCTCCTGCCTCAGACCGTCCGTCTCAAACCGTCTGTCTCAGTCCGTCTGTCTCGGACCACCTGTCTCAGACCGCCTGTCTCAGACCGTCTGTCTCAGACCGTCTGTCTCAGACCGCCTGCCTCAGACCGCCTGTCTCAGACCGCCTGTCTCAGACAGTCTGTCTCAGACCGTCTGTCTCGGACCGTCTGTCTCGGACCGTCTGTATCGGACCGTCTGTCTCAGACCGTCGGTCTCGGGCCGTCTGTCTCAGTCCGTCTGTCCCCGTCCGTCCGTCTCGGACCACCTGTCTCAGACCGTCTGTCTCAAACCGTCAGTCTCAGAAGGTCTGTCTCAGGCCGTCTGTCTCAGTCCGTCTGTCTCAGACACTCTGTCTCGATCCGTCTGTCTCAGTCCGTCTGTCTCAGACCGTCTGTCTCACACCGTCTGTCACAGTCCGTCTGTCTCAGACCGTCTGTCTCAGACCCTCTGTCTCGATCCGTCAGTCTCAGACCGTTTGTCTCAGACCGCCTGTCTCAGACAGTCTGTCTCAGACCGTCTGTCTCGGACCGTCTGTCTCGGACCGTCTGTCTCGGACCGTCTGTCTCAGACCGTCGGTCTCGGGCCGTCTGTCTCAGTCCGTCTGTCTCCGTCCGTCTGTCTCGGACCACCTGTCTCAGACCGTCTCTCTCAAACCGTCAGTCTCAGACCGTCTGCCTCAGGCCGTCTGTCTCAGTCCGCCTGTCTCAGACCGTCTGTCTCGATCCGTCTGTCTCATACCGTCTGTCTCAGACCGTCTGTCTCAGACCGTCTGTCTGAGACCGTCTGTCTCAGACCCTCTGTCTCGATCCGTCTGTCTCATACCGTCTGTCTCAGACCACCTATCTCAGACCGCCTGTCTCAGACCGTCTGTCTCGGACCGTCTGTCTCAGACCGTCGGTCTCGGGCCGTCTGTCTCAGTCCGTCTGTCTCCGTCCGTCTGTCTCGGACCTCCTGTCTCAGACCGTCCGTCTCAAACCGTCTGTCTCAGTCCGTCTGTCTCAGACCATCTGTCTCAGACCGTCTGTCTCAGACCGTCTGTCTCAGACCGTCTGTCTCAGACCGTCTGTCTCAGACCGTCTGTCTCCGTTCGTCTGTCTCAGACCGACTGTCTCAGACCGTCTGTCTCAGACCGTCTGTCTCGGACCGTCTGTCTCGGACCGTCTGTCTCGGACCGTCTGTCTTAGACCGTCGGTCTCGGGCCGTCTGTCTCAGTCCGTCTGTCTCCGTCCGTCTGTCTCGGACCTCCTGTCTCAGACCGTCCGTCTCAAACCGTCTGTCTCAGTCCGTCTGTCTCGGACCACCTGCCTCATACCGTCTGTCTGAGACCGTCTGTCTCATACCGTCTGTCTCAGACCGTCTGTCTCAGACCGTCTGTCTCAGACCGGGTCTCAGACCGTCTGTCTCAGTCCGTCTGTCTCAGACACTCTGTCTCGATCCGTCTGTCTCAGTCCGTCTGTCTCAGACCGTCTGTCTCAGACCGTCTGTCTCAGACCGTCTGTCGCAGTCCGTCTGTCTCAGGCCGTCTGTCTCAGACCATCTGTCTCAGACCGTCTGTCTCAGACCGTCTGTCTCAGGCCGTCTGTCTCCGTTCGTCTGTCTCAGACCGACTGTCTCAGACCGTCTGTCTCGGACCACCTGTCTCAGACCGCCTGTCTCAGACCGTCTGTCTCAGACCGTCTGTCCCGATCCGCCTGTCTCATACCGTCTGTCTCAGACCGTCTGTCTCGGGCCGTCTGTCTCAGTCCATCTGTCTCAGACCGTCTGTCTTAGACCGTCTGTCTCAGGCCGTCTGTCTCAGGCCGTCTGTCTCAGACCGTCTGTCTCAGGCCGTCTGTCTCCGACCGTCTGTCTCAGGCCGTCTGTCTCAGACCGTCTGTCTCAGACCGCGTGTCTCAGACCGCCTGCCTCAGACCGCCTGTCTCAGACCGCCTGTCTCAGACAGTCTGTCTCAGACCGTCTGTCTCGGACCGTCTGTCTCGGACCGTCTGTCTCAGACCGTCGGCCTCGGGCCGTCTGTCTCAGTCCGTCTGTCTCCGTCCTTCTGTCTCGGACCACCTGTCTCAGACCGTCTGTCTCAAACCGTCAGTCTCAGACCGTCTGTCTCAGGCCGTCTGTCTCAGTCCGCCTGTCTCAGACCGTCTGTCTCGATCCGTCTGTCTCATACCGTCTGTCTCAGACCGTCTGTCTCAAACCGTCTGTCTGAGACCGTCTGTCTCAGACCCTCTGTCTCGATCCGTCTGTCTCATACCGTCTGTCTCAGACCACCTATCTCAGACCGCCTGTCTCAGACCGTCTGTCTCGGACCGTCTGTCTCAGACCGTCGGTCTCGGGCCGTCTGTCTCAGTCCGTCTGTCTCCGTCCGTCTGTCTCGGACCTCCTGCCTCAGACCGTCCGTCTCAAACCGTCTGTCTCAGTCCGTCTGTCTCGGACCACCTGTCTCATACCGTCTGTCTGAGACCGTCTGTCTCATACCGTCTGTCTCAGACCGTCTGTCTCAGACCGTCTGTCTCAGACCGTCTGTCTCAGACCGTCTGTCTCAGACCGTCTGTCTCAGACCGTCTGTCTCAGACCGTCTGTCTCAGACCGTCTGTCTCAGACCGCCTGCCTCAGACCGCCTGTCTCAGACCGCCTGTCTCAGACAGTCTGTCCCAGACCGTCTGTCTCGGACCGTCTGTCTCGGACCGTCTGTCTCGGACCGTCTGTCTCAGACCGTCGGTCTCGGGCCGTCTGTCTCAGTCCGTCTGTCTCAGTCCGTCCGTCTCGGACCACCTGTCTCAGACCGTCTGTCTCAAACCGTCAGTCTCAGAAGGTCTGTCTCAGGCCGTCTGTCTCAGTCCGCCTGTCTCAGACCGTCTGTCTCGATCCGTCTGTCTCATACCGTCTGTCTCAGACCGTCTGTCTCAAACCGTCTGTCTGAGACCGTGTGTCTCAGACCCTCTGTCTCGATCCGTGTGTCTCATACCGTCTGTCGCATACCGTCTGTCTCAGACCGTCTGTCTCAGACCGCCTGTCTCAGACCGCCTGTCTCAGACCGTCTGTCTCAGACCCTCTGCCTCGATCCGTCTGTCTCATACCGTCTGTCTCAGACCGTCTGTCTGAGACCGTCTGTCTGAGACCGTCTGTCTCAGACCGCCTGTCTCCGACCGTCTGTCTCAGGCCGTCTGTCTCAGACCGTCTGTCTCAGACCGCGTGTCTCAGACCGCCTGCCTCAGACCGCCTGTCTCACACCGCCTGTCTCAGACAGTCTGTCTCAGACCGTCTGTCTCGGACCGTCTGTCTCAGACCGCCTGTCTCAGACCGTCTGTCTCAGACCGCCTGTCTCAGACCGCCTGTCTCAGACCGCCTGTCTCAGACCGCCTGTCACAGACAGTCTGTCTCAGACCGTCTGGCTCGGACCGTCTGTCTCAGACCGTCGGTCTCGGGCCGTCTGTCTCAGTCCGTCTGTCTCCGTTCGTCTGTCTCAGACCGACTGTCTCAGACCGTCTGTCTCAAACCGTCTGTCTCAGATCGTCTGTCTCAGGCCGTCTGTCTCAGTCCGTCTGTCTCAGACCCTCTGTCTCGATCCGTCTGTCTCATACCGTCTGTCTCAGACCGCCTGTCTCAGACAGTCTGTCTCAGACCGTCTGTCTCGGACCGTCTGTCTCAGACCGTCGGTCTCGGGCCGTCTGTCTCAGTCCGTCTGTCTCCGTCCGTCTGTCTCTGACCTCCTGTCTCAGTCCGTCTTCTCGGACCACCTGTCTCATACCGTCTGTCTGAGACCGTCTGTCTCATACCGTCTGTCTCAGACCGTCTGTCTCAGACCGTGTCTCAGACCGTCTGTCTCAGTCCGTCTGACTCAGACACTCTGTCTCGATCCGTCTGTCTCAGTCCGTCTGTCTCCGTCCGTCTGTCTCGGACCTCCTGTCTCAGACCGTCCGTCTCAAACCGTCTGTCTCAGTCCGTCTGTCTCGGACCACCTGTCTCAGACCGTCTGTCTCAGACCGTCTGTCTCAGACCGTCTGTCTCAGACCGTGTCTCAGACCGTCTGTCTCCGTCCGTCTGTCTCGGACCTCCTGTCTCAGACCGTCCGTCTCAAACCGTCTGTCTCAGTCCGTCTGTCTCGGACCACCTGCCTCATACCGTGTCTCAGACCGTCTGTCTCAGTCCGTCTATCTCAGACACTCTGTCTCGATCCGTCTGTCTCAGTCCGTCTGTCTCAGACCGTCTGTCTCAGACCGTCTGTCGCAGTCCGTCTGTCTCAGGCCGTCTGTCTCAGACCATCTGTCTCAGACCGTCTGTCTCAGACCGTCTGTCTCAGGCCGTCTGTCTCCGTTCGTCTGTCTCAGACCGACTGTCTCAGACCGTCTGTCTCGGACCACCTGTCTCAGACCGCCTGTCTCAGACCGTCTGTCTCAGACCGTCTGTCCCGATCCGCCTGTCTCATACCGTCTGTCTCAGACCGTCTGTCTCTGACCGTCTGTCTCAGGCCGTCTGTCTCAGACCGTCTGTCTCGGGCCGTCTATCTCACTCCGTCTGTCTGAGACCCTCTGTATCGATCCGTCAGTCTCAGACCGTTTGTCTCAGACCGGCTGTCTCAGACCGTCTGTCTCAGACCGTCTGTCTCAGGCCGTCTGTCTCAGACCGTCTGTCTCGGGCCGTCTGTCTCAGTCCGTCTGTCTCGATCCGTCTGTCTCAGAACATCAGCCTCAGACCGCGTGTCTCAGACCGCCTGCCTCAGACCGCCTGTCTCAGACCGCCTGTCTCAGACAGTCTGTCTCAGACCGTCTGTCTCAGACCGTCTGTCTCGGGCCGTCTGTCTCAGTCCATCTGTCTCAGACCGTCTGTCTCAGACCGTCTGTCTCAGGCCGTCTGTCTCAGGCCGTCTGTCTCAGACCGTCTGTCTCAGGCCGTCTGTCTCCGACCGTCTGTCTCAGGCCGTCTGTCTCAGACCGTCTGTCTCAGACCGCGTGTCTCAGACCGCCTGCCTCAGACCGCCTGTCTCAGACCGCCTGTCTCAGACAGTCTGTCTCAGACCGTCTGTCTCGGACCGTCTGTCTCGGACCGTCTGTCTCAGACCGTCGGTCTCGGGCCGTCTGTCTCAGTCCGTCTGTCTCCGTCCGTCTGTCTCGGACCACCTGTCTCAGACCGTCTGTCTCAAACCGTCAGTCTCAGACCGTCTGTCTCGGACCACCTGTCTCAGACCGTCTGTCTCAAACCGTCAGTCTAAGACCGTCTGTCTCAGGCCGTCTGTCTCAGTCCGCCTGTCTCAGACCGTCTGTCTCGGACCACCTGTCTCAGACCGCCTGTCTCAGACCGTCTGTCTCAGACCGTCTGTCCCGATCCGCCTGTCTCATACCGTCTGTCTCAGACCGTCTGTCTCTGACCGTCTGTCTCAGGCCGTCTGTCTCAGACCGTCTGTCTCGGGCCGTCTATCTCACTCCGTCTGTCTCAGACCCTCTGTATCGATCCGTCAGTCTCAGACCGTTTGTCTCAGACCGGCTGTCTCAGACCGTCTGTCTCAGACCGTCTGTCTCAGGCCGTCTGTCTCAGACCGTCTGTCTCGGGCCGTCTGTCTCAGTCCGTCTGTCTCGATCCGTCTGTCTCATACCGTCTGTCTCAGACCGTCTGTCTTAGACTGTCTGTCTCAGAGCGCCTGTCTCAGACCGTCTGTCTCAGACCGTCTGTCTCAGACCGTCTCTCTCAGACCGTCTGTCTCAGACCGTCTGTCTCAGACCGTCTGTCTCAGACCGTCTGCCTCAGACCGTCTGTCTCAGACCGTCTGTCTCAGTCCGTCTGTCTCAGTTCGTCTGTCTCAGACCAACTGTTTCAGACCGTCTGTCTCAGACCGTCTGTCTCAGACCGTCTGTCTCAGACCGTCTGTCTCAGACCGTCTGTCTCAGGCCGTCTGTCTCAGACCGTCTGTCTCGGGCCGTCTGTCTCAGACCGTCTGTCTCAGGCCGTCTGTATCAGTCCGTCTGTCTCCGTTCGTCTGTCTCAGACCGACTGTCTCAGACCGTCTGTCTCAAACCGTCTGTCTCAGACCGTCTGTCTCAGGCCGTCTGTCTCAGTCCGTCTGTCTCAGTCCGTCTGTCTCAGTCCGTCTGTCGCAGACCGTCTGTCTCGGGCCGTCTGTCTCAGTCCGTCTGTCTCAGTCCGTCTGTCTCAGTTCGTCTGTCTCAGACCAACTGTTTCAGACCGTCTGTCTCAGACCGTCTGTCTCAGACCGTCTGTCTCAGACCGTCTGTCTCAGACCGTCTGTCTCAGGCCGTCTGTCTCAGACCGTCTGTCTCGGGCCGTCTGTCTCAGACCGTCTGTCTCAGACCGTCTGTCTCAGACCATCTGTCTCAGACTGTCTGTCCCAGTCCGTCTGTATCAGTCCGTCTGTCTCCGTTCGTCTGTCTCAGACCGACTGTCTCTGACCGTCTGTCTCAAACCGTCTGTCTCAGACCGTCTGTTGCAGACCGTCTGTCTCGATCCGTCTGTCTCATACCGTCTGTCTCAGACCGTCTGTCTCAGACCGTCTGTCTGAGACCGACTGTCTCAAACCGTCTGTCTCGATCCGTCTGTCTCATACCGTCTGTCTCAGACCGTCTGTCTCAGACCGCCTGTCTCAGACCGCCTGTCTCAGACCATCTGTCTCAGACCGTCTGTCTCAGGCCGTCTGTCTCAGACCGTCTGTCTCGGGCCGTCTGTCTCAGTCCGTCTGTCTCGGGCCGTCTGGCTCAGTCCGTCTGTCTCAGTCCGTCTGTCTCAGTCCGTCTGTCTCCGTTCGTCTGTCTCAGACCGTCTGTCTCAGAGCGCCTGACTCAGACCGTCTGTCTCAGACCGCCTGTCTCAGACCGCCTGTCTTAGACTGTCTGTCTCAGAGCGCCTGTCTCAGACTGTCTGTCTCAGAGCGCCTGTCTCAGACCGTCTGTCTCAGACCGCCTGTCTTAGACTGTCTGTCTCAGAGCGCCTGTCTCAGACTGTCTGTCTCAGAGCGCCTGCCTCAGACCGTCTGTCTCAGACCGGCTGTCTCAGACCGTCTGTCGCAGACCGTCTGTCTCGGGCCGTCTGTCTCAGTCCGTCTGTCTCACACCGTCTGTCTCAGGCCGTCTGTCTCAAACCGTCTGTCTGAGACCGTCTGTCTCAGACCCTCTGTCTCGATCCGTCTGTCTCATACCGTCTGCCTCAGACCGTCTGTCTCAGACCGTCTGTCTCAGTCCGTCTGTCTCGGACCGTCTGTCTCAGACCGTCTGTCTCAGACCGCCTGTTTCTGAGCGCCTGTCTCAGACCGTCTGTCGCAGACCGTCTGTCTCGGGCCGTCTGTCTCAGTCCGTCTGTCTCCGTTCGTCTGTCTCAGACCGACTGTCTCAGACCGTCTGTATCAAACCGTCTGTCTGAGACCGTCTGTCTCAGACCCTCTGTCTCGATCCGTCTGTCCCAGACCGTCTGTCGCAGACCCTCTGTCTCGATCCGTCTGTCTCATACCGTCTGTCTCAGACCGTCTGTCTGAGACCGTCTGTCTGAGACCGACTGTCTCAAACCGTCTGTCTGAGACCGTCTGTCGCAGACCCTCTGTCTCGATTCGTCTGTCTCATACCGTCTGTCTCAGACCGTCTGTCTCAGACATTCTGTCTCAGACCGTCTGTCTTAGACCGTCTGTCTCAGACAGTCTGTCTCAGACCGTCTGTCTCAGACCGTCTGTCTCAGACCATCTGTCTCAGACTGTCTGTCTCAGTCCGTCTGTATCAGTCCGTCTGTCTCCGTTCGTCTGTCTCAGACCGACTGTCTCAGACCGTCTGTCTCAAACCGTCTGTCACAGACCGTCTGTCGCAGACCCTCTGTCTCGATCCGTCTGTCTCATACCGTCTGTCTCAGACCGTCTGTCTTAGACTGTCTGTCTCAGAGCGCCTGTCTCAGACCGTCTGTCTCAGACCGTCTGTCTCAGACCGTCTCTCTCAGACCGTCTGTCTCAGACCGTCTGTCTCAGACCGTCTGTCTCAGACCGTCTGCCTCAGACCGTCTGTCTCAGACCGTCTGTCTCAGACCGTCTGTCTCAGACCGTCTGTCGCAGATCGTCTGTCTCGGGCCGTCTGTCTCAGTCCGTCTGTCTCAGTCCGTCTGTCTCCGTTCGTCTGTCACAGACCAACTGTCTCAGACCGTCTGTCTCAGACCGTCTGTCTCAGACCGTCTGTCTCAGACCGTCTGTCTCAGACCGTCTGTCTCAGACCGTCTGTCTCAGACCGTCTGTCTCAGACCATCTGTCTCAGTCCGCCTGTCTCTGTCCGTCCATCTCAGACCGTCTGTCTCATCCCGCCTGTCCCAGTCCGTCTGTCTTTGACCGTCTGTCTCAGACCATCTGTCTCAGGCCGCCTATCTCTGTCCGTCAGTCTCAGACCGTCTGTCTCAGACCATCTGTCTCAGACCGTCTGTCTCAGACCGTCTGTCTCAGACCGTCTGTCTCAGGCCGTCTGTCTCAGTCCGTCTGTCTCAGACCCTCTGTCTCGATCCGTCTGTCTCATACCGTCTGTCTCGGACCGTCTGTCTCAGACCGTCGGCCTCGAGCCGTGTGTATCAGTCCGTCTGTCTCCGTCCTTCTGTCTCAGACCGTCTGTCTCAGACCGCCTGTCTCAGACCGCCTGTCTTAGACTGTCTGTCTCAGAGCGCCTGTCTCACACCGTCTGTCTCAGACCGTCTGTCTCAGACCGTCTCTCTCAGACCGTCTGTCTCAGACCGTCTGTCTCAGACCGTCTGTCTCAGACCGTCTGTCTCAGACCGTCTGTCTCAGACCGTCTGTCTCAGACCGTCTGTCTCAGACCGTCTGTCTCAGACCGTCTGTCGCAGACCGTCTGTCTCGGGCCGTCTGTCTCAGTCCGCCTGTCTCAGTCCGTCTGTCTCCGTTCGTCTGTCTCAGACCAACTGTCTCAGACCGTCTGTCTCAGACCGTCTGTCTCAGACCGTCTGTCTCAGACCGTCTGTCTCAGACCGTCTGTCTCAGACCGTCTGTCTCAGACCGTCTGTCTCAGACCGTCTGTCTCAGACCGTCTGTCTCAGGCCGTCTGTCTCAGACCGTCTGTCTCGGGCCGTCTGTCTCAGTCCGTCTGTCTCAGTCCGTCTGTCTCAGTCCGTCTGTCTCCGTTCGTCTGTCTCAGACCGACTGTCTCAGACCGTCTGTATCAAACCGTCTGTCTGAGACCGTCTGTCTCAGACCCTCTGTCTCGATCCGTCTGTCTCATACCGTCTGTCTCAGGCCGTCTGTCTCAGACCGTCTGTCTCGGGCCGTCTGTCTCAGTCCGTCTGTCTCAGACCGGCTGTCTCAGACCGTCTGTCTCAGACTGTCTGCCTCAGACCGTCTGTCTCAGGCCGTCTGTCTCAGACCGTCTGTCTCGGGCCGTCTGTCTCAGACCGTCTGTCTCAGGCCGTCTGTCTCAGTCCGTCTGTCTCCGTCCTTCTGTCTCAGACCGTCTGTCTCAGACCGCCTGTCTCAGACCGTCTGTATCAAACCGTCTGTCTGAGACCTTCTGTCTCAGACCCTCTGTCTCGATCCGTCTGTCTCATACCGTCTGTCTCAGACCGTCTGTCTCAAACCGTCTGTCTGACACCGTCTGTCTCAGACCCTCTGTCTCGATCCGTCTGTCTCATACCGTCTGTCTCAGACCGTCTGTCTCGGGCCGTCTGTCTCAGACCGTTTGTCTCAGTCCGTCTGTCTCAGACCGTCTGTCTCAGACCGCCTGTCTTAGACAGTCTGTCTCAGACCGTCTGTCTCGGACCGTCTGTCTCAGACCGTCGGTCTCGGGCCGTCTGTCTCGGACCACCTGTCTCAGACCGCGTGTCTCAGACCGCCGGTCTCACACCGTCTGTCTCAGGCCGTCTGTCTCAAACCGTCTGTCTGAGACCGTCTGTCTCAGACCCTCTGTCTCGATCCGTCTGTCTCATACCGTCTGCCTCAGACCGTCTGTCTCAGACCGTCTGTCTCAGTCCGTCTGACTCGGACCGTCTGTCTCAGACCGTCTGTCTCAGACCGCCTGTTTCTGAGCGCCTGTCTCAGACCGTCTGTCGCAGACCGTCTGTCTCGGGCCGTCTGTCTCAGTCCGTCTGTCTCCGTTCGTCTGTCTCAGACCGACTGTCTCAGACCGTCTGTATCAAACCGTCTGTCTGAGACCGTCTGTCTCAGACCCTCTGTCTCGATCCGTCTGTCTCATACCGTCTGTCTCAGACCGTCTGTCTTAGACTGTCTGTCTCAGAGCGCCTGTCTCAGACCGTCTGTCTCAGACCGTCTGTCTCAGACCGTCTCTCTCAGACCGTCTGTCTCAGACCGTCTGTCTCAGACCGTCTGTCGCAGACCGTCTGTCGCAGACCCTCTGTCTCGATCCGTCTGTCTCATACCGTCTGTCTCAGACCGTCTGTCTTAGACTGTCTGTCTCAGAGCGCCTGTCTCAGACCGTCTGTCTCAGACCGTCTGTCTCAGACCGTCTCTCTCAGACCGTCTGTCTCAGACCGTCTGTCTCAGACCGTCTGTCTCAGACCGTCTGTCTCAGACCGTCTGTCTCAGACCATCTGTCTCAGTCCGCCTGTCTCTGTCCGTCCATCTCAGACCGTCTGTCTCATCCCGCCTGTCCCAGTCCGTCTGTCTTTGACCGTCTGTCTCAGACCATCTGTCTCAGGCCGCCTATCTCTGTCCGTCAGTCTCAGACCGTCTGTCTCAGACCATCTGTCTCAGACCGTCTGTCTCAGACCGTCTGTCTCAGACCGTCTGTCTCAGGCCGTCTGTCTCAGTCCGTCTGTCTCAGACCCTCTGTCTCGATCCGTCTGTCTCATACCGTCTGTCTCGGACCGTCTGTCTCAGACCGTCGGCCTCGAGCCGTGTGTATCAGTCCGTCTGTCTCCGTCCTTCTGTCTCAGACCGTCTGTCTCAGACCGCCTGTCTCAGACCGCCTGTCTTAGACTGTCTGTCTCAGAGCGCCTGTCTCACACCGTCTGTCTCAGACCGTCTGTCTCAGACCGTCTCTCTCAGACCGTCTGTCTCAGACCGTCTGTCTCAGACCGTCTGTCTCAGACCGTCTGTCTCAGACCGTCTGTCTCAGACCGTCTGTCTCAGACCGTCTGTCTCAGACCGTCTGTCTCAGACCGTCTGTCTCAGACCGTCTGTCTCAGACCGTCTGTCTCAGACCGTCTGTCGCAGACCGTCTGTCTCGGGCCGTCTGTCTCAGTCCGTCTGTCTCAGTCCGTCTGTCTCCGTTCGTCTGTCTCAGACCAACTGTCTCAGACCGTCTGTCTCAGACCGTCTGTCTCAGACCGTCTGTCTCAGACCGTCTGTCTCAGACCGTCTGTCTCAGACCGTCTGTCTCAGACCGTCTGTCTCAGACCGTCTGTCTCAGACCGTCTGTCTCAGACCGTCTGTCTCAGACCGTCTGTCTCAGGCCGCCTGTCTCAGACCGTCTGTCTCGGGCCGTCTGTCTCAGTCCGTCTGTCTCAGTCCGTCTGTCTCAGTCCGTCTGTCTCCGTTCGTCTGTCTCAGACCGACTGTCTCAGACCGTCTGTATCAAACCGTCTGTCTGAGACCGTCTGTCTCAGACCCTCTGTCTCGATCCGTCTGTCTCATACCGTCTGTCTCAGGCCGTCTGTCTCAGACCGTCTGTCTCGGGCCGTCTGTCTCAGTCCGTCTGTCTCAGACCGGCTGTCTCAGACCGTCTGTCTCAGACTGTCTGCCTCAGACCGTCTGTCTCAGGCCGTCTGTCTCAGACCGTCTGTCTCGGGCCGTCTGTCTCAGACCGTCTGTCTCAGGCCGTCTGTCTCAGTCCGCCTGTCTCCGTCCTTCTGTCTCAGACCGTCTGTCTCAGACCGCCTGTCTCAGACCGTCTGTATCAAACCGTCTGCCTGAGACCGTCTGTCTCAGACCCTCTGTCTCGATCCGTCTGTCTCAGACTGTCTGTCGCAGACCCTCTGTCTCGATCCGTCTGTCTCATACCGTCTGTCTCCGTTCGTCTGTCTCAGACCGACTGTCTCAGACCGTCTGTCTCAAACCGTCTGTCTCAGACCGTCTGTCTCAGGCCGTCTGTCTCGGTCCGTCTGTCTCAGACCCTCTGTCTCGATCCGTCTGTCTCATACCGTCTGTCTCAGACCGTCTGTCTCAAACCGTCTGTCTGACACCGTCTGTCTCAGACCCTCTGTCTCGATCCGTCTGTCTCATACCGTCTGTCTCAGACCCTCTGTCTCGATCCGTCTGTCTCATACCGTCTGTCTCAGACCGTCTGTCTCGGGCCGTCTGTCTCAGACCGTTTGTCTCAGTCCGTCTGTCTCAGACCGTCTGTCTCAGACCGCCTGTCTTAGACAGTCTGTCTCAGACCGTCTGTCTCGGACCGTCTGTCTCAGACCGTCGGTCTCGGGCCGTCTGTCTCGGACCACCTGTCTCAGACCGCGTGTCTCAGACCGCCGGTCTCACACCGTCTGTCTCAGGCCGTCTGTCTCAAACCGTCTGTCTGAGACCGTCTGTCTCAGACCCTCTGTCTCGATCCGTCTGTCTCATACCGTCTGCCTCAGACCGTCTGTCTCAGACCGTCTGTCTCAGTCCGTCTGACTCGGACCGTCTGTCTCAGACCGTCTGTCTCAGACCGCCTGTTTCTGAGCGCCTGTCTCAGACCGTCTGTCGCAGACCGTCTGTCTCGGGCCGTCTGTCTCAGTCCGTCTGTCTCCGTTCGTCTGTCTCAGACCGACTGTCTCAGACCGTCTGTATCAAACCGTCTGTCTGAGACCGTCTGTCTCAGACCCTCTGTCTCGATCCGTCTGTCTCATACCGTCTGTCTCAGACCGTCTGTCTTAGACTGTCTGTCTCAGAGCGCCTGTCTCAGACCGTCTGTCTCAGACCGTCTGTCTCAGACCGTCTCTCTCAGACCGTCTGTCTCAGACCGTCTGTCTCAGACCGTCTGTCGCAGACCGTCTGTCGCAGACCCTCTGTCTCGATCCGTCTGTCTCATACCGTCTGTCTCAGACCGTCTGTCTTAGACTGTCTGTCTCAGAGCGCCTGTCTCAGACCGTCTGTCTCAGACCGTCTGTCTCAGACCGTCTCTCTCAGACCGTCTGTCTCAGACCGTCTGTCTCAGACCGTCTGTCTCAGACCGTCTGTCTCAGACCGTCTGTCTCAGACCGTCTGTCTCAGACCGTCTGTCTCAGACCATCTGTCTCAGTCCGCCTGTCTCTGTCCGTCCATCTCAGACCGTCTGTCTCATCCCGCCTGTCCCAGTCCGTCTGTCTTTGACCGTCTGTCTCAGACCATCTGTCTCAGGCCGCCTATCTCTGTCCGTCAGTCTCAGACCGTCTGTCTCAGACCATCTGTCTCAGACCGTCTGTCTCAGACCGTCTGTCTCAGACCGTCTGTCTCAGGCCGTCTGTCTCAGTCCGTCTGTCTCAGACCCTCTGTCTCGATCCGTCTGTCTCATACCGTCTGTCTCGGACCGTCTGTCTCAGACCGTCGGCCTCGAGCCGTGTGTATCAGTCCGTCTGTCTCCGTCCTTCTGTCTCAGACCGTCTGTCTCAGACCGCCTGTCTCAGACCGCCTGTCTTAGACTGTCTGTCTCAGAGCGCCTGTCTCACACCGTCTGTCTCAGACCGTCTGTCTCAGACCGTCTCTCTCAGACCGTCTGTCTCAGACCGTCTGTCTCAGACCGTCTGTCTCAGACCGTCTGTCTCAGACCGTCTGTCTCAGACCGTCTGTCTCAGACCGTCTGTCTCAGGCCGCCTGTCTCAGACCGTCTGTCTCGGGCCGTCTGTCTCAGTCCGTCTGTCTCAGTCCGTCTGTCTCAGTCCGTCTGTCTCCGTTCGTCTGTCTCAGACCGACTGTCTCAGACCGTCTGTATCAAACCGTCTGTCTGAGACCGTCTGTCTCAGACCCTCTGTCTCGATCCGTCTGTCTCATACCGTCTGTCTCAGGCCGTCTGTCTCAGACCGTCTGTCTCGGGCCGTCTGTCTCAGTCCGTCTGTCTCAGACCGGCTGTCTCAGACCGTCTGTCTCAGACTGTCTGCCTCAAACCGTCTGTCTCAGGCCGTCTGTCTCAGACCGTCTGTCTCGGGCCGTCTGTCTCAGACCGTCTGTCTCAGGCCGTCTGTCTCAGTCCGCCTGTCTCCGTCCTTCTGTCTCAGACCGTCTGTCTCAGACCGCCTGTCTCAGACCGTCTGTATCAAACCGTCTGCCTGAGACCGTCTGTCTCAGACCCTCTGTCTCGATCCGTCTGTCTCAGACTGTCTGTCGCAGACCCTCTGTCTCGATCCGTCTGTCTCATACCGTCTGTCTCCGTTCGTCTGTCTCAGACCGACTGTCTCAGACCGTCTGTCTCAAACCGTCTGTCTCAGACCGTCTGTCTCAGGCCGTCTGTCTCGGTCCGTCTGTCTCAGACCCTCTGTCTCGATCCGTCTGTCTCATACCGTCTGTCTCAGACCGTCTGTCTCAAACCGTCTGTCTGACACCGTCTGTCTCAGACCCTCTGTCTCGATCCGTCTGTCTCATACCGTCTGTCTCAGACCGTCTGTCTCAGTCCGTCAGTCTCGGACCGTCTGTCTCAGACCGTCTGTCTCAGACCGCCTGTTTCTGAGCGCCTGTCTCAGACTGTCTGTCTCAGAGCGCCTGTCTCAGACCGTCTGTCGCAGACCGTCTGTCTCGGGCCGTCTGTCTCAGACCGTTTGTCTCAGTCCGTCTGTCTCAGACCGTCTGTCTCAGACCGCCTGTCTTAGACAGTCTGTCTCAGACCGTCTGTCTCGGACCGTCTGTCTCAGACCGTCGGTCTCGGGCCGTCTGTCTCGGACCACCTGTCTCAGACCGCGTGTCTCAGACCGCCGGTCTCACACCGTCTGTCTCAGGCCGTCTGTCTCAAACCGTCTGTCTGAGACCGTCTGTCTCAGACCCTCTGTCTCGATCCGTCTGTCTCATACCGTCTGCCTCAGACCGTCTGTCTCAGACCGTCTGTCTCAGTCCGTCTGTCTCGGACCGTCTGTCTCAGACCGTCTGTCTCAGACCGCCTGTTTCTGAGCGCCTGTCTCAGACCGTCTGTCGCAGACCGTCTGTCTCGGGCCGTCTGTCTCAGTCCGTCTGTCTCCGTTCGTCTGTCTCAGACCGACTGTCTCAGACCGTCTGTATCAAACCGTCTGTCTGAGACCGTCTGTCTCAGACCCTCTGTCTCGATCCGTCTGTCCCAGACCGTCTGTCGCAGACCCTCTGTCTCGATCCGTCTGTCTCATACCGTCTGTCTCAGACCGTCTGTCTGAGACCGTCTGTCTGAGACCGACTGTCTCAAACCGTGTGTCTGAGACCGTCTGTCGCAGACCCTCTGTCTCGATTCGTCTGTCTCATACCGTCTGTCTCAGACCGTCTGTCTCAGACATTCTGTCTCAGACCGTCTGTCTTAGACCGTCTGTCTCAGACAGTCTGTCTCAGACCGTCTGTCTCAGACCGTCTGTCTCAGACCATCTGTCTCAGACTGTCTGTCTCAGTCCGTCTGTATCAGTCCGTCTGTCTCCGTTCGTCTGTCTCAGACCGACTGTCTCAGACCGTCTGTCTCAAACCGTCTGTCTCAGACCGTCTGTCGCAGACCCTCTGTCTCGATCCGTCTGTCTCATACCGTCTGTCTCAGACCGTCTGTCTTAGACTGTCTGTCTCAGAGCGCCTGTCTCAGACCGTCTGTCTCAGACCGTCTGTCTCAGACCGTCTGTCTTAGACCGTCTGTCTCAGACAGTCTGTCTCAGACCGTCTGTCTCAGTCCGTCTGTCTCGGACCGTCTGTCTCAGACCGTCTGTCTCAGACCGCCTGTTTCTGAGCGCCTGTCTCAGACTGTCTGTCTCAGAGCGCCTGTCTCAGACCGTCTGTCGCAGACCGTCTGTCTCGGGCCGTCTGTCTCAGACCGTTTGTCTCAGTCCGTCTGTCTCAGACCGTCTGTCTCAGACCGCCTGTCTTAGACAGTCTGTCTCAGACCGTCTGTCTCGGACCGTCTGTCTCAGACCGTCGGTCTCGGGCCGTCTGTCTCGGACCACCTGTCTCAGACCGCGTGTCTCAGACCGCCGGTCTCAGACCGCCTGTCTCAGACCGCCTGTCTCAGACCGTCTGTCTCAGACCGTCTGTCGCAGACCGTCTGTCTCGGGCCGTCTGTCACAGTCCGTCTGTATCAGACCGTCTGTCTCAGGCCGTCTGTCTCCGACCGTCTGTCTCGGGCCGTCTGTCTCAGTCCGTCTGTCTTAGTCCGTCTGTCTCCGTTCGTCTGTCTCAGACCGACTGTCTCAGGCCGTCTGTCTCAAACCGTCTGTCTCAGACCGTCTGTCTCAGACCGTCTGTCTCAGACCGTCCGTCTCAGGCCGTCTGTCTCAGTCCGTCTGTCTCAGACCCTCTGTCTCGATCCGTCTGTCTGAGACCGTCTGTCTCAGAACATCAGTCTCAGACCGCGTGTGTCAGACCGCCTGCCTCAGACCGCGTGTCTCAGACCGCCGGTCTCAGACCGCCTGTCTCAGACCGCCTGTCTCAGACCGTCTGTCTCAGACCGTCTGTCTCAGACCGTCTGTCGCAGACCGTCTGTCTCGGGCCGTCTGTCTCAGTCCGTCTGTCTCAGACCGCCTGTCTCAGACCGTCTGTCTCAGGCCGTCTGTCTCCGACCGTCTGTCTCGGGCCGTCTGTCTCAGTCCGTCTGTCTTAGTCCGTCTGTCTCCGTTCGTCTGTCTCAGACCGACGGTCTCAGGCCGTCTGTCTCAAACCGTCTGTCTCAGACCGCCCGTCTCAGACCGCCTGTCTCAGACCGTCTGTCTCAGACCCTCTGTCTCGATCCGTCTGTCTCATACCGTCTGTCTCAGACCGTCTGTCAGAGACCGTCTGTCTGGGACCGTCTGTCTCAGACCATCAGTCTCAGACCGCGTGTCTCAGACCGCCTGCATCAGACCGCATGTCTCAGACCGCCTGTCTTAGACAGTCTGTCTCAGACCGTCTGTCTCGGACCGTCTGTCTCAGACCGTCGGTCTCAGTCCGTCTGTCTCAGACCGTCTGTCTCAAACCGTCTGTCTCAGACCGTCTGTCTCAGGCCGTCTGTCTCAGTCCGTCTGTCTCAGACCCTCTGTCTCGATCCGTCTGTCTCATACCGTCTGTCTGAGACCGTCTGTCTCAGAACATCAGTCTCAGACCGCGTGTCTCAGACCGCCTGCCTCAGACCGCCTGTCTCACACCGCCTGTCTCAGACAGTCTGTCTCAGACCGTCTGTCTCAGACCGTCTGTCTCAGACCGTCTGTCTCGGACCGTCTGTCTCAGACCGTCGGTCTCGGGCCGTCTGTCTCAGTCCGTCTGTCTCCGTCCGTCTGTCTCGGACCACCTGTCTCAGACCGTCCGTCTCAAACCGTCTGTCTCAGTCCGTCTGTCTCGGACCACCTGTCTCAGACCGTCTGTCTCAGACCGTGTCTCAGACCGTCTGTCTCAGTCCGTCTGTCTCAGACACTCTGTCTCGATCCGTCTGTCTCAGTCCGTCTGTCTCAGACCGTCTGTCTCAGAGCGTCTGTCGCAGTCCGTCTGTCTCAGACCGTCTGTCTCAGACCATCTGTCTCAGACCGTCTGTCTCAGACCGTCTGTCTCAGGCCGTCTGTCTCCGTTCGTCTGTCTCAGACCGACTGTCTCAGACCGTCTGTCTCAGACCGTCTGTCTCAGACCGTCTGTCTCAGACCGTCTGTCTGAGACCGTCTGTCTCAGACCCTCTGTCTCGATCCGTCTGTCTCATACCGTCTGTCTCTGACCGTGTGTCTCAGTCCGTCTGTATCAGTCCGTCTGTCTCCGTTCGTCTGTCTCAGAC
This sequence comes from Coelioxys conoideus, assembly GCA_947623535.1. Taxonomy (NCBI): domain Eukaryota; kingdom Metazoa; phylum Arthropoda; class Insecta; order Hymenoptera; family Megachilidae; genus Coelioxys; species Coelioxys conoideus. The sequence goes on from CANQJN010000026.1 coordinate 6,361,096, forward strand.
CGTCTCTCTCAGACCGTCTGTCTCAGACCGTCTGTCTCAGACCGTCTGTCTCAGTCCGCCTGTCTCAGTCCGTCTGTCTCAGACCGTCTGTCTCAGACCGTCTGTCTCAAACCGTCTGTCTCAGACCGTCTATCTCATACCGTCTGTCTCAGTCCGTCTGTCTCAGTCCGTCTGTCTCCGTTCGTCTGTCTCAGACCGACTGTCTCAGACCGTCTGTCTCAAACCGTCTGTCTCAGACCGTCTGTCTCAGGCCGTCTGTCTCGGTCCGTCTGTCTCAGACCCTCTGTCTCGATCCGTCTGTCTCATACCGTCTGTCTCAGACCGTCTGTCTCAAACCGTCTGTCTCAGACCGTCTATCTCATACCGTCTGTCTCAGTCCGTCTGTCTCAGTCCGTCTGTCTCCGTTCGTCTGTCTCAGACCGTTTGTCTCAGTCCGTCTGTCTCAGACCGTCTGTCTCAGACCGTCTGTCGCAGTCCGTCTGTCTCAGACCGTCTGTCTCAGACCGTCTGTCTGAGACCGTCTGTCTCAGACCCTCTGTCTCGATCCGTGTGTCTCATACCGTCTGTCTCAGACCGTCTGTCTCAGGCCGTCTGTCTCAGACCCTCTGTCTCGATCCGTCTGTCTCAGACCGTCGGTCTCAGTCCGTCTGTCTCGGGCCGTCTGTCTCAGTCCGTCTGTCTCCGTTCGTCTGTCTCAGACCGACTGTCTCAGACCGTCTGTATCAAACCGTCTGTCTGAGACCGTCTGTCTCAGACCCTCTGTCTCGATCCGTCTGTCTCAGACCGTCTGTCGCAGACCATCTGTCTCGATCCGTCTGTCTCATACCGTCTGTCTCAGACCGTCTGTCTCAGACCGTCTGTCTCAGTCCGTCTGTCTCGGACCGTCTGTCTCAGACCGTCTGTCTCAGACCGCCTGTTTCTGAGCGCCTGTCTCAGACTGTCTGTCTCAGAGCGCCTGTCTCAGACCGTCTGTCGCAGACCGTCTGTCTCGGGCCGTCTGTCTCAGACCGTTTGTCTCAGTCCGTCTGTCTCAGACCGTCTGTCTCAGACCGTCTGTCGCAGTCCGTCTGTCTCAGACCGTCTGTCTCAGACCGTCTGTCTGAGACCGTCTGTCTCAGACCCTCTGTCTCGATCCGTGTGTCTCATACCGTCTGTCTCAGACCGTCTGTCTCAGGCCGTCTGTCTCAGACCCTCTGTCTCGATCCGTCTGTCTCAGACCGTTTGTCTCAGACCGGCTGTCTCAGACCGGCTGTCTCGGGCCGTCTGTCTCAGTTCGTCTGTCTCAGTCCGTCTGTCTTGTCCGTCTGTCTCAGTCCGTCTGTCTCAGTCCGTCTGTCTCCGTTCGTCTGTCTCAGACCGACTGTCTCAGACCGTCTGTCTCAAACCGTCTGCCTCAGACCGTCTGTCTCAGACCGTCTGTCTGAGACCGTCTGTCTCAGACCCTCTGTCTCGATCCGTGTGTCTCATACCGTCTGTCTCAGACCGTCTGTCTCAGACCGTCTGTCTCAGACCCTCTGTCTCGATCCGTCTGTCTCATACCGTCTGTCTCAGACCGTCTGTCTGAGACCGCCTGTCTGAGACCGTCTGTCTCAGACCATCAGTCTCAGACCGCGTGTCTCAGACCGCCTGCATCAGACCGCATGTCTCAGACCGCCTGTCTTAGACAGTCTGTCTCAGACCGTCTGTCTCGGACCGTCTGTCTCGATCCGTGTGTCTCATACCGTCTGTCTCAGACCGTCTGTCTCAGACCGCCTGTTTCTGAGCGCCTGTCTCAGACTGTCTGTCTCAGAGCGCCTGTCTCAGACCGTCTGTCGCAGACCGTCTGTCTCGGGCCGTCTGTCTCAGTCCGTCTGTCTCCGTTCGTCTGTCTCAGACCGACTGTCTCAGACCGTCTGTATCAAACCGTCTGTCTGAGACCGTCTGTCTCAGACCCTCTGTCTCGATCCGTCTGTCTCAGACCGTCTGTCGCAGACCCTCTGTCTCGATCCGTCTGTCTCATACCGTCTGTCTCAGACCGTCTGTCTCAGACCGTCTGTCTCAGTCCGTCTGTCTCGGACCGTCTGTCTCAGACCGTCTGTCTCAGACCGCCTGTTTCTGAGCGCCTGTCTCAGACTGTCTGTCTCAGAGCGCCTGTCTCAGACCGTCTGTCGCAGACCGTCTGTCTCGGGCCGTCTGTCTCAGACCGTTTGTCTCAGTCCGTCTGTCTCAGACCGTCTGTCTCAGACCGTCTGTCGCAGTCCGTCTGTCTCAGACCGTCTGTCTCAGACCGTCTGTCTGAGACCGTCTGTCTCAGACCCTCTGTCTCGATCCGTGTGTCTCATACCGTCTGTCTCAGACCGTCTGTCTCAGGCCGTCTGTCTCAGACCCTCTGTCTCGATCCGTCTGTCTCAGACCGTTTGTCTCAGACCGGCTGTCTCAGACCGGCTGTCTCGGGCCGTCTGTCTCAGTTCGTCTGTCTCAGTCCGTCTGTCTTGTCCGTCTGTCTCAGTCCGTCTGTCTCAGTCCGTCTGTCTCCGTTCGTCTGTCTCAGACCGACTGTCTCAGACCGTCTGTCTCAAACCGTCTGTCTCAGACCGTCTGTCTCAGACCGTCTGTCTGAGACCGTCTGTCTCAGACCCTCTGTCTCGATCCGTGTGTCTCATACCGTCTGTCTCAGACCGTCTGTCTCAGACCGTCTGTCTCAGACCCTCTGTCTCGATCCGTCTGTCTCATACCGTCTGTCTCAGACCGTCTGTCTGAGACCGCCTGTCTGAGACCGTCTGTCTCAGACCATCAGTCTCAGACCGCGTGTCTCAGACCGCCTGCATCAGACCGCATGTCTCAGACCGCCTGTCTTAGACAGTCTGTCTCAGACCGTCTGTCTCGGACCGTCTGTCTCGATCCGTGTGTCTCATACCGTCTGTCTCAGACCGTCTGTCTCAGACCGCCTGTTTCTGAGCGCCTGTCTCAGACTGTCTGTCTCAGAGCGCCTGTCTCAGACCGTCTGTCGCAGACCGTCTGTCTCGGGCCGTCTGTCTCAGTCCGTCTGTCTCCGTTCGTCTGTCTCAGACCGACTGTCTCAGACCGTCTGTATCAAACCGTCTGTCTGAGACCGTCTGTCTCAGACCCTCTGTCTCGATCCGTCTGTCTCAGACCGTCTGTCGCAGACCCTCTGTCTGGATCCGTCTGTCTCATACCGTCTGTCTCAGACCGTCTGGCTCAGACCGCCTGTCTCAGTCCGTCTGTCTCGGACCGTCTGTCTCAGACCGTCTGTCTCAGACCGCCTGTTTCTGAGCGCCTGTCTCAGACTGTCTGTCTCAGAGCGCCTGTCTCAGACCGTCTGTCGCAGACCGTCTGTCTCGGGCCGTCTGTCTCAGACCGTTTGTCTCAGTCCGTCTGTCTCAGACCGTCTGTCTCAGACCGTCTGTCGCAGTCCGTCTGTCTCAGACCGTCTGTCTCAGACCGTCTGTCTGAGACCGTCTGTCTCAGACCCTCTGTCTCGATCCGTGTGTCTCATACCGTCTGTCTCAGACCGTCTGTCTCAGGCCGTCTGTCTCAGACCCTCTGTCTCGATCCGTCTGTCTCAGACCGTTTGTCTCAGACCGGCTGTCTCAGACCGGCTGTCTCGGGCCGTCTGTCTCAGTTCGTCTGTCTCAGTCCGTCTGTCTTGTCCGTCTGTCTCAGTCCGTCTGTCTCAGTCCGTCTGTCTCCGTTCGTCTGTCTCAGACCGACTGTCTCAGACCGTCTGTCTCAAACCGTCTGTCTCAGACCGTCTGTCTCAGACCGTCTGTCTGAGACCGTCTGTCTCAGACCCTCTGTCTCGATCCGTGTGTCTCATACCGTCTGTCTCAGACCGTCTGTCTCAGACCCTCTGTCTCGATCCGTCTGTCTCATACCGTCTGTCTCAGACCGTCTGTCTGAGACCGCCTGTCTGAGACCGTCTGTCTCAGACCATCAGTCTCAGACCGCGTGTCTCAGACCGCCTGCATCAGACCGCATGTCTCAGACCGCCTGTCTTAGACAGTCTGTCTCAGACCGTCTGTCTCGGACCGTCTGTCTCGATCCGTGTGTCTCATACCGTCTGTCTCAGACCGTCTGTCTCAGACCGCCTGTTTCTGAGCGCCTGTCTCAGACTGTCTGTCTCAGAGCGCCTGTCTCAGACCGTCTGTCGCAGACCGTCTGTCTCGGGCCGTCTGTCTCAGTCCGTCTGTCTCCGTTCGTCTGTCTCAGACCGACTGTCTCAGACCGTCTGTATCAAACCGTCTGTCTGAGACCGTCTGTCTCAGACCCTCTGTCTCGATCCGTCTGTCTCAGACCGTCTGTCGCAGACCCTCTGTCTGGATCCGTCTGTCTCATACCGTCTGTCTCAGACCGTCTGTCTCAGACCGCCTGTCTCAGTCCGTCTGTCTCGGACCGTCTGTCTCAGACCGTCTGTCTCAGACCGCCTGTTTCTGAGCGCCTGTCTCAGACTGTCTGTCTCAGAGCGCCTGTCTCAGACCGTCTGTCGCAGACCGTCTGTCTCGGGCCGTCTGTCTCAGACCGTTTGTCTCAGTCCGTCTGTCTCAGACCGTCTGTCTCAGACCGTCTGTCGCAGTCCGTCTGTCTCAGACCGTCTGTCTCAGACCGTCTGTCTGAGACCGTCTGTCTCAGACCCTCTGTCTCGATCCGTGTGTCTCATACCGTCTGTCTCAGACCGTCTGTCTCAGGCCGTCTGTCTCAGACCCTCTGTCTCGATCCGTCTGTCTCAGACCGTTTGTCTCAGACCGGCTGTCTCAGACCGGCTGTCTCGGGCCGTCTGTCTCAGTTCGTCTGTCTCAGTCCGTCTGTCTTGTCCGTCTGTCTCAGTCCGTCTGTCTCAGTCCGTCTGTCTCCGTTCGTCTGTCTCAGACCGACTGTCTCAGACCGTCTGTCTCAAACCGTCTGTCTCAGACCGTCTGTCTCAGACCGTCTGTCTGAGACCGTCTGTCTCAGACCCTCTGTCTCGATCCGTGTGTCTCATACCGTCTGTCTCAGACCGTCTGTCTCAGACCGTCTGTCTCAGACCCTCTGTCTCGATCCGTCTGTCTCATACCGTCTGTCTCAGACCGTCTGTCTGAGACCGCCTGTCTGAGACCGTCTGTCTCAGACCATCAGTCTCAGACCGCGTGTCTCAGACCGCCTGCATCAGACCGCATGTCTCAGACCGCCTGTCTTAGACAGTCTGTCTCAGACCGTCTGTCTCGGACCGTCTGTCTCAGACCGTCGGTCTCGGGCCGTCTGTCTCGGACCACCTGTCTCAGACCGCGTGTCTCAGACCGCCGGTCTCAGATCGCCTGTCTCAGACCGCCTGTCTCAGACCGTCTGTCTCAGACCGTCTGTCTCAGACCGTCTGTCGCAGACCGTCTGTCTCGGGCCGTCTGTCTCAGTCCGTCTGTCTCAGACCGTCTGTCTCAGACCGTCTGTCTCAGGCCGTCTGTCTCCGACCGTCTGTCTCGGGCCGTCTGTCTCAGTCCGTCTGTCTTAGTCCGTCTGTCTCCGTTCGTCTGTCTCAGACCGACTGTCTCAGGCCGTCTGTCTCAAACCGTCTGTCTCAGTCCGTCTGTCTCAGACCGTCTGTCTCAGACCGTCTGTCTCAGACCGTCTGTCTCAGTCCGTCTGTCTCCGTTCGTCTGTCTCAGACCGACTGTCTCAGACCGTCTGTCTCAGCCCGTCTGTCTCGGACCACCTGTCTCAGACTGTCCGTCTCAAACCGTCTGTCTCAGTCCGTCTGTCTCGGACCACCTGTCTCCGTTCGTCTGTCTCAGACCGTGTCTCAGACCGTCTGTCTTGGGCCGTCTATCTGACTCCGTCTGTCTCAGACCCTCTGTCTCGATCCGTCTGTCTCAGACCGTTTGTCTCAGACCGGCTGTCTCAGACCGGCTGTCTCGGGCCGTCTGTCTCAGTTCGTCTGTCTCAGTCCGTCTGTCTCAGTCCGTCTGTCTCAGTCCGTCTGTCTCAGTCCGTCTGTCTCAGTCCGTCTGTCTCCGTTCGTCTGTCTCAGACCGACTGTCTCAGACCGTCTGTCTCAGACCGTCTGTCTCAGTCCGTCTGTCTCGGACCGTCTGTCTCAGACCGTCTGTCTCAGACCGCCTGTTTCTGAGCGCCTGTCTCAGACTGTCTGTCTCAGAGCGCCTGTCTCAGACCGTCTGTCGCAGACCGTCTGTCTCGGGCCGTCTGTCTCAGACCGTTTGTCTCAGTCCGTCTGTCTCAGACCGTCTGTCTCAGACCGTCTGTCGCAGTCCGTCTGTCTCAGACCGTCTGTCTCAGACCGTCTGTCTGAGACCGTCTGTCTCAGACCCTCTGTCTCGATCCGTGTGTCTCATACCGTCTGTCTCAGACCGTCTGTCTCAGGCCGTCTGTCTCAGACCCTCTGTCTCGATCCGTCCGTCTCAGACCGTTTGTCTCAGACCGGCTGTCTCAGACCGGCTGTCTCGGGCCGTCTGTCTCAGTTCGTCTGTCTCAGTCCGTCTGTCTTGTCCGTCTGTCTCAGTCCGTCTGTCTCAGTCCGTCTGTCTCCGTTCGTCTGTCTCAGACCGACTGTCTCAGACCGTCTGTCTCAAACCGTCTGTCTCAGACCGTCTGTCTCAGACCGTCTGTCTGAGACCGTCTGTCTCAGACCCTCTGTCTCGATCCGTGTGTCTCATACCGTCTGTCTCAGACCGTCTGTCTCAGACCGTCTGTCTCAGACCCTCTGTCTCGATCCGTCTGTCTCATACCGTCTGTCTCAGACCGTCTGTCTGAGACCGCCTGTCTGAGACCGTCTGTCTCAGACCATCAGTCTCAGACCGCGTGTCTCAGACCGCCTGCATCAGACCGCATGTCTCAGACCGCCTGTCTTAGACAGTCTGTCTCAGACCGTCTGTCTCGGACCGTCTGTCTCAGACCGTCGGTCTCGGGCCGTCTGTCTCGGACCACCTGTCTCAGACCGCGTGTCTCAGACCGCCGGTCTCAGACCGCCTGTCTCAGACCGCCTGTCTCAGACCGTCTGTCTCAGACCGTCTGTCTCAGACCGTCTGTCGCAGACCGTCTGTCTCGGGCCGTCTGTCACAGTCCGTCTGTCTCAGACCGTCTGTCTCAGACCGTCTGTCTCAGGCCGTCTGTCTCCTACCGTCTGTCTCGGGCCGTCTGTCTCAGTCCGTCTGTCTTAGTCCGTCTGTCTCCGTTCGTCTGTCTCAGACCGACTGTCTCAGGCCGTCTGTCTCAAACCGTCTGTCTCAGTCCGTCTGTCTCAGACCGTCTGTCTCAGACCGTCTGTCTCAGACCGTCTGTCTCAGACCGTCTGTCTCAGTCCGTCTGTCTCCGTTCGTCTGTCTCAGACCGACTGTCTCAGACCGTCTGTCTCAGCCCGTCTGTCTCGGACCACCTGTCTCAGACCGTCCGTCTCAAACCGTCTGTCTCAGTCCGTCTGTCTCGGACCACCTGTCTCCGTTCGTCTGTCTCAGACCGTGTCTCAGACCGTCTGTCGCAGACCGTCTGTCTCAGACCGTCTGTCTTGGGCCGTCTATCTGACTCCGTCTGTCTCAGACCCTCTGTCTCGATCCGTCTGTCTCAGACCGTTTGTCTCAGACCGGCTGTCTCAGACCGGCTGTCTCGGGCCGTCTGTCTCAGTTCGTCTGTCTCAGTCCGTCTGTCTCAGTCCGTCTGTCTCAGTCCGTCTGTCTCAGTCCGTCTGTCTCAGTCCGTCTGTCTCAGTCCGTCTGTCTCAGTCCGTCTGTCTCCGTTCGTCTGTCTCAGACCGACTGTCTCAGACCGTCTGTCTCAGACCGTCTGTCTCAGTCCGTCTGTCTCGGACCGTCTGTCTCAGACCGTCTGTCTCAGACCGCCTGTTTCTGAGCGCCTGTCTCAGACTGTCTGTCTCAGAGCGCCTGTCTCAGACCGTCTGTCGCAGACCGTCTGTCTCGGGCCGTCTGTCTCAGACCGTTTGTCTCAGTCCGTCTGTCTCAGACCGTCTGTCTCAGACCGTCTGTCGCAGTCCGTCTGTCTCAGACCGTCTGTCTCAGACCGTCTGTCTGAGACCGTCTGTCTCAGACCCCTGTCTCGATCCGTGTGTCTCATACCGTCTGTCTCAGACCGTCTGTCTCAGGCCGTCTGTCTCAGACACTCTGTCTCGATCCGTCTGTCTCAGACCGTTTGTCTCAGACCGGCTGTCTCAGACCGGCTGTCTCGGGCCGTCTGTCTCAGTTCGTCTGTCTCAGTCCGTCTGTCTTGTCCGTCTGTCTCAGTCCGTCTGTCTCAGTCCGTCTGTCTCCGTTCGTCTGTCTCAGACCCTCTGTCTCGATCCGTGTGTCTCATACCGTCTGTCTCAGACCGTCTGTCTCAGACCGTCTGTCTCAGACCCTCTGTCTCGATCCGTCTGTCTCATACCGTCTGTCTCAGACCGTCTGTCTGAGACCGCCTGTCTGAGACCGTCTGTCTCAGACCATCAGTCTCAGACCGCGTGTCTCAGACCGCCTGCATCAGACCGCATGTCTCAGACCGCCTGTCTTAGACAGTCTGTCTCAGACCGTCTGTCTCGGACCGTCTGTCTCAGACCGTCGGTCTCGGGCCGTCTGTCTCGGACCACCTGTCTCAGACCGCGTGTCTCAGACCGCCGGTCTCAGACCGCCTGTCTCAGACCGCCTGTCTCAGACCGTCTGTCTCAGACCGTCTGTCTCAGACCGTCTGTCGCAGACCGTCTGTCTCGGGCCGTCTGTCACAGTCCGTCTGTCTCAGACCGTCTGTCTCAGGCCGTCTGTCTCCTACCGTCTGTCTCGGGCCGTCTGTCTCAGTCCGTCTGTCTTAGTCCGTCTGTCTCCGTTCGTCTGTCTCAGACCGACTGTCTCAGGCCGTCTGTCTCAAACCGTCTGTCTCAGACCGTCTGTCTCAGACCATCAGTCTCAGACCGCCTGTCTCAGACCGCCTCTCTCAGACCGTCTGTCTCAGACCCTCTGTCTCGATCCGTCTGTCTCATACCGTCTGTCTCAGACCGTCTGTCTCATACCGTCTGTCTGAGACCGTCTGTCTCAGAACATCAGTCTCAGACCGCGTGTCTCAGACCGCCTGCCTCAGACCGCGTGTCTCAGACCGCCTGTCTCAGACCGCCTGTCTCAGACCGCCTGTCTCAGACCGTCTGTCTCAGACCGTCTGTCTCAGACCGTCTGTCTCAGACCGTCTGTCGCAGACCGTCTGTCTCGGGCCGTCTGTCTCAGTCCGTCTGTCTCAGACCGTCTGTCTCAGACCGTCTGTCTCAGGCCGTCTGTCTCCGACCGTCTGTCTCGGGCCGTCTGTCTCAGTCCGTCTGTCTTAGTCCGTCTGTCTCCGTTCGTCTGTCTCAGACCGACTGTCTCAGGCCGTCTGTCTCAAACCGTCTGTCTCAGACCGTCTGTCTCAGGCCGTCTGTCTCAGTCCGTCTGTCTCAGACCCTCTGTCTCGATCCGTCTGTCTCATACCGTCTGTCTGAGACCGTCTGTCTCAGAACATCAGCCTCAGACCGCGTGTCTCAGACCGCCTGCCTCAGACCGCCTGTGTCACACCGCCTGTCTCAGACAGTCTGTCTCAGACCGTCTGTCTCAGTCCGTCTGTCTCAGACCGTCTGTCTCAGACCGTCTGTCTCAGACCGTCTGTCTCAGTCCGTCTGTCTCCGTTCGTCTGTCTCAGACCGACTGTCTCAGACCGTCTGTCTCAGCCCGTCTGTCTCGGACCACCTGTCTCAGACCGTCCATCTCAAACCGTCTGTCTGAGACCGTCTGTCTCAGACCCTCTGTCTCGATCCGTGTGTCTCATACCGTCTGTCTCAGACCGTCTGTCTCAGACCGTCTGTCTCAGACCGTCTGTCTCAGACCCTCTGTCTCGATCCGTCTGTCTCATACCGTCTGTCTCAGACCGTCTGTCTGAGAACGCCTGTCTGAGACCGTCTGTCTCAGACCATCAGTCTCAGACCGCGTGTCTCAGACCGCCTGCATCAGACCGCATGTCTCAGACCGCCTGTCTTAGACAGTCTGTCTCAGACCGTCTGTCTCGGACCGTCTGTCTCAGACCGTCGGTCTCGGGCCGTCTGTCTCGGACCACCTGTCTCAGACCGCGTGTCTCAGACCGCCGGTCTCAGACCGCCTGTCTCAGACCGCCTGTCTCAGACCGCCTGTCTCAGACCGTCTGTCTCAGACCGTCTATCTCAGACCGTCTGTCGCAGACCGTCTGTCTCGGGCCGTCTGTCACAGTCCGTCTGTCTCAGACCGTCTGTCTCAGGCCGTCTGTCTCCTACCGTCTGTCTCGGGCCGTCTGTCTCAGTCCGTCTGTCTTAGTCCGTCTGTCTCCGTTCGTCTGTCTCAGACCGACTGTCTCAGGCCGTCTGTCTCAAACCGTCTGTCTCAGACCGTCTGTCTCAGACCATCAGTCTCAGACCGCCTGTCTCAGACCGCCTGTCTCAGACCGTCTGTCTCAGACCCGCTGTCTCGATCCGTCTGTCTCATACCGTCTGTCTCAGACCGTCTGTCTCATACCGTCTGTCTGAGACCGTCTGTCTCAGAACATCAGTCTCAGACCGCGTGTTCAGACCGCCTGCCTCAGACCGCGTGTCTCAGACCGCCGGTCTCAGACCGCCTGTCTCAGACCGCCTGTCTCAGACCGTCTGTCTCAGACCGTCTGTCTCAGACCGTCTGTCTCAGACCGTCTGTCGCAGACCGTCTGTCTCGGGCCGTCTGTCTCAGTCCGTCTGTCTCAGACCGTCTGTCTCAGACCGTCTGTCTCAGGCCGTCTGTCTCCGACCGTCTGTCTCGGGCCGTCTGTCTCAGTCCGTCTGTCTTAGTCCGTCTGTCTCCGTTCGTCTGTCTCAGACCGACTGTCTCAGGCCGTCTGTCTCAAACCGTCTGTCTCAGACCGTCTGTCTCAGGCCGTCTGTCTCAGTCCGTCTGTCTCAGACCCTCTGTCTCGATCCGTCTGTCTCATACCGTCTGTCTGAGACCGTCTGTCTCAGAACATCAGCCTCAGACCGCGTGTCTCAGACCGCCTGTCTCAGACCGTTTGTATCAGACCGGCTGTCTCAGACCGGCTGTCTCGGGCCGTCTGTCTCAGTTCGTCTGTCTCAGTCCGTCTGTCTCAGTCCGTCTGTCTCAGTCCGTCTGTCTCAGTCCGTCTGTCTCAGTCCGTCTGTCTCCGTTCGTCTGTCTCAGACCGACTGTCTCAGACCGTCTGTCTCAAACCGTCTGTCTCAGACCGTCTGTCTCAGACCGTCTGTCTGAGACCGTCTGTCTCAGACCATCAGTCTCAGACCGCGTGTCTGAGACGGCCTGCATCAGACCGCATGTCTCAGACCGCCTGTCTTAGACAGTCTGTCTCAGACCGTCTGTCTCGGACCGTCTGTCTCAGACCGTCGGTCTCGGGCCGTCTGTCTCGGACCACCTGTCTCAGACCGCGTGTCTCAGACCGCCGGTCTCAGACCGCCTGTCTCAGACCGCCTGTCTCAGACCGTCTGTCTCAGACCGTCTGTCTCAGACCGTCTGTCGCAGACCGTCTGTCTCGGGCCGTCTGTCACAGTCCGTCTGTCTCAGACCGTCTGTCTCAGACCGTCTGTCTCAGGCCGTCTGTCTCCGACCGTCTGTCTCGGGCCGTCTGTCTCAGTCCGTCTGTCTTAGTCCGTCTGTCTCCGTTCGTCTGTCTCAGACCGCCGGTCTCAGACCGCCTGTCTCAGACCGCCTGTCTCAGACCGTCTGTCTCAGACCGTCTGTCTCAGACCGTCTGTCTCAGACCGTCTGTCGCAGACCGTCTGTGTCGGGCCGTCTGTCTCAGTCCGTCTGTCTCAGACCGTCTGTCTCAGACCGTCTGTCTCAGGCCGTCTGTCTCCGACCGTCTGTCTCGGGCCGTCTGTCTCAGTCCGTCTGTCTTAGTCCGTCTGTCTCCGTTCGTCTGTCTCAGACCGACTGTCTCAGGCCGTCTGTCTCAAACCGTCTGTCTCAGACCGTCTGTCTCAGGCCGTCTGTCTCAGTCCGTCTGTCTCAGACCCTCTGTCTCGATCCGTCTGTCTCATACCGTCTGTCTGAGACCGTCTGTCTCAGAACATCAGCCTCAGACCGCGTGTCTCAGACCGCCTGCCTCAGACCGCCTGTCTCACACCGCCTGTCTCAGACCGTGTCTCAGACCGTCTGTCGCAGACCGTCTGTCTCAGACCGTCTGTCTTGGGCCGTCTATCTGACTCCGTCTGTCTCAGACCCTCTGTCTCGATCCGTCTGTCTCAGACCGTTTGTCTCAGACCGGCTGTCTCAGACCGGCTGTCTCGGGCCGTCTGTCTCAGTTCGTCTGTCTCAGTCCGTCTGTCTCAGTCCGTCTGTCTCAGTCCGTCTGTCTCAGTCCGTCTGTCTCCGTTCGTCTGTCTCAGACCGACTGTCTCAGACCGTCTGTCTCAAACCGTCTGTCTCAGACCGTCTGTCTCAGACCGCCTCTCTCAGACCGTCTGTCTCAGACCCTCTGTCTCGATCCGTCTGTCTCATACCGTCTGTCTCAGACCGTCTGTCTCATACCGTCTGTCTGAGACCGTCTGTCTCAGAACATCAGTCTCAGACCGCGTGTCTCAGACCGCCTGCCTCAGACCGCGTGTCTCAGACCGCCTGTCTCAGACCGCCTGTCTCAGACCGCCTGTCTCAGACCGTCTGTCTCAGACCGTCTGTCTCAGACCGTCTGTCTCAGACCGTCTGTCGCAGACCGTCTGTCTCGGGCCGTCTGTCTCAGTCCGTCTGTCTCAGACCGTCTGTCTCAGACCGTCTGTCTCAGGCCGTCTGTCTCCGACCGTCTGTCTCGGGCCGTCTGTCTCAGTCCGTCTGTCTTAGTCCGTCTGTCTCCGTTCGTCTGTCTCAGACCGACTGTCTCAGGCCGTCTGTCTCAAACCGTCTGTCTCAGACCGTCTGTCTCAGGCCGTCTGTCTCAGTCCGTCTGTCTCAGACCCTCTGTCTCGATCCGTCTGTCTCATACCGTCTGTCTGAGACCGTCTGTCTCAGAACATCAGCCTCAGACCGCGTGTCTCAGACCGCCTGCCTCAGACCGCCTGTGTCACACCGCCTGTCTCAGACAGTCTGTCTCAGACCGTCTGTCTCAGTCCGTCTGTCTCAGACCGTCTGTCTCAGACCGTCTGTCTCAGACCGTCTGTCTCAGTCCGTCTGTCTCCGTTCGTCTGTCTCAGACCGACTGTCTCAGACCGTCTGTCTCAGCCCGTCTGTCTCGGACCACCTGTCTCAGACCGTCCATCTCAAACCGTCTGTCTGAGACCGTCTGTCTCAGACCCTCTGTCTCGATCCGTGTGTCTCATACCGTCTGTCTCAGACCGTCTGTCTCAGACCGTCTGTCTCAGACCGTCTGTCTCAGACCCTCTGTCTCGATCCGTCTGTCTCATACCGTCTGTCTCAGACCGTCTGTCTGAGAACGCCTGTCTGAGACCGTCTGTCTCAGACCATCAGTCTCAGACCGCGTGTCTCAGACCGCCTGCATCAGACCGCATGTCTCAGACCGCCTGTCTTAGACAGTCTGTCTCAGACCGTCTGTCTCGGACCGTCTGTCTCAGACCGTCGGTCTCGGGCCGTCTGTCTCGGACCACCTGTCTCAGACCGCGTGTCTCAGACCGCCGGTCTCAGACCGCCTGTCTCAGACCGCCTGTCTCAGACCGCCTGTCTCAGACCGTCTGTCTCAGACCGTCTATCTCAGACCGTCTGTCGCAGACCGTCTGTCTCGGGCCGTCTGTCACAGTCCGTCTGTCTCAGACCGTCTGTCTCAGGCCGTCTGTCTCCTACCGTCTGTCTCGGGCCGTCTGTCTCAGTCCGTCTGTCTTAGTCCGTCTGTCTCCGTTCGTCTGTCTCAGACCGACTGTCTCAGGCCGTCTGTCTCAAACCGTCTGTCTCAGACCGTCTGTCTCAGACCATCAGTCTCAGACCGCCTGTCTCAGACCGCCTGTCTCAGACCGTCTGTCTCAGACCCGCTGTCTCGATCCGTCTGTCTCATACCGTCTGTCTCAGACCGTCTGTCTCATACCGTCTGTCTGAGACCGTCTGTCTCAGAACATCAGTCTCAGACCGCGTGTTCAGACCGCCTGCCTCAGACCGCGTGTCTCAGACCGCCGGTCTCAGACCGCCTGTCTCAGACCGCCTGTCTCAGACCGTCTGTCTCAGACCGTCTGTCTCAGACCGTCTGTCTCAGACCGTCTGTCGCAGACCGTCTGTCTCGGGCCGTCTGTCTCAGTCCGTCTGTCTCAGACCGTCTGTCTCAGACCGTCTGTCTCAGGCCGTCTGTCTCCGACCGTCTGTCTCGGGCCGTCTGTCTCAGTCCGTCTGTCTTAGTCCGTCTGTCTCCGTTCGTCTGTCTCAGACCGACTGTCTCAGGCCGTCTGTCTCAAACCGTCTGTCTCAGACCGTCTGTCTCAGGCCGTCTGTCTCAGTCCGTCTGTCTCAGACCCTCTGTCTCGATCCGTCTGTCTCATACCGTCTGTCTGAGACCGTCTGTCTCAGAACATCAGCCTCAGACCGCGTGTCTCAGACCGCCTGTCTCAGACCGTTTGTATCAGACCGGCTGTCTCAGACCGGCTGTCTCGGGCCGTCTGTCTCAGTTCGTCTGTCTCAGTCCGTCTGTCTCAGTCCGTCTGTCTCAGTCCGTCTGTCTCAGTCCGTCTGTCTCAGTCCGTCTGTCTCCGTTCGTCTGTCTCAGACCGACTGTCTCAGACCGTCTGTCTCAAACCGTCTGTCTCAGACCGTCTGTCTCAGACCGTCTGTCTGAGACCGTCTGTCTCAGACCATCAGTCTCAGACCGCGTGTCTGAGACGGCCTGCATCAGACCGCATGTCTCAGACCGCCTGTCTTAGACAGTCTGTCTCAGACCGTCTGTCTCGGACCGTCTGTCTCAGACCGTCGGTCTCGGGCCGTCTGTCTCGGACCACCTGTCTCAGACCGCGTGTCTCAGACCGCCGGTCTCAGACCGCCTGTCTCAGACCGCCTGTCTCAGACCGTCTGTCTCAGACCGTCTGTCTCAGACCGTCTGTCGCAGACCGTCTGTCTCGGGCCGTCTGTCACAGTCCGTCTGTCTCAGACCGTCTGTCTCAGACCGTCTGTCTCAGGCCGTCTGTCTCCGACCGTCTGTCTCGGGCCGTCTGTCTCAGTCCGTCTGTCTTAGTCCGTCTGTCTCCGTTCGTCTGTCTCAGACCGCCGGTCTCAGACCGCCTGTCTCAGACCGCCTGTCTCAGACCGTCTGTCTCAGACCGTCTGTCTCAGACCGTCTGTCTCAGACCGTCTGTCGCAGACCGTCTGTGTCGGGCCGTCTGTCTCAGTCCGTCTGTCTCAGACCGTCTGTCTCAGACCGTCTGTCTCAGGCCGTCTGTCTCCGACCGTCTGTCTCGGGCCGTCTGTCTCAGTCCGTCTGTCTTAGTCCGTCTGTCTCCGTTCGTCTGTCTCAGACCGACTGTCTCAGGCCGTCTGTCTCAAACCGTCTGTCTCAGACCGTCTGTCTCAGGCCGTCTGTCTCAGTCCGTCTGTCTCAGACCCTCTGTCTCGATCCGTCTGTCTCATACCGTCTGTCTGAGACCGTCTGTCTCAGAACATCAGCCTCAGACCGCGTGTCTCAGACCGCCTGCCTCAGACCGCCTGTCTCACACCGCCTGTCTCAGACCGTGTCTCAGACCGTCTGTCGCAGACCGTCTGTCTCAGACCGTCTGTCTTGGGCCGTCTATCTGACTCCGTCTGTCTCAGACCCTCTGTCTCGATCCGTCTGTCTCAGACCGTTTGTCTCAGACCGGCTGTCTCAGACCGGCTGTCTCGGGCCGTCTGTCTCAGTTCGTCTGTCTCAGTCCGTCTGTCTCAGTCCGTCTGTCTCAGTCCGTCTGTCTCAGTCCGTCTGTCTCCGTTCGTCTGTCTCAGACCGACTGTCTCAGACCGTCTGTCTCAAACCGTCTGTCTCAGACCGTCTGTCTCAGACCGTCTGTCTGAGACCGTCTGTCTCAGACCCTCTGTCTCGATCCGTGTGTCTCATACCGTCTGTCTCAGACCGTCTGTCTCAGCCCGTCTGTCTCGGACCACCTGTCTCAGACCGTCCGTCTCAAACCGTCTGTCTCAGTCCGTCTGTCTCGGACCACCTGTCTCAGACCGTCTGTCTCAGACCGTCTGTCGCAGTCCGTCTGTCTCAGACCGTCTGTCTCAGACCCTCTGTCTCGATACGTGTGTCTCATACCGTCTGTCTCGATCCGTCTGTCTCATACCGTCTGTCTCAGACCGTCTGTCTGAGACCGTCTGTCTGAGACCGTCTGTCTCAGACCATCAGTCTCAGACCACGTGTCTGAGACCGCCTGCATCAGACCGCATGTCTCAGACCGCCTGTCTTAGACAGTCTGTCTCAGACCGTCTGTCTCGGACCGTCTGTCTCAGACCGTCGGTCTCGGACCGTCTGTCTCGGACCACCTGTCTCAGACCGCGTGTCTCAGACCGCCGGTCTCAGACCGCCTGTCTCAGACCGCCTGTCTCAGACCGTCTGTCTCAGACCGTCTGTCTCAGACCGTCTGTCGCAGACCGTCTGTCTCGGGCCGTCTGTCACAGTCCGTCTGTCTCAGACCGTCTGTCTCAGACCGTCTGTCTCAGGCCGTCTGTCTCCGACCGTCTGTCTCGGGCCGTCTGTCTCAGTCCGTCTGTCTTAGTCCGTCTGTCTCCGTTCGTCTGTCTCAGACCGACTGTCTCAGGCCGTCTGTCTCAAACCGTCTGTCTCAGACCGTCTGTCTCAGACCATCAGTCTCAGACCGCCTGTCTCAGACCGCCTGTCTCAGACCGTCTGTCTCAGACCCTCTGTCTCGATCCGTCTGTCTCATACCGTCTGTCTCAGACCGTCTGTCTCATACCGTCTGTCTGAGACCGTCTGTCTCAGAACATCAGTCTCAGACCGCGTGTCTCAGACCGCCTGCCTCAGACCGCGTGTCTCAGACCGCCGGTCTCAGACCGCCTGTCTCAGACCGCCTGTCTCAGACCGTCTGTCTCAGACCGTCTGTCTCAGACCGTCTGTCTCAGACCGTCTGTCGCAGACCGTCTGTCTCGGGCCGTCTGTCTCAGTCCGTCTGTCTCAGACCGTCTGTCTCAGACCGTCTGTCTCAGGCCGTCTGTCTCCGACCGTCTGTCTCGGGCCGTCTGTCTCAGTCCGTCTGTCTTAGTCCGTCTGTCTCCGTTCGTCTGTCTCAGACCGACTGTCTCAGGCCGTCTGTCTCAAACCGTCTGTCTCAGACCGTCTGTCTCAGACCATCAGTCTCAGACCGCCTGTCTCAGACCGCCTGTCTCAGACCGTCTGTCTCAGACCCTCTGTCTCGATCCGTCTGTCTCAGACCATCAGTCTCAGACCGCCTGTCTCAGACCGCCTGTCTCAGACCGTCTGTCTCAGACCCTCTGTCTCGATCCGTCTGTCTCATACCGTCTGTCTCAGACCGTCTGTCTCATACCGTCTGTCTGAGACCGTCTGTCTCAGAACATCAGTCTCAGACCGCGTGTCTCAGACCGCCTGCCTCAGACCGCGTGTCTCAGACCGCCGGTCTCAGACCGCCTGTCTCAGACCGCCTGTCTCAGACCGTCTGTCTCAGACCGTCTGTCTCAAACCGTCTGTCTCAGACCGTCTGTCTCAGGCCGTCTGTCTCAGTCCGTCTGTCTCAGACCCTCTGTCTCGATCCGTCTGTCTCATACCGTCTGTCTGAGACCGTCTGTCTCAGAACATCAGCCTCAGACCGCGTGTCTCAGACCGCCTGCCTCAGACCGCCTGTCTCACACCGCCTGTCTCAGACAGTCTGTCTCAGACCGTCTGTCTCAGTCCGTCTGTCTCAGACCGTCTGTCTCAGACCGTCTGTCTCAGACCGTCTGTCTCAGTCCGTCTGTCTCCGTTCGTCTGTCTCAGACCGACTGTCTCAGACCGTCTGTCTCAGCCCGTCTGTCTCGGACCACCTGTCTCAGACCGTCCGTCTGAAACCGTCTGTCTCAGTCCGTCTGTCTCGGACCACCTGTCTCCGTTCGTCTGTCTCAGACCGTGTCTCAGACCGTCTGTCGCAGACCGTCTGTCTCAGACCGTCTGTCTTGGGCCGTCTATCTGACTCCGTCTGTCTCAGACCCTCTGTCTCGATCCGTCTGTCTCAGACCGTTTGTCTCAGACCGGCTGTCTCAGACCGGCTGTCTCGGGCCGTCTGTCTCAGTTCGTCTGTCTCAGTCCGTCTGTCTCAGTCCGTCTGTCTCAGTCCGTCTGTCTCAGTCCGTCTGTCTCAGTCCGTCTGTCTCAGTCCGTCTGTCTCCGTTCGTCTGTCTCAGACCGACTGTCTCAGACCGTCTGTCTCAAACCGTCTGTCTCAGACCGTCTGTCTCAGACCGTCTGTCTGAGACCGTCTGTCTCAGACCCTCTGTCTCGATCCGTGTGTCTCATACCGTTTGTCTCAGACCGGCTGTCTCAGACCGGCTGTCTCGGGCCATCTGTCTCAGTTCGTCTGTCTCAGTCCGTCTGTCGCAGTCCGTCTGTCTCAGTCCGTCTGTCTCCGTTCGTCTGTCTCAGACCGACTGTCTCAGACCGTCTGTCTCAAACCGTCTGTCTCAGACCGTCTGTCTCAGACCGTCTGTCTGAGACCGTCTGTCTCAGACCCTCTGTCTCGATCCGTGTGTCTCATACCGTCTGTCTCAGACCGTCTGTCTCAGACCGCGTGTCTCAGACCGCCGGTCTCAGACCGCCTGTCTCAGACCGCCTGTCTCAGTCCGTCTGTCTCGGACCACCTGTCTCAGACCGTCTGTCTGAGACCGTGTCTCAGACCATCTGTCTCAGTCCGTCTGTCTCAGACACTCTGTCTCGATCCGTCTGTCTCAGTCCGTCTGTCTCAGACCGTCTGTCTCAGACCGTCTGTCGCAATCCGTCTGTCTCAGACCGTCTGTCTCAGACCATCTGTCTCAGACCGTCTGTCTCAGACCGTCTGTCTCAGGCCGTCTGTCTCCGTTCGTCTGTCTCAGACCGACTGTCTCAGACCGTCTGTCTCAGACCGTCTGTCTCAGACCGTCTGTCTCGGGCCGTCTGTCTCAGTCCGTCTGTCTCAGACCGGCTGTCTCAGACCGGCTGTCTCGGGCCATCTGTCTCAGTTCGTCTGTCTCAGTCCGTCTGTCGCAGTCCGTCTGTCTCAGTCCGTCTGTCGCAGTCCGTCTGTCTCAGTCCGTCTGTCTCCGTTCGTCTGTCTCAGACCGTCTGTCTCAGTCCGTCTGTCTCCGTTCGTCTGTCTCAGACCGACTGTCTCAGACCGTCTGTCTCAGACCGTCTGTCTCAGCCCGTCTGTCTCGGACCACCTGTCTCAGACCGTCCGTCTCAAACCGTCTGTCTCAGTCCGTCTGTCTCGGACCACCTGTCTCCGTTCGTCTGTCTCAGACCGTGTCTCAGACCGTCTGTCGCAGACCGTCTGTCTCAGACCGTCTGTCTTGGGCCGTCTATCTGACTCCGTCTGTCTCAGACCCTCTGTCTCGATCCGTCTGTCTCAGACCGTTTGTCTCAGACCGGCTGTCTCAGACCGGCTGTCTCGGGCCGTCTGTCTCAGTTCGTCTGTCTCAGTCCGTCTGTCTCAGTCCGTCTGTCTCAGTCCGTCTGTCTCAGTCCGTCTGTCTCAGTCCGTCTGTCTCCGTTCGTCTGTCTCAGACCGACTGTCTCAGACCGTCTGTCTCAAACCGTCTGTCTCAGACCGTCTGTCTCAGACCGTCTGTCTGAGACCGTCTGTCTCAGACCGTCTGTCTCAGACCGTCTGTCGCAGACCGTCTGTCTCGGGCCGTCTGTCACAGTCCGTCTGTCTCAGACCGTCTGTCTCAGACCGTCTGTCTCAGGCCGTCTGTCTCCGACCGTCTGTCTCGGACCGTCTGTCTCAGACCGTCGGTCTCGGGCCGTCTGTCTCGGACCACCTGTCTCAGACCGCCTGTCTCAGACCGTCTGTCTCAGACCGTCTGTCTCAGACCGTCTGTCGCAGACCGTCTGTCTCGGGCCGTCTGTCACAGTCCGTCTGTCTCAGACCGTCTGTCTCAGGCCGTCTGTCTCCGACCGTCTGTCTCGGGCCGTCTGTCTCAGTCCGTCTGTCTTAGTCCGTCTGTCTCCGCTCGTCTGTCTCAGACCGACTGTCTCAGGCCGTCTGTCTCAAACCGTCTGTCTCAGACCGTCTGTCTCAGACCATCAGTCTCAGACCGCCTGTCTCAGACCGCCTGTCTCAGACCGTCTGTCTCAGACCCTCTGTCTCGATCCGTCTGTCTCATACCGTCTGTCTCAGACCGTCTGTCTCATACCGTCTGTCTGAGACCGTCTGTCTCAGAACATCAGTCTCAGACCGCGTGTCTCAGACCGCCTGCCTCAGACCGCGTGTCTCAGACCGCCGGTCTCAGACCGCCTGTCTCAGACCGCCTGTCTCAGACCGTCTGTCTCAGACCGTCTGTCTCAGACCGTCTGTCTCATACCGTCTGTCGCAGACCGTCTGTCTCGGGCCGTCTGTCTCAGTCCGTCTGTCTCAGACCGTCTGTCTCAGACCGTCTGTCTCAGGCCGTCTGTCTCCGACCGTCTGTCTCGGGCCGTCTGTCTCAGTCCGTCTGTCTCAGACCGTCTGTCTCAGACCGTCTGTCTCAGGCCGTCTGTCTCCGACCGTCTGTCTCGGGCCGTCTGTCTCAGACCGTCTGTCTCAGGCCGTCTGTCTCAGTCCGTCTGTCTCAGACCCTCTGTCTCGATCCGTCTGTCTCATACCGTCTGTCTGAGACCGTCTGTCTCAGAACATCAGCCTCAGACCGCGTGTCTCAGACCGCCTGCCTCAGACCGCCTGTCTCACACCGCCTGTCTCAGACCGTGTCTCAGACCGTCTGTCGCAGACCGTCTGTCTCAGACCGTCTGTCTTGGGCCGTCTATCTGACTCCGTCTGTCTCAGACCCTCTGTCTCGATCCGTCTGTCTCAGACCGTTTGTCTCAGACCGGCTGTCTCAGACCGGCTGTCTCGGGCCGTCTGTCTCAGTTCGTCTGTCTCAGTCCGTCTGTCTCAGTCCGTCTGTCTCAGTCCGTCTGTCTCAGTCCGTCTGTCTCAGTCCGTCTGTCTCCGTTCGTCTGTCTCAGACCGACTGTCTCAGACCGTCTGTCTCAAACCGTCTGTCTCAGACCGTCTGTCTCAGACCGTCTGTCTGAGACCGTCTGTCTCAGACCCACTGTCTCGATCCGTGTGTCTCATACCGTCTGTCTCAGACCGTCTGTCTCAGCCCGTCTGTCTCGGACCACCTGTCTCAGACCGTCCGTCGCAAACCGTCTGTCTCAGTCCGTCTGTCTCGGACCACCTGTCTCAGACCGTCTGTCTCAGACCGTCTGTCGCAGTCCGTCTGTCTCAGACCGTCTGTCTCAGACCCTCTGTCTCGATACGTGTGTCTCATACCGTCTGTCTCGATCCGTCTGTCTCATACCGTCTGTCTCAGTCCGTCTGTCTGAGACCGTCTGTCTGAGACCGTCTGTCTCAGACCATCAGTCTCAGACCGCGTGTCTGAGACCGCCTGCATCAGACCGCATGTCTCAGACCGCCTGTCTTAGACAGTCTGTCTCAGACCGTCTGTCTCGGACCGTCTGTCTCAGACCGTCGGTCTCGGACCGTCTGTCTCGGACCACCTGTCTCAGACCGCGTGTCTCAGACCGCCGGTCTCAGACCGCCTGTCTCAGACCGCCTGTCTCAGACCGTCTGTCTCAGGCCGTCTGTCTCCGACCGTCTGTCTCGGGCCGTCTGTCTCAGTCCGTCTGTCTTAGTCCGTCTGTCTCCGTTCGTCTGTCTCAGACCGACTGTATCAGGCCGTCTGTCTCAAACCATCTGTCTCAGACCGTCTGTCTCAGACCATCAGTCTCAGACCGCCTGTCTCAGACCGCCTGTCTCAGACCGTCTGTCTCAGACCCTCTGTCTCGA
The DNA here is from genome assembly GCA_947623535.1 of Coelioxys conoideus. Classification (NCBI taxonomy): domain Eukaryota; kingdom Metazoa; phylum Arthropoda; class Insecta; order Hymenoptera; family Megachilidae; genus Coelioxys; species Coelioxys conoideus. The sequence goes on from CANQJN010000026.1 coordinate 6,382,979, forward strand.
TCCGTCTGTCTCATACCGTCTGTCTCAGACCGTCTGTCTCATACCGTCTGTCTGAGACCGTCTGTCTCAGAACATCAGTCTCAGACCGCGTGTCTCAGACCGCCTGCCTCAGACCGCGTGTCTCAGACCGCCGGTCTCAGACCGCCTGTCTCAGACCGCCTGTCTCAGACCGTCTGTCTCAGACCGTCTGTCTCAGACCGTCTGTCTCAGACCGTCTGTCGCAGACCGTCTGTCTCGGGCCGTCTGTCTCAGTCCGTCTGTCTCAGACCGTCTGTCTCAGACCGTCTGTCTCAGACCGTCTGTCTCAGGCCGTCCGTCTCCGACCGTCTGTCTCGGGCCGTCTGTCTCAGTCCGTCTGTCTTAGTCCGTCTGTCTCCGTTCGTCTGTCTCAGACCGACTGTCTCAGGCCGTCTGTCTCAAACCGTCTGTCTCAGACCGTCTGTCTCAGACCATCAGTCTCAGACCGCCTGTCTCAGACCGCCTGTCTCAGACCGTCTGTCTCAGACCCTCTGTCTCGATCCGTCTGTCTCAGACCATGAGTCTCAGACCGCCTGTCTCAGACCGCCTGTCTCAGACCGTCTGTCTCAGACCCTCTGTCTCGATCCGTCTGTCTCATACCGTCTGTCTCAGACCGTCTGTCTCATACCGTCTGTCTGAGACCGTCTGTCTCAGAACATCAGTCTCAGACCGCGTGTCTCAGACCGCCTGCCTCAGACCGCGTGTCTCAGACCGCCGGTCTCAGACCGCCTGTCTCAGACCGCCTGTCTCAGACCGTCTGTCTCAGACCGTCTGTCTCAAACCGTCTGTCTCAGACCGTCTGTCTCAGGCCGTCTGTCTCAGTCCGTCTGTCTCAGACCCTCTGTCTCGATCCGTCTGTCTCATACCGTCTGTCTGAGACCGTCTGTCTCAGAACATCAGCCTCAGACCGCGTGTCTCAGACCGCCTGCCTCAGACCGCCTGTCTCACACCGCCTGTCTCAGACAGTCTGTCTCAGACCGTCTGTCTCAGTCCGTCTGTCTCCGTTCGTCTGTCTCAGACCGACTGTCTCAGGCCGTCTGTCTCAAACCGTCTGTCTCAGACCGTCTGTCTCAGGCCGTCTGTCTCAGTCCGTCTGTCTCAGACCCTCTGTCTCGATCCGTCTGTCTCATACCGTCTGTCTGAGACCGTCTGTCTCAGAACATCAGCCTCAGACCGCGTGTCTCAGACCGCCTGCCTCAGACCGCCTGTCTCACACCGCCTGTCTCAGACCGTGTCTCAGACCGTCTGTCGCAGACCGTCTGTCTCAGACCGTCTGTCTTGGGCCGTCTATCTGACTCCGTCTGTCTCAGACCCTCTGTCTCGATCCGTCTGTCTCAGACCGTTTGTCTCAGACCGGCTGTCTCAGACCGGCTGTCTCGGGCCGTCTGTCTCAGTTCGTCTGTCTCAGTCCGTCTGTCTCAGTCCGTCTGTCTCAGTCCGTCTGTCTCAGTCCGTCTGTCTCCGTTCGTCTGTCTCAGACCGACTGTCTCAGACCGTCTGTCTCAAACCGTCTGTCTCAGACCGTCTGTCTCAGACCGTCTGTCTGAGACCGTCTGTCTCAGACCCTCTGTCTCGATCCGTGTGTCTCATACCGTCTGTCTCAGACCGTCTGTCTCAGCCCGTCTGTCTCGGACCACCTGTCTCAGACCGTCTGTCTCAGACCGTCTGTCGCAGTCCGTCTGTCTCAGACCGTCTGTCTCAGACCCTCTGTCTCGATACGTGTGTCTCATACCGTCTGTCTCGATCCGTCTGTCTCATACCGTCTGTCTCAGTCCGTCTGTCTGAGACCGTCTGTCTGAGACCGTCTGTCTCAGACCATCAGTCTCAGACCGCGTGTCTGAGACCGCCTGCATCAGACCGCATGTCTCAGACCGCCTGTCTTAGACAGTCTGTCTCAGACCGTCTGTCTCGGACCGTCTGTCTCAGTCCGTCAGTCTTAGTCCGTCTGTCTCCGTTCATCTGTCTCAGACCGACTGTCTCAGACCGTCTGTCTCAAACCGTCTGTCTCAGACCGTCTGTCTCAGTCCGTCTGTCTCAGACACTCTGTCTCGATCCGTCTGTCTCAGTCCGTCTGTCTCAGACCGTCTGTCTCAGACCGTCTGTCGCAGTCCGTCTGTCTCAGACCGCCTGCCTCAGACTGCCTGTCTCACACCGCCTGTCTCAGACAGTCTGTCTCAGACCGTCTGTCTCAGTCCGTCTGTCTCAGACCGTCTGTCTCAGACCGTCTGTCTCAGACCGTCTGTCTCAGTCCGTCTGTCTCCGTTCGTCTGTCTCAGACCGACTGTCTCAGACCGTCTGTCTCAGCCCGTCTGTCTCGGACCACCTGTCTCAGACCGTCCGTCTCAAACCGTCTGTCTCAGTCCGTCTGTCTCGGACCACCTGTCTCCGTTCGTCTGTCTCAGACCGTGTCTCAGACCGTCTGTCGCAGACCGTGTCTCAGACCGTCTGTCTCAGTCCGTCTGTCGCAGACACTCTGTCTCGATCCGTCTGTCTCAGTCCGTCTGTCTCAGACCGTCTGTCTCGGACCGTCTGTCGCAGTCCGTCTGTCTCAGACCGTCTGTCTCAGACCATCTGTCTCAGACCGTCTGTCTCAGACCGTCTGTCTCAGGCCGTCTGTCTCCGTTCGTCTGTCTCAGACCGTCTGTCTCAGACCGTCTGTCTCAGACCGTCTGTCTCAGACCGTCTGTCTCAGACCGTCTGTCTCAGACCGTCTGTCTCAGACCGTCTGTCTGAGACCGTCTGTCTTAGACCCTCTGTCTCGATCCGTCTGTCTCATACCGTCTGTCTCTGACCGTGTGTCTCAGGCCGTCTGTCTCAGACCGTCTGTCTCGGGCCGTCTATCTCACTCCGTCTGTCTCAGACCCTCTGTCTCGATACGTCTGTCTCAGACCGTTTGTCTCAGACCGGCTGTCTCAGACCGGCTGTCTCGGGCCATCTGTCTCAGTTCGTCTGTCTCAGTCCGTCTGTCGAAGTCCGTCTGTCTCAGTCCGTCTGTCTCCGTTCGTCTGTCTCAGACCGACTGTCTCAGACCGACTGTCTCAGACCGTCTGTCTCAAACCGTCTGTCTCAGACCGTCTGTCTGAGACCGTCGGTCTCAGACCCTCTGTCTCGATCCGTGTGTCTCATACCGTCTGTCTCAGACCGTCTGTCTCAGACCGCGTGTCTCAGACCGCCGGTCTCAGACCGCCTGTCTCAGACCGCCTGTCTCAGTCCGTCTGTCTCGGACCACCTGTCTCAGACCGTCTGTCTCAGACCGTGTCTCAGACCATCTGTCTCAGTCCGTCTGTCTCAGACACTCTGTCTCGATCCGTCTGTCTCAGTCCGTCTGTCTCAGACCGTCTGTCTCAGACCGTCTGTCGCAATCCGTCTGTCTCAGACCGTCTGTCTCAGACCATCTGTCTCAGACCGTCTGTCTCAGACCGTCTGTCTCAGGCCGTCTGTCTCCGTTCGTCTGTCTCAGACCGACTGTCTCAGACCGTCTGTCTCAGACCGTCTGTCTCAGACCGTCTGTCTCGGGCCGTCTGTCTCAGTCCGTCTGTCTCAGACCGTCTGTCTCAGACCGTCTGTCGCAGTCCGTCTGTCTCAGACCGCCTGTCTCAGACCGTCTGTCTCAGACCGTCTGTCTCAGACCGTCTGTCTCAGGCCGTCTGTCTCAGTCCGTCTGTCTCAGTCCGTCTGTCTCCGTTCGTCTGTCTCAGACCGACTGTCTCAGACCGTCTGTCTCAGCCCGCCTGTTTCTGAGCGCCTGTCTCAGACTGTCTGTCTCAGAGCGCCTGTCTCAGTCCGTCTGTCTCGGACCGTCTGTCTCAGACCGGCTGTCTCAGACCGGCTGTCTCGGGCCGTCTGTCTCAGTCCGTCTGTCTCAGTCCGTCTGTCTCCGTTCCTCTGTCTCAGACCGACTGTCTCAGACCGTCTGTCTCAAACCGTCTGTCTCAGACCGTCTGTCGCAGTCCGTCTGTCTCAGACCGTCTGTCTCAGACCATCTGTCTCAGACCGTCTGTCTCAGACCGTCTGTCTCAGGCCGTCTGTCTCAGGCCGTCTGTCTCCGACCGTCTGTCTCGGGCCGTCTGTCTCAGTCCGTCAGTCTTAGTCCGTCTGTCTCCGTTCATCTGTCTCAGACCGACTGTCTCAGACCGTCTGTCTCAAACCGTCTGTCTCAGACCGTCTGTCTCAGGCCGTCTGTCTCAGTCCGTCTGTCTCAGACCCTCTGTCTCGATCCGTCTGTCTCATACCGTCTGTCTCAGAACATCAGTCTCAGACCGCCTGTCTCAGACCGCCTGTCTCAGACCGTCTGTCTCATACCGTCTGTCTCAGACCGTCTGTCTCAGACCGTCTGTCTCAGACCGTCTGTCTCAGACCGTCTGTCTGAGACCGTCTGTCTTAGACCCTCTGTCTCGATCCGTCTGTCTCATACCGTCTGTCTCTGACCGTGTGTCTCAGGCCGTCTGTCTCAGACCGTCTGTCTCGGGCCGTCTATCTCACTCCGTCTGTCTCAGACCCTCTGTCTCGATACGTCTGTCTCAGACCCTCTGTCTCGATACGTCTGTCTCAGACCGTTTGTCTCAGACCGGCTGTCTCAGACCGGCTGTCTCGGGCCATCTGTCTCAGTTCGTCTGTCTCAGTCCGTCTGTCGCAGTCCGTCTGTCTCAGTCCGTCTGTCTCCGTTCGTCTGTCTCAGACCGACTGTCTCAGACCGTCTGTCTCAAACCGTCTGTCTCAGACCGTCTGTCTCAGACCGTCTGTCTGAGACCGTCTGTCTCAGACCCTCTGTCTCGATCCGTGTGTCTCATACCGTCTGTCTCAGACCGTCTGTCTCAGACCGCGTGTCTCAGACCGCCGGTCTCAGACCGCCTGTCTCAGACCGCCTGTCTCAGTCCGTCTGTCTCGGACCACCTGTCTCAGACCGTCTGTCTCAGACCGTGTCTCAGACCATCTGTCTCAGTCCGTCTGTCTCAGACACTCTGTCTCGATCCGTCTGTCTCAGTCCGTCTGTCTCAGACCGTCTGTCTCAGACCGTCTGTCGCAATCCGTCTGTCTCAGACCGTCTGTCTCAGACCATCTGTCTCAGACCGTCTGTCTCAGACCGTCTGTCTCAGGCCGTCTGTCTCCGTTCGTCTGTCTCAGACCGACTGTCTCAGACCGTCTGTCTCAGACCGTCTGTCTCAGACCGTCTGTCTCGGGCCGTCTGTCTCAGTCCGTCTGTCTCAGACCGTCTGTCTCTGACCGTCTGTCTCAGGCCGTCTGTCTCAGACCGTCTGTCTCGGGCCGTCTATCTCACTCCGTCTGTCTCAGACCCTCTGTCTCGATCCGTCTGTCTCAGACCGTTTGTCTCAGACCGGCTGTCTCAGACCGGCTGTCTCGGACCGTCTGTCTCAGTTCGTCTGTCTCAGTCCGTCTGTCTCAGTCCGTCTGTCTCAGTCCGTCTGTCTCAGTCCGTCTGTCTCAGTCCGTCTGTCTCCGTTCCTCTGTCTCAGACCGACTGTCTCAGACCGTCTGTCTCAAACCGTCTGTCTCAGACCGTCTGTCGCAGACCGTCTGTCGCAATCCGTCTGTCTCAGCCCGTCTGTCTCGGACCTCCTGTCTCAGACCGCCTGTCTCAGACCGTCTGTCTCAGACCGTCTGTCTCGATCTGCCTGTCTCATACCGTCTGTCTCAGACCGTCTGTCTCTGACCGTCTGTCTCAGGCCGTCTGTCTCAGACCGTCTGTCTCGGGCCGTCTATCTCACTCCGTCTGTCTCAGACCCTCTGTCTCGATCCGTCTGTCTCAGACCGTTTGTCTCAGACCGGCTGTCTCAGACCGGCTGTCTCGGGCCGTCTGTCTCAGTTCGTCTGTCTCAGTCCGTCTGTCTCAGTCCGTCTGTCTCAGTCCGTCTGTCTCAGTCCGTCTGTCTCAGTCCGTCTGTCTCCGTTCCTCTGTCTCAGACCGACTGTCTCAGACCGTCTGTCTCAAACCGTCTGTCTCAGACCGTCTGTCGCAGTCCGTCTGTCTCAGACCGTCTGTCTCAGACCATCTGTCTCAGACCGTCTGTCTCAGACCGTCTGTCTCAGGCCGTCTGTCTCCGTTCGTCTGTCTCAGACCGACTGCCTAAGACCGTCTGTCTCAGACCGTCTGTCTCAGACCGTCTGTCTCAGGCCGTCTGTCTCAGTCCGTCTGTCTCAGACCCTCTGTCTCGATCCGTCTGTCTCATACCGTCTGTCTGAGACCGTCTGTCTCAGAACATCAGCCTCAGACCGCGTGTCTCAGACCGCCTGCCTCAGACCGCCTGTCTCACACCGCCTGTCTCAGACAGTCTGTCTCAGACCGTCTGTCTCAGTCCGTCTGTCTCAGACCGTCTGTCTCAGACCGTCTGTCTCAGACCGTCTGTCTGAGACCGTCTGTCTCAGACCCTCTGTCTCGATCCGTGTGTCTCATACCGTCTGTCTCAGACCGTCTGTCTCAGACCGTCTGTCTCAGGCCGTCTGTCTCAGTCCGTCTGTCTCAGACCCTCTGTCTCGATCCGTCTGTCTCATACCGTCTGTCTGAGACCGTCTGTCTCAGAACATCAGCCTCAGACCGCGTGTCTCAGACCGCCTGCCTCAGACCGCCTGTCTCACACCGCCTGTCTCAGACAGTCTGTCTCAGACCGTCTGTCTCAGACCGTCTGTCTCCGTTCGTCTGTCTCAGACCGACTGTCTAAGACCGTCTGTCTCAGACCGTCTGTCTCAGGCCGTCTGTCTCAGTCCGTCTGTCTCAGACCCTCTGTCTCGATCCGTCTGTCTCATACCGTCTGTCTGAGACCGTCTGTCTCAGAACATCAGCCTCAGACCGCGTGTCTCAGACCGCCTGCCTCAGACCGCCTGTCTCACACCGCCTGTCTCAGACAGTCTGTCTCAGACCGTCTGTCTCAGACCCTCTGTCTCGATCCGTCTGTCTCATACCGTCTGTCTGAGACCGTCTGTCTCAGAACATCAGCCTCAGACCGCCTGCCTCAGACCGCCTGTCTCACACCGCCTGTCTCAGACAGTCTGTCTCAGACCGTCTGTCTCAGACCCTCTGTCTCGATCCGTCTGTCTCATACCGTCTGTCTCAGACCGTCTGTCTCAGACCGTCTGTCTCAGACCGTCTGTCTCAGACCGTCTGTCTGAGACCGTCTGTCTTAGACCCTCTGTCTCGATCCGTCTGTCTCATACCGTCTGTCTCTGACCGTGTGTCTCAGGCCGTCTGTCTCAGACCGTCTGTCTCGGGCCGTCTATCTCACTCCGTCTGTCTCAGACCCTCTGTCTCGATACGTCTGTCTCAGACCCTCTGTCTCGATACGTCTGTCTCAGACCGTTTGTCTCAGACCGGCTGTCTCAGACCGGCTGTCTCGGGCCATCTGTCTCAGTTCGTCTGTCTCAGTCCGTCTGTCGCAGTCCGTCTGTCTCAGTCCGTCTGTCTCCGTTCGTCTGTCTCAGACCGACTGTCTCAGACCGTCTGTCTCAAACCGTCTGTCTCAGACCGTCTGTCTCAGACCGTCTGTCTGAGACCGTCTGTCTCAGACCCTCTGTCTCGATCCGTGTGTCTCATACCGTCTGTCTCAGACCGTCTGTCTCAGACCGCGTGTCTCAGACCGCCGGTCTCAGACCGCCTGTCTCAGACCGCCTGTCTCAGTCCGTCTGTCTCGGACCACCTGTCTCAGACCGTCTGTCTCAGACCGTGTCTCAGACCATCTGTCTCAGTCCGTCTGTCTCAGACACTCTGTCTCGATCCGTCTGTCTCAGTCCGTCTGTCTCAGACCGTCTGTCTCAGACCGTCTGTCGCAATCCGTCTGTCTCAGACCGTCTGTCTCAGACCATCTGTCTCAGACCGTCTGTCTCAGACCGTCTGTCTCAGGCCGTCTGTCTCCGTTCGTCTGTCTCAGACCGACTGTCTCAGACCGTCTGTCTCAGACCGTCTGTCTCAGACCGTCTGTCTCGGGCCGTCTGTCTCAGTCCGTCTGTCTCAGACCGTCTGTCTCAGACCGTCTGTCGCAGTCCGTCTGTCTCAGACCGCCTGTCTCAGACCGTCTGTCTCAGACCGTCTGTCTCAGACCGTCTGTCTCAGGCCGTCTGTCTCAGTCCGTCTGTCTCAGTCCGTCTGTCTCCGTTCGTCTGTCTCAGACCGACTGTCTCAGACCGTCTGTCTCAGCCCGTCTGTCTCGGACCTCCTGTCTCAGACCGCCTGTCTCAGACCGTCTGTCTCAGACCGTCTGTCTCGATCCGCCTGTCTCATACCGTCTGTCTCAGACCGTCTGTCTCTGACCGTCTGTCTCAGGCCGTCTGTCTCAGACCGTCTGTCTCGGGCCGTCTATCTCACTCCGTCTGTCTCAGACCCTCTGTCTCGATCCGTCTGTCTCAGACCGTTTGTCTCAGACCGGCTGTCTCAGACCGGCTGTCTCGGGCCGTCTGTCTCAGTTCGTCTGTCTCAGTCCGTCTGTCTCAGTCCGTCTGTCTCAGTCCGTCTGTCTCAGTCCGTCTGTCTCAGTCCGTCTGTCTCCGTTCCTCTGTCTCAGACCGACTGTCTCAGACCGTCTGTCTCAAACCGTCTGTCTCAGACCGTCTGTCGCAGACCGTCTGTCGCAATCCGTCTGTCTCAGACCGTCTGTCTCAGACCATCTGTCTCAGACCGTCTGTCTCAGACCGTCTGTCTCAGGCCGTCTGTCTCCGTTCGTCTGTCTCAGACCGACTGTCTCAGACCGTCTGTCTCAGACCGTCTGTCTCAGACCGTCTGTCTCGGGCCGTCTGTCTCAGTCCGTCTGTCTCAGACCGTCTGTCTCAGACCGTCTGTCGCAGTCCGTCTGTCTCAGACCGCCTGTCTCAGACCGTCTGTCTCAGACCGTCTGTCTCAGACCGTCTGTCTCAGGCCGTCTGTCTCAGTCCGTCTGTCTCAGTCCGTCTGTCTCCGTTCGTCTGTCTCAGACCGACTGTCTCAGACCGTCTGTCTCAGCCCGTCTGTCTCGGACCTCCTGTCTCAGACCGCCTGTCTCAGACCGTCTGTCTCAGACCGTCTGTCTCGATCCGCCTGTCTCATACCGTCTGTCTCAGACCGTCTGTCTCTGACCGTCTGTCTCAGGCCGTCTGTCTCAGACCGTCTGTCTCGGGCCGTCTATCTCACTCCGTCTGTCTCAGACCCTCTGTCTCGATCCGTCTGTCTCAGACCGTTTGTCTCAGACCGGCTGTCTCAGACCGGCTGTCTCGGGCCGTCTGTCTCAGTTCGTCTGTCTCAGTCCGTCTGTCTCAGTCCGTCTGTCTCAGTCCGTCTGTCTCAGTCCGTCTGTCTCAGTCCGTCTGTCTCCGTTCCTCTGTCTCAGACCGACTGTCTCAGACCGTCTGTCTCAAACCGTCTGTCTCAGACCGTCTGTCGCAGTCCGTCTGTCTCAGACCGTCTGTCTCAGACCATCTGTCTCAGACCGTCTGTCTCAGACCGTCTGTCTCAGACCGTCTGTCTCAGGCCGTCTGTCTCCGTTCGTCTGTCTCAGACCGACTGCCTAAGACCGTCTGTCTCAGACCGTCTGTCTCAGACCGTCTGTCTCAGGCCGTCTGTCTCAGTCCGTCTGTCTCAGACCCTCTGTCTCGATCCGTCTGTCTCATACCGTCTGTCTGAGACCGTCTGTCTCAGAACATCAGCCTCAGACCGCGTGTCTCAGACCGCCTGCCTCAGACCGCCTGTCTCACACCGCCTGTCTCAGACAGTCTGTCTCAGACCGTCTGTCTCAGTCCGTCTGTCTCAGACCGTCTGTCTCAGACCGTCTGTCTCAGACCGTCTGTCTGAGACCGTCTGTCTCAGACCCTCTGTCTCGATCCGTGTGTCTCATACCGTCTGTCTCAGACCGTCTGTCTCAGACCGTCTGTCTCAGGCCGTCTGTCTCAGTCCGTCTGTCTCAGACCCTCTGTCTCGATCCGTCTGTCTCATACCGTCTGTCTGAGACCGTCTGTCTCAGAACATCAGCCTCAGACCGCGTGTCTCAGACCGCCTGCCTCAGACCGCCTGTCTCACACCGCCTGTCTCAGACAGTCTGTCTCAGACCGTCTGTCTCAGACCGTCTGTCTCCGTTCGTCTGTCTCAGACCGACTGTCTAAGACCGTCTGTCTCAGACCGTCTGTCTCAGGCCGTCTGTCTCAGTCCGTCTGTCTCAGACCCTCTGTCTCGATCCGTCTGTCTCATACCGTCTGTCTGAGACCGTCTGTCTCAGAACATCAGCCTCAGACCGCGTGTCTCAGACCGCCTGCCTCAGACCGCCTGTCTCACACCGCCTGTCTCAGACAGTCTGTCTCAGACCGTCTGTCTCAGACCCTCTGTCTCGATCCGTCTGTCTCATACCGTCTGTCTCAGACCGTCTGTCTCAGACCGACTGTCTCAGACCATCAGTCTCAGACCGCGTGTCTCAGACCGCCTGCATCAGACCGTCCGTCTCAAACCGTCTGTCTCAGTCCGTCTGTCTCGGACCACCTGTCTCCGTTCGTCTGTCTCAGACCGTGTCTCAGACCGTCTGTCGCAGACCGTCTGTCTCAGACCGTCTGTCTTGGGCCGTCTATCTGACTCCGTCTGTCTCAGACCCTCTGTCTCGATCCGTCTGTCTCAGACCGTTTGTCACAGACCGGCTGTCTCAGACCGGCTGTCTCGGGCCGTCTGTCTCAGTTCGTCTGTCTCAGTCCGTCTGTCTCAGTCCGTCTGTCTCAGTCCGTCTGTCTCCGTTCGTCTGTCTCAGACCGACTGTCTCAGACCGTCTGTCTCAAACCGTCTGTCTCAGACCGTCTGTCTCAGACCGTCTGTCTGAGACCGTCTGTCTCAGACCCTCTGTCTCGATCCGTGTGTCTCATACCGTCTGTCTCAGACCGTCTGTCTCAGCCCGTCTGTCTCGGACCACCTGTCTCAGACCGTCCGTCTCAAACCGTCTGTCTCAGTCCGTCTGTCTCGGACCGTCTGTCTCAGACCGTCTGTCTGAGACCGTCTGTCTCAGACCCTCTGTCTCGATCCGTGTGTCTCATACCGTCTGTCTCAGACCGTCTGTCTCAGACCGCGTGTCTCAGACCGCCGGTCTCAGACCGCCTGTCACAGACCGTCTGTCTCAGACCGTCTGTCTCAGACCGTCTGTCGCAGACCGTCTGTCTCGGGCCGTCTGTCTCAGTCCGTCTGTCTCAGACCGTCTGTCTCAGTCCGTCAGTCTTAGTCCGTCTGTCTCCGTTCATCTGTCTCAGACCGACTGTCTCAGACCGTCTGTCTCAAACCGTCTGTCTCAGACCGTCTGTCTCAGGCCGTCTGTCTCAGTCCGTCTGTCTGAGACCGCCTGTCTCACACCGCCTGTCTCAGACAGTCTGTCTCAGACCGTCTGTCTCAGACCGTCTGTCTCGGACCGTCTGTCTGAGACCGTCGGTCTCGGGCCGTCTGTCTCAGTCCGTCTGTCTCCGTCCGTCTGTCTCAGACCCTCTGTCTCGATCCGTCTGTCTCATACCGTCTGTCTGACACCGTCTGTCTCAGAACATCAGCCTCAGACCGCGTGTCTCAGACCGCCTGTCTCAGACCGCCTGTCTCAGACCGTCTGTCTCAGACCATCTGTCTCAGACCGTCTGTCGCAGACCGTCTGTCTCGGGCCGTCTGTCTCAGTCCGTCTGTCTCAGACCGTCTGTCTCAGACCGTCTGTCTCAGGCCGTCTGTCTCCGACCGTCTGTCTCGGGCCGTCTGTCTCAGTCCGTCTGTCTTAGTCCGTCTGTCTCCGTTCGTCTGTCTCAGACCGACTGTCTCAGGCCGTCTGTCTCAAACCGTCTGTCTCAGGCCGTCTGTCTCAGTCCGTCTGTCTCAGACCCTCTGTCTCGATCCGTCTGTCTCATACCGTCTGTCTGACACCGTCTGTCTCAGAACATCAGCCTCAGACCGCGTGTCTCAGACCGCCTGCCTCAGACCGCCTGTCTCACACCGCCTGTCTCAGACAGTCTGTCTCAGACCGTCTGTCTCAGTCCGTCTGTCTCAGACCGTCTGTCTCAGACCGTCTGTCTCAGACCGTCTGTCTGAGACCGTCTGTCTCAGACCCTCTGTCTCGATCCGTGTGTCTCATACCGTCTGTCTCAGACCGTCTGTCTCAGACCGTCTGTCTCAGGCCGTCTGTCTCAGTCCGTCTGTCTCAGACCCTCTGTCTCGATCCGTCTGTCTCATACCGTCTGTCTCAGAACATCAGCCTCAGACCGCGTGTCTCAGACCGCCTGCCTCAGACCGCCTGTCTCACACCGCCTGTCTCAGACAGTCTGTCTCAGACCGTCTGTCTCAGACCCTCTGTCTCGATCCGTCTGTCTCATACCGTCTGTCTCAGACCGTCTGTCTCAGACCGACTGTCTCAGACCATCAGTCTCAGACCGCGTGTCTCAGACCGCCTGCATCAGACCGTCCGTCTCAAACCGTCTGTCTCAGTCTGTCTGTCTCGGACCACCTGTCTCCGTTCGTCTGTCTCAGACCGTGTCTCAGACCGTCTGTCGCAGACCGTCTGTCTCAGACCGTCTGTCTTGGGCCGTCTATCTGACTCCGTCTGTCTCAGACCCTCTGTCTCGATCCGTCTGTCTCAGACCGTTTGTCACAGACCGGCTGTCTCAGACCGGCTGTCTCGGGCCGTCTGTCTCAGTTCGTCTGTCTCAGTCCGTCTGTCTCAGTCCGTCTGTCTCAGTCCGTCTGTCTCCGTTCGTCTGTCTCAGACCGACTGTCTCAGACCGTCTGTCTCAAACCGTCTGTCTCAGACGGTCTGTCTGAGACCGTCTGTCTCAGACCCTCTGTCTCGATCCGTGTGTCTCATACCGTCTGTCTCAGACCGTCTGTCTCAGCCCGTCTGTCTCGGACCACCTGTCTCAGACCGTCCGTCTCAAACCGTCTGTCTCAGTCCGTCTGTCTCGGACCGTCTGTCTCAGACCGTCTGTCTGAGACCGTCTGTCTCAGACCCTCTGTCACGATCCGTGTGTCTCATACCGTCTGTCTCAGACCGTCTGTCTCAGACCGCGTGTCTCAGACCGCCGGTCTCAGACCGCCTGTCACAGACCGTCTGTCTCAGACCGTCTGTCGCAGACCGTCTGTCTCGGGCCGTCTGTCTCAGTCCGTCTGTCTCAGACCGTCTGTCTCAGACCGTCTGTCTCAGGCCGTCTGTCTCCGACCGTCTGTCTCAGGCCGTCTGTCTCAGTCCGTCTGTCTCAGACCCTCTGTCTCGATCCGTCTGTCTCATACCGTCTGTCTCAGAACATCAGTCTCAGACCGCGTGTCTCAGACCGCCTGCCTCAGACCGCCTGTCTCACACCGCCTGTCTCAGACAGTCTGTCTCAGACCGTCTGTCTCAGACCGTCTGTCTCGGACCGTCTGTCTGAGACCGTCGGTCTCGGGCCGTCTGTCTTAGTTCGTCTGTCTCCGTCCGTCTGTCTCGGACCACCTGTCTCAGACCGTCCGTCTCAAACCGTCTGTCTCAGTCCGTCTGTCACGGACCACCTGTCTCAAACCGTCTGTCTCAGACCGTGTCTCAGACCATCTGTCTCAGTCCGTCTGTCTCAGACACTCTGTCTCGATCCGTCTGTCTCAGTCCGTCTGTCTCGGACCGTCTGTCTCAGACCGTCTGTCGCAGTCCGTCTGTCTCAGACCGTCTGTCTCAGACCATCTGTCTCAGACCGTCTGTCTCAGACCGTCTGTCTCAGGCCGTCTGTCTCCGTTCGTCTGTCTCAGACCGACTGTCTCAGACCGTCTGTCTCAGACCGTCTGTCTCAGACCGTCTGTCTCGGGCCGTCTGTCTCAGTCCGTCTGTCTCAGACCGTCTGTCTCAGACCGTCTGTCGCAGTCCGTCTGTCTCATACCGCCTGTCTCAGACCGTCTGTCTCAGACCGTCTGTCTCAGACCGTCTGTCTCAAGCCGTCTGTCTCAGTCCGTCTGTCTCAGTCCGTCTGTCTCCGTTCGTCTGTCTCAGACCGACTGTCTCAGACCGTCTGTCTCAGCCCGTCTGTCTCGGACCTCCTGTCTCAGACCGCCTGTCTCAGACCGTCTGTCTCAGACCGTCTGTCTCGATCCGCCTGTCTCATACCGTCTGTCTCAGACCGTCTGTCTCTGACCGTCTGTCTCAGGCCGTCTGTCTCAGACCGTCTGTCTCGGGCCGTCTATCTCGCTCCGTCTGTCTCAGACCCTCTGTCTCGATCCGTCTGTCTCAGACCGTTTGTCTCCGACCGGCTGTCTCAGACCGGCTGTCTCAGACCGGCTGTCTCGGGCCGTCTGTCTCAGTTCGTCTGTCTCAGTCCGTCTGTCTCAGTCCGTCTGTCTCAGTCCGTCTGTCTCAGTCCGTCTGTCTCAGTCCGTCTGTCTCCGTTCCTCTGTCTCAGACCGTCTGTCTCGGACCACCCGTCTCAGACCGCGTGTCTCAGACCGCCGGTCTCAGACCGCCTGTCTCAGACCGCCTGTCTCAGACCGTCTGTCTCAGACCGTCTGTCTCAGACCGTCTGTCGCAGACCGCCTGTCTCGGACCGTCTGTCTCAGACCGTCAGCCTCGAGCCATCTGTATCAGTCCGTCTGTCTCCGTCCTTCTGTCTCAGACCGTCTGTCTCAGACCGCCTGTCTCCGACCGCCTGTCTCAGACCGTCTGTCTCGGGCCGTCTGTCTCAGTCCGTCTGTCTTAGTCCGTCTGTCTCCGTTCGTCTGTCTCAGACCGACTGTCTCAGACCGTCTGTCTCAGACCGCCTGTCTCAGACCGTCTGTCTCAGACCGTCTGTCTCAGACCGTCTGTCTCAGACCGTCTGTCTCAGACCGCCTGCCTCAGACCGCCTGTCTCAGACCGCCTGTCTCAGACCGTCTGTCTCAGACCGTCTGTCTCAGACCGTCTGTCTCGGACCGTCTGTCTCAGACCGTCGGTCTCGGGCCGTCTGTCTCAGTCCGTCTGTCTCCGTTCGCCTGTCTCAGACCGTCTGTCTCAGACCGTCTGTCTCAGACCGTCTGTCTCAGACCGTCTGTCTCAGACCGCCTGCCTCAGACCGCCTGTCTCAGACCGCCTGTCTCAGACCGTCTGTCTCAGACCGTCTGTCTCAGACCGTCTGTCTCGGACCGTCTGTCTCAGACCGTCGGTCTCGGGCCGTCTGTCTCAGTCCGTCTGTCTCCGTTCGTCTGTCTCAGACCGACTGTCTCAGACCGTCTGTCTCAAACCGTCTGTCTCAGACCGTCTGTCTCAGACCGTCTGTCTGAGACCGTCTGTCTCAGACCCTCTGTCTCGATCCGTCTGTCTCATACCGTCTGTCTCAGACCGCCTGTCTCAGACCGCCTGTCTCAGACCGTCTGTCTCAGACCGTCTGTCTCAGACCGTCTGTCTCGGGTCGTCTATCTCACTCCGTCTGTCTCAGACCCTCTGTCTCGATCCGTCTGTCTCAGACCGTTTGTCTCAGACCGGCTGTCTCAGACCGGCTGTCTCGGGCCGTCTGTCTCAGTTCGTCTGTCTCAGTCCGTCTGTCCCAGTCCGTCTGTCTCAGTCCGTCTGTCTCAGTCCGTCTGTCTCCGTTCGTCTGTCTCAGACCGACTGTCTCAGACCGTCTGTCTCAAACCGTCTGTCTCAGACCGTCTGTCTCAGACCGTCTGTCTGAGACCGTCTGTCTCAGACCCTCTGTCTCGATCCGTGTGTCTCATACCGTCTGTCTCATACCGTCTGTCTCAGACCGTCTGTCTCAGACCGTCCGTCTCAGACCGTCTGTCTCAGACCGTCTGTCGCAGACCGTCTGTCTCGGGCCGTCTGTCTCAGTCCGTCTGTCTCAGACCGTCTGTCTCAGACCGTCTGTCTCAGGCCGTCTGTCTCAGACCGTCTGTCTCGGGCCGTCTGTCTCAGTCCGTCTGTCTTAGTCCGTCTGTCTCCGTTCGTCTGTCTCAGACCGACTGTCTCAGACCGTCTGTCTCAAACCGTCTGTCTCAGACCGTCTGTCTCAGGCCGTCTGTCTCAGTCCGTCTGTCTCAGACCCTCTGTCTCGATCCGTCTGTCTCATACCGTCTGTCTGAGACCGTCTGTCTCAGAACATCAGTCTCAGACCGCGTGTCTCAGACCGCCTGCCTCAGACCGCCTGTCTCAGACCGTCTATCTCAGACCGCGTGTCTCAGACCGCCTGCCTCAGACCGCCTGTCTCAGACCGCCTGTCTCAGACCGTCTGTCTCAGACCGTCTGTCTCAGACCGTCTGTCTCAGACCGTCTGTCTCAGACCGTCAGTCTCAGACCGTCTGTCTCAGACCGTCTGTCTCAGACCGCCTGTCTCAGACCGTCTATCTCAGACCGCGTGTCTCAGACCGCCTGCCTCAGACCGCCTGTCTCAGACCGCCTGTCTCAGACCGTCTGTCTCAGACCGTCTGTCTCAGACCGCCTGCCTCAGACCGCCTGTCTCAGACCGTCTATCTCAGACCGCGTGTCTCAGACCGCCTGCCTCAGACCGCCTGTCTCAGACAGCCTGTCTCAGACCGTCTGTCTCAGACCGTCTGTCTCAGACCGTCTGTCTCAGACCGTCTGTCTCAGACCGTCTGTCTCAGACCGTCTGTCTCAGACCGTCTGTCGCAGACCGTCTGTCTCGGACCGTCTGTCTCAGACCGTCGGCCTCCGGCCGTCTGTCTCGGACCACCCGTCTCAGACCGCGTGTCTCAGACCGCCGGTCTCAGACCGCCTGTCTCAGACCGTCTGTCTCAGACCGTCTGTCTCAGACCGTCTGTCGCAGACCGCCTGTCTCGGACCGTCTGTCTCAGACCGTCAGCCTCGAGCCATCTGTATCAGTCCGTCTGTCTCCGTCCTTCTGTCTCAGACCGTCTGTCTCAGACCGCCTGTCTCCGACCGCCTGTCTCAGACCGTCTGTCTCGGGCCGTCTGTCTCAGTCCGTCTGTCTTAGTCTGTCTGTCTCCGTTCGTCTGTCTCAGACCGACTGTCTCAGACCGTCTGTCTCAGACCGCCTGTCTCAGACCGTCTGTCTCAGACCGTCTGTCTCAGACCGTCTGTCTCAGACCGTCTGTCTCAGACCGCCTGCCTCAGACCGCCTGTCTCAGACCGCCTGTCTCAGACCGTCTGTCTCAGACCGTCTGTCTCAGACCGTCTGTCTCGGACCGTCTGTCTCAGACCGTCGGTCTCGGGCCGTCTGTCTCAGTCCGTCTGTCTCCGTTCGTCTGTCTCAGACCGACTGTCTCAGACCGTCTGTCTCAAACCGTCTGTCTCAGACCGTCTGTCTCAGGCCGTCTGTCTCAGACCGTCTGTCTCAGACCGTCTGTCTGAGACCGTCTGTCTCAGACCCTCTGTCTCGATCCGTCTGTCTCATACCGTCTGTCTCAGACCGCCTGTCTCAGACCGCCTGTCTCAGACCGTCTGTCTCAGACCGTCTGTCTCGGGTCGTCTATCTCACTCCGTCTGTCTCAGACCCTCTGTCTCGATCCGTCTGTCTCAGACCGTTTGTCTCAGACCGCCTGCCTCAGACCGCCTGTCTCAGACCGCCTGTCTCAGACCGTCTGTCTCAGACCGTCTGTCTCAGACCGCCTGCCTCAGACCGCCTGTCTCAGACCGTCTATCTCAGACCGCGTGTCTCAGACCGCCTGCCTCAGACCGCCTGTCTCAGACCGCCTGTCTCAGACCGTCTGTCTCAGACCGTCTGTCTCAGACCGTCTGTCTCAGACCGTCTGTCTCAGACCGTCTGTCTCAGACCGTCTGTCTCAGACCGTCTGTCGCAGACCGTCTGTCTCGGACCGTCTGTCTCAGACCGTCGGCCTCCGGCCGTCTGTCTCGGACCACCCGTCTCAGACCGCGTGTCTCAGACCGCCGGTCTCAGACCGCCTGTCTCAGACCGTCTGTCTCAGACCGTCTGTCTCAGACCGTCTGTCGCAGACCGCCTGTCTCGGACCGTCTGTCTCAGACCGTCAGCCTCGAGCCATCTGTATCAGTCCGTCTGTCTCCGTCCTTCTGTCTCAGACCGTCTGTCTCAGACCGCCTGTCTCCGACCGCCTGTCTCAGACCGTCTGTCTCAGGCCGTCTGTCTCAGTCCGTCTGTCTTAGTCCGTCTGTCTCCGTTCGTCTGTCTCAGACCGACTGTCTCAGACCGTCTGTCTCAGACCGCCTGTCTCAGACCGTCTGTCTCAGACCGTCTGTCTCAGACCGTCTGTCTCAGACCGTCTGTCTCAGACCGTCTGTCTCAGACCGTCAGTCTCAGACCGTCTGTCTCAGACCGTCTGTCTCAGACCGCCTGTCTCAGACCGTCTATCTCAGACCGCGTGTCTCAGACCGCGTGCCTCAGACCGCCTGTCTCAGACCGCCTGTCTCAGACCGTCTGTCTCAGACCGTCTGTCGCAGACCGCCTGTCTCAGACCGACTGTCTCAGACCGTCTGTCTCAGACCGTCTGTCGCAGACCGTCTGTCTCAGTCCGTCTGTCTTAGACCGTCTGTCTCAGACCGTCTATCTCGCTCCGTCTGTCTCAGACCGTCTGTCTCAGACCCTCTGTCTCGATCCGTCTGTCTCAGACCGTTTGTCACAGACCGGCTGTCTCAGACCGGCTGTCTCGGGCCGTCTGTCTCAGTTCGTCTGTCTCAGTCCGTCTGTCTCAGTCCGTCTGTCTCAGTCCGTCTGTCTCCGTTCGTCTGTCTCAGACCGACTGTCTCAGACCGTCTGTCTCAAACCGTCTGTCTCAGACGGTCTGTCTGAGACCGTCTGTCTCAGACCCTCTGTCTCGATCCGTGTGTCTCATACCGTCTGTCTCAGACCGTCTGTCTCAGCCCGTCTGTCTCGGACCACCTGTCTCAGACCGTCCGTCTCAAACCGTCTGTCTCAGTCCGTCTGTCTCGGACCGTCTGTCTCAGACCGTCTGTCTGAGACCGTCTGTCTCAGACCCTCTGTCACGATCCGTGTGTCTCATACCGTCTGTCTCAGACCGTCTGTCTCAGACCGCGTGTCTCAGACCGCCGGTCTCAGACCGCCTGTCACAGACCGTCTGTCTCAGACCGTCTGTCGCAGACCGTCTGTCTCGGGCCGTCTGTCTCAGTCCGTCTGTCTCAGACCGTCTGTCTCAGACCGTCTGTCTCAGGCCGTCTGTCTCCGACCGTCTGTCTCAGGCCGTCTGTCTCAGTCCGTCTGTCTCAGACCCTCTGTCTCGATCCGTCTGTCTCATACCGTCTGTCTCAGAACATCAGTCTCAGACCGCGTGTCTCAGACCGCCTGCCTCAGACCGCCTGTCTCACACCGCCTGTCTCAGACAGTCTGTCTCAGACCGTCTGTCTCAGACCGTCTGTCTCGGACCGTCTGTCTGAGACCGTCGGTCTCGGGCCGTCTGTCTTAGTTCGTCTGTCTCCGTCCGTCTGTCTCGGACCACCTGTCTCAGACCGTCCGTCTCAAACCGTCTGTCTCAGTCCGTCTGTCACGGACCACCTGTCTCAAACCGTCTGTCTCAGACCGTGTCTCAGACCATCTGTCTCAGTCCGTCTGTCTCAGACACTCTGTCTCGATCCGTCTGTCTCAGTCCGTCTGTCTCGGACCGTCTGTCTCAGACCGTCTGTCGCAGTCCGTCTGTCTCAGACCGTCTGTCTCAGACCATCTGTCTCAGACCGTCTGTCTCAGACCGTCTGTCTCAGGCCGTCTGTCTCCGTTCGTCTGTCTCAGACCGACTGTCTCAGACCGTCTGTCTGAGACCGTCTGTCTCAGACCGTCTGTCTCGGGCCGTCTGTCTCAGTCCGTCTGTCTCAGACCGTCTGTCTCAGACCGTCTGTCGCAGTCCGTCTGTCTCATACCGCCTGTCTCAGACCGTCTGTCTCAGACCGTCTGTCTCAGACCGTCTGTCTCAAGCCGTCTGTCTCAGTCCGTCTGTCTCAGTCCGTCTGTCTCCGTTCGTCTGTCTCAGACCGACTGTCTCAGACCGTCTGTCTCAGCCCGTCTGTCTCGGACCTCCTGTCTCAGACCGCCTGTCTCAGACCGTCTGTCTCAGACCGTCTGTCTCGATCCGCCTGTCTCATACCGTCTGTCTCAGACCGTCTGTCTCTGACCGTCTGTCTCAGGCCGTCTGTCTCAGACCGTCTGTCTCGGGCCGTCTATCTCGCTCCGTCTGTCTCAGACCCTCTGTCTCGATCCGTCTGTCTCAGACCGTTTGTCTCCGACCGGCTGTCTCAGACCGGCTGTCTCAGACCGGCTGTCTCGGGCCGTCTGTCTCAGTTCGTCTGTCTCAGTCCGTCTGTCTCAGTCCGTCTGTCTCAGTCCGTCTGTCTCAGTCCGTCTGTCTCAGTCCGTCTGTCTCAGTCCGTCTGTCTCCGTTCCTCTGTCTCAGACCGTCTGTCTCGGACCACCCGTCTCAGACCGCGTGTCTCAGACCGCCGGTCTCAGACCGCCTGTCTCAGACCGCCTGTCTCAGACCGTCTGTCTCAGACCGTCTGTCTCAGACCGTCTGTCGCAGACCGCCTGTCTCGGACCGTCTGTCTCAGACCGTCAGCCTCGAGCCATCTGTATCAGTCCGTCTGTCTCCGTCCTTCTGTCTCAGACCGTCTGTCTCAGACCGCCTGTCTCCGACCGCCTGTCTCAGACCGTCTGTCTCGGGCCGTCTGTCTCAGTCCGTCTGTCTTAGTCCGTCTGTCTCCGTTCGTCTGTCTCAGACCGACTGTCTCAGACCGTCTGTCTCAGACCGCCTGTCTCAGACCGTCTGTCTCAGACCGTCTGTCTCAGACCGTCTGTCTCAGACCGTCTGTCTCAGACCGCCTGCCTCAGACCGCCTGTCTCAGACCGCCTGTCTCAGACCGTCTGTCTCAGACCGTCTGTCTCAGACCGTCTGTCTCGGACCGTCTGTCTCAGACCGTCGGTCTCGGGCCGTCTGTCTCAGTCCGTCTGTCTCCGTTCGCCTGTCTCAGACCGTCTGTCTCAGACCGTCTGTCTCAGACCGTCTGTCTCAGACCGTCTGTCTCAGACCGCCTGCCTCAGACCGCCTGTCTCAGACCGCCTGTCTCAGACCGTCTGTCTCAGACCGTCTGTCTCAGACCGTCTGTCTCGGACCGTCTGTCTCAGACCGTCGGTCTCGGGCCGTCTGTCTCAGTCCGTCTGTCTCCGTTCGTCTGTCTCAGACCGACTGTCTCAGACCGTCTGTCTCAAACCGTCTGTCGGAGACCGTCTGTCTCAGACCGTCTCTCTGAGACCGTCTGTCTCAGACCCTCTGTCTCGATCCGTCTGTCTCATACCGTCTGTCTCAGACCGCCTGTCTCAGACCGCCTGTCTCAGACCGTCTGTCTCAGACCGTCTGTCTCAGACCGTCTGTCTCGGGTCGTCTATCTCACTCCGTCTGTCTCAGACCCTCTGTCTCGATCCGTCTGTCTCAGACCGTTTGTCTCAGACCGGCTGTCTCAGACCGGCTGTCTCGGGCCGTCTGTCTCAGTTCGTCTGTCTCAGTCCGTCTGTCCCAGTCCGTCTGTCTCAGTCCGTCTGTCTCAGTCCGTCTGTCTCCGTTCGTCTGTCTCAGACCGACTGTCTCAGACCGTCTGTCTCAAACCGTCTGTCTCAGACCGTCTGTCTCAGACCGTCTGTCTGAGACCGTCTGTCTCAGACCCTCTGTCTCGATCCGTGTGTCTCATACCGTCTGTCTCATACCGTCTGTCTCAGACCGTCTGTCTCAGACCGTCCGTCTCAGACCGTCTGTCTCAGACCGTCTGTCGCAGACCGTCTGTCTCGGGCCGTCTGTCTCAGTCCGTCTGTCTCAGACCGTCTGTCTCAGACCGTCTGTCTCAGGCCGTCTGTCTCAGACCGTCTGTCTCGGGCCGTCTGTCTCAGTCCGTCTGTCTTAGTCCGTCTGTCTCCGTTCGTCTGTCTCAGACCGACTGTCTCAGACCGTCTGTCTCAAACCGTCTGTCTCAGACCGTCTGTCTCAGGCCGTCTGTCTCAGTCCGTCTGTCTCAGACCCTCTGTCTCGATCCGTCTGTCTCATACCGTCTGTCTGAGACCGTCTGTCTCAGAACATCAGTCTCAGACCGCGTGTCTCAGACCGCCTGCCTCAGACCGCCTGTCTCAGACCGTCTATCTCAGACCGCGTGTCTCAGACCGCCTGCCTCAGACCGCCTGTCTCAGACCGCCTGTCTCAGACCGTCTGTCTCAGACCGTCTGTCTCAGACCGTCTGTCTCAGACCGTCTGTCTCAGACCGTCAGTCTCAGACCGTCTGTCTCAGACCGTCTGTCTCAGACCGCCTGTCTCAGACCGTCTATCTCAGACCGCGTGTCTCAGACCGCCTGCCTCAGACCGCCTGTCTCAGACCGCCTGTCTCAGACCGTCTGTCTCAGACCGTCTGTCTCAGACCGCCTGCCTCAGACCGCCTGTCTCAGACCGTCTATCTCAGACCGCGTGTCTCAGACCGCCTGCCTCAGACCGCCTGTCTCAGACCGCCTGTCTCAGACCGTCTGTCTCAGACCGTCTGTCTCAGACCGTCTGTCTCAGACCGTCTGTCTCAGACCGTCTGTCTCAGACCGTCTGTCTCAGACCGTCTGTCGCAGACCGTCTGTCTCGGACCGTCTGTCTCAGACCGTCGGCCTCCGGCCGTCTGTCTCGGACCACCCGTCTCAGACCGCGTGTCTCAGACCGCCGGTCTCAGACCGCCTGTCTCAGACCGTCTGTCTCAGACCGTCTGTCTCAGACCGTCTGTCGCAGACCGCCTGTCTCGGACCGTCTGTCTCAGACCGTCAGCCTCGAGCCATCTGTATCAGTCCGTCTGTCTCCGTCCTTCTGTCTCAGACCGTCTGTCTCAGACCGCCTGTCTCCGACCGCCTGTCTCAGACCGTCTGTCTCGGGCCGTCTGTCTCAGTCCGTCTGTCTTAGTCTGTCTGTCTCCGTTCGTCTGTCTCAGACCGACTGTCTCAGACCGTCTGTCTCAGACCGCCTGTCTCAGACCGTCTGTCTCAGACCGTCTGTCTCAGACCGTCTGTCTCAGACCGTCTGTCTCAGACCGCCTGCCTCAGACCGCCTGTCTCAGACCGCCTGTCTCAGACCGTCTGTCTCAGACCGTCTGTCTCAGACCGTCTGTCTCGGACCGTCTGTCTCAGACCGTCGGTCTCGGGCCGTCTGTCTCAGTCCGTCTGTCTCCGTTCGTCTGTCTCAGACCGACTGTCTCAGACCGTCTGTCTCAAACCGTCTGTCTCAGACCGTCTGTCTCAGGCCGTCTGTCTCAGACCGTCTGTCTCAGACCGTCTGTCTGAGACCGTCTGTCTCAGACCCTCTGTCTCGATCCGTCTGTCTCATACCGTCTGTCTCAGACCGCCTGTCTCAGACCGCCTGTCTCAGACCGTCTGTCTCAGACCGTCTGTCTCGGGTCGTCTATCTCACTCCGTCTGTCTCAGACCCTCTGTCTCGATCCGTCTGTCTCAGACCGTTTGTCTCAGACCGGCTGTCTCAGACCGGCTGTCTCGGGCCGTCTGTCTCAGTTCGTCTGTCTCAGTCCGTCTGTCCCAGTCCGTCTGTCTCAGTCCGTCTGTCTCAGTCCGTCTGTCTCCGTTCGTCTGTCTCAGACCGACTGTCTCAGACCGTCTGTCTCAAACCGTCTGTCTCAGACCGTCTGTCTCAGACCGTCTGTCTGAGACCGTCTGTCTCAGACCCTCTGTCTCGATCCGTGTGTCTCATACCGTCTGTCTCATACCGTCTGTCTCAGACCGTCTGTCTCAGACCGTCTGTCTCAGACCGTCTGTCTCAGACCGTCTGTCGCAGACCGTCTGTCTCGGGCCGTCTGTCTCAGTCCGTCTGTCTCAGACCGTCTGTCTCAGACCGTCTGTCTCAGGCCGTCTGTCTCAGACCGTCTGTCTCGGGCCGTCTGTCTCAGTCCGTCTGTCTTAGTCCGTCTGTCTCCGTTCGTCTGTCTCAGACCGACTGTCTCAGACCGTCTGTCTCAAACCGTCTGTCTCAGACCGTCTGTCTCAGACCGCGTGTCTCAGACCGCCTGCCTCAGACCGCCTGTCTCAGACCGTCTATCTCAGACCGCGTGTCTCAGACCGCCTGCCTCAGACAGCCTGTCTCAGACCGCCTGTCTCAGACCGTCTGTCTCAGACCGTCTGTCTCAGACCGTCTGTCTCAGACCGTCTGTCTCAGACCGTCAGTCTCAGACCGTCTGTCTCAGACCGTCTGTCTCAGACCGCCTGTCTCAGACCGTCTATCTCAGACCGCGTGTCTCAGACCGCCTGCCTCAGACCGCCTGTCTCAGACCGCCTGTCTCAGACCGTCTGTCTCAGACCGTCTGTCTCAGACCGCCTGCCTCAGACCGCCTGTCTCAGACCGTCTATCTCAGACCGCGTGTCTCAGACCGCCTGCCTCAGACCGCCTGTCTCAGACCGCCTGTCTCAGACCGTCTGTCTCAGACCGTCTGTCTCAGACCGTCTGTCTCAGACCGTCTGTCTCAGACCGTCTGTCTCAGACCGTCTGTCTCAGACCGTCTGTCGCAGACCGTCTGTCTCGGACCGTCTGTCTCAGACCGTCGGCCTCCGGCCGTCTGTCTCGGACCACCCGTCTCAGACCGCGTGTCTCAGACCGCCGGTCTCAGACCGCCTGTCTCAGACCGTCTGTCTCAGACCGTCTGTCTCAGACCGTCTGTCGCAGACCGCCTGTCTCGGACCGTCTGTCTCAGACCGTCAGCCTCGAGCCATCTGTATCAGTCCGTCTGTCTCCGTCCTTCTGTCTCAGACCGTCTGTCTCAGACCGCCTGTCTCCGACCGCCTGTCTCAGACCGTCTGTCTCGGGCCGTCTGTCTCAGTCCGTCTGTCTTAGTCCGTCTGTCTCCGTTCGTCTGTCTCAGACCGACTGTCTCAGACCGTCTGTCTCAGACCGCCTGTCTCAGACCGTCTGTCTCAGACCGTCTGTCTCAGACCGTCTGTCTCAGACCGTCTGTCTCAGACCGTCTGTCTCAGACCGTCAGTCTCAGACCGTCTGTCTCAGACCGTCTGTCTCAGACCGCCTGTCTCAGACCGTCTATCTCAGACCGCGTGTCTCAGACCGCGTGCCTCAGACCGCCTGTCTCAGACCGCCTGTCTCAGACCGTCTGTCTCAGACCGTCTGTCGCAGACCGCCTGTCTCAGACCGACTGTCTCAGACCGTCTGTCTCAGACCGTCTGTCGCAGACCGTCTGTCTCAGTCCGTCTGTCTTAGACCGTCTGTCTCAGACCGTCTGTCTCAGACCGTCTGTCTGAGACCGTCTGTCTCAGACCCTCTGTCTCGATCCGTGTGTCTCATACCGTCTGTCTCAGACCGTCTGTCTCAGACCGTCTGTCTCAGGCCGTCTGTCTCAGTCCGTCTGTCTCAGACCCTCTGTCTCGATCCGTCTGTCTCATACCGTCTGTCTGAGACCGTCTGTCTCAGAACATCAGCCTCAGACCGCGTGTCTCAGACCGCCTGCCTCAGACCGCCTGTCTCACACCGCCTGTCTCAGACAGTCTGTCTCAGACCGTCTGTCTCAGACCCTCTGTCTCGATCCGTCTGTCTCATACCGTCTGTCTCAGACCGTCTGTCTCAGACCGACTGTCTCAGACCATCAGTCTCAGACCGCGTGTCTCAGACCGCCTGCATCAGACCGTCCGTCTCAAACCGTCTGTCTCAGTCCGTCTGTCTCGGACCACCTGTCTCCGTTCGTCTGTCTCAGACCGTGTCTCAGACCGTCTGTCGCAGACCGTCTGTCTCAGACCGTCTGTCTTGGGCCGTCTATCTGACTCCGTCTGTCTCAGACCCTCTGTCTCGATCCGTCTGTCTCAGACCGTTTGTCACAGACCGGCTGTCTCAGACCGGCTGTCTCGGGCCGTCTGTCTCAGTTTGTCTGTCTCAGTCCGTCTGTCTCAGTCCGTCTGTCTCAGTCCGTCTGTCTCCGTTCGTCTGTCTCAGACCGACTGTCTCAGACCGTCTGTCTCAAACCGTCTGTCTCAGACCGTCTGTCTCAGTCCGTCTGTCTCGGACCGTCTGTCTCAGACCGTCTGTCTGAGACCGTCTGTCTCAGACCCTCTGTCACGATCCGTGTGTCTCATACCGTCTGTCTCAGACCGTCTGTATCAGACCGCGTGTCTCAGACCGCCGGTCTCAGACCGCCTGTCACAGACCGTCTGTCTCAGACCGTCTGTCTCAGACCGTCTGTCGCAGACCGTCTGTCTCGGGCCGTCTGTCTCAGTCCGTCTGTCTCAGACCGTCTGTCTCAGACCGTCTGTCTCAGACCGTCTGTCTCAGGCCGTCTGTCTCCGACCGTCTGTCTCGGGCCGTCTGTCTCAGTCCGTCAGTCTTAGTCCGTCTGTCTCCGTTCATCTGTCTCAGACCGACTGTCTCAGACCGTCTGTCTCAAACCGTCTGTCTCAGACCGTCTGTCTCAGGCCGTCTGTCTCAGTGCGTCTGTCTCAGACCCTCTGTCTCGATCCGTCTGTCTCATACCGTCTGTCTCAGAACATCAGTCTCAGACCGCGTGTCTCAGACCGCCTGCCTCAGACCGCCTGTCTCACACCGCCTGTCTCAGACAGTCTGTCTCAGACCGTCTGTCTCAGACCGTCTGTCTCGGACCGTCTGTCTGAGACCGTCGGTCTCGGGCCGTCTGTCTCAGTCCGTCTGTCTCCGTCCGTCTGTCTCGGACCACCTGTCTCAGACCGTCCGTCTCAAACCGTCTGTCTCAGTCCGTCTGTCACGGACCACCTGTCTCAAACCGTCTGTCTCAGACCGTGTCTCAGACCATCTGTCTCAGTCCGTCTGTCTCAGACACTCTGTCTCGATCCGTCTGTCTCAGTCCGTCTGTCTCAGACCGTCTGTCTCAGACCGTCTGTCGCAGTCCGTCTGTCTCAGACCGTCTGTCTCAGACCATCTGTCTCAGACCGTCTGTCTCAGACCGTCTGTCTCGGGCCGTCTGTCTCAGTCCGTCTGTCTCAGACCGTCTGTCTCAGACCGTCTGTCGCAGTCCGTCTGTCTCAGACCGCCTGTCTCAGACCGTCTGTCTCAGACCGTCTGTCTCTGACCGTCTGTCTCAGGCTGTCTGTCTCAGACCGTCTGTCTCGGGCCGTCTATCTCACTCCGTCTGTCTCAGTCCGTCAGTCTCCGTTCGTCTGTCTCAGACCGACTGTCTCAGACCGTCTGTCTCAGCCCGTCTGTCTCGGACCTCCTGTCTCAGACCGCCTGTCCCAGACCGTCTGTCTCAGACCGTCTGTCTCGATCCGCCTGTCTCATACCGTCTGTCTCAGACCGTCTGTCTCTGACCGTCTGTCTCAGGCTGTCTGTCTCAGACCGTCTGTCTCGGGCCGTCTATCTCACTCCGTCTGTCTCAGACCCTCTGTCTCGATCCGTCTGTCTCAGACCGTTTGTCTCAGACCGGCTGTCTCATACCGGCTGTCTCGGGCCGTCTGTCTCAGTTCGTCTGTCTCAGTCCGTCTGTCTCAGTCCGTCTGTCTCAGTCCGTCTGTCTCAGTCCGTCTGTCTCAGTCCGTCTGTCTCAGTCCGTCTGTCTCCGTTCCTCTGTCTCAGACCGACTGTCTCAGACCGTCTGTCTCAAACCGTCTGTCTCAGACCGTCTGTCGCAGTCCGTCTGTCTCAGACCGTCTGTCTCAGACCATCTGTCTCAGACCGTCTGTCTCAGACCGTCTGTCTCAGGCCGTCTGTCTCCGTTCGTCTGTCTCAGACCGACTGTCTCAGACCGTCTGTCTCAGACCGTCTGTCTCAGACCGTCTGTCACAGACCGTCTGTCTCAGACCGTCTGTCTGAGACCGTCTGTCTCAGACCCTCTGTCTCGATCCGTGTGTCTCATACCGTCTGTCTCAGACCGTCTGTCTCAGACCGCCTGTCTCAGACCGCCTGTCTCAGACCGTCTGTCTCAGACCCTCTGTCTCGATCCGTCTGTCTCATACCGTCTGTCTCAGACCGTCTGTCTGAGACCGTCTGTCTGAGACCGTCTGTCTCAGACCATCAGTCTCAGACCGCGTGTCTCAGACCGCCTGCATCAGACCGCATGTCTCAGACATTCTGTCTCAGACCGTTTGTCTCGGGCCGTCTGTCTCAGTCCGTCTGTCTCAGACCGTCTGTCTCAGACCGTCTGTCTCAGGCCGTCTGTCTCCGACCGTCTGTCTCGGGCCGTCTGTCTCAGTCCGTCAGTCTTAGTCCGTCTGTCTCCGTTCATCTGTCTCAGACCGACTGTCTCAGACCGTCTGTCTCAAACCGTCTGTCTCAGACCGTCTGTCTCAGGCCGTCTGTCTCAGTCCGTCTGTCTCAGACCCTCTGTCTCGATCCGTCTGTCTCATACCGTCTGCCTCAGAACATCAGTCTCAGACCGCGTGTCTCAGACCGCCTGCCTCAGACCGCCTGTCTCAGACCGTCTGTCTCAGACCGCCTGTCTCAGACAGTCTGTCTCAGACCGTCTGGCTCGGACCGTCTGTCTCAGACCGTCGGTCTCGGGCCGTCTGTCTCAGTCCGTCTGTCTCCGTTCGTCTGTCTCAGACCGACTGTCTCAGACCGTCTGTCTCAAACCGTCTGTCTCAGACCGTCTGTCTCAGGCCGTCTGTCTCAGACCGTCTGTCTCAGACCGTCTGTCTGAGACCGTCTGTCTCAGACCCTCTGTCTCGATCCGTCTGTCTCATACCGTCTGTCTCAGACCGCCTGTCTCAGACCGCCTGTCTCAGACCGTCTGTCTCAGACCATCAGTCTCAGACCGCGTGTCTCAGACCGCCTGCATCAGACCGCATGTCTCAGACATTCTGTCTCAGACCGTCTGTCTCGGGCCGTCTGTCTCAGTCCGTCTGTCTCAGACCGTCTGTCTCAGACCGTCTGTCTCAGGCCGTCTGTCTCCGACCGTCTGTCTCGGGCCGTCTGTCTCAGTCCGTCAGTCTTAGTCCGTCTGTCTCCGTTCATCTGTCTCAGACCGACTGTCTCAGACCGTCTGTCTCAAACCGTCTGTCTCAAACCGTCTGTCTCAGACCGTCTGTCTCAGGCCGTCTGTCTCAGTCCGTCTGTCTCAGACCCTCTGTCTCGATCCGTCTGTCTCATACCGTCTGTCTCAGAACATCAGTCTCAGACCGCGTGTCTCAGACCGCCTGCCTCAGACCGCCTGTCTCAGACCGTCTGTCTCAGACCATCAGTCTCAGACCGCGTGTCTCAGACCGCCTGCATCAGACCGTCCGTCTCAAACCGTCTGTCTCAGTCCGTCTGTCTCGGACCACCTGTCTCCGTTCGTCTGTCTCAGACCGTGTCTCAGACCGTCTGTCGCAGACCGTCTGTCTCAGACCGTCTGTCTTGGGCCGTCTATCTGACTCCGTCTGTCTCAGACCCTCTGTCTCGATCCGTCTGTCTCAGACCGTTTGTCACAGACCGGCTGTCTCAGACCGGCTGTCTCGGGCCGTCTGTCTCAGTTTGTCTGTCTCAGTCCGTCTGTCTCAGTCCGTCTGTCTCAGTCCGTCTGTCTCCGTTCGTCTGTCTCAGACCGACTGTCTCAGACCGTCTGTCTCAAACCGTCTGTCTCAGACCGTCTGTCTCAGTCCGTCTGTCTCGGACCGTCTGTCTCAGACCGTCTGTCTGAGACCGTCTGTCTCAGACCCTCTGTCACGATCCGTGTGTCTCATACCGTCTGTCTCAGACCGTCTGTATCAGACCGCGTGTCTCAGACCGCCGGTCTCAGACCGCCTGTCACAGACCGTCTGTCTCAGACCGTCTGTCTCAGACCGTCTGTCGCAGACCGTCTGTCTCGGGCCGTCTGTCTCAGTCCGTCTGTCTCAGACCGTCTGTCTCAGACCGTCTGTCTCAGGCCGTCTGTCTCCGACCGTCTGTCTCGGGCCGTCTGTCTCAGTCCGTCAGTCTTAGTCCGTCTGTCTCCGTTCATCTGTCTCAGACCGACTGTCTCAGACCGTCTGTCTCAAACCGTCTGTCTCAGACCGTCTGTCTCAGGCCGTCTGTCTCAGTGCGTCTGTCTCAGACCCTCTGTCTCGATCCGTCTGTCTCATACCGTCTGTCTCAGAACATCAGTCTCAGACCGCGTGTCTCAGACCGCCTGCCTCAGACCGCCTGTCTCACACCGCCTGTCTCAGACAGTCTGTCTCAGACCGTCTGTCTCAGACCGTCTGTCTCGGACCGTCTGTCTGAGACCGTCGGTCTCGGGCCGTCTGTCTCAGTCCGTCTGTCTCCGTCCGTCTGTCTCGGACCACCTGTCTCAGACCGTCCGTCTCAAACCGTCTGTCTCAGTCCGTCTGTCACGGACCACCTGTCTCAAACCGTCTGTCTCAGACCGTGTCTCAGACCATCTGTCTCAGTCCGTCTGTCTCAGACACTCTGTCTCGATCCGTCTGTCTCAGTCCGTCTGTCTCAGACCGTCTGTCTCAGACCGTCTGTCGCAGTCCGTCTGTCTCAGACCGTCTGTCTCAGACCATCTGTCTCAGACCGTCTGTCTCAGACCGTCTGTCTCGGGCCGTCTGTCTCAGTCCGTCTGTCTCAGACCGTCTGTCTCAGACCGTCTGTCGCAGTCCGTCTGTCTCAGACCGCCTGTCTCAGACCGTCTGTCTCAGACCGTCTGTCTCTGACCGTCTGTCTCAGGCTGTCTGTCTCAGACCGTCTGTCTCGGGCCGTCTATCTCACTCCGTCTGTCTCAGTCCGTCAGTCTCCGTTCGTCTGTCTCAGACCGACTGTCTCAGACCGTCTGTCTCAGCCCGTCTGTCTCGGACCTCCTGTCTCAGACCGCCTGTCCCAGACCGTCTGTCTCAGACCGTCTGTCTCGATCCGCCTGTCCCATACCGTCTGTCTCAGACCGTCTGTCTCTGACCGTCTGTCTCAGGCTGTCTGTCTCAGACCGTCTGTCTCGGGCCGTCTATCTCACTCCGTCTGTCTCAGACCCTCTGTCTCGATCCGTCTGTCTCAGACCGTTTGTCTCAGACCGGCTGTCTCATACCGGCTGTCTCGGGCCGTCTGTCTCAGTTCGTCTGTCTCAGTCCGTCTGTCTCAGTCCGTCTGTCTCAGTCCGTCTGTCTCAGTCCGTCTGTCTCAGTCCGTCTGTCTCAGTCCGTCTGTCTCCGTTCCTCTGTCTCAGACCGACTGTCTCAGACCGTCTGTCTCAAACCGTCTGTCTCAGACCGTCTGTCGCAGTCCGTCTGTCTCAGACCGTCTGTCTCAGACCATCTGTCTCAGACCGTCTGTCTCAGACCGTCTGTCTCAGGCCGTCTGTCTCCGTTCGTCTGTCTCAGACCGACTTTCTCAGACCGTCTGTCTCAGACCGTCTGTCTCAGACCGTCTGTCACAGACCGTCTGTCTCAGACCGTCTGTCTGAGACCGTCTGTCTCAGACCCTCTGTCTCGATCCGTGTGTCTCATACCGTCTGTCTCAGACCGTCTGTCTCAGACCGCCTGTCTCAGACCGCCTGTCTCAGACCGTCTGTCTCAGACCCTCTGTCTCGATCCGTCTGTCTCATACCGTCTGTCTCAGACCGTCTGTCTGAGACCGTCTGTCTGAGACCGTCTGTCTCAGACCATCAGTCTCAGACCGCGTGTCTCAGACCGCCTGCATCAGACCGCATGTCTCAGACATTCTGTCTCAGACCGTTTGTCTCGGGCCGTCTGTCTCAGTCCGTCTGTCTCAGACCGTCTGTCTCAGACCGTCTGTCTCAGGCCGTCTGTCTCCGACCGTCTGTCTCGGGCCGTCTGTCTCAGTCCGTCAGTCTTAGTCCGTCTGTCTCCGTTCATCTGTCTCAGACCGACTGTCTCAGACCGTCTGTCTCAAACCGTCTGTCTCAGACCGTCTGTCTCAGGCCGTCTGTCTCAGTCCGTCTGTCTCAGACCCTCTGTCTCGATCCGTCTGTCTCATACCGTCTGCCTCAGAACATCAGTCTCAGACCGCGTGTCTCAGACCGCCTGCCTCAGACCGCCTGTCTCAGACCGTCTGTCTCAGACCGCCTGTCTCAGACAGTCTGTCTCAGACCGTCTGGCTCGGACCGTCTGTCTCAGACCGTCGGTCTCGGGCCGTCTGTCTCAGTCCGTCTGTCTCCGTTCGTCTGTCTCAGACCGACTGTCTCAGACCGTCTGTCTCAAACCGTCTGTCTCAGACCGTCTGTCTCAGGCCGTCTGTCTCAGACCGTCTGTCTCAGACCGTCTGTCTGAGACCGTCTGTCTCAGACCCTCTGTCTCGATCCGTCTGTCTCATACCGTCTGTCTCAGACCGCCTGTCTCAGACCGCCTGTCTCAGACCGTCTGTCTCAGACCATCAGTCTCAGACCGCGTGTCTCAGACCGCCTGCATCAGACCGCATGTCTCAGACATTCTGTCTCAGACCGTCTGTCTCGGGCCGTCTGTCTCAGTCCGTCTGTCTCAGACCGTCTGTCTCAGACCGTCTGTCTCAGGCCGTCTGTCTCCGACCGTCTGTCTCGGGCCGTCTGTCTCAGTCCGTCAGTCTTAGTCCGTCTGTCTCCGTTCATCTGTCTCAGACCGACTGTCTCAGACCGTCTGTCTCAAACCGTCTGTCTCAAACCGTCTGTCTCAGACCGTCTGTCTCAGGCCGTCTGTCTCAGTCCGTCTGTCTCAGACCCTCTGTCTCGATCCGTCTGTCTCATACCGTCTGTCTCAGAACATCAGTCTCAGACCGCGTGTCTCAGACCGCCTGCCTCAGACCGCCTGTCTCAGACCGTCTGTCTCAGACCGCCTGTCTCAGACAGTCTGTCTCAGACCGTCTGGCTCGGACCGTCTGTCTCAGACCGTCGGTCTCGGGCCGTCTGTCTCAGTCCGTCTGTCTCAGTTCGTCTGTCCCAGACCGACTGTCTCAGACCGTCTGTCTCAAACCGTCTGTCTCAGACCGTCTGTCTCAGGCCGTCTGTCTCAGACCGTCTGTCTCAGACCGTCTGTCTGAGACCGTCTGTCTCAGACCCGATGTCTCGATCCGTCTGTCTCATACCGTCTGTCTCAGACCGCCTGTCTCAGACCGCCTGTCTCAGACCGTCTGTCTCAGACCGTCTGTCTCGGGTCGTCTATCTCACTCCGTCTGTCTCAGACCCTCTGTCTCGATCCGTCTGTCTCAGACCGTTTGTCTCAGACCGGCTGTCTCAGACCGGCTGTCTCGGGCCGTCTGTCTCAGTTCGTCTGTCTCAGTCCGTCTGTCCCAGTCCGTCTGTCTCAGTCCGTCTGTCTCAGTCCGTCTGTCTCCGTTCGTCTGTCTCAGACCGACTGTCTCAGACCGTCTGTCTCAAACCGTCTGTCTCAGACCGTCTGTCTCAGACCGTCTGTCTGAGACCGTCTGTCTCAGACCCTCTGTCTCGATCCGTGTGTCTCATACCGTCTGTCTCATACCGTCTGTCTCAGACCGTCTGTCTCAGACCGTCTGTCTCAGACCGTCTGTCGCAGACCGTCTGTCTCGGGCCGTCTGTCTCAGTCCGTCTGTCTCAGACCGTCTGTCTCAGACCGTCTGTCTCAGGCCGTCTGTCTCAGTCCGTCTGTCTTAGTCCGTCTGTCTCCGTTCGTCTGTCTCAGACCGACTGTCTCAGACCGTCTGTCTCAAACCGTCTGTCTCAGACCGTCTGTCTCAGGCCGTCTGTCTCAGTCCGTCTGTCTCAGACCCTCTGTCTCGATCCGTCTGTCTCATACCGTCTGTCTGAGACCGTCTGTCTCAGAACATCAGTCTCAGACCGCGTGTCTCAGACCGCCTGCCTCAGACCGCCTGTCTCAGACCGTCTATCTCAGACCGCGTGTCTCAGACCGCCTGCCTCAGACCGCCTGTCTCAGACCGCGTGTCTCAGACCGCCTGCCTCAGACCGCCTGTCTCAGACCGCCTGTCTCAGACCCTCTGTCTCAGACCGTCTGTCTCAGACCGCCTGCCTCAGACCGCCTGTCTCAGACCGTCTATCTCAGACCGCGTGTCTCAGACCGCCTGCCTCAGACCGCCTGTCTCAGACCGCCTGTCTCAGACCGTCTGTCTCAGACCGTCTGTCTCAGACCGTCTGTCTCAGACCGTCTGTCTCAGACCGTCTGTCTCAGACCGTCTGTCTCAGACCGTCTGTCTCAGACCGTCTGTCGCAGACCGTCTGTCTCGGACCGTCTGTCTCAGACCGTCGGCCTCCGGCCGTCTGTCTCGGACCACCTGTCTCAGACCGCGTGTCTCAGACCGCCGGTCTCAGACCGCCTGTCTCAGACCGCCTGTCTCAGACCGTCTGTCTCAGACCGTCTGTCTCAGACCGTCTGTCGCAGACTGCCTGTCTCGGACCGTCAGCCTCGAGCCATCTGTATCAGTCCGTCTGTCTCCGTCCTTCTGTCTCAGACCGTCTGTCTCAGACCGCCTGTCTCCGACCGCCTGTCTCAGACCGTCTGTCTCGGGCCGTCTGTCTCAGTCCGTCTGTCTTAGTCCGTCTGTCTCCGTTCGTCTGTCTCAGACCGACTGTCTCAGACCGTCTGTCTCAGACCGCCTGTCTCAGACCGTCTGTCTCAGACCGTCTGTCTCAGACCGTCTGTCTCAGACCGTCTGTCTCAGACCGTCTGTCTCAGACCGTCAGTCTCAGACCGTCTGTCTCAGACCGTCTGTCTCTGACCGCCTGTCTCAGACCGTCTATCTCAGACCGCGTTTCTCAGACCGCGTGCCTCAGACCGCCTGTCTCAGACCGCCTGTCTCAGACCGTCTGTCTCAGACCGTCTGTCGCAGACCGCCTGTCTCAGACCGACTGTCTCAGACCGTCTGTCTCAGACCGTCTGTCGCAGACCGTCTGTCTCGGGCCGTCTGTCTCAGTCCGTCTGTCTCAGACCGTCTGTCTCAGACCGTCTGTCTCAGGCCGTCTGTCTCAGACCGTCTGTCTCGGGCCGTCTGTCTCAGTCCGTCTGTCTTTGTCCGTCTGTCTCCGTTCGTCTGTCTCAGACCGACTGTCTCAGACCGTCTGTCTCAAACCGTCTGTCTCAGACCGTCTGTCTCAGGCCGTCTGTCTCAGTCCGTCTGTCCCAGACCCTCTGTCTCGATCCGTCTGTCTCATACCGTCTGTCTGAGACCGTCTGTCTCAGAACATCAGTCTCAGACCGCGTGTCTCAGACCGCCTGCCTCAGACCGCCTGTCTCAGACCGTCTATCTCAGACCGCGTGTCTCAGACCGCCTGCCTCAGACCGCCTGTCTCAGACCGTCTGTCTCAGACCGCCTGTCTCCGACCGCCTGTCTTAGACTGTCTGTCTCAGAGCGCCTGTCTCAGACCGTCTGTCTCAGACCGTCTGTCTCAGACCGTCTGTCTCAGACCGTCTGTCTCAGACCGTCTGTCTCAGACCGTCTGTCGCAGACCGTCTGTCTCGGACCGTCTGTCTCAGACCGTCGGCCTCCGGCCGTCTGTCTCGGACCACCTGTCTCAGACCGCGTGTCTCAGACCGCCGGTCTCAGACCGCCTGCCTCAGACCGCCTGTCTCAGACCGTCTGTCTCAGACCGTCTGTCTCAGACCGTCTGTCGCAGACCGCCTGTCTCGGACCGTCTGTCTCAGACCGTCAGCCTCGAGCCATCTGTATCAGTCCGTCTGTCTCCGTCCTTCTGTCTCAGACCGTCTGTCTCAGACCGCCTGTCTCCGACCGCCTGTCTTAGACTGTCTGTCTCAGAGCGCCTGTCTCAGACCGTCTGTCTCAGACCGTCTGTCTCAGACCGTCTGTCTCAGACCGTCAGTCTCAGACCGTCTGTCTCAGACCGTCTGTCTCAGACCGCCTGTCTCAGACCGTCTATCTCAGACCGACTGTCTCAGACCGTCTGTCTCAGCCCGTCTGTCTCGGACCTCCTGTCTCAGACCGCCTGTCCCAGACCGTCTGTCTCAGACCGTCTGTCTCGATCCGCCTGTCTCATACCGTCTGTCTCAGACCGTCTGTCTCTGACCGTCTGTCTCAGGCTGTCTGTCTCAGACCGTCTGTCTCGGGCCGTCTATCTCACTCCGTCTGTCTCAGACCCTCTGTCTCGATCCGTCTGTCTCAGACCGTTTGTCTCAGACCGGCTGTCTCATACCGGCTGTCTCGGGCCGTCTGTCTCAGTTCGTCTGTCTCAGTCCGTCTGTCTCAGTCCGTCTGTCTCAGTCCGTCTGTCTCAGTCCGTCTGTCTCAGTCCGTCTGTCTCAGTCCGTCTGTCTCCGTTCCTCTGTCTCAGACCGACTGTCTCAGACCGTCTGTCTCAAACCGTCTGTCTCAGACCGTCTGTCGCAGTCCGTCTGTCTCAGACCGTCTGTCTCAGACCATCTGTCTCAGACCGTCTGTCTCAGACCGTCTGTCTCAGGCCGTCTGTCTCCGTTCGTCTGTCTCAGACCGACTGTCTCAGACCGTCTGTCTCAGACCGTCTGTCTCAGACCGTCTGTCACAGACCGTCTGTCTCAGACCGTCTGTCTGAGACCGTCTGTCTCAGACCCTCTGTCTCGATCCGTGTGTCTCATACCGTCTGTCTCATACCGTCTGTCTCAGACCGTCTGTCTCAGACCGTCTGTCTCAGACCGTCTGTCGCAGACCGTCTGTCTCGGGCCGTCTGTCTCAGTCCGTCTGTCTCAGACCGTCTGTCTCAGACCGTCTGTCTCAGGCCGTCTGTCTCAGTCCGTCTGTCTTAGTCCGTCTGTCTCCGTTCGTCTGTCTCAGACCGACTGTCTCAGACCGTCTGTCTCAAACCGTCTGTCTCAGACCGTCTGTCTCAGGCCGTCTGTCTCAGTCCGTCTGTCTCAGACCCTCTGTCTCGATCCGTCTGTCTCATACCGTCTGTCTGAGACCGTCTGTCTCAGAACATCAGTCTCAGACCGCGTGTCTCAGACCGCCTGCCTCAGACCGCCTGTCTCAGACCGTCTATCTCAGACCGCGTGTCTCAGACCGCCTGCCTCAGACCGCCTGTCTCAGACCGCGTGTCTCAGACCGCCTGCCTCAGACCGCCTGTCTCAGACCGCCTGTCTCAGACCCTCTGTCTCAGACCGTCTGTCTCAGACCGCCTGCCTCAGACCGCCTGTCTCAGACCGTCTATCTCAGACCGCGTGTCTCAGACCGCCTGCCTCAGACCGCCTGTCTCAGACCGCCTGTCTCAGACCGTCTGTCTCAGACCGTCTGTCTCAGACCGTCTGTCTCAGACCGTCTGTCTCAGACCGTCTGTCTCAGACCGTCTGTCTCAGACCGTCTGTCGCAGACCGTCTGTCTCGGACCGTCTGTCTCAGACCGTCGGCCTCCGGCCGTCTGTCTCGGACCACCTGTCTCAGACCGCGTGTCTCAGACCGCCGGTCTCAGACCGCCTGTCTCAGACCGCCTGTCTCAGACCGTCTGTCTCAGACCGTCTGTCTCAGACCGTCTGTCTCAGACCGTCTGTCGCAGACTGCCTGTCTCGGACCGTCAGCCTCGAGCCATCTGTATCAGTCCGTCTGTCTCCGTCCTTCTGTCTCAGACCGTCTGTCTCAGACCGCCTGTCTCCGACCGCCTGTCTCAGACCGTCTGTCTCGGGCCGTCTGTCTCAGTCCGTCTGTCTTAGTCCGTCTGTCTCCGTTCGTCTGTCTCAGACCGACTGTCTCAGACCGTCTGTCTCAGACCGCCTGTCTCAGACCGTCTGTCTCAGACCGTCTGTCTCAGACCGTCTGTCTCAGACCGTCTGTCTCAGACCGTCTGTCTCAGACCGTCAGTCTCAGACCGTCTGTCTCAGACCGTCTGTCTCTGACCGCCTGTCTCAGACCGTCTATCTCAGACCGCGTGTCTCAGACCGCGTGCCTCAGACCGCCTGTCTCAGACCGCCTGTCTCAGACCGTCTGTCTCAGACCGTCTGTCGCAGACCGCCTGTCTCAGACCGACTGTCTCAGACCGTCTGTCTCAGACCGTCTGTCGCAGACCGTCTGTCTCGGGCCGTCTGTCTCAGTCCGTCTGTCTCAGACCGTCTGTCTCAGACCGTCTGTCTCAGGCCGTCTGTCTCAGACCGTCTGTCTCGGGCCGTCTGTCTCAGTCCGTCTGTCTTTGTTCGTCTGTCTCCGTTCGTCTGTCTCAGACCGACTGTCTCAGACCGTCTGTCTCAAACCGTCTGTCTCAGACCGTCTGTCTCAGGCCGTCTGTCTCAGTCCGTCTGTCCCAGACCCTCTGTCTCGATCCGTCTGTCTCATACCGTCTGTCTGAGACCGTCTGTCTCAGAACATCAGTCTCAGACCGCGTGTCTCAGACCGCCTGCCTCAGACCGCCTGTCTCAGACCGTCTATCTCAGACCGCGTGTCTCAGACCGCCTGCCTCAGACCGCCTGTCTCAGACCGTCTGTCTCAGACCGCCTGTCTCCGACCGCCTGTCTTAGACTGTCTGTCTCAGAGCGCCTGTCTCAGACCGTCTGTCTCAGACCGTCTGTCTCAGACCGTCTGTCTCAGACCGTCTGTCTCAGACCGTCTGTCTCAGACCGTCTGTCGCAGACCGTCTGTCTCGGACCGTCTGTCTCAGACCGTCGGCCTCCGGCCGTCTGTCTCGGACCACCTGTCTCAGACCGCGTGTCTCAGACCGCCGGTCTCAGACCGCCTGCCTCAGACCGCCTGTCTCAGACCGTCTGTCTCAGACCGTCTGTCTCAGACCGTCTGTCGCAGACCGCCTGTCTCGGACCGTCTGTCTCAGACCGTCAGCCTCGAGCCATCTGTATCAGTCCGTCTGTCTCCGTCCTTCTGTCTCAGACCGTCTGTCTCAGACCGCCTGTCTCCGACCGCCTGTCTTAGACTGTCTGTCTCAGAGCGCCTGTCTCAGACCGTCTGTCTCAGACCGTCTGTCTCAGACCGTCTGTCTCAGACCGTCAGTCTCAGACCGTCTGTCTCAGACCGTCTGTCTCAGACCGCCTGTCTCAGACCGTCTATCTCAGACCGACTGTCTCAGACCGTCTGTCTCAGCCCGTCTGTCTCGGACCTCCTGTCTCAGACCGCCTGTCCCAGACCGTCTGTCTCAGACCGTCTGTCTCGATCCGCCTGTCTCATACCGTCTGTCTCAGACCGTCTGTCTCTGACCGTCTGTCTCAGGCTGTCTGTCTCAGACCGTCTGTCTCGGGCCGTCTATCTCACTCCGTCTGTCTCAGACCCTCTGTCTCGATCCGTCTGTCTCAGACCGTTTGTCTCAGACCGGCTGTCTCATACCGGCTGTCTCGGGCCGTCTGTCTCAGTTCGTCTGTCTCAGTCCGTCTGTCTCAGTCCGTCTGTCTCAGTCCGTCTGTCTCAGTCCGTCTGTCTCAGTCCGTCTGTCTCAGTCCGTCTGTCTCCGTTCCTCTGTCTCAGACCGACTGTCTCAGACCGTCTGTCTCAAACCGTCTGTCTCAGACCGTCTGTCGCAGTCCGTCTGTCTCAGACCGTCTGTCTCAGACCATCTGTCTCAGACCGTCTGTCTCAGACCGTCTGTCTCAGGCCGTCTGTCTCCGTTCGTCTGTCTCAGACCGACTGTCTCAGACCGTCTGTCTCAGACCGTCTGTCTCAGACCGTCTGTCACAGACCGTCTGTCTCAGACCGTCTGTCTGAGACCGTCTGTCTCAGACCCTCTGTCTCGATCCGTGTGTCTCATACCGTCTGTCTCAGACCGTCTGTCTCAGACCGCCTGTCTCAGACCGCCTGTCTCAGACCGTCTGTCTCAGACCCTCTGTCTCGATCCGTGTGTCTCATACCGTCTGTCTCAGACAGTCTGTCTCAGACCGTCTGGCTCGGACCGTCTGTCTCAGACCGTCGGTCTCGGGCCGTCTGTCTCAGTCCGTCTGTCTCCGTTCGTCTGTCTCAGACCGACTGTCTCAGACCGTCTGTCTCAAACCGTCTGTCTCAGACCGTCTGTCTCAGGCCGTCTGTCTCAGACCGTCTGTCTCAGACCGTCTGTCTGAGACCGTCTGTCTCAGACCCTCTGTCTCGATCCGTCTGTCTCATACCGTCTGTCTCAGACCGCCTGTCTCAGACCGCCTGTCTCAGACCGTCTGTCTCAGACCATCAGTCTCAGACCGCGTGTCTCAGACCGCCTGCATCAGACCGCATGTCTCAGACATTCTGTCTCAGACCGTCTGTCTCGGGCCGTCTGTCTCAGTCCGTCTGTCTCAGACCGTCTGTCTCAGACCGTCTGTCTCAGGCCGTCTGTCTCCGACCGTCTGTCTCGGGCCGTCTGTCTCAGTCCGTCAGTCTTAGTCCGTCTGTCTCCGTTCATCTGTCTCAGACCGACTGTCTCAGACCGTCTGTCTCAAACCGTCTGTCTCAAACCGTCTGTCTCAGACCGTCTGTCTCAGGCCGTCTGTCTCAGTCCGTCTGTCTCAGACCCTCTGTCTCGATCCGTCTGTCTCATACCGTCTGTCTCAGAACATCAGTCTCAGACCGCGTGTCTCAGACCGCCTGCCTCAGACCGCCTGTCTCAGACCGTCTGTCTCAGACCGCCTGTCTCAGACAGTCTGTCTCAGACCGTCTGGCTCGGACCGTCTGTCTCAGACCGTCGGTCTCGGGCCGTCTGTCTCAGTCCGTCTGTCTCAGTTCGTCTGTCCCAGACCGACTGTCTCAGACCGTCTGTCTCAAACCGTCTGTCTCAGACCGTCTGTCTCAGGCCGTCTGTCTCAGACCGTCTGTCTCAGACCGTCTGTCTGAGACCGTCTGTCTCAGACCCGATGTCTCGATCCGTCTGTCTCATACCGTCTGTCTCAGACCGCCTGTCTCAGACCGCCTGTCTCAGACCGTCTGTCTCAGACCGTCTGTCTCAAACCGTGTGTCTCAGACCGTCTGTCTCAGACCGTCTGTCTGAGACCGTCTGTCTCAGACCCTCTGTCTCGATCCGTGTGTCTCATACCGTCTGTCTCATACCGTCTGTCTCAAACCGTCTGTCTCAGACCGTCTGTCTCAGGCCGTCTGTCTCAGTCCGTCTGTCTCAGACCCTCTGTCTCGATCCGTCTGTCTCAGACCGTTTGTCTCAGACCGGCTGTCTCAGACCGGCTGTCTCAAACCGTCTGTCTCAGACCGTCTGTCTCAGACCGTCTGTCTCAGACCGCCTGTCTCAGACAGTCTGTCTCAGACCGTCTGGCTCGGACCGTCTGTCTCAGACCGTCGGTCTCGGGCCGTCTGTCTCAGTCCGTCTGTCTCCGTTCGTCTGTCCCAGACCGACTGTCTCAGACCGTCTGTCTCAAACCGTCTGTCTCAGACCGTCTGTCTCAGGCCGTCTGTCTCAGACCGTCTGTCTCAGACCGTCTGTCTGAGACCGTCTGTCTCAGACCCTCTGTCTCGATCCGTCTGTCTCATACCGTCTGTCTCAGACCGCCTGTCTCAGACCGCCTGTCTCAGACCGTCTGTCTCAGACCGTCTGTCTCGGGTCGTCTATCTCACTCCGTCTGTCTCAGACCCTCTGTCTCGATCCGTCTGTCTCAGACCGTTTGTCTCAGACCGGCTGTCTCAGACCGGCTGTCTCGGGCCGTCTGTCTCAGTTCGTCTGTCTCAGTCCGTCTGTCCCAGTCCGTCTGTCTCAGTCCGTCTGTCTCAGTCCGTCTGTCTCCGTTCGTCTGTCTCAGACCGTCTGTCTGAGACCGTCTGTCTCAGACCCTCTGTCTCGATCCGTGTGTCTCATACCGTCTGTCTCATACCGTCTGTCTCAGACCGTCTGTCTCAGACCGTCTGTCTCAGACCGTCTGTCTCAGACCGTCTGTCGCAGACCGTCTGTCTCGGGCCGTCTGTCTCAGTCCGTCTGTCTCAGACCGTCTGTCTCAGACCGTCTGTCTCAGGCCGTCTGTCTCAGACCGTCTGTCTCGGGCCGTCTGTCTCAGTCCGTCTGTCTTTGTCCGTCTGTCTCCGTTCGTCTGTCTCAGACCGACTGTCTCAGACCGTCTGTCTCAAACCGTCTGTCTCAGACCGTCTGTCTCAGGCCGTCTGTCTCAGTCCGTCTGTCCCAGACCCTCTGTCTCGATCCGTCTGTCTCATACCGTCTGTCTGAGACCGTCTGTCTCAGAACATCAGTCTCAGACCGCGTGTCTCAGACCGCCTGCCTCAGACCGCCTGTCTCAGACCGTCTATCTCAGACCGCGTGTCTCAGACCGCCTGCCTCAGACCGCCTGTCTCAGACCGTCTGTCTCAGACCGCCTGTCTCCGACCGCCTGTCTTAGACTGTCTGTCTCAGAGCGCCTGTCTCAGACCGTCTGTCTCAGACCGTCTGTCTCAGACCGTCTGTCTCAGACCGTCTGTCTCAGACCGTCTGTCTCAGACCGTCTGTCGCAGACCGTCTGTCTCGGACCGTCTGTCTCAGACCGTCGGCCTCCGGCCGTCTGTCTCGGACCACCTGTCTCAGACCGCGTGTCTCAGACCGCCGGTCTCAGACCGCCTGCCTCAGACCGCCTGTCTCAGACCGTCTGTCTCAGACCGTCTGTCTCAGACCGTCTGTCGCAGACCGCCTGTCTCGGACCGTCTGTCTCAGACCGTCAGCCTCGAGCCATCTGTATCAGTCCGTCTGTCTCCGTCCTTCTGTCTCAGACCGTCTGTCTCAGACCGCCTGTCTCCGACCGCCTGTCTTAGACTGTCTGTCTCAGAGCGCCTGTCTCAGACCGTCTGTCTCAGACCGTCTGTCTCAGACCGTCTGTCTCAGACCGTCAGTCTCAGACCGTCTGTCTCAGACCGTCTGTCTCAGACCGCCTGTCTCAGACCGTCTATCTCAGACCGACTGTCTCAGACCGTCTGTCTCAGCCCGTCTGTCTCGGACCTCCTGTCTCAGACCGCCTGTCCCAGACCGTCTGTCTCAGACCGTCTGTCTCGATCCGCCTGTCTCATACCGTCTGTCTCAGACCGTCTGTCTCTGACCGTCTGTCTCAGGCTGTCTGTCTCAGACCGTCTGTCTCGGGCCGTCTATCTCACTCCGTCTGTCTCAGACCCTCTGTCTCGATCCGTCTGTCTCAGACCGTTTGTCTCAGACCGGCTGTCTCATACCGGCTGTCTCGGGCCGTCTGTCTCAGTTCGTCTGTCTCAGTCCGTCTGTCTCAGTCCGTCTGTCTCAGTCCGTCTGTCTCAGTCCGTCTGTCTCAGTCCGTCTGTCTCAGTCCGTCTGTCTCCGTTCCTCTGTCTCAGACCGACTGTCTCAGACCGTCTGTCTCAAACCGTCTGTCTCAGACCGTCTGTCGCAGTCCGTCTGTCTCAGACCGTCTGTCTCAGACCATCTGTCTCAGACCGTCTGTCTCAGACCGTCTGTCTCAGGCCGTCTGTCTCCGTTCGTCTGTCTCAGACCGACTGTCTCAGACCGTCTGTCTCAGACCGTCTGTCTCAGACCGTCTGTCACAGACCGTCTGTCTCAGACCGTCTGTCTGAGACCGTCTGTCTCAGACCCTCTGTCTCGATCCGTGTGTCTCATACCGTCTGTCTCAGACCGTCTGTCTCAGACCGCCTGTCTCAGACCGCCTGTCTCAGACCGTCTGTCTCAGACCCTCTGTCTCGATCCGTGTGTCTCATACCGTCTGTCTCAGACAGTCTGTCTCAGACCGTCTGGCTCGGACCGTCTGTCTCAGACCGTCGGTCTCGGGCCGTCTGTCTCAGTCCGTCTGTCTCCGTTCGTCTGTCTCAGACCGACTGTCTCAGACCGTCTGTCTCAAACCGTCTGTCTCAGACCGTCTGTCTCAGGCCGTCTGTCTCAGACCGTCTGTCTCAGACCGTCTGTCTGAGACCGTCTGTCTCAGACCCTCTGTCTCGATCCGTCTGTCTCATACCGTCTGTCTCAGACCGCCTGTCTCAGACCGCCTGTCTCAGACCGTCTGTCTCAGACCATCAGTCTCAGACCGCGTGTCTCAGACCGCCTGCATCAGACCGCATGTCTCAGACATTCTGTCTCAGACCGTCTGTCTCGGGCCGTCTGTCTCAGTCCGTCTGTCTCAGACCGTCTGTCTCAGACCGTCTGTCTCAGGCCGTCTGTCTCCGACCGTCTGTCTCGGGCCGTCTGTCTCAGTCCGTCAGTCTTAGTCCGTCTGTCTCCGTTCATCTGTCTCAGACCGACTGTCTCAGACCGTCTGTCTCAAACCGTCTGTCTCAAACCGTCTGTCTCAGACCGTCTGTCTCAGGCCGTCTGTCTCAGTCCGTCTGTCTCAGACCCTCTGTCTCGATCCGTCTGTCTCATACCGTCTGTCTCAGAACATCAGTCTCAGACCGCGTGTCTCAGACCGCCTGCCTCAGACCGCCTGTCTCAGACCGTCTGTCTCAGACCGCCTGTCTCAGACAGTCTGTCTCAGACCGTCTGGCTCGGACCGTCTGTCTCAGACCGTCGGTCTCGGGCCGTCTGTCTCAGTCCGTCTGTCTCAGTTCGTCTGTCCCAGACCGACTGTCTCAGACCGTCTGTCTCAAACCGTCTGTCTCAGACCGTCTGTCTCAGGCCGTCTGTCTCAGACCGTCTGTCTCAGACCGTCTGTCTGAGACCGTCTGTCTCAGACCCGATGTCTCGATCCGTCTGTCTCATACCGTCTGTCTCAGACCGCCTGTCTCAGACCGCCTGTCTCAGACCGTCTGTCTCAGACCGTCTGTCTCAAACCGTGTGTCTCAGACCGTCTGTCTCAGACCGTCTGTCTGAGACCGTCTGTCTCAGACCCTCTGTCTCGATCCGTGTGTCTCATACCGTCTGTCTCATACCGTCTGTCTCAAACCGTCTGTCTCAGACCGTCTGTCTCAGGCCGTCTGTCTCAGTCCGTCTGTCTCAGACCCTCTGTCTCGATCCGTCTGTCTCAGACCGTTTGTCTCAGACCGGCTGTCTCAGACCGGCTGTCTCAAACCGTCTGTCTCAGACCGTCTGTCTCAGACCGTCTGTCTCAGACCGCCTGTCTCAGACAGTCTGTCTCAGACCGTCTGGCTCGGACCGTCTGTCTCAGACCGTCGGTCTCGGGCCGTCTGTCTCAGTCCGTCTGTCTCCGTTCGTCTGTCCCAGACCGACTGTCTCAGACCGTCTGTCTCAAACCGTCTG
This sequence comes from Coelioxys conoideus, assembly GCA_947623535.1. Taxonomy (NCBI): domain Eukaryota; kingdom Metazoa; phylum Arthropoda; class Insecta; order Hymenoptera; family Megachilidae; genus Coelioxys; species Coelioxys conoideus. The sequence goes on from CANQJN010000026.1 coordinate 6,427,731, forward strand.
TCTCAGACCGTCTGTCTCAGGCCGTCTGTCTCAGACCGTCTGTCTCAGACCGTCTGTCTGAGACCGTCTGTCTCAGACCCTCTGTCTCGATCCGTCTGTCTCATACCGTCTGTCTCAGACCGCCTGTCTCAGACCGCCTGTCTCAGACCGTCTGTCTCAGACCGTCTGTCTCGGGTCGTCTATCTCACTCCGTCTGTCTCAGACCCTCTGTCTCGATCCGTCTGTCTCAGACCGTTTGTCTCAGACCGGCTGTCTCAGACCGGCTGTCTCGGGCCGTCTGTCTCAGTTCGTCTGTCTCAGTCCGTCTGTCCCAGTCCGTCTGTCTCAGTCCGTCTGTCTCAGTCCGTCTGTCTCCGTTCGTCTGTCTCAGACCGTCTGTCTGAGACCGTCTGTCTCAGACCCTCTGTCTCGATCCGTGTGTCTCATACCGTCTGTCTCATACCGTCTGTCTCAGACCGTCTGTCTCAGACCGTCTGTCTCAGACCGTCTGTCTCAGACCGTCTGTCGCAGACCGTCTGTCTCGGGCCGTCTGTCTCAGTCCGTCTGTCTCAGACCGTCTGTCTCAGACCGTCTGTCTCAGGCCGTCTGTCTCAGACCGTCTGTCTCGGGCCGTCTGTCTCAGTCCGTCTGTCTTTGTCCGTCTGTCTCCGTTCGTCTGTCTCAGACCGACTGTCTCAGACCGTCTGTCTCAAACCGTCTGTCTCAGACCGTCTGTCTCAGGCCGTCTGTCTCAGTCCGTCTGTCCCAGACCCTCTGTCTCGATCCGTCTGTCTCATACCGTCTGTCTGAGACCGTCTGTCTCAGAACATCAGTCTCAGACCGCGTGTCTCAGACCGCCTGCCTCAGACCGCCTGTCTCAGACCGTCTATCTCAGACCGCGTGTCTCAGACCGCCTGCCTCAGACCGCCTGTCTCAGACCGTCTGTCTCAGACCGCCTGTCTCCGACCGCCTGTCTTAGACTGTCTGTCTCAGAGCGCCTGTCTCAGACCGTCTGTCTCAGACCGTCTGTCTCAGACCGTCTGTCTCAGACCGTCTGTCTCAGACCGTCTGTCTCAGACCGTCTGTCGCAGACCGTCTGTCTCGGACCGTCTGTCTCAGACCGTCGGCCTCCGGCCGTCTGTCTCGGACCACCTGTCTCAGACCGCGTGTCTCAGACCGCCGGTCTCAGACCGCCTGCCTCAGACCGCCTGTCTCAGACCGTCTGTCTCAGACCGTCTGTCTCAGACCGTCTGTCGCAGACCGCCTGTCTCGGACCGTCTGTCTCAGACCGTCAGCCTCGAGCCATCTGTATCAGTCCGTCTGTCTCCGTCCTTCTGTCTCAGACCGTCTGTCTCAGACCGCCTGTCTCCGACCGCCTGTCTTAGACTGTCTGTCTCAGAGCGCCTGTCTCAGACCGTCTGTCTCAGACCGTCTGTCTCAGACCGTCTGTCTCAGACCGTCAGTCTCAGACCGTCTGTCTCAGACCGTCTGTCTCAGACCGCCTGTCTCAGACCGTCTATCTCAGACCGCGTGTCTCAGACCGCCTGCCTCAGACCGCCTGTCTCAGACCGCCTGTCTCAGACCGTCTGTCTCAGACCGTCTGTCGCAGACCGCCTGTCTCAGACCGACTGTCTCAGACCGTCTGTCTCAGACCGTCTGTCGCAGACCGTCTGTCTCGGGCCGTCTGTCTCAGTCCGTCTGTCTCAGACCGTCTGTCTCAGACCGTCTGTCTCAGGCCGTCTGTCTCAGACCGTCTGTCTCCGACCGTCTGTCTCGGGCCGTCTGTCTCAGTCCGTCAGTCTTAGTCCGTCTGTCTCCGTTCATCTGTCTCAGACCGACTGTCTCAGACCGTCTGTCTCAAACCGTCTGTCTCAGACCGTCTGTCTCAGGCCGTCTGTCTCAGTCCGTCTGTCTCAGACCCTCTGTCTCGATCCGTCTGTCTCATACCGTCTGTCTCAGAACATCAGTCTCAGACCGCGTGTCTCAGACCGCCTGCCTCAGACCGCCTGTCTCAGACCGTCTGTCTCAGACCGCCTGTCTCAGACAGTCTGTCTCAGACCGTCTGGCTCGGACCGTCTGTCTCAGACCGTCGGTCTCGGGCCGTCTGTCTCAGTCCGTCTGTCTCCGTTCGTCTGTCTCAGACCGACTGTCTCAGACCGTCTGTCTCAAACCGTCTGTCTCAGACCGTCTGTCTCAGGCCGTCTGTCTCAGACCGTCTGTCTCAGACCGTCTGTCTGAGACCGTCTGTCTCAGACCCTCTGTCTCGATCCGTCTGTCTCATACCGTCTGTCTCAGACCGCTTGTCTCAGACCGCCTGTCTCAGACCGTCTGTCTCAGACCGTCTGTCTCGGGTCGTCTATCTCACTCCGTCTGTCTCAGACCCTCTGTCTCGATCCGTCTGTCTCAGACCGTTTGTCTCAGACCGGCTGTCTCAGACCGCCTGCCTCAGACCGCCTGTCTCAGACCCTCTGTCTCGATCCGTCTGTCTCATACCGTCTGTCTCAGACCGTCTGTCTGAGACCGTCTGTCTGAGACCGTCTGTCTCAGACCATCAGTCTCAGACCGCGTGTCTCAGACCGCCTGCATCAGACCGCATGTCTCAGACATTCTGTCTCAGACCGTCTGTCTCGGGCCGTCTGTCTCAGTCCGTCTGTCTCAGACCGTCTGTCTCAGACCGTCTGTCTCAGGCCGTCTGTCTCCGACCGTCTGTCTCGGGCCGTCTGTCTCAGTCCGTCAGTCTTAGTCCGTCTGTCTCCGTTCATCTGTCTCAGACCGACTGTCTCAGACCGTCTGTCTCAAACCGTCTGTCTCAGACCGTCTGTCTCAGGCCGTCTGTCTCAGTCCGTCTGTCTCAGACCCTCTGTCTCGATCCGTCTGTCTCATACCGTCTGTCTCAGAACATCAGTCTCAGACCGCGTGTCTCAGACCGCCTGCCTCAGACCGCCTGTCTCAGACCGTCTGTCTCAGACCGCCTGTCTCAGACAGTCTGTCTCAGACCGTCTGGCTCGGACCGTCTGTCTCAGACCGTCGGTCTCGGGCCGTCTGTCTCAGTCCGTCTGTCTCCGTTCGTCTGTCCCAGACCGACTGTCTCAGACCGTCTGTCTCAAACCGTCTGTCTCAGACCGTCTGTCTCAGGCCGTCTGTCTCAGACCGTCTGTCTCAGACCGTCTGTCTGAGACCGTCTGTCTCAGACCCTCTGTCTCGATCCGTCTGTCTCATACCGTCTGTCTCAGACCGCCTGTCTCAGACCGCCTGTCTCAGACCGTCTGTCTCAGACCGTCTGTCTCGGGTCGTCTATCTCACTCCGTCTGTCTCAGACCCTCTGTCTCGATCCGTCTGTCTCAGACCGTTTGTCTCAGACCGGCTGTCTCAGACCGGCTGTCTCGGGCCGTCTGTCTCAGTTCGTCTGTCTCAGTCCGTCTGTCCCAGTCCGTCTGTCTCAGTCCGTCTGTCTCAGTCCGTCTGTCTCCGTTCGTCTGTCTCAGACCGACTGTCTCAGACCGTCTGTCTCAAACCGTCTGTCTCAGACCGTCTGTCTCAGACCGTCTGTCTGAGACCGTCTGTCTCAGACCCTCTGTCTCGATCCGTGTGTCTCATACCGTCTGTCTCATACCGTCTGTCTCAGACCGTCTGTCTCAGACCGTCTGTCTCAGACCGTCTGTCTCAGACCGTCTGTCTCAGACCGTCTGTCGCAGACCGTCTGTCTCGGGCCGTCTGTCTCAGTCCGTCTGTCTCAGACCGTCTGTCTCAGACCGTCTGTCTCAGGCCGTCTGTCTCAGACCGTCTGTCTCGGGCCGTCTGTCTCAGTCCGTCTGTCTTAGTCCGTCTGTCTCCGTTCGTCTGTCTCAGACCGACTGTCTCAGACCGTCTGTCTCAAACCGTCTGTCTCAGACCGTCTGTCTCAGGCCGTCTGTCTCAGTCCGTCTGTCCCAGACCCTCTGTCTCGATCCGTCTGTCTCATACCGTCTGTCTGAGACCGTCTGTCTCAGAACATCAGTCTCAGACCGCGTGTCTCAGACCGCCTGCCTCAGACCGCCTGTCTCAGACCGTCTATCTCAGACCGCGTGTCTCAGACCGCCTGCCTCAGACCGCCTGTCTCAGACCGTCTGTCTCAGACCGCCTGTCTCCGACCGCCTGTCTTAGACTGTCTGTCTCAGAGCGCCTGTCTCAGACCGTCTGTCTCAGACCGTCTGTCTCAGACCGTCTGTCTCAGACCGTCTGTCTCAGACCGTCTGTCTCAGACCGTCTGTCGCAGACCGTCTGTCTCGGACCGTCTGTCTCAGACCGTCGGCCTCCGGCCGTCTGTCTCGGACCACCTGTCTCAGACCGCGTGTCTCAGACCGCCGGTCTCAGACCGCCTGCCTCAGACCGCCTGTCTCAGACCGTCTGTCTCAGACCGTCTGTCTCAGACCGTCTGTCGCAGACCGCCTGTCTCGGACCGTCTGTCTCAGACCGTCAGCCTCGAGCCATCTGTATCAGTCCGTCTGTCTCCGTCCTTCTGTCTCAGACCGTCTGTCTCAGACCGCCTGTCTCCGACCGCCTGTCTTAGACTGTCTGTCTCAGAGCGCCTGTCTCAGACCGTCTGTCTCAGACCGTCTGTCTCAGACCGTCTGTCTCAGACCGTCAGTCTCAGACCGTCTGTCTCAGACCGTCTGTCTCAGACCGCCTGTCTCAGACCGTCTATCTCAGACCGCGTGTCTCAGACCGCCTGCCTCAGACCGCCTGTCTCAGACCGCCTGTCTCAGACCGTCTGTCTCAGACCGTCTGTCGCAGACCGCCTGTCTCAGACCGACTGTCTCAGACCGTCTGTCTCAGACCGTCTGTCGCAGACCGTCTGTCTCGGGCCGTCTGTCTCAGTCCGTCTGTCTCAGACCGTCTGTCTCAGACCGTCTGTCTCAGGCCGTCTGTCTCAGACCGACTGTCTCAGACCGTCTGTCTCAGACCGTCTGTCGCAGACCGTCTGTCGCAGACCGTCTGTCTCGGGCCGTCTGTCTCAGTCCGTCTGTCTCAGACCGTCTGTCTCAGACCGTCTGTCTCAGGCCGTCTGTCTCAGACCGTCTGTCTCCGACCGTCTGTCTCGGGCCGTCTGTCTCAGTCCGTCAGTCTTAGTCCGTCTGTCTCCGTTCATCTGTCTCAGACCGACTGTCTCAGACCGTCTGTCTCAAACCGTCTGTCTCAGACCGTCTGTCTCAGGCCGTCTGTCTCAGTCCGTCTGTCTCAGACCCTCTGTCTCGATCCGTCTGTCTCATACCGTCTGTCTCAGAACATCAGTCTCAGACCGCGTGTCTCAGACCGCCTGCCTCAGACCGCCTGTCTCAGACCGTCTGTCTCAGACCGCCTGTCTCAGACAGTCTGTCTCAGACCGTCTGGCTCGGACCGTCTGTCTCAGACCGTCGGTCTCGGGCCGTCTGTCTCAGTCCGTCTGTCTCCGTTCGTCTGTCTCAGACCGACTGTCTCAGACCGTCTGTCTCAAACCGTCTGTCTCAGACCGTCTGTCTCAGGCCGTCTGTCTCAGACCGTCTGTCTCAGACCGTCTGTCTGAGACCGTCTGTCTCAGACCCTCTGTCTCGATCCGTCTGTCTCATACCGTCTGTCTCAGACCGCTTGTCTCAGACCGCCTGTCTCAGACCGTCTGTCTCAGACCGTCTGTCTCGGGTCGTCTATCTCACTCCGTCTGTCTCAGACCCTCTGTCTCGATCCGTCTGTCTCAGACCGTTTGTCTCAGACCGGCTGTCTCAGACCGCCTGCCTCAGACCGCCTGTCTCAGACCCTCTGTCTCGATCCGTCTGTCTCATACCGTCTGTCTCAGACCGTCTGTCTGAGACCGTCTGTCTGAGACCGTCTGTCTCAGACCATCAGTCTCAGACCGCGTGTCTCAGACCGCCTGCATCAGACCGCATGTCTCAGACATTCTGTCTCAGACCGTCTGTCTCGGGCCGTCTGTCTCAGTCCGTCTGTCTCAGACCGTCTGTCTCAGACCGTCTGTCTCAGGCCGTCTGTCTCCGACCGTCTGTCTCGGGCCGTCTGTCTCAGTCCGTCAGTCTTAGTCCGTCTGTCTCCGTTCATCTGTCTCAGACCGACTGTCTCAGACCGTCTGTCTCAAACCGTCTGTCTCAGACCGTCTGTCTCAGGCCGTCTGTCTCAGTCCGTCTGTCTCAGACCCTCTGTCTCGATCCGTCTGTCTCATACCGTCTGTCTCAGAACATCAGTCTCAGACCGCGTGTCTCAGACCGCCTGCCTCAGACCGCCTGTCTCAGACCGTCTGTCTCAGACCGCCTGTCTCAGACAGTCTGTCTCAGACCGTCTGGCTCGGACCGTCTGTCTCAGACCGTCGGTCTCGGGCCGTCTGTCTCAGTCCGTCTGTCTCCGTTCGTCTGTCCCAGACCGACTGTCTCAGACCGTCTGTCTCAAACCGTCTGTCTCAGACCGTCTGTCTCAGGCCGTCTGTCTCAGACCGTCTGTCTCAGACCGTCTGTCTGAGACCGTCTGTCTCAGACCCTCTGTCTCGATCCGTCTGTCTCATACCGTCTGTCTCAGACCGCCTGTCTCAGACCGCCTGTCTCAGACCGTCTGTCTCAGACCGTCTGTCTCGGGTCGTCTATCTCACTCCGTCTGTCTCAGACCCTCTGTCTCGATCCGTCTGTCTCAGACCGTTTGTCTCAGACCGGCTGTCTCAGACCGGCTGTCTCGGGCCGTCTGTCTCAGTTCGTCTGTCTCAGTCCGTCTGTCCCAGTCCGTCTGTCTCAGTCCGTCTGTCTCAGTCCGTCTGTCTCCGTTCGTCTGTCTCAGACCGACTGTCTCAGACCGTCTGTCTCAAACCGTCTGTCTCAGACCGTCTGTCTCAGACCGTCTGTCTGAGACCGTCTGTCTCAGACCCTCTGTCTCGATCCGTGTGTCTCATACCGTCTGTCTCATACCGTCTGTCTCAGACCGTCTGTCTCAGACCGTCTGTCTCAGACCGTCTGTCTCAGACCGTCTGTCGCAGACCGTCTGTCTCGGGCCGTCTGTCTCAGTCCGTCTGTCTCAGACCGTCTGTCTCAGACCGTCTGTCTCAGGCCGTCTGTCTCAGACCGTCTGTCTCGGGCCGTCTGTCTCAGTCCGTCTGTCTTAGTCCGTCTGTCTCCGTTCGTCTGTCTCAGACCGACTGTCTCAGACCGTCTGTCTCAAACCGTCTGTCTCAGACCGTCTGTCTCAGGCCGTCTGTCTCAGTCCGTCTGTCTCAGACCCTCTGTCTCGATCCGTCTGTCTCATACCGTCTGTCTGAGACCGTCTGTCTCAGAACATCAGTCTCAGACCGCGTGTCTCAGACCGCCTGCCTCAGACCGCCTGTCTCAGACCGTCTATCTCAGACCGCGTGTCTCAGACCGCCTGCCTCAGACCGTCTATCTCAGACCGCGTGTCTCAGACCGCCTGCCTCAGACCGCCTGTCTCAGACCGCCTGACTCAGACCGTCTGTCTCAGACCGTCTGTCTCAGACCGCCTGCCTCAGACCGCCTGTCTCAGACCGTCTATCTCAGACCGCGTGTCTCAGACCGCCTGCCTCAGACCGCCTGTCTCAGACCGCCTGTCTCAGACCGTCTGTCTCAGACCGTCTGTCTCAGACCGTCTGTCTCAGACCGTCTGTCTCAGACCGTCTGTCTCAGACCGTCTGTCTCAGACCGTCTGTCGCAGACCGTCTGTCTCGGACCGTCTGTCTCAGACCGTCGGCCTCCGGCCGTCTGTCTCGGACCACCTGTCTCAGACCGCGTGTCTCAGACCGCCGGTCTCAGACCGCCTGTCTCAGACCGCCTGTCTCAGACCGTCTGTCTCAGACCGTCTGTCTCAGACCGTCTGTCGCAGACCGCCTGTCTCGGACCGTCAGCCTCGAGCCATCTGTATCAGTCCGTCTGTCTCCGTCCTTCTGTCTCAGACCGTCTGTCTCAGACCGCCTGTCTCCGACCGCCTGTCTCAGACCGTCTGTCTCGGGCCGTCTGTCTCAGTCCGTCTGTCTTAGTCCGTCTGTCTCCGTTCGTCTGTCTCAGACCGACTGTCTCAGACCGTCTGTCTCAGACCGCCTGTCTCAGACCGTCTGTCTCAGACCGTCTGTCTCAGACCGTCTGTCTCAGACCGTCTGTCTCAGACCGTCTGTCTCAGACCGTCAGTCTCTGACCGTCTGTCTCAGACCGTCTGTCTCAGACCGCCTGTCTCAGACCGTCTATCTCAGACCGCGTGTCTCAGACCGCGTGCCTCAGACCGCCTGTCTCAGACCGCCTGTCTCAGACCGTCTGTCTCAGACCGTCTGTCGCAGACCGCCTGTCTCAGACCGACTGTCTCAGACCGTCTGTCTCAGACCGTCTGTCGCAGACCGTCTGTCTCGGGCCGTCTGTCTCAGTCCGTCTGTCTCAGACCGTCTGTCTCAGACCGTCTGTCTCAGGCCGTCTGTCTCAGACCGTCTGTCTCGGGCCGTCTGTCTCAGTCCGTCTGTCTTAGTCCGTCTGTCTCCGTTCGTCTGTCTCAGACCGACTGTCTCAGACCGTCTGTCTCAAACCGTCTGTCTCAGACCGTCTGTCTCAGGCCGTCTGTCTCAGTCCGTCTGTCCCAGACCCTCTGTCTCGATCCGTCTGTCTCATACCGTCTGTCTGAGACCGTCTGTCTCAGAACATCAGTCTCAGACCGCGTGTCTCAGACCGCCTGCCTCAGACCGCCTGTCTCAGACCGTCTATCTCAGACCGCGTGTCTCAGACCGCCTGCCTCAGACCGCCTGTCTCAGACCGTCTGTCTCAGACCGCCTGTCTCCGACCGCCTGTCTTAGACTGTCTGTCTCAGAGCGCCTGTCTCAGACCGTCTGTCTCAGACCGTCTGTCTCAGACCGTCAGTCTCAGACCGTCTGTCTCAGACCGTCTGTCTCAGACCGCCTGTCTCAGACCGTCTATCTCAGACCGCGTATCTCAGACCGCGTGTCTCAGACCGCCTGCCTCAGACCGCCTGTCTCAGACCGCCTGTCTCAGACCGTCTGTCTCAGACCGCCTGCCTCAGACCGCCTGTCTCAGACCGTCTATCTCAGACCGCGTGTCTCAGACCGCCTGCCTCAGACCGCCTGTCTCAGACCGCCTGTCTCAGACTGTCTGTCTCAGACCGTCTGTCTCAGACCGTCTGTCTCAGACCGTCTGTCTCAGACCGTCTGTCTCAGACCGTCTGTCTCAGACCGTCTGTCGCAGACCGTCTGTCTCGGACCGTCTATCTCAGACCGTCGGCCTCCGGCCGTCTGTCTCGGACCACCTGTCTCAGACCGCGTGTCTCAGACCGCCGGTCTCAGACCGCCTGCCTCAGACCGCCTGTCTCAGACCGTCTGTCTCAGACCGTCTGTCTCAGACCGTCTGTCGCAGACCGCCTGTCTCGGACCGTCTGTCTCAGACCGTCAGCCTCGAGCCATCTGTATCAGTCCGTCTGTCTCCGTCCTTCTGTCTCAGACCGTCTGTCTCAGACCGCCTGTCTCCGACCGCCTGTCTTAGACTGTCTGTCTCAGAGCGCCTGTCTCAGACCGTCTGTCTCAGACCGTCTGTCTCAGACCGTCTGTCTCAGACCGTCTGTCTCAGACCGTCTGTCTCAGACCGTCAGTCTCAGACCGTCTGTCTCAGACCGTCTGTCTCAGACCGCCTGTCTCAGACCGTCTATCTCAGACCGCGTGTCTCAGACCGCCTGCCTCAGACCGCCTGTCTCAGACCGCCTGTCTCAGACCGTCTGTCTCAGACCGTCTGTCGCAGACCGCCTGTCTCAGACCGACTGTCTCAGACCGTCTGTCTCAGACCGTCTGTCTCGGGCCGTCTGTCTCAGTCCGTCTGTCTTAGTCCGTCTGTCTCAGACCGTCTGTCTCAGGCCGTCTGTCTCAGACCGTCTGTCTCAGACCGTCTGTCTCAGGCCGTCTGTCTCAGACCGTCTGTCTCGGGCCGTCTGTCTCAGACCGACTGTCTCAGATCGTCTGTCTTAGACTGTCTGTCTCAGAGCGCCTGTCTCAGACCGTCTGTCTCGGGCCGTCTGTCTCAGTCCGTCTGTCTCAGACCGTCTGTCTCAGACCGTCTGTCTCAGGTCGTCTGTCTCAGACCGTCTGTCTCGGGCCGTCTGTCTCAGTCCGTCTGTCTTAGTCCGTCTGTCTCCGTTCGTCTGTCTCAGACCGACTGTCTCAGACCGTCTGTCTCAAACCGTCTGTCTCAGACCGTCTGTCTCAGGCCGTCTGTCTCAGTCCGTCTGTCTCAGACCCTCTGTCTCGATCCGTCTGTCTCATACCGTCTGTCTGAGACCGTCTGTCTCAGAACATCAGTCTCAGACCGCGTGTCTCAGACCGCCTGCCTCAGACCGCCTGTCTCAGACCGTCTATCTCAGACCGCGTGTCTCAGACCGCCTGCCTCAGACCGCCTGTCTCAGACCGCCTGTCTCAGACCGTCTGTCTCAGACCGTCTGTCTCAGACCGTCTGTCTCAGACCGTCTGTCTCAGACCGTCTGTCTCAGACCGTCTGTCTCAGACCGTCTGTCTCAGACCGTCTGTCGCAGACCGTCTGTCTCGGACCGTCTGTCTCAGACCGTCGGCCTCGGGCCGTCTGCCTCGGACCACCTGTCTCAGACCGCGTGTCTCAGACCGCCGGTCTCAGACGGCCTGTCTCAGACCGCCTGTCTCAGACCGTCTATCTCAGACCGTCTGTCTCAGACCGTCTGTCGCAGACCGCCTGTCTCGGACCGTCTGTCTCAGACCGTCAGCCTCGAGCCATCTGTATCAGTCTGTCTGTCTCCGTCCTTCTGTCTCAGACCGTCTGTCTCAGACCGCCTGTCTCCGACCGCCTGTCTTAGACTGTCTGTCTCAGAGCGCCTGTCTCAGACCGTCTGTCTCAGACCGTCTGTCTCAGACCGTCAGTCTCAGACCGTCTGTCTCAGACCGTCTGTCTCAGACCGCCTGTCTCAGACCGTCTATCTCAGACCGCGTGTCTCAGACCGCCTGCCTCAGACCGCCTGTCTCAGACCGCCTGTCTCAGACCGTCTGTCTCAGACCGTCTGTCGCAGACCGCCTGTCTCAGACCGACTGTCTCAGACCGTCTGTCTCAGACCGTCTGTCGCAGACCGTCTGTCTCGGGCCGTCTGTCTCAGTCCGTCTGTCTCAGACCGTCTGTCTCAGACCGTCTGTCTCAGGCCGTCTGTCTCAGACCGTCTGTCTCGGGCCGTCTGTCTCAGTCCGTCTGTCTTAGTCCGTCTGTCTCCGTTCGTCTGTCTCAGACCGACTGTCTCAGACCGTCTGTCTCAAACCGTCTGTCTCAGACCGTCTGTCTCAGGCCGTCTGTCTCAGTCCGTCTGTCTCAGACCCTCTGTCTCGATCCGTCTGTCTCATACCGTCTGTCTGAGTCCGTCTGTCTCAGAACATCAGTCTCAGACCGCGTGTCTCAGACCGCCTGCCTCAGACCGCCTGTCTCAGACCGTCTATCTCAGACCGCGTGTCTCAGACCGCCTGCCTCAGACCGCCTGTCTCAGACCGCCTGTCTCAGACCGTCTGTCTCAGACCGTCTGTCTCAGACCGTCTGTCTCAGACCGTCTGTCTCAGACCGTCTGTCTCAGACCGTCTGTCTCAGACCGTCTGTCTCAGACCGTCTGTCGCAGACCGTCTGTCTCGGACCGTCTGTCTCAGACCGTCGGCCTCGGGCCGTCTGTCTCGGACCACCTGTCTCAGACTGCGTGTCTCAGACCGCCGGTCTCAGACCGCCTGTCTCAGACCGGCTGTCTCAGACCGTCTGTCTCAGACCGTCTGTCTCAGGCCGTCTGTCGCAGACCGCCTGTCTCGGACCGTCTGTCTCAGACCGTCAGTCTCGAGCCATCTGTATCAGTCCGTCTGTCTCCGTCCTTCTGTCTCAGACCCTCTGTCTCGATCCGTCTGTCTCATACTGTCTGTCTCAGAGCGCCTGTCTCAGACCGTCTGTCTCAGACCGTCTGTCTCAGACCGTCAGTCTCAGACCGTCTGTCTCAGACCGTCTGTCTCAGACCGCCTGTCTCAGACCGTCTATCTCAGACCGCGTGTCTCAGACCGCCTGCCTCAGACCGCCTGTCTCAGACCGCCTGTCTCAGACCGTCTGTCTTAGACTGTCTGTCTCAGAGCGCCTGTCTCAGACCGTCTGTCTCAGACCGTCTGTCTCAGACCGCGTGTCTCAGATCGCCTGCCTCAGACCGCCTGTCTCAGACCGCCTGTCTCAGACCGTCTGTCTCAGACCGTCTGTCTCAGACCGTCTGTCTCAGACCGTCTGTCTCAGACCGCCTGTCGCAGACCGTCTGTCTCGGACCGTCTGTCTCAGACCGTCGGCCTCGGGTCGTCTGTCTCGGACCACCTGTCTCAGACCGTCTGTCTCAGACCGCGTGTCTCAGACCGCCTGCCACAGACCGCCTGTCTCAGACCGCCTGTCTCAGACAGTCTGTCTCAGACCGTCTGTCTCAGACCGTCTGTCTCGGACCGTCTGTCTCAGACCGTCGGTCTCAGACCGTCTGTCTCAGACCGTCTGTCTCCGTCCTTCTGTCTCAGACCGTCTGTCTCAGACCGCCTGTCTCCGACCGCCTGTCTTAGACTGTCTGTCTCAGAGCGCCTGTCTCAGACCGTCTGTCTCAGACCGTCTGTCTCAGACCGTCAGTCTCAGACCGTCTGTCTCAGACCGTCTGTCTCAGACCGCCTGTCTCAGACCGTCTATCTCAGACCGCGTGTCTCAGACCGCCTGCCTCAGACCGCCTGTCTCAGACCGCCTGTCTCAGACCGTCTGTCTCAGACTGTCTGTCTCAGACCGTCTGTCTCAGACTGTCTGTCTCCGTCCTTCTGTCTCAGACCGTCTGTCTCAGACCGCCTGTCTCCGACCGCCTGTCTTAGACTGTCTGTCTCAGAGCGCCTGTCTCAGACCGTCTGTCTCAGACCGTCTGTCTCAGACCGTCTGTCTCAGACCGTCTGTCTCAGACCGTCTGTCTCAGACCGTCTGTCTCAGACCGTCTGTCTCAGACAGTCTGTCTCGAACCGTCTGTCTCATACCGTCTGTCTCATACGGTCTGTATCAAACCGTCTGTCACAGCCCGTCTGTCTCAGACCGTCTGTCTCATACCGTCTGTCTCAGACCGTCTGTCTCAGACCGCGTGTCTCAGACCGCCTGCCTCAGACCGCCTGTCTCAGACCGCCTGTCTCAGACAGTCTGTCTCAGACCGTCTGTCTCAGACCGTCTGTCTCGGACCGTCTGTCTCAGACCGTCGGTCTCGGGCCGTCTGTCTCAGTCCGTCTGTCTCCGTCCGTCTGTCTCGGACCACCTGTCTCAGACCGTCTGTCTCAAACCGTCAGTCTCAGACCGTCTGTCTCAGACCGCCTGTCTCCGACCGCCTGTCTTAGACTGTCTGTCTCAGAGCGCCTGTCTCAGACCGTCTGTCTCAGACCGTCTGTCTCAGACCGTCAGTCTCAGACCGTCTGTCTCAGACCGTCTGTCTCAGACCGCCTGTCTCAGACCGTCTATCTCAGACCGCGTGTCTCAGACCGCCTGCCTCAGACCGCCTGTCTCAGACCGTCTGTCTCAGACCGTCTGTCTCAGACCGTCTGTCGCAGACCGTCTGTCTCGGACCGTCTGTCTCAGACCGTCGGCCTCAGGCCGTCTGTCTCGGACCGTCTGTCTCAGACCGTCAGTCTCAGACCGTCTGTCTCAGACCGTCTGTCTCAGACCGCCTGTCTCAGACCGTCTATCTCAGACCGCGTGTCTCAGACCGCCTGCCTCAGACCGCCTGTCTCAGACCGCCTGTCTCAGACCGCGTGTCTCAGATCGCCTGCCTCAGACCGCCTGTCTCAGACCGCCTGTCTCAGACCGTCTGTCTCAGACCGTCTGTCTCAGACCGTCTGTCTCAGACCGTCTGTCTCAGACCGTCTGTCTCAGACCGCCTGTCGCAGACCGTCTGTCTCGGACCGTCTGTCTCAGACCGTCGGCCTCGGGTCGTCTGTCTCGGACCGTCTGTCTCAGACCGTCTGTCTCAGACCGTCTGTCTCAGACCGTCTGTCTCAGACCGTCTGTCTCAGACCGTCTGTCTCAGACAGTCTGTCTCGAACCGTCTGTCTCATACCGTCTGTCTCATACGGTCTGTATCAAACCGTCTGTCACAGCCCGTCTGTCTCAGACCGTCTGTCTCATACCGTCTGTCTCAGACCGTCTGTCTCAGACCGCGTGTCTCAGACCGCCTGCCTCAGACCGCCTGTCTCAGACCGCCTGTCTCAGACAGTCTGTCTCAGACCGTCTGTCTCAGACCGTCTGTCTCGGACCGTCTGTCTCAGACCGTCGGTCTCGGGCCGTCTGTCTCAGTCCGTCTGTCTCCGTCCGTCTGTCTCGGACCACCTGTCTCAGACCGTCTGTCTCAAACCGTCAGTCTCAGACCGTCTGTCTCAGACCGCCTGTCTCCGACCGCCTGTCTTAGACTGTCTGTCTCAGAGCGCCTGTCTCAGACCGTCTGTCTCAGACCGTCTGTCTCAGACCGTCAGTCTCAGACCGTCTGTCTCAGACCGTCTGTCTCAGACCGCCTGTCTCAGACCGTCTATCTCAGACCGCGTGTCTCAGACCGCCTGCCTCAGACCGCCTGTCTCAGACCGTCTGTCTCAGACCGTCTGTCTCAGACCGTCTGTCGCAGACCGTCTGTCTCGGACCGTCTGTCTCAGACCGTCGGCCTCAGGCCGTCTGTCTCGGACCGTCTGTCTCAGACCGTCAGTCTCAGACCGTCTGTCTCAGACCGTCTGTCTCAGACCGCCTGTCTCAGACCGTCTATCTCAGACCGCGTGTCTCAGACCGCCTGCCTCAGACCGCCTGTCTCAGACCGCCTGTCTCAGACCGCGTGTCTCAGATCGCCTGCCTCAGACCGCCTGTCTCAGACCGCCTGTCTCAGACCGTCTGTCTCAGACCGTCTGTCTCAGACCGTCTGTCTCAGACCGTCTGTCTCAGACCGTCTGTCTCAGACCGCCTGTCGCAGACCGTCTGTCTCGGACCGTCTGTCTCAGACCGTCGGCCTCGGGTCGTCTGTCTCGGACCACCTGTCTCAGACCGTCTGTCTCAGACCGCGTGTCTCAGACCGCCTGCCTCAGACCGCCTGTCTCAGACCGCCTGTCTCAGACAGTCTGTCTCAGACCGTCTGTCTCAGACCGCCTGTCTCAGACCGTCTATCTCAGACCGCGTGTCTCAGACCGCCTGCCTCAGACCGCCTGTCTCAGACCGCCTGTCTCAGACCGTCTGTCTCAGACCGTCTGTCGCAGACCGCCTGTCTCAGACCGACTGTCTCAGACCGTCTGTCTCAGACCGTCTGTCTCGGGCCGTCTGTCTCAGTCCGTCTGTCTTAGTCCGTCTGTCTCAGACCGTCTGTCTCAGGCCGTCTGTCTCAGACCGTCTGTCTCAGACCGTCTGTCTCAGGCCGTCTGTCTCAGACCGTCTGTCTCGGGCCGTCTGTCTCAGACCGACTGTCTCAGACCGTCTGTCTTAGACTGTCTGTCTCAGAGCGCCTGTCTCAGACCGTCTGTCTCGGGCCGTCTGTCTCAGTCCGTCTGTCTCAGACCGTCTGTCTCAGACCGTCTGTCTCAGGCCGTCTGTCTCAGACCGTCTGTCTCGGGCCGTCTGTCTCAGTCCGTCTGTCTTAGTCCGTCTGTCTCCGTTCGTCTGTCTCAGACCGACTGTCTCAGACCGTCTGTCTCAAACCGTCTGTCTCAGACCGTCTGTCTCAGGCCGTCTGTCTCAGTCCGTCTGTCTCAGACCCTCTGTCTCGATCCGTCTGTCTCATACCGTCTGTCTGAGACCGTTTGTCTCAGAACATCAGTCTCAGACCGCGTGTCTCAGACCGCCTGCCTCAGACCGCCTGTCTCAGACCGTCTATCTCAGACCGCGTGTCTCAGACCGCCTGCCTCAGACCGCCTGTCTCAGACCGCCTGTCTCAGACCGTCTGTCTCAGACCGTCTGTCTCAGACCGTCTGTCTCAGACCGTCTGTCTCAGACCGTCTGTCTCAGACCGTCTGTCTCAGACCGTCTGTCGCAGACCGTCTGTCTCGGACCGTCTGTCTCAGACCGTCGGCCTCGGGCCGTCTGCCTCGGACCACCTGTCTCAGACCGCGTGTCTCAGACCGCCGGTCTCAGACCGCCTGTCTCAGACCGCCTGTCTCAGACCGTCTGTCTCAGACCGTCTGTCTCAGACCGTCTGTCGCAGACCGCCTGTCTCGGACCGTCTGTCTCAGACCGTCAGCCTCGAGCCATCTGTATCAGTCTGTCTGTCTCCGTCCTTCTGTCTCAGACCGTCTGTCTCAGACCGCCTGTCTCCGACCGCCTGTCTTAGACTGTCTGTCTCAGAGCGCCTGTCTCAGACCGTCTGTCTCAGACCGTCTGTCTCAGACCGTCAGTCTCAGACCGTCTGTCTCAGACCGTCTGTCTCAGACCGCCTGTCTCAGACCGTCTATCTCAGACCGCGTGTCTCAGACCGCCTGCCTCAGACCGCCTGTCTCAGACCGCCTGTCTCAGACCGTCTGTCTCAGACCGTCTGTCGCAGACCGCCTGTCTCAGACCGACTGTCTCAGACCGTCTGTCTCAGACCGTCTGTCGCAGACCGTCTGTCTCGGGCCGTCTGTCTCAGTCCGTCTGTCTCAGACCGTCTGTCTCAGACCGTCTGTCTCAGGCCGTCTGTCTCAGACCGTCTGTCTCGGGCCGTCTGTCTCAGTCCGTCTGTCTTAGTCCGTCTGTCTCCGTTCGTCTGTCTCAGACCGACTGTCTCAGACCGTCTGTCTCAAACCGTCTGTCTCAGACCGTCTGTCTCAGGCCGTCTGTCTCAGTCCGTCTGTCTCAGACCCTCTGTCTCGATCCGTCTGTCTCATACCGTCTGTCTGAGTCCGTCTGTCTCAGAACATCAGTCTCAGACCGCGTGTCTCAGACCGCCTGCCTCAGACCGCCTGTCTCAGACCGTCTATCTCAGACCGCGTGTCTCAGACCGCCTGCCTCAGACCGCCTGTCTCAGACCGCCTGTCTCAGACCGTCTGTCTCAGACCGTCTGTCTCAGACCGTCTGTCTCAGACCGTCTGTCTCAGACCGTCTGTCTCAGACCGTCTGTCTCAGACCGTCTGTCTCAGACCGTCTGTCGCAGACCGTCTGTCTCGGACCGTCTGTCTCAGACCGTCGGCCTCGGGCCGTCTGTCTCGGACCACCTGTCTCAGACTGCGTGTCTCAGACCGCCGGTCTCAGACCGCCTGTCTCAGACCGGCTGTCTCAGACCGTGTGTCTCAGACCGTCTGTCTCAGGCCGTCTGTCGCAGACCGCCTGTCTCGGACCGTCTGTCTCAGACCGTCAGTCTCGAGCCATCTGTATCAGTCCGTCTGTCTCCGTCCTTCTGTCTCAGACCCTCTGTCTCGATCCGTCTGTCTCATACTGTCTGTCTCAGAGCGCCTGTCTCAGACCGTCTGTCTCAGACCGTCTGTCTCAGACCGTCAGTCTCAGACCGTCTGTCTCAGACCGTCTGTCTCAGACCGCCTGTCTCAGACCGTCTATCTCAGACCGCGTGTCTCAGACCGCCTGCCTCAGACCGCCTGTCTCAGACCGCCTGTCTCAGACCGTCTGTCTTAGACTGTCTGTCTCAGAGCGCCTGTCTCAGACCGTCTGTCTCAGACCGTCTGTCTCAGACCGCGTGTCTCAGATCGCCTGCCTCAGACCGCCTGTCTCAGACCGCCTGTCTCAGACCGTCTGTCTGAGACCGTCTGTCTCAGACCGTCTGTCTCAGACCGTCTGTCTCAGACCGCCTGTCGCAGACCGTCTGTCTCGGACCGTCTGTCTCAGACCGTCGGCCTCGGGTCGTCTGTCTCGGACCACCTGTCTCAGACCGTCTGTCTCAGACCGCGTGTCTCAGACCGCCTGCCACAGACCGCCTGTCTCAGACCGCCTGTCTCAGACAGTCTGTCTCAGACCGTCTGTCTCAGACCGTCTGTCTCGGACCGTCTGTCTCAGACCGTCGGTCTCAGACCGTCTGTCTCAGACCGTCTGTCTCCGTCCTTCTGTCTCAGACCGTCTGTCTCAGACCGCCTGTCTCAGACCGTCTGTCTCAGACCGTCTGTCTCAGACCGTCTGTCTCAGACCGTCTGTCTCAGACCGTCTGTCTCAGACCGTCTGTCGCAGACCGTCTGTCTCGGACCGTCTGTCTCAGACCGTCGGCCTCGGGCGGTCTGTCTCGGACCACCTGTCTCAGACCGTCTGTCTCAGACCGCGTGTCTCAGACCGCCTGCCTCAGACGGCCTGTCTCAGACCGCCTGTCTCAGACAGCCTGTCTCAGACCGTCTGTCTCAGACCGTCTGTCTCAGACCGTCTGTCTCGGACCGTCTGTCTCAGACCGTCTGTCTCAGACCGTCTGTCTCAGACCGTCTGTCTCCGTCCTTCTGTCTCAGACCGTCTGTCTCAGACCGCCTGTCTCCGACCGCCTGTCTTAGACTGTCTGTCTCAGAGCGCCTGTCTCAGACCGTCTGTCTCAGACCGTCTGTCTCAGACCGTCAGTCTCAGACCGTCTGTCTCAGACCGTCTGTCTCAGACCGCCTGTCTCAGACCGTCTATCTCAGACCGCGTGTCTCAGACCGCCTGCCTCAGACCGCCTGTCTCAGACCGCCTGTCTCAGACCGTCTGTCTCAGACTGTCTGTCTCAGACCGTCTGTCTCAGACTGTCTGTCTCCGTCCTTCTGTCTCAGACCGTCTGTCTCAGACCGTCTGTCTCAGACCGCGTGTCTCAGACCGCCTGCCTCAGACCGCCTGTCTCAGACCGCCTGTCTCAGACAGTCTGTCTCAGACCGTCTGTCTCAGACCGTCTGTCTCGGACCGTCTGTCTCAGACCGTCGGTCTCGGGCCGTCTGTCTCAGTCCGTCTGTCTCCGTCCGTCTGTCTCGGACCACCTGTCTCAGACCGTCTGTCTCAAACCGTCAGTCTCAGACCGTCTGTCTCAGACCGCCTGTCTCCGACCGCCTGTCTTAGACTGTCTGTCTCAGAGCGCCTGTCTCAGACCGTCTGTCTCAGACCGTCTGTCTCAGACCGTCAGTCTCAGACCGTCTGTCTCAGACCGTCTGTCTCAGACCGCCTGTCTCAGACCGTCTGTCTCGGACCGCGTGTCTCAGACCGCCTGCCTCAGACCGCCTGTCTCAGACCGCCTGTCTCAGACCGCGTGTCTCAGATCGCCTGCCTCAGACCGCCTGTCTCAGACCGCCTGTCTCAGACCGTCTGTCTCAGACCGTCTGTCTCAGACCGTCTGTCTCAGACCGTCTGTCTCAGACCGTCTGTCTCAGACCGCCTGTCGCAGACCGTCTGTCTCGGACCGTCTGTCTCAGACCGTCGGCCTCGGGTCGTCTGTCTCGGACCACCTGTCTCAGACCGTCTGTCTCAGACCGCGTGTCTCAGACCGCCTGCCTCAGACCGCCTGTCTCAGACCGCCTGTCTCAGACAGTCTGTCTCAGACCGTCTGTCTCAGACCGTCTGTCTCGGACCGTCTGTCTCAGACCGTCGGTCTCAGACCGTCTGTCTCAGACCGTCTGTCTCCGTCCTTCTGTCTCAGACCGTCTGTCTCAGACCGTCTGTCTGAGACCGTCGGTCTGAGACCGTCTGTCTCAGACCATCAGTCTCAGACCGCGTGTCTCAGACCGCATGCATCAGACCGCATGTCTCAGATCGCCTGTCTCAGACCGTCTGTCTCAGACCGTCTGTCTCAGACCGTCTGTCGCAGACCGTCTGTCTCGGGCCGTCTGTCTCAGTCCGTCTGTCTTAGTCCGTCTGTCTCAGACCGCCTGTCTCAGACCGTCTGTCTCAGACCGCCTGTCTCAGACCGCCTGTCTCAGACCGTCTGTCTCATACCGTCTGTCTCAGACCGTCTGTCTGAGACCGTCGGTCTGAGACCGTCTGTCTCAGACCATCAGTCTCAGACCGCGTGTCTCAGACCGCATGCATCAGACCGCATGTCTCAGATCGCCTGTCTCAGACCGTCTGTCTCAGACCGTCTGTCTCAGACCGTCTGTCACAGACCGTCTGTCTCGGGCCGTCTGTCTCAGTCCGTCTGTCTTAGTCCGTCTGTCTCCGTTCGTCTGTCTCAGACCGACTGTCTCAGACCGTCTGTCTCAAACCGTCTGTCTCAGACCGTCTGTCTCAGGCCGTCTGTCTCAGACCGTCTGTCTCAGACCGTCTGTCTCAGACCGTCAGTCTCAGACCGTCTGTCTCAGACCGTCTGTCTCAGACCGCGTGTCTCAGATCGCCTGCCTCAGACCGCCTGTCTCAGACCGCCTGTCTCAGACCGTCTGTCTCAGACCGTCTGTCTCAGACCGTCTGTCTCGGACCGTCTGTCTCAGACCGTCGGCCTCGGGTCGTCTGTCTCGGACCACCTGTCTCAGACCGTCTGTCTCAGACCGCGTGTCTCAGACCGCCTGCCTCAGACCGCCTGTCTCAGACCGCCTGTCTCAGACAGTCTGTCTCAGACCGTCTGTCTCAGACCGTCTGTCTCGGACCGCGTGTCTCAGACCGCCTGCCTCAGACCGCCTGTCTCAGACCGCCTGTCTCAGACCGTCTGTCTCAGACCGTCTGTCGCAGACCGCCAGTCTCAGACCGACTGTCTCAGACCGTCTGTCTCAGACCGTCTGTCGCAGACCGTCTGTCTCAGACCGCCTGTCTCAGACCGTCTGTCTCAGACCGCCTGTCTCAGACCGTCTGTCGCAGACCGCCTGTCTCGGACCGTCTGTCTCAGACCGTCAGTCTCGAGCCATCTGTATCAGTCCGTCTGTCTCCGTCCTTCTGTCTCAGACCCTCTGGCTCGATCCGTCTGTCTCATACTGTCTGTCTCAGAGCGCCTGTCTCAGACCGTCTGTCTCAGACCGTCTGTCTCAGACCGTCAGTCTCAGACCGTCTGTCTCCGACCGTCTGTCTCAGACCGCCTGTCTCTGACCGTCTATCTCAGACCGCGTGTCTCAGACCGCCTGCCTCAGACCGCCTGTCTCAGACCGCCTGTCTCAGACCGTCTGTCTTAGACTGTCTGTCTCAGAGCGCCTGTCTCAGACCGTCTGTCTCAGACCGTCTGTCTCAGACCGCGTGTCTCAGATCGCCTGCCTCAGACCGCCTGTCTCAGACCGCCTGTCTCAGACCGCCTGTCTCAGACCGTCTGTCTCAGACCGTCTGTCTCAGACCGTCTGTCTCAGACCGTCTGTCTCAGACCGTCTGTCTCAGACCGTCTGTCTCAGACCGTCAGTCTCAGACCGTCTGTCTCAGACCGTCTGTCTCAGACCGCGTGTCTCAGATCGCCTGCCTCAGACCGCCTGTCTCAGACCGCCTGTCTCAGACCGTCTGTCTCAGACCGTCTGTCTCAGACCGTCTGTCTCGGACCGTCTGTCTCAGACCGTCGGCCTCGGGTCGTCTGTCTCGGACCACCTGTCTCAGACCGTCTGTCTCAGACCGCGTGTCTCAGACCGCCTGCCTCAGACCGCCTGTCTCAGACCGCCTGTCTCAGACAGTCTGTCTCAGACCGCCTGTCTCCGACCGCCTGTCTTAGACTGTCTGTCTCAGTCCGTCTGTCTCCGTTCGTCTGTCTCAGACCGACTGTCTCAGACCGTCTGTCTCAAACCGTCTGTCTCAGACCGTCTGTCTCAGACCGTCTGTCTGAGACCGTCTGTCTCAGACCCTCTGTCTCGATCCGTGTGTCTCATACCGTCTGTCTCATACCGTCTGTCTCAGACCGTCTGTCTCAGACCGCCTGTCTCAGACCGCCTGTCTCAGACCGTCTGTCTCAGACCCTCTGTCTCGATCCGTCTGTCTCATACCGTCTGTCTCAGACCGTCTGTCTGAGACCGTCGGTCTGAGACCGTCTGTCTCAGACCATCAGTCTCAGACCGCGTGTCTCAGACCGCATGCATCAGACCGCATGTCTCAGATCGCCTGTCTCAGACCGTCTGTCTCAGACCGTCTGTCTCAGACCGTCTGTCGCAGACCGTCTGTCTCGGGCCGTCTGTCTCAGTCCGTCTGTCTTAGTCCGTCTGTCTCAGACCGCCTGTCTCAGACCGTCTGTCTCAGACCGCCTGTCTCAGACCGCCTGTCTCAGACCGTCTGTCTCATACCATCTGTCTCAGACCGTCTGTCTGAGACCGTCGGTCTGAGACCGTCTGTCTCAGACCATCAGTCTCAGACCGCGTGTCTCAGACCGCATGCATCAGACCGCATGTCTCAGATCGCCTGTCTCAGACCGTCTGTCTCAGACCGTCTGTCTCAGACCGTCTGTCACAGACCGTCTGTCTCGGGCCGTCTGTCTCAGTCCGTCTGTCTTAGTCCGTCTGTCTCCGTTCGTCTGTCTCAGACCGACTGTCTCAGACCGTCTGTCTCAAACCGTCTGTCTCAGACCGTCTGTCTCAGGCCGTCTGTCTCGGTCCGTCTGTCTCAGACCCTCTGTCTCGATCCGTCTGTCTCATACCGTCTGTCTGAGACCGTCTGTCTCAGAACATCAGTCTCAGACCGCGTGTCTCAGACCGCCTGCCTCAGACCGCCTGTCTCAGACCGTCTATCTCAGACCGCGTGTCTCAGACCGCCTGCCTCAGACCGCCTGTCTCAGACCGCCTGTCTCAGACCGTCTGTCTCAGACCGTCTGTCTCAGACCGTCTGTCTCAGACCGTCTGTCTCAGACCGTCTGTCTCAGACCGTCTGTCGCAGACCGTCTGTCTCGGACCGTCTGTCTCAGACCGTCGGCCTCGGGCCGTCTGTCTCGGACCACCTGTCTCAGACCGCGTGTCTCAGACCGCCGGTCTCAGACCGCCTGTCTCAGACCGCCTGTCTCAGACCGTCAGCCTCGAGCCATCTGTATCAGTCCGTCTGTCTCCGTCCTTCTGTCTCAGACCGTCTGTCTCAGACCGCCTGTCTCCGACCGCCTGTCTTAGACTGTCTGTCTCAGAGCGCCTGTCTCAGACCGTCTGTCTCAGACCGTCTGTCTCAGACCGTCAGTCTCAGACCGTCTGTCTCAGACCGTCTGTCTCAGACCGCCTGTCTCAGACCGTCTATCTCAGACCGCGTGTCTCGGACCGCCTGCCTCAGACCGCCTGTCTCAGACCGCCTGTCTCAGACCGTCTGTCTCAGACCGTCTGTCGCAGACCGCCTGTCTCAGACCGACTGTCTCAGACCGTCTGTCTCAGACCGTCTGTCGCAGACCGTCTGTCTCGGGCCGTCTGTCTCAGTCCGTCTGTCTCAGACCGTCTGTCTCAGACCGTCTGTCTCAGGCCGTCTGTCTCAGACCGTCTGTCTCGGGCCGTCTGTCTCAGTCCGTCTGTCTTAGTCCGTCTGTCTCCGTTCGTCTGTCTCAGACCGACTGTCTCAGACCGTCTGTCTCAAACCGTCTGTCTCAGACCGTCTGTCTCAGGCCGTCTGTCTCAGTCCGTCTGTCTCAGACCCTCTGTCTCGATCCGTCTGTCTCATACCGTCTGTCTGAGACCGTCTGTCTCAGAACATCAGTCTCAGACCGCGTGTCTCAGACCGCCTGCCTCAGACCGCCTGTCTCAGACCGTCTATCTCAGACCGCGTGTCTCAGACCGCCTGCCTCAGACCGCCTGTCTCAGACCGCCTGTCTCAGACCGTCTGTCTCAGACCGTCTGTCTCAGACCGTCTGTCTCAGACCGTCTGTCTTAGACCGTCTGTCTCAGACCGTCTGTCTCAGACCGTCTGTCGCAGACCGTCTGTCTCGGACCGTCTGTCTCAGACCGTCGGCCTCGGGCCGTCTGTCTCGGACCACCTGTCTCAGACCGCGTGTCTCAGACCGCCAGTCTCAGACCGCCTGTCTCAGACCGCCTGTCTCAGACCGTCTGTCTCAGACCGTCTGTCTCAGACCGTCTGTCGCAGACCGCCTGTCTCGGACCGTCTGTCTCAGACCGTCAGTCTCGAGCCATCTGTATCAGTCCGTCTGTCTCCGTCCTTCTGTCTCAGACCGTCTGTCTCAGACCGCCTGTCTCCGACCGCCTGTCTTAGACTGTCTGTCTCAGAGCGCCTGTCTCAGACCATCTGTCTCAGACCGTCTGTCTCAGACCGTCAGTCTCAGACCGTCTGTCTCAGACCGTCTGTCTCAGACCGCCTGTCTCAGACAGTCTATCTCAGACCGCGTGTCTCAGACCGCCTGCCTCAGACCGCCTGTCTCAGACCGCCTGTCTCAGACCGTCTGTCTCAGACCGTCTGTCGCAGACCGCCAGTCTCAGACCGACTGTCTCAGACCGTCTGTCTCAGACCGTCTGTCGCAGACCGTCTGTCTCAGACCGCCTGTCTCAGACCGTCTGTCTCAGACCGCCTGTCTCAGACCGTCTGTCGCAGACCGCCTGTCTCGGACCGTCTGTCTCAGACCGTCAGTCTCGAGCCATCTGTATCAGTCCGTCTGTCTCCGTCCTTCTGTCTCAGACCCTCTGTCTCGATCCGTCTGTCTCATACTGTCTGTCTCAGAGCGCCTGTCTCAGACCGTCTGTCTCAGACCGTCTGTCTCAGACCGTCAGTCTCAGACCGTCTGTCTCAGACCGTCTGTCTCAGACCGCCTGTCTCTGACCGTCTATCTCAGACCGCGTGTCTCAGACCGCCTGCCTCAGACCGCCTGTCTCAGACCGCCTGTCTCAGACCGTCTGTCTTAGACTGTCTGTCTCAGAGCGCCTGTCTCAGACCGTCTGTCTCAGACCGTCTGTCTCAGACCGCGTGTCTCAGATCGCCTGCCTCAGACCGCCTGTCTCAGACCGCCTGTCTCAGACCGCCTGTCTCAGACCGTCTGTCTCAGACCGTCTGTCTCAGACCGTCTGTCTCAGACCGTCTGTCTCAGACCGTCTGTCTCAGACCGTCTGTCTCAGACCGTCTGTCTCAGACCGTCAGTCTCAGACCGTCTGTCTCAGACCGTCTGTCTCAGAACGCGTGTCTCAGATCGCCTGCCTCAGACCGCCTGTCTCAGACCGCCTGTCTCAGACCGTCTGTCTCAGACCGTCTGTCTCAGACCGTCTGTCTCGGACCGTCTGTCTCAGACCGTCGGCCTCGGGTCGTCTGTCTCGGACCACCTGTCTCAGACCGTCTGTCTCAGACCGCGTGTCTCAGACCGCCTGCCTCAGACCGCCTGTCTCAGACCGCCTGTCTCAGACAGTCTGTCTCAGACCGCCTGTCTCCGACCGCCTGTCTTAGACTGTCTGTCTCAGACCGTCTGTCTCAGACCGTCTGTCTCAGACCGTCTGTCTCAGACCGTCTGTCTCAGACCGTCAGTCTCAGACCGTCTGTCTCAGACCGTCTATCTCAGACCGCGTGTCTCAGACCGCCTGCCTCAGACCGCCTGTCTCAGACCGCCTGTCTCAGACCGTCTGTCTTAGACTGTCTGTCTCAGAGCGCCTGTCTCAGACCGTCTGTCTCAGACCGTCTGTCTCAGACCGCGTGTCTCAGACCGTCAGTCTCAGACCGTCTGTCTCAGACCGTCTGTCTCAGACCGCGTGTCTCAGATCGCCTGCCTCAGACCGCCTGTCTCAGACCGCCTGTCTCAGACCGTCTGTCTCAGACCGTCTGTCTCAGACCGTCTGTCTCAGACCGTCTGTCTCAGACCGTCTGTCTCAGACCGTCTGTCTCGGACCGTCTGTCTCAGACCGTCGGCCTCGGGTCGTCTGTCTCGGACCACCTGTCTCAGACCGTCTGTCTCAGACCGCGTGTCTCAGACCGCCTGCCTCAGACCGCCTGTCTCAGACCGCCTGTCTCGGACCGTCTGTCTCAGACCGTCAGTCTCGAGCCATCTGTATCAGTCCGTCTGTCTCCGTCCTTCTGTCTCAGACCGTCTGTCTCAGACCCTCTGTCTCGATCCGTCTGTCTCATACTGTCTGTCTCAGAGCGCCTGTCTCAGACTGTCTGTCTCAGACCGTCTGTCTCAGACCGTCAGTCTCAGACCGTCTGTCTCAGACCGTCTGTCTCAGACCGCCTGTCTCAGACCGTCTATCTCAGACCGCGTGTCTCAGAGCGCCTGTCTCAGACCGTCTCTCTCGGGCCGTCTGTCTCAGTCCGTCTGTCTCAGACCGTCTGTCTCAGACCGTCTGTCTCAGGCCGTCTGTCTCAGACCGTCTGTCTCGGGCCGTCTGTCTCAGTCCGTCTGTCTTAGTCCGTCTGTCTCCGTTCGTCTGTCTCAGACCGACTGTCTCAGACCGTCTGTCTCAAACCGTCTGTCTCAGACCGTCTGTCTCAGGCCGTCTGTCTCAGTCCGTCTGTCTCAGACCCTCTGTCTCGATCCGTCTGTCTCATACCGTCTGTCTGAGACCGTCTGTCTCAGAACATCAGTCTCAGACCGCGTGTCTCAGACCGCCTGCCTCAGACCGCCTGTCTCAGACCGTCTATCTCAGACCGCGTGTCTCAGACCGCCTGCCTCAGACCGCCTGTCTCAGACCGCCTGTCTCAGACCGTCTGTCTCAGACCGTCTGTCTCAGACCGTCTGTCTCAGACCGTCTGTCTTAGACCGTCTGTCTCAGACCGTCTGTCTCAGACCGTCTGTCGCAGACCGTCTGTCTCGGACCGTCTGTCTCAGACCGTCGGCCTCGGGCCGTCTGTCTCGGACCACCTGTCTCAGACCGCGTGTCTCAGACCGCCGGTCTCAGACCGCCTGTCTCAGACCGCCTGTCTCAGACCGTCTGTCTCAGACCGTCTGTCTCAGACCGTCTGTCGCAGACCGCCTGTCTCGGACCGTCTGTCTCAGACCGTCAGTCTCGAGCCATCTGTATCAGTCCGTCTGTCTCCGTCCTTCTGTCTCAGACCGTCTGTCTCAGACCGCCTGTCTCCGACCGCCTGTCTTAGACTGTCTGTCTCAGAGCGCCTGTCTCAGACCATCTGTCTCAGACCGTCTGTCTCAGACCGTCAGTCTCAGACCGTCTGTCTCAGACCGTCTGTCTCAGACCGCCTGTCTCAGACAGTCTATCTCAGACCGCGTGTCTCAGACCGCCTGCCTCAGACCGCCTGTCTCAGACCGCCTGTCTCAGACCGTCTGTCTCAGACCGTCTGTCGCAGACCGCCAGTCTCAGACCGACTGTCTCAGACCGTCTGTCTCAGACCGTCTGTCGCAGACCGTCTGTCTCAGACCGCCTGTCTCAGACCGTCTGTCTCAGACCGCCTGTCTCAGACCGTCTGTCGCAGACCGCCTGTCTCGGACCGTCTGTCTCAGACCGTCAGTCTCGAGCCATCTGTATCAGTCCGTCTGTCTCCGTCCTTCTGTCTCAGACCCTCTGTCTCGATCCGTCTGTCTCATACTGTCTGTCTCAGAGCGCCTGTCTCAGACCGTCTGTCTCAGACCGTCTGTCTCAGACCGTCAGTCTCAGACCGTCTGTCTCAGACCGTCTGTCTCAGACCGCCTGTCTCTGACCGTCTATCTCAGACCGCGTGTCTCAGACCGCCTGCCTCAGACCGCCTGTCTCAGACCGCCTGTCTCAGACCGTCTGTCTTAGACTGTCTGTCTCAGACCGCCTGTCTCAGACCGTCTGTCTCAGACCGTCTGTCTCAGACCGTCTGTCTCAGACCGTCTGTCTCAGACCGTCTGTCTCAGACCGTCTGTCTCAGACCGTCTGTCTCAGACCGTCAGTCTCAGACCGTCTGTCTCAGACCGTCTGTCTCAGAACGCGTGTCTCAGATCGCCTGCCTCAGACCGCCTGTCTCAGACCGCCTGTCTCAGACCGTCTGTCTCAGACCGTCTGTCTCAGACCGTCTGTCTCGGACCGTCTGTCTCAGACCGTCGGCCTCGGGTCGTCTGTCTCGGACCACCTGTCTCAGACCGTCTGTCTCAGACCGCGTGTCTCAGACCGCCTGCCTCAGACCGCCTGTCTCAGACCGCCTGTCTCAGACAGTCTGTCTCAGACCGCCTGTCTCCGACCGCCTGTCTTAGACTGTCTGTCTCAGACCGTCTGTCTCAGACCGTCTGTCTCAGACCGTCTGTCTCAGACCGTCTGTCTCAGACCGTCAGTCTCAGACCGTCTGTCTCAGACCGTCTATCTCAGACCGCGTGTCTCAGACCGCCTGCCTCAGACCGCCTGTCTCAGACCGCCTGTCTCAGACCGTCTGTCTTAGACTGTCTGTCTCAGAGCGCCTGTCTCAGACCGTCTGTCTCAGACCGTCTGTCTCAGACCGCGTGTCTCAGACCGTCAGTCTCAGACCGTCTGTCTCAGACCGTCTGTCTCAGACCGCGTGTCTCAGATCGCCTGCCTCAGACCGCCTGTCTCAGACCGCCTGTCTCAGACCGTCTGTCTCAGACCGTCTGTCTCAGACCGTCTGTCTCAGACCGTCTGTCTCAGACCGTCTGTCTCAGACCGTCTGTCTCGGACCGTCTGTCTCAGACCGTCGGCCTCGGGTCGTCTGTCTCGGACCACCTGTCTCAGACCGTCTGTCTCAGACCGCGTGTCTCAGACCGCCTGCCTCAGACCGCCTGTCTCAGACCGCCTGTCTCGGACCGTCTGTCTCAGACCGTCAGTCTCGAGCCATCTGTATCAGTCCGTCTGTCTCCGTCCTTCTGTCTCAGACCGTCTGTCTCAGACCCTCTGTCTCGATCCGTCTGTCTCATACTGTCTGTCTCAGAGCGCCTGTCTCAGACTGTCTGTCTCAGACCGTCTGTCTCAGACCGTCAGTCTCAGACCGTCTGTCTCAGACCGTCTGTCTCAGACCGCCTGTCTCAGACCGTCTATCTCAGACCGCGTGTCTCAGACCGCCTGCCTCAGACCGCCTGTCTCAGACCGCCTGTCTCAGACCGTCTGTCTCAGACCGTCTGTCTCAGACCGCCTGCCTCAGACCGTCTGTCTCAGACCGCCTGCCTCAGACCGCCTGTCTCAGACCGTCTATCTCAGACCGCGTGTCTCAGACCGCCTGCCTCAGACCGCCTGTCTCAGACCGCCTGTCTCAGACCGTCTGTCTCAGACCGTCTGTCTCAGACCGTCTGTCTCAGACCGTCTGTCTCCGTCCTTCTGTCTCAGACCGTCTGTCTCAGACCGTCTGTCTCAGACCGTCTGTCTCAGACCGTCTGTCGCAGACCGTCTGTCTCGGACCGTCTGTCTCAGACCGTCGGCCTCGGGCCGTCTGTCTCGGACCACCTGTCTCAGACCGTCTGTCTCAGACCGCGTGTCTCAGACCGTCTGTCTCAGACCGCCTGTCTCAGACCGTCTATCTCAGACCGCGTGTCTCAGACCGCCTGCCTCAGACCGCCTGTCTCAGACCGCCTGTCTCAGACCGTCTGTCTCAGACTGTCTGTCTCAGACCGTCTGTCTCAGACCGTCTGTCTCAGACCGTCTGTCGCAGACCGTCTGTCTCGGACCGTCTGTCTCAGACCGTCGGCCTCGGGCCGTCTGTCTCGGACCACCTGTCTCTGACCGCGTGTCTCAGACCGCCGGTCTCGGACCGACTGTCTCAGACCGCCTGTCTCAGACCGTCTGTCTCAGACCGTCTGTCTCAGACCGTCTGTCGCAGACCGCCTGTCTCGGACCGTCTGTCTCAGACCGTCAGCCTCGAGCCATCTGTATCAGTCCGTCTGTCTCCGTCCTTCTGTCCGAGACCGTCTGTCTCAGACCGCCTGTCTCTGACTGCCTGTCTTAGACTGTCTGTCTCAGAGCGCCTGTCTCAGACCGTCTGTCTCAGACCGTCTGTCTCAGACCGTCTGTCTCAGACCGTCTGTCTCAGACCGTCTGTCTCAGACCGTCTGTCTCAGACCGTCTGTCTCGAACCGTCTGTCTCATACCGTCTGTCACAGCCCGTCTGTCTCAGACCGTCTGTCTCATACCGTCTGTCTCAGACCGTCTGTCTCAGACCGCGTGTCTCAGACCGCCTGCCTCAGACCGCCTGTCTCAGACCGCCTGTCTCAGACAGTCTGTCTCAGACCGTCTGTCTCAGACCGTCTGTCTCGGACCGTCTGTCTCAGACCGTCGGTCTCGGGCCGTCTGTCTCAGTCCGTCTGTCTCCGTCCGTCTGTCTCGGACCACCTGTCTCAGACCGTCTGTCTCAAACCGTCAGTCTCCGACCGTCTGTCTCAGGCCGTCTGTCTCAGTCCGCCTGTCTCAGACCGTCTGTCTCGATCCGTCTGTCTCATACCGTCTGTCTCAGACCGTCTGTCTCAGACCGTCTGTCTCAAACCGTCTGTCTGAGACCGTCTGTCTCAGACCCTCTGTCTCGATCCGTCTGTCTCATACCGTCTGTCTCAGACCGTCTGTCTCAGACCATCTGTCTCAGACCGCCTGTCTCAGACCGCCTGTCTCAGACCGTCTGTCTCAGACCGTCAGTCTCAGACCGTCTGTCTCAGACCGTCTGTCTCAGACCGCCTGTCTCAGACCGTCTATCTCAGACCGCGTGTCTCGGACCACCTGCCTCAGACCGCCTGTCTCAGACCGCCTGTCTCAGACCGTCTGTCTCAGACCGCCTGTCTCAGACCGTCTGTCTCAGACCGTCTGTCTCAGACCGTCTGTCTCAGACCGCCTGTCTCAGACCGCCTGTCTGAGACCGCCTGTCTCAGACCGCCTGTCACAGCCAGTCTGTCTCAGACCGTCTGTCTCAGACCCTCTCTCTCGATCCGTCTGTCTCATACCGTCTGTCTCAGACCACCTGTCTCAGACCGCCTGTCTCAGACAGTCTGTCTCAGACCGTCTGGCTCGGATCGTCTGTCTCAGACCGTCGGTCTCGGGCCGTCTGTCTCAGTCCGTCTGTCTCCGTTCGTCTGTCTCAGACCGACTGTCTCAGACCGTCTGTCTCAAACTGTCTGTCTCAGACCGTCTGTCTCAGGCCGTCTGTCTCAGTCCGTCTGTCTCAGACCCTCTGTCTCGATCCGTCTGTCTCATACCGTCTGTCTCAGACCGCCTGTCTCAGACAGTCTGTCTCAGACCGTCTGTCTCGGACCGTCTGTCTCAGACCGTCGGTCTCGGGCCGTCTGTCTCAGTCCGTCTGTCTCCGTCCGTCTGTCTCGGACCTCCTGTCTCAGACCGTCCGTCTCCGTTCCTCTGTCTCAGACCGACTGTCTCAGACCGTCTGTCTCAAACCGTCTGTCTCAGACCGTCTGTCTCAGACCGTCTGTCTGAGACCGTCTGTCTCAGACCCTCTGTCTCGATCCGTGTGTCTCATACCGTCTGTCTCATACCGTCTGTCTCAGACCGTCTGTCTCAGACCGCCTGTCTCAGACCGCCTGTCTCAGACCGTCTGTCTCAGACCCTCTGTCTCGATCCGTCTGTCTCATACCGTCTGTCTCAGACCGTCTGTCTGAGACCCTCTGTCTGAGACCGTCTGTCTCAGACCATCAGTCTCAGACCGCGTGTCTCAGACCGCCTGCATCAGACCGCATGTCTCAGACCGCCTGTCTTAGACAGTCTGTCTCAGACCGTCTGTCTCGGACCGTCTGTCTCAGACCGTCGGTCTCGGGCCGTCTGTCTCGGACCACCTGTCTCAGACCGCGTGTCTCAGACCGCCGGGCTCAGACCGCCTGTCTCAGACCGCCTGTCTCAGACCGTCTGTCTCAGACCGTCTGTCGCAGACCGTCTGTCTCGGGCCGTCTGTCTCAGTCCGTCTGTCTTAGTCCGTCTGTCTCCGTTCGTCTGTCTCAGACCGACTGTCTCAGACCGTCTGTCTCAAACCGTCTGTCTCAGACCGTCTGTCTCAGGCCGTCTGTCTCAGTCCGTCTGTCTCAGACCCTCTGTCTCGATCCGTCTGTCTCATACCGTCTGTCTGAGACCGTCTGTCTCAGAACATCAGTCTCAGACCGCGTGTCTCAGACCGCCTGCCTCAGACCGCCTGTCTCAGACCGTCTATGTCAGACCGCGTGTCTCAGACCGTCTGTCTCAGACCGTCTATCTCAGACCGCGTGTCTCGGACCACCTGCCTCAGACCGCCTGTCTCAGACCGCCTGTCTCAGACCGTCTGTCTCAGACCGTCTGTCTCAGACCGTCTGTCTCAGACCGTCTGTCGCAGACCGTCTGTCTCGGACCGTCTGTCTCAGACCATCAGTCTCAGACCGCGTGTCTCGGACCACCTGTCTCAGACCGGGTGTCTCAGACCGCCGGTCTCAGACCGCCTGTCTCAGACCGTCTGTCTCAGACCGTCTGTCTCAGACCGTCTGTCTCAGACCGTCTGTCGCAGACCGCCTGTCTCGGACCGTCTGTCTCAGACCGTCAGCCTCGAGCCATCTGTATCAGTCCGTCTGTCTCCGTCCTTCTGTCTCAGACCGTCTGTCTCAGACCGCCTGTCTCCGACCGCCTGTCTTAGACTGCCTGTCTCAGAGCGCCTGTCTCAGACCGTCTGTCTCAGGCCGTCTGTCTCAGTCCGTCTGTCTCAGTCCGTCTGTCTCCGTTCGTCTGTCACAGACCGACTGTCTCAGACCGTCTGTATCAAACCGTCTGTCTGAGACCGTCTGTGTCAGACCCTCTGTCTCGATCCGTCTGTCTCATACCGTCTGTCTCAAACCGTCTGTCTCAGGCCGTCTGTCTCAGACCGTCTGTCTCGGGCCGTCTGTCTCAGACCGTCTGTCTCAGACCGTCTGTCTCAGACCGTCTGTCTCAGACCGTCTGTCTCAGACCGTCAGCCTCGAGCCATCTGTATCAGTCCGTCTGTCTCCGTCCTTCTATCTCAGACCGTCTGTCTCAGACCGCCTGTCTCCGACCGCCTGTCTTAGACTGTCTGTCTCAGAGCGCCTGTCTCAGACCGTCTGTCTCAGACCGTCTGTCTCAGACCGTCAGTCTCAGACCGTCTGTCTCAGACCGCCTGTCTCAGACCGTCTATCTCAGACCGCGTGTCTCGGACCACCTGCCTCAGACCGCCTGTCTCAGACCGCCTGTCTCAGACCATCTGTCTCAGACCGTCTGTCTCAGACCGTCTGTCTCAGACCGTCTGTCTCAGACCGTCTGTCGCAGACCGTCTGTCTCGGACCGTCTGTCTCAGACCGTCGGCCTCGGGCCGTCTGTCTCGGACCACCTGTCTCAGACCGCGTGTCTCAGACCGCCGGTCTCAGACCGTCTGTCTCAGTCCGTCTGTCTCAGACCCTCTGTCTCGATCCGTCTGTCTCATACCGTCTGTCTCAGACCGTCTGTCTCAGACCGCCTGTCTCAGACCGCCTGTCTGAGACCGCCTGTCTTAGACCGCCTGTCACAGACCGTCTGTCTCAGACCCTCTCTCTCGATCCGTCTGTCTCATACCGTCTGTCTCAGACCACCTGTCTCAGACCGCCTGTCTCAGACAGTCTGTCTCAGACCGTCTGGCTCGGATCGTCTGTCTCAGACTGTCGGTCTCGGGCCGTCGGTCTCGGGCCGTCTGTCTCAGTCCGTCTCTCTCCGTTCGTCTGTCTCAGACCGACTGTCTCAGACCGTCTGTCTCAAACCGTCTGTCTCAGACCGTCTGTCTCAGGCCGTCTGTCTCAGTCCGTCTGTCTCAGACCCTCTGTCTCGATCCGTCTGTCTCATACCGTCTGTCTCAGACCGCCTGTCTCAGACAGTCTGTCTCAGACCGTCTGTCTCGGACCGTCTGTCTCAGACCGTCGGTCTCGGGCCGTCTGTCTCAGTCCGTCTGTCTCCGTCCGTCTGTCTCGGACCTCCTGTCCCAGACCGTCCGTCTCCGTTCCTCTGTCTCAGACCGACTGTCTCAGACCGTCTGTCTCAAACCGTCTGTCTCAGACCGTCTGTCTCAGACCGTCTGTCTCAGACCGTCTTTCTGAGACCCTCTGTCTGAGACCGTCTGTCTCAGACCATCAGTCTCAGACCGCGTGTCTCAGACCGCCTGCATCAGACCGCATGTCTCAGACCGCCTGTCTTAGACAGTCTGTCTCAGACCGTCTGTCTCGGACCGTCTGTCTCAGACCGTCGGTCTCGGGCCGTCTGTCTCGGACCACCTGTCTCAGACCGCGTGTCTCAGACCGCCGGTCTCAGACCGCCTGTCTCAGACCGCCTGTCTCAGACCGTCTGTCTCAGACCGTCGGCCTCGGGCCGTCTGTCTCGGACCACCTGTCTCAGACCGCGTGTCTCAGACCGCCGGTCTCAGACCGTCTGTCTCAGTCCGTCTGTCTCATACCGTCTGTCTCAGACCGTCTGTCTCAGACCGTCTGTCTCAGACCGCCTGTCTCAGACCGCCTGTCTGAGACCGCCTGTCTCAGACCGCCTGTCACAGACAGTCTGTCTCAGACCGTCTGTCTCAGACCCTCTCTCTCGATCCGTCTGTCTCATACCGTCTGTCTCATACCGTCTGTCTCAGACCGCCTGTCTCAGACAGTCTGTCTCAGACCGTCTGTCTCGGACCGTCTGTCTCAGACCGTCGGTCTCGGGCCGTCTGTCTCAGTCCGTCTGTCTCCGTCCGTCTGTCTCGGACCTCCTGTCTCAGACCGTCCGTCTCCGTTCCTCTGTCTCAGACCGACTGTCTCAGACCGTCTGTCTCAAACCGTCTGTCTCAGACCGTCTGTCTCAGACCGTCTGTCTGAGACCGTCTGTCTCAGACCCTCTGTCTCGATCCGTGTGTCTCATACCGTCTGTCTCATACCGTCTGTCTCAGACCGTCTGTCTCAGACCGCCTGTCTCAGACCGCCTGTCTCAGACCGTCTGTCTCAGACCCTCTGTCTCGATCCGTCTGTCTCATACCGTCTGTCTCAGACCGTCTGTCTGAGACCCTCTGTCTGAGACCGTCTGTCTCAGACCATCAGTCTCAGACCGCGTGTCTCAGACCGCCTGCATCAGACCGCATGTCTCAGACCGCCTGTCTTAGACAGTCTGTCTCAGACCGTCTGTCTCGGACCGTCTGTCTCAGACCGTCGGTCTCGGGCCGTCTGTCTCGGACCACCTGTCTCAGACCGCGTGTCTCAGACCGCCGGGCTCAGACCGCCTGTCTCAGACCGCCTGTCTCAGACCGTCTGTCTCAGACCGTCTGTCGCAGACCGTCTGTCTCGGGCCGTCTGTCTCAGTCCGTCTGTCTTAGTCCGTCTGTCTCCGTTCGTCTGTCTCAGACCGACTGTCTCAGACCGTCTGTCTCAAACCGTCTGTCTCAGACCGTCTGTCTCAGGCCGTCTGTCTCAGTCCGTCTGTCTCAGACCCTCTGTCTCGATCCGTCTGTCTCATACCGTCTGTCTGAGACCGTCTGTCTCAGAACATCAGTCTCAGACCGCGTGTCTCAGACCGCCTGCCTCAGACCGCCTGTCTCAGACCGTCTATGTCAGACCGCGTGTCTCAGACCGTCTGTCTCAGACCGTCTATCTCAGACCGCGTGTCTCGGACCACCTGCCTCAGACCGCCTGTCTCAGACCGCCTGTCTCAGACCGTCTGTCTCAGACCGTCTGTCTCAGACCGTCTGTCTCAGACCGTCTGTCGCAGACCGTCTGTCTCGGACCGTCTGTCTCAGACCATCAGTCTCAGACCGCGTGTCTCGGACCACCTGTCTCAGACCGGGTGTCTCAGACCGCCGGTCTCAGACCGCCTGTCTCAGACCGTCTGTCTCAGACCGTCTGTCTCAGACCGTCTGTCTCAGACCGTCTGTCGCAGACCGCCTGTCTCGGACCGTCTGTCTCAGACCGTCAGCCTCGAGCCATCTGTATCAGTCCGTCTGTCTCCGTCCTTCTGTCTCAGACCGTCTGTCTCAGACCGCCTGTCTCCGACCGCCTGTCTTAGACTGCCTGTCTCAGAGCGCCTGTCTCAGACCGTCTGTCTCAGGCCGTCTGTCTCAGTCCGTCTGTCTCAGTCCGTCTGTCTCCGTTCGTCTGTCACAGACCGACTGTCTCAGACCGTCTGTATCAAACCGTCTGTCTGAGACCGTCTGTGTCAGACCCTCTGTCTCGATCCGTCTGTCTCATACCGTCTGTCTCAAACCGTCTGTCTCAGGCCGTCTGTCTCAGACCGTCTGTCTCGGGCCGTCTGTCTCAGACCGTCTGTCTCAGACCGTCTGTCTCAGACCGTCTGTCTCAGACCGTCTGTCTCAGACCGTCAGCCTCGAGCCATCTGTATCAGTCCGTCTGTCTCCGTCCTTCTATCTCAGACCGTCTGTCTCAGACCGCCTGTCTCCGACCGCCTGTCTTAGACTGTCTGTCTCAGAGCGCCTGTCTCAGACCGTCTGTCTCAGACCGTCTGTCTCAGACCGTCAGTCTCAGACCGTCTGTCTCAGACCGCCTGTCTCAGACCGTCTATCTCAGACCGCGTGTCTCGGACCACCTGCCTCAGACCGCCTGTCTCAGACCGCCTGTCTCAGACCATCTGTCTCAGACCGTCTGTCTCAGACCGTCTGTCTCAGACCGTCTGTCTCAGACCGTCTGTCGCAGACCGTCTGTCTCGGACCGTCTGTCTCAGACCGTCGGCCTCGGGCCGTCTGTCTCGGACCACCTGTCTCAGACCGCGTGTCTCAGACCGCCGGTCTCAGACCGTCTGTCTCAGTCCGTCTGTCTCAGACCCTCTGTCTCGATCCGTCTGTCTCATACCGTCTGTCTCAGACCGTCTGTCTCAGACCGCCTGTCTCAGACCGCCTGTCTGAGACCGCCTGTCTTAGACCGCCTGTCACAGACCGTCTGTCTCAGACCCTCTCTCTCGATCCGTCTGTCTCATACCGTCTGTCTCAGACCACCTGTCTCAGACCGCCTGTCTCAGACAGTCTGTCTCAGACCGTCTGGCTCGGATCGTCTGTCTCAGACTGTCGGTCTCGGGCCGTCGGTCTCGGGCCGTCTGTCTCAGTCCGTCTCTCTCCGTTCGTCTGTCTCAGACCGACTGTCTCAGACCGTCTGTCTCAAACCGTCTGTCTCAGACCGTCTGTCTCAGGCCGTCTGTCTCAGTCCGTCTGTCTCAGACCCTCTGTCTCGATCCGTCTGTCTCATACCGTCTGTCTCAGACCGCCTGTCTCAGACAGTCTGTCTCAGACCGTCTGTCTCGGACCGTCTGTCTCAGACCGTCGGTCTCGGGCCGTCTGTCTCAGTCCGTCTGTCTCCGTCCGTCTGTCTCGGACCTCCTGTCCCAGACCGTCCGTCTCCGTTCCTCTGTCTCAGACCGACTGTCTCAGACCGTCTGTCTCAAACCGTCTGTCTCAGACCGTCTGTCTCAGACCGTCTGTCTCAGACCGTCTTTCTGAGACCCTCTGTCTGAGACCGTCTGTCTCAGACCATCAGTCTCAGACCGCGTGTCTCAGACCGCCTGCATCAGACCGCATGTCTCAGACCGCCTGTCTTAGACAGTCTGTCTCAGACCGTCTGTCTCGGACCGTCTGTCTCAGACCGTCGGTCTCGGGCCGTCTGTCTCGGACCACCTGTCTCAGACCGCGTGTCTCAGACCGCCGGTCTCAGACCGCCTGTCTCAGACCGCCTGTCTCAGACCGTCTGTCTCAGACCGTCGGCCTCGGGCCGTCTGTCTCGGACCACCTGTCTCAGACCGCGTGTCTCAGACCGCCGGTCTCAGACCGTCTGTCTCAGTCCGTCTGTCTCATACCGTCTGTCTCAGACCGTCTGTCTCAGACCGTCTGTCTCAGACCGCCTGTCTCAGACCGCCTGTCTGAGACCGCCTGTCTCAGACCGCCTGTCACAGACAGTCTGTCTCAGACCGTCTGTCTCAGACCCTCTCTCTCGATCCGTCTGTCTCATACCGTCTGTCTCAGACCACCTGTCTCAGACCGCCTGTCTCAGACAGTCTGTCTCAGTCCGTCTGGCTCGGATCGTCTGTCTCAGACCGTCGGTCTCGGGCCGTCTGTCTCAGTCCGTCTGTCTCCGTTCGTCTGTCTCAGACCGACTGTCTCAGACCGTCTGTCTCAAACCGTCTGTCTCAGACCGTCTGTCTCAGACCGTCTGTCTGAGACCGTCTGTCTCAGACCCTCTGTCTCGATCCGTGTGTCTCATACCGTCTGTCTCATACCGTCTGTCTCAGACCGTCTGTCTCAGACCGCCTGTCTCAGACCGCCTGTCTCAGACCGTCTGTCTCAGACCCTCTGTCTCGATCCGTCTGTCTCATACCGTCTGTCTCAGACCGTCTGTCTGAGACCGTCTGTCTGAGACCCTCTGTCTGAGACCGTCTGTCTCAGACCATCAGTCTCAGACCGCGTGTCTCAGACCGCCTGCATCAGACCGCATGTCTCAGACCGCCTGTCTTAGACAGTCTGTCTCAGACCGTCTGTCTCGGACCGTCTGTCTCAGACCGTCGGTCTCGGGCCGTCTGTCTCGGACCACCTGTCTCAGACCGCGTGTCTCAGACCGCCGGTCTCAGACCGCCTGTCTCAGACCGCCTGTCTCAGACCGTCTGTCTCAGACCGTCCGTCGCAGACCGTCTGTCTCGGGCCGTCTGTCTCAGTCCGTCTGTCTTAGTCCGTCTGTCTCCGTTCGTCTGTCTCAGACCGACTGTCTCAGACCGTCTGTCTCAAACCGTCTGTCTCAGACCGTCTGTCTCAGGCCGTCTGTCTCAGTCCGTCTGTCTCAGACCCTCTGTCTCGATCCGTCTGTCTCATACCGTCTGTCTGAGACCGTCTGTCTCAGAACATCAGTCTCAGACCGCGTGTCTCAGACCGCCTGCCTCAGACCGCCTGTCTCAGACCGTCTATCTCAGACCGCGTGTCTCAGACCGCCTGCCCCAGACCGCCTGTCTCAGACCGCCAGTCTCAGACCGTCTGTCTCAGACCGTCTGTCTCAGACCGTCTGTCTCAGACCGTCTGTCGCAGACCGTCTGTCTCGGACCGTCTGTCTCAGACCGTCGGCCTCGGGCCGTCTGTCTCGGACCACCTGTCTCAGACCGCGTGTCTCAGACCGCCGGTCTCAGACCGCCTGTCTCAGACCGTCTGTCTCAGACCGTCTGTCTCAGACCGTCTGTCTCAGACCGTCTGTCGCAGACCGCCTGTCTCGGACCGTCTGTCTCAGACCGTCAGCCTCGAGCCATCTGTATCAGTCCGTCTGTCTCCGTCCTTCTGTCTCAGACCGTCTGTCTCAGACCGCCTGTCTCCGACCGCCTGTCTTAGACTGTCTGTCTCAGAGCGCCTGTCTCAGACCGTCTGTCTCAGACCGTCTGTCTCAGACCGTCAGTCTCAGACCGTCTGTCTCAGACCGTCTGTCTCAGACCGCCTGTCTCAGACCGTCTATCTCAGACCGCGTGTCTCGGACCACCTGCCTGAGACCGCCTGTCTCAGACCGCCTGTCTCAGACCGTCTGTCGCAGACCGTCTGTCTCGGACCGTCTGTCTCAGACCGTCGGCCTCGGGCCGTCTGTCTCGGACCACCTGTCTCAGACCGCGTGTCTCAGACCGCCGGTCTCAGACCGTCTGTCTCAGTCCGCCTGTCTCAGACCGTCTGTCTCGATCCGTCTGTCTCATACCGTCTGTCTCAGACCGTCTGTCTCAGACCGTCTGTCTCAAACCGTCTGTCTGAGACCGTCTGTCTCAGACCCTCTGTCTCGATCCGTCTGTCTCATACCGTCTGTCTCAGACCGTCTGTCTCAGACCATCTGTCTCAGACCGTCTGTCTCAGACCGTCTGTCTCAGACCGTCTGTCGCAGACCGCCTGTCTCGGACCGTCTGTCTCAGACCGTCAGCCTCGAGCCATCTGTATCAGTCCGTCTGTCTCCGTCCTTCTGTCTCAGACCGTCTGTCTCAGACCGCCTGTCTCAGACCGTCTGTCTCAGACCGTCTGTCTGAGACCGACTGTCTCAGACCGTCTGTCTCAAACCGTCTGTCTCAGACCGTCTGTCTCAGGCCGTCTGTCTCAGTCCGTCTGTCTCAGACCCTCTGTCTCGATCCGTCTGTCTCATACCGTCTGTCTGAGACCGTCTGTCTCAGAACATCAGTCTCAGACCGCGTGTCTCAGACCGCCTGCCTCAGACCGCCTGTCTCAGACCGTCTATCTCAGACCGCGTGTCTCAGACCGCCTGCCCCAGACCGCCTGTCTCAGACCGCCAGTCTCAGACCGTCTGTCTCAGACCGTCTGTCTCAGACCGTCTGTCTCAGACCGTCTGTCGCAGACCGTCTGTCTCGGACCGTCTGTCTCAGACCGTCGGCCTCGGGCCGTCTGTCTCGGACCACCTGTCTCAGACCGCGTGTCTCAGACCGCCGGTCTCAGACCGCCTGTCTCAGACCGTCTGTCTCAGACCGTCTGTCTCAGACCGTCTGTCTCAGACCGTCTGTCGCAGACCGCCTGTCTCGGACCGTCTGTCTCAGACCGTCAGCCTCGAGCCATCTGTATCAGTCCGTCTGTCTCCGTCCTTCTGTCTCAGACCGTCTGTCTCAGACCGCCTGTCTCCGACCGCCTGTCTTAGACTGTCTGTCTCAGAGCGCCTGTCTCAGACCGTCTGTCTCAGACCGTCTGTCTCAGACCGTCAGTCTCAGACCGTCTGTCTCAGACCGTCTGTCTCAGACCGCCTGTCTCAGACCGTCTATCTCAGACCGCGTGTCTCGGACCACCTGCCTCAGACCGCCTGTCTCAGACCGCCTGTCTCAGACCGTCTGTCGCAGACCGTCTGTCTCGGACCGTCTGTCTCAGACCGTCGGCCTCGGGCCGTCTGTCTCGGACCACCTGTCTCAGACCGCGTGTCTCAGACCGCCGGTCTCAGACCGTCTGTCTCAGTCCGCCTGTCTCAGACCGTCTGTCTCGATCCGTCTGTCTCATACCGTCTGTCTCAGACCGTCTGTCTCAGACCGTCTGTCTCGGGCCGTCTGTCTCCGACCGCCTGTCTCAGACCGTCTGTCTCAGACCCTCTGTCTCGATCCGTCTGTCTCATACCGTCTGTCTCAGACCGTCTGTCTGAGACCGTCTGTCTGAGACCGTCTGTCTCAGACCATCAGTCTCAGACCGCGTGTCTCAGACCGCCTGCATCAGACCGCATGTCTCAGACCGCCTGTCGCAGACCGTCTGTCTCGGGCCGTCTGTCTCAGTCCGTCTGTCTCAGACCGTCTGTCTCAGACCGTCTGTCTCAGGCCGTCTGTCTCAGACCGTCTGTCTCGGGCCGTCTGTCTCAGTCCGTCTGTCTTAGTCCGTCTGTCTCCGTTCGTCTGTCTCAGACCGACTGTCTCAGACCGTCTGTCTCAAACCGTCTGTCTCAGATCGTCTGTCTCAGGCCGTCTGTCTCAGTCCGTCTGTCTCAGACCCTTTGTCTCGATCCGCCTGTCTCATACCGTCTGTCTGAGACCGTCTGTCTCAGAACATCAGTCTCAGACCGCGTGTCTCAGACCGCCTGCCTCAGACCGCCTGTCTCAGACCGTCTATCTCAGACCGCGTGTCTCAGACCGCCTGCCTCAGACCGCCTGTCTCAGACCGCCTGTCTCAGACCGTCTGTCTCAGACCGTCTGTCTCAGACCGTCTGTCTCAGACCGTCTGTCTCAGACCGTCTGTCTCAGACCGTGTGTCTCAGACCGTCTGTCTCAGACCGTCTGTCGCAGACCGTCTGTCTCGGACCGTCTGTCTCAGACCGTCGGCCTCGGGCCGTCTGTCTCGGACCACCTGTCTCAGAGCGCGTGTCTCAGACCGCCTGTCTCAGACCGCCTGTCTCAGACCGTCTGTCTCAGACCGTCTGTCTCAGACCGTCTGTCTCAGACCGTCTGTCTCAGACCGTCTGTCGCAGACCGCCTGTCTCGGACCGTCTGTCTCAGACCGTCAGCCTCGAGCCATCTGTATCAGTCCGTCTGTCTCCGTCCTTCTGTCTCAGACCGTCTGTCTCAGACCGCCTGTCTCCGACCGCCTGTCTTAGACTGTCTGTCTCAGAGCGCCTGTCTCAGACCGTCTGTCTCAGACCGTCTGTCTCAGACCGTCAGTCTCAGACCGTCTGTCTCAGACCGTCTGTCTCAGACCGCCTGTCTCAGACCGTCTATCTCAGACCGCGTGTCTCAGACCGCCTGCCTCAGACCGCCTGTCTCAGACCGCCTGTCTCAGACCGTCTGTCTCAGACCGTCTGTCTCAGACCGTCTGTCTCAGACCGTCTGTCTCAGACCGTCTGTCGCAGACCGTCTGTCTCGGACCGTCTGTCTCAGACCGTCGGCCTCGGGCCGTCTGTCTCGGACCACCTGTCTCAGACCGCGTGTCTCAGACCGCCGGTCTCAGACCGTCTGTCTCAGTCCGTCTGTCTCACACCCTCTGTCTCGATCCGTCTGTCTCATACCGTCTGTCTCAGACCGTCTGTCTCAAACCGTTTGTCTCAGACCGTCTGTCTCAGACCGTCTGTCTGAGACCGTCTGTCTGAGACCGTCTGTCTCAGACCATCAGTCTCAGACCGCGTGTCTCAGACCGCCTGCATCAGACCGCATGTCTCAGACCGCCTGTCTTAGACAGTCTGTCTCAGACCGTCTGTCTCGGACCGTCTGTCTCAGACCGTCGGTCTCGGGCCGTCTGTCTCGGACCACCTGTCTCAGACCGCGTGTCTCAGACCGCTGGTCTCAGACCGCCTGTCTCAGACCGCCTGTCTCAGACCGTCTGTCTCAGACCGTTTGTCGCAGACCGTCTGTCTCGGGCCGTCTGTCTCAGTCCGTCTGTCTTAGTCCGTCTGTCTCCGTTCGTCTGTCTCAGACCGACTGTCTCAGACCGTCTGTCTCAAACCGTCTGTCTCAGAGCGTCTG
This sequence comes from Coelioxys conoideus, assembly GCA_947623535.1. Classification (NCBI taxonomy): domain Eukaryota; kingdom Metazoa; phylum Arthropoda; class Insecta; order Hymenoptera; family Megachilidae; genus Coelioxys; species Coelioxys conoideus. The sequence goes on from CANQJN010000026.1 coordinate 6,470,179, forward strand.
TCTCAGGCCGTCTGTCTCAGTCCGTCTGTCTCAGACCCTCTGTCTCGATCCGTCTGTCTCATACCGTCTGACTGAGACCGTCTGTCTCAGAACATCAGTCTCAGACCGCGTGTCTCAGACCGCCTGCCTCAGACCGCCTGTCTCAGACCGTCTATCTCAGACCGCGTGTCTCAGACCGCCTGCCTCAGACCGCCTGTCTCAGACCGCCAGTCTCATACCGTCTGTCTCAGACCGTCTGTCTCAGACCGTCTGTCTGAGACCCTCTGTCTGAGACCGTCTGTCTCAGACCATCAGTCTCAGACCGCGTGTCTCAGACCGCCTGCATCAGACCGCATGTCTCAGACCGCCTGTCTTAGACAGTCTGTCTCAGACCGTCTGTCTCGGACCGTCTGTCTCAGACCGTCGGCCTCGGGCCGTCTGTCTCGGACCACCTGTCTCAGACCGCGTGTCTCAGACCGCCGGTCTCAGACCGCCTGTCTCAGACCGCCTGTCTCAGACCGTCTGTCTCAGACCGTCTGTCTCAGACCGTCTGTCTCAGACCGTCTGTCGCAGACCGCCTGTCTCGGACCGTCTGTCTCAGACCGTCAGCCTCGGGCCATCTGTATCAGTCCGTCTGTCTCCGTCCTTCTGTCTCAGACCGTCTGTCTCAGACCGCCTGTCTCCGACCGCCTGTCTTAGACTGTCTGTCTCATACCGTCTGTCTCAGACCGTCTGTCTGAGACCCTCTGTCTGAGACCGTCTGTCTCAGACCATCAGTCTCAGACCGCGTGTCTCAGACCGCATGTCTCAGACCGCCTGTCTTAGACAGTCTGTCTCAGACCGTCTGTCTCGGACCGTCTGTCTCAGACCGTCGGTCTCGGGCCGTCTGTCTCGCACCACCTGTCTCAGACCGCGTGTCTCAGACCGCCGGTCTCAGACCGCCTGTCTCAGACCGCCTGTCTCAGACCGTCTGTCTCAGACCGTCTGTCGCAGACCGTCTGTCTCGGGCCGTCTGTCTCAGTCCGTCTGTCTTAGTCCGTCTGTCTCCGTTCGTCTGTCTCAGACCGACTGTCTCAGACAGTCTGTCTCAAACCGTCTGTCTCAGACCGTCTGTCTCAGGCCGTCTGTCTCAGTCCGTCTGTCTCAGACCCTCTGTCTCGGACCGTCTGTCTCAGACCGTCAGCCTCGAGCCATCTGTATCAGTCCGTCTGTCTCCGTCCTTCTGTCTCAGACCGTCTGTCTCAGACCGCCTGTCTCAGACCGTCTGTCTCAGACCGTCTGTCTGAGACCGTACTGTCTCAGACCCTCTGTCTCGATCCGTGTGTCTCATACCGTCTGTCTCATACCGTCTGTCTCAGACCGTCTGTCTCAGACCGTCTGTCTCAGACCGCCTGTCTCCGACCGCCTGTCTCAGACCGTCTGTCTCAGACCCTCTGTCTCGATCCGTCTGTCTCATACCGTCTGTCTCAGACCGTCTGTCTGAGACCGTCTGTCTGAGACCGTCTGTCTCAGACCATCAGTCTCAGACCGCGTGTCTCAGACCGCCTGCATCAGACCGCATGTCTCAGACCGCCTGTCGCAGACCGTCTGTCTCGGGCCGTCTGTCTCAGTCCGTCTGTCTCAGACCGTCTGTCTCAGACCGTCTGTCTCAGGCCGTCTGTCTCAGACCGTCTGTCTCGGGCCGTCTGTCTCAGTCCGTCTGTCTTAGTCCGTCTGTCTCCGTTCGTCTGTCTCAGACCGACTGTCTCAGACCGTCTGTCTCAAACCGTCTGTCTCAGATCGTCTGTCTCAGGCCGTCTGTCTCAGTCCGTCTGTCTCAGACCCTTTGTCTCGATCCGCCTGTCTCATACCGTCTGTCTGAGACCGTCTGTCTCAGAACATCAGTCTCAGACCGCGTGTCTCAGACCGCCTGCCTCAGACCGCCTGTCTCAGACCGTCTATCTCAGACCGCGTGTCTCAGACCGCCTGCCTCAGACCGCCTGTCTCAGACCGCCTGTCTCAGACCGCGTGTCTCAGACCGTCTGTCTCAGACCGTCTGTCTCAGACCGTCTGTCTCAGACCGTCTGTCTCAGACCGTGTGTCTCAGACCGTCTGTCTCAGACCGTCTGTCTCAGACCGTCTGTCGCAGACCGTCTGTCTCGGACCGTCTGTCTCAGACCGTCGGCCTCGGGCCGTCTGTCTCGGACCACCTGTCTCAGAGCGCGTGTCTCAGACCGCCTGTCTCAGACCGCCTGTCTCAGACCGTCTGTCTCAGACCGTCTGTCTCAGACCGTCTGTCTCAGACCGTCTGTCTCAGACCGTCTGTCGCAGACCGCCTGTCTCGGACCGTCTGTCTCAGACCGTCAGCCTCGAGCCATCTGTATCAGTCCGTCTGTCTCCGTCCTTCTGTCTCAGACCGTCTGTCTCAGACCGCCTGTCTCCGACCGCCTGTCTTAGACTGTCTGTCTCAGAGCGCCTGTCTCAGACCGTCTGTCTCAGACCGTCTGTCTCAGACCGTCAGTCTCAGACCGTCTGTCTCAGACCGTCTGTCTCAGACCGCCTGTCTCAGACCGTCTATCTCAGACCGCGTGTCTCAGACCGCCTGCCTCAGACCGCCTGTCTCAGACCGCCTGTCTCAGACCGTCTGTCTCAGACCGTCTGTCTCAGACCGTCTGTCTCAGACCGTCTGTCTCAGACCGTCTGTCGCAGACCGTCTGTCTCGGACCGTCTGTCTCAGACCGTCTATCTCAGACCGCGTGTCTCAGACCGCCTGCCTCAGACCGCCTGTCTCAGACCGCCTGTCTCAGACCGTCTGTCTCAGACCGTCTGTCTCAGACCGTCTGTCTCAGACCGTCTGTCTCAGACCGTCTGTCGCAGACCGTCTGTCTCGGACCGTCTGTCTCAGACCGTCGGCCTCGGGCCGTCTGTCTCGGACCACCTGTCTCAGACCGCGTGTCTCAGACCGCCGGTCTCAGACCGTCTGTCTCAGTCCGTCTGTCTCACACCCTCTGTCTCGATCCGTCTGTCTCATACCGTCTGTCTCAAACCGTTTGTCTCAGACCGTCTGTCTCAGACCGTCTGTCTGAGACCGTCTGTCTGAGACCGTCTGTCTCAGACCATCAGTCTCAGACCGCGTGTCTCAGACCGCCTGCATCAGACCGCATGTCTCAGACCGCCTGTCTTAGACAGTCTGTCTCAGACCGTCTGTCTCGGACCGTCTGTCTCAGACCGTCGGTCTCGGGCCGTCTGTCTCGGACCACCTGTCTCAGACCGCGTGTCTCAGACCGCTGGTCTCAGACCGCCTGTCTCAGACCGCCCGTCTCAGACCGTCTGTCTCAGACCGTTTGTCGCAGACCGTCTGTCTCGGGCCGTCTGTCTCAGTCCGTCTGTCTTAGTCCGTCTGTCTCCGTTCGTCTGTCTCAGACCGACTGTCTCAGACCGTCTGTCTCAAACCGTCTGTCTCAGAGCGTCTGTCTCAGGCCGTCTGTCTCAGTCCGTCTGTCTCAGACCCTCTGTCTCGATCCGTCTGTCTCATACCGTCTGACTGAGACCGTCTGTCTCAGAACATCAGTCTCAGACCGCGTGTCTCAGACCGCCTGCCTCAGACCGCCTGTCTCAGACCGTCTATCTCAGACCGCGTGTCTCAGACCGCCTGCCTCAGACCGCCTGTCTCAGACCGCCAGTCTCATACCGTCTGTCTCAGACCGTCTGTCTCAGACCGTCTGTCTGAGACCCTCTGTCTGAGACCGTCTGTCTCAGACCATCAGTCTCAGACCGCGTGTCTCAGACCGCCTGCATCAGACCGCATGTCTCAGACCGCCTGTCTTAGACAGTCTGTCTCAGACCGTCTGTCTCGGACCGTCTGTCTCAGACCGTCGGCCTCGGGCCGTCTGTCTCGGACCACCTGTCTCAGACCGCGTGTCTCAGACCGCCGGTCTCAGACCGCCTGTCTCAGACCGCCTGTCTCAGACCGTCTGTCTCAGACCGTCTGTCTCAGACCGTCTGTCTCAGACCGTCTGTCGCAGACCGCCTGTCTCGGACCGTCTGTCTCAGACCGTCAGCCTCGAGCCATCTGTATCAGTCCGTCTGTCTCCGTCCTTCTGTCTCAGACCGTCTGTCTCAGACCGCCTGTCTCCGACCGCCTGTCTTAGACTGTCTGTCTCATACCGTCTGTCTCAGACCGTCTGTCTGAGACCCTCTGTCTGAGACCGTCTGTCTCAGACCATCAGTCTCAGACCGCGTGTCTCAGACCGCCTGCATCAGACCGCATGTCTCAGACCGCCTGTCTTAGACAGTCTGTCTCAGACCGTCTGTCTCGGACCGTCTGTCTCAGACCGTCGGTCTCGGGCCGTCTGTCTCGCACCACCTGTCTCAGACCGCGTGTCTCAGACCGCCGGTCTCAGACCGCCTGTCTCAGACCGCCTGTCTCAGACCGTCTGTCTCAGACCGTCTGTCGCAGACCGTCTGTCTCGGGCCGTCTGTCTCAGTCCGTCTGTCTTAGTCCGTCTGTCTCCGTTCGTCTGTCTCAGACCGACTGTCTCAGACAGTCTGTCTCAAACCGTCTGTCTCAGACCGTCTGTCTCAGGCCGTCTGTCTCAGTCCGTCTGTCTCAGACCCTCTGTCTCGATCCGTCTGTCTCATACCGTCTGTCTGAGACCGTCTGTCTCAGAACATCAGTCTCAGACCGCGTGTCTCAGACCGCCTGCCTCAGACCGCCTGTCTCAGAACGTCTATCTCAGACCGCGTGTCTCAGACCGCCTGCCTCAGACCGCCTGTCTCAGACCGCCAGTCTCAGACCGTCTGTCTCAGACCGTCTGTCTCAGACCGTCTGTCTCAGACCGTCTGTCTCAGACCGTCTGTCTCAGACCGTCTGTCTCAGACCGTCTGTCTCAGACCGTCTGTCTCAGACCGTCTGTCTCAGACCGTCTGTCGCAGACCGTCTGTCTCGGACCGACTGTCTCAGACCGTCGGCCTCGGGCCGTCTGTCTCGGACCACCTGTCTCAGACCGCGTGTCTCAGACCGCCGGTCTCAGACCGCCTGTCTCGGGCCGTCTGTCTCGCACCACCTGTCTCAGACCGCGTGTCTCAGACCGTCTGTCTCAGACCGTCTGCATCAGACCGCATGTCTCAGACCGCCTGTCTTAGACAGTCTGTCTCAGACCGTCTGTCTCGGACCGTCTGTCTCAGACCCTCTGTCTCGATCCGTCTGTCTCATACCGTCTGACTGAGACCGTCTGTCTCAGAACATCAGTCTCAGACCGCGTGTCTCAGACCGCCTGCCTCAGACCGCCTGTCTCAGACCGTCTATCTCAGACCGCGTGTCTCAGACCGCCTGCCTCAGACCGCCTGTCTCAGACCGCCAGTCTCATACCGTCTGTCTCAGACCGTCTGTCTCAGACCATCTGTCTGAGACCCTCTGTCTGAGACCGTCTGTCTCAGACCATCAGTCTCAGACCGCGTGTCTCAGACCGCCTGCATCAGACCGCATGTCTCAGACCGCCTGTCTTAGACAGTCTGTCTCAGACCGTCTGTCTCGGACCGTCTGTCTCAGACCGTCGGCCTCGGGCCGTCTGTCTCGGACCACCTGTCTCAGACCGCGTGTCTCAGACCGCCGGTCTCAGACCGCCTGTCTCAGACCGCCTGTCTCAGACCGTCTGTCTCAGACCGTCTGTCTCAGACCGTCTGTCTCAGACCGTCTGTCGCAGACCGCCTGTCTCGGACCGTCTGTCTCAGACCGTCAGCCTCGAGCCATCTGTATCAGTCCGTCTGTCTCCGTCCTTCTGTCTCAGACCGTCTGTCTCAGACCGCCTGTCTCCGACCGCCTGTCTTAGACTGTCTGTCTCATACCGTCTGTCTCAGACCGTCTGTCTGAGACCCTCTGTCTGAGACCGTCTGTCTCAGACCATCAGTCTCAGACCGCGTGTCTCAGACCGCCTGCATCAGACCGCATGTCTCAGACCGCCTGTCTTAGACAGTCTGTCTCAGACCGTCTGTCTCGGACCGTCTGTCTCAGACCGTCGGTCTCGGGCCGTCTGTCTCGCACCACCTGTCTCAGACCGCGTGTCTCAGACCGCCGGTCTCAGACCGCCTGTCTCAGACCGCCTGTCTCAGACCGTCTGTCTCAGACCGTCTGTCGCAGACCGTCTGTCTCGGGCCGTCTGTCTCAGTCCGTCTGTCTTAGTCCGTCTGTCTCAGACAGTCTGTCTCAAACCGTCTGTCTCAGACCGTCTGTCTCAGGCCGTCTGTCTCAGTCCGTCTGTCTCAGACCCTCTGTCTCGATCCGTCTGTCTCATACCGTCTGTCTGAGACCGTCTGTCTCAGAACATCAGTCTCAGACCGCGTGTCTCAGACCGCCTGCCTCAGACCGCCTGTCTCAGAACGTCTATCTCAGACCGCGTGTCTCAGACCGCCTGCCTCAGACCGCCTGTCTCAGACCGCCAGTCTCAGACCGTCTGTCTCAGACCGTCTGTCTCAGACCGTCTGTCTCAGACCGTCTGTCTCAGACCGTCTGTCTCAGACCGTCTGTCTCAGACCGTCTGTCGCAGACAGTCTGTCTCGGACCGACTGTCTCAGACCGTCGGCCTCGGGCCGTCTGTCTCGGACCACCTGTCTCAGACCGCGTGTCTCAGACCGCCGGTCTCAGACCGCCTGTCTCAGACCGCCTGTCTCAGACCGTCTGTCTCAGACCGTCTGTCTCAGACCGTCTGTCTCAGACCGTCTGTCGCAGACCGCCTGTCTCGGACCGTCTGTCTCAGACCGTCAGCCTCGAGCCATCTGTATCAGTCCGTCTGTCTCCGTCCTTCTGTCTCAGACCGTCTGTCTCAGACCGCCTGTCTCCGACCGCCTGTCTTAGACTGTCTGTCTCAGAGCGCCTGTCTCAGACCGTCTGTCTCAGACCGTCTGTCTCAGACCGTCAGTCTCAGACCGTCTGTCTCAGACCATCTGTCTCAGACCGCCTGTCTCAGACCGTCTATCTCAGACAGCGTGTCTCAGACCGCCTGCCTCAGACCGCCTGTCTCAGACCGTCTGTCGCAGACCGTCTGTCTCGGACCGTCTGTCTCAGACCGTCGGCCTCGGGCCGTCTGTCTCGGACCACCTGTCTCAGACCGCGTGTCTCAGACCGCCGGTCTCAAACCGTCTGTCTCAGTACGTCTGTCTCAGACCCTCTTTCTCGATCCGTCTGTCTCATACCGTCTGTCTCAGACCGTCTGTCTCAGACCGTCCGTCTCAGACCGTCTGTCTCAGACCGCCTGTCTCAGACCGCCTGTCTGAGACCGCCTGTCTCAGACCGCCTGTCACAGACAGTCTGTCTCAGACCGTCTGTCTCAGACCCTCTCTCTCGATCCGTCTGTCTCATACCGTCTGTCTCAGACCACCTGTCTCAGACCGCCTGTCTCAGACAGTCTGTCTCAGACCGTCTGGCTCGGATCGTCTGTCTCAGACCGTCGGTCTCGGGCCGTCTGTCTCAGTCCGTCTGTCTCCGTTCGTCTGTCTCAGACCGACTGTCTCAGACCGTCTGTCTCAAACCGTCTGTCTCAGACCGTCTGTCTCAGGCCGTCTGTCTCAGTCCGTCTGTCTCAGACCCTCTGTCTCGATCCGTCTGTCTCAGACCGCCTGTCTCAGACAGTCTGTCTCAGACCGTCTGTCGCGGACCGTCTGTCTCAGACCGTCGGTCTCGGGCCGTCTGTCTCAGTCCGTCTGTCTCCGTCCGTCTGTCTCGGACCTCCTGTCTCAAACCGTCCGTCTCCGTTCCTCTGTCTCAGACCGACTGTCTCAGACCGTCTGTCTCAAACCGTCTGTCTCAGACCGTCTGTCTCAGACCGTCTGTCTCAGACCGTCTGTCTCAGACCGTCTGTCTCAGACCGTCTGTCTCAGACCGTCTGTCTCAGACCGTCTGTCTGAGACCGTACTGTCTCAGACCCTCTGTCTCGATCCGTGTGTCTCATACCGTCTGTCTCATACCGTCTGTCTCAGACCGTCTGTCTCAGACCGTCTGTCTCAGACCGCCTGTCTCCGACCGCCTGTCTCAGACCGTCTGTCTCAGACCCTCTGTCTCGATCCGTCTGTCTCATACCGTCTGTCTCAGACCGTCTGTCTGAGACCGTCTGTCTGAGACCGTCTGTCTCAGACCATCAGTCTCAGTCCGCGTGTCTCAGACCGCCTGCATCAGACCGCATGTCTCAGACCGCCTGTCGCAGACCGTCTGTCTCGGGCCGTCTGTCTCAGTCCGTCTGTCTCAGACCGTCTGTCTCAGACCGTCTGTCTCAGGCCGTCTGTCTCAGACCGTCTGTCTCGGGCCGTCTGTCTCAGTCCGTCTGTCTTAGTCCGTCTGTCTCCGTTCGTCTGTCTCAGACCGACTGTCTCAGACCGTCTGTCTCAAACCGTCTGTCTCAGATCGTCTGTCTCAGGCCGTCTGTCTCAGTCCGTCTGTCTCAGACCCTTTGTCTCGATCCGCCTGTCTCATACCGTCTGTCTGAGACCGTCTGTCTCAGAACATCAGTCTCAGACCGCGTGTCTCAGACCGCCTGCCTCAGACCGCCTGTCTCAGACCGTCTATCTCAGACCGCGTGTCTCAGACCGCCTGTCTCAGACCGTCTGTCTCAGACCGTCTGTCTCAGACCGTCTGTCTCAGACCGTCTGTCTCAGACCGTGTGTCTCAGACCGTCTGTCTCAAACCGTCTGTCGCAGACCGTCTGTCTCGGACCGTCTGTCTCAGACCGTCGGCCTCGGGCCGTCTGTCTCGGACCACCTGTCTCAGAGCGCGTGTCTCAGACCGCCGGTCTCAGACCGCCTGTCTCAGACCGCCTGTCTCAGACCGTCTGTCTCAGACCGTCTGTCTCAGACCCTCTGTCTCGATCCGTCTGTCTCATACCGTCTGTCTCAGACCGTCTGTCTGAGACCCTCTGTCTGAGACCGTCTGTCTCAGACCATCAGTCTCAGACCGCGTGTCTCAGACCGCCTGCATCAGACCGCATGTCTCAGACCGCCTGTCTTAGACAGTCTGTCTCAGACCGTCTGTCTCGGACCGTCTGTCTCAGACCGTCGGTCTCGGGCCGTCTGTCTCGGACCACCTGTCTCAGACCGCGTGTCTCAGACCGCCGGTCTCAGACCGCCTGTCTCAGACCGCCTGTCTCAGACCGTCTGTCTCAGACCGTCTGTCGCAGACCGTCTGTCTCGGGCCGTCTGTCTCAGTTCGTCTGTCTTAGTCCGTCTGTCTCCGTTCGTCTGTCTCAGACCGACTGTCTCAGACCGTCTGTCTCAAACCGTCTGTCTCAGAGCGTCTGTCTCAGGCCGTCTGTCTCAGTCCGTCTGTCTCAGACCCTCTGTCTCGATCCGTCTGTCTCATACCGTCTGACTGAGACCGTCTGTCTCAGAACATCAGTCTCAGACCGCGTGTCTCAGACCGCCTGCCTCAGACCGCCTGTCTCAGACCGTCTATCTCAGACCGCGTGTCTCAGACCGCCTGCCTCAGACCGCCTGTCTCAGACCGCCAGTCTCATACCGTCTGTCTCAGACCGTCTGTCTCAGACCGTCTGTCTCAGACCGTCTGTCTCAGACCGTCTGTCTCAGACCGTCTGTCTCAGACCGTCTGTCGCAGACCGTCTGTCTCGGACCGTCTGTCTCAGACCGTCGGCCTCGGGCCGTCTGTCTCGGACCACCTGTCTCAGACCGCGTGTCTCAGACCGCCGGTCTCAGACCGCCTGTCTCAGACCGCCTGTCTCAGACCGTCTGTCTCAGACCGTCTGTCGCAGACCGCCTGTCTCGGACCGTCTGTCTCAGACCGTCAGCCTCGAGCCATCTGTATCAGTCCGTCTGTCTCCGTCCTTCTGTCTCAGACCGTCTGTCTCAGACCGCCTGTCTCCGACCGCCTGTCTTAGACTGTCTGTCTCAGAGCGCCTGTCTCAGACCGTCTGTCTCAGACCGTCTGTCGCAGACCGTCTGTCTCGGACCGTCTGTCTCAGACCGTCGGCCTCGGGCCGTCTGTCTCGGACCACCTGTCTCAGACCGCGTGTCTCAGACCGCCGGTCTCAGACCGTCTGTCTCAGTCCGTCTGTCTCAGACCCTCTTTCTCGATCCGTCTGTCTCATACCGTCTGTCTCAGACCGTCTGTCTCAGACCGTCTGTCTCAGACCGCCTGTCTTAGACCGCCTGTCTGAGACCGCCTGTCTCAGACCGCCTGTCACAGACAGTCTGTCTCAGGCCGTCTGTCTCAGACCCTCTCTCTCGACCCGTCTGTCTCATACCGTCTGTCTCAGACCACCTGTCTCAGACCGCCTGTCTCAGACAGTCTGTCTCAGACCGTCTGGCTCGGATCGTCTGTCTCAGACCGTCGGTCTCGGGCCGTCTGTCTCAGTCCGTCTGTCTCCGTTCGTCTGTCTCAGACCGACTGTCTCAGACCGTCTGTCTCAAACCGTCTGTCTCAGACCGTCTGTCTCAGACCGACTGTCTCAGACCGTCTGTCTCAAACCGTCTGTCTCAGATCGTCTGTCTCAGGCCGTCTGTCGCAGTCCGTCTGTCTCAGACCCTTTGTCTTAGACTGTCTGTCTCAGAGCGCCTGTCTCAGACCGTCTGTCTCAGATCGTCTGTCGCAGACCGCCTGTCTCGGACCGTCTGTCTCAGACCGTCAGCCTCGAGCCATCTGTATCAGTCCGTCTGTCTCCGTCCTTCTGTCTCAGACCGTCTGTCTCAGACCGCCTGTCTCCGACCGCCTGTCTTAGACTGTCTGTCTCAGAGCGCCTGTCTCAGACCGTCTGTCTCAGACCGTCTGTCGCAGACCGTCTGTCTCGGACCGTCTGTCTCAGACCGTCGGCCTCGGGCCGTCTGTCTCGGACCACCTGTCTCAGACCGCGTGTCTCAGACCGCCGGTCTCAGACCGTCTGTCTCAGTCCGTCTGTCTCAGACCCTCTTTCTCGATCCGTCTGTCTCATACCGTCTGTCTCAGACCGTCTGTCTCAGACCGTCTGTCTCAGACCGCCTGTCTCAGACCGCCTGTCTGAGACCGCCTGTCTCAGACCGCCTGTCACAGACAGTCTGTCTCAGGCCGTCTGTCTCAGACCCTCTCTCTCGACCCGTCTGTCTCATACCGTCTGTCTCAGACCACCTGTCTCAGACCGCCTGTCTCAGACAGTCTGTCTCAGACCGTCTGGCTCGGATCGTCTGTCTCAGACCGTCGGTCTCGGGCCGTCTGTCTCAGTCCGTCTGTCTCCGTTCGTCTGTCTCAGACCGACTGTCTCAGACCGTCTGTCTCAAACCGTCTGTCTCAGACCGTCTGTCTCAGGCCGTCTGTCTCAGTCCGTCTGTCTCAGACCCTCTGTCTCGATCCGTCTGTCTCATACCGTCTGTCTCAGACCGCCTGTCTCAGACAGTCTGTCTCAGACCGTCTGTCTCGGACCGTCTGTCTCAGACCGTCGGTCTCGGGCCGTCTGTCTCAGTCCGTCTGTCTCAGACCGTCGGTCTCGGGCCGTCTGTCTCAGTCCGTCTGTCTCCGTCCGTCTGTCTCGGACCTCCTGTCTCAGACCGTCCGTCTCCGTTCCTCTGTCCCAGACCGACTGTCTCAGACCGTCTGTCTCAAACCGTCTGTCTCAGACCGTCTGTCTCAGACCGTCTGTCTCAGACCGTCTGTCTCAGACCGTCTGTCTCAGACCGTCTGTCTGAGACCGTACTGTCTCAGACCCTCTGTCTCGATCCGTGTGTCTCATACCGTCTGTCTCATACCGTCTGTCTCAGACCGTCAGTCTCAGACCGTCTGTCTCAGACCGTCTGTCTCAGACCGCCTGTCTCAGACCGTCTATCTCAGACCGCGTGTCTCAGACCGCCTGCCTCAGACCGCCTGTCTCAGACCGCCTGTCTCAGACCGTCTGTCTCAGACCGTCTGTCTCAGACCGTCTGTCTCAGACCGTCTGTCTCAGACCGTCTGTCTCAGACCGTCTGTCGCAGACCGTCTGTCTCGGACCGTCTGTCTCAGACCGTCGGCCTCGGGCCGTCTGTCTCGGACCACCTGTCTCAGACCGCGTGTCTCAGACCGCCGGTCTCAGACCGTCTGTCTCAGTCCGTCTGTGTCACACCCTCTGTCTCGATCCGTCTGTCTCATACCGTCTGTCTCAGACCGTCTGTCTCAAACCGTTTGTCTCAGACCGTCTGTCTCAGACCGTCTGTCTGAGACCGTCTGTCTGAGACCGTCTGTCTCAGACCATCAGTCTCAGACCGCGTGTCTCAGACCGCCTGCATCAGACCGCATGTCTCAGACCGCCTGTCTTAGACAGTCTGTCTCAGACCGTCTGTCTCGGACCGTCTGTCTCAGACCGTCGGTCTCGGGCCGTCTGTCTCGGACCACCTGTCTCAGACCGCGTGTCTCAGACCGCCGGTCTCAGACCGCCTGTCTCAGACCGCCTGTCTCAGACCGTCTGTCTCAGACCGTCTGTCTCAGACCGTCTGTCGCAGACCGTCTGTCTCGGGCCGTCTGTCTCAGTCCGTCTGTCTCAGACCGTCTGTCTCAGCCCGTCTGTCTCAGAACGTCTGTCTCAGACCGTCTGTCTCGGGCCGTCTGTCTCAGTCCGTCTGTCTTAGTCCGTCTGTCTCCGTTCGTCTGTCTCAGACCGACTGTCTCAGACCGTCTGTCTCAAACCGTCTGTCTCAGATCGTCTGTCTCAGGCCGTCTGTCTCAGTCCGTCTGTCTCAGACCCTCTGTCTCGATCCGTCTGTCTCATACCGTCTGTCTGAGACCGTCTGTCTCAGGACATCAGTCTCAGACCGCGTGTCTCAGACCGCCTGCCTCAGACCGCCTGTCTCAGACCGTCTATCTCAGACCGCGTGTCTCAGACCGCCTGCCTCAGACCGCCTGTCTCAGACCGCCTGTCTCAGACCGTCTGTCTCAGACCGTCTGTCTCAGACCGTCTGTCTCAGACCGTCTGTCTCAGACCGTCTGTCTCAGACCGTCTGTCTCAGACCATCTGTCTCAGACCGTCTGTCTCAGACCGTCTGTCTCAGACCGTCTGTCGCAGACCGTCTGTCTCGGACCGTCTGTCTCAGACCGTCGGCCTCGGGCCGTCTGTCTCGGACCACCTGTCTCAGACCGCGTGTCTCAGACCGCCGGTCTCAGACCGTCTGTCTCAGTCCGTCTGTGTCACACCCTCTGTCTCGATCCGTCTGTCTCATACCGTCTGTCTCAGACCGTCTGTCTCAAACCGTTTGTCTCAGACCGTCTGTCTCAGACCGTCTGTCTGAGACCGTCTGTCTGAGACCGTCTGTCTCAGACCATCAGTCTCAGACCGCGTGTCTCAGACCGCCTGCATCAGACCGCATGTCTCAGACCGCCTGTCTTAGACAGTCTGTCTCAGACCGTCTGTCTCGGACCGTCTGTCTCAGACCGTCGGTCTCGGGCCGTCTGTCTCGGACCACCTGTCTCAGACCGCGTGTCTCAGACCGCCGGTCTCAGACCGCCTGTCTCAGACCGCCTGTCTCAGACCGTCTGTCTCAGACCGTCTGTCTCAGACCGTCTGTCGCAGACCGTCTGTCTCGGGCCGTCTGTCTCAGTCCGTCTGTCTCAGACCGTCTGTCTCAGCCCGTCTGTCTCAGAACGTCTGTCTCAGACCGTCTGTCTCGGGCCGTCTGTCTCAGTCCGTCTGTCTTAGTCCGTCTGTCTCCGTTCGTCTGTCTCAGACCGACTGTCTCAGACCGTCTGTCTCAAACCGTCTGTCTCAGATCGTCTGTCTCAGGCCGTCTGTCTCAGTCCGTCTGTCTCAGACCCTCTGTCTCGATCCGTCTGTCTCATACCGTCTGTCTGAGACCGTCTGTCTCAGGACATCAGTCTCAGACCGCGTGTCTCAGACCGCCTGCCTCAGACCGCCTGTCTCAGACCGTCTATCTCAGACCGCGTGTCTCAGACCGCCTGCCTCAGACCGCCTGTCTCAGACCGCCTGTCTCAGACCGTCTGTCTCAGACCGTCTGTCTCAGACCGTCTGTCTCAGACCGTCTGTCTCAGACCGTCTGTCTCAGACCGCCTGTCTCAGACCGCCTGTCTCAGACCGTCTGTCTCAGACCCTCTGTCTCGATCCGTCTGTCTCATACCGTCTGTCTCAGACCGTCTGTCTGAGACCCTCTGTCTGAGACCGTCTGTCTCAGACCATCAGTCTCAGACCGCGTGTCTCAGACCGCCTGCATCAGACCGCATGTCTCAGACCGCCTGTCTTAGACAGTCTGCCTCAGACCGTCTGTCTCGGACCGTCTGTCTCAGACCGTCGGTCTCGGGCCGTCTGTCTCGGACCACCTGTCTCAGACCGCGTGTCTCAGACCGCCGGTCTCAGACCGCCTGTCTCAGACCGCCTGTCTCAGACCGTCTGTCTCAGACCGTCTGTCGCAGACCGTCTGTCTCGGGCCGTCTGTCTCAGTCCGTCTGTCTTAGTCCGTCTGTCTCCGTTCGTCTGTCTCAGACCGACTGTCTCAGACCGTCTGTCTCAAACCGTCTGTCTCAGAGCGTCTGTCTCAGGCCGTCTGTCTCAGTCCGTCTGTCTCAGACCCTCTGTCTCGATCCGTCTGTCTCATACCGTCTGACTGAGACCGTCTGTCTCAGAACATCAGTCTCAGACCGCGTGTCTCAGACCGCCTGCCTCAGACCGCCTGTCTCAGACCGTCTATCTCAGACCGCATGTCTCAGACCGCCTGCCTCAGACCGCCTGTCTCAGACCGCCAGTCTCATACCGTCTGTCTCAGACCGTCTGTCTCAGACCGTCTGTCTCAGACCGTCTGTCTCAGACCGTCTGTCTCAGACCGTCTGTCTCAGACCGTCTGTCGCAGACCGTCTGTCTCGGACCGTCTGTCTCAGACCGTCGGCCTCGGGCCGTCTGTCTCGGACCACCTGTCTCAGACCGCGTGTCTCAGACCGCCGGTCTCAGACCGCCTGTCTCAGACCGCCTGTCTCAGACCGTCTGTCTCAGACCGTCTGTCTCAGACCGTCTGTCTCAGACCGTCTGACGCAGACCGCCTGTCTCGGACCGTCTGTCTCAGACCGTCAGCCTCGAGCCATCTGTATCAGTCCGTCTGTCTCCGTCCTTCTGTCTCAGACCGTCTGTCTCAGACCGCCTGTCTCCGACCGCCTGTCTTAGACTGTCTGTCTCATACCGTCTGTCTCAGACCGTCTGTCTGAGACCCTCTGTCTGAGACCGTCTGTCTCAGACCATCAGTCTCAGACCGCGTGTCTCAGACCGCCTGCATCAGACCGCATGTCTCAGACCGCCTGTCTTAGACAGTCTGTCTCAGACCGTCTGTCTCGGACCGTCTGTCTCAGACCGTCGGTCTCGGGCCGTCTGTCTCGCACCACCTGTCTCAGACCGCGTGTCTCAGACCGCCGGTCTCAGACCGCCTGTCTCAGACCGCCTGTCTCAGACCGTCTGTCTCAGACCGTCTGTCGCAGACCGTCTGTCTCGGGCCGTCTGTCTCAGTCCGCCTGTCTTAGTCCGTCTGTCTCCGTTCGTCTGTCTCAGACCGACTGTCTCAGACAGTCTGTCTCAAACCGTCTGTCTCAGACCGTCTGTCTCAGGCCGTCCGTCTCAGTCCGTCTGTCTCAGACCCTCTGTCTCGATCCGTCTGTCTCATACCGTCTGTCTGAGGCCGTCTGTCTCAGAACATCAGTCTCAGACCGCGTGTCTCAGACCGCCTGCCTCAGACCGCCTGTCTCAGACCGTCTATCTCAGACCGCGTGTCTCAGACCGCCTGCCTCAGACCGCCTGTCTCAGACCGCCAGTCTCAGACCGTCTGTCTCAGACCGTCTGTCTCAGACCGTCTGTCTCAGACCGTCTGTCTCAGACCGTCTGTCTCAGACCGTCTGTCTCAGACCGTCTGTCTCAGACCGTCTGTCTCAGACCGTCTGTCGCAGACCGTCTGTCTCGGACCGACTGTCTCAGACCGTCGGCCTCGGGCCGTCTGTCTCGGACCACCTGTCTCAGACCGCGTGTCTCAGACCGCCGGTCTCAGACCGCCTGTCTCAGACCGCCTGTCTCAGACCGTCTGTCTCAGACCGTCTGTCTCAGACCGTCTGTCTCAGACCGTCTGTCGCAGACCGCCTGTCTCGGACCGTCTGTCTCAGACCGTCAGCCTCGAGCCATCTGTATCAGTCCGTCTGTCTCCGTCCTTCTGTCTCAGACCGTCTGTCTCAGACCGCCTGTCTCCGACCGCCTGTCTTAGACTGTCTGTCTCAGAGCGCCTGTCTCAGACCGTCTGTCTCAGACCGTCTGTCTCAGACCGTCAGTCTCAGACCGTCTGTCTCAGACCGTCTGTCTCAGACCGTCTATCTCAGACCGCGTGTCTCAGACCGCCTGCCTCAGACCGCCTGTCTCAGACCGCCTGTCTCAGACCGTCTGTCTCAGACCGTCTGTCTCAGACCGTCTGTCGCAGACCGTCTGTCTCGGACCGTCTGTCTCAGACCGTCGGCCTCGGGCCGTCTGTCTCGGACCACCTGTCTCAGACCGCGTGTCTCAGACCGCCGGTCTCAAACCGTCTGTCTCAGTACGTCTGTCTCAGACCCTCTTTCTCGATCCGTCTGTCTCATACCGTCTGTCTCAGACCGTCTGTCTCAGACCGTCTGTCTCAGACCGTCTGTCTCAGACCGCCTGTCTCAGACCGCCTGTCTGAGACCGCCTGTCTCAGACCGCCTGTCACAGACAGTCTGTCTCAGACCGTCTGTCTCAGACCCTCTCTCTCGATCCGTCTGTCTCATACCGTCTGTCTCAGACCACCTGTCTCAGACCGCCTGTCTCAGACAGTCTGTCTCAGACCGTCTGGCTCGGATCGTCTGTCTCAGACCGTCGGTCTCGGGCCGTCTGTCTCAGTCCGTCTGTCTCCGTTCGTCTGTCTCAGACCGACTGTCTCAGACCGTCTGTCTCAAACCGTCTGTCTCAGACCGTCTGTCTCAGGCCGTCTGTCTCAGTCCGTCTGTCTCAGACCCTCTGTCTCGATCCGTCTGTCTCAGACCGCCTGTCTCAGACAGTCTGTCTCAGACCGTCTGTCTCGGACCGTCTGTCTCAGACCGTCGGTCTCGGGCCGTCTGTCTCAGTCCGTCTGTCTCCGTCCGTCTGTCTCGGACCTCCTGTCTCAGACCGTCCGTCTCCGTTCCTCTGTCTCAGACCGACTGTCTCAGACCGGCTGTCTCAAACCGTCTGTCTCAGACCGTCTGTCTCAGACCGTCTGTCTCAGACCGTCTGTCTCAGACCGTCTGTCTCAGACCGTCTGTCTGAGACCGTACTGTCTCAGACCCTCTGTCTCGATCCGTGAGTCTCATACCGTCTGTCTCATACCGTCTGTCTCAGACCGTCTGTCTCAGACCGTCTGTCTCAGACCGCCTGTCTCCGACCGCCTGTCTCAGACCGTCTGTCTCAGACCCTCTGTCTCGATCCGTCTGTCTCATACCGTCTGTCTCAGACCGTCTGTCTGAGACCGTCTGTCTCAGACCATCAGTCTCAGACCGCGTGTCTCAGACCGCCTGCATCAGACCGCATGTCTCAGACCGCCTGTCGCAGACCGTCTGTCTCGGGCCGTCTGTCTCAGTCCGTCTGTCTCAGACCGTCTGTCTCAGACCGTCTGTCTCAGACCGTCTGTCTCAGGCCGTCTGTCTCAGACCGTCTGTCTCGGGCCGTCTGTCTCAGTCCGTCTGTCTTAGTCCGTCTGTCTCCGTTCGTCTGTCTCAGACCGACTGTCTCAGACCGTCTGTCTCAAACCGTCTGTCTCAGATCGTCTGTCTCAGGCCGTCTGTCTCAGTCCGTCTGTCTCAGACCCTTTGTCTCGATCCGCCTGTCTCATACCGTCTGTCTGAGACCGTCTGTCTCAGAACATCAGTCTCAGACCGCGTGTCTCAGACCGCCTGCCTCAGACCGCCTGTCTCAGACCGTCTATCTCAGACCGCGTGTCTCAGACCGCCTGCCTCAGACCGCCTGTCTCAGACCGCCTGTCTCAGACCGTCTGTCTCAGACCGTCTGTCTCAGACCGTCTGTCTCAGACCGTCTGTCTCAGACCGTCTGTCTCAGACCGTGTGTCTCAGACCGTCTGTCTCAGACCGTCTGTCGCAGACCGTCTGTCTCGGACCGTCTGTCTCAGACCGTCGGCCTCGGGCCGTCTGTCTCGGACCACCTGTCTCAGAGCGCGTGTCTCAGACCGCCGGTCTCAGACCGCCTGTCTCAGACCGCCTGTCTCAGACCGTCTGTCTCAGACCGTCTGTCTCAGACCGTCTGTCGCAGACCGTCTGTCTCGGACCGTCTGTCTCAGACCGTCGGCCTCGGGCCGTCTGTCTCGGACCGCCTGTCTCAGACCGCCTGTCTCAGACCGTCTGTCTCAGACCGTCTGTCGCAGACCGTCTGTCTCGGGCCGTCTGTCTCAGTCCGTCTGTCTTAGTCCGTCTGTCTCCGTTCGTCTGTCTCAGACCGACTGTCTCAGACCGTCTGTCTCAAACCGTCTGTCTCAGAGCGTCTGTCTCAGGCCGTCTGTCTCAGTCCGTCTGTCTCAGAACATCAGTCTCAGACCGCGTGTCTCAGACCGCCTGCCTCAGACCGCCTGTCTCAGACCGTCTATCTCAGACCGCATGTCTCAGACCGCCTGCCTCAGACCGCCTGTCTCAGACCGCCAGTCTCATACCGTCTGTCTCAGACCGTCTGTCTCAGACCGTCTGTCTCAGACCGTCTGTCTCAGACCGTCTGTCTCAGACCGTCTGTCTCAGACCGTCTGTCGCAGACCGTCTGTCTCGGACCGTCTGTCTCAGACCGTCGGCCTCGGGCCGTCTGTCTCGGACCACCTGTCTCAGACCGCGTGTCTCAGACCGCCGGTCTCAGACCGCCTGTCTCAGACCGCCTGTCTCAGACCGTCTGTCTCAGACCGTCTGTCTCAGACCGTCTGTCTCAGACCGTCTGACGCAGACCGCCTGTCTCGGACCGTCTGTCTCAGACCGTCAGCCTCGAGCCATCTGTATCAGTCCGTCTGTCTCCGTCCTTCTGTCTCAGACCGTCTGTCTCAGACCGCCTGTCTCCGACCGCCTGTCTTAGACTGTCTGTCTCATACCGTCTGTCTCAGACCGTCTGTCTGAGACCCTCTGTCTGAGACCGTCTGTCTCAGACCATCAGTCTCAGACCGCGTGTCTCAGACCGCCTGCATCAGACCGCATGTCTCAGACCGCCTGTCTTAGACAGTCTGTCTCAGACCGTCTGTCTCGGACCGTCTGTCTCAGACCGTCGGTCTCGGGCCGTCTGTCTCGCACCACCTGTCTCAGACCGCGTGTCTCAGACCGCCGGTCTCAGACCGCCTGTCTCAGACCGCCTGTCTCAGACCGTCTGTCTCAGACCGTCTGTCGCAGACCGTCTGTCTCGGGCCGTCTGTCTCAGTCCGTCTGTCTTAGTCCGTCTGTCTCCGTTCGTCTGTCTCAGACCGACTGTCTCAGACAGTCTGTCTCAAACCGTCTGTCTCAGACCGTCTGTCTCAGGCCGTCCGTCTGTCTCAGACCCTCTGTCTCGATCCGTCTGTCTCATACCGTCTGTCTGAGACCGTCTGTCTCAGAACATCAGTCTCAGACCGCGTGTCTCAGACCGCCTGCCTCAGACCGCCTGTCTCAGACCGTCTATCTCAGACCGCGTGTCTCAGACCGCCTGCCTCAGACCGCCTGTCTCAGACCGCCAGTCTCAGACCGTCTATCTCAGACCGTCTGTCTCAGACCGTCTGTCTCAGACCGTCTGTCTCAGACCGTCTGTCTCAGACCGTCTGTCTCAGACCGTCTGTCTCAGACCGTCTGTCGCAGACCGTCTGTCTCGGACCGACTGTCTCAGACCGTCGGCCTCGGGCCGTCTGTCTCGGACCACCTGTCTCAGACCGCGTGTCTCAGACCGCCGGTCTCAGACCGCCTGTCTCAGACCGCCTGTCTCAGACCGTCTGTCTCAGACCGTCTGTCTCAGACCGTCTGTCTCAGACCGTCTGTCTCAGACCGTCTGTCGCAGACCGCCTGTCTCGGACCGTCTGTCTCAGACCGTCAGCCTCGAGCCATCTGTATCAGTCCGTCTGTCTCCGTCCTTCTGTCTCAGACCGTCTGTCTCAGACCGCCTGTCTCCGACCGCCTGTCTTAGACTGTCTGTCTCAGAGCGCCTGTCTCAGACCGTCTGTCTCAGACCGTCTGTCTCAGACCGTCAGTCTCAGACCGTCTGTCTCAGACCGTCTGTCTCAGACCGCCTGTCTCAGACCGTCTATCTCAGACCGCGTGTCTCAGACCGCCTGCCTCAGACCGCCTGTCTCAGACCGCCTGTCTCAGACCGTCTGTCTCAGACCGTCTGTCTCAGACCGTCTGTCGCAGACCGTCTGTCTCGGACCGTCTGTCTCAGACCGTCGGCCTCGGGCCGTCTGTCTCGGACCACCTGTCTCAGACCGCGTGTCTCAGACCGCCGGTCTCAAACCGTCTGTCTCAGTACGTCTGTCTCAGACCCTCTTTCTCGATCCGTCTGTCTCATACCGTCTGTCTCAGACCGTCTGTCTCAGACCGTCTGTCTCAGACCGTCTGTCTCAGACCGCCTGTCTCAGACCGCCTGTCTGAGACCGCCTGTCTCAGACCGCCTGTCACAGACAGTCTGTCTCAGACCGTCTGTCTCAGACCCTCTCTCTCGATCCGTCTGTCTCATACCGTCTGTCTCAGACCACCTGTCTCAGACCGCCTGTCTCAGACAGTCTGTCTCAGACCGTCTGGCTCGGATCGTCTGTCTCAGACCGTCGGTCTCGGGCCGTCTGTCTCAGTCCGTCTGTCTCCGTTCGTCTGTCTCAGACCGACTGTCTCAGACCGTCTGTCTCAAACCGTCTGTCTCAGACCGTCTGTCTCAGGCCGTCTGTCTCAGTCCGTCTGTCTCAGACCCTCTGTCTCGATCCGTCTGTCTCAGACCGCCTGTCTCAGACAGTCTGTCTCAGACCGTCTGTCTCGGACCGTCTGTCTCAGACCGTCGGTCTCGGGCCGTCTGTCTCAGTCCGTCTGTCTCCGTCCGTCTGTCTCGGACCTCCTGTCTCAGACCGTCCGTCTCCGTTCCTCTGTCTCAGACCGACTGTCTCAGACCGGCTGTCTCAAACCGTCTGTCTCAGACCGTCTGTCTCAGACCGTCTGTCTCAGACCGTCTGTCTCAGACCGTCTGTCTGAGACCGTACTGTCTCAGACCCTCTGTCTCGATCCGTGAGTCTCATACCGTCTGTCTCATACCGTCTGTCTCAGACCGTCTGTCTCAGACCGTCTGTCTCAGACCGCCTGTCTCCGACCGCCTGTCTCAGACCGTCTGTCTCAGACCCTCTGTCTCGATCCGTCTGTCTCATACCGTCTGTCTCAGACCGTCTGTCTGAGACCGTCTGTCTCAGACCATCAGTCTCAGACCGCGTGTCTCAGACCGCCTGCATCAGACCGCATGTCTCAGACCGCCTGTCGCAGACCGTCTGTCTCGGGCCGTCTGTCTCAGTCCGTCTGTCTCAGACCGTCTGTCTCAGACCGTCTGTCTCAGACCGTCTGTCTCAGGCCGTCTGTCTCAGACCGTCTGTCTCGGGCCGTCTGTCTCAGTCCGTCTGTCTTAGTCCGTCTGTCTCCGTTCGTCTGTCTCAGACCGACTGTCTCAGACCGTCTGTCTCAAACCGTCTGTCTCAGATCGTCTGTCTCAGGCCGTCTGTCTCAGTCCGTCTGTCTCAGACCCTTTGTCTCGATCCGCCTGTCTCATACCGTCTGTCTGAGACCGTCTGTCTCAGAACATCAGTCTCAGACCGCGTGTCTCAGACCGCCTGCCTCAGACCGCCTGTCTCAGACCGTCTATCTCAGACCGCGTGTCTCAGACCGCCTGCCTCAGACCGCCTGTCTCAGACCGCCTGTCTCAGACCGTCTGTCTCAGACCGTCTGTCTCAGACCGTCTGTCTCAGACCGTCTGTCTCAGACCGTCTGTCTCAGACCGTGTGTCTCAGACCGTCTGTCTCAGACCGTCTGTCGCAGACCGTCTGTCTCGGACCGTCTGTCTCAGACCGTCGGCCTCGGGCCGTCTGTCTCGGACCACCTGTCTCAGAGCGCGTGTCTCAGACCGCCGGTCTCAGACCGCCTGTCTCAGACCGCCTGTCTCAGACCGTCTGTCTCAGACCGTCTGTCTCAGACCGTCTGTCTCAGACCGTCTGTCTCAGACCGTCTGTCGCAGACCGCCTGTCTCGGACCGTCTGTCTCAGACCGTCAGCCTCGAGCCATCTGTATCAGTCCGTCTGTCTCCGTCCTTCTGTCTCAGACCGTCTGTCTCAGACCGCCTGTCTCCGACCGCCTGTCTTAGACTGTCTGTCTCAGAGCGCCTGTCTCAGACCGTCTGTCTCAGACCGTCTGTCTCAGACCGTCAGTCTCAGACCGTTTGTCTCAGACCGTCTGTCTCAGACCGCCTGTCTCAGACCGTCTATCTCAGACCGCGTGTCTCAGACCGCCTGCCTCAGACCGCCTGTCTCAGACCGCCTGTCTCAGACCGTCTGTCTCAGACCGTCTGTCTCAGACCGTCTGTCTCAGACCGTCTGTCTCAGGCCGTCTGTCTCAGTCCGTCTGTCTCAGACCCTCTGTCTCGATCCGTCTGTCTCAGACCGCCTGTCTCAGACAGTCTGTCTCAGACCGTCTGTCTCGGACCGTCTGTCTCAGACCGTCGGTCTCGGGCCGTCTGTCTCAGTCCGTCTGTCTCCGTCCGTCTGTCTCGGACCTCCTGTCTCAGACCGTCCGTCTCCGTTCCTCTGTCTCAGACCGACTGTGTCAGACCGTCTGTCTCAAACCGTCTGTCTCAGACCGTCTGCCTCAGACCGTCTGTCTCAGACCGTCTGTCTCAGACCGTCTGTCTCAGACCGTCTGTCTGAGACCGTACTGTCTCAGACCCTCTGTCTCGATCCGTGTGTCTCATACCGTCTGTCTCATACCGTCTGTCTCAGACCGTCTGTCTCAGACCGTCTGTCTCAGACCGCCTGTCTCCGACCGCCTGTCTCAGACCGTCTGTCTCAGACCCTCTGTCTCGATCCGTCTGTCTCATACCGTCTGTCTCAGACCGTCTGTCTGAGACCGTCTGTCTGAGACCGTCTGTCTCAGACCATCAGTCTCAGACCGCGTGTCTCAGACCGCCTGCATCAGACCGCATGTCTCAGACCGCCTGTCGCAGACCGTCTGTCTCGGGCCGTCTGTCTCAGTCCGTCTGTCTCAGACCGTCTGTCTCAGGCCGTCTGTCTCAGACCGTCTGTCTCGGGCCGTCTGTCTCAGTCCGTCTGTCTTAGTCCGTCTGTCTCCGTTCGTCTGTCTCAGACCGACTGTCTCAGACCGTCTGTCTCAAACCGTCTGTCTCAGATCGTCTGTCTCAGGCCGTCTGTCTCAGTCCGTCTGTCTCAGACCCTTTGTCTCGATCCGCCTGTCTCATACCGTCTGTCTGAGACCGTCTGTCTCAGAACATCAGTCTCAGACCGCGTGTCTCAGACCGCCTGCCTCAGACCGCCTGTCTCAGACCGTCTATCTCAGACCGCGTGTCTCAGACCGCCTGTCTCAGACCGTCTGTCTCAGACCGTCTGTCTCAGACCGTCTGTCTCAGACCGTCTGTCTCAGACCGTCTGTCTCAGACCGTGTGTCTCAGACCGTCTGTCTCAGACCGTCTGTCGCAGACCGTCTGTCTCGGACCGTCTGTCTCAGACCGTCGGCCTCGGGCCGTCTGTCTCGGACCACCTGTCTCAGAGCGCGTGTCTCAGACCGCCGGTCTCAGACCGCCTGTCTCAGACCGCCTGTCTCAGACCGTCTGTCTCAGACCGTCTGTCTCAGACCCTCTGTCTCGATCCGTCTGTCTCATACCGTCTGTCTCAGACCATCAGTCTCAGACCGCGTGTCTCAGACCGCCTGCATCAGACCGCATGTCTCAGACCGCCTGTCTTAGACAGTCTGTCTCAGACCGTCTGTCTCGGACCGTCTGTCTCAGACCGTCGGTCTCGGGCCGTCTGTCTCGGAACACCTGTCTCAGACCGCGTGTCTCAGACCGCCGGTCTCAGACCGCCTGTCTCAGACCGCCTGTCTCAGACCGTCTGTCTCAGACCGTCTGTCGCAGACCGTCTGTCTCGGGCCGTCTGTCTCAGTCCGTCTGTCTTAGTCCGTCTGTCTCCGTTCGTCTGTCTCAGACCGACTGTCTCAGACCGTCTGTCTCAAACCGTCTGTCTCAGAGCGTCTGTCTCAGGCCGTCTGTCTCAGTCCGTCTGTCTCAGACCCTCTGTCTCGATCCGTCTGTCTCATACCGTCTGACTGAGACCGTCTGTCTCAGAACATCAGTCTCAGACCGCGTGTCTCAGACCGCCTGCCTCAGACCGCCTGTCTCAGACCGTCTATCTCAGACCGCGTGTCTCAGACCGCCTGCCTCAGACCGCCTGTCTCAGACCGCCAGTCTCATACCGTCTGTCTCAGACCGTCTGTCTCAGACCGTCTGTCTCAGACCGTCTGTCTCAGACCGTCTGTCTCAGACCGTCTGTCTCAGACCGTCTGTCGCAGACCGTCTGTCTCGGACCGTCTGTCTCAGACCGTCGGCCTCGGGCCGTCTGTCTCGGACCACCTGTCTCAGACCGCGTGTCTCAGACCGCCGGTCTCAGACCGCCTGTCTCAGACCGCCTGTCTCAGACCGTCTGTCTCAGACCGTCTGTCTCAGACCGTCTGTCTCAGACCGTCTGTCGCAGACCGCCTGTCTCGGACCGTCTGTCTCAGACCGTCAGCCTCGAGCCATCTGTATCAGTCCGTCTGTCTCCGTCCTTCTGTCTCAGACCGTCTGTCTCAGACCGCCTGTCTCCGACCGCCTGTCTTAGACTGTCTGTCTCAGAGCGCCTGTCTCAGACCGTCTGTCTCAGACCGTCTGTCGCAGACCGTCTGTCTCGGACCGTCTGTCTCAGACCGTCGGCCTCGGGCCGTCTGTCTCAGACCGTCTGTATCAGACCGCCTGTCTCCGACCGCCTGTCTTAGACTGTCTGTCTCAGAGCGCCTGTCTCAGACCGTCTGTCTCAGACCGTCTGTCGCAGACCGTCTGTCTCGGACCGTCTGTCTCAGACCGTCGGCCTCGGGCCGTCTGTCTCGGACCACCTGTCTCAGACCGCGTGTCTCAGACCGCCGGTCTCAGACCGTCTGTCTCAGCCCGTCTGTCTCAGACCCTCTTTCTCGATCCGTCTGTCTCATACCGTCTGTCTCAGACCGTCTGTCTCAGACCGTCTGTCTCAGACCGCCTGTCTCAGACCGCCTGTCTGAGACCGCCTGTCTCAGACCGCCTGTCACAGACAGTCTGTCTCAGGCCGTCTGTCTCAGACCCTCTCTCTCGACCCGTCTGTCTCATACCGTCTGTCTCAGACCACCTGTCTCAGACCGCCTGTCTCAGACAGTCTGTCTCAGACCGTCTGGCTCGGATCGTCTGTCTCAGACCACCTGTCTCAGACCGCCTGTCTCAGACAGTCTGTCTCAGACCGTCTGGCTCGGATCGTCTGTCTCAGACCGTCGGTCTCGGGTCGTCTGTCTCAGTCCGTCTGTCTCCGTTCGTCTGTCTCAGACCGACTGTCTCAGACCGTCTGTCTCAAACCGTCTGTCTCAGACCGTCTGTCTCAGGCCGTCTGTCTCAGTCCGTCTGTCTCAGACCCTCTGTCTCGATCCGTCTGTCTCATACCGTCTGTCTCAGACCGCCTGTCTCAGACAGTCTGTCTCAGACCGTCTGTCTCGGACCGTCTGTCTCAGACCGTCGGTCTCGGGCCGTCTGTCTCAGTCCGTCTGTCTCAGACCGTCGGTCTCGGGCCGTCTGTCTCAGTCCGTCTGTCTCCGTCCGTCTGTCTCGGACCTCCTGTCTCAGACCGTCCGTCTCCGTTCCTCTGTCTCAGACCGACTGTCTCAGACCGTCTGTCTCAAACCGTCTGTCTCAGACCGTCTGTCTCAGACCGTCTGTCTCAGACCGTCTGTCTCAGACCGTCTGTCTGAGACCGTACTGTCTCAGACCCTCTGTCTCGATCCGTGTGTCTCATACCGTCTGTCTCATACCGTCTGTCTCAGACCGTCAGTCTCAGACCGTCTGTCTCAGACCGTCTGTCTCAGACCGCCTGTCTCAGACCGTCTATCTCAGACCGCGTGTCTCAGACCGTCTGTCTGAGACTGTCTGTCTGAGACCGTCTGTCTCAGACCATCAGTCTCAGACCGCGTGTCTCAGACCGCCTGCATCAGACCGCATGTCTCAGACCGTCTGTCTCAGACCGTCTGTCTCAGACCGTCTGTCTCAGACCGCCTGTCTCCGACCGCCTGTCTCAGACCGTCTGTCTCAGACCCTCTGTCTCGATCCGTCTGTCTCATACCGTCTGTCTCAGACCGTCTGTCTGAGACCGTCTGTCTGAGACCGTCTGTCTCAGACCATCAGTCTCAGACCGCGTGTCTCAGACCGCCTGCATCAGACCGCATGTCTCAGACCGCCAGTCTCATACCGTCTGTCTCGGGCCGTCTGTCTCAGTCCGTCTGTCTCAGACCGTCTGTCTCAGGCCGTCTGTCTCAGACCGTCTGTCTCGGGCCGTCTGTCTCAGTCCGTCTGTCTTAGTCCGTCTGTCTCCGTTCGTCTGTCTCAGACCGACTGTCTCAGACCGTCTGTCTCAAACCGTCTGTCTCAGATCGTCTGTCTCAGGCCGTCTGTCTCAGTCCGTCTGTCTCAGACCCTTTGTCTCGATCCGCCTGTCTCATACCGTCTGTCTGAGACCGTCTGTCTCAGAACATCAGTCTCAGACCGCGTGTCTCAGACCGCCTGCCTCAGACCGCCTGTCTCAGACCGTCTATCTCAGACCGCGTGTCTCAGACCGCCTGTCTCAGACCGTCTGTCTCAGACCGTCTGTCTCAGACCGTCTGTCTCAGACCGTCTGTCTCAGACCGTCTGTCTCAGACCGTGTGTCTCAGACCGTCTGTCTCAGACCGTCTGTCGCAGACCGTCTGTCTCGGACCGTCTGTCTCAGACCCTCTGTCTCGATCCGTCTGTCTCATACCGTCTGTCTCAGACCGTCTGTCTGAGACCCTCTGTCTGAGACCGTCTGTCTCAGACCATCAGTCTCAGACCGCGTGTCTCAGACCGCCTGCATCAGACCGCATGTCTCAGACCGCCTGTCTTAGACAGTCTGTCTCAGACCGTCTGTCTCGGACCGTCTGTCTCAGACCGTCGGTCTCGGGCCGTCTGTCTCGGAACACCTGTCTCAGACCGCGTGTCTCAGACCGCCGGTCTCAGACCGCCTGTCTCAGACCGCCTGTCTCAGACCGTCTGTCTCAGACCGTCTGTCGCAGACCGTCTGTCTCGGGCCGTCTGTCTCAGTCCGTCTGTCTTAGTCCGTCTGTCTCCGTTCGTCTGTCTCAGACCGACTGTCTCAGACCGTCTGTCTCAAACCGTCTGTCTCAGAGCGTCTGTCTCAGGCCGTCTGTCTCAGTCCGTCTGTCTCAGACCCTCTGTCTCGATCCGTCTGTCTCATACCGTCTGACTGAGACCGTCTGTCTCAGAACATCAGTCTCAGACCGCGTGTCTCAGACCGCCTGCCTCAGACCGCCTGTCTCAGACCGTCTATCTCAGACCGCGTGTCTCAGACCGCCTGCCTCAGACCGCCTGTCTCAGACCGCCAGTCTCATACCGTCTGTCTCAGACCGTCTGTCTCAGACCGTCTGTCTCAGACCGTCTGTCTCAGACCGTCTGTCTCAGACCGTCTGTCTCAGACCGTCTGTCGCAGACCGTCTGTCTCGGACCGTCTGTCTCAGACCGTCTGTCTCGGACCGTCTGTCTCAGACCGTCGGCCTCGGGCCGTCTGTCTCGGACCACCTGTCTCAGACCGCGTGTCTCAGACCGCCGGTCTCAGACCGCCTGTCTCAGACCGCCTGTCTCAGACCGTCTGTCTCAGACCGTCTGTCTCAGACCGTCTGTCTCAGACCGTCTGTCGCAGACCGCCTGTCTCGGACCGTCTGTCTCAGACCGTCAGCCTCGAGCCATCTGTATCAGTCCGTCTGTCTCCGTCCTTCTGTCTCAGACCGTCTGTCTCAGACCGCCTGTCTCCGACCGCCTGTCTTAGACTGTCTGTCTCAGAGCGCCTGTCTCAGACCGTCTGTCTCAGACCGTCTGTCGCAGACCGTCTGTCTCGGACCGTCTGTCTCAGACCGTCGGCCTCGGGCCGTCTGTCTCAGACCGTCTGTATCAGACCGCCTGTCTCCGACCGCCTGTCTTAGACTGTCTGTCTCAGAGCGCCTGTCTCGGACCGTCTGTCTCAGACCGTCTGTCGCAGACCGTCTGTCTCGGACCGTCTGTCTCAGACCGTCGGCCTCGGGCCGTCTGTCTCGGACCACCTGTCTCAGACCGCGTGTCTCAGACCGCCGGTCTCAGACCGTCTGTCTCAGCCCGTCTGTCTCAGACCCTCTTTCTCGATCCGTCTGTCTCATACCGTCTGTCTCAGACCGTCTGTCTCAGACCGTCTGTCTCAGACCGCCTGTCTCAGACCGCCTGTCTGAGACCGCCTGTCTCAGACCGCCTGTCACAGACAGTCTGTCTCAGGCCGTCTGTCTCAGACCCTCTCTCTCGACCCGTCTGTCTCATACCGTCTGTCTCAGACCACCTGTCTCAGACCGCCTGTCTCAGACAGTCTGTCTCAGACCGTCTGGCTCGGATCGTCTGTCTCAGACCACCTGTCTCAGACCGCCTGTCTCAGACAGTCTGTCTCAGACCGTCTGGCTCGGATCGTCTGTCTCAGACCGTCGGTCTCGGGTCGTCTGTCTCAGTCCGTCTGTCTCCGTTCGTCTGTCTCAGACCGACTGTCTCAGACCGTCTGTCTCAAACCGTCTGTCTCAGACCGTCTGTCTCAGGCCGTCTGTCTCAGTCCGTCTGTCTCAGACCCTCTGTCTCGATCCGTCTGTCTCATACCGTCTGTCTCAGACCGCCTGTCTCAGACAGTCTGTCTCAGACCGTCTGTCTCGGACCGTCTGTCTCAGACCGTCGGTCTCGGGCCGTCTGTCTCAGTCCGTCTGTCTCAGACCGTCGGTCTCGGGCCGTCTGTCTCAGTCCGTCTGTCTCCGTCCGTCTGTCTCGGACCTCCTGTCTCAGACCGTCCGTCTCCGTTCCTCTGTCTCAGACCGACTGTCTCAGACCGTCTGTCTCAAACCGTCTGTCTCAGACCGTCTGTCTCAGACCGTCTGTCTCAGACCGTCTGTCTCAGACCGTCTGTCTGAGACCGTACTGTCTCAGACCCTCTGTCTCGATCCGTGTGTCTCATACCGTCTGTCTCATACCGTCTGTCTCAGACCGTCAGTCTCAGACCGTCTGTCTCAGACCGTCTGTCTCAGACCGCCTGTCTCAGACCGTCTATCTCAGACCGCGTGTCTCAGACCGTCTGTCTGAGACCGTCTGTCTGAGACCGTCTGTCTCTGACCATCAGTCTCAGACCGCGTGTCTCAGACCGCCTGCATCAGACCGCATGTCTCAGACCGCCTGTCTTAGACAGTCTGTCTCAGACCGTCTGTCTCGGACCGTCTGTCTCAGACCGTCGGTCTCGGGCCGTCTGTCTCGGACCACCTGTCTCAGACCGCGTGTCTCAGACCGCCGGTCTCAGACCGCCTGTCTCAGACCGCCTGTCTCAGACCGTCAGTCTCAGACCGTCTGTCTCAGACCGTCTGTCGCAGACCGTCTGTCTCGGGCCGTCTGTCTCAGTCCGTCTGTCTCAGACCGTCTGTCTCAGACCGTCTGTCTCAGGCCGTCTGTCTCAGACCGTCTGTCTCGGGCCGTCTGTCTCAGTCCGTCTGTCTTAGTCCGTCTGTCTCCGTTCGTCTGTCTCAGACCGACTGTCTCAGACCGTCTGTCTCAAACCGTCTGTCTCAGATCGTCTGCCTCAGGCCGTCTGTCTCAGTCCGTCTGTCTCAGACCCTCTGTCTCGATCCGTCTGTCTCATACCGTCTGTCTGAGACCGTCTGTCTCAGGACATCAGTCTCAGACCGCGTGTCTCAGACCGCCTGCCTCAGACCGCCTGTCTCAGACCGTCTATCTCAGACCGCGTGTCTCAGACCGCCTGCCTCAGACCGCCTGTCTCAGACCGCCTGTCTCAGACCGTCTGTCTCAGACCGTCTGTCTCAGACCGTCTGTCTCAGACCGTCTGTCTCAGACCGTCTGTCTCAGACCGCCTGTCTCAGACCGCCTGTCTCAGACCGTCTGTCTCAGACCCTCTGTCTCGATCCGTCTGTCTCATACCGTCTGTCTCAGACCGTCTGTCTGAGACCCTCTGTCTGAGACCGTCTGTCTCAGACCATCAGTCTCAGACCGCGTGTCTCAGACCGCCTGCATCAGACCGCATGTCTCAGACCGCCTGTCTTAGACAGTCTGGCTCAGACCGTCTGTCTCAGACCGTCTGTCTCAGACCGTCTGTCGCAGACCGTCTGTCTCGGACCGTCTGTCTCAGACCGTCGGCCTCGGGCCGTCTGTCTCGGACCACCTGTCTCAGACCGCGTGTCTCAGACCGCCGGTCTCAGACCGCCTGTCTCAGACCGCCTGTCTCAGACCGTCTGTCTCAGACCGTCTGTCTCAGACCGTCTGTCTCAGACCGTCTGTCGCAGACCGCCTGTCTCGGACCGTCTGTCTCAGACCGTCAGCCTCGAGCCATCTGTATCAGTCCGTCTGTCTCCGTCCTTCTGTCTCAGACCGTCTGTCTCAGACCGCCTGTCTCCGACCGCCTGTCTTAGACTGTCTGTCTCATACCGTCTGTCTCAGACCGTCTGTCTGAGACCCTCTGTCTGAGACCGTCTGTCTCAGACCATCAGTCTCAGACCGCGTGTCTCAGACCGCCTGCATCAGACCGCATGTCTCAGACCGCCTGTCTTAGACAGTCTGTCTCAGACCGTCTGTCTCGGACCGTCTGTCTCAGACCGTCGGTCTCGGGCCGTCTGTCTCGCACCACCTGTCTCAGACCGCGTGTCTCAGACCGCCGGTCTCAGACCGCCTGTCTCAGACCGCCTGTCTCAGACCGTCTGTCTCAGACCGTCTGTCGCAGACCGTCTGTCTCGGGCCGTCTGTCTCAGTCCGTCTGTCTTAGTCCGTCTGTCTCCGTTCGTCTGTCTCAGACCGACTGTCTCAGACAGTCTGTCTCAAACCGTCTGTCTCAGACCGTCTGTCTCAGGCCGTCTGTCTCAGTCCGTCTGTCTCAGACCCTCTGTCTCGATCCGTCTGTCTCATACCGTCTGTCTGAGACCGTCTGTCTCAGAACATCAGTCTCAGACCGCGTGTCTCAGACCGCCTGCCTCAGACCGCCTGTCTCAGACCGTCTATCTCAGACCGCGTGTCTCAGACCGCCTGCCTCAGACCGCCTGTCTCAGACCGCCAGTCTCAGACCGTCTGTCTCAGACCGCCTGTCTCAGACCGTCTGTCTCAGACCGTCTGTCTCAGACCGTCTGTCTCAGACCGTCTGTCGCAGACCGCCTGTCTCGGACCGTCTGTCTCAGACCGTCAGCCTCGAGCCATCTGTATCAGTCCGTCTGTCTCCGTCCTTCTGTCTCAGACCGTCTGTCTCAGACCGCCTGTCTCCGACCGCCTGTCTTAGACTGTCTGTCTCAGAGCGCCTGTCTCAGACCGTCTGTCTCAGACCGTCTGTCTCAGACCGTCAGTCTCAGACCGTCTGTCTCAGACCGTCTGTCTCAGACCGCCTGTCTCAGACCGTCTATCTCAGACCGCGTGTCTCAGACCGCCTGCCTCAGACCGCCTGTCTCAGACCGCCTGTCTCAGACCGTCTGTCTCAGACCGTCTGTCTCAGACCGTCTGTCGCAGACCGTCTGTCTCGGACCGTCTGTCTCAGACCGTCGGCCTCGGGCCGTCTGTCTCGGACCACCTGTCTCAGACCGCGTGTCTCAGACCGCCGGTCTCAAACCGTCTGTCTCAGTACGTCTGTCTCAGACCGTCTGTCTGAGACCGTACTGTCTCAGACCCTCTGTCTCGATCCGTGTGTCTCATACCGTCTGTCTCATACCGTCTGTCTCAGACCGTCTGTCTCAGACCGTCTGTCTCAGACCGCCTGTCTCCGACCGCCTGTCTCAGACCGTCTGTCTCAGACCCTCTGTCTCGATCCGTCTGTCTCATACCGTCTGTCTCAGACCGTCTGTCTGAGACCGTCTGTCTGAGACCGTCTGTCTCAGACCATCAGTCTCAGACCGCGTGTCTCAGACCGCCTGCATCAGACCGCATGTCTCAGACCGCCTGTCGCAGACCGTCTGTCTCGGGCCGTCTGTCTCAGTCCGTCTGTCTCAGACCGTCTGTCTCAGACCGTCTGTCTCAGGCCGTCTGTCTCAGACCGTCTGTCTCGGGCCGTCTGTCTCAGTCCGTCTGTCTTAGTCCGTCTGTCTCCGTTCGTCTGTCTCAGACCGATTGTCTCAGACCGTCTGTCTCAAACCGTCTGTCTCAGATCGTCTGTCTCAGGCCGTCTGTCTCAGTCCGTCTGTCTCAGACCCTTTGTCTCGATCCGCCTGTCTCATACCGTCTGTCTGAGACCGTTTGTCTCAGAACATCAGTCTCAGACCGCGTGTCTCAGACCGCCTGCCTCAGACCGCCTGTCTCAGACCGTCTATCTCAGACCGCGTGTCTCAGACCGCCTGCCTCAGACCGCCTGTATCAGACCGCCTGTCTCAGACCGTCTGTCTCAGACCGTCTGTCTCAGACCGTCTGTCTCAGACCGTCTGTCTCAGACCGTCTGTCTCAGACCGTGTGTCTCAGACCGTCTGTCTCAGACCGTCTGTCGCAGACCGTCTGTCTCGGACCGTCTGTCTCAGACCGTCGGCCTCGGGCCGTCTGTCTCGGACCACCTGTCTCAGAGCGCGTGTCTCAGACCGCCGGTCTCAGACCGCCTGTCTCAGACCGCCTGTCTCAGACCGTCTGTCTCAGACCGTCTGTCTCAGACCGTCTGTCTCAGACCGTCTGTCTCGGACCGTCTGTCTCAGACCGTCGGTCTCGGGCCGTCTGTCTCAGTCCGTCTGTCTCCGTCCGTCTGTCTCGGACCTCCTGTCTCAGACCGTCCGTCTCCGTTCCTCTGTCTCAGACCGACTGTGTCAGACCGTCTGTCTCAAACCGTCTGTCTCAGACCGTCTGTCTCAGACCGTCTGTCTCAGACCGTCTGTCTCAGACCGTCTGTCTCAGACCGTCTGTCTCAGACCGTCTGTCTGAGACCGTACTGTCTCAGACCCTCTGTCTCGATCCGTGTGTCTCATACCGTCTGTCTCATACCGTCTGTCTCAGACCGTCTGTCTCAGACCGTCTGTCTCAGACCGCCTGTCTCCGACCGCCTGTCTCAGACCGTCTGTCTCAGACCCTCTGTCTCGATCCGTCTGTCTCATACCGTCTGTCTCAGACCGTCTGTCTGAGACCGTCTGTCTGAGACCGTCTGTCTCAGACCATCAGTCTCAGACCGCGTGTCTCAGACCGCCTGCATCAGACCGCATGTCTCAGACCGCCTGTCGCAGACCGTCTGTCTCGGGCCGTCCGTCTCAGTCCGTCTGTCTCAGACCGTCTGTCTCAGACCGTCTGTCTCAGGCCGTCTGTCTCAGACCGTCTGTCTCGGGCCGTCTGTCTCAGTCCGTCTGTCTTAGTCCGTCTGTCTCCGTTCGTCTGTCTCAGACCGATTGTCTCAGACCGTCTGTCTCAAACCGTCTGTCTCAGATCGTCTGTCTCAGGCCGTCTGTCTCAGTCCGTCTGTCTCAGACCCTTTGTCTCGATCCGCCTGTCTCATACCGTCTGTCTGAGACCGTCTGTCTCAGAACATCAGTCTCAGACCGCGTGTCTCAGACCGCCTGCCTCAGACCGCCTGTCTCAGACCGTCTATCTCAGACCGCGTGTCTCAGACCGCCTGCCTCAGACCGCCTGTCTCAGACCGCCTGTCTCAGACCGTCTGTCTCAGACCGTCTGTCTCAGACCGTCTGTCTCAGACCGTCTGTCTCAGACCATCTGTCTCAGACCGTGTGTCTCAGACCGTCTGTCTCAGACCGTCTGTCGCAGACCGTCTGTCTCGGACCGTCTGTCTCAGACCGTCGGCCTCGGGCCGTCTGTCTCGGACCACCTGTCTCAGAGCGCGTGTCTCAGACCGCCGGTCTCAGACCGCCTGTCTCAGACCGCCTGTCTCAGACCGTCTGTCTCAGACCGTCTGTCTCAGACCGTCTGTCTCAGACCGTCTGTCTCAGACCGTCTGTCGCAGACCGCCTGTCTCGGACCGTCTGTCTCAGACCGTCAGCCTCGAGCCATCTGTATCAGTCCGCCTGTCTCCGACCGCCTGTCTTAGACTGTCTGTCTCATACCGTCTGTCTCAGACCGTCTGTCTGAGACCCTCTGTCTGAGACCGTCTGTCTCAGACCATCAGTCTCAGACCGCGTGTCTCAGACCGCCTGCATCAGACCGCATGTCTCAGACCGCCTGTCTTAGACAGTCTGTCTCAGACCGTCTGTCTCGGACCGTCTGTCTCAGACCGTCGGTCTCGGGCCGTCTGTCTCGCACCACCTGTCTCAGACCGCGTGTCTCAGACCGCCGGTCTCAGACCGCCTGTCTCAGACCGCCTGTCTCAGACCGTCTGTCTCAGACCGTCTGTCGCAGACCGTCTGTCTCGGGCCGTCTGTCTCAGTCCGTCTGTCTTAGTCCGTCTGTCTCCGTTCGTCTGTCTCAGACCGACTGTCTCAGACAGTCTGTCTCAAACCGTCTGTCTCAGACCGTCTGTCTCAGGCCGTCTGTCTCAGTCCGTCTGTCTCAGACCCTCTGTCTCGATCCGTCTGTCTCATACCGTCTGTCTGAGACCGTCTGTCTCAGAACATCAGTCTCAGACCGCGTGTCTCAGACCGCCTGCCTCAGACCGCCTGTCTCAGACCGTCTATCTCAGACCGCGTGTCTCAGACCGCCTGCCTCAGACCGCCTGTCTCAGACCGCCAGTCTCAGACCGTCTGTCTCAGACCGCCTGTCTCAGACCGTCTGTCTCAGACCGTCTGTCTCAGACCGTCTGTCTCAGACCGTCTGTCGCAGACCGCCTGTCTCGGACCGTCTGTCTCAGACCGTCAGCCTCGAGCCATCTGTATCAGTCCGTCTGTCTCCGTCCTTCTGTCTCAGACCGTCTGTCTCAGACCGCCTGTCTCCGACCGCCTGTCTTAGACTGTCTGTCTCAGAGCGCCTGTCTCAGACCGTCTGTCTCAGACCGTCTGTCTCAGACCGTCAGTCTCAGACCGTCTGTCTCAGACCGTCTGTCTCAGACGGCCTGTCTCAGACCGTCTATCTCAGACCGCGTGTCTCAGACCGCCTGCCTCAGACCGCCTGTCTCAGACCGCCTGTCTCAGACCGTCTGTCTCAGACCGTCTGTCTCAGACCGTCGGTCGCAGACCGTCTGTCTCGGACCGTCTGTCTCAGACCGTCGGCCTCGGGCCGTCTGTCTCGGACCACCTGTCTCAGACCGCGTGTCTCAGACCGCCGGTCTCAAACCGTCTGTCTCAGTACGTCTGTCTCAGACCGTCTGTCTGAGACCGTACTGTCTCAGACCCTCTGTCTCGATCCGTGTGTCTCATACCGTCTGTCTCATACCGTCTGTCTCAGACCGTCTGTCTCAGACCGTCTGTCTCAGACCGCCTGTCTCCGACCGCCTGTCTCAGACCGTCTGTCTCAGACCCTCTGTCTCGATCCGTCTGTCTCATACCGTCTGTCTCAGACCGTCTGTCTGAGACCGTCTGTCTGAGACCGTCTGTCTCAGACCATCAGTCTCAGACCGCGTGTCTCAGACCGCCTGCATCAGACCGCATGTCTCAGACCGCCTGTCGCAGACCGTCTGTCTCGGGCCGTCTGTCTCAGTCCGTCTGTCTCAGACCGTCTGTCTCAGACCGTCTGTCTCAGGCCGTCTGTCTCAGACCGTCTGTCTCGGGCCGTCTGTCTCAGTCCGTCTGTCTTAGTCCGTCTGTCTCCGTTCGTCTGTCTCAGACCGACTGTCTCAGACCGTCTGTCTCAAACCGTCTGTCTCAGATCGTCTGTCTCAGGCCGTCTGTCTCAGTCCGTCTGTCTCAGACCCTTTGTCTCGATCCGCCTGTCTCATACCGTCTGTCTGAGACCGTCTGTCTCAGAACATCAGTCTCAGACCGCGTGTCTCAGACCGCCTGCCTCAGACCGCCTGTCTCAGACCGTCTATCTCAGACCGCGTGTCTCAGACCGCCTGCCTCAGACCGCCTGTCTCAGACCGCCTGTCTCAGACCGTCTGTCTCAGACCGTCTGTCTCAGACCGTCTGTCTCAGACCGTCTGTCTCAGACCGTCTGTCTCTGACCGTGTGTCTCAGACCGTCTGTCTCAGACCGTCTGTCGCAGACCGTCTGTCTCGGACCGTCTGTCTCAGACCGTCGGCCTCGGGCCGTCTGTCTCGGTCCACCTGTCTCAGAGCGCGTGTCTCAGACCGCCGGTCTCAGACCGCCTGTCTCAGACCGCCTGTCTCAGACCGTCTGTCTCAGACCGTCTGTCTCAGACCGTCTGTCTCAGACCGTCTGTCTCAGACCGTCTGTCTCTGACCGTGTGTCTCAGACCGTCTGTCTCAGTCCGTCTGTCTTAGTCCGTCTGTCTCCGTTCATCTGTCTCAGACCGACTGTCTCAGACCGTCTGTCTCAAACCGTCTGTCTCAGATCGTCTGTCTCAGGCCGTCTGTCTCAGTCCGTCTGTCTCAGACCCTTTGTCTCGATCCGCCTGTCTCATACCGTCTGTCTGAGACCGTCTGTCTCAGAACATCAGTCTCAGACCGCGTGTCTCAGACCGCCTGCCTCAGACCGCCTGTCTCAGACCGTCTATCTCAGACCGCGTGTCTCAGACCGCCTGCCTCAGACCGCCTGTCTCAGACCGCCTGTCTCAGACCGTCTGTCTCAGACCGTCTGTCTCAGACCGTCTGTCTCAGACCGTCTGTCTCAGACCGTCTGTCTCTGACCGTGTGTCTCAGACCGTCTGTCTCAGACCGTCTGTCGCAGACCGTCTGTCTCGGACCGTCTGTCTCAGACCGTCGGCCTCGGGCCGTCTGTCTCGGACCACCTGTCTCAGAGCGCGTGTCTCAGACCGCCGGTCTCAGACCGCCTGTCTCAGACCGCCTGTCTCAGACCGTCTGTCTCAGACCGTCTGTCTCAGACCGTCTGTCTCAGACCGTCTGTCTCAGACCGTCTGTCGCAGACCGCCTGTCTCGGACCGTCTGTCTCAGACCGTCAGCCTCGAGCCATCTGTATCAGTCCGTCTGTCTCCGTCCTTCTGTCTCAAACCGTCTGTCTCAGACCGCCTGTCTCAGACCCTCTGTCTCGATCCGTGTGTCTCATACCGTCTGTCTCATACCGTCTGTCTCAGACCGTCTGTCTCAGACCGTCTGTCTCAGACCGCCTGTCTCCGACCGCCTGTCTCAGACCGTCTGTCTCAGACCCTCTGTCTCGATCCGTCTGTCTCATACCGTCTGTCTCAGACCGTCTGTCTGAGACCGTCTGTCTGAGACCGTCTGTCTCAGACCATCAGTCTCAGACCGCGTGTCTCAGACCGCCTGCATCAGACCGCATGTCTCAGACCGCCTGTCGCAGACCGT
Organism: Coelioxys conoideus; assembly: GCA_947623535.1. Taxonomy (NCBI): domain Eukaryota; kingdom Metazoa; phylum Arthropoda; class Insecta; order Hymenoptera; family Megachilidae; genus Coelioxys; species Coelioxys conoideus. The sequence goes on from CANQJN010000026.1 coordinate 6,507,697, forward strand.
CTGTCTCGGGCCGTCTGTCTCAGTCCGTCTGTCTCAGACCGTCTGTCTCAGACCGTCTGTCTCAGGCCGTCTGTCTCAGACCGTCTGTCTCGGGCCGTCTGTCTCAGTCCGTCTGTCTTAGTCCGTCTGTCTCCGTTCGTCTGTCTCAGACCGACTGTCTCAGACCGTCTGTCTCAAACCGTCTGTCTCAGATCGTCTGTCTCAGGCCGTCTGTCTCAGTCCGTCTGTCTCAGACCCTTTGTCTCGATCCGCCTGTCTCATACCGTCTGTCTGAGACCGTCTGTCTCAGAACATCAGTCTCAGACCGCGTGTCTCAGACCGCCTGCCTCAGACCGCCTGTCTCAGACCGTCTATCTCAGACCGCGTGTCTCAGACCGCCTGCCTCAGACCGCCTGTCTCAGACCGCCTGTCTCAGACCGTCTGTCTCAGACCGTCTGTCTCAGACCGTCTGTCTCAGACCGTCTGTCTCAGACCGTGTGTCTCAGACCGCCTGTCTCAGACCGTCTGTCGCAGACCGTCTGTCTCAGACCGTCTGTCTCAGACCGTGTGTCTCAGACCGTCTGTCTCAGACCGTCTGTCGCAGACCGTCTGTCTCAGACCGTCTGTCTCAGACCGTCTGTCTCAGACCGTCTGTCTCAGACCGTGTGTCTCAGACCGTCTGTCTTAGACTGTCTGTCTCAGAGCGCCTGTCTCAGACCGTCTGTCTCAGACCGTCTGTCTCAGACCGTCAGTCTCAGACCGTCTGTCTCAGACCGTCTGTCTCAGACCGCCTGTCTCAGACCGTCTATCTCAGACCGCGTGTCTCAGACCGCCTGCCTCAGACCGCCTGTCTCAGACCGCCTGTCTCAGACCGTCTGTCTCAGACCGCCTGTCTCCGACCGCCTGTCTCAGACCGTCTGTCTCAGACCCTCTGTCTCGATCCGTCTGTCTCATACCGTCTGTCTCAGACCGTCTGTCTGAGACCGTCTGTCTGAGACCGTCTGTCTCAGACCATCAGTCTCAGACCGCGTGTCTCAGACCGCCTGCATCAGACCGCATGTCTCAGACCGCCTGTCGCAGACCGTCTGTCTCGGGCCGTCTGTCTCAGTCCGTCTGTCTCAGACCGTCTGTCTCAGACCGTCTGTCTCAGGCCGTCTGTCTCAGACCGTCTGTCTCGGGCCGTCTGTCTCAGTCCGTCTGTCTTAGTCCGTCTGTCTCCGTTCGTCTGTCTCAGGCCGTCTGTCTCAGTCCGTCTGTCTCAGACCCTTTGTCTCGATCCGCCTGTCTCATACCGTCTGTCTGAGACCGTCTGTCTCAGAACATCAGTCTCAGACCGCGTGTCTCAGACCGCCTGCCTCAGACCGCCTGTCTCAGACCGTCTATCTCAGACCGCGTGTCTCAGACCGCCTGCCTCAGACCGCCTGTCTCAGACCGCCTGTCTCAGACCGTCTGTCTCAGACCGTCTGTCTCAGACCGTCTGTCTCAGACCGTCTGTCTCAGACCGTCTGTCTCAGACCGTGTGTCTCAGACCGTCTGTCTCAGACCGTCTGTCGCAGACCGTCTGTCTCAGACCGTCTGTCTCAGACCGTGTGTCTCAGACCGTCTGTCTCAGACCGTCTGTCTCGGGCCGTCTGTCTCAGTCCGTCTGTCTTAGTCCGTCTGTCTCCGTTCGTCTGTCTCAGACCGACTGTCTCAGACCGTCTGTCTCAAACCGTCTGTCTCAGATCGTCTGTCTCAGGCCGTCTGTCTCAGTCCGTCTGTCTCAGACCCTCTGTCTCGATCCGCCTGTCTCATACCGTCTGTCTGAGACCGTCTGTCTCAGAACATCAGTCTCAGACCGCGTGTCTCAGACCGCCTGCCTCAGACCGTCTGTCTCAGACCGTCAGTCTCAGACCGTCTGTCTCAGACCGTCTGTCTCAGACCGCCTGTCTCAGACCGTCTATCTCAGACCGCGTGTCTCAGACCGCCTGCCTCAGACCGCCTGTCTCAGACCGCCTGTCTCAGACCGTCTGTCTCAGACCGTCTGTCTCAGACCGTCTGTCTCAGACCGTCTGTCTCAGACCGTCTGTCTCAGACCGTCTGTCTCAGACCGTCTGTCGCAGACCGTCTGTCTCGGACCGTCTGTCTCAGACCGTCGGCCTCGGGCCGTCTGTCTCGGACCACCTGTCTCAGACCGCGTGTCTCAGACCGCCGGTCTCAGACCGTCTGTCTCAGTCCGTCTGTCTCACACCCTCTGTCTCGATCCGTCTGTCTCATACCGTCTGTCTCAGACCGTCTGTCTCAGACCGTCTGTCTCAGACCGCCTGTCTCAGACCGTCTATCTCAGACCGCGTGTCTCAGACCGCCTGCCTCAGACCGCCTGTCTCAGACCGCCTGTCTCAGACCGTCTGTCTCAGTCCGTCTGTCTCACACCCTCTGTCTCGATCCGTCTGTCTCATACCGTCTGTCTCAGACCGTCTGTCTCAGACCGCCTGTCTCCGACCGCCTGTCTTAGACTGTCTGTCTCAGAGCGCCTGTCTCAGACCGTCTGTCTCAGACCGTCTGTCTCAGACCGTCAGTCTCAGACCGCCTGTCTCAGACCGTCTGTCTCAGACCGTCTGTCTCAGACCGTCTGTCGCAGACCGTCTGTCTCGGGCCGTCTGTCTCAGTCCGTCTGTCTCAGACCGTCTGTCTCAGACCGTCTGTCGCAGACCGTCTGTCTCGGGCCGTCTGTCTCAGTCCGTCTGTCTCAGACCGTCTGTCTCAGACCGTCTGTCTCAGGCCGTCTGTCTCAGACCGCGTGTCTCAGACCGCCTGCATCAGACCGCATGTCTCAGACCGCCTGTCTTAGACAGTCTGTCTCAGACCGTCTGTCTCGGACCGTCTGTCTCAGACCGTCGGTCTCGGGCCGTCTGTCTCGGACCACCTGTCTCAGACCGCGTGTCTCAGACCGCCGGTCTCAGACCGCCTGTCTCAGACCGCCTGTCTCAGACCGTCTGTCTCAGACCGTCTGTCGCAGACCGTCTGTCTCGGGCCGTCTGTCTCAGTCCGTCTGTCTTAGTCCGTCTGTCTCCGTTCGTCTGTCTCAGACCGACTGTCTCAGACCGTCTGTCTCAAACCGTCTGTCTCAGAGCGTCTGTCTCAGGCCGTCTGTCTCAGTCCGTCTGTCTCAGACCCTCTGTCTCGATCCGTCTGTCTCATACCGTCTGACTGAGACCGTCTGTCTCAGAACATCAGTCTCAGACCGCGTGTCTCAGACCGCCTGCCTCAGACCGCCTGTCTCAGACCGTCTATCTCAGACCGCGTGTCTCAGACCGCCTGCCTCAGACCGCCTGTCTCAGACCGTCTGTCTCAGACCGTCTGTCGCAGACCGTCTGTCTCAGACCGTCTGTCTCAGTCCGTCTGTCTCAGACCGTCTGTCTCAGACCGTCTGTCGCAGACCGTCTGTCTCGGGCCGTCTGTCTCAGTCCGTCTGTCTCAGACCGTCTGTCTCAGACCGTCTGTCTCAGGCCGTCTGTCTCAGACCGCGTGTCTCAGACCGCCTGCATCAGACCGCATGTCTCAGACCGCCTGTCTTAGACAGTCTGTCTCAGACCGTCTGTCTCGGACCGTCTGTCTCAGACCGTCGGTCTCGGGCCGTCTGTCTCGGACCACCTGTCTCAGACCGCGTGTCTCAGACCGCCGGTCTCAGACCGCCTGTCTCAGACCGCCTGTCTCAGACCGTCTGTCTCAGACCGTCTGTCGCAGACCGTCTGTCTCGGGCCGTCTGTCTCAGTCCGTCTGTCTTAGTCCGTCTGTCTCCGTTCGTCTGTCTCAGACCGACTGTCTCAGACCGTCTGTCTCAAACCGTCTGTCTCAGAGCGTCTGTCTCAGGCCGTCTGTCTCAGTCCGTCTGTCTCAGACCCTCTGTCTCGATCCGTCTGTCTCATACCGTCTGACTGAGACCGTCTGTCTCAGAACATCAGTCTCAGACCGCGTGTCTCAGACCGCCTGCCTCAGACCGCCTGTCTCAGACCGTCTATCTCAGACCGCGTGTCTCAGACCGCCTGCCTCAGACCGCCTGTCTCAGACCGCCAGTCTCATACCGTCTGTCTCAGACCGTCTGTCTCAGACCGTCTGTCTCAGACCGTCTGTCTCAGACCGTCGGCCTCGGGCCGTCTGTCTCGGACCACCTGTCTCAGACCGCGTGTCTCAGACCGCCGGTCTCAGACCGTCTGTCTCAGACCGTCTGTCGCAGACCGCCTGTCTCGGACCGTCTGTCTCAGACCGTCAGCCTCGAGCCATCTGTATCAGTCCGTCTGTCTCCGTCCTTCTGTCTCAGACCGTCTGTCTCAGACCGCCTGTCTCCGACCGCCTGTCTTAGACTGTCTGTCTCAGAGCGCCTGTCTCAGACCGTCTGTCTCAGACCGTCTGTCGCAGACCGTCTGTCTCGGACCGTCTGTCTCAGACCGTCGGCCTCGGGCCGTCTGTCTCGGACCACCTGTCTCAGACCGCGTGTCTCAGACCGCCGGTCTCAGACCGTCTGTCTCAGTCCGTCTGTCTCAGACCCTCTTTCTCGATCCGTCTGTCTCATACCGTCTGTCTCAGACCGTCTGTCTCAGACCGTCTGTCTCAGACCGTCTGTCTCAGACCGCCTGTCTCAGACCGCCTGTCTGAGACCGCCTGTCTCAGACCGCCTGTCACAGACAGTCTGTCTCAGGCCGTCTGTATCAGACCCTCTCTCTCGACCCGTCTGTCTCATACCGTCTGTCTCAGACCACCTGTCTCAGACCGCCTGTCTCAGACAGTCTGTCTCAGACCGTCTGGCTCGGATCGTCTGTCTCAGACCGTCGGTCTCGGGCCGTCTGTCTCAGTCCGTCTGTCTCCGTTCGTCTGTCTCAGACCGACTGTCTCAGACCGTCTGTCTCAAACCGTCTGTCTCAGACCGTCTGTCTCAGACCGACTGTCTCAGACCGTCTGTCTCAAACCGTCTGTCTCAGATCGTCTGTCTCAGGCCGTCTGTCTCAGTCCGTCTGTCTCAGACCCTTTGTCTTAGACTGTCTGTCTCAGAGCGCCTGTCTCAGACCGTCTGTCTCAGACCGTCTGTCGCAGACCGTCTGTCTCAGACCGTCTGTCTCAGACCGTCTGTCTCAGACCGTCTGTCGCAGACCGTCTGTCTCGGACCGTCTGTCTCAGACCGTCGGCCTCGGGCCGTCTGTCTCGGACCACCTGTCTCAGACCGCGTGTCTCAGACCGCCGGTCTCAGACCGCCGGTCTCAGACCGCCTGTCTCAGACCGCCTGTCTCAGACCGTCTGTCTCAGACCGTCTGTCTCAGACCGTCTGTCTCAGACCGTCTGTCGCAGACCGCCTGTCTCGGACCGTCTGTCTCAGACCGTCAGCCTCGAGCCATCTGTATCAGTCCGTCTGTCTCCGTCCTTCTGTCTCAGACCGTCTGTCTCAGACCGCCTGTCTCCGACCGCCTGTCTTAGACGGTCTGTCTCAGAGCGCCTGTCTCAGACCGTCTGTCTCAGACCGTCTGTCGCAGACCGTCTGTCTCGGACCGTCTGTCTCAGACCGTCGGCCTCGGGCCGTCTGTCTCGGACCACCTGTCTCAGACCGCGTGTCTCAGATCGCCGGTCTCAGACCGTCTGTCTCAGTCCGTCTGTCTCAGACCCTCTTTCTCGATCCGTCTGTCTCATACCGTCTGTCTCAGACCGTCTGTCTCAGACCGTCTGTCTCAGACCGCCTGTCTCAGACCGCCTGTCTGAGACCGCCTGTCTCAGACCGCCTGTCACAGACAGTCTGTCTCAGGCCGTCTGTCTCAGACCCTCTCTCTCGACCCGTCTGTCTCATACCGTCTGTCTCAGACCACCTGTCTCAGACCGCCTGTCTCAGACAGTCTGTCTCAGACCGTCTGGCTCGGATCGTCTGTCTCAGACCGTCGGTCTCGGGCCGTCTGTCTCAGTCCGTCTGTCTCCGTTCGTCTGTCTCAGACCGACTGTCTCAGACCGTCTGTCTCAAACCGTCTGTCTCAGACCGTCTGTCTCAGGCCGTCTGTCTCAGTCCGTCTGTCTCAGACCCTCTGTCTCGATCCGTCTGTCTCATACCGTCTGTCTCAGACCGCCTGTCTCAGACAGTCTGTCTCAGACCGTCTGTCTCGGACCGTCTGTCTCAGACCGTCGGTCTCGGGCCGTCTGTCTCAGTCCGTCTGTCTCAGACCGTCGGTCTCGGGCCGTCTGTCTCAGTCCGTCTGTCTCCGTCCGTCTGTCTCGGACCTCCTGTCTCAGACCGTCCGTCTCCGTTCCTCTGTCTCAGACCGACTGTCTCAGACCGTCTGTCTCAAACCGTCTGTCTCAGACCGTCTGTCTCAGACCGTCTGTCTCAGACCGTCTGTCTCAGACCGTCTGTCTGAGACCGTACTGTCTCAGACCCTCTGTCTCGATCCGTGTGTCTCATACCGTCTGTCTCATACCGTCTGTCTCAGACCGTCTGTCTCAGACCGTCTGTCTCAGACCGCCTGTCTCCGACCGCCTGTCTCATACTGTCTGTCTCAGACCCTCTGTCTCGATCCGTCTGTCTCATACCGTCTGTCTCAGACCGTCTGTCTGAGACCGTCTGTCTGAGACCGTCTGTCTCAGACCATCAGTCTCAGACCGCGTGTCTCAGACCGCCTGCATCAGACCGCATGTCTCACACCGCCTGTCGCAGACCGTCTGTCTCGGGCCGTCTGTCTCAGTCCGTCTGTCTCAGACCGTCTGTCTCAGACCGTCTGTCTCAGGCCGTCTGTCTCAGACCGTCTGTCTCGGGCCGTCTGTCTCAGTCCGTCTGTCTTAGTCCGTCTGTCTCCGTTCGTCTGTCTCAGACCGACTGTCTCAGACCGTCTGTCTCAAACCGTCTGTCTCAGATCGTCTGTCTCAGGCCGTCTGTCTCAGTCCGTCTGTCTCAGACCCTTTGTCTTAGACTGTCTGTCTCAGAGCGCCTGTCTCAGACCGTCTGTCTCAGACCGTCTGTCGCAGACCGTCTGTCTCGGACCGTCTGTCTCAGACCGTCGGCCTCGGGCCGTCTGTCTCGGACCACCTGTCTCAGACCGCGTGTCTCAGACCGCCGGTCTCAGACCGCCGGTCTCAGACCGTCTGTCTCAGTCCGTCTGTCTCAGACCCTCTTTCTCGATCCGTCTGTCTCATACCGTCTGTCTCAGACCGTCTGTCTCAGACCGTCTGTCTCAGACCGCCTGTCTCAGACCGCCTGTCTGAGACCGCCTGTCTCAGACCGCCTGTCACAGACAGTCTGTCTCAGGCCGTCTGTCTCAGACCCTCTCTCTCGACCCGTCTGTCTCATACCGTCTGTCTCAGACCACCTGTCTCAGACAGCCTGTCTCAGACAGTCTGTCTCAGACCGTCTGGCTCGGATCGTCTGTCTCAGACCGTCGGTCTCGGGCCGTCTGTCTCAGTCCGTCTGTCTCCGTTCGTCTGTCTCAGACCGACTGTCTCAGACCGTCTGTCTCGGACCGTCTGTCTCAGACCGTCGGTCTCGGGCCGTCTGTCTCAGTCCGTCTGTCTCCGTCCGTCTGTCTCGGACCTCCTGTCTCAGACCGTCCGTCTCCGTTCCTCTGTCCCAGACCGACTGTCTCAGACCGTCTGTCTCATACCGTCTGTCTCAGACCGTCTGTCTCAGACCGTCTGTCTCAGACCGTCTGTCTCAGACCGTCTGTCTCAGACCGTCTGTCTCAGACCGTCTGTCTGAGACCGTACTGTCTCAGACCCTCTGTCTCGATCCGTGTGTCTCATACCGTCTGTCTCATACCGCCTGTCTCAGACCGTCTGTCTCAGACCGCCTGTCTCTGACCGCCTGTCTCAGACCGTCTGTCTCAGACCCTCTGTCTCGATCCGTCTGTCTCATACCGTCTGTCTCAGACCGTCTGTCTGAGACCGTCTGTCTGAGACCGTCTGTCTCAGACCATCAGTCTCAGACCGCGTGTGTCAGACCGCCTGCATCAGACCGCATGTCTCAGACCGCCTGTCGCAGACCGTCTGTCTCGGGCCGTCTGTCTCAGTCCGTCTGTCTCAGACCGTCTGTCTCAGACCGTCTGTCTCAGGCCGTCTGTCTCAGACCGTCTGTCTCGGGCCGTCTGTCTCAGTCCGTCTGTCTTAGTCCGTCTGTCTCCGTTCGTCTGTCTCAGACCGACTGTCTCAGACCGTCTGTCTCAAACCGTCTGTCTCAGATCGTCTGTCTCAGGCCGTCTGTCTCAGTCCGTCTGTCTCAGACCCTCTGTCTCGATCCGCCTGTCTCATACCGTCTGTCTGAGACCGTCTGTCTCAGAACATCAGTCTCAGACCGCGTGTCTCAGACCGCCTGCCTCAGACCGCCTGTCTCAGACCGCGTGTCTCAGACCGCCTGCCTCAGACCGCCTGTCTCAGACCGCCTGTCTCAGACCGCCTGTCTCAGACCGTCTGTCTCAGACCGTCTGTCTCAGACCGTCTGTCTCAGACCGTCTGTCTCAGACCGTCTGTCTCAGACCGTCTGTCTCAGACCGTCTGTCTCAGACCGTCTGTCTCAGACCGTCTGTCTCAGACCGTCTGTCTCAGACCGTCTGTCGCAGACCGTCTGTCTCGGACCGTCTGTCTCAGACCGTCGGCCTCGGGCCGTCTGTCTCGGACCACCTGTCTCAGAGCGCGTGTCTCAGACCGCCGGTCTCAGACCGCCTGTCTCAGACCGCCTGTCTCAGAGCGTCTGTCTCAGACCGTCTGTCTCAGACCGTCTGTCTCAGACCGTCTGTCGCAGACCGCCTGTCTCGGACCGTCTGTCTCAGACCGTCAGCCTCGAGCCATCTGTATCAGTCCGTCTGTCTCCGTCCTTCTGTCTCAGACCGTCTGTCTCAGACCGCCTGTCTCCGACCGCCTGTCTTAGACTGTCTGTCTCAGAGCGCCTGTCTCAGACCGTCTGTCTCAGACCGTCTGTCTCAGACCGTCAGTCTCAGACCGTCTGTCTCAGACCGTCTGTCTCAGACCGCTTGTCTCAGACCGTCTATCTCAGACCGCGTGTCTCAGACCGCCTGCCTCAGACCGCCTGTCTCAGACCGCCTGTCTCAGACCACCTGTCTCAGACCGTCTGTCTCAGACCGTCTGTCTCAGACCGTCTGTCTCAGACCGTCTGTCTCAGACCGTCTGTCTCAGACCGTCTGTCGCAGACCGTCTGTCTCGGACCGTCTGTCTCAGACCGTCGGCCTCGGGCCGTCTGTCTCGGACCACCTGTCTCAGACCGCGTGTCTCAGACCGCCGGTCTCAGACCGTCTGTCTCAGTCCGTCTGTCTCACACCCTCTGTCTCGATCCGTCTGTCTCATACCGTCTGTCTCAGACCGTCTGTCTCAAACCGTTTGTCTCAGACCGTCTGTCTCAGACCGTCTGTCTGAGACCGTCTGTCTTAGACCGTCTGTCTCAGACCATCAGTCTCAGACCGCGTGTCTCAGACCGCCTGCATCAGACCGCATGTCTCAGACCGCCTGTCTTAGACAGTCTGTCTCAGACCGTCTGTCTCGGACCGTCTGTCTCAGACCGTCGGTCTCGGGCCGTCTGTCTCGGAGCACCTGTCTCAGACCGCGTGTCTCAGACCGCCGGTCTCAGACCGCCTGTCTCAGACCGCCTGTCTCAGACCGTCTGTCTCAGACCGTCTGTCTCAGACCGTCTGTCGCAGACCGTCTGTCTCGGGCCGTCTGTCTCAGTCCGTCTGTCTCAGACCGTCTGTCTCAGACCGTCTGTCTCAGGCCGTCTGTCTCAGACCGTCTGTCTCGGGCCGTCTGTCTCAGTCCGTCTGTCTTAGTCCGTCTGTCTCCGTTCGTCTGTCTCAGACCGACTGTCTCAGACCGTCTGTCTCAAACCGTCTGTCTCAGATCGTCTGTCTCAGGCCGTCTGTCTCAGTCCGTCTGTCTCAGACCCTCTGTCTCGATCCGTCTGTCTCATACCGTCTGTCTGAGACCGTCTGTCTCAGAACATCAGTCTCAGACCGCGTGTCTCAGACCGCCTGCCTCAGACCGCCTGTCTCAGACCGTCTATCTCAGACCGCGTGTCTCAGACCGCCTGCCTCAGACCGCCTGTCTCAGACCGCCTGTCTCAGACCGTCTGTCTCAGACCGTCTGTCTCAGACCGTCTGTCTCAGACCGTCTGTCTCAGACCGTCAGTCTCAGACCGTCTGTCTCAGACCGTCTGTCTCAGACCGTCTGTCTCAGACCGTCTGTCGCAGACCGTCTGTCTCGGACCGTCTGTCTCGGACCGTCTGTCTCAGACCGTCGGCCTCGGGCCGTCTGTCTCGGACCACCTGTCTCAGAGCGCGTGTCTCAGACCGCCTGTCTCCGACCGCCTGTCTTAGACTGTCTGTCTCAGACCGTCTGTCTCAGACCGCCTGTCTTAGACCGCCTGTCTCAGACCGTCTGTCTCAGACCGTCTGTCTCAGACCGTCTGTCGCAGACCGCCTGTCTGAGACCGTACTGTCTCAGACCCTCTGTCTCGATCCGTGTGTCTCATACCGTCTGTCTCATACCGCCTGTCTCAGACCGTCTGTCTCAGACCGTCTGTCTCAGACCCTCTGTCTCGGACCACCTGTCTCATACCGTCTGTCTCAGACCGTCTGTCTGAGACCGTCTGTCTGAGACCGTCTGTCTCAGACCATCAGTCTCAGACCGCGTGTGTCAGACCGCCTGCATCAGACCGCATGTCTCAGACCGCCTGTCGCAGACCGTCTGTCTCGGGCCGTCTGTCTCAGACCGTCTGTCGCAGACCGTCTGTCTCGGACCGTCTGTCTCGGACCGTCTGTCTCAGACCGTCGGCCTCGGGCCGTCTGTCTCGGACCACCTGTCTCAGAGCGCGTGTCTCAGACCGCCTGTCTCCGACCGCCTGTCTCAGAACGTCTGTGTCAGACCCTCTGTCTCGGACCACCTGTCTCATACCGTCTGTCTCAGACCGTCTGTCTGAGACCGTCTGTCTGAGACCGTCTGTCTCAGACCATCAGTCTCAGACCGCGTGTGTCAGACCGCCTGCATCAGACCGCATGTCTCAGACCGCCTGTCGCAGACCGTCTGTCTCGGGCCGTCTGTCTCAGTCCGTCTGTCTCAGACCGTCTGTCTCAGACCGTCTGTCTCAGGCCGTCTGTCTCAGACCGTCTGTCTGAGACCGTCTGTCTTAGACCGTCTGTCTCAGACCATCAGTCTCAGACCGCGTGTCTCAGACCGCCTGCATCAGACCGCATGTCTCAGACCGCCTGTCTTAGACAGTCTGTCTCAGACCGTCTGTCTCGGACCGTCTGTCTCAGACCGTCGGTCTCGGGCCGTCTGTCTCGGAGCACCTGTCTCAGACCGCGTGTCTCAGACCGCCGGTCTCAGACCGCCTGTCTCAGACCGCCTGTCTCAGACCGTCTGTCTCAGACCGTCTGTCTCAGACCGTCTGTCGCAGACCGTCTGTCTCGGGCCGTCTGTCTCAGTCCGTCTGTCTCAGACCGTCTGTCTCAGACCGTCTGTCTCAGGCCGTCTGTCTCAGACCGTCTGTCTCGGGCCGTCTGTCTCAGTCCGTCTGTCTTAGTCCGTCTGTCTCCGTTCGTCTGTCTCAGACCGACTGTCTCAGACCGTCTGTCTCAAACCGTCTGTCTCAGATCGTCTGTCTCAGGCCGTCTGTCTCAGTCCGTCTGTCTCAGACCCTCTGTCTCGATCCGTCTGTCTCATACCGTCTGTCTGAGACCGTCTGTCTCAGAACATCAGTCTCAGACCGCGTGTCTCAGACCGCCTGCCTCAGACCGCCTGTCTCAGACCGTCTATCTCAGACCGCGTGTCTCAGACCGCCTGCCTCAGACCGCCTGTCTCAGACCGCCTGTCTCAGACCGTCTGTCTCAGACCGTCTGTCTCAGACCGTCTGTCTCAGACCGTCTGTCTCAGACCGTCTGTCTCAGACCGTCAGTCTCAGACCGTCTGTCTCAGACCGTCTGTCTCAGACCGTCTGTCTCAGACCGTCTGTCGCAGACCGTCTGTCTCGGACCGTCTGTCTCGGACCGTCTGTCTCAGACCGTCGGCCTCGGGCCGTCTGTCTCGGACCACCTGTCTCAGAGCGCGTGTCTCAGACCGCCTGTCTCCGACCGCCTGTCTTAGACTGTCTGTCTCAGACCGTCTGTCTCAGACCGCCTGTCTTAGACCGCCTGTCTCAGACCGTCTGTCTCAGACCGTCTATCTCAGACCGTCTGTCGCAGACCGCCTGTCTGAGACCGTACTGTCTCAGACCCTCTGTCTCGATCCGTGTGTCTCATACCGTCTGTCTCATACCGCCTGTCTCAGACCGTCTGTCTCAGACCGTCTGTCTCAGACCCTCTGTCTCGGACCACCTGTCTCATACCGTCTGTCTCAGACCGTCTGTCTGAGACCGTCTGTCTGAGACCGTCTGTCTCAGACCATCAGTCTCAGACCGCGTGTGTCAGACCGCCTGCATCAGACCGCATGTCTCAGACCGCCTGTCGCAGACCGTCTGTCTCGGGCCGTCTGTCTCAGACCGTCTGTCGCAGACCGTCTGTCTCGGACCGTCTGTCTCGGACCGTCTGTCTCAGACCGTCGGCCTCGGGCCGTCTGTCTCGGACCACCTGTCTCAGAGCGCGTGTCTCAGACCGCCTGTCTCCGACCGCCTGTCTCAGACCGTCTGTCTCAGACCCTCTGTCTCGGACCACCTGTCTCATACCGTCTGTCTCAGACCGTCTGTCTGAGACCGTCTGTCTGAGACCGTCTGTCTCAGACCATCAGTCTCAGACCGCGTGTGTCAGACCGCCTGCATCAGACCGCATGTCTCAGACCGCCTGTCGCAGACCGTCTGTCTCGGGCCGTCTGTCTCAGTCCGTCTGTCTCAGACCGTCTGTCTCAGACCGTCTGTCTCAGGCCGTCTGTCTCAGACCGTCTGTCTCGGGCCGTCTGTCTCAGTCCGTCTGTCTTAGTCCGTCTGTCTCCGTTCGTCTGTCTCAGACCGACTGTCTCAGACCGTCTGTCTCAAACCGTCTGTCTCAGATCGTCTGTCTCAGGCCGTCTGTCTCAGTCCGTCTGTCTCAGACCCTCTGTCTCGATCCGCCTGTCTCATACCGTCTGTCTGAGACCGTCTGTCTCAGAACATCAGTCTCAGACCGCGTGTCTCAGACCGCCTGCCTCAGACCGCCTGTCTCAGACCGCGTGTCTCAGACCGCCTGCCTCAGACCGCCTGTCTCAGACCGCCTGTCTCAGACCGCCGGTCTCAGACCGTCTGTCTCAGACCGTCTGTCTCAGACCGTCTGTCTCAGACCGTCTGTCTCAGACCGTCTGTCTCAGACCGTCTGTCTCAGACCGTCTGTCTCAGACCGTCTGTCTCAGACCGTCTGTCGCAGACCGTCTGTCTCGGACCGTCTGTCTCAGACCGTCGGCCTCGGGCCGTCTGTCTCGGACCACCTGTCTCAGAGCGCGTGTCTCAGACCGCCGGTCTCAGACCGCCTGTCTCAGACCGCCTGTCTCAGACCGTCTGTCTCAGACCGTCTGTCTCAGACCGTCTGTCGCAGACCGCCTGTCTCGGACCGTCTGTCTCAGACCGTCAGCCTCGAGCCATCTGTATCAGTCCGTCTGTCTCCGTCCTTCTGTCTCAGACCGTCTGTCTCAGACCGCCTGTCTCCGACCGCCTGTCTTAGACTGTCTGTCTCAGAGCGCCTGTCTCAGACCGTCTGTCTCAGACCGTCTGTCTCAGACCGTCTGTCTCAGACCGTCAGTCTCAGACCGTCTGTCTCAGACCGTCTGTCTCAGACCGCCTGTCTCAGACCGTCTATCTCAGACCGCGTGTCTCAGACCGCCTGCCTCAGACCGCCTGTCTCAGACCGCCTGTCTCAGACCGTCTGTCTCAGACCGTCTGTCTCAGACCGTCTGTCTCAGACCGTCTGTCTCAGACCGTCTGTCGCAGACCGTCTGTCTCGGACCGTCTGTCTCAGACCGTCGGCCTCGGGCCGTCTGTCTCGGACCACCTGTCTCAGACCGCGTGTCTCAGACCGCCGGTCTCAGACCGTCTGTCTCAGTCCGTCTGTCTCACACCCTCTGTCTCGATCCGTCTGTCTCATACCGTCTGTCTCAGACCGTCTGTCTCAAACCGTTTGTCTCAGACCGTCTGTCTCAGACCGTCTGTCTGAGACCGTCTGTCTTAGACCGTCTGTCTCAGACCATCAGTCTCAGACCGCGTGTCTCAGACCGCCTGCATCAGACCGCATGTCTCAGACCGCCTGTCTTAGACAGTCTGTCTCAGACCGTCTGTCTCAGACCGTCTGTCTCAGACCGCCTGTCTCAGACCGTCTATCTCAGACCGCGTGTCTCAGACCGCCTGTCTCAGACCGTCTGTCTCAGACCGTCTGTCTCAGACCGTCTGTCGCAGACCGTCTGTCTCGGGCCGTCTGTCTCAGTCCGTCTGTCTCAGACCGTCTGTCTCAGACCGTCTGTCTCAGGCCGTCTGTCTCAGACCGTCTGTCTCGGGCCGTCTGTCTCAGTCCGTCTGTCTTAGTCCGTCTGTCTCCGTTCGTCTGTCTCAGACCGACTGTCTCAGACCGTCTGTCTCAAACCGTCTGTCTCAGATCGTCTGTCTCAGGCCGTCTGTCTCAGTCCGTCTGTCTCAGACCCTCTGTCTCGATCCGTCTGTCTCATACCGTCTGTCTGAGACCGTCTGTCTCAGAACATCAGTCTCAGACCGCGTGTCTCAGACCGCCTGCCTCAGACCGCCTGTCTCAGACCGTCTATCTCAGACCGCGTGTCTCAGACCGCCTGCCTCAGACCGCCTGTCTCAGACCGCCTGTCTCAGACCGTCTGTCTCAGACCGTCTGTCTCAGACCGTCTGTCTCAGACCGTCTGTCTCAGACCGTCAGTCTCAGACCGTCTGTCTCAGACCGTCTGTCTCAGACCGTCTGTCGCAGACCGTCTGTCTCGGACCGTCTGTCTCGGACCGTCTGTCTCAGACCGTCGGCCTCGGGCCGTCTGTCTCGGACCACCTGTCTCAGAGCGCGTGTCTCAGACCGCCTGTCTCCGACCGCCTGTCTTAGACTGTCTGTCTCAGACCGTCTGTCTCAGACCGCCTGTCTTAGACCGCCTGTCTCAGACCGTCTGTCTCAGACCGTCTGTCTCAGACCGTCTGTCGCAGACCGCCTGTCTCGGACCGTCTGTCTCAGACCGTCAGCCTCGAGCCATCTGTATCAGTCCGTCTGTCTCCGTCCTTCTGTCTCAGACCGTCTGTCTCAGACCGCCTGTCTCCGACCGCCTGTCTTAGACTGTCTGTCTCAGAGCGCCTGTCTCAGACCGTCTGTCTCAGACCGTCTGTCTCAGACCGTCAGTCTCAGACCGTCTGTCTCAGACCGTCTGTCTCAGACCGCCTGTCTCAGACCGTCTATCTCAGACCGCGTGTCTCAGACCGCCTGCCTCAGACCGCCTGTCTCAGACCGCCTGTCTCAGACCGTCTGTCTCAGACCGTCTGTCTCAGACCGTCTGTCTCAGACCGTCTGTCTCAGACCGTCTGTCTCAGACCGTCTGTCTCAGACCGTCTGTCGCAGACCGTCTGTCTCAGACCGTCTGTCTCAGACCGTCAGTCTCAGACCGTCTGTCTCAGACCGTCTGTCTCAGACCGTCTGTCTCAGACCGTCTGTCGCAGACCGTCTGTCTCGGACCGTCTGTCTCGGACCGTCTGTCTCAGACCGTCGGCCTCGGGCCGTCTGTCTCGGACCACCTGTCTCAGAGCGCGTGTCTCAGACCGCCTGTCTCCGACCGCCTGTCTTAGACTGTCTGTCTCAGACCGTCTGTCTCAGACCGCCTGTCTTAGACCGCCTGTCTCAGACCGTCTGTCTCAGACCGTCTGTCTCAGACCGTCTGTCGCAGACCGCCTGTCTGAGACCGTACTGTCTCAGACCCTCTGTCTCGATCCGTGTGTCTCATACCGTCTGTCTCATACCGCCTGTCTCAGACCGTCTGTCTCAGACCGCCTGTCTCCGACCGCCTGTCTCAGACCGCATGTCTCAGACCCTCTGTCTCGGACCACCTGTCTCATACCGTCTGTCTCAGACCGTCTGTCTGAGACCGTCTGTCTGAGACCGTCTGTCTCAGACCATCAGTCTCAGACCGCGTGTGTCAGACCGCCTGCATCAGACCGCATGTCTCAGACCGCCTGTCGCAGACCGTCTGTCTCGGGCCGTCTGTCTCAGTCCGTCTGTCTCAGACCGTCTGTCTCAGACCGTCTGTCTCAGGCCGTCTGTCTCAGACCGTCTGTCTCGGGCCGTCTGTCTCAGTCCGTCTGTCTTAGTCCGTCTGTCTCCGTTCGTCTGTCTCAGACCGACTGTCTCAGACCGTCTGTCTCAAACCGTCTGTCTCAGATCGTCTGTCTCAGGCCGTCTGTCTCAGTCCGTCTGTCTCAGACCCTCTGTCTCGATCCGCCTGTCTCATACCGTCTGTCTGAGACCGTCTGTCTCAGAACATCAGTCTCAGACCGCGTGTCTCAGACCGCCTGCCTCAGACCGCCTGTCTCAGACCGCGTGTCTCAGACCGCCTGCCTCAGACCGCCTGTCTCAGACCGCCTGTCTCAGACCGCCTGTCTCAGACCGTCTGTCTCAGACCGTCTGTCTCAGACCGTCTGTCTCAGACCGTCTGTCTCAGACCGTCTGTCTCAGACCGTCTGTCTCAGACCGTCTGTCTCAGACCGTCTGTCGCAGACCGTCTGTCTCGGACCGTCTGTCTCAGACCGTCGGCCTCGGGCCGTCTGTCTCGGACCACCTGTCTCAGAGCGCGTGTCTCAGACCGCCGGTCTCAGACCGCCTGTCTCAGACCGCCTGTCTCAGACCGTCTGTCTCAGACCGTCTGTCTCAGACCGTCTGTCGCAGACCGCCTGTCTCGGACCGTCTGTCTCAGACCGTCAGCCTCGAGCCATCTGTATCAGTCCGTCTGTCTCCGTCCTTCTGTCTCAGACTGTCTGTCTCAGAGCGCCTGTCTCAGACCGTCTGTCTCAGACCGTCTGTCTCAGACCGTCAGTCTCAGACCGTCTGTCTCAGACCGTCTGTCTCAGACCGCCTGTCTCAGACCGTCTATCTCAGACCGCGTGTCTCAGACCGCCTGCCTCAGACCGCCTGTCTCAGACCGCCTGTCTCAGACCGTCTGTCTCAGACCGTCTGTCTCAGACCGTCTGTCTCAGACCGTCTGTCTCAGACCGTCTGTCGCAGACCGTCTGTCTCGGACCGTCTGTCTCAGACCGTCGGCCTCGGGCCGTCTGTCTCGGACCACCTGTCTCAGACCGCGTGTCTCAGACCGCCGGTCTCAGACCGTCTGTCTCAGTCCGTCTGTCTCACACCCTCTGTCTCGATCCGTCTGTCTCATACCGTCTGTCTCAGACCGTCTGTCTCAAACCGTTTGTCTCAGACCGTCTGTCTCAGACCGTCTGTCTGAGACCGTCTGTCTTAGACCGTCTGTCACAGACCATCAGTCTCAGACCGCGTGTCTCAGACCGCCTGCATCAGACCGCATGTCTCAGACCGCCTGTCTTAGACAGTCTGTCTCAGACCGTCTGTCTCGGACCGTCTGTCTCAGACCGTCGGTCTCGGGCCGTCTGTCTCGGAGCACCTGTCTCAGACCGCGTGTCTCAGACCGCCGGTCTCAGACCGCCTGTCTCAGACCGCCTGTCTCAGACCGTCTGTCTCAGACCGTCTGTCTCAGACCGTCTGTCGCAGACCGTCTGTCTCGGGCCGTCTGTCTCAGTCCGTCTGTCTCAGACCGTCTGTCTCAGACCGTCTGTCTCAGGCCGTCTGTCTCAGACCGTCTGTCTCGGGCCGTCTGTCTCAGTCCGTCTGTCTTAGTCCGTCTGTCTCCGTTCGTCTGTCTCAGACCGACTGTCTCAGACCGTCTGTCTCAAACCGTCTGTCTCAGATCGTCTGTCTCAGGCCGTCTGTCTCAGTCCGTCTGTCTCAGACCCTCTGTCTCGATCCGTCTGTCTCATACCGTCTGTCTGAGACCGTCTGTCTCAGAACATCAGTCTCAGACCGCGTGTCTCAGACCGCCTGCCTCAGACCGCCTGTCTCAGACCGTCTATCTCAGACCGCGTGTCTCAGACCGCCTGCCTCAGACCGCCTGTCTCAGACCGCCTGTCTCAGACCGTCTGTCTCAGACCGTCTGTCTCAGACCGTCTGTCTCAGACCGTCTGTCTCAGACCGTCAGTCTCAGACCGTCTGTCTCAGACCGTCTGTCTCAGACCGTCTGTCGCAGACCGTCTGTCTCGGACCGTCTGTCTCGGACCGTCTGTCTCAGACCGTCGGCCTCGGGCCGTCTGTCTCGGACCACCTGTCTCAGAGCGCGTGTCTCAGACCGCCTGTCTCCGACCGCCTGTCTTAGACTGTCTGTCTCAGACCGTCTGTCTCAGACCGCCTGTCTTAGACCGCCTGTCTCAGACCGTCTGTCTCAGACCGTCTGTCTCAGACCGTCTGTCGCAGACCGCCTGTCTCGGACCGTCTGTCTCAGACCGTCAGCCTCGAGCCATCTGTATCAGTCCGTCTCTCTCCGTCCTTCTGTCTCAGACCGTCTGTCTCAGACCGCCTGTCTCCGACCGCCTGTCTTAGACTGTCTGTCTCAGAGCGCCTGTCTCAGACCGTCTGTCTCAGACCGTCTGTCTCAGACCGTCAGTCTCAGACCGTCTGTCTCAGACCGTCTGTCTCAGACCGCCTGTCTCAGACCGTCTATCTCAGACCGCGTGTCTCAGACCGCCTGCCTCAGACCGCCTGTCTCAGACCGCCTGTCTCAGACCGTCTGTCTCAGACCGTCTGTCTCAGACCGTCTGTCTCAGACCGTCTGTCTCAGACCGTCTGTCTCAGACCGTCTGTCTCAGACCGTCTGTCGCAGACCGTCTGTCTCGGACCGTCTGTCTCAGACCGTCGGCCTCGGGCCGTCTGTCTCGGACCACCTGTCTCAGACCGCGTGTCTCAGACCGTCTGTCTCAGTCCGTCTGTCTCACACCCTCTGTCTCGATCCGTCTGTCTCATACCGTCTGTCTCAGACCGTCTGTCTCAAACCGTCTGTCTCAGACCGTCTGTCTCACACCGTCTGTCTCACACCGTCTGTCTGAGACCGTCTGTCTCAGACCCTCTGTCTCGATCCGTGTGTCTCCTACCGTCTGTCTCATACCGTCTGTCTCAGACCGTCTGTCTCAGACCGCCTGTCTCAGACCGCCGGTCTCAGACCGTCTGTCTCAGACCGTCTGTCTCAGACCGCCTGTCTCAGACCGTCTATCTCAGACCGCGTGTCTCAGACCGCCTGACTCAGACCGCCTGTCTCAGACCGCCTGTCTCAGACCGTCTGTCTCAGACCGTCTGTCTCAGACCGTCTGTCTCAGACCGTCTGTCTCAGACCGTCTGTCGCAGACCACCTGTCTCGGACCGTCTGTCTCAGACCGTCAGCCTCGAGCCATCTGTATCAGTCCGTCTGTCTCCGTCCTTCTGTCTCAGACCGTCTGTCTCAGACCGCCTGTCTCCGACCGCCTGTTTAGACTGTCTGTCTCAGAGCGCCTGTCTCAGACCGTCTGTCTCAGACCGTCTGTCTCAGACCGTCAGTCTCAGACCGTCTGTCTCACACCGTCTGTCTCAGACCGCCTGTCTCAGACCGTCTATCTCAGACCGCGTGTCTCAGACCGCCTGCCTCAGACCGCCTGTCTCAGACCGCCTGTCTCAGACCGTCTGTCTCAGACCGTCTGTCTCAGACCGTCTGTCTCAGACCGTCTGTCGCAGACCGTCTGTCTCGGACCGTCTGTCTCAGACCGTCGGCCTCGGGCCGTCTGTCTCGGACCACCTGTCTCAGACCGCGTGTCTCAGACCGTCTGTCTCAGTCCGTCTGTCTCACACCCTCTGTCTCGATCCGTCTGTCTCATACCGTCTGTCTCAGACCGCCTGTCTCAGACCGTCTGTCTCAGACCGTCTGTCTCAGACCGTCTGTCTCAGTCCGTCTGTCTCAGACCCTCTGTCTCAGTCCGTCTGTCTCAGACCCTCTGTCTCGATCCGTCTGTATCATACCGTCTGTCTCAGACCGCCTGTCTCAGACAGTCTGTCGCAGACCGCCTGTCTCGGACCGTCTGTCTCAGACCGTCAGCCTCGAGCCATCTGTATCAGTCCGTCGGTCTCCGTCCTTCTGTCTCAGACCGTCTGTCTCAGACCGCCTGTCTCCGACCGCCTGTCTTAGACTGTCTGTCTCAGAGCGCCTGTCTCAGACCGTCTGTCTCAGACCGTCTGTCTCAGACCGTCTGTCTCAGACCGTCAGTCTCAGACCGTCTGTCTCAGACCGTCTGTCTCAGACCGCCTGTCTCAGACCGTCTATCTCAGACCGCGTGTCTCAGACCGCCTGCCTCAGACCGCCTGTCTCAGACCGCCTGTCTCAGACCGTCTGTCTCAGACCGTCTGTCTCAGACCGTCTGTCTCAGACCGTCTGTCTCAGACCGTCTGTCGCAGACCGTCTGTCTCGGACCGTCTGTCTCGATCCGTCTGTCTCATACCGTCTGTCTCAGACCGTCTGTCTGAGGCCGTCCGTCTGAGACCGTCTGTCTCAGACCATCAGTCTCAGACCGCGTGTCTCAGACCGCCTGCATCAGACCGCATGTCTCAGACCGCCTGTCTTAGACAGTCTGTCTCAGACCGTCTGTCTCGGACCGTCTGTCTCAGACCGTCGGTCTCGGGCCGTCTGTCTCGGACCACCTGTCTCAGACCGCGTGTCTCAGACCGCCTGCATCAGACCGCATGTCTCAGACCGCCTGTCTTAGACAGTCTGTCTCAGACCGTCTGTCTCGGACCGTCTGTCTCAGACCGTCGGTCTCGGGCCGTCTGTCTCGGACCACCTGTCTCAGACCGCGTGTCTCAGACCGCCGGTCTCAGACCGCCTGTCTCAGACCGCCTGTCTCAGACCGTCTGTCTCAGACCGTCTGTCTCAGACCGTCTGTCGCAGACCGTCTGTCTCGGGCCGTCTGTCTCAGTCCGTCTGTCTCAGACCGTCTGTCTCAGACCGTCTGTCTCAGGCCGTCTGTCTCAGACCGTCTGTCTCGGGCCGTCTGTCTCAGTCCGTCTGTCTTAGTCCGTCTGTCTCCGTTCGTCTGTCTCAGACCGACTGTCTCAGACCGTCTGTCTCAAACCGTCTGTCTCAGATCGTCTGTCTCAGGCCGTCTGTCTCAGTCCGTCTGTCTCAGACCCTCTGTCTCGATCCGTCTGTCTCATACCGTCTGTCTGAGACCGTCTGTCTCAGAACATCAGTCTCAGACCGCGTGTCTCAGACCGCCTGCCTCAGACCGCCTGTCTCAGACCGTCTATCTCAGACCGCGTGTCTCAGACCGCCTGCCTCAGACCGCCTGTCTCAGACCGCCTGTCTCAGACCGTCTGTCTCAGACCGTCTGTCTCAGACCGTCTGTCTCAGACCGTCTGTCTCAGACCGTCAGTCTCAGACCGTCTGTCTCAGACCGTCTGTCTCAGACCGTCTGTCTCAGACCGTCTGTCGCAGACCGTCTGTCTCGGACCGTCTGTCTCAGACCGTCGGCCTCGGGCCGTCTGTCTCGGACCACCTGTCTCAGAGCGCGTGTCTCAGACCGCCTGTCTTAGACCGCCTGTCTCAGACCGTCTGTCTCAGACCGTCTGTCTCAGACCGTCTGTCTCAGACCGTCTGTCGCAGACCGCCTGTCTCGGACCGTCTGTCTCAGACCGTCAGCCTCGAGCCATCTGTATCAGTCCGTCTGTCTCCGTCCTTCTGTCTCAGACCGTCTGTCTCAGACCGCCTGTCTCCGACCGCCTGTATTAGACTGTCTGTCTCAGAGCGCCTGTCTCAGACCGTCTGTCTCAGACCGTCTGTCTCAGACCGTCAGTCTCAGACCGTCTGTCTCAGACCGTCTGTCTCAGACCGCCTGTCTCAGACCGTCTATCTCAGACCGCGTGTCTCAGACCGCCTGCCTCAGACCGCCTGTCTCAGACCGCCTGTCTCAGACCGTCTGTCTCAGACCGTCTGTCTCAGACCGTCTGTCTCAGACCGTCTGTCTCAGACCGTCTGTCTCAGACCGTCTGTCTCAGACCGTCTGTCGCAGACCGTCTGTCTCGGACCGTCTGTCTCAGACCGTCGGCCTCGGGCCGTCTGTCTCGGACCACCTGTCTCAGACCGCGTGTCTCAGACCGTCTGTCTCAGTCCGCCTGTCTCACACCCTCTGTCTCGATCCGTCTGTCTCATACCGTCTGTCTCAGACCGTCTGTCTCAAACCGTCTGTCTCAGACCGTCTGTCTCACACCGTCTGTCTCACACCGTCTGTCTGAGAC
This sequence comes from Coelioxys conoideus, assembly GCA_947623535.1. Classification (NCBI taxonomy): domain Eukaryota; kingdom Metazoa; phylum Arthropoda; class Insecta; order Hymenoptera; family Megachilidae; genus Coelioxys; species Coelioxys conoideus. The sequence continues at coordinate 6,529,944 of CANQJN010000026.1, forward strand.
CGTCTGTCTCAGACCCTCTGTCTCGATCCGTGTGTCTCATACCGTCTGTCTCATACCGTCTGTCTCAGACCGTCTGTCTCAGACCGTCTGTCTCAGACCGCCTGTCTCAGACCGTCTGTCTCAGACCGTCTGTCTCAGACCGCCTGTCTCAGACCGTCTATCTCAGACCGCGTGTCTCAGACCGCCTGCCTCAGACCGCCTGTCTCAGACCGCCTGTCTCAGACCGCCTGTCTCAGACCGTCTGTCTCAGACCGCCTGTCTCCGACCGCCTGTCTTAGACTGTCTGTCTCAGAGCGCCTGTCTCAGACCGTCTGTCTCAGACCGTCTGTCTCGGACCGTCTGTCTCAGACCGTCGGTCTCGGGCCGTCTGTCTCGGACCACCTGTCTCAGACCGCGTGTCTCAGACCGCCGGTCTCAGACCGCCTGTCTCAGACCGCCTGTCTCAGACCGTCTGTCTCAGACCGTCTGTCTCAGACCGTCTGTCGCAGACCGTCTGTCTCGGGCCGTCTGTCTCAGTCCGTCTGTCTCAGACCGTCTGTCTCAGACCGTCTGTCTCAGACCGTCTGTCTCAGGCCGTCTGTCTCGGACCGTCTGTCTCGGGCCGTCTGTCTCAGTCCGTCTGTCTTAGTCCGTCTGTCTCCGTTCGTCTGTCTCAGACCGACTGTCTCAGACCGTCTGTCTCAAACCGTCTGTCTCAGATCGTCTGTCACAGGCCGTCTGTCTCAGTCCGTCTGTCTCAGACCCTCTGTCTCGATCCGTCTGTCTGAGACCGTCTGTCTCAGAACATCAGTCTCAGACCGCGTGTCTCAGACCGCCTGCCTCATACCGCCTGTCTCAGACCGTCTATCTCAGACCGCGTGTCTCAGACCGCCTGCCTCAGACCGCCTGTCTCAGACCGCCTGTCTCAGACCGTCTGTCTCAGACCGTCTGTCTCAGACCGTCTGTCTCTGACCGTCTGTCTCAGACCGTCTGTCTCAGACCGTCTGTCTCAGACCGTCTGTCTCAGACCGTCTGTCTCAGACCGTCTGTCGCAGACCGTCTGTCTCGGACCGTCTGTCTCAGACCGTCGGCCTCGGGCCGTCTGTCTCGGACCACCTGTCTCAGAGCGCGTGTCTCAGACCGCCGGTCTCAGACCGCCTGTCTCAGACCGCCTGTCTCAGACCGTCTGTCTCAGACCGTCTGTCTCAGACCGTCTGTCTCAGACCGTCTGTCGCAGACCGCCTGTCTCGGACCGTCTGTCTCAGACCGTCAGCCTCGTGCCATCTGTATCAGTCCGTCTGTCTCCGTCCTTCTGTCTCAGACCGTCTGTCTCAGACCGCCTGTCTCCGACCGCCTGTCTTAGACTGTCTGTCTCAGAGCGCCTGTCTCAGACCGTCTGTCTCAGACCGTCTGTCTCAGACCGTCAGTCTCAGACCGTCAGTCTCAGACCGTCTGTCTCAGACCGCCTGTCTCAGACCGTCTATCTCAGACCGCGTGTCTCAGACCGCCTGCCTCAGACCGCCTGTCTCAGACCGCCTGTCTCAGACCGTGTGTCTCAGACCGTCTGTCTCAGACCGTCTGTCTCAGACCGTCTGTCTCAGACCGTCTGTCTCAGACCGTCTGTCGCAGACCGTCTGTCTCGGACCGTCTGTCTCAGACCGTCGGCCTCGGGCCGTCTGTCTCGGACCACCTGTCTCAGACCGCGTGTCTCAGACCGTCTGTCTCAGTCCGTCTGTCTCACACCCTCTGTCTCGATCCGTCTGTCTCATACCGTCTGTCTCAGACCGTCTGTCTCAAACCGTCTGTCTCAGACCGTCTGTCTCAGACCGTCTGTCTCACACCGTCTGTCTGAGACCGTCTGTCTCAGACCCTCTGTCTCGATCCGTGTGTCTCATACCGTCTGTCTCATACCGTCTGTCTCAGACCGTCTGTCTCAGACCGCCTGTCTCAGACCGCCTGTCTCAGACCGTCTGTCTCAGACCGTCTGTCTCAGACCGCCTGTCTCAGACCGTCTATCTCAGACCGCGTGCCTCAGACCGCCTGCCTCAGACCGCCTGTCTCAGACCGCCTGTCTGAGACCGTCTGTCTCAGACCGTCTGTCTCAGACCGTCTGTCTCAGTCCGTCTGTCTCAGACCCTCTGTCTCAGTCCGTCTGTCTCAGACCCTCTGTCTCGATCCGTCTGTCTCATACCGTCTGTCTCAGACCGCCTGTCTCAGACAGTCTGTCGCAGACCGCCTGTCTCGGACCGTCTGTCTCAGACCGTCAGCCTCGAGCCATCTGTATCAGTCCGTCTGTCTCCGTCCTTCTGTCTCAGACCGTCTGTCTCAGACCGCCTGTCTCCGACCGCCTGTCTTAGACTGTCTGTCTCAGAGCGCCTGTCTCAGACCCTCTGTCTCGATCCGTCTGTCTCATACCGTCTGTCTCAGACCGTCTGTCTCAGACCGCGTGTTTCAGACCGCCTGCCTCAGACCGCCTGTCTCAGACCGCCTGTCTCAGACAGTCTGTCTCAGACCGTCTGTCTCAGACCGTCTGTCTCGGACCGTCTGTCTCAGACCGTCGGTCTCGGGCCGTCTGTCTCAGTCCGTCTGTCTCCGTCCGTCTGTCTCGGACCACCTGTCTCAGACCATCTGTCTCAAACCGTCAGTCTCAGACCGTCTGTCTCAGGCCGTCTGTCTCAGTCCGCCTGTCTCAGACCGTCTGTCTCGATCCGTCTGTCTCAAACCGTCTGTCTGAGACCGTCTGTCTCAGACCCTCTGTCTCAGACCGCCTGTCTCAGACCGCCTGTCTCAGACCGCCTGTCTCAGACCGCCTGTCACAGACAGTCTGTCTCAGACCGTCTGTCTCAGACCCTCTCTCTCGATCCGTCTGTCTCATACCGTCTGTCTCAGACCACCTGTCTCAGACCGCCTGTCTCAGACAGTCTGTCTCAGACCGTCTGGCTCGGACCGTCTGTCTCAGACCGTCGGTCTCGGGCCGTCTGTCTCAGTCCGTCTGTCTCCGTTCGTCTGTCTCAGACCGACTGTCTCAGACAGTCTGTCTCAAACCGTCTGTCTCAGACCGTCTGTCTCAGGCCGTCTGTCTCAGTCCGTCTGTCTCAGACCCTCTGTCTCGATCCGTCTGTCTCATACCGTCTGTCTCAGACCGTCTGTCTCAGACCATCTGTCTCAGACAGTCTGTCTCAGACCGTCTGTCTCGGACCGTCTGTCTCAGACCGTCGGTCTCGGGCCGTCTGTCTCAGTCCGTCTGTCTCCGTCCGTCTGTCTCGGACCTCCTGTCTCAGACCGTCCGTCTCCGTTCCTCTGTCTCAGACCGACTGTCTCAGACCGTCTGTCTCAAACCGTCTGTCTCAGACCGTCTGTCTCAGACCGTCTGTCTCAGACCGTCTGTCTCAGACCCTCTGTCTCGATCCGTGTGTCTCATACCGTCTGTCTCATACCGTCTGTCTCAGACCGTCTGTCTCAGACCGCCTGTCTCAGACCGCCTGTCTCAGACCGTCTGTCTCCGACCATCTGTCTCGATCCGTCTGTCTCATACCGTCTGTCTCAGACCGTCTGTCTCAGACCGTCTGTCTGAGACCCTCTGTCTGAGACCGTCTGTCTCAGACCATCAGTCTCAGACCGCGTGTCTCAGACCGCCTGCATCAGACCGCATGTCTCAGACCGCCTGTCTTAGACAGTCTGTCTCAGACCGTCTGTCTCGGACCGTCTGTCTCAGACCGTCGGTCTCGGGCCGTCTGTCTCGGACCACCTGTCTCAGACCGCGTGTCTCAGACCGCCGGTCTCAGACCGCCTGTCTCAGACCGCCTGTCTCAGACCGCCTGTCTTAGACAGTCTGTCTCAGACCGTCTGTCTCGGACCGTCTGTCTCAGACCGCCTGTCTCGGGCCGTCTGTCTCAGTCCGTCTGTCTTAGTCCGTCTGTCTCCGTTCGTCTGTCTCAGACCGACTGTCTCAGACCGTCTGTCTCAAACCGTCTGTCTCAGACCGTCTGTCTCAGGCCGTCTGTCTCAGTCCGTCTGTCTCAGACCCTCTGTCTCGATCCGTCTGTCTCATACCGTCTGTCTGAGACCGTCTGTCTCAGAACATCAGTCTCAGACCGCGTGTCTCAGACCGCCTGCCTCAGACCGCCTGTCTCAGACCGTCTATCTCAGACCGCGTGTCTCAGACCGCCTGCCTCAGACCGCCTGTCTCAGACCGCCAGTCTCAGACCGTCTGTCTCAGACCGTCTGTCTCAGACCGTCTGTCTCAGACCGTCTGTCTCAGACCGTCTGTCTCAGACCGTCAGTCTCAGACCGTCTGTCTCAGACCGTCTGTCGCAGACCGTCTGTTTCGGACCGTCTGTCTCAGACCGTCGGCCTCGGGCCGTCTGTCTCGGACCACCTGTCTCAGACCGCGTGTCTCAGACCGCCGGTCTCAGACCGCCTGTCTCAGACCGTCTGTCTCAGACCGTCTGTCTCAGACCGTCTGTCTCATACCGTCTGTCTGAGACCGTCTGTCTCAGAACATCAGTCTCAGACCGCGTGTCTCAGACCGCCTGCCTCAGACCGCCTGTCTCAGACCGTCTATCTCAGACCGCGTGTCTCAGACCGCCTGTCTCCGACCGCCTGTCTTAGACTGTCTGTCTCAGAGCGCATGTCTCAGACCGTCTGTCTCAGACCGTCTGTCTCAGACCGTCAGTCTCAGACCGTCTGTCTCAGACCGTCTGTCTCAGGCCGCCTGTCTCAGACCGTCTATCTCAGACCGCGTGTCTCGGACCACCTGCCTCAGACCGCCTGTCTCAGACCGCCTGTCTCAGACCGTCTGTCTCAGACCGTCTGTCTCAGACCGTCTGTCTCAGACCGTCTGTCGCAGACCGTCTGTCTCGGACCGTCTGTCTCAGACCGTCGGCCTCGGGCCGTCTGTCTCGGACCACCTGTCTCAGACCGCGTGTCTCAGACCGCCGGTCTCAGACCGTCTGTCTCAGTCCGTCTGTCTCAGACCCTCTGTCTCGATCCGTCTGTCTCATACCGTCTGTCTCAGACCGTCTGTCTCAGACCGTCTGTCTCAGACCGCCTGTCTCAGACCGCCTGTCTGAGACCGCCTGTCTCAGACCGCCTGTCTCAGACCGCCTGTCACAGACAGTCTGTCTCAGACCGTCTGTCTCAGACCCTCTCTCTCGATCCGTCTGTCTCATACCGTCTGTCTCAGACCACCTGTCTCAGACCGCCTGTCTCAGACAGTCTGTCTCAGACCGTCTGGCTCGGATCGTCTGTCTCAGACCGTCGGTCTCGGGCCGTCTGTCTCATTCCGTCTGTCTCCGTTCGTCTGTCTCAGACCGACTGTCTCAGACCGTCTGTCTCAAACCGTCTGTCTCAGACCGTCTGTCTCAGGCCGCCTGTCTCAGACCGTCTGCCTCAGACCGTCTGTCTCAGACCGTCTGTCTCAGACCGTCTGTCGCAGACCGTCTGTCTCGGGCCGTCTGTCTCAGTCCGTCTGTCTCAGACCGTCTGTCTCAGACCGTCTGTCTCAGGCCGTCTGTCTCAGACCGTCTGTCTCGGGCCGTCTGTCTCAGTCCGTCTGTCTTAGTCCGTCTGTCTCCGTTCGTCTGTCTCAGACCGACTGTCTCAGACCGTCTGTCTCAAACCGTCTGTCTCAGACCGTCTGTCTCAGGCCGTCTGTCTCAGTCCGTCTGTCTCAGACCCTCTGTCTCGATCCGTCTGTCTCATACCGTCTGTCTCAGACCACCTGTCTCAGACCGCCTGTCTCAGACAGTCTGTCTCAGACCGTCTGGCTCGGACCGTCTGTCTCAGACCGTCGGTCTCGGGCCGTCTGTCTCAGTCCGTCTGTCTCCGTTCGTCTGTCTCAGACCGACTGTCTCAGACCGTCTGTCTCAAACCGTCTGTCTCAGACCGTCTGTCTCAGGCCGTCTGTCTCAGACCGTCTGTCTCAGACCGTCTGTCTGAGACCGTCTATCTCAGACCCTCTGTCTCGATCCGTCTGTCTCATACCGTCTGTCTCAGACCGCCTGTCTCAGACCGCCTGTCTCAGACCGTCTGTCTCAGACCGTCTGTCTCGGGTCGTCTATCTCACTCCGTCTGTCTCAGACCCTCTGTCTCGATCCGTCTGTCTCAGACCGTTTGTCTCAGACCGGCTGTCTCAGACCGGCTGTCTCGGGCCGTCTGTCTCAGTTCGTCTGTCTCAGTCCGTCTGTCCCAGTCCGTCTGTCTCAGTCCGTCTGTCTCAGTCCGTCTGTCTCCGTTCGTCTGTCTCAGACCGACTGTCTCAGACCGTCTGTCTCAAACCGCCTGTCTCAGACCGTCTGTCTCAGACCGTCTGTCTGAGACCGTCTGTCTCAGACCCTCTGTCTCGATCCGTGTGTCTCATACCGTCTGTCTCATACCGTCTGTCTCAGACCGTCTGTCTCAGACCGCCTGTCTCAGACCGCCTGTCTCAGACCGTCTGTCTCAGACCCTCTGTCTCGATCCGTCTGTCTCATACCGTCTGTCTCAGACCGTCTGTCTGAGACCGTCGGTCTGAGACCGTCTGTCTCAGACCATCAGTCTCAGACCGCGTGTCTCAGACCGCATGCATCAGACCGCATGTCTCAGATCGCCTGTCTCAGACCGTCTGTCTCAGACCGTCTGTCTCAGACCGTCTGTCGCAGACCGTCTGTCTCGGGCCGTCTGTCTCAGTCCGTCTGTCGCAGACCGTCTGTCTCAGACCGTCTGTCTCAGGCCGTCTGTCTCAGACCGTCTGTCTCGGGCCGTCTGTCTCAGTCCGTCTGTCTCAGTCCGTCTGTCTCCGTTCGTCTGTCTCAGACCGACTGTCTCAGACCGTCTGTCTCAAACCGTCTGTCTCAGACCGTCTGTCTCAGACCGTCTGTCTGAGACCGTCTGTCTCAGACCCTCTGTCTCGATCCGTGTGTCTCATACCGTCTGTCTCATACCGTCTGTCTCAGACCGTCTGTCTCAGACCGCCTGTCTCAGACCGCCTGTCTCAGACCGTCTGTCTCAGACCCTCTGTCTCGATCCGTCTGTCTCATACCGTCTGTCTCAGACCGTCTGTCTGAGACCGTCGGTCTGAGACCGTCTGTCTCAGACCATCAGTCTCAGACCGCGTGTCTCAGACCGCATGCATCAGACCGCATGTCTCAGATCGCCTGTCTCAGACCGTCTGTCTCAGACCGTCTGTCTCAGACCGTCTGTCTCAGACCGTCTGTCGCAGACCGTCTGTCTCGGGCCGTCTGTCTCAGTCCGTCTGTCGCAGACCGTCTGTCTCAGACCGTCTGTCTCAGGCCGTCTGTCTCAGACCGTCTGTCTCGGGCCGTCTGTCTCAGTCCGTCTGTCTTAGTCCGTCTGTCTCCGTTCGTCTGTCTCAGACCGACTGTCTCAGACCGTCTGTCTCAAACCGTCTGTCTCAGACCGTCTGTCTCAGGCCGTCTGTCTCAGTCCGTCTGTCTCAGACCCTCTGTCTCGATCCGTCTGTCTCATACCGTCTGTCTGAGACCGTCTGTCTCAGAACATCAGTCTCAGACCGCGTGTCTCAGACCGCCTGCCTCAGACCGCCTGTCTCAGACCGTCTATCTCAGACCGCGTGTCTCAGACCGCCTGCCTCAGACCGCCTGTCTCAGACCGCCTGTCTCAGACCGTCTGTCTCAGACCGTCTGTCTCAGACCGTCTGTCTCAGACCGTCTGTCTCAGACCGTCTGTCTCAGACCACCTGTCTCAGACCGCCTGTCTCAGACAGTCTGTCTCAGACCGTCTGGCTCGGATCGTCTGTCTCAGACCGTCGGTCTCGGGCCGTCTGTCTCAGTCCGTCTGTCTCCGTTCGTCTGTCTCAGACCGACTGTCTCAGACCGTCTGTCTCAAACCGTCTGTCTCAGACCGTCTGTCTTAGGCCGCCTGTCTCAGACCGTCTGTCTCAGACCGTCTGTCTCAGACCGTCTGTCGCAGACCGTCTGTCTCGGGCCGTCTGTCTCAGTCCGTCTGTCTCAGACCGTCTGTCTCAGACCGTCTGTCTCAGGCCGTCTGTCTCAGACCGTCTGTCTCGGGCCGTCTGTCTCAGTCCGTCTGTCTCCGTTCGTCTGTCTCAGACCGACTGTCTCAGACCGTCTGTCTCAAACCGTCTGTCTCAGACCGTCTGTCTCAGGCCGCCTGTCTCAGACCGTCTGTCTCAGACCGTCTGTCTCAGACCGTCTGTCTCAGACCGTCTGTCGCAGACCGTCTGTCTCGGGCCGTCTGTCTCAGTCCGTCTGTCTCAGACCGTCTGTCTCAGACCGTCTGTCTCAGGCCGTCTGTCTCAGACCGTCTGTCTCGGGCCGTCTGTCTCAGTCCGTCTGTCTTAGTCCGTCTGTCTCCGTTCGTCTGTCTCAGACCGACTGTCTCAGACCGTCTGTCTCAAACCGTCTGTCTCAGACCGTCTGTCTCAGGCCGTCTGTCTCAGTCCGTCTGTCTCAGACCCTCTGTCTCGATCCGTCTGTCTCATACCGTCTGTCTCAGACCACCTGTCTCAGACCGCCTGTCTCAGACCGTCTGTCTCAGGCCGTCTGTCTCAGACCGTCTGTCTCGGGCCGTCTGTCTCAGTCCGTCTGTCTCAGTCCGTCTGTCTCCGTTCGTCTGTCTCAGACCGACTGTCTCAGACCGTCTGTCTCAAACCGTCTGTCTCAGACCGTCTGTCTCAGACCGTCGGTCTGAGACCGTCTGTCTCAGACCATCAGTCTCAGACCGCGTGTCTCAGACCGCATGCATCAGACCGCATGTCTCAGATCGCCTGTCTCAGACCGTCTGTCTCAGACCGTCTGTCTCAGACCGTCTGTCGCAGACCGTCTGTCTCGGGCCGTCTGTCTCAGTCCGTCTGTCGCAGACCGTCTGTCTCAGACCGTCTGTCTCAGGCCGTCTGTCTCAGACCGTCTGTCTCGGGCCGTCTGTCTCAGTCCGTCTGTCTCAGTCCGTCTGTCTCCGTTCGTCTGTCTCAGACCGACTGTCTCAGACCGTCTGTCTCAAACCGTCTGTCTCAGACCGTCTGTCTCAGACCGTCTGTCTGAGACCGTCTGTCTCAGACCCTCTGTCTCGATCCGTGTGTCTCATACCGTCTGTCTCATACCGTCTGTCTCAGACCGTCTGTCTCAGACCGCCTGTCTCAGACCGCCTGTCTCAGACCGTCTGTCTCAGACCCTCTGTCTCGATCCGTCTGTCTCATACCGTCTGTCTCAGACCGTCTGTCTGAGACCGTCGGTCTGAGACCGTCTGTCTCAGACCATCAGTCTCAGACCGCGTGTCTCAGACCGCATGCATCAGACCGCATGTCTCAGATCGCCTGTCTCAGACCGTCTGTCTCAGACCGTCTGTCTCAGACCGTCTGTCTCAGACCGTCTGTCGCAGACCGTCTGTCTCGGGCCGTCTGTCTCAGTCCGTCTGTCGCAGACCGTCTGTCTCAGACCGTCTGTCTCAGGCCGTCTGTCTCAGACCGTCTGTCTCGGGCCGTCTGTCTCAGTCCGTCTGTCTTAGTCCGTCTGTCTCCGTTCGTCTGTCTCAGACCGACTGTCTCAGACCGTCTGTCTCAAACCGTCTGTCTCAGACCGTCTGTCTCAGGCCGTCTGTCTCAGTCCGTCTGTCTCAGACCCTCTGTCTCGATCCGTCTGTCTCATACCGTCTGTCTGAGACCGTCTGTCTCAGAACATCAGTCTCAGACCGCGTGTCTCAGACCGCCTGCCTCAGACCGCCTGTCTCAGACCGTCTATCTCAGACCGCGTGTCTCAGACCGCCTGCCTCAGACCGCCTGTCTCAGACCGCCTGTCTCAGACCGTCTGTCTCAGACCGTCTGTCTCAGACCGTCTGTCTCAGACCGTCTGTCTCAGACCGTCTGTCTCAGACCGTCTGTCTCAGACCACCTGTCTCAGACCGCCTGTCTCAGACAGTCTGTCTCAGACCGTCTGGCTCGGATCGTCTGTCTCAGACCGTCGGTCTCGGGCCGTCTGTCTCAGTCCGTCTGTCTCCGTTCGTCTGTCTCAGACCGACTGTCCCAGACCGTCTGTCTCAAACCGTCTGTCTCAGACCGTCTGTCTTAGGCCGCCTGTCTCAGACCGTCTGTCTCAGACCGTCTGTCTCAGACCGTCTGTCGCAGACCGTCTGTCTCGGGCCGTCTGTCCCAGTCCGTCTGTCTCAGACCGTCTGTCTCAGACCGTCTGTCTCAGGCCGTCTGTCTCAGACCGTCTGTCTCGGGCCGTCTGTCTCAGGCCGCCTGTCTCAGACCGTCTGTCTCAGACCGTCTGTCTCAGACCGTCTGTCGCAGACCGTCTGTCTCGGGCCGTCTGTCTCAGTCCGTCTGTCTCAGACCGTCTGTCTCAGACCGTCTGTCTCAGGCCGTCTGTCTCAGACCGTCTGTCTCGGGCCGTCTGTCTCAGTCCGTCTGTCTTAGTCCGTCTGTCTCCGTTCGTCTGTCTCAGACCGACTGTCTCAGACCGTCTGTCTCAAACCGTCTGTCTCAGACCGTCTGTCTCAGGCCGTCTGTCTCAGTCCGTCTGTCTCAGACCCTCTGTCTCGATCCGTCTGTCTCATACCGTCTGTCTCAGACCACCTGTCTCAGACCGCCTGTCTCAGACCGTCTGTCTCAGGCCGTCTGTCTCAGACCGTCTGTCTTAGTCCGTCTGTCTCCGTTCGTCTGTCTCAGACCGACTGTCTCAGACCGTCTGTCTCAAACCGTCTGTCTCAGACCGTCTGTCTCAGGCCGTCTGTCTCAGTCCGTCTGTCTCAGACCCTCTGTCTCGATCCGTCTGTCTCATACCGTCTGTCTCAGACCACCTGTCTCAGACCGCCTGTCTCAGACCGTCTGTCTCAGGCCGTCTGTCTCAGACCGTCTGTCTCGGGCCGTCTGTCTCAGTCCGTCTGTCTCAGTCCGTCTGTCTCCGTTCGTCTGTCTCAGACCGACTGTCTCAGACCGTCTGTCTCAAACCGTCTGTCTCAGACCGTCTGTCTCAGACCGTCTGTCTGAGACCGTCTGTCTCAGACCCTCTGTCTCGATCCGTGTGTCTCATACCGTCTGTCTCATACCGTCTGTCTCAGACCGTCTGTCTCAGACCGCCTGTCTCAGACCGCCTGTCTCAGACCGTCTGTCGCAGACCTTCTGTCTCGGGCCGTCTGTCTCAGTCCGTCTGTCGCAGACCGTCTGTCTCAAACCGTCTGTCTCAGACCGTCTGTCTCAGGCCGTCTGTCTCAGTCCGCGTGTCTCAGACCGCATGCATCAGACCGCATGTCTCAGATCGCCTGTCTCAGACCGTCTGTCTCAGACCGTCTGTCGCAGACCGTCTGTCTCGGGCCGTCTGTCTCAGTCCGTCTGTCGCAGACCGTCTGTCTCAGACCGTCTGTCTCAGGCCGTCTGTCTCAGACCGTCTGTCTCGGGCCGTCTGTCTCAGTCCGTCTGTCTTAGTCCGTCTGTCTCCGTTCGTCTGTCTCAGACCGACTGTCTCAGACCGTCTGTCTCAAACCGTCTGTCTCAGACCGTCTGTCTCAGGCCGTCTGTCTCAGTCCGTCTGTCTCAGACCCTCTGTCTCGATCCGTCTGTCTCATACCGTCTGTCTGAGACCGTCTGTCTCAGAACATCAGTCTCAGACCGCGTGTCTCAGACCGCCTGCCTCAGACCGCCTGTCTCAGACCGTCTATCTCAGACCGCGTGTCTCAGACCGCCTGCCTCAGACCGCCTGTCTCAGACCGCCTGTCTCAGACCGTCTGTCTCAGACCGTCTGTCTCAGACCGTCTGTCTCAGACCGTCTGTCTCAGACCGTCTGTCGCAGACCGTCTGTCTCGGGCCGTCTGTCTCAGTCCGTCTGTCTCAGACCGTCTGTCTCAGACCGTCTGTCTCAGGCCGTCTGTCTCAGACCGTCTGTCTCGGGCCGTCTGTCTCAGTCCGTCTGTCTTAGTCCGTCTGTCTCCGTTCGTCTGTCTCAGACCGACTGTCTCAGACCGTCTGTCTCAAACCGTCTGTCTCAGACCGTCTGTCTCAGGCCGTCTGTCTCAGTCCGTCTGTCTCAGACCCTCTGCCTCGATCCGTCTGTCTCATACCGTCTGTCTCAGACCACCTGTCTCAGACCGCCTGTCTCAGACAGTCTGTCTCAGACCGTCTGGCTCGGACCGTCTGTCTCTGACCGTCGGTCTCGGGCCGTCTGTCTCAGTCCGTCTGTCTCCGTTCGTCTGTCTCAGACCGACTGTCTCAGACCGTCTGTCTCAAACCGTCTGTCTCAGACCGTCTGTCTCAGGCCGTCTGTCTCAGACCGTCTGTCTCAGACCGTCTGTCTGAGACCGTCTGTCTCAGACCCTCTGTCTCGATCCGTCTGTCTCATACCGTCTGTCTCAGACCGCCTGTCTCAGACCGCCTGTCTCAGACCGCCTGTCTCAGACCGTCTGTCTCAGACCGTCTGTCTCGGGTCGTCTATCTCACTCCGTCTGTCTCAGACCCTCTGTCTCGATCCGTCTGTCTCAGACCGTGTGTCTCAGACCGGCTGTCTCAGACCGGCTGTCTCGGGCCGTCTGTCTCAGTTCGTCTGTCTCAGTCCGTCTGTCCCAGTCCGTCTGTCTCAGTCCGTCTGTCTCAGTCCGTCTGTCTCCGTTCGTCTGTCTCAGACCGACTGTCTCAGACCGTCTGTCTCAAACCGTCTGTCTCAGACCGTCTGTCTCAGACCGTCTGTCTCAGACCGTCTGTCTCAGACCGTCTGTCTGAGACCGTCTGTCTCAGACCCTCTGTCTCGATCCGTGTGTCTCATACCGTCTGTCTCATACCGTCTGTCTCAGACCGTCTGTCTCAGACCGCCTGTCTCAGACCGCCTGTCTCAGACCGTCTGTCTCAAACCGTCTGTCTCAGACCGTCTGTCTCAGGCCGCCTGTCTCAGACCGTCTGTCTCAGACCGTCTGTCTCAGACCGTCTGTCTCAGACCGTCTGTCGCAGACCGTCTGTCTCGGGCCGTCTGTCTCAGTCCGTCTGTCTCAGTCCGTCTGTCTCAGACCGTCTGTCTCAGACCGTCTGTCTCAGGCCGTCTGTCTCAGACCGTCTGTCTCGGGCCGTCTGTCTCAGTCCGTCTGTCTTAGTCCGTCTGTCTCCGTTCGTCTGTCTCAGACCGACTGTCTCAGACCGTCTGTCTCAAACCGTCTGTCTCAGACCGTCTGTCTCAGGCCGTCTGTCTCAGTCCGTCTGTCTCAGACCCTCTGTCTCGATCCGTCTGTCTCATACCGTCTGTCTCAGACCACCTGTCTCAGACCGCCTGTCTCAGACAGTCTGTCTCAGACCGTCTGGCTCGGACCGTCTGTCTCAGACCGTCGGTCTCGGGCCGTCTGTCTCAGTCCGTCTGTCTCAGACCGTCTGTCTCAGGCCGTCTGTCTCAGACCGTCTGTCTCAGACCCTCTGTCTCGATCCGTGTGTCTCATACCGTCTGTCTCATACCGTCTGTCTCAGACCGTCTGTCTCAGACCGCCTGTCTCAGACCGCCTGTCTCAGACCGTCTGTCTCAGACCCTCTGTCTCGATCCGTCTGTCTCATACCGTCTGTCTCAGACCGTCTGTCTGAGACCGTCGGTCTGAGACCGTCTGTCTCAGACCATCAGTCTCAGACCGCGTGTCTCAGACCGCATGCATCAGACCGCATGTCTCAGATCGCCTGTCTCAGACCGTCTGTCTCAGACCGTCTGTCGCAGACCGTCTGTCTCGGGCCGTCTGTCTCAGTCCGTCTGTCGCAGACCGTCTGTCTCAGACCGTCTGTCTCAGGCCGTCTGTCTCAGACCGTCTGTCTCGGGCCGTCTGTCTCAGTCCGTCTGTCTTAGTCCGTCTGTCTCCGTTCGTCTGTCTCAGACCGACTGTCTCAGACCGTCTGTCTCAAACCGTCTGTCTCAGACCGTCTGTCTCAGGCCGTCTGTCTCAGTCCGTCTGTCTCAGACCCTCTGTCTCGATCCGTCTGTCTCATACCGTCTGTCTGAGACCGACTGTCTCAGACCGTCTGTCTCAAACCGTCTGTCTCAGACCGTCTGTCTCAGACCGTCTGTCTGAGACCGTCTGTCTCAGACCCTCTGTCTCGATCCGTGTGTCTCATACCGTCTGTCTCATACCGTCTGTCTCAGACCGTCTGTCTCAGACCGTCTGTCTCAGACCGTCTGTCTCAGACCGTCTGTCTCAGACCGTCTGTCTCAGACCACCTGTCTCAGACCGCCTGTCTCAGACAGTCTGTCTCAGACCGTCTGGCTCGGATCGTCTGTCTCAGACCGTCGGTCTCGGGCCGTCTGTCTCAGTCCGTCTGTCTCCGTTCGTCTGTCTCAGACCGACTGTCTCAGACCGTCTGTCTCAAACCGTCTGTCTCAGACCGTCTGTCTCAGGCCGCCTGTCTCAGACCGTCTGTCTCAGACCGTCTGTCGCAGACCGTCTGTCTCGGGCCGTCTGTCTCAGTCCGTCTGTCTCAGACCGTCTGTCTCAGACCGTCTGTCTCAGGCCGTCTGTCTCAGACCGTCTGTCTCGGGCCGTCTGTCTCAGTCCGTCTGTCTTAGTCCGTCTGTCTCCGTTCGTCTGTCTCAGACCGACTGTCTCAGACCGTCTGTCTCAAACCGTCTGTCTCAGACCGTCTGTCTCAGGCCGTCTGTCTCAGTCCGTCTGTCTCAGACCCTCTGTCTCGATCCGTCTGTCTCATACCGTCTGTCTCGATCCGTCTGTCTCATACCGTCTGTCTCAGACCACCTGTCTCAGACCGCCTGTCTCAGACAGTCTGTCTCAGACCGTCTGGCTCGGACCGTCTGTCTCTGACCGTCGGTCTCGGGCCGTCTGTCTCAGTCCGTCTGTCTCCGTTCGTCTGTCTCAGACCGACTGTCTCAGACCGTCTGTCTCAAACCGTCTGTCTCAGACCGTCTGTCTCAGGCCGTCTGTCTCAGACCGTCTGTCTCAGACCGTCTGTCTGAGACCGTCTGTCTCAGACCCTCTGTCTCGATCCGTCTGTCTCATACCGTCTGTCTCAGACCGCCTGTCTCAGACCGCCTGTCTCAGACCGTCTGTCTCAGACCGTCTGTCTCGGGTCGTCTATCTCACTCCGTCTGTCTCAGACCCTCTGTCTCGATCCGTCTGTCTCAGACCGTGTGTCTCAGACCGGCTGTCTCAGACCGGCTGTCTCGGGCCGTCTGTCTCAGTTCGTCTGTCTCAGTCCGTCTGTCCCAGTCCGTCTTTCTCAGTCCGTCTGTCTCAGTCCGTCTGTCTCCGTTCGTCTGTCTCAGACCGACTGTCTCAGACCGTCTGTCTCAAACCGTCTGTCTCAGACCGTCTGTCTCAGACCGTCTGTCTCAGACCGTCTGTCTGAGACCGTCTGTCTCAGACCCTCTGTCTCGATCCGTGTGTCTCATACCGTCTGTCTCATACCGTCTGTCTCAGACCGTCTGTCTCAGACCGCCTGTCTCAGACCGCCTGTCTCAGACCGTCTGTCTCAAACCGTCTGTCTCAGACCGTCTGTCTCAGGCCGCCTGTCTCAGACCGTCTGTCTCAGACCGTCTGTCTCAGACCGTCTGTCTCAGACCGTCTGTCGCAGACCGTCTGTCTCGGGCCGTCTGTCTCAGTCCGTCTGTCTCAGTCCGTCTGTCTCAGACCGTCTGTCTCAGACCGTCTGTCTCAGGCCGTCTGTCTCAGACCGTCTGTCTCGGGCCGTCTGTCTCAGTCCGTCTGTCTTAGTCCGTCTGTCTCCGTTCGTCTGTCTCAGACCGACTGTCTCAGACCGTCTGTCTCAAACCGTCTGTCTCAGACCGTCTGTCTCAGGCCGTCTGTCTCAGTCCGTCTGTCTCAGACCCTCTGTCTCGATCCGTCTGTCTCATACCGTCTGTCTCAGACCACCTGTCTCAGACCGCCTGTCTCAGACAGTCTGTCTCAGACCGTCTGGCTCGGACCGTCTGTCTCAGACCGTCGGTCTCGGGCCGTCTGTCTCAGTCCGTCTGTCTCAGACCGTCTGTCTCAGGCCGTCTGTCTCAGACCGTCTGTCTCAGACCGTCTGTCTGAGACCGTCTATCTCAGACCCTCTGTCTCGATCCGTCTGTCTCATACCGTCTGTCTCAGACCGCCTGTCTCAGACCGCCTGTCTCAGACCGTCTGTCTCAGACCGTCTGTCTCGGGTCGTCTATCTCACTCCGTCTGTCTCAGACCCTCTGTCTCGATCCGTCTGTCTCAGACCGTTTGTCTCAGACCGGCTGTCTCAGACCGGCTGTCTCGGGCCGTCTGTCTCAGTTCGTCTGTCTCAGTCCGTCTGTCCCAGTCCGTCTGTCTCAGTCCGTCTGTCTCAGTCCGTCTGTCTCCGTTCGTCTGTCTCAGACCGACTGTCTCAGACCGTCTGTCTCAAACCGTCTGTCTCAGACCGTCTGTCTCAGACCGTCTGTCTGAGACCGTCTGTCTCAGACCCTCTGTCTCGATCCGTGTGTCTCATACCGTCTGTCTCATACCGTCTGTCTCAGACCGTCTGTCTCAGACCGCCTGTCTCAGACCGCCTGTCTCAGACCGTCTGTCTCAGACCCTCTGTCTCGATCCGTCTGTCTCATACCGTCTGTCTCAGACCGTCTGTCTGAGACCGTCGGTCTGAGACCGTCTGTCTCAGACCATCAGTCTCAGACCGCGTGTCTCAGACCGCATGCATCAGACCGCATGTCTCAGATCGCCTGTCTCAGACCGTCTGTCTCAGACCGTCTGTCTCAGACCGTCTGTCGCAGACCGTCTATCGCGGGCCGTCTGTCTCAGTCCGTTTGTCGCAGACCGTCTGTCTCAGACCGTCTGTCTCAGGCCGTCTGTCTCAGACCGTCTGTCTCGGGCCGTCTGTCTCAGTCCGTCTGTCTCAGTCCGTCTGTCTCCGTTCGTCTGTCTCAGACCGACTGTCTCAGACCGTCTGTCTCAAACCGTCTGTCTCAGACCGTCTGTCTCAGACCGTCTGTCTGAGACCGTCTGTCTCAGACCCTCTGTCTCGATCCGTGTGTCTCATACCGTCTGTCTCATACCGTCTGTCTCAGACCGTCTGTCTCAGACCGCCTGTCTCAGACCGCCTGTCTCAGACCGTCTGTCTCAGACCCTCTGTCTCGATCCGTCTGTCTCATACCGTCTGTCTCAGACCGTCTGTCTGAGACCGTCGGTCTGAGACCGTCTGTCTCAGACCATCAGTCTCAGACCGCGTGTCTCAGACCGCATGCATCAGACCGCATGTCTCAGATCGCCTGTCTCAGACCGTCTGTCTCAGACCGTCTGTCTCAGACCGTCTGTCGCAGACCGTCTGTCTCGGGCCGTCTGTCTCAGTCCGTCTGTCGCAGACCGTCTGTCTCAGACCGTCTGTCTCAGGCCGTCTGTCTCAGACCGTCTGTCTCGGGCCGTCTGTCTCAGTCCGTCTGTCTTAGTCCGTCTGTCTCCGTTCGTCTGTCTCAGACCGACTGTCTCAGACCGTCTGTCTCAAACCGTCTGTCTCAGACCGTCTGTCTCAGGCCGTCTGTCTCAGTCCGTCTGTCTCAGACCCTCTGTCTCGATCCGTCTGTCTCATACCGTCTGTCTGAGACCGTCTGTCTCAGAACATCAGTCTCAGACCGCGTGTCTCAGACCGCCTGCCTCAGACCGCCTGTCTCAGACCGCCTATCTCAGACCGCGTGTCTCAGACCGCCTGCCTCAGACCGCCTGTCTCAGACCGCCTGTCTCAGACCGTCTGTCTCAGACCGTCTGTCTCAGACCGTCTGTCTCAGACCGTCTGTCTCAGACCGTCTGTCTCCGTTCGTCTGTCTCAGACCGACTGTCTCAGACCGTCTGTCTCAAACCGTCTGTCTCAGACCGTCTGTCTCAGGCCGCCTGTCTCAGACCGTCTGTCTCAGACCGTCTGTCTCAGACCGTCTGTCGCAGACCGTCTGTCTCGGGCCGTCTGTCTCAGTCCGTCTGTCTCAGACCGTCTGTCTCAGACCGTCTGTCTCAGGCCGTCTGTCTCAGACCGTCTGTCTCGGGCCGTCTGTCTCAGTCCGTCTGTCTTAGTCCGTCTGTCTCCGTTCGTCTGTCTCAGACCGACTGTCTCAGACCGTCTGTCTCAAACCGTCTGTCTCAGACCGTCTGTCTCAGGCCGTCTGTCTCAGTCCGTCTGTCTCAGACCCTCTGTCTCGATCCGTCTGTCTCATACCGTCTGTCTCAGACCACCTGTCTCAGACCGCCTGTCTCAGACAGTCTGTCTCAGACCGTCTGGCTCGGACCGTCTCTCTCAGACCGTCGGTCTCGGGCCGTCTGTCTCAGTCCGTCTGTCTCCGTTCGTCTGTCTCAGACCGACTGTCTCAGACCGTCTGTCTCAAACCGTCTGTCTCAGACCGTCTGTCTCAGGCCGTCTGTCTCAGACCGTCTGTCTCAGACCGTCTGTCTGAGACCGTCTGTCTCAGACCCTCTGTCTCGATCCGTCTGTCTCATTCCGTCTGTCTCAGACCGCCTGTCTCAGACCGCCTGTCTCAGACCGTCTGTCTCAGACCGTCTGTCTCGGGTCGTCTATCTCACTCCGTCTGTCTCAGACCCTCTGTCTCGATCCGTCTGTCTCAGACCGTGTGTCTCAGACCGGCTGTCTCAGACCGGCTGTCTCGGGCCGTCTGTCTCAGTTCGTCTGTCTCAGTCCGTCTGTCCCAGTCCGTCTGTCTCAGTCCGTCTGTCTCAGTCCGTCTGTCTCCGTTCGTCTGTCTCAGACCGACTGTCTCAGACCGTCTGTCTCAAACCGTCTGTCTCAGACCGTCTGTCTCAGACCGTCTGTCTGAGACCGTCTGTCTCAGACCCTCTGTCTCGATCCGTGTGTCTCATACCGTCTGTCTCATACCGTCTGTCTCAGACCGTCTGTCTCAGACCGCCTGTCTCAGACCGCCTGTCTCAGACCGTCTGTCTCAGACCCTCTGTCTCGATCCGTCTGTCTCATACCGTCTGTCTCAGACCGTCTGTCTGAGACCGTCGGTCTGAGACCGTCTGTCTCAGACCATCAGTCTCAGACCGCGTGTCTCAGACCGCATGCATCAGACCGCATGTCTCAGATCGCCTGTCTCAGACCGTCTGTCTCAGACCGTCTGTCTCAGACCGTCTGTCGCAGACCGTCTGTCTCGGGCCGTCTGTCTCAGTCCGTCTGTCTTAGTCCGTCTGTCTCAGACCGCCTGTCTCAGACCGTCTGTCTCAGGCCGCCTGTCTCAGACCGCCTGTCTCAGACCGTCTGTCTCATACCGTCTGTCTCAGACCGTCTGTCTGAGACCGTCGGTCTGAGACCGTCTGTCTCAGACCATCAGTCTCAGACCGCGTGTCTCAGACCGCATGCATCAGACCGCATGTCTCAGATCGCCTGTCTCAGACCGTCTGTCTCAGACCGTCTGTCTCAGACCGTCTGTCGCAGACCGTCTGTCTCGGGCCGTCTGTCTCAGTCCGTCTGTCTTAGTCCGTCTGTCTCCGTTCGTCTGTCTCAGACCGACTGTCTCAGACCGTCTGTCTCAAACCGTCTGTCTCAGACCGTCTGTCTCAGGCCGTCTGTCTCAGTCCGTCTGTCTCAGACCCTCTGTCTCGATCCGTCTGTCTCATACCGTCTGTCTGAGACCGTCTGTCTCAGAACATCAGTCTCAGACCGCGTGTCTCAGACCGCCTGCCTCAGACCGCCTGTCTCAGACCGTCTATCTCAGACCGCGTGTCTCAGACCGTCTGTCTCAGACCGTCTGTCTCAGACCGTCTGTCGCAGACCGTCTGTCTCGGACCGTCTGTCTCAGACCGTCGGCCTCGGGCCGTCTGTCTCGGACCACCTGTCTCAGACCGCGTGTCTCAGACCGCCGGTCTCAGACCGCTTGTCTCAGACCGCCTGTCTCAGACCGTCAGCCTCGAGCCATCTGTATCAGTCCGTCTGTCTCCGTCCTTCTGTCTCAGACCGTCTGTCTCAGACCGCCTGTCTCCGACCGCCTGTCTTAGACTGTCTGTCTCAGAGCGCCTGTCTCAGACCGTCTGTCTCAGACCGTCTGTCTCAGACCGTCAGTCTCAGACCGTCTGTCTCAGACCGTCTGTCTCAGACCGCCTGTCTCAGACCGTCTATCTCAGACCGCGTGTCTCGGACCGCCTGCCTCAGACCGCCTGTCTCAGACCGCCTGTCTCAGACCGTCTGTCTCAGACCGTCTGTCGCAGACCGCCTGTCTCAGACCGACTGTCTCAGACCGTCTGTCTCAGACCGTCTGTCGCAGACCGTCTGTCTCGGGCCGTCTGTCTCAGTCCGTCTGTCTCAGACCGTCTGTCTCAGACCGTCTGTCTCAGGCCGTCTGTCTCAGACCGTCTGTCTCGGGCCGTCTGTCTCAGTCCGTCTGTCTCAGACCGTCTGTCTCGGGCCGTCTGTCTCAGTCCGTCTGTCTTAGTCCGTCTGTCTCCGTTCGTCTGTCTCAGACCGACTGTCTCAGACCGTCTGTCTCAAACCGTCTGTCTCAGACCGTCTGTCTCAGGCCGTCTGTCTCAGTCCGTCTGTCTCAGACCCTCTGTCTCGATCCGTCTGTCTCATACCGTCTGTCTGAGACCGTCTGTCTCAGAACATCAGTCTCAGACCGCGTGTCTCAGACCGCCTGCCTCAGACCGCCTGTCTCAGACCGTCTATCTCAGACCGCGTGTCTCAGACCGCCTGCCTCAGACCGCCTGTCTCAGACCGCCTGTCTCAGACCGTCTGTCTCAGACCGTCTGTCTCAGACCGTCTGTCTCAGACCGTCTGTCTCAGGCCGCCTGTCTCAGACCGTCTGTCTCAGACCGTCTGTCTCAGACCGTCTGTCGCAGACCGTCTGTCTCGGGCCGTCTGTCTCAGTCCGTCTGTCTCAGACCGTCTGTCTCAGACCGTCTGTCTCAGGCCGTCTGTCTCAGACCGTCTGTCTCGGGCCGTCTGTCTCAGTCCGTCTGTCTTAGTCCGTCTGTCTCCGTTCGTCTGTCTCAGACCGACTGTCTCAGACCGTCTGTCTCAAACCGTCTGTCTCAGACCGTCTGTCTCAGGCCGTCTGTCTCAGTCCGTCTGTCTCAGACCCTCTGTCTCGATCCGTCTGTCTCATACCGTCTGTCTCAGACCACCTGTCTCAGACCGCCTGTCTCAGACAGTCTGTCTCAGACCGTCTGGCTCGGACCGTCTGTCTCAGACCGTCGGTCTCGGGCCGTCTGTCTCAGTCCGTCTGTCTCCGTTCGTCTGTCTCAGACCGACTGTCTCAGACCGTCTGTCTCAAACCGTCTGTCTCAGACCGTCTGTCTCAGGCCGTCTGTCTCAGACCGTCTGTCTCAGTCCGTCTGTCTGAGACCGTCTGTCTCAGACCCTCTGTCTCGATCCGTCTGTCTCATACCGTCTGTCTCAGACCGCCTGTCTCAGACCGCCTGTCTCAGACCGTCTGTCTCGGGTCGTCTATCTCACTCCGTCTGTCTCAGACCCTCTGTCTCGATCCGTCTGTCTCAGACCGTGTGTCTCAGACCGGCTGTCTCAGACCGGCTGTCTCGGGCCGTCTGTCTCAGTTCGTCTGTCTCAGTCCGTCTGTCCCAGTCCGTCTGTCTCAGTCCGTCTGTCTCAGTCCGTCTGTCTCCGTTCGTCTGTCTCAGACCGACTGTCTCAGACCGTCTGTCTCAAACCGTCTGTCTCAGACCGTCTGTCTCAGACCGTCTGTCTGAGACCGTCTGTCTCAGACCCTCTGTCTCGATCCGTGTGTCTCATACCGTCTGTCTCATACCGCCTGTCTCAGACCGTCAGCCTCGAGCCATCTGTATCAGTCCGTCTGTCTCCGTCCTTCTGTCTCAGACCGTCTGTCTCAGACCGCCTGTCTCCGACCGCCTGTCTTAGACTGTCTGTCTCAGAGCGCCTGTCTCAGACCGTCTGTCTCAGTCCGTCTGTCTTAGTCCGTCTGTCTCAGACCGCCTGTCTCAGACCGTCTGTCTCAGGCCGCCTGTCTCAGACCGCCTGTCTCAGACCGTCTGTCTCATACCGTCTGTCTCAGACCGTCTGTCTGAGACCGTCGGTCTGAGACCGTCTGTCTCAGACCATCAGTCTCAGACCGCGTGTCTCAGACCGCATGCATCAGACCGCATGTCTCAGATCGCCTGTCTCAGACCGTCTGTCTCAGACCGTCTGTCTCAGACCGTCTGTCGCAGACCGTCTGTCTCGGGCCGTCTGTCTCAGTCCGTCTGTCTTAGTCCGTCTGTCTCCGTTCGTCTGTCTCAGACCGACTGTCTCAGACCGTCTGTCTCAAACCGTCTGTCTCAGACCGTCTGTCTCAGGCCGTCTGTCTCAGTCCGTCTGTCTCAGACCCTCTGTCTCGATCCGTCTGTCTCATACCGTCTGTCTGAGACCGTCTGTCTCAGAACATCAGTCTCAGACCGCGTGTCTCAGACCGCCTGCCTCAGACCGCCTGTCTCAGACCGTCTATCTCAGACCGCGTGTCTCAGACCGTCTGTCTCAGACCGTCTGTCTCAGACCGTCTGTCGCAGACCGTCTGTCTCGGACCGTCTGTCTCAGACCGTCGGCCTCGGGCCGTCTGTCTCGGACCACCTGTCTCAGACCGCGTGTCTCAGACCGCCGGTCTCAGACCGCTTGTCTCAGACCGCCTGTCTCAGACCGTCAGCCTCGAGCCATCTGTATCAGTCCGTCTGTCTCCGTCCTTCTGTCTCAGACCGTCTGTCTCAGACCGCCTGTCTCCGACCGCCTGTCTTAGACTGTCTGTCTCAGAGCGCCTGTCTCAGACCGTCTGTCTCAGACCGTCTGTCTCAGACCGTCAGTCTCAGACCGTCTGTCTCAGACCGTCTGTCTCAGACCGCCTGTCTCAGACCGTCTATCTCAGACCGCGTGTCTCGGACCGCCTGCCTCAGACCGCCTGTCTCAGACCGCCTGTCTCAGACCGTCTGTCTCAGACCGTCTGTCGCAGACCGCCTGTCTCAGACCGACTGTCTCAGACCGTCTGTCTCAGACCGTCTGTCGCAGACCGTCTGTCTCGGGCCGTCTGTCTCAGTCCGTCTGTCTCAGACCGTCTGTCTCAGACCGTCTGTCTCAGGCCGTCTGTCTCAGACCGTCTGTCTCGGGCCGTCTGTCTCAGTCCGTCTGTCTCAGACCGTCTGTCTCGGGCCGTCTGTCTCAGTCCGTCTGTCTTAGTCCGTCTGTCTCCGTTCGTCTGTCTCAGACCGACTGTCTCAGACCGTCTGTCTCAAACCGTCTGTCTCAGACCGTCTGTCTCAGGCCGTCTGTCTCAGTCCGTCTGTCTCAGACCCTCTGTCTCGATCCGTCTGTCTCATACCGTCTGTCTGAGACCGTCTGTCTCAGAACATCAGTCTCAGACCGCGTGTCTCAGACCGCCTGCCTCAGACCGCCTGTCTCAGACCGTCTATCTCAGACCGCGTGTCTCAGACCGCCTGCCTCAGACCGCCTGTCTCAGACCGCCTGTCTCAGACCGTCTGTCTCAGACCGTCTGTCTCAGACCGTCTGTCTCAGACCGTCTGTCTCAGACCGTCTGTCTCAGACCGTCTGTCTCAGACCACCTGTCTCAGACCGCCTGTCTCAGACAGTCTGTCTCAGACCGTCTGGCTCGGATCGTCTGTCTCAGACCGTCGGTCTCGGGCCGTCTGTCTCAGTCCGTCTGTCTCCGTTCGTCTGTCTCAGACCGACTGTCTCAGACCGTCTGTCTCAAACCGTCTGTCTCAGACCGTCTGTCTCAGGCCGCCTGTCTCAGACCGTCTGTCTCAGACCGTCTGTCTCAGACCGTCTGTCGCAGACCGTCTGTCTCGGGCCGTCTGTCTCAGTCCGTCTGTCTCAGACCGTCTGTCTCAGACCGTCTGTCTCAGGCCGTCTGTCTCAGACCGTCTGTCTCGGGCCGTCTGTCTCAGTCCGTCTGTCTTAGTCCGTCTGTCTCCGTTCGTCTGTCTCAGACCGACTGTCTCAGACCGTCTGTCTCAAACCGTCTGTCTCAGACCGTCTGTCTCAGGCCGTCTGTCTCAGTCCGTCTGTCTCAGACCCTCTGTCTCGATCCGTCTGTCTCATACCGTCTGTCTCAGACCACCTGTCTCAGACCGCCTGTCTCAGACAGTCTGTCTCAGACCGTCTGGCTCGGACCGTCTGTCTCAGACCGTCGGTCTCGGGCCGTCTGTCTCAGTCCGTCTGTCTCCGTTCGTCTGTCTCAGACCGACTGTCTCAGACCGTCTGTCTCAAACCGTCTGTCTCAGACCGTCTGTCTCAGGCCGTCTGTCTCAGACCGTCTGTCTCAGTCCGTCTGTCTGAGACCGTCTGTCTCAGACCCTCTGTCTCGATCCGTCTGTCTCATACCGTCTGTCTCAGACCGCCTGTCTCAGACCGCCTGTCTCAGACCGTCTGTCTCGGGTCGTCTATCTCACTCCGTCTGTCTCAGACCCTCTGTCTCGATCCGTCTGTCTCAGACCGTGTGTCTCAGACCGGCTGTCTCAGACCGGCTGTCTCGGGCCGTCTGTCTCAGTTCGTCTGTCTCAGTCCGTCTGTCCCAGTCCGTCTGTCTCAGTCCGTCTGTCTCAGTCCGTCTGTCTCCGTTCGTCTGTCTCAGACCGACTGTCTCAGACCGTCTGTCTCAAACCGTCTGTCTCAGACCGTCTGTCTCAGACCGTCTGTCTGAGACCGTCTGTCTCAGACCCTCTGTCTCGATCCGTGTGTCTCATACCGTCTGTCTCATACCGCCTGTCTCAGACCGTCAGCCTCGAGCCATCTGTATCAGTCCGTCTGTCTCCGTCCTTCTGTCTCAGACCGTCTGTCTCAGACCGCCTGTCTCCGACCGCCTGTCTTAGACTGTCTGTCTCAGAGCGCCTGTCTCAGACCGTCTGTCTCAGACCGTCTGTCTCAGACCGTCAGTCTCAGACCGTCTGTCTCAGACCGTCTGTCTCAGACCGCCTGTCTCAGACCGTCTATCTCAGACCGCGTGTCTCGGACCGCCTGCCTCAGACCGCCTGTCTCAGACCGCCTGTCTCAGACCGTCTGTCTCAGATCGTCTGTCGCAGACCGCCTGTCTCAGACCGACTGTCTCAGACCGTCTGTCTCAGACCGTCTGTCGCAGACCGTCTGTCTCGGGCCGTCTGTCTCAGTCCGTCTGTCTCAGACCGTCTGTCTCAGACCGTCTGTCTCAGGCCGTCTGTCTCAGACCGTCTGTCTCGGGCCGTCTGTCTCAGTCCGTCTGTCTCAGACCGTCTGTCTCGGGCCGTCTGTCTCAGTCCGTCTGTCTTAGTCCGTCTGTCTCCGTTCGTCTGTCTCAGACCGACTGTCTCAGACCGTCTGTCTCAAACCGTCTGTCTCAGACCGTCTGTCTCAGGCCGTCTGTCTCAGTCCGTCTGTCTCAGACCCTCTGTCTCGATCCGTCTGTCTCATACCGTCTGTCTGAGACCGTCTGTCTCAGAACATCAGTCTCAGACCGCGTGTCTCAGACCGCCTGCCTCAGACCGCCTGTCTCAGACCGTCTATCTCAGACCGCGTGTCTCAGACCGCCTGCCTCAGACCGCCTGTCTCAGACCGCCTGTCTCAGACCGTCTGTCTCAGACCGTCTGTCTCAGACCGTCTGTCTCAGACCGTCTGTCTCAGACCGTCTGTCTCAGACCGTCTGTCTCAGACCACCTGTCTCAGACCGCCTGTCTCAGACAGTCTGTCTCAGACCGTCTGGCTCGGATCGTCTGTCTCAGACCGTCGGTCTCGGGCCGTCTGTCTCAGTCCGTCTGTCTCCGTTCGTCTGTCTCAGACCGACTGTCTCAGACCGTCTGTCTCAAACCGTCTGTCTCAGACCGTCTGTCTCAGGCCGCCTGTCTCAGACCGTCTGTCTCAGACCGTCTGTCTCAGACCGTCTGTCGCAGACCGTCTGTCTCGGGCCGTCTGTCTCAGTCCGTCTGTCTCAGACCGTCTGTCTCAGACCGTCTGTCTCAGGCCGTCTGTCTCAGACCGTCTGTCTCGGGCCGTCTGTCTCAGTCCGTCTGTCTTAGTCCGTCTGTCTCCGTTCGTCTGTCTCAGACCGACTGTCTCAGACCGTCTGTCTCAAACCGTCTGTCTCAGACCGTCTGTCTCAGACCGCCTGTCTCAGACCGTCTGTCTCGGGTCGTCTATCTCACTCCGTCTGTCTCAGACCCTCTGTCTCGATCCGTCTGTCTCAGACCGTGTGTCTCAGACCGGCTGTCTCAGACCGGCTGTCTCGGGCCGTCTGTCTCAGTTCGTCTGTCTCAGTCCGTCTGTCCCAGTCCGTCTGTCTCAGTCCGTCTGTCTCAGTCCGTCTGTCTCCGTTCGTCTGTCTCAGACCGACTGTCTCAGACCGTCTGTCTCAAACCGTCTGTCTCAGACCGTCTGTCTCAGACCGTCTGTCTGAGACCGTCTGTCTCAGACCCTCTGTCTCGATCCGTGTGTCTCATACCGTCTGTCTCATACCGCCTGTCTCAGACCGTCAGCCTCGAGCCATCTGTATCAGTCCGTCTGTCTCCGTCCTTCTGTCTCAGACCGTCTGTCTCAGACCGCCTGTCTCCGACCGCCTGTCTTAGACTGTCTGTCTCAGAGCGCCTGTCTCAGACCGTCTGTCTCAGACCGTCAGTCTCAGACCGTCTGTCTCAGACCGTCTGTCTCAGACCGCCTGTCTCAGACCGTCTATCTCAGACCGCGTGTCTCGGACCGCCTGCCTCAGACCGCCTGTCTCAGACCGCCTGTCTCAGACCGTCTGTCTCAGATCGTCTGTCGCAGACCGCCTGTCTCAGACCGACTGTCTCAGACCGTCTGTCTCAGACCGTCTGTCGCAGACCGTCTGTCTCGGGCCGTCTGTCTCAGTCCGTCTGTCTCAGACCGTCTGTCTCAGACCGTCTGTCTCAGGCCGTCTGTCTCAGACCGTCTGTCTCGGGCCGTCTGTCTCAGTCCGTCTGTCTCAGACCGTCTGTCTCGGGCCGTCTGTCTCAGTCCGTCTGTCTTAGTCCGTCTGTCTCCGTTCGTCTGTCTCAGACCGACTGTCTCAGACCGTCTGTCTCAAACCGTCTGTCTCAGACCGTCTGTCTCAGGCCGTCTGTCTCAGTCCGTCTGTCTCAGACCCTCTGTCTCGATCCGTCTGTCTCATACCGTCTGTCTGAGACCGTCTGTCTCAGAACATCAGTCTCAGACCGCGTGTCTCAGACCGCCTGCCTCAGACCGCCTGTCTCAGACCGTCTATCTCAGACCGCGTGTCTCAGACCGCCTGCCTCAGACCGCCTGTCTCAGACCGCCTGTCTCAGACCGTCTGTCTCAGACCGTCTGTCTCAGACCGTCTGTCTCAGACCGTCTGTCTCAGACCGTCTGTCTCAGACCGTCTGTCTCAGACCACCTGTCTCAGACCGCCTGTCTCAGACAGTCTGTCTCAGACCGTCTGGCTCGGATCGTCTGTCTCAGACCGTCGGTCTCGGGCCGTCTGTCTCAGTCCGTCTGTCTCCGTTCGTCTGTCTCAGACCGACTGTCTCAGACCGTCTGTCTCAAACCGTCTGTCTCAGACCGTCTGTCTCAGGCCGCCTGTCTCAGACCGTCTGTCTCAGACCGTCTGTCTCAGACCGTCTGTCGCAGACCGTCTGTCTCGGGCCGTCTGTCTCAGTCCGTCTGTCTCAGACCGTCTGTCTCAGACCGTCTGTCTCAGGCCGTCTGTCTCAGACCGTCTGTCTCGGGCCGTCTGTCTCAGTCCGTCTGTCTTAGTCCGTCTGTCTCCGTTCGTCTGTCTCAGACCGACTGTCTCAGACCGTCTGTCTCAAACCGTCTGTCTCAGACCGTCTGTCTCAGGCCGTCTGTCTCAGTCCGTCTGTCTCAGACCCTCTGTCTCGATCCGTCTGTCTCATACCGTCTGTCTCAGACCACCTGTCTCAGACCGCCTGTCTCAGACAGTCTGTCTCAGACCGTCTGGCTCGGACCGTCTGTCTCAGACCGTCGGTCTCGGGCCGTCTGTCTCAGTCCGTCTGTCTCCGTTCGTCTGTCTCAGACCGACTGTCTCAGACCGTCTGTCTCAAACCGTCTGTCTCAGACCGTCTGTCTCAGGCCGTCTGTCTCAGACCGTCTGTCTCAGTCCGTCTGTCTGAGACCGTCTGTCTCAGACCCTCTGTCTCGATCCGTCTGTCTCATACCGTCTGTCTCAGACCGCCTGTCTCAGACCGCCTGTCTCAGACCGTCTGTCTCGGGTCGTCTATCTCACTCCGTCTGTCTCAGACCCTCTGTCTCGATCCGTCTGTCTCAGACCGTGTGTCTCAGACCGGCTGTCTCAGACCGGCTGTCTCGGGCCGTCTGTCTCAGTTCGTCTGTCTCAGTCCGTCTGTCCCAGTCCGTCTGTCTCAGTCCGTCTGTCTCAGTCCGTCTGTCTCCGTTCGTCTGTCTCAGACCGACTGTCTCAGACCGTCTGTCTCAAACCGTCTGTCTCAGACCGTCTGTCTCAGACCGTCTGTCTGAGACCGTCTGTCTCAGACCCTCTGTCTCGATCCGTGTGTCTCATACCGTCTGTCTCATACCGTCTGTCTCAGACCGTCTGTCTCAGACTGCCTGTCTCAGACCGCCTGTCTCAGACCGTCTGTCTCAGACCCTCTGTCTCGATCCGTCTGTCTCATACCGTCTGTCTCAGACCGTCTGTCTGAGACCGTCGGTCTGAGACCGTCTGTCTCAGACCATCAGTCTCAGACCGCGTGTCTCAGACCGCATGCATCAGACCGCATGTCTCAGATCGCCTGTCTCAGACCGTCTGTCTCAGACCGTCTGTCTCAGACCGTCTGTCACAGACCGTCTGTCTCGGGCCGTCTGTCTCAGTCCGTCTGTCTTAGTCCGTCTGTCTCCGTTCGTCTGTCTCAGACCGACTGTCTCAGACCGTCTGTCTCAAACCGTCTGTCTCAGACCGTCTGTCTCAGGCCGTCTGTCTCAGACCGTCTGTCTCAGACCGTCTGTCTCAGACCGTCAGTCTCAGACCGTCTGTCTCAGACCGTCTGTCTCGGACCGTCTGTCTCAGACCGTCGGCCTCGGGTCGTCTGTCTCGGACCACCTGTCTCAGACCGTCTGTCTCAGACCGCGTGTCTCAGACCGCCTGCCTCAGACCGCCTGTCTCAGACCGCCTGTCTCAGACAGTCTGTCTCAGACCGTCTGTCTCAGACCGTCTGTCTCGGACCGCGTGTCTCAGACCGCCTGCCTCAGACCGCCTGTCTCAGACCGCCTGTCTCAGACCGTCTGTCTCAGACCGTCTGTCGCAGACCGCCAGTCTCAGACCGACTGTCTCAGACCGTCTGTCTCAGACCGTCTGTCGCAGACCGTCTGTCTCAGACCGCCTGTCTCAGACCGTCTGTCTCAGACCGCCTGTCTCAGACCGTCTGTCGCAGACCGCCTGTCTCGGACCGTCTGTCTCAGACCGTCAGTCTCGAGCCATCTGTATCAGTCCGTCTGTCTCCGTCCTTCTGTCTCAGACCCTCTGTCTCGATCCGTCTGTCTCATACTGTCTGTCTCAGAGCGCCTGTCTCAGACCGTCTGTCTCAGACCGTCTGTCTCAGACCGTCAGTCTCAGACCGTCTGTCTCAGACCGTCTGTCTCAGACCGCCTGTCTCTGACCGTCTATCTCAGACCGCGTGTCTCAGACCGCCTGCCTCAGACCGCCTGTCTCAGACCGCCTGTCTCAGACCGTCTGTCTTAGACTGTCTGTCTCAGAGCGCCTGTCTCAGACCGTCTGTCTCAGACCGTCTGTCTCAGACCGCGTGTCTCAGATCGCCTGCCTCAGACCGCCTGTCTCAGACCGCCTGTCTCAGACCGCCTGTCTCAGACCGTCTGTCTCAGACCGTCTGTCTCAGACCGTCTGTCTCAGACCGTCTGTCTCAGACCGTCTGTCTCAGACCGTCTGTCTCAGACCGTCAGTCTCAGACCGTCTGTCTCAGACCGTCTGTCTCAGACCGCGTGTCTCAGATCGCCTGCCTCAGACCGCCTGTCTCAGACCGCCTGTCTCAGACCGTCTGTCTCAGACCGTCTGTCTCAGACCGTCTGTCTCGGACCGTCTGTCTCAGACCGTCGGCCTCGGGTCGTCTGTCTCGGACCACCTGTCTCAGACCGTCTGTCTCAGACCGCGTGTCTCAGACCGCCTGCCTCAGACCGCCTGTCTCAGACCGCCTGTCTCAGACAGTCTGTCTCAGACCGCCTGTCTCCGACCGCCTGTCTTAGACTGTCTGTCTCAGTCCGTCTGTCTCCGTTCGTCTGTCTCAGACCGACTGTCTCAGACCGTCTGTCTCAAACCGTCTGTCTCAGACCGTCTGTCTCAGACCGTCTGTCTGAGACCGTCTGTCTCAGACCCTCTGTCTCGATCCGTGTGTCTCATACCGTCTGTCTCATACCGTCTGTCTCAGACCGTCTGTCTCAGACCGCCTGTCTCAGACCGCCTGTCTCAGACCGTCTGTCTCAGACCCTCTGTCTCGATCCGTCTGTCTCATACCGTCTGTCTCAGACCGTCTGTCTGAGACCGTCGGTCTGAGACCGTCTGTCTCAGACCATCAGTCTCAGACCGCGTGTCTCAGACCGCATGCATCAGACCGCATGTCTCAGATCGCCTGTCTCAGACCGTCTGTCTCAGACCGTCTGTCTCAGACCGTCTGTCGCAGACCGTCTGTCTCGGGCCGTCTGTCTCAGTCCGTCTGTCTTAGTCCGTCTGTCTCAGACCGCCTGTCTCAGACCGTCTGTCTCAGACCGCCTGTCTCAGACCGCCTGTCTCAGACCGCCTGTCTCAGACCGTCTGTCTCATACCGTCTGTCTCAGACCGTCTGTCTGAGGCCGTCGGTCTGAGACCGTCTGTCTCAGACCATCAGTCTCAGACCGCGTGTCTCAGACCGCATGCATCAGACCGCATGTCTCAGATCGCCTGTCTCAGACCGTCTGTCTCAGACCGTCTGTCTCAGACCGTCTGTCACAGACCGTCTGTCTCGGGCCGTCTGTCTCAGTCCGTCTGTCTTAGTCCGTCTGTCTCCGTTCGTCTGTCTCAGACCGACTGTCTCAGACCGTCTGTCTCAAACCGTCTGTCTCAGACCGTCTGTCTCAGGCCGTCTGTCTCGGTCCGTCTGTCTCAGACCCTCTGTCTCGATCCGTCTGTCTCATACCGTCTGTCTGAGACCGTCTGTCTCAGAACATCAGTCTCAGACCGCGTGTCTCAGACCGCCTGCCTCAGACCGCCTGTCTCAGACCGTCTATCTCAGACCGCGTGTCTCAGACCGCCTGCCTCAGACCGCCTGTCTCAGACCGCCTGTCTCAGACCGTCTGTCTCAGACCGTCTGTCTCAGACCGTCTGTCTCAGACCGTCTGTCTCAGACCGTCTGTCTCAGACCGTCTGTCGCAGACCGTCTGTCTCGGACCGTCTGTCTCAGACCGTCGGCCTCGGGCCGTCTGTCTCGGACCACCTGTCTCAGACCGCGTGTCTCAGACCGCCGGTCTCAGACCGCCTGTCTCAGACCGCCTGTCTCAGACCGTCAGCCTCGAGCCATCTGTATCAGTCCGTCTGTCTCCGTCCTTCTGTCTCAGACCGTCTGTCTCAGACCGCCTGTCTCAGACCGTCTGTCTCAGACCGTCTGTCTGAGACCGTACTGTCTCAGACCCTCTGTCTCGATCCGTGTGTCTCATACCGTCTGTCTCATACCGTCTGTCTCAGACCGTCTGTCTCAGACCGTCTGTCTCAGACCGCCTGTCTCCGACCGCCTGTCTCAGACCGTCTGTCTCAGACCCTCTGTCTCGATCCGTCTGTCTCATACCGTCTGTCTCAGACCGTCTGTCTGAGACCGTCTGTCTGAGACCGTCTGTCTCAGACCATCAGTCTCAGACCGCGTGTCTCAGACCGCCTGCATCAGACCGCATGTCTCAGACCGCCTGTCGCAGACCGTCTGTCTCGGGCCGTCTGTCTCAGTCCGTCTGTCTCAGACCGTCTGTCTCAGACCGTCTGTCTCAGGCCGTCTGTCTCAGACCGTCTGTCTCGGGCCGTCTGTCTCAGTCCGTCTGTCTTAGCCCGTCTGTCTCCGTTCGTCTGTCTCAGACCGACTGTCTCAGACCGTCTGTCTCAAACCGTCTGTCTCAGAGCGTCTGTCTCAGGCCGTCTGTCTCAGTCCGTCTGTCTCAGACCCTCTGTCTCGATCCGTCTGTCTCATACCGTCTGACTGAGACCGTCTGTCTCAGAACATCAGTCTCAGACCGCGTGTCTCAGACCGCCTGCCTCAGACCGCCTGTCTCAGACCGTCTATCTCAGACCGCGTGTCTCAGACCGCCTGCCTCAGACCGCCTGTCTCAGACCGCCAGTCTCATACCGTCTGTCTCAGACCGTCTGTCTCAGACCGTCTGTCTGAGACCCTCTGTCTGAGACCGTCTGTCTCAGACCATCAGTCTCAGACCGCGTGTCTCAGACCGCCTGCATCAGACCGCATGTCTCAGACCGCCTGTCTTAGACAGTCTGTCTCAGACCGTCTGTCTCGGACCGTCTGTCTCAGACCGTCGGCCTCGGGCCGTCTGTCTCGGACCACCTGTCTCAGACCGCGTGTCTCAGACCGCCGGTCTCAGACCGCCTGTCTCAGACCGCCTGTCTCAGACCGTCTGTCTCAGACCGTCTGTCTCAGACCGTCTGTCTCAGACCGTCTGTCGCAGACCGCCTGTCTCGGACCGTCTGTCTCAGACCGTCAGCCTCGAGCCATCTGTATCAGTCCGTCTGTCTCCGTCCTTCTGTCTCAGACCGTCTGTCTCAGACCGCCTGTCTCCGACCGCCTGTCTTAGACTGTCTGTCTCATACCGTCTGTCTCAGACCGTCTGTCTGAGACCCTCTGTCTGAGACCGTCTGTCTCAGACCATCAGTCTCAGACCGCGTGTCTCAGACCGCCTGCATCAGACCGCATGTCTCAGACCGCCTGTCTTAGACAGTCTGTCTCAGACCGTCTGTCTCGGACCGTCTGTCTCAGACCGTCGGTCTCGGGCCGTCTGTCTCGCACCACCTGTCTCAGACCGCGTGTCTCAGACCGCCGGTCTCAGACCGCCTGTCTCAGACCGCCTGTCTCAGACCGTCTGTCTCAGACCGTCTGTCGCAGACCGTCTGTCTCGGGCCGTCTGTCTCAGTCCGTCTGTCTTAGTCCGTCTGTCTCCGTTCGTCTGTCTCAGACCGACTGTCTCAGACAGTCTGTCTCAAACCGTCTGTCTCAGACCGTCTGTCTCAGGCCGTCTGTCTCAGTCCGTCTGTCTCAGACCCTCTGTCTCGATCCGTCTGTCTCATACCGTCTGTCTGAGACCGTCTGTCTCAGAACATCAGTCTCAGACCGCGTGTCTCAGACAGCCTGCCTCAGACCGCCAGTCTCAGACCGTCTGTCTCAGACCGTCTGTCTCAGACCGTCTGTCTCAGACCGTCTGTCTCAGACCGTCTGTCTCAGACCGTCTGTCGCAGACCGTCTGTCTCGGACCGACTGTCTCAGACCGTCGGCCGCGGGCCGTCTGTCTCGGACCACCTGTCTCAGACCGCGTGTCTCAGACCGCCGGTCTCAGACCGCCTGTCTCAGACCGCCTGTCTCAGACCGTCTGTCTCAGACCGTCTGTCTCAGACCGTCTGTCTCAGACCGTCTGCATCAGACCGCATGTCTCAGACCGCCTGTCTTAGACAGTCTGTCTCAGACCGTCTGTCTCGGACCGTCTGTCTCAGACCGTCGGTCTCGGGCCGTCTGTCTCGCACCACCTGTCTCAGACCGCGTGTCTCAGACCGCCGGTCTCAGACCGCCTGTCTCAGACCGCCTGTCTCAGACCGTCTGTCTCAGAGCGTCTGTCTCAGGCCGTCTGTCTCAGTCCGTCTGTCTCAGACCCTCTGTCTCGATCCGTCTGTCTCATACCGTCTGACTGAGACCGTCTGTCTCAGAACATCAGTCTCAGACCGCGTGTCTCAGACCGCCTGCCTCAGACCGCCTGTCTCAGACCGTCTATCTCAGACCGCGTGTCTCAGACCGCCTGCCTCAGACCGCCTGTCTCAGACCGTCTATCTCAGACCGCGTGTCTCAGACCGCCTGCCTCAGACCGCCTGTCTCAGACCGCCAGTCTCATACCGTCTGTCTCAGACCGTCTGTCTGAGACCCTCTGTCTGAGACCGTCTGTCTCAGACCGTCTGTCGCAGACCGCCTGTCTCGGACCGTCTGTCTCAGACCGTCAGCCTCGAGCCATCTGTATCAGTCCGTCTGTCTCCGTCCTTCTGTCTCAGACCGTCTGTCTCAGACCGCCTGTCTCCGACCGCCTGTCTTAGACTGTCTGTCTCAGAGCGCCTGTCTCAGACCGTCTGTCTCAGACCGTCTGTCTCAGACCGTCAGTCTCAGACCGTCTGTCTCAGACCGTCTGTCTCAGACCGCCTGTCTCAGACCGTCTATCTCAGACCGCGTGTCTCGGACCACCTGCCTCAGACCGCCTGTCTCAGACCGCCTGTCTCAGACCGTCTGTCGCAGACCGTCTGTCTCGGACCGTCTGTCTCAGACCGTCGGCCTCGGGCCGTCTGTCTCGGACCACCTGTCTCAGACCGCGTGTCTCAGACCGCCGGTCTCAGACCGTCTGTCTCAGTCCGCCTGTCTCAGACCGTCTGTCTCGATCCGTCTGTCTCATACCGTCTGTCTCAGACCGTCTGTCTCAGACCGTCTGTCTCAAACCGTCTGTCTGAGACCGTCTGTCTCAGACCCTCTGTCTCGATCCGTCTGTCTCATACCGTCTGTCTCAGACCGTCTGTCTCAGACCATCTGTCTCAGACCGTCTGTCTCAGACCGTCTGTCTCAGACCGTCTGTCGCAGACCGCCTGTCTCGGACCGTCTGTCTCAGACCGTCAGCCTCGAGCCATCTGTATCCGTCCGTCTGTCTCCGTCCTTCTGTCTCAGACCGTCTGTCTCAGACCGCCTGTCTCAGACCGTCTGTCTCAGACCGTCTGTCTGAGACCGTACTGTCTCAGACCCTCTGTCTCGATCCGTGTGTCTCATACCGTCTGTCTCATACCGTCTGTCTCAGACCGTCTGTCTCAGACCGCCTGTCTCCGACCGCCTGTCTCAGACCGTCTGTCTCAGACCCTCCGTCTCGATCCGTCTGTCTCATACCGTCTGTCTCAGACCGTCTGTCTGAGACCGTCTGTCTGAGACCGTCTGTCTCAGACCATCAGTCTCAGACCGCGTGTCTCAGACCGCCTGCATCAGACCGCATGTCTCAGACCGCCTGTCGCAGACCGTCTGTCTCGGGCCGTCTGTCTCAGTCCGTCTGTCTCAGACCGTCTGTCTCAGACCGTCTGTCTCAGGCCGTCTGTCTCAGACCGTCTGTCTCGGGCCGTCTGTCTCAGTCCGTCTGTCTTAGTCCGTCTGTCTCCGTTCGTCTGTCTCAGACCGACTGTCTCAGACCGTCTGTCTCAAACCGTCTGTCTCAGATCGTCTGTCTCAGGCCGTCTGTCTCAGTCCGTCTGTCTCAGACCCTTTGTCTCGATCCGCCTGTCTCATACCGTCTGTCTGAGACCGTCTGTCTCAGAACATCAGTCTCAGACCGCGTGTCTCAGACCGCCTGCCTCAGACCGCCTGTCTCAGACCGTCTATCTCAGACCGCGTGTCTCAGACCGCCTGCCTCAGACCGCCTGTCTCAGACCGCCTGTCTCAGACCGTCTGTCTCAGACCGTCTGTCTCAGACCGTCTGTCTCAGACCGTCTGTCTCAGACCGTGTGTCTCAGACCGTCTGTCTCAGACCGTCTGTCGCAGACCGTCTGTCTCGGACCGTCTGTCTCAGACCGTCGGCCTCGGGCCGTCTGTCTCGGACCACCTGTCTCAGAGCGCGTGTCTCAGACCGCCTGTCTCAGACCGCCTGTCTCAGACCGTCTGTCTCAGACCGTCTGTCTCAGACCGTCTGTCTCAGACCGTCTGTCTCAGACCGTCTGTCGCAGACCGCCTGTCTCGGACCGTCTGTCTCAGACCGTCAGCCTCGAGCCATCTGTATCAGTCCGTCTGTCTCCGTCCTTCTGTCTCAGACCGTCTGTCTCAGACCGCCTGTCTCCGACCGCCTGTCTTAGACTGTCTGTCTCAGAGCGCCTGTCTCAGACCGTCTGTCTCAGACCGTCTGTCTCAGACCGTCAGTCTCAGACCGTCTGTCTCAGACCGTCTGTCTCAGACCGCCTGTCTCAGACCGTCTATCTCAGACCGCGTGTCTCAGACCGCCTGCCTCAGACCGCCTGTCTCAGACCGCCTGTCTCAGACCGTCTGTCTCAGACCGTCTGTCTCAGACCGTCTGTCTCAGACCGTCTGTCTCAGACCGTCTGTCGCAGACCGTCTGTCTCGGACCGTCTGTCTCAGACCGTCGGCCTCGGGCCGTCTGTCTCGGACCACCTGTCTCAGACCGCGTGTCTCAGACCGCCGGTCTCAGACCGTCTGTCTCAGTCCGTCTGTCTCACACCCTCTCTCTCGATCCGTCTGTCTCATACCGTCTGTCTCAGACCGTCTGTCTCAAACCGTTTGTCTCAGACCGTCTGTCTCAGACCGTCTGTCTGAGACCGTCTGTCTGAGACCGTCTGTCTCAGACCATCAGTCTCAGACCGCGTGTCTCAGACCGCCTGCATCAGACCGCATGTCTCAGACCGCCTGTCTTAGACAGTCTGTCTCAGACCGTCTGTCTCGGACCGTCTGTCTCAGACCGTCGGTCTCGGGCCGTCTGTCTCGGACCACCTGTCTCAGACCGCGTGTCTCAGACCGCCGGTCTCAGACCGCCTGTCTCAGACCGCCTGTCTCAGACCGTCTGTCTCAGACCGTCTGTCTCAGACCGTCTGTCTCAGACCGTCTGTCGCAGACCGCCTGTCTCGGACCGTCTGTCTCAGACCGTCAGCCTCGAGCCATCTGTATCAGTCCGTCTGTCTCCGTCCTTCTGTCTCAGACCGTCTGTCTCAGACCGCCTGTCTCCGACCGCCTGTCTTAGACTGTCTGTCTCATACCGTCTGTCTCAGACCGTCTGTCTGAGACCCTCTGTCTGAGACCGTCTGTCTCAGACCATCAGTCTCAGACCGCGTGTCTCAGACCGCCTGCATCAGACCGCATGTCTCAGACCGCCTGTCTTAGACAGTCTGTCTCAGACCGTCTGTCGCGGACCGTCTGTCTCAGACCGTCGGTCTCGGGCCGTCTGTCTCGCACCACCTGTCTCAGACCGCGTGTCTCAGACCGCCGGTCTCAGACCGCCTGTCTCAGACCGCCTGTCTCAGACCGTCTGTCTCAGACCGTCTGTCGCAGACCGTCTGTCTCGGGCCGTCTGTCTCAGTCCGTCTGTCTTAGTCCGTCTGTCTCCGTTCGTCTGTCTCAGACCGACTGTCTCAGACAGTCTGTCTCAAACCGTCTGTCTCAGACCGTCTGTCTCAGGCCGTCTGTCTCAGTCCGTCTGTCTCAGACCGTCAGCCTCGAGCCATCTGTATCCGTCCGTCTGTCTCCGTCCTTCTGTCTCAGACCGTCTGTCTCAGACCGCCTGTCTCAGACCGTCTGTCTCAGACCGTCTGTCTGAGACCGTACTGTCTCAGACCCTCTGTCTCGATCCGTGTGTCTCATACCGTCTGTCTCATACCGTCTGTCTCAGACCGTCTGTCTCAGACCGCCTGTCTCCGACCGCCTGTCTCAGACCGTCTGTCTCAGACCCTCCGTCTCGATCCGTCTGTCTCATACCGTCTGTCTCAGACCGTCTGTCTGAGACCGTCTGTCTGAGACCGTCTGTCTCAGACCATCAGTCTCAGACCGCGTGTCTCAGACCGCCTGCATCAGACCGCATGTCTCAGACCGCCTGTCGCAGACCGTCTGTCTCGGGCCGTCTGTCTCAGTCCGTCTGTCTCAGACCGTCTGTCTCAGACCGTCTGTCTCAGGCCGTCTGTCTCAGACCGTCTGTCTCGGGCCGTCTGTCTCAGTCCGTCTGTCTTAGTCCGTCTGTCTCCGTTCGTCTGTCTCAGACCGACTGTCTCAGACCGTCTGTCTCAAACCGTCTGTCTCAGATCGTCTGTCTCAGGCCGTCTGTCTCAGTCCGTCTGTCTCAGACCCTTTGTCTCGATCCGCCTGTCTCATACCGTCTGTCTGAGACCGTCTGTCTCAGAACATCAGTCTCAGACCGCGTGTCTCAGACCGCCTGCCTCAGACCGCCTGTCTCAGACCGTCTATCTCAGACCGCGTGTCTCAGACCGCCTGCCTCAGACCGCCTGTCTCAGACCGCCTGTCTCAGACCGTCTGTCTCAGACCGTCTGTCTCAGACCGTCTGTCTCAGACCGTCTGTCTCAGACCGTGTGTCTCAGACCGTCTGTCTCAGACCGTCTGTCGCAGACCGTCTGTCTCGGACCGTCTGTCTCAGACCGTCGGCCTCGGGCCGTCTGTCTCGGACCACCTGTCTCAGAGCGCGTGTCTCAGACCGCCTGTCTCAGACCGCCTGTCTCAGACCGTCTGTCTCAGACCGTCTGTCTCAGACCGTCTGTCTCAGACCGTCTGTCTCAGACCGTCTGTCGCAGACCGCCTGTCTCGGACCGTCTGTCTCAGACCGTCAGCCTCGAGCCATCTGTATCAGTCCGTCTGTCTCCGTCCTTCTGTCTCAGACCGTCTGTCTCAGACCGCCTGTCTCCGACCGCCTGTCTTAGACTGTCTGTCTCAGAGCGCCTGTCTCAGACCGTCTGTCTCAGACCGTCTGTCTCAGACCGTCAGTCTCAGACCGTCTGTCTCAGACCGTCTGTCTCAGACCGCCTGTCTCAGACCGTCTATCTCAGACCGCGTGTCTCAGACCGCCTGCCTCAGACCGCCTGTCTCAGACCGCCTGTCTCAGACCGTCTGTCTCAGACCGTCTGTCTCAGACCGTCTGTCTCAGACCGTCTGTCTCAGACCGTCTGTCGCAGACCGTCTGTCTCGGACCGTCTGTCTCAGACCGTCGGCCTCGGGCCGTCTGTCTCGGACCACCTGTCTCAGACCGCGTGTCTCAGACCGCCGGTCTCAGACCGTCTGTCTCAGTCCGTCTGTCTCACACCCTCTCTCTCGATCCGTCTGTCTCATACCGTCTGTCTCAGACCGTCTGTCTCAAACCGTTTGTCTCAGACCGTCTGTCTCAGACCGTCTGTCTGAGACCGTCTGTCTGAGACCGTCTGTCTCAGACCATCAGTCTCAGACCGCGTGTCTCAGACCGCCTGCATCAGACCGCATGTCTCAGACCGCCTGTCTTAGACAGTCTGTCTCAGACCGTCTGTCTCGGACCGTCTGTCTCAGACCGTCGGTCTCGGGCCGTCTGTCTCGGACCACCTGTCTCAGACCGCGTGTCTCAGACCGCCGGTCTCAGACCGCCTGTCTCAGACCGCCTGTCTCAGACCGTCTGTCTCAGACCGTCTGTCTCAGACCGTCTGTCTCAGACCGTCTGTCGCAGACCGCCTGTCTCGGACCGTCTGTCTCAGACCGTCAGCCTCGAGCCATCTGTATCAGTCCGTCTGTCTCCGTCCTTCTGTCTCAGACCGTCTGTCTCAGACCGCCTGTCTCCGACCGCCTGTCTTAGACTGTCTGTCTCATACCGTCTGTCTCAGACCGTCTGTCTGAGACCCTCTGTCTGAGACCGTCTGTCTCAGACCATCAGTCTCAGACCGCGTGTCTCAGACCGCCTGCATCAGACCGCATGTCTCAGACCGCCTGTCTTAGACAGTCTGTCTCAGACCGTCTGTCTCGGACCGTCTGTCTCAGACCGTCGGTCTCGGGCCGTCTGTCTCGCACCACCTGTCTCAGACCGCGTGTCTCAGACCGCCGGTCTCAGACCGCCTGTCTCAGACCGCCTGTCTCAGACCGTCTGTCTCAGACCGTCTGTCGCAGACCGTCTGTCTCGGGCCGTCTGTCTCAGTCCGTCTGTCTTAGTCCGTCTGTCTCCGTTCGTCTGTCTCAGACCGACTGTCTCAGACAGTCTGTCTCAAACCGTCTGTCTCAGACCGTCTGTCTCAGGCCGTCTGTCTCAGTCCGTCTGTCTCAGACCCTCTGTCTCGATCCGTCTGTCTCATACCGTCTGTCTGAGACCGTCTGTCTCAGAACATCAGTCTCAGACCGCGTGTCTCAGACCGCCTGCCTCAGACCGCCTGTCTCAGAACGTCTATCTCAGACCGCGTGTCTCAGACCGCCTGCCTCAGACCGCCTGTCTCAGACCGCCAGTCTCAGACCGTCTGTCTCAGACCGTCTGTCTCAGACCGTCTGTCTCAGACCGTCTGTCTCAGACCGTCTGTCTCAGACCGTCTGTCTCAGACCGTCTGTCGCAGACCGTCTGTCTCGGACCGACTGTCTCAGACCGTCGGCCTCGGGCCGTCTGTCTCGGACCACCTGTCTCAGACCGCGTGTCTCAGACCGCCGGTCTCAGACCGCCTGTCTCAGACCGCCTGTCTCAGACCGTCTGTCTCAGACCGTCTGTCTCAGACCGTCTGTCTCAGACCGTCTGCATCAGACCGCATGTCTCAGACCGCCTGTCTTAGACAGTCTGTCTCAGACCGTCTGTCTCGGACCGTCTGTCTCAGACCGTCGGTCTCGGGCCGTCTGTCTCGCACCACCTGTCTCAGACCGCGTGTCTCAGACCGCCGGTCTCAGACCGCCTGTCTCAGACCGCCTGTCTCAGACCGTCTGTCTCAGAGCGTCTGTCTCAGGCCGTCTGTCTCAGTCCGTCTGTCTCAGACCCTCTGTCTCGATCCGTCTGTCTCATACCGTCTGACTGAGACCGTCTGTCTCAGAACATCAGTCTCAGACCGCGTGTCTCAGACCGCCTGCCTCAGACCGCCTGTCTCAGACCGTCTATCTCAGACCGCGTGTCTCAGACCGCCTGCCTCAGACCGCCTGTCTCAGACCGCCAGTCTCATACCGTCTGTCTCAGACCGTCTGTCTCAGACCGTCTGTCTGAGACCCTCTGTCTGAGACCGTCTGTCTCAGACCATCAG
This sequence comes from Coelioxys conoideus, assembly GCA_947623535.1. Classification (NCBI taxonomy): domain Eukaryota; kingdom Metazoa; phylum Arthropoda; class Insecta; order Hymenoptera; family Megachilidae; genus Coelioxys; species Coelioxys conoideus. Next base: position 6,570,749 of record CANQJN010000026.1, read on the forward strand.
TCTCAGACCGCGTGTCTCAGACCGCCTGCATCAGACCGCATGTCTCAGACCGCCTGTCTTAGACAGTCTGTCTCAGACCGTCTGTCTCGGACCGTCTGTCTCAGACCGTCGGCCTCGGGCCGTCTGTCTCGGACCACCTGTCTCAGACCGCGTGTCTCAGACCGCCGGTCTCAGACCGCCTGTCTCAGACCGCCTGTCTCAGACCGTCTGTCTCAGACCGTCTGTCTCAGACCGTCTGTCTCAGACCGTCTGTCGCAGACCGCCTGTCTCGGACCGTCTGTCTCAGACCGTCAGCCTCGAGCCATCTGTATCAGTCCGTCTGTCTCCGTCCTTCTGTCTCAGACCGTCTGTCTCAGACCGCCTGTCTCCGACCGCCTGTCTTAGACTGTCTGTCTCATACCGTCTGTCTCAGACCGTCTGTCTGAGACCCTCTGTCTGAGACCGTCTGTCTCAGACCATCAGTCTCAGACCGCGTGTCTCAGACCGCCTGCATCAGACCGCATGTCTCAGACCGCCTGTCTTAGACAGTCTGTCTCAGACCGTCTGTCTCGGACCGTCTGTCTCAGACCGTCGGTCTCGGGCCGTCTGTCTCGCACCACCTGTCTCAGACCGCGTGTCTCAGACCGCCGGTCTCAGACCGCCTGTCTCAGACCGCCTGTCTCAGACCGTCTGTCTCAGACCGTCTGTCGCAGACCGTCTGTCTCGGGCCGTCTGTCTCAGTCCGTCTGTCTTAGTCCGTCTGTCTCCGTTCGTCTGTCTCAGACCGACTGTCTCAGACAGTCTGTCTCAAACCGTCTGTCTCAGACCGTCTGTCTCAGGCCGTCTGTCTCAGTCCGTCTGTCTCAGACCCTCTGTCTCGATCCGTCTGTCTCATACCGTCTGTCTGAGACCGTCTGTCTCAGAACATCAGTCTCAGACCGCGTGTCTCAGACCGCCTGCCTCAGACCGCCTGTCTCAGAACGTCTATCTCAGACCGCGTGTCTCAGACCGCCTGCCTCAGACCGCCTGTCTCAGACCGCCAGTCTCAGACCGTCTGTCTCAGACCGTCTGTCTCAGACCGTCTGTCTCAGACCGTCTGTCTCCGACCGTCTGTCTCAGACCGTCTGTCTCAGACCGTCTGTCGCAGACCGTCTGTCTCGGACCGACTGTCTCAGACCGTCGGCCTCGGGCCGTCTGTCTCGGACCACCTGTCTCAGACCGCGTGTCTCAGACCGCCGGTCTCGGACCACCTGTCTCAGACCGCGTGTCTCAGACCGCCGGTCTCAGACCGCCTGTCTCAGACCGCCTGTCTCAGACCGTCTGTCTCAGACCGTCTGTCTCAGACCCTCTGTCTCGATCCGTCTGTCTCATACCGTCTGTCTCAGACCGTCTGTCTGAGACCCTCTGTCTGAGACCGTCTGTCTCAGACCATCAGTCTCAGACCGCGTGTCTCAGACCGCCTGCATCAGACCGCATGTCTCAGACCGCCTGTCTTAGACAGTCTGTCTCAGACCGTCTGTCTCGGACCGTCTGTCTCAGACCGTCGGTCTCGGGCCGTCTGTCTCGGACCACCTGTCTCAGACCGCGTGTCTCAGACCGCCGGTCTCAGACCGCCTGTCTCAGACCGCCTGTCTCAGACCGTCTGTCTCAGACCGTCTGTCGCAGACCGTCTGTCTCGGGCCGTCTGTCTCAGTCCGTCTGTCTTAGTCCGTCTGTCTCCGTTCGTCTGTCTCAGACCGACTGTCTCAGACCGTCTGTCTCAAACCGTCTGTCTCAGAGCGTCTGTCTCAGGCCGTCTGTCTCAGTCCGTCTGTCTCAGACCCTCTGTCTCGATCCGTCTGTCTCATACCGTCTGACTGAGACCGTCTGTCTCAGAACATCAGTCTCAGACCGCGTGTCTCAGACCGCCTGCCTCAGACCGCCTGTCTCAGACCGTCTATCTCAGACCGCGTGTCTCAGACCGCCTGCCTCAGACCGCCTGTCTCAGACCGCCAGTCTCATACCGTCTGTCTCAGACCGTCTGTCTCAGACCGTCTGTCTCAGACCGTCTGTCTCAGACCGTCTGTCTCAGACCGTCTGTCTCAGACCGTCTGTCGCAGACCGTCTGTCTCGGACCGTCTGTCTCAGACCGTCGGCCTCGGGCCGTCTGTCTCGGACCACCTGTCTCAGACCGCGTGTCTCAGACCGCCGGTCTCAGACCGCCTGTCTCAGACCGCCTGTCTCAGACCGTCTGTCTCAGACCGTCTGTCTCAGACCGTCTGTCTCAGACCGTCTGTCGCAGACCGCCTGTCTCGGACCGTCTGTCTCAGACCGTCAGCCTCGAGCCATCTGTATCAGTCCGTCTGTCTCCGTCCTTCTGTCTCAGACCGTCTGTCTCAGACCGCCTGTCTCCGACCGCCTGTCTTAGACTGTCTGTCTCAGAGCGCCTGTCTCAGACCGTCTGTCTCAGACCGTCTGTCGCAGACCGTCTGTCTCGGACCGTCTGTCTCAGACCGTCGGCCTCGGGCCGTCTGTCTCGGACCACCTGTCTCAGACCGCGTGTCTCAGACCGCCGGTCTCAGACCGTCTGTCTCAGTCCGTCTGTCTCAGACCCTCTTTCTCGATCCGTCTGTCTCATACCGTCTGTCTCAGACCGTCTGTCTCAGACCGTCTGTCTGAGACCGCCTGTCTCAGACCGCCTGTCACAGACAGTCTGTCTCAGGCCGTCTGTCTCAGACCCTCTCTCTCGACCCGTCTGTCTCATACCGTCTGTCTCAGACCACCTGTCTCAGACCGCCTGTCTCAGACAGTCTGTCTCAGACCGTCTGGCTCGGATCGTCTGTCTCAGACCGTCGGTCTCGGGCCGTCTGTCTCAGTCCGTCTGTCTCCGTTCGTCTGTCTCAGACCGACTGTCTCAGACCGTCTGTCTCAAACCGTCTGTCTCAGACCGTCTGTCTCAGACCGACTGTCTCAGACCGTCTGTCTCAAACCGTCTGTCTCAGATCGTCTGTCTCAGGCCGTCTGTCTCAGTCCGTCTGTCTCAGACCCTTTGTCTTAGACTGTCTGTCTCAGAGCGCCTGTCTCAGACCGTCTGTCTCAGACCGTCTGTCGCAGACCGCCTGTCTCGGACCGTCTGTCTCAGACCGTCAGCCTCGAGCCATCTGTATCAGTCCGTCTGTCTCCGTCCTTCTGTCTCAGACCGTCTGTCTCAGACCGCCTGTCTCCGACCGCCTGTCTTAGACTGTCTGTCTCAGAGCGCCTGTCTCAGACCGTCTGTCTCAGACCGTCTGTCGCAGACCGTCTGTCTCGGACCGTCTGTCTCAGACCGTCGGCCTCGGGCCGTCTGTCTCGGACCACCTGTCTCAGACCGCGTGTCTCAGACCGCCGGTCTCAGACCGTCTGTCTCAGTCCGTCTGTCTCAGACCCTCTTTCTCGATCCGTCTGTCTCATACCGTCTGTCTCAGACCGTCTGTCTGAGACCGTCTGTCTCAGACCGCCTGTCTCAGACCGCCTGTCTGAGACCGCCTGTCTCAGACCGCCTGTCACAGACAGTCTGTCTCAGGCCGTCTGTCTCAGACCCTCTCTCTCGACCCGTCTGTCTCATACCGTCTGTCTCAGACCACCTGTCTCAGACCGCCTGTCTCAGACAGTCTGTCTCAGACCGTCTGGCTCGGATCGTCTGTCTCAGACCGTCGGTCTCGGGCCGTCTGTCTCAGTCCGTCTGTCTCCGTTCGTCTGTCTCAGACCGACTGTCTCAGACCGTCTGTCTCAAACCGTCTGTCTCAGACCGTCTGTCTCAGGCCGTCTGTCTCAGTCCGTCTGTCTCAGACCCTCTGTCTCGATCCGTCTGTCTCATACCGTCTGTCTCAGACCGCCTGTCTCAGACAGTCTGTCTCAGACCGTCTGTCTCGGACCGTCTGTCTCAGACCGTCGGTCTCGGGCCGTCTGTCTCAGTCCGTCTGTCTCAGACCGTCGGTCTCGGGCCGTCTGTCTCAGTCCGTCTGTCTCCGTCCGTCTGTCTCGGACCTCCTGTCTCAGACCGTCCGTCTCCGTTCCTCTGTCTCAGACCGACTGTCTCAGACCGTCTGTCTCAAACCGTCTGTCTCAGACCGTCTGTCTCAGACCGTCTGTCTCAGACCGTCTGTCTCAGACCGTCTGTCTGAGACCGTACTGTCTCAGACCCACTGTCTCGATCCGTGTGTCTCATACCGTCTGTCTCATACCGTCTGTCTCAGACCGTCAGTCTCAGACCGTCTGTCTCAGACCGTCTGTCTCAGACCGCCTGTCTCAGACCGTCTATCTCAGACCGCGTGTCTCAGACCGCCTGCCTCAGACCGCCTGTCTCAGACCGCCTGTCTCAGACCGTCTGTCTCAGACCGTCTGTCTCAGACCGTCTGTCTCAGACCGTCTGTCTCAGACCGTCTGTCGCAGACCGTCTGTCTCGGACCGTCTGTCTCAGACCGTCGGCCTCGGGCCGTCTGTCTCGGACCACCTGTCTCAGACCGCGTGTCTCAGACCGCCGGTCTCAGACCGTCTGTCTCAGTCCGTCTGTGTCACACCCTCTGTCTCGATCCGTCTGTCTCATACCGTCTGTCTCAGACCGTCTGTCTCAAACCGTTTGTCTCAGACCGTCTGTCTCAGACCGTCTGTCTGAGACCGTCTGTCTGAGACCGTCTGTCTCAGACCATCAGTCTCAGACCGCGTGTCTCAGACCGCCTGCATCAGACCGCATGTCTCAGACCGTCTGTCTCAGACCGTCTGTCGCAGACCGTCTGTCTCGGACCGTCTGTCTCAGACCGTCGGCCTCGGGCCGTCTGTCTCGGACCACCTGTCTCAGACCGCGTGTCTCAGACCGCCGGTCTCAGACCGTCTGTCTCAGTCCGTCTGTCTCAGACCCTCTTTCTCGATCCGTCTGTCTCATACCGTCTGTCTCAGACCGTCTGTCTCAGACCGTCTGTCTGAGACCGCCTGTCTCAGACCGCCTGTCACAGACAGTCTGTCTCAGGCCGTCTGTCTCAGACCCTCTCTCTCGACCCGTCTGTCTCATACCGTCTGTCTCAGACCACCTGTCTCAGACCGCCTGTCTCAGACAGTCTGTCTCAGACCGTCTGGCTCGGATCGTCTGTCTCAGACCGTCGGTCTCGGGCCGTCTGTCTCAGTCCGTCTGTCTCCGTTCGTCTGTCTCAGACCGACTGTCTCAGACCGTCTGTCTCAAACCGTCTGTCTCAGACCGTCTGTCTCAGACCGACTGTCTCAGACCGTCTGTCTCAAACCGTCTGTCTCAGATCGTCTGTCTCAGGCCGTCTGTCTCAGTCCGTCTGTCTCAGACCCTTTGTCTTAGACTGTCTGTCTCAGAGCGCCTGTCTCAGACCGTCTGTCTCAGACCGTCTGTCGCAGACCGCCTGTCTCGGACCGTCTGTCTCAGACCGTCAGCCTCGAGCCATCTGTATCAGTCCGTCTGTCTCCGTCCTTCTGTCTCAGACCGTCTGTCTCAGACCGCCTGTCTCCGACCGCCTGTCTTAGACTGTCTGTCTCAGAGCGCCTGTCTCAGACCGTCTGTCTCAGACCGTCTGTCGCAGACCGTCTGTCTCGGACCGTCTGTCTCAGACCGTCGGCCTCGGGCCGTCTGTCTCGGACCACCTGTCTCAGACCGCGTGTCTCAGACCGCCGGTCTCAGACCGTCTGTCTCAGTCCGTCTGTCTCAGACCCTCTTTCTCGATCCGTCTGTCTCATACCGTCTGTCTCAGACCGTCTGTCTGAGACCGTCTGTCTCAGACCGCCTGTCTCAGACCGCCTGTCTGAGACCGCCTGTCTCAGACCGCCTGTCACAGACAGTCTGTCTCAGGCCGTCTGTCTCAGACCCTCTCTCTCGACCCGTCTGTCTCATACCGTCTGTCTCAGACCACCTGTCTCAGACCGCCTGTCTCAGACAGTCTGTCTCAGACCGTCTGGCTCGGATCGTCTGTCTCAGACCGTCGGTCTCGGGCCGTCTGTCTCAGTCCGTCTGTCTCCGTTCGTCTGTCTCAGACCGACTGTCTCAGACCGTCTGTCTCAAACCGTCTGTCTCAGACCGTCTGTCTCAGGCCGTCTGTCTCAGTCCGTCTGTCTCAGACCCTCTGTCTCGATCCGTCTGTCTCATACCGTCTGTCTCAGACCGCCTGTCTCAGACAGTCTGTCTCAGACCGTCTGTCTCGGACCGTCTGTCTCAGACCGTCGGTCTCGGGCCGTCTGTCTCAGTCCGTCTGTCTCAGACCGTCGGTCTCGGGCCGTCTGTCTCAGTCCGTCTGTCTCCGTCCGTCTGTCTCGGACCTCCTGTCTCAGACCGTCCGTCTCCGTTCCTCTGTCTCAGACCGACTGTCTCAGACCGTCTGTCTCAAACCGTCTGTCTCAGACCGTCTGTCTCAGACCGTCTGTCTCAGACCGTCTGTCTCAGACCGTCTGTCTGAGACCGTACTGTCTCAGACCCACTGTCTCGATCCGTGTGTCTCATACCGTCTGTCTCATACCGTCTGTCTCAGACCGTCAGTCTCAGACCGTCTGTCTCAGACCGTCTGTCTCAGACCGCCTGTCTCAGACCGTCTATCTCAGACCGCGTGTCTCAGACCGCCTGCCTCAGACCGCCTGTCTCAGACCGCCTGTCTCAGACCGTCTGTCTCAGACCGTCTGTCTCAGACCGTCTGTCTCAGACCGTCTGTCTCAGACCGTCTGTCGCAGACCGTCTGTCTCGGACCGTCTGTCTCAGACCGTCGGCCTCGGGCCGTCTGTCTCGGACCACCTGTCTCAGACCGCGTGTCTCAGACCGCCGGTCTCAGACCGTCTGTCTCAGTCCGTCTGTGTCACACCCTCTGTCTCGATCCGTCTGTCTCATACCGTCTGTCTCAGACCGTCTGTCTCAAACCGTTTGTCTCAGACCGTCTGTCTCAGACCGTCTGTCTGAGACCGTCTGTCTGAGACCGTCTGTCTCAGACCATCAGTCTCAGACCGCGTGTCTCAGACCGCCTGCATCAGACCGCATGTCTCAGACCGCCTGTCTTAGACAGTCTGTCTCAGACCGTCTGTCTCGGACCGTCTGTCTCAGACCGTCGGTCTCGGGCCGTCTGTCTCGGACCACCTGTCTCAGACCGCGTGTCTCAGACCGCCGGTCTCAGACCGCCTGTCTCAGACCGCCTGTCTCAGACCGTCTGTCTCAGACCGTCTGTCTCAGACCGTCTGTCGCAGACCGTCTGTCTCGGGCCGTCTGTCTCAACCCGTCTGTCTCAGACCGTCTGTCTCAGCCCGTCTGTCTCAGAACGTCTGTCTCAGACCGTCTGTCTCGGGCCGTCTGTCTCAGTCCGTCTGTCTTAGTCCGTCTGTCTCCGTTCGTCTGTCTCAGACCGACTGTCTCAGACCGTCTGTCTCAAACCGTCTGTCTCAGAGCGTCTGTCTCAGGCCGTCTGTCTCAGTCCGTCTGTCTCAGACCCTCTGTCTCGATCCGTCTGTCTCATACCGTCTGACTGAGACCGTCTGTCTCAGAACATCAGTCTCAGACCGCGTGTCTCAGACCGCCTGCCTCAGACCGCCTGTCTCAGACCGTCTATCTCAGACCGCGTGTCTCAGACCGCCTGCCTCAGACCGCCTGTCTCAGACCGCCAGTCTCATACCGTCTGTCTCAGACCGTCTGTCTCAGACCGTCTGTCTCAGACCGTCTGTCTCAGACCGTCTGTCTCAGACCGTCTGTCTCAGACCGTCTGTCGCAGACCGTCTGTCTCGGACCGTCTGTCTCAGACCGTCGGCCTCGGGCCGTCTGTCTCGGACCACCTGTCTCAGACCGCGTGTCTCAGACCGCCGGTCTCAGACCGCCTGTCTCAGACCGCCTGTCTCAGACCGTCTGTCTCAGACCGTCTGTCTCAGACCGTCTGTCTCAGACCGTCTGTCGCAGACCGCCTGTCTCGGACCGTCTGTCTCAGACCGTCAGCCTCGAGCCATCTGTATCAGTCCGTCTGTCTCCGTCCTTCTGTCTCAGACCGTCTGTCTCAGACCGCCTGTCTCCGACCGCCTGTCTTAGACTGTCTGTCTCAGAGCGCCTGTCTCAGACCGTCTGTCTCAGACCGTCTGTCGCAGACCGTCTGTCTCGGACCGTCTGTCTCAGACCGTCGGCCTCGGGCCGTCTGTCTCGGACCACCTGTCTCAGACCGCGTGTCTCAGACCGCCGGTCTCAGACCGTCTGTCTCAGTCCGTCTGTCTCAGACCCTCTTTCTCGATCCGTCTGTCTCATACCGTCTGTCTCAGACCGTCTGTCTCAGACCGTCTGTCTCAGACCGCCTGTCTCAGACCGCCTGTCTGAGACCGCCTGTCTCAGACCGCCTGTCACAGACAGTCTGTCTCAGGCCGTCTGTCTCAGACCCTCTCTCTCGACCCGTCTGTCTCATACCGTCTGTCTCAGACCACCTGTCTCAGACCGCCTGTCTCAGACAGTCTGTCTCAGACCGTCTGGCTCGGATCGTCTGTCTCAGACCGTCGGTCTCGGGCCGTCTGTCTCAGTCCGTCTGTCTCCGTTCGTCTGTCTCAGACCGACTGTCTCAGACCGTCTGTCTCAAACCGTCTGTCTCAGACCGTCTGTCTCAGACCGACTGTCTCAGACCGTCTGTCTCAAACCGTCTGTCTCAGATCGTCTGTCTCAGGCCGTCTGTCTCAGTCCGTCTGTCTCAGACCCTTTGTCTTAGACTGTCTGTCTCAGAGCGCCTGTCTCAGACCGTCTGTCTCAGACCGTCTGTCGCAGACCGCCTGTCTCGGACCGTCTGTCTCAGACCGTCAGCCTCGAGCCATCTGTATCAGTCCGTCTGTCTCCGTCCTTCTGTCTCAGACCGTCTGTCTCAGACCGCCTGTCTCCGACCGCCTGTCTTAGACTGTCTGTCTCAGAGCGCCTGTCTCAGACCGTCTGTCTCAGACCGTCTGTCGCAGACCGTCTGTCTCGGACCGTCTGTCTCAGACCGTCGGCCTCGGGCCGTCTGTCTCGGACCACCTGTCTCAGACCGCGTGTCTCAGACCGCCGGTCTCAGACCGTCTGTCTCAGTCCGTCTGTCTCAGACCCTCTTTCTCGATCCTTCTGTCTCATACCGTCTGTCTCAGACCGTCTGTCTCAGACCGTCTGTCTCAGACCGCCTGTCTCAGACCGCCTGTCTGAGACCGCCTGTCTCAGACCGCCTGTCACAGACAGTCTGTCTCAGGCCGTCTGTCTCAGACCCTCTCTCTCGACCCGTCTGTCTCATACCGTCTGTCTCAGACCACCTGTCTCAGACCGCCTGTCTCAGACAGTCTGTCTCAGACCGTCTGGCTCGGATCGTCTGTCTCAGACCGTCGGTCTCGGGCCGTCTGTCTCAGTCCGTCTGTCTCCGTTCGTCTGTCTCAGACCGACTGTCTCAGACCGTCTGTCTCAAACCGTCTGTCTCAGACCGTCTGTCTCAGGCCGTCTGTCTCAGTCCGTCTGTCTCAGACCCTCTGTCTCGATCCGTCTGTCTCATACCGTCTGTCTCAGACCGCCTGTCTCAGACAGTCTGTCTCAGACCGTCTGTCTCGGACCGTCTGTCTCAGACCGTCGGTCTCGGGCCGTCTGTCTCAGTCCGTCTGTCTCAGACCGTCGGTCTCGGGCCGTCTGTCTCAGTCCGTCTGTCTCCGTCCGTCTGTCTCGGACCTCCTGTCTCAGACCGTCCGTCTCCGTTCCTCTGTCTCAGACCGACTGTCTCAGACCGTCTGTCTCAAACCGTCTGTCTCAGACCGTCTGTCTCAGACCGTCTGTCTCAGACCGTCTGTCTCAGACCGTCTGTCTGAGACCGTACTGTCTCAGACCCACTGTCTCGATCCGTGTGTCTCATACCGTCTGTCTCATACCGTCTGTCTCAGACCGTCAGTCTCAGACCGTCTGTCTCAGACCGTCTGTCTCAGACCGCCTGTCTCAGACCGTCTATCTCAGACCGCGTGTCTCAGACCGCCTGCCTCAGACCGCCTGTCTCAGACCGCCTGTCTCAGACCGTCTGTCTCAGACCGTCTGTCTCAGACCGTCTGTCTCAGACCGTCTGTCTCAGACCGTCTGTCGCAGACCGTCTGTCTCGGACCGTCTGTCTCAGACCGTCGGCCTCGGGCCGTCTGTCTCGGACCACCTGTCTCAGACCGCGTGTCTCAGACCGCCGGTCTCAGACCGTCTGTCTCAGTCCGTCTGTGTCACACCCTCTGTCTCGATCCGTCTGTCTCATACCGTCTGTCTCAGACCGTCTGTCTCAAACCGTTTGTCTCAGACCGTCTGTCTCAGACCGTCTGTCTGAGACCGTCTGTCTGAGACCGTCTGTCTCAGACCATCAGTCTCAGACCGCGTGTCTCAGACCGCCTGCATCAGACCGCATGTCTCAGACCGCCTGTCTTAGACAGTCTGTCTCAGACCGTCTGTCTCGGACCGTCTGTCTCAGACCGTCGGTCTCGGGCCGTCTGTCTCGGACCACCTGTCTCAGACCGCGTGTCTCAGACCGCCGGTCTCAGACCGCCTGTCTCAGACCGCCTGTCTCAGACCGTCTGTCTCAGACCGTCTGTCTCAGACCGTCTGTCGCAGACCGTCTGTCTCGGGCCGTCTGTCTCAACCCGTCTGTCTCAGACCGTCTGTCTCAGCCCGTCTGTCTCAGAACGTCTGTCTCAGACCGTCTGTCTCGGGCCGTCTGTCTCAGTCCGTCTGTCTTAGTCCGTCTGTCTCCGTTCGTCTGTCTCAGACCGACTGTCTCAGACCGTCTGTCTCAAACCGTCTGTCTCAGATCGTCTGTCTCAGGCCGTCTGTCTCAGTCCGTCTGTCTCAGACCCTCTGTCTCGATCCGTCTGTCTCATACCGTCTGTCTGAGACCGTCTGTCTCAGGACATCAGTCTCAGACCGCGTGTCTCAGACCGCCTGCCTCAGACCGCCTGTCTCAGACCGTCTATCTCAGACCGCGTGTCTCAGACCGCCTGCCTCAGACCGCCTGTCTCAGACCGCCTGTCTCAGACCGTCTGTCTCAGACCGTCTGTCTCAGACCGTCTGTCTCAGACCGGCTGTCTCAAACCGTCTGTCTCAGACCGTCTGTCTCAGACCGCCTGTCTCAGACCGTCTGTCTCAGACCCTCTGTCTCGATCCGTCTGTCTCATACCGTCTGTCTCAGACCGTCTGTCTGAGACCCTCTGTCTGAGACCGTCTGTCTCAGACCATCAGTCTCAGACCGCGTGTCTCAGACCGCCTGCATCAGACCGCATGTCTCAGACCGCCTGTCTTAGACAGTCTGGCTCAGACCGTCTGTCTCGGACCGTCTGTCTCAGACCGTCGGTCTCGGGCCGTCTGTCTCGGACCACCTGTCTCAGACCGCGTGTCTCAGACCGCCGGTCTCAGACCGCCTGTCTCAGACCGCCTGTCTCAGACCGTCTGTCTCAGACCGTCTGTCGCAGACCGTCTGTCTCGGGCCGTCTGTCTCAGTCCGTCTGTCTTAGTCCGTCTGTCTCCGTTCGTCTGTCTCAGACCGACTGTCTCAGACCGTCTGTCTCAAACCGTCTGTCTCAGAGCGTCTGTCTCAGGCCGTCTGTCTCAGTCCGTCTGTCTCAGACCCTCTGTCTCGATCCGTCTGTCTCATACCGTCTGACTGAGACCGTCTGTCTCAGAACATCAGTCTCAGACCGCGTGTCTCAGACCGCCTGCCTCAGACCGCCTGTCTCAGACCGTCTATCTCAGACCGCATGTCTCAGACCGCCTGCCTCAGACCGCCTGTCTCAGACCGCCAGTCTCATACCGTCTGTCTCAGACCGTCTGTCTCAGACCGTCTGTCTCAGACCGTCTGTCTCAGACCGTCTGTCTCAGACCGTCTGTCGCAGACCGTCTGTCTCGGACCGTCTGTCTCAGACCGTCGGCCTCGGGCCGTCTGTCTCGGACCACCTGTCTCAGACCGCGTGTCTCAGACCGCCGGTCTCAGACCGCCTGTCTCAGACCGCCTGTCTCAGACCGTCTGTCTCAGACCGTCTGTCTCAGACCGTCTGTCTCAGACCGTCTGTCGCAGACCGCCTGTCTCGGACCGTCTGTCTCAGACCGTCAGCCTCGAGCCATCTGTATCAGTCCGTCTGTCTCCGTCCTTCTGTCTCAGACCGTCTGTCTCAGACCGCCTGTCTCCGACCGCCTGTCTTAGACTGTCTGTCTCAGAGCGCCTGTCTCAGACCGTCTGTCTCAGACCGTCTGTCTCAGACCGTCAGTCTCAGACCGTCTGTCTCAGACCGTCTGTCTCAGACCGCCTGTCTCAGACCGTCTATCTCAGACCGCGTGTCTCAGACCGCCTGCCTCAGACCGCCTGTCTCAGACCGCCTGTCTCAGACCGTCTGTCTCAGACCGTCTGTCTCAGACCGTCTGTCGCAGACCGTCTGTCTCGGACCGTCTGTCTCAGACCGTCGGCCTCGGGCCGTCTGTCTCGGACCACCTGTCTCAGACCGCGTGTCTCAGACCGCCGGTCTCAAACCGTCTGTCTCAGTACGTCTGTCTCAGACCCTCTTTCTCGATCCGTCTGTCTCATACCGTCTGTCTCAGACCACCTGTCTCAGACCGCCTGTCTCAGACAGTCTGTCTCAGACCGTCTGGCTCGGATCGTCTGTCTCAGACCGTCGGTCTCGGGCCGTCTGTCTCAGTCCGTCTGTCTCCGTTCGTCTGTCTCAGACCGACTGTCTCAGACCGTCTGTCTCAAACCGTCTGTCTCAGACCGTCTGTCTCAGGCCGTCTGTCTCAGTCCGTCTGTCTCAGACCCTCTGTCTCGATCCGTCTGTCTCAGACCGCCTGTCTCAGACAGTCTGTCTCAGACCGTCTGTCTCGGACCGTCTGTCTCAGACCGTCGGTCTCGGGCCGTCTGTCTCAGTCCGTCTGTCTCCGTCCGTCTGTCTCGGACCTCCTGTCTCAGACCGTCCGTCTCCGTTCCTCTGTCTCAGACCGACTGTCTCAGACCGGCTGTCTCAAACCGTCTGTCTCAGACCGTCTGTCTCAGACCGTCTGTCTCAGACCGTCTGTCTCAGACCGTCTGTCTCAGACCGTCTGTCTCAGACCGTCTGTCTGAGACCGTACTGTCTCAGACCCTCTGTCTCGATCCGTGAGTCTCATACCGTCTGTCTCATACCGTCTGTCTCAGACCGTCTGTCTCAGACCGTCTGTCTCAGACCGCCTGTCTCCGACCGCCTGTCTCAGACCGTCTGTCTCAGACCCTCTGTCTCGATCCGTCTGTCTCATACCGTCTGTCTCAGACCGTCTGTCTGAGACCGTCTGTCTCAGACCATCAGTCTCAGACCGCGTGTCTCAGACCGCCTGCATCAGACCGCATGTCTCAGACCGCCTGTCGCAGACCGTCTGTCTCGGGCCGTCTGTCTCAAACCGTCTGTCTCAGACCGTCTGTCTCAGGCCGTCTGTCTCAGTCCGTCTGTCTCAGACCCTCTGTCTCGATCCGTCTGTCTCATACCGTCTGTCTCAGACCGCCTGTCTCAGACAGTCTGTCTCAGACCGTCTGTCTCGGACCGTCTGTCTCAGACCGTCGGTCTCGGGCCGTCTGTCTCAGTCCGTCTGTCTCAGACCGTCTGTCTCGGGCCGTCTGTCTCAGTCCGTCTGTCTTAGTCCGTCTGTCTCCGTTCGTCTGTCTCAGACCGACTGTCTCAGACCGTCTGTCTCAAACCGTCTGTCTCAGATCGTCTGTCTCAGGCCGTCTGTCTCAGTCCGTCTGTCTCAGACCCTTTGTCTCGATCCGCCTGTCTCATACCGTCTGTCTGAGACCGTCTGTCTCAGAACATCAGTCTCAGACCGCGTGTCTCAGACCGCCTGCCTCAGACCGCCTGTCTCAGACCGTCTATCTCAGACCGCGTGTCTCAGACCGCCTGCCTCAGACCGCCTGTCTCAGACCGCCTGTCTCAGACCGTCTGTCTCAGACCGTCTGTCTCAGACCGTCTGTCTCAGACCGTCTGTCTCAGACCGTCTGTCTCAGACCGTCTGTCTCAGACCGTGTGTCTCAGACCGTCTGTCTCAGACCGTCTGTCGCAGACCGTCTGTCTCGGACCGTCTGTCTCAGACCGTCGGCCTCGGGCCGTCTGTCTCGGACCACCTGTCTCAGAGCGCGTGTCTCAGACCGCCGGTCTCAGACCGCCTGTCTCAGACCGCCTGTCTCAGACCGTCTGTCTCAGACCGTCTGTCTCAGACCGTCTGTCTCAGACCGTCTGTCTCAGACCGTCTGTCGCAGACCGCCTGTCTCGGACCGTCTGTCTCAGACCGTCAGCCTCGAGCCATCTGTATCAGTCCGTCTGTCTCCGTCCTTCTGTCTCAGACCGTCTGTCTCAGACCGCCTGTCTCCGACCGCCTGTCTTAGACTGTCTGTCTCAGAGCGCCTGTCTCAGACCGTCTGTCTCAGACCGTCTGTCTCAGACCGTCAGTCTCAGACCGTCTGTCTCAGACCGTCTGTCTCAGACCGCCTGTCTCAGACCGTCTATCTCAGACCGCGTGTCTCAGACCGCCTGCCTCAGACCGCCTGTCTCAGACCGCCTGTCTCAGACCGTCTGTCTCAGACCGTCTGTCTCAGACCGTCTGTCTCAGACCGTCTGTCTCAGACCGTCTGTCTCAGGCCGTCTGTCTCAGTCCGTCTGTCTCAGACCCTCTGTCTCGATCCGTCTGTCTCAGACCGCCTGTCTCAGACAGTCTGTCTCAGACCGTCTGTCTCGGACCGTCTGTCTCAGACCGTCGGTCTCGGGCCGTCTGTCTCAGTCCGTCTGTCTCCGTCCGTCTGTCTCGGACCTCCTGTCTCAGACCGTCCGTCTCCGTTCCTCTGTCTCAGACCGACTGTGTCAGACCGTCTGTCTCAAACCGTCTGTCTCAGACCGTCTGTCTCAGACCGTCTGTCTCAGACCGTCTGTCTCAGACCGTCTGTCTGAGACCGTACTGTCTCAGACCCTCTGTCTCGATCCGTGTGTCTCATACCGTCTGTCTCATACCGTCTGTCTCAGACCGTCTGTCTCAGACCGTCTGTCTCAGACCGCCTGTCTCCGACCGCCTGTCTCAGACCGTCTGTCTCAGACCCTCTGTCTCGATCCGTCTGTCTCATACCGTCTGTCTCAGACCGTCTGTCTGAGACCGTCTGTCTGAGACCGTCTGTCTCAGACCATCAGTCTCAGACCGCGTGTCTCAGACCGCCTGCATCAGACCGCATGTCTCAGACCGCCTGTCGCAGACCGTCTGTCTCGGGCCGTCTGTCTCAGTCCGTCTGTCTCAGACCGTCTGTCTCAGGCCGTCTGTCTCAGACCGTCTGTCTCGGGCCGTCTGTCTCAGTCCGTCTGTCTTAGTCCGTCTGTCTCCGTTCGTCTGTCTCAGACCGACTGTCTCAGACCGTCTGTCTCAAACCGTCTGTCTCAGATCGTCTGTCTCAGGCCGTCTGTCTCAGTCCGTCTGTCTCAGACCCTTTGTCTCGATCCGCCTGTCTCATACCGTCTGTCTGAGACCGTCTGTCTCAGAACATCAGTCTCAGACCGCGTGTCTCAGACCGCCTGCCTCAGACCGCCTGTCTCAGACCGTCTATCTCAGACCGCGTGTCTCAGACCGCCTGTCTCAGACCGTCTGTCTCAGACCGTCTGTCTCAGACCGTCTGCCTCAGACCGTCTGTCTCAGACCGTCTGTCTCAGACCGTGTGTCTCAGACCGTCTGTCTCAGACCGTCTGTCGCAGACCGTCTGTCTCGGACCGTCTGTCTCAGACCGTCGGCCTCGGGCCGTCTGTCTCGGACCACCTGTCTCAGAGCGCGTGTCTCAGACCGCCGGTCTCAGACCGCCTGTCTCAGACCGCCTGTCTCAGACCGTCTGTCTCAGACCGTCTGTCTCAGACCCTCTGTCTCGATCCGTCTGTCTCATACCGTCTGTCTCAGACCGTCTGTCTGAGACCCTCTGTCTGAGACCGTCTGTCTCAGACCATCAGTCTCAGACCGCGTGTCTCAGACCGCCTGCATCAGACCGCATGTCTCAGACCGCCTGTCTTAGACAGTCTGTCTCAGACCGTCTGTCTCGGACCGTCTGTCTCGGGCCGTCTGTCTCAGTCCGTCTGTCTTAGTCCGTCTGTCTCCGTTCGTCTGTCTCAGACCGACTGTCTCAGACCGTCTGTCTCAAACCGTCTGTCTCAGAGCGTCTGTCTCAGGCCGTCTGTCTCAGTCCGTCTGTCTCAGACCCTCTGTCTCGATCCGTCTGTCTCATACCGTCTGACTGAGACCGTCTGTCTCAGAACATCAGTCTCAGACCGCGTGTCTCAGACCGCCTGCCTCAGACCGCCTGTCTCAGACCGTCTATCTCAGACCGCGTGTCTCAGACCGCCTGCCTCAGACCGCCTGTCTCAGACCGCCAGTCTCATACCGTCTGTCTCAGACCGTCTGTCTCAGACCGTCTGTCTCAGACCGTCTGTCTCAGACCGTCTGTCTCAGACCGTCTGTCTCAGACCGTCTGTCGCAGACCGTCTGTCTCGGACCGTCTGTCTCAGACCGTCGGCCTCGGGCCGTCTGTCTCGGACCACCTGTCTCAGACCGCGTGTCTCAGACCGCCGGTCTCAGACCGCCTGTCTCAGACCGCCTGTCTCAGACCGTCTGTCTCAGACCGTCTGTCTCAGACCGTCTGTCTCAGACCGTCAGTCGCAGACCGCCTGTCTCGGACCGTCTGTCTCAGACCGTCAGCCTCGAGCCATCTGTATCAGTCCGTCTGTCTCCGTCCTTCTGTCTCAGACCGTCTGTCTCAGACCGCCTGTCTCCGACCGCCTGTCTTAGACTGTCTGTCTCAGAGCGCCTGTCTCAGACCGTCTGTCTCAGACCGTCTGTCGCAGACCGTCTGTCGCAGACCGTCTGTCTCGGACCGTCTGTCTCAGACCGTCGGCCTCGGGCCGTCTGTCTCAGACCGTCTGTATCAGACCGCCTGTCTCCGACCGCCTGTCTTAGACTGTCTGTCTCAGAGCGCCTGTCTCAGACCGTCTGTCTCAGACCGTCTGTCGCAGACCGTCTGTCTCGGACCGTCTGTCTCAGACCGTCGGCCTCGGGCCGTCTGTCTCGGACCACCTGTCTCAGACCGCGTGTCTGAGACCGCCGGTCTCAGACCGTCTGCCTCAGTCCGTCTGTCTCAGACCCTCTTTCTCGATCCGTCTGTCTCATACCGTCTGTCTCAGACCGTCTGTCTCAGACCGTCTGTCTCAGACCGCCTGTCTCAGACCGCCTGTCTGAGACCGCCTGTCTCAGACCGCCTGTCACAGACAGTCTGTCTCAGGCCGTCTGTCTCAGACCCTCTCTCTCGACCCGTCTGTCTCATACCGTCTGTCTCAGACCACCTGTCTCAGACCGCCTGTCTCAGACAGTCTGTCTCAGACCGTCTGGCTCGGATCGTCTGTCTCAGACCACCTGTCTCAGACCGCCTGTCTCAGACAGTCTGTCTCAGACCGTCTGGCTCGGATCGTCTGTCTCAGACCGTCGGTCTCGGGCCGTCTGTCTCAGTCCGTCTGTCTCCGTTCGTCTGTCTCAGACCGACTGTCTCAGACCGTCTGTCTCAAACCGTCTGTCTCAGACCGTCTGTCTCAGGCCGTCTGTCTCAGTCCGTCTGTCTCAGACCCTCTGTCTCGATCCGTCTGTCTCATACCGTCTGTCTCAGACCGCCTGTCTCAGACAGTCTGTCTCAGACCGTCTGTCTCGGACCGTCTGTCTCAGACCGTCGGTCTCGGGCCGTCTGTCTCAGTCCGTCTGTCTCAGACCGTCGGTCTCGGGCCGTCTGTCTCAGTCCGTCTGTCTCCGTCCGTCTGTCTCGGACCTCCTGTCTCAGACCGTCCGTCTCCGTTCCTCTGTCTCAGACCGACTGTCTCAGACCGTCTGTCTCAAACCGTCTGTCTCAGACCGTCTGTCTCAGACCGTCTGTCTCAGACCGTCTGTCTCAGACCGTCTGTCTGAGACCGTACTGTCTCAGACCCTCTGTCTCGATCCGTGTGTCTCATACCGTCTGTCTCATACCGTCTGTCTCAGACCGTCAGTCTCAGACCGTCTGTCTCAGACCGTCTGTCTCAGACCGCCTGTCTCAGACCGTCTATCTCAGACCGCGTGTCTCAGACCGCCTGCCTCAGACCGCCTGTCTCAGACCGCCTGTCTCAGACCGTCTGTCTCAGACCGTCTGTCTCAGACCGTCTGTCTCAGACCGTCTGTCTCAGACCGTCTGTCTCAGACCGTCTGTCGCAGACCGTCTGTCTCGGACCGTCTGTCTCAGACCGTCGGCCTCGGGCCGTCTGTCTCGGACCACCTGTCTCAGACCGCGTGTCTCAGACCGCCGGTCTCAGACCGTCTGTCTCAGTCCGTCTGTCTCACACCCTCTGTCTCGATCCGTCTGTCTCATACCGTCTGTCTCAGACCGTCTGTCTCAAACCGTTTGTCTCAGACCGTCTGTCTCAGACCGTCTGTCTGAGACCGTCTGTCTGAGACCGTCTGTCTCAGACCATCAGTCTCAGACCGCGTGTCTCAGACCGCCTGCATCAGACCGCATGTCTCAGACCGCCTGTCTTAGACAGTCTGTCTCAGACCGTCTGTCTCGGACCGTCTGTCTCAGACCGTCGGTCTCGGGCCGTCTGTCTCGGACCACCTGTCTCAGACCGCGTGTCTCAGACCGCCGGTCTCAGACCGCCTGTCTCAGACCGCCTGTCTCAGACCGTCAGTCTCAGACCGTCTGTCTCAGACCGTCTGTCGCAGACCGTCTGTCTCGGGCCGTCTGTCTCAGTCCGTCTGTCTCAGACCGTCTGTCTCAGACCGTCTGTCTCAGACCGCCTGTCTCAGACCGCCTGTCTCAGACCGCCTGTCTCAGACCGTCAGTCTCAGACCGTCTGTCTCAGACCGCCTGTCTCAGACCGTCTGTCTCAGACCGTCTGTCTCAGACCGTCTGTCTCAGACCGTCTGTCTCAGACCGTCTGTCTCAGACCGCCTGTCTCAGACCGCCTGTCTCAGACCGTCTGTCTCAGACCCTCTGTCTCGATCCGTCTGTCTCATACCGTCTGTCTCAGACCGTCTGTCTGAGACCCTCTGTCTGAGACCGTCTGTCTCAGACCATCAGTCTCAGACCGCGTGTCTCAGACCGCCTGCATCAGACCGCATGTCTCAGACCGCCTGTCTTAGACAGTCTGGCTCAGACCGTCTGTCTCGGACCGTCTGTCTCAGACCGTCGGTCTCGGGCCGTCTGTCTCAGACCGCCTGTCGCAGACCGTCTGTCTCGGGCCGTCTGTCTCAGTCCGTCTGTCTCAGACCGTCTGTCTCAGACCGTCTGTCTCAGGCCGTCTGTCTCAGACCGTCTGTCTCGGGCCGTCTGTCTCAGTCCGTCTGTCTTAGTCCGTCTGTCTCCGTTCGTCTGTCTCAGACCGACTGTCTCAGACCGTCTGTCTCAAACCGTCTGTCTCAGATCGTCTGTCTCAGGCCGTCTGTCTCAGTCCGTCTGTCTCAGACCCTTTGTCTCGATCCGCCTGTCTCATACCGTCTGTCTGAGACCGTCTGTCTCAGAACATCAGTCTCAGACCGCGTGTCTCAGACCGCCTGTCTCAGACCGCCTGTCTCAGACCGTCTGTCTCAGACCGTCTGTCTCAGACCGTCTGTCTCAGACCGTCTGTCTCAGACCGTCTGTCTCAGACCGTGTATCTCAGACCGTCTGTCTCAGACCGTCTGTCGCAGACCGTCTGTCTCGGACCGTCTGTCTCAGACCGTCGGCCTCGGGCCGTCTGTCTCGGACCACCTGTCTCAGAGCGCGTGTCTCAGACCGCCGGTCTCAGACCGCCTGTCTCAGCCCGCCTGTCTCAGACCGCCTGTCTCAGACCGTCTGTCTCAGACCGTCTGTCTCAGACCGTCTGTCTCAGACCGTCTGTCTCAGACCGTCTGTCGCAGACCGCCTGTCTCGGACCGTCTGTCTCAGACCGTCAGCCTCGAGCCATCTGTATCAGTCCGTCTGTCTCCGTCCTTCTGTCTCAGACCGTCTGTCTCAGACCGCCTGTCTCCGACCGCCTGTCTTAGACTGTCTGTCTCAGAGCGCCTGTCTCAGACCGTCTGTCTCAGACCGTCTGTCTCAGACCGTCAGTCTCAGACCGTCTGTCTCAGACCGTCTGTCTCAGACCGCCTGTCTCAGACCGTCTATCTCAGACCGCGTGTCTCAGACCGCCTGCCTCAGACCGCCTGTCTCAGACCGCCTGTCTCAGACCGTCTGTCTCAGACCGTCTGTCTCAGACCGTCTGTCTCAGACCGTCTGTCTCAGACCGTCTGTCTCAGGCCGTCTGTCTCAGTCCGTCTGTCTCAGACCCTCTGTCTCGATCCGTCTGTCTCAGACCGCCTGTCTCAGACAGTCTGTCTCAGACCGTCTGTCTCGGACCGTCTGTCTCAGACCGTCGGTCTCGGGCCGTCTGTCTCAGCCCGTCTGTCTCCGTCCGTCTGTCTCGGACCTCCTGTCTCAGACCGTCCGTCTCCGTTCCTCTGTCTCAGACCGACTGTGTCAGACCGTCTGTCTCAAACCGTCTGTCTCAGACCGTCTGTCTCAGACCGTCTGTCTCAGACCGTCTGTCTCAGACCGTCTGTCTTAGACTGTCTGTCTCAGAGCGCCTGTCTCAGACCGTCTGTCTCGGGCCGTCTGTCTCCGACCGCCTGTCTTAGACTGTCTGTCTCAGACCGTCTGTCTCAGACCGTCAGTCTCAGACCGTCTGTCTCAGACCGTCTGTCTCAGACCGCCTGTCTCAGACCGTCTATCTCAGACCGCGTGTCTCAGACCGCCTGCCTCAGACCGCCTGTCTCAGACCGCCTGTCTCAGACCGTCTGTCTCAGACCGTCTGTCTCAGACCGTCTGTCGCAGACCGTCTGTCTCGGACCGTCTGTCTCAGACCGTCGGCCTCGGGCCGTCTGTCTCGGACCACCTGTCTCAGACCGCGTGTCTCAGACCGCCGGTCTCAAACCGTCTGTCTCAGTACGTCTGTCTCAGACCGTCTGTCTGAGACCGTACTGTCTCAGACCCTCTGTCTCGATCCGTGTGTCTCATACCGTCTGTCTCATACCGTCTGTCTCAGACCGTCTGTCTCAGACCGTCTGTCTCAGACCGCCTGTCTCCGACCGCCTGTCTCAGACCGTCTGTCTCAGACCCTCTGTCTCGATCCGTCTGTCTCATACCGTCTGTCTCAGACCGTCTGTCTGAGACCGTCTGTCTGAGACCGTCTGTCTCAGACCATCAGTCTCAGACCGCGTGTCTCAGACCGCCTGCATCAGACCGCATGTCTCAGACCGCCTGTCGCAGACCGTCTGTCTCGGGCCGTCTGTCTCAGTCCGTCTGTCTCAGACCGTCTGTCTCAGACCGTCTGTCTCAGGCCGTCTGTCTCAGACCGTCTGTCTCGGGCCGTCTGTCTCGGGCCGTCTGTCTCAGTCCGTCTGTCTTAGTCCGTCTGTCTCCGTTCGTCTGTCTCAGACCGACTGTCTCAGACCGTCTGTCTCAAACCGTCTGTCTCAGATCGTCTGTCTCAGGCCGTCTGTCTCAGTCCGTCTGTCTCAGACCCTTTGTCTCGATCCGCCTGTCTCATACCGTCTGTCTGAGACCGTCTGTCTCAGAACATCAGTCTCAGACCGCGTGTCTCAGACCGCCTGCCTCAGACCGCCTGTCTCAGACCGTCTATCTCAGACCGCGTGTCTCAGACCGCCTGCCTCAGACCGCCTGTCTCAGACCGCCTGTCTCAGACCGTCTGTCTCAGACCGTCTGTCTCAGACCGCCTGTCTCAGACCGCCTGTCTCAGACCGTCTGTCTCAGACCGTCTGTCTCAGACCGTCTGTCTCAGACCGTCTGTCTCAGACCGTCTGTCGCAGACCGCCTGTCTCGGACCGTCTGTCTCAGACCGTCAGCCTCGAGCCATCTGTATCAGTCCGTCTGTCTGCGTCCTTCTGTCTCAGACCGTCTGTCTCAGACCGCCTGTCTCCGACCGCCTGTCTTAGACTGTCTGTCTCAGAGCGCCTGTCTCAGACCGTCTGTCTCAGACCGTCTGTCGCAGACCGTCTGTCTCGGACCGTCTGTCTCAGACCGTCGGCCTCGGGCCGTCTGTCTCGGACCACCTGTCTCAGACCGCGTGTCTCAGACCGCCGGTCTCAGACCGTCTGTCTCAGTCCGTCTGTCTCAGACCCTCTTTCTCGATCCGTCTGTCTCATACCGTCTGTCTCAGACCGTCTGTCTCAGACCGTCTGTCTCAGACCGTCTGTCTCAGACCGCCTGTCTCAGACCGCCTGTCTGAGACCGCCTGTCTCAGACCGCCTGTCACAGACAGTCTGTCTCAGGCCGTCTGTCTCAGACCCTCTCTCTCGACCCGTCTGTCTCATACCGTCTGTCTCAGACCACCTGTCTCAGACCGCCTGTCTCAGACAGTCTGTCTCAGACCGTCTGGCTCGGATCGTCTGTCTCAGACCGTCGGTCTCGGGCCGTCTGTCTCAGTCCGTCTGTCTCCGTTCGTCTGTCTCAGACCGACTGTCTCAGACCGTCTGTCTCAAACCGTCTGTCTCAGACCCTTTGTCTCGATCCGCCTGTCTCATACCGTCTGTCTGAGACCGTCTGTCTCAGAACATCAGTCTCAGACCGCGTGTCTCAGACCGCCTGCCTCAGACCGCCTGTCTCAGACCGTCTATCTCAGACCGCGTGTCTCAGACCGCCTGCCTCAGACCGCCTGTCTCAGACCGCCTGTCTCAGACCGTCTGTCTCAGACCGTCTGTCTCAGACCGTCTGTCTCAGACCGTCTGTCTCAGACCGTCTGTCTCGATCCGTGTGTCTCATACCGTCTGTCTCATACCGTCTGTCTCAGACCGTCTGTCTCAGACCGTCTGTCTCAGACCGCCTGTCTCCGACCGCCTGTCTCAGACCGTCTGTCTCAGACCCTCTGTCTCGATCCGTCTGTCTCATACCGTCTGTCTCAGACCGTCTGTCTCAGACCGTCTGTCTCAGACCGTCTGTCTCAGACCGTCTGTCTCAGACCGTCTGTCTCAGACCGTCTGTCGCAGACCGCCTGTCTCGGACCGTCTGTCTCAGACCGTCAGCCTCGAGCCATCTGTATCAGTCCGCCTGTCTCCGACCGCCTGTCTTAGACTGTCTGTCTCATACCGTCTGTCTCAGACCGTCTGTCTGAGACCCTCTGTCTGAGACCGTCTGTCTCAGACCATCAGTCTCAGACCGCGTGTCTCAGACCGCCTGCATCAGACCGCATGTCTCAGACCGCCTGTCTTAGACAGTCTGTCTCAGACCGTCTGTCTCGGACCGTCTGTCTCAGACCGTCGGTCTCGGGCCGTCTGTCTCGCACCACCTGTCTCAGACCGCGTGTCTCAGACCGCCGGTCCCAGACCGCCTGTCTCAGACCGCCTGTCTCAGACCGTCTGTCTCAGACCGTCTGTCGCAGACCGTCTGTCTCGGGCCGTCTGTCTCAGTCCGTCTGTCTTAGTCCGTCTGTCTCCGTTCGTCTGTCTCAGACCGACTGTCTCAGACAGTCTGTCTCAAACCGTCTGTCTCAGACCGTCTGTCTCAGGCCGTCTGTCTCAGTCCGTCTGTCTCAGACCCTCTGTCTCGATCCGTCTGTCTCATACCGTCTGTCTGAGACCGTCTGTCTCAGAACATCATTCTCAGACCGTGTGTCTCAGACCGCCTGCCTCAGACCGCCTGTCTCAGACCGTCTATCTCAGACCGCGTGTCTCAGACCGCCTGCCTCAGACCGCCTGTCTCAGACCGCCAGTCTCAGACCGTCTGTCTCAGACCGCATGTCTCAGACCGTCTGTCTCAGACCGTCTGTCTCAGACCGTCTGTCTCAGACCGTCTGTCGCAGACCGCCTGTCTCGGACCGTCTGTCTCAGACCGTCAGCCTCGAGCCATCTGTATCAGTCCGTCTGTCTCCGTCCTTCTGTCTCAGACCGTCTGTCTCAGACCGCCTGTCTCCGACCGCCTGTCTTAGACTGTCTGTCTCAGAGCGCCTGTCTTAGACCGTCTGTCTCAGACCGTCTGTCTCAGACCGTCAGTCTCAGACCGTCTGTCTCAGACCGTCTGTCTCAGACCGCCTGTCTCAGACCGTCTATCTCAGACCGCGTGTCTCAGACCGCCTGCCTCAGACCGCCTGTCTCAGACCGCCTGTCTCAGACCGTCTGTCTCAGACCGTCTGTCTCAGACCGTCTGTCGCAGACCGTCTGTCTCGGACCGTCTGTCTCAGACCGTCGGCCTCGGGCCGTCTGTCTCGGACCACCTGTCTCAGACCGCGTGTCTCAGACCGCCGGTCTCAAACCGTCTGTCTCAGTACGTCTGTCTCAGACCGTCTGTCTGAGACCGTACTGTCTCAGACCCTCTGTCTCGATCCGTGTGTCTCATACCGTCTGTCTCATACCGTCTGTCTCAGACCGTCTGTCTCAGACCGTCTGTCTCAGACCGCCTGTCTCCGACCGCCTGTCTCAGACCGTCTGTCTCAGACGCTCTGTCTCGATCCGTCTGTCTCATACCGTCTGTCTCAGACCGTCTGTCTGAGACCGTCTGTCTGAGACCGTCTGTCTCAGACCATCAGTCTCAGACCGCGTGTCTCAGACCGCCTGCATCAGACCGCATGTCTCAGACCGCCTGTCGCAGACCGTCTGTCTCGGGCCGTCTGTCTCAGTCCGTCTGTCTCAGACCGTCTGTCTCAGACCGTCTGTCTCAGGCCGTCTGTCTCAGACCGTCTGTCTCGGGCCGTCTGTCTCAGTCCGTCTGTCTTAGTCCGTCTGTCTCCGTTCGTCTGTCTCAGACCGACTGTCTCAGACCGTCTGTCTCAAACCGTCTGTCTCAGATCGTCTGTCTCAGGCCGTCTGTCTCAGTCCGTCTGTCTCAGACCCTTTGTCTCGATCCGCCTGTCTCATACCGTCTGTCTGAGACCGTCTGTCTCAGAACATCAGTCTCAGACCGCGTGTCTCAGACCGCCTGCCTCAGACCGCCTGTCTCAGACCGTCTATCTCAGACCGCGTGTCTCAGACCGCCTGCCTCAGACCGCCTGTCTCAGACCGCCTGTCTCAGACCGTCTGTCTCAGACCGTCTGTCTCAGACCGTCTGTCTCAGACCGTCTGTCTCAGACCGTGTGTCTCAGACCGTCTGTCTCAGACCGTCTGTCGCAGACCGTCTGTCTCGGACCGTCTGTCTCAGACCGTCGGCCTCGGGCCGTCTGTCTCGGACCACCTGTCTCAGAGCGCGTGTCTCAGACCGCCGGTCTCAGACCGCCTGTCTCAGACCGCCTGTCTCAGACCGTCTGTCTCAGACCGTCTGTCTCAGACCGTCTGTCGCAGACCGCCTGTCTCGGACCGTCTGTCTCAGACCGTCAGCCTCGAGCCATCTGTATCAGTCCGTCTGTCTGCGTCCTTCTGTCTCAGACCGTCTGTCTCAGACCGCCTGTCTCCGACCGCCTGTCTTAGACTGTCTGTCTCAGAGCGCCTGTCTCAGACCGTCTGTCTCAGACCGTCTGTCGCAGACCGTCTGTCTCGGACCGTCTGTCTCAGACCGTCGGCCTCGGGCCGTCTGTCTCGGACCACCTGTCTCAGACCGCGTGTCTCAGACCGCCGGTCTCAGACCGTCTGTCTCAGTCCGTCTGTCTCAGACCCTCTTTCTCGATCCGTCTGTCTCATACCGTCTGTCTCAGACCGTCTGTCTCAGACCGTCTGTCTCAGACCGTCTGTCTCAGACCGCCTGTCTCAGACCGCCTGTCTGAGACCGCCTGTCTCAGACCGCCTGTCACAGACAGTCTGTCTCAGGCCGTCTGTCTCAGACCCTCTCTCTCGACCCGTCTGTCTCATACCGTCTGTCTCAGACCACCTGTCTCAGACCGCCTGTCTCAGACAGTCTGTCTCAGACCGTCTGGCTCGGATCGTCTGTCTCAGACCGTCGGTCTCGGGCCGTCTGTCTCAGTCCGTCTGTCTCCGTTCGTCTGTCTCAGACCGACTGTCTCAGACCGTCTGTCTCAAACCGTCTGTCTCAGACCCTTTGTCTCGATCCGCCTGTCTCATACCGTCTGTCTGAGACCGTCTGTCTCAGAACATCAGTCTCAGACCGCGTGTCTCAGACCGCCTGCCTCAGACCGCCTGTCTCAGACCGTCTATCTCAGACCGCGTGTCTCAGACCGCCTGCCTCAGACCGCCTGTCTCAGACCGCCTGTCTCAGACCGTCTGTCTCAGACCGTCTGTCTCAGACCGTCTGTCTCAGACCGTCTGTCTCAGACCGTCTGTCTCAGACCGTGTGTCTCAGACCGTCTGTCTCAGACCGTCTGTCGCAGACCGTCTGTCTCGGACCGTCTGTCTCAGACCGTCGGCCTCGGGCCGTCTGTCTCGGACCACCTGTCTCAGAGCGCGTGTCTCAGACCGCCGGTCTCAGACCGCCTGTCTCAGACCGCCTGTCTCAGACCGTCTGTCTCAGACCGTCTGTCTCAGACCGTCTGTCTCAGACCGTCTGTCTCAGACCGTCTGTCGCTGACCGCCTGTCTCGGACCGTCTGTCTCAGACCGTCAGCCTCGAGCCATCTGTATCAGTCCGTCTGTCTCCGTCCTTCTGTCTCAGACCGTCTGTCTCAGACCGCCTGTCTCCGACCGCCTGTCTTAGACTGTCTGTCTCAGAGCGCCTGTCTCAGACCGTCTGTCTCAGACCGTCTGTCTCAGACCGTCAGTCTCAGACCGTCTGTCTCAGACCGTCTGTCTCAGACCGCCTGTCTCAGACCGTCTATCTCAGACCGCGTGTCTCAGACCGCCTGCCTCAGTCCGCCTGTCTCAGACCGCCTGTCTCAGACCGTCTGTCTCAGACCGTCTGTCTCAGACCGTCTGTCTCAGACCGTCTGTCTCAGACCGTCTGTCTCAGGCCGTCTGTCTCAGTCCGTCTGTCTCAGACCCTCTGTCTCGATCCGTCTGTCTCAGACCGCCTGTCTCAGACAGTCTGTCTCAGACCGTCTGTCTCGGACCGTCTGTCTCAGACCGTCGGTCTCGGGCCGTCTGTCTCAGTCCGTCTGTCTCCGTCCGTCTGTCTCGGACCTCCTGTCTCAGACCGTCCGTCTCCGTTCCTCTGTCTCAGACCGACTGTGTCAGACCGTCTGTCTCAAACCGTCTGTCTCAGACCGTCTGTCTCAGACCGTCTGTCTCAGACCGTCTGTCTCAGACCGTCTGTCTCAGACCGTCTGTCTGAGACCGTACTGTCTCAGACCCTCTGTCTCGATCCGTGTGTCTCATACCGTCTGTCTCATACCGTCTGTCTCAGACAGTCTGTCTCAGACCGTCTGTCTCAGACCGCCTGTCTCCGACCGCCTGTCTCAGACCGTCTGTCTCAGACCCTCTGTCTCGATCCGTCTGTCTCATACCGTCTGTCTCAGACCGTCTGTCTGAGACCGTCTGTCTGAGACCGTCTGTCTCAGACCATCAGTCTCAGACCGCGTGTCTCAGACCGCCTGCATCAGACCGCATGTCTCAGACCGCCTGTCGCAGACCGTCTGTCTCGGGCCGTCTGTCTCAGTCCGTCTGTCTCAGACCGTCTGTCTCAGACCGTCTGTCTCAGGCCGTCTGTCTCAGACCGTCTGTCTCGGGCCGTCTGTCTCAGTCCGTCTGTCTTAGTCCGTCTGTCTCCGTTCGTCTGTCTCAGACCGACTGTCTCAGACCGTCTGTCTCAAACCGTCTGTCTCAGATCGTCTGTCTCAGGCCGTCTGTCTCAGTCCGTCTGTCTCAGACCCTTTGTCTCGATCCGCCTGTCTCATACCGTCTGTCTGAGACCGTCTGTCTCAGAACATCAGTCTCAGACCGCGTGTCTCAGACCGCCTGCCTCAGACCGCCTGTCTCAGACCGTCTATCTCAGACCGCGTGTCTCAGACCGCCTGCCTCAGACCGCCTGTCTCAGACCGCCTGTCTCAGACCGTCTGTCTCAGACCGTCTGTCTCAGACCGTCTGTCTCAGACCGTCTGTCTCAGACCGTCTGTCTCAGACCGTGTGTCTCAGACCGTCTGTCTCAGACCGTCTGTCGCAGACCGTCTGTCTCGGACCGTCTGTCTCAGACCGTCGGCCTCGGGCCGTCTGTCTCGGACCACCTGTCTCAGAGCGCGTGTCTCAGACCGCCGGTCTCAGACCGCCTGTCTCAGACCGCCTGTCTCAGACCGTCTGTCTCAGACCGTCTGTCTCAGACCGTCTGTCTCAGACCGTCTGTCTCAGACCGTCTGTCTCAGACCGTCTGTCTCAGACCGTGTGTCTCAGACCGTCTGTCTTAGACTGTCTGTCTCAGAGCGCCTGTCTCAGACCGTCTGTCTCAGACCGTCTGTCTCAGACCGTCAGTCTCAGACCGTCTGTCTCAGACCGTCTGTCTCAGACCGCCTGTCTCAGACCGTCTATCTCAGACCGCGTGTCTCAGACCGCCTGCCTCAGACCGCCTGTCTCAGACCGCCTGTATCAGACCGTCTGTCTCAGACCGTCTGTCTCAGACCGTCTGTCTCAGACCGTCTGTCTCAGACCGTCTGTCTCAGACCGTCTGTCTCAGACCGTCTGTCGCAGACCGTCTGTCTCGGACCGTCTGTCTCAGACCGTCGGCCTCGGGCCGTCTGTCTCGGACCACCTGTCTCAGACCGCGTGTCTCAGACCGCCGGTCTCAGACCGTCTGTCTCAGTCCGTCTGTCTCACACCCTCTGTCTCGATCCGTCTGTCTCATACCGTCTGTCTCAGACCGTCTGTCTCAGACCGTCTGTCTCAGACCGCCTGTCTCAGACCGTCTATCTCAGACCGCGTGTCTCAGACCGCCTGCCTCAGACCGCCTGTCTCAGACCGCCTGTCTCAGACCGTCTGTCTCAGTCCGTCTGTCTCACACCCTCTGTCTCGATCCGTCTGTCTCATACCGTCTGTCTCAGACCGTCTGTCTCAGACCGCCTGTCTCCGACCGCCTGTCTTAGACTGTCTGTCTCAGAGCGCCTGTCTCAGACCGTCTGTCTCAGACCGTCTGTCTCAGACCGTCAGTCTCAGACCGCCTGTCTCAGACCGTCTGTCTCAGACCGTCTGTCTCAGACCGTCTGTCGCAGACCGTCTGTCTCGGGCCGTCTGTCTCAGTCCGTCTGTCTCAGACCGTCTGTCTCAGACCGTCTGTCTCAGGCCGTCTGTCTCAGACCGTCTGTCTCGGGCCGTCTGTCTCAGTCCGTCTGTCTTAGTCCGACTGTCTCCGTTCGTCTGTCTCAGACCGACTGTCTCAGACCGTCTGTCTCAAACCGTCTGTCTCAGATCGTCTGTCTCAGGCCGTCTGTCTCAGTCCGTCTGTCTCAGACCCTCTGTCTCGATCCGTCTGTCTCATACCGTCTGTCTGAGACCGTCTGTCTCAGGACATCAGTCTCAGACCGCGTGTCTCAGACCGCCTGCCTCAGACCGCCTGTCTCAGACCGTCTATCTCAGACCGCGTGTCTCAGACCGCCTGCCTCAGACCGCCTGTCTCAGACCGCCTGTCTCAGACCGTCTGTCTCAGACCGTCTGTCTCAGACCGTCTGTCTCAGACCGTCTGTCTCAGACCGCCTGTCTCAGACCGCCTGTCTCAGACCGTCTGTCTCAGACCCTCTGTCTCGATCCGTCTGTCTCATACCGTCTGTCTCAGACCGTCTGTCTGAGACCCTCTGTCTGAGACCGTCTGTCTCAGACCATCAGTCTCAGACCGCGTGTCTCAGACCGCCTGCATCAGACCGCATGTCTCAGACCGCCTGTCTTAGACAGTCTGTCTCAGACCGTCTGTCTCGGACCGTCTGTCTCAGACCGTCGGTCTCGGGCCGTCTGTCTCGGACCACCTGTCTCAGACCGCGTGTCTCAGACCGCCGGTCTCAGACCGCCTGTCTCAGACCGCCTGTCTCAGACCGTCTGTCTCAGACCGTCTGTCGCAGACCGTCTGTCTCGGGCCGTCTGTCTCAGTCCGTCTGTCTTAGTCCGTCTGTCTCCGTTCGTCTGTCTCAGACCGACTGTCTCAGACCGTCTGTCTCAAACCGTCTGTCTCAGACCGTCTGTCTCAGGCCGTCTGTCTCAGTCCGTCTGTCTCAGACCCTCTGTCTCGATCCGTCTGTCTCATACCGTCTGACTGAGACCGTCTGTCTCAGAACATCAGTCTCAGACCGCGTGTCTCAGACCGCCTGCCTCAGACCGCCTGTCTCAGACCGTCTATCTCAGACCGCGTGTCTCAGACCGCCTG
Source organism: Coelioxys conoideus (assembly GCA_947623535.1). NCBI lineage: Eukaryota > Metazoa > Arthropoda > Insecta > Hymenoptera > Megachilidae > Coelioxys > Coelioxys conoideus. Next base: position 6,600,900 of record CANQJN010000026.1, read on the forward strand.
CCTCAGATCGCCTGTCTCAGACCGCCAGTCTCATACCGTCTGTCTCAGACCGTCTGTCTCAGACCGTCTGTCTCAGACCGTCTGTCTCAGACCGTCTGTCTCAGACCGTCTGTCTCAGACCGTCTGTCGCAGACCGTCTGTCTCGGACCGTCTGTCTCAGACCGTCGGCCTCGGGCCGTCTGTCTCGGACCACCTGTCTCAGACCGCGTGTCTCAGACCGCCGGTCTCAGACCGCCTGTCTCAGACCGCCTGTCTCAGACCGTCTGTCTCAGACCGTCTGTCTCAGACTGTCTGTCTCAGACCGTCTGTCGCAGACCGCCTGTCTCGGACCGTCTGTCTCAGACCGTCAGCCTCGAGCCATCTGTATCAGTCCGTCTGTCTGCGTCCTTCTGTCTCAGACCGTCTGTCTCAGACCGCCTGTCTCCGACCGCCTGTCTTAGACTGTCTGTCTCAGAGCGCCTGTCTCAGACCGTCTGTCTCAGACCGTCTGTCGCAGACCGTCTGTCTCGGACCGTCTGTCTCAGACCGTCGGCCTCGGGCCGTCTGTCTCGGACCACCTGTCTCAGACCGCGTGTCTCAGACCGCCGGTCTCAGACCGCCTGTCTCAGACCGCCTGTCTCAGACCGTCTGTCTCAGACCGTCTGTCTCAGACCGTCTGTCTCAGACCGTCTGTCTCAGACCGTCTGTCGCAGACCGCCTGTCTCGGACCGTCTGTCTCAGACCGTCAGCCTCGAGCCATCTGTATCAGTCCGTCTGTCTCCGTCCTTCTGTCTCAGACCGTCTGTCTCAGACCGCCTGTCTCCGACCGCCTGTCTTAGACTGTCTGTCTCAGAGCGCCTGTCTCAGACCGTCTGTCTCAGACCGTCTGTCGCAGACCGTCTGTCTCGGACCGTCTGTCTCAGACCGTCGGCCTCGGGCCGTCTGTCTCGGACCACCTGTCTCAGACCGCGTGTCTCAGATCGCCGGTCTCAGACCGTCTGTCTCAGTCCGTCTGTCTCAGACCCTCTTTCTCGATCCGTCTGTCTCATACCGTCTGTCTCAGACCGTCTGTCTCAGACCGTCTGTCTCAGACCGCCTGTCTCAGACCGCCTGTCTGAGACCGCCTGTCTCAGACCGCCTGTCACAGACAGTCTGTCTCAGGCCGTCTGTCTCAGACCCTCTCTCTCGACCCGTCTGTCTCATACCGTCTGTCTCAGACCACCTGTCTCAGACCGCCTGTCTCAGACAGTCTGTCTCAGACCGTCTGGCTCGGATCGTCTGTCTCAGACCGTCGGTCTCGGGCCGTCTGTCTCAGTCCGTCTGTCTCCGTTCGTCTGTCTCAGACCGACTGTCTCAGACCGTCTGTCTCAAACCGTCTGTCTCAGACCGTCTGTCTCAGGCCGTCTGTCTCAGTCCGTCTGTCTCAGACCCTCTGTCTCGATCCGTCTGTCTCATACCGTCTGTCTCAGACCGCCTGTCTCAGACAGTCTGTCTCAGACCGTCTGTCTCGGACCGTCTGTCTCAGACCGTCGGTCTCGGGCCGTCTGTCTCAGTCCGTCTGTCTCAGACCGTCGGTCTCGGGCCGTCTGTCTCAGTCCGTCTGTCTCCGTCCGTCTGTCTCGGACCTCCTGTCTCAGACCGTCCGTCTCCGTTCCTCTGTCTCAGACCGACTGTCTCAGACCGACTGTCTCAGACCGTCTGTCTCAGACCGTCTGTCTCAGACCGTCTGTCTCAGACCGTCTGTCTGAGACCGTACTGTCTCAGACCCTCTGTCTCGATCCGTGTGTCTCATACCGTCTGTCTCATACCGTCTGTCTCAGACCGTCTGTCTCAGACCGTCTGTCTCAGACCGCCTGTCTCCGACCGCCTGTCTCAGACCGTCTGTCTCAGACCCTCTGTCTCGATCCGTCTGTCTCATACCGTCTGTCTCAGACCGTCTGTCTGAGACCGTCTGTCTGAGACCGTCTGTCTCAGACCATCAGTCTCAGACCGCGTGTCTCAGACCGCCTGCATCAGACCGCATGTCTCACACCGCCTGTCGCAGACCGTCTGTCTCGGGCCGTCTGTCTCAGTCCGTCTGTCTCAGACCGTCTGTCTCAGACCGTCTGTCTCAGGCCGTCTGTCTCAGACCGTCTGTCTCGGGCCGTCTGTCTCAGTCCGTCTGTCTTAGTCCGTCTGTCTCCGTTCGTCTGTCTCAGACCGACTGTCTCAGACCGTCTGTCTCAAACCGTCTGTCTCAGATCGTCTGTCTCAGGCCGTCTGTCTCAGTCCGTCTGTCTCAGACCCTTTGTCTTAGACTGTCTGTCTCAGAGCGCCTGTCTCAGACCGTCTGTCTCAGACCGTCTGTCGCAGACCGTCTGTCTCGGACCGTCTGTCTCAGACCGTCGGCCTCGGGCCGTCTGTCTCGGACCACCTGTCTCAGACCGCGTGTCTCAGACCGCCGGTCTCAGACCGTCTGTCTCAGTCCGTCTGTCTCAGACCCTCTTTCTCGATCCGTCTGTCTCATACCGTCTGTCTCAGACCGTCTGTCTCAGACCGCCTGTCTCAGACCGCCTGTCTCAGACCGCCTGTCTGAGACCGCCTGTCTCAGACCGCCTGTCACAGACAGTCTGTCTCAGGCCGTCTGTCTCAGACCCTCTCTCTCGACCCGTCTGTCTCATACCGTCTGTCTCAGACCACCTGTCTCAGACAGCCTGTCTCAGACAGTCTGTCTCAGACCGTCTGGCTCGGATCGTCTGTCTCAGACCGTCGGTCTCGGGCCGTCTGTCTCAGTCCGTCTGTCTCCGTTCGTCTGTCTCAGACCGACTGTCTCAGACCGTCTGTCTCGGACCGTCTGTCTCAGACCGTCGGTCTCGGGCCGTCTGTCTCAGTCCGTCTGTCTCCGTCCGTCTGTCTCGGACCTCCTGTCTCAGACCGTCCGTCTCCGTTCCTCTGTCCCAGACCGACTGTCTCAGACCGTCTGTCTCATACCGTCTGTCTCAGACCGTCTGTCTCAGACCGTCTGTCTCAGACCGTCTGTCTCAGACCGTCTGTCTGAGACCGTACTGTCTCAGACCCTCTGTCTCGATCCGTGTGTCTCATACCGTCTGTCTCATACCGCCTGTCTCAGACCGTCTGTCTCAGACCGCCTGTCTCCGACCGCCTGTCTCAGACCGTCTGTCTCAGACCCTCTGTCTCGATCCGTCTGTCTCATACCGTCTGTCTCAGACCGTCTGTCTGAGACCGTCTGTCTGAGACCGTCTGTCTCAGACCATCAGTCTCAGACCGCGTGTGTCAGACCGCCTGCATCAGACCGCATGTCTCAGACCGCCTGTCGCAGACCGTCTGTCTCGGGCCGTCTGTCTCAGTCCGTCTGTCTCAGACCGTCTGTCTCAGACCGTCTGTCTCAGGCCGTCTGTCTCAGACCGTCTGTCTCGGGCCGTCTGTCTCAGTCCGTCTGTCTTAGTCCGTCTGTCTCCGTTCGTCTGTCTCAGACCGACTGTCTCAGACCGTCTGTCTCAAACCGTCTGTCTCAGATCGTCTGTCTCAGGCCGTCTGTCTCAGACCGTCTGTCTCAGACCGTCTGTCTCAGACCGTGTGTCTCAGACCGTCTGTCTCAGACCGTCTGTCGCAGACCGTCTGTCTCGGACCGTCTGTCTCAGACCGTCGGCCTCGGGCCGTCTGTCTCGGACCACCTGTCTCAGAGCGCGTGTCTCAGACCGCCTGTCTCAGACCGCCTGTCTCAGACCGCCTGTCTCAGACCGTCTGTCTCAGACCGTCTGTCTCAGACCGTCTGTCTCAGACCGTCTGTCTCAGACCGTCTGTCTCAGACCGTCTGTCTCAGACCGCGTGTCTCAGACCGCCTGCCTCAGACCGCCTGTCTCAGACCGTCTATCTCAGACCGCGTGTCTCAGACCGCCTGCCTCAGACCGCCTGTCTCAGACCGCCAGTCTCATACCGTCTGTCTCAGACCGTCTGTCTCAGACCGTCTGTCTCAGACCGTCTGTCTCAGACCGTCTGTCTCAGACCGTCTGTCTCAGACCGTCTGTCGCAGACCGTCTGTCTCGGACCGTCTGTCTCAGACCCTCTTTCTCGATCCGTCTGTCTCATACCGTCTGTCTCAGACCGTCTGTCTCAGACCGCCTGTCTCAGACCGCCTGTCTCAGACCGCCTGTCTGAGACCGCCTGTCTCAGACCGCCTGTCACAGACAGTCTGTCTCAGGCCGTCTGTCTCAGACCCTCTCTCTCGACCCGTCTGTCTCATACCGTCTGTCTCAGACCACCTGTCTCAGACAGCCTGTCTCAGACAGTCTGTCTCAGACCGTCTGGCTCGGATCGTCTGTCTCAGACCGTCGGTCTCGGGCCGTCTGTCTCAGTCCGTCTGTCTCCGTTCGTCTGTCTCAGACCGACTGTCTCAGACCGTCTGTCTCGGACCGTCTGTCTCAGACCGTCGGTCTCGGGCCGTCTGTCTCAGTCCGTCTGTCTCCGTCCGTCTGTCTCGGACCTCCTGTCTCAGACCGTCCGTCTCCGTTCCTCTGTCCCAGACCGACTGTCTCAGACCGTCTGTCTCATACCGTCTGTCTCAGACCGTCTGTCTCAGACCGTCTGTCTCAGACCGTCTGTCTCAGACCGTCTGTCTGAGACCGTACTGTCTCAGACCCTCTGTCTCGATCCGTGTGTCTCATACCGTCTGTCTCATACCGCCTGTCTCAGACCGTCTGTCTCAGACCGCCTGTCTCCGACCGCCTGTCTCAGACCGTCTGTCTCAGACCCTCTGTCTCGATCCGTCTGTCTCATACCGTCTGTCTCAGACCGTCTGTCTGAGACCGTCTGTCTGAGACCGTCTGTCTCAGACCATCAGTCTCAGACCGCGTGTGTCAGACCGCCTGCATCAGACCGCATGTCTCAGACCGCCTGTCGCAGACCGTCTGTCTCGGGCCGTCTGTCTCAGTCCGTCTGTCTCAGACCGTCTGTCTCAGACCGTCTGTCTCAGGCCGTCTGTCTCAGACCGTCTGTCTCGGGCCGTCTGTCTCAGTCCGTCTGTCTTAGTCCGTCTGTCTCCGTTCGTCTGTCTCAGACCGACTGTCTCAGACCGTCTGTCTCAAACCGTCTGTCTCAGATCGTCTGTCTCAGGCCGTCTGTCTCAGACCGTCTGTCTCAGACCGTCTGTCTCAGACCGTGTGTCTCAGACCGTCTGTCTCAGACCGTCTGTCGCAGACCGTCTGTCTCGGACCGTCTGTCTCAGACCGTCGGCCTCGGGCCGTCTGTCTCGGACCACCTGTCTCAGAGCGCGTGTCTCAGACCGCCTGTCTCAGACCGCCTGTCTCAGACCGCCTGTCTCAGACCGTCTGTCTCAGACCGTCTGTCTCAGACCGTCTGTCTCAGACCGTCTGTCTCAGACCGTCTGTCTCAGACCGTCTGTCTCAGACCGTCTGTCTCAGACCGTCTGTCTCAGACCGTCTGTCGCAGACCGTCTGTCTCGGACCGTCTGTCTCAGACCGTCGGCCTCGGGCCGTCTGTCTCGGACCACCTGTCTCAGAGCGCGTGTCTCAGACCGCCGGTCTCAGACCGCCTGTCTCAGACCGCCTGTCTCAGAGCGTCTGTCTCAGACCGTCTGTCTCAGACCGTCTGTCTCAGACCGTCTGTCGCAGACCGCCTGTCTCGGACCGTCTGTCTCAGACCGTCAGCCTCGAGCCATCTGTATCAGTCCGTCTGTCTCCGTCCTTCTGTCTCAGACCGTCTGTCTCAGACCGCCTGTCTCCGACCGCCTGTCTTAGACTGTCTGTCTCAGAGCGCCTGTCTCAGACCGTCTGTCTCAGACCGTCTGTCTCAGACCGTCAGTCTCAGACCGTCTGTCTCAGACCGTCTGTCTCAGACCGCCTGTCTCAGACCGTCTATCTCAGACCGCGTGTCTCAGACCGCCTGCCTCAGACCGCCTGTCTCAGACCGCCTGTCTCAGACCGTCTGTCTCAGACCGTCTGTCTCAGACCGTCTGTCTCAGACCGTCTGTCTCAGGCCGTCTGTCTCAGTCCGTCTGTCTCAGACCCTCTGTCTCGATCCGTCTGTCTCATACCGTCTGTCTGAGACCGTCTGTCTCAGAACATCAGTCTCAGACCGCGTGTCTCAGACCGCCTGCCTCAGACCGCCTGTCTCAGACCGTCTATCTCAGACCGCGTGTCTCAGACCGCCTGCCTCAGACCGCCTGTCTCAGACCGCCTGTCTCAGACCGTCTGTCTCAGACCGTCTGTCTCAGACCGTCTGTCTCAGACCGTCTGTCTCAGACCGTCAGTCTCAGACCGTCTGTCTCAGACCGTCTGTCTCAGACCGTCTGTCGCAGACCGTCTGTCTCGGACCGTCTGTCTCGGACCGTCTGTCTCAGACCGTCGGCCTCGGGCCGTCTGTCTCGGACCACCTGTCTCAGAGCGCGTGTCTCAGACCGCCTGTCTCCGACCGCCTGTCTTAGACTGTCTGTCTCAGACCGTCTGTCTCAGACCGCCTGTCTTAGACCGCCTGTCTCAGACCGTCTGTCTCAGACCGTCTGTCTCAGACCGTCTGTCGCAGACCGCCTGTCTGAGACCGTACTGTCTCAGACCCTCTGTCTCGATCCGTGTGTCTCATACCGTCTGTCTCATACCGCCTGTCTCAGACCGTCTGTCTCAGACCGCCTGTCTCCGACCGCCTGTCTCAGACCGTCTGTCTCAGACCCTCTGTCTCGATCCGTCTGTCTCATACCGTCTGTCTCAGACCGTCTGTCTGAGACCGTCTGTCTGAGACCGTCTGTCTCAGACCATCAGTCTCAGACCGCGTGTGTCAGACCGCCTGCATCAGACCGCATGTCTCAGACCGCCTGTCGCAGACCGTCTGTCTCGGGCCGTCTGTCTCAGTCCGTCTGTCTCAGACCGTCTGTCTCAGACCGTCTGTCTCAGGCCGTCTGTCTCAGACCGTCTGTCTCGGGCCGTCTGTCTCAGTCCGTCTGTCTTAGTCCGTCTGTCTCCGTTCGTCTGTCTCAGACCGACTCTCTCAGGCCGTCTGTCTCAGTCCGTCTGTCTCAGACCCTCTGTCTCGATCCGCCTGTCTCATACCGTCTGTCTGAGACCGTCTGTCTCAGAACATCAGTCTCAGACCGCGTGTCTCAGACCGCCTGCCTCAGACCGCCTGTCTCAGACCGCGTGTCTCAGACCGCCTGCCTCAGACCGCCTGTCTCAGACCGCCTGTCTCAGACCGCCTGTCTCAGACCGTCTGTCTCAGACCGTCTGTCTCAGACCGTCTGTCTCAGACCGTCTGTCTCAGACCGTCTGTCTCAGACCGTCTGTCTCAGACCGTCTGTCTCAGACCGTCTGTCGCAGACCGTCTGTCTCGGACCGTCTGTCTCAGACCGTCGGCCTCGGGCCGTCTGTCTCGGACCACCTGTCTCAGAGCGCGTGTCTCAGACCGCCGGTATCAGACCGCCTGTCTCAGACCGCCTGTCTCAGACCGTCTGTCTCAGACCGTCTGTCTCAGACCGTCTGTCGCAGACCGCCTGTCTCGGACCGTCTGTCTCAGACCGTCAGCCTCGAGCCATCTGTATCAGTCCGTCTGTCTCCGTCCTTCTGTTTCAGACCGTCTGTCTCAGACCGCCTGTCTCCGACCGCCTGTCTTAGACTGTCTGTCTCAGAGCGCCTGTCTCAGACCGTCTGTCTCAGACCGTCTGTCTCAGACCGTGTGTCTCAGACCGTCAGTCTCAGACCGTCTGTCTCAGACCGTCTGTCTCAGACCGCCTGTCTCAGACCGTCTATCTCAGACCGCGTGTCTCAGACCGCCTGCCTCAGACCGCCTGTCTCAGACCGCCTGTCTCAGACCGTCTGTCTCAGACCGTCTGTCTCAGACCGTCTGTCTCAGACCGTCTGTCTCAGACCGTCTGTCGCAGACCGTCTGTCTCGGACCGTCTGTCTCAGACCGTCGGCCTCGGGCCGTCTGTCTCGGACCACCTGTCTCAGACCGCGTGTCTCAGACCGCCGGTCTCAGACCGTCTGTCTCAGTCCGTCTGTCTCACACCCTCTGTCTCGATCCGTCTGTCTCATACCGTCTGTCTCAGACCGTCTGTCTCAAACCGTTTGTCTCAGACCGTCTGTCTGAGACCGTCTGTCTCAGACCCTCTGTCTCGATCCGTCTGTCTCAGTCCGTCTGTCTCAGACCCTCTGTCTCGATCCGTCTGTCTGAGACCGTCTGTCTCAGAACATCAGTCTCAGACCGCGTGTCTCAGACCGCCTGCCTCATACCGCCTGTCTCAGACCGTCTATCTCAGACCGCGTGTCTCAGACCGCCTGCCTCAGACCGCCTGTCTCAGACCGCCTGTCTCAGACCGTCTGTCTCAGACCGTCTGTCTCAGACCGTCTGTCTCAGACCGTCTGTCTCAGACCGTCTGTCTCAGACCGTCTGTCTCAGACCGTCTGTCTCAGACCGTCTGTCTCAGACCGTCTGTCGCAGACCGTCTGTCTCGGACCGTCTGTCTCAGACCGTCGGCCTCGGGCCGTCTGTCTCGGACCACCTGTCTCAGAGCGCGTGTCTCAGACCGCCGGTCTCAGACCGCCTGTCTCAGACCGCCTGTCTCAGACCGTCTGTCTCAGACCGTCTGTCTCAGACCGTCTGTCTCAGACCGTCTGTCGCAGACCGCCTGTCTCGGACCGTCTGTCTCATACCGTCAGCCTCGAGCCATCTGTATCAGTCCGTCTGTCTCCGTCCTTCTGTCTCAGACCGTCTGTCTCAGACCGCCTGTCTCCGACCGTCTGTCTCAGACCGTCTGTCTCAGACCGTCTGTCTCAGACCGTCTGTCGCAGACCGTCTGTCTCGGACCGTCTGTCTCAGACCGTCGGCCTCGGGCCGTCTGTCTCGGACCACCTGTCTCAGACCGCGTGTCTCAGACCGTCTGTCTCAGTCCGTCTGTCTCACACCCTCTGTCTCGATCCGTCTGTCTCATACCGTCTGTCTCAGACCGTCTGTCTCAAACCGTCTGTCTCAGACCGTCTGTCTCAGACCGTCTGTCTCACACCGTCTGTCTGAGACCGTCTGTCTCAGACCCTCTGTCTCGATCCGTGTGTCTCATACCGTCTGTCTCATACCGTCTGTCTCAGACCGTCTGTCTCAGACCGCCTGTCTCAGACCGCCTGTCTCAGACCGTCTGTCTCAGACCGTCTGTCTCAGACCGCCTGTCTCAGACCGTCTATCTCAGACCGCGTGTCTCAGACCGCCTGCCTCAGACCGCCTGTCTCAGACCGCCTGTCTCAGACCGTCTGTCTCAGACCGTCTGTCTCAGACCGTCTGTCTCAGTCCGTCTGTCTCAGACCCTCTGTCTCAGTCCGTCTGTCTCAGACCCTCTGTCTCGATCCGTCTGTCTCATACCGTCTGTCTCAGACCGCCTGTCTCAGACAGTCTGTCGCAGACCGCCTGTCTCGGACCGTCTGTCTCAGACCGTCAGCCTCGAGCCATCTGTATCAGTCCGTCTGTCTCCGTCCTTCTGTCTCAGACCGTCTGTCTCAGACCGCCTGTCTCCGACCGCCTGTCTTAGACTGTCTGTCTCAGAGCGCCTGTCTCAGACCGTCTGTCTCAGACCGTCTGTCTCCGTTCGTCTGTCTCAGACCGACTGTCTCAGACCGTCTGTCTCAAACCGTCTGTCTCAGACCGTCTGTCTCAGGCCTTCTGTCTCAGTCCATCTGTCTCAGACCCTCTGTCTCGATCCGTCTGTCTCATACCGTCTGTCTGAGACCGTCTGTCTCAGAACATCAGTCTCAGACCGCGTGTCTCAGACCGCCTGCCTCAGACCGCCTGTCTCAGACCGTCTATCTCAGACCGCGTGTCTCAGACCGCCTGCCTCAGACCGCCTGTCTCAGACCGCCTGTCTCAGACCGTCTGTCTCAGACCGTCTGTCTCAGACCGTCTGTCTCAGACCGTCTGTCTCAGACCGTCTGTCTCAGACCGTCTGTCTCAGACCGTCTGTCTCAGACCGTCTGTCGCAGACCGTCTGTCTCGGACCGTCTGTCTCAGACCGTCGGCCTCGGGCCGTCTGTCTGGGACCACCTGTCTCAGACCGCGTGTCTCAGACCGCCGGTCTCAGACCGCCTGTCTCAGACATCCTGTCTCAGACCGTCTGTCTGAGACCGTCTGTCTCAGACCATCAGTCTCAGACCGCGTGTCTCAGACCGCCTGCATCAGACCGCATGTCTCAGACCGCCTGTCTTAGACGGTCTGTCTCAGACCGTCTACCTCGGACCGTCTATCTCAGACCGTCGGTCTCGGGCCGTCTGTCTCGGACCACCTGTCTCAGACCGCGTGTCTCATACCGCCGGTCTCAGACCGCCTGTCTCAGACCGCCTGTCTCAGACCGCCTGTCTCAGACCGCCTGTCTCAGACAGTCTGTCTCAGACCGTCTGTCTCAGACCGTCTGTCTCAGACCGTCTGTCTCAGACCGTCTGTCTCGGGCCGTCTGTCTCGGGCCGTCTGTCTCAGTCCGTCTGTCTCCGTTCGTCTGTCTCAGACCGACTGTCTCAGACCGTCTGTCTCAAACCGTCTGTCTCAGACCGTCAGCCTCGAGCCATCTGTATCAGTCCGTCTGTCTCCGTCCTTCTGTCTCAGACCGTCTGTCTCAGACCGCCTGTCTCCGACCGCCTGTCTTAGACTGTCTGTCTCAGAGCGCCTGTCTCAGACCGTCTGTCTCAGACCGTCTGTCTCAGACCGTCTGTCTCAGACCGTCCGTCTCAGACCGTCTCCCTCAGATCATCTGGCTCAGACCGTCTGTCTGAGACCGTCTGTCTCAGACCGTCGGTCTCAGTACGTATATCTCAGATAGTCTGTCTCAGAACGTCTGTCTCAGCCCGTCTGTGTCAGACCGTCTGCCTCAGCCCGTCTATCTCGGCCCGTCGGTCTCAGACCGTCTGTCTCAGACCGTCTGTCTCAGACCGTGTGTCTCAAACTGTCTATATCTGCCCGTCTGTCTCAGACCGTCTATATCTGCCCGTCTGTCTCAGACCGCCTGTCTCAGACCGTCTGTCTCAGACCGTCTGTCTCAGACCGTCGGTCTCAGTACGTATACCTCAGATAGTCTGTCTCAGAACGTCTGTCTCAGCCCGTCGGTCTCAGACCGTCTGTCTCAGACCGTCTGTCTCAGACCGTCTGCCTCAGATCATCTGTCTCAGCCCGTCTATCTCGGCCCGTCTGTCTCAGACCGTCTGTCTCAGACCGTCTGTCTCAGACCGTCCGTCTCAGACCGTCTGTCTCGGACCGTCTGCCTCAGACCGTCTGTCTCAGACCGTCTGTGTCAGACCGCCTGTCTCAGACCGTCTGTCTCAGACCGTCTGTCTCAGACCGTCGGTCTCAGTACATATATCTCAGATAGTCTGTCACAGAACGTCTGTATCAGCCCGTCTGTCTCAGACCGTCTGCCTCAGATCATCTGTCTCAGCCTGTCTATCTCGGCCCGTCTGTCTCAGGCCGTCTGTCTCAGGCCGTCTGTCTCAGGCCGTCTGTCTCAGGCCGTCTGTCTCAGACCATCTGTCTCAGACCGTCTGTCTCAGACCGTCTGTCTCAGACCGTCTGTCTCAGACCGTCTGTCTCAGACCGTCTGTCTCAGACTGTCTGCCTCAGACCGTCTGTCTCAGACCGTCTGTGTCAGACCGCCTGTCTCAGACCGTCTGTCTCAGACCGTCGGTCTCAGTACGTATATCTCAGATAGTCTGTCACAGAACGTCTGTCTCAGCCCGTCTGTCTCAGACCGTCTGCCTCAGATCATCTGTCTCAGCCTGTCTATCTCGGCCCGTCTGTCTCAGTCCGTCTGTCTCAGACCGTGTGTCTCAAACCGTCTATATCTGCCCGTCTGTCTCAGACCGTCTATATCTGCCCGTCTGTCTCAGACCGTCTGTCTCAGACCGCCTATCTCAGACCGTCTGTCTCAGACCGTCTGTCTCAGGCCGTCTGTCTCAGATCGTCTGTCTCAGGCCGTCTGTCTCAGACCGTCCTTCTCAGACCGTCTGCCTCAGACCGTCTGTATCAGACCGTCTGTCTCAGACCGTCTGTCTCAGACCGTCTGTCTCAGACCGTCTGTCTCAGACCGTCTGTCTCAGACCGTCTGTCTCAGACCGTCTGTCTCAGACCAGCTGTCTCAGTCCGTCTGTCTCAGACCGTCTGTCTCAGACCGTCTGTCTCAGACCGTCTGTCTCAGACCGTCTGTCTCAGACCGTGTGTCTCAAACCGTCTATATCTGCCCGTCTGTCTCAGACCGTCTATATCTGCCCGTCTGTCTCAGTCCGTCTATCTCGGCCCATCTGTCTCAGACCGTCTGTATCAGACCGTCTATCTCGTCCCGTCTGTCTCAGACCGTCTGTCTCAGACCGTCTGTCTCAGACCGTCTGTCTCAGACCGTCTGTCTCAGACCGTCCGTCTCAGACCGTCTCCCTCAGATCATCTGGCTCAGACCGTCTGTCTGAGACCGTCTGTCGCAGACCGTCGGTCTCAGTACGTATATCTCAGATAGTCTGTCTCAGAACGTCTGTCTCAGCCCGTCTGTGTCAGACCGTCTGCCTCAGCCCGTCTATCTCGGCCCGTCGGTCTCAGACCGTCTGTCTCAGACCGTCTGTCTCAGACCGTCTGTCTCAGACCGTCTGTCTCAGACCGTCTGTCTCAGACCGTCTGTCTCAGACCGTCTGTCTCAGGCCGTCTGTCTCAGACCGTCCTTCTCAGACCGTCTGGCTCAGACCGCATATCTCAGACCGTCTATCTCAGACCGTCTGTCTCAGACCGTCTGTCTCAGACCGTCTGTCTCAGACCGTCTGTATCAGACCGTGTGTCTCAAACCGTCTATATCTGCCCGTCTGTCTCAGACCGTCTATATCTGCCCGTCTGTCTCAGACTGTCTATATCTGCCCGTCTGTCTCAGACCGCCTGTCTCAGCCCGTCTATCTCTGCCCGTAGGCCGCAGAACGTCTGTCTCAGACCGTCTGTCTCAGACCGTCTGTCTCAGACCGTCTGTCTCAGACCGTCTGTCTCAGACCGTCTGTCTCAGACCGTCTGTCTCAGACCGTCTGTCTCAGACCGTCTGTCTCAGACCGTCCGTCTCAGACCGTCTCCCTCAGATCATCTGGCTCAGACCGTCTGTCTGAGACCGTCTGTCTCAGACCGTCGGTCTCAGTACGTATATCTCAGATAGTCTGTCTCAGAACGTCTGTCTCAGCCCGTCTGTGTCAGACCGTCTGCCTCAGCCCGTCTATCTCGGCCCGTCGGTCTCAGACCGTCTGTCTCAGACCGTCTGTCTCAGACCGTGTGTCTCAAACTGTCTATATCTGCCCGCCTGTCTCAGACCGTCTATATCTGCCCGTCTGTCTCAGACCGCCTGTCTCAGACCGTCTGTCTCAGACCGTCGGTCTCAGTACGTATACCTCAGATAGTCTGTCTCAGAACGTCTGTCTCAGCCCGTCGGTCTCAGACCGTCTGTCTCAGACCGTCTGTCTCAGACCGTCTGCCTCAGATCATCTGTCTCAGCCCGTCTATCTCGGCCCGTCTGTCTCAGACCGTCTGTCTCAGACCGTCTGTCTCAGACCGTCCGTCTCAGACCGTCTGTCTCGGACCGTCTGCCTCAGACCGTCTGTCTCAGACCGTCTGTGTCAGACCGCCTGTCTCAGACCGTCTGTCTCAGACCGTCGGTCTCAGTACATATATCTCAGATAGTCTGTCACAGAACGTCTGTATCAGCCCGTCTGTCTCAGACCGTCTGCCTCAGATCATCTGTCTCAGCCTGTCTATCTCGGCCCGTCTGTCTCAGGCCGTCTGTCTCAGGCCGTCTGTCTCAGGCCGTCTGTCTCAGACCATCTGTCTCAGACCGTCTGTCTCAGACCGTCTGTCTCAGACCGTCTGTCTCAGACCGTCTGTCTCAGACCGTCTGTCTCAGACCGTCTGTCTCAGACTGTCTGCCTCAGACCGTCTGTCTCAGGCCGTCTGTGTCAGACCGCCTGTCTCAGACCGTCTGTCTCAGACCGTCGGTCTCAGTACGTATATCTCAGATAGTCTGTCACAGAACGTCTGTCTCAGCCCGTCTGTCTCAGACCGTCTGCCTCAGATCATCTGTCTCAGCCTGTCTATCTCGGCCCGTCTGTCTCAGTCCGTCTGTCTCAGACCGTGTGTCTCAAACCGTCTATATCTGCCCGACTGTCTCAGACCGTCTATATCTGCCCGTCTGTCTCAGACCGTCTGTCTCAGACCGCCTATCTCAGACCGTCTGTCTCAGACCGTCTGTCTCAGACCGTCTGTCTCAGGCCGTCTGTCTCAGACCGTCTGTCTCAGGCCGTCTGTCTCAGACCGTCCTTCTCAGACCGTCTGCCTCAGACCGTCTGTATCAGACCGTCTGTATCAGACCGTGTGTCCCAAACCGTCTATATCTGCCCGTCTGTCTCAAACCGTCTATATCTGCCCGTCTGTCTCAGACCGTCTGTCTCAGACCGCCTGTCTCAGACCGTCTGTCTCAGACCGTCTGTCTCAGACCGTCTGTCTCAGACCGTCTGTCTCAGACCGTCTGTCTCAGACCGTCTGTCTCAGACCGTCTGTCTCAGACCAGCTGTCTCAGTCCGTCTGTCTCAGACCGTCTGTCTCAGACCGTCTGTCTCAGACCGTGTGTCTCAAACCGTCTATATCTGCCCGTCTGTCTCAGACCGTCTATATCTGCCCGTCTGTCTCAGTCCGTCTATCTCGGCCCATCTGTCTCAGACCGTCTGTATCAGACCGTCTATCTCGTCCCGTCTGTCTCAGACCGTCTGTCTCAGACCGTCTGTCTCAGACCGTCTGTCTCAGACCGTCTGTCTCAGACCGTCCGTCTCAGACCGTCTGTCTCAGACCGTCTGTATCAGACCGTGTGTCTCAAACCGTCTATATCTGCCCGTCTGTCTCAGACCGTCTATATCTGCCCGTCTGTCTCAGACTGTCTATATCTGCCCGTCTGTCTCAGACCGCCTGTCTCAGCCCGTCTATCTCTGCCCGTAGGCCGCAGAACGTCTGTCTCAGACCGTCTGTCTCAGACCGTCTGTCTCAGACCGTCTGTCTCAGACCGTCTGTCTCAGACCGTCTGTCTCAGACCGTCTGTCTCAGACCGTCTGTCTCAGACCGTCTGTCTCAGACCGTCCGTCTCAGACCGTCTCCCTCAGATCATCTGGCTCAGACCGTCTGTCTGAGACCGTCTGTCTCAGACCGTCGGTCTCAGTACGTATATCTCAGATAGTCTGTCTCAGAACGTCTGTCTCAGCCCGTCTGTGTCAGACCGTCTGCCTCAGCCCGTCTATCTCGGCCCGTCGGTCTCAGACCGTCTGTCTCAGACCGTGTGTCTCAAACTGTCTATATCTGCCCGCCTGTCTCAGACCGTCTATATCTGCCCGTCTGTCTCAGACCGCCTGTCTCAGACCGTCTGTCTCAGACCGTCGGTCTCAGTACGTATACCTCAGATAGTCTGTCTCAGAACGTCTGTCTCAGCCCGTCGGTCTCAGACCGTCTGTCTCAGACCGTCTGTCTCAGACCGTCTGCCTCAGATCATCTGTCTCAGCCCGTCTATCTCGGCCCGTCTGTCTCAGACCGTCTGTCTCAGACCGTCTGTCTCAGACCGTCCGTCTCAGACCGTCTGTCTCGGACCGTCTGCCTCAGACCGTCTGTCTCAGACCGTCTGTGTCAGACCGCCTGTCTCAGACCGTCTGTCTCAGACCGTCGGTCTCAGTACATATATCTCAGATAGTCTGTCACAGAACGTCTGTATCAGCCCGTCTGTCTCAGACCGTCTGCCTCAGATCATCTGTCTCAGCCTGTCTATCTCGGCCCGTCTGTCTCAGGCCGTCTGTCTCAGGCCGTCTGTCTCAGGCCGTCTGTCTCAGACCATCTGTCTCAGACCGTCTGTCTCAGACCGTCTGTCTCAGACCGTCTGTCTCAGACCGTCTGTCTCAGACCGTCTGTCTCAGACCGTCTGTCTCAGACTGTCTGCCTCAGACCGTCTGTCTCAGGCCGTCTGTGTCAGACCGCCTGTCTCAGACCGTCTGTCTCAGACCGTCGGTCTCAGTACGTATATCTCAGATAGTCTGTCACAGAACGTCTGTCTCAGCCCGTCTGTCTCAGACCGTCTGCCTCAGATCATCTGTCTCAGCCTGTCTATCTCGGCCCGTCTGTCTCAGTCCGTCTGTCTCAGACCGTGTGTCTCAAACCGTCTATATCTGCCCGACTGTCTCAGACCGTCTATATCTGCCCGTCTGTCTCAGACCGTCTGTCTCAGACCGCCTATCTCAGACCGTCTGTCTCAGACCGTCTGTCTCAGACCGTCTGTCTCAGGCCGTCTGTCTCAGACCGTCTGTCTCAGGCCGTCTGTCTCAGACCGTCCTTCTCAGACCGTCTGCCTCAGACCGTCTGTATCAGACCGTGTGTCCCAAACCGTCTATATCTGCCCGTCTGTCTCAAACCGTCTATATCTGCCCGTCTGTCTCAGACCGTCTGTCTCAGACCGCCTGTCTCAGACCGTCTGTCTCAGACCGTCTGTCTCAGACCGTCTGTCTCAGACCGTCTGTCTCAGACCGTCTGTCTCAGACCGTCTGTCTCAGACCGTCTGTCTCAGACCAGCTGTCTCAGTCCGTCTGTCTCAGACCGTCTGTCTCAGACCGTCTGTCTCAGACCGTGTGTCTCAAACCGTCTATATCTGCCCGTCTGTCTCAGACCGTCTATATCTGCCCGTCTGTCTCAGTCCGTCTATCTCGGCCCATCTGTCTCAGACCGTCTGTATCAGACCGTCTATCTCGTCCCGTCTGTCTCAGACCGTCTGTCTCAGACCGTCTGTCTCAGACCGTCTGTCTCAGACCGTCCGTCTCAGACCGTCTCCCTCAGATCATCTGGCTCAGACCGTCTGTCTGAGACCGTCTGTCGCAGACCGTCGGTCTCAGTACGTATATCTCAGATAGTCTGTCTCAGAACGTCTGTCTCAGCCCGTCAGTGTCAGACCGTCTGCCTCAGCCCGTCTATCTCGGCCCGTCGGTCTCAGACCGTCTGTCTCAGACCGTCTGTCTCAGACCGTCTGTCTCATACCGTCTGTCTCAGACCGTCTGTCTGAGGCCGTCTGTCTCAGACCGTCCTTCTCAGACCGTCTGTCTCAGACCGTCTGTCTCAGACCGTCTGTATCAGACCGTGTGTCTCAAACCGTCTATATCTGCCCGTCTGTCTCAGACCGTCTATATCTGCCCGTCTGTCTCAGACTGTCTATATCTGCCCGTCTGTCTCAGACCGCCTGTCTCAGCCCGTCTATCTCTGCCCGTAGGCCGCAGAACGTCTGTCTCAGACCGTCTGTCTCAGACCGTCTGTCTCAGACCGTCTGTCTCAGACCGTCTGTCTCAGACCGTCCGTCTCAGACCGTCTCCCTCAGATCATCTGGCTCAGACCGTCTGTCTGAGACCGTCTGTCTCAGACCGTCGGTCTCAGTACGTATATCTCAGATAGTCTGTCTCAGAACGTCTGTCTCAGCCCGTCTGTGTCAGACCGTCTGCCTCAGCCCGTCTATCTCGGCCCGTCGGTCTCAGACCGTCTGTCTCAGACCGTCTGTCTCAGACCGTGTGTCTCAAACTGTCTATATCTGCCCGTCTGTCTCAGACCGTCTATATCTGCCCGTCTGTCTCAGACCGCCTGTCTCAGACCGTCTGTCTCAGACCGTCTGTCTCAGACCGTCGGTCTCAGTACGTATACCTCAGATAGTCTGTCTCAGAACGTCTGTCTCAGCCCGTCGGTCTCAGACCGTCTGTCTCAGACCGTCTGTCTCAGACCGTCTGCCTCAGATCATCTGTCTCAGCCCGTCTATCTCGGCCCGTCTGTCTCAGACCGTCCTTCTCAGACCGTCTGTCTCAGACCGTCTGTCTCAGACCGTCTGTATCAGACCGTGTGTCTCAAACCGTCTATATCTGCCCGTCTGTCTCAGACCGTCTATATCTGCCCGTCTGTCTCAGACTGTCTATATCTGCCCGTCTGTCTCAGACCGCCTGTCTCAGCCCGTCTATCTCTGCCCGTAGGCCGCAGAACGTCTGTCTCAGACCGTCTGTCTCAGACCGTCTGTCTCAGACCGTCTGTCTCAGACCGTCTGTCTCAGACCGTCCGTCTCAGACCGTCTCCCTCAGATCATCTGGCTCAGACCGTCTGTCTGAGACCGTCTGTCTCAGACCGTCGGTCTCAGTACGTATATCTCAGATAGTCTGTCTCAGAACGTCTGTCTCAGCCCGTCTGTGTCAGACCGTCTGCCTCAGCCCGTCTATCTCGGCCCGTCGGTCTCAGACCGTCTGTCTCAGACCGTCTGTCTCAGACCGTGTGTCTCAAACTGTCTATATCTGCCCGTCTGTCTCAGACCGTCTATATCTGCCCGTCTGTCTCAGACCGCCTGTCTCAGACCGTCTGTCTCAGACCGTCTGTCTCAGACCGTCGGTCTCAGTACGTATACCTCAGATAGTCTGTCTCAGAACGTCTGTCTCAGCCCGTCGGTCTCAGACCGTCTGTCTCAGACCGTCTGTCTCAGACCGTCTGCCTCAGATCATCTGTCTCAGCCCGTCTATCTCGGCCCGTCTGTCTCAGACCGTCTGTCTCAGACCGTCTGTCTCAGACCGTCCGTCTCAGACCGTCTGTCTCGGACCGTCTGCCTCAGACCGTCTGTCTCAGACCGTCTGTGTCAGACCGCCTGTCTCAGACCGTCTGCCTCAGACCGTCTGTCTCAGACCGTCGGTCTCAGTACATATATCTCAGATAGTCTGTCACAGAACGTCTGTATCAGCCCGTCTGTCTCAGACCGTCTGCCTCAGATCATCTGTCTCAGCCCGTCTATCTCGGCCCGTCTGTCTCAGACCGTCTGTCTCAGACCGTCTGTCTCAGACCGTCTGTCTCAGACCGTCTGCCTCAGATCATCTGTCTCGGCCCGTCTATCTCGGCCCGTCTGTCTCAGACCGTCTGTCTCAGACCGTCTGTCTCAGACCGTCTGTCTCAGACCGTCTGTCTCAGACCGTCTGTCTCAGACCGTCTGTCTCAGACCGTCTGTCTCAGACCGCCTGTCTCAGCCCGTCTGTGTCAGACCGTCTGCCTCAGCCCGTCTATCTCGGCCCGTCGGTCTCAGACCGTCTGTCTCGGACCAGCTGTCTCAGTCCGTCTGTCTCAGACCGTGTGTCTCAAACCGTCTATATCTGCCCGTCTGTCTCAGACCGTCTATATCTGCCCGTCTGTGTCAGACCGTCTGTGTCAGTCCGTCTGTCTCAGGCCGTCTGTCTCAGACCGTCTGTCTCAGGCCGTCTGTCTCAGACCGTCCTTCTCAGACCGTCTGCCTCAGACCGTCTGTATCAGACCGTCTGTATCAGACCGTGTGTCTCAAACCGTCTATATCTGCCCGTCTGTCTCAAACCGTCTATATCTGCCCGTCTGTCTCAGACCGTCTGTCTCAGACCGCCTGTCTCAGACCGTCTGTCTCAGACCGTCTGTCTCAGACCGTCTGTCTCAGACCGTCTGTCTCAGACCGTCTGTCTCAGACCGTCTGTCTCAGACCGTCTGTCTCAGACCAGCTGTCTCAGTCCGTCTGTCTCAGACCGTCTGTCTCAGACCGTCTGTCTCAGACCGTCTGTCTCAGACCGTGTGTCTCAAACCGTCTATATCTGCCCGTCTGTCTCAGACCGTCTATATCGGCCCGTCTGTCTCAGACCGTCTGTCTCAGTCCGTCTATCTCGGCCCATCTGTCTCAGACCGTCTGTCTCAGACCGTCTATCTCGTCCCGTCTGTCTCAGACCGTCTGTCTCAGACCGTCTGTCTCAGACCGTCTGTCTCAGACCGTCTGTCTCAGACCGTCTGTCTCAGGCCGTCTGTCTCAGACCGTCCTTCTCAGACCGTCTGGCTCAGACCGCATATCTCAGACCGTCTGTCTCAGACCGTCTGTCTCAGACCGACTGTGTCAGACCGTGTGTCTCAAACCGTCTATATCTGCCCGTCTGTCTCAGACCGTCTATATCTGCCCGTCTGTCTCAGACCGCCTGTCTCAGCCCGTCTATCTCTGCCCGTAGGCCGCAGAACGTCTGTCACAGACCGTCTGTCTCAGACCGTCTGTCTCAGACCGTCTGTCTCAGACCGTCTGTCTCAGACCGTCTGTCTCAGACCGTCTGTCTCAGACCGTCTGTCTCAGACCGTGTGTCTCAAACTGTCTATATCTGCCCGTCTGTCTCAGACCGTCTATATCTGCCCGTCTGTCTCAGACCGCCTGTCTCAGACCGTCTGTCTCAGACCGTCTGTTTCAGACCGTCGGTCTCAGTACGTATACCTCAGATAGTCTGTCTCAGAACGTCTGTCTCAGCCCGTCGGTCTCAGACCGTCTGTCTCAGACCGTCTGTCTCAGACCGTCTGCCTCAGATCATCTGTCTCAGCCCGTCTATCTCGGCCCGTCTGTCTCAGGCCGTCTGTCTCAGACCGTCTGTCTCAGACCGTCTGTCTCAGACCGTCTGTCTCAGACCGACTGTGTCAGACCGTGTGTCTCAAACCGTCTATATCTGCCCGTCTGTCTCAGACCGTCTATATCTGCCCGTCTGTCTCAGACCGTCTATATCTGCCCGTCTGTCTCAGACCGTCTGTCTCAGACCGCCTGTCTCAGACCGTCTGTCTCAGACCGTCTGTCTCAGACCGCCTGTCTCAGACCGTCTGTGTCAGACCGCTTGTCTCAGATCATCTGTCTCAGCACGTCTGTCTCAGCCCGTCTATCTCTGCCCGTAGGCCGCAGAACGTCTGTCTCAGACCGTCTGTCTCAGACCGCCTGTCTCAGACCGTCTGTCTCAGACCGTCTGTCTCAGACCGTCTGTCTCAGACCGTCTGTCTCAGACCGTCCGTCTCAGACCGTCTGTCTCGGACCGTCTGCCTCAGACCGTCTGTCTCAGACCGTCTGTGTCAGACCGCCTGTCTCAGACCGTCTGTCTCAGACCGTCTGTCTCAGACCGTCGGTCTCAGTACATATATCTCAGATAGTCTGTCACAGAACGTCTGTATCAGCCCGTCTGACTCAGACCGTCTGCCTCAGATCATCTGTCTCAGCCCGTCTATCTCGGCCCGTCTGTCTCAGACCGTCTGTCTCAGACCGTCTGTCTCAGACCGTCTGTCTCAGACCGTCTGCCTCAGATCATCTGTCTCGGCCCGTCTATCTCGGCCCGTCTGTCTCAGACCGTCTGTCTCAGACCGTCTGTCTCAGACCGTCTGTCTCAGACCGTCTGTCTCAGACCGTCTGTCTCAGACCGTCTGTCTCAGACCGTCTGTCTCAGACCGTCTGTCTCAGACCGTCTGTCTCAGACCGCCTGTCTCAGCCCGTCTGTGTCAGACCGTCTGCCTCAGCCCGTCTATCTCGGCCCGTCGGTCTCAGACCGTCTGTCTCAGACCAGCTGTCTCAGTCCGTCTGTCTCAGACCGTCTGTCTCAGACCGTGTGTCTCAAACCGTCTATATCTGCCCGTCTGTCTCAGACCGTCTATATCTGCCCGTCTGTCTCAGACCGTCTGTCTCAGTCCGTCTATCTCGGCCCATCTGTCTCAGACCGTCTGCCTCAGACCGTCTATCTCGTCCCGTCTGTCTCAGGCCGTCTGTCTCAGACCGTCTGTCTCAGACCGTCTGTCTCAGACCGTCTGTCTCAGACCGCATATCTCAGACCGTCTGTCTCAGACCGTCTGTCTCAGACCGACTGTGTCAGACCGTGTGTCTCAAACCGTCTATATCTGCCCGTCTGTCTCAGACCGTCTATATCTGCCCGTCTGTCTCAGACCGCCTGTCTCAGCCCGTCTATCTCTGCCCGTAGGCCGCAGACCGTCTGTCTCAGACCGTCTGTCTCAGACCGTCTGTCTCAGACCGTCTGTCTCAGACCGTCTGTCTCAGACCGTCTGTCTCAGACCGTCTGTCTCAGACCGTCTGTCTCAGACCGTCTGTCTCAGACCGTCTGTCTCAGACCGTCCGTCTCAGACCGTCTCCCTCAGATCATCTGGCTCAGACCGTCTGTCTGAGACCGTCTGTCGCAGACCGTCGGTCTCAGTACGTATATCTCAGATAGTCTGTCTCAGAACGTCTGTCTCAGCCCGTCTGTGTCAGACCGTCTGCCTCAGCCCGTCTATCTCGGCCCGTCGGTCTCAGACCGTCTGTCTCAGACCGTCTGTCTCAGACCGTCTGTCTCAGACCGTCTGTCTCAGACCGTCTGTCTGAGGCCGTCTGTCTCAGACCGTCCTTCTCAGACCGTCTGGCTCAGACCGCATATCTCAGACCGTCTATCTCAGACCGTCTGTCTCAGACCGTCTGTCTCAGACCGTCTGTCTCAGACCGTCTGTATCAGACCGTGTGTCTCAAACCGTCTATATCTGCCCGTCTGTCTCAGACCGTCTATATCTGCCCGTCTGTCTCAGACCGTCTGTCTCAGACCGCCTGTCTCAGACCGTCTGTCTCAGACCGTCTGTCTCAGACCGTCTGCCTCAGATCATCTGTCTCAGACAGTCTGTCTGAGACCGTCTGTCTCGGACCGTCGGTCTCAGTACGTATACCTCAGATAGTCTGTCTCAGAACGTCTGTCTCAGCCCGTCGGTCTCAGTCCGTCTGTCTCAGACCGTGTGTCTCAAACCGTCTATATCTGCCCGTCTGTCTCAGACCGTCTATATCTGCCCGTCTGTCTCAGACCGTCTGTCTCAGTCCGTCTATCTCGGCCCATCTGTCTCAGACCGTCTGCCTCAGACCGTCTATCTCGTCCCGTCTGTCTCAGGCCGTCTGTCTCAGACCGTCTGTCTCAGACCGTCTGTCTCAGACCGTCTGTCTCAGACCGCATATCTCAGACCGTCTGTCTCAGACCGTCTGTCTCAGACCGACTGTGTCAGACCGTGTGTCTCAAACCGTCTATATCTGCCCGTCTGTCTCAGACCGTCTATATCTGCCCGTCTGTCTCAGACCGCCTGTCTCAGCCCGTCTATCTCTGCCCGTAGGCCGCAGAACGTCTGTCTCAGACCGTCTGTCTCAGACCGTCTGTCTCAGACCGTCTGTCTCAGACCGTCTGTCTCAGACCGTCTGTCTCAGACCGTCTGTCTCAGACCGTCTGTCTCAGACCGTCTGTCTCAGACCGTCCGTCTCAGACCGTCTCCCTCAGATCATCTGGCTCAGACCGTCTGTCTGAGACCGTCTGTCGCAGACCGTCGGTCTCAGTACGTATATCTCAGATAGTCTGTCTCAGAACGTCTGTCTCAGCCCGTCTGTGTCAGACCGTCTGCCTCAGCCCGTCTATCTCGGCCCGTCGGTCTCAGACCGTCTGTCTCAGACCGTCTGTCTCAGACCGTCTGTCTCAGACCGTCTGTCTGAGGCCGTCTGTCTCAGACCGTCCTTCTCAGACCGTCTGGCTCAGACCGCATATCTCAGACCGTCTATCTCAGACCGTCTGTCTCAGACCGTCTGTCTCAGACCGTCTGTCTCAGACCGTCTGTATCAGACCGTGTGTCTCAAACCGTCTATATCTGCCCGTCTGTCTCAGACCGTCTATATCTGCCCGTCTGTCTCAGACCGTCTGTCTCAGACCGCCTGTCTCAGACCGTCTGTCTCAGACCGTCTGTCTCAGACCGTCTGTCTCAGACCGTCTGTCTCAGACCGTCTGTCTCAGACCGTCTGCCTCAGACCGTCTGTCTCAGACCGTCTGTGTCAGACCGCCTGTCTCAGACCGTCTGTCTCAGACCGTCGGTCTCAGTACGTATATCTCAGATAGTCTGTCTCAGAACGTCTGTCTCAGCCCGTCTGTCTCAGACCGTCTGCCTCAGATCATCAGTCTCAGCCCGTCTATCTCGGCCCGTCTGTCTCAGACCGTCTGTCTCAGACCGTCTGTCTCAGACCGTCTGTCTCAGACCGCATATCTCAGACCGTCTGTCTCAGACCGTCTGTCTCAGACCGACTGTGTCAGACCGTGTGTCTCAAACCGTCTATATCTGCCCGTCTGTCTCAGACCGTCTATATCTGCCCGTCTGTCTCAGACCGCCTGTCTCAGCCCGTCTATCTCTGCCCGTAGGCCGCAGAACGTCTGTCTCAGACCGTCTGTCTCAGACCGTCTGTCTCAGACCGTCTGTCTCAGACCGTCTGTCTCAGACCGTCTGTCTCAGACCGTCTGTCTCAGACCGTCTGTCTCAGACCGTCTGTCTCAGACCGTCTGTCTCAGACCGTCCGTCTCAGACCGTCTCCCTCAGATCATCTGGCTCAGACCGTCTGTCTGAGACCGTCTGTCGCAGACCGTCGGTCTCAGTACGTATATCTCAGATAGTCTGTCTCAGAACGTCTGTCTCAGCCCGTCTGTGTCAGACCGTCTGCCTCAGCCCGTCTATCTCGGCCCGTCGGTCTCAGACCGTCTGTCTCAGACCGTCTGTCTCAGACCGTCTGTCTCAGACCGTCTGTCTGAGGCCGTCTGTCTCAGACCGTCCTTCTCAGACCGTCTGGCTCAGACCGCATATCTCAGACCGTCTATCTCAGACCGTCTGTCTCAGACCGTCTGTCTCAGACCGTCTGTCTCAGACCGTCTGTATCAGACCGTGTGTCTCAAACCGTCTATATCTGCCCGTCTGTCTCAGACCGTCTATATCTGCCCGTCTGTCTCAGACCGTCTGTCTCAGACCGCCTGTCTCAGACCGTCTGTCTCAGACCGTCTGTCTCAGACCGTCTGCCTCAGATCATCTGTCTCAGACAGTCTGTCTGAGACCGTCTGTCTCGGACCGTCGGTCTCAGTACGTATACCTCAGATAGTCTGTCTCAGAACGTCTGTCTCAGCCCGTCGGTCTCAGACCGTCTGTCTCAGACCGTCTGTCTCAGACCGTCTGTCTCAGACCGCCTGTCTCAGACCGTCTGTCTCAGACCGTCTGTCTCAGACCGTCTGTCTCAGACCGTCTGTCTCAGACCGTCTGTCTCAGACCGTCTGCCTCAGACCGTCTGTCTCAGACCGTCTGTGTCAGACCGCCTGTCTCAGACCGTCTGTCTCAGACCGTCGGTCTCAGTACGTATATCTCAGATAGTCTGTCTCAGAACGTCTGTCTCAGCCCGTCTGTCTCAGACCGTCTGCCTCAGATCATCAGTCTCAGCCCGTCTATCTCGGCCCGTCTGTCTCAGACCGTCTGTCTCAGACCGTCTGTCTCAGACCGTCTGTCTCAGACCGTCTGCCTCAGGTCATCTGTCTCGGCCCGTCTATCTCGGCCCGTCTGTCTCAGACCGTCTGTCTCAGACCGTCTGTCTCAGTCCGTCTGCCTCAGATCGTCTATCTCAGCCCGTCTATCTCAGCCCGTCTGTTTCATACCATCTATCTCAGCACGTCGGTCTCATACCGTCTGTCTCAGATCCTCTATCTCGTCCCGTCTGTCTCAGACCGTCTGTCTCAGACCGTCTGTCTCAGGCCGTCTGTCTCAGACCGTCTGTCTCAGACCGTCTGTCTCAGACCGTCTGTCTCAGACCGACTGTGTCAGACCGTGTGTCTCAAACCGTCTATATCTGCCCGTCTGTCTCAGACCGTCTATATCTGCCCGTCTGTCTCAGACCGTCTATATCTGCCCGTCTGTCTCAGACCGTCTGTCTCAGACCGCCTGTCTCAGACCGTCTGTCTCAGACCGTCTGTCTCAGACCGCCTGTCTCAGACCGTCTGTGTCAGACCGCTTGTCTCAGATCATCTGTCTCAGCACGTCTGTCTCAGCCCGTCTATCTCTGCCCGTAGGCCGCAGAACGTCTGTCTCAGACCGTCTGTCTCAGACCGCCTGTCTCAGACCGTCTGTCTCAGACCATTTGTCTCAGACCGTCTGTCTCAGACCGTCTGTCTCAGACCGTCTGTCTCAGACCGTCTGTCTCAGACCGTCTGTCTCAGACCGTCTGTCTCAGACCGTCTGTCTCAGACCGTCTGTCTCAGACTGTCTGCCTCAGACCGTCTGTCTCAGACCGTCTGTGTCAGACCGCCTGTCTCAGACCGTCTGTCTCAGACCGTCGGTCTCAGTACGTATATCTCAGATAGTCTGTCACAGAACGTCTGTCTCAGCCCGTCTGTCTCAGACCGTCTGCCTCAGATCATCTGTCTCAGCCTGTCTATCTCGGCCCGTCTGTCTCAGTCCGTCTGTCTCAGACCGTGTGTCTCAAACCGTCTATATCTGCCCGTCTGTCTCAGACCGTCTATATCTGCCCGTCTGTCTCAGACCGTCTGTCTCAGACCGTCTGTCTCAGACCGCCTATCTCAGACCGTCTGTCTCAGACCGTCTGTCTCAGACCGTCTGTCTCAGGCCGTCTGTCTCAGACCGTCTGTCTCAGGCCGTCTGTCTCAGACCGTCCTTCTCAGACCGTCTGCCTCAGACCGTCTGTATCAGACCGTCTGTATCAGACCGTGTGTCTCAAACCGTCTATATCTGCCCGTCTGTCTCAAACCGTCTATATCTGCCCGTCTGTCTCAGACCGTCTGTCTCAGACCGCCTGTCTCAGACCGTCTGTCTCAGACCGTCTGTCTCAGACCGTCTGTCTCAGACCGTCTGTCTCAGACCGTCTGTCTCAGACCGTCTGCCTCAGATCATCTGTCTCAGACAGTCTGTCTGAGACCGTCTGTCTCGGACCGTCGGTCTCAGACCGTCTGTCTCAGACTGTCTGCCTCAGACCGTCTGTCTCAGACCGTCTGTGTCAGACCGCCTGTCTCAGACCGTCTGTCTCAGACCGTCGGTCTCAGTACGTATATCTCAGATAGTCTGTCACAGAACGTCTGTCTCAGCCCGTCTGTCTCAGACCGTCTGCCTCAGATCATCTGTCTCAGCCTGTCTATCTCGGCCCGTCTGTCTCAGTCCGTCTGTCTCAGACCGTGTGTCTCAAACCGTCTATATCTGCCCGTCTGTCTCAGACCGTCTATATCTGCCCGTCTGTCTCAGACCGTCTGTCTCAGACCGCCTATCTCAGACCGTCTGTCTCAGACCGTCTGTCTCAGACCGTCTGTCTCAGGCCGTCTGTCTCAGACCGTCTGTCTCAGGCCGTCTGTCTCAGACCGTCCTTCTCAGACCGTCTGCCTCAGACCGTCTGTATCAGACCGTCTGTATCAGACCGTGTGTCTCAAACCGTCTATATCTGCCCGTCTGTCTCAAACCGTCTATATCTGCCCGTCTGTCTCAGACCGTCTGTCTCAGACCGCCTGTCTCAGACCGTCTGTCTCAGACCGTCTGTCTCAGACCGTCTGTCTCAGACCGTCTGTCTCAGACCGTCTGTCTCAGACCGTCTGTCTCAGACCGTCTGTCTCAGACCAGCTGTCTCAGTCCGTCTGTCTCAGACCGTCTGTCTCAGACCGTCTGTCTCAGACCGTGTGTCTCAAACCGTCTATATCTGCCCGTCTGTCTCAGACCGTCTATATCTGCCCGTCTGTCTCAGACCGTCTGTCTCAGTCCGTCTATCTCGGCCCATCTGTCTCAGACCGTCTGTCTCAGACCGTCTATCTCGTCCCGTCTGTCTCAGACCGTCTGTCTCATACCGTCTGTCTCAGACCGTCTGTCTCAGACCGTCCGTCTCAGACCGTCTGTCTCAGGCCGTCTGTCTCAGACCGTCCTTCTCAGACCGTCTGGCTCAGACCGCATATCTCAGACCGTCTGTCTCAGACCGTCTGTCTCAGACCGACTGTGTCAGACCGTGTGTCTCAAACCGTCTATATCTGCCCGTCTGTCTCAGACCGTCTATATCTGCCCGTCTGTCTCAGACCGCCTGTCTCAGCCCGTCTATCTCTGCCCGTAGGCCGCAGAACGTCTGTCTCAGACCGTCTGTCTCAGACCGTCTGTCTCAGACCGTCTGTCTCAGACCGTCTGTCTCAGACCGTCTGTCTCAGACCGTCCGTCTCAGACCGTCTCCCTCAGATCATCTGGCTCAGACCGTCTGTCTGAGACCGTCTGTCGCAGACCGTCGGTCTCAGTACGTATATCTCAGATAGTCTGTCTCAGAACGTCTGTCTCAGCCCGTCTGTGTCAGACCGTCTGCCTCAGCCCGTCTATCTCGGCCAGTCGGTCTCAGACCGTCTGTCTCAGACCGTCTGTCTCAGACCGTCTGTCTCAGACCGTCTGTCTCAGACCGTCTGTCTCAGGCCGTCTGTCTCAGACCGTCTGTCTCAGGCCGTCTGTCTCAGACCGTCCTTCTCAGACCGTCTGCCTCAGACCGTCTGTATCAGACCGTCTGTATCAGACCGTGTGTCTCAAACCGCCTATATCTGCCCGTCTGTCTCAAACCGTCTATATCTGCCCGTCTGTCTCAGACCGTCTATATCTGCCCGTCTGTCTCAGACCGTCTGTCTCAGACCGCCTGTCTCAGACCGTCTGTCTCAGACCGTCTGCCTCAGATCATCTGTCTCAGACAGTCTGTCTGAGACCGTCTGTCTCGGACCGTCGGTCTCAGTACGTATACCTCAGATAGTCTGTCTCAGAACGTCTGTCTCAGCCCGTCGGTCTCAGACCGTCTGTCTCAGACCGTCTGTCTCAGACCGTCTGTCTCAGACCGTCTGTCTCAGACCGTCTGTCTCAGACCGTCTGTCTCAGACCGTCTGCCTCAGACCGTCTGTCTCAGACCGTCTGTGTCAGACCGCCTGTCTCAGACCGTCTGTCTCAGACCGTCGGTCTCAGTACGTATATCTCAGATAGTCTGTCTCAGAACGTCTGTCTCAGCCCGTCTGTCTCAGACCGTCTGCCTCAGATCATCAGTCTCAGCCCGTCTATCTCGGCCCGTCTGTCTCAGACCGTCTGTCTCAGACCGTCTGCCTCAGGTCATCTGTCTCGGCCCGTCTATCTCGGCCCGTCTGTCTCAGACCGTCTGTCTCAGACCGTCTGTCTCAGTCCGTCTGCCTCAGATCGTCTATCTCAGCCCGTCTATCTCAGCCCGTCTGTTTCATACCATCTATCTCAGCACGTCGGTCTCATACCGTCTGTCTCAGATCCTCTATCTCGTCCCGTCTGTTTCAGACCGTCTGTCTCAGACCGTCTGTCTCAGGCCGTCTGTCTCAGACCGTCTGTCTCAGACCGTCTGTCTCAGACCGTCTGTCTCAGACCGACTGTGTCAGACCGTGTGTCTCAAACCGTCTATATCTGCCCGTCTGTCTCAGACCGTCTATATCTGCCCGTCTGTCTCAGACCGTCTATATCTGCCCGTCTGTCTCAGACCGTCTGTCTCAGACCGCCTGTCTCAGACCGTCTGTCTCAGACCGTCTGTCTCAGACCGCCTGTCTCAGACCGTCTGTGTCAGACCGCTTGTCTCAGATCATCTGTCTCAGCACGTCTGTCTCAGCCCGTCTATCTCTGCCCGTAGGCCGCAGAACGTCTGTCTCAGACCGTCTGTCTCAGACCGCCTGTCTCAGACCGTCTGTCTCAGACCATCTGTCTCAGACCGTCTGTCTCAGACCGTCTGTCTCAGACCGTCTGTCTCAGACCGTCTGTCTCAGACCGTCTGTCTCAGACCGTCTGTCTCAGACTGTCTGCCTCAGACCGTCTGTCTCAGACCGTCTGTGTCAGACCGCCTGTCTCAGACCGTCTGTCTCAGACCGTCGGTCTCAGTACGTATATCTCAGATAGTCTGTCACAGAACGTCTGTCTCAGCCCGTCTGTCTCAGACCGTCTGCCTCAGATCATCTGTCTCAGCCTGTCTATCTCGGCCCGTCTGTCTCAGTCCGTCTGTCTCAGACCGTGTGTCTCAAACCGTCTATATCTGCCCGTCTGTCTCAGACCGTCTATATCTGCCCGTCTGTCTCAGACCGTCTGTCTCAGACCGTCTGTCTCAGACCGCCTATCTCAGACCGTCTGTCTCAGACCGTCTGTCTCAGACCGTCTGTCTCAGGCCGTCTGTCTCAGACCGTCTGTCTCAGGCCGTCTGTCTCAGACCGTCCTTCTCAGACCGTCTGCCTCAGACCGTCTGTATCAGACCGTCTGTATCAGACCGTGTGTCTCAAACCGTCTATATCTGCCCGTCTGTCTCAAACCGTCTATATCTGCCCGTCTGTCTCAGACCGTCTGTCTCAGACCGCCTGTCTCAGACCGTCTGTCTCAGACCGTCTGTCTCAGACCGTCTGTCTCAGACCGTCTGCCTCAGATCATCTGTCTCAGACAGTCTGTCTGAGACCGTCTGTCTCGGACCGTCGGTCTCAGACCGTCTGTCTCAGACTGTCTGCCTCAGACCGTCTGTCTCAGACCGTCTGTGTCAGACGGCCTGTCTCAGACCGTCTGTCTCAGACCGTCGGTCTCAGTACGTATATCTCAGATAGTCTGTCACAGAACGTCTGTCTCAGCCCGTCTGTCTCAGACCGTCTGCCTCAGATCATCTGTCTCAGCCTGTCTATCTCGGCCCGTCTGTCTCAGTCCGTCTGTCTCAGACCGTGTGTCTCAAACCGTCTATATCTGCCCGTCTGTCTCAGACCGTCTATATCTGCCCGTCTGTCTCAGACCGTCTGTCTCAGACCGCCTATCTCAGACCGTCTGTCTCAGACCGTCTGTCTCAGACCGTCTGTCTCAGGCCGTCTGTCTCAGACCGTCTGTCTCAGGCCGTCTGTCTCAGACCGTCCTTCTCAGACCGTCTGCCTCAGACCGTCTGTATCAGACCGTCTGTATCAGACCGTGTGTCTCAAACCGTCTATATCTGCCCGTCTGTCTCAAACCGTCTATATCTGCCCGTCTGTCTCAGACCGTCTGTCTCAGACCGCCTGTCTCAGACCGTCTGTCTCAGACCGTCTGTCTCAGACCGTCTGTCTCAGACCGTCTGTCTCAGACCGTCTGTCTCAGACCGTCTGTCTCAGACCGTCTGTCTCAGACCAGCTGTCTCAGTCCGTCTGTCTCAGACCGTCTGTCTCAGACCGTCTGTCTCAGACCGTGTGTCTCAAACCGTCTATATCTGCCCGTCTGTCTCAGACCGTCTATATCTGCCCGTCTGTCTCAGACCGTCTGTCTCAGTCCGTCTATCTCGGCCCATCTGTCTCAGACCGTCTGTCTCAGACCGTCTATCTCGTCCCGTCTGTCTCAGACCGTCTGTCTCAGACCGTCTGTCTCAGACCGTCTGTCTCAGACCGTCTGTCTCAGACCGTCCGTCTCAGACCGTCTGTCTCAGGCCGTCTGTCTCAGACCGTCCTTCTCAGACCGTCTGGCTCAGACCGCATATCTCAGACCGTCTGTCTCAGACCGTCTGTCTCAGACCGACTGTGTCAGACCGTGTGTCTCAAACCGTCTATATCTGCCCGTCTGTCTCAGACCGTCTATATCTGCCCGTCTGTCTCAGACCGCCTGTCTCAGCCCGTCTATCTCTGCCCGTAGGCCGCAGAACGTCTGTCTCAGACCGTCTGTCTCAGACCGTCTGTCTCAGACCGTCTGTCTCAGACCGTCTGTCTCAGACCGTCTGTCTCAGACCGTCTGTCTCAGACCGTCCGTCTCAGACCGTCTCCCTCAGATCATCTGGCTCAGACCGTCTGTCTGAGACCGTCTGTCGCAGACCGTCGGTCTCAGTACGTATATCTCAGATAGTCTGTCTCAGAACGTCTGTCTCAGCCCGTCTGTGTCAGACCGTCTGCCTCAGCCCGTCTATCTCGGCCCGTCGGTCTCAGACCGTCTGTCTCAGACCGTCTGTCTCAGACCGTCTGTCTCAGACCGTCTGTCTCAGACCGTCTGTCTCAGACCGTCTGTCTCAGGCCGTCTGTCTCAGACCGTCTGTCTCAGGCCGTCTGTCTCAGACCGTCCTTCTCAGACCGTCTGCCTCAGACCGTCTGTATTAGACCGTCTGTATCAGACCGTGTGTCTCAAACCGTCTATATCTGCCCGTCTGTCTCAAACCGTCTATATCTGCCCGTCTGTCTCAGACCGTCTGTCTCAGACCGCCTGTCTCAGACCGTCTGTCTCAGACCGTCTGTCTCAGACCGTCTGTCTCAGACCGTCTGTCTCAGACCGTCTGTCTCAGACCGTCTGTCTCAGACCGTCTGTCTCAGACCGTCTGTCTCAGACCGTCTGTCTCAGACCGTCTGTCTCAGACCGTCTGTCTGAGGCCGTCTGTCTCAGACCGTCCTTCTCAGACCGTCTGACTCAGACCGCATATCTCAGACCGTCTATCTCAGACCGTCTGTCTCAGACCGTCTGTCTCAGACCGTCTGTCTCAGACCGTCTGTATCAGACCGTGTGTCTCAAACCGTCTATATCTGCCCGTCTGCCTCAGACCGTCTATATCTGCCCGTCTGTCTCAGACCGTCTGTCTCAGACCGCCTGTCTCAGACCGTCTGTCTCAGACCGTCTGTCTCAGACCGTCTGCCTCAGATCATCTGTCTCAGACAGTCTGTCTGAGACCGTCTGTCTCGGACCGTCGGTCTCAGTACGTATACCTCAGATAGTCTGTCTCAGAACGTCTGTCTCAGCCCGTCGGTCTCAGACCGTCTGTCTCAGACCGTCTGTCTCAGACCGTCTGTCTCAGACCGCCTGTCTCAGACCGTCTGTCTCAGACCGTCTGTCTCAGACCGTCTGTCTCAGACCGTCTGTCTCAGACCGTCTGCCTCAGACCGTCTGTCTCAGACCGTCTGTGTCAGACCGCCTGTCTTAGACCGTCTGTCTCAGACCGTCGGTCTCAGTACGTATATCTCAGATAGTCTGTCTCAGAACGTCTGTCTCAGCCCGTCTGTCTCAGACCGTCTGCCTCAGATCATCAGTCTCAGCCCGTCTATCTCGGCCCGTCTGTCTCAGACCGTCTGTCTCAGACCGTCTGTCTCAGGCCGTCTGTCTCAGACCGTCTGTCTCAGACCGTCTGTCTCAGACCGACTGTGTCAGACCGTGTGTCTCAAACCGTCTATATCTGCCCGTTTGTCTCAGACCGTCTATATCTGCCCGTCTGTCTCAGACCGTCTATATCTGCCCGTCTGTCTCAGACCGTCTGTCTCAGACCGCCTGTCTCAGACCGTCTGTCTCAGACCGTCTGTCTCAGACCGCCTGTCTCAGACCGTCTGTGTCAGACCGCTTGTCTCAGATCATCTGTCTCAGCACGTCTGTCTCAGCCCGTCTATCTCTGCCCGTAGGCCGCAGAACGTCTGTCTCAGACCGTCTGTCTCAGACCGCCTGTCTCAGACCGTCTGTCTCAGACCATCTGTCTCAGACCGTCTGTCTCAGACCGTCTGTCTCAGACCGTCTGTGTCAGACCGCCTGTCTCAGACCGTCTGTCTCAGACCGTCGGTCTCAGTACGTATATCTCAGATAGTCTGTCACAGAACGTCTGTCTCAGCCCGTCTGTCTCAGACCGTCTGCCTCAGATCATCTGTCTCAGCCTGTCTATCTCGGCCCGTCTGTCTCAGTCCGTCTGTCTCAGACCGTGTGTCTCAAACCGTCTATATCTGCCCGTCTGTCTCAGACCGTCTATATCTGCCCGTCTGTCTCAGACCGTCTGTCTCAGACCGCCTATCTCAGACCGTCTGTCTCAGACCGTCTGTCTCAGACCGTCTGTCTCAGGCCGTCTGTCTCAGACCGTCTGTCTCAGGCCGTCTGTCTCAGACCGTCCTTCTCAGACCGTCTGCCTCAGACCGTCTGTATCAGACCGTCTGTATCAGACCGTGTGTCTCAAACCGTCTATATCTGCCCGTCTGTCTCAAACCGTCTATATCTGCCCGTCTGTCTCAGACCGTCTGTCTCAGACCGCCTGTCTCAGACCGTCTGTCTCAGACCGTCTGTCTCAGACCGTCTGTCTCAGACCGTCTGTCTCAGACCGTCTGTCTCAGACCGTCTGTCTCAGACCAGCTGTCTCAGTCCGTCTGTCTCAGACCGTCTGTCTCAGACCGTCTGTCTCAGACCGTGTGTCTCAAACCGTCTATATCTGCCCGTCTGTCTCAGACCGTCTATATCTGCCCGTCTGTCTCAGACCGTCCGTCTCAGTCCGTCTATCTCGGCCCATCTGTCTCAGACCGTCTGTCTCAGACCGTCTATCTCGTCCCGTCTGTCTCAGACCGTCTGTCTCAGACCGTCTGTCTCAGACCGTCTGTCTCAGACCGTCCGTCTCAGACCGTCTGTCTCAGGCCGTCTGTCTCAGACCGTCCTTCTCAGACCGTCTGGCTCAGACCGCATATCTCAGACCGTCTGTCTCAGACCGTCTGTCTCAGACCGACTGTGTCAGACCGTGTGTCTCAAACCGTCTATATCTGCCCGTCTGTCTCAGACCGTCTATATCTGCCCGTCTGTCTCAGACCGCCTGTCTCAGCCCGTCTATCTCTGCCCGTAGGCCGCAGAACGTCTGTCTCAGACCGTCTGTCTCAGACCGTCTGTCTCAGACCGTCTGTCTCAGACCGTCTGTCTCAGACCGTCTGTCTCAGACCGTCCGTCTCAGACCGTCTGTCTCAGACCGTCTGTCTCAGACCGTCTGTCTGAGACCGTCTGTCGCAGACCGTCGGTCTCAGTACGTATATCTCAGATAGTCTGTCTCAGAACGTCTGTCTCAGCCCGTCTGTGTCAGACCGTCTGCCTCAGCCCGTCTATCTCGGCCCGTCGGTCTCAGACCGTCTGTCTCAGACCGTCTGTCTCAGACCGTCTGTCTCAGACCGTCTGTCTCAGACCGTCTGTCTCAGACCGTCTGTCTCAGGCCGTCTGTCTCAGACCGTCTGTCTCAGGCCGTCTGTCTCAGACCGTCCTTCTCAGACCGTCTGCCTCAGACCGTCTGTATTAGACCGTCTGTATCAGACCGTGTGTCTCAAACCGTCTATATCTGCCCGTCTGTCTCAAACCGTCTATATCTGCCCGTCTGTCTCAGACCGTCTGTCTCAGACCGTCTGTCTCAGACCGTCTGTCTCAGACCGTCTGTCTCAGACCGTCTGTCTCAGACCGTCTGTCTCAGACCGTCTGTCTCAGACCGTCTGTCTCAGACCGTCTGTCTCAGACCGTCTGTCTGAGGCCGTCTGTCTCAGACCGTCCTTCTCAGACCGTCTGACTCAGACCGCATATCTCAGACCGTCTATCTCAGACCGTCTGTCTCAGACCGTCTGTCTCAGACCGTCTGTCTCAGACCGTCTGTATCAGACCGTGTGTCTCAAACCGTCTATATCTGCCCGTCTGCCTCAGACCGTCTATATCTGCCCGTCTGTCTCAGACCGTCTGTCTCAGACCGCCTGTCTCAGACCGTCTGTCTCAGACCGTCTGTCTCAGACCGTCTGCCTCAGATCATCTGTCTCAGACAGTCTGTCTGAGACCGTCTGTCTCGGACCGTCGGTCTCAGTACGTATACCTCAGATAGTCTGTCTCAGAACGTCTGTCTCAGCCCGTCGGTCTCAGACCGTCTGTCTCAGACCGTCTGTCTCAGACCGTCTGTCTCAGACCGTCTGTCTCAGACCGCCTGTCTCAGACCGTCTGTCTCAGACCGTCTGTCTCAGACCGTCTGTCTCAGACCGTCTGTCTCAGACCGTCTGCCTCAGACCGTCTGTCTCAGACCGTCTGTGTCAGACCGCCTGTCTTAGACCGTCTGTCTCAGACCGTCGGTCTCAGTACGTATATCTCAGATAGTCTGTCTCAGAACGTCTGTCTCAGCCCGTCTGTCTCAGACCGTCTGCCTCAGATCATCAGTCTCAGCCCGTCTATCTCGGCCCGTCTGTCTCAGACCGTCTGTCTCAGACCGTCTGTCTCAGACCGTCTGCCTCAGGTCATCTGTCTCGGCCCGTCTATCTCGGCCCGTCTGTCTCAGACCGTCTGTCTCAGACCGTCTGTCTCAGACCGTCTGTCTCAGACCGTGTGTCTCAAACCGTCTATATCTGCCCGTCTGTCTCAGACCGTCTATATCTGCCCGTCTGTCTCAGACCGTCTGTCTCAGTCCGTCTATCTCGGCCCATCTGTCTCAGACCGTCTGTCTCAGACCGTCTATCTCGTCCCGTCTGTCTCAGACCGTCTGTCTCAGACCGTCTGTCTCAGACCGTCTGTCTCAGACCGTCCGTCTCAGACCGTCTGTCTCAGGCCGTCTGTCTCAGACCGTCCTTCTCAGACCGTCTGGCTCAGACCGCATATCTCAGACCGTCTGTCTCAGACCGTCTGTCTCAGACCGACTGTGTCAGACCGTGTGTCTCAAACCGTCTATATCTGCCCGTCTGTCTCAGACCGTCTATATCTGCCCGTCTGTCTCAGACCGCCTGTCTCAGCCCGTCTATCTCTGCCCGTAGGCCGCAGAACGTCTGTCTCAGACCGTCTGTCTCAGACCGTCTGTCTCAGACCGTCTGTCTCAGACCGTCTGTCTCAGACCGTCTGTCTCAGACCGTCCGTCTCAGACCGTCTCCCTCAGATCATCTGGCTCAGACCGTCTGTCTGAGACCGTCTGTCGCAGACCGTCGGTCTCAGTACGTATATCTCAGATAGTCTGTCTCAGAACGTCTGTCTCAGCCCGTCTGTGTCAGACCGTCTGCCTCAGCCCGTCTATCTCGGCCCGTCGGTCTCAGACCGTCTGTCTCAGACCGTCTGTCTCAGACCGTCTGTCTCAGACCGTCTGTCTCAGACCGTCTGTCTCAGACCGTCTGTCTCAGACCGTCTGTCTGAGGCCGTCTGTCTCAGACCGTCCTTCTCAGACCGTCTGGCTCAGACCGCATATCTCAGACCGTCTATCTCAGACCGTCTGTCTCAGACCGTCTGTCTCAGACCGTCTGTCTCAGACCGTCTGTATCAGACCGTGTGTCTCAAACCGTCTATATCTGCCCGTCTGTCTCAGACCGTCTATATCTGCCCGTCTGTCTCAGACCGTCTGTCTCAGACCGTCTGTCTCAGACCGCCTGTCTCAGACCGTCTGTCTCAGACCGTCTGTCTCAGACCGTCTGCCTCAGATCATCTGTCTCAGACAGTCTGTCTGAGACCGTCTGTCTCGGACCGTCGGTCTCAGTACGTATACCTCAGATAGTCTGTCTCAGAACGTCTGTCTCAGCCCGTCGGTCTCAGACCGTCTGTCTCAGACCGTCTGTCTCAGACCGTCTGTCTCAGACCGTCTGTCTCAGACCGCCTGTCTCAGACCGTCTGTCTCAGACCGTCTGTCTCAGACCGTCTGTCTCAGACCGTCTGTCTCAGACCGTCTGTCTCAGGCCGTCTGTCTCAGACCGTCTGTCTCAGACCGTCTGTCTCAGGCCGTCTGTCTCAGACCGTCCTTCTCAGACCGTCTGCCTCAGACCGTCTGTATCAGACCGTCTGTATCAGACCGTGTGTCTCAAACCGTCTATATCTGCCCGTCTGTCTCAGACCGTCTATATCTGCCCGTCTGTCTCAGACCGTCTGTCTCAGACCGCCTGTCTCAGACCGTCTGTGTCAGACCGTCGGTCTCAGTACGTATATCTCAGATAGTCTGTCTCAGAACGTCTGTCTCAGACCGCCTGTCTCAGACCGTCTGTCTCAGACCGTCTGTCTCAGACCGTCTGTGTCAGACCGCCTGTCTCAGAACATATGTCTCAGCCCGTCTACCTCGTCCCCTCGGTCACAGACCGTCTATCTCGTCCAGTCTGTCTCAGACCGTCTGTCTCAGACCGTGTGTCTCAAACCGTCTATATCTGCCCGTCTGTCTCAGACCGTCTATATCTGCCCGTCTGTCTCAGACCGTCTGTCTC
Source organism: Coelioxys conoideus (assembly GCA_947623535.1). Taxonomy (NCBI): domain Eukaryota; kingdom Metazoa; phylum Arthropoda; class Insecta; order Hymenoptera; family Megachilidae; genus Coelioxys; species Coelioxys conoideus. Next base: position 6,638,414 of record CANQJN010000026.1, read on the forward strand.
AGACCGCCTGTCTCAGACCGTCTGTCTCAGACCGTCCTTCTCAGACCGTCTGGCTCAGACCGCATATCTCAGACCGTCTATCTCAGACCGTCTGTCTCAGACCGTCTGTCTCAGACCGTCTGTCTCAGACCGTCTGTATCAGACCGTGTGTCTCAAACCGTCTATATCTGCCCGTCTGTCTCAGACCGTCTATATCTGCCCGTCTGTCTCAGACCGTCTGTCTCAGACCGCCTGTCTCAGACCGTCTGTCTCAGACCGTCTGTCTCAGACCGTCTGCCTCAGATCATCTGTCTCAGACAGTCTGTCTGAGACCGTCTGTCTCGGACCGTCGGTCTCAGTACGTATACCTCAGATAGTCTGTCTCAGAACGTCTGTCTCAGCCCGTCGGTCTCAGACCGTCTGTCTCAGACCGTCTGTCTCAGACCGTCTGCCTCAGACCGTCTGTCTCAGACCGTCTGTGTCAGACCGCCTGTCTCAGACCGTCTGTCTCAGACCGTCGGTCTCAGTACGTATATCTCAGATAGTCTGTCTCAGAACGTCTGTCTCAGCCCGTCTGTCTCAGACCGTCTGCCTCAGATCATCAGTCTCAGCCCGTCTATCTCGGCCCGTCTGTCTCAGACCGTCTGTCTCAGACCGTCTGTCTCAGACCGTCTGCCTCAGGTCATCTGTCTCGGCCCGTCTATCTCGGCCCGTCTGTCTCAGACCGTCTGTCTCAGTCCGTCTGCCTCAGATCGTCTATCTCAGCCCGTCTATCTCAGCCCGTCTGTTTCATACCATCTATCTCAGCACGTCGGTCTCATACCGTCTGTCTCAGATCCTCTATCTCGTCCCGTCTGTCTCAGACCGTCTGTCTCAGACCGTCTGTCTCAGGCCGTCTGTCTCAGACCGTCTGTCTCAGACCGTCTGTCTCAGACCGTCTGTCTCAGACCGACTGTGTCAGACCGTGTGTCTCAAACCGTCTATATCTGCCCGTCTGTCTCAGACCGTCTATATCTGCCCGTCTGTCTCAGACCGTCTATATCTGCCCGTCTGTCTCAGACCGTCTGTCTCAGACCGTCTGTCTCAGACCGTCTGTCTCAGACCGTCTGTCTCAGACCGTCTGTCTCAGACGGTCTGTCTCAGACCGTTTGTCTCAGACCATCTGCCTCAGACCGTCTGTCTGAGACCGTCTGTCTCAGACCGTCTGTCTCAGACCGTCTGTCTCAGTCCGTCTGCCCCAGATCGTCTATCTCAGCCCGTCTATCTCAGCCCGTCTGTTTCATACCATCTATCTCAGCACGTCGGTCTCATACCGTCTGTCCCAGATCCTCTATCTCGTCCCGTCTGTCTCAGACCGTCTGTCTCAGCCCGTCTGTGTCAGACCGTCTGCCTAAGCCCGTCTATCTCGGCCCGTCGGTCTCAGACCGTCTGTCTCAGACCGTCTGTCTCAGACCGTGTGTCTTAAACCGTCTATATCTGCCCGTCTGTCTCAGACCGCCTATATCTGCCCGTCTGTCTCAGGCCGTCTGTCTCAGGCCGTCTGTCTCAGGCCGTCTGTCTCAGGCCGTCTGTCTCAGGCCGTCTGTCTCAGGCCGTCTGTCTCAGACCATCTGTCTCAGACCGTCTGTCTCAGACCGTCTGTCTCAGACCGTCTGTCTCAGACCGTCTGTCTCAGACCGTCTGTCTCAGACCGTCTGTCTCAGACCGTCTGTCTCAGACCGTCTGTCTCAGACCGTCTGTCTCAGACCGTCTGTCTCAGACCGTCTGCCTCAGACTGTCTGTCTCAGACCGTCTGTGTCAGACCGCTTGTCTCAGACCGTCTGTCTCAGACCGTCGGTCTCAGTACGTATATCTCAGATAGTCTGTCACAGAACGTCTGTCTCAGCCCGTCTGTCTCAGACCGTCTGCCTCAGATCATCTGTCTCAGCCCGTCTATCTCGGCCCGTCTGTCTCAGACCGTCTGTCTCAGACCGTCTGTCTCAGACCGTCTGTCTCAGACCGTCTGTCTCAGACCGTCTGCCTCAGACCGTCTGTCTCAGACCGTCTGTCTCAGACCGTCTGTCTCAGACCAGCTGTCTCAGTCCGTCTGTCTCAGACCGTCTGTCTCAGACCGTCTGTCTCAGACCGTGTGTCTCAAACCGTCTATATCTGCCCGTCTGTCTCAGACCGTCTATATCTGCCCGTCTGTCTCAGACCGTCTGTCTCAGTCCGTCTATCTCGGCCCATCTGTCTCAGACCGTCTGTCTCAGACCGTCTATCTCGTCCCGTCTGTCTCAGACCGTCTGTCTCAGACCGTCTGTCTCAGACCGTCTGTCTCAGACCGTCTGTCTCAGACCGTCTGTCTCAGACCGTCCGTCTCAGACCGTCTCCCTCAGATCATCTGGCTCAGACCGTCTGTCTGAGACCGTCTGTCGCAGACCGTCGGTCTCAGTACGTATATCTCAGATAGTCTGTCTCAGAACGTCTGTCTCAGCCCGTCTGTGTCAGACCGTCTGCCTCAGCCCGTCTATCTCGGCCCGTCGGTCTCAGACCGTCTGTCTCAGACCGTCTGTCTCAGACCGTCTGTCTCAGACCGTCTGTCTCAGACCGTCTGTCTCAGACCGTCTGTCTCAGACCGTCTGTCTGAGGCCGTCTGTCTCAGACCGTCCTTCTCAGACCGTCTGGCTCAGACCGCATATCTCAGACCGTCTATCTCAGACCGTCTGTCTCAGACCGTCTGTCTCAGACCGTCTGTCTCAGACCGTCTGTATCAGACCGTGTGTCTCAAACCGTCTATATCTGCCCGTCTGTCTCAGACCGTCTATATCTGCCCGTCTGTCTCAGACCGTCTGTCTCAGACCGCCTGTCTCAGACCGTCTGTCTCAGACCGTCTGTCTCAGACCGTCTGCCTCAGATCATCTGTCTCAGACAGTCTGTCTGAGACCGTCTGTCTCGGACCGTCGGTCTCAGTACGTATACCTCAGATAGTCTGTCTCAGAACGTCTGTCTCAGCCCGTCGGTCTCAGACCGTCTGTCTCAGACCGTCTGTCTCAGACCGTCTGTCTCAGACCGTCTGTCTCAGACCGCCTGTCTCAGACCGTCTGTCTCAGACCGTCTGTCTCAGACCGTCTGTCTCAGACCGTCTGTCTCAGACCGTCTGTCTCAGGCCGTCTGTCTCAGACCGTCTGTCTCAGACCGTCTGTCTCAGGCCGTCTGTCTCAGACCGTCCTTCTCAGACCGTCTGCCTCAGACCGTCTGTATCAGACCGTCTGTATCAGACCGTGTGTCTCAAACCGTCTATATCTGCCCGTCTGTCTCAGACCGTCTATATCTGCCCGTCTGTCTCAGACCGTCTGTCTCAGACCGCCTGTCTCAGACCGTCTGTGTCAGACCGTCGGTCTCAGTACGTATATCTCAGATAGTCTGTCTCAGAACGTCTGTCTCAGACCGCCTGTCTCAGACCGTCTGTCTCAGACCGTCTGTCTCAGACCGTCTGTGTCAGACCGCCTGTCTCAGAACATATGTCTCAGCCCGTCTACCTCGTCCCCTCGGTCACAGACCGTCTATCTCGTCCAGTCTGTCTCAGACCGTCTGTCTCAGACCGTGTGTCTCAAACCGTCTATATCTGCCCGTCTGTCTCAGACCGTCTATATCTGCCCGTCTGTCTCAGACCGTCTGTCTCAGACCGCCTGTCTCAGACCGTCTGTCTCAGACCGTCCTTCTCAGACCGTCTGGCTCAGACCGCATATCTCAGACCGTCTATCTCAGACCGTCTGTCTCAGACCGTCTGTCTCAGACCGTCTGTCTCAGACCGTCTGTATCAGACCGTGTGTCTCAAACCGTCTATATCTGCCCGTCTGTCTCAGACCGTCTATATCTGCCCGTCTGTCTCAGACCGTCTGTCTCAGACCGCCTGTCTCAGACCGTCTGTCTCAGACCGTCTGTCTCAGACCGTCTGCCTCAGATCATCTGTCTCAGACAGTCTGTCTGAGACCGTCTGTCTCGGACCGTCGGTCTCAGTACGTATACCTCAGATAGTCTGTCTCAGAACGTCTGTCTCAGCCCGTCGGTCTCAGACCGTCTGTCTCAGACCGTCTGTCTCAGACCGTCTGCCTCAGACCGTCTGTCTCAGACCGTCTGTGTCAGACCGCCTGTCTCAGACCGTCTGTCTCAGACCGTCGGTCTCAGTACGTATATCTCAGATAGTCTGTCTCAGAACGTCTGTCTCAGCCCGTCTGTCTCAGACCGTCTGCCTCAGATCATCAGTCTCAGCCCGTCTATCTCGGCCCGTCTGTCTCAGACCGTCTGTCTCAGACCGTCTGTCTCAGACCGTCTGCCTCAGGTCATCTGTCTCGGCCCGTCTATCTCGGCCCGTCTGTCTCAGACCGTCTGTCTCAGTCCGTCTGCCTCAGATCGTCTATCTCTGCCCGTCTATCTCAGCCCGTCTGTTTCATACCATCTATCTCAGCACGTCGGTCTCATACCGTCTGTCTCAGATCCTCTATCTCGTCCCGTCTGTCTCAGACCGTCTGTCTCAGACCGTCTGTCTCAGGCCGTCTGTCTCAGACCGTCTGTCTCAGACCGTCTGTCTCAGACCGACTGTGTCAGACCGTGTGTCTCAAACCGTCTATATCTGCCCGTCTGTCTCAGACCGTCTATATCTGCCCGTCTGTCTCAGACCGTCTATATCTGCCCGTCTGTCTCAGACCGTCTGTCTCAGACCGTCTGTCTCAGACCGTCTGTCTCAGACCGTCTGTCTCAGACCGTCTGTCTCAGACCGTCTGTCTCAGACCGTCTGTCTCAGACCGTTTGTCTCAGACCATCTGCCTCAGACCGTCTGTCTGAGACCGTCTGTCTCAGACCGTCTGTCTCAGACCGTCTGTCTCAGTCCGTCTGCCCCAGATCGTCTATCTCAGCCCGTCTATCTCAGCCCGTCTGTTTCATACCATCTATCTCAGCACGTCGGTCTCATACCGTCTGTCCCAGATCCTCTATCTCGTCCCGTCTGTCTCAGACCGTCTGTCTCAGCCCGTCTGTGTCAGACCGTCTGCCTAAGCCCGTCTATCTCGGCCCGTCGGTCTCAGACCGTCTGTCTCAGACCGTCTGTCTCAGACCGTGTGTCTTAAACCGTCTATATCTGCCCGTCTGTCTCAGACCGCCTATATCTGCCCGTCTGTCTCAGGCCGTCTGTCTCAGGCCGTCTGTCTCAGGCCGTCTGTCTCAGGCCGTCTGTCTCAGGCCGTCTGTCTCAGGCCGTCTGTCTCAGACCATCTGTCTCAGGCCGTCTGTCTCAGACCGTCTGTCTCAGACCGTCTGTCTCAGACCGTCTGTCTCAGACCGTCTGTCTCAGACCGTCTGTCTCAGACCGTCTGTCTCAGACCGTCTGTCTCAGACCGTCTGCCTCAGACTGTCTGTCTCAGACCGTCTGTGTCAGACCGCTTGTCTCAGACCGTCTGTCTCAGACCGTCGGTCTCAGTACGTATATCTCAGATAGTCTGTCACAGAACGTCTGTCTCAGCCCGTCTGTCTCAGACCGTCTGCCGCAGATCATCTGTCTCAGCCCGTCTATCTCGGCCCGTCTGTCTCAGACCGTCTGTCTCAGACCGTCTGTCTCAGACCGTCTGTCTCAGACCGTCTGTCTCAGACCGTCTGCCTCAGATCATCTGTCTCGGCCCGTCTATCTCGGCCCGTCTGTCTCAGACCGTCTGTCTCAGACCGTCTGTCTCAGACCGTCTGTCTCAGACCGTCTGTCTCAGACCGTCTGTCTCAGACCGTCTGTCTCAGGCCGTCTGTCTCAGACCGTCTGTCTCAGACCGTCTGTCTCAGGCCGTCTGTCTCAGACCGTCCTTCTCAGACCGTCTGCCTCAGACCGTCTGTATCAGACCGTCTGTATCAGACCGTGTGTCTCAAACCGTCTATATCTGCCCGTCTGTCTCAGACCGTCTATATCTGCCCGTCTGTCTCAGACCGTCTGTCTCAGACCGCCTGTCTCAGACCGTCTGTGTCAGACCGTCGGTCTCAGTACGTATATCTCAGATAGTCTGTCTCAGAACGTCTGTCTCAGACCGCCTGTCTCAGACCGTCTGTCTCAGACCGTCTGTCTCAGACCGTCTGTGTCAGACCGCCTGTCTCAGAACATATGTCTCAGCCCGTCTACCTCGTCCCCTCGGTCACAGACCGTCTATCTCGTCCAGTCTGTCTCAGACCGTCTGTCTCAGACCGTGTGTCTCAAACCGTCTATATCTGCCCGTCTGTCTCAGACCGTCTATATCTGCCCGTCTGTCTCAGACCGTCTGTCTCAGACCGCCTGTCTCAGACCGTCTGTCTCAGACCGCCTGTCTCAGACCGTCTGTCTCAGACCGTCTGTGTCAGACCGCCTGTCTCAGATCGTCTGTCTCAGAACGTCTGTCTCAGCCCGTCTATCTCTGCCAGTCGGCCGCAGAACGTCTGTCTCAGACCGTCTGTCTCAGACCGTCAGCCGTCAGTACGTGTATCTCAGATAGCTTGTCTCAGAACGTCTGTCTCAGACCGTCTGTCTCAGACCGTCTGTCTCAGACCGTCTGTCTGAGGCCGTCTGTCCCTGACCGTCCTTCTCAGACCGTCTGGCTCAGACCGCATATCTCAGACCGTCTATCTTAGACCGTCTGTCTCAGAACGTCTGTCTCAGACCGTCTGCCTCAGACCGTCTGTCTCAGACCGTCTGTGTCAGACCGCCTGTCTCAGACCGTCTGTCTCAGACCGTCGGTCTCAGTACGTATACCTCAGATAGTCTGTCTCAGAACGTCTGTCTCAGCCCGTCGGTCTCAGATCGTCTGTCTCAGACCGTCTGTCTCAGACCGTCTGTCCCAGACCGTCTGTCTCAGACCGTCTGTCTCAGACCGTCTTCCTCAGATCATCTGTCTCAGCCCGTCTATCTCGGCCCGTCTGTCTCAGACCGTCTGTCTCAGACCGTCTGTCTCAGACCGTCTGTCTCAGACCGTCTGTCTCAGACCGTCTGTCTCAGACCGCCTGTCTCAGACCGTCTGTGTCTGGCCGCCTGTCTCTGACCGTGTGTGTCAGACCGCCTGTCTCAGATCGTCTGTCTCAGATCGTCTGTCTCAGAACGTCTGTCTCAGTCCGTCTATCTCTGCCCGTCGGCCGCAGAACGTCTGTCTCAGACCGTCTGCCTCAGATCATCTGTCTCAGACCGTCGGCCTCAGACCGTCTGTCTCAGACCGTCTGTCTCAGACCGCCTGTCTCGGACCGTCTGTGTCAGACCGCCTGTCTCAGATCGTCTGTCTCAGCACGTCTGTCTCAGCCCATCTATCTCTGCCCGTAGGCCGCAGAACGTCTGTCTCAGACCGTCTGTCTCAGACCGTCTGTCTCAGACCGTCTGCCTCAGATCATCTGTCTCAGACCGTCGGCCTCAGACCGTCTGTCTCAGACCGTCGGTCTCAGACCGTCTGTCTCAGACCGTCTGTCTCAGACCGTCTGTCTGAGGCCGTCTGTCTCTGACCGTCCTTCTCAGACCGTCTGGCTCAGACCGCATATCTCAGACTGTCTATCTTAGACCGTCTGTCTCAGACCGTCCGCCTCAGACCGTCGGTCTCAGTACGTATATCTCAGATAGTCTGTCTCAGAACGTCTGTCTCAGCCCGTCTGTCTCAGACCGTCTGTCTCAGGCCGTCTGTCTCAGACCATCTGTCTCAGACCGTCTGTCTCAGACCGTCTGTCTCAGACCGTCTGTCTCAGACCGTCTGTCTCAGACCGTCTGTCTCAGACCGTCTGTCTCAGACCGTCTGTCTCAGACCGTCTGCCTCAGACCGTCTGTCTCAGACCGTCTGTGTCAGACCGCTTGTCTCAGACCGTCTGCCTCAGACCGTCGGTCTCAGTACGTATATCTCAGATAGTCTGTCACAGAACGTCTGTCTCAGACCGTCTGTCTCAGACCGTCTGCCTCAGATCATCTGTCTCGGCCCGTCTATCTCGGCCCGTCTGTCTCAGACCGTCTGTCTCAGACCGTCTGTCTCAGACCGTCTGTCTCAGACCGTCTGTCTCAGTCCGTCTGCCTCAGATCGTCTATCTCAGCCCGTCTATCTCAGCCCATCTGTTTCATACCATCTATCTCAGCACGTCGGTCTCATACCGTCTGTCTCAGATCCTCTATCTCGTCCCGTCTGTCTCAGACCGTCTGTCTCAGACCGTCTGTCTCAGGCCGTCTGTCTCAGACCGTCTGTCTCAGACCGTCTGTCTCAGACCGTCTGTCTCAGACCGTCTGTCTCAGACCGACTGTGTCAGACCGTGTGTCTCAAACCGTCTATATCTGCCCGTCTGTCTCAGACCGTCTATATCTGCCCGTCTGTCTCAGACCGTCTGTCTCAGACCGCCTGTCTCAGACCGTCTGTCTCAGACCGTCTGTCTCAGACCGCCTGTCTCAGACCGTCTGTGTCAGACCGCCTGTCTCAGATCATCTGTCTCAGCACGTCTGTCTCAGCCCGTCTATCTCTGCCCGTAGGCCGCAGAACGTCTGTCTCAGACCGTCTGTCTCAGACCGTCTGTCTCAGACCGTCTGCCTCAGACCGTCTGTCTCAGACCGTCTGCCTCAGACCGTCGGTCTCAGTACGTATATCTCAGATAGTCTGTCTCAGAACGTCTGTCTCAGATCGTCTGTGTCAGACCGTCTGCCTCAGCCCGTCTATCTCGGCCCGTCGGTCTCAGACCGTCTGTCTCAGACCGTGTGTCTCAAACCGTCTATATCTGCCCGTCTGTCTCAGACCGTCTATATCTGCCCGTCTGTCTCAGACCGCCTGTCTCAGACCGTCTGTCTGAGACCGTCTGTCTCAGACCGTCTGCCTCAGACCGTCTGTCTCAGACTGTCTGTCTCAGACCGTCTGCCTCAGATCATCTGTCTCAGACAGTCTGTCTGAGACCGTCAGTCTCAGACCGTCGGTCTCAGTACGTATACCTCAGATAGTCTGTCTCAGAACGTCTGTCTCAGCCCGTCGGTCTCAGATCGTCTGTCTCAGACCGTCTGTCTCAGACCGTCTGTCCCAGACCGTCTGTCTCAGACCGTCTGTCTCAGACCGTCTGCCTCAGATCATCTGTCTCAGCCCGTCTATCTCGGCCCGTCTGTCTCAGACCGTCTGTCTCAGACCGTCTGTCTCAGACCGTCTGTCTCAGACCGTGTGTCTCAGACCGTCTGTCTCAGACCGTCTGTCTCAGACCGTCTGTCTCAGACCGCCTGTCTCAGACCGTCTGTGTCTGGCCGCCTGTCTCAGACCGTGTGTGTCAGACCGCCTGTCTCAGATCGTCTGTCTCAGATCGTCTGTCTCAGAACGTCTGTCTCAGTCCGTCTATCTCTGCCCGTCGGCCGCAGAACGTCTGTCTCAGACCGTCTGCCTCAGATCATCTGTCTCAGACCGTCGGCCTCAGACCGTCTGTCTCAGACCGTCGGTCTCAGACCGTCTGTCTCAGACCGTCTGTCTCAGACCGTCTGTCTCAGACCGTCTGTCTCAGACCGTCTGTCTCAGAACGTCCGTCTCAGACCGTCTGCCTCAGATCATCTGTCTCAGACCGTCTGTCTGAGACCGTCTGTCTCAGACCGTCGGTCTCAGTACGTATATCTCAGATAGTCTGTCTCAGAACGTCTGTCTCAGCCCGTCTGTGTCAGACCGTCTGCCTCAGCCCGTCTATCTCGGCCCGTCGGTCTCAGACCGTCTGTCTCAGACCGTCTGTCTCAGACCGTCTGTCTCAGACCGTGTGTCTCAAACCGTCTATATCTGCCCGTCTGTCTCAGACCGTCTATATCTGCCCGTCTGTCTCAGACCGCCTGTCTCAGACCGTCTATCTCAGCCCATCTGTTTCATACCATCTATCTCAGCACGTCGGTCTCATACCGTCTGTCTCAGATCCTCTATCTCGTCCCGTCTGTCTCAGACCGTCTGTCTCAGACCGTCTGTCTCAGGCCGTCTGTCTCAGACCGTCTGTCTCAGACCGTCTGTCTCAGACCGTCTGTCTCAGACCGACTGTGTCAGACCGTGTGTCTCAAACCGTCTATATCTGCCCGTCTGTCTCAGACCGTCTATATCTGCCCGTCTGTCTCAGACCGTCTGTCTCAGACCGCCTGTCTCAGACCGTCTGTCTCAGACCGTCTGTCTCAGACCGCCTGTCTCAGACCGTCTGTGTCAGACCGCCTGTCTCAGATCATCTGTCTCAGCACGTCTGTCTCAGCCCGTCTATCTCTGCCCGTAGGCCGCAGAACGTCTGTCTCAGACCGTCTGTCTCAGACCGTCTGTCTCAGACCGTCTGCCTCAGACCGTCTGTCTCAGACCGTATATCTCAGATAGTCTGTCTCAGAACGTCTGTCTCAGCCCGTCTGTGTCAGACCGTCTGCCTCAGCCCGTCTATCTCGGCCCGTCGGTCTCAGACCGTCTGTCTCAGACCGTCTGTCTCAGACCGTCTGTCTCAGACCGTGTGTCTCAAACCGTCTATATCTGCCCGTCTGTCTCAGACCGTCTATATCTGCCCGTCTGTCTCAGACCGCCTGTCTCAGACCGTCTGTCTGAGACCGTCTGTCTCAGACCGTCTGCCTCAGACCGTCTGTCTCAGACTGTCTGTCTCAGACCGTCTGCCTCAGATCATCTGTCTCAGACAGTCTGTCTGAGACCGTCTGTCTCAGACCGTCGGTCTCAGTACGTATACCTCAGATAGTCTGTCTCAGAACGTCTGTCTCAGCCCGTCGGTCTCAGATCGTCTGTCTCAGACCGTCTGTCTCAGACCGTCTGTCCCAGACCGTCTGTCTCAGACCGTCTGTCTCAGACCGTCTGCCTCAGATCATCTGTCTCAGCCCGTCTATCTCGGCCCGTCTGTCTCAGACCGTCTGTCTCAGACCGTCTGTCTCAGACCGTCTGTCTCAGACCGTCTGTCTCAGACCGTCTGTCTCAGACCGTCTGTCTCAGACCGTCTGTCTCAGACCGCCTGTCTCAGACCGTCTGTGTCTTGCCGCCTGTCTCAGACCGTGTGTGTCAGACCGCCTGTCTCAGATCGTCTGTCTCAGATCGTCTGTCTCAGAACGTCTGTCTCAGTCCGTCTATCTCTGCCCGTCGGCCGCAGAACGTCTGTCTCAGACCGTCTGCCTCAGATCATCTGTCTCAGACCGTCGGCCTCAGACCGTCTGTCTCAGACCGTCGGTCTCAGACCGTCTGTCTCAGACCGTCTGTCTCAGACCGTCTGTCTCAGACCGTCTGTCTCAGACCGTCTGTCTCAGACCGTCTGTCTCAGAACGTCCGTCTCAGACCGTCTGCCTCAGATCATCTGTGTCAGACCGTCTGTCTGAGACCGTCTGTCTCAGACCGTCGGTCTCAGTACGTATATCTCAGATAGTCTGTCTCAGAACGTCTGTCTCAGCCCGTCTGTGTCAGACCGTCTGCCTCAGCCCGTCTATCTCGGCCCGTCGGTCTCAGACCGTCTGTCTCAGACCGTCTGTCTCAGACCGTCTGTCTCAGACCGTGTGTCTCAAACCGTCTATATCTGCCCGTCTGTCTCAGACCGTCTATATCTGCCCGTCTGTCTCAGACCGCCTGTCTCAGACCGTCTGTCTCAGACCGTCTGTCTCAGACCGTCTGTCTGAGGCCGTCTGTCTCAGACCGTCCTTCTCAGACCGTCTGGCTCAGACCGCATATCTCAGACCGTCTATCTCAGACCGTCTGTCTCAGACCGTCTGTCTCAGACCGTCTGTCTCAGACCGTCTGTCTCAGACCGTCTGTATCAGACCGTGTGTCTCAAACCGTCTATATCTGCCCGTCTGTCTCAGACCGTCTATATCTGCCCCTCTGTCTCAGACCGTCTGTCTCAGACCGCCTGTCTCAAACCGTCTGTCTCAGACCGTCTGTCTCAGACCGCCTGTCTCAGATCGTCTGTCTCAGCACGTCTGTCTCAGCCCATCTATCTCTGCCCGTAGGCCGCAGAACGTCTGTCTCAGACCGTCTGTCTCAGACCGTCTGCCTCAGATCATCTGTCTCAGACCGTCGGCCTCAGACCGTCTGTCTCAGACCGTCGGTCTCAGACCGTCTGTCTCAGACCGTCTGTCTCAGACCGTCTGTCTCAGACCGTCTGTCTCAGACCGTCTGTCTGAGGCCGTCTGTCTCAGACCGTCCTTCTCAGACCGTCTGGCTCAGACCGCATATCTCAGACCGTCTATCTTAGACCGTCTGTCTCAGACCGTCTGTCTCAGACCGTCTGTCTCAGGCCGTCTGTCTCAGACCGTCTGTCTCAGACCGTCTGTATCAGACCGTGTGTCTCAGACCGACTGTGTCAGACCGTGTGTCTCAAACCGTCTATATCTGCCCGTCTGTCTCAGACCGTCTATATCTGCCCGTCTGTCTCAGACCGTCTGTCTCAGACCGCCTGTCTCAGACCGTCTGTCTCAGACCGTCTGTCTCAGACCGCCTGTCTCAGACCGTCTGTGTCAGACCGCCTGTCTCAGATCATCTGTCTCAGCACGTCTGTCTCAGCCCGTCTATCTCTGCCCGTAGGCCGCAGAACGCCTGTCTCAGACCGTCTGTCTCAGACCGTCTGTCTCAGACCGTCTGCCTCAGATCATCTGTCTCAGACCGTCTGCCTCAGACCGTCTGTCTCAGACCGTCGGTCTCAGACCGTCTGTCTCAGACCGTCTGTCTCAGACCGTCTGTCTCAGACCGTCTGTCTCAGACCGTCTGTCTCAGACCGTCTGTCTCAGACCGTCTGCCTCAGACCGTCGGTCTCAGTACGTATATCTCAGATAGTCTGTCTCAGAACGTCTGTCTCAGCCCGTCTGTGTCAGACCGTCTGCCTCAGCCCGTCTATCTCGGCCCGTCGGTCTCAGACCGTCTGTCTCAGACCCTGTGTCTCAAACCGTCTATATCTGCCCGTCTGTCTCAGACCGTCTATATCTGCCCGTCTGTCTCAGACCGCCTGTCTCAGACCGTCTGTCTCAGACCGTCTGTCTCAGACCGTCTGTCTCAGACCGTCGGTCTCAGTACGTATACCTCAGATAGTCTGTCTCAGAACGTCTGTGTCAGCCCGTCGGTCTCAGATCGTCTGTCTCAGACCGTCTGTCTCAGACCGTCTGTCTCAGACCGTCTGTCTCAGACCGTCTGTCTCAGACCGTCTGTCTCAGACCGTCTGCCTCAGATCATCTGTCTCAGCCCGTCTATCTCGGCCCGTCTGTCTCAGACCGTCTGTCTCAGACCGTCTGGCTCAGACCGTCTGTCTCAGACCGTCTGTCTCAGACCGCCTGTCTCAGACCGTCTGTGTCTGGCCGCCTGTCTCAGACCGTGTGTGTCAGACCGCCTGTCTCAGATCGTCTGTCTCAGATCGTCTGTCTCAGAACGTCTGTCTCAGTCCGTCTATCTCTGCCCGTCGGCCGCAGAACGTCTGTCTCAGACCGTCTGCCTCAGATCATCTGTCTCAGACCGTCTGTCTCAGACCGTCGGTCTCACTACGTATATCTCAGATAGTCTGTCTCAGAACGTCTGTCTCAGCCCGTCGGTCTCAGACCGTCTGTCTCAGAACATCTGTCTCAGACCGTCTATCTCGGCCCGTCTGTCTCAGACCGTCTGTCTCAGACCGTCTGTCTCAGACCGTCTGTCTCAGACCGTCTGTCTCAGACCGTCTGTCTCAGAACGTCTGTGTCAGTCCGTCTATCTCTGCCCGTCGGCCGCAGAACGTCTGTCTCAGACCGTCTGCCTCAGATCATCTGTCTCAGACCGTCTGTCTCAGACCGTCGGTCTCACTACGTATATCTCAGATAGTCTGTCTCAGAACGTCTGTCTCAGCCCGTCGGTCTCAGACCGTCTGTCTCAGACCGTCTGTCTCAGACCGTCTGTCTCAGACCGTCTGCCTTAGACCGTCTGTCTCGGGCCGTCTGTCTCAGGCCGTCTGTCTCAGGCCGTCTGTCGCAGGCCGTCTGTCTCAGACCATCTGTCTCAGACCGTCTGTCTCAGACCGTCTGTCTCAGACCGTCTGTCTCAGACCGTCTGTCTCAGACCGTCTGCCTTAGACCGTCTGTCTCGGGCCGTCTGTCTCAGGCCGTCTGTCTCAGGCCGTCTGTCGCAGGCCGTCTGTCGCAGGCCGTCTGTCTCAGACCATCTGTCTCAGACCGTCTGTCTCAGACCGTCTGTCTCAGACCGTCTGTCTCAGACCGTCTGTCTCAGACCGTCTGTCTCAGACCGTCTGCCTTAGACCGTCTGTCTCAGACCGTCTGTGTCAGACCGCCTGTCTCAGACCGTCTGTCTCAGACCGTCTGCCTCAGATCATCTGTCTCGGCCCGTCTATCTCAGCCCGTCTGTCTCAGACCGTCTGTCTCAGACCGTCTGTCTCAGACCGTCTGTCTCAGACCGTCTGTCTCAGGCCGTCTGTCTCAGACCGTCTGTCTCAGACAGTCTGTCTCAGACCGTCTGTCTCAGACAGTCTGTCTCAGACCGTCTGTCTCAGACCGTCTGTCTCAGAACATCTGTCTCAGACCGCCTGTCTCAGACCGTCTGTCTCAGACCGTCTGTCTCAGGCCGTCTGTCTCAGACCGTCTGTCTCAGACAGTCTGTCTCAGACCGTCTGTCTCAGACCGTCTGTCTCGGGCCGTCTGTCTCAGGCCGTCTGTCTCAGGCCGTCTGTCGCAGGCCGTCTGCCTTAGACCGTCTGTCTCAGACCGTCTGTGTCAGACCGCCTGTCTCAGACCGTCTGTCTCAGACCGTCTGCCTCAGATCATCTGTCTCGGCCCGTCTATCTCGGCCCGTCTGTCTCAGACCGTCTGTCTCAGACCGTCTGTCTCAGACCGTCTGTCTCAGACCGTCTGTCTCAGACCGTCTGTCTCAGACCGTCTGTCTCAGACCGTCTGTCTCAGACCGTCTGTCTCAGACCGTCTGTCTCAGACCGCCTGTCTCAGATCGTCTGTCTCAGACCGTCTGTCTCAGGCCGTCTGTCTCAGACCGTCTGTCTCAGACAGTCTGTCTCAGACCGTCTGTCTCAGACCGCCTGTCTCAGACCGTCTGTCTCAGACCGTCGGTCTCAGTACGTATATCTCAGATAGTCTGTCACAGAACGTCTGTCTCAGCCCGTCTGTCTCAGACCGTCTGCCTCAGATCATCTGTATCAGCCCGTCTATCTCGGCCCGTCTGTCTCAGACCGTCTGTCTCAGACCGTCTGCCTCAGATCATCTGTCTCGGCCCGTCTATCTCGGCCCGTCTGTCTCAGACCGTCTGTCTCAGACCGTCTGTCTCAGACCGTCTGTCTCAGACCGTCTGTCTCAGACCGTCTGTCTCAGACCGTCGGTCTCAGTACGTATATCTCAGATAGTCTGTCACAGAACGTCTGTCTCAGCCCGTCTGTCTCAGACCGTCTGCCTCAGATCATCTGTCTCAGCCCGTCTATCTCGGCCCGTCTGTCGCAGACCGTCTGTCTCAGACCGTCTGTCTCAGACCGTCTGTCTCAGACCGTCTGCCTCAGATCATCTGTCTCGGCCCGTCTATCTCGGCCCGTCTGTCTCAGACCGTCTGTCTCAGACCGTCTGTCTCAGACCGTCTGTCTCAGACCGTCTGTCTCAGACCGCCTGTCTCAGAACGTCTGTGTCAGTCCGTTTATCTCTGCCCGTCGGCCGCAGAACGTCTGTCTCAGACCGTCTGCCTCAGATCATCTGTCTCAGACCGTCTGTCTCAGACCGTCGGTCTCACTACGTATATCTCAGATAGTCTGTCTCAGAACGTCTGTCTCAGCCCGTCGGTCTCAGACCGTCTGTCTCAGAACATCTGTCTCAGACCGACTGTCTCAGACCGTCTGTCTCAGACCGTCTGTCTCAGACAGTCTGTCTCAGACCGTCTGTCTCAGACCGTCTGTCTCAGACCGTCTGTCTCAGACCGTCTGTCTCAGACCGTCTGTCTCAGAACATCTGTCTCAGACCGCCTGTCTCAGACCGTCTGTTTCAGACCGTCTGTCTCAGGCCGTCTGTCTCAGACCGTCTGTCTCAGACAGTCTGTCTCAGACCGTCTGTCTCAGACAGTCTGTCTCAGACCGTCTGTCTCGGGCCGTCTGTCTCAGGCCGTCTGTCTCAGGCCGTCTGTCGCAGGCCGTCTGTCTCAGACCATCTGTCTCAGACCGTCTGTCTCAGACCGTCTGTCTCAGACCGTCTGTCTCAGACCGTCTGTCTCAGACCGTCTGTCTCAGACCGTCTGTCTCAGACCGTCTGCCTTAGACCGTCTGTCTCAGACCGTCTGTGTCAGACCGCCTGTCTCAGACCGTCTGTCTCAGACCGTCTGCCTCAGATCATCTGTCTCGGCCCGTCTATCTCGGCCCGTCTGTCTCAGACCGTCTGTCTCAGACCGTCTGTCTCAGACCGTCTGTCTCAGACCGTCTGTCTCAGACCGTCTGTCTCAGACCGTCTGTCTCAGACCGTCTGTCTCAGACCGTCTGTCTCAGACCGTCTGTCTCAGACCGTCTGTGTCAGACTGCCTGTCTCAGACCGTCTGTCTCAGACCGTCGGTCTCAGTACGTATATCTCAGATAGTCTGTCACAGAACGTCTGTCTCAGCCCGTCTGTCTCAGACCGTCTGCCTCAGATCATCTGTATCAGCCCGTCTATCTCGGCCCGTCTGTCTCAGACCGTCTGCCTCAGATCATCTGTCTCGGCCCGTCTATCTCGGCCCGTCTGTCTCAGACCGTCTGTCTCAGACCGTCTGTCTCAGACCGTCTGTCTCAGACCGTCTGTCTCAGACCGTCTGTCTCAGACCGTCTGTCTCAGACCGTCTGTCTCAGACCGTCTGTCTCAGACCGTCTGTCTCAGACCGTCTGTCTCAGACCGTCTGTCTCAGACCGTCTGTCTCAGACCGTCTGTCTCAGACCGTCTGTCTCAGACCGTCTGCCTCAGACCGTCTGTCTCAGACCGTCTGTGTCAGACCGCCTGTCTCAGACCGTCTGTCTCAGACCGTCGGTCTCAGTACGTATATCTCAGATAGTCTGTCTCAGAACGTCTGTCTCAGCCCGTCTGTCTCAGACCGTCTGCCTCAGATCATCTGTCTCAGCCCGTCTATCTCGGCCCGTCTGTCTCAGACCGTCTGTCTCAGACCGTCTGTCTCAGACCGTCTGCCTCAGATCATCTGTCTCGGCCCGTCTATCTCGGCCCGTCTGTCTCAGACCGTCTGTCTCAGACCGTCTGTCTCAGTCCGTCTGCCTCAGATCGTCTATCTCAGCCCGTCTATCTCAGCCCGTCTGTTTCATACCATCTATCTCAGCACGTCGGTCTCAGACCGTCTGCCTCAGATCATCTGTATCAGCCCGTCTATCTCGGCCCGTCTGTCTCAGACCGTCTGCCTCAGATCATCTGTCTCTGCCCGTCTATCTCGGCCCGTCTGTCTCAGACCGTCTGTCTCAGACCGTCTGTCTCAGACCGTCTGTCTCAGACCGTCTGTCTCAGACCGTCTGTCTCAGACCGTCTGTCTCAGACCGTCTGTCTCAGACCGTCTGTCTCAGACCGTCTGTCTCAGACCGTCTGTCTCAGACCGTCTGTCTCAGACCGTCTGTCTCAGACCGTCTGTCTCAGACCGTCTGTCTCAGACCGTCGGTCTCAGTACGTATATCTCAGATAGTCTGTCTCAGAACGTCTGTCTCAGCCCGTCTGTCTCAGACCGTCTGCCTCAGATCATCAGTCTCAGCCCGTCTATCTCGGCCCGTCTGTCTCAGACCGTCTGTCTCAGACCGTCTGTCTCAGACCGTCTGTCTCAGACCGTCTGTCTCAGACCGTCTGCCTCAGGTCATCTGTCTCGGCCCGTCTATCTCGGCCCGTCTGTCTCAGACCGTCTGTCTCAGACCGTCTGTCTCAGTCCGTCTGCCTCAGATCGTCTATCTCAGCCCGTCTGTTTCATACCATCTATCTCAGCACGTCGGTCTCATACCGTCTGTCTCAGATCCTCTATCTCGTCCCGTCTGTCTCAGACCGTCTGTCTCAGACCGTCTGTCTCAGTACGTATATCTCAGATAGTCTGTCTCAGAACGTCTGTCTCAGCCCGTCTGTGTCAGACCGTCTGCCTCAGCCCGTCTATCTCGGCCCGTCGGTCTCAGACCGTCTGTCTCAGACCGTCTGTCTCAGACCGTCTGTCTGAGGCCGTCTGTCTCAGACCGTCCTTCTCAGACCGTCTGGCTCAGACCGCATATCTCAGACCGTCTATCTCAGACCGTCTGTCTCAGACCGTCTGTCTCAGACCGTCTGTCTCAGACCGTCTGTATCAGACCGTGTGTCTCAAACCGTCTATATCTGCCCGTCTGTCTCAGACCGTCTATATCTGCCCGTCTGTCTCAGACCGTCTGTCTCAGACCGCCTGTCTCAGACCGTCTGTCTCAGACCGTCTGTCTCAGACCGTCTGCCTCAGATCATCTGTCTCAGACAGTCTGTCTGAGACCGTCTGTCTCGGACCGTCGGTCTCAGTACGTATACCTCAGATAGTCTGTCTCAGAACGTCTGTCTCAGCCCGTCGGTCTCAGACCGTCTGTCTCAGACCGTCTGTCTCAGACCGTCTGTCTCAGACCGTCTGTCTCAGACCGCCTGTCTCAGACCGTCTGTCTCAGACCGTCTGTCTCAGACCGTCTGTCTCAGACCGTCTGTCTCAGACCGTCTGTCTCAGACCGTCTGTCTCAGACCGTCTGTCTCAGACCGTCTGTCTCAGACCGTCTGTCTCAGACCGTCTGTCTCAGACCGTCTGTCTCAGACCGTCTGTCTCAGACCGTCTGCCTCAGATCATCAGTCTCAGCCCGTCTATCTCGGCCCGTCTGTCTCAGACCGTCTGTCTCAGACCGTCTGCCTCAGGTCATCTGTCTCGGCCCGTCTATCTCGGCCCGTCTGTCTCAGACCGTCTGTCTCAGACCGTCTGTCTCAGTCCGTCTGCCTCAGATCGTCTATCTCAGCCCGTCTGTTTCATACCATCTATCTCAGCACGTCGGTCTCAGACCGTCTGTCTCAGACCGTCTGTCTCAGACCGTCTGTCTCAGACCGTCTGTCTCAGACCGTCTGTGTCAGACCGCCTGTCTCAGACCGTCTGTCTCAGACCGTCTGTCTCAGACCGTCTGTGTCAGACCGCCTGTCTCAGACCGTCTCTCTGAGACCGTCGGTCTCAGTACGTATATCTCAGATAGTCTGTCACAGAACGTCTGTCTCAGCCCGTCTGTCTCAGACCGTCTGCCTCAGATCATCTGTATCAGCCCGTCTATCTCGGCCCGTCTGTCTCAGACCGTCTGCCTCAGATCATCTGTCTCGGCCCGTCTATCTCGGCCCGTCTGTCTCAGACCGTCTGTCTCAGACCGTCTGTCTCAGACCGTCTGTCTCAGACCGTCTGTCTCAGACCGTCTGTCTCAGACCGTCTGTCTCAGACCGTCTGTCTCAGACCGTCTGTCTCAGACCGTCTGTCTCAGACCGTCTGTCTCAGACCGTCTGTCTCAGACCGTCTGTCTCAGACCGTCTGTCTCAGACCGTCTGTCTCAGACCGTCTGTCTCAGACCGTCTGCCTCAGACCGTCTGTCTCAGACCGTCTGTGTCAGACCGCCTGTCTCAGACCGTCTGTCTCAGACCGTCGGTCTCAGTACGTATATCTCAGATAGTCTGTCTCAGAACGTCTGTCTCAGCCCGTCTGTCTCAGACCGTCTGCCTCAGATCATCTGTCTCAGCCCGTCTATCTCGGCCCGTCTGTCTCAGACCGTCTGTCTCAGACCGTCTGTCTCAGACCGTCTGTCTCAGACCGTCTGCCTCAGATCATCTGTCTCGGCCCGTCTATCTCGGCCCGTCTGTCTCAGACCGTCTGTCTCAGACCGTCTGTCTCAGTCCGTCTGCCTCAGATCGTCTATCTCAGCCCGTCTATCTCAGCCCGTCTGTTTCATACCATCTATCTCAGCACGTCGGTCTCATACCGTCTGTCTCAGATCCTCTATCTCGTCCCGTCTGTCTCAGACCGCCTGTCTCAGACCGTCTGTGTCAGACCGCCTGTCTCAGATCATCTGTCTCAGCACGTCTGTCTCAGCCCGTCTATCTCTGCCCGTAGGCCGCAGAACGTCTGTCTCAGACCGTCTGTCTCAGACCGTCTGTCTCAGACCGTCTGTCTCAGACCGTCTGTCTCAGACCGTCTGTCTCAGACCGTCTGCCTCAGATCATCTGTCTCAGACCGTCTGCCTCAGACCGTCTGTCTCAGACCGTCGGTCTCAGACCGTCTGTCTCAGACCGTCTGTCTCGGGCCGTCTGTCTCAGGCCGTCTGTCTCAGGCCGTCTGTCGCAGGCCGTCTGTCTCAGACCATCTGTCTCAGACCGCCTGTCTCAGACCGTCTGTCTCAGACCGTCTGTCTCAGACCGTCTGTCTCAGACCGTCTGCCTTAGACCGTCTGTCTCAGACCGTCTGTGTCAGACCGCCTGTCTCAGACCGTCTGTCTCAGACCGTCTGCCTCAGATCATCTGTCTCGGCCCGTCTATCTCGGCCCGTCTGTCTCAGACCGTCTGTCTCAGACCGTCTGTCTCAGACCGTCTGTCTCAGACCGTCTGTCTCAGACCGTCTGTCTCAGACCGTCTGTCTCCGACCGTCTGTCTCAGACCGTCTGTGTCAGACCGCCTGTCTCAGACCGTCTGTCTCAGACCGTCGGTCTCAGTACGTATATCTCAGATAGTCTGACACAGAACGTCTGTCTCAGCCCGTCTGTCTCAGACCGTCTGCCTCAGATCATCTGTATCAGCCCGTCTATCTCGGCCCGTCTGTCTCAGACCGTCTGCCTCAGGTCATCTGTCTCGGCCCGTCTATCTCGGCCCGTCTGTCTCAGACCGTCTGTCTCAGACCGTCTGTCTCAGACCGTCTGTCTCAGTCCGTCTGCCTCAGATCGTCTATCTCAGCCCGTCTGTTTCATACCATCTATCTCAGCACGTCGGTCTCATACCGTCTGTCTCAGATCCTCTATCTCGTCCCGTCTGTCTCAGACCGTCTGTCTCAGCCCGTCTGTGTCAGACCGTCTGCCTCAGCCCGTCTATCTCGGCCCGTCGGTCTCAGACCGTCTGTCTCAGACCGTCTGTCTCAGACCGTCTGTCTCAGACCGTCTGTCTCAGACCGTCTGTCTCAGACCGTCTGTCTGAGGCCGTCTGTCTCAGACCGTCCTTCTCAGACCGTCTGGCTCAGACCGCATATCTCAGACCGTCTATCTCAGACCGTCTGTCTCAGACCGTCTGTCTCAGACCGTCTGTCTCAGACCGTCTGTATCAGACCGTGTGTCTCAAACCGTCTATATCTGCCCGTCTGTCTCAGACCGTCTATATCTGCCCGTCTGTCTCAGACCGTCTGTCTCAGACCGCCTGTCTCAGACCGTCTGTCTCAGACCGTCTGTCTCAGACCGTCTGCCTCAGATCATCTGTCTCAGACAGTCTGTCTGAGACCGTCTGTCTCGGACCGTCGGTCTCAGTACGTATACCTCAGATAGTCTGTCTCAGAACGTCTGTCTCAGCCCGTCGGTCTCAGACCGTCTGTCTCAGACCGTCTGTCTCAGACCGTCTGTCTCAGACCGTCTGTCTCAGACCGCCTGTCTCAGACCGTCTGTCTCAGACCGTCTGTCTCAGACCGTCTGTCTCAGACCGTCTGTCTCAGACCGTCTGTCTCAGGCCGTCTGTCTCAGACCGTCTGTCTCAGACCGTCTGTCTCAGGCCGTCTGTCTCAGACCGTCCTTCTCAGACCGTCTGCCTCAGACCGTCTGTATCAGACCGTCTGTATCAGACCGTGTGTCTCAAACCGTCTATATCTGCCCGTCTGTCTCAGACCGTCTATATCTGCCCGTCTGTCTCAGACCGTCTGTCTCAGACCGCCTGTCTCAGACCGTCTGTGTCAGACCGTCGGTCTCAGTACGTATATCTCAGATAGTCTGTCTCAGAACGTCTGTCTCAGACCGCCTGTCTCAGACCGTCTGTCTCAGACCGTCTGTCTCAGACCGTCTGTGTCAGACCGCCTGTCTCAGAACATATGTCTCAGCCCGTCTACCTCGTCCCCTCGGTCACAGACCGTCTATCTCGTCCAGTCTGTCTCAGACCGTCTGTCTCAGACCGTGTGTCTCAAACCGTCTATATCTGCCCGTCTGTCTCAGACCGTCTATATCTGCCCGTCTGTCTCAGACCGTCTGTCTCAGACCGCCTGTCTCAGACCGTCTGTCTCAGACCGTCCTTCTCAGACCGTCTGGCTCAGACCGCATATCTCAGACCGTCTATCTCAGACCGTCTGTCTCGGACCGTCGGTCTCAGTACGTATACCTCAGATAGTCTGTCTCAGAACGTCTGTCTCAGCCCGTCGGTCTCAGACCGTCTGTCTCAGACCGTCTGTCTCAGACCGTCTGTCTCAGACCGTCTGTCTCAGACCGTCTGTCTCAGACCGCCTGTCTCAGACCGTCTGTCTCAGACCGTCTGTCTCAGACCGTCTGTCTCAGACCGTCTGTCTCAGACCGTCTGTCTCAGACCGTCTGCCTCAGACCGTCTGTATCAGACCGTCTGTGTCAGACCGCCTGTCTCAGACCGTCTGTCTCAGACCGTCGGTCTCAGTACGTATATCTCAGATAGTCTGTCTCAGAACGTCTGTCTCAGCCCGTCTGTCTCACACCGTCTGCCTCAGATCATCAGTCTCAGCCCGTCTATCTCGGCCCGTCTGTCTCAGACCGTCTGTCTCAGACCGTCTGCCTCAGGTCATCTGTCTCGGCCCGTCTATCTCGGCCCGTCTGTCTCAGACCGTCTGTCTCAGACCGTCTGTCTCAGTCCGTCTGCCTCAGATCGTCTATCTCAGCCCGTCTATCTCAGCCCGTCTGTTTCATACCATCTATCTCAGCACGTCGGTCTCATACCGTCTGTCTCAGATCCTCTATCTCGTCCCGTCTGTCTCAGACCGTCTGTCTCAGACCGTCTGTCTCAGGCCGTCTGTCTCAGACCGTCTGTCTCAGACCGTCTGTCTCAGACCGACTGTGTCAGACCGTGTGTCTCAAACCGTCTATATCTGCCCGTCTGTCTCAGACCGTCTATATCTGCCCGTCTGTCTCAGACCGTCTATATCTGCCCGTCTGTCTCAGACCGTCTGTCTCAGACCGTCTGTCTCAGACCGTCTGTCTCAGACCGTCTGTCTCAGACCGTCTGTCTCAGACCGTCTGTCTCAGACCGTTTGTCTCAGACCATCTGCCTCAGACCGTCTGTCTGAGACCGTCTGTCTCAGACCGTCTGTCTCAGTCCGTCTGCCCCAGATCGTCTATCTCAGCCCGTCTATCTCAGCCCGTCTGTTTCATACCATCTATCTCAGCACGTCGGTCTCATACCGTCTGTCCCAGATCCTCTATCTCGTCCCGTCTGTCTCAGACCGTCTGTCTCAGCCCGTCTGTGTCAGACCGTCTGCCTCAGCCCGTCTATCTCGGCCCGTCGGTCTCAGACCGTCTGTCTCAGACCGTCTGTCTCAGACCGTGTGTCTCAAACCGTCTATATCTGCCCGTCTGTCTCAGACCGCCTATATCTGCCCGTCTGTCTCAGGCCGTCTGTCTCAGGCCGTCTGTCTCAGGCCGTCTGTCTCAGGCCGTCTGTCTCAGGCCGTCTGTCTCAGGCCGTCTGTCTCAGATCATCTGTCTCAGACCGTCTGTCTCAGACCGTCTGTCTCAGACCGTCTGTCTCAGACCGTCTGTCTCAGACCGTCTGTCTCAGACCGTCTGTCTCAGACCGTCTGTCTCAGACCGTCTGTCTCAGACCGTCTGCCTCAGACCGTCTGTCTCAGACCGTCTGTGTCAGACCGCTTGTCTCAGACCGTCTGTCTCAGACCGTCGGTCTCAGTACGTATATCTCAGATAGTCTGTCACAGAACGTCTGTCTCAGCCCGTCTGTCTCAGACCGTCTGCCTCAGATCATCTGTCTCAGCCCGTCTATCTCGGCCCGTCTGTCTCAGACCGTCTGTCT
Organism: Coelioxys conoideus; assembly: GCA_947623535.1. NCBI lineage: Eukaryota > Metazoa > Arthropoda > Insecta > Hymenoptera > Megachilidae > Coelioxys > Coelioxys conoideus. The sequence continues at coordinate 6,662,298 of CANQJN010000026.1, forward strand.
CAGACCGTCTGTCTCAGACCGTCTGTCTCAGACCGTCTGCCTCAGATCATCTGTCTCGGCCCGTCTATCTCGGCCCGTCTGTCTCAGACCGTCTGTCTCAGACCGTCTGTCTCAGACCGTCTGTCTCAGACCGTCTGTCTCAGACCGTCTGTCTCAGACCGTCTGTCTCAGGCCGTCTGTCTCAGACCGTCTGTCTCAGACCGTCTGTCTCAGGCCGTCTGTCTCAGACCGTCCTTCTCAGACCGTCTGCCTCAGACCGTCTGTATCAGACCGTCTGTATCAGACCGTGTGTCTCAAACCGTCTATATCTGCCCGTCTGTCTCAGACCGTCTATATCTGCCCGTCTGTCTCAGACCGTCTGTCTCAGACCGCCTGTCTCAGACCGTCTGTGTCAGACCGTCGGTCTCAGTACGTATATCTCAGATAGTCTGTCTCAGAACGTCTGTCTCAGACCGCCTGTCTCAGACCGTCTGTCTCAGACCGTCTGTCTCAGACCGTCTGTGTCAGACCGCCTGTCTCAGAACATATGTCTCAGCCCGTCTACCTCGTCCCCTCGGTCACAGACCGTCTATCTCGTCCAGTCTGTCTCAGACCGTCTGTCTCAGACCGTGTGTCTCAAACCGTCTATATCTGCCCGTCTGTCTCAGACCGTCTATATCTGCCCGTCTGTCTCAGACCGTCTGTCTCAGACCGTCTGTCTCAGACCGCCTGTCTCAGACCGTCTGTCTCAGACCGCCTGTCTCAGACCGTCTGTCTCAGACCGTCTGTGTCAGACCGCCTGTCTCAGATCGTCTGTCTCAGAACGTCTGTCTCAGCCCGTCTATCTCTGCCAGTCGGCCGCAGAACGTCTGTCTCAGACCGTCTGTCTCAGACCGTCAGCCGTCAGTACGTGTATCTCAGATAGCTTGTCTCAGAACGTCTGTCTCAGACCGTCTGTCTCAGACCGTCTGTCTCAGACCGTCTGTCTGAGGCCGTCTGTCCCTGACCGTCCTTCTCAGACCGTCTGGCTCAGACCGCATATCTCAGACCGTCTATCTTAGACCGTCTGTCTCAGAACGTCTGTCTCAGACCGTCTGCCTCAGACCGTCTGTCTCAGACCGTCTGTGTCAGACCGCCTGTCTCAGACCGTCTGTCTCAGACCGTCGGTCTCAGTACGTATATCTCAGATAGTCTGTCTCAGAACGTCTGTCTCAGCCCGTCTGTCTCAGACCGTCTGTCTCAGGCCGTCTGTCTCAGACCATCTGTCTCAGACCGTCTGTCTCAGACCGTCTGTCTCAGACCGTCTGTCTCAGACCGTCTGTCTCAGACCGTCTGTCTCAGACCGTCTGTCTCAGACCGTCTGTCTCAGACCGTCTGCCTCAGACCGTCTGTCTCAGACCGTCTGTGTCAGACCGCTTGTCTCAGACCGTCGGTCTCAGTACGTATATCTCAGATAGTCTGTCACAGAACGTCTGTCTCAGACCGTCTGTCTCAGACCGTCTGCCTCAGATCATCTGTCTCGGCCCGTCTATCTCGGCCCGTCTGTCTCAGACCGTCTGTCTCAGACCGTCTGTCTCAGACCGTCTGTCTCAGACCGTCTGTCTCAGTCCGTCTGCCTCAGATCGTCTATCTCAGCCCGTCTATCTCAGCCCATCTGTTTCATACCATCTATCTCAGCACGTCGGTCTCATACCGTCTGTCTCAGATCCTCTATCTCGTCCCGTCTGTCTCAGACCGTCTGTCTCAGGCCGTCTGTCTCAGACCGTCTGTCTCAGACCGTCTGTCTCAGACCGTCTGTCTCAGACCGACTGTGTCAGACCGTGTGTCTCAAACCGTCTATATCTGCCCGTCTGTCTCAGACCGTCTATATCTGCCCGTCTGTCTCAGACCGTCTGTCTCAGACCGCCTGTCTCAGACCGTCTGTCTCAGACCGTCTGTCTCAGACCGCCTGTCTCAGACCGTCTGTGTCAGACCGCCTGTCTCAGATCATCTGTCTCAGCACGTCTGTCTCAGCCCGGCTATCTCTGCCCGTAGGCCGCAGAACGTCTGTCTCAGACCGTCTGTCTCAGACCGTCTGCCTCAGACCGTCTGTCTCAGACCGTCTGCCTCAGACCGTCGGTCTCAATACGTATATCTCAGATAGTCTGTCTCAGAACGTCTGTCTCAGCCCGTCTGTGTCAGACCGTCTGCCTCAGCCCGTCTATCTCGGCCCGTCGGTCTCAGACCGTCTGTCTCAGACCGTGTGTCTCAAACCGTCTATATCTGCCCGTCTGTCTCAGACCGTCTATATCTGCCCGTCTGTCTCAGACCGCCTGTCTCAGACCGTCTGTCTGAGACCGCCTGTCTCAGACCGTCTGCCTCAGACCGTCTGTCTCAGACTGTCTGTCTCAGACCGTCTGCCTCAGATCATCTGTCTCAGACAGTCTGTCTGAGACCGTCTGTCTCAGACCGTCGGTCTCAGTACGTATACCTCAGATAGTCTGTCTCAGAACGTCTGTCTCAGCCCGTCGGTCTCAGATCGTCTGTCTCAGACCGTCTGTCTCAGACCGTCTGTCCCAGACCGTCTGTCTCAGACCGTCTGTCTCAGACCGTCTGCCTCAGATCATCTGTCTCAGCCCGTCTATCTCGGCCCGTCTGTCTCAGACCGTCTGTCTCAGACCGTCTGTCTCAGACCGTCTGTCTCAGACCGTCTGTCTCAGACCGTCTGTCTCAGACCGTCTGTCTCAGACCGCCTGTCTCAGACCGTCTGTGTCTGGCCGCCTGTCTCAGACCGTGTGTGTCAGACCGCCTGTCTCAGATCGTCTGTCTCAGATCGTCTGTCTCAGAACGTCTGTCTCAGTCCGTCTATCTCTGCCCGTCGGCCGCAGAACGTCTGTCTCAGACCGTCTGCCTCAGATCATCTGTCTCAGACCGTCGGCCTCAGACCGTCTGTCTCAGACCGTCTGTCTCAGACCGCCTGTCTCAGACCGTCTGTGTCAGACCGCCTGTCTCAGATCGTCTGTCTCAGCACGTCTGTCTCAGCCCATCTATCTCTGCCCGTAGGCCGCAGAACGTCTGTCTCAGACCGTCTGTCTCAGACCGTCTGCCTCAGATCATCTGTCTCAGACCGTCGGCCTCAGACCGTCTGTCTCAGACCGTCGGTCTCAGACCGTCTGTCTCAGACCGTCTGTCTCAGACCGTCTGTCTGAGGCCGTCTGTCTCTGACCGTCCTTCTCAGACCGTCTGGCTCAGACCGCATATCTCAGACTGTCTATCTTAGACCGTCTGTCTCAGAACGTCTGTCTCAGACCGTCTGCCTCAGACCGTCTGTCTCAGACCGTCTGTGTCAGACCGCCTGTCTCAGACCGTCTGTCTCAGACCGTCGGTCTCAGTACGTATATCTCAGATAGTCTGTCTCAGAACGTCTGTCTCAGCCCGTCTGTCTCAGACCGTCTGTCTCAGGCCGTCTGTCTCAGACCATCTGTCTCAGACCGTCTGTCTCAGACCGTCTGTCTCAGACCGTCTGTCTCAGACCGTCTATCTCGGCCCGTCTGTCTCAGACCGTCTGTCTCAGACCGTCTGTCTCAGACCGTCTGTCTCAGACCGTCTGTCTCAGTCCGTCTGCCTCAGATCGTCTATCTCAGCCCGTCTATCTCAGCCCATCTGTTTCATACCATCTATCTCAGCACGTCGGTCTCATACCGTCTGTCTCAGATCCTCTATCTCGTCCCGTCTGTCTCAGGCCGTCTGTCTCAGACCGTCTGTCTCAGACCGTCTGTCTCAGACCGTCTGTCTCAGACCGACTGTGTCAGACCGTGTGTCTCAAACCGTCTATATCTGCCCGTCTGTCTCAGACCGTCTATATCTGCCCGTCTGTCTCAGACCGTCTGTCTCAGACCGTCTGTCTCAGACCGCCTGTCTCAGACCGTCTGTCTCAGACCGTCTGTCTCAGACCGCCTGTCTCAGACCGTCTGTGTCAGACCGCCTGTCTCAGATCATCTGTCTCAGCACGTCTGTCTCAGCCCGTCTATCTCTGCCCGTAGGCCGCAGAACGTCTGTCTCAGACCGTCTGTCTCAGACCGTCTGTCTCAGACCGTCTGCCTCAGACCGTCTGTCTCAGACCGTCTGCCTCAGACCGTCGGTCTCAGTACGTATATCTCAGATAGTCTGTCTCAGAACGTCTGTCTCAGCCCGTCTGTGTCAGACCGTCTGCCTCAGCCCGTCTATCTCGGCCCGTCGGTCTCAGACCGTCTGTCTCAGACCGTCTGTCTCAGACCGTGTGTCTCAAACCGTCTATATCTGCCCGTCTGTCTCAGACCGTCTATATCTGCCCGTCTGTCTAGGACCGCCTGTCTCAGACCGTCTGTCTGAGACCGTCTGTCTCAGACCGTCTGCCTCAGACCGTCTGTCTCAGACTGTCTGTCTCAGACCGTCTGCCTCAGATCATCTGTCTCAGACAGTCTGTCTGAGACCGTCTGTCTCAGACCGTCGGTCTCAGTACGTATACCTCAGATAGTCTGTCTCAGAACGTCTGTCTCAGCCCGTCGGTCTCAGATCGTCTGTCTCAGACCGTCTGTCTCAGACCGTCTGTCCCAGACCGTCTGTCTCAGACCGTCTGTCTCAGACCGTCTGCCTCAGATCATCTGTCTCAGCCCGTCTATCTCGGCCCGTCTGTCTCAGACCGTCTGTCTCAGACCGTCTGTCTCAGACCGTCTGTCTCAGACCGTCTGTCTCAGACCGTCTGTCTCAGACCGTCTGTCTCAGACCGCCTGTCTCAGACCGTCTGTGTCTGGCCGCCTGTCTCAGACCGTGTGTGTCAGACCGCCTGTCTCAGATCGTCTGTCTCAGATCGTCTGTCTCAGAACGTCTGTCTCAGTCCGTCTATCTCTGCCCGTCGGCCGCAGAACGTCTGTCTCAGACCGTCTGCCTCAGATCATCTGTCTCAGACCGTCGGCCTCAGACCGTCTGTCTCAGACCGTCGGTCTCAGACCGTCTGTCTCAGACCGTCTGTCTCAGACCGTCTGCCTCAGATCATCTGTCTCGGCCCGTCTATCTCGGCCCGTCTGTCTCAGACCGTCTGTCTCAGACCGTCTGTCTCAGACCGTCTGTCTCAGACCGTCTGTCTCAGTCCGTCTGCCTCAGATCGTCTATCTCAGCCCGTCTATCTCAGCCCATCTGTTTCATACCATCTATCTCAGCACGTCGGTCTCATACCGTCTGTCTCAGATCCTCTATCTCGTCCCGTCTGTCTCAGACCGTCTGTCTCAGACCGTCTGTCTCAGGCCGTCTGTCTCAGACCGTCTGTCTCAGACCGTCTGTCTCAGACCGTCTGTCTCAGACCGACTGTGTCAGACCGTGTGTCTCAAACCGTCTATATCTGCCCGTCTGTCTCAGACCGTCTATATCTGCCCGTCTGTCTCAGACCGTCTGTCTCAGACCGCCTGTCTCAGACCGTCTGTCTCAGACCGTCTGTCTCAGACCGCCTGTCTCAGACCGTCTGTGTCAGACCGCCTGTCTCAGATCATCTGTCTCAGCACGTCTGTCTCAGCCCGGCTATCTCTGCCCGTAGGCCGCAGAACGTCTGTCTCAGACCGTCTGTCTCAGACCGTCTGCCTCAGACCGTCTGTCTCAGACCGTCTGCCTCAGACCGTCGGTCTCAGTACGTATATCTCAGATAGTCTGTCTCAGAACGTCTGTCTCAGCCCGTCTGTGTCAGACCGTCTGCCTCAGCCCGTCTATCTCGGCCCGTCGGTCTCAGACCGTCTGTCTCAGACCGTGTGTCTCAAACCGTCTATATCTGCCCGTCTGTCTCAGACCGTCTATATCTGCCCGTCTGTCTCAGACCGCCTGTCTCAGACCGTCTGTCTGAGACCGTCTGTCTCAGACCGTCTGCCTCAGACCGTCTGTCTCAGACTGTCTGTCTCAGACCGTCTGCCTCAGATCATCTGTCTCATACAGTCTGTCTGAGACCGTCTGTCTCAGACCGTCGGTCTCAGTACGTATACCTCAGATAGTCTGTCTCAGAACGTCTGTCTCAGCCCGTCGGTCTCAGATCGTCTGTCTCAGACCGTCTGTCTCAGACCGTCTGTCCCAGACCGTCTGTCTCAGACCGTCTGTCTCAGACCGTCCGCCTCAGATCATCTGTCTCAGCCCGTCTATCTCGGCCCGTCTGTCTCAGACCGTCTGTCTCAGACCGTCTGTCTCAGACCGTCTGTCTCAGACCGTCTGTCTCAGACCGTCTGTCTCAGACCGTCTGTCTCAGACCGTCTGTCTCAGACCGCCTGTCTCAGACCGTCTGTGTCTGGCCGCCTGTCTCAGACCGTGTGTGTCAGACCGCCTGTCTCAGATCGTCTGTCTCAGATCGTCTGTCTCAGAACGTCTGTCTCAGTCCGTCTATCTCTGCCCGTCGGCCGCAGAACGTCTGTCTCAGACCGTCTGCCTCAGATCATCTGTCTCAGACCGTCGGCCTCAGACCGTCTGTCTCAGACCGTCTGTCTCAGACCGCCTGTCTCAGACCGTCTGTGTCAGACCGCCTGTCTCAGATCGTCTGTCTCAGCACGTCTGTCTCAGCCCATCTATCTCTGCCCGTAGGCCGCAGAACGTCTGTCTCAGACCGTCTGTCTCAGACCGTCTGCCTCAGATCATCTGTCTCAGACCGTCGGCCTCAGACCGTCTGTCTCAGACCGTCGGTCTCAGACCGTCTGTCTCAGACCGTCTGTCTCAGACCGTCTGTCTGAGGCCGTCTGTCTCTGACCGTCCTTCTCAGACCGTCTGGCTCAGACCGCATATCTCAGACTGTCTATCTTAGACCGTCTGTCTCAGAACGTCTGTCTCAGACCGTCTGCCTCAGACCGTCTGTCTCAGACCGTCTGTGTCAGACCGCCTGTCTCAGACCGTCTGTCTCAGACCGTCGGTCTCAGTACGTATATCTCAGATAGTCTGTCTCAGAACGTCTGTCTCAGCCCGTCTGTCTCAGACCGTCTGTCTCAGGCCGTCTGTCTCAGACCATCTGTCTCAGACCGTCTGTCTCAGACCGTCTGTCTCAGACCGTCTGTCTCAGACCGTCTATCTCGGCCCGTCTGTCTCAGACCGTCTGTCTCAGACCGTCTGTCTCAGACCGTCTGTCTCAGTCCGTCTGCCTCAGATCGTCTATCTCAGCCCGTCTATCTTAGCCCATCTGTTTCATACCATCTATCTCAGCACGTCGGTCTCATACCGTCTGTCTCAGATCCTCTATCTCGTCCCGTCTGTCTCAGACCGTCTGTCTCAGACCGTCTGTCTCAGACCGACTGTGTCAGACCGTGTGTCTCAAACCGTCTATATCTGCCCGTCTGTCTCAGACCGTCTATATCTGCCCGTCTGTCTCAGACCGTCTGTCTCAGACCGCCTGTCTCAGACCGTCTGTCTCAGACCGTCTGTCTCAGACCGCCTGTCTCAGACCGTCTGTGTCAGACCGCCTGTCTCAGATCATCTGTCTCAGCACGTCTGTCTCAGCCCGTCTATCTCTGCCCGTAGGCCGCAGAACGTCTGTCTCAGACCGTCTGTCTCAGACCGTCTGTCTCAGACCGTCTGCCTCAGACCGTCTGTCTCAGACCGTCTGCCTCAGACCGTCGGTCTCAGTACGTATATCTCAGATAGTCTGTCTCAGAACGTCTGTCTCAGCCCGTCTGTGTCAGACCGTCTGCCTCAGCCCGTCTATCTCGGCCCGTCGGTCTCAGACCGTCTGTCTCAGACCGTCTGTCTCAGACCGTGTGTCTCAAGCCGTCTATATCTGCCCGTCTGTCTCAGACCGTCTATATCTGCCCGTCTGTCTCAGACCGCCTGTCTCAGACCGTCTGTCTGAGACCGTCTGTCTCAGACCGTCTGCCTCAGACCGTCTGTCTCAGACTGTCTGTCTCAGACCGTCTGCCTCAGATCATCTGTCTCAGACAGTCTGTCTGAGACCGTCTGTCTCAGACCGTCGGTCTCAGTACGTATACCTCAGATAGTCTGTCTCAGAACGTCTGTCTCAGCCCGTCGGTCTCAGATCGTCTGTCTCAGACCGTCTGTCTCAGACCGTCTGTCCCAGACCGTCTGTCTCAGACCGTCTGTCTCAGACCGTCTGCCTCAGATCATCTGTCTCAGCCCGTCTGTCTCGGCCCGTCTGTCTCAGACCGTCTGTCTCAGACCGTCTGTCTCAGACCGTCTGTCTCAGACCGTCTGTCTCAGACCGTCTGTCTCAGACCGTCTGTCTCAGACCGCCTGTCTCAGACCGTCTGTGTCTGGCCGCCTGTCTCAGACCGTGTGTGTCAGACCGCCTGTCTCAGATCGTCTGTCTCAGATCGTCTGTCTCAGAACGTCTGTCTCAGTCCGTCTATCTCTGCCCGTCGGCCGCAGAACGTCTGTCTCAGACCGTCTGCCTCAGATCATCTGTCTCAGACCGTCGGCCTCAGACCGTCTGTCTCAGACCGTCGGTCTCAGACCGTCTGTCTCAGACCGTCTGTCTCAGACCGTCTGTCTCAGACCGTCTGTCTCAGACCGTCTGTCTCAGAACGTCCGTCTCAGACCGTCTGCCTCAGATCATCTGTCTCAGACCGTCTGTCTGAGACCGTCTGTCTCAGACCGTCGGTCTCAGTACGTATATCTCAGATAGTCTGTCTCAGAACGTCTGTCTCAGCCCGTCTGTGTCAGACCGTCTGCCTCAGCCCGTCTATCTCGGCCCGTCGGTCTCAGACCGTCTGTCTCAGACCGTCTGTCTCAGACCGTCTGTCTCAGACCGTGTGTCTCAAACCGTCTATATCTGCCCGTCTGTCTCAGACCGACTATATCTGCCCGTCTGTCTCAGACCGCCTGTCTCAGACCGTCTGTCTCAGACCGTCTGTCTCAGACCGTCTGTCTCAGACCGTCTGTCTCAGACCGACTGTGTCAGACCGTGTGTCTCAAACCGTCTATATCTGCCCGTCTGTCTCAGACCGTCTATCTCGGCCCGTCGGTCTCAGACCGTCTGTCTCAGACCGTCTGTCTCAGACCGTGTGTCTCAAACCGTCTATATCTGCCCGTCTGTCTCAGACCGTCTATATCTGCCCGTCTGTCTCAGACCGCCTGTCTCAGACCGTCTGTCTGAGACCGTCTGTCTCAGACCGTCTGCCTCAGACCGTCTGTCTCAGACTGTCTGTCTCAGACCGTCTGCCTCAGATCATCTGTCTCAGACAGTCTGTCTGAGACCGTCTGTCTCAGACCGTCGGTCTCAGTACGTATACCTCAGATAGTCTGTCTCAGAACGTCTGTCTCAGCCCGTCGGTCTCAGATCGTCTGTCTCAGACCGTCTGTCTCAGACCGTCTGTCCCAGACCGTCTGTCTCAGACCGTCTGTCTCAGACCGTCTGCCTCAGATCATCTGTCTCAGCCCGTCTATCTCGGCCCGTCTGTCTCAGACCGTCTGTCTCAGACCGTCTGTCTCAGACCGTCTGTCTCAGACCGTCTGTCTCAGACCGTCTGTCTCAGACCGTCTGTCTCAGACCGTCTGTCTCAGACCGCCTGTCTCAGACCGTCTGTGTCTGGCCGCCTGTCTCAGACCGTGTGTGTCAGACCGCCTGTCTCAGATCGTCTGTCTCAGATCGTCTGTCTCAGAACGTCTGTCTCAGTCCGTCTATCTCTGCCCGTCGGCCGCAGAACGTCTGTCTCAGACCGTCTGCCTCAGATCATCTGTCTCAGACCGTCGGCCTCAGACCGTCTGTCTCAGACCGTCGGTCTCAGACCGTCTGTCTCAGACCGTCTGTCTCAGACCGTCTGTCTCAGACCGTCTGTCTCAGACCGTCTGTCTCAGAACGTCCGTCTCAGACCGTCTGCCTCAGATCATCTGTCTCAGACCGTCTGTCTGAGACCGTCTGTCTCAGACCGTCGGTCTCAGTACGTATATCTCAGATAGTCTGTCTCAGAACGTCTGTCTCAGCCGGTCTGTGTCAGACCGTCTGCCTCAGCCCGTCTATCTCGGCCCGTCGGTCTCAGACCGTCTGTCTCAGACCGTCTGTCTCAGACCGTCTGTCTCAGACCGTGTGTCTCAAACCGTCTATATCTGCCCGTCTGTCTCAGACCGTCTATATCTGCCCGTCTGTCTCAGACCGCCTGTCTCAGACCGTCTGTCTCAGACCGTCTGTCTCAGACCGTCTGTCTGAGGCCGTCTGTCTCAGACCGTCCTTCTCAGACCGTCTGGCTCAGACCGCATATCTCAGACCGTCTATCTCAGACCGTCTGTCTCAGACCGTCTGTCTCAGACCGTCTGTCTCAGACCGTCTGTCTCAGACCGTCTGTATCAGACCGTGTGTCTCAAACCGTCTATATCTGCCCGTCTGTCTCAGACCGTCTGTCTCAGACCGTCTGTCTCAGACCGCCTGTCTCAGACCGTCTGTGTCAGACCGCCTGTCTCAGATCATCTGTCTCAGCACGTCTGTCTCAGCCCGTCTATCTCTGCCCGTAGGCCGCAGAACGTCTGTCTCAGACCGTCTGTCTCAGACCGTCTGTCTCAGACCGTCTGCCTCAGACCGTCTGTCTCAGACCGTCTGCCTCAGACCGTCGGTCTCAGTACGTATATCTCAGATAGTCTGTCTCAGAACGTCTGTCTCAGCCCGTCTGTGTCAGACCGTCTGCCTCAGCCCGTCTATCTCGGCCCGTCGGTCTCAGACCGTCTGTCTCAGACTGTCTGTCTCAGACCGTGTGTCTCAAGCCGTCTATATCTGCCCGTCTGTCTCAGACCGTCTATATCTGCCCGTCTGTCTCAGACCGCCTGTCTCAGACCGTCTGTCTGAGACCGTCTGTCTCAGACCGTCTGCCTCAGACCGTCTGTCTCAGACTGTCTGTCTCAGACCGTCTGCCTCAGATCATCTGTCTCAGACAGTCTGTCTGAGACCGTCTGTCTCAGACCGTCGGTCTCAGTACGTATACCTCAGATAGTCTGTCTCAGAACGTCTGTCTCAGCCCGTCGGTCTCAGATCGTCTGTCTCAGACCGTCTGTCTCAGACCGTCTGTCCCAGACCGTCTGTCTCAGACCGTCTGTCTCAGACCGTCTGCCTCAGATCATCTGTCTCAGCCCGTCTATCTCGGCCCGTCTGTCTCAGACCGTCTGTCTCAGACCGTCTGTCTCAGACCGTCTGTCTCAGACCGTCTGTCTCAGACCGTCTGTCTCAGACCGTCTGTCTCAGACCGTCTGTCTCAGACCGTCTGTCTCAGACCGCCTGTCTCAGACCGTCTGTGTCTGGCCGCCTGTCTCAGACCGTGTGTGTCAGACCGCCTGTCTCAGATCGTCTGTCTCAGATCGTCTGTCTCAGAACGTCTGTCTCAGTCCGTCTATCTCTGCCCGTCGGCCGCAGAACGTCTGTCTCAGACCGTCTGCCTCAGATCATCTGTCTCAGACCGTCGGCCTCAGACCGTCTGTCTCAGACCGTCGGTCTCAGACCGTCTGTCTCAGACCGTCTGTCTCAGACCGTCTGTCTCAGACCGTCTGTCTCAGACCGTCTGTCTCAGAACGTCCGTCTCAGACCGTCTGCCTCAGATCATCTGTCTCAGACCGTCTGTCTGAGACCGTCTGTCTCAGACCGTCGGTCTCAGTACGTATATCTCAGATAGTCTGTCTCAGAACGTCTGTCTCAGCCCGTCTGTGTCAGACCGTCTGCCTCAGCCCGTCTATCTCGGCCCGTCGGTCTCAGACCGTCTGTCTCAGACCGTCTGTCTCAGACCGTCTGTCTCAGACCGTGTGTCTCAAACCGTCTATATCTGCCCGTCTGTCTCAGACCGACTATATCTGCCCGTCTGTCTCAGACCGCCTGTCTCAGACCGTCTGTCTCAGACCGTCTGTCTCAGACCGTCTGTCTCAGACCGTCTGTCTCAGACCGACTGTGTCAGACCGTGTGTCTCAAACCGTCTATATCTGCCCGTCTGTCTCAGACCGTCTATATCTGCCCGTCTGTCTCAGACCGTCTGTCTCAGACCGCCTGTCTCAGACCGTCTGTCTCAGACCGCCTGTCTCAGACCGTCTGTGTCAGACCGCCTGTCTCAGATCATCTGTCTCAGCACGTCTGTCTCAGCCCGTCTATCTCTGCCCGTAGGCCGCAGAACGTCTGTCTCAGACCGTCTGTCTCAGACCGTCTGTCTCAGACCGTCTGCCTCAGACCGTCTGTCTCAGACCGTCTGCCTCAGACCGTCGGTCTCAGTACGTATATCTCAGATAGTCTGTCTCAGAACGTCTGTCTCAGCCCGTCTGTGTCAGACCGTCTGCCTCAGCCCGTCTATCTCGGCCCGTCGGTCTCAGACCGTCTGTCTCAGACCGTCTGTCTCAGACCGTGTGTCTCAAACCGTCTATATCTGCCCGTCTGTCTCAGACCGTCTATATCTGCCCGTCTGTCTCAGACCGCCTGTCTCAGACCGTCTGTCTGAGACCGTCTGTCTCAGACCGTCTGCCTCAGACCGTCTGTCTCAGACTGTCTGTCTCAGACCGTCTGCCTCAGATCATCTGTCTCAGACAGTCTGTCTGAGACCGTCTGTCTCAGACCGTCGGTCTCAGTACGTATACCTCAGATAGTCTGTCTCAGAACGTCTGTCTCAGCCCGTCGGTCTCAGATCGTCTGTCTCAGACCGTCTGTCTCAGACCGTCTGTCCCAGACCGTCTGTCTCAGACCGTCTGTCTCAGACCGTCTGCCTCAGATCATCTGTCTCAGCCCGTCTATCTCGGCCCGTCTGTCTCAGACCGTCTGTCTCAGACCGTCTGTCTCAGACCGTCTGTCTCAGACCGTCTGTCTCAGACCGTCTGTCTCAGACCGTCTGTCTCAGACCGTCTGTCTCAGACCGCCTGTCTCAGACCGTCTGTGTCTGGCCGCCTGTCTCAGACCGTGTGTGTCAGACCGCCTGTCTCAGATCGTCTGTCTCAGATCGTCTGTCTCAGAACGTCTGTCTCAGTCCGTCTATCTCTGCCCGTCGGCCGCAGAACGTCTGTCTCAGACCGTCTGCCTCAGATCATCTGTCTCAGACCGTCGGCCTCAGACCGTCTGTCTCAGACCGTCGGTCTCAGACCGTCTGTCTCAGACCGTCTGTCTCAGACCGTCTGTCTCAGACCGTCTGTCTCAGACCGTCTGTCTCAGAACGTCCGTCTCAGACCGTCTGCCTCAGATCATCTGTCTCAGACCGTCTGTCTGAGACCGTCTGTCTCAGACCGTCGGTCTCAGTACGTATATCTCAGATAGTCTGTCTCAGAACGTCTGTCTCAGCCCGTCTGTGTCAGACCGTCTGCCTCAGCCCGTCTATCTCGGCCCGTCGGTCTCAGACCGTCTGTCTCAGACCGTCTGTCTCAGACCGTCTGTCTCAGACCGTCTGTCTCAGACCGTGTGTCTCAAACCGTCTATATCTGCCCGTCTGTCTCAGACCGTCTATATCTGCCCGTCTGTCTCAGACCGCCTGTCTCAGACCGTCTGTCTCAGACCGTCTGTCTCAGACCGTCTGTCTGAGGCCGTCTGTCTCAGACCGTCCTTCTCAGACCGTCTGGCTCAGACCGCATATCTCAGACCGTCTATCTCAGACCGTCTGTCTCAGACCGTCTGTCTCAGACCGTCTGTCTCAGACCGTCTGTCTCAGACCGTCTGTATCAGACCGTGTGTCTCAAACCGTCTATATCTGCCCGTCTGTCTCAGACCGTCTATATCTGCCCCTCTGTCTCAGACCGTCTGTCTCAGACCGCCTGTCTCAAACCGTCTGTCTCAGACCGTCTGTCTCAGACCGCCTGTCTCAGATCGTCTGTCTCAGCACGTCTGTCTCAGCCCATCTATCTCTGCCCGTAGGCCGCAGAACGTCTGTCTCAGACCGTCTGTCTCAGACCGTCTGTCTCAGACCGTCTGCCTCAGATCATCTGTCTCAGACCGTCGGCCTCAGACCGTCTGTCTCAGACCGTCGGTCTCAGACCGTCTGTCTCAGACCGTCTGTCTCAGACCGTCTGTCTCAGACCGTCTGTCTCAGACCGTCTGTCTGAGGCCGTCTGTCTCAGACCGTCCTTCTCAGACCGTCTGGCTCAGACCGCATATCTCAGACCGTCTATCTTAGACCGTCTGTCTCAGACCGTCTGTCTCAGACCGTCTGTCTCAGGCCGTCTGTCTCAGACCGTCTGTCTCAGACCGTCTGTATCAGACCGTGTGTCTCAGACCGACTGTGTCAGACCGTGTGTCTCAAACCGTCTATATCTGCCCGTCTGTCTCAGACCGTCTATATCTGCCCGTCTGTCTCAGACCGTCTGTCTCAGACCGCCTGTCTCAGACCGTCTGCCTCAGACCGTCTGTCTCAGACCGTCTGCCTCAGACCGTCGGTCTCAGTACGTATATCTCAGATAGTCTGTCTCAGAACGTCTGTCTCAGCCCGTCTGTGTCAGACCGTCTGCCTCAGCCCGTCTATCTCGGCCCGTCGGTCTCAGACCGTCTGTCTCAGACCGTCTGTCTCAGACCGTGTGTCTCAAACCGTCTATATCTGCCCGTCTGTCTCAGACCGTCTATATCTGCCCGTCTGTCTCAGACCGCCTGTCTCAGACCGTCTGTCTGAGACCGTCTGTCTCAGACCGTCTGCCTCAGACCGTCTGTCTCAGACTGTCTGTCTCAGACCGTCTGCCACAGATCATCTGTCTCAGACAGTCTGTCTGAGACCGTCTGTCTCAGACCGTCGGTCTCAGTACGTATACCTCAGATAGTCTGTCTCAGAACGTCTGTCTCAGCCCGTCGGTCTCAGATCGTCTGTCTCAGACCGTCTGTGTCTGGCCGCCTGTCTCAGACCGTCTGTCTCAGACCGTCTGTCTCAGACCGTCTGCCTCAGATCATCTGTCTCAGCCCGTCTGTCTCAGACCGTCTGGCTCAGACCGTCTGTCTCAGACCGTCTGTCTCAGACCGCCTGTCTCAGACCGTCTGTGTCTGGCCGCCTGTCTCAGACCGTGTGTGTCAGACCGCCTGTCTCAGATCGTCTGTCTCAGATCGTCTGTCTCAGAACGTCTGTCTCAGTCCGTCTATCTCTGCCCGTCGGCCGCAGAACGTCTGTCTCAGACCGTCTGCCTCAGATCATCTGTCTCAGACCGTCTGTCTCAGACCGTCGGTCTCACTACGTATATCTCAGATAGTCTGTCTCAGAACGTCTGACTCAGCCCGTCGGTCTCAGACCGTCTGTCTCAGAACATCTGTCTCAGACCTCCTGTCTCAGGCCGTCTGTCTCAGGCCGTCTGTCTCAGGCCGTCTGTCTCAGGCCGTCTGTCTCAGACCATCTGTCTCAGACCGTCTGTCTCAGACCGTCTGTCTCAGACCGTCTGTCTCAGACCGCCTGTCTCAGACCGTCTGTCTCAGACCGTCTGTCTCAGGCCGTCTGTCTCAGACCGTCTGTCTCAGACCGTCTGTCTCAGGCCGTCTGTCTCAGGCCGTCTGTGTCAGACCGTCTGTCTCAGACCGTCGGTCTCAGTACGTATATCTCAGATAGTCTGTCACAGAACGTCTGTCTCAGCCCGTCTGTCTCAGACCGTCTGCCTCAGATCATCTGTCTCAGCCCGTCTATCTCGGCCCGTCTGTCTCAGACCGTCTGTCTCAGACCGTCTGTCTCAGACCGTCTGTCTCAGACCGTCTGTCTCAGGCCGTCTGTCTCAGACCGTCGGTCTCAGACCGTCTGTATCAGACCGTGTGTCTCAGACCGACTGTGTCAGACCGTGTGTCTCAAACCGTCTATATCTGCCCGTCTGTCTCAGACCGTCTATATCTGCCCGTCTGTCTCAGACCGCCTGTCTCAGACCGTCTGCCTCAGACCGTCTGTCTCAGACCGTCTGCCTCAGACCGTCGGTCTCAGTACGTATATCTCAGATAGTCTGTCTCAGAACGTCTGTCTCAGCCCGTCTGTGTCAGACCGTCTGCCTCAGCCCGTCTATCTCGGCCCGTCGGTCTCAGACCGTCTGTCTCAGACCGTCTGTCTCAGACCGTGTGTCTCAAACCGTCTATATCTGCCCGTCTGTCTCAGACCGTCTATATCTGCCCGTCTGTCTCAGACCGTCTGTCTCAGACCGTCTGTCTCAGACCGTCTGTCTCAGACCGTCTGTCTCAGAACGTCCGTCTCAGACCGTCTGCCTCAGATCATCTGTCTCAGACCGTCTGTCTGAGACCGTCTGTCTCAGACCGTCGGTCTCAGTACGTATATCTCAGATAGTCTGTCTCAGAACGTCTGTCTCAGCCCGTCTGTGTCAGACCGTCTGCCTCAGCCCGTCTATCTCGGCCCGTCGGTCTCAGACCGTCTGTCTCAGACCGTCTGTCTCAGACCGTCCTTCTCAGACCGTCTGGCTCAGACCGCATATCTCAGACCGTCTATCTCAGACCGTCTGTCTCAGACCGTCTGTCTCAGACCGTCTGTCTCAGACCGTCTGTCTCAGACCGTCTGTATCAGACCGTGTGTCTCAAACCGTCTATATCTGCCCGTCTGTCTCAGACCGTCTATATCTGCCCCTCCGTCTCAGACCGTCTGTCTCAGACCGCCTGTCTCAAACCGTCTGTCTCAGACCGTCTGTCTCAGACCGCCTGTCTCAGATCGTCTGTCTCAGCACGTCTGTCTCAGCCCATCTATCTCTGCCCGTAGGCCGCAGAACGTCTGTCTCAGACCGTCTGTCTCAGACCGTCTGCCTCAGATCATCTGTCTCAGACCGTCGGCCTCAGACCGTCTGTCTCAGACTGTCTGTCTCAGACCGTCTGCCTCAGATCATCTGTCTCAGACAGTCTGTCTGAGACCGTCTGTCTCAGACCGTCGGTCTCAGTACGTATACCTCAGATAGTCTGTCTCAGAACGTCTGTCTCAGCCCGTCGGTCTCAGATCATCTGTCTCAGACAGTCTGTCTGAGACCGTCTGTCTCAGACCGTCGGTCTCAGTACGTATACCTCAGATAGTCTGTCTCAGAACGTCTGTCTCAGACCGTCTGCCTCAGATAATCTGTCTCAGAACGTCTGTCTCAGCCCGTCTGTGTCAGACCGTCTGCCTCAGCCCGTCTATCTCGGCCCGTCGGTCTCAGACCGTCTGTCTCAGACCGTCTGTCTCAGACCCTGTGTCTCAAACCGTCTATATCTGCCCGTCTGTCTCAGACCGTCTATATCTGCCCGTCTGTCTCAGACCGCCTGTCTCAGACCGTCTGTCTCAGACCGTCTGTCTCAGACCGTCGGTCTCAGTACGTATACCTCAGATAGTCTGTCTCAGAACGTCTGTGTCAGCCCGTCGGTCTCAGATCGTCTGTCTCAGACCGTCTGTCTCAGACCGTCTGTCTCAGACCGTCTGTCTCAGACCGTCTGTCTCAGACCGTCTGTCTCAGACCGTCTGCCTCAGATCATCTGTCTCAGCCCGTCTATCTCGGCCCGTCTGTCTCAGACCGTCTGTCTCAGACCGTCTGGCTCAGACCGTCTGTCTCAGACCGTCTGTCTCAGACCGCCTGTCTCAGACCGTCTGTGTCTGGCCGCCTGTCTCAGACCGTGTGTGTCAGACCGCCTGTCTCAGATCGTCTGTCTCAGATCGTCTGTCTCAGAACGTCTGTCTCAGTCCGTCTATCTCTGCCCGTCGGCCGCAGAACGTCTGTCTCAGACCGTCTGCCTCAGATCATCTGTCTCAGACCGTCTGTCTCAGACCGTCGGTCTCACTACGTATATCTCAGATAGTCTGTCTCAGAACGTCTGTCTCAGCCCGTCGGTCTCAGAGCGTCTGTCTCAGAACATCTGTCTCAGACCGCCTGTCTCAGGCCGTCTGTCTCAGGCCGTCTGTCTCAGGCCGTCTGTCTCAGGCCGTCTGTCTCAGACCATCTGTCTCAGACCGTCTGTCTCAGACCGTCTGTCTCAGACCGTCTGTCTCAGACCGTCTGTCTCAGGCCGTCTGTCTCAGACCGCCTGTCTCAGACCGTCTGTCTCAGACCGTCTGTCTCAGGCCGTCTGTCTCAGACCGTCTGTCTCAGACCGTCTGTCTCAGGCCGTCTGTCTCAGGCCGTCTGTGTCAGACCGTCTGTCTCAGACCGTCGGTCTCAGTACGTATATCTCAGATAGTCTGTCACAGAACGTCTGTCTCAGCCCGTCTGTCTCAGACCGTCTGCCTCAGATCATCTGTCTCAGCCCGTCTATCTCGGCCCGTCTGTCTCAGACCGTCTGTCTCAGACCGTCTGTCTCAGACCGTCTGTCTCAGACCGTCTGCCTCAGATCATCTGTCTCGGCCCGTCTATCTCGGCCCGTCTGTCTCAGACCGTCTGTCTCAGACCGTCTGTCTCAGACCGTCTGTCTCAGACCGTCTGTCTCAGACCGTCTGTCTCAGAACGTCTGTGTCAGTCCGTCTATCTCTGCCCGTCGGCCGCAGAACGTCTGTCTCAGACCGTCTGCCTCAGATCATCTGTCTCAGACCGTCTGTCTCAGACCGTCGGTCTCACTACGTATATCTCAGATAGTCTGTCTCAGAACGTCTGTCTCAGCCCGTCGGTCTCAGACCGTCTGTCTCAGACCGTCTGTCTCAGGCCGTCTGTCTCAGACCGTCTGTCTCAGACCGTCTGTATCAGACCGTGTGTCTCAGACCGACTGTGTCAGACCGTGTGTCTCAAACCGTCTATATCTGCCCGTCTGTCTCAGACCGTCTATATCTGCCCGTCTGTCTCAGACCGTCTGTCTCAGACCGCCTGTCTCAGACCGTCTGTCTCAGACCGTCTGTCTCAGACCGCCTGTCTCAGACCGTCTGTGTCAGACCGCCTGTCTCAGATCATCTGTCTCAGCACGTCTGTCTCAGCCCGTCTATCTCTGCCCGTAGGCCGCAGAACGCCTGTCTCAGACCGTCTGTCTCAGACCGTCTGTCTCAGACCGTCTGCCTCAGATCATCTGTATCAGCCCGTCTATCTCGGCCCGTCTGTCTCAGACCGTCTGTCTCAGACCGTCTGCCTCAGATCATCTGTCTCGGCCCGTCTATCTCGGCCCGTCTGTCTCAGACCGTCTGTCTCAGACCGTCTGTCTCAGACCGTCTGTCTCAGACCGTCTGTCTCAGTACGTATATCTCAGATAGTCTGTCACAGAACGTCTGTCTCAGCCCGTCTGTCTCAGACCGTCTGCCTCAGATCATCTGTCTCAGCCCGTCTATCTCGGCCCGTCTGTCTCAGACCGTCTGTCTCAGACCGTCTGTCTCAGACCGTCTGTCTCAGACCGTCTGCCTCAGATCATCTGTCTCGGCCCGTCTATCTCGGCCCGTCTGTCTCAGACCGTCTGTCTCAGACCGTCTGTCTCAGACCGTCTGTCTCAGACCGTCTGTCTCAGACCGTCTGTCTCAGAACGTCTGTGTCAGTCCGTCTATCTCTGCCCGTCGGCCGCAGAACGTCTGTCTCAGACCGTCTGCCTCAGATCATCTGTCTCAGACCGTCTGTCTCAGACCGTCGGTCTCACTACGTATATCTCAGATAGTCTGTCTCAGAACGTCTGTCTCAGCCCGTCGGTCTCAGACCGTCTGTCTCAGACCGTCTGTCTCAGGCCGTCTGTCTCAGACCGTCTGTCTCAGACCGTCTGTATCAGACCGTGTGTCTCAGACCGACTGTGTCAGACCGTGTGTCTCAAACCGTCTATATCTGCCCGTCTGTCTCAGACCGTCTATATCTGCCCGTCTGTCTCAGACCGTCTGTCTCAGACCGCCTGTCTCAGACCGTCTGTCTCAGACCGTCTGTCTCAGACCGCCTGTCTCAGACCGTCTGTGTCAGACCGCCTGTCTCAGATCATCTGTCTCAGCACGTCTGTCTCAGCCCGTCTATCTCTGCCCGTAGGCCGCAGAACGCCTGTCTCAGACCGTCTGTCTCAGACCGTCTGTCTCAGACCGTCTGCCTCAGATCATCTGTATCAGCCCGTCTATCTCGGCCCGTCTGTCTCAGACCGTCTGTCTCAGACCGTCTGCCTCAGATCATCTGTCTCGGCCCGTCTATCTCGGCCCGTCTGTCTCAGACCGTCTGTCTCAGACCGTCTGTCTCAGACCGTCTGTCTCAGACCGTCTGTCTCAGTACGTATATCTCAGATAGTCTGTCACAGAACGTCTGTCTCAGCCCGTCTGTCTCAGACCGTCTGCCTCAGATCATCTGTCTCAGCCCGTCTATCTCGGCCCGTCTGTCTCAGACCGTCTGTCTCAGACCGTCTGTCTCAGACCGTCTGTCTCAGACCGTCTGCCTCAGATCATCTGTCTCGGCCCGTCTATCTCGGCCCGTCTGTCTCAGACCGTCTGTCTCAGACCGTCTGTCTCAGACCGTCTGTCTCAGACCGTCTGTCTCAGACCGTCTGTCTCAGACCGTCTGTCTCAGAACGTCTGTGTCAGTCCGTCTATCTCTGCCCGTCGGCCGCAGAACGTCTGTCTCAGACCGTCTGCCTCAGATCATCTGTCTCAGACCGTCTGTCTCAGACCGTCGGTCTCACTACGTATATCTCAGATAGTCTGTCTCAGAACGTCTGTCTCAGCCCGTCGGTCTCAGACCGTCTGTCTCAGAACATCTGTCTCAGACCGACTGTCTCAGACCGTCTGTCTCAGACCGTCTGTCTCAGGCCGTCTGTCTCAGACCGTCTGTCTCAGACCGTCTGTCTCAGACCGTCTGTTTCAGACCGTCTGTCTCAGACCGTCTGTCTCAGACCGTCTGTCTCAGACCGTCTGTCTCAGAACATCTGTCTCAGACCGCCTGTCTCAGACCGTCTGTTTCAGACCGTCTGTCTCAGGCCGTCTGTCTCAGACCGTCTGTCTCAGACAGTCTGTCTCAGACCGTCTGTCTCAGACAGTCTGTCTCAGACCGTCTGTCTCGGGCCGTCTGTCTCAGGCCGTCTGTCTCAGGCCGTCTGTCGCAGGCCGTCTGTCTCAGACCATCTGTCTCAGACCGTCTGTCTCAGACCGTCTGTCTCAGACCGTCTGTCTCAGACCGTCTGTCTCAGACCGTCTGTCTCAGACCGTCTGCCTTAGACCGTCTGTCTCAGACCGTCTGTGTCAGACCGCCTGTCTCAGACCGTCTGTCTCAGACCGTCTGCCTCAGATCATCTGTCTCGGCCCGTCTATCTCGGCCCGTCTGTCTCAGACCGTCTGTCTCAGACCGTCTGTCTCAGACCGTCTGTCTCAGACCGTCTGTCTCAGACCGTCTGTCTCAGACCGTCTGTCTCAGACCGTCTGTCTCAGACCGTCTGTCTCAGACCGTCTGTGTCAGACCGCCTGTCTCAGACCGTCTGTCTCAGACCGTCGGTCTCAGTACGTATATCTCAGATAGTCTGTCACAGAACGTCTGTCTCAGCCCGTCTGTCTCAGACCGTCTGCCTCAGATCATCTGTATCAGCCCGTCTATCTCGGCCCGTCTGTCTCAGACCGTCTGCCTCAGATCATCTGTCTCGGCCCGTCTATCTCGGCCCGTCTGTCTCAGACCGTCTGTCTCAGACCGTCTGTCTCAGACCGTCTGTCTCAGACCGTCTGTCTCAGACCGTCTGTCTCAGACCGTCTGTCTCAGACCGTCTGTCTCAGACCGTCTGTCTCAGACCATCTGTCTCAGACCGTCGGTCTCAGTACGTATATCTCAGATAGTATGTCTGAGAACGTCTGTCTCAGCCCGTCTGTGTCAGACCGTCTGCCTCAGCCCGTCTATCTCGGCCCGTCATTCTCAGACCGTCTGTCTCAGACCGTCTGTCTCAGACCGTGTGTCTCAAACCGTCTATATCTGCCCGTCTGTCTCCGACCGTCTATATCTGCCCGTCTGTCTCAGACCGCCTGTCTCAGACCGTCTGTCTCAGAACATCTGTCTCAGACCGACTGTCTCAGACCGTCTGTCTCAGACCGTCTGTCTCAGGCCGTCTGTCTCAGACCGTCTGTCTCAGACCGTCTGTCTCAGACCGTCTGTTTCAGACCGTCTGTCTCAGACCGTCTGTCTCAGACCGTCTGTCTCAGACCGTCTGTCTCAGAACATCTGTCTCAGACCGCCTGTCTCAGACCGTCTGTTTCAGACCGTCTGTCTCAGGCCGTCTGTCTCAGACCGTCTGTCTCAGACAGTCTGTCTCAGACCGTCTGTCTCAGACAGTCTGTCTCAGACCGTCTGTCTCGGGCCGTCTGTCTCAGGCCGTCTGTCTCAGGCCGTCTGTCGCAGGCCGTCTGTCTCAGACCATCTGTCTCAGACCGTCTGTCTCAGACCGTCTGTCTCAGACCGTCTGTCTCAGACCGTCTGTCTCAGACCGTCTGTCTCAGACCGTCTGCCTTAGACCGTCTGTCTCAGACCGTCTGTGTCAGACCGCCTGTCTCAGACCGTCTGTCTCAGACCGTCTGCCTCAGATCATCTGTCTCGGCCCGTCTATCTCGGCCCGTCTGTCTCAGACCGTCTGTCTCAGACCGTCTGTCTCAGACCGTCTGTCTCAGACCGTCTGTCTCAGACCGTCTGTCTCAGACCGTCTGTCTCAGACCGTCTGTGTCAGACCGCCTGTCTCAGACCGTCTGTCTCAGACCGTCGGTCTCAGTACGTATATCTCAGATAGTCTGTCACAGAACGTCTGTCTCAGCCCGTCTGTCTCAGACCGTCTGCCTCAGATCATCTGTATCAGCCCGTCTATCTCGGCCCGTCTGTCTCAGACCGTCTGCCTCAGATCATCTGTCTCGGCCCGTCTATCTCGGCCCGTCTGTCTCAGACCGTCTGTCTCAGACCGTCTGTCTCAGACCGTCTGTCTCAGACCGTCTGTCTCAGACCGTCTGTCTCAGACCGTCTGTCTCAGACCGTCTGTCTCAGACCATCTGTCTCAGACCGTCGGTCTCAGTACGTATATCTCAGATAGTATGTCTGAGAACGTCTGTCTCAGCCCGTCTGTGTCAGACCGTCTGCCTCAGCCCGTCTATCTCGGCCCGTCATTCTCAGACCGTCTGTCTCAGACCGTCTGTCTCAGACCGTGTGTCTCAAACCGTCTATATCTGCCCGTCTGTCTCCGACCGTCTATATCTGCCCGTCTGTCTCAGACCGCCTGTCTCAGACCGTCTGTCTCAGACCGTCTGTCTCAGACCGTCTGCCTCAGACCGTCTGTCTCAGACTGTCTGTCTCAGACCGTCTGCCTCAGATCATCTGTCTCAGACAGTCTGTCTGAGACCGTCTGTCTCAGACCGTCGGTCTCAGTACGTATACCTCAGATAGTCTGTCTCAGAACGTCTGTCTCAGCCCGTCGGTCTCAGATCGTCTGTCTCAGACCGTCTGTCTCAGACCGTCTGTCTCAGACCGTCTGTCTCAGACCGTCTGTCTCAGACCGTCTGCCTCAGATCATCTGTCTCAGCCCGTCTATCTCGGCCCGTCTGTCTCAGACCGTCTGTCTCAGACCGTCTGTCTCAGACCGTCTGTCTCAGACCGTCTGTCTCAGACCGCCTGTCTCAGACCGTCTGTCTCAGGCCGTCTGTATCAGGCCGTCTGTCTCAGGCCGTCTGTCTCAGACCATCTGTCTCAGACCGTCTGTCTCAGACCGTCTGTGTCAGACCGCCTGTCTCAGACCGTCTGTCTCAGACCGTCGGTCTCAGTACGTATATCTCAGATAGTCTGTCACAGAACGTCTGTCTCAGCCCGTCTGTCTCAGACCGTCTGCCTCAGATCATCTGTATCAGCCCGTCTATCTCGGCCCGTCTGTCTCAGACCGTCTGTCTCAGACCGTCTGCCTCAGATCATCTGTCTCGGCCCGTCTATCTCGGCCCGTCTGTCTCAGACCGTCTGTCTCACACCGTCTGTCTCAGACCGTCTGTGTCAGACCGCCTGTCTCAGACCGTCTGTCTCAGACCGTCGGTCTCAGTACGTATATCTCAGATAGTCTGTCTCAGAACGTCTGTCTCAGCCCGTCTGTCTCAGACCGTCTGCCTCAGATCATCTGTCTCAGCCCGTCTATCTCGGCCCGTCTGTCTCAGACCGTCTGTCTCAGACCGTCTGTCTCAGACCGTCTGTCTCAGACCGTCTGTCTCCGACCGTCTGTCTCAGACCGTCTGCCTCAGATCATCTGTCTCGGCCTGTCTATCTCGGCCCGTCTGTCTCAGACCGTCTGTCTCAGACCGTCTGTCTCAGTCCGTCTGCCTCAGATCGTCTATCTCAGCCCGTCTATCTCAGCCCGTCTGTTTCATACCATCTATCTCAGCACGTCGGTCTCATACCGTCTGTCTCAGATCCTCTATCTCGTCCCGTCTGTCTCAGACCGCCTGTCTCAGACCGTCTGTGTCAGACCGCCTGTCTCAGATCATCTGTCTCAGCACGTCTGTCTCAGCCCGTCTATCTCTGCCCGTAGGCCGCAGAACGTCTGTCTCAGACCGTCTGTCTCAGACCGTCTGCCTCAGATCATCTGTCTCAGACCGTCTGCCTCAGACCGTCTGTCTCAGACCGTCGGTCTCAGACCGTCTGTCTCAGACCGTCTGTCTCAGACCGTCTGTCTCAGACCGTCTGTCTCAGACCGTCTTTCTCAGACCGTCTGTCTCAGACCGTCTGTCTCAGACCGTCTGTGTCAGACCGCCTGTCTCAGACCGTCTGTCTCAGACCGTCGGTCTCAGTACGTATATCTCAGATAGTCTGTCACAGAACGTCTGTCTCAGCCCGTCTGTCTCAGACCGTCTGCCTCAGATCATCTGTATCAGCCCGTCTATCTCGGCCCGTCTGTCTCAGACCGTCTGCCTCAGATCATCTGTCTCGGCCCGTCTATCTCGGCCCGTCTGTCTCAGACCGTCTGTCTCAGACCGTCTGTCTCAGACCGTCTGTCTCAGACCGTCTGTCTCAGACCGTCTGTCTCAGACCGTCTGTCTCAGACCGTCTGTCTCAGACCATCTGTCTCAGACCGTCGGTCTCAGTACGTATATCTCAGATAGTATGTCTGAGAACGTCTGTCTCAGCCCGTCTGTGTCAGACCGTCTGCCTCAGCCCGTCTATCTCGGCCCGTCATTCTCAGACCGTCTGTCTCAGACCGTCTGTCTCAGACCGTGTGTCTCAAACCGTCTATATCTGCCCGTCTGTCTCCGACCGTCTATATCTGCCCGTCTGTCTCAGACCGCCTGTCTCAGACCGTCTGTATCAGACCGTCTGTCTCAGACCGTCTGCCTCAGACCGTCTGTCTCAGACTGTCTGTCTCAGACCGTCTGCCTCAGATCATCTGTCTCAGACAGTCTGTCTGAGACCGTCTGTCTCAGACCGTCGGTCTCAGTACGTATACCTCAGATAGTCTGTCTCAGAACGTCTGTCTCAGCCCGTCGGTCTCAGATCGTCTGTCTCAGACCGTCTGTCTCAGACCGTCTGTCTCAGACCGTCTGTCTCAGACCGTCTGTCTCAGACCGTCTGCCTCAGATCATCTGTCTCAGCCCGTCTATCTCGGCCCGTCTGTCTCAGACCGTCTGTCTCAGACCGTCTGTCTCAGACCGTCTGTCTCAGACCGTCTGTCTCAGACCGCCTGTCTCAGACCGTCTGTCTCAGGCCGTCTGTCTCAGGCCGTCTGTCTCAGGCCGTCTGTCTCAGACCATCTGTCTCAGACCGTCTGTCTCAGACCGTCTGTGTCAGACCGCCTGTCTCAGACCGTCTGTCTCAGACCGTCGGTCTCAGTACGTATATCTCAGATAGTCTGTCACAGAACGTCTGTCTCAGCCCGTCTGTCTCAGACCGTCTGCCTCAGATCATCTGTATCAGCCCGTCTATCTCGGCCCGTCTGTCTCAGACCGTCTGTCTCAGACCGTCTGCCTCAGATCATCTGTCTCGGCCCGTCTATCTCGGCCCGTCTGTCTCAGACCGTCTGTCTCACACCGTCTGTCTCAGACCGTCTGTGTCAGACCGCCTGTCTCAGACCGTCTGTCTCAGACCGTCGGTCTCAGTACGTATATCTCAGATAGTCTGTCTCAGAACGTCTGTCTCAGCCCGTCTGTCTCAGACCGTCTGCCTCAGATCATCTGTCTCAGCCCGTCTATCTCGGCCCGTCTGTCTCAGACCGTCTGTCTCAGACCGTCTGTCTCAGACCGTCTGTCTCAGACCGTCTGTCTCAGACCGTCTGTCTCAGACCGTCTGCATCAGATCATCTGTCTCGGCCTGTCTATCTCGGCCCGTCTGTCTCAGACCGTCTGTCTCAGACCGTCTGTCTCAGTCCGTCTGCCTCAGATCGTCTATCTCAGCCCGTCTATCTCAGCCCGTCTGTTTCATACCATCTATCTCAGCACGTCGGTCTCATACCGTCTGTCTCAGATCCTCTATCTCGTCCCGTCTGTCTCAGACCGCCTGTCTCAGACCGTCTGTGTCAGACCCCCTGTCTCAGATCATCTGTCTCAGCACGTCTGTCTCAGCCCGTCTATCTCTGCCCGTAGGCCGCAGAACGTCTGTCTCAGACCGTCTGTCTCAGACCGTCTGCCTCAGATCATCTGTCTCAGACCGTCTGCCTCAGACCGTCTGTCTCAGACCGTCGGTCTCAGACCGTCTGTCTCAGACCGTCTGTCTCAGACCGTCTGTCTCAGACCGTCTGTCTCAGACCGTCTTTCTCAGACCGTCTGTCTCAGACCGTCTGTCTCAGACCGTCTGCCTCAGACCGTCTGTCTGAGACCATCTGTCTCAGACCGTCGGTCTCAGTACGTATATCTCAGATAGTATGTCTGAGAACGTCTGTCTCAGCCCGTCTGTGTCAGACCGTCTGCCTCAGCCCGTCTATCTCGGCCCGTCATTCTCAGACCGTCTGTCTCAGACCGTGTGTCTCAAACCGTCTATATCTGCCCGTCTGTCTCCGACCGTCTATATCTGCCCGTCTGTCTCAGACCGCCTGTCTCAGACCGTCTGTCTCAGACCGTCTGTCTCAGACCGTCTGCCTCAGACCGTCTGTCTCAGACTGTCTGTCTCAGACCGTCTGCCTCAGATCATCTGTCTCAGACAGTCTGTCTGAGACCGTCTGTCTCAGACCGTCGGTCTCAGTACGTATACCTCAGATAGTCTGTCTCAGAACGTCTGTCTCAGCCCGTCGGTCTCAGATCGTCTGTCTCAGACCGTCTGTCTCAGACCGTCTGTCTCAGACCGTCTGTCTCAGACCGTCTGCCTCAGATCATCTGTCTCAGCCCGTCTATCTCGGCCCGTCTGTCTCAGACCGTCTGTCTCAGACCGTCTGTCTCAGACCGTCTGTCTCAGACCGTCTGTCTCAGACCGTCTGTCTCAGACCGCCTGTCTCAGACCGTCTGTCTCAGGCCGTCTGTCTCAGGCCGTCTGTCTCAGGCCGTCTGTCTCAGACCGTCTGTCTCAGACCGTCTGTCTCAGACCGTCTGTCTCAGACCGTCTGTCTCAGACCGTCTGTCTCAGACCGTCTGTCTCAGACCGCCTGTCTCAGACCGTCTGTCTCAGACCGCCTGTCTCAGGCCGTCTGTCTCAGACCGTCTGTCTCAGACAGTCTGTCTCAGACCGTCTGTCTCAGACCGTCTGTCTCAGACCGTCTGTCTCAGGCCGTCTGTCTCAGGCCGTCTGTCTCAGGCCGTCTGTCTCAGGCCGTCTGTCTCAGACCGTCTGTCTCAGACCGCCTGTCTCAGGCCGTCTGTCTCAGACCGTCTGTCTCAGACAGTCTGTCTCAGACCGTCTGTCTCAGACCGTCTGTCTCAGACCGTCTGTCTCAGGCCGTCTGTCTCAGGCCGTCTGTCTCAGGCCGTCTGTCTCAGGCCGTCTGTCTCAGACCATCTGTCTCAGAACGTCTGTCTCAGCCCGTCGGTCTCAGATCGTCTGTCTCAGACCGTCTGTCTCAGACCGTCTGTCTCAGACCGTCTGTCTCAGACCGTCTGCCTCAGATCATCTGTCTCAGCCCGTCTATCTCGGCCCGTCTGTCTCAGACCGTCTGTCTCAGACCGTCTGTCTCAGACCGTCTGTCTCAGACCGTCTGTCTCAGACCGTCTGTCTCAGACCGCCTGTCTCAGACCGTCTGTCTCAGGCCGTCTGTCTCAGGCCGTCTGTCTCAGGCCGTCTGTCTCAGACCGTCTGTCTCAGACCGTCTGTCTCAGACCGTCTGTCTCAGACCGTCTGTCTCAGACCGTCTGTCTCAGACCGTCTGTCTCAGACCGCCTGTCTCAGACCGTCTGTCTCAGACCGCCTGTCTCAGGCCGTCTGTCTCAGACCGTCTGTCTCAGACAGTCTGTCTCAGACCGTCTGTCTCAGACCGTCTGTCTCAGACCGTCTGTCTCAGGCCGTCTGTCTCAGGCCGTCTGTCTCAGGCCGTCTGTCTCAGGCCGTCTGTCTCAGACCATCTGTCTCAGACCGTCTGTCTCAGGCCGTCTGTCTCAGGCCGTCTGTCTCAGGCCGTCTGTCTCAGGCCGTCTGTCTCAGACCGTCTGTCTCAGACCGTCTGTCTCAGACCGTCTGTCTCAGACCGTCTGCCTCAGACCGTCTGTCTCAGACTGTCTGTCTCAGACCGTCTGCCTCAGATCATCTGTCTCAGACAGTCTGTCTGAGACCGTCTGTCTCAGACCGTCTGTCTCAGACCGTCTGTCTCAGACCGTCTGTCTCAGACCGCCTGTCTCAGACCGTCTGTCTCAGACCGCCTGTCTCAGGCCGTCTGTCTCAGACCGTCTGTCTCAGACAGTCTGTCTCAGACCGTCTGTCTCAGACCGTCTGTCTCAGACCGTCTGTCTCAGGCCGTCTGTCTCAGGCCGTCTGTCTCAGGCCGTCTGTCTCAGACCATCTGTCTCAGACCGTCTGTCTCAGGCCGTCTGTCTCAGGCCGTCTGTCTCAGGCCGTCTGTCTCAGGCCGTCTGTCTCAGACCGTCTGTCTCAGACCGTCTGTCTCAGACCGTCTGTCTCAGACCGTCTGCCTCAGACCGTCTGTCTCAGACTGTCTGTCTCAGACCGTCTGCCTCAGATCATCTGTCTCAGACAGTCTGTCTGAGACCGTCTGTCTCAGACCGTCTGTCTCAGACCGTCTGTCTCAGACCGTCTGCCTCAGATCATCTGTCTCAGACCGTCTGCCTCAGACCGCCTGTCTCAGACCGCCTGTCTCAGACCGTCTGTCTCAGACCGTCTGTCTCAGACCGTCTGCCTCAGACCGTCTGTCTCAGACTGTCTGTCTCAGACCGTCTGCCTCAGATCATCTGTCTCAGACAGTCTGTCTGAGACCGTCTGTCTCAGACCGTCGGTCTCAGTACGTATACCTCAGATAGTCTGTCTCAGAACGTCTGTCTCAGCCCGTCGGTCTCAGATCGTCTGTCTCAGACCGTCTGTCTCAGACCGTCTGTCTCAGACCGTCTGTCTCAGACCGTCTGTCTCAGACCGTCTGTCTCAGACCGTCTGCCTCAGATCATCTGTCTCAGCCCGTCTATCTCGGCCCGTCTGTCTCAGACCGTCTGTCTCAGACCGTCTGTCTCAGACCGTCTGTCTCAGACCGTCTGTCTCAGACCGTCTGTCTCAGACCGCCTGTCTCAGACCGTCTGTCTCAGGCCGTCTGTCTCAGGCCGTCTGTCTCAGGCCGTCTGTCTCAGACCATCTGTCTCAGACCGTCTGTCTCAGACCGTCTGTCTCAGACCGTCTGTCTCAGACCGTCTGTCTCAGACCGTCTGTCTCAGACCGCCTGTCTCAGACCGTCTGTCTCAGACCGCCTGTCTCAGGCCGTCTGTCTCAGACCGTCTGTCTCAGACAGTCTGTCTCAGACCGTCTGTCTCAGACCGTCTGTCTCAGACCGTCTGTCTCAGGCCGTCTGTCTCAGGCCGTCTGTCTCAGGCCGTCTGTCTCAGGCCGTCTGTCTCAGACCATCTGTCTCAGACCGTCTGTCTCAGGCCGTCTGTCTCAGGCCGTCTGTCTCAGGCCGTCTGTCTCAGGCCGTCTGTCTCAGACCGTCTGTCTCAGACCGTCTGTCTCAGACCGTCTGTCTCAGACCGTCTGCCTCAGACCGTCTGTCTCAGACTGTCTGTCTCAGACCGTCTGCCTCAGATCATCTGTCTCAGACAGTCTGTCTGAGACCGTCTGTCTCAGACCGTCGGTCTCAGTACGTATACCTCACATAGTCTGTCTCAGAACGTCTGTCTCAGCCCGTCGGTCTCAGATCGTCTGTCTCAGACCGTCTGTCTCAGACCGTCTGTCTCAGACCGTCTGTCTCAGACCGTCTGTCTCAGACCGTCTGTCTCAGACCGTCTGTCTCAGACCGTCTGTCTCAGACCGTCTGTCTCAGACCGTCTGTCTCAGACCGTCTGTCTCAGACCGTCTGTCTCAGACCGTCTGTCTCAGACCGTCTGTCTCTGACCGTCTGTGTCAGACCGCCTGTCTCAGACCGTCTGTCTCAGACCGTCTGTCTCAGACCGTCTGTCTCAGACCGTCTGTCTCAGACCGTCTGTCTCAGACCGTCTGTCTCAGACCGTCTGTCTCGGCCCGTCTATCTCGGCCCGTCTGTCTCGGCCCGTCTGTCTCAGACCGTCTGTCTCAGACCGTCTGTCTCAGACCGTCTGTCTCAGACCGTCTGTCTCAGACCGTCTGTCTCAGACCGTCTGTCTCAGACCGTCTGTCTCAGACCGTCTGTCTCAGACCGTCTGCCTCAGACCGTCTGTCTCAGACCGTCTGTGTCAAACCGCCTGTCTCAGACCGTCTGTCTCAGACCGTCGGTCTCAGTACGTATATCTCAGATAGTCTGTCTCAGAACGTCTGTCTCAGCCCGTCTGTCTCAGACCGTCTGCCTCAGATCATCTGTCTCAGCCCGTCTATCTCGGCCCGTCTGTCTCAGACCGTCTGTCTCAGACCGTCTGTCTCAGACCGTCTGCCTCAGATCATCTGTCTCGGCCCGTCTATCTCGGCCCGTCTGTCTCAGACCGTCTGTCTCAGACCGTCTGTCTCAGTCCGTCTGCCTCAGATCGTCTATCTCAGCCCGTCTATCTCAGCCCGTCTGTTTCATACCATCTATCTCAGCACGTCGGTCTCATACCGTCTGTCTCAGATCCTCTATCTCGTCCCGTCTGTCTCAGACCGCCTGTCTCAGACCGTCTGTGTCAGACCGCCTGTCTCAGATCATCTGTCTCAGCACGTCTGTCTCAGCCCGTCTATCTCTGCCCGTAGGCCGCAGAACGTCTGTCTCAGACCGTCTGTCTCAGACCGTCTGTCTCAGACCGTCTGTCTCAGACCGTCTGCCTCAGATCATCTGTCTCAGACCGTCTGCCTCAGACCGTCTGTCTCAGACCGTCGGTCTCAGACCGTCTGTCTCAGACCGTCTGTCTCGGGCCGTCTGTCTCAGGCCGACTGTCTCAGGCCGTCTGTCGCAGGCCGTCTGTCTCAGACCATCTGTCTCAGACCGTCTGTCTCAGACCGTCTGTCTCAGACCGTCTGTCTCAGACCGTCTGTCTCAGACCGTCTGCCTTAGACCGTCTGTCTCAGACCGTCTGTGTCAGACCGCCTGTCTCAGACCGTCTGTCTCAGACCGTCTGCCTCAGATCATCTGTCTCGGCCCGTCTATCTCGGCCCGTCTGTCTCAGACCGTCTGTCTCAGACCGTCTGTCTCAGACCGTCTGTCTCAGACCGTCTGTCTCAGACCGTCTGTCTCAGACCGTCTGTCTCAGACCGTCTGTCTCCGACCGTCTGTCTCAGACCGTCTGTGTCAGACCGCCTGTCTCAGACCGTCTGTCTCAGACCGTCGGTCTCAGTACGTATATCTCAGATAGTCTGTCACAGAACGTCTGTCTCAGCCCGTCTGTCTCAGACCGTCTGCCTCAGATCATCTGTATCAGCCCGTCTATCTCGGCCCGTCTGTCTCATTCCGTCTGCCTCAGATCATCTGTCTCGGCCCGTCTATCTCGGCCCGTCTGTCTCAGACCGTCTGTCTCAGACCGTCTGTCTCAGACCGTCTGTCTCAGACCGTCTGTCTCAGACCGTCTGTCTCAGACCGTCTGTCTCAGACCGTCTGTCTCAGACCGTCTGTCTCAGACCGTCTGTCTCAGACCGTCTGTCTCAGACCGTCTGTCTCAGACCGTCTGTCTCAGACCGTCTGTCTCAGACCGTCTGTCTCAGACCGTCTGTCTCAGACCGTCTGCCTCAGACCGTCTGTCTCAGACCGTCTGTGTCAGACCGCCTGTCTCAGACCGTCTGCCTTAGACCGTCTGTCTCAGACCGTCTGTGTCAGACCGCCTGTCTCAGACCGTCTGTCTCAGACCGTCTGCCTCAGATCATCTGTCTCGGCCCGTCTATCTCGGCCCGTCTGTCTCAGACCGTCTGCCTCAGATCATCTGTCTCGGCCCGTCTATCTCGGCCCGTCTGTCTCAGACCGTCTGTCTCAGACCGTCTGTCTCAGACCGTCTGTCTCAGACCGTCTGTCTCAGACCGTCTGTCTCAGACCGTCTGTCTCCGACCGTCTGTCTCAGACCGTCTGTGTCAGACCGCCTGTCTCAGACCGTCTGTCTCAGACCGTCGGTCTCAGTACGTATATCTCAGATAGTCTGTCACAGAACGTCTGTCTCAGCCCGTCTGTCTCAGACCGTCTGCCTCATATCATCTGTATCAGCCCGTCTATCTCGGCCCGTCTGTCTCAGACCGTCTGCCTCAGATCATCTGTCTCGGCCCGTCTATCTCGGCCCGTCTGTCTCAGACCGTCTGTCTCAGACCGTCTGTCTCAGACCGTCTGTCTCAGACCGTCTGTCTCAGACCGTCTGTCTCAGACCGCCTGTCTCAGACCGTCTGTCTCAGGCCGTCTGTCTCAGGCCGTCTATCTCAGGCCGTCTGTCTCAGACCGTCTGTCTCAGACCGTCTGTCTCAGACCGTCTGTCTCAGACCGTCTGTCTCAGACCGTCTGTCTCAGACCGCCTGTCTCAGACCGTCTGTCTCAGGCCGTCTGTCTCAGGCCGTCTGTCTCAGGCCGTCTGTCTCAGACCGTCTGTCTCAGACCGTCTGTCTCAGACCGTCTGTCTCAGACCGTCTGTCTCAGACCGTCTGTCTCAGACCGTCTGTCTCAGACCGCCTGTCTCAGACCGTCTGTCTCAGACCGCCTGTCTCAGGCCGTCTGTCTCAGACCGTCTGTCTCAGACAGTCTGTCTCAGACCGTCTGTCTCAGACCGTCTGTCTCAGACCGTCTGTCTCAGGCCGTCTGTCTCAGGCCGTCTGTCTCAGGCCGTCTGTCTCAGGCCGTCTGTCTCAGACCATCTGTCTCAGACCGTCTGTCTCAGGCCGTCTGTCTCAGGCCGTCTGTCTCAGGCCGTCTGTCTCAGGCCGTCTGTCTCAGACCGTCTGTCTCAGACCGTCTGTCTCAGACCGTCTGTCTCAGACCGTCTGCCTCAGACCGTCTGTCTCAGACTGTCTGTCTCAGACCGTCTGCCTCAGATCATCTGTCTCAGACAGTCTGTCTGAGACCGTCTGTCTCAGACCGTCTGTCTCAGACCGTCTGTCTCAGACCGTCTGTCTCAGACCGCCTGTCTCAGACCGTCTGTCTCAGACCGCCTGTCTCAGGCCGTCTGTCTCAGACCGTCTGTCTCAGACAGTCTGTCTCAGACCGTCTGTCTCAGACCGTCTGTCTCAGACCGTCTGTCTCAGGCCGTCTGTCTCAGGCCGTCTGTCTCAGGCCGTCTGTCTCAGACCATCTGTCTCAGACCGTCTGTCTCAGGCCGTCTGTCTCAGGCCGTCTGTCTCAGGCCGTCTGTCTCAGGCCGTCTGTCTCAGACCGTCTGTCTCAGACCGTCTGTCTCAGACCGTCTGTCTCAGACCGTCTGCCTCAGACCGTCTGTCTCAGACTGTCTGTCTCAGACCGTCTGCCTCAGATCATCTGTCTCAGACAGTCTGTCTGAGACCGTCTGTCTCAGACCGTCTGTCTCAGACCGTCTGTCTCAGACCGTCTGCCTCAGATCATCTGTCTCAGACCGTCTGCCTCAGACCGCCTGTCTCAGACCGCCTGTCTCAGACCGTCTGTCTCAGACCGTCTGTCTCAGACCGTCTGCCTCAGACCGTCTGTCTCAGACTGTCTGTCTCAGACCGTCTGCCTCAGATCATCTGTCTCAGACAGTCTGTCTGAGACCGTCTGTCTCAGACCGTCGGTCTCAGTACGTATACCTCAGATAGTCTGTCTCAGAACGTCTGTCTCAGCCCGTCGGTCTCAGATCGTCTGTCTCAGACCGTCTGTCTCAGACCGTCTGTCTCAGACCGTCTGTCTCAGACCGTCTGTCTCAGACCGTCTGTCTCAGACCGTCTGCCTCAGATCATCTGTCTCAGCCCGTCTATCTCGGCCCGTCTGTCTCAGACCGTCTGTCTCAGACCGTCTGTCTCAGACCGTCTGTCTCAGACCGTCTGTCTCAGACCGTCTGTCTCAGACCGCCTGTCTCAGACCGTCTGTCTCAGGCCGTCTGTCTCAGGCCGTCTGTCTCAGGCCGTCTGTCTCAGACCATCTGTCTCAGACCGTCTGTCTCAGACCGTCTGTCTCAGACCGTCTGTCTCAGACCGTCTGTCTCAGACCGTCTGTCTCAGACCGCCTGTCTCAGACCGTCTGTCTCAGACCGCCTGTCTCAGGCCGTCTGTCTCAGACCGTCTGTCTCAGACAGTCTGTCTCAGACCGTCTGTCTCAGACCGTCTGTCTCAGACCGTCTGTCTCAGGCCGTCTGTCTCAGGCCGTCTGTCTCAGGCCGTCTGTCTCAGGCCGTCTGTCTCAGACCATCTGTCTCAGACCGTCTGTCTCAGGCCGTCTGTCTCAGGCCGTCTGTCTCAGGCCGTCTGTCTCAGGCCGTCTGTCTCAGACCGTCTGTCTCAGACCGTCTGTCTCAGACCGTCTGTCTCAGACCGTCTGCCTCAGACCGTCTGTCTCAGACTGTCTGTCTCAGACCGTCTGCCTCAGATCATCTGTCTCAGACAGTCTGTCTGAGACCGTCTGTCTCAGACCGTCGGTCTCAGTACGTATACCTCACATAGTCTGTCTCAGAACGTCTGTCTCAGCCCGTCGGTCTCAGATCGTCTGTCTCAGACCGTCTGTCTCAGACCGTCTGTCTCAGACCGTCTGTCTCAGACCGTCTGTCTCAGACCGTCTGTCTCAGACCGTCTGTCTCAGACCGTCTGTCTCAGACCGTCTGTCTCAGACCGTCTGTCTCAGACCGTCTGTCTCAGACCGTCTGTCTCAGACCGTCTGTCTCAGACCGTCTGTCTCAGACCGTCTGTCTCAGACCGTCTGCCTCAGACCGTCTGTCTCTGACCGTCTGTGTCAGACCGCCTGTCTCAGACCGTCTGTCTCAGACCGTCTGTCTCAGACCGTCTGTCTCAGACCGTCTGTCTCAGACCGTCTGTCTCAGACCGTCTGTCTCAGACCGTCTGTCTCGGCCCGTCTATCTCGGCCCGTCTGTCTCAGACCGTCTGTCTCAGACCGTCTGTCTCAGACCGTCTGTCTCAGACCGTCTGTCTCAGACCGTCTGTCTCAGACCGTCTGTCTCAGACCGTCTGTCTCAGACCGTCTGTCTCAGACCGTCTGCCTCAGACCGTCTGTCTCAGACCGTCTGTGTCAAACCGCCTGTCTCAGACCGTCTGTCTCAGACCGTCGGTCTCAGTACGTATATCTCAGATAGTCTGTCTCAGAACGTCTGTCTCAGCCCGTCTGTCTCAGACCGTCTGCCTCAGATCATCTGTCTCAGCCCGTCTATCTCGGCCCGTCTGTCTCAGACCGTCTGTCTCAGACCGTCTGTCTCAGACCGTCTGCCTCAGATCATCTGTCTCGGCCCGTCTATCTCGGCCCGTCTGTCTCAGACCGTCTGTCTCAGACCGTCTGTCTCAGTCCGTCTGCCTCAGATCGTCTATCTCAGCCCGTCTATCTCAGCCCGTCTGTTTCATACCATCTATCTCAGCACGTCGGTCTCATACCGTCTGTCTCAGATCCTCTATCTCGTCCCGTCTGTCTCAGACCGCCTGTCTCAGACCGTCTGTGTCAGACCGCCTGTCTCAGATCATCTGTCTCAGCACGTCTGTCTCAGCCCGTCTATCTCTGCCCGTAGGCCGCAGAACGTCTGTCTCAGACCGTCTGTCTCAGACCGTCTGTCTCAGACCGTCTGTCTCAGACCGTCTGCCTCAGATCATCTGTCTCAGACCGTCTGCCTCAGACCGTCTGTCTCAGACCGTCGGTCTCAGACCGTCTGTCTCAGACCGTCTGTCTCGGGCCGTCTGTCTCAGGCCGACTGTCTCAGGCCGTCTGTCGCAGGCCGTCTGTCTCAGACCATCTGTCTCAGACCGTCTGTCTCAGACCGTCTGTCTCAGACCGTCTGTCTCAGACCGTCTGTCTCAGACCGTCTGCCTTAGACCGTCTGTCTCAGACCGTCTGTGTCAGACCGCCTGTCTCAGACCGTCTGTCTCAGACCGTCTGCCTCAGATCATCTGTCTCGGCCCGTCTATCTCGGCCCGTCTGTCTCAGACCGTCTGTCTCAGACCGTCTGTCTCAGACCGTCTGTCTCAGACCGTCTGTCTCAGACCGTCTGTCTCAGACCGTCTGTCTCCGACCGTCTGTCTCAGACCGTCTGTGTCAGACCGCCTGTCTCAGACCGTCTGTCTCAGACCGTCGGTCTCAGTACGTATATCTCAGATAGTCTGTCACAGAACGTCTGTCTCAGCCCGTCTGTCTCAGACCGTCTGCCTCAGATCATCTGTATCAGCCCGTCTATCTCGGCCCGTCTGTCTCATTCCGTCTGCCTCAGATCATCTGTCTCGGCCCGTCTATCTCGGCCCGTCTGTCTCAGACCGTCTGTCTCAGACCGTCTGTCTCAGACCGTCTGTCTCAGACCGTCTGTCTCAGACCGTCTGTCTCAGACCGTCTGTCTCAGACCGTCTGTCTCAGACCGTCTGTCTCAGACCGTCTGTCTCAGACCGTCTGTCTCAGACCGTCTGTCTCAGACCGTCTGTCTCAGACCGTCTGTCTCAGACCGTCTGTCTCAGACCGTCTGTGTCAGACCGCCTGTCTCAGACCGTCTGTCTCAGACCGTCTGCCTCAGATCATCTGTCTCGGCCCGTCTATCTCGGCCCGTCTGTCTCAGACCGTCTGCCTCAGATCATCTGTCTCGGCCCGTCTATCTCGGCCCGTCTGTCTCAGACCGTCTGTCTCAGACCGTCTGTCTCAGACCGTCTGTCTCAGACCGTCTGTCTCAGACCGTCTGTCTCAGACCGTCTGTCTCCGACCGTCTGTCTCAGACCGTCTGTGTCAGACCGCCTGTCTCAGACCGTCTGTCTCAGACCGTCGGTCTCAGTACGTATATCTCAGATAGTCTGTCACAGAACGTCTGTCTCAGCCCGTCTGTCTCAGACCGTCTGCCTCATATCATCTGTATCAGCCCGTCTATCTCGGCCCGTCTGTCTCAGACCGTCTGCCTCAGATCATCTGTCTCGGCCCGTCTATCTCGGCCCGTCTGTCTCAGACCGTCTGTCTCAGACCGTCTGTCTCAGACCGTCTGTCTCAGACCGTCTGTCTCAGACCGTCTGTCTCAGACCGTCTGTGTCAGGCCGTCTGTCTCAGACCGTCTGTCTCAGACCGTCTGTCTCAGACCGTCTGTCTCAGACCGTCTGTCTCAGACCGTCTGTCTCAGACCGTCTGTCTCAGACCGTCTGTCTCAGACCGTCTGTCTCAGACCGTCTGTCTCAGACCGTCTGTCTCAGACCGTCTGTCTCAGACCGTCTGTCTCAGACCGTCTGTCTCAGACCGTCTGTCTCAGACCGTCTGCCTCAGACCGTCTGTCTCAGACCGTCTGTCTCAGACCGTCTGTCTCAGTCCGTCTGCCTCAGATCGTCTATCTCAGCCCGTCTATCTCAGCCCGTCTGTTTCATACCATCTATCTCAGCACGTCGGTCTCATACCGTCTGTCTCAGATCCTCTATCTCGTCCCGTCTGTCTCAGACCGCCTGTCTCAGACCGTCTGTGTCAGACCGCCTGTCTCAGATCATCTGTCTCAGCACGTCTGTCTCAGCCCGTCTATCTCTGCCCGTAGGCCGCAGAACGTCTGTCTCAGACCGTCTGTCTCAGACCGTCTGTCTCAGACCGTCTGTCTCAGACCGTCTGCCTCAGATCATCTGTCTCAGACCGTCTGCCTCAGACCGTCTGTCTCAGACCGTCGGTCTCAGACCGTCTGTCTCAGACCGTCTGTCTCAGACCGTCTGCCTCAGATCATCTGTCTCAGCCCGTCTATCTCGGCCCGTCTGTCTCAGACCGTCTGTCTCAGACCGTCGGTCTCACTACGTATATCTCAGATAGTCTGTCTCAGAACGTCTGTCTCAGCCCGTCGGTCTTAGACCGTCTGTCTCAGAACATCTGTCTCAGACCGCCTGTCTCAGACCGTCTGTCTCAGACCGTCTGTCTCAGGCCGTCTGTCTCAGACCGTCTGTCTCAGACAGACTGTCTCAGACCGTCTGTCTCAGACCGTCTGTCTCAGACCGTCTGTCTCAGGCCGTCTGTCTCAGGCAGTCTGTCTCAGGCCGTCTGTCTCAGGCCGTCTGTCTCAGACCATCTGTCTCAGACCGTCTGTCTCAGACCGTCTGTGTCAGACCGCCTGTCTCAGACCGTCTGTCTCAGACCGTCTGCCTCAGATCATCTGTCTCGGCCCGTCTATCTCGGCCCGTCTGTCTCAGACCGTCTGTCTCAGACCGTCTATCTCAGCCCGTCTAACTCAGCCCGTCTGTTTCATACCATCTATCTCAGCACGTCGGTCTCATACCGTCTGTCTCACATCCTCTATCTCGTCCCGTCTGTCTCAGACCGCCTGTCTCAGACCGTCTGTGTCAGACCGCCTGTCTCAGATCATCTGTCTCAGCACGTCTGTCTCAGCCCGTCTATCTCTGCCCGTAGGCCGCAGAACGTCTGTCTCAGACCGTCTGTCTCAGACCGTCTGCCTCAGATCATCTGTCTCAGACCGTCTGCCTCAGACCGTCTGTCTCAGACCGTCGGTCTCAGACCGTCTGTCTCAGACCGTGTGTCTCAGACCGTCTGTCTCAGACCGTCTGTCTCAGACCGTCTGTCTCAGACCGTCTGTCTCAGACCGTCTGTCTCAGACCGTCTGCCTCAGACCGTCTGTCTGAGACCGTCTGTCTCAGACCGTCGGTCTCAGTACGTATATCTCAGATAGTATGTCTGAGAACGTCTGTCTCAGCCCGTCTGTGTCAGACCGTCTGCCTCAGCCCGTCTATCTCGGCCCGTCATTCTCAGACCGTCTGTCTCAGACCGTCTGTCTCAGACCGTGTGTCTCAAACCGTCTATATCTGCCCGTCTGTCTCCGACCGTCTATATCTGCCCGTCTGTCTCAGACCGCCTGTCTCAGACCGTCTGTCTCAGACCGTCTGTCTCAGACCGTCTGCCTCAGACCGTCTGTCTCAGACTGTCTGTCTCAGACCGTCTGCCTCAGATC
Organism: Coelioxys conoideus; assembly: GCA_947623535.1. Lineage (NCBI taxonomy): Eukaryota > Metazoa > Arthropoda > Insecta > Hymenoptera > Megachilidae > Coelioxys > Coelioxys conoideus. The sequence goes on from CANQJN010000026.1 coordinate 6,701,519, forward strand.
ATCTGTCTCAGACAGTCTGTCTGAGACCGTCTGTCTCAGACCGTCGGTCTCAGTACATATACCTCAGATAGTCTGTCTCAGAACGTCTGTCTCAGCCCGTCGGTCTCAGATCGTCTGTCTCAGACCGTCTGTCTCAGACCGTCTGTCTCAGACCGTCTGTCTCAGACCGTCTGTGTCAGACCGTCTGCCTCAGATCATCTGTCTCAGCCCGTCTATCTCGGCCCGTCTGTCTCAGACCGTCTGTCTCAGACCGTCTGTCTCAGACCGTCTGTCTCAGACCGTCTGTCACAGACCGTCTGTCTCAGACCGCCTGTCTCAGACCGTCTGTCTCAGGCCGTCTGTCTCAGGCCGTCTGTCTCAGGCCGTCTGTCTCAGACCATCTGTCTCAGACCGTCTGTCTCAGAACGTCTGTCTCAGACCGTCTGTCTCAGACCGTCTGTCTCAGACCGTCTGTCTCAGACCGCCTGTCTCAGACCGTCTGTCTCAGACCGCCTGTCTCAGGCCGTCTGTCTCAGACCGTCTGTCTCAGACAGTCTGTCTCAGACCGTCTGTCTCAGACCGTCTGTCTCAGACCGTCTGTCTCAGGCCGTCTGTCTCAGGCCGTCTGTCTCAGGCCGTCTGTCTCAGGCCGTCTGTCTCAGACCATCTGTCTCAGACCGTCTGTCTCAGGCCGTCTGTCTCAGGCCGTCTGTCTCAGGCCGTCTGTCTCAGGCCGTCTGTCTCAGACCGTCTGTCTCAGACCGTCTGTCTCAGACCGTCTGTCTCAGACCGTCTGCCTCAGACCGTCTGTCTCAGACTGTCTGTCTCAGACCGTCTGCCTCAGATCATCTGTCTCAGACAGTCTGTCTGAGACCGTCTGTCTCAGACCGTCGGTCTCAGTACGTATACCTCACATAGTCTGTCTCAGAACGTCTGTCTCAGCCCGTCGGTCTCAGATCGTCTGTCTCAGACCGTCTGTCTCAGACCGTCTGTCTCAGACCGTCTGCCTCAGACCGTCTGTCTCAGACTGTCTGTCTCAGACCGTCTGCCTCAGATCATCTGTCTCAGACAGTCTGTCTGAGACCGTCTGTCTCAGACCGTCGGTCTCAGTACGTATACCTCACATAGTCTGTCTCAGAACGTCTGTCTCAGCCCGTCGGTCTCAGATCGTCTGTCTCAGACCGTCTGTCTCAGACCGTCTGTCTCAGACCGTCTGTCTCAGACCGTCTGTCTCAGACCGTCTGCCTCAGATCATCTGTCTCAGCCCGTCTATCTCGGCCCGTCTGTCTCAGACCGTCTGTCTCAGACCGTCTGGCTCAGACCGTCTGTCTCAGACCGTCTGTCTCAGACCGCCTGTCTCAGACCGTCTGTGTCTGGCCGCCTGTCTCAGACCGTGTGTGTCAGACCGCCTGTCTCAGATCGTCTGTCTCAGATCATCTGTCTCAGCACGTCTGTCTCAGCCCGTCTATCTCTGCCCGTAGGCCGCAGAACGTCTGTCTCAGACCGTCTGTCTCAGACCGTCTGCCTCAGATCATCTGTCTCAGACCGTCTGCCTCAGACCGTCTGTCTCAGACCGTCGGTCTCAGACCGTCTGTCTCAGACCGTCTGTCTCAGACCGTCTGTCTCAGACCGTCTGTCTCAGACCGTCTGTCTCAGACCGTCTGTCTCAGACCGTCTGTCTCAGACCGTCTGTCTCAGACCGTCTGCCTCAGACCGTCTGTCTGAGACCGTCTGTCTCAGACCGTCGGTCTCAGTACGTATATCTCAGATAGTATGTCTGAGAACGTCTGTCTCAGACCGTCTGTGTCAGACCGTCTGCCTCAGCCCGTCTATCTCGGCCCGTCATTCTCAGACCGTCTGTCTCAGACCGTCTGTCTCAGACCGTGTGTCTCAAACCGTCTATATCTGCCCGTCTGTCTCAGACCGTCTATATCTGCCCGTCTGTCTCAGACCGCCTGTCTCAGACCGTCTGTCTCAGACCGTCTGTCTCAGACCGTCTGCCTCAGATCATCTGTCTCGGCCCGTCTATCTCGGCCCGTCTGTCTCAGACCGTCTGTCTCAGACCGTCTGTCTCAGACCGTCTGTCTCAGACCGTCTGTCTCAGACCGTCTGTCTCCGACCGTCTGTCTCAGACCGTCTGTCTCAGACCGTCTGTCTCAGACCGTCTGTCTCAGACCGTCTGTCTCAGACCGTCTGTCTCAGACCGTCTGTCTCAGACCGTCTGCCTCAGACCGTCTGTCTCAGACCGTCTGTGTCAGACCGCCTGTCTCAGACCGTCTGTCTCAGACCGTCGGTCTCAGTACGTATATCTCAGATAGTCTGTCTCAGAACGTCTGTCTCAGCCCGTCTGTCTCAGACCGTCTGCCTCAGATCATCTGTCTCAGCCCGTCTATCTCGGCCCGTCTGTCTCAGACCGTCTGTCTCAGACCGTCTGCCTCAGATCATCTGTCTCGGCCTGTCTATCTCGGCCCGTCTGTCTCAGACCGTCTGTCTCAGACCGTCTGTCTCAGTCCGTCTGCCTCAGATCGTCTATCTCAGCCCGCCTATCTCAGCCCGTCTGTTTCATACCATCTATCTCAGCACGTCGGTCTCATACCGTCTGTCTCAGATCCTCTATCTCGTCCCGTCTGTCTCAGACCGCCTGTCTCAGACCGTCTGTGTCAGACCGCCTGTCTCAGATCATCTGTCTCAGCACGTCTGTCTCAGCCCGTCTATCTCTGCCCGTAGGCCGCAGAACGTCTGTCTCAGACCGTCTGTCTCAGACCGTCTGCCTCAGATCATCTGTCTCAGACCGTCTGCCTCAGACCGTCTGTCTCAGACCGTCGGTCTCAGACCGTCTGTCTCAGACCGTCTGTCTCAGACCGTCTGTCTCAGACCGTCTGTCTCAGACCGTCTGTCTCAGACGGTCTGCCTCAGACCGTCTGTCTGAGACCGTCTGTCTCAGACCGTCGGTCTCAGTACGTATATCTCAGATAGTATGTCTGAGAACGTCTGTCTCAGCCCGTCTGTGTCAGACCGTCTGCCTCAGCCCGTCTATCTCGGCCCGTCATTCTCAGACCGTCTGTCTCAGACCGTCTGTCTCAGACCGTGTGTCTCAAACCGTCTATATCTGCCCGTCTGTCTCAGACCGTCTATATCTGCCCGTCTGTCTCAGACCGCCTGTCTCAGACCGTCTGTCTCAGACCGTCTGTCTCAGACTGTCTGTCTCAGACCGTCTGCCTCAGATCATCTGTCTCAGACAGTCTGTCTGAGACCGTCTGTCTCAGACCGTCGGTCTCAGTACGTATACCTCAGATAGTCTGTCTCAGAACGTCTGTCTCAGCCCGTCGGTCTCAGATCGTCTGTCTCAGACCGTCTGTCTCAGACCGTCTGTCTCAGACCGTCTGTCTCAGACCGTCTGTCTCAGACCGTCTGCCTCAGACCGTCTGTCTCAGACTGTCTGTCTCAGACCGTCTGCCTCAGATCATCTGTCTCAGACAGTCTGTCTGAGACCGTCTGTCTCAGACCGTCGGTCTCAGTACGTATACCTCACATAGTCTGTCTCAGAACGTCTGTCTCAGCCCGTCGGTCTCAGATCGTCTGTCTCAGACCGTCTGTCTCAGACCGTCTGTCTCAGACCGTCTGTCTCAGACCGTCTGTCTCAGACCGTCTGTCTCAGACCGTCTGCCTCAGATCATCTGTCTCAGCCCGTCTATCTCGGCCCGTCTGTCTCAGACCGTCTGTCTCAGACCGTCTGTCTCAGACCGTCTGTCTCAGACCGTGTGTCTCAAACCGTCTATATCTGCCCGTCTGTCTCAGACCGTCTATATCTGCCCGTCTGTCTCAGACCGCCTGTCTCAGACCGTCTGTCTCAGACCGTCTGTCTCAGACCGTCTGCCTCAGATCATCTGTCTCGGCCCGTCTATCTCGGCCCGTCTGTCTCAGACCGTCTGTCTCAGACCGTCTGTCTCAGACCGTCTGTCTCAGACCGTCTGTCTCAGACCGTCTGTCTCCGACCGTCTGTCTCAGACCGTCTGTCTCAGACCGTCTGTCTCAGACCGTCTGTCTCAGACCGTCTGTCTCAGACCGTCTGTCTCAGACCGTCTGCCTCAGACCGTCTGTCTCAGACCGTCTGTGTCAGACCGCCTGTCTCAGACCGTCTGTCTCAGACCGTCGGTCTCAGTACGTATATCTCAGATAGTCTGTCTCAGAACGTCTGTCTCAGCCCGTCTGTCTCAGACCGTCTGCCTCAGATCATCTGTCTCAGCCCGTCTATCTCGGCCCGTCTGTCTCAGACCGTCTGTCTCAGACCGTCTGCCTCAGATCATCTGTCTCGGCCTGTCTATCTCGGCCCGTCTGTCTCAGACCGTCTGTCTCAGACCGTCTGTCTCAGTCCGTCTGCCTCAGATCGTCTATCTCAGCCCGCCTATCTCAGCCCGTCTGTTTCATACCATCTATCTCAGCACGTCGGTCTCATACCGTCTGTCTCAGATCCTCTATCTCGTCCCGTCTGTCTCAGACCGCCTGTCTCAGACCGTCTGTGTCAGACCGCCTGTCTCAGATCATCTGTCTCAGCACGTCTGTCTCAGCCCGTCTATCTCTGCCCGTAGGCCGCAGAACGTCTGTCTCAGACCGTCTGTCTCAGACCGTCTGCCTCAGATCATCTGTCTCAGACCGTCTGCCTCAGACCGTCTGTCTCAGACCGTCGGTCTCAGACCGTCTGTCTCAGACCGTCTGTCTCAGACCGTCTGTCTCAGACCGTCTGTCTCAGACCGTCTGTCTCAGACCGTCTGTCTCAGACGGTCTGCCTCAGACCGTCTGTCTGAGACCGTCTGTCTCAGACCGTCGGTCTCAGTACGTATATCTCAGATAGTATGTCTGAGAACGTCTGTCTCAGCCCGTCTGTGTCAGACCGTCTGCCTCAGCCCGTCTATCTCGGCCCGTCATTCTCAGACCGTCTGTCTCAGACCGTCTGTCTCAGACCGTGTGTCTCAAACCGTCTATATCTGCCCGTCTGTCTCAGACCGTCTATATCTGCCCGTCTGTCTCAGACCGCCTGTCTCAGACCGTCTGTCTCAGACCGTCTGTCTCAGACTGTCTGTCTCAGACCGTCTGCCTCAGATCATCTGTCTCAGACAGTCTGTCTGAGACCGTCTGTCTCAGACCGTCGGTCTCAGTACGTATACCTCAGATAGTCTGTCTCAGAACGTCTGTCTCAGCCCGTCGGTCTCAGATCGTCTGTCTCAGACCGTCTGTCTCAGACCGTCTGTCTCAGACCGTCTGTCTCAGACCGTCTGTCTCAGACCGTCTGCCTCAGACCGTCTGTCTCAGACTGTCTGTCTCAGACCGTCTGCCTCAGATCATCTGTCTCAGACAGTCTGTCTGAGACCGTCTGTCTCAGACCGTCGGTCTCAGTACGTATACCTCACATAGTCTGTCTCAGAACGTCTGTCTCAGCCCGTCGGTCTCAGATCGTCTGTCTCAGACCGTCTGTCTCAGACCGTCTGTCTCAGACCGTCTGTCTCAGACCGTCTGTCTCAGACCGTCTGCCTCAGATCATCTGTCTCAGCCCGTCTATCTCGGCCCGTCTGTCTCAGACCGTCTGTCTCAGACCGTCTGGCTCAGACCGTCTGTCTCAGACCGTCTGTCTCAGACCGTGTGTGTCAGACCGCCTGTCTCAGATCGTCTGTCTCAGATCATCTGTCTCAGCACGTCTGTCTCAGCCCGTCTATCTCTGCCCGTAGGCCGCAGAACGTCTGTCTCAGACCGTCTGTCTCAGACCGTCTGCCTCAGATCATCTGTCTCAGACCGTCTGCCTCAGACCGTCTGTCTCAGACCGTCGGTCTCAGACCGTCTGTCTCAGACCGTCTGTCTCAGACCGTCTGTCTCAGACCGTCTGTCTCAGACCGTCTGTCTCAGACCGTCTGTCTCAGACCGTCTGTCTCAGACCGTCTGCCTCAGACCGTCTGTCTGAGACCGTCTGTCTCAGACCGTCGGTCTCAGTACGTATATCTCAGATAGTATGTCTGAGAACGTCTGTCTCAGACCGTCTGTGTCAGACCGTCTGCCTCAGCCCGTCTATCTCGGCCCGTCATTCTCAGACCGTCTGTCTCAGACCGTCTGTCTCAGACCGTGTGTCTCAAACCGTCTATATCTGCCCGTCTGTCTCAGACCGTCTATATCTGCCCGTCTGTCTCAGACCGCCTGTCTCAGACCGTCTGTCTCAGACCGTCTGTCTCAGACCGTCTGCCTCAGATCATCTGTCTCGGCCCGTCTATCTCGGCCCGTCTGTCTCAGACCGTCTGTCTCAGACCGTCTGTCTCAGACCGTCTGTCTCAGACCGTCTGTCTCAGACCGTCTGTCTCAGACCGTCTGTCTCCGACCGTCTGTCTCAGACCGTCTGTCTCAGACCGTCTGTCTCAGACCGTCTGTCTCAGACCGTCTGTCTCAGACCGTCTGTCTCAGACCGTCTGCCTCAGACCGTCTGTCTCAGACCGTCTGTGTCAGACCGCCTGTCTCAGACCGTCTGTCTCAGACCGTCGGTCTCAGTACGTATATCTCAGATAGTCTGTCTCAGAACGTCTGTCTCAGCCCGTCTGTCTCAGACCGTCTGCCTCAGATCATCTGTCTCAGCCCGTCTATCTCGGCCCGTCTGTCTCAGACCGTCTGTCTCAGACCGTCTGCCTCAGATCATCTGTCTCGGCCTGTCTATCTCGGCCCGTCTGTCTCAGACCGTCTGTCTCAGACCGTCTGTCTCAGTCCGTCTGCCTCAGATCGTCTATCTCAGCCCGCCTATCTCAGCCCGTCTGTTTCATACCATCTATCTCAGCACGTCGGTCTCATACCGTCTGTCTCAGATCCTCTATCTCGTCCCGTCTGTCTCAGACCGCCTGTCTCAGACCGTCTGTGTCAGACCGCCTGTCTCAGATCATCTGTCTCAGCACGTCTGTCTCAGCCCGTCTATCTCTGCCCGTAGGCCGCAGAACGTCTGTCTCAGACCGTCTGTCTCAGACCGTCTGCCTCAGATCATCTGTCTCAGACCGTCTGCCTCAGACCGTCTGTCTCAGACCGTCGGTCTCAGACCGTCTGTCTCAGACCGTCTGTCTCAGACCGTCTGTCTCAGACCGTCTGTCTCAGACCGTCTGTCTCAGACGGTCTGCCTCAGACCGTCTGTCTGAGACCGTCTGTCTCAGACCGTCGGTCTCAGTACGTATATCTCAGATAGTATGTCTGAGAACGTCTGTCTCAGCCCGTCTGTGTCAGACCGTCTGCCTCAGCCCGTCTATCTCGGCCCGTCATTCTCAGACCGTCTGTCTCAGACCGTCTGTCTCAGACCGTGTGTCTCAAACCGTCTATATCTGCCCGTCTGTCTCAGACCGTCTATATCTGCCCGTCTGTCTCAGACCGCCTGTCTCAGACCGTCTGTCTCAGACCGTCTGTCTCAGACTGTCTGTCTCAGACCGTCTGCCTCAGATCATCTGTCTCAGACAGTCTGTCTGAGACCGTCTGTCTCAGACCGTCGGTCTCAGTACGTATACCTCAGATAGTCTGTCTCAGAACGTCTGTCTCAGCCCGTCGGTCTCAGATCGTCTGTCTCAGACCGTCTGTCTCAGACCGTCTGTCTCAGACCGTCTGTCTCAGACCGTCTGCCTCAGATCATCTGTCTCAGCCCGTCTATCTCGGCCCGTCTGTCTCAGACCGTCTGTCTCAGACCGTCTGTCTCAGACCGTCTGTCTCAGACCGTCTGTCTCAGACCGTCTGTCTCAGACCGTCTGTCTCAGACCGCCTGTCTCAGACCGTCTGTCTCAGACCGCCTGTCTCAGGCCGTCTGTCTCAGACCGTCTGTCTCAGACAGTCTGTCTCAGACCGTCTGTCTCAGACCGTCTGTCTCAGACCGTCTGTCTCAGGCCGTCTGTCTCAGGCCGTCTGTCTCAGGCCGTCTGTCTCAGGCCGTCTGTCTCAGACCATCTGTCTCAGACCGTCTGTCTCAGGCCGTCTGTCTCAGGCCGTCTGTCTCAGGCCGTCTGTCTCAGGCCGTCTGTCTCAGGCCGTCTGTCTCAGACCGTCTGTCTCAGACCGTCTGTCTCAGACCGTCTGTCTCAGACCGTCTGCCTCAGACCGTCTGTCTCAGACTGTCTGTCTCAGACCGTCTGCCTCAGATCATCTGTCTCAGACAGTCTGTCTGAGACCGTCTGTCTCAGACCGTCGGTCTCAGTACGTATACCTCAGATAGTCTGTCTCAGAACGTCTGTCTCAGCCCGTCGGTCTCAGATCGTCTGTCTCAGACCGTCTGTCTCAGACCGTCTGTCTCAGACCGTCTGTCTCAGACCGTCTGTCTCAGATCGTCTGTCTCAGACCGTCTGCCTCAGATCATCTGTCTCAGCCCGTCTATCTCGGCCCGTCTGTCTCAGACCGTCTGTCTCAGACCGTCTGGCTCAGACCGTCTGTCTCAGACCGTCTGTCTCAGACCGCCTGTCTCAGACCGTCTGTGTCTGGCCGCCTGTCTCAGACCGTGTGTGTCAGACCGCCTGTCTCAGATCGTCTGTCTCAGATCATCTGTCTCAGCACGTCTGTCTCAGCCCGTCTATCTCTGCCCGTAGGCCGCAGAACGTCTGTCTCAGACCGTCTGTCTCAAACCGTCTGCCTCAGATCATCTGTCTCAGACCGTCTGCCTCAGACCGTCTGTCTCAGACCGTCGGTCTCAGACCGTCTGTCTCAGACCGTCTGTCTCAGACCGTCTGTCTCAGACCGTCTGTCTCAGACCGTCTGTCTCAGACCGTCTGTATCAGACCATCTGTCTCAGACCGTCTGTCTCAGACCGTCTGTCTCAGACCGTCTGTCTCAGACCGTCTGTCTCAGACCGCCTGTCTCAGACCGCCTGTCTCAGACCGCCTGTCTCAGGCCGTCTGTCTCAGACCGTCTGTCTCAGACAGTCTGTCTCAGACCGTCTGTCTCTGACCGTCTGTCTCAGACCGTCTGTCTCAGGCCGTCTGTCTCAGGCCGTCTGTGTCAGGCCGTCTGTCTCAGGCCGTCTGTCTCAGACCATCTGTCTCAGACCGTCTGTCTCAGGCCGTCTGTCTCAGGCCGTCTGTCTCAGGTCGTCTGTCTCAGGCCGTCTGTCTCAGACCGTCTGTCTCAGACCGTCTGTCTCAGACCGTCTGTCTCAGACCGTCTGCCTCAGACCGTCGGTCTCAGTACGTATACCTCAGATAGTCTGTCTCAGAACGTCTGTCTCAGCCCGTCGGTCTCAGATCGTCTGTCTCAGCCCGTCGGTCTCAGACCGTCTGTCTCAGACCGTCTGTCTCAGACCGTCTGGCTCAGACCGTCTGTCTCAGACCGTCTGTCTCAGACCGCCTGTCTCAGACCGTCTGTGTCTGGCCGCCTGTCTCAGACCGTGTGTGTCAGACCGCCTGTCTCAGATCGTCTGTCTCAGATCGTCTGTCTCAGAACGTCTGTCTCAGTTCGTCTATCTCTGCCCGTCGGCCGCAGAACGTCTGTCTCAGACCGTCTGCCTCAGATCATCTGTCTTAGACCGTCTGTCTCAGACCGTCGGTCTCACTATGTATATCTCAGATAGTCTGTCTCAGAACGTCTGTCTCAGCCCGTCGGTCTCAGACCGTCTGTCTCAGAACATCTGTCTCAGACCGCCTGTCTCAGACCGTCTGTCTCAGACCGTCTGTCTCAGGCCGTCTGTCTCAGACCGTCTGTCTCAGACAGTCTGTCTCAGACCGTCTGTCTCAGACCGTCTGTCTCAGACCGTCTGTCTCAGACCGTCTGTCTCAGGCCGTCTGTCTCAGGCCGTCTGTCTCAGGCCGTCTGTCTCAGGCCGTCTGTCTCAGACCGTCTGTCTCAGACCGTCTGTCTCAGTACGTATACCTCAGATAGTCTGTCTCAGAACGTCTGTCTCAGCCCGTCGGTCTCAGATCGTCTGTCTCAGACCGTCTGTCTCAGACCGTCTGTCTCAGACCGTCTATATCTGCCCGTCTGTCTCAGACCGCCTGTCTCAGACCGTCTGTCTCAGACCGTCTGTCTCAGACCGTCTGCCTCAGACCGTCTGTCTCAGACTGTCTGTCTCAGACCGTCTATATCTGCCCGTCTGTCTCAGACCGCCTGTCTCAGACCGTCTGTCTCAGATAGTCTGTCTCAGAACGTCTGTCTCAGCCCGTCGGTCTCAGATCGTCTGTCTCAGACCGTCTGTCTCAGACCGTCTATATCTGCCCGTCTGTCTCAGACCGCCTGTCTCAGACCGTCTGTCTCAGACCGTCTGTCTCAGACTGTCTGTCTCAGACCGTCTGCCTCAGATCATCTGTCTCAGACAGTCTGTCTGAGACCGTCTGTCTCAGACCGTCGGTCTCAGTACGTATACCTCAGATAGTCTGTCTCAGAACGTCTGTCTCAGCCCGTCGGTCTCAGATCGTCTGTCTCAGACCGTCTGTCTCAGACCGTCTGTCTCAGACCGTCTGTCTCAGACCGTCTGTCTCAGACCGTCTGCCTCAGATCATCTGTCTCAGCCCGTCTATCTCGGCCCGTCTGTCTCAGACCGTCTGTCTCAGACCGTCTGTCTCAGACCGTCTGTCTCAGACCGTCTGTCTCAGACCGTCTATATCTGCCCGTCTGTCTCAGACCGCCTGTCTCAGACCGTCTGTCTCAGACCGTCTGTCTCAGACCGTCTGCCTCAGACCGTCTGTCTCAGACTGTCTGTCTCAGACCGTCTATATCTGCCCGTCTGTCTCAGACCGCCTGTCTCAGACCGTCTGTCTCAGATAGTCTGTCTCAGAACGTCTGTCTCAGCCCGTCGGTCTCAGATCGTCTGTCTCAGACCGTCTGTCTCAGACCGTCATTCTCAGACCGTCTGTCTCAGACCGTCTGTCTCAGACCGTGTGTCTCAGGCCGTCTGTCTCAGGCCGTCTGTCTCAGGCCGTCGGTCTCAGACCGTCTGTCTCAGACCGTCTGTCTCAGTACGTATACCTCAGATAGTCTGTCTCAGAACGTCTGTCTCAGCCCGTCGGTCTCAGATCGTCTGTCTCAGGCCGTCTGTCTCAGGCCGTCTGTCTCAGGCCGTCTGTCTCAGACCATCTGTCTCAGACCGTCTGTCTCAGGCCGTCTGTCTCAGGCCGTCTGTCTCAGGCCGTCTGTCTCAGGCCGTCTGTCTCAGACCGTCTGTCTCAGACCGTCTGTCTCAGACCGTCTGTCTCAGACCGTCTGTCTCAGACCGTCTGCCTCAGACCGTCGGTCTCAGTACGTATACCTCAGATAGTCTGTCTCAGAACGTCTGTCTCAGCCCGTCGGTCTCAGATCGTCTGTCTCAGCCCGTCGGTCTCAGACCGTCTGTCTCAGACCGTCTGTCTCAGACCGTCTGGCTCAGACCGTCTGTCTCAGACCGTCTGTCTCAGACCGTCTGTCTCAGTACGTATACCTCAGATAGTCTGTCTCAGAACGTCTGTCTCAGCCCGTCGGTCTCAGATCGTCTGTCTCAGACCGTCTGTCTCAGACCGTCTGTCTCAGACCGTCTATATCTGCCCGTCTGTCTCAGACCGCCTGTCTCAGACCGTCTGTCTCAGACCGTCTGTCTCAGACCGTCTGCCTCAGACCGTCTGTCTCAGACTGTCTGTCTCAGACCGTCTGCCTCAGATCATCTGTCTCAGACAGTCTGTCTGAGACCGTCTGTCTCAGACCGTCGGTCTCAGTACGTATACCTCAGATAGTCTGTCTCAGAACGTCTGTCTCAGCCCGTCGGTCTCAGATCGTCTGTCTCAGACCGTCATTCTCAGACCGTCTGTCTCAGACCGTCTGTCTCAAACCGTCTATATCTGCCCGTCTGTCTCAGACCGTCTATATCTGCCCGTCTGTCTCAGACCGCCTGTCTCAGACCGTCTGTCTCAGACCGTCTGTCTCAGGCCGTCTGTCTCAGGCCGTCTGTCTCAGGCCGTCTGTCTCAGACCGTCTGTCTCAGTACGTATACCTCAGATAGTCTGTCTCAGAACGTCTGTCTCAGCCCGTCGGTCTCAGATCGTCTGTCTCAGGCCGTCTGTCTCAGACCATCTGTCTCAGACCGTCTGTCTCAGGCCGTCTGTCTCAGGCCGTCTGTCTCAGGCCGTCTGTCTCAGGCCGTCTGTCTCAGACCGTCTGTCTCAGACCGTCTGTCTCAGACCGTCTGTCTCAGACCGTCTGTCTCAGACCGTCTGCCTCAGACCGTCGGTCTCAGTACGTATACCTCAGATAGTCTGTCTCAGAACGTCTGTCTCAGCCCGTCGGTCTCAGTACGTATACCTCAGATAGTCTGTCTCAGAACGTCTGTCTCAGCCCGTCGGTCTCAGATCGTCTGTCTCAGCCCGTCGGTCTCAGACCGTCTGTCTCAGGCCGTCTGTCTCAGGCCGTCTGTCTCAGACCATCTGTCTCAGACCGTCTGTCTCAGGCCGTCTGTCTCAGGCCGTCTGTCTCAGGCCGTCTGTCTCAGGCCGTCTGTCTCAGACCGTCTGTCTCAGACCGTCTGTCTCAGACCGTCTGCCTCAGACCGTCGGTCTCAGTACGTATACCTCAGATAGTCTGTCTCAGAACGTCTGTCTCAGCCCGTCGGTCTCAGATCGTCTGTCTCAGCCCGTCGGTCTCAGACCGTCTGTCTCAGACCGTCTGTCTCAGACCGTCTGGCTCAGACCGTCTGTCTCAGACCGTCTGTCTCAGACCGCCTGTCTCAGACCGTCTGTGTCTGGCCGCCTGTCTCAGACCGTGTGTGTCAGACCGCCTGTCTCAGATCGTCTGTCTCAGATCGTCTGTCTCAGAACGTCTGTCTCAGTTCGTCTATCTCTGCCCGTCGGCCGCAGAACGTCTGTCTCAGACCGTCTGCCTCAGATCATCTGTCTTAGACCGTCTGTCTCAGACCGTCGGTCTCACTATGTATATCTCAGATAGTCTGTCTCAGAACGTCTGTCTCAGCCCGTCGGTCTCAGACCGTCTGTCTCAGAACATCTGTCTCAGACCGCCTGTCTCAGACCGTCTGTCTCAGACCGTCTGTCTCAGGCCGTCTGTCTCAGACCGTCTGTCTCAGACAGTCTGTCTCAGACCGTCTGTCTCAGACCGTCTGTCTCAGACCGTCTGTCTCAGACCGTCTGTCTCAGGCCGTCTGTCTCAGGCCGTCTGTCTCAGGCCGTCTGTCTCAGGCCGTCTGTCTCAGACCGTCTGTCGCAGACCGTCTGTCTCAGTACGTATACCTCAGATAGTCTGTCTCAGAACGTCTGTCTCAGCCCGTCGGTCTCAGACCGTCTGTCTCAGACCGTCTGTCTCAGACCGTCTGTCTCAGACCGTCTATATCTGCCCGTCTGTCTCAGACCGCCTGTCTCAGACCGTCTGTCTCAGACCGTCTGTCTCAGACCGTCTGCCTCAGACCGTCTGTCTCAGACTGTCTGTCTCAGACCGTCTGCCTCAGATCATCTGTCTCAGACAGTCTGTCTGAGACCGTCTGTCTCAGACCGTCGGTCTCAGTACGTATACCTCAGATAGTCTGTCTCAGAACGTCTGTCTCAGCCCGTCGGTCTCAGATCGTCTGTCTCAGACCGTCATTCTCAGACCGTCTGTCTCAGACCGTCTGTCTCAGACCGTGTGTCTCAAACCGTCTATATCTGCCCGTCTGTCTCAGACCGTCTATATCTGCCCGTCTGTCTCAGACCGCCTGTCTCAGACCGTCTGTCTCAGACCGTCTGTCTCAGACCGACTGCCTCAGACCGTCTGTCTCAGACTGTCTGTCTCAGACCGTCTGCCTCAGATCATCTGTCTCAGACAGTCTGTCTGAGACCGTCTGTCTCAGACCGTCGGTCTCAGTACGTATACCTCAGATAGTCTGTCTCAGAACGTCTGTCTCAGCCCATCGGTCTCAGATCGTCTGTCTCAGACCGTCTGTCTCAGACCGTCTGTCTCAGACCGTCTGTCTCAGACCGTCTGCCTCAGATCATCTGTCTCAGCCCGTCTATCTCGGCCCGTCTGTCTCAGACCGTCTGTCTCAGACCGTCTGTCTCAGACCGTCTGTCTCAGACCGTCTGTCTCAGACCGTCTGTCTCAGACCGTCTGTCTCAGACCGTCTGTCTCAGACCGCCTGTCTCAGACCGTCTGTGTCTGGCCACCTGTCTCAGACCGTGTGTGTCAGACCGCCTGTCTCAGATCGTCTGTCTCAGATCGTCTGTCTCAGAACGTCTGTCTCAGTCCGTCTATCTCTGCCCGTCGGCCGCAGAACGTCTGTCTCAGACCGTCTGCCTCAGATCATCTGTCTCAGACCGTCTGTCTCAGACCGTCGGTCTCACTACGTATATCTCAGATAGTCTGTCTCAGAACGTCTGTCTCAGCCCGTCGGTCTCAGACCGTCTGTCTCAGAACATCTGTCTCAGACCGCCTGTCTCAGACCGTCTGTCTCAGACCGTCTGTCTCAGGCCGTCTGTCTCAGACCGTCTGTCTCAGACAGACTGTCTCAGACCGTCTGTCTCAGACCGTCTGTCTCAGACCGTCTGTCTCAGGCCGTCTGTCTCAGGCCGTCTGTCTCAGGCCGTCTGTCTCAGGCCGTCTGTCTCAGACCATCTGTCTCAGACCGTCTGTCTCAGACCGTCTGTCTCAGACCGTCTGTCTCAGACCGTCTGTCTCAGACCGCCTGTCTCAGACCGTCTGTCTCAGACCGCCTGTCTCAGGCCGTCTGTCTCAGACCGCCTGTCTCAGACCGTCTGTCTCAGACCGTCTGTCTCAGACCGTCTGCCTCAGACCGTCTGTCTCAGACTGTCTGTCTCAGACCGTCTGCCTCAGATCATCTGTCTCAGACAGTCTGTCTGAGACCGTCTGTCTCAGACCGTCGGTCTCAGTACGTATACCTCAGATAGTCTGTCTCAGAACGTCTGTCTCAGCCCGTCGGTCTCAGATCGTCTGTCTCAGACCGTCATTCTCAGACCGTCTGTCTCAGACCGTCTGTCTCAAACCGTCTATATCTGCCCGTCTGTCTCAGACCGTCTATATCTGCCCGTCTGTCTCAGACCGCCTGTCTCAGACCGTCTGTCTCAGACCGTCTGTCTCAGGCCGTCTGTCTCAGGCCGTCTGTCTCAGGCCGTCTGTCTCAGACCGTCTGTCTCAGTACGTATACCTCAGATAGTCTGTCTCAGAACGTCTGTCTCAGCCCGTCGGTCTCAGATCGTCTGTCTCAGGCCGTCTGTCTCAGACCATCTGTCTCAGACCGTCTGTCTCAGGCCGTCTGTCTCAGGCCGTCTGTCTCAGACCGTCTGTCTCAGGCCGTCTGTCTCAGACCGTCTGTCTCAGACCGTCTGTCTCAGACCGTCTGTCTCAGACCGTCTGTCTCAGACCGTCTGCCTCAGACCGTCGGTCTCAGTACGTATACCTCAGATAGTCTGTCTCAGAACGTCTGTCTCAGCCCGTCGGTCTCAGTACGTATACCTCAGATAGTCTGTCTCAGAACGTCTGTCTCAGCCCGTCGGTCTCAGATCGTCTGTCTCAGCCCGTCGGTCTCAGACCGTCTGTCTCAGGCCGTCTGTCTCAGGCCGTCTGTCTCAGACCATCTGTCTCAGACCGTCTGTCTCAGGCCGTCTGTCTCAGGCCGTCTGTCTCAGGCCGTCTGTCTCAGGCCGTCTGTCTCAGACCGTCTGTCTCAGACCGTCTGTCTCAGACCGTCTGTCTCAGACCGTCTGTCTCAGACCGTCTGCCTCAGACCGTCGGTCTCAGTACGTATACCTCAGATAGTCTGTCTCAGAACGTCTGTCTCAGCCCGTCGGTCTCAGATCGTCTGTCTCAGCCCGTCGGTCTCAGACCGTCTGTCTCAGACCGTCTGTCTCAGACCGTCTGGCTCAGACCGTCTGTCTCAGACCGTCTGTCTCAGACCGCCTGTCTCAGACCGTCTGTGTCTGGCCGCCTGTCTCAGACCGTGTGTGTCAGACCGCCTGTCTCAGATCGTCTGTCTCAGATCGTCTGTCTCAGAACGTCTGTCTCAGTTCGTCTATCTCTGCCCGTCGGCCGCAGAACGTCTGTCTCAGACCGTCTGCCTCAGATCATCTGTCTTAGACCGTCTGTCTCAGACCGTCGGTCTCACTATGTATATCTCAGATAGTCTGTCTCAGAACGTCTGTCTCAGCCCGTCGGTCTCAGACCGTCTGTCTCAGAACATCTGTCTCAGACCGCCTGTCTCAGACCGTCTGTCTCAGACCGTCTGTCTCAGGCCGTCTGTCTCAGACCGTCTGTCTCAGACAGTCTGTCTCAGACCGTCTGTCTCAGACCGTCTGTCTCAGACCGTCTGTCTCAGACCGTCTGTCTCAGGCCGTCTGTCTCAGGCCGTCTGTCTCAGGCCGTCTGTCTCAGGCCGTCTGTCTCAGACCGTCTGTCTCAGACCGTCTGTCTCAGTACGTATACCTCAGATAGTCTGTCTCAGAACGTCTGTCTCAGCCCGTCGGTCTCAGATCGTCTGTCTCAGACCGTCTGTCTCAGACCGTCTGTCTCAGACCGTCTATATCTGCCCGTCTGTCTCAGACCGCCTGTCTCAGACCGTCTGTCTCAGACCGTCTGTCTCAGACCGTCTGCCTCAGACCGTCTGTCTCAGACTGTCTGTCTCAGACCGTCTGCCTCAGATCATCTGTCTCAGACAGTCTGTCTGAGACCGTCTGTCTCAGACCGTCGGTCTCAGTACGTATACCTCAGATAGTCTGTCTCAGAACGTCTGTCTCAGCCCGTCGGTCTCAGATCGTCTGTCTCAGACCGTCATTCTCAGACCGTCTGTCTCAGACCGTCTGTCTCAGACCGTGTGTCTCAAACCGTCTATATCTGCCCGTCTGTCTCAGACCGTCTATATCTGCCCGTCTGTCTCAGACCGCCTGTCTCAGACCGTCTGTCTCAGACCGTCTGTCTCAGACCGACTGCCTCAGACCGTCTGTCTCAGACTGTCTGTCTCAGACCGTCTGCCTCAGATCATCTGTCTCAGACAGTCTGTCTGAGACCGTCTGTCTCAGACCGTCGGTCTCAGTACGTATACCTCAGATAGTCTGTCTCAGAACGTCTGTCTCAGCCCGTCGGTCTCAGATCGTCTGTCTCAGACCATCTGTCTCAGACCGTCTGTCTCAGACCGTCTGTCTCAGACCGTCTGTCTCAGACCGTCTGTCTCAGACCGCCTGTCTCAGACCGTCTGTCTCAGACCGCCTGTCTCAGGCCGTCTGTCTCAGACCGCCTGTCTCAGACCGTCTGTCTCAGACCGTCTGTCTCAGACCGTCTGCCTCAGACCGTCTGTCTCAGACTGTCTGTCTCAGACCGTCTGCCTCAGATCATCTGTCTCAGACAGTCTGTCTGAGACCGTCTGTCTCAGACCGTCGGTCTCAGTACGTATACCTCAGATAGTCTGTCTCAGAACGTCTGTCTCAGCCCGTCGGTCTCAGATCGTCTGTCTCAGACCGTCATTCTCAGACCGTCTGTCTCAGACCGTCTGTCTCAAACCGTCTATATCTGCCCGTCTGTCTCAGACCGTCTATATCTGCCCGTCTGTCTCAGACCGCCTGTCTCAGACCGTCTGTCTCAGACCGTCTGTCTCAGGCCGTCTGTCTCAGGCCGTCTGTCTCAGGCCGTCTGTCTCAGGCCGTCTGTCTCAGACCGTCTGTCTCAGTACGTATACCTCAGATAGTCTGTCTCAGAACGTCTGTCTCAGCCCGTCGGTCTCAGATCGTCTGTCTCAGGCCGTCTGTCTCAGACCATCTGTCTCAGACCGTCTGTCTCAGGCCGTCTGTCTCAGGCCGTCTGTCTCAGACCGTCTGTCTCAGGCCGTCTGTCTCAGACCGTCTGTCTCAGACCGTCTGTCTCAGACCGTCTGTCTCAGACCGTCTGTCTCAGACCGTCTGCCTCAGACCGTCGGTCTCAGTACGTATACCTCAGATAGTCTGTCTCAGAACGTCTGTCTCAGCCCGTCGGTCTCAGTACGTATACCTCAGATAGTCTGTCTCAGAACGTCTGTCTCAGCCCGTCGGTCTCAGATCGTCTGTCTCAGCCCGTCGGTCTCAGACCGTCTGTCTCAGGCCGTCTGTCTCAGGCCGTCTGTCTCAGACCATCTGTCTCAGACCGTCTGTCTCAGGCCGTCTGTCTCAGGCCGTCTGTCTCAGGCCGTCTGTCTCAGGCCGTCTGTCTCAGACCGTCTGTCTCAGACCGTCTGTCTCAGACCGTCTGTCTCAGACCGTCTGTCTCAGACCGTCTGCCTCAGACCGTCGGTCTCAGTACGTATACCTCAGATAGTCTGTCTCAGAACGTCTGTCTCAGCCCGTCGGTCTCAGATCGTCTGTCTCAGCCCGTCGGTCTCAGACCGTCTGTCTCAGACCGTCTGTCTCAGACCGTCTGGCTCAGACCGTCTGTCTCAGACCGTCTGTCTCAGACCGCCTGTCTCAGACCGTCTGTGTCTGGCCGCCTGTCTCAGACCGTGTGTGTCAGACCGCCTGTCTCAGATCGTCTGTCTCAGATCGTCTGTCTCAGAACGTCTGTCTCAGTTCGTCTATCTCTGCCCGTCGGCCGCAGAACGTCTGTCTCAGACCGTCTGCCTCAGATCATCTGTCTTAGACCGTCTGTCTCAGACCGTCGGTCTCACTATGTATATCTCAGATAGTCTGTCTCAGAACGTCTGTCTCAGCCCGTCGGTCTCAGACCGTCTGTCTCAGAACATCTGTCTCAGACCGCCTGTCTCAGACCGTCTGTCTCAGACCGTCTGTCTCAGGCCGTCTGTCTCAGACCGTCTGTCTCAGACAGTCTGTCTCAGACCGTCTGTCTCAGACCGTCTGTCTCAGACCGTCTGTCTCAGACCGTCTGTCTCAGGCCGTCTGTCTCAGGCCGTCTGTCTCAGGCCGTCTGTCTCAGGCCGTCTGTCTCAGACCGTCTGTCTCAGACCGTCTGTCTCAGTACGTATACCTCAGATAGTCTGTCTCAGAACGTCTGTCTCAGCCCGTCGGTCTCAGATCGTCTGTCTCAGACCGTCTGTCTCAGACCGTCTGTCTCAGACCGTCTATATCTGCCCGTCTGTCTCAGACCGCCTGTCTCAGACCGTCTGTCTCAGACCGTCTGTCTCAGACCGTCTGCCTCAGACCGTCTGTCTCAGACTGTCTGTCTCAGACCGTCTGCCTCAGATCATCTGTCTCAGACAGTCTGTCTGAGACCGTCTGTCTCAGACCGTCGGTCTCAGTACGTATACCTCAGATAGTCTGTCTCAGAACGTCTGTCTCAGCCCGTCGGTCTCAGATCGTCTGTCTCAGACCGTCATTCTCAGACCGTCTGTCTCAGACCGTCTGTCTCAGACCGTGTGTCTCAAACCGTCTATATCTGCCCGTCTGTCTCAGACCGTCTATATCTGCCCGTCTGTCTCAGACCGCCTGTCTCAGACCGTCTGTCTCAGACCGTCTGTCTCAGACCGACTGCCTCAGACCGTCTGTCTCAGACTGTCTGTCTCAGACCGTCTGCCTCAGATCATCTGTCTCAGACAGTCTGTCTGAGACCGTCTGTCTCAGACCGTCGGTCTCAGTACGTATACCTCAGATAGTCTGTCTCAGAACGTCTGTCTCAGCCCGTCGGTCTCAGATCGTCTGTCTCAGACCGTCTGTCTCAGACCGTCTGTCTCAGACCGTCTGTCTCAGACCGTCTGCCTCAGATCATCTGTCTCAGCCCGTCTATCTCGGCCCGTCTGTCTCAGACCGTCTGTCTCAGACCGTCTGTCTCAGACCGTCTGTCTCAGACCGTCTGTCTCAGACCGTCTGTCTCAGACCGTCTGTCTCAGACCGTCTGTCTCAGACCGCCTGTCTCAGACCGTCTGTGTCTGGCCACCTGTCTCAGACCGTGTGTGTCAGACCGCCTGTCTCAGATCGTCTGTCTCAGATCGTCTGTCTCAGAACGTCTGTCTCAGTCCGTCTATCTCTGCCCGTCGGCCGCAGAACGTCTGTCTCAGACCGTCTGCCTCAGATCATCTGTCTCAGACCGTCTGTCTCAGACCGTCGGTCTCACTACGTATATCTCAGATAGTCTGTCTCAGAACGTCTGTCTCAGCCCGTCGGTCTCAGACCGTCTGTCTCAGAACATCTGTCTCAGACCGCCTGTCTCAGACCGTCTGTCTCAGACCGTCTGTCTCAGGCCGTCTGTCTCAGACCGTCTGTCTCAGACAGACTGTCTCAGACCGTCTGTCTCAGACCGTCTGTCTCAGACCGTCTGTCTCAGGCCGTCTGTCTCAGGCCGTCTGTCTCAGGCCGTCTGTCTCAGGCCGTCTGTCTCAGACCATCTGTCTCAGACCGTCTGTCTCAGACCGTCTGTCTCAGACCGTCTGTCTCAGACCGTCTGTCTCAGACCGCCTGTCTCAGACCGTCTGTCTCAGACCGCCTGTCTCAGGCCGTCTGTCTCAGACCGTCTGTCTCAGACAGTCTGTCTCAGACCGTCTGTCTCAGACCGTCTGTCTCAGACCGTCTGTCTCAGGCCGTCTGTCTCAGGCCGTCTGTCTCAGGCCGTCTGTCTCAGGCCGTCTGTCTCAGACCATCTGTCTCAGACCGTCTGTCTCAGGCCGTCTGTCTCAGGCCGTCTGTCTCAGACCGTCTGTCTCAGACCGTCTGTCTCAGACCGTCTGCCTCAGACCGTCGCTCTCAGTACGTATACCTCAGATAGTCTGTCTCAGAACGTCTGTCTCAGCCCGTCGGTCTCAGATCGTCTGTCTCAGCCCGTCGGTCTCAGACCGTCTGTCTCAGATCGTCTGTCTCAGATCGTCTGTCTCAGAACGTCTGTCTCAGTTCGTCTATCTCAGACCGTCTGTCTCAGACCGTCTGTCTCAGACCGTCTGTCTCAGACCGTCTGCCTCAGATCATCTGTCTCAGCCCGTCTATCTCGGCCCGTCTGTCTCAGACCGTCTGTCTCAGACCGTCTGTCTCAGACCGTCTGTCTCAGACCGTCTGTCTCAGACCGTCTGTCTCAGACCGTCTGTCTCAGACCGTCTGTCTCAGACCGCCTGTCTCAGACCGTCTGTGTCTGGCCACCTGTCTCAGACCGTGTGTGTCAGACCGCCTGTCTCAGATCGTCTGTCTCAGATCGTCTGTCTCAGAACGTCTGTCTCAGTCCGTCTATCTCTGCCCGTCGGCCGCAGAACGTCTGTCTCAGACCGTCTGCCTCAGATCATCTGTCTCAGACCGTCTGTCTCAGACCGTCGGTCTCACTACGTATATCTCAGATAGTCTGTCTCAGAACGTCTGTCTCAGCCCGTCGGTCTCAGATCGTCTGTCTCAGACCGTCTGTCTCAGACCGTCTGTCTCAGACCGTCTGTCTCAGACCGTCTGCCTCAGATCATCTGTCTCAGCCCGTCTATCTCGGCCCGTCTGTCTCAGACCGTCTGTCTCAGACCGTCTGTCTCAGACCGTCTGTCTCAGACCGTCTGTCTCAGACCGTCTGTCTCAGACCGTCTGTCTCAGACCGTCTGTCTCAGACCGCCTGTCTCAGACCGTCTGTGTCTGGCCACCTGTCTCAGACCGTGTGTGTCAGACCGCCTGTCTCAGATCGTCTGTCTCAGATCGTCTGTCTCAGAACGTCTGTCTCAGTCCGTCTATCTCTGCCCGTCGGCCGCAGAACGTCTGTCTCAGACCGTCTGCCTCAGATCATCTGTCTCAGACCGTCTGTCTCAGACCGTCGGTCTCACTACGTATATCTCAGATAGTCTGTCTCAGAACGTCTGTCTCAGCCCGTCGGTCTCAGACCGTCTGTCTCAGAACATCTGTCTCAGACCGCCTGTCTCAGACCGTCTGTCTCAGACCGTCTGTCTCAGGCCGTCTGTCTCAGACCGTCTGTCTCAGACAGACTGTCTCAGACCGTCTGTCTCAGACCGTCTGTCTCAGACCGTCTGTCTCAGGCCGTCT
This sequence comes from Coelioxys conoideus, assembly GCA_947623535.1. Taxonomy (NCBI): domain Eukaryota; kingdom Metazoa; phylum Arthropoda; class Insecta; order Hymenoptera; family Megachilidae; genus Coelioxys; species Coelioxys conoideus. The sequence goes on from CANQJN010000026.1 coordinate 6,723,349, forward strand.
GTCTCAGGCCGTCTGTCTCAGGCCGTCTGTCTCAGGCCGTCTGTCTCAGACCATCTGTCTCAGACCGTCTGTCTCAGACCGTCTGTCTCAGACCGTCTGTCTCAGACCGTCTGTCTCAGACCGCCTGTCTCAGACCGTCTGTCTCAGACCGCCTGTCTCAGGCCGTCTGTCTCAGACCGTCTGTCTCAGACAGTCTGTCTCAGACCGTCTGTCTCAGACCGTCTGTCTCAGACCGTCTGTCTCAGGCCGTCTGTCTCAGGCCGTCTGTCTCAGGCCGTCTGTCTCAGGCCGTCTGTCTCAGACCATCTGTCTCAGACCGTCTGTCTCAGGCCGTCTGTCTCAGGCCGTCTGTCTCAGACCGTCTGTCTCAGACCGTCTGTCTCAGACCGTCTGCCTCAGACCGTCGCTCTCAGTACGTATACCTCAGATAGTCTGTCTCAGAACGTCTGTCTCAGCCCGTCGGTCTCAGATCGTCTGTCTCAGCCCGTCGGTCTCAGACCGTCTGTCTCAGATCGTCTGTCTCAGATCGTCTGTCTCAGAACGTCTGTCTCAGTTCGTCTATCTCAGACCGTCTGTCTCAGACCGTCTGTCTCAGACCGTCTGTCTCAGACCGTCTGCCTCAGATCATCTGTCTCAGCCCGTCTATCTCGGCCCGTCTGTCTCAGACCGTCTGTCTCAGACCGTCTGTCTCAGACCGTCTGTCTCAGACCGTCTGTCTCAGACCGTCTGTCTCAGACCGTCTGTCTCAGACCGTCTGTCTCAGACCGCCTGTCTCAGACCGTCTGTGTCTGGCCACCTGTCTCAGACCGTGTGTGTCAGACCGCCTGTCTCAGATCGTCTGTCTCAGATCGTCTGTCTCAGAACGTCTGTCTCAGTCCGTCTATCTCTGCCCGTCGGCCGCAGAACGTCTGTCTCAGACCGTCTGCCTCAGATCATCTGTCTCAGACCGTCTGTCTCAGACCGTCGGTCTCACTACGTATATCTCAGATAGTCTGTCTCAGAACGTCTGTCTCAGCCCGTCGGTCTCAGATCGTCTGTCTCAGACCGTCTGTCTCAGACCGTCTGTCTCAGACCGTCTGTCTCAGACCGTCTGCCTCAGATCATCTGTCTCAGCCCGTCTATCTCGGCCCGTCTGTCTCAGACCGTCTGTCTCAGACCGTCTGTCTCAGACCGTCTGTCTCAGACCGTCTGTCTCAGACCGTCTGTCTCAGACCGTCTGTCTCAGACCGTCTGTCTCAGACCGCCTGTCTCAGACCGTCTGTGTCTGGCCACCTGTCTCAGACCGTGTGTGTCAGACCGCCTGTCTCAGATCGTCTGTCTCAGATCGTCTGTCTCAGAACGTCTGTCTCAGTCCGTCTATCTCTGCCCGTCGGCCGCAGAACGTCTGTCTCAGACCGTCTGCCTCAGATCATCTGTCTCAGACCGTCTGTCTCAGACCGTCGGTCTCACTACGTATATCTCAGATAGTCTGTCTCAGAACGTCTGTCTCAGCCCGTCGGTCTCAGACCGTCTGTCTCAGAACATCTGTCTCAGACCGCCTGTCTCAGACCGTCTGTCTCAGACCGTCTGTCTCAGGCCGTCTGTCTCAGACCGTCTGTCTCAGACAGACTGTCTCAGACCGTCTGTCTCAGACCGTCTGTCTCAGACCGTCTGTCTCAGGCCGTCTGTCTCAGGCCGTCTGTCTCAGGCCGTCTGTCTCAGGCCGTCTGTCTCAGACCATCTGTCTCAGACCGTCTGTCTCAGACCGTCTGTCTCAGACCGTCTGTCTCAGACCGTCTGTCTCAGACCGCCTGTCTCAGACCGTCTGTCTCAGACCGCCTGTCTCAGGCCGTCTGTCTCAGACCGTCTGTCTCAGACAGTCTGTCTCAGACCGTCTGTCTCAGACCGTCTGTCTCAGACCGTCTGTCTCAGGCCGTCTGTCTCAGGCCGTCTGTCTCAGGCCGTCTGTCTCAGGCCGTCTGTCTCAGACCATCTGTCTCAGACCGTCTGTCTCAGGCCGTCTGTCTCAGGCCGTCTGTCTCAGACCGTCTGTCTCAGACCGTCTGTCTCAGACCGTCTGCCTCAGACCGTCGCTCTCAGTACGTATACCTCAGATAGTCTGTCTCAGAACGTCTGTCTCAGCCCGTCGGTCTCAGATCGTCTGTCTCAGCCCGTCGGTCTCAGACCGTCTGTCTCAGATCGTCTGTCTCAGATCGTCTGTCTCAGAACGTCTGTCTCAGTTCGTCTATCTCAGACCGTCTGTCTCAGACCGTCTGTCTCAGACCGTCTGTCTCAGACCGTCTGCCTCAGATCATCTGTCTCAGCCCGTCTATCTCGGCCCGTCTGTCTCAGACCGTCTGTCTCAGACCGTCTGTCTCAGACCGTCTGTCTCAGACCGTCTGTCTCAGACCGTCTGTCTCAGACCGTCTGTCTCAGACCGTCTGTCTCAGACCGCCTGTCTCAGACCGTCTGTGTCTGGCCACCTGTCTCAGACCGTGTGTGTCAGACCGCCTGTCTCAGATCGTCTGTCTCAGATCGTCTGTCTCAGAACGTCTGTCTCAGTCCGTCTATCTCTGCCCGTCGGCCGCAGAACGTCTGTCTCAGACCGTCTGCCTCAGATCATCTGTCTCAGACCGTCTGTCTCAGACCGTCGGTCTCACTACGTATATCTCAGATAGTCTGTCTCAGAACGTCTGTCTCAGCCCGTCGGTCTCAGATCGTCTGTCTCAGACCGTCTGTCTCAGACCGTCTGTCTCAGACCGTCTGTCTCAGACCGTCTGCCTCAGATCATCTGTCTCAGCCCGTCTATCTCGGCCCGTCTGTCTCAGACCGTCTGTCTCAGACCGTCTGTCTCAGACCGTCTGTCTCAGACCGTCTGTCTCAGACCGTCTGTCTCAGACCGTCTGTCTCAGACCGTCTGTCTCAGACCGTCTGTCTCAGACCGCCTGTCTCAGACCGTCTGTGTCTGGCCACCTGTCTCAGACCGTGTGTGTCAGACCGCCTGTCTCAGATCGTCTGTCTCAGATCGTCTGTCTCAGAACGTCTGTCTCAGTCCGTCTATCTCTGCCCGTCGGCCGCAGAACGTCTGTCTCAGACCGTCTGCCTCAGATCATCTGTCTCAGACCGTCTGTCTCAGACCGTCGGTCTCACTACGTATATCTCAGATAGTCTGTCTCAGAACGTCTGTCTCAGCCCGTCGGTCTCAGACCGTCTGTCTCAGAACATCTGTCTCAGACCGCCTGTCTCAGACCGTCTGTCTCAGACCGTCTGTCTCAGGCCGTCTGTCTCAGACCGTCTGTCTCAGACAGACTGTCTCAGACCGTCTGTCTCAGACCGTCTGTCTCAGACCGTCTGTCTCAGGCCGTCTGTCTCAGGCCGTCTGTCTCAGGCCGTCTGTCTCAGGCCGTCTGTCTCAGACCATCTGTCTCAGACCGTCTGTCTCAGACCGTCTGTCTCAGACCGTCTGTCTCAGACCGTCTGTCTCAGACCGCCTGTCTCAGACCGTCTGTCTCAGACCGCCTGTCTCAGGCCGTCTGTCTCAGACCGTCTGTCTCAGACAGTCTGTCTCAGACCGTCTGTCTCAGACCGTCTGTCTCAGACCGTCTGTCTCAGGCCGTCTGTCTCAGGCCGTCTGTCTCAGGCCGTCTGTCTCAGGCCGTCTGTCTCAGACCATCTGTCTCAGACCGTCTGTCTCAGGCCGTCTGTCTCAGGCCGTCTGTCTCAGACCGTCTGTCTCAGACCGTCTGTCTCAGACCGTCTGCCTCAGACCGTCGCTCTCAGTACGTATACCTCAGATAGTCTGTCTCAGAACGTCTGTCTCAGCCCGTCGGTCTCAGATCGTCTGTCTCAGCCCGTCGGTCTCAGACCGTCTGTCTCAGATCGTCTGTCTCAGATCGTCTGTCTCAGAACGTCTGTCTCAGTTCGTCTATCTCAGACCGTCTGTCTCAGACCGTCTGTCTCAGACCGTCTGTCTCAGACCGTCTGCCTCAGATCATCTGTCTCAGCCCGTCTATCTCGGCCCGTCTGTCTCAGACCGTCTGTCTCAGACCGTCTGTCTCAGACCGTCTGTCTCAGACCGTCTGTCTCAGACCGTCTGTCTCAGACCGTCTGTCTCAGACCGTCTGTCTCAGACCGCCTGTCTCAGACCGTCTGTGTCTGGCCACCTGTCTCAGACCGTGTGTGTCAGACCGCCTGTCTCAGATCGTCTGTCTCAGATCGTCTGTCTCAGAACGTCTGTCTCAGTCCGTCTATCTCTGCCCGTCGGCCGCAGAACGTCTGTCTCAGACCGTCTGCCTCAGATCATCTGTCTCAGACCGTCTGTCTCAGACCGTCGGTCTCACTACGTATATCTCAGATAGTCTGTCTCAGAACGTCTGTCTCAGCCCGTCGGTCTCAGATCGTCTGTCTCAGACCGTCTGTCTCAGACCGTCTGTCTCAGACCGTCTGTCTCAGACCGTCTGCCTCAGATCATCTGTCTCAGCCCGTCTATCTCGGCCCGTCTGTCTCAGACCGTCTGTCTCAGACCGTCTGTCTCAGACCGTCTGTCTCAGACCGTCTGTCTCAGACCGTCTGTCTCAGACCGTCTGTCTCAGACCGTCTGTCTCAGACCGCCTGTCTCAGACCGTCTGTGTCTGGCCACCTGTCTCAGACCGTGTGTGTCAGACCGCCTGTCTCAGATCGTCTGTCTCAGATCGTCTGTCTCAGAACGTCTGTCTCAGTCCGTCTATCTCTGCCCGTCGGCCGCAGAACGTCTGTCTCAGACCGTCTGCCTCAGATCATCTGTCTCAGACCGTCTGTCTCAGACCGTCGGTCTCACTACGTATATCTCAGATAGTCTGTCTCAGAACGTCTGTCTCAGCCCGTCGGTCTCAGACCGTCTGTCTCAGAACATCTGTCTCAGACCGCCTGTCTCAGACCGTCTGTCTCAGACCGTCTGTCTCAGGCCGTCTGTCTCAGACCGTCTGTCTCAGACAGACTGTCTCAGACCGTCTGTCTCAGACCGTCTGTCTCAGACCGTCTGTCTCAGGCCGTCTGTCTCAGGCCGTCTGTCTCAGGCCGTCTGTCTCAGGCCGTCTGTCTCAGACCATCTGTCTCAGACCGTCTGTCTCAGACCGTCTGTCTCAGACCGTCTGTCTCAGACCGTCTGTCTCAGACCGCCTGTCTCAGACCGTCTGTCTCAGACCGCCTGTCTCAGGCCGTCTGTCTCAGACCGTCTGTCTCAGACAGTCTGTCTCAGACCGTCTGTCTCAGACCGTCTGTCTCAGACCGTCTGTCTCAGGCCGTCTGTCTCAGGCCGTCTGTCTCAGGCCGTCTGTCTCAGGCCGTCTGTCTCAGACCATCTGTCTCAGACCGTCTGTCTCAGGCCGTCTGTCTCAGGCCGTCTGTCTCAGACCGTCTGTCTCAGACCGTCTGTCTCAGACCGTCTGCCTCAGACCGTCGCTCTCAGTACGTATACCTCAGATAGTCTGTCTCAGAACGTCTGTCTCAGCCCGTCGGTCTCAGATCGTCTGTCTCAGCCCGTCGGTCTCAGACCGTCTGTCTCAGATCGTCTGTCTCAGATCGTCTGTCTCAGAACGTCTGTCTCAGTTCGTCTATCTCAGACCGTCTGTCTCAGACCGTCTGTCTCAGACCGTCTGTCTCAGACCGTCTGCCTCAGATCATCTGTCTCAGCCCGTCTATCTCGGCCCGTCTGTCTCAGACCGTCTGTCTCAGACCGTCTGTCTCAGACCGTCTGTCTCAGACCGTCTGTCTCAGACCGTCTGTCTCAGACCGTCTGTCTCAGACCGTCTGTCTCAGACCGCCTGTCTCAGACCGTCTGTGTCTGGCCACCTGTCTCAGACCGTGTGTGTCAGACCGCCTGTCTCAGATCGTCTGTCTCAGATCGTCTGTCTCAGAACGTCTGTCTCAGTCCGTCTATCTCTGCCCGTCGGCCGCAGAACGTCTGTCTCAGACCGTCTGCCTCAGATCATCTGTCTCAGACCGTCTGTCTCAGACCGTCGGTCTCACTACGTATATCTCAGATAGTCTGTCTCAGAACGTCTGTCTCAGCCCGTCGGTCTCAGATCGTCTGTCTCAGACCGTCTGTCTCAGACCGTCTGTCTCAGACCGTCTGTCTCAGACCGTCTGCCTCAGATCATCTGTCTCAGCCCGTCTATCTCGGCCCGTCTGTCTCAGACCGTCTGTCTCAGACCGTCTGTCTCAGACCGTCTGTCTCAGACCGTCTGTCTCAGACCGTCTGTCTCAGACCGTCTGTCTCAGACCGTCTGTCTCAGACCGCCTGTCTCAGACCGTCTGTGTCTGGCCACCTGTCTCAGACCGTGTGTGTCAGACCGCCTGTCTCAGATCGTCTGTCTCAGATCGTCTGTCTCAGAACGTCTGTCTCAGTCCGTCTATCTCTGCCCGTCGGCCGCAGAACGTCTGTCTCAGACCGTCTGCCTCAGATCATCTGTCTCAGACCGTCTGTCTCAGACCGTCGGTCTCACTACGTATATCTCAGATAGTCTGTCTCAGAACGTCTGTCTCAGCCCGTCGGTCTCAGACCGTCTGTCTCAGAACATCTGTCTCAGACCGCCTGTCTCAGACCGTCTGTCTCAGACCGTCTGTCTCAGGCCGTCTGTCTCAGACCGTCTGTCTCAGACAGACTGTCTCAGACCGTCTGTCTCAGACCGTCTGTCTCAGACCGTCTGTCTCAGGCCGTCTGTCTCAGGCCGTCTGTCTCAGGCCGTCTGTCTCAGGCCGTCTGTCTCAGACCATCTGTCTCAGACCGTCTGTCTCAGACCGTCTGTCTCAGACCGTCTGTCTCAGACCGTCTGTCTCAGACCGCCTGTCTCAGACCGTCTGTCTCAGACCGCCTGTCTCAGGCCGTCTGTCTCAGACCGTCTGTCTCAGACAGTCTGTCTCAGACCGTCTGTCTCAGACCGTCTGTCTCAGACCGTCTGTCTCAGGCCGTCTGTCTCAGGCCGTCTGTCTCAGGCCGTCTGTCTCAGGCCGTCTGTCTCAGACCATCTGTCTCAGACCGTCTGTCTCAGGCCGTCTGTCTCAGGCCGTCTGTCTCAGACCGTCTGTCTCAGACCGTCTGTCTCAGACCGTCTGCCTCAGACCGTCGCTCTCAGTACGTATACCTCAGATAGTCTGTCTCAGAACGTCTGTCTCAGCCCGTCGGTCTCAGATCGTCTGTCTCAGCCCGTCGGTCTCAGACCGTCTGTCTCAGATCGTCTGTCTCAGATCGTCTGTCTCAGAACGTCTGTCTCAGTTCGTCTATCTCAGACCGTCTGTCTCAGACCGTCTGTCTCAGACCGTCTGTCTCAGACCGTCTGCCTCAGATCATCTGTCTCAGCCCGTCTATCTCGGCCCGTCTGTCTCAGACCGTCTGTCTCAGACCGTCTGTCTCAGACCGTCTGTCTCAGACCGTCTGTCTCAGACCGTCTGTCTCAGACCGTCTGTCTCAGACCGTCTGTCTCAGACCGCCTGTCTCAGACCGTCTGTGTCTGGCCACCTGTCTCAGACCGTGTGTGTCAGACCGCCTGTCTCAGATCGTCTGTCTCAGATCGTCTGTCTCAGAACGTCTGTCTCAGTCCGTCTATCTCTGCCCGTCGGCCGCAGAACGTCTGTCTCAGACCGTCTGCCTCAGATCATCTGTCTCAGACCGTCTGTCTCAGACCGTCGGTCTCACTACGTATATCTCAGATAGTCTGTCTCAGAACGTCTGTCTCAGCCCGTCGGTCTCAGATCGTCTGTCTCAGACCGTCTGTCTCAGACCGTCTGTCTCAGACCGTCTGTCTCAGACCGTCTGCCTCAGATCATCTGTCTCAGCCCGTCTATCTCGGCCCGTCTGTCTCAGACCGTCTGTCTCAGACCGTCTGTCTCAGACCGTCTGTCTCAGACCGTCTGTCTCAGACCGTCTGTCTCAGACCGTCTGTCTCAGACCGTCTGTCTCAGACCGCCTGTCTCAGACCGTCTGTGTCTGGCCACCTGTCTCAGACCGTGTGTGTCAGACCGCCTGTCTCAGATCGTCTGTCTCAGATCGTCTGTCTCAGAACGTCTGTCTCAGTCCGTCTATCTCTGCCCGTCGGCCGCAGAACGTCTGTCTCAGACCGTCTGCCTCAGATCATCTGTCTCAGACCGTCTGTCTCAGACCGTCGGTCTCACTACGTATATCTCAGATAGTCTGTCTCAGAACGTCTGTCTCAGCCCGTCGGTCTCAGACCGTCTGTCTCAGAACATCTGTCTCAGACCGCCTGTCTCAGACCGTCTGTCTCAGACCGTCTGTCTCAGGCCGTCTGTCTCAGACCGTCTGTCTCAGACAGACTGTCTCAGACCGTCTGTCTCAGACCGTCTGTCTCAGACCGTCTGTCTCAGGCCGTCTGTCTCAGGCCGTCTGTCTCAGGCCGTCTGTCTCAGGCCGTCTGTCTCAGACCATCTGTCTCAGACCGTCTGTCTCAGACCGTCTGTCTCAGACCGTCTGTCTCAGACCGTCTGTCTCAGACCGCCTGTCTCAGACCGTCTGTCTCAGACCGCCTGTCTCAGGCCGTCTGTCTCAGACCGTCTGTCTCAGACAGTCTGTCTCAGACCGTCTGTCTCAGACCGTCTGTCTCAGACCGTCTGTCTCAGGCCGTCTGTCTCAGGCCGTCTGTCTCAGGCCGTCTGTCTCAGGCCGTCTGTCTCAGACCATCTGTCTCAGACCGTCTGTGTCAGGCCGTCTGTCTCAGGCCGTCTGTCTCAGACCGTCTGTCTCAGACCGTCTGTCTCAGACCGTCTGCCTCAGACCGTCGCTCTCAGTACGTATACCTCAGATAGTCTGTCTCAGAACGTCTGTCTCAGCCCGTCGGTCTCAGATCGTCTGTCTCAGCCCGTCGGTCTCAGACCGTCTGTCTCAGATCGTCTGTCTCAGATCGTCTGTCTCAGAACGTCTGTCTCAGTTCGTCTATCTCAGACCGTCTGTCTCAGACCGTCTGTCTCAGACCGTCTGTCTCAGACCGTCTGCCTCAGATCATCTGTCTCAGCCCGTCTATCTCGGCCCGTCTGTCTCAGACCGTCTGTCTCAGACCGTCTGTCTCAGACCGTCTGTCTCAGACCGTCTGTCTCAGACCGTCTGTCTCAGACCGTCTGTCTCAGACCGTCTGTCTCAGACCGCCTGTCTCAGACCGTCTGTGTCTGGCCACCTGTCTCAGACCGTGTGTGTCAGACCGCCTGTCTCAGATCGTCTGTCTCAGATCGTCTGTCTCAGAACGTCTGTCTCAGTCCGTCTATCTCTGCCCGTCGGCCGCAGAACGTCTGTCTCAGACCGTCTGCCTCAGATCATCTGTCTCAGACCGTCTGTCTCAGACCGTCGGTCTCACTACGTATATCTCAGATAGTCTGTCTCAGAACGTCTGTCTCAGCCCGTCGGTCTCAGATCGTCTGTCTCAGACCGTCTGTCTCAGACCGTCTGTCTCAGACCGTCTGTCTCAGACCGTCTGCCTCAGATCATCTGTCTCAGCCCGTCTATCTCGGCCCGTCTGTCTCAGACCGTCTGTCTCAGACCGTCTGTCTCAGACCGTCTGTCTCAGACCGTCTGTCTCAGACCGTCTGTCTCAGACCGTCTGTCTCAGACCGTCTGTCTCAGACCGCCTGTCTCAGACCGTCTGTGTCTGGCCACCTGTCTCAGACCGTGTGTGTCAGACCGCCTGTCTCAGATCGTCTGTCTCAGATCGTCTGTCTCAGAACGTCTGTCTCAGTCCGTCTATCTCTGCCCGTCGGCCGCAGAACGTCTGTCTCAGACCGTCTGCCTCAGATCATCTGTCTCAGACCGTCTGTCTCAGACCGTCGGTCTCACTACGTATATCTCAGATAGTCTGTCTCAGAACGTCTGTCTCAGCCCGTCGGTCTCAGACCGTCTGTCTCAGAACATCTGTCTCAGACCGCCTGTCTCAGACCGTCTGTCTCAGACCGTCTGTCTCAGGCCGTCTGTCTCAGACCGTCTGTCTCAGACAGACTGTCTCAGACCGTCTGTCTCAGACCGTCTGTCTCAGACCGTCTGTCTCAGGCCGTCTGTCTCAGGCCGTCTGTCTCAGGCCGTCTGTCTCAGGCCGTCTGTCTCAGACCATCTGTCTCAGACCGTCTGTCTCAGACCGTCTGTCTCAGACCGTCTGTCTCAGACCGTCTGTCTCAGACCGCCTGTCTCAGACCGTCTGTCTCAGACCGCCTGTCTCAGGCCGTCTGTCTCAGACCGTCTGTCTCAGACAGTCTGTCTCAGACCGTCTGTCTCAGACCGTCTGTCTCAGACCGTCTGTCTCAGGCCGTCTGTCTCAGGCCGTCTGTCTCAGGCCGTCTGTCTCAGGCCGTCTGTCTCAGACCATCTGTCTCAGACCGTCTGTCTCAGGCCGTCTGTCTCAGGCCGTCTGTCTCAGACCGTCTGTCTCAGACCGTCTGTCTCAGACCGTCTGCCTCAGACCGTCGCTCTCAGTACGTATACCTCAGATAGTCTGTCTCAGAACGTCTGTCTCAGCCCGTCGGTCTCAGATCGTCTGTCTCAGCCCGTCGGTCTCAGACCGTCTGTCTCAGATCGTCTGTCTCAGATCGTCTGTCTCAGAACGTCTGTCTCAGTTCGTCTATCTCAGACCGTCTGTCTCAGACCGTCTGTCTCAGACCGTCTGTCTCAGACCGTCTGCCTCAGATCATCTGTCTCAGCCCGTCTATCTCGGCCCGTCTGTCTCAGACCGTCTGTCTCAGACCGTCTGTCTCAGACCGTCTGTCTCAGACCGTCTGTCTCAGACCGTCTGTCTCAGACCGTCTGTCTCAGACCGTCTGTCTCAGACCGCCTGTCTCAGACCGTCTGTGTCTGGCCACCTGTCTCAGACCGTGTGTGTCAGACCGCCTGTCTCAGATCGTCTGTCTCAGATCGTCTGTCTCAGAACGTCTGTCTCAGTCCGTCTATCTCTGCCCGTCGGCCGCAGAACGTCTGTCTCAGACCGTCTGCCTCAGATCATCTGTCTCAGACCGTCTGTCTCAGACCGTCGGTCTCACTACGTATATCTCAGATAGTCTGTCTCAGAACGTCTGTCTCAGCCCGTCGGTCTCAGATCGTCTGTCTCAGACCGTCTGTCTCAGACCGTCTGTCTCAGACCGTCTGTCTCAGACCGTCTGCCTCAGATCATCTGTCTCAGCCCGTCTATCTCGGCCCGTCTGTCTCAGACCGTCTGTCTCAGACCGTCTGTCTCAGACCGTCTGTCTCAGACCGTCTGTCTCAGACCGTCTGTCTCAGACCGTCTGTCTCAGACCGTCTGTCTCAGACCGCCTGTCTCAGACCGTCTGTGTCTGGCCACCTGTCTCAGACCGTGTGTGTCAGACCGCCTGTCTCAGATCGTCTGTCTCAGATCGTCTGTCTCAGAACGTCTGTCTCAGTCCGTCTATCTCTGCCCGTCGGCCGCAGAACGTCTGTCTCAGACCGTCTGCCTCAGATCATCTGTCTCAGACCGTCTGTCTCAGACCGTCGGTCTCACTACGTATATCTCAGATAGTCTGTCTCAGAACGTCTGTCTCAGCCCGTCGGTCTCAGACCGTCTGTCTCAGAACATCTGTCTCAGACCGCCTGTCTCAGACCGTCTGTCTCAGACCGTCTGTCTCAGGCCGTCTGTCTCAGACCGTCTGTCTCAGACAGACTGTCTCAGACCGTCTGTCTCAGACCGTCTGTCTCAGACCGTCTGTCTCAGGCCGTCTGTCTCAGGCCGTCTGTCTCAGGCCGTCTGTCTCAGGCCGTCTGTCTCAGACCATCTGTCTCAGACCGTCTGTCTCAGACCGTCTGTCTCAGACCGTCTGTCTCAGACCGTCTGTCTCAGACCGCCTGTCTCAGACCGTCTGTCTCAGACCGCCTGTCTCAGGCCGTCTGTCTCAGACCGTCTGTCTCAGACAGTCTGTCTCAGACCGTCTGTCTCAGACCGTCTGTCTCAGACCGTCTGTCTCAGGCCGTCTGTCTCAGGCCGTCTGTCTCAGGCCGTCTGTCTCAGGCCGTCTGTCTCAGACCATCTGTCTCAGACCGTCTGTCTCAGGCCGTCTGTCTCAGGCCGTCTGTCTCAGACCGTCTGTCTCAGACCGTCTGTCTCAGACCGTCTGCCTCAGACCGTCGCTCTCAGTACGTATACCTCAGATAGTCTGTCTCAGAACGTCTGTCTCAGCCCGTCGGTCTCAGATCGTCTGTCTCAGCCCGTCGGTCTCAGACCGTCTGTCTCAGATCGTCTGTCTCAGATCGTCTGTCTCAGAACGTCTGTCTCAGTTCGTCTATCTCAGACCGTCTGTCTCAGACCGTCTGTCTCAGACCGTCTGTCTCAGACCGTCTGCCTCAGATCATCTGTCTCAGCCCGTCTATCTCGGCCCGTCTGTCTCAGACCGTCTGTCTCAGACCGTCTGTCTCAGACCGTCTGTCTCAGACCGTCTGTCTCAGACCGTCTGTCTCAGACCGTCTGTCTCAGACCGTCTGTCTCAGACCGCCTGTCTCAGACCGTCTGTGTCTGGCCACCTGTCTCAGACCGTGTGTGTCAGACCGCCTGTCTCAGATCGTCTGTCTCAGATCGTCTGTCTCAGAACGTCTGTCTCAGTCCGTCTATCTCTGCCCGTCGGCCGCAGAACGTCTGTCTCAGACCGTCTGCCTCAGATCATCTGTCTCAGACCGTCTGTCTCAGACCGTCGGTCTCACTACGTATATCTCAGATAGTCTGTCTCAGAACGTCTGTCTCAGCCCGTCGGTCTCAGATCGTCTGTCTCAGACCGTCTGTCTCAGACCGTCTGTCTCAGACCGTCTGTCTCAGACCGTCTGCCTCAGATCATCTGTCTCAGCCCGTCTATCTCGGCCCGTCTGTCTCAGACCGTCTGTCTCAGACCGTCTGTCTCAGACCGTCTGTCTCAGACCGTCTGTCTCAGACCGTCTGTATCAGACCGTCTGTCTCAGACCGTCTGCCTCATACCATCTGTCTCAGACCGTCTGTCTCATACCATCTGTCTCGGACCGTCTGTATCTGTGCGTCCCTCACAGACCGCCTATCTGAGACAGTCTGTCATAGAACGTCTGTCTCAGTCTGTCTGCCCCTGTCCGTCTGTCTCAGACCGTCTGTCTCAGACCGTCTGTCTCAGACCGTCTGTCTCAGGCCGTCTGTCTCAGGCCGTCTGTCTCAGGCCGTCTGTCTCAGGCCGTCTGTCTCAGACCATCTGTCTCAGACCGTCTGTCTCAGGCCGTCTGTCTCAGGCCGTCTGTCTCAGGCCGTCTGTCTCAGGCCGTCTGTCTCAGACCGTCTGTCTCAGACCGTCTGTCTCAGACCGTCTGCCTCAGACCGTCGCTCTCAGTACGTATACCTCAGATAGTCTGTCTCAGAACGTCTGTCTCAGCCCGTCGGTCTCAGATCGTCTGTCTCAGCCCGTCGGTCTCAGACCGTCTGTCTCAGACCGTCTGTCTCAGACCGTCTGTCTCAGACCGTCTGTCTCAGACCGTCTGTCTCAGACCGTCTGTCTCAGGCCGTCTGTCTCAGGCCGTCTGTCTCAGGCCGTCTGTCTCAGGCCGTCTGTCTCAGACCATCTGTCTCAGACCGTCTGTCTCAGACCGTCTGTCTCAGACCGTCTGTCTCAGACCGTCTGTCTCAGACCGCCTGTCTCAGACCGTCTGTCTCAGACCGCCTGTCTCAGGCCGTCTGTCTCAGACCGTCTGTCTCAGACAGTCTGTCTCAGACCGTCTGTCTCAGACCGTCTGTCTCAGACCGTCTGTCTCAGGCCGTCTGTCTCAGGCCGTCTGTCTCAGGCCGTCTGTCTCAGGCCGTCTGTCTCAGACCATCTGTCTCAGACCGTCTGTCTCAGGCCGTCTGTCTCAGGCCGTCTGTCTCAGGCCGTCTGTCTCAGGCCGTCTGTCTCAGACCGTCTGTCTCAGACCGTCTGTCTCAGACCGTCTGCCTCAGACCGTCGCTCTCAGTACGTATACCTCAGATAGTCTGTCTCAGAACGTCTGTCTCAGCCCGTCGGTCTCAGATCGTCTGTCTCAGCCCGTCGGTCTCAGACCGTCTGTCTCAGACCGTCTGTCTCAGACCGTCTGGCTCAGACCGTCTGTCTCAGACCGTCTGTCTCAGACCGCCTGTCTCAGACCGTCTGTCTCAGACCGTCTGTCTCAGACCGTCTGTCTCAGGCCGTCTGTCTCAGGCCGTCTGTCTCAGGCCGTCTGTCTCAGGCCGTCTGTCTCAGACCATCTGTCTCAGACCGTCTGTCTCAGGCCGTCTGTCTCAGGCCGTCTGTCTCAGACCGTCTGTCTCAGACCGTCTGTCTCAGACCGTCTGCCTCAGACCGTCGCTCTCAGTACGTATACCTCAGATAGTCTGTCTCAGAACGTCTGTCTCAGCCCGTCGGTCTCAGATCGTCTGTCTCAGCCCGTCGGTCTCAGACCGTCTGTCTCAGATCGTCTGTCTCAGATCGTCTGTCTCAGAACGTCTGTCTCAGTTCGTCTATCTCAGACCGTCTGTCTCAGACCGTCTGTCTCAGACCGTCTGTCTCAGACCGTCTGCCTCAGATCATCTGTCTCAGCCCGTCTATCTCGGCCCGTCTGTCTCAGACCGTCTGTCTCAGACCGTCTGTCTCAGACCGTCTGTCTCAGACCGTCTGTCTCAGACCGTCTGTCTCAGACCGTCTGTCTCAGACCGTCTGTCTCAGACCGCCTGTCTCAGACCGTCTGTGTCTGGCCACCTGTCTCAGACCGTGTGTGTCAGACCGCCTGTCTCAGATCGTCTGTCTCAGATCGTCTGTCTCAGAACGTCTGTCTCAGTCCGTCTATCTCTGCCCGTCGGCCGCAGAACGTCTGTCTCAGACCGTCTGCCTCAGATCATCTGTCTCAGACCGTCTGTCTCAGACCGTCGGTCTCACTACGTATATCTCAGATAGTCTGTCTCAGAACGTCTGTCTCAGCCCGTCGGTCTCAGATCGTCTGTCTCAGACCGTCTGTCTCAGACCGTCTGTCTCAGACCGTCTGTCTCAGACCGTCTGCCTCAGATCATCTGTCTCAGCCCGTCTATCTCGGCCCGTCTGTCTCAGACCGTCTGTCTCAGACCGTCTGTCTCAGACCGTCTGTCTCAGACCGTCTGTCTCAGACCGTCTGTATCAGACCGTCTGTCTCAGACCGTCTGCCTCATACCATCTGTCTCAGACCGTCTGTCTCATACCATCTGTCTCGGACCGTCTGTATCTGTGCGTCCCTCACAGACCGCCTATCTGAGACAGTCTGTCATAGAACGTCTGTCTCAGTCTGTCTGCCCCTGTCCGTCTGTCTCAGACCGTCTGTCTCAGACCGTCTGTCTCAGACCGTCTGTCTCAGGCCGTCTGTCTCAGGCCGTCTGTCTCAGGCCGTCTGTCTCAGGCCGTCTGTCTCAGACCATCTGTCTCAGACCGTCTGTCTCAGGCCGTCTGTCTCAGGCCGTCTGTCTCAGGCCGTCTGTCTCAGGCCGTCTGTCTCAGACCGTCTGTCTCAGACCGTCTGTCTCAGACCGTCTGCCTCAGACCGTCGCTCTCAGTACGTATACCTCAGATAGTCTGTCTCAGAACGTCTGTCTCAGCCCGTCGGTCTCAGATCGTCTGTCTCAGCCCGTCGGTCTCAGACCGTCTGTCTCAGACCGTCTGTCTCAGACCGTCTGTCTCAGACCGTCTGTCTCAGACCGTCTGTCTCAGACCGTCTGTCTCAGGCCGTCTGTCTCAGGCCGTCTGTCTCAGGCCGTCTGTCTCAGGCCGTCTGTCTCAGACCATCTGTCTCAGACCGTCTGTCTCAGACCGTCTGTCTCAGACCGTCTGTCTCAGACCGTCTGTCTCAGACCGCCTGTCTCAGACCGTCTGTCTCAGACCGCCTGTCTCAGGCCGTCTGTCTCAGACCGTCTGTCTCAGACAGTCTGTCTCAGACCGTCTGTCTCAGACCGTCTGTCTCAGACCGTCTGTCTCAGGCCGTCTGTCTCAGGCCGTCTGTCTCAGGCCGTCTGTCTCAGGCCGTCTGTCTCAGACCATCTGTCTCAGACCGTCTGTCTCAGGCCGTCTGTCTCAGGCCGTCTGTCTCAGGCCGTCTGTCTCAGGCCGTCTGTCTCAGACCGTCTGTCTCAGACCGTCTGTCTCAGACCGTCTGCCTCAGACCGTCGCTCTCAGTACGTATACCTCAGATAGTCTGTCTCAGAACGTCTGTCTCAGCCCGTCGGTCTCAGATCGTCTGTCTCAGCCCGTCGGTCTCAGACCGTCTGTCTCAGACCGTCTGTCTCAGACCGTCTGGCTCAGACCGTCTGTCTCAGACCGTCTGTCTCAGACCGCCTGTCTCAGACCGTCTGTGTCTGGCCGCCTGTCTCAGACCGTGTGTGTCAGACCGCCTGTCTCAGATCGTCTGTCTCAGATCGTCTGTCTCAGAACGTCTGTCTCAGTTCGTCTATCTCTGCCCGTCGGCCGCAGAACGTCTGTCTCAGACCGTCTGCCTCAGATCATCTGTCTTAGACCGTCTGTCTCAGACCGTCGGTCTCACTATGTATATCTCAGATAGTCTGTCTCAGAACGTCTGTCTCAGCCCGTCGGTCTCAGACCGTCTGTCTCAGAACATCTGTCTCAGACCGCCTGTCTCAGACCGTCTGTCTCAGACCGTCTGTCTCAGGCCGTCTGTCTCAGACCGTCTGTCTCAGACAGTCTGTCTCAGACCGTCTGTCTCAGACCGTCTGTCTCAGACCGTCTGTCTCAGACCGTCTGTCTCAGACCGTCTGTCTCAGGCCGTCTGTCTCAGGCCGTCTGTCTCAGGCCGTCTGTCTCAGGCCGTCTGTCTCAGACCGTCTGTCTCAGACCGTCTGTCTCAGTACGTATACCTCAGATAGTCTGTCTCAGAACGTCTGTCGCAGCCCGTCGGTCTCAGATCGTCTGTCTCAGACCGTCTGTCTCAGACCGTCTGTCTCAGACCGTCTATATCTGCCCGTCTGTCTCAGACCGCCTGTCTCAGACCGTCTGTCTCAGACCGTCTGTCTCAGACCGTCTGCATCAGACCGTCTGTCTCAGACTGTCTGTCTCAGACCGTCTGCCTCAGATCATCTGTCTCAGACAGTCTGTCTGAGACCGTCTGTCTCAGACCGTCGGTCTCAGTACGTATACCTCAGATAGTCTGTCTCAGAACGTCTGTCTCAGCCCGTCGGTCTCAGATCGTCTGTCTCAGACCGTCTGTCTCAGACCGTCTGTCTCAGACCGTCTGTCTCAGACCGTCTGTCTCAGACCGTCTGCCTCAGATCATCTGTCTCAGCCCGTCTATCTCGGCCCGTCTGTCTCAGACCGTCTGTCTCAGACCGTCTGTCTCAGACCGTCTGTCTCAGACCGTCTGTCTCAGACCGCCTGTCTCAGACCGTCTGTGTCTGGCCGCCTGTCTCAGACCGTGTGTGTCAGACCGCCTGTCTCAGATCGTCTGTCTCAGATCGTCTGTCTCAGAACGTCTGTCTCAGTCCGTCTATCTCTGCCCGTCGGCCGCAGAACGTCTGTCTCAGACCGTCTGCCTCAGATCATCTGTCTCAGACCGTCTGTCTCAGACCGTCGGTCTCACTACGTATATCTCAGATAGTCTGTCTCAGAACGTCTGTCTCAGCCCGTCGGTCTCAGACCGTCTGTCTCAGAACATCTGTCTCAGACCGCCTGTCTCAGACCGTCTGTCTCAGACCGTCTGTCTCAGGCCGTCTGTCTCAGACCGTCTGTCTCAGACCGTCTGTCTCAGACCGTCTGTCTCAGACCGTCTGTCTCAGACCGCCTGTCTCAGACCGTCTGTCTCAGACCGCCTGTCTCAGGCCGTCTGTCTCAGACCGTCTGTCTCAGACAGTCTGTCTCAGACCGTCTGTCTCAGACCGTCTGTCTCAGACCGTCTGTCTCAGGCCGTCTGTCTCAGGCCGTGTGTCTCAGGCCGTCTGTCTCAGGCCGTCTGTCTCAGACCATCTGTCTCAGACCGTCTGTCTCAGGCCGTCTGTCTCAGGCCGTCTGTCTCAGGCCGTCTGTCTCAGGCCGTCTGTCTCAGACCGTCTGTCTCAGACCGTCTGTCTCAGACCGTCTGCCTCAGACCGTCTGTCTCAGACTGTCTGTCTCAGACCGTCTGCCTCAGATCATCTGTCTCAGACAGTCTGTCTGAGACCGTCTGTCTCAGACCGTCGGTCTCAGTACGTATACCTCAGATAGTCTGTCTCAGAACGTCTGTCTCAGCCCGTCGGTCTCAGATCGTCTGTCTCAGACCGTCTGTCTCAGACCGCCTGTCTCAGACCGTCTGTGTCTGGCCGCCTGTCTCAGACCGTGTGTGTCAGACCGCCTGTCTCAGATCGTCTGTCTCAGATCGTCTGTCTCAGAACGTCTGTCTCAGCCCGTCGGTCTCAGATCGTCTGTCTCAGACCGTCTGTCTCAGACCGCCTGTCTCAGACCGTCTGTGTCTGGCCGCCTGTCTCAGACCGTGTGTGTCAGACCGCCTGTCTCAGATCGTCTGTCTCAGATCATCTGTCTCAGACAGTCTGTCTGAGACCGTCTGTCTCAGACCGTCGGTCTCAGTACGTATACCTCAGATAGTCTGTCTCAGAACGTCTGTCTCAGCCCGTCGGTCTCAGATCGTCTGTCTCAGACCGTCTGTCTCAGACCGTCTGTCTCAGACCGTCTGTCTCAGACCGTCTGCCTCAGATCATCTGTCTCAGCCCGTCTATCTCGGCCCGTCTGTCTCAGACCGTCTGTCTCAGACCGTCTGTCTCAGACCGTCTGTCTCAGACCGTCTGTCTCAGACCGCCTGTCTCAGACCGTCTGTCTCAGGCCGTCTGTCTCAGGCCGTCTGTCTCAGGCCGTCTGTCTCAGACCATCTGTCTCAGACCGTCTGTCTCAGACCGTCTGCCTCAGATCATCTGTCTCAGACCGTCTGTCTCAGACCGTCGGTCTCACTACGTATATCTCAGATAGTCTGTCTCAGAACGTCTGTCTCAGCCCGTCGGTCTCAGACCGTCTGTCTCAGTACGTATACCTCAGATAGTCTGTCTCAGAACGTCTGTCTCAGCCCGTCGGTCTCAGATCGTCTGTCTCAGACCGTCTGTCTCAGACCGTCTGTCTCAGACCGTCTGTCTCAGACCGTCTGTCTCAGACCGTCTGTCTCAGACCGTCTGTCTCAGACCGTCTATATCTGCCCGTCTGTCTCAGACCGCCTGTCTCAGACCGTCTGTCTCAGACCGTCTGTCTCAGACCGTCTGCCTCAGACCGTCTGTCTCAGACTGTCTGTCTCAGACCGTCTGCCTCAGATCATCTGTCTCAGACAGTCTGTCTGAGACCGTCTGTCTCAGACCGTCGGTCTCAGTACGTATACCTCAGATAGTCTGTCTCAGAACGTCTGTCTCAGACCGTCTGCCTCAGATCATCTGTCTCGGCCCGTCTATCTCGGCCCGTCTGTCTCAGACCGTCTGTCTCAGACCGTCTGTCTCAGACCGTCTGTCTCAGACCGTCTGTCTCAGACCGCCTGTCTCAGACCGTCTGTGTCAGGCCGCCTGTCTCAGACCGTGTGTGTCAGACCGCCTGTCTCAGGCCGTCTGTCTCAGACCGTCTGTCTCAGACCGCCTGTCTCAGACCGCCTGTCTCAGACCGTCTGTCTCAGACCGTCGGTCTCAGTACGTATATCTCAGATAGTCTGTCTCAGAACGTCTGTCTCGGACCGCCTGTCTCAGACCGCCTGTCTCAGACCGTCTGTGTCAGACCGCCTGTCTCAGATCGTCTGTCTCAGAACGTCTGTCTCAGCCCGTCTATCTCTGCCCGTCGGCCGCAGAACGTCTGTCTCAGACCGTCTGTCTCAGACCGTCTGCCGTCAGTACGTGTATCTCAGATAGCTTGTCTCAGAACGTCTGTCTCAGCCCGTCGGTCTCAGACCGTCTGTCTCAGACCGTCTGTCTCAGACCGTCTGTCTCAGACCGTCTGTCTCAGACCGTCTGTCTCAGACCGTCTGTCTCAGACCGTCTGTCTCAGACCGTCTGTCTCAGACCGTCTGTCTCAGACCGTCTGTCTCAGACCGTCTGTCTCAGACCGTCTGTCTCAGACCGTCTGCCTCAGATCATCTGTCTCGGCCCGTCTATCTCGGCCCGTCTGTCTCAGACCGTCTGTCTCAGACCGTCTGTCTCAGACCGTCTGTCTCAGACCGTCTGTCTCAGACCGCCTGTCTCAGACCGTCTGTGTCAGGCCGCCTGTCTCAGACCGTGTGTGTCAGACCGCCTGTCTCAGATCGTCTGTCTCAGAACGTCTGTCTCAGATCGTCTATCTCAGAACGTCTGTCTCAGTCCGTCTATCTCTGCCCGTCGGCCGCAGAACGTCTGTCTCAGACCGTCTGCCTCAGATCATCTGTCTCAGACCGTCTGTCTCAGACCGTCGGTCTCACTACGTATATCTCAGATCGTCTGTCTCAGAACGTCTGTCTCAGCCCGTCGGTCTCAGACCGTCTGTCTCAGAACATCTGCCTCAGACCGCCTGTCTCAGACCGTCTGTCTCAGACCGTCTGTCTCAGGCCGTCTGTCTCAGACCGTCTGTCTCAGACAGTCTGTCTCAGACCGTCTGTCTCAGACCGTCTGTCTCAGACCGTCTGTCTCAGACCGTCTGTCTCAACCGTCTGTGTCAGACCGCCTGTCTCAGACCGTCTGTCTCAGACCGTCGGTCTCAGTACGTATATCTCAGATAGTCTGTCACAGAACGTCTGTCTCAGCCCGTCTGTCTCAGACCGTCTGCCTCAGATCATCTGTCTCAGCCCGTCTATCTCGGCCCGTCTGTCTCAGACCGTCTGTCTCAGACCGTCTGTCTCAGACCGTCTGCCTCAGATCATCTGTCTCGGCCCGTCTATCTCGGCCCGTCTGTCTCAGACCGTCTGTCTCAGACCGTCTGTCTCAGACCGTCTGTCTCAGACCGTCTGTCTCAGACCGTCTGTCTCAGACCGTCTGTCTCAGACCGTCTGTCTCAGACCGCCTGTCTCAGCCCGTCTGCCTCAGACCGTCTGTCTCAGACTGTCTGTCTCAGACCGTCTGCCTCAGATCATCTGTCTCAGACAGTCTGTCTGAGACCGTCTGTCTCAGACCGTCGGTCTCAGTACGTATACCTCAGATAGTCTGTCTCAGAACGTCTGTCTCAGCCCGCTGGTCTCAGATCGTCTGTCTCAGACCGTCTGTCTCAGACCGTCTGTCTCAGACCGTCTGTCTCAGACCATCTGTGTCAGACCGTCTGTCTCAGACAGTCTGTCTCAGACCGTCTGTCTCAGATCGTCTGTCTCAGACCGTCTGTCTCAGGCCGTCTGTCTCAGACCGCCTGTCTCAGACCGTCTGTGTCTGGCCGCCTGTCTCAGACCGTGTGTGTCAGACCGCCTGTCTCAGATCGTCTGTCTCGGATCGTCTGTCTCAGAACGTCTCTCTCAGTCCGTCTATCTCTGCCCGTCGGCCGCAGAACGTCTGTCTCAGACCGTCTGCCTCAGATCATCTGTCTCAGACCGTCTGTCTCAGACCGTCGGTCTCACTACGTATATCTCAGATAGTCTGTCTCAGAACGTCTGTCTCAGCCCGTCGGTCTCAGATCGTCTGTCTCAGACCGTCTGTCTCAGACCGTCTGTCTCAGACCGTCTGTCTCAGACCGCCTGTCTCAGACCGTCTGTCTCAGACCGTCTGTCTCAGGCCGTCTGTCTCAGACCGTCTGTCTCAGACAGTCTGTCTCAGACCGTCTGTCTCAGACCGTCTGTCTCAGACCGTCTGTCTCAGACCGTCTGTCTCAGGCCGTCTGTCTCAGGCCGTCTGTCTCAGGCCGTCTGTCGCAGGCCGTCTGTCTCAGACCATCTGTCTCCGACCGTCTGTCTCGGACCGTCTGTCTCAGACCGTCTGTCTCAGACCGTCTGTCTCAGACCGTCTGCCTTAGACCGTCTGTCTCAGACCGTCTGTGTCAGACCGCCTGTCTCAGACCGTCTGTCTCAGACCGTCTGCCTCAGATCATCTGTCTCGGCCCGTCTATCTCGGCCCGTCTGTCTCAGACCGTCTGTCTCAGACCGTCTGTCTCAGACCGTCTGTCTCAACCGTCTGTGTCAGACCGCCTGTCTCAGACCGTCTGTCTCAGACCGTCGGTCTCAGTACGTATATCTCAGATAGTCTGTCACAGAACGTCTGTCTCAGCCAGTCTGTCTCAGACCGTCTGCCTCAGATCATCTGTCTCAGCCCGTCTATCTCGGCCCGTCTGTCTCAGACCGTCTGTCTCAGACCGTCTGTCTCAGACCGTCTGTCTCAGACCGTCTGTCTCAGACCGTCTGTCTCAGACCGCCTGTCTCAGCCCGTCTGCCTCAGACCGTCTGTCTCAGACTGTCTGTCTCAGACCGTCTGCCTCAGATCACCTGTCTCAGACAGTCTGTCTGAGACCGTCTGTCTCAGACCGTCGGTCTCAGTACGTATACCTCAGATAGTCTGTCTCAGAACGTCTGTCTCAGCCCGTCGGTCTCAGATCGTCTGTCTCAGACCGTCTGTCTCAGACCTTCTGTCTCAGACCGTCTGTCTCAGACCGCCTGTCTCAGACCGTCTGTCTCAGACAGTCTGTCTCAGACCGTCTGTCTCAGACCGTCTGTCTCAGACCGTCTGTCTCAGGCCGTCTGTCTCAGACCGCCTGTCTCAGACCGTCTGTGCCTGGCCGCCTGTCTCAGACCGTGTGTGTCAGACCGCCTGTCTCAGATCGTCTGTCTCAGATCGTCTGTCTCAGAACGTCTCTCTCAGTCCGTCTATCTCTGCCCGTCGGCCGCAGAACGTCTGTCTCAGACCGTCTGCCTCAGATCATCTGTCTCAGACCGTCTGTCTCAGACCGTCGGTCTCACTACGTATATCTCAGATAGTCTGTCTCAGAACGTCTGTCTCAGCCCGTCGGTCTCAGACCGTCTGTCTCAGAACATCTGTCTCAGACCGCCTGTCTCAGACCGTCTGTCTCAGACCGTCTGTGTCAGGCCGCCTGTCTCAGACCGTGTGTGTCAGACCGCCTGTCTCAGATCGTCTGTCTCAGAACGTCTGTCTCAGATCGTCTGTCTCAGAACGTCTGTCTCAGTCCGTCTATCTCTGCCCGTCGGCCGCAGAACGTCTGTCTCAGACCGTCTGCCTCAGATCATCTGTCTCAGACCGTCTGTCTCAGACCGTCGGTCTCACTACGTATATCTCAGATAGTCTGTCTCAGAACGTCTGTCTCAGCCCGTCGGTCTCAGACCGTCTGTCTCAGAACATCTGCCTCAGACCGCCTGTCTCAGACCCTCTGTCTCAGACCGTCTGTCTCAGGCCGTCTGTCTCAGACCGTCTGTCTCAGACAGTCTGTCTCAGACCGTCTGTCTCAGACCGTCTGTCTCAGACCGTCTGTCTCAGACCGTCTGTCTCAGACCGTCAGTCTCAGGCCGTCTGTCTCAGGCCGTCTGTCTCAGGCCGTCTGTCGCAGGCCGTCTGTCTCAGACCATCTGTCTCCGACCGTCTGTCTCGGACCGTCTGTCTCAGACCGTCTGTCTCAGACCGTCTGTCTCAGACCGTCTGCCTTAGACCGTCTGTCTCAGACCGTCTGTGTCAGACCGCCTGTCTCAGACCGTCTGTCTCAGACCGTCTGCCTCAGATCATCTGTCTCGGCCCGTCTATCTCGGCCCGTCTGTCTCAGACCGTCTGTCTCAGACCGTCTGTCTCAGACCGTCTGTCTCAACCGTCTGTGTCAGACCGCCTGTCTCAGACCGTCTGTCTCAGACCGTCGGTCTCAGTACGTATATCTCAGATAGTCTGTCACAGAACGTCTGTCTCAGCCCGTCTGTCTCAGACCGTCTGCCTCAGATCATCTGTCTCAGCCCGTCTATCTCGGCCCGTCTGTCTCAGACCGTCTGTCTCAGACCGTCTGTCTCAGACCGTCTGTCTCAGACCGTCTGCCTCAGATCATCTGTCTCGGCCCGTCTATCTCGGCCCGTCTGTCTCAGACCGTCTGTCTCAGACCGTCTGTCTCAGACCGTCTGTCTCAGACCGTCTGTCTCAGACCGTCTGTCTCAGACCGTCTGTCTCAGACCGTCTGTCTCAGACCGTCTGTCTCAGACCGTCTGTCTCAGACCGTCTGTCTCAGACCGTCTGTCTCAGACCGTCTGTCTCAGACCGCCTGTCTCAGCCCGTCTGCCTCAGACCGTCTGTCTCAGACTGTCTGTCTCAGACCGTCTGCCTCAGATCATCTGTCTCAGACAGTCTGTCTGAGACCGTCTGTCTCAGACCGTCGGTCTCAGTACGTATACCTCAGATAGTCTGTCTCAGAACGTCTGTCTCAGCCCGTCGGTCTCAGATCGTCTGTCTCAGACCGTCTGTCTCAGACCGTCTGTCTCAGACCGTCTGTCTCAGACCGTCTGTCTCAGACAGTCTGTCTCAGACCGTCTGTCTCAGACCGTCTGTCTCAGACCGTCTGTCTCAGGCCGTCTGTCTCAGACCGCCTGTCTCAGACCGTCTGTGTCTGGCCGCCTGTCTCAGACCGTGTGTGTCAGACCGCCTGTCTCAGATCGTCTGTCTCAGATCGTCTGTCTCAGAACGTCTCTCTCAGTCCGTCTATCTCTGCCCGTCGGCCGCAGAACGTCTGTCTCAGACCGTCTGCCTCAGATCATCTGTCTCAGACCGTCTGTCTCAGACCGTCGGTCTCACTACGTATATCTCAGATAGTCTGTCTCAGAACGTCTGTCTCAGCCCGTCGGTCTCAGACCGTCTGTCTCAGAACATCTGTCTCAGACCGCCTGTCTCAGACCGTCTGTCTCAGACCGTCTGTCTCAGGCCGTCTGTCTCAGACCGTCTGTCTCAGACAGTCTGTCTCAGACCGTCTGTCTCAGACCGTCTGTCTCAGGCCGTCTGTCTCAGGCCGTCTGTCTCAGGCCGTCTGTCTCAGGCCGTCTGTCTCAGACCATCTGTCTCAGACCGTCTGTCTCAGACCGTCTGTCTCAGACCGTCTGTCTCAGACCGTCTTTCTCAGACCGTCTGTCTCAGACCGCCTGTCTCAGACCGTCTGTCTCAGACCGCCTGTCTCAGGCCGTCTGTCTCAGACCGTCTGTCTCAGACAGTCTGTCTCAGACCGTCTGTCTTAGACCGTCTGTCTCAGACCGTCTGTCTCAGGCCGTCTGTCTCAGGCCGTGTGTCTCAGGCCGTCTGTCTCAGGCCGTCTGTCTCAGACCATCTGTCTCAGACCGTCTGTCTCAGGCCGTCTGTCTCAGGCCGTCTGTCTCAGGCCGTCTGTCTCAGGCCGTCTGTCTCAGACCGTCTGTCTCAGACCGTCTGTCTCAGACCGTCTGCCTCAGACCGTCTGTCTCAGACTGTCTGTCTCAGACCGTCTGCCTCAGATCATCTGTCTCAGACAGTCTGTCTGAGACCGTCTGTCTCAGACCGTCGGTCTCAGTACGTATACCTCAGATAGTCTGTCTCAGAACGTCTGTCTCAGCCCGTCGGTCTCAGATCATCTGTCTCAGACAGTCTGTATGAGACCGTCTGTCTCAGACCGTCGGTCTCAGTACGTATACCTCAGATAGTCTGTCTCAGAACGTCTGTCTCAGCCCGTCGGTCTCAGATCGTCTGTCTCAGACCGTCTGTCTCAGACCGTCTGTCTCAGACCGTCTGTCTCAGACCGTCTGTCTCAGACCGTCTGTCTCAGACCGTCTGTCTCAGACCGTCTGCCTCAGATCATCTGTCTCAGCCCGTCTATCTCGGCCCGTCTGTCTCAGACCGTCTGTCTCAGACCGTCTGTCTCAGACCGTCTGTCTCAGACCGTCTGTCTCAGACCGCCTGTCTCAGACCGTCGGTCTCACTACGTATATCTCAGATAGTCTGTCTCAGATCGTCTGTCTCAGACCGTCTGCCTCAGATCATCTGTCTCAGCCCGTCTATCTCGGCCCGTCTGTCTCAGACCGTCTGTCTCAGACCGTCTGTCTCAGACCGTCTGCCTCAGATCATCTGTCTCAGACCGTCTGTCTCAGACCGTCGGTCTCACTACGTATATCTCAGATAGTCTGTCTCAGAACGTCTGTCTCAGCCCGTCTATCTCTGCCCGTCGGCCGCAGAACGTCTGTCTCAGACCGTCTGCCTCAGATCATCTGTCTCAGACCGTCTGTCTCAGACCGCCTGTCTCAGACCGTCTGTCTCAGACCGCCTGTCTCAGGCCGTCTGTCTCAGACCGTCTGTCTCAGACAGTCTGTCTCAGACCGTCTGTCTCAGGCCGTGTGTCTCAGGCCGTCTGTCTCAGGCCGTCTGTCTCAGGCCGTCTGTCTCAGACCATCTGTCTCAGACCGTCTGTCTCAGGCCGTCTGTCTCAGGCCGTCTGTCTCAGGCCGTCTGTCTCAGACCGTCTGTCTCAGACCGTCTGTCTCAGACCGTCTGCCTCAGACCGTCTGTCTCAGACTGTCTGTCTCAGACCGTCTGCCTCAGATCATCTGTCTCAGACAGTCTGTCTGAGACCGTCTGTCTCAGACCGTCGGTCTCAGTACGTATACCTCAGATAGTCTATCTCAGAACGTCTGTCTCAGACCGTCTGCCTCAGATCATCTGTCTCAGACCGTCTGTCTCAGACCGCCTGTCTCAGACCGTCTGTCTCAGACCGTCTGTCTCAGGCCGTCTGTCTCAGACCGTCTGTCTCAGGCCGTCTGTCTCAGACCGTCTGTCTCAGACAGTCTGTCTCAGACCGTCTGTCTCAGACCGTCTGTCTCAGACCGTCTGTCTCAGGCCGTCTGTCTCAGGCCGTGTGTCTCAGGCCGTCTGTCTCAGGCCGTCTGTCTCAGACCATCTGTCTCAGACCGTCTGTCTCAGACCGTCTGTCTCAGGCCGTCTGTCTCAGACCGTCTGTCTCAGACAGTCTGTCTCAGACCGTCTGTCTCAGACCGTCTGTCTCAGACCGTCTGTCTCAGGCCGTCTGTCTCAGGCCGTCTGTCTCAGGCCGTCTGTCTCAGGCCGTCTGTCTCAGACCATCTGTCTCAGACCGTCTGTCTCAGACCGTCTGTCTCAGACCGTCTGTCTCAGACCGTCTTTCTCAGACCGTCTGTCTCAGGCCGTCTGTCTCAGACCGTCTGTCTCAGACCGTCTGTCTCAGACCGTCTGTCTCAGACCGTCTGTCTCAGACCGTCTGTCTCAGGCCGTCTGTCTCAGACCGCCTGTCTCAGACCGTCTGTGTCTGGCCGCCTGTCTCAGACCGTGTGTGTCAGACCGCCTGTCTCAGATCGTCTGTCTCAGATCGTCTGTCTCAGAACGTCTCTCTCAGTCCGTCTATCTCTGCCCGTCGGCCGCAGAACGTCTGTCTCAGACCGTCTGCCTCAGATCATCTGTCTCAGACCGTCTGTCTCAGACCGTCGGTCTCACTACGTATATCTCAGATAGTCTGTCTCAGAACGTCTGTCTCAGCCCGTCGGTCTCAGACCGTCTGTCTCAGAACATCTGTCTCAGACCGCCTGTCTCAGACCGTCTGTCTCAGACCGTCTGTCTCAGGCCGTCTGTCTCAGACCGTCTGTCTCAGACAGTCTGTCTCAGACCGTCTGTCTCAGACCGTCTGTCTCAGACCGTCTGTCTCAGGCCGTCTGTCTCAGGCCGTCTGTCTCAGGCCGTCTGTCTCAGGCCGTCTGTCTCAGACCATCTGTCTCAGACCGTCTGTCTCAGACCGTCTGTCTCAGACCGTCTGTCTCAGACCGTCTTTCTCAGACCGTCTGTCTCAGACCGCCTGTCTCAGACCGTCTGTCTCAGACCGCCTGTCTCAGGCCGTCTGTCTCAGACCGTCTGTCTCAGACCGTCTGTCTCAGACCGTCTGTCTCAGACCGTCTGTCTCAGGCCGTCTGTCTCAGGCCGTGTGTCTCAGGCCGTCTGTCTCAGGCCGTCTGTCTCAGACCATCTGTCTCAGACCGTCTGTCTCAGGCCGTCTGTCTCAGGCCGTCTGTCTCAGGCCGTCTGTCTCAGGCCGTCTGTCTCAGGCCGTCTGTCTCAGACCGTCTGTCTCAGACCGTCTGTCTCAGACCGTCTGCCTCAGACCGTCTGTCTCAGACTGTCTGTCTCAGACCGTCTGCCTCAGATCATCTGTCTCAGACAGTCTGTCTGAGACCGTCTGTCTCAGACCGTCGGTCTCAGTACGTATACCTCAGATAGTCTGTCTCAGAACGTCTGTCTCAGCCCGTCGGTCTCAGATCGTCTGTCTCAGACCGTCTGTCTCAGACCGTTTGTCTCAGACCGTCTGTCTCAGACAGTCTGTCTCAGACCGTCTGTCTCAGACCGTCTGTCTCAGACCGTCTGTCTCAGGCCGTCTGTCTCAGACCGCCTGTCTCAGACCGTCTGTGTCTGGCCGCCTGTCTCAGACCGTGTGTGTCAGACCGCCTGTCTCAGATCGTCTGTCTCAGATCGTCTGTCTCAGAACGTCTCTCTCAGTCCGTCTATCTCTGCCCGTCGGCCGTAGAACGTCTGTCTCAGACCGTCTGCCTCAGATCATCTGTCTCAGACCGTCTGTCTCAGACCGTCGGTCTCACTACGTATATCTCAGATAGTCTGTCTCAGAACGTCTGTCTCAGCCCGTCGGTCTCAGACCGTCTGTCTCAGAACATCTGTCTCAGACCGCCTGTCTCAGACCGTCTGTCTCAGACCGTCTGTCTCAGGCCGTCTGTCTCAGACCGTCTGTCTCAGACAGTCTGTCTCAGACCGTCTGTCTCAGACCGTCTGTCTCAGACCGTCTGTCTCAGGCCGTCTGTCTCAGGCCGTCTGTCTCAGGCCGTCTGTCTCAGGCCGTCTGTCTCAGACCATCTGTCTCAGACCGTCTGTCTCAGACCGTCTGTCTCAGACCGTCTGTCTCAGACCGTCTTTCTCAGACCGTCTGTCTCAGACCGCCTGTCTCAGACCGTCTGTCTCAGACCGCCTGTCTCAGGCCGTCTGTCTCAGACCGTCTGTCTCAGACAGTCTGTCTCAGACCGTCTGTCTCAGACCGTCTGTCTCAGACCGTCTGTCTCAGGCCGTCTGTCTCAGGCCGTGTGTCTCAGGCCGTCTGTCTCAGACCGTCTGTCTCAGACCGTCTGTCTCAGACCGTCTGCCTCAGACCGTCTGTCTCAGACTGTCTGTCTCAGACCGTCTGCCTCAGATCATCTGTCTCAGACAGTCTGTCTGAGACCGTCTGTCTCAGACCGTCGGTCTCAGTACGTATACCTCAGATAGTCTGTCTCAGAACGTCTGTCTCAGCCCGTCGGTCTCAGATCATCTGTCTCAGACAGTCTGTATGAGACCGTCTGTCTCAGACCGTCGGTCTCAGTACGTATACCTCAGATAGTCTGTCTCAGAACGTCTGTCTCAGCGCGTCGGTCTCAGATCGTCTGTCTCAGACCGTCTGTCTCAGACCGTCTGTCTCAGACCGTCTGTCTCAGACCGTCTGTCTCAGACCGTCTGTCTCAGACCGTCTGTCTCAGACCGTCTGCCTCAGATCATCTGTCTCAGCCCGTCTATCTCGGCCCGTCTGTCTCAGACCGTCTGTCTCAGACCGTCTGTCTCAGACCGTCTGTCTCAGACCGTCTGTCTCAGACCGCCTGTCTCAGACCGTCTGTGTCTGGCCGCCTGTCTCAGACCGTGTGTGTCAGACCGCCTGTCTCAGATCGTCTGTCTCAGATCGTCTGTCTCAGAACGTCTGTCTCAGTCCGTCTATCTCTGCCCGTCGGCCGCAGAACGTCTGTCTCAGACCGTCTGCCTCAGATCATCTGTCTCAGACCGTCTGTCTCAGACCGTCGGTCTCACTACGTATATCTCAGATAGTCTGTCTCAGAACGTCTGTCTCAGCCCGTCTATCTCTGCCCGTCGGCCGCAGAACGTCTGTCTCAGACCGTCTGCCTCAGATCATCTGTCTCAGACCGTCTGTCTCAGACCGCCTGTCTCAGACCGTCTGTCTCAGACCGCCTGTCTCAGGCCGTCTGTCTCAGACCGTCTGTCTCAGACAGTCTGTCTCAGACCGTCTGTCTCAGGCCGTGTGTCTCAGGCCGTCTGTCTCAGGCCGTCTGTCTCAGGCCGTCTGTCTCAGACCATCTGTCTCAGACCGTCTGTCTCAGGCCGTCTGTCTCAGGCCGTCTGTCTCAGGCCGTCTGTCTCAGACCGTCTGTCTCAGACCGTCTGTCTCAGACCGTCTGCCTCAGACCGTCTGTCTCAGACTGTCTGTCTCAGACCGTCTGTCTCAGACCGTCTGTCTCAGGCCGTCTGTCTCAGGCCGTGTGTCTCAGGCCGTCTGTCTCAGACCGTCTGTCTCAGACCGTCTGTCTCAGACCGTCTGCCTCAGACCGTCTGTCTCAGACTGTCTGTCTCAGACCGTCTGCCTCAGATCATCTGTCTCAGACAGTCTGTCTGAGACCGTCTGTCTCAGACCGTCTGTCTCAGACCGTCTGCCTCAGATCATCTGTCTCAGACCGTCTGTCTCAGACCGTCGGTCTCACTACGTATATCTCAGATAGTCTGTCTCAGAACGTCTGTCTCAGCCCGTCGGTCTCAGACCGTCTGTCTCAGAACATCTGTCTCAGACCGCCTGTCTCAGACCGTCTGTCTCAGACCGTCTGTCTCAGGCCGTCTGTCTCAGACCGTCTGTCTCAGACAGTCTGTCTCAGACCGTCTGTCTCAGACCGTCTGTCTCAGACCGTCTGTCTCAGGCCGTCTGTCTCAGGCCGTCTGTCTCAGGCCGTCTGTCTCAGGCCGTCTGTCTCAGACCATCTGTCTCAGACCGTCTGTCTCAGACCGTCTGTCTCAGACCGTCTGTCTCAGACCGTCTTTCTCAGACCGTCTGTCTCAGACCGCCTGTCTCAGACCGTCTGTCTCAGACCGCCTGTCTCAGGCCGTCTGTCTCAGACCGTCTGTCTCAGACAGTCTGTCTCAGACCGTCTGTCTCAGACCGTCTGTCTCAGACCGTCTGTCTCAGGCCGTCTGTCTCAGGCCGTGTGTCTCAGGCCGTCTGTCTCAGACCGTCTGTCTCAGACCGTCTGTCTCAGACCGTCTGCCTCAGACCGTCTGTCTCAGACTGTCTGTCTCAGACCGTCTGCCTCAGATCATCTGTCTCAGACAGTCTGTCTGAGACCGTCTGTCTCAGACCGTCGGTCTCAGTACGTATACCTCAGATAGTCTGTCTCAGAACGTCTGTCTCAGCCCGTCGGTCTCAGATCATCTGTCTCAGACAGTCTGTATGAGACCGTCTGTCTCAGACCGTCGGTCTCAGTACGTATACCTCAGATAGTCTGTCTCAGAACGTCTGTCTCAGCGCGTCGGTCTCAGATCGTCTGTCTCAGACCGTCTGTCTCAGACCGTCTGTCTCAGACCGTCTGTCTCAGACCGTCTGTCTCAGACCGTCTGTCTCAGACCGTCTGTCTCAGACCGTCTGCCTCAGATCATCTGTCTCAGCCCGTCTATCTCGGCCCGTCTGTCTCAGACCGTCTGTCTCAGACCGTCTGTCTCAGACCGTCTGTCTCAGACCGTCTGTCTCAGACCGCCTGTCTCAGACCGTCTGTGTCTGGCCGCCTGTCTCAGACCGTGTGTGTCAGACCGCCTGTCTCAGATCGTCTGTCTCAGATCGTCTGTCTCAGAACGTCTGTCTCAGTCCGTCTATCTCTGCCCGTCGGCCGCAGAACGTCTGTCTCAGACCGTCTGCCTCAGATCATCTGTCTCAGACCGTCTGTCTCAGACCGTCGGTCTCACTACGTATATCTCAGATAGTCTGTCTCAGAACGTCTGTCTCAGCCCGTCTATCTCTGCCCGTCGGCCGCAGAACGTCTGTCTCAGACCGTCTGCCTCAGATCATCTGTCTCAGACCGTCTGTCTCAGACCGCCTGTCTCAGACCGTCTGTCTCAGACCGCCTGTCTCAGGCCGTCTGTCTCAGACCGTCTGTCTCAGACAGTCTGTCTCAGACCGTCTGTCTCAGGCCGTGTGTCTCAGGCCGTCTGTCTCAGGCCGTCTGTCTCAGGCCGTCTGTCTCAGACCATCTGTCTCAGACCGTCTGTCTCAGGCCGTCTGTCTCAGGCCGTCTGTCTCAGGCCGTCTGTCTCAGACCGTCTGTCTCAGACCGTCTGTCTCAGACCGTCTGCCTCAGACCGTCTGTCTCAGACTGTCTGTCTCAGACCGTCTGCCTCAGATCATCTGTCTCAGACAGTCTGTCTGAGACCGTCTGTCTCAGACCGTCGGTCTCAGTACGTATACCTCAGATAGTCTATCTCAGAACGTCTGTCTCAGAACGTCTGTCTCAGTCCGTCTATCTCTGCCCGTCGGCCGCAGAACGTCTGTCTCAGACCGTCTGCCTCAGATCATCTGTCTCAGACCGTCTGTCTCAGACCGCCTGTCTCAGACCGTCTGTCTCAGACCGCCTGTCTCAGGCCGTCTGTGTCAGACCGTCTGTCTCAGACAGTCTGTCTCAGACCGTCTGTCTCAGACCGTCTGTCTCAGACCGTCTGTCTCAGGCCGTCTGTCTCAGGCCGTGTGTCTCAGGCCGTCTGTCTCAGGCCGTCTGTCTCAGAACATCTGTCTCAGACCGTCTGTCTCAGGCCGTCTGTCTCAGGCCGTCTGTCTCAGGCCGTCTGTCTCAGACCGTCTGTCTCAGACCGTCTGTCTCAGACCGTCTGTCTCAGACCGTCTGCCTCAGACCGTCTGTCTCAGACTGTCTGTCTCAGACCGTCTGCCTCAGATCATCTGTCTCAGACAGTCTGTCTGAGACCGTCTGTCTCAGACCGTCTGTCTCAGACCGTCTGTCTCAGACCGTCTGTCTCAGACAGTCTGTCTCAGACCGTCTGTCTCAGACCGTCTGTCTCAGACCGTCTGTCTCAGGCCGTCTGTCTCAGACCGCCTGTCTCAGACCGTCTGTGTCTGGCCGCCTGTCTCAGACCGTGTGTGTCAGACCGCCTGTCTCAGATCGTCTGTCTCCGATCGTCTGTCTCCGAACGTCTCTCTCAGTCCGTCTATCTCTGCCCGTCGGCCGCAGAACGTCTGTCTCAGACCGTCTGCCTCAGATCATCTGTCTCAGACCGTCGGTCTCACTACGTATATCTCAGATAGTCTGTCTCAGAACGTCTGTCTCAGCCCGTCGGTCTCAGACCGTCTGTCTCAGAACATCTGTCTCAGACCGCCTGTCTCAGACCGTCTGTCTCAGACCGTCTGTCTCAGGCCGTCTGTCTCAGACCGTCTGTCTCAGACAGTCTGTCTCAGACCGTCTGTCTCAGACCGTCTGTCTCAGGCCGTCTGTCTCAGGCCGTCTGTCTCAGGCCGTCTGTCTCAGGCCGTCTGTCTCAGACCATCTGTCTCAGACCGTCTGTCTCAGACCGTCTGTCTCAGACCGTCTGTCTCAGACCGTCTTTCTCAGACCGTCTGTCTCAGAACATCTGTCTCAGACCGCCTGTCTCAGACCGTCTGTCTCAGACCGTCTGTCTCAGGCCGTCTGTCTCAGACCGTCTGTCTCAGACAGTCTGTCTCAGACCGTCTGTCTCAGACCGTCTGTCTCAGACCGTCTGTCTCAGACCGTCTGTCTCAGGCCGTCTGTCTCAGGCCGTGTGTCTCAGGCCGTCTGTCTCAGGCCGTCTGTCTCAGACCATCTGTCTCAGACCGTCTGTCTCAGGCCGTCTGTCTCAGGCCGTCTGTCTCAGGCCGTCTGTCTCAGACCGTCTGTCTCAGACCGTCTGTCTCAGACCGTCTGTCTCAGACCGTCTGCCTCAGACCGTCTGTCTCAGACTGTCTGTCTCAGACCGTCTGCCTCAGATCATCTGTCTCAGACAGTCTGTCTGAGACCGTCTGTCTCAGACCGTCGGTCTCAGTACGTATACCTCAGATAGTCTGTCTCAGAACGTCTGTCTCAGCCCGTCTGTCTCAGACCGTCTGTCTCAGACCGTCTGTCTCAGGCCGTCTGTCTCAGGCCGTCTGTCTCAGGCCGTCTGTCTCAGGCCGTCTGTCTCAGACCGTCTGTCTCAGACCGTCTGTCTCAGACCGTCTGTCTCAGACCGTCTGCCTCAGACCGTCTGTCTCAGACTGTCTGTCTCAGACCGTCTGCCTCAGATCATCTGTCTCAGACAGTCTGTCTGAGACCGTCTGTCTCAGACCGTCGGTCTCAGTACGTATACCTCAGATAGTCTGTCTCAGAACGTCTGTCTCAGCCCGTCTGTCTCAGACCGTCTGTCTCAGACCGTCTGTCTCAGGCCGTCTGTCTCAGGCCGTCTGTCTCAGGCCGTCTGTCTCAGACCGTCTGTCTCAGACCGTCTGTCTCAGGCCGTCTGCCTCAGACCGTCTGTCTCAGACTGTCTGTCTCAGACCGTCTGCCTCAGATCATCTGTCTCAGACAGTCTGTCTGAGACCGTCTGTCTCAGACCGTCTGTCTCAGACAGTCTGTCTCAGACCGTCTGTCTCAGGCCGTCTGTCTCAGGCCGTGTGTCTCAGGCCGTCTGTCTCAGGCCGTCTGTCTGAGACCGTCTGTCTCAGACCGTCGGTCTCAGTACGTATACCTCAGATAGTCTGTCTCAGAACGTCTGTCTCAGAACGTCTGTCTCAGTCCGTCCATCTCTGCCCGTCGGCCGCAGAACGTCTGTCTCAGACCGTCTGCCTCAGATCATCTGTCTCAGACCGTCTGTCTCAGACGGCCTGTCTCAGACCGTCTGTCTCAGACCGCCTGTCTCAGGCCGTCTGTCTCAGACCGTCTGTCTCAGACAGTCTGTCTCAGACCGTCTGTCTCAGACCGTCTGTCTCAGACCGTCTGTCTCAGGCCGTCTGTCTCAGGCCGTGTGTCTCAGGCCGTCTGTCTCAGGCCGTCTGTCTCAGACCATCTGTCTCAGACCGTCTGTCTCAGACCGTCTGTCTCAGACCGTCTGTCTCAGACCGTCTGCCTCAGACCGTCTGTCTCAGACTGTCTGTCTCAGACCGTCTGCCTCAGATCATCTGTCTCAGACAGTCTGTCTGAGACCGTCTGTCTCAGACCGTCGGTCTCAGTACGTATACCTCAGATAGTCTGTCTCAGAACGTCTGTCTCAGCCCGTCGGTCTCAGATCGTCTGTCTCAGACCGTCTGTCTCAGACCGTCTGTCTCAGACCGTCTGTCTCAGACCGTCTGTCTCAGACCGTCTGCCTCAGATCATCTGTCTCAGCCCGTCTATCTCGGCCCGTCTGTCTCAGACCGTCTGTCTCAGACCGTCTGTCTCAGACCGTCTGTCTCAGACCGTCTGTCTCAGACCGCCTGTCTCAGACCGTCTGTGTCTGGCCGCCTGTCTCAGACCGTGTGTGTCAGACCGCCTGTCTCAGATCGTCTGTCTCAGATCGTCTGTCTCAGAACGTCTGTCTCAGTCCGTCTATCTCTGCCCGTCGGCCGCAGAACGTCTATCTCAGACCGTCTGCCTCAGATCATCTGTCTCAGACCGTCTGTCTCAGACCGTCGGTCTCACTCCGTATATCTCAGATAGTCTGTCTCAGAACGTCTGTCTCAGCCCGTCGGTCTCAGACCGTCTGTCTCAGAACATCTGTCTCAGACCGCCTGTCTCAGACCGTCTGTCTCAGACCGTCTGTCTCAGGCCGTCTGTCTCAGACCGTCTGTCTCAGACAGTCTGTCTCAGACCGTCTGTCTCAGACCGTCTGTCTCAGACCGTCTGTCTCAGACCGTCTGTCTCAGGCCGTCTGTCTCAGGCCGTGTGTCTCAGGCCGTCTGTCTCAGGCCGTCTGTCTCAGACCATCTGTCTCAGACCGTCTGTCTCAGGCCGTCTGTCTCAGGCCGTCTGTCTCAGGCCGTCTGTCTCAGACCGTCTGTCTCAGACCGTCTGTCTCAGACCGTCTGTCTCAGACCGTCTGCCTCAGACCGTCTGTCTCAGACTGTCTGTCTCAGACCGTCTGCCTCAGATCATCTGTCTCAGACAGTCTGTCTGAGACCGTCTGTCTCAGACCGTCGGTCTCAGTACGTATACCTCAGATAGTCTGTCTCAGAACGTCTGTCTCAGCCCGTCTGTCTCAGACCGTCTGTCTCAGACCGTCTGTCTCAGGCCGTCTGTCTCAGGCCGTCTGTCTCAGGCCGTCTGTCTCAGGCCGTCTGTCTCAGACCGTCTGTCTCAGACCGTCTGTCTCAGACCGTCTGTCTCAGACCGTCTGCCTCAGACCGTCTGTCTCAGACTGTCTGTCTCAGACCGTCTGCCTCAGATCATCTGTCTCAGACAGTCTGTCTGAGACCGTCTGTCTCAG
Source organism: Coelioxys conoideus (assembly GCA_947623535.1). Taxonomy (NCBI): domain Eukaryota; kingdom Metazoa; phylum Arthropoda; class Insecta; order Hymenoptera; family Megachilidae; genus Coelioxys; species Coelioxys conoideus. Next base: position 6,759,474 of record CANQJN010000026.1, read on the forward strand.
ACCGTCGGTCTCAGTACGTATACCTCAGATAGTCTGTCTCAGAACGTCTGTCTCAGCCCGTCTGTCTCAGACCGTCTGTCTCAGACCGTCTGTCTCAGGCCGTCTGTCTCAGGCCGTCTGTCTCAGGCCGTCTGTCTCAGACCGTCTGTCTCAGACCGTCTGTCTCAGAACATCTGTCTCAGACCGCCTGTCTCAGACCGTCTGTCTCAGACCGTCTGTCTCAGGCCGTCTGTCTCAGACCGTCTGTCTCAGACAGTCTGTCTCAGACCGTCTGTCTCAGACCGTCTGTCTCAGACCGTCTGTCTCAGACCGTCTGTCTCAGGCCGTCTGTCTCAGGCCGTGTGTCTCAGGCCGTCTGTCTCAGGCCGTCTGTCTCAGACCATCTGTCTCAGACCGTCTGTCTCAGGCCGTCTGTCTCAGGCCGTCTGTCTCAGGCCGTCTGTCTCAGACCGTCTGTCTCAGACCGTCTGTCTCAGACCGTCTGTCTCAGACCGTCTGCCTCAGACCGTCTGTCTCAGACTGTCTGTCTCAGACCGTCTGCCTCAGATCATCTGTCTCAGACAGTCTGTCTGAGACCGTCTGTCTCAGACCGTCGGTCTCAGTACGTATACCTCAGATAGTCTGTCTCAGAACGTCTGTCTCAGCCCGTCTGTCTCAGACCGTCTGTCTCAGACCGTCTGTCTCAGGCCGTCTGTCTCAGGCCGTCTGTCTCAGGCCGTCTGTCTCAGGCCGTCTGTCTCAGACCGTCTGTCTCAGACCGTCTGTCTCAGACCGTCTGTCTCAGACCGTCTGCCTCAGACCGTCTGTCTCAGACTGTCTGTCTCAGACCGTCTGCCTCAGATCATCTGTCTCAGACAGTCTGTCTGAGACCGTCTGTCTCAGACCGTCGGTCTCAGTACGTATGCCTCAGATAGTCTGTCTCAGAACGTCTGTCTCAGCCCGTCTGTCTCAGACCGTCTGTCTCAGACCGTCTGTCTCAGGCCGTCTGTCTCAGGCCGTCTGTCTCAGGCCGTCTGTCTCAGACCGTCTGTCTCAGACCGTCTGTCTCAGACCGTCTGCCTCAGACCGTCTGTCTCAGACTGTCTGTCTCAGACCGTCTGCCTCAGATCATCTGTCTCAGACAGTCTGTCTGAGACCGTCTGTCTCAGACCGTCTGTCTCAGACAGTCTGTCTCAGACCGTCTGTCTCAGGCCGTCTGTCTCAGGCCGTGTGTCTCAGGCCGTCTGTCTCAGGCCGTCTGTCTGAGACCGTCTGTCTCAGACCGTCGGTCTCAGTACGTATACCTCAGATAGTCTGTCTCAGAACGTCTGTCTCAGAACGTCTGTCTCAGTCCGTCTATCTCTGCCCGTCGGCCGCAGAACGTCTGTCTCAGACCGTCTGCCTCAGATCATCTGTCTCAGACCGTCTGTCTCAGACGGCCTGTCTCAGACCGTCTGTCTCAGACCGCCTGTCTCAGGCCGTCTGTCTCAGACCGTCTGTCTCAGACAGTCTGTCTCAGACCGTCTGTCTCAGACCGTCTGTCTCAGACCGTCTGTCTCAGGCCGTCTGTCTCAGGCCGTGTGTCTCAGGCCGTCTGTCTCAGGCCGTCTGTCTCAGACCATCTGTCTCAGACCGTCTGTCTCAGACCGTCTGTCTCAGACCGTCTGTCTCAGACCGTCTGCCTCAGACCGTCTGTCTCAGACTGTCTGTCTCAGACCGTCTGCCTCAGATCATCTGTCTCAGACAGTCTGTCTGAGACCGTCTGTCTCAGACCGTCGGTCTCAGTACGTATACCTCAGATAGTCTGTCTCAGAACGTCTGTCTCAGCCCGTCGGTCTCAGATCGTCTGTCTCAGACCGTCTGTCTCAGACCGTCTGTCTCAGACCGTCTGTCTCAGACCGTCTGTCTCAGACCGTCTGTCTCAGACCGTCTGTCTCAGACCGTCTGTCTCAGACCGTCTGCCTCAGATCATCTGTCTCAGCCCGTCTATCTCGGCCCGTCTGTCTCAGACCGTCTGTCTCAGACCGTCTGCCTCAGATCATCTGTCTCAGACCGTTTGTCTCAGACCGTCGGTCTCACTACGTATATCTCAGATAGTCTGTCTCAGAACGTCTGTCTCAGCCCGTCTGTCTCAGCCCGTCGGTCTCAGACCGTCTGTCTCAGAACATCTGTCTCAGACCGCCTGTCTCAGCCCGTCTGCCTCAGACCGTCTGTCTCAGACTGTCTGTCTCAGACCGTCTGCCTCAGATCATCTGTCTCAGACAGTCTGTCTGAGACCGTCTGTCTCAGACCGTCGGTCTCAGTACGTATACCTCAGATAGTCTGTCTCAGAACGTCTGTCTCAGCCCGTCGGTCTCAGATCGTCTGTCTCAGACCGTCTGTCTCAGACCGTCTGTCTCAGACCGTCTGCCTCAGATCATCTGTCTCAGCCCGTCTATCTCGGCCCGTCTGTCTCAGACCGTCTGTCTCAGACCGTCTGTCTCAGACCGTCTGTCTCAGACCGTCTGTCTCAGACCGCCTGTCTCAGACCGTCTGTGTCTGGCCGCCTGTCTCAGACCGTGTGTGTCAGACCGCCTGTCTCAGATCGTCTGTCTCAGATCGTCTGTCTCAGAACGTCTGTCTCAGTCCGTCTATCTCTGCCCGTCGGCCGCAGAACGTCTGTCTCAGACCGTCTGCCTCAGATCATCTGTCTCAGACCGTCTGTCTCAGACCGTCGGTCTCACTACGTATATCTCAGATAGTCTGTCTCAGAACGTCTGTCTCAGCCCGTCGGTCTCAGACCGTCTGTCTCAGAACATCTGTCTCAGACCGCCTGTCTCAGACCGTCTGTCTCAGACCGTCTGTCTCAGGCCGTCTGTCTCAGACCGTCTGTCTCAGACAGTCTGTCTCAGACCGTCTGTCTCAGACCGTCTGTCTCAGACCGTCTGTCTCAGACCGTCTGTCTCAGACCGTCTGTCTCAGACCGTCTGTCTCAGACCGCCTGTCTCAGACCGTCTGTCTCAGACCGTCTGTCTCAGGCCGTCTGTCTCAGGCCGTGTGTCTCAGGCCGTCTGTCTCAGGCCGTCTGTCTCAGACCATCTGTCTCAGACCGTCTGTCTCAGGCCGTCTGTCTCAGGCCGTCTGTCTCAGGCCGTCTGTCTCAGGCCGTCTGTCTCAGACCGTCTGTCTCAGACCGTCTGTCTCAGACCGTCTGCCTCAGACCGTCTGTCTCAGACTGTCTGTCTCAGACCGTCTGCCTCAGATCATCTGTCTCAGACAGTCTGTCTGAGACCGTCTGTCTCAGACCGTCGGTCTCAGTACGTATACCTCAGATAGTCTGTCTCAGAACGTCTGTCTCAGCCCGTCGGTCTCAGATCGTCTGTCTCAGACCGTCTGTCTCAGACCGCCTGTCTCAGACCGTCTGTGTCTGGCCGCCTGTCTCAGACCGTGTGTGTCAGACCGCCTGTCTCAGATCGTCTGTCTCAGATCGTCTGTCTCAGAACGTCTGTCTCAGTCCGTCTATCTCTGCCCGTCGGCCGCAGAACGTCTGTCTCAGACCGTCTGCCTCAGATCATCTGTCTCAGACCGTCTGTCTCAGACCGTCGGTCTCACTACGTATATCTCAGATAGTCTGTCTCAGAACGTCTGTCTCAGCCCGTCGGTCTCAGACCGTCTGTCTCAGAACATCTGTCTCAGACCGCCTGTCTCAGACCGTCTGTCTCAGACCGTCTGTCTCAGGCCGTCTGTCTCAGACCGTCTGTCTCAGACAGTCTGTCTCAGACCGTCTGTCTCAGACCGTCTGTCTCAGACCGTCTGTCTCAGGCCGTCTGTCTCAGGCCGTCTGTCTCAGGCCGTCTGTCTCAGGCCGTCTGTCTCAGACCATCTGTCTCAGACCGTCTGTCTCAGACCGTCTGTCTCAGACCGTCTGTCTCAGACCGTCTGTCTCAGACCGTCTGTCTCAGACCGCCTGTCTCAGACCGTCTGTCTCAGACCGCCTGTCTCAGGCCGTCTGTCTCAGACCGTCTGTCTCAGACAGTCTGTCTCAGACCGTCTGCCTCAGACCGTCTGCCTCAGATCATCTGTCTCAGACAGTCTGTCTGAGACCGTCTGTCTCAGACCGTCGGTCTCAGTACGTATACCTCAGATAGTCTGTCTCAGAACGTCTGTCTCAGCCCGTCGGTCTCAGATCGTCTGTCTCAGACCGTCTGTCTCAGACCGTCTGTGTCTGGCCGCCTGTCTCAGACCGTGTGTGTCAGACCGCCTGTCTCAGATCGTCTGTCTCAGATCGTCTGTCTCAGAACGTCTGTCTCAGTTCGTCTATCTCTGCCCGTCGGCCGCAGAACGTCTGTCTCAGACCGTCTGCCTCAGATCATCTGTCTCAGACCGTCTGTCTCAGACCGTCGGTCTCACTACGTATATCTCAGATAGTCTGTCTCAGAACGTCTGTCTCAGCCCGTCGGTCTCAGACCGTCTGTCTCAGAACATCTGTCTCAGACCGCCTGTCTCAGACCGTCTGTCTCAGACCGTCTGTCTCAGGCCGTCTGTCTCAGACCGTCTGTCTCAGACAGTCTGTCTCAGACCGTCTGTCTCAGACCGTCTGTCTCAGACCGTCTGTCTCAGACCGTCTGTCTCAGACCGTCTGTCTCAGGCCGTCTGTCTCAGGCCGTCTGTCTCAGGCCGTCTGTCTCAGGCCGTCTGTCTCAGACCATCTGTTTCAGACCGTCTGTCTCAGGCCGTCTGTCTCAGGCCGTCTGTCTCAGGCCGTCTGTCTCAGGCCGTCTGTCTCAGGCCGTCTGTCTCAGTACGTATATCTCAGATAGTCTGTCACAGAACGTCTGTCTCAGCCCGTCTGTCTCAGACCGTCTGCCGCAGATCATCTGTCTCGGCCCGTCTATCTCGGCCCGTCTGTCTCAGACCGTCTGTCTCAGACCGTCTGTCTCAGACCGTCTGTCTCAGACCGTCTGTCTCAGACCGTCTGTCTCAGACCGTCTGTCTCAGACCGCCTGTCTCAGACCGTCTGTGTCAGGCCGCCTGTCTCAGATCGTGAGTGTCAGACCGCCTGTCTCAGATCGTCTGTCTCAGAACGTCTGTCTCAGATCGTCTGTCTCAGAACGTCTGTCTCAGTCCGTCTATCTCTGCCCGTCGGCCGCAGAACGTCTGTCTCAGACCGTCTGCCTCAGATCATCTGTCTCAGACCGTCTGTCTCAGACCGTCGGTCTCACTACGTATATCTCAGATAGTCTGTCTCAGACAGTCTGTCTCAGACCGTCTGTCTCAGACCGTCTGTCTCAGACCGTCTGTCTCAGGCCGTCTGTCTCAGGCCGTCTGTCTCAGACCGTCTGTCTCAGGCCGTCTGTCTCAGACCGTCTGTCTCAGACAGTCTGTCTCAGACCGTCTGTCTCAGACCGTCTGTCTCAGACCGTCTGTCTCAGGCCGTCTGTCTCAGGCCGTCTGTCTCAGGCCGTCTGTCTCAGGCCGTCTGTCTCAGACCATCTGTCTCAGACCGTCTGTCTCAGACCGTCTGTCTCAGACCGTCTGTCTCAGACCGTCTGTCTCAGACCGTCTGTCTCAGACCGCCTGTCTCAGACCGTCTGTCTCAGACCGCCTGTCTCAGGCCGTCTGTCTCAGACCGCCTGTCTCAGACCGTCTGTGTCTGGCCGCCTGTCTCAGACCGTGTGTGTCAGACCGCCTGTCTCAGATCGTCTGTCTCAGATCGTCTGTCTCAGAACGTCTGTCTCAGTTCGTCTATCTCTGCCCGTCGGCCGCAGAACGTCTGTCTCAGACCGTCTGCCTCAGATCATCTGTCTCAGACCGTCTGTCTCAGACCGTCGGTCTCACTACGTATATCTCAGATAGTCTGTCTCAGAACGTCTGTCTCAGCCCGTCGGTCTCAGACCGTCTGTCTCAGAACATCTGTCTCAGACCGCCTGTCTCAGACCGTCTGTCTCAGACCGTCTGTCTCAGGCCGTCTGTCTCAGACCGTCTGTCTCAGACAGTCTGTCTCAGACCGTCTGTCTCAGACCGTCTGTCTCAGACCGTCTGTCTCAGACCGTCTGTCTCAGGCCGTCTGTCTCAGGCCGTCTGTCTCAGGCCGTCTGTCTCAGGCCGTCTGTCTCAGACCATCTGTTTCAGACCGTCTGTCTCAGGCCGTCTGTCTCAGGCCGTCTGTCTCAGGCCGTCTGTCTCAGGCCGTCTGTCTCAGGCCGTCTGTCTCAGTACGTATATCTCAGATAGTCTGTCACAGAACGTCTGTCTCAGCCCGTCTGTCTCAGACCGTCTGCCGCAGATCATCTGTCTCGGCCCGTCTATCTCGGCCCGTCTGTCTCAGACCGTCTGTCTCAGACCGTCTGTCTCAGACCGTCTGTCTCAGACCGTCTGTCTCAGACCGTCTGTCTCAGACCGTCTGTCTCAGACCGCCTGTCTCAGACCGTCTGTGTCAGGCCGCCTGTCTCAGATCGTGAGTGTCAGACCGCCTGTCTCAGATCGTCTGTCTCAGAACGTCTGTCTCAGATCGTCTGTCTCAGAACGTCTGTCTCAGTCCGTCTATCTCTGCCCGTCGGCCGCAGAACGTCTGTCTCAGACCGTCTGCCTCAGATCATCTGTCTCAGACCGTCTGTCTCAGACCGTCGGTCTCACTACGTATATCTCAGATAGTCTGTCTCAGACAGTCTGTCTCAGACCGTCTGTCTCAGACCGTCTGTCTCAGACCGTCTGTCTCAGGCCGTCTGTCTCAGGCCGTCTGTCTCAGGCCGTCTGTCGCAGGCCGTCTGTCTCAGACCATCTGTCTCAGACCGTCTGTCTCAGACCGTCTGTCTCAGACCGTCTGTCTCAGACCGTCTGTCTCAGACCGTCTTTCTCAGACCGTCTGCCTTAGACCGTCTGTCTCAGACCGTCTGTGTCAGACCGCCTGTCTCAGACCGTCTGTCTCAGACCGTCTGCCTCAGATCATCTGTCTCGGCCCGTCTATCTCGGCCCGTCTGTCTCAGACCGTCTGTCTCAGACCGTCTGTCTCAGACCGTCTGTCTCAGACCGTCTGTCTCAGACCGTCTGTCTCAGACCGTCTGTCTCAGTCCGTCTGTGTCAGACCGCCTGTCTCAGACCGTCTGTCTCAGACCGTCGGTCTCAGTACTTATATCTCAGATAGTCTGTCTCAGACCGTCTGTCTCAGGCCGTCTGTCTCAGGCCGTGTGTCTCAGGCCGTCTGTCTCAGGCCGTCTGTCTCAGACCATCTGTCTCAGACCGTCTGTCTCAGGCCGTCTGTCTCAGGCCGTCTGTCTCAGGCCGTCTGTCTCAGACCGTCTGCCTCAGACCGTCTGTCTCAGACTGTCTGTCTCAGACCGTCTGCCTCAGATCATCTGTCTCAGACAGTCTGTCTGAGACCGTCTGTCTCAGACCGTCGGTCTCAGTACGTATACCTCAGATAGTCTGTCTCAGAACGTCTGTCTCAGCCCGTCGGTCTCAGATCGTCTGTCTCAGACCGTCTGTCTCAGACCGTCTGTCTCAGACCGTCTGTCTCAGACCGTCTGTCTCAGACCGTCTGCCTCAGATCATCTGTCTCAGCCCGTCTATCTCGGCCCGTCTGTCTCAGACCGTCTGTCTCAGACCGTCTGGCTCAGACCGTCTGTCTCAGACCGTCTGTCTCAGACCGCCTGTCTCAGACCGTCTGTGTCTGGCCGCCTGTCTCAGACCGTGTGTGTCAGACCGCCTGTCTCAGATCGTCTGTCTCAGATCGTCTGTCTCAGAACGTCTGTCTCAGTTCGTCTATCTCTGCCCGTCGGCCGCAGAACGTCTGTCTCAGACCGTCTGCCTCAGATCATCTGTCTCAGACCGTCTGTCTCAGACCGTCGGTCTCACTACGTATATCTCAGATAGTCTGTCTCAGAACGTCTGTCTCAGCCCGTCGGTCTCAGACCGTCTGTCTCAGAACATCTGTCTCAGACCGCCTGTCTCAGACCGTCTGTCTCAGACCGTCTGTCTCAGGCCGTCTGTCTCAGACCGTCTGTCTCAGACAGTCTGTCTCAGACCGTCTGTCTCAGACCGTCTGTCTCAGACCGTCTGTCTCAGACCGTCTGTCTCAGGCCGTCTGTCTCAGGCCGTCTGTCTCAGGCCGTCTGTCTCAGGCCGTCTGTCTCAGACCATCTGTTTCAGACCGTCTGTCTCAGGCCGTCTGTCTCAGGCCGTCTGTCTCAGGCCGTCTGTCTCAGGCCGTCTGTCTCAGGCCGTCTGTCTCAGTACGTATATCTCAGATAGTCTGTCACAGAACGTCTGTCTCAGCCCGTCTGTCTCAGACCGTCTGCCGCAGATCATCTGTCTCGGCCCGTCTATCTCGGCCCGTCTGTCTCAGACCGTCTGTCTCAGACCGTCTGTCTCAGACCGTCTGTCTCAGACCGTCTGTCTCAGACCGTCTGTCTCAGACCGTCTGTCTCAGACCGCCTGTCTCAGACCGTCTGTGTCAGGCCGCCTGTCTCAGATCGTGAGTGTCAGACCGCCTGTCTCAGATCGTCTGTCTCAGAACGTCTGTCTCAGATCGTCTGTCTCAGAACGTCTGTCTCAGTCCGTCTATCTCTGCCCGTCGGCCGCAGAACGTCTGTCTCAGACCGTCTGCCTCAGATCATCTGTCTCAGACCGTCTGTCTCAGACCGTCGGTCTCACTACGTATATCTCAGATAGTCTGTCTCAGACAGTCTGTCTCAGACCGTCTGTCTCAGACCGTCTGTCTCAGACCGTCTGTCTCAGGCCGTCTGTCTCAGGCCGTCTGTCTCAGGCCGTCTGTCGCAGGCCGTCTGTCTCAGACCATCTGTCTCAGACCGTCTGCCTCAGACCGTCTGTCTCAGACCGTCTGTCTCAGACCGTCTGTCTCAGACCGTCTTTCTCAGACCGTCTGCCTTAGACCGTCTGTCTCAGACCGTCTGTGTCAGACCGCCTGTCTCAGACCGTCTGTCTCAGACCGTCTGCCTCAGATCATCTGTCTCGGCCCGTCTATCTCGGCCCGTCTGTCTCAGACCGTCTGTCTCAGACCGTCTGTCTCAGACCGTCTGTCTCAGACCGTCTGTCTCAGACCGTCTGTCTCAGTCCGTCTGTGTCAGACCGCCTGTCTCAGACCGTCTGTCTCAGACCGTCGGTCTCAGTACTTATATCTCAGATAGTCTGTCACAGAACGTCTGTCTCAGCCCGTCTGTCTCAGACCGTCTGCCTCAGATCATCTGTCTCAGCCCGTCTATCTCGGCCCGTCTGTCTCAGACCGTCTGTCTCAGACCGTCTGTCTCAGACCGTCTGCCTCAGATCATCTGTCTCGGCCCGTCTATCTCGGCCCGTCTGTCTCAGACCGTCTGTCTCAGACCGTCTGTCTCAGACCGTCTGTCTCAGACCGTCTGTCTCAGACCGTCTGTCTCAGACCGTCTGTCTCAGACCGTCTGTCTCAGACCGTCTGTCTCAGACCGTCTGTCTCAGACCGTCTGTCTCAGACCGTCTGTCTCAGACCGCCTGTCTCAGCCCGTCTGTGTCAGACCGTCTGCCTCAGCCCGTCTATCTCGGCCCGTCTGTCTCAGACCGTCTTTCTCAGACCGTCTGCCTCAGATCATCTGTCTCAGCCCGTCTATCTCGGCCCGTCTGTCTCAGACCGTCTGTCTCAGACCGTCTGGCTCAGACCGTCTGTCTCAGACCGTCTGTCTCAGACCGCCTGTCTCAGACCGTCTGTGTCTGGCCGCCTGTCTCAGACCGTGTGTGTCAGACCGCCTGTCTCAGATCGTCTGTCTCAGATCGTCTGTCTCAGAACGTCTGTCTCAGTTCGTCTATCTCTGCCCGTCGGCCGCAGAACGTCTGTCTCAGACCGTCTGCCTCAGATCATCTGTCTCAGACCGTCTGTCTCAGACCGTCGGTCTCACTACTTATATCTCAGATAGTCTGTCTCAGAACGTCTGTCTCAGCCCGTCGGTCTCAGACCGTCTGTCTCAGAACATCTGTCTCAGACCGCCTGTCTCAGACCGTCTGTCTCAGACCGTCTGTCTCAGGCCGTCTGTCTCAGACCGTCTGTCTCAGACAGTCTGTCTCAGACCGTCTGTCTCAGACCGTCTGTCTCAGACCGTCTGTCTCAGGCCGTCTGTCTCAGGCCGTCTGTCTCAGGCCGTCTGTCTCAGGCCGTCTGTCTCAGACCATCTGTTTCAGACCGTCTGTCTCAGGCCGTCTGTCTCAGGCCGTCTGTCTCAGGCCGTCTGTCTCAGGCCGTCTGTCTCAGGCCGTCTGTCTCAGTACGTATATCTCAGATAGTCTGTCACAGAACGTCTGTCTCAGCCCGTCTGTCTCAGACCGTCTGCCGCAGATCATCTGTCTCGGCCCGTCTATCTCGGCCCGTCTGTCTCAGACCGTCTGTCTCAGACCGTCTGTCTCAGACCGCCTGTCTCAGACCGTCTGTCTCAGACCGTCTGTCTCAGACCGTCTGTCTCAGACCGCCTGTCTCAGACCGTCTGTGTCAGGCCGCCTGTCTCAGACCGTGAGTGTCAGACCGCCTGTCTCAGATCGTCTGTCTCAGAACGTCTGTCTCAGATCGTCTGTCTCAGAACGGCTGTCTCAGTCCGTCTATCTCTGCCCGTCGGCCGCAGAACGTCTGTCTCAGACCGTCTGCCTCAGATCATCTGTCTCAGACCGTCTGTCTCAGACCGTCGGTCTCACTACATATATCTCAGATAGTCTGTCTCAGACAGTCTGTCTCAGACCGTCTGTCTCAGACCGTCTGTCTCAGACCGTCTGTCTCAGGCCGTCTGTCTCAGGCCGTCCGTCTCAGGCCGTCTGTCGCAGGCCGTCTGTCTCAGACCATCTGTCTCAGACCGTCTGTCTCAGACCGTCTGTCTCAGACCGTCTGTCTCAGACCGTCTGTCTCAGACCGTCTTTCTCAGACCGTCTGCCTTAGACCGTCTGTCTCAGACCGTCTGTGTCAGACCGCCTGTCTCAGACCGTCTGTCTCAGACCGTCTGCCTCAGATCATCTGTCTCGGCCCGTCTATCTCGGCCCGTCTGTCTCAGACCGTCTGTCTCAGACCGTCTGTCTCAGACCGTCTGTCTCAGACCGTCTGTCTCAGACCGTCTGTCTCAGACCGTCTGTCTCAGACCGTCTGTCTCAGTCCGTCTGTGTCAGACCGCCTGTCTCAGACCGTCTGTCTCAGACCGTCGGTCTCAGTACTTATATCTCAGATAGTCTGTCACAGAACGTCTGTCTCAGCCCGTCTGTCTCAGACCGTCTGCCTCAGATCATCTGTCTCAGCCCGTCTATCTCGGCCCGTCTGTCTCAGACCGTCTGTCTCAGACCGTCTGTCTCAGACCGTCTGCCTCAGATCATCTGTCTCGGCCCGTCTATCTCGGCCCGTCTGTCTCAGACCGTCTGTCTCAGACCGTCTGTCTCAGACCGTCTGTCTCAGACCGTCTGTCTCAGACCGTCTGTCTCAGACCGTCTGTCTCAGACCGTCTGTCTCAGACCGTCTGTCTCAGACCGTCTGTCTCAGACCGCCTGTCTCAGCCCGTCTGTGTCAGACCGTCTGCCTCAGCCCGTCTATCTCGGCCCGTCGGTCTCAGACCGTCTGTCTCGGACCAGCTGTCTCAGTCCGTCTGTCTCAGACCGTGTGTCTGAAACCGTCTATATCTGCCCGTCTGTCTCAGACCGTCTATATCAGCCCGTCTGTCTCAGACCGTCTGTCTCAGACCGCCTGTCTCAGACCGTCTGTCTCAGACCGTCTGTCTCAGGCCGTCTGTCTCAGACCGTCTGTCTCATGCCGTCTGTCTCAGACCGTCCTTCTCAGACCGTCTGCCTCAGACCGTCTGTATCAGACCGTCTGTATCAGACCGTGTGTCTCAAACCGTCTATATCTGCCCGTCTGTCTCAGACCGTCTATATCTGCCCGTCTGTCTCAGACCGTCTGTCTCAGACCGCCTGTCTCAGACCGCCTGTCTCAGACCGTCTGTCTCAGACCGTCGGTCTCAGTACGTATATCTCAGATAGTCTGTCTCAGAACGTCTGTCTCGGACCGCCTGTCTCAGACCGCATGTCTCAGACCGTCTGTGTCAGACCGCCTGTCTCAGATCGTCTGTCTCAGAACGTCTGTCTCAGCCCGTCTATCTCTGCCCGTCGGCCGCAGAACGTCTGTCTCTGACCGTCTGTCTCAGACCGTCTGCCGTCAGTACGTGTATCTCAGATAGCATGTCTCAGAACGTCTGTCTCAGCCCGTCGGTCTCAGACCGTCTGTCTCAGACCGTCTGTCTCAGACCGTCTGTCTCAGACCGTCTGTCTCAGACCGTCTGTCTCAGACCGTCTGTCTCAGACCGTCTGTCTCAGACCGTCTGTCTCAGACCGTCTGTCTCAGACCGTCTGTCTCAGACCGTCTGCCTCAGATCATCTGTCTCGGCCCGTCTATCTCGGCCCGTCTGTCTCAGACCGTCTGTCTCAGACCGTCTGTCTCAGACCGTCTGTCTCAGAACGTCTGTCTCAGACCGCCTGTCTCAGACCGTCTGTCTCGAAACGTCTGTCTCAGATCGTCTGTCTCAGAACGTCTGTCTCAGTCCGTCTATCTCTGCCCGTCGGCCGCAGAACGTCTGTCTCAGACCGTCTGCCTCAGATCATCTGTCTCAGACCGTCTGTCTCAGACCGTCGGTGTCAGGCCGCCTGTCTCAGACCGTGTGTGTCAGACCGCCTGTCTCAGATCGTCTGTCTCGAAACGTCTGTCTCAGATCGTCTGTCTCAGAACGTCTGTCTCAGTCCGTCTATCTCTGCCCGTCGGCCGCAGAACGTCTGTCTCAGACCGTCTGCCTCAGATCATCTGTCTCAGACCGTCTGTCTCAGACCGTCGGTGTCACTACGTATATCTCAGATAGTCTGTCTCAGAACGTCTGTCTCAGCCCGTCGGTCTCAGACCGTCTGTCTCAGAACATCTGCCTCAGACCGCCTGTCTCAGACCGTCTGTCTCAGACCGTCTGTCTCAGGCCGTCTGTCTCAGACCGTCTGTCTCAGACAGTCTGTCTCAGACCGTCTGTCTCAGACCGTCTGTCTCAGACCGTCTGTCTCAGACCGTCTGTCTCAGGCCGTCTGTCTCAGGCCGTCTGTCGCAGGCCGTCTGTCTCAGACCATCTGTCTCAGACCGTCTGTCTCGGACCGTCTGTCTCAGACCGTCTGTCTCAGACCGTCTGTCTCAGACCGTCTGCCTTAGACCGTCTGTCTCAGACCGTCTGTGTCAGACCGCCTGTCTCAGACCGTCTGTCTCAGACCGTCTGCCTCAGATCATCTGTCTCGGCCCGTCTATCTCGGCCCGTCTGTCTCAGACCGTCTGTCTCAGACCGTCTGTCTCAGACCGTCTGTCTCAGACCATCTGTTTCAGACCGTCTGTCTCAGGCCGTCTGTCTCAGGCCGTCTGTCTCAGGCCGTCTGTCTCAGGCCGTCTGTCTCAGTACGTATATCTCAGATAGTCTGTCACAGAACGTCTGTCTCAGCCCGTCTGTCTCAGACCGTCTGCCGCAGATCATCTGTCTCGGCCCGTCTATCTCGGCCCGTCTGTCTCAGACCGTCTGTCTCAGACCGTCTGTCTCAGACCGTCTGTCTCAGACCGTCTGTCTCAGACCGTCTGTCTCAGACCGTCTGTCTCAGACCGCCTGTCTCAGACCGTCTGTGTCAGGCCGCCTGTCTCAGACCGTGAGTGTCAGACCGCCTGTCTCAGATCGTCTGTCTCAGAACGTCTGTCTCAGATCGTCTGTCTCAGAACGTCTGTCTCAGTCCGTCTATCTCTGCCCGTCGGCCGCAGAACGTCTGTCTCAGACCGTCTGCCTCAGATCATCTGTCTCAGACCGTCTGTCTCAGACCGTCGGTCTCACTACGTATATCTCAGATAGTCTGTCTCAGACAGTCTGTCTCAGACCGTCTGTCTCAGACCGTCTGTCTCAGACAGTCTGTCTCAGACCGTCTGTCTCAGACCGTCTGTCTCAGACCGTCTGTCTCAGGCCGTCTGTCTCAGGCCGTCTGTCGCAGGCCGTCTGTCTCAGACCATCTGTCTCAGACCGTCTGTCTCAGACCGTCTGTCTCAGACAGTCTGTCTCAGACCGTCTGTCTCAGACCGTCTGTCTCAGACCGTCTGTCTCAGGCCGTCTGTCTCAGGCCGTCTGTCTCAGGCCGTCTGCCTCAGATCATCTGTCTCAGACCGTCTGTCTCAGACCGTCGGTGTCACTACGTATATCTCAGATAGTCTGTCTCAGAACGTCTGTCTCAGCCCGTCGGTCTCAGACCGTCTGTCTCAGAACATCTGCCTCAGACCGCCTGTCTCAGACCGTCTGTCTCAGACCGTCTGTCTCAGGCCGTCTGTCTCAGACCGTCTGTCTCAGACAGTCTGTCTCAGACCGTCTGTCTCAGACCGTCTGTCTCAGACCGTCTGTCTCAGACCGTCTGTCTCAGGCCGTCTGTCTCAGGCCGTCTGTCGCAGGCCGTCTGTCTCAGACCATCTGTCTCAGACCGTCTGTCTCGGACCGTCTGTCTCAGACCGTCTGTCTCAGACCGTCTGTCTCAGACCGTCTGCCTTAGACCGTCTGTCTCAGACCGTCTGTGTCAGACCGCCTGTCTCAGACCGTCTGTCTCAGACCGTCTGCCTCAGATCATCTGTCTCGGCCCGTCTATCTCGGCCCGTCTGTCTCAGACCGTCTGTCTCAGACCGTCTGTCTCAGACCGTCTGTCTCAGACCATCTGTTTCAGACCGTCTGTCTCAGGCCGTCTGTCTCAGGCCGTCTGTCTCAGGCCGTCTGTCTCAGGCCGTCTGTCTCAGTACGTATATCTCAGATAGTCTGTCACAGAACGTCTGTCTCAGCCCGTCTGTCTCAGACCGTCTGCCGCAGATCATCTGTCTCGGCCCGTCTATCTCGGCCCGTCTGTCTCAGACCGTCTGTCTCAGACCGTCTGTCTCAGACCGTCTGTCTCAGACCGTCTGTCTCAGACCGTCTGTCTCAGACCGTCTGTCTCAGACCGCCTGTCTCAGACCGTCTGTGTCAGGCCGCCTGTCTCAGACCGTGAGTGTCAGACCGCCTGTCTCAGATCGTCTGTCTCAGAACGTCTGTCTCAGATCGTCTGTCTCAGAACGTCTGTCTCAGTCCGTCTATCTCTGCCCGTCGGCCGCAGAACGTCTGTCTCAGACCGTCTGCCTCAGATCATCTGTCTCAGACCGTCTGTCTCAGACCGTCGGTCTCACTACGTATATCTCAGATAGTCTGTCTCAGACAGTCTGTCTCAGACCGTCTGTCTCAGACCGTCTGTCTCAGACAGTCTGTCTCAGACCGTCTGTCTCAGACCGTCTGTCTCAGACCGTCTGTCTCAGGCCGTCTGTCTCAGGCCGTCTGTCGCAGGCCGTCTGTCTCAGACCATCTGTCTCAGACCGTCTGTCTCAGACCGTCTGTCTCAGACAGTCTGTCTCAGACCGTCTGTCTCAGACCGTCTGTCTCAGACCGTCTGTCTCAGGCCGTCTGTCTCAGGCCGTCTGTCTCAGGCCGTCTGTCGCAGGCCGTCTGTCTCAGACCATCTGTCTCAGACCGTCTGTCTCAGACCGTCTGTCTCAGACCGTCTGTCTCAGACCGTCTGTCTCAGACCGTCTTTCTCAGACCGTCTGCCTTAGACCGTCTGTCTCAGACCGTCTGTGTCAGACCGCCTGTCTCAGAACGTCTGTCTCAGCCCGTCCATCTCTGCCCGTCGGCCGCAGAACGTCTGTCTCTGACCGTCTGTCTCAGACCGTCTGCCGTCAGTACGTGTATCTCAGATAGCATGTCTCAGAACGTCTGTCTCAGCCCGTCGGTCTCAGACCGTCTGTCTCAGACCGTCTGTCTCAGACCGTCTGTCTCAGACCGTCTGTCTCAGACCGTCTGTCTCAGACCGTCTGTCTCAGACCGTCTGTCTCAGACCGTCTGCCTCAGATCATCTGTCTCGGCCCGTCTATCTCGGCCCGTCTGTCTCAGACCGTCTGTCTCAGACCGTCTGTCTCAGACCGTCTGTGTCAGAACGTCTGTCTCAGACCGCCTGTCTCAGACCGTCTGTGTCAGGCCGCCTGTCTCAGACCGTGTGTGTCAGACCGCCTGTCTCAGATCGTCTGTCTCAGAACGTCTGTCTCAGATCGTCTGTCTCAGAACGTCTGTCTCAGTCCGTCTATCTCTGCCCGTCGGCCGCAGAACGTCTGTCTCAGACCGTCTGCCTCAGATCATCTGTCTCAGACCGTCTGTCTCAGACCGTCGGTGTCACTACGTATATCTCAGATAGTCTGTCTCAGAACGTCTGTCTCAGCCCGTCGGTCTCAGACCGTCTGTCTCAGAACATCTGCCTCAGACCGCCTGTCTCAGACCGTCTGTCTCAGACCGTCTGTCTCAGGCCGTCTGTCTCAGACCGTCTGTCTCAGACAGTCTGTCTCAGACCGTCTGTCTCAGACCGTCTGTCTCAGACCGTCTGTCTCAGGCCGTCTGTCTCAGGCCGTCTGTCTCAGGCCGTCTGTCGCAGGCCGTCTGTCTCAGACCATCTGTCTCAGACCGTCTGTCTCAGACCGTCTGCCTTAGACCGTCTGTCTCAGACCGTCTGTGTCAGACCGCCTGTCTCAGACCGTCTGTCTCAGACCGTCTGCCTCAGATCATCTGTCTCGGCCCGTCTATCTCGGCCCGTCTGTCTCAGACCGTCTGTCTCAGACCGTCTGTCTCAGACCGTCTGTCTCAGACCGTCTGTCTCAGACCGTCTGTCTCAGACCGTCTGTCTCAGACCGTCTGTCTCAACCGTCTGTGTCAGACCGCCTGTCTCAGACCGTCTGTCTCAGACCGTCTGTCTCAGACCGTCTGTCTCAGACCGTCGGTCTCAGTACGTATATCTCAGATAGTCTGTCACAGAACGTCTGTCTCAGCCCGTCTATCTCAGACCGTCTGCCTCAGATCATCTGTCTCAGCCCGTCTATCTCGGCCCGTCTGTCTCAGACCGTCTGTCTCAGACCGTCTGTCTCAGACCGCCTGTCTCAGCCCGTCTGTGTCAGACCGTCTGCCACAGCCCGTCTATCTCGGCCCGTCGGTCTCAGACCGTCTGTCTCGGACCAGCTGTCTCAGTCCGTCTGTCTCAGACCGTGTGTCTCAAACCGTCTATATCTGCCCGTCTGTCTCAGACCGTCTATATCTGCCCGTCTGTCTCAGACCGTCTGTCTCAGACCGCCTGTCTCAGACCGTCTGTCTCAGACCGTCTGTCTCAGGCCGTCTGTCTCAGACCGTCTGTCTCATGCCGTCTGTCTCAGACCGTCCTTCTCAGACCGTCTGCCTCAGACCGTCTGTATCAGACCGTCTGTATCAGACCGTGTGTCTCAAACCGTCTATATCTGCCCGTCTGTCTCAGACCGTCTATATCTGCCCGTCTGTCTCAGACCGTCTGTCTCAGACCGCCTGTCTCAGACCGCCTGTCTCAGACCGCCTGTCTCAGACCGTCTGTCTCAGACCGTCGGTCTCAGTACGTATATCTCAGATAGTCTGTCTCAGAACGTCTGTCTCGGACCGCCTGTCTCAGACCGCCTGTCTCAGACCGTCTGTGTCAGACCGCCTGTCTCAGATCGTCTGTCTCAGAACGTCTGTCTCAGCCCGTCTATCTCTGCCCGTCGGCCGCAGAACGTCTGTCTCAGACCGTCTGTCTCAGACCGTCTGCCGTCAGTACGTGTATCTCAGATAGCTTGTCTCAGAACGTCTGTCTCAGCCCGTCGGTCTCAGACCGTCTGTCTCAGACCGTCTGCCGTCAGTACGTGTATCTCAGATAGCTTGTCTCAGAACGTCTGTCTCAGCCCGTCGGTCTCAGACCGTCTGTCTCAGACCGTCTGTCTCAGACCGTCTGTCTCAGACCGTCTGTCTCAGACCGTCTGTCTCAGACCGTCTGTCTCAGACCGTCTGTCTCAGACCGTCTGTCTCAGACCGTCTGTCTCAGACCGTCTGTCTCAGACCGTCTGTCTCAGACCGTCTGTCTCTGACCGTCTGTCTCAGACCGCCTGTCTCAGACCGTCTGCCTCAGATCATCTGTCTCGGCCCGTCTATCTCGGCCCGTCTGTCTCAGACCGTCTGTCTCAGACCGTCTGTCTCAGACCGTCTGTCTCAGACCGTCTGTCTCAGACCGTCTGTCTCAGACCGTCTGTCTCAGACAGTCTGTCTCAGACCGTCTGTCTCAGACCGTCTGTCTCAGACCGTCTGTCTCAGGCCGTCTGTCTCAGGCCGTCTGTCTCAGGCCGTCGGTCGCAGGCTGTCTGTCTCAGAACATCTGTCTCAGACCGTCTGTCTCAGACCGTCTGTCTCAGACCGTCTGTCTCAGACCGTCTGTCTCAGGCCGTCTGTCTCAGACCGTCTGTCTCAGACCGTCTGTGTCAGACCGCCTGTCTCAGACCGTCTGTCTCAGACCGTCGGTCTCAGTACGTATATCTCAGATAGTCTGTCACAGAACGTCTGTCTCAGCCCGTCTGTCTCAGACCGTCTGCCTCAGATCATCTGTCTCAGCCCGTCTATCTCGGCCCGTCTGTCTCAGACCGTCTGTCTCAGACCGTCTGCCTCAGATCCTCTGTCTCGGCCCGTCTATCTCGGCCCGTCTGTCTCAGACCGTCTGTCTCAGACCGTCTGTCTCAGGCCGTCTGTCTCAGACCGTCTGTCTCAGACCGTCTGTGTCAGACCGCCTGTCTCAGACCGTCTGTCTCAGACCGTCGGTCTCAGTACGTATATCTCAGATAGTCTGTCACAGAACGTCTGTCTCAGCCCGTCTGTCTCAGACCGTCTGCCTCAGATCATCTGTCTCAGCCCGTCTATCTCGGCCCGTCTGTCTCAGACCGTCTGTCTCAGACCGTCTGCCTCAGATCCTCTGTCTCGGCCCGTCTATCTCGGCCCGTCTGTCTCAGACCGTCTGTCTCAGACCGTCTGTCTCAGACCGTCTGTCTCAGACCGTCTGTCTCAGACCGTCCGTCTCAGACCGTCTGTCTCAGACCGTCTGTCTCAGACCGTCTGTCTCAGACCGTCTGTCTCAGACCGTCTGTCTCAGACCGTCTGTCTCAGACCGTCTGTCTCAGACCGTCTGTCTCAGACCGTCTGTCTCAGACCGCCTGTCTCAGCCCGTCTGTGTCAGACCGTCTGCCTCAGCCCGTCTATCTCGGCCCGTCGGTCTCAGCCCGTCTGTGTCAGACCGTCTGCCTCAGCCCGTCTATCTCGGCCCGTCGGTCTCAGACCGTCTGTCTCGGACCAGCTGTCTCAGTCCGTCTGTCTCAGACCGTGTGTCTCAAACCGTCTATATCTGCCCGTCTGTCTCAGACCGTCTATATCTGCCCGACTGTCTCAGACCGTCTGTCTCAGACCGCCTGTCTCAGACCGTCTGTCTCAGACCGTCTGTCTCAGACCGTCTGTCTCAGGCCGTCTGTCTCAGACCGTCTGTCTCATGCCGTCTGTCTCAGACCGTCCTTCTCAGACCGTCTGCCTCAGACCGTCTGTATCAGACCGTCTGTATCAGACCGTGTGTCTCAAACCGTCTATATCTGCCCGTCTGTCTCAGACCGTCTATATCTGCCCGTCTGTCTCAGACCGTCTGTCTCAGACCGCCTGTCTCAGACCGCCTGTCTCAGACCGTCTGTCTCAGACCGTCGGTCTCAGTACGTATATCTCAGATAGTCTGTCACAGACCGTCTGTCTCAGACCGTCTGTCTCAGACCGTCTGTGTCAGACCGCCTGTCTCAGATCGTCTGTCTTAGAACGTCTGTCTCAGCCCGTCTATCTCTGCCCGTCTGTCTCAGACCGTCTGTCTCAGACCGTCTGTCTCAGACCGTCTGTCTCAGACCGTCTGTCTCAGACCGTCTGTCTCAGACCGTCTGTCTCAGACCGTCTGTCTCAGACCGTCTGCCTCAGACCGTCTGTCTCAGACCGCCTGTCTCAGACCATCTGTCTCAGACCGTCTGCCTCAGATCATCTGTCTCGGCCCGTCTATCTCGGCCCGTCTGTCTCAGACCGTCTGTCTCAGACCGTCTGTCTCAGACCGTCTGTCTCAGACCGTCTATCTCAGACCGTCTGTCTCAGACCGTCTGTGTCAGACCGCCTGTCTCAGACCGTCTGTCTCAGTCCGTCGGTCTCAGTACGTATATCTCAGATAGTCTGTCACAGACCGTCTGTCTCAGACCGTCTGTGTCAGACCGCCTGTCTCAGACCGTCTGTCTCAGTCCGTCGGTCTCAGTACGTATATCTCAGATAGTCTGTCACAGAACGTCTGTCTCAGCCCGTCTGTCTCAGACCGTCTGCCTCAGATCATCTGTCTCAGCCCGTCTATCTCGGCCCGTCTGGCTCAGACCGTCTGTCTCAGACCGTCTGTCTCAGACCGTCTGTCTCAGACCGTCTGCCTCAGATCATCTGTCTCGGCCCGTCTATCTCGGCCCGTCTGTCTCAGACCGTCTGTCTCAGACCGTCTGTCTCAGACCGTCTGTCTCAGACCGTCTGTCTCAGACCGTCTGTCTCAGACCGTCTGTCTCAGACCGTCTGTCTCAGACCGCCTGTCTCAGCCCGTCTGTGTCAGACCGTCTGCCTCAGCCCGTCTGTCTCAGACCGTCTGTCTCAGACCGTCTGTCTCAGACCGTCTGTCTCAGACCGTCTGTCTCAGACCGTCTGCCTCAGACCGTCTGTCTCGGACCGCCTGTCTCGGACCGTCTGTCTCAGACCGTCTGCCTCAGATCATCTGTCTCGGCCCGTCTATCTCGGCCCGTCTGTCTCAGACCGTCTGTCTCAGACCGTCTGTCTCAGACCGTCTGTCTCAGACCGTCTGTCTCAGACCGTCTGTGTCAGACCGCCTGTCTCAGACCGTCTGTCTCAGACCGTCGGTCTCAGTACGTATATCTCAGATAGTCTGTCACAGAACGTCTGTCTCAGCCCGTCTGTCTCAGACCGTCTGTCTCAGACCGTCTGTCTCAGACCGTCTGCCTCAGACCGTCTGTCTCAGTCCGTCGGTCTCAGTACGTATATCTCAGATAGTCTGTCACAGACCGTCTGTCTCAGACCGTCTGTGTCAGACCGCCTGTCTCAGACCGTCTGTCTCAGTCCGTCGGTCTCAGTACGTATATCTCAGATAGTCTGTCACAGAACGTCTGTCTCAGCCCGTCTGTCTCAGACCGTCTGCCTCAGATCATCTGTCTCAGCCCGTCTATCTCGGCCCGTCTGGCTCAGACCGTCTGTCTCAGACCGTCTGTCTCAGACCGTCTGTCTCAGACCGTCTGCCTCAGATCATCTGTCTCGGCCCGTCTATCTCGGCCCGTCTGTCTCAGACCGTCTGTCTCAGACCGTCTGTCTCAGACCGTCTGTCTCAGACCGTCTGTCTCAGACCGTCTGTCTCAGACCGTCTGTCTCAGACCGTCTGTCTCAGACCGTCTGTCTCAGACCGCCTGTCTCAGCCCGTCTGTGTCAGACCGTCTGCCTCAGCCCGTCTGTCTCAGACCGTCTGTCTCAGACCGTCTGTCTCAGACCGTCTGTCTCAGACCGTCTGTCTCAGACCGTCTGCCTCAGACCGTCTGTCTCGGACCGCCTGTCTCGGACCGTCTGTCTCAGACCGTCTGCCTCAGATCATCTGTCTCGGCCCGTCTATCTCGGCCCGTCTGTCTCAGACCGTCTGTCTCAGACCGTCTGTCTCAGACCGTCTGTCTCAGACCGTCTGTCTCAGACCGTCTGTGTCAGACCGCCTGTCTCAGACCGTCTGTCTCAGACCGTCGGTCTCAGTACGTATATCTCAGATAGTCTGTCACAGAACGTCTGTCTCAGCCCGTCTGTCTCAGACCGTCTGTCTCAGACCGTCTGTCTCAGACCGTCTGCCTCAGACCGTCTGTCTCAGACCGCCTGTCTCAGGCCGTCGGTCTCAGGCCGTCTGTCTCAGACCGTCTGTCTCATGCCGTCTGTCTCAGACCGTCCTTCTCAGACCGTCTGCCTCAGACCGTCTGTATCAGACCGTCTGTATCAGACCGTGTGTCTCAAACCGTCTATATCTGCCCGTCTGTCTCAGACCGTCTATATCTGCCCGTCTGTCTCAGACCGTCTGTCTCAGACCGCCTGTCTCAGACCGCCTGTCTCAGACCGTCTGTCTCAGACCGTCGGTCTCAGTACGTATATCTCAGATAGTCTGTCTCAGAACGTCTGTCTCGGACCGCCTGTCTCAGACCGCCTGTCTCAGACCGTCTGTGTCAGACCGCCTGTCTCAGATCGTCTGTCTCAGAACGTCTGTCTCAGCCCGTCTATCTCTGCCCGTCGGCCGCAGAACGTCTGTCTCAGACCGTCTGTCTCAGACCGTCTGCCGTCAGTACGCGTATCTCAGATAGCTTATCTCAGAACGTCTGTCTCAGCCCGTCGGTCTCAGACCGTCTGTCTCAGACCGTCTGTCTCAGACCGTCTGTCTCAGACCGTCTGTCTCAGACCGTCTGTCTCAGACCGTCTGTCTCAGACCGTCTGTCTCAGACCGTCTGTCTCAGACCGTCTGTCTCAGACGGTCTGCCTCAGATCATCTGTCTCGGCCCGTCTATCTCGGCCCGTCTGTCTCAGACCGTCTGTCTCAGACCGTCTGTCTCAGACCGTCGGTCTCAGACCGTCTGTCTCAGACCGTCTGTCTCAGACCGTCTGTCTCAGACCGTCTGTGTCAGACCGCCTGTCTCAGATCGTCTGTCTCAGAACGTCTGTCTCAGCCCGTCTATCTCTGCCCGTCTGTCTCAGACCGTCTGTCTCAGACCGTCTGTCTCAGACCGTCTGTCTCAGACCGTCTGTCTCAGACCGTCTGTCTCAGACCGTCTGTCTCAGACCGTCTGTCTCAGACCGTCTGTCTCAGACAGTCTGCCTCAGACCGTCTGTCTCAGACCGCCTGTCTCAGACCATCTGTCTCAGACCGTCTGCCTCAGATCATCTGTCTCGGCCCGTCTATCTCGGCCCGTCTGTCTCAGACCGTCTGTCTCAGACCGTCTGTCTCAGACCGTCTGTCTCAGACCGTCTATCTCAGACCGTCTGTCTCAGACCGTCTGTGTCAGACCGCCTGTCTCAGACCGTCTGTCTCAGTCCGTCGGTCTCAGTACGTATATCTCAGATAGTCTGTCACAGAACGTCTGTCTCAGCCCGTCTGTCTCAGACCGTCTGCCTCAGATCATCTGTCTCAGCCCGTCTATCTCGGCCCGTCTGTCTCAGACCGTCTGTCTCAGACCGTCTGTCTCAGACCGTCTGTCTCAGACCGTCTGCCTCAGATCATCTGTCTCGGCCCGTCTATCTCGGCCCGTCTGTCTCAGACCGTCTGTCTCAGACCGTCTGTCTCAGACCGTCTGTCTCAGACCGTCTGTCTCAGACCGTCTGTCTCAGACCGTCTGTCTCAGACCGCCTGTCTCAGCCCGTCTGTGTCAGACCGTCTGCCTCAGCCCGTCTGTCTCAGACCGTCTGTCTCAGACCGTCTGTCTCAGACCGTCTGTCTCAGACCGTCTGTCTCAGACCGTCTGCCTCAGACCGTCTGTCTCAGACCGCCTGTCTCAGACCGTCTGTCTCAGACCGTCTGCCTCAGATCATCTGTCTCGGCCCGTCTATCTCGGCCCGTCTGTCTCAGACCGTCTGTCTCAGACCGTCTGTCTCAGACCGTCTGTCTCAGACCGTCTGTCTCAGACCGTCTGTCTCAGACCGTCTGTCTCAGACCGTCTGTGTCAGACCGCCTGTCTCAGACCGTCTGTCTCAGACCGTCGGTCTCAGTACGTATATCTCAGATAGTCTGTCACAGAACGTCTGTCTCAGCCCGTCTGTCTCAGACGGTCTGTCTCAGACCGTCTGTCTCAGACCGTCTGCCTCAGACCGTCTGTCTCAGACCGCCTGTCTCAGACCGTCTGTCTCAGACCGTCTGCCTCAGATCATCTGTCTCGGCCCGTCTATCTCGGCCCGTCTGTCTCAGACCGCCTGTGTCAGACCGTCTGTCTCAGACCGTCTGTCTCAGACCGTCTGTCTCAGACCGTCTGTCTCAGACCGTCTGTCTCAGACCGTCTGTCTCAGACCGTCTGCCTCAGACCGTCTGTCTCAGACCGTCTGTGTCAGACCGCCTGTCTCAGACCGTCTGTCTCAGA
This sequence comes from Coelioxys conoideus, assembly GCA_947623535.1. Taxonomy (NCBI): domain Eukaryota; kingdom Metazoa; phylum Arthropoda; class Insecta; order Hymenoptera; family Megachilidae; genus Coelioxys; species Coelioxys conoideus. The sequence goes on from CANQJN010000026.1 coordinate 6,783,517, forward strand.
CCGTCAGTCTCAGTACGTATATCTCAGATAGTCTGTCACAGAACGTCTGTCTCAGCCCGTCTGTCTCAGTCCGCCTGCCTCAGATCATCTGTCTCAGCCCGTCTATCTCGGCCCGTCTGTCTCAGACCGTCTGTCTCAGACCGTCTGTCTCAGACCGTCTGTCTCAGACCGTCTGTCTCATACCGTCTGCCTCAGATCATCTGTCTCGGCCCGTCTATCTCGGCCCGTCTGTCTCAGACCGTCTGTCTCAGACCGTCTGTCTCAGACCGTCTGTCTCAGACCGTCTGTCTCAGACCGTCTGTCTCAGACCGTCTGTCTCAGACCGTCTGTCTCAGACCGTCTGTCTCAGACCGTCTGTCTCAGACCGTCTGTCTCAGACCGTCTGTATCAGACCGTGTGTCTCAAACCGTCTATATCTGCCCGTCTGTCTCAGACCGTCTATATCTGCCCGTCTGTCTCAGACCGTCTGTCTCAGACCGCCTGTCTCAGACCGTCTGTCTCAGACCGTCTGTCTCAGACCGTCTGTCTCAGCCCGTCTGTCTCAGTCCGTCTGCCTCAGATCATCTGTCTCAGCCCGTCTATCTCGGCCCGTCTGTCTCAGACCGCCTGTCTCAGACCGTCTGTCTCAGACCGTCTGTCTCAGACCGTCTGTCTCAGACCGTCTGTCTCAGACCGTCTGTCTCAGACCGTCTGCCTCAGACCGTCTGTCTCAGACCGCCTGTCTCAGACCGTCTGTCTCAGACCGTCTGCCTCAGATCATCTGTCTCGGCCCGTCTATCTCGGCCCGTCTGTCTCAGACCGTCTGTCTCAGACCGTCTGTCTCAGACCGTCTGTCTCAGACCGTCTGTCTCAGACCGTCTGTCTCAGACCGTCTGTGTCAGACCGCCTGTCTCAGACCGTCTGTCTCAGACCGTCGGTCTCAGTACGTATATCTCAGATAGTCTGTCACAGAACGTCTGTCTCAGCCCGTCTGTCTCAGACCGTCTGCCTCAGATCATCTGTCTCAGCCCGTCTATCTCGGCCCGTCTGTCTCACTACGTATATCTCAGATAGTCTGTCTCAGAACGTCTGTCTCAGCCCGTCGGTCTCAGACCGTCTGTCTCAGACCGTCTGTCTCAGACCGTCTGTCTCAGACCGTCTGTCTCAGACCGTCTGTCTCAGACCGTCTGTCTCAGACCGTCTGTCTCAGTACGTATATCTCAGATAGTCTGTCACAGAACGTCTGTCTCAGCCCGTCTGTCTCAGTCCGTCTGCCTCAGATCATCTGTCTCAGCCCGTCTATCTCGGCCCGTCTGTCTCAGACCGTCTGTCTCAGACCGTCTGTCTCAGACCGTCTGTCTCAGACCGTCTGCCTCAGATCATCTGTCTCGGCCCGTCTATCTCGGCCCGTCTGTCTCAGACCGTCTGTCTCAGACCGTCTGTCTCAGACCGTCTGTCTCAGACCGTCTGTCTCAGACCGTCTGTCTCAGACCGTCTGTCTCAGACCGTCTGTCTCAGACCGTCTGTCTCAGACCGTCTGTCTCAGACCGTCTGTCTCAGACCGTCTGTCTCAGACCGTCTGTCTCAGACCGTCTGTCTCAGACCGTCTGTCTCAGACCGTCTGTCTCAGACCGTCTGTCTCAGACCGTCTGTCTCAGACCGTCTGTATCAGACCGTGTGTCTCAAACCGTCTATATCTGCCCGTCTGTCTCAGACCGTCTATATCTGCCCGTCTGTCTCAGACCGTCTGTCTCAGACCGCCTGTCTCAGACCGTCTGTCTCAGACCGTCTGTCTCAGACCGTCTGCCTCAGATCATCTGTCTCAGCCCGTCTATCTCGGCCCGTCTGTCTCAGACCGTCTGTCTCAGACCGTCTGTCTCAGACCGTCTGTCTCAGACCGTCTGTCTCAGACCGTCTGTCTCAGACCGTCTGCCTCAGATCATCTGTCTCGGCCCGTCTATCTCGGCCCGTCTGTCTCAGACCGTCTGTCTCAGACCGTCTGTCTCAGACCGTCGGTCTCAGACCGTCTGTCTCAGACCGTCTGTCTCAGACCGTCTGTCTCAGACCGTCTGTGTCAGACCGCCTGTTTCAGATCGTCTGTCTCAGAACGTCTGTCTCAGCCCGTCTATCTCTGCCCGTCTGTCTCAGACCGTCTGTCTCAGACCGTCTGTCTCAGACCGTCTGTCTCAGACCGTCTGTCTCAGACCGTCTGTCTCAGACCGTCTGTCTCAGACCGTCTGCCTCAGACCGTCTGTCTCAGACCGCCTGTCTCAGACCGTCTGTCTCAGACCGTCTGCCTCAGATCATCTGTCTCGGCCCGTCTATCTCGGCCCGTCTGTCTCAGACCGTCTGTCTCAGACCGTCTGTCTCAGACCGTCTGTCTCAGACCGTCTATCTCAGACCGTCTGTCTCAGACCGTCTGTGTCAGACCGCCTGTCTCAGACCGTCTGTCTCAGACCGTCGGTCTCAGTACGTATATCTCAGATAGTCTGTCACAGAACGTCTGTCTCAGCCCGTCTGTCTCAGACCGTCTGCCTCAGATCATCTGTCTCAGCCCGTCTATCTCGGCCCGTCTGTCACAGACCGTCTGTCTCGGACCGTCTGTCTCAGACCGTCTGTCTCAGACCGTCTGTCTCAGACCGTCTGCCTCAGATCATCTGTCTCGGCCCGTCTATCTCGGCCCGTCTGTCTCAGACCGTCTGTCTCAGACCGTCTGTCTCAGACCGTCTGTCTCAGACCGTCTGTCTCAGACCGTCTGTCTCAGACCGTCTGTCTCAGACCGTCTGTCTCAGACCGTCTGTCTCAGACCGCCTGTCTCAGCCCGTCTGTGTCAGACCGTCTGCCTCAGCCCGTCTGTCTCAGACCGTCTGTCTCAGACCGTCTGTCTCAGACCGTCTGTCTCAGACCGTCTGTCTCAGACCGTCTGCCTCAGACCGTCTGTCTCAGACCGCCTGTCTCAGACCGTCTGTCTCAGACCGTCTGCCTCAGATCATCTGTCTCGGCCCGTCTATCTCGGACCGTCTGTCTCAGACCGTCTGTCTCAGACCGTCTGTCTCAGACCGTCTGTCTCAGACCGTCTGTCTCAGACCGTCTGTCTCAGACCGTCTGTCTCAGACCGTCTGCCTCAGATCATCTGTCTCGGCCCGTCTATCTCGGCCCGTCTGTCTCAGACCGTCTGTCTCAGACCGTCTGTCTCAGACCGTCTGTCTCAGACCGTCTGTCTCAGACCGTCTGTGTCAGACCGCCTGTCTCAGACCGTCTGTCTCAGACCGTCGGTCTCAGTACGTATATCTCAGATAGTCTGTCACAGAACGTCTGTCTCAGCCCGTCTGTCTCAGACCGTCTGCCTCAGATCATCTGTCTCAGCCCGTCTATCTCGGCCCGTCTGTCTCACTACGTATATCTCAGATAGTCTGTCTCAGAACGTCTGTCTCAGCCCGTCGGTCTCAGACCGTCTGTCTCAGACCGTCTGTCTCAGACCGTCTGTCTCAGACCGTCTGTCTCAGACCGTCTGTCTCAGACCGTCTGTCTCAGACCGTCTGTCTCAGACCGTCTGTCTCAGTACGTATATCTCAGATAGTCTGTCACAGAACGTCTGTCTCAGCCCGTCTGTCTCAGTCCGTCTGCCTCAGATCATCTGTCTCAGCCCGTCTATCTCGGCCCGTCTGTCTCAGACCGTCTGTCTCAGACCGTCTGTCTCAGACCGTCTGTCTCAGACCGTCTGCCTCAGATCATCTGTCTCGGCCCGTCTATCTCGGCCCGTCTGTCTCAGACCGTCTGTCTCAGACCGTCTGTCTCAGACCGTCTGTCTCAGACCGTCTGTCTCAGACCGTCTGTCTCAGACCGTCTGTCTCAGACCGTCTGTCTCAGACCGTCTGTCTCAGACCGTCTGTCTCAGACCGTCTGTCTCAGACCGTCTGTCTCAGACCGTCTGTCTCAGACCGTCTGTCTCAGACCGTCTGTCTCAGACCGTCTGTATCAGACCGTGTGTCTCAAACCGTCTATATCTGCCCGTCTGTCTCAGACCGTCTATATCTGCCCGTCTGTCTCAGACCGTCTGTCTTAGACCGCCTGTCTCAGACCGTCTGTCTCAGACCGTCTGTCTCAGACCGTCTGCCTCAGATCATCTGTCTCAGCCCGTCTGTCTCAGACCGTCTGTCTCAGACCGTCTGCCTCAGACCGTCTGTCTCAGACCGCCTGTCTCAGACCGTCTGTCTCAGACCGTCTGCCTCAGATCATCTGTCTCGGCCCGTCTATCTCGGCCCGTCTGTCTCAGACCGTCTGTCTCAGACCGTCTGTCTCAGACCGTCTGTCTCAGACCGTCTGTCTCAGACCGTCTGTCTCAGACCGTCTGTCTCAGACCGTCTGTGTCAGACCGCCTGTCTCAGACCGTCTGTCTCAGACCGTCGGTCTCAGTACGTATATCTCAGATAGTCTGTCACAGAACGTCTGTCTCAGCCCGTCTGTCTCAGACGGTCTGTCTCAGACCGTCTGTCTCAGACCGTCTGCCTCAGACCGTCTGTCTCAGACCGCCTGTCTCAGACCGTCTGTCTCAGACCGTCTGCCTCAGATCATCTGTCTCGGCCCGTCTATCTCGGCCCGTCTGTCTCAGACCGCCTGTGTCAGACCGTCTGTCTCAGACCGTCTGTCTCAGACCGTCTGTCTCAGACCGTCTGTCTCAGACCGTCTGTCTCAGACCGTCTGCCTCAGACCGTCTGTCTCAGACCGTCTGTGTCAGACCGCCTGTCTCAGACCGTCTGTCTCAGACCGTCAGTCTCAGTACGTATATCTCAGATAGTCTGTCACAGAACGTCTGTCTCAGCCCGTCTGTCTCAGTCCGCCTGCCTCAGATCATCTGTCTCAGCCCGTCTATCTCGGCCCGTCTGTCTCAGACCGTCTGTCTCAGACCGTCTGTCTCAGACCGTCTGTCTCAGACCGTCTGTCTCATACCGTCTGCCTCAGATCATCTGTCTCGGCCCGTCTATCTCGGCCCGTCTGTCTCAGACCGTCTGTCTCAGACCGTCTGTCTCAGACCGTCTGTCTCAGACCGTCTGTCTCAGACCGTCTGTCTCAGACCGTCTGTCTCAGACCGTCTGTCTCAGACCGTCTGTCTCAGACCGTCTGTCTCAGACCGTCTGTCTCAGACCGTCTGTCTCAGACCGTCTGTATCAGACCGTGTGTCTCAAACCGTCTATATCTGCCCGTCTGTCTCAGACCGTCTATATCTGCCCGTCTGTCTCAGACCGTCTGTCTCAGACCGCCTGTCTCAGACCGTCTGTCTCAGACCGTCTGTCTCAGACCGTCTGTCTCAGCCCGTCTGTCTCAGTCCGTCTGCCTCAGATCATCTGTCTCAGCCCGTCTATCTCGGCCCGTCTGTCTCAGACCGCCTGTCTCAGACCGTCTGTCTCAGACCGTCTGTCTCAGACCGTCTGTCTCAGACCGTCTGTCTCAGACCGTCTGTCTCAGACCGTCTGCCTCAGACCGTCTGTCTCAGACCGCCTGTCTCAGACCGTCTGTCTCAGACCGTCTGCCTCAGATCATCTGTCTCGGCCCGTCTATCTCGGCCCGTCTGTCTCAGACCGTCTGTCTCAGACCGTCTGTCTCAGACCGTCTGTCTCAGACCGTCTGTCTCAGACCGTCTGTCTCAGACCGTCTGTGTCAGACCGCCTGTCTCAGACCGTCTGTCTCAGACCGTCGGTCTCAGTACGTATATCTCAGATAGTCTGTCACAGAACGTCTGTCTCAGCCCGTCTGTCTCAGACCGTCTGCCTCAGATCATCTGTCTCAGCCCGTCTATCTCGGCCCGTCTGTCTCACTACGTATATCTCAGATAGTCTGTCTCAGAACGTCTGTCTCAGCCCGTCGGTCTCAGACCGTCTGTCTCAGACCGTCTGTCTCAGACCGTCTGTCTCAGACCGTCTGTCTCAGACCGTCTGTCTCAGACCGTCTGTCTCAGTACGTATATCTCAGATAGTCTGTCACAGAACGTCTGTCTCAGCCCGTCTGTCTCAGTCCGTCTGCCTCAGATCATCTGTCTCAGCCCGTCTATCTCGGCCCGTCTGTCTCAGACCGTCTGTCTCAGACCGTCTGTCTCAGACCGTCTGTCTCAGACCGTCTGCCTCAGATCATCTGTCTCGGCCCGTCTATCTCGGCCCGTCTGTCTCAGACCGTCTGTCTCAGACCGTCTGTCTCAGACCGTCTGTCTCAGACCGTCTGTCTCAGACCGTCTGTCTCAGACCGTCTGTCTCAGACCGTCTGTCTCAGACCGTCTGTCTCAGACCGTCTGTCTCAGACCGTCTGTCTCAGACCGTCTGTCTCAGACCGTCTGTCTCAGACCGTCTGTCTCAGACCGTCTGTCTCAGACCGTCTGTCTCAGACCGTCTGTCTCAGACCGTCTGTCTCAGACCGTCTGTCTCAGACCGTCTGTCTCAGACCGTCTGTCTCAGACCGTCTGTATCAGACCGTGTGTCTCAAACCGTCTATATCTGCCCGTCTGTCTCAGACCGTCTATATCTGCCCGTCTGTCTCAGACCGTCTGTCTCAGACCGCCTGTCTCAGACCGTCTGTCTCAGACCGTCTGTCTCAGACCGTCTGCCTCAGATCATCTGTCTCAGCCCGTCTATCTCGGCCCGTCTGTCTCAGACCGTCTGTCTCAGACCGTCTGTCTCAGACCGTCTGTCTCAGACCGTCTGTCTCAGACCGTCTGTCTCAGACCGTCTGCCTCAGATCATCTGTCTCGGCCCGTCTATCTCGGCCCGTCTGTCTCAGACCGTCTGTCTCAGACCGTCTGTCTCAGACCGTCGGTCTCAGACCGTCTGTCTCAGACCGTCTGTCTCAGACCGTCTGTCTCAGACCGTCTGTGTCAGACCGCCTGTCTCAGATCGTCTGTCTCAGAACGTCTGTCTCAGCCCGTCTATCTCTGCCCGTCTGTCTCAGACCGTCTGTCTCAGACCGTCTGTCTCAGACCGTCTGTCTCAGACCGTCTGTCTCAGACCGTCTGTCTCAGACCGTCTGTCTCAGACCGTCTGCCTCAGACCGTCTGTCTCAGACCGCCTGTCTCAGACCGTCTGTCTCAGACCGTCTGTCTCAGACCGTCTGTATCAGACCGTGTGTCTCAAACCGTCTATATCTGCCCGTCTGTCTCAGACCGTCGGTCTCAGTACGTATATCTCAGATAGTCTGTCACAGAACGTCTGTCTCAGCCCGTCTGTCTCAGACCGTCTGCCTCAGATCATCTGTCTCAGCCCGTCTATCTCGGCCCGTCTGTCTCACTACGTATATCTCAGATAGTCTGTCTCAGAACGTCTGTCTCAGCCCGTCGGTCTCAGACCGTCTGTCTCAGACCGTCTGTCTCAGACCGTCTGTCTCAGACCGTCTGTCTCAGACCGTCTGTCTCAGACCGTCTGTCTCAGTACGTATATCTCAGATAGTCTGTCACAGAACGTCTGTCTCAGCCCGTCTGTCTCAGTCCGTCTGCCTCAGATCATCTGTCTCAGCCCGTCTATCTCGGCCCGTCTGTCTCAGACCGTCTGTCTCAGACCGTCTGTCTCAGACCGTCTGTCTCAGACCGTCTGCCTCAGATCATCTGTCTCGGCCCGTCTATCTCGGCCCGTCTGTCTCAGACCGTCTGCCTCAGACCGTCTGTCTCAGACCGCCTGTCTCAGACCGTCTGTCTCAGACCGTCTGCCTCAGATCATCTGTCTCGGCCCGTCTATCTCGGCCCGTCTGTCTCAGACCGTCTGTCTCAGACCGTCTGTCTCTGCCCGTCTGTCTCAGACCGTCTGTCTTAGACCGCCTGTCTCAGACCGTCTGTCTCAGACCGTCTGTCTCAGACCGTCTGCCTCAGATCATCTGTCTCAGCCCGTCTGTCTCAGACCGTCTGTCTCAGACCGTCTGCCTCAGACCGTCTGTCTCAGACCGCCTGTCTCAGACCGTCTGTCTCAGACCGTCTGCCTCAGATCATCTGTCTCGGCCCGTCTATCTCGGCCCGTCTGTCTCAGACCGTCTGTCTCAGACCGTCTGTCTCAGACCGTCTGTCTCAGACCGTCTGTCTCAGACCGTCTGTCTCAGACCGTCTGTCTCAGACCGTCTGTGTCAGACCGCCTGTCTCAGACCGTCTGTCTCAGACCGTCGGTCTCAGTACGTATATCTCAGATAGTCTGTCACAGAACGTCTGTCTCAGCCCGTCTGTCTCAGACGGTCTGTCTCAGACCGTCTGTCTCAGACCGTCTGCCTCAGACCGTCTGTCTCAGACCGCCTGTCTCAGACCGTCTGTCTCAGACCGTCTGCCTCAGATCATCTGTCTCGGCCCGTCTATCTCGGCCCGTCTGTCTCAGACCGCCTGTGTCAGACCGTCTGTCTCAGACCGTCTGTCTCAGACCGTCTGTCTCAGACCGTCTGTCTCAGACCGTCTGTCTCAGACCGTCTGCCTCAGACCGTCTGTCTCAGACCGTCTGTGTCAGACCGCCTGTCTCAGACCGTCTGTCTCAGACCGTCAGTCTCAGTACGTATATCTCAGATAGTCTGTCACAGAACGTCTGTCTCAGCCCGTCTGTCTCAGTCCGCCTGCCTCAGATCATCTGTCTCAGCCCGTCTATCTCGGCCCGTCTGTCTCAGACCGTCTGTCTCAGACCGTCTGTCTCAGACCGTCTGTCTCAGACCGTCTGTCTCATACCGTCTGCCTCAGATCATCTGTCTCGGCCCGTCTATCTCGGCCCGTCTGTCTCAGACCGTCTGTCTCAGACCGTCTGTCTCAGACCGTCTGTCTCAGACCGTCTGTCTCAGACCGTCTGTCTCAGACCGTCTGTCTCAGACCGTCTGTCTCAGACCGTCTGTCTCAGACCGTCTGTCTCAGACCGTCTGTCTCAGACCGTCTGTATCAGACCGTGTGTCTCAAACCGTCTATATCTGCCCGTCTGTCTCAGACCGTCTATATCTGCCCGTCTGTCTCAGACCGTCTGTCTCAGACCGCCTGTCTCAGACCGTCTGTCTCAGACCGTCTGTCTCAGACCGTCTGTCTCAGCCCGTCTGTCTCAGTCCGTCTGCCTCAGATCATCTGTCTCAGCCCGTCTATCTCGGCCCGTCTGTCTCAGACCGCCTGTCTCAGACCGTCTGTCTCAGACCGTCTGTCTCAGACCGTCTGTCTCAGACCGTCTGTCTCAGACCGTCTGTCTCAGACCGTCTGCCTCAGACCGTCTGTCTCAGACCGCCTGTCTCAGACCGTCTGTCTCAGACCGTCTGCCTCAGATCATCTGTCTCGGCCCGTCTATCTCGGCCCGTCTGTCTCAGACCGTCTGTCTCAGACCGTCTGTCTCAGACCGTCTGTCTCAGACCGTCTGTCTCAGACCGTCTGTCTCAGACCGTCTGTGTCAGACCGCCTGTCTCAGACCGTCTGTCTCAGACCGTCGGTCTCAGTACGTATATCTCAGATAGTCTGTCACAGAACGTCTGTCTCAGCCCGTCTGTCTCAGACCGTCTGCCTCAGATCATCTGTCTCAGCCCGTCTATCTCGGCCCGTCTGTCTCACTACGTATATCTCAGATAGTCTGTCTCAGAACGTCTGTCTCAGCCCGTCGGTCTCAGACCGTCTGTCTCAGACCGTCTGTCTCAGACCGTCTGTCTCAGACCGTCTGTCTCAGACCGTCTGTCTCAGACCGTCTGTCTCAGTACGTATATCTCAGATAGTCTGTCACAGAACGTCTGTCTCAGCCCGTCTGTCTCAGTCCGTCTGCCTCAGATCATCTGTCTCAGCCCGTCTATCTCGGCCCGTCTGTCTCAGACCGTCTGTCTCAGACCGTCTGTCTCAGACCGTCTGTCTCAGACCGTCTGCCTCAGATCATCTGTCTCGGCCCGTCTATCTCGGCCCGTCTGTCTCAGACCGTCTGTCTCAGACCGTCTGTCTCAGACCGTCTGTCTCAGACCGTCTGTCTCAGACCGTCTGTCTCAGACCGTCTGTCTCAGACCGTCTGTCTCAGACCGTCTGTCTCAGACCGTCTGTCTCAGACCGTCTGTCTCAGACCGTCTGTCTCAGACCGTCTGTCTCAGACCGTCTGTCTCAGACCGTCTGTCTCAGACCGTCTGTCTCAGACCGTCTGTCTCAGACCGTCTGTCTCAGACCGTCTGTCTCAGACCGTCTGTCTCAGACCGTCTGTCTCAGACCGTCTGTATCAGACCGTGTGTCTCAAACCGTCTATATCTGCCCGTCTGTCTCAGACCGTCTATATCTGCCCGTCTGTCTCAGACCGTCTGTCTCAGACCGCCTGTCTCAGACCGTCTGTCTCAGACCGTCTGTCTCAGACCGTCTGCCTCAGATCATCTGTCTCAGCCCGTCTATCTCGGCCCGTCTGTCTCAGACCGTCTGTCTCAGACCGTCTGTCTCAGACCGTCTGTCTCAGACCGTCTGTCTCAGACCGTCTGTCTCAGACCGTCTGCCTCAGATCATCTGTCTCGGCCCGTCTATCTCGGCCCGTCTGTCTCAGACCGTCTGTCTCAGACCGTCTGTCTCAGACCGTCGGTCTCAGACCGTCTGTCTCAGACCGTCTGTCTCAGACCGTCTGTCTCAGACCGTCTGTGTCAGACCGCCTGTCTCAGATCGTCTGTCTCAGAACGTCTGTCTCAGCCCGTCTATCTCTGCCCGTCTGTCTCAGACCGTCTGTCTCAGACCGTCTGTCTCAGACCGTCTGTCTCAGACCGTCTGTCTCAGACCGTCTGTCTCAGACCGTCTGTCTCAGACCGTCTGCCTCAGACCGTCTGTCTCAGACCGCCTGTCTCAGACCGTCTGTCTCAGACCGTCTGTCTCAGACCGTCTGTATCAGACCGTGTGTCTCAAACCGTCTATATCTGCCCGTCTGTCTCAGACCGTCTATATCTGCCCGTCTGTCTCAGACCGTCTGTCTCAGACCGCCTGTCTCAGACCGTCTGTCTCAGACCGTCTGTCTCAGACCGTCTGCCTCAGATCATCTGTCTCAGCCCGTCTATCTCGGCCCGTCTGTCTCAGACCGTCTGTCTCAGACCGTCTGTCTCAGACCGTCTGTCTCAGACCGTCTGTCTCAGACCGTCTGTCTCAGACCGTCTGCCTCAGATCATCTGTCTCGGCCCGTCTATCTCGGCCCGTCTGTCTCAGACCGTCTGTCTCAGACCGTCTGTCTCAGACCGTCGGTCTCAGACCGTCTGTCTCAGACCGTCTGTCTCAGACCGTCTGTCTCAGACCGTCTGTGTCAGACCGCCTGTCTCAGATCGTCTGTCTCAGAACGTCTGTCTCAGCCCGTCTATCTCTGCCCGTCTGTCTCAGACCGTCTGTCTCAGACCGTCTGTCTCAGACCGTCTGTCTCAGACCGTCTGTCTCAGACCGTCTGTCTCAGACCGTCTGTCTCAGACCGTCTGCCTCAGACCGTCTGTCTCAGACCGCCTGTCTCAGACCGTCTGTCTCAGACCGTCTGCCTCAGATCATCTGTCTCGGCCCGTCTATCTCGGCCCGTCTGTCTCAGACCGTCTGTCTCAGACCGTCTGTCTCAGACCGTCTGTCTCAGACCGTCTATCTCAGACCGTCTGTCTCAGACCGTCTGTGTCAGACCGCCTGTCTCAGACCGTCTGTCTCAGACCGTCGGTCTCAGTACGTATATCTCAGATAGTCTGTCACAGAACGTCTGTCTCAGCCCGTCTGTCTCAGACCGTCTGCCTCAGATCATCTGTCTCAGCCCGTCTATCTCGGCCCGTCTGTCACAGACCGTCTGTCTCGGACCGTCTGTCTCAGACCGTCTGTCTCAGACCGTCTGTCTCAGACCGTCTGCCTCAGATCATCTGTCTCGGCCCGTCTATCTCGGCCCGTCTGTCTCAGACCGTCTGTCTCAGACCGTCTGTCTCAGACCGTCTGTCTCAGACCGTCTGTCTCAGACCGTCTGTCTCAGACCGTCTGTCTCAGACCGTCTGTCTCAGACCGTCTGTCTCAGACCGCCTGTCTCAGCCCGTCTGTGTCAGACCGTCTGCCTCAGCCCGTCTGTCTCAGACCGTCTGTCTCAGACCGTCTGTCTCAGACCGTCTGTCTCAGACCGTCTGTCTCAGACCGTCTGCCTCAGACCGTCTGTCTCAGACCGCCTGTCTCAGACCGTCTGTCTCAGACCGTCTGCCTCAGATCATCTGTCTCGGCCCGTCTATCTCGGACCGTCTGTCTCAGACCGTCTGTCTCAGACCGTCTGTCTCAGACCGTCTGTCTCAGACCGTCTGTCTCAGACCGTCTGTCTCAGACCGTCTGCCTCAGATCATCTGTCTCGGCCCGTCTATCTCGGCCCGTCTGTCTCAGACCGTCTGTCTCAGACCGTCTGTCTCAGACCGTCTGTCTCAGACCGTCTGTCTCAGACCGTCTGTGTCAGACCGCCTGTCTCAGACCGTCTGTCTCAGACCGTCGGTCTCAGTACGTATATCTCAGATAGTCTGTCACAGAACGTCTGTCTCAGCCCGTCTGTCTCAGACCGTCTGCCTCAGATCATCTGTCTCAGCCCGTCTATCTCGGCCCGTCTGTCTCACTACGTATATCTCAGATAGTCTGTCTCAGAACGTCTGTCTCAGCCCGTCGGTCTCAGACCGTCTGTCTCAGACCGTCTGTCTCAGACCGTCTGTCTTAGACCGTCTGTCTCAGACCGTCTGTCTCAGACCGTCTGTCTCAGACCGTCTGTCTCAGACCGTCTGTCTCAGACCGTCTGTCTCAGACCGTCTGTCTCAGACCGTCTGTCTCAGACCGTCTGTCTCAGACCGTCTGTCTCAGACCGTCTGTCTCAGACCGTCTGTCTCAGACCGTCTGTCTCAGACCGTCTGTCTCAGACCGTCTGTGTCAGACCGCCTGTCTCAGACCGTCTGTCTCAGACCGTCGGTCTCAGTACGTATATCTCAGATAGTCTGTCACAGAACGTCTGTCTCAGCCCGTCTGTCTCAGACCGTCTGCCTCAGATCATCTGTCTCAGCCCGTCTATCTCGGCCCGTCTGTCTCACTACGTATATCTCAGATAGTCTGTCTCAGAACGTCTGTCTCAGCCCGTCGGTCTCAGACCGTCTGTCTCAGACCGTCTGTCTCAGACCGTCTGTCTCAGACCGTCTGTCTCAGACCGTCTGTCTCAGACCGTCTGTGTCAGACCGCCTGTCTCAGACCGTCTGTCTCAGACCGTCAGTCTCAGTACGTATATCTCAGATAGTCTGTCACAGAACGTCTGTCTCAGCCCGTCTGTCTCAGTCCGTCTGCCTCAGATCATCTGTCTCAGCCCGTCTATCTCGGCCCGTCTGTCTCAGACCGTCTGTCTCAGACCGTCTGTCTCAGACCGTCTGTCTCAGACCGTCTGTCTCATACCGTCTGCCTCAGATCATCTGTCTCGGCCCGTCTGTCTCGGCCCGTCTGTCTCAGACCGTCTGTCTCAGACCGTCTGTCTCAGACCGTCTGTCTCAGACCGTCTGTCTCAGACCGTCTGTCTCAGACCGTCTGTCTCAGACCGTCTGTCTCAGACCGTCTGTCTCAGACCGTCTGTCTCAGACCGTCTGTCTCAGACCGTCTGTCTCAGACCGTCTGTATCAGACCGTGTGTCTCAAACCGTCTATATCTGCCCGTCTGTCTCAGACCGTCTATATCTGCCCGTCTGTCTCAGACCGTCTGTCTCAGACCGCCTGTCTCAGACCGTCTGTCTCAGACCGTCTGTCTCAGACCGTCTGTCTCAGCCCGTCTGTCTCAGTCCGTCTGCCTCAGATCATCTGTCTCAGCCCGTCTATCTCGGCCCGTCTGTCTCAGACCGCCTGTCTCAGACCGTCTGTCTCAGACCGTCTGTCTCAGACCGTCTGTCTCAGACCGTCTGTCTCAGACCGTCTGTCTCAGACCGTCTGCCTCAGACCGTCTGTCTCAGACCGCCTGTCTCAGACCGTCTGTCTCAGACCGTCTGCCTCAGATCATCTGTCTCGGCCCGTCTATCTCGGCCCGTCTGTCTCAGACCGTCTGTCTCAGACCGTCTGTCTCAGACCGTCTGTCTCAGACCGTCTGTCTCAGACCGTCTGTCTCAGACCGTCTGTCTCAGACCGTCTGTCTCAGACCGTCTGTCTCAGACCGTCTGTGTCAGACCGCCTGTCTCAGACCGTCTGTCTCAGACCGTCGGTCTCAGTACGTATATCTCAGATAGTCTGTCACAGAACGTCTGTCTCAGCCCGTCTGTCTCAGACCGTCTGCCTCAGATCATCTGTCTCAGCCCGTCTATCTCGGCCCGTCTGTCTCACTACGTATATCTCAGATAGTCTGTCTCAGAACGTCTGTCTCAGCCCGTCGGTCTCAGACCGTCTGCCTCAGATCATCTGTCTCAGCCCGTCTATCTCGGCCCGTCTGTCTCAGACCGTCTGTCTCAGACCGTCTGTCTCAGACCGTCTGTCTCAGACCGTCTGTCTCAGACCGTCTGCCTCAGATCATCTGTCTCGGCCCGTCTATCTCGGCCCGTCTGTCTCAGACCGTCTGTCTCAGACCGTCTGTCTCAGACCGTCTGTCTCAGACCGTCTGTCTCAGACCGTCTGTCTCAGACCGTCTGTCTCAGACCGTCTGTCTCAGACCGTCTGTCTCAGACCGTCTGTCTCAGACCGTCTGTCTCAGACCGTCTGTCTCAGACCGTCTGTATCAGACCGTGTGTCTCAAACCGTCTATATCTGCCCGTCTGTCTCAGACCGTCTATATCTGCCCGTCTGTCTCAGACCGTCTGTCTCAGACCGCCTGTCTCAGACCGTCTGTCTCAGACCGTCTGTCTCAGACCGTCTGTCTCAGCCCGTCTGTCTCAGTCCGTCTGCCTCAGATCATCTGTCTCAGCCCGTCTATCTCGGCCCGTCTGTCTCAGACCGCCTGTCTCAGACCGTCTGTCTCAGACCGTCTGTCTCAGACCGTCTGTCTCAGACCGTCTGTCTCAGACCGTCTGTCTCAGACCGTCTGCCTCAGACCGTCTGTCTCAGACCGCCTGTCTCAGACCGTCTGTCTCAGACCGTCTGCCTCAGATCATCTGTCTCGGCCCGTCTATCTCGGCCCGTCTGTCTCAGACCGTCTGTCTCAGACCGTCTGTCTCAGACCGTCTGTCTCAGACCGTCTGTCTCAGACCGTCTGTCTCAGACCGTCTGTCTCAGACCGTCTGTCTCAGACCGTCTGTCTCAGACCGTCTGTGTCAGACCGCCTGTCTCAGACCGTCTGTCTCAGACCGTCGGTCTCAGTACGTATATCTCAGATAGTCTGTCACAGAACGTCTGTCTCAGCCCGTCTGTCTCAGACCGTCTGCCTCAGATCATCTGTCTCAGCCCGTCTATCTCGGCCCGTCTGTCTCACTACGTATATCTCAGATAGTCTGTCTCAGAACGTCTGTCTCAGCCCGTCGGTCTCAGACCGTCTGTCTCAGACCGTCTGTCTCAGACCGTCTGTCTCAGACCGTCTGTCTCAGACCGTCTGTCTCAGACCGTCTGTCTCAGTACGTATATCTCAGATAGTCTGTCACAGAACGTCTGTCTCAGCCCGTCTGTCTCAGTCCGTCTGCCTCAGATCATCTGTCTCAGCCCGTCTATCTCGGCCCGTCTGTCTCAGACCGTCTGTCTCAGACCGTCTGTCTCAGACCGTCTGTCTCAGACCGTCTGCCTCAGATCATCTGTCTCGGCCCGTCTATCTCGGCCCGTCTGTCTCAGACCGTCTGTCTCAGACCGTCTGTCTCAGACCGTCTGTCTCAGACCGTCTGTCTCAGACCGTCTGTCTCAGACCGTCTGTCTCAGACCGTCTGTCTCAGACCGTCTGTCTCAGACCGTCTGTCTCAGACCGTCTGTCTCAGACCGTCTGTCTCAGACCGTCTGTATCAGACCGTGTGTCTCAAACCGTCTATATCTGCCCGTCTGTCTCAGACCGTCTATATCTGCCCGTCTGTCTCAGACCGTCTGTCTCAGACCGTCTGTCTCAGACCGTCTGCCTCAGATCATCTGTCTCAGCCCGTCTATCTCGGCCCGTCTGTCTCAGACCGTCTGTCTCAGACCGTCTGTCTCAGACCGTCTGTCTCAGACCGTCTGTCTCAGACCGTCTGCCTCAGACCGTCTGTCTCAGACCGCCTGTCTCAGACCGTCTGTCTCAGACCGTCTGTCTCAGACCGTCTGTCTCAGAACGTCTGTCTCAGCCCGTCTGTCTCAGCCCGTCGGTCTCAGACGTTCTGTCTCAGACCGCCTGTCTCAGACCGTCTGTGTCAGACCGCCTGTCTCAGAACATCTGTCTCAGCCCGTCTACCTCGTCCCCTCGGTCACAGACCGTCTATCTCGTCCCGTCTGTCTCAGACCGTCTGTCTCAGACCGTCTGTCTTAGACCGTCTGTCTCAGACCGTCTGCCTCAGATCATCTGTCTCGGCCCGTCTATCTCGGCCCGTCTGTCTCAGACCGTCTGTCTCAGACCGTCTGTCTCAGACCGTCTGTCTCAGACCGTCTGTCTCAGACCGTCTGTCTCAGACCGTCTGTCTCAGACCGTCTGTCTCAGACCGTCTGTCTCAGACCGTCTGTCTCAGACCGTCTGTCTCAGACCGTCTGTCTCAGACCGTCTGTCTCAGACCGTCTGTCTCAGACCGTCTGTCTCAGACCGTCTGTCTCAGACCGTCTGTCTCAGACCGTCTGTATCAGACCGTGTGTCTCAAACCGTCTATATCTGCCCGTCTGTCTCAGACCGTCTATATCTGCCCGTCTGTCTCAGACCGTCTGTCTCAGACCGCCTGTCTCAGACCGTCTGTCTCAGACCGTCTGTCTCAGACCGTCTGTCTCAGCCCGTCTGTCTCAGTCCGTCTGCCTCAGATCATCTGTCTCAGCCCGTCTATCTCGGCCCGTCTGTCTCAGACCGCCTGTCTCAGACCGTCTGTCTCAGACCGTCTGTCTCAGACCGTCTGTCTCAGACCGTCTGTCTCAGACCGTCTGTCTCAGACCGTCTGCCTCAGACCGTCTGTCTCAGACCGCCTGTCTCAGACCGTCTGTCTCAGACCGTCTGCCTCAGATCATCTGTCTCGGCCCGTCTATCTCGGCCCGTCTGTCTCAGACCGTCTGTCTCAGACCGTCTGTCTCAGACCGTCTGTCTCAGACCGTCTGTCTCAGACCGTCTGTCTCAGACCGTCTGTCTCAGACCGTCTGTCTCAGACCGTCTGTCTCAGACCGTCTGTCTCAGACCGTCTGTCTCAGACCGTCTGTCTCAGACCGTCTGTGTCAGACCGCCTGTCTCAGACCGTCTGTCTCAGACCGTCGGTCTCAGTACGTATATCTCAGATAGTCTGTCACAGAACGTCTGTCTCAGACCGTCTGTCTCAGACCGTCTGTCTCAGACCGTCTGCCTCAGACCGTCTGTCTCAGACCGTCTGCCTCAGACCGTCTGTCTCAGACCGTCTGTCTCAGACCGTCTGTCTCAGAACGTCTGTCTCAGCCCGTCTGTCTCAGAACGTCTGTCTCAGCCCGTCTGTCTCAGCCCGTCGGTCTCAGACGTTCTGTCTCAGACCGCCTGTCTCAGACCGTCTGTGTCAGACCGCCTGTCTCAGAACATCTGTCTCAGCCCGTCTACCTCGTCCCCTCGGTCACAGACCGTCTATCTCGTCCCGTCTGTCTCAGACCGTCTGTCTCAGACCGTCTGTCTTAGACCGTCTGTCTCAGACCGTCTGCCTCAGATCATCTGTCTCGGCCCGTCTATCTCGGCCCGTCTGTCTCAGACCGTCTGTCTCAGACCGTCTGCCTCAGATCATCTGTCTCGGCCCGTCTATCTCGGCCCGTCTGTCTCAGACCGTCTGTCTCAGACCGTCTGTCTCAGACCGTCTGTCACAGAACGTCTGTCTCAGCCCGTCTGTCTCAGTCCGTCTGCCTCAGATCATCTGTCTCAGCCCGTCTATCTCGGCCCGTCTGTCTCAGACCGTCTGTCTCAGACCGTCTGTCTCAGACCGTCTGTCTCAGACCGTCTGTCTCAGACCGTCTGCCTCAGATCATCTGTCTCGGCCCGTCTATCTCGGCCCGTCTGTCTCAGACCGTCTGTCTCAGACCGTCTGTCTCAGACCGTCTGTCTCAGACCGTCTGTCTCAGACCGTCTGTCTCAGACCGTCTGTCTCAGACCGTCTGTCTCAGACCGTCTGTCTCAGACCGTCTGTCTCAGACCGTCTGTCTCAGACCGTCTGTCTCAGACCGTCTGTCTCAGACCGTCTGTCTCAGACCGTCTGTATCAGACCGTGTGTCTCAAACCGTCTATATCTGCCCGTCTGTCTCAGACCGTCTATATCTGCCCGTCTGTCTCAGACCGTCTGTCTCAGACCGTCTGCCTCAGATCATCTGTCTCAGCCCGTCTATCTCGGCCCGTCTGTCTCAGACCGTCTGTCTCAGACCGTCTGTCTCAGACCGTCTGTCTCAGACCGTCTGTCTCAGACCGTCTGCCTCAGACCGTCTGTCTCAGACCGCCTGTCTCAGACCGTCTGTCTCAGACCGTCTGTCTCAGACCGTCTGTCTCAGAACGTCTGTCTCAGCCCGTCTGTCTCAGCCCGTCGGTCTCAGACGTTCTGTCTCAGACCGCCTGTCTCAGACCGTCTGTGTCAGACCGCCTGTCTCAGAACATCTGTCTCAGCCCGTCTACCTCGTCCCCTCGGTCACAGACCGTCTATCTCGTCCCGTCTGTCTCAGACCGTCTGTCTCAGACCGTCTGTCTTAGACCGTCTGTCTCAGACCGTCTGCCTCAGATCATCTGTCTCGGCCCGTCTATCTCGGCCCGTCTGTCTCAGACCGTCTGTCTCAGACCGTCTGTCTCAGACCGTCTGTCTCAGACCGTCTGTCTCAGACCGTCTGTCTCAGACCGTCTGTCTCAGACCGTCTGTCTCAGACCGTCTGTCTCAGACCGTCTGTCTCAGACCGTCTGTCTCAGACCGTCTGTCTCAGACCGTCTGTCTCAGACCGTCTGTCTCAGACCGTCTGTCTCAGACCGTCTGTCTCAGACCGTCTGTCTCAGACCGTCTGTATCAGACCGTGTGTCTCAAACCGTCTATATCTGCCCGTCTGTCTCAGACCGTCTATATCTGCCCGTCTGTCTCAGACCGTCTGTCTC
This sequence comes from Coelioxys conoideus, assembly GCA_947623535.1. NCBI lineage: Eukaryota > Metazoa > Arthropoda > Insecta > Hymenoptera > Megachilidae > Coelioxys > Coelioxys conoideus. The sequence continues at coordinate 6,802,568 of CANQJN010000026.1, forward strand.
AGACCGCCTGTCTCAGACCGTCTGTCTCAGACCGTCTGTCTCAGACCGTCTGTCTCAGCCCGTCTGTCTCAGTCCGTCTGCCTCAGATCATCTGTCTCAGCCCGTCTATCTCGGCCCGTCTGTCTCAGACCGCCTGTCTCAGACCGTCTGTCTCAGACCGTCTGTCTCAGACCGTCTGTCTCAGACCGTCTGTGTCAGACCGCCTGTCTCAGACCGTCTGTCTCAGACCGTCAGTCTCAGTACGTATATCTCAGATAGTCTGTCACAGAACGTCTGTCTCAGCCCGTCTGTCTCAGTCCGTCTGCCTCAGATCATCTGTCTCAGCCCGTCTATCTCGGCCCGTCTGTCTCAGACCGTCTGTCTCAGACCGTCTGTCTCAGACCGTCTGTCTCAGACCGTCTGTCTCATACCGTCTGCCTCAGATCATCTGTCTCGGCCCGTCTGTCTCGGCCCGTCTGTCTCAGACCGTCTGTCTCAGACCGTCTGTCTCAGACCGTCTGTCTCAGACCGTCTGTCTCAGACCGTCTGTCTCAGACCGTCTGTCTCAGACCGTCTGTCTCAGACCGTCTGTCTCAGACCGTCTGTCTCAGACCGTCTGTCTCAGACCGTCTGTCTCAGACCGTCTGTCTCAGACCGTCTGTATCAGACCGTGTGTCTCAAACCGTCTATATCTGCCCGTCTGTCTCAGACCGTCTATATCTGCCCGTCTGTCTCAGACCGTCTGTCTCAGACCGCCTGTCTCAGACCGTCTGTCTCAGACCGTCTGTCTCAGACCGTCTGTCTCAGCCCGTCTGTCTCAGTCCGTCTGCCTCAGATCATCTGTCTCAGCCCGTCTATCTCGGCCCGTCTGTCTCAGACCGCCTGTCTCAGACCGTCTGTCTCAGACCGTCTGTCTCAGACCGTCTGTCTCAGACCGTCTGTCTCAGACCGTCTGTCTCAGACCGTCTGCCTCAGACCGTCTGTCTCAGACCGCCTGTCTCAGACCGTCTGTCTCAGACCGTCTGCCTCAGATCATCTGTCTCGGCCCGTCTATCTCGGCCCGTCTGTCTCAGACCGTCTGTCTCAGACCGTCTGTCTCAGACCGTCTGTCTCAGACCGTCTGTCTCAGACCGTCTGTCTCAGACCGTCTGTCTCAGACCGTCTGTCTCAGACCGTCTGTGTCAGACCGCCTGTCTCAGACCGTCTGTCTCAGACCGTCGGTCTCAGTACGTATATCTCAGATAGTCTGTCACAGAACGTCTGTCTCAGCCCGTCTGTCTCAGACCGTCTGCCTCAGATCATCTGTCTCAGCCCGTCTATCTCGGCCCGTCTGTCTCACTACGTATATCTCAGATAGTCTGTCTCAGAACGTCTGTCTCAGCCCGTCGGTCTCAGACCGTCTGTCTCAGACCGTCTGTCTCAGACCGTCTGTCTCAGACCGTCTGTCTCAGACCGTCTGTCTCAGTACGTATATCTCAGATAGTCTGTCACAGAACGTCTGTCTCAGCCCGTCTGTCTCAGTCCGTCTGCCTCAGATCATCTGTCTCAGCCCGTCTATCTCGGCCCGTCTGTCTCAGACCGTCTGTCTCAGACCGTCTGTCTCAGACCGTCTGTCTCAGACCGTCTGTCTCAGACCGTCTGCCTCAGATCATCTGTCTCGGCCCGTCTATCTCGGCCCGTCTGTCTCAGACCGTCTGTCTCAGACCGTCTGTCTCAGACCGTCTGTCTCAGACCGTCTGTCTCAGACCGTCTGTCTCAGACCGTCTGTCTCAGACCGTCTGTCTCAGACCGTCTGTCTCAGACCGTCTGTCTCAGACCGTCTGTCTCAGACCGTCTGTCTCAGACCGTCTGTCTCAGACCGTCTGTATCAGACCGTGTGTCTCAAACCGTCTATATCTGCCCGTCTGTCTCAGACCGTCTATATCTGCCCGTCTGTCTCAGACCGTCTGTCTCAGACCGCCTGTCTCAGACCGTCTGTCTCAGACCGTCTGTCTCAGACCGTCTGTCTCAGCCCGTCTGTCTCAGTCCGTCTGCCTCAGATCATCTGTCTCAGCCCGTCTATCTCGGCCCGTCTGTCTCAGACCGCCTGTCTCAGACCGTCTGTCTCAGACCGTCTGTCTCAGACCGTCTGTCTCAGACCGTCTGTCTCAGACCGTCTGTCTCAGACCGTCTGCCTCAGACCGTCTGTCTCAGACCGCCTGTCTCAGACCGTCTGTCTCAGACCGTCTGCCTCAGATCATCTGTCTCGGCCCGTCTATCTCGGCCCGTCTGTCTCAGACCGTCTGTCTCAGACCGTCTGTCTCAGACCGTCTGTCTCAGACCGTCTGTCTCAGACCGTCTGTCTCAGACCGTCTGTCTCAGACCGTCTGTCTCAGACCGTCTGTCTCAGACCGTCTGTGTCAGACTGCCTGTCTCAGACCGTCTGTCTCAGACCGTCGGTCTCAGTACGTATATCTCAGATAGTCTGTCACAGAACGTCTGTCTCAGCCCGTCTGTCTCAGACCGTCTGCCTCAGATCATCTGTCTCAGCCCGTCTATCTCGGCCCGTCTGTCTCACTACGTATATCTCAGATAGTCTGTCTCAGAACGTCTGTCTCAGCCCGTCGGTCTCAGACCGTCTGTCTCAGACCGTCTGTCTCAGACCGTCTGTCTCAGACCGTCTGTCTCAGACCGTCTGTCTCAGACCGTCTGTCTCAGTACGTATATCTCAGATAGTCTGTCACAGAACGTCTGTCTCAGCCCGTCTGTCTCAGTCCGTCTGCCTCAGATCATCTGTCTCAGCCCGTCTATCTCGGCCCGTCTGTCTCAGACCGTCTGTCTCAGACCGTCTGTCTCAGACCGTCTGTCTCAGACCGTCTGTCTCAGACCGTCTGCCTCAGATCATCTGTCTCGGCCCGTCTATCTCGGCCCGTCTGTCTCAGACCGTCTGTCTCAGACCGTCTGTCTCAGACCGTCTGTCTCAGACCGTCTGTCTCAGACCGTCTGTCTCAGACCGTCTGTCTCAGACCGTCTGTCTCAGACCGTCTGTCTCAGACCGTCTGTCTCAGACCGTCTGTCTCAGACCGTCTGTCTCAGACCGTCTGTCTCAGACCGTCTGTCTCAGACCGTCTGTCTCAGACCGTCTGTATCAGACCGTGTGTCTCAAACCGTCTATATCTGCCCGTCTGTCTCAGACCGTCTATATCTGCCCGTCTGTCTCAGACCGTCTGTCTCAGACCGTCTGTCTCAGACCGTCTGCCTCAGATCATCTGTCTCAGCCCGTCTATCTCGGCCCGTCTGTCTCAGACCGTCTGTCTCAGACCGTCTGTCTCAGACCGTCTGTCTCAGACCGTCTGTCTCAGACCGTCTGCCTCAGACCGTCTGTCTCAGACCGCCTGTCTCAGACCGTCTGTCTCAGACCGTCTGTCTCAGACCGTCTGTCTCAGAACGTCTGTCTCAGCCCGTCTGTCTCAGCCCGTCGGTCTCAGACGTTCTGTCTCAGACCGCCTGTCTCAGACCGTCTGTGTCAGACCGCCTGTCTCAGAACATCTGTCTCAGCCCGTCTACCTCGTCCCCTCGGTCACAGACCGTCTATCTCGTCCCGTCTGTCTCAGACCGTCTGTCTCAGACCGTCTGTCTTAGACCGTCTGTCTCAGACCGTCTGCCTCAGATCATCTGTCTCGGCCCGTCTATCTCGGCCCGTCTGTCTCAGACCGTCTGTCTCAGACCGTCTGTCTCAGACCGTCTGTCTCAGACCGTCTGTCTCAGACCGTCTGTCTCAGACCGTCTGTCTCAGACCGTCTGTCTCAGACCGTCTGTCTCAGACCGTCTGTCTCAGACCGTCTGTCTCAGACCGTCTGTCTCAGACCGTCTGTCTCAGACCGTCTGTCTCAGACCGTCTGTCTCAGACCGTCTGTCTCAGACCGTCTGTCTCAGACCGTCTGTATCAGACCGTGTGTCTCAAACCGTCTATATCTGCCCGTCTGTCTCAGACCGTCTATATCTGCCCGTCTGTCTCAGACCGTCTGTCTCAGACCGCCTGTCTCAGACCGTCTGTCTCAGACCGTCTGTCTCAGACCGTCTGTCTCAGCCCGTCTGTCTCAGTCCGTCTGCCTCAGATCATCTGTCTCAGCCCGTCTATCTCGGCCCGTCTGTCTCAGACCGCCTGTCTCAGACCGTCTGTCTCAGACCGTCTGTCTCAGACCGTCTGTCTCAGACGGTCTGTCTCAGACCGTCTGTCTCAGACCGTCTGCCTCAGACCGTCTGTCTCAGACCGCCTGTCTCAGACCGTCTGTCTCAGACCGTCTGCCTCAGATCATCTGTCTCGGCCCGTCTATCTCGGCCCGTCTGTCTCAGACCGTCTGTCTCAGACCGTCTGTCTCAGACCGTCTGTCTCAGACCGTCTGTCTCAGACCGTCTGTCTCAGACCGTCTGTCTCAGACCGTCTGTCTCAGACCGTCTGTCTCAGACCGTCTGTCTCAGACCGTCTGTGTCAGACCGCCTGTCTCAGACCGTCTGTCTCAGACCGTCGGTCTCAGTACGTATATCTCAGATAGTCTGTCACAGAACGTCTGTCTCAGCCCGTCTGTCTCAGACCGTCTGCCTCAGATCATCTGTCTCAGCCCGTCTATCTCGGCCCGTCTGTCTCACTACGTATATCTCAGATAGTCTGTCTCAGAACGTCTGTCTCAGCCCGTCGGTCTCAGACCGTCTGTCTCAGACCGTCTGTCTCAGACCGTCTGTCTCAGACCGTCTGTCTCAGACCGTCTGTCTCAGACCGTCTGTCTCAGTACGTATATCTCAGATAGTCTGTCACAGAACGTCTGTCTCAGCCCGTCTGTCTCAGTCCGTCTGCCTCAGATCATCTGTCTCAGCCCGTCTATCTCGGCCCGTCTGTCTCAGACCGTCTGTCTCAGACCGTCTGTCTCAGACCGTCTGTCTCAGACCGTCTGTCTCAGACCGTCTGTCTCAGACCGTCTGCCTCAGATCATCTGTCTCGGCCCGTCTATCTCGGCCCGTCTGTCTCAGACCGTCTGTCTCAGACCGTCTGTCTCAGACCGTCTGTCTCAGACCGTCTGTCTCAGACCGTCTGTCTCAGACCGTCTGTCTCAGACCGTCTGTCTCAGACCGTCTGTCTCAGACCGTCTGTCTCAGACCGTCTGTCTCAGACCGTCTGTCTCAGACCGTCTGTCTCAGACCGTCTGTCTCAGACCGTCTGTCTCAGACCGTCTGTCTCAGACCGTCTGTATCAGACCGTGTGTCTCAAACCGTCTATATCTGCCCGTCTGTCTCAGACCGTCTATATCTGCCCGTCTGTCTCAGACCGTCTGTCTCAGACCGTCTGCCTCAGATCATCTGTCTCAGCCCGTCTATCTCGGCCCGTCTGTCTCAGACCGTCTGTCTCAGACCGTCTGTCTCAGACCGTCTGTCTCAGACCGTCTGTCTCAGACCGTCTGCCTCAGACCGTCTGTCTCAGACCGCCTGTCTCAGACCGTCTGTCTCAGACCGTCTGTCTCAGACCGTCTGTCTCAGAACGTCTGTCTCAGCCCGTCTGTCTCAGCCCGTCTGTCTCAGACCGCCTGTCTCAGACCGTCTGTCTCAGACCGTCTGTCTCAGACCGTCTGTCTCAGAACGTCTGTCTCAGACCGTCTGTCTCAGACCGTCTGTCTCAGACCGTCTGTCTCAGACCGTCTGTCTCAGACCGTCTGTCTCAGACCGTCTGTCTCAGACCGTCTGTCTCAGACCGTCTGTCTCAGACCGTCTGTCTCAGACCGTCTGTCTCAGACCGTCTGTCTCAGACCGTCTGTCTCAGACCGTCTGTCTCAGACCGTCTGTATCAGACCGTGTGTCTCAAACCGTCTATATCTGCCCGTCTGTCTCAGACCGTCTATATCTGCCCGTCTGTCTCAGACCGTCTGTCTCAGACCGTCTGCCTCAGATCATCTGTCTCAGCCCGTCTATCTCGGCCCGTCTGTCTCAGACCGTCTGTCTCAGACCGTCTGTCTCAGACCGTCTGTCTCAGACCGTCTGTCTCAGACCGTCTGCCTCAGACCGTCTGTCTCAGACCGCCTGTCTCAGACCGTCTGTCTCAGACCGTCTGTCTCAGACCGTCTGTCTCAGAACGTCTGTCTCAGCCCGTCTGTCTCAGCCCGTCGGTCTCAGACGTTCTGTCTCAGACCGCCTGTCTCAGACCGTCTGTGTCAGACCGCCTGTCTCAGAACATCTGTCTCAGCCCGTCTACCTCGTCCCCTCGGTCACAGACCGTCTATCTCGTCCCGTCTGTCTCAGACCGTCTGTCTCAGACCGTGTGTCTCAAACCGTCTGTCTCAGACCGTCTGCCTCAGATCATCTGTCTCGGCCCGTCTATCTCGGCCCGTCTGTCTCAGACCGTCTGTCTCAGACCGTCTGTCTCAGACCGTCTGTCTCAGACCGTCTGTCTCAGACCGTCTGTCTCAGACCGTCTGTCTCAGACCGTCTGTCTCAGACCGTCTGTCTCAGACCGTCTGTCTCAGACCGTCTGTCTCAGACCGTCTGTCTCAGACCGTCTGTCTCAGACCGTCTGTCTCAGACCGTCTGTCTCAGACCGTCTGTCTCAGACCGTCTGTCTCAGACCGTCTGTATCAGACCGTGTGTCTCAAACCGTCTATATCTGCCCGTCTGTCTCAGACCGTCTATATCTGCCCGTCTGTCTCAGACCGTCTGTCTCAGACCGTCTGTCTCAGACCGTCTGTCTCAGACCGTCTGCCTCAGATCATCTGTCTCAGCCCGTCTATCTCGGCCCGTCTGTCTCAGACCGTCTGTCTCAGACCGTCTGTCTCAGACCGTCTGTCTCAGACCGTCTGTCTCAGACCGTCTGCCTCAGACCGTCTGTCTCAGACCGCCTGTCTCAGACCGTCTGTCTCAGACCGTCTGTCTCAGACCGTCTGTCTCAGAACGTCTGTCTCAGCCCGTCTGTCTCAGCCCGTCTGTCTCAGCCCGTCGGTCTCAGACGTTCTGTCTCAGACCGCCTGTCTCAGACCGTCTGTGTCAGACCGCCTGTCTCAGAACATCTGTCTCAGCCCGTCTACCTCGTCCCCTCGGTCACAGACCGTCTATCTCGTCCCGTCTGTCTCAGACCGTCTGTCTCAGACCGTGTGTCACAAACCGTCTGTCTCAGACCGTCTGCCTCAGATCATCTGTCTCAGCCCGTCTATCTCGGCCCGTCTGTCTCAGACCGTCTGTCTCAGACCGTCTGTCTCAGACCGTCTGTCTCAGACCGTCTGTCTCAGACCGTCTGTCTCAGACCGTCTGTCTCAGACCGTCTGTCTCAGACCGTCTGTCTCAGACCGTCTGCCTCAGACCGTCTGTCTCAGACCGCCTGTCTCACACCGTCTGTCTCAGACCGTCTGCCTCAGATCATCTGTCTCGGCCCGTCTATCTCGGCCCGTCTGTCTCAGACCGTCTGTCTCAGACCGTCTGTCTCAGACCGTCTGTCTCAGACCGTCTGCCTCAGACCGTCTGTGTCAGACCGCCTGTCTCAGACCGTCTGTCTCAGACCGTCGGTCTCAGTACGTATATCTCAGATAGTCTGTCACAGAACGTCTGTCTCAGCCCGTCTGTCTCAGACCGTCTGTCTCAGACCGTCTGTCTCAGACCGTCTGTCTCAGACCGTCTGTCTCAGACCGTCTGTCTCAGACCGTCTGTCTCAGACCGTCTGTCTCAGACCGTCTGTCTCAGACCGTCTGCCTCAGACCGTCTGTCTCAGACCGCCTGTCTCACACCGTCTGTCTCAGACCGTCTGCCTCAGATCATCTGTCTCGGCCCGTCTATCTCGGCCCGTCTGTCTCAGACCGTCTGTCTCAGACCGTCTGTCTCAGACCGTCTGTCTCAGACCGTCTGCCTCAGACCGTCTGTGTCAGACCGCCTGTCTCAGACCGTCTGTCTCAGACCGTCGGTCTCAGTACGTATATCTCAGATAGTCTGTCACAGAACGTCTGTCTCAGCCCGTCTGTCTCAGACCGTCGGTCTCAGACCGTCTGTCTCAGACCGTCTGTCTCAGACCGTCTGTCTCAGACCGTCTGTCTCAGACCGTCTGTCTCAGACCGTCTGTCTCAGACCGTCTGCCTCAGATCATCTGTCTCAGCCCGTCTATCTCGGCCCGTCTGCCTCAGACCGTCTGTCTCAGACCGTCTGCCCCGGACCGTCTGTCTCAGACCGCCTGTCTCAGATCGTCTGTCTCAGACCGTCTGCCTCAGATCATCTGTCTCAGCCCGTCTATCTCGGCCCGTCTGCCTCAGACCGCCTGTCTCAGACCGTCTGTCTCAGACCGTCTGTCTCAGACCGTCTGTCTCAGGCCGTCTGTCTCACACCGTCTGTCTCATGCCGTCTGTCTCAGACCGTCCTTCTCAGACCGTCTGCCTCAGACCGTCTGTATCAGACCGTGTGTCTCAAACCGTCTATATCTGCCCGTCTGTCTCAGACCGTCAATATTTGCCCGTCTGTCTCAGACCGTCTGTCTCAGACCGCCTGTCTCAGAACGCCTGTCTCAGACCGCCTGTCTCAGACCGCCTGTCTCAGACCGTCTGTGTCAGACCGCCTGTCTCAGATCGTCTGTCTCAGAACGTCTGTCTCAGCCCGTCTATCTCTGCCCGTCGGCCGCAGAACGTCTGTCTCAGACCGTCTGCCGTCAGTACGTGTATCTCAGATAGCTTGTCTCAGAACGTCTGTCTCAGCCCGTCGGTCTGAGACCGTCTGTCGCAGACCGTCTGTCTCAGACCGTCTGTCTCAGACCGTCTGTCTCAGACCGTCTGTCTCAGACCGTCTGTATCAGACCGTGTGTCTCAAACCGTCTATATCTGCCCGTCTGTCTCAGACCGTCTATATCTGCCCGTCTGTCTCAGACCGTCTGTCTCAGACCGCCTGTCTCAGACCGTCTGTCTCAGACCGTCTGTCTCAGACCGTCTGCCTCAGATCATCTGTCTCAGACAGTCTGTCTGAGACCGTCTGTCTCGGACCGTCGGTCTCAGTACGTATACCTCAGATAGTCTGTCTCAGAACGTCTGTCTCAGCCCGTCGGTCTCAGTCCGTCTGTCTCAGACCGTCTGTCTCAGACCGTCTGTCTCAGACCGTCTGTCTCAGACCGTCTGCCTCAGATCATCTGTCTCAGCCCGTCTATCTCGGCCCGTCTGTCTCAGACCGTCTGTCTCAGACCGTCTGTCTCAGACCGTCTGTCTCAGACCGCCTGTCTCAGACCGTCCGTCTCAGTCCGTCTGTCCCAGATCGTCTGTCTCAGACCGTCTGTCTCAGAGCGTCTGTCTCGGACCGTGTGTCTCAGACCGTCTGTCTCAGACCGTCTGTCTCAGACCGTCTATATCTGCCCGTCTGTCTCAGACCGTCTGTCTCAGACCGCCTGTCTCAGACCGTGTGTCTCAGTCCGTCTGTCCCAGATCGTCTGTCTCAGACCGTCTGTCTCAGAGCGTCTCTCTCGGACCGTGTGTCTCAGACCGACTGTCTCGATCCGTCCGTCTCAAACCGTCCGTCTCAGTCCGTCTGTCTCAGACCGACCATCTCAGACCGTCCATCTCAGACCGTCCGTCTCAGACCGTCCGTCTCAGACCGTCCGTCTCAGACCGTCCGTCTCAGACCGTCTGTCTCAGACCGTCTGTCTCAGACCGTCTGTCTCATACCGTCTGTCTCGGACCGTGTGTCTCAGACCGACTGTCTCGATCCGTCCGTCTCAAACCGTCCGTCTCAGTCCGTTTGTCTCAGACCGACTGTCTCGGTCCGTCCGTCTCAATCCGTCTGTCTCTGTGCGTCTGTCTCTGTCCCCCTGTCCAATACCGTCTGTCTCAGACTGTCTGTCTCAGACCGTGTGTCTCAGGCCGTACGTCTCAGTCCGGCTGTCTTATACCGTCTGTCTCTGTGCGTCTGTCTCAGACCTTCGGTCAAACAGCGTCTGTCTCAGACCGTCGGTCAAACAGCGGCTGTCTCAGACCGTCTGTCTCAGACCGTCTGTCTCAGACCGTCTGTCTCAGACCGTCTGTCTCATACCGTCTGTCTCAAACCGCCTGTTTCAGACCGTCTGTCTCAGACCGTCTGTCTCAGACCGTCTGCCTCAGACCGTCTGTCCCAGATCGTCTGTCTCAGACCGTGTGTCTCAGGACGTCCGTCTCAGATGGTCTGTCTTATACCGTCTGACTCTGTGCGTCTGTCTCTGTCCCTCTGTCTCTGAGCGCCGGTCTCAGCACGTCTGTCTTAGCCCGTCTGTCTCAGACCATCGGTCTCAGCACGTCTGTCTTAGCCCGTCTGTCTCAGACCATCGGTCAAACAGCGTCTGTCTCAGACCGTCTGCCTCAGACCGTCTGGCTCAGACCGTCTGCCTCAGACCGTCTGTCACAGACCGTGTGTCTCAGGCCGTACGTCTCAGTCCGGCTGTCTTATACCGTCTGTCTCTGTGCGTCTGTCTCAGACCTTCGGTCAAACAGCGTCTGTCTCAGACCGTCGGTCAAACAGCGGCTGTCTCAGACCGTCTGTCTCAGACCGTCTGTCTCAGACCGTCTGTCTCATACCGTCTGTCTCAAACCGCCTGTTTCAGACCGTCTGTCTCAGACCGTCTGTCTCAGACCGTCTGCCTCAGACCGTCTGTCCCAGATCGTCTGTCTCAGACCGTGTGTCTCAGGACGTCCGTCTCAGATGGTCTGTCTTATACCGTCTGACTCTGTGCGTCTGTCTCTGTCCCTCTGTCTCTGAGCGCCGGTCTCAGCACGTCTGTCTTAGCCCGTCTGTCTCAGACCATCGGTCTCAGCACGTCTGTCTTAGCCCGTCTGTCTCAGACCATCGGTCAAACAGCGTCTGTCTCAGACCGTCTGCCTCAGACCGTCTGGCTCAGACCGTCTGCCTCAGACCGTCTGGCTCAGACCGTCTGCCTCAGACCGTCTGTCTCAGACCGTCTGTCTCAGACCGTCTGTCTCAGACCGTCTGTCTCAGACCGTCTGTCTCAGACCGTCTGTCTCAGACCGTCTGTCTCAGACCGTCTGTCTCAGACCGTCTGTCTCAGTCCGTTTGTCTCAGACCGACTGTCTCGGTCCGTCCGTCACAAACCGTCTGTCTCAGTCCATTTGTCTCATCCCGTCTATCTCTGTGCGTCTGTCTCCGTCCCCCTGTCCAGTACCGTCTGTCTCAGACCGTCTGTCTCAGACCGTCTGTCTCAGACCGTCTGTCTCAGACCGTCTGTCTCAGACCGTCTGTCTCAGACCGTCTGTCTCAGACCGTCTGTCTCAGACCGTCTGTCTCAGACCGTCTGTCTCAGAGCGTCTGTCTCAGACCGTCTGTCTCAGACCGTCTGTCTCAGCCCCTCCCTCTCCGACCGACTCTTTCAGACCGTCTGTCTCAGACCGTCTGCCTCAGATCATCTGTCTCAGCCCGTCTGTCTCAGACCGTCTGTCTCAGACCGTCTGTCTCAGACCGTCTGTCTCAGACCGTCTGCCTCAGACCGTCTGTGTCAGACCGCCTGTCTCAGACCGCCTGTCTCAGACCGTCTGTCTCAGACCGTCTGCCTCAGATCATCTGTCTCGGCCCGTCTATCTCGGCCCGTCTGTCTCAGACCGTCTGTCTCAGACCGTCTGTCTCAGACCGTCTGCCTCAGATCATCTGTCTCGGCCCGTCTATCTCGGCCCGTCTGTCTCAGACCGTCTGTCTCAGACCGTCTGTCTCAGACCGTCTGTCTCAGACAGTCTGTCTCAGACCGTCTGTCTCAGACCGTCTGTCTCAGGCCGTCTGTCTCAGGCCGTCTGTCGCAGGCCGTCTGTCTCAGACCGTCTGTCTCAGACCGTCTGTCTCAGACCGTCTGTCTCAGACCGTCTGTCTCAGACCGTCTGTCTCAGACCGTCTGTCTCAGACCGTCTGTCTCAGACCGTCTGTCTCAGACCGTCTGTCTCAGACCGTCTGTCTCAGACCGTCTGTCTCAGACCGTCTGTCTCAGACCGTCTGTCTCAGACCGTCTGTCTCAGACCGTCTGTATCAGACCGTGTGTCTCAAACCGTCTATATCTGCCCGTCTGTCTCAGACCGTCTATATCTGCCCGTCTGTCTCAGACCGTCTGTCTCAGACCGCCTGTCTCAGACCGTCTGTCTCAGACCGTCTGTCTCAGACCGTCTGCCTCAGATCATCTGTCTCAGACAGTCTGTCTGAGACCGTCTGTCTCGGACCGTCGGTCTCAGTACGTATACCTCAGATAGTCTGTCTCAGAACGTCTGTCTCAGCCCGTCGGTCTCAGACCGTCTGTCTCAGACCGTCTGTCTCAGACCGTCTGTCTCAGACCGTCTGTCTCAGACCGTCTGTCTCAGACCGTCTGCCTCAGATCATCTGTCTCAGCCCGTCTATCTCGGCCCGTCTGCCTCAGACCGTCTGTCTCAGACCGTCTGCCCCGGACCGTCTGTCTCAGACCGCCTGTCTCAGACCGTCTGTCTCAGACCGTCTGTCTCAGACCGTCTGTCTCAGACCGTCTGTCTCAGACCGTCTGTCTCAGACCGTCTGTCTCAGACCGTCTGTCTCAGACCGCCTGTCTCAGCCCGTCTGTGTCAGACCGTCTGCCTCAGCCCGTCTATCTCGGCCCGTCGGTCTCAGACCGTCTGTCTCGGACCAGCTGTCTCAGTCCGTCTGTCTCAGACCGTGTGTCTCAAACCGTCTATATCTGCCCGTCTGTCTCAGACCGTCTATATCGGCCCGTCTGTCTCAGACCGTCTGCCTCAGACCGCCTGTCTCAGACCGTCTGTCTCAGACCGTCTGTCTCAGACCGTCTGTCTCAGGCCGTCTGTCTCACACCGTCTGTCTCATGCCGTCTGTCTCAGACCGTCCTTCTCAGACCGTCTGCCTCAGACCGTCTGTATCAGACCGTGTGTCTCAAACCGTCTATATCTGCCCGTCTGTCTCAGACCGTCAATATTTGCCCGTCTGTCTCAGACCGTCTGTCTCAGACCGCCTGTCTCAGAACGCCTGTCTCAGACCGCCTGTCTCAGACCGCCTGTCTCAGACCGTCTGTGTCAGACCGCCTGTCTCAGATCGTCTGTCTCAGAACGTCTGTCTCAGCCCGTCTATCTCTGCCCGTCGGCCGCAGAACGTCTGTCTCAGACCGTCTGCCGTCAGTACGTGTATCTCAGATAGCTTGTCTCAGAACGTCTGTCTCAGCCCGTCGGTCTGAGACCGTCTGTCGCAGACCGTCTGTCTCAGACCGTCTGTCTCAGACCGTCTGTCTCAGACCGTCTGTCTCAGACCGTCTGTATCAGACCGTGTGTCTCAAACCGTCTATATCTGCCCGTCTGTCTCAGACCGTCTATATCTGCCCGTCTGTCTCAGACCGTCTGTCTCAGACCGCCTGTCTGAGACCGTCTGTCTCAGACCGTCTGTCTCAGACCGTCTGCCTCAGATCATCTGTCTCAGACAGTCTGTCTGAGACCGTCTGTCTCGGACCGTCGGTCTCAGTACGTATACCTCAGATAGTCTGTCTCAGAACGTCTGTCTCAGCCCGTCGGTCTCAGTCCGTCTGTCTCAGACCGTCTGTCTCAGACCGTCTGTCTCAGACCGTCTGTCTCAGACCGTCTGCCTCAGATCATCTGTCTCAGCCCGTCTATCTCGGCCCGTCTGTCTCAGACCGTCTGTCTCAGACCGTCTGTCTCAGACCGTCTGTCTCAGACCGCCTGTCTCAGACCGTCCGTCTCAGTCCGTCTGTCCCAGATCGTCTGTCTCAGACCGTCTGTCTCAGAGCGTCTGTCTCGGACCGTGTGTCTCAGACCGTCTGTCTCAGACCGTCTGTCTCAGACCGTCTATATCTGCCCGTCTGTCTCAGACCGCCTGTCTCAGACCGTGTGTCTCAGTCCGTCTGTCCCAGATCGTCTGTCTCAGACCGTCTGTCTCAGAGCGTCTCTCTCGGACCGTGTGTCTCAGACCGACTGTCTCGATCCGTCCGTCTCAAACCGTCCGTCTCAGTCCGTCTGTCTCAGACCGACCATCTCAGACCGTCCATCTCAGACCGTCCGTCTCAGACCGTCCGTCTCAGACCGTCCGTCTCAGACCGTCCGTCTCAGACCGTCCGTCTCAGACCGTCTGTCTCAGACCGTCTGTCTCAGACCGTCTGTCTCATACCGTCTGTCTCGGACCGTGTGTCTCAGACCGACTGTCTCGATCCGTCCGTCTCAAACCGTCCGTCTCAGTCCGTTTGTCTCAGACCGACTGTCTCGGTCCGTCCGTCTCAATCCGTCTGTCTCTGTGCGTCTGTCTCTGTCCCCCTGTCCAATACCGTCTGTCTCAGACTGTCTGTCTCAGACCGTGTGTCTCAGGCCGTACGTCTCAGTCCGGCTGTCTTATACCGTCTGTCTCTGTGCGTCTGTCTCAGACCTTCGGTCAAACAGCGTCTGTCTCAGACCGTCGGTCAAACAGCGGCTGTCTCAGACCGTCTGTCTCAGACCGTCTGTCTCAGACCGTCTGTCTCAGACCGTCTGTCTCAGACCGTCTGTCTCATACCGTCTGTCTCAAACCGCCTGTTTCAGACCGTCTGTCTCAGACCGTCTGTCTCAGACCGTCTGCCTCAGACCGTCTGTCCCAGATCGTCTGTCTCAGACCGTGTGTCTCAGGACGTCCGTCTCAGATGGTCTGTCTTATACCGTCTGACTCTGTGCGTCTGTCTCTGTCCCTCTGTCTCTGAGCGCCGGTCTCAGCACGTCTGTCTTAGCCCGTCTGTCTCAGACCATCGGTCTCAGCACGTCTGTCTTAGCCCGTCTGTCTCAGACCATCGGTCAAACAGCGTCTGTCTCAGACCGTCTGCCTCAGACCGTCTGGCTCAGACCGTCTGCCTCAGACCGTCTGTCACAGACCGTGTGTCTCAGGCCGTACGTCTCAGTCCGGCTGTCTTATACCGTCTGTCTCTGTGCGTCTGTCTCAGACCTTCGGTCAAACAGCGTCTGTCTCAGACCGTCGGTCAAACAGCGGCTGTCTCAGACCGTCTGTCTCAGACCGTCTGTCTCAGACCGTCTGTCTCATACCGTCTGTCTCAAACCGCCTGTTTCAGACCGTCTGTCTCAGACCGTCTGTCTCAGACCGTCTGCCTCAGACCGTCTGTCCCAGATCGTCTGTCTCAGACCGTGTGTCTCAGGACGTCCGTCTCAGATGGTCTGTCTTATACCGTCTGACTCTGTGCGTCTGTCTCTGTCCCTCTGTCTCTGAGCGCCGGTCTCAGCACGTCTGTCTTAGCCCGTCTGTATCAGACCATCGGTCTCAGCACGTCTGTCTTAGCCCGTCTGTCTCAGACCATCGGTCAAACAGCGTCTGTCTCAGACCGTCTGCCTCAGACCGTCTGGCTCAGACCGTCTGCCTCAGACCGTCTGGCTCAGACCGTCTGCCTCAGACCGTCTGTCTCAGACCGTCTGTCTCAGACCGTCTGTCTCAGACCGTCTGTCTCAGACCGTCTGTCTCAGACCGTCTGTCTCAGACCGTCTGTCTCAGACCGTCTGTCTCAGACCGTCTGTCTCAGACCGTCTGTCTCAGCCCGTCCCTCTCCGACCGACTGTTTCATACCGTCTGTCTCAGACCGTGTGTCTCAGACCGACTGTCTCGGTCCATCCGTCTCAAACCGTCTGTCTCAGTCCGTTTGTCTCAGACCGACTGTCTCGGTCCGTCCGTCACAAACCGTCTGTCTCAGTCCATTTGTCTCATCCCGTCTATCTCTGTGCGTCTGTCTCCGTCCCCCTGTCCAGTACCGTCTGTCTCAGACCGTCTGTCTCAGACCGTCTGTCTCAGACCGTCTGTCTCAGACCGTCTGTCTCAGACCGTCTGTCTCAGACCGTCTGTCTCAGACCGTCTGTCTCAGAGCGTCTGTCTCAGACCGTCTGTCTCAGACCGTCTGTCTCAGCCCCTCCCTCTCCGACCGACTCTTTCAGACCGTCTGTCTCTGACCGTGTGTCTCAGGCCGTCCGTCTCAGTCCGTCTGTCTTATACCGTCTGTCTCTGTCCCTCTGTCTAATACCCTCTGTCTCTGAGCGCCGGTCTCAGCACGTCTGTCTTAGCCCGTCTGTCTCAGACCATCGGTCACAGAGCGTCTGTCTCAGAGCGTCTGTCTCAGACCGTCTGTCTCAGACCGTCTGTCTCAGACCGTCTGCCTCAGACCGTCTGTCTCAGACCGTCTGTCTCAGACCGTCTATCTCAGACCGTCTGTCTCAGACCGTCTGTCTCAGACCGTCTGTCTCAGACCGTCTGTCTCAGACCGTCTGTCTCAGACCGTCTGTCTCAGACCGTCTGTCTCAGACCGTCTGTCTCAGACCGTCTGCCTCAGACCGTCTGTCCCAGATCGTCTGTCTCAGACCGTGTTTCTCAGGACGTCCGTCTCAGGTGGTCTGTCTCGGACCGTCTGTCTTATACCGTCTGACTCTGTGCGTCTGTCTCTGTCCCTCTGTCTAATACCCTCTGTCTCCGAGCGCCGGTCTCAGCACGTCTGTCTTGGCCCGTCTGTCTCAGACCATCGGTCACACAGCGTCTGTCTCAGACCGTGTGTCTCAGTCCGTCTGTCTTATACCGTCTGTCTATGTGCGTCTGCCTCTGTCCCTCTGTCTAATACCCTCTGTCTCTGAGCGCCAGTCTCAGCACGTCTGTCTTAGCCCGTCTGTCTCAGACCATCGGTCACAGAGCGTGTGTCTCAGAGCGTCTGTCTCAGACCGTCTGTCCCAGATCGTCTGTCTCAGAGCGTCTGTCTCAGACCGTCTGTCTCATACCGTCTGTCTCGGACCGTGTGTCTCAGACCGACTGTCTCGATCTGTCCGTCTCAAACCGTCCGTCTCAGTCCGTTTGTCTCAGACCGACTGTCCCGGTCCGTCCGTCTCAATCCGTCTGTCTCAGTCCGTTTGTCTCATCCCGTCTATCTCTGTGCGTCTGTCTCTGTCCCCCTGTCCAATACCGTCTGTCTCCGACCGTCTGTCTCAGACTGTCTGTCTCAGACCGTCTGTCTCAGACCGTCTGTCTCAGACCGTCTGATTCAGACCGTCTGTCTCAGACCGTCGGTCTCTGACCGTGTGTCTCAGGTAGTACGTCTCAGTCCGTCTGTCTTATACCGTCTGTCTCTGTGCGTCTGTCTCAGACCGTCTGTCTCAGACCGTCTGTCTCAGACCGCCTGTCTCAGACCGTCTCTCTCTGACCGTGTGTCTCAGGCCGCACGTCTCAGTCCGTCTGTCTTATACCGTCTGTCTCTCTGCGTCTGTCTCAGACCGTCTGTCTCAGACCGTCTGTCTCAGACCGTCTGTCTCAGCCCGTCCCTCTCCGACCGACTGTTTCGGACCGTCTGTCTCTGTCCGTGTGTCTCAGGCCGTCCATCTCAATCCGTCTGTCTTATACCGTCTGTCTATGTGCGTCTGTCTCTGTCCCTCTGTCTAATACCCTCTGTCTCTGAGCGCCGGTCTCAGCACGTCTGTCTTAGCGCGTCTGTCTCAGACCATCGGTCACAGAGCGTCTGTCTCAGACCGTGGGCCTCAGGACGTCCGTCTCAGATGGTCTGTCTCAGACCGTCTGTCTCATACCGTCTGACTCTGTGCGTCTGTCTCTGTCCCTCTGTCTAATACCCTCTGTCTCTGAGCGCCGGTCTCAGCACGTCTGTCTTGGCCCGTCTGTCTCAGACCATCGGTCACAGAGCGTCTGTCTCAGACCGTGTGTCTCAGTCCGTCTGTCTCAGACCGTCCGTCTCAGACCGTCTGTCTCAGACCGTCTGTCTCGGACCGTCTGTCTCAGACCGTCTGTCTCATACCGTCTGTCCCGGACCGTGTGTCTCAGACCGACTGTCTCGATCCGTCCGTCTCAAACCGTGTGTCTCAGACCGACTGTCTCGTTCCGTCCGTCTCAAACCGTCCGTCTCAGTCCGTTTGTCTCAGACCGTCTGTCTCAGACTGTCTGCCTCAGACCATCTGTCCCAGATCGTCTGACTCAGACCGTGTGCCTCAGGACGTCCGTCTCAGATGGTCTGTCTCAGACCGTCTGTCTCATACCGTCTGACTCTGTGCGTCTGTCTCTGACCCTCTCTCTAATACCCTCTGTCTCTGAGCGCCGGTCTCAGCGCGTCTGTCTTGGCCCGTCTGTCTCAGACCATCGGTCACAGAGCGTCTGGCTCAGAGCGTCTGTCTCAGACCGTCTGTCTCAGACCGTGTGCCTCATACCGTCTGTCTCAGACCGTGTGTCTCAGACCGACTGTCTCGGTCCGTCCGTCTCTAACCGTCTGTCTCAGTGCGTCTGTCTCTGTCCCCCTGTCCAATACTGTCTGTCTCAGACCGTCTGTCTCAGACCGTCTGTCTCAGACCGTCTGTCTCTGACCGTCTCGCTCAGACCGTCTGCCGCAGACTGTCTGTCTCAGCCCGTCTGTGTCTGGCTGTCTGCCTCAGACCGTCTGCCTCAGACCGTCTGTCTCAGACCGTCGGTCTCTGACCGTGTGTCTCAGGTAGTACGTCTCAGTCCGTCTGTCTTATACCGTCTGTCTCTGTGCGTCTGTCTCAGACCGTCTGTCTCAGACCGTCTGTCTCAGACCGACTGTCTCAGACCGTCTGTCTCTGACCGTGTGTCTCAGGCCGTACGTCTCAGTCCGTCTGTCTTATACCGTCTGTCTTATACCGCCTGTCTCTGTGTGTCTGTCTCAGACCGTCTGTTTCAGACCATCGGTCAAACAGCGTCTGTCTCAGACAGTCTGTCTCAGACCGTCGGTCAAACAGCGGCTGTCTCAGACCGTCTGTCTCAGACCGTCTGTCCCAGATCGTCTGTCTCAGACCGTCTGTCTCAGACCGTCTGTCTCAGACCGTCTGTCTCATACCGTCTGTCTCAGACCGACTGTCTCGATCTGTCCGTCTCAAACCGTCCGTCTCAGTCCGTTTGTCTCAGACCGACTGTCCCGGTCCGTCCGTCTCAATCCGTCTGTCTCAGACCGTCTGTCTCAGACCGTCTGTCTCAGACCGTCTGTCTCAGACCGTCTGTCTCAGACCGTCTGTCTCAGACCGTCTGTCTCAGACCGTCTGTCTCAGACCGTCTGTCTCAGACCGTCTGTCTCAGACCGTCTGCCTCAGACCGTCTGTCTCAGACCGTCGGTCCCTGACCGTGTGTCTCAGGTAGTACGTCTCAGTCCGTCTGTCTTATAACGTCTGTCTCTGTGCGTCTGTCTCAGACCGTCTGTCTCAGACCGTCTGTCTCAGACCGACTGTCTCAGACCGTCTGTCTCTGACCGTGTGTCTCAGGCCGTACGTCTCAGTCCGTCTGTCTTATACCGTCTGTCTCTCTGCGTCTGTCTCAGACCATCTGTCTCAGACCGTCTGTCTCAGACCGTCTGTCTCAGACCGTCTGTCTCTCTGCGTCTGTCTCAGACCGTCTGTCTCAGCCCGTCCCTCTCCGACCGACTGTTTCGGACCGTCTGTCTCTGACCGTGTGTCTCAGGCCGTCCATCTCAGTCCGTCTGTCTTATACCGTCTGTCTATGTGCGTCTGTCTCTGTCCCTCTGTCTAATACCCTCTGTCTCTCAGCGCCGGTCTCAGCACGTCTGTCTTAGCCCGTCTGTCTCAGACCATCGGTCACAGATCGTCTGTCTCAGACCGTGTGCCTCAGTACGTCCGTCTCAGATGGTCTGTCTCAGACCGTCTGTCTCATACCGTCTGACTCTGTGCGTCTGTCTCTGTCCCTCTGTCTAATACCCTCTGTCTCTGAGCGCCGGTCTCAGCACGTCTGTCTTGGCCCGTCTGTCTCAGACCATCGGTCACAGAGCGTCTGTCTCAGACCGTGTGTCTCAGTCCGTCCGTCTCAAACCGTCTGTCTCAGTCCGTTTGTCTCAGACCGACTGTCTCGGTCCGTCCGTCACAAACCGTCTGTCTCAGTCCATTTGTCTCATCCCGTCTATCTCTGTGCGTCTGTCTCCGTCCCCCTGTCCAGTACCGTCTGTCTCAGACCGTCTGTCTCAGACCGTCTGTCTCAGACCGTCTGCCTCAGACCGTCTGTCCCAGACCGTCTGTCTCAGACCGTGTGTCTCAGGACGTCCGTCTCAGATGGTCTGTCTCAGACCGTCTGTCTCATACCGTCTGACTCTGTGCGTCTGTCTCTGTCCCTCTGTCTAATACCCTCTGTCTCTGAGCGCCGGTCTCA
This sequence comes from Coelioxys conoideus, assembly GCA_947623535.1. NCBI lineage: Eukaryota > Metazoa > Arthropoda > Insecta > Hymenoptera > Megachilidae > Coelioxys > Coelioxys conoideus. The sequence goes on from CANQJN010000026.1 coordinate 6,822,647, forward strand.
GCACGTCTGTCTTGGCCCGTCTGTCTCAGACCATCGGTCACAGAGCGTCTGTCTCAGACCGTGTGTCTCAGTCCGTCTGTCTCAGACCGTCCGTCTCAGACCGTCTGTCTCAGACCGTCTGTCTCGGACCGTCTGTCTCAGACCGTCTGTCTCATACCGTCTGTCCCGGACCGTGTGTCTCAGACCGACTGTCTCGATCCGTCCGTCTCAAACCGTGTGTCTCAGACCGACTGTCTCGTTCCGTCCGTCTCAAACCGTCCGTCTCAGTCCGTTTGTCTCAGACCGTCTGTCTCAGACTGTCTGCCTCAGACCATCTGTCCCAGATCGTCTGACTCAGACCGTGTGCCTCAGGACGTCCGTCTCAGATGGTCTGTCTCAGACCGTCTGTCTCATACCGTCTGACTCTGTGCGTCTGTCTCTGACCCTCTCTCTAATACCCTCTGTCTCTGAGCGCCGGTCTCAGCGCGTCTGTCTTGGCCCGTCTGTCTCAGACCATCGGTCACAGAGCGTCTGGCTCAGAGCGTCTGTCTCAGACCGTCTGTCTCAGACCGTGTGCCTCATACCGTCTGTCTCAGACCGTGTGTCTCAGACCGACTGTCTCGGTCCGTCCGTCTCTAACCGTCTGTCTCAGTGCGTCTGTCTCTGTCCCCCTGTCCAATACTGTCTGTCTCAGACCGTCTGTCTCAGACCGTCTGTCTCAGACCGTCTGTCTCTGACCGTCTCGCTCAGACCGTCTGCCGCAGACTGTCTGTCTCAGCCCGTCTGTGTCTGGCTGTCTGCCTCAGACCGTCTGCCTCAGACCGTCTGTCTCAGACCGTCGGTCTCTGACCGTGTGTCTCAGGTAGTACGTCTCAGTCCGTCTGTCTTATACCGTCTGTCTCTGTGCGTCTGTCTCAGACCGTCTGTCTCAGACCGTCTGTCTCAGACCGACTGTCTCAGACCGTCTGTCTCTGACCGTGTGTCTCAGGCCGTACGTCTCAGTCCGTCTGTCTTATACCGTCTGTCTTATACCGCCTGTCTCTGTGTGTCTGTCTCAGACCGTCTGTTTCAGACCATCGGTCAAACAGCGTCTGTCTCAGACAGTCTGTCTCAGACCGTCGGTCAAACAGCGGCTGTCTCAGACCGTCTGTCTCAGACCGTCTGTCCCAGATCGTCTGTCTCAGACCGTCTGTCTCAGACCGTCTGTCTCAGACCGTCTGTCTCATACCGTCTGTCTCAGACCGACTGTCTCGATCTGTCCGTCTCAAACCGTCCGTCTCAGTCCGTTTGTCTCAGACCGACTGTCCCGGTCCGTCCGTCTCAATCCGTCTGTCTCAGACCGTCTGTCTCAGACCGTCTGTCTCAGACCGTCTGTCTCAGACCGTCTGTCTCAGACCGTCTGTCTCAGACCGTCTGTCTCAGACCGTCTGTCTCAGACCGTCTGTCTCAGACCGTCTGTCTCAGACCGTCTGCCTCAGACCGTCTGTCTCAGACCGTCGGTCCCTGACCGTGTGTCTCAGGTAGTACGTCTCAGTCCGTCTGTCTTATAACGTCTGTCTCTGTGCGTCTGTCTCAGACCGTCTGTCTCAGACCGTCTGTCTCAGACCGACTGTCTCAGACCGTCTGTCTCTGACCGTGTGTCTCAGGCCGTACGTCTCAGTCCGTCTGTCTTATACCGTCTGTCTCTCTGCGTCTGTCTCAGACCATCTGTCTCAGACCGTCTGTCTCAGACCGTCTGTCTCAGACCGTCTGTCTCTCTGCGTCTGTCTCAGACCGTCTGTCTCAGCCCGTCCCTCTCCGACCGACTGTTTCGGACCGTCTGTCTCTGACCGTGTGTCTCAGGCCGTCCATCTCAGTCCGTCTGTCTTATACCGTCTGTCTATGTGCGTCTGTCTCTGTCCCTCTGTCTAATACCCTCTGTCTCTCAGCGCCGGTCTCAGCACGTCTGTCTTAGCCCGTCTGTCTCAGACCATCGGTCACAGATCGTCTGTCTCAGACCGTGTGCCTCAGTACGTCCGTCTCAGATGGTCTGTCTCAGACCGTCTGTCTCATACCGTCTGACTCTGTGCGTCTGTCTCTGTCCCTCTGTCTAATACCCTCTGTCTCTGAGCGCCGGTCTCAGCACGTCTGTCTTGGCCCGTCTGTCTCAGACCATCGGTCACAGAGCGTCTGTCTCAGACCGTGTGTCTCAGTCCGTCCGTCTCAAACCGTCTGTCTCAGTCCGTTTGTCTCAGACCGACTGTCTCGGTCCGTCCGTCACAAACCGTCTGTCTCAGTCCATTTGTCTCATCCCGTCTATCTCTGTGCGTCTGTCTCCGTCCCCCTGTCCAGTACCGTCTGTCTCAGACCGTCTGTCTCAGACCGTCTGTCTCAGACCGTCTGCCTCAGACCGTCTGTCCCAGATCGTCTGTCTCAGACCGTGTGTCTCAGGACGTCCGTCTCAGGTGGTCTGTCTCAGACCGTCTGTCTTATACCGTCTGACTCTGTGCGTCTGTCGCTGTCCCTCTGTATAATACCCTCTGTCTCTGAGCGCCGGTCTCAGCACGTCTGTCTTGGCCCGTCTGTCTCAGACCATCGGTCACACAGCGTCTGTCTCAGTCCGTCTGTCTTATACCGTCTGTCTATGTGCGTCTGTCTCTGTCCCTCTGTCTAATACCCTCTGTCTCTGAGCGCCAGTCTCAGCACGTCTGTCTTAGCCCGTCTGTCTCAGACCATCGGTCACAGAGCGTGTGTCTCAGAGCGTCTGTCTCAGACCGTCTGTACCAGATCGTCTGTCTCAGACCGTCTGTCTCAGACCGTCTGTCTCATACCGTCTGTCTCCGACCGTGTGTCTCAGACCGACTGTCTCGATTTGTCCGGCTCAAACCGTCCGTCTCAGTCCGTTTGTCTCTGACCGACTCTCCCGGTCCGTCCGTCTCAATCCGTCTGTCTCAGTCCGTTTGTCTCATCCCGTCTATCTCTGTGCGTCTGTCTCTGTCCCCCTGTCCAATACCGTCTGTCTCCGACCGTCTGTCTCAGACCGTCTGTCTCAGACCGTCTGTCTCATACCGTCTGTCTCGGACCGTGTGTCTCAGACCGACTGTCTCGATCTGTCCGTCTCAAACCGTCCGTCTCAGTCCGTTTGTCTCAGACCGACTGTCCCGGTCCGTCCGTCTCAATCCGTCTGTCTCAGACCGTCTGTCTCAGACCGTCTGTCTCAGACCGTCTGTCTCAGACCGTCTGTCTCAGACCGTCGGTCTCTGACCGTGTGTCTCAGGCCGTACGTCTCAGTCCGTCTGTCTTATACCGTCTGTCTCTCTGCGTCTGTCTCAGACCGTCTGTCTCAGACCGTCTGTCTCAGACCGTCTGTCTCAGCCCGTCCCTCTCCGACCGACTGTTTCGGACCGTCTGTCTCTGACCGTGTGTCTCAGGCCGTCCATCTCAGTCCGTCTGTCTCATACCGTCTGACTCTGTGCGTCTGTCTCTGTCCCTCTGTCTAATACCCTATGTCTCTGAGCGCCGGTCTCAGCACGTCTGTCTTGGCCCGTCTGTCTCAGACCATCGGTCACAGAGCGTGTGTCTCAGAGCGTCTGTCTCAGACCGTCTGTACCAGATCGTCTGTCTCAGACCGTCTGTCTCAGACCGTCTGTCTCATACCGTCTGTCTCCGACCGTGTGTCTCAGACCGACTGTCTCGATTTGTCCGGCTCAAACCGTCCGTCTCAGTCCGTTTGTCTCTGACCGACTCTCCCGGTCCGTCCGTCTCAATCCGTCTGTCTCAGTCCGTTTGTCTCATCCCGTCTATCTCTGTGCGTCTGTCTCTGTCCCCCTGTCCAATACCGTCTGTCTCCGACCGTCTGTCTCAGACCGTCTGTCTCAGACCGTCTGTCTCATACCGTCTGTCTCGGACCGTGTGTCTCAGACCGACTGTCTCGATCTGTCCGTCTCAAACCGTCCGTCTCAGTCCGTTTGTCTCAGACCGACTGTCCCGGTCCGTCCGTCTCAATCCGTCTGTCTCAGACCGTCTGTCTCAGACCGTCTGTCTCAGACCGTCTGTCTCAGACCGTCTGTCTCAGACCGTCGGTCTCTGACCGTGTGTCTCAGGCCGTACGTCTCAGTCCGTCTGTCTTATACCGTCTGTCTCTCTGCGTCTGTCTCAGACCGTCTGTCTCAGACCGTCTGTCTCAGACCGTCTGTCTCAGCCCGTCCCTCTCCGACCGACTGTTTCGGACCGTCTGTCTCTGACCGTGTGTCTCAGGCCGTCCATCTCAGTCCGTCTGTCTCATACCGTCTGACTCTGTGCGTCTGTCTCTGTCCCTCTGTCTAATACCCTATGTCTCTGAGCGCCGGTCTCAGCACGTCTGTCTTGGCCCGTCTGTCTCAGACCATCGGTCACAGAGCGTCTGTCTCAGACCGTGTGTCTCAGTCCGTCTGTCTCAGACCGTCCGTCTCAGACCGTCTGTCTCAGACCGTCTGTCTCGGACCGTCTGTCTCAGACCGTCTGTCTCATACCGTCTGTCCCGGACCGTGTGTCTCAGACCGACTGTCTCGATCCGTCCGTCTCAAACCGTGTGTCTCAGACCGACTGTCTCGTTCCGTCCGTCTCAAACCGTCCCTCTCAGTCCGTTTGTCTCAGACCGTCTGTCTCAGACCGTCTGTCTCATACCGTCTGTCCCGGACCGTGTGTCTCAGACCGACTGTCTCGATCCGTCCGTCTCAAACCGTGTGTTTCAGACCGACTGTCTCGTTCCGTCCGTCTCAAACCGTCCGTCTCAGTCCGTTTGTCTCAGACCGTCTGTCTCAGACTGTCTGCCTCAGACCGTCTGTCCCAGATCGTCTGACTCAGACCGTGTGCCTCAGGACGTCCGTCTCAGATGGTCTGTCTCAGACCGTCTGTCTCATACCGTCTGACTCTGTGCGTCTGTCTCTGTCCCTCTCTCTAATACCCTCTGTCTCTGAGCGCCGGTCTCAGCACGTCTGTCTTGGCCCGTCTGTCTCAGACCATCGGTCACAGAGCGTCTGGCTCAGAGCGTCTATCTCAGACCGTCTGTCTTAGACCGTCTGTCTCAGGCCGTCTGTCTCAGACCGTCTGTCCCAGCCCGTCCCTCTCCGACCGACTGTTTCAGACCGTCTGTCTCTGACCGTGTGTCTCAGGCGGTCCGTCTCCGTCCGTCTGTCTCTGTGCGTCTGTCTCTGTCCCTCTGTCTAATACCCTCTGTCTCTGAGCGCCGGTCTCAGCACGTGTGTCATAGCCGGTCTGTCTCAGAACATCGGTCAAACAGCGTCGGTCTCAGACCGTCTGTCTCAGACCGTCTGTCTCAGACCGTCTGTCTCAGACCGTCTGTTTCAGACCGTCTGTCTCTGACCGTGTGTCTCAGGCTGTCCGTCTCAGTCCGTCTGTCTTATACCGTCTGTCTATGTGCGTCTGTCTCTGTCCCTCTGTCTAATACCCTCTGTCTCTGAGCGCCGGTCTCAGACCGTCTGTATCAGACCGTCTGTATCAGACCGTCTGTCTCAGACCGTCTGTCTCAGACCGTCTGTCTCAGACCGTCTGTCTCAGACCGTCTGTCTCAGACCGTCTGTCTCAGACCGTCTGTCTCAGACCGTCTGTCTCAGACCGTCTGTCGCAGACCGTCTGTCTCAGACCGTCTGTCTCAGACCGTCTGTCTCAGACCGTCTGTCTCAGACCGTCTGTCTCAGACCGTCTGTCTCAGACCGTCTGTCTCAGACCGTCTGTCTCAGACCGTCTGTCTCAGACCGTCTGTCTCAGACCGTCTGTCTCAGACCGTCTGTCTCAGACCGTCTGTCTCTGACCGTGTGTCTCAGGCCGTCCGTCTCAGTCCGTCTGTCTTATACCGTCTGTCTATGTGCGTCTGTCTCTGCCCCTCTGTCTAATACCCTCTGTCTCTGAGCGCCGGTCTCAGCACGTCTGTCATAGCCCGTCTGTCTCAGACCGTCTGTCTCAGACCGTCAGTCTCAGACCGTCTGTCTCAGACCGTCTGTCTCAGACCGTCTGTCTCCGACCGTCTGCCTCAGACCGTCTGTCTCATACCGTCTGTCTCAGACCGTCTGTCTCAGGCCGTCTGTCTCAGACCGTCTGTCCCAGCCCGTCCCTCTCCGACCGACTGTTTCAGACCGTCTGTCTCTGACCGTGTGTCTCAGGCCGTCCGTCTCCGTCTTTCTGTCTTATACCGTCTGTCTCTGTGCGTCTGTCTCTGTCCCTCTGTCTAATACCCTCTGTCTCTGAGCGCCGGTCGCAGCACGTCTGTCATAGCCCGTCTGTCTCAGACCATCGGTCAAACAGCGTCTGTCTCAGACCGTCTGTCTCATACCGTCTGCCTCAGACCGTCTGTCTCAGACCGTCTGTCTCAGACCGTCTGTCTCAGACCGCCTGTCTCAGACCGTCTGTCTCATACCGCCTGTTTCAGACCGTCTGTCTCTGACCGTGTGTCTCAGGCCGTCCGTCTCAGTCCGTCTGTCTTATACCGTCTGTCTATGTGCGTCTGTCTCTGCCCCTCTGTCTAATACCCTCTGTCTCTGAGCGCCGGTCTCAGACCGTCTGCCTCAGACCGTCTGTCTCAGACCGTCTGTCTCAGTCCGTCCGTCTCCGTCCGTCTGTCTTATACCGTCTGTCTCTGTGCGTCTGTCTCTGTCCCTCTGTCTAGTACCCTCTGTCTCTGAGCGCCGGTCTCAGCACGTCTGTCATAGCCCGTCTGTCTCAGACCATCGGTCAAACAGCGTCTGTCTCAGACCGTCTGGCTCAGACCGTCTGCCTCAGACCGTCTGTCTCAGACCGTCTGTCTCAGACCGTCTGTCTCAGACCGTCTGTCTCATACCGCCTGTTTCAGGCCGTCTGTCTCTGACCGTGTGTCTCAGGCCGTCCGTCTCAGTCCGTCTGTCTTATACCGTCTGTCTATGTGCGTCTGTCTCTGCCCCTCTGTCTAATACCCTCTGTCTCTGAGCGCCGGTCTCAGCACGACTGTCTCAGACCGTCTGTCGCAGACCGTCTGTCTCAGACCGTCTGTCTCAGACCGTCTGTCTCAGACCGTCTGTCTCAGACCGTCTGTCTCAGACCGTCTGTCTCAGACCGTCTGTCTCAGACCGTCTGTCTCAGACCGTCTGTCTCAGACCGTCTGTCTCAGACCGTGTGTCTCAGACCGTCTGTCTCAGACCGTGTGTCTCAGACCGTCTGTCTCAGACCGTGTGTCTCAGACCGTCTGTCTCATACCGTCTGTCTCAGACCGTGCGTCTCAGACCGACTGTCTCGTTCCGACCGTCTCAAACCGTCCGTCTCAGTCCGCTTGTCTCAGACCGTCTGTCCCAGACCGTCTGCCTCAGACCGTCTGTCCCAGATCGTCTGACTCAGACCGTGTGCCTCAGGACGTCCGTCTCAGATGGTCTGTGTCAGACCGTCTGTCTTATACCGTCTGACTCTGTGCGTCTGACTCTGTCCCTCTGTCTAATACCCTCTGTCTCTGAGCGCCGGTCTCAGCACGTCTGTCTTGGCCCGTCTGTCTCAGACCATCGGTCACAGAGCGTCGGTCTCAGACCGTGTGTCTCAGTCCGTCTGTCTCAGACCGTCCCTCTCAGGCCGTCTGTCTCAGACCGTCTGTCTCATACCGACTGTCTAGGACCGTGTGTCTCAGACCGACTGTCTCGATCCGTCCGTCTCAAACCGTGCGTCTCAGTCCGTTTGTCTCAGACCGACTGTCTCGGTCCGTCCGTCTCAATCCGTCTGTCTCAGTCCGTCTGTCTCAGACCGTCTGTCTCAGATCGTCAGTCTCAGACCGTCTGTCTCAGACCGTCTGTCTCCGACCGTCTGCCTCAGACCGTCTGTCTCAGACCGTCTGTCTCAGGCCGTCTGTCTCAGACCGTCTGTCCCAGCCCGTCCCTCTCCGACCGACTGTTTCAGACCGTCTGTCTCTGACCGTGTGTCTCAGGCCGTCCGTCTCCGTCCGTCTGTCTTATACCGTCTGTCTATGTGCGTCTGTCTCTGCCCCTCTGTCTCTGAGCGCCGGTCTCAGACTGTCTGCCTCAGACCGTCTGTCTCAGACCGTCTGTCTCAGACCGTCTGTCTCAGACCGTCTGTCTCAGACCGTCTGTCTCAGACCGTCTGTCTCATACCGTCTGTCTCATACCGCCTGTTTCAGACCGTCTGTCTCATACCGCCTGTTTCAGACCGTCTGTCTCTGACCGTGTGTCTCAGGCCGTCCGTCTCCGTCCGTCTGTCTTATACCGTCTGTCTATGTGCGTCTGTCTCTGCCCCTCTGTCTAATACCCTCTGTCTGTGAGCGCCGGTCTCAGCACGTGTGTCTCAGACCGTCTGTCGCAGACCGTCTGTCTCAGACCGTCTGTCTCAGTCCGTCTGTCTCAGACCGTCTGTCTCAGAACGTCAGTCTCAGACCGTCTGTCTCAGACCGTCTGTCTCCGACCGTCTGCCTCAGACCGTCTGTCTTATACCGTCTGTCTATGTGCGTCTGTCTCTGCCCCTCTGTCTAATACCCTCTGTCTGTGAGCGCCGGTCTCAGCACGTGTGTCTCAGACCGTCTGTCGCAGACCGTCTGTCTCAGACCGTCTGTCTCAGTCCGTCTGTCTCAGACCGTCTGTCTCAGATCGTCAGTCTCAGACCGTCTGTCTCAGACCGTCTGTCTCCGACCGTCTGCCTCAGACCGTCTGTCTCAGACCGTCTGTCCCAGACCGTCTGTCTCAGGCCGTCTGTCTCAGACCGTCTGTCCCAGCCCGTCCCTCTCCGACCGACTGTTTCAGACCGTCTGTCTCTGACCGTGTGTCTCAGGCCGTCCGTCTCCGTCCGTCTGTCTTATACCGTCCGTCTCTGTGCGTCTGTCTCTGTCCCTCTGTCTAATACCCTCTGTCTCTGAGCGCCGGTCTCAGCACGTCTGTCATAGCCCGTCTGTCTCAGAACATCGGTCAAACAGCGTCTGTCTCAGACCGTCTGTCTCAGACCGTCTGTCTCAGACCGTCTGTCTCAGACCGTCTGTCTCAGACCGTCTGTCTCAGACCGTCTGTCTCAGACCGTCTGTCTCAGACCGTCTGTCTCAGACCGTCTGTCTCAAACCGTCTGTCTCAGACCGTCTGGCTCAGACCGTCCGTCTCCGTCCGTCTGTCTTATACCGTCTGTCTCTGTGCGTCTGTCTCTGCCCCTCTGTCTAATACCCTCTGTCTCTAAGCGCCGGTCTCAGCACGTCTGTCTTGGCCCGTCTGTCTCAGACCATCGGTCACAGAGCGTCGGTCTCAGACCGTGAGTCTTATACCGTCTGTCTATGTGCGTCTGTCTCTGCCCCTCTGTCTAATACCCTCTGTCTCTGAGCGCCGGTCTCAGACCGTCTGCCTCAGACCGTCTGTCTCGGACCGTCAGTCTCAGACCGTCTGTCTCAGACCGTGTGTCTCAGACCGTCTGTCTCAGACCGTGTGTCTCAGACCGTCTGTCTCAGACCGTGTGCCTCAGACCGTCTGTCTCAGACCGTGTGTCGCAGACCGTCTGTCTCATACCGTCTGTCTCAGACCGTGCGTCTCAGACCGACTGTCTCGTTCCGACCGTCTCAAACCGTCCGTCTCAGTCCGTTTGTCTCAGACCGTCTGTCTCAGACCGTCTGCCTCAGACCGTCTGTCCCAGATCGTCTGACTCAGACCGTGTGCCTCAGGACGTCCGTCTCAGATGGTCTGTCTCAGACCATCTGTCTTATACCGTCTGACTCTGTGCGTCTGACTCTGTCCCTCTGTCTAATACCCTCTGTCTCTGAGCGCCGGTCTCAGCACGTCAGTCTTGGCCCGTCTGTCTCAGACCATCGGTCACAGAGCGTCGGTCTCAGACCGTGTGTCTCAGTCCGTCTATCTCAGACCGTCCCTCTCAGGCCGTCTGTCTCAGACCGTCTGTCTCAGACCGTCTGTCTCATACCGACTGTCTAGGACCGTGTGTCTCAGACCGACTGTCTCGATCCGTCCGTCTCAAACCGTGCGTCTCAGTCCGTTTGTCTCAGACCGACTGTCTCGGTCCGTCCGTCTCAATCCGTCTGTCTCAGTCCGTTTGTCTCATCCCGTCTATCCCTGTGCGTCTGTCTCTGTCCCCCTGTCCAATACCGTCTGCCTCAGACCGTCTGTCTCCGACCGTCTGCCTCAGACCGTCTGTCTCAGACCGTCTGTCTCAGACCGTCTGTCTCAGACCATCGGTCAAACAGTGTCTGTCTCAGACCGTCGGTCAAACAGCGGCTGTCTCAGACCGTCTGTCTCAGATCGTCTGTCTCATACCGCCTGTTTCAGACCGTCTGTCTCTGACCGTGTGTCTCAGGCCGTCCGTCTCAGTCCGTCTGTCTTATACCGTCTGTCTATGTGCGTCTGTCTCTGCCCCTCTGTCTAATACCCTCTGTCTGTGAGCGCCGGTCTCAGCACGTGTGTCTCAGACCGTCTGTCGCAGACCGTCTGTCGCAGACCGTCTGTCTCAGACCGTCTGTCTCAGTCCGTCTGTCTCAGACCGTCTGCCTCAGACCGTCTGTCTCAGACCGTCTGTCTCAGGCCGTCTGTCTCAGACCGTCTGTCCCAGCCCGTACCTCTCCGACCGACTGTTTCAGACCGTCTGTCTCTGACCGTGAGTCTCAGGCCGTCCGTCTCCGTCCGTCTGTCTTATACCGTCTGTCTGTGTGCGTCTGTCTCTGCCCCTCTGTCTCTGAGCGCCGGTCTCAGACTGTCTGCCTCAGACCGTCTGTCTCATACCGACTGTCTAGGACCGTGTGTCTCAGACCGACTGTCTCGATCCGTCCGTCTCAAACCGTGCGTCTCAGTCCGTTTGTCTCAGACCGTCTGTCTCGGTCCGTCCGTCTCAATCCGTCTGTCTCAGTCCGTTTGTCTCATCCCGTCTATCCCTGTGCGTCTGTCTCTGTCCCCCTGTCCAATACCGTCTGCCTCAGACCGTCTGTCTCCGACCGTCTGCCTCAGACCGTCTGTCTCAGACCGTCTGTCTCAGACCGTCTGTCTCAGACCATCGGTCAAACAGTGTCTGTCTCAGACCGTCGGTCAAACAGCGGCTGTCTCAGACCGTCTGTCTCAGATCGTCTGTCTCATACCGCCTGTTTCAGACCGTCTGTCTCTGACCGTGTGTCTCAGGCCGTCCGTCTCAGTCCGTCTGTCTTATACCGTCTGTCTATGTGCGTCTGTCTCTGCCCCTCTGTCTAATACCCTCTGTCTGTGAGCGCCGGTCTCAGCACGTGTGTCTCAGACCGTCTGTCGCAGACCGTCTGTCGCAGACCGTCTGTCTCAGACCGTCTGTCTCAGTCCGTCTGTCTCAGACCGTCTGTCTCAGATCGTCAGTCTCAGACCGTCTGTCTCAGACCGTCTGTCTCCGACCGTCTGCCTCAGACCGTCTGTCTCAGACCGTCTGTCTCAGGCCGTCTGTCTCAGACCGTCTGTCCCAGCCCGTACCTCTCCGACCGACTGTTTCAGACCGTCTGTCTCTGACCGTGAGTCTCAGGCCGTCCGTCTCCGTCCGTCTGTCTTATACCGTCTGTCTGTGTGCGTCTGTCTCTGCCCCTCTGTCTCTGAGCGCCGGTCTCAGACTGTCTGCCTCAGACCGTCTGTCTCAGACCGTCTGTCTCAGACAGTCTGTCTCAGACCGTCTGTCTCAGACCGTCTGTCTCAGACCGTCTGTCTCAGAACGTCAGTCTCAGACCGTCTGTCTCAGACCGTCTGTCTCCGACCGTCTGCCTCAGACCGTCTGTCTTATACCGTCTGTCTATGTGCGTCTGTCTCTGCCCCTCTGTCTAATACCCTCTGTCTGTGAGCGCCGGTCTCAGCACGTGTGTCTCAGACCGTCTGTCGCAGACCGTCTGTCTCAGACCGTCTGTCTCAGTCCGTCTGTCTCAGACCGTCTGTCTCAGATCGTCAGTCTCAGACCGTCTGTCTCAGACCGTCTGTCTCAGACCGTCTGTCTCCGACCGTCTGCCTCAGACCGTCTGTCTCAGACCGTCTGTCTCAGACCGTCTGTCTCAGGCCGTCTGTCTCAGACCGTCTGTCCCAGCCCGTCCCTCTCCGACCGACTGTTTCAGACCGTCTGTCTCTGACCGTGTGTCTCAGGCTGTCCGTCTCCGTCCGTCTGTCTTATACCGTCTGTCTCTGTGCGTCTGTCTCTGTCCCTCTGTCTAATACCCTCTGTCTCTGAGCGCCGGTCTCAGCACGTCTGTCATAGCCCGTCTGTCTCAGAACATCGGTCAAACAGCGTCTGTCTCAGACCGTGTGTCTCAGACCGTCTGTCTCAGACCGTCTGTCTCAGACCGTCTGTCTCAGACCGTCTGCCTCAGACCGTCTGTCTCAGACCGTCGGTCTCTGACCGTGTGTCTCAGGCCGTACGTCTCAGTCCGGCTGTCTTATACCGTCTGTCTCTGTGCGTCCGTCTCAGACCGTCTCTCTCAGACCGTCTGCCGCAGACTGTCTGTCTCAGCCCGTCTGTGTCTGACCGTCTGCCTCAGACCGTCTGCCTGAGATCGTCTGTCTCAGACCGTCGGTCTCTGACCGTGTGTCTCAGGCCGTACGTCTCAGTCCGGCTGTCTTATACCGTCTGTCTCTGTGCGTCTGTCTCAGACCGTCTCGCTCAGACCGTCTGCCGCAGACTGTCTGTCTCAGCCCGTCTGCCTCAGACCGTCTGCCTGAGGCCGTCTGTCTCAGACCGTCTCTCTCAGACCGTCTGCCGCAGACTGTCTGTCTCAGCCCGTCTGCCTCAGACCGTCTGCCTGCGACCGTCTGTCTCAGACCGTCAGTCTCAGACCGTCTGTCTCAGACCGTCTGTCTCCGACCGTCTGCCTCAGACCGTCTGTCTCAGACCGTCTGTCTCAGACCGTCTGCCTCAGGCCGTCTGTCTCAGACCGTCTCTACCAGCCCGTCCCTCTCCGACCGACTGTTTCAGACCGTCTGTCTCTGACCGTGTGTTTCAGGCCGTCCGTCTCCGTCCGTCTGTCTTATACCGTCTGTCTCTGTGTGTCTGTCTCTGCCCCTCTGTCTAATACCCTCTGTCTCTGAGCGCCGGTCTCAGCACGTCTGTCATAGCCCGTCTGTCTCAGACCATCGGTCAAACAGCGTCTCTCTCAGACCGTCTGTCTCAGACCGTCTGTCTCAGACCGTCTGTCTCAGTCCGTCTGTCTCAGACCGTCTGTCTCAGACCGTCAGTCTCAGACCGTCAGTCTCAGACCGTCTGTCTCAGACCGTCTGTCTCCGACCGTCTGCCTCAGACCGTCTGTCTCAGACCGTCCGTCCCAGCGCGTCCCTCTCCGACCGACTGTTTCAGACCGTCTGTCTCTACCGTGTGTCTCAGGCCGTCCGTCTCCGTCCGTCTGTCTTATACCGTCTGTCTCTGTGCGTCTGTCTCTGTCCCTCTGTCTAATACCCTCTGTCGCTGAGCGCCGGTCTCAGCACGTCTGTCGCAGACCGTCTGTCTCAGACCGTCTGTCTCAGACCGTCTGTCTCAGACCGTCTGTCTCAGACCGTCTGTCTCAGACCGTCTGTCTCAGACCGTCTGTCTCAGACCGTCTGTCTCAGACCGTCTGTCTCAGACCGTCTGTCTCAGACCGTCTGTCTCAGACCGTCTGTCTCAGACCGTCTGTCTCAGACCGTGTGTCACAGACCGACTGTCTCGGTCCGTCCGTCTCAAACCGTCTGTCTCAGTCCGTTTGTCTCATCACGTCTATCTCTGTGCGTCTGTCTCTGTCCCCCTGTCCAGTACCGTCTGTCTCAGACCGTCTGTCTCAGACCGTGTGTCTCAGACCGACTGTCTCGTTCCGTCCGTCTCAACCCGTCCGTCTCAGTCCGTTTGTCTCAGACCGTCTGTCTCAGACCGTCTGTCTCAGACCGTCTGTCTCCGACCGTCTGCCTCAGGCCGTCTGTCTCTGACCGTCTCTCTCAGACCGTCTCTCTCAGACCGTCTGCCGCAGACTGTCTGTCTCAGCCCGTCTGTGTCTGACCGTCTGCCTCAGACCGTCTGCCTGAGACCGTCTGTCTCAGACCGTCGGTCCTTGACCGTGTGTCTCAGGCCGTACGTCTCAGTCCGGCTGTCTTATACCGTCTGTCTCAGACCGTCTGTCTCAGACCGTCTGTCTCAGACCGTCAGTCTCAGACCGTCTGTCTTATACCGTCTGTCTATGTGCGCCTGTCTCTGAGCGCCCGTCTCAGACTGTCTGCCTCAGACCGTCTGTCTCATACCGTCTGTATCATACCGCCTGTTTCATACCGTCTGTCTCTGACCGTGTGTCTCAGGCCGTCCGTCTCAGTCCGTGTGTCTTATACCGTCTGTCTCAGACCGTCTGTGTCGGACCATCTGCCTCAGACCGTCTGCCTGAAACCGTCTGTCTCAGACCGTCGGTCTCTGACCGTGTGTCTCAGGCGGTACATCTCAGTCCGGCTGTCTTATACCGTCTGTCTCTGTGCGTCTGTCTCAGACCGTCTGTCTCAGACCGTCTGTCTCAGACCATCGGTCAAACAGTGTCTGTCTCAGACCCTCGGTCAAACAGCGGCTGTCTCAGACCGTCTGTCTCAGATCGTCTGTCTCATACCGCCTGTTTCAGACCGTCTGTCTCTGACCGTGTGTCTCAGGCCGTCCGTCTCAGTCCGTCTGTCTTATACCGTCTGTCTATGTGCGTCTGTCTCTGCCCCTCTGTCTAATACCCTCTGTCTGTGAGCGCCGGTCTCAGCACGTGTGTCTCAGACCGTCTGTCGCAGACCGTCTGTCTCAGACCGTCTGTCTCAGTCCGTCTGTCTCAGACCGTCTGTCTCAGATCGTCAGTCTCAGACCGTCTGTCCCAGCCCGTCCCTCTCCGACCGACTGTTTCAGACCGTCTGTCTCTGACCGTGTGTCTCAGGCCGTCCGTCTCCGTCCGTCTGTCTTATACCGTCTGTCTATGTGCGTCTGTCTCTGCCCCTCTGCCTCTGAGCGCCGGTCTCAGACTGTCTGCCTCAGACCGTCTGTCTCAGACCGTCTGTCTCAGACAGTCTGTCTCAGACCGTCTGTCTCAGACCGTCTGTCTCAGACCGTCTGTCTCATACCGTCTGCCTCATACCGCCTGTTTCAGACCGTCTGTCTCTGACCGTGTGTCTCAGGCCGTCCGTCTCCGTCCGTCTGTCTTATACCGTCTGTCTATGTGCGTCTGTCTCTGCCCCTCTGTCTAATACCCTCTGTCTGTGAGCGCCGGTCTCAGCACGTGTGTCTCCGACCGTCTGTCGCAGACCGTCTGTCTCAGACCGTCTGTCTCAGTCCGTCTGTCTCAGACCGTCTGTCTCAGAACGTCAGTCTCAGACCGTCTGTCTCAGACCGTCTGTCTCCGACCGTCTGCCTCAGACCGTCTGTCTTATACCGTCTGTCTATGTGCGTCTGTCTCTGCCCCTCTGTCTAATACCCTCTGTCTGTGAGCGCCGGTCTCAGCACGTGTGTCTCAGACCGTCTGTCGCAGACCGTCTGTCTCAGACCGTCTGTCTCAGTCCGTCTGTCTCAGACCGTCTGTCTCAGATCGTCAGTCTCAGACCGTCTGTCTCAGACCGTCTGTCTCCGACCGTCTGCCTCAGACCGTCTGTCTCAGACCGTCTGTCTCAGACCGTCTGTCTCAGGCCGTCTGTCTCAGACCGTCTGTCCCAGCCCGTCCCTCTCCGACCGACTGTTTCAGACCGTCTGTCTCTGACCGTGTGTCTCAGGCCGTCCGTCTCCGTCCGTCTGTCTTATACCGTCTGTCTCTGTGCGTCTGTCTCTGTCCCTCTGTCTAATACCCTCTGTCTCTGAGCGCCGGTCTCAGCACGTCTGTCATAGCCCGTCTGTCTCAGAACATCGGTCAAACAGCGTCTGTCTCAGACCGTCTGTCTCAGACCGTCAGTCTCAGACCGTCAGTCTCAGACCGTCTGTCTCAGACCGTCTGTCTCCGACCGTCTGCCTCAGACCGTCTGTCTCAGACCGTCCGTCCCAGCGCGTCCCTCTCCGACCGACTGTTTCAGACCGTCTGTCTCTACCGTGTGTCTCAGGCCGTCCGTCTCCGTCCGTCTGTCTTATACCGTCTGTCTCTGTGCGTCTGTCTCTGTCCCTCTGTCTAATACCCTCTGTCGCTGAGCGCCGGTCTCAGCACGTCTGTCGCAGACCGTCTGTCTCAGACCGTCTGTCTCAGACCGTCTGTCTCAGACCGTCTGTCTCAGACCGTCTGTCTCAGACCGTCTGTCTCAGACCGTCTGTCTCAGACCGTCTGTCTCAGACCGTCTGTCTCAGACCGTCTGTCTCAGACCGTCTGTCTCAGACCGTCTGTCTCAGACCGTCTGTCTCAGACCGTGTGTCACAGACCGACTGTCTCGGTCCGTCCGTCTCAAACCGTCTGTCTCAGTCCGTTTGTCTCAGACCGACTGTCTCGGTCCGTCCGTCTCAAGCCGTCTGTCTCAGTCCGTTTGTCTCATCACGTCTATCTCTGTGCGTCTGTCTCTGTCCCCCTGTCCAGTACCGTCTGTCTCAGACCGTCTGTCTCAGACCGTGTGTCTCAGACCGACTGTCTCGTTCCGTCCGTCTCAACCCGTCCGTCTCAGTCCGTTTGTCTCAGACCGTCTGCCTCAGACCGTCTGTCTCAGACCGTCCGTCCCAGCGCGTCCCTCTCCGACCGACTGTTTCAGACCGTCTGTCTCTACCGTGTGTCTCAGGCCGTCCGTCTCCGTCCGTCTGTCTTATACCGTCTGTCTCTGTGCGTCTGTCTCTGTCCCTCTGTCTAATACCCTCTGTCGCTGAGCGCCGGTCTCAGCACGTCTGTCGCAGACCGTCTGTCTCAGACCGTCTGTCTCAGACCGTCTGTCTCAGACCGTCTGTTTCAGACCGTCTGTCTCAGACCGTCTGTCTCAGACCGTCTGTCTCAGACCGTCTGTCTCAGACCGTCTGTCTCAGACCGTCTGTCTCAGACCGTCTGTCTCAGACCGTCTGTCTCAGACCGTCTGTCTCAGACCGTGTGTCACAGACCGACTGTCTCGGTCCGTCCGTCTCAAACCGTCTGTCTCAGTCCGTTTGTCTCAGACCGACTGTCTCGGTCCGTCCGTCTCAAGCCGTCTGTCTCAGTCCGTTTGTCTCATCACGTCTATCTCTGTGCGTCTGTCTCTGTCCCCCTGTCCAGTACCGTCTGTCTCAGACCGTCTGTCTCAGACCGTGTGTCTCAGACCGACTGTCTCGTTCCGTCCGTCTCAACCCGTCCGTCTCAGTCCGTTTGTCTCAGACCGTCTGTCTCAGACCGTCTGTCTCAGACCGTCTGTCTCCGACCGTCTGCCTCAGGCCGTCTGTCTCTGACCGTCTCTCTCAGACCGTCTCTCTCAGACCGTCTGCCGCAGACTGTCTGTCTCAGCCCGTCTGTGTCTGACCGTCTGCCTCAGACCGTCTGCCTGAGACCGTCTGTCTCAGACCGTCGGTCCTTGACCGTGTGTCTCAGGCCGTACGTCTCAGTCCGGCTGTCTTATACCGTCTGTCTCAGACCGTCTGTCTCAGACCGTCTGTCTCAGACCGTCAGTCTCAGACCGTCTGTCTTATACCGTCTGTCTATGTGCGCCTGTCTCTGAGCGCCCGTCTCAGACTGTCTGCCTCAGACCGTCTGTCTCATACCGTCTGTATCATACCGCCTGTTTCATACCGTCTGTCTCTGACCGTGTGTCTCAGGCCGTCCGTCTCAGTCCGTGTGTCTTATACCGTCTGTCTCAGACCGTCTGTGTCGGACCATCTGCCTCAGACCGTCTGCCTGAAACCGTCTGTCTCAGACCGTCGGTCTCTGACCGTGTGTCTCAGGCGGTACATCTCAGTCCGGCTGTCTTATACCGTCTGTCTCTGTGCGTCTGTCTCAGACCGTCTGTCTCAGACCGTCTGTCTCAGACCATCGGTCAAACAGTGTCTGTCTCAGACCCTCGGTCAAACAGCGGCTGTCTCAGACCGTCTGTCTCAGATCGTCTGTCTCATACCGCCTGTTTCAGACCGTCTGTCTCTGACCGTGTGTCTCAGGCCGTCCGTCTCAGTCCGTCTGTCTTATACCGTCTGTCTATGTGCGTCTGTCTCTGCCCCTCTGTCTAATACCCTCTGTCTGTGAGCGCCGGTCTCAGCACGTGTGTCTCAGACCGTCTGTCGCAGACCGTCTGTCTCAGACCGTCTGTCTCAGTCCGTCTGTCTCAGACCGTCTGTCTCAGATCGTCAGTCTCAGACCGTCTGTCCCAGCCCGTCCCTCTCCGACCGACTGTTTCAGACCGTCTGTCTCTGACCGTGTGTCTCAGGCCGTCCGTCTCCGTCCGTCTGTCTTATACCGTCTGTCTATGTGCGTCTGTCTCTGCCCCTCTGCCTCTGAGCGCCGGTCTCAGACTGTCTGCCTCAGACCGTCTGTCTCAGACCGTCTGTCTCAGACAGTCTGTCTCAGACCGTCTGTCTCAGACCGTCTGTCTCAGACCGTCTGTCTCATACCGTCTGCCTCATACCGCCTGTTTCAGACCGTCTGTCTCTGACCGTGTGTCTCAGGCCGTCCGTCTCCGTCCGTCTGTCTTATACCGTCTGTCTATGTGCGTCTGTCTCTGCCCCTCTGTCTAATACCCTCTGTCTGTGAGCGCCGGTCTCAGCACGTGTGTCTCCGACCGTCTGTCGCAGACCGTCTGTCTCAGACCGTCTGTCTCAGTCCGTCTGTCTCAGACCGTCTGTCTCAGAACGTCAGTCTCAGACCGTCTGTCTCAGACCGTCTGTCTCCGACCGTCTGCCTCAGACCGTCTGTCTTATACCGTCTGTCTATGTGCGTCTGTCTCTGCCCCTCTGTCTAATACCCTCTGTCTGTGAGCGCCGGTCTCAGCACGTGTGTCTCAGACCGTCTGTCGCAGACCGTCTGTCTCAGACCGTCTGTCTCAGTCCGTCTGTCTCAGACCGTCTGTCTCAGATCGTCAGTCTCAGACCGTCTGTCTCAGACCGTCTGTCTCCGACCGTCTGCCTCAGACCGTCTGTCTCAGACCGTCTGTCTCAGACCGTCTGTCTCAGGCCGTCTGTCTCAGACCGTCTGTCCCAGCCCGTCCCTCTCCGACCGACTGTTTCAGACCGTCTGTCTCTGACCGTGTGTCTCAGGCCGTCCGTCTCCGTCCGTCTGTCTTATACCGTCTGTCTCTGTGCGTCTGTCTCTGTCCCTCTGTCTAATACCCTCTGTCTCTGAGCGCCGGTCTCAGCACGTCTGTCATAGCCCGTCTGTCTCAGAACATCGGTCAAACAGCGTCTGTCTCAGACCGTCTGTCTCAGACCGTCAGTCTCAGACCGTCAGTCTCAGACCGTCTGTCTCAGACCGTCTGTCTCCGACCGTCTGCCTCAGACCGTCTGTCTCAGACCGTCCGTCCCAGCGCGTCCCTCTCCGACCGACTGTTTCAGACCGTCTGTCTCTACCGTGTGTCTCAGGCCGTCCGTCTCCGTCCGTCTGTCTTATACCGTCTGTCTCTGTGCGTCTGTCTCTGTCCCTCTGTCTAATACCCTCTGTCGCTGAGCGCCGGTCTCAGCACGTCTGTCGCAGACCGTCTGTCTCAGACCGTCTGTCTCAGACCGTCTGTCTCAGACCGTCTGTCTCAGACCGTCTGTCTCAGACCGTCTGTCTCAGACCGTCTGTCTCAGACCGTCTGTCTCAGACCGTCTGTCTCAGACCGTCTGTCTCAGACCGTCTGTCTCAGACCGTCTGTCTCAGACCGTCTGTCTCAGACCGTCTGTCTCAGACCGTGTGTCACAGACCGACTGTCTCGGTCCGTCCGTCTCAAACCGTCTGTCTCAGTCCGTTTGTCTCAGACCGACTGTCTCGGTCCGTCCGTCTCAAGCCGTCTGTCTCAGTCCGTTTGTCTCATCACGTCTATCTCTGTGCGTCTGTCTCTGTCCCCCTGTCCAGTACCGTCTGTCTCAGACCGTCTGTCTCAGACCGTGTGTCTCAGACCGACTGTCTCGTTCCGTCCGTCTCAACCCGTCCGTCTCAGTCCGTTTGTCTCAGACCGTCTGCCTCAGACCGTCTGTCTCAGACCGTCCGTCCCAGCGCGTCCCTCTCCGACCGACTGTTTCAGACCGTCTGTCTCTACCGTGTGTCTCAGGCCGTCCGTCTCCGTCCGTCTGTCTTATACCGTCTGTCTCTGTGCGTCTGTCTCTGTCCCTCTGTCTAATACCCTCTGTCGCTGAGCGCCGGTCTCAGCACGTCTGTCGCAGACCGTCTGTCTCAGACCGTCTGTCTCAGACCGTCTGTCTCAGACCGTCTGTTTCAGACCGTCTGTCTCAGACCGTCTGTCTCAGACCGTCTGTCTCAGACCGTCTGTCTCAGACCGTCTGTCTCAGACCGTCTGTCTCAGACCGTCTGTCTCAGACCGTCTGTCTCAGACCGTCTGTCTCAGACCGTGTGTCACAGACCGACTGTCTCGGTCCGTCCGTCTCAAACCGTCTGTCTCAGTCCGTTTGTCTCAGACCGACTGTCTCGGTCCGTCCGTCTCAAGCCGTCTGTCTCAGTCCGTTTGTCTCATCACGTCTATCTCTGTGCGTCTGTCTCTGTCCCCCTGTCCAGTACCGTCTGTCTCAGACCGTCTGTCTCAGACCGTGTGTCTCAGACCGACTGTCTCGTTCCGTCCGTCTCAACCCGTCCGTCTCAGTCCGTTTGTCTCAGACCGTCTGTCTCAGACCGTCTGTCTCAGACCGTCTGTCTCCGACCGTCTGCCTCAGGCCGTCTGTCTCTGACCGTCTCTCTCAGACCGTCTCTCTCAGACCGTCTGCCGCAGACTGTCTGTCTCAGCCCGTCTGTGTCTGACCGTCTGCCTCAGACCGTCTGCCTGAGACCGTCTGTCTCAGACCGTCGGTCCTTGACCGTGTGTCTCAGGCCGTACGTCTCAGTCCGGCTGTCTTATACCGTCTGTCTCAGACCGTCTGTCTCAGACCGTCTGTCTCAGACCGTCAGTCTCAGACCGTCTGTCTTATACCGTCTGTCTATGTGCGCCTGTCTCTGAGCGCCCGTCTCAGACTGTCTGCCTCAGACCGTCTGTCTCATACCGTCTGTATCATACCGCCTGTTTCATACCGTCTGTCTCTGACCGTGTGTCTCAGGCCGTCCGTCTCAGTCCGTGTGTCTTATACCGTCTGTCTCAGACCGTCTGTGTCTGACCATCTGCCTCAGACCGTCTGCCTGAAACCGTCTGTCTCAGACCGTCGGTCTCTGACCGTGTGTCTCAGGCGGTACATCTCAGTCCGGCTGTCTTATACCGTCTGTCTCTGTGCGTCTGTCTCAGACCGTCTGTCTCAGACCGTCTGTCTCAGACCATCGGTCAAACAGTGTCTGTCTCAGACCGTCGGTCAAACAGCGGCTGTCTCAGACCGTCTGTCTCAGATCGTCTGTCTCATACCGCCTGTTTCAGACCGTCTGTCTCTGACCGTGTGTCTCAGGCCGTCCGTCTCAGTCCGTCTGTCTTATACCGTCTGTCTATGTGCGTCTGTCTCTGCCCCTCTGTCTAATACCCTCTGTCTGTGAGCGCCGGTCTCAGCACGTGTGTCTCAGACCGTCTGCCGCAGACCGTCTGTCTCAGACCGTCTGTCTCAGTCCGTCTGTCTCAGACCGTCTGTCTCAGATCGTCAGTCTCAGACCGTCTGTCCCAGCCCGTCCCTCTCCGACCGACTGTTTCAGACCGTCTGTCTCTGACCGTGTGTCTCAGGCCGTCCGTCTCCGTCCGTCTGTCTTATACCGTCTGTCTATGTGCGTCTGTCTCTGCCCCTCTGTCTCTGAGCGCCGGTCTCAGACTGTCTGCCTCAGACCGTCTGTCTCAGACCGTCTGTCTCAGACAGTCTGTCTCAGACCGTCTGTCTCAGACCGTCTGTCTCAGACCGTCTGTCTCAGACCGTCTGTCTCATACCGTCTGCCTCATACCGCCTGTTTCAGACCGTCTGTCTCTGACCGTGTGTCTCAGGCCGTCCGTCTGTCTTATACCGTCTGTCTATGTGCGTCTGTCTCTGCCCCTCTGTCTAATACCCTCTGTCTGTGAGCGCCGGTCTCAGCACGTGTGTCTCCGACCGTCTGTCGCAGACCGTCTGTCTCAGACCGTCTGTCTCAGTCCGTCTGTCTCAGACCGTCTGTCTCAGAACGTCAGTCTCAGACCGTCTGTCTCAGACCGTCTGTCTCCGACCGTCTGCCTCAGACCGTCTGTCTTATACCGTCTGTCTATGTGCGTCTGTCTCTGCCCCTCTGTCTAATACCCTCTGTCTGTGAGCGCCGGTCTCAGCACGTGTGTCTCAGACCGTCTGTCGCAGACCGTCTGTCTCAGACCGTCTGTCTCAGTCCGTCTGTCTCAGACCGTCTGTCTCAGATCGTCAGTCTCAGACCGTCTGTCTCAGACCGTCTGTCTCCGACCGTCTGCCTCAGACCGTCTGTCTCAGACCGTCTGTCTCAGACCGTCTGTCTCAGGCCGTCTGTCTCAGACCGACTGTCCCAGCCCGTCCCTCTCCGACCGACTGTTTCAGACCGTCTGTCTCTGACCGTGTGTCTCAGGCCGTCCGTCTCCGTCCGTCTGTCTTATACCGTCTGTCTCTGTGCGTCTGTCTCTGTCCCTCTGTCTAATACCCTCTGTCTCTGAGCGCCGGTCTCAGCACGTCTGTCATAGCCCGTCTGTCTCAGAACATCGGTCAAACAGCGTCTGTCTCAGACCGTCTGTCTCAGACCGTCAGTCTCAGACCGTCAGTCTCAGACCGTCTGTCTCAGACCGTCTGTCTCCGACCGTCTGCCTCAGACCGTCTGTCTCAGACCGTCCGTCCCAGCGCGTCCCTCTCCGACCGACTGTTTCAGACCGTCTGTCTCTACCGTGTGTCTCAGGCCGTCCGTCTCCGTCCGTCTGTCTTATACCGTCTGTCTCTGTGCGTCTGTCTCTGTCCCTCTGTCTAATACCCTCTGTCGCTGAGCGCCGGTCTCAGCACGTCTGTCGCAGACCGTCTGTCTCAGACCGTCTGTCTCAGACCGTCTGTCTCAGACCGTCTGTCTCAGACCGTCTGTCTCAGACCGTCTGTCTCAGACCGTCTGTCTCAGACCGTCTGTCTCAGACCGTGTGTCACAGACCGACTGTCTCGGTCCGTCCGTCTCAAACCGTCTGTCTCAGTCCGTTTGTCTCAGACCGACTGTCTCGGTCCGTCCGTCTCAAGCCGTCTGTCTCAGTCCGTTTGTCTCATCACGTCTATCTCTGTGCGTCTGTCTCTGTCCCCCTGTCCAGTACCGTCTGTCTCAGACCGTCTGTCTCAGACCGTGTGTCTCAGACCGACTGTCTCGTTCCGTCCGTCTCAATCCGTCCGTCTCAGTCCGTTTGTCTCAGACCGTCTGCCTCAGACCGTCTGTCTCAGACCGTCCGTCCCAGCGCGTCCCTCTCCGACCGACTGTTTCAGACCGTCTGTCTCTACCGTGTGTCTCAGGCCGTCCGTCTCCGTCCGTCTGTCTTATACCGTCTGTCTCTGTGCGTCTGTCTCTGTCCCTCTGTCTAATACCCTCTGTCGCTGAGCGCCGGTCTCAGCACGTCTGTCGCAGACCGTCTGTCTCAGACCGTCTGTCTCAGACCGTCTGTCTCAGACCGTCTGTCTCAGACCGTCTGTCTCAGACCGTCTGTCTCAGACCGTCTGTCTCAGACCGTCTGTCTCAGACCGTCTGTCTCAGACCGTCTGTCTCAGACCGTCTGTCTCAGACCGTCTGTCTCAGACCGTCTGTCTCAGACCATCGGTCAAACAGTGTCTGTCTCAGACCGTCGGTCAAACAGCGGCTGTCTCAGACCGTCTGTCTCAGATCGTCTGTCTCATACCGCCTGTTTCAGACCGTCTGTCTCTGACCGTGTGTCTCAGGCCGTCCGTCTCAGTCCGTCTGTCTTATACCGTCTGTCTATGTGCGTCTGTCTCTGCCCCTCTGTCTAATACCCTCTGTCTGTGAGCGCCGGTCTCAGCACGTGTGTCTCAGACCGTCTGTCGCAGACCGTCTGTCTCAGACCGTCTGTCTCAGACCGTCTGTCTCAGACCGTCTGTCTCAGACCGTCTGTCTCAGACCGGCTGCCTCAGACCGTCTGTCTCTGACCGTGTGTCTCAGGCCGTCCGTCTCAGTCCGTCTGTCTTATACCGTCTGTCTATGTGCGTCTGTCTCTGCCCCTCTGTCTAATACCCTCTGTCTGTGAGCGCCGGTCTCAGCACGTGTGTCTCAGACCGTCTGTCGCAGACCGTCTGTCTCAGACCGTCTGTCTCAGTCCGTCTGTCTCAGACCGTCTGTCTCAGATCGTCAGTCTCAGACCGTCTGTCCCAGCCCGTCCCTCTCCGACCGACTGTTTCAGACCGTCTGTCTCTGACCGTGTGTCTCAGGCCGTCCGTCTCCGTCCGTCTGTCTTATACCGTCTGTCTATGTGCGTCTGTCTCTGCCCCTCTGTCTCTGAGCGCCGGTCTCAGACTGTCTGCCTCAGACCGTCTGTCTCAGACCGTCTGTCTCAGACAGTCTGTCTCAGACCGTCTGTCTCAGACCGTCTGTCTCAGACCGTCTGTCTCATACCGTCTGCCTCATACCGCCTGTTTCAGACCGTCTGTCTCATACCGCCTGTTTCAGACCGTCTGTCTCTGACCGTGTGTCTCAGGCCGTCCGTCTCCGTCCGTCTGTCTTATACCGTCTGTCTATGTGCGTCTGTCTCTGCCCCTCTGTCTAATACCCTCTGTCTGTGAGCGCCGGTCTCAGCACGTGTGTCTCAGACCGTCTGTCGCAGACCGTCTGTCTCAGACCGTCTGTCTCAGTCCGTCTGTCTCAGACCGTCTGTCTCAGAACGTCAGTCTCAGACCGTATGTCTCAGACCGTCTGTCTCCGACCGTCTGCCTCAGACCGTCTGTCTTATACCGTCTGTCTATGTGCGTCTGTCTCTGCCCCTCTGTCTAATACCCTCTGTCTGTGAGCGCCGGTCTCAGCACGTGTGTCTCAGACCGTCTGTCGCAGACCGTCTGTCTCAGACCGTCTGTCTCAGTCCGTCTGTCTCAGACCGTCTGTCTCAGATCGTCAGTCTCAGACCGTCTGTCTCAGACCGTCTGTCTCCGACCGTCTGCCTCAGACCGTCTGTCTCAGACCGTCTGTCTCAGACCGTCTGTCTCAGGCCGTCTGTCTCAGACCGTCTGTCCCAGCCCGTCCCTCTCCGACCGACTGTTTCAGACCGTCTGTCTCTGACCGTGTGTCTCAGGCCGTCCGTCTCCGTCCGTCTGTCTTATACCGTCTGTCTCTGTGCGTCTGTCTCTGTCCCTCTGTCTAATACCCTATGTCTCTGAGCGCCGGTCTCAGCACGTCTGTCATAGCCCGTCTGTCTCAGAACATCGGTCAAACAGCGTCTGTCTCAGACCGTCTGTCTCAGACCGTCTGTCTCAGGCCGTCTGTCTCAGACCGTCTGTCCCAGCCCGTCCCTCTCCGACCGACTGTTTCAGACCGTCTGTCTCTGACCGTGTGTCTCAGGCCGTCCGTCTCAGTCCGTGTGTCTTATACCGTCTGTCTCAGACCGTCTGTGTCTGACCATCTGCCTCAGACCGTCTGTCTGAAACCGTCTGTCTCAGACCGTCGGTCTCTGACCGTGTGTCTCAGGCGGTACGTCTCAGTCCGGCTGTCTTATACCGTCTGTCTCTGTGCGTCTGTCTCAGACCGTCTGTCTCAGACCGTCTGTCTCAGACCGTCTGTCTCAGACCGTCTGTCTCATACCGTCTGTCTCATACCGCCTGTTTCAGACCGTCTGTCTCATACCGCCTGTTTCAGACCGTCTGTCTCTGACCGTGTGTCTCAGGCCGTCCGTCTCCGTCCGTCTGTCTTATACCGTCTGTCTGTGTGCGTCTGTCTCTGCCCCTCTGTCTAATACCCTCTGTCTGTGAGCGCCGGTCTCAGCACGTGTGTCTCAGACCGTCTGTCTCAAACCGTCTGTCTCAGACCGTCTGGCTCAGACCGTCCGTCTCCGTCCGTCTGTCTTATACCGTCTGTCTATGTGCGTCTGTCTCTGCCCCTCTGTCTAATACCCTTTGTCTCTGAGCGCCGGTCTCAGCACGTCTGTCTCAGACCGTCTGTCGCAGACCGTCTGTCTCAGACCGTCTGTCTCAGACGGTCTGTCTCAGACCGTCTGTCTCAGACCGTCTGTCTCAGACCGTCAGTCTCAGACCGTCTGTCTCAGACCGTCTGTCTCAGGCCGTCTGTCTCAGACCGTCTGTCCCAGCCCGTCCCTCTCCGACCGACTGTTTCAGACCGTCTGTCTCTGACCGTGTGTCTCAGGCCGTCCGTCTCCGTCCGTCTGTCTTATACCGTCTGTCTCTGTGCGTCTGTCTCTGTCCCTCTGTCTAATACCCTCTGTCTCTGAGCGCCGGTCTCAGCACGTCTGTCATAGCCCGTCTGTCTCAGAACATCGGTCAAATAGCGTCTGTCTCTGTGCGTCTGTCTCTGTCCCTCTGTCTAATACCCTCTGTCTCTGAGCGCCGGTCTCAGCACGTCTGTCATAGCCCGTCTGTCCCAGAACATCGGTCAAATAGCGTCTGTCTCAGACCGTCTGTCTCAGACCGTCTGTCTCAGACCGTCTGTCTCAGACCGTCTGTCTCAGACCGTCTGTCTCAGACCGTCTGTCTCAGACCGTCTGTCTCAGACCGTCAGTCTCAGACCGTCTGTCTCAGACCGTCTGTCTCAGACCGTCTGTCTCAGACCGTGTGTCACAGACCGACTGTCTCGGTCCGTCCGTCTCAAACCGTCTGTCTCAGTCCGTTTGTCTCAGACCGACTGTCTCGGTCCGTCCGTCTCAAGCCGTCTGTCTCAGTCCGTTTGTCTCATCACGTCTATCTCTGTGCGTCTGTCTCTGTCCCCCTGTCCAGTACCGTCTGTCTCAGACCGTCTGTCTCAGACCGTGTGTCTCAGACCGACTGTCTCGTTCCGTCCGTCTCAACCCGTCCGTCTCAGTCCGTTTGTCTCATCACGTCTATCTCTGTGCGTCTGTCTCTGTCCCCCTGTCCAGTACCGTCTGTCTCAGACCGTCTGTCTCAGACCGTGTGTCTCAGACCGACTGTCTCGTTCCGTCCGTCTCAACCCGTCCGTCTCAGTCCGTTTGTCTCAGACCGTCTGTCTCAGACCGTCTGTCTCAGACCGTCTGCCTCAGGCCGTCTGTCTCTGACCGTCTCTCTCAGACCGTCTCTCTCAGACCGTCTGCCGCAGACTGTCTGTCTCAGCCCGTCTGTGTCTGACCGTCTGCCTCAGACCGTCTGCCTGAGACCGTCTGTCTCAGACCGTCGGTCCTTGACCGTGTGTCTCAGGCCGTACGTCTCAGTCCGGCTGTCTTATACCGTCTGTCTCAGACCGTCTGTCTCAGACCGTCAGTCTCAGACCGTCTGTCTTATACCGTCTGTCTATATGCGCCTGTCTCTGAGCGCCCGTCTCAGACTGTCTGCCTCAGACCGTCTGTCTCATACCGTCTGTATCATACCGCCTGTTTCATACCGTCTGTCTCTGACCGTGTGTCTCAGGCCGTCCGTCTCAGTCCGTGTGTCTTATACCGTCTGTCTCAGACCGTCTGTGTCTGACCATCTGCCTCAGACCGTCTGCCTGAAACCGTCTGTCTCAGACCGTCGGTCTCTGACCGTGTGTCTCAGGCGGTACGTCTCAGTCCGGCTGTCTTATACCGTCTGTCTCTGTGCGTCTGTCTCAGACCGTCTGTCTCAGACCGTCTGTCTCAGACCGTCTGTCTCAGACCGTCTGTCTCAGACCGTCTGTCTCATACCGTCTGTCTCATACCGCCTGTTTCAGACCGTCTGTCTCATACCGCCTGTTTCAGACCGTCTGTCTCTGACCGTGTGTCTCAGGCCGTCCGTCTCCGTCCGTCTGTCTTATACCGTCTGTCTGTGTGCGTCTGTCTCTGCCCCTCTGTCTAATACCCTCTGTCTGTGAGCGCCGGTCTCAGCACGTGTGTCTCAGACCGTCTGTCGCAGACCGTCTGTCTCAGACCGTCTGTCTCAGTCCGTCTGTCTCAGACCGTCTGTCTCAGAACGTCAGTCTCAGACCGTCTGTCTCAGACCGTCTGTCTCCGACCGTCTGCCTCAGACCGTCTGTCTTATACCGTCTGTCTATGTGCGTCTGTCTCTGCCCCTCTGTCTAATACCCTCTGTCTGTGAGCGCCGGTCTCAGCACGTGTGTCTCAGACCGTCTGTCGCAGACCGTCTGTCTCAGACCGTCTGTCTCAGTCCGTCTGTCTCAGACCGTCTGTCTCAGATCGTCAGTCTCAGACCGGCTGTCTCAGACCGTCTGTCTCCGACCGTCTGCCTCAGACCGTCTGTCTCAGACCGTCTGTCTCAGACCGTCTGTCTCAGGCCGTCTGTCTCAGACCGTCTGTCCCAGCCCGTCCCTCTCCGACCGACTGTTTCAGACCGTCTGTCTCTGACCGTGTGTCTCAGGCCGTCCGTCTCCGTCCGTCTGTCTTATACCGTCTGTCTCTGTGCGTCTGTCTCTGTCCCTCTGTCTAATACCCTCTGTCTCTGAGCGCCGGTCTCAGCACGTCTGTCATAGCCCGTCTGTCTCAGAACATCGGTCAAACAGCGTCTGTCTCAGACCGTCTGTCTCAGACCGTCTGTCTCAGACCGTCTGTCTCAGACCGTCTGTCTCAAACCGTCTGTCTCAGACCGTCTGGCTCAGACCGTCCGTCTCCGTCCGTCTGTCTTATACCGTCTGTCTATGTGCGTCTGTCTCTGCCCCTCTGTCTAATACCCTTTGTCTCTGAGCGCCGGTCTCAGCACGTCTGTCTCAGACCGTCTGTCGCAGACCGTCTGTCTCAGACCGTCTGTCTCAGACCGTCTGTCTCAGACCGTCTGTCTCAGACCGTCTGTCTCAGGCCGTCTGTCTCAGATCGTCTGTCCCAGCCCGTCCCTCTCCGACCGACTGTCTCAGACCGTCTGTCTCAGACCGTCTGTCTCAGACCGTCAGTCTCAGACCGTCTGTCTCAGACCGTCTGTCTCAGGCCGTCTGTCTCAGACCGTCTGTCCCAGCCCGTCCCTCTCCGACCGACTGTTTCAGACCGTCTGTCTCTGACCGTGTGTCTCAGGCCGTCCGTCTCCGTCCGTCTGTCGTATACCGTCTGTCTCTGTGCGTCTGTCTCTGTCCCTCTGTCTAATACCCTCTGTCTCTGAGCGCCGGTCTCAGCACGTCTGTCATAGCCCGTCTGTCCCAGAACATCGGTCAAATAGCGTCTGTCTCAGACCGTCTGTCTCAGACCGTCCGTCTCAGACCGTCTGTCTCAGACCGTCTGTCTCAGACCGTCTGTCTCAGACCGTCTGTCTCAGACCGTCAGTCTCAGACCGTCTGTCTCAGACCGTCTGTCTCAGACCGTCTGTCTCAGACCGTGTGTCACAGACCGACTGTCTCGGTCCGTCCGTCTCAAACCGTCTGTCTCAGTCCGTTTGTCTCAGACCGACTGTCTCGGTCCGTCCGTCTCAAGCCGTCTGTCTCAGTCCGTTTGTCTCATCACGTCTATCTCTGTGCGTCTGTCTCTGTCCCCCTGTCCAGTACCGTCTGTCTCAGACCGTCTGTCTCAGACCGTGTGTCTCAGACCGACTGTCTCGTTCCGTCCGTCTCAACCCGTCCGTCTCAGTCCGTTTGTCTCATCACGTCTATCTCTGTGCGTCTGTCTCTGTCCCCCTGTCCAGTACCGTCTGTCTCAGACCGTCTGTCTCAGACCGTGTGTCTCAGACCGACTGTCTCGTTCCGTCCGTCTCAACCCGTCCGTCTCAGTCCGTTTGTCTCAGACCGTCTGTCTCAGACCGTCTGTCTCAGACCGTCTGCCTCAGGCCGTCTGTCTCTGACCGTCTCTCTCAGACCGTCTCTCTCAGACCGTCTGCCGCAGACTGTCTGTCTCAGCCCGTCTGTGTCTGACCGTCTGCCTCAGACCGTCTGCCTGAGACCGTCTGTCTCAGACCGTCGGTCCTTGACCGTGTGTCTCAGGCCGTACGTCTCAGTCCGGCTGTCTTATACCGTCTGTCTCAGACCGTCTGTCTCAGACCGTCAGTCTCAGACCGTCTGTCTTATACCGTCTGTCTATGTGCGCCTGTCTCTGAGCGCCCGTCTCAGACTGTCTGCCTCAGACCGTCTGTCTCATACCGTCTGTATCATACCGCCTGTTTCATACCGTCTGTCTCTGACCGGGTGTCTCAGGCCGTCCGTCTCAGTCCGTGTGTCTTATACCGTCTGTCTCAGACCGTCTGTGTCTGACCATCTGCCTCAGACCGTCTGCCTGAAACCGTCTGTCTCAGACCGTCGGTCTCTGACCGTGTGTCTCAGGCGGTACGTCTCAGTCCGGCTGTCTTATACCGTCTGTCTCTGTGCGTCTGTCTCAGACCGTCTGTCTCAGACCGTCTGTCTCAGACCGTCTGTCTCAGACCGTCTGTCTCAGACCGTCTGTCTCAGACCGTCTGTCTCATACCGTCTGTCTCATACCGCCTGTTTCAGACCGTCTGTCTCATACCGCCTGTTTCAGACCGTCTGTCTCTGACCGTGTGTCTCAGGCCGTCCGTCTCTGTCCGTCTGTCTTATACCGTCTGTCTGTGTGCGTCTGTCTCTGCCCCTCTGTCTAATACCCTCTGTCTGTGAGCGCCGGTCTCAGCACGTGTGTCTCAGACCGTCTGTCGCAGGCCGTCTGTCTCAGACCGTCTGTCTCAGTCCGTCTGTCTCAGACCGTCTGTCTCAGAACGTCAGTCTCAGACCGTCTGTCTCAGACCGTCTGTCTCCGACCGTCTGCCTCAGACCGTCTGTCTTATACCGTCTGTCTATGTGCGTCTGTCTCTGCCCCTCTGTCTAATACCCTCTGTCTGTGAGCGCCGGTCTCAGCACGTGTGTCTCAGACCGTCTGTCGCAGACCGTCTGTCTCAGACCGTCTGTCTCAGTCCGTCTGTCTCAGACCGTCTGTCTCAGATCGTCAGTCTCAGACCGGCTGTCTCAGACCGTCTGTCTCCGACCGTCTGCCTCAGACGGTCTGTCTCAGACCGTCTGTCTCAGACCGTCTGTCTCAGGCCGTCTGTCTCAGACCGTCTGTCCCAGCCCGTCCCTCTCCGACCGACTGTTTCAGACCGTCTGTCTCTGACCGTGTGTCTCAGGCCGTCCGTCTCCGTCCGTCTGTCTTATACCGTCTGTCTCTGTGCGTCTGTCTCTGTCCCTCTGTCTAATACCCTCTGTCTCTGAGCGCCGGTCTCAGCACGTCTGTCATAGCCCGTCTGTCTCAGAACATCGGTCAAACAGCGTCTGTCTCAGACCGTCTGTCTCAGACCGTCTGTCTCAGACCGTCTGTCTCAGACCGTCTGTCTCAGACCGTCTGTCTCAAACCGTCTGTCTCAGACCGTCTGGCTCAGACCGTCCGTCTCCGTCCGTCTGTCTTATACCGTCTGTCTATGTGCGTCTGTCTCTGCCCCTCTGTCTAATACCCTTTGTCTCTGAGCGCCGGTCTCAGCACGTCTGTCTCAGACCGTCTGTCGCAGACCGTCTGTCTCAGACCGTCTGTCTCAGACCGTCTGTCTCATACCGTCTGCCTCATACCGCCTGTTTCAGACCGTCTGTCTCAGACAGTCTGTCTCAGACCGTCTGTCTCAGACCGTCTGTCTCAGACCGTCTGTCTCAGACCGTCTGTCTCATACCGTCTGCCTCATACCGCCTGTTTCAGACCGTCTGTCTCATACCGCCTGTTTCAGACCGTCTGTCTCTGACCGTGTGTCTCAGGCCGTCCGTCTCCGTCCGTCTGTCTTATACCGTCTGTCTATGTGCGTCTGTCTCTGCCCCTCTGTCTAATACCCTCTGTCTGTGAGCGCCGGTCTCAGCACGTGTGTCTCAGACCGTCTGTCGCAGACCGTCTGTCTCAGACCGTCTGTCTCAGTCCGTCTGTCTCAGACCGTCTGTCTCAGAACGTCAGTCTCAGACCGTCTGTCTCAGACCGTCTGTCTCCGACCGTCTGCCTCAGACCGTCTGTCTTATACCGTCTGTCTATGTGCGTCTGTCTCTGCCCCTCTGTCTAATACCCTCTGTCTGTGAGCGCCGGTCTCAGCACGTGTGTCTCAGACCGTCTGTCGCAGACCGTCTGTCTCAGACCGTCTGTCTCAGTCCGTCTGTCTCAGACCGTCTGTCTCAGATCGTCAGTCTCAGACCGTCTGTCTCAGACCGTCTGTCTCCGACCGTCTGCCTCAGACCGTCTGTCTCAGACCGTCTGTCTCAGACCGTCTGTCTCAGGCCGTCTGTCTCAGACCGTCTGTCCCAGCCCGTCCCTCTCCGACCGACTGTTTCAGACCGTCTGTCTCTGACCGTGTGTCTCAGGCCGTCCGTCTCCGTCCGTCTGTCTTATACCGTCTGTCTCTGTGCGTCTGTCTCTGTCCCTCTGTCTAATACCCTCTGTCTCTGAGCGCCGGTCTCAGCACGTCTGTCATAGCCCGTCTGTCTCAGAACATCGGTCAAACAGCGTCTGTCTCAGACCGTCTGTCTCAGACCGTCTGTCTCAGGCCGTCTGTCTCAGACCGTCTGTCCCAGCCCGTCCCTCTCCGACCGACTGTTTCAGACCGTCTGTCTCTGACCGTGTGTCTCAGGCCGTCCGTCTCAGTCCGTGTGTCTTATACCGTCTGTCTCAGACCGTCTGTGTCTGACCATCTGCCTCAGACCGTCTGCCTGAAACCGTCTGTCTCAGACCGTCGGTCTCTGACCGTGTGTCTCAGGCGGTACGTCTCAGTCCGGCTGTCTTATACCGTCTGTCTCTGTGCGTCTGTCTCAGACCGTCTGTCTCAGACCGTCTGTCTCAGACCGTCTGTCTCAGACCGTCTGTCTCAGACCGTCTGTCTCATACCGTCTGTCTCATACCGCCTGTTTCAGACCGTCTGTCTCATACCGCCTGTTTCAGACCGTCTGTCTCTGACCGTGTGTCTCAGGCCGTCCGTCTCCGTCCGTCTGTCTTATACCGTCTGTCTGTGTGCGTCTGTCTCTGCCCCTCTGCCTAATACCCTCTGTCTGTGAGCGCCGGTCTCAGCACGTGTGTCTCAGACCGTCTGTCTCAAACCGTCTGTCTCAGACCGTCTGGCTCAGACCGTCCGTCTCCGTCCGCCTGTCTTATACCGTCTGTCTATGTGCGTCTGTCTCTGCCCCTCTGTCTAATACCCTTTGTCTCTGAGCGCCGGTCTCAGCACGTCTGTCTCAGACCGTCTGTCGCAGACCGTCTGTCTCAGACCGTCTGTCTCAGACCGTCTGTCTCAGACCGTCTGTCTCAGACCGTCTGTCTCATACCGTCTGTCTCATACCGCCTGTTTCAGACCGTCTGTCTCATACCGCCTGTTTCAGACCGTCTGTCTCTGACCGTGTGTCTCAGGCCGTCCGTCTCCGTCCGTCTGTCTTATACCGTCTGTCTCTGTGCGTCTGTCTCTGTCCCTCTGTCTAATACCCTCTGTCTCTGAGCGCCGGTCTCAGCACGTCTGTCATAGCCCGTCTGTCTCAGAACATCGGTCAAATAGCGTCTGTCTCAGACCGTCTGTCTCAGACCGTCTGTCTCAAACCGTCTGTCTCAGACCGTCTGGCTCAGACCGTCCGTCTCCGTCCGTCTGTCTTATACCGTCTGTCTATGTGCGTCTGTCTCTGCCCCTCTGTCTAATACCCTTTGTCTCTGAGCGCCGGTCTCAGCACGTCTGTCTCAGACCGTCTGTCGCAGACCGTCTGTCTCAGACCGTCTGTCTCAGACCGTCTGTCTCAGACCGTCTGTCTCAGACCGTCTGTCTCAGACCGTCTGTCTCAGGCCGTCTGTCTCAGACCGTCTGTCCCAGCCCGTCCCTCTCCGACCGACTGTCTCAGACCGTCTGTCTCAGACCGTCTGTCTCAGACCGTCAGTC
This sequence comes from Coelioxys conoideus, assembly GCA_947623535.1. NCBI lineage: Eukaryota > Metazoa > Arthropoda > Insecta > Hymenoptera > Megachilidae > Coelioxys > Coelioxys conoideus. The sequence goes on from CANQJN010000026.1 coordinate 6,856,451, forward strand.
TCAGACCGTCTGTCTCAGACCGTCTGTCTCAGGCCGTCTGTCTCAGACCGTCTGTCCCAGCCCGTCCCTCTCCGACCGACTGTTTCAGACCGTCTGTCTCTGACCGTGTGTCTCAGGCCGTCCGTCTCCGTCCGTCTGTCTTATACCGTCTGTCTGTGTGCGTCTGTCTCTGCCCCTCTGTCTAATACCCTCTGTCTGTGAGCGCCGGTCTCAGCACGTGTGTCTCAGACCGTCTGTCTCAAACCGTCTGTCTCAGACCGTCTGGCTCAGACCGTCCGTCTCCGTCCGTCTGTCTTATACCGTCTGTCTATGTGCGTCTGTCTCTGCCCCTCTGTCTAATACCCTTTGTCTCAGCACGTCTGTCTCAGACCGTCTGTCGCAGACCGTCTGTCTCAGACCGTCTGTCTCAGACGGTCTGTCTCAGACCGTCTGTCTCAGACCGTCTGTCTCAGACCGTCAGTCTCAGACCGTCTGTCTCAGACCGTCTGTCTCAGGCCGTCTGTCTCAGACCGTCTGTCCCAGCCCGTCCCTCTCCGACCGACTGTTTCAGACCGTCTGTCTCTGACCGTGTGTCTCAGGCCGTCCGTCTCCGTCCGTCTGTCTTATACCGTCTGTCTCTGTGCGTCTGTCTCTGTCCCTCTGTCTAATACCCTCTGTCTCTGAGCGCCGGTCTCAGCACGTCTGTCATAGCCCGTCTGTCTCAGAACATCGGTCAAATAGCGTCTGTCTCAGACCGTCTGGCTCAGACCGTCCGTCTCCGTCCGTCTGTCTTATACCGTCTGTCTATGTGCGTCTGTCTCTGCCCCTCTGTCTAATACCCTTTGTCTCTGAGCGCCGGTCTCAGCACGTCTGTCTCAGACCGTCTGTCGCAGACCGTCTGTCTCAGACCGTCTGTCTCAGACCGTCTGTCTCAGACCGTCTGTCTCAGACCGTCTGTCTCAGACCGTCTGTCTCAGGCCGTCTGTCTCAGACCGTCTGTCCCAGCCCGTCCCTCTCCGACCGACTGTCTCAGACCGTCTGTCTCAGACCGTCTGTCTCAGACCGTCAGTCTCAGACCGTCTGTCTCAGACCGTCTGTCTCAGGCCGTCTGTCTCAGACCGTCTGTCCCAGCCCGTCCCTCTCCGACCGACTGTTTCAGACCGTCTGTCTCTGACCGTGTGTCTCAGGCCGTCCGTCTCCGTCCGTCTGTCGTATACCGTCTGTCTCTGTGCGTCTGTCTCTGTCCCTCTGTCTAATACCCTCTGTCTCTGAGCGCCGGTCTCAGCACGTCTGTCATAGCCCGTCTGTCCCAGAACATCGGTCAAATAGCGTCTGTCTCAGACCGTCTGTCTCAGACCGTCTGTCTCAGACCGTCTGTCTCAGACCGTCTGTCTCAGTCCGTTTGTCTCATCACGTCTATCTCTGTGCGTCTGTCTCTGTCCCCCTGTCCAGTACCGTCTGTCTCAGACCGTCTGTCTCAGACCGTGTGTCTCAGACCGACTGTCTCGTTCCGTCCGTCTCAACCCGTCCGTCTCAGTCCGTTTGTCTCATCACGTCTATCTCTGTGCGTCTGTCTCTGTCCCCCTGTCCAGTACCGTCTGTCTCAGACCGTCTGTCTCAGACCGTGTGTCTCAGACCGACTGTCTCGTTCCGTCCGTCTCAACCCGTCCGTCTCAGTCCGTTTGTCTCAGACCGTCTGTCTCAGACCGTCTGTCTCAGACCGTCTGCCTCAGGCCGTCTGTCTCTGACCGTCTCTCTCAGACCGTCTCTCTCAGACCGTCTGCCGCAGACTGTCTGTCTCAGCCCGTCTGTGTCTGACCGTCTGCCTCAGACCGTCTGCCTGAGACCGTCTGTCTCAGACCGTCGGTCCTTGACCGTGTGTCTCAGGCCGTACGTCTCAGTCCGGCTGTCTTATACCGTCTGTCTCAGACCGTCTGTCTCAGACCGTCAGTCTCAGACCGTCTGTCTTATACCGTCTGTCTATGTGCGCCTGTCTCTGAGCGCCCGTCTCAGACTGTCTGCCTCAGACCGTCTGTCTCATACCGTCTGTATCATACCGCCTGTTTCATACCGTCTGTCTCTGACCGTGTGTCTCAGGCCGTCCGTCTCAGTCCGTGTGTCTTATACCGTCTGTCTCAGACCGTCTGTGTCTGACCATCTGCCTCAGACCGTCTGCCTGAAACCGTCTGTCTCAGACCGTCGGTCTCTGACCGTGTGTCTCAGGCGGTACGTCTCAGTCCGGCTGTCTTATACCGTCTGTCTCTGTGCGTCTGTCTCAGACCGTCTGTCTCAGACCGTCTGTCTCAGACCGTCTGTCTCAGACCGTCTGTCTCAGACCGTCTGTCTCAGACCGTCTGTCTCAGACCGTCTGTCTCAGACCGTCTGTCTCATACCGTCTGTCTCATACCGCCTGTTTCAGACCGTCTGTCTCATACCGCCTGTTTCAGACCGTCTGTCTCTGACCGTGTGTCTCAGGCCGTCCGTCTCCGTCCGTCTGTCTTATACCGTCTGTCTGTGTGCGTCTGTCTCTGCCCCTCTGTCTAATACCCTCTGTCTGTGAGCGCCGGTCTCAGCACGTGTGTCTCAGACCGTCTGTCGCAGACCGTCTGTCTCAGACCGTCTGTCTCAGTCCGTCCGTCTCAGACCGTCTGTCTCAGAACGTCAGTCTCAGACCGTCTGTCTCAGACCGTCTGTCTCCGACCGTCTGCCTCAGACCGTCTGTCTTATACCGTCTGTCTATGTGCGTCTGTCTCTGCCCCTCTGTCTAATACCCTCTGTCTGTGAGCGCCGGTCTCAGCACGTGTGTCTCAGACCGTCTGTCGCAGACCGTCTGTCTCAGACCGTCTGTCTCAGTCCGTCTGTCTCAGACCGTCTGTCTCAGATCGTCAGTCTCAGACCGGCTGTCTCAGACCGTCTGTCTCCGACCGTCTGCCTCAGACCGTCTGTCTCAGACCGTCTGTCTCAGACCGTGTGTCTCAGGCCGTCTGTCTCAGACCGTCTGTCCCAGCCCGTCCCTCTCCCACCGACTGTTTCAGACCGTCTGTCTCTGACCGTGTGTCTCAGGCCGTCCGTCTCCGTCCGTCTGTCTTATACCGTCTGTCTCTGTGCGTCTGTCTCTGTCCCTCTGTCTAATACCCTCTGTCTCTGAGCGCCGGTCTCAGCACGTCTGTCATAGCCCGTCTGTCTCAGAACATCGGTCAAACAGCGTCTGTCTCAGACCGTCTGTCTCAGACCGTCTGTCTCAGGCCGTCTGTCTCAGACCGTCTGTCCCAGCCCGTCCCTCTCCGACCGACTGTTTCAGACCGTCTGTCTCTGACCGTGTGTCTCAGGCCGTCCGTCTCCGTCCGTCTGTCTTATACCGTCTGTCTGTGTGCGTCTGTCTCTGCCCCTCTGTCTAATACCCTCTGTCTGTGAGCGCCGGTCTCAGCACGTGTGTCTCAGACCGTCTGTCGCAGACCGTCTGTCTCAGACCGTCTGTCTCAGTCCGTCCGTCTCAGACCGTCTGTCTCAGAACGTCAGTCTCAGACCGTCTGTCTCAGACCGTCTGTCTCCGACCGTCTGCCTCAGACCGTCTGTCTTATACCGTCTGTCTATGTGCGTCTGTCTCTGCCCCTCTGTCTAATACCCTCTGTCTGTGAGCGCCGGTCTCAGCACGTGTGTCTCAGACCGTCTGTCGCAGACCGTCTGTCTCAGACCGTCTGTCTCAGTCCGTCTGTCTCAGACCGTCTGTCTCAGATCGTCAGTCTCAGACCGGCTGTCTCAGACCGTCTGTCTCCGACCGTCTGCCTCAGACCGTCTGTCTCAGACCGTCTGTCTCAGACCGTGTGTCTCAGGCCGTCTGTCTCAGACCGTCTGTCCCAGCCCGTCCCTCTCCCACCGACTGTTTCAGACCGTCTGTCTCTGACCGTGTGTCTCAGGCCGTCCGTCTCCGTCCGTCTGTCTTATACCGTCTGTCTCTGTGCGTCTGTCTCTGTCCCTCTGTCTAATACCCTCTGTCTCTGAGCGCCGGTCTCAGCACGTCTGTCATAGCCCGTCTGTCTCAGAACATCGGTCAGACAGCGTCTGTCTCAGACCGTCTGTCTCAGACCGTCTGTCTCAGGCCGTCTGTCTCAGACCGTCTGTCCCAGCCCGTCCCTCTCCGACCGACTGTTTCAGACCGTCTGTCTCTGACCGTGTGTCTCAGGCCGTCCGTCTCCGTCCGTCTGTCTTATACCGTCTGTCTGTGTGCGTCTGTCTCTGCCCCTCTGTCTAATACCCTCTGTCTGTGAGCGCCGGTCTCAGCACGTGTGTCTCAGACCGTCTGTCGCAGACCGTCTGTCTCAGACCGTCTGTCTCAGTCCGTCCGTCTCAGACCGTCTGTCTCAGAACGTCAGTCTCAGACCGTCTGTCTCAGACCGTCTGTCTCCGACCGTCTGCCTCAGACCGTCTGTCTTATACCGTCTGTCTATGTGCGTCTGTCTCTGCCCCTCTGTCTAATACCCTCTGTCTGTGAGCGCCGGTCTCAGCACGTGTGTCTCAGACCGTCTGTCGCAGACCGTCTGTCTCAGACCGTCTGTCTCAGTCCGTCTGTCTCAGACCGTCTGTCTCAGATCGTCAGTCTCAGACCGGCTGTCTCAGACCGTCTGTCTCCGACCGTCTGCCTCAGACCGTCTGTCTCAGACCGTCTGTCTCAGACCGTGTGTCTCAGGCCGTCTGTCTCAGACCGTCTGTCCCAGCCCGTCCCTCTCCCACCGACTGTTTCAGACCGTCTGTCTCTGACCGTGTGTCTCAGGCCGTCCGTCTCCGTCCGTCTGTCTTATACCGTCTGTCTCTGTGCGTCTGTCTCTGTCCCTCTGTCTAATACCCTCTGTCTCTGAGCGCCGGTCTCAGCACGTCTGTCATAGCCCGTCTGTCTCAGAACATCGGTCAAACAGCGTCTGTCTCAGACCGTCTGTCTCAGACCGTCTGTCTCAGGCCGTCTGTCTCAGACCGTCTGTCCCAGCCCGTCCCTCTCCGACCGACTGTTTCAGACCGTCTGTCTCTGACCGTGTGTCTCAGGCCGTCCGTCTCAGTCCGTGTGTCTTATACCGTCTGTCTCAGACCGTCTGTGTCTGACCATCTGCCTCAGACCGTCTGCCTGAAACCGTCTGTCTCAGACCGTCGGTCTCTGACCGTGTGTCTCAGGCGGTACGTCTCAGTCCGGCTGTCTTATACCGTCTGTCTCTGTGCGTCTGTCTCTGTCCCTCTGTCTAATACCCTTTGTCTCTGAGCGCCGGTCTCAGCACGTCTGTCTCAGACCGTCTGTCGCAGACCGTCTGTCTCAGACCGTCTGTCCCAGACGGTCTGTCTCAGACCGTCTGTCTCAGACCGTCTGTCTCAGACCGTCTGTCTCAGACCGTCTGTCTCAGACCGTCTGTCTCAGACCGTCTGTCTCAGACCGTCAGTCTCAGACCGTCTGTCTCAGACCGTCTGTCTCAGGCCGTCTGTCTCAGACCGTCTGTCCCAGCCCGTCCCTCTCCGACCGACTGTTTCAGACCGTCTGTCTCTGACCGTGTGTCTCAGTCCGTCCGTCTTCGTCCGTCTGTCTTATACCGTCTGTCTCTGTGCGTCTGTCTCTGTCCCTCTGTCTAATACCCTCTGTCTCTGAGCGCCGGTCTCAGCACGTCTGTCATAGCCCGTCTGTCTCAGAACATCGGTCAAACAGCGTCTGTCTCAGACCGTCTGTCTCAGACCGTCTGTCTCAGACAGTCTGTCGCAGACCGTCTGTCTCAGACCGTCTGTCTCAGACCGTCTGTCTCAGACCGTCTGTCTCAGACCGTCAGTCTCAGACCGTCTGCCTCAGACCGTCTGTCTCAGACCGTCTGCCTCAGACCGTCTGTCTCAGACCGTCTGTCTCAGGCCGTCTGTCTCAGACCGTCTGTCCCAGCCCGTCCCTCTCCGACCGACTGTTTCAGACCGTCTGTCTCTGACCGTGTGTCTCAGGCCGTCCGTCTCCGTCCGTCTGTCTTATACCGTCTGTCTCTGTGCGTCTGTCTCTGTCCCTCTGGCTAATACCCTCTGTCTCTGAGCGCCGGTCTCAGCACGTCTGTCATAGCCCGTCTGTCTCAGGCCATCGGTCAAACAGCGTCTGTCTCAGACCGTCGGTCAAACAGCGGCTGTCTCAGACCGTCTATCTCAGACCGTCTGTCTCATACCGCCTGTTTCAGACCGTCTGTCTCAGACCCTCTGTCTCTGAGCGCCGGTCTCAGTCCGTCTGTCTCTGACCGTGTGTCTCAGACCGTCTGTCTCAGACCGTGTGTCTTAGGCCGTCCGTCTCCGACCGACTGTTTCAGACCGTCTGTCTCTGACCGTGTGTCTCAGGTCGTACGTCTCAGTCCGGCTGTCTTATACCGTCTGTCTCTGTGCGTCTGTCTCAGACCGTCTCTCTCAGACCGTCTGCCGCAGACTGTCTGTCTCAGCCCGTCTGCCTCAGACCGTCTGCCTGCGACCGTCTGTCTCAGACCGTCAGTCTCAGACTGTCTGTCTCCGACCGTCTGCCTCAGACCGTCTGCCTCAGACCGTCTGTCTCAGACCGTCTGTCTCAGACCGTCTGTCTCAGGCCGTCTGTCTCAGACCGTCTCTACCAGCCCGTCCCTCTCCGACCGACTGTTTCAGACCGTCTGTCTCTGACCGTGTGTCTCAGGCCGTCCGTCTCCGTCCGTCTGTCTTATACCGTCTGTCTCTGTGTGTCTGTCTCTGTCCCTCTGTCTAATACCCTCGTGTGCTGAGCGCCGGTCTCAGCACGTCTGTCATAGCCCGTCTGTCTCAGACCATCGGTCAAACAGCGTCTCTCTCAGACCGTCTGTCTCAGACCGTCTGTCTCAGACCGTCTGTCCCAGCCCGTCCCTCTCCGACCGACTGCTTCAGACCGTCTGTCTCTGACCGTGTGTCTCAGGCCGTCCGTCTCCGTCCGTCTGTCTTATACCGTCTGTCTCTGTGCGTCTGTCTCTGCCCCTATGTCTAATACCCTCTGTCTCTAAGCGCCGGTCTCAGCACGTCTGTCTTGGCCCGTCTGTCTCAGACCATCGGTCACAGAGCGTCGGTCTCAGACCGTGAGTCTTATACCGTCTGTCTATGTGCGTCTGTCTCTGCCCCTCTGTCTAATACCCTCTGTCACTGAGCGCCGGTCTCAGACCGTCTGCCTCAGACCGTCTGTCTCGGACCGTCAGTCTCAGACCGTCTGTCTCAGACCGCCTGTCTCAGACCGTCTGTCTCAGACCGTCTGTCTCAGACCGTCTGTCTCAGACCGTCTGTCTCAGACCGTCTGTCTCAGACCGTCTGTCTCAGACCGTCTGTCTCAGACCGTCTGTCTCAGACCGTCAGTCTCAGACCGTGTGTCTCAGACCGTCTGTCTCAGGCCGTCTGTCTCAGACCGTCTGTCCCAGCCCGTCCCTCTCCGACCGACTGTTTCAGACCGTCTGTCTCTGACCGTGTGTCTCAGGCCGTCCGTCTCCGTCCGTCTATCTTATACCGTCTGTCTCTGTGCGTCTGTCTCTGCCCCTATGTCTAATACCCTCTGTCTCTAAGCGCCGGTCTCAGCACGTCTGTCTTGGCCCGTCTGTCTCAGACCATCGGTCACAGAGCGTCGGTCTCAGACCGTGAGTCTTATACCGTCTGTCTATGTGCGTCTGTCTCTGCCCCTCTGTCTAATACCCTCTGTCACTGAGCGCCGGTCTCAGACCGTCTGCCTCAGACCGTCTGTCTCGGACCGTCAGTCTCAGACCGTCTGTCTCAGACCGCCTGTCTCAGACCGTCTGTCTCAGACCGTCTGTCTCAGACCGTCTGTCTCAGACCGTCTGTCTCAGACCGTCTGTGTCTGACCGTCTGCCTCAGACCGTCTGTCCCAGATCGTCTGACTCAGACCGTCTGCCTCAGACCGTCTGTCTCAGACCGTCGGTCTCTGACCGTGTGTCTCAGGCCGTACGTCTCAGTCCGGCTGTCTTATACCGTCTGTCTCTGTGCGTCCGTCTCAGACCGTCTCTCTCAGACCGTCTGCCGCAGACTGTCTGTCTCAGCCCGTCTGTGTCTGACCGTCTGCCTCAGACCGTCTGCCTGAGATCGTCTGTCTCAGACCGTCGGTCTCTGACCGTGTGTCTCAGGCCGTACGTCTCTGTCCGGCTGTCTTATACCGTCTGTCTCTGTGCGTCTGTCTCAGACCGTCTCTCTCAGAGCGTCTGCCGCAGACTGTCTGTCTCAGCCCGTCTGCCTCAGACCGTCTGCCTGAGACCGTCTGTCTCAGACCGTCTCTCTCAGACCGTCTGCCGCAGACTGTCTGTCTCAGCCCGTCTGCCTCAGACCGTCTGCCTGCGACCGTCTGTCTCAGACCGTCTGTCTCAGACCGTCAGTCTCAGACCGTCTGTCTCCGACCGTCTGCCTCAGACCGTCTGTCTCAGACCGTCTGTCTCAGACCGTCTGTCTCAGGCCGTCTGTCTCAGACCGTCTCTACCAGCCCGTCCCTCTCCGACCGACTGTTTCAGACCGTCTGTCTCTGACCGTGTGTCTCAGGCCGTCCGTCTCCGTCCGTCTGTCTTATACCGTCTGTCTCTGTGTGTCTGTCTCTGTCCCTCTGTCTAATACCCTCGTGTGCTGAGCGCCGGTCTCAGCACGTCTGTCATAGCCCGTCTGTCTCAGACCATCGGTCAAACAGCGTCTCTCTCAGACCGTCTGTCTCAGACCGTCTGTCTCAGACCGTCTGTCTCAGACCGTCTGTCTCAGACCGTCTGTCTCAGACCGTCTGTCTCAGACCGTCTGTCTCAGACCGTCTGTCTCAGACCGTCAGTCTCAGACCGTCAGTCTCAGACCGTCTGTCTCAGACCGTCTGTCTCCGACCGTCTGCCTCAGACCGTCTGTCTCAGACCGTCTGTCCCAGCCCGTCCCTCTCCGACCGACTGTTTCAGACCGTCTGTCTCTGACCGTGTGTCTCAGGCCGTCCGTCTCCGTCCGTCTGTCTTATACCGTCTGTCTCTGTGCGTCTGTCTCTTTCCCTCTGTCTAATACCCTCTGTCGCTGAGCGCCGGTCTCAGCACGTCTGTCTCAGACCGTCTGTCTCAGAACGTCTGTCTCAGACCGTCAGTGTCTGACCGTCTGCCTCAGACCGTCTGTCCCAGATCGTCTGACTCAGACCGTCTGCCTCAGACCGTCTGTCTCAGACCGTCTGTCTCCGACCGTCTGCCTCAGACCGTCTGTCTCAGACCGTCTGTCCCAGCCCGTCCCTCTCCGACCGACTGTTTCAGACCGTCTGTCTCTGACCGTGTGTCTCAGGCCGTCCGTCTCCGTCCGTCTGTCTTATACCGTCTGTCTCTGTGCGTCTGTCTCTGTCCCTCTGTCTAATACCCTCTGTCGCTGAGCGCCGGTCTCAGCACGTCTGTCTCAGACCGTCTGCCTCAGACCGTCTGTCTCAGACCGTCTGTCTCAGACCGTCTGCCTCAGGCCGTCTGTCTCAGACCGTCTGTCTCATACCGCCTGTTTCAGACCGTCTGTCTCAGACCGTCTGCCTGAGACCGTCTGCCTGAGACCGTCTGTCTCAGACCGTCGGTCTCTGACCGTGTGTCTCAGGCCGTACGTCTCAGTCCGGCTGTCTTATACCGTCTGTCTCTGTGCGTCCGTCTCAGACCGTCTCTCTCAGACCGTCTGCCGCAGACTGTCTGTCTCAGCCCGTCTGTGTCTGACCGTCTGCCTCAGACCGTCTGCCTGAGATCGTCTGTCTCAGACCGTCGGTCTCTGACCGTGTGTCTCAGGCCGTACGTCTCAGTCCGGCTGTCTTATACCGTCTGTCTCTGTGCGTCTGTCTCAGACCGTCTCTCTCAGACCGTCTGCCGCAGACTGTCTGTCTCAGCCCGTCTGCCTCAGACCGTCGGCCTGAGGCCGTCTGTCTCAGACCGTCTCTCTCAGACCGTCTGCCGCAGACTGTCTGTCTCAGCCCGTCTGCCTCAGACCGTCTGCCTGCGACCGTCTGTGTCAGACCGTCTGTCTCAGACCGTCAGTCTCAGACCGTCTGTCTCAGATCGTCAGTCTCAGACCGTCTGTCTCAGACCGTCTGTCTATGACCGTGTGTCTCAGGCCGTCCGTCTCCGTCCGTCTGTCTTATACCGTCTGTCTCTGTGCGTCTGTCTCTGTCCCTCTGTCTAATACCCTCTGTCTCTGAGCGCCGGTCTCAGCACGTCTGTCATAGCCCGTCTGTCTCAGAACATCGGTCAAACAGCGTCTGTCTCAGACCGTCTGTCTCAGACCGTCTGTCTCAGACCGTCTGTCTCAGACCGTCTGGCTCAGACCGTCCGTCTCCGTCCGTCTGTCTTATACCGTCTGTCTATGTGCGTCTGTCTCTGCCCCTCTGTCTAATACCCTTTGTCTCTGAGCGCCGGTCTCAGCACGTCTGTCTCAGACCGTCTGTCGCAGACCGTCTGTCTCAGTCCGTCTGTCTCAGACCGTCTGTCTCAGACCGTCTGTCTCAGACCGTCTGTCCCAGCCCGTCCCTCTCCGACCGACTGTATCAGACCGTCTGTCTCTGACCGTGTGTCTCAGGCCGTCCGTCTCCGTCCGTCTGTCTTATACCGTCTGTCTCTGTGCGTCTGTCTCTGTCCCTCTGTCTAATACCCTCTGTCTCTGAGCGCCGGTCTCAGCACGTCTGTCATAGCCCGTCTGTCTCAGAACATCGGTCAAACAGCGTCTGTCTCAGACCGTCCGTCTCCGTCCGTCTGTCTTATACCGTCTGTCTATGTGCGTCTGTCTCTGCCCCTCTGTCTAATACCCTTTGTCTCTGAGCGCCGGTCTCAGCACGTCTGTCTCAGACCGTCTGTCGCAGACCGTCTGTCTCAGACCGTCGGTCTCTGACCGTGTGTCTCAGGCGGTACGTCTCAGTCCGTCTGTCTTATACCGTCTGTCTATGTGCGTCTGTCTCTGCCCCTCTGTCTAATACCCTTTGTCTCTGAGCGCCGGTCTCAGCACGTCTGTCTCAGACCGTCTGTCGCAGACCGTCTGTCTCAGACCGTCGGTCTCTGACCGTGTGTCTCAGGCGGTACGTCTCAGTCCGGCTGTCTTATACCGTCTGTCTCTGTGCGTCTGTCTCAGACCATCGGTCAAACAGTGTCTGTCTCAGACCGTCGGTCCAACAGCGGCTGCCTCAGACCGTCTGTCTCAGACCGTCTGTCTCAGACCGTCTATCTCAGACCGTCTGTCTCAGACCGTCTGTCTCATACCGTCTGTCTCATACCGCCTGTTTCAGACCGTCTGTCTCTGACCGTGTGTCTCAGGCCGTCCGTCTCAGTCCGTCTGTCTTATACCGTCTGTCTATGTCCGTCTGTCTCTGCCCCTCTGTCTCATACCCTCTGTCTCTGAGCGCCGGTCTCAGCACGTGTGTCTCAGACCGTCTGTCGCAGACCGTCTGTCTCAGACCGTCTGTCTCAGACCGTCCGTCTCAGACCGTCTGTCTCAGACCGTCTGTCTCCGACCGTCTGCGTCAGACCGTCTGTCTCAGACCGTCTGTCTCAGACAGTCTGTCTCAGGACGTCTGTCTCAGACCGTCTGTCCCAGCCCGTCCCTCTCCGACCGACTGTTTCAGACCGTCTGTCTCTGACCGTGTGTCTCAGGCCGTCCGTCTCCGTCCGTCTGTCTTATACCGTCTGTCTCTGTGCGTCTGTCTCTGTCCCTCTGTCTAATACCCTCTGACTCTGAGCGCCGGTCTCAGCACGTCTGTCATAGCCCGTCTGTCTCAGAACATCGGTCAAACAGCGTCTGTCTCAGACAGTCTGTCTCAGACCGTCTGCCTCAGACCGTCTGTCTCAGACCGTGTGTCTCAGACCGACTGTCTCGGTCCGTCCGTCTCAAACCGTCTGTCTCAGTCCGTTTCTCTCATCCCGTCTATCTCTGTGCGTCTGTCTCTGTCCCCCTGTCCAGTACCGTCTGTCTCAGACCGTGTGCCTCAGACCGTGTGTCTCAGACCGACTGTCTCGTTCCGTCCGTCTCAAACCGTCCGTCTCAGTCCGTTTGTCTCAGACCGTCTGTCTCAGACCGTCTGCCTCAGACCGTCTGTCCCAGATCGTCTGTCTCAGACCGTGTGCCTCAGGACGTCCGTCTCAGATGGTCCGTCTCAGACCGTCTGTCTTATACCGTCTGACTCTGTGCGTCTGTCTCTGTCCCTCTGTCTAATACCCTCTGTCTCTGAGCGCCGGTCTCAGCACGTCTGTCTTCGCCCGTCTGTCTCAGACCGTCTGTCTCAGACCGTCTGTCACAGACCGTCTGTCTCAGACCGTCTGTCTCAGCCCGTCCCTCTCCGACCGACTGTTTCAGACCGTCAGTATCTGACCGTGTGTCTCAGACCGTCTGTCTCAGACCGTCTGTCTCCGACCGTCTGTCTCAGACCGTCTGTCTCAGACCGTGTGTCTCAGACCGTCCGTCTCTGACCGTGTGTCTCAGGCCGTCCGTCTCAGTCCGTTTGTCTTATACCGCCTGTCTATGTGCGTCTGTCTCTACCCCTCTGTCTAATACCCTCTGTCTCTGAGCGCCGGTCTCAGCACGTCTGACTCAGACCGTCTGTCGCAGACCGTCTGTCTCAGACCGTCTGTCTCAGACCGTCTGTCTCAGACCGCCTGTCTCAGACCGTCTGTCTCAGACCGTCTGTCTCAGACCGTGTGTCTCAGACCGTCGGTCTCAGACCGTGTGTCTCAGACCGACTGTCTCGGTCCGTCCGTCTCAAACCGTCTGTCTCAGTCCGTTTGTCCCATCCCGTCTATCTCTGTGCGTCTGTCTCTGTCCCCCTGCCAAGTACCGTCTGTCTCAGACCGTCTGTCTCAGATCGTCTGCCTCAGACCGTCTGTCCCAGATCGTCTGTCTCAGACCGTGTGTCTCAGGACGCCCGTCTCAGATGGTCTGTCACAGACCGTCTGTCTTATACCGTCTGACTCTGTGCGTCTGTCTCTGTCCCTCTGTCTAATACCCCCTGTCTCTGAGCGCCGGTCTCAGCACGTCTGTCTTAGCCCGTCTGTCTCAGACCATCGGTCACAGAGCGTCTGTCTCAGAGCGTCTGTCTCAGACCGTCTGTCTCAGCCCGTCTGTCTCAGACCGTGTGTCTCAGACCGTGTGTCTCAGACCGACTGTCTCGTTCCGTCCGTCTCAAACCGTCCGTCTCAGTCCGTTTGTCTCAGTCCGGCTGTCTTATACCGTCTGTCTCTGTGCGTCTGTCTCAGACCGTCTCTCTCAGACCGTCTGCCGCAGACTGTCTGTCTCAGCCCGTCTGCCTCAGACCGTCTGCCTGCGACCGTCTGTCTCAGACCGTCTGTCTCAGACCGTCAGTCTCAGACTGTCTGTCTCCGACCGTCTGCCTCAGACCGTCTGTCTCAGACCGTCTGTCTCAGACCGTCTGTCTCAGGCCGTCTGTCTCAGACCGTCTCTACCAGCCCGTCCCTCTCCGACCGACTGTTTCAGACCGTCTGTCTCTGACCGTGTGTCTCAGGCCGTCCGTCTCCGTCCGTCTGTCTTATACCGTCTGTCTCTGTGTGTCTGTCTCTGTCCCTCTGTCTAATACCCTCGTGTGCTGAGCGCCGGTCTCAGCACGTCTGTCATAGCCCGTCTGTCTCAGACCATCGGTCAAACAGCGTCTCTCTCAGACCGTCTGTCTCAGACCGTCTGTCTCAGACCGTCTGTCCCAGCCCGTCCCTCTCCGACCGACTGCTTCAGACCGTCTGTCTCTGACCGTGTGTCTCAGGCCGTCCGTCTCCGTCCGTCTGTCTTATACCGTCTGTCTCTGTGCGTCTGTCTCTGCCCCTATGTCTAATACCCTCTGTCTCTAAGCGCCGGTCTCAGCACGTCTGTCTTGGCCCGTCTGTCTCAGACCATCGGTCACAGAGCGTCGGTCTCAGACCGTGAGTCTTATACCGTCTGTCTATGTGCGTCTGTCTCTGCCCCTCTGTCTAATACCCTCTGTCACTGAGCGCCGGTCTCAGACCGTCTGCCTCAGACCGTCTGTCTCGGACCGTCAGTCTCAGACCGTCTGTCTCAGACCGCCTGTCTCAGACCGTCTGTCTCAGACCGTCTGTCTCAGACCGTCTGTCTCAGACCGTCTGTCTCAGACCGTCTGTGTCTGACCGTCTGCCTCAGACCGTCTGTCCCAGATCGTCTGACTCAGACCGTCTGCCTCAGACCGTCTGTCTCAGACCGTCGGTCTCTGACCGTGTGTCTCAGGCCGTACGTCTCAGTCCGGCTGTCTTATACCGTCTGTCTCTGTGCGTCCGTCTCAGACCGTCTCTCTCAGACCGTCTGCCGCAGACTGTCTGTCTCAGCCCGTCTGTGTCTGACCGTCTGCCTCAGACCGTCTGCCTGAGATCGTCTGTCTCAGACCGTCGGTCTCTGACCGTGTGTCTCAGGCCGTACGTCTCTGTCCGGCTGTCTTATACCGTCTGTCTCTGTGCGTCTGTCTCAGACCGTCTCTCTCAGACCGTCTGCCGCAGACTGTCTGTCTCAGCCCGTCTGCCTCAGACCGTCTGCCTGAGACCGTCTGTCTCAGACCGTCTGTCTCAGACCGTCAGTCTCAGACCGTCTGTCTCCGACCGTCTGCCTCAGACCGTCTGTCTCAGACCGTCTGTCTCAGACCGTCTGTCTCAGGCCGTCTGTCTCAGACCGTCTCTACCAGCCCGTCCCTCTCCGACCGACTGTTTCAGACCGTCTGTCTCTGACCGTGTGTCTCAGGCCGTCCGTCTCCGTCCGTCTGTCTTATACCGTCTGTCTCTGTGTGTCTGTCCCTGTCCCTCTGTCTAATACCCTCGTGTGCTGAGCGCCGGTCTCAGCACGTCTGTCATAGCCCGTCTGTCTCAGACCATCGGTCAAACAGCGTCTCTCTCAGACCGTCTGTCTCAGACCGTCTGTCTCAGACCGTCTGTCTCAGACCGTCTGTCTCAGACCGTCTGTCTCAGACCGTCTGTCTCAGACCGTCTGTCTCAGACCGTCTGTCTCAGACCGTCAGTCTCAGACCGTCAGTCTCAGACCGTCTGTCTCAGACCGTCTGTCTCCGACCGTCTGCCTCAGACCGTCTGTCTCAGACCGTCTGTCCCAGCCCGTCCCTCTCCGACCGACTGTTTCAGACCGTCTGTCTCTGACCGTGTGTCTCAGGCCGTCCGTCTCCGTCCGTCTGTCTTATACCGTCTGTCTCTGTGCGTCTGTCTCTGTCCCTCTGTCTAATACCCTCTGTCGCTGAGCGCCGGTCTCAGCACGTCTGTCTCAGACCGTCTGTCTCAGAACGTCTGTCTCAGACCGTCAGTGTCTGACCGTCTGCCTCAGACCGTCTGTCCCAGATCGTCTGACTCAGACCGTCTGCCTCAGACCGTCTGTCTCAGACCGTCTGTCTCCGACCGTCTGCCTCAGACCGTCTGTCTCAGACCGTCTGTCCCAGCCCGTCCCTCTCCGACCGACTGTTTCAGACCGTCTGTCTCTGACCGTGTGTCTCAGGCCGTCCGTCTCCGTCCGTCTGTCTTATACCGTCTGTCTCTGTGCGTCTGTCTCTGTCCCTCTGTCTAATACCCTCTGTCGCTGAGCGCCGGTCTCAGCACGTCTGTCTCAGACCGTCTGCCTCAGACCGTCTGTCTCAGACCGTCTGTCTCAGACCGTCTGCCTCAGGCCGTCTGTCTCAGACCGTCTGTCTCATACCGTCGGCCTGAGGCCGTCTGTCTCAGACCGTCTCTCTCAGACCGTCTGCCGCAGACTGTCTGTCTCAGCCCGTCTGCCTCAGACCGTCTGCCTGCGACCGTCAGTCTCAGACCGTCTGTCTCAGATCGTCAGTCTCAGACCGTCTGTCTCAGACCGTCTGTCTCTGACCGTGTGTCTCAGGCCGTCCGTCTCCGTCCGTCTGTCTTATACAGTCTGTCTCTGTGCGTCTGTCTCTGTCCCTCTGTCTAATACCCTCTGTCTCTGAGCGCCGGTCTCAGCACGTCTGTCATAGCCCGTCTGTCTCAGAACATCGGTCAAACAGCGTCTGTCTCAGACCGTCTGTCTCAGACCGTCTGTCTCAGACCGTCTGTCTCAGACCGTCTGGCTCAGACCGTCCGTCTCCGTCCGTCTGTCTTATACCGTCTGTCTATGTGCGTCTGTCTCTGCCCCTCTGTCTAATACCCTTTGTCTCTGAGCGCCGGTCTCAGCACGTCTGTCTCAGACCGTCTGTCGCAGACCGTCTGTCTCAGACCGTCTGTCACAGACCGTCTGTCTCAGACCGTCTGTCTCAGCCCGTCCCTCTCCGACCGACTGTTTCAGACCGTCAGTATCTGACCGTGTGTCTCAGACCGTCTGTCTCAGACCGTCTGTCTCCGACCGTCTGTCTCAGACCGTCTGTCTCAGACCGTGTGTCTCAGACCGTCCGTCTCTGACCGTGTGTCTCAGGCCGTCCGTCTCAGTCCGTTTGTCTTATACCGCCTGTCTATGTGCGTCTGTCTCTACCCCTCTGTCTAATACCCTCTGTCTCTGAGCGCCGGTCTCAGCACGTCTGACTCAGACCGTCTGTCGCAGACCGTCTGTCTCAGACCGTCTGTCTCAGACCGTCTGTCTCAGACCGCCTGTCTCAGACCGTCTGTCTCAGACCGTCTGTCTCAGACCGTGTGTCTCAGACCGTCGGTCTCAGACCGTGTGTCTCAGACCGACTGTCTCGGTCCGTCCGTCTCAAACCGTCTGTCTCAGTCCGTTTGTCCCATCCCGTCTATCTCTGTGCGTCTGTCTCTGTCCCCCTGCCAAGTACCGTCTGTCTCAGACCGTCTGTCTCAGATCGTCTGCCTCAGACCGTCTGTCCCAGATCGTCTGTCTCAGACCGTGTGTCTCAGGACGCCCGTCTCAGATGGTCTGTCACAGACCGTCTGTCTTATACCGTCTGACTCTGTGCGTCTGTCTCTGTCCCTCTGTCTAATACCCCCTGTCTCTGAGCGCCGGTCTCAGCACGTCTGTCTTAGCCCGTCTGTCTCAGACCATCGGTCACAGAGCGTCTGTCTCAGAGCGTCTGTCTCAGACCGTCTGTCTCAGCCCGTCTGTCTTATACCGTCTGTCTCTGTGCGTCTGTCTCAGACCGTCTCTCTCAGACCGTCTGCCGCAGACTGTCTGTCTCAGCCCGTCTGCCTGCGACCGTCTGTCTCAGACCGTCTGTCTCAGACCGTCAGTCTCAGACTGTCTGTCTCCGACCGTCTGCCTCAGAACGTCTGTCTCAGACCGTCTGTCTCAGACCGTCTGTCTCAGGCCGTCTGTCTCAGACCGTCTCTACCAGCCCGTCCCTCTCCGACCGACTGTTTCAGACCGTCTGTCTCTGACCGTGTGTCTCAGGCCGTCCGTCTCCGTCCGTCTGTCTTATACCGTCTGTCTCTGTGTGTCTGTCTCTGTCCCTCTGTCTAATACCCTCGTGTGCTGAGCGCCGGTCTCAGCACGTCTGTCATAGCCCGTCTGTCTCAGACCATCGGTCAAACAGCGTCTCTCTCAGACCGTCTGTCTCAGACCGTCTGTCTCAGACCGTCTGTCCCAGCCCGTCCCTCTCCGACCGACTGCTTCAGACCGTCTGTCTCTGACCGTGTGTCTCAGGCCGTCCGTCTCCGTCCGTCTGTCTTATACCGTCTGTCTCTGTGCGTCTGTCTCTGCCCCTATGTCTAATACCCTCTGTCTCTAAGCGCCGGTCTCAGCACGTCTGTCTTGGCCCGTCTGTCTCAGACCATCGGTCACAGAGCGTCGGTCTCAGACCGTGAGTCTTATACCGTCTGTCTATGTGCGTCTGTCTCTGCCCCTCTGTCTAATACCCTCTGTCACTGAGCGCCGGTCTCAGACCGTCTGCCTCAGACCGTCTGTCTCGGACCGTCAGTCTCAGACCGTCTGTCTCAGACCGCCTGTCTCAGACCGTCTGTCTCAGACCGTCTGTCTCAGACCGTCTGTCTCAGACCGTCTGTCTCAGACCGTCTGTGTCTGACCGTCTGCCTCAGACCGTCTGTCCCAGATCGTCTGACTCAGACCGTCTGCCTCAGACCGTCTGTCTCAGACCGTCGGTCTCTGACCGTGTGTCTCAGGCCGTACGTCTCAGTCCGGCTGTCTTATACCGTCTGTCTCTGTGCGTCCGTCTCAGACCGTCTCTCTCAGACCGTCTGCCGCAGACTGTCTGTCTCAGCCCGTCTGCCTCAGACCGTCTGCCTGCGACCGTCTGTCTCAGACCGTCTGTCTCAGACCGTCAGTCTCAGACCGTCTGTCTCCGACCGTCTGCCTCAGACCGTCTGTCTCAGACCGTCTGTCTCAGACCGTCTGTCTCAGGCCGTCTGTCTCAGACCGTCTCTACCAGCCCGTCCCTCTCCGACCGACTGTTTCAGACCGTCTGTCTCTGACCGTGTGTCTCAGGCCGTCCGTCTCCGTCCGTCTGTCTTATACCGTCTGTCTCTGTGTGTCTGTCCCTGTCCCTCTGTCTAATACCCTCGTGTGCTGAGCGCCGGTCTCAGCACGTCTGTCATAGCCCGTCTGTCTCAGACCATCGGTCAAACAGCGTCTCTCTCAGACCGTCTGTCTCAGACCGTCTGTCTCAGACCGTCTGTCTCAGACCGTCTGTCTCAGACCGTCTGTCTCAGACCGTCTGTCTCAGACCGTCTGTCTCAGACCGTCTGTCTCAGACCGTCAGTCTCAGACCGTCAGTCTCAGACCGTCTGTCTCAGACCGTCTGTCTCCGACCGTCTGCCTCAGACCGTCTGTCTCAGACCGTCTGTCCCAGCCCGTCCCTCTCCGACCGACTGTTTCAGACCGTCTGTCTCTGACCGTGTGTCTCAGGCCGTCCGTCTCCGTCCGTCTGTCTTATACCGTCTGTCTCTGTGCGTCTGTCTCTGTCCCTCTGTCTAATACCCTCTGTCGCTGAGCGCCGGTCTCAGCACGTCTGTCTCAGACCGTCTGTCTCAGAACGTCTGTCTCAGACCGTCAGTGTCTGACCGTCTGCCTCAGACCGTCTGTCCCAGATCGTCTGACTCAGACCGTCTGCCTCAGACCGTCTGTCTCAGACCGTCTGTCTCCGACCGTCTGCCTCAGACCGTCTGTCTCAGACCGTCTGTCCCAGCCCGTCCCTCTCCGACCGACTGTTTCAGACCGTCTGTCTCTGACCGTGTGTCTCAGGCCGTCCGTCTCCGTCCGTCTGTCTTATACCGTCTGTCTCTGTGCGTCTGTCTCTGTCCCTCTGTCTAATACCCTCTGTCGCTGAGCGCCGGTCTCAGCACGTCTGTCTCAGACCGTCTGCCTCAGACCGTCTGTCTCAGACCGTCTGTCTCAGACCGTCTGCCTCAGGCCGTCTGTCTCAGACCGTCTGTCTCATACCGTCGGCCTGAGGCCGTCTGTCTCAGACCGTCTCTCTCAGACCGTCTGCCGCAGACTGTCTGTCTCAGCCCGTCTGCCTCAGACCGTCTGCCTGCGACCGTCAGTCTCAGACCGTCTGTCTCAGATCGTCAGTCTCAGACCGTCTGTCTCAGACCGTCTGTCTCTGACCGTGTGTCTCAGGCCGTCCGTCTCCGTCCGTCTGTCTTATACAGTCTGTCTCTGTGCGTCTGTCTCTGTCCCTCTGTCTAATACCCTCTGTCTCTGAGCGCCGGTCTCAGCACGTCTGTCATAGCCCGTCTGTCTCAGAACATCGGTCAAACAGCGTCTGTCTCAGACCGTCTGTCTCAGACCGTCTGTCTCAGACCGTCTGTCTCAGACCGTCTGGCTCAGACCGTCCGTCTCCGTCCGTCTGTCTTATACCGTCTGTCTATGTGCGTCTGTCTCTGCCCCTCTGTCTAATACCCTTTGTCTCTGAGCGCCGGTCTCAGCACGTCTGTCTCAGACCGTCTGTCGCAGACCGTCTGTCTCAGTCCGTCTGTCTCAGACCGTCTGTCTCAGACCGTCTGTCTCAGACCGTCTGTCCCAGCCCGTCCCTCTCCGACCGACTGTATCAGACCGTCTGTCTCTGACCGTGTGTCTCAGGCCGTCCGTCTCCGTCCGTCTGTCTTATACCGTCTGTCTCTGTGCGTCTGTCTCTGTCCCTCTGTCTAATACCCTCTGTCTCTGAGCGCCGGTCTCAGCACGTCTGTCATAGCCCGTCTGTCTATGTGCGTCTGTCTCTGCCCCTCTGTCTAATACCCTTTGTCTCTGAGCGCCGGTCTCAGCACGTCTGTCTCAGACCGTCTGTCGCAGACCGTCTGTCTCAGACCGTCGGTCTCTGACCGTGTGTCTCAGGCGGTACGTCTCAGTCCGGCTGTCTTATACCGTCTGTCTCTGTGCGTCTGTCTCAGACCATCGGTCAAACAGTGTCTGTCTCAGACCGTCGGTCCAACAGCGGCTGCCTCAGACCGTCTGTCTCAGACCGTCTGTCTCAGACCGTCTATCTCAGACCGTCTGTCTCAGACCGTCTGTCTCATACCGTCTGTCTCATACCGCCTGTTTCAGACCGTCTGTCTCTGACCGTGTGTCTCAGGCCGTCCGTCTCAGTCCGTCTGTCTTATACCGTCTGTCTATGTCCGTCTGTCTCTGCCCCTCTGTCTCATACCCTCTGTCTCTGAGCGCCGGTCTCAGCACGTGTGTCTCAGACCGTCTGTCGCAGACCGTCTGTCTCAGACCGTCTGTCTCAGACCGTCCGTCTCAGACCGTCTGTCTCAGACCGTCTGTCTCCGACCGTCTGCGTCAGACCGTCTGTCTCAGACCGTCTGTCTCAGACAGTCTGTCTCAGGACGTCTGTCTCAGACCGTCTGTCCCAGCCCGTCCCTCTCCGACCGACTGTTTCAGACCGTCTGTCTCTGACCGTGTGTCTCAGGCCGTCCGTCTCCGTCCGTCTGTCTTATACCGTCTGTCTCTGTGCGTCTGTCTCTGTCCCTCTGTCTAATACCCTCTGACTCTGAGCGCCGGTCTCAGCACGTCTGTCATAGCCCGTCTGTCTCAGAACATCGGTCAAACAGCGTCTGTCTCAGACAGTCTGTCTCAGACCGTCTGCCTCAGACCGTCTGTCTCAGACCGTCTGTCTCAGACCGTCTGTCTCAGACCGTCTGTCTCAGACCGTGTGTCTCAGACCGACTGTCTCGGTCCGTCCGTCTCAAACCGTCTGTCTCAGTCCGTTTCTCTCATCCCGTCTATCTCTGTGCGTCTGTCTCTGTCCCCCTGTCCAGTACCGTCTGTCTCAGACCGTGTGCCTCAGACCGTGTGTCTCAGACCGACTGTCTCGTTCCGTCCGTCTCAAACCGTCCGTCTCAGTCCGTTTGTCTCAGACCGTCTGTCTCAGACCGTCTGCCTCAGACCGTCTGTCCCAGATCGTCTGTCTCAGACCGTGTGCCTCAGGACGTCCGTCTCAGATGGTCCGTCTCAGACCGTCTGTCTTATACCGTCTGACTCTGTGCGTCTGTCTCTGTCCCTCTGTCTAATACCCTCTGTCTCTGAGCGCCGGTCTCAGCACGTCTGTCTTCGCCCGTCTGTCTCAGACCGTCTGTCTCAGACCGTCTGTCACAGACCGTCTGTCTCAGACCGTCTGTCTCAGCCCGTCCCTCTCCGACCGACTGTTTCAGACCGTCAGTCTCTGACCGTGTGTCTCAGACCGTCTGTCTCAGACCGTCTGTCTCCGACCGTCTGCCTCAGACCGTCTGTCTCAGACCGTGTGTCTCAGACCGTCCGTCTCTGACCGTGTGTCTCAGGCCGTCTGTCTCCGACCGTCTGCCTCAGACCGTCTGTCTCAGACCGTCTGTCCCAGCCCGTCCCTCTCCGACCGACTGTTTCAGACCGTCTGTCTCTGACCGTGTGTCTCAGACCGTCCGTCTCCGTCCGTCTGTCTTATACCGTCTGTCTCTGTGCGTCTGTCTCTGTCCCTCTGTCTAATACCCTCTGTCGCTGAGCGCCGGTCTCAGCACGTCTGTCTCAGACCGTCTGCCTCAGACCGTCTGTCTCAGACCGTCTGTCTCAGACCGTCTGCCTCAGGCCGTCTGTCTCAGACCGTCTGTCTCATACCGTCGGCCTGAGGCCGTCTGTCTCAGACCGTCTCTCTCAGACCGTCTGCCGCAGACTGTCTGTCTCAGCCCGTCTGCCTCAGACCGTCTGCCTGCGACCGTCAGTCTCAGACCGTCTGTCTCAGATCGTCAGTCTCAGACCGTCTGTCTCAGACCGTCTGTCTCTGACCGTGTGTCTCAGGCCGTCCGTCTCCGTCCGTCTGTCTTATACAGTCTGTCTCTGTGCGTCTGTCTCTGTCCCTCTGTCTAATACCCTCTGTCTCTGAGCGCCGGTCTCAGCACGTCTGTCATAGCCCGTCTGTCTCAGAACATCGGTCAAACAGCGTCTGTCTCAGACCGTCTGTCTCAGACCGTCTGTCTCAGACCGTCTGTCTCAGACCGTCTGTCTCAGACCGTCTGGCTCAGACCGTCCGTCTCCGTCCGTCTGTCTTATACCGTCTGTCTATGTGCGTCTGTCTCTGCCCCTCTGTCTAATACCCTTTGTCTCTGAGCGCCGGTCTCAGCACGTCTGTCTCAGACCGTCTGTCGCAGACCGTCTGTCTCAGTCCGTCTGTCTCAGACCGTCTGTCTCAGACCGTCTGTCTCAGACCGTCTGTCCCAGCCCGTCCCTCTCCGACCGACTGTATCAGACCGTCTGTCTCTGACCGTGTGTCTCAGGCCGTCCGTCTCCGTCCGTCTGTCTTATACCGTCTGTCTCTGTGCGTCTGTCTCTGTCCCTCTGTCTAATACCCTCTGTCTCTGAGCGCCGGTCTCAGCACGTCTGTCATAGCCCGTCTGTCTATGTGCGTCTGTCTCTGCCCCTCTGTCTAATACCCTTTGTCTCTGAGCGCCGGTCTCAGCACGTCTGTCTCAGACCGTCTGTCGCAGACCGTCTGTCTCAGACCGTCGGTCTCTGACCGTGTGTCTCAGGCGGTACGTCTCAGTCCGGCTGTCTTATACCGTCTGTCTCTGTGCGTCTGTCTCAGACCATCGGTCAAACAGTGTCTGTCTCAGACCGTCGGTCCAACAGCGGCTGCCTCAGACCGTCTGTCTCAGACCGTCTGTCTCAGACCGTCTATCTCAGACCGTCTGTCTCAGACCGTCTGTCTCATACCGTCTGTCTCATACCGCCTGTTTCAGACCGTCTGTCTCTGACCGTGTGTCTCAGGCCGTCCGTCTCAGTCCGTCTGTCTTATACCGTCTGTCTATGTCCGTCTGTCTCTGCCCCTCTGTCTCATACCCTCTGTCTCTGAGCGCCGGTCTCAGCACGTGTGTCTCAGACCGTCTGTCGCAGACCGTCTGTCTCAGACCGTCTGTCTCAGACCGTCCGTCTCAGACCGTCTGTCTCAGACCGTCTGTCTCCGACCGTCTGCGTCAGACCGTCTGTCTCAGACCGTCTGTCTCAGACAGTCTGTCTCAGGACGTCTGTCTCAGACCGTCTGTCCCAGCCCGTCCCTCTCCGACCGACTGTTTCAGACCGTCTGTCTCTGACCGTGTGTCTCAGGCCGTCCGTCTCCGTCCGTCTGTCTTATACCGTCTGTCTCTGTGCGTCTGTCTCTGTCCCTCTGTCTAATACCCTCTGACTCTGAGCGCCGGTCTCAGCACGTCTGTCATAGCCCGTCTGTCTCAGAACATCGGTCAAACAGCGTCTGTCTCAGACAGTCTGTCTCAGACCGTCTGCCTCAGACCGTCTGTCTCAGACCGTCTGTCTCAGACCGTCTGTCTCAGACCGTCTGTCTCAGACCGTGTGTCTCAGACCGACTGTCTCGGTCCGTCCGTCTCAAACCGTCTGTCTCAGTCCGTTTCTCTCATCCCGTCTATCTCTGTGCGTCTGTCTCTGTCCCCCTGTCCAGTACCGTCTGTCTCAGACCGTGTGCCTCAGA
Organism: Coelioxys conoideus; assembly: GCA_947623535.1. Taxonomy (NCBI): domain Eukaryota; kingdom Metazoa; phylum Arthropoda; class Insecta; order Hymenoptera; family Megachilidae; genus Coelioxys; species Coelioxys conoideus. The sequence continues at coordinate 6,880,242 of CANQJN010000026.1, forward strand.
CCGTGTGTCTCAGACCGACTGTCTCGTTCCGTCCGTCTCAAACCGTCCGTCTCAGTCCGTTTGTCTCAGACCGTCTGTCTCAGACCGTCTGCCTCAGACCGTCTGTCCCAGATCGTCTGTCTCAGACCGTGAGCCTCAGGACGTCCGTCTCAGATGGTCCGTCTCAGACCGTCTGTCTTATACCGTCTGACTCTGTGCGTCTGTCTCTGTCCCTCTGTCTAATACCCTCTGTCTCTGAGCGCCGGTCTCAGCACGTCTGTCTTCGCCCGTCTGTCTCAGACCGTCTGTCTCAGACCGTCTGTCACAGACCGTCTGTCTCAGACCGTCTGTCTCAGCCCGTCCCTCTCCGACCGACTGTTTCAGACCGTCAGTCTCTGACCGTGTGTCTCAGACCGTCTGTCTCAGACCGTCTGTCTCCGACCGTCTGTCTCAGACCGTCTGTCTCAGACCGTGTGTCTCAGACCGTCCGTCTCTGACCGTGTGTCTCAGGCCGTCCGTCTCAGTCCGTTTGTCTTATACCGCCTGTCTATGTGCGTCTGTCTCTACCCCTCTGTCTAATACCCTCTGTCTCTGAGCGCCGGTCTCAGCACGTCTGACTCAGACCGTCTGTCGCAGACCGTCTGTCTCAGACCGTCTGTCTCAGACCGTCTGTCTCAGACCGCCTGTCTCAGACCGTCTGTCTCAGACCGTCTGTCTCAGACCGTGTGTCTCAGACCGTCGGTCTCAGACCGTGTGTCTCAGACCGACTGTCTCGGTCCGTCCGTCTCAAACCGTCTGTCTCAGTCCGTTTGTCCCATCCCGTCTATCTCTGTGCGTCTGTCTCTGTCCCCCTGCCAAGTACCGTCTGTCTCAGACCGTCTGTCTCAGATCGTCTGCCTCAGACCGTCTGTCCCAGATCGTCTGTCTCAGACCGTGTGTCTCAGGACGCCCGTCTCAGATGGTCTGTCACAGACCGTCTGTCTTATACCGTCTGACTCTGTGCGTCTGTCTCTGTCCCTCTGTCTAATACCCCCTGTCTCTGAGCGCCGGTCTCAGCACGTCTGTCTTAGCCCGTCTGTCTCAGACCATCGGTCACAGAGCGTCTGTCTCAGAGCGTCTGTCTCAGACCGTCTGTCTCAGCCCGTCTGTCTCAGACCGTGTGTCTCAGACCGTGTGTCTCAGACCGACTGTCTCGTTCCGTCCGTCTCAAACCGTCCGTCTCAGTCCGTTTGTCTCAGACCGTCTGTCTCAGACCGTCTGCCTCAGAACGTCTGTCCCAGATCGTCTGTCTCAGACCGTGTGCCTCAGGACGTCCGTCTCAGATGGTCTGTCTCAGACCGTCTGTCTTATACCGTCTGACTCTGTGCGTCTGTCTCTGTCCCTCTGTCTAATACCCTCTGTCTCTGAGCGCCGGTCTCAGCACGTCTGTCTTCGCCCGTCTGTCTCAGACCGTCTGTCTCAGACCGTGTGTCTCAGACCGTCTGTCTCAGACCGTGTGTATCAGACCGACTGTCTCGGTCAGTCCGTCTCAAACCGTCTGTCTCAGTCCGTTTGCCTCATCCCGTCTATCTCTATGCGTCTGTCTCTGTCCCCCTGTCCAGTACCGTCTGTCTCAGACCGTCTGTCACAGACCGTCTGTCTCAGACCGTCTGTCTCAGCCTGTCCCTCTCCGACCGACTGTTTCAGACCGTCAGTCTCTGACCGTGTGTCTCAGACCGTCTGTCTCAGACCGTCTGTCTCCGACCGTCTGTCTCAGACCGTCTGTCTCAGACCGTCTGTCTCAGACCGTCTGTCTCAGACCGTCTGTCTCAGACCGTGTGTCTCAGACCGTCTGTCTCAGACCGTGTGTATCAGACCGACTGTCTCGTTCCGTCCGTCTCAAACCGTCCGTCTCAGTCCGTTTGTCTCAGACCGTCTGTCTCAGACCGTCTGCCTCAGACCGTCTGTCCCAGATCGTCTGTCTCAGACCGTGTGCCTCAGGACGTCCGTCTCAGATGGTCTGTCTCAGACCGTCTGTCTTATACCGTCTGACTCTGTGCGTCTGTCTCTGTCCCTCTGTCTAATACCCTCTGTATCTGAGCGCCGGTCTCAGCACGTCTGTCTTCGCCCGTCTGTCTCAGACCGTCTGTCTCAGACCGTCTGTCTCAGTCCGTCTGTCTCAGACCGTGTGTCTCAGACCGTCTGTCTCAGTCCGTTTGTCTCATCCCGTCTATCTCTGTGCGTCTGTCTCTGTCCCCCTGTCCAGTACCGTCTGTCTCAGCCCGTCCCTCTCCGACCGACTGTTTCAGACCGTCAGTCTCTGACCGTGTGTCTCAGACCGTCTGTCTCAGACCGTCTGTCTCAGACCGTCTGTCTCAGACCGTCTGTCTCAGACCGCCTGTCTCAGACCGTCTGTCTCAGACCGTGTGTCTCAGACCGTCTGTCTCAGACCGTGTGTCTCAGACCGACTGTCTCGGTCCGTCCGTCTCAAACCGTCCGTCTCAGTCCGTTTGTCCCATCCCGTCTATCTCTGTGCGTCTGTCTCTGTCCCCCTGTCCAGTACCGTCTGTCTCAGACCGTCTGTCTCAGATCGTCTGTCTCAGACCGTCTGCCTCAGACCGTCTGTCCCAGATCGTCTGTCTCAGACCGTGTGTCTGAGGACGCCCGTGTCAGATGGTCTGTCTCAGATTGTCTGTCTTATACCGTCTTACTCTGTGCGTCTGTCTCTGTCCCTCTGTCTAATACCCTCTGTCTCTGAGCGCCGGTCTCAGCACGTCTGTCTTCGCCCGTCTGTCTCAGACCGTCTGTCTCAGACCGTGTGTCTCAGACCGTCTGTCTCAGACCGTGTGTCTCAGACCGACTGTCTCGGTCCGTCCGTCTCAAACCGTCCGTCTCAGTCCGTTTGTCCCATCCCGTCTATCTCTGTGCGTCTGTCTCTGTCCCCCTGTCCAGTACCGTCTGTCTCAGACCGTCTGTCACAGACCGTCTGTCTCAGACCGTCTGTCTCAGCCCGTCCCTCTCCGACCGACTGTTTCAGACCGTCAGTCTCTGACCGTGTGTCTCAGACCGTCTGTCTCAGACCGTCTGTCTCCGACCGTCTGTCTCAGACCGTCTGTCTCAGACCGTCCGTCTCAGACCGTTCGTCTCAGACCGTCTGTCTCAGCCCGTCTGTCTCTGACCGTCTGCCTTAGACCGTCCGTCTCAGCCCGTCCGTCTCAGACCGACTGTTTCAGACCGTCTGTCCCTGACCGTGCGTCTCAGGGCGTCCGTCTCATTCCGTCTGTCCCTGACCGTGTGTCTCAGGGCGTGCGTCTCATTCCGTCTGTCTTATACCGTCTGTCTATGTGTGTCTGTCTCTGTCCCTCTGTCTAATAACCTCTATCTCTGAGCGCCGGTCTCAGCACGGCTGTGTTAGCCCGTCTGTCTCAGACCATCGTCACAGAGCGTCTGTCTCAGAGCGTCTGTCTCAGAGTGTCTGTCTCAGACCGCCTGTGTCAGCCCGTCTGTCTCAGACCGCCTGTGTCAGCCCGTCTGTCTCAGACCGTCTGTCTCAGACCGTCTGTCACAGTCCGTCCGTGTCAGACCATCCGTCTCAGACCGTCTGTCTCAGACCGTCTGTCTCAGCCCGTCTGTCTCTGACCGCGTGTGTCAGACCGTCCGTCTCAGACCGTCCGTCTCAGACCGTCCGCCTCAGACCGTCCGTCTCAGACCGTCCGTCTCAGACCGTCCGTCTCAGACCGTCCGTCTCAGACCGTCAGTCTCAGACCGTCCGTCTCAGACCGTCCGTCTCAGACCGCCCGTCTCAGACCGTCCGTCTCAGACCGTCCGTCTCAGACCGTCTGTCTTGGACCGTCTGTCTCATACCCTCTGTCTCATACCGTCTGTCTTGGACCGTCTGTCTCATTCCGTCTGTCTCAGAACGTCTGTGTCAGACCGCCTGTATCAGACCGTCTGTCTCAGTCCGTCTGTCTCAGACCGTCTTTATCTGAGCGTCTGTGTCAGACCGTGTGTCCCAGACCGTCTGTCTCAGACCGTCCGTCTCAGACCGTCCGTCTCAGACCGCCCGTCTCAGACCGTCCGTCTCAGACCGTCCGTCTCAGACCGTCAGTCTCAGACCGTCTGTCTCAGCCCGTCCGTCTCAGACCAACTGTTTCAGACAGTCTGTCTCTGACCGTGTGTCTCAGGCCGTCCGTCTCAGTCTGTCTGTCTTATACCGTCTGTCTATGTGCGTCTGTCTCTGTCCCTCTGTCTAATACCCTCTGTCTCTGAGCGCCGGTCTCAGCACGTCTGTCTTAGCCCGTCTGTCACAGACCATCGGTCACAGAGCGTCTGTCTCAGAGCGTCTGTCTCAGCCCGTCTGTCTCAGACCGTCTGTCGCACACCATCTGTCTCAGACCATCTGTCTCGTACCGTCTGTCTCAGACCGTCTGTCTCGGACCGTCTGTCTCCGACCGTCTACTTCAGACTGTCTGTATCAGACCGTCTGTCTCAGACCGCCTATCTCAGACCGTCTGTCTCTGTTCGTCGGTCTGTCTGTCTCATACCGTCTCTCTCAGACCGTCTCTCCCTTACCGCCTGTCCCAGACCGACTATCTCAGACCGTCTGTCTCAGACCCTCGGCTTCAGACCGTCTGCCTCGTACCATCTGTCGCAGACCATCTGTCGCAGACCATCTGTCTCAGACCATCTGTCTCGTACCGTCTGTCTCAGACCGGCTGTCTCAGACCGTCTGTCTCCGACCGTCTACTTCAGACTGTCTGTATCAGACCGTCTGTCTCAGACCGCCTATCTCAGACCGTCTGTCTCTGTTCGTCGGTCTGTCTGTCTCATACCGTCTCTCTCAGACCGTCTCTCCCTTACTGCCTGTCCCAGACCGACTATCTCAGACCGTCTGTCTCAGACCCTCGGCTTCAGACCGTCTGCCTCGTACCATCTGTCGCAGACCATCTGTCTCAGACCATCTGTCTCATACCGTCTGTCTTGGACCGTCTGTCTCATACCCTCTGTCTCATACCGTCTGTCTTGGACCGTCTGTCTCATTCCGTCTGTCTCAGAACGTCTGTGTCAGACCGCCTGTATCAGACCGTCTGTCTCAGTCCGTCTGTCTCAGACCGTCTTTATCTGAGCGTCTGCGTCAGACCGTGTGTCCCAGACCGTCTGTCTCAGACCGTCTGTCTCAGACCGGCTGTCTCAGACCGGCTGTGTCAGACCGTCTGTCTCAGACCGTCTGTATCAGACCGTCTGTCTCAGACCGTCTCTCCCAGACCGCCTGTCTCAGACCGTCTGCCTCAGACAGTCTGTCACAGACCGCCTGCCTCTGTCCGTCGTTCTCGTACCATCTGTCGCAGACCATCTGTCTCAGAGCATCTGTATCGTACCGTCTGTCTCAGACTGTCTGTATCAGGTAGTCTGTCTCAGACCGTCTGTCTCAGACCGTCTGTCTCAGACCGTCTATCTCAGACCGCCTGTCTCAGACTGTCTGTATCAGGTGGTCTGTCTCAGACCGTCTCTCCCAGACCGCCTGTCTCAGACCGTCTTTCTCTGAGCGTCTGTGTCAGACCGTGTGTCCCAGACTGTCTGTCTCACACCGTCTATCTCCGATCGTCTGCCTCAGACCGTCAGTCTCTGAGCGTCTGCGTCAGACCGTGTGTCCCGTCTGCCTCAGACCGTCTGTGTCAGACCGTCCGTCTCAGACCGTCCGTCTCAGACCGTCCGTCTCAGACCGTCCGTCTCAGACCGTCCGTCTCAGACAGTCGGTAGCAGACCGTCTGTGACAGACCGTCTGTCTCAGCACGCCTGTCTCAGCCCGCCTGTCTCAGCCCGTCTGTCTCTGACCGTCTGTCCTAGACCGTCTGTCTTAGCCCGTCTGTCTCAGACCGTCTGTCTCAGACCGTCCGTCTCAGACCGTCTGTCTCATTCCGTCTGTCTCATACCGCCTGTATCAGACCGTCTGTCTCAACCGTCTGTCTCAGACAGTCTGTCTCAGACCGTCTGTCTCAGACCGTCCGTGTCAGACCGCCCGTCTCAGACCGTCTGTCTCAGACCGTCTGTCTCAGACCGTCTGACTCAGACCGTCAGTCTCAGACCGTCTGTCACAGCTCGTCCGTCTCGGACCGACTGATTCAGACCGTCTGTCTCTAACCGTGTGTCTCAGGCCGTCCGTCTCAGTCCGTCTGTGTTACACCGTCTGTCTCTGTGCGTCTGTCTCTGTCCCTCTGTCTAATACCCTCTGTCTCTGAGCGCCGGTCTCAGCACGTCTGTCTCAGACCGTCTGTCTCAGACCGTCTGTCTCAGACCGTCTGTCTCAGACCGTTTGTCTCAGACCGTCTGTCTCAGACCGTCTGTCTCAGACCGTCTGTCTCAGACCGTCTGTCTCAGACCGTCTGTCTCAGACCGTCTGTCTCAGACCGTCTGTCTCAGACCGTCTGTCTCAGACCGTGTGTCTCAGACCGTCTGTCTCAGACCGTGTGTCTCAGACCGTCTGTCTCATACCGTCTGTCTCAGACCGTGCGTCTCAGACCGACTGTCTCGTTCCGTCCGTCTCAAACCGTCCGTCTCAGTCCGTTTGTCTCAGACCGTCTGTCTCACACCGTCTGCCTCAGACCGTCTGTCCCAGATCGTCTGACTCAGACCGTGTGCCTCAGGACGTCCGTCTCAGATGGTCTGTCTCAGACCGTCTGTCTCATACCGTCTGTCTAGGACCGTGTGTCTCAGACCGACTGTCTCGATCCGTCCGTCTCAAACCGTCCGTCTCAGTCCGTTTGTCTCAGACCGACTGTCTCGGTCCGTCCGTCTCAATCCGTCTGTCTCAGTCCGTTTGTCTCATCCCGTCTATCCCTGTGCGTCTGTCTCTGTCCCCCTGTCCAATACCGTCTGTCTCAGACCGTCTGTCTCCGACCGTCTGCCTCAGACCGTCTGTCTCAGACCGTCTGTCTCAGACCGTCTGTCTCAGACCGTCTGTCTGAGGCCGTCTGTCTCAGACCGTCTGTCTCAGACCGTCCGTCTCAGACCGTCTGTCTCATTCCGTCTGTCTCATACCGCCTGTATCAGACCGTCTGTCTCAACCGTCTGTCTCAGACAGTCTGTCTCAGACCGTCTGTCTCAGACCGTCCGTGTCAGACCGCCCGTCTCAGACCGTCTGTCTCAGACCGTCTGTCTCAGACCGTCTGACTCAGACCGTCAGTCTCAGACCGTCTGTCACAGCTCGTCCGTCTCGGACCGACTGATTCAGACCGTCTGTCTCTAACCGTGTGTCTCAGGCCGTCCGTCTCAGTCCGTCTGTGTTACACCGTCTGTCTATGTGTGTCTGTCTCTGTCCCTCTGTCTAATAACCTCTATCTCTGAGCGCCGGTCTCAGCACGGCTGTGTTAGCCCGTCTGTCTCAGACCATCGTCACAGAGCGTCTGTCTCAGAGCGTCTGTCTCAGAGTGTCTGTCTCAGACCGCCTGTGTCAGCCCGTCTGTCTCAGACCGCCTGTGTCAGCCCGTCTGTCTCAGACCGTCTGTCTCAGACCGTCTGTCACAGTCCGTCCGTGTCAGACCATCCGTCTCAGACCGTCTGTCTCAGACCGTCTGTCTCAGCCCGTCTGTCTCTGACCGCGTGTGTCAGACCGTCCGTCTCAGACCGTCCGTCTCAGACCGTCCGCCTCAGACCGTCCGTCTCAGACCGTCCGTCTCAGACCGTCCGTCTCAGACCGTCCGTCTCAGACCGTCAGTCTCAGACCGTCCGTCTCAGACCGTCCGTCTCAGACCGCCCGTCTCAGACCGTCCGTCTCAGACCGTCCGTCTCAGACCGTCTGTCTTGGACCGTCTGTCTCATACCCTCTGTCTCATACCGTCTGTCTTGGACCGTCTGTCTCATTCCGTCTGTCTCAGAACGTCTGTGTCAGACCGCCTGTATCAGACCGTCTGTCTCAGTCCGTCTGTCTCAGACCGTCTTTATCTGAGCGTCTGTGTCAGACCGTGTGTCCCAGACCGTCTGTCTCAGACCGTCCGTCTCAGACCGTCCGTCTCAGACCGCCCGTCTCAGACCGTCCGTCTCAGACCGTCCGTCTCAGACCGTCAGTCTCAGACCGTCTGTCTCAGCCCGTCCGTCTCAGACCAACTGTTTCAGACAGTCTGTCTCTGACCGTGTGTCTCAGGCCGTCCGTCTCAGTCTGTCTGTCTTATACCGTCTGTCTATGTGCGTCTGTCTCTGTCCCTCTGTCTAATACCCTCTGTCTCTGAGCGCCGGTCTCAGCACGTCTGTCTTAGCCCGTCTGTCACAGACCATCGGTCACAGAGCGTCTGTCTCAGAGCGTCTGTCTCAGCCCGTCTGTCTCAGACCGTCTGTCGCACACCATCTGTCTCAGACCATCTGTCTCGTACCGTCTGTCTCAGACCGTCTGTCTCGGACCGTCTGTCTCCGACCGTCTACTTCAGACTGTCTGTATCAGACCGTCTGTCTCAGACCGCCTATCTCAGACCGTCTGTCTCTGTTCGTCGGTCTGTCTGTCTCATACCGTCTCTCTCAGACCGTCTCTCCCTTACCGCCTGTCCCAGACCGACTATCTCAGACCGTCTGTCTCAGACCCTCGGCTTCAGACCGTCTGCCTCGTACCATCTGTCGCAGACCATCTGTCGCAGACCATCTGTCTCAGACCATCTGTCTCGTACCGTCTGTCTCAGACCGGCTGTCTCAGACCGTCTGTCTCCGACCGTCTACTTCAGACTGTCTGTATCAGACCGTCTGTCTCAGACCGCCTATCTCAGACCGTCTGTCTCTGTTCGTCGGTCTGTCTGTCTCATACCGTCTCTCTCAGACCGTCTCTCCCTTACTGCCTGTCCCAGACCGACTATCTCAGACCGTCTGTCTCAGACCCTCGGCTTCAGACCGTCTGCCTCGTACCATCTGTCGCAGACCATCTGTCTCAGACCATCTGTCTCATACCGTCTGTCTTGGACCGTCTGTCTCATACCCTCTGTCTCATACCGTCTGTCTTGGACCGTCTGTCTCATTCCGTCTGTCTCAGAACGTCTGTGTCAGACCGCCTGTATCAGACCGTCTGTCTCAGTCCGTCTGTCTCAGACCGTCTTTATCTGAGCGTCTGCGTCAGACCGTGTGTCCCAGACCGTCTGTCTCAGACCGTCTGTCTCAGACCGGCTGTCTCAGACCGGCTGTGTCAGACCGTCTGTCTCAGACCGTCTGTATCAGACCGTCTGTCTCAGACCGTCTCTCCCAGACCGCCTGTCTCAGACCGTCTGCCTCAGACAGTCTGTCACAGACCGCCTGCCTCTGTCCGTCGTTCTCGTACCATCTGTCGCAGACCATCTGTCTCAGAGCATCTGTATCGTACCGTCTGTCTCAGACTGTCTGTATCAGGTAGTCTGTCTCAGACCGTCTGTCTCAGACCGTCTGTCTCAGACCGTCTATCTCAGACCGCCTGTCTCAGACTGTCTGTATCAGGTGGTCTGTCTCAGACCGTCTCTCCCAGACCGCCTGTCTCAGACCGTCTTTCTCTGAGCGTCTGTGTCAGACCGTGTGTCCCAGACTGTCTGTCTCACACCGTCTATCTCCGATCGTCTGCCTCAGACCGTCAGTCTCTGAGCGTCTGCGTCAGACCGTGTGTCCCGTCTGCCTCAGACCGTCTGTGTCAGACCGTCCGTCTCAGACCGTCCGTCTCAGACCGTCCGTCTCAGACCGTCCGTCTCAGACCGTCCGTCTCAGACAGTCGGTAGCAGACCGTCTGTGACAGACCGTCTGTCTCAGCACGCCTGTCTCAGCCCGCCTGTCTCAGCCCGTCTGTCTCTGACCGTCTGTCCTAGACCGTCTGTCTTAGCCCGTCTGTCTCAGACCGTCTGTCTCAGACCGTCCGTCTCAGACCGTCTGTCTCATTCCGTCTGTCTCATACCGCCTGTATCAGACCGTCTGTCTCAACCGTCTGTCTCAGACAGTCTGTCTCAGACCGTCTGTCTCAGACCGTCCGTGTCAGACCGCCCGTCTCAGACCGTCTGTCTCAGACCGTCTGTCTCAGACCGTCTGACTCAGACCGTCAGTCTCAGACCGTCTGTCACAGCTCGTCCGTCTCGGACCGACTGATTCAGACCGTCTGTCTCTAACCGTGTGTCTCAGGCCGTCCGTCTCAGTCCGTCTGTGTTACACCGTCTGTGTCTGTGCGTCTGTCTCTGTCCCTCTGTCTAATACCCTCTGTCTCTGAGCGCCGGTCTCAGCACGTCTGTCTCAGACCGTCTGTCTCAGACCGTCTGTCTCAGACCGTCTGTCTCAGACCGTTTGTCTCAGACCGTCTGTCTCAGACCGTCTGTCTCAGACCGTCTGTCTCAGACCGTCTGTCTCAGACCGTCTGTCTCAGACCGTCTGTCTCAGACCGTCTGTCTCAGACCGTCTGTCTCAGACCGTGTGTCTCAGACCGTCTGTCTCAGACCGTGTGTCTCAGACCGTCTGTCTCATACCGTCTGTCTCAGACCGTGCGTCTCAGACCGACTGTCTCGTTCCGTCCGTCTCAAACCGTCCGTCTCAGTCCGTTTGTCTCAGACCGTCTGTCTCACACCGTCTGCCTCAGACCGTCTGTCCCAGATCGTCTGACTCAGACCGTGTGCCTCAGGACGTCCGTCTCAGATGGTCTGTCTCAGACCGTCTGTCTCATACCGTCTGTCTAGGACCGTGTGTCTCAGACCGACTGTCTCGATCCGTCCGTCTCAAACCGTCCGTCTCAGTCCGTTTGTCTCAGACCGACTGTCTCGGTCCGTCCGTCTCAATCCGTCTGTCTCAGTCCGTTTGTCTCATCCCGTCTATCCCTGTGCGTCTGTCTCTGTCCCCCTGTCCAATACCGTCTGTCTCAGACCGTCTGTCTCCGACCGTCTGCCTCAGACCGTCTGTCTCAGACCGTCTGTCTCAGACCGTCTGTCTCAGACCGTCTGTCTGAGGCCGTCTGTCTCAGACCGTCTGTCTCAGACCGTCTGTCCCAGCCCGTCCCTCTCCGACCGACTGTTTCAGACCGTCTGTCTCTGACCGTGTGTCTCAGGCCGTCCGTCTCCGTCCGTCTGTCTTATACCGTCTGTCTATGTGCGTCTGTCTCTGTCCCTCTGTCTAATACCCTCTGTCTCTAAGCGCCGGTCTCAGCACGTCTGTCTCAGACCGTCTGTCTCAGACCGTCTGTCTCATACCGCCTGTTTCAGACCGTCTGTCTCAGACCGTCTGCCGCAGACTGTCTGTCTCAGCCCGTCTGTGTCTGACCGTCTGCCTCAGACCGTCTGCCTGAGACCGTCTGTCTCAGACCGTCTGTCTCTGACCGTGTGTCTCAGACCGTCTGTCTCAGACCGTCTGCCTCAGACCGTCTGTCCCAGATCGTCTGACTCAGACCGTGTGCCTCAGGACGTCCGTCTCAGATGGTCTGTCTCAGACCGTCTGTCTTATACCGTCTGACTCTGTGCGTCTGACTCTGTCCCTCTGTCTAATACCCTCTGTCTCTGAGCGCCGGTCTCAGCACGTCTGTCATAGCCCGTCTGTCTCAGACCATCGGTCAAACAGCGTCTGTCTCAGACCGTCTGTCTCATACTGTCTGTCTCAGACCGTCTGTCTCATACCGCCTGTTTCAGACCGTCAGTCTCTGACCGTGTGTCTCAGACCGTCTGTCTCAGACCGTCTGTCTCCGACCGTCTGCCTCAGACCGTCTGTCTCAGACCGTGTGTCTCAGACCGTCCGTCTCTGACCGTGTGTCTCAGGCCGTCTGTCTCCGACCGTCTGCCTCAGACCGTCTGTCTCAGACCGTCTGTCCCAGCCCGTCCCTCTCCGACCGACTGTTTCAGACCGTCTGTCTCTGACCGTGTGTCTCAGACCGTCCGTCTCCGTCCGTCTGTCTTATACCGTCTGTCTCTGTGCGTCTGTCTCTGTCCCTCTGTCTAATACCCTCTGTCGCTGAGCGCCGGTCTCAGCACGTCTGTCTCAGACCGTCTGCCTCAGACCGTCTGTCTCAGACCGTCTGTCTCAGACCGTCTGCCTCAGGCCGTCTGTCTCAGACCGTCTGTCTCATACCGTCGGCCTGAGGCCGTCTGTCTCAGACCGTCTCTCTCAGACCGTCTGCCGCAGACTGTCTGTCTCAGCCCGTCTGCCTCAGACCGTCTGCCTGCGACCGTCAGTCTCAGACCGTCTGTCTCAGATCGTCAGTCTCAGACCGTCTGTCTCAGACCGTCTGTCTCTGACCGTGTGTCTCAGGCCGTCCGTCTCCGTCCGTCTGTCTTATACAGTCTGTCTCTGTGCGTCTGTCTCTGTCCCTCTGTCTAATACCCTCTGTCTCTGAGCGCCGGTCTCAGCACGTCTGTCATAGCCCGTCTGTCTCAGAACATCGGTCAAACAGCGTCTGTCTCAGACCGTCTGTCTCAGACCGTCTGTCTCAGACCGTCTGTCTCAGACCGTCTGGCTCAGACCGTCCGTCTCCGTCCGTCTGTCTTATACCGTCTGTCTATGTGCGTCTGTCTCTGCCCCTCTGTCTAATACCCTTTGTCTCTGAGCGCCGGTCTCAGCACGTCTGTCTCAGACCGTCTGTCGCAGACCGTCTGTCTCAGTCCGTCTGTCTCAGACCGTCTGTCTCAGACCGTCTGTCTCAGACCGTCTGTCCCAGCCCGTCCCTCTCCGACCGACTGTATCAGACCGTCTGTCTCTGACCGTGTGTCTCAGGCCGTCCGTCTCCGTCCGTCTGTCTTATACCGTCTGTCTCTGTGCGTCTGTCTCTGTCCCTCTGTCTAATACCCTCTGTCTCTGAGCGCCGGTCTCAGCACGTCTGTCATAGCCCGTCTGTCTATGTGCGTCTGTCTCTGCCCCTCTGTCTAATACCCTTTGTCTCTGAGCGCCGGTCTCAGCACGTCTGTCTCAGACCGTCTGTCGCAGACCGTCTGTCTCAGACCGTCGGTCTCTGACCGTGTGTCTCAGGCGGTACGTCTCAGTCCGGCTGTCTTATACCGTCTGTCTCTGTGCGTCTGTCTCAGACCATCGGTCAAACAGTGTCTGTCTCAGACCGTCGGTCCAACAGCGGCTGCCTCAGACCGTCTGTCTCAGACCGTCTGTCTCAGACCGTCTATCTCAGACCGTCTGTCTCAGACCGTCTGTCTCATACCGTCTGTCTCATACCGCCTGTTTCAGACCGTCTGTCTCTGACCGTGTGTCTCAGGCCGTCCGTCTCAGTCCGTCTGTCTTATACCGTCTGTCTATGTCCGTCTGTCTCTGCCCCTCTGTCTCATACCCTCTGTCTCTGAGCGCCGGTCTCAGCACGTGTGTCTCAGACCGTCTGTCGCAGACCGTCTGTCTCAGACCGTCTGTCTCAGACCGTCCGTCTCAGACCGTCTGTCTCAGACCGTCTGTCTCCGACCGTCTGCGTCAGACCGTCTGTCTCAGACCGTCTGTCTCAGACAGTCTGTCTCAGGACGTCTGTCTCAGACCGTCTGTCCCAGCCCGTCCCTCTCCGACCGACTGTTTCAGACCGTCTGTCTCTGACCGTGTGTCTCAGGCCGTCCGTCTCCGTCCGTCTGTCTTATACCGTCTGTCTCTGTGCGTCTGTCTCTGTCCCTCTGTCTAATACCCTCTGACTCTGAGCGCCGGTCTCAGCACGTCTGTCATAGCCCGTCTGTCTCAGAACATCGGTCAAACAGCGTCTGTCTCAGACAGTCTGTCTCAGACCGTCTGCCTCAGACCGTCTGTCTCAGACCGTCTGTCTCAGACCGTCTGTCTCAGACCGTCTGTCTCAGACCGTGTGTCTCAGACCGACTGTCTCGGTCCGTCCGTCTCAAACCGTCTGTCTCAGTCCGTTTCTCTCATCCCGTCTATCTCTGTGCGTCTGTCTCTGTCCCCCTGTCCAGTACCGTCTGTCTCAGACCGTGTGCCTCAGACCGTGTGTCTCAGACCGACTGTCTCGTTCCGTCCGTCTCAAACCGTCCGTCTCAGTCCGTTTGTCTCAGACCGTCTGTCTCAGACCGTCTGCCTCAGACCGTCTGTCCCAGATCGTCTGTCTCAGACCGTGAGCCTCAGGACGTCCGTCTCAGATGGTCCGTCTCAGACCGTCTGTCTTATACCGTCTGACTCTGTGCGTCTGTCTCTGTCCCTCTGTCTAATACCCTCTGTCTCTGAGCGCCGGTCTCAGCACGTCTGTCTTCGCCCGTCTGTCTCAGACCGTCTGTCTCAGACCGTCTGTCACAGACCGTCTGTCTCAGACCGTCTGTCTCAGCCCGTCCCTCTCCGACCGACTGTTTCAGACCGTCAGTCTCTGACCGTGTGTCTCAGACCGTCTGTCTCAGACCGTCTGTCTCCGACCGTCTGTCTCAGACCGTCTGTCTCAGACCGTGTGTCTCAGACCGTCCGTCTCTGACCGTGTGTCTCAGGCCGTCCGTCTCAGTCCGTTTGTCTTATACCGCCTGTCTATGTGCGTCTGTCTCTACCCCTCTGTCTAATACCCTCTGTCTCTGAGCGCCGGTCTCAGCACGTCTGACTCAGACCGTCTGTCGCAGACCGTCTGTCTCAGACCGTCTGTCTCAGACCGTCTGTCTCAGACCGCCTGTCTCAGACCGTCTGTCTCAGACCGTCTGTCTCAGACCGTGTGTCTCAGACCGTCGGTCTCAGACCGTGTGTCTCAGACCGACTGTCTCGGTCCGTCCGTCTCAAACCGTCTGTCTCAGTCCGTTTGTCCCATCCCGTCTATCTCTGTGCGTCTGTCTCTGTCCCCCTGCCAAGTACCGTCTGTCTCAGACCGTCTGTCTCAGATCGTCTGCCTCAGACCGTCTGTCCCAGATCGTCTGTCTCAGACCGTGTGTCTCAGGACGCCCGTCTCAGATGGTCTGTCACAGACCGTCTGTCTTATACCGTCTGACTCTGTGCGTCTGTCTCTGTCCCTCTGTCTAATACCCCCTGTCTCTGAGCGCCGGTCTCAGCACGTCTGTCTTAGCCCGTCTGTCTCAGACCATCGGTCACAGAGCGTCTGTCTCAGAGCGTCTGTCTCAGACCGTCTGTCTCAGCCCGTCTGTCTCAGACCGTGTGTCTCAGACCGTGTGTCTCAGACCGACTGTCTCGTTCCGTCCGTCTCAAACCGTCCGTCTCAGTCCGTTTGTCTCAGACCGTCTGTCTCAGACCGTCTGCCTCAGAACGTCTGTCCCAGATCGTCTGTCTCAGACCGTGTGCCTCAGGACGTCCGTCTCAGATGGTCTGTCTCAGACCGTCTGTCTTATACCGTCTGACTCTGTGCGTCTGTCTCTGTCCCTCTGTCTAATACCCTCTGTCTCTGAGCGCCGGTCTCAGCACGTCTGTCTTCGCCCGTCTGTCTCAGACCGTCTGTCTCAGACCGTGTGTCTCAGACCGTCTGTCTCAGACCGTGTGTATCAGACCGACTGTCTCGGTCAGTCCGTCTCAAACCGTCTGTCTCAGTCCGTTTGCCTCATCCCGTCTATCTCTATGCGTCTGTCTCTGTCCCCCTGTCCAGTACCGTCTGTCTCAGACCGTCTGTCACAGACCGTCTGTCTCAGACCGTCTGTCTCAGCCTGTCCCTCTCCGACCGACTGTTTCAGACCGTCAGTCTCTGACCGTGTGTCTCAGACCGTCTGTCTCAGACCGTCTGTCTCCGACCGTCTGTCTCAGACCGTCTGTCTCAGACCGTCTGTCTCAGACCGTCTGTCTCAGACCGTCTGTCTCAGACCGTGTGTCTCAGACCGTCTGTCTCAGACCGTGTGTATCAGACCGACTGTCTCGTTCCGTCCGTCTCAAACCGTCCGTCTCAGTCCGTTTGTCTCAGACCGTCTGTCTCAGACCGTCTGCCTCAGACCGTCTGTCCCAGATCGTCTGTCTCAGACCGTGTGCCTCAGGACGTCCGTCTCAGATGGTCTGTCTCAGACCGTCTGTCTTATACCGTCTGACTCTGTGCGTCTGTCTCTGTCCCTCTGTCTAATACCCTCTGTATCTGAGCGCCGGTCTCAGCACGTCTGTCTTCGCCCGTCTGTCTCAGACCGTCTGTCTCAGACCGTCTGTCTCAGTCCGTCTGTCTCAGACCGTGTGTCTCAGACCGTCTGTCTCAGTCCGTTTGTCTCATCCCGTCTATCTCTGTGCGTCTGTCTCTGTCCCCCTGTCCAGTACCGTCTGTCTCAGCCCGTCCCTCTCCGACCGACTGTTTCAGACCGTCAGTCTCTGACCGTGTGTCTCAGACCGTCTGTCTCAGACCGTCTGTCTCAGACCGTCTGTCTCAGACCGTCTGTCTCAGACCGCCTGTCTCAGACCGTCTGTCTCAGACCGTGTGTCTCAGACCGTCTGTCTCAGACCGTGTGTCTCAGACCGACTGTCTCGGTCCGTCCGTCTCAAACCGTCCGTCTCAGTCCGTTTGTCCCATCCCGTCTATCTCTGTGCGTCTGTCTCTGTCCCCCTGTCCAGTACCGTCTGTCTCAGACCGTCTGTCTCAGATCGTCTGTCTCAGACCGTCTGCCTCAGACCGTCTGTCCCAGATCGTCTGTCTCAGACCGTGTGTCTGAGGACGCCCGTGTCAGATGGTCTGTCTCAGATTGTCTGTCTTATACCGTCTTACTCTGTGCGTCTGTCTCTGTCCCTCTGTCTAATACCCTCTGTCTCTGAGCGCCGGTCTCAGCACGTCTGTCTTCGCCCGTCTGTCTCAGACCGTCTGTCTCAGACCGTGTGTCTCAGACCGTCTGTCTCAGACCGTGTGTCTCAGACCGACTGTCTCGGTCCGTCCGTCTCAAACCGTCCGTCTCAGTCCGTTTGTCCCATCCCGTCTATCTCTGTGCGTCTGTCTCTGTCCCCCTGTCCAGTACCGTCTGTCTCAGACCGTCTGTCACAGACCGTCTGTCTCAGACCGTCTGTCTCAGCCCGTCCCTCTCCGACCGACTGTTTCAGACCGTCAGTCTCTGACCGTGTGTCTCAGACCGTCTGTCTCAGACCGTCTGTCTCCGACCGTCTGTCTCAGACCGTCTGTCTCAGACCGTCCGTCTCAGACCGTTCGTCTCAGACCGTCTGTCTCAGCCCGTCTGTCTCTGACCGTCTGCCTTAGACCGTCCGTCTCAGCCCGTCCGTCTCAGACCGACTGTTTCAGACCGTCTGTCCCTGACCGTGCGTCTCAGGGCGTCCGTCTCATTCCGTCTGTCCCTGACCGTGTGTCTCAGGGCGTGCGTCTCATTCCGTCTGTCTTATACCGTCTGTCTATGTGTGTCTGTCTCTGTCCCTCTGTCTAATAACCTCTATCTCTGAGCGCCGGTCTCAGCACGGCTGTGTTAGCCCGTCTGTCTCAGACCATCGTCACAGAGCGTCTGTCTCAGAGCGTCTGTCTCAGAGTGTCTGTCTCAGACCGCCTGTGTCAGCCCGTCTGTCTCAGACCGCCTGTGTCAGCCCGTCTGTCTCAGACCGTCTGTCTCAGACCGTCTGTCACAGTCCGTCCGTGTCAGACCATCCGTCTCAGACCGTCTGTCTCAGACCGTCTGTCTCAGCCCGTCTGTCTCTGACCGCGTGTGTCAGACCGTCCGTCTCAGACCGTCCGTCTCAGACCGTCCGCCTCAGACCGTCCGTCTCAGACCGTCCGTCTCAGACCGTCCGTCTCAGACCGTCCGTCTCAGACCGTCAGTCTCAGACCGTCCGTCTCAGACCGTCCGTCTCAGACCGCCCGTCTCAGACCGTCCGTCTCAGACCGTCCGTCTCAGACCGTCTGTCTTGGACCGTCTGTCTCATACCCTCTGTCTCATACCGTCTGTCTTGGACCGTCTGTCTCATTCCGTCTGTCTCAGAACGTCTGTGTCAGACCGCCTGTATCAGACCGTCTGTCTCAGTCCGTCTGTCTCAGACCGTCTTTATCTGAGCGTCTGTGTCAGACCGTGTGTCCCAGACCGTCTGTCTCAGACCGTCCGTCTCAGACCGTCCGTCTCAGACCGCCCGTCTCAGACCGTCCGTCTCAGACCGTCCGTCTCAGACCGTCAGTCTCAGACCGTCTGTCTCAGCCCGTCCGTCTCAGACCAACTGTTTCAGACAGTCTGTCTCTGACCGTGTGTCTCAGGCCGTCCGTCTCAGTCTGTCTGTCTTATACCGTCTGTCTATGTGCGTCTGTCTCTGTCCCTCTGTCTAATACCCTCTGTCTCTGAGCGCCGGTCTCAGCACGTCTGTCTTAGCCCGTCTGTCACAGACCATCGGTCACAGAGCGTCTGTCTCAGAGCGTCTGTCTCAGCCCGTCTGTCTCAGACCGTCTGTCGCACACCATCTGTCTCAGACCATCTGTCTCGTACCGTCTGTCTCAGACCGTCTGTCTCGGACCGTCTGTCTCCGACCGTCTACTTCAGACTGTCTGTATCAGACCGTCTGTCTCAGACCGCCTATCTCAGACCGTCTGTCTCTGTTCGTCGGTCTGTCTGTCTCATACCGTCTCTCTCAGACCGTCTCTCCCTTACCGCCTGTCCCAGACCGACTATCTCAGACCGTCTGTCTCAGACCCTCGGCTTCAGACCGTCTGCCTCGTACCATCTGTCGCAGACCATCTGTCGCAGACCATCTGTCTCAGACCATCTGTCTCGTACCGTCTGTCTCAGACCGGCTGTCTCAGACCGTCTGTCTCCGACCGTCTACTTCAGACTGTCTGTATCAGACCGTCTGTCTCAGACCGCCTATCTCAGACCGTCTGTCTCTGTTCGTCGGTCTGTCTGTCTCATACCGTCTCTCTCAGACCGTCTCTCCCTTACTGCCTGTCCCAGACCGACTATCTCAGACCGTCTGTCTCAGACCCTCGGCTTCAGACCGTCTGCCTCGTACCATCTGTCGCAGACCATCTGTCTCAGACCATCTGTCTCATACCGTCTGTCTTGGACCGTCTGTCTCATACCCTCTGTCTCATACCGTCTGTCTTGGACCGTCTGTCTCATTCCGTCTGTCTCAGAACGTCTGTGTCAGACCGCCTGTATCAGACCGTCTGTCTCAGTCCGTCTGTCTCAGACCGTCTTTATCTGAGCGTCTGCGTCAGACCGTGTGTCCCAGACCGTCTGTCTCAGACCGTCTGTCTCAGACCGGCTGTCTCAGACCGGCTGTGTCAGACCGTCTGTCTCAGACCGTCTGTATCAGACCGTCTGTCTCAGACCGTCTCTCCCAGACCGCCTGTCTCAGACCGTCTGCCTCAGACAGTCTGTCACAGACCGCCTGCCTCTGTCCGTCGTTCTCGTACCATCTGTCGCAGACCATCTGTCTCAGAGCATCTGTATCGTACCGTCTGTCTCAGACTGTCTGTATCAGGTAGTCTGTCTCAGACCGTCTGTCTCAGACCGTCTGTCTCAGACCGTCTATCTCAGACCGCCTGTCTCAGACTGTCTGTATCAGGTGGTCTGTCTCAGACCGTCTCTCCCAGACCGCCTGTCTCAGACCGTCTTTCTCTGAGCGTCTGTGTCAGACCGTGTGTCCCAGACTGTCTGTCTCACACCGTCTATCTCCGATCGTCTGCCTCAGACCGTCAGTCTCTGAGCGTCTGCGTCAGACCGTGTGTCCCGTCTGCCTCAGACCGTCTGTGTCAGACCGTCCGTCTCAGACCGTCCGTCTCAGACCGTCCGTCTCAGACCGTCCGTCTCAGACCGTCCGTCTCAGACAGTCGGTAGCAGACCGTCTGTGACAGACCGTCTGTCTCAGCACGCCTGTCTCAGCCCGCCTGTCTCAGCCCGTCTGTCTCTGACCGTCTGTCCTAGACCGTCTGTCTTAGCCCGTCTGTCTCAGACCGTCTGTCTCAGACCGTCCGTCTCAGACCGTCTGTCTCATTCCGTCTGTCTCATACCGCCTGTATCAGACCGTCTGTCTCAACCGTCTGTCTCAGACAGTCTGTCTCAGACCGTCTGTCTCAGACCGTCCGTGTCAGACCGCCCGTCTCAGACCGTCTGTCTCAGACCGTCTGTCTCAGACCGTCTGACTCAGACCGTCAGTCTCAGACCGTCTGTCACAGCTCGTCCGTCTCGGACCGACTGATTCAGACCGTCTGTCTCTAACCGTGTGTCTCAGGCCGTCCGTCTCAGTCCGTCTGTGTTACACCGTCTGTCTCTGTGCGTCTGTCTCTGTCCCTCTGTCTAATACCCTCTGTCTCTGAGCGCCGGTCTCAGCACGTCTGTCTCAGACCGTCTGTCTCAGACCGTCTGTCTCAGACCGTCTGTCTCAGACCGTTTGTCTCAGACCGTCTGTCTCAGACCGTCTGTCTCAGACCGTCTGTCTCAGACCGTCTGTCTCAGACCGTCTGTCTCAGACCGTCTGTCTCAGACCGTCTGTCTCAGACCGTCTGTCTCAGACCGTCTGTCTCAGACCGTCTGTCTCAGACCGTGTGTCTCAGACCGTCTGTCTCAGACCGTGTGTCTCAGACCGTCTGTCTCATACCGTCTGTCTCAGACCGTGCGTCTCAGACCGACTGTCTCGTTCCGTCCGTCTCAAACCGTCCGTCTCAGTCCGTTTGTCTCAGACCGTCTGTCTCACACCGTCTGCCTCAGACCGTCTGTCCCAGATCGTCTGACTCAGACCGTGTGCCTCAGGACGTCCGTCTCAGATGGTCTGTCTCAGACCGTCTGTCTCATACCGTCTGTCTAGGACCGTGTGTCTCAGACCGACTGTCTCGATCCGTCCGTCTCAAACCGTCCGTCTCAGTCCGTTTGTCTCAGACCGACTGTCTCGGTCCGTCCGTCTCAATCCGTCTGTCTCAGTCCGTTTGTCTCATCCCGTCTATCCCTGTGCGTCTGTCTCTGTCCCCCTGTCCAATACCGTCTGTCTCAGACCGTCTGTCTCCGACCGTCTGCCTCAGACCGTCTGTCTCAGACCGTCTGTCTCAGACCGTCTGTCTCAGACCGTCTGTCTGAGGCCGTCTGTCTCAGACCGTCTGTCTCAGACCGTCTGTCCCAGCCCGTCCCTCTCCGACCGACTGTTTCAGACCGTCTGTCTCTGACCGTGTGTCTCAGGCCGTCCGTCTCCGTCCGTCTGTCTTATACCGTCTGTCTATGTGCGTCTGTCTCTGTCCCTCTGTCTAATACCCTCTGTCTCTAAGCGCCGGTCTCAGCACGTCTGTCTCAGACCGTCTGTCTCAGACCGTCTGTCTCATACCGCCTGTTTCAGACCGTCTGTCTCAGACCGTCTGCCGCAGACTGTCTGTCTCAGCCCGTCTGTGTCTGACCGTCTGCCTCAGACCGTCTGCCTGAGACCGTCTGTCTCAGACCGTCTGTCTCTGACCGTGTGTCTCAGACCGTCTGTCTCAGACCGTCTGCCTCAGACCGTCTGTCCCAGATCGTCTGACTCAGACCGTGTGCCTCAGGACGTCCGTCTCAGATGGTCTGTCTCAGACCGTCTGTCTTATACCGTCTGACTCTGTGCGTCTGACTCTGTCCCTCTGTCTAATACCCTCTGTCTCTGAGCGCCGGTCTCAGCACGTCTGTCATAGCCCGTCTGTCTCAGACCATCGGTCAAACAGCGTCTGTCTCAGACCGTCTGTCTCATACTGTCTGTCTCAGACCGTCTGTCTCATACCGCCTGTTTCAGACCGTCTGTCTCTGACCGTGTGTCTCAGGCCGCCCGTCTCAGTCCGTCTGTCTTATACCGTCTGTCTATGTGCGTCTGTCTCTGCCCCTCTGTCTAATACCCTCTGTCTCTGAGCGCCGGTCTCAGACTGTCTGCCTCAGCCCGTCTGTCTCAGACCGTCTGTCTCAGACCGTCTGTCTCAGACAGTCTGTCTCAGACCGTCTGTCTCAGATCGTCTGTCTCAGACCGTCTGTCTCATACCGTCTGTCTCATACCGCCCGTTTCAGACCGTCTGTCTTTGACCGTGTGTCTCTGGCCGTCCGTCTCAGTCCGTGTGTCTTATACCGTCTGTCTATGTGCGTCTGTCTCTGCCCGTCTGTCTAATACCCTCTGTCTCTGAGCGCCGGTCTCAGTCCGTCTGTCTCAGACCGTCTGTCTCAGACCGTCTGTCTCAGACCGTCTGTCTCTGACCGTCTGTCTCAGACCGTCTGTCTCAGACCGTCTGTCTCAGACCGTCGGTCAAACAGCGGCTGTCTCAGACCGTCTGTCTCAGACCGTCTGTCTCAGACCGTCTGTCTCAGACCGTCTGTCTCAGACCGTCTGTCTCAGACCGTCTGTCTCAGACCGTCTGCCTCAGACCGTCTGTCTCAGACCGTCTGTCTCAGACCCTCTGTCTCTGAGCGCCGGTCTCAGTCCGTCTGTCTCTGACCGTGTGTCTCAGGCCGTCGGTCAAACAGCGGCTGTCTCAGACCGTCTGTCTCAGACCGTCTGTCTCAGACCGTCTGTCTCAGACCGTCTGTCTCAGACCGTCTGTCTCAGACCGTCTGTCTCAGACCGTCTGTCTCAGACCGTCTGTCTCATACCGTCTGTCTCATACCGCCTTTTTCAGACCGTCTGTCTCTGACCGTGTGTCTCAGGCCGTCCGTCTCCGTCCGTCTGTCTTATACCGTCTGTCTATGTGCGTCTGTCTCTGCCCCTCTGTCTAATACCCTTTGTCTCTGAGCGCCGGTCTCAGCACGTCTGTCTCAGACCGTCTGTCTCAGACCGTCTGTCTCAGACCGTCAGTCTCAGACGGTCTGTCTCAGACCGTCTGTCTCCGACCGTCTGCCTCAGGCCGTCTGTCTCAGACCGTCTGTCTCAGGCCGTCTGTCTCAGACCGTCTGTCCCAGCCCGTCCCTCTCCGACCGACTGTTTCAGACCGTCTGTCTCAGACCGTCTGTCTCAGACCGTCTGTCTCAGACCGTCTGTCTCAGGCCGTCTGTCTCAGACCGTCTGTCCCAGCCCGTCCCTCTCCGACCGACTGTTTCAGACCGTCTGTCTCTGACCGTGTGTCTCAGGCCGTCCGTCTCCGTCCGTCTGTCTTATACCGTCTGTCTCTGTGCCTCTGTCTCTGTCCCTCTGGCTAATACCCTCTGTCTCTGAGCGCCGGTCTCAGCACGTCTGTCATAGCCCGTCTGTCTCAGGCCATCGGTCAAACAGCGTCTGTCTCAGACCGTCTGTCTCAGACCGCCTGTCTCTGACGGTCTGTCTCAACCGCCTGTCCCTGTCCGTCTGTATCATACCGTCTGTCTCTGACCGTCTGTCTCAGACCGTCTGTCTCAGACCGCCTGTCTCAGACCGTCTGTCTCAATCCCTCTGTCTCGCACCGTCTGTCTCAGACCGTCTGTCTCAGACCGTCTGTCTCAGACCGCCTGTCTCAGACCGCCTGTCTCAATCCCTCTGTCTCGCACCGTCTCTCTCAGACCGTCTGTCTCAGACCGTCTGTTTCAGACCGTCTGCCTCAGATCGTCTGTCTCAGACCGTCTGTCTCAGACCGCCTGTCTCGGACCGTCTGTCTCTGACCGTCTGTCTCAGACCGTCTGTCTCAGACCGTCTGTCTCAGACCGTCTGTCTCAGACCGTCTGTCTCAGACCGTCTGTCTCAGACCGTCTGTCTCAGACCGTCTGTCTCAGACCGTCTGCCTCAGACCGTCTGTCTCAGACCGTCTGTCTCTGACCGTCTGTCTCAGACCGTCTGTCTCAGACCGTCTGTCTCAGACCGTCTGTCTCATACCGTATGTCTCAGACCGTGCGTCTCAGACCGACTGTCTCGTTCCGTCCGTCTCAAACCGTCCGTCTCAGTCCGTTTGTCTCAGACCGTCTGTCTCAGACCGTCTGACTCTGTCCCTCTGTCTAATACCCTCTGTCTCTGAGCGCCGGTCTCAGCACGTCTGTCATAGCCCGTCTGTCTCAGACCATCGGTCAAACAGCGTCTGTCTCAGACCGTCTGTCTCATACTGTCTGCCTCAGACCGTCTGTCTCTGACCGTCTGTCTCAGACCGTCTGTCTCAGACCGTCTGT
Organism: Coelioxys conoideus; assembly: GCA_947623535.1. Lineage (NCBI taxonomy): Eukaryota > Metazoa > Arthropoda > Insecta > Hymenoptera > Megachilidae > Coelioxys > Coelioxys conoideus. The sequence goes on from CANQJN010000026.1 coordinate 6,904,019, forward strand.
CTCAGACCGTCTGTCTCAGACCGTCTGTCTCATACCGCCTGTTTCAGACCGTCTGTCTCTGACCGTGTGTCTCAGGCCGTCCGTCTCAGTCCGTCTGTCTTATACCGTCTGTCTATGTGCGTCTGTCTCTGCCCCTCTGTCTAATACCCTCTGTCTCTGAGCGCCGGTCTCAGACCGTCTGCCTCAGACCGTCTGTCTCAGACCGCCTGTCTCAGACCGTCTGTCTCAGACCGTCTGTCTCAGACCGTCTGTCTCAGACCGTCTGTCTCAGACCGTCTGTCTCAGACCGTCTGTCTCAGACCGTCTGTCTCAGACCGTCTGTTTCTGACCGTCTGCCTCAGACCGTCTGTCCCAGATCGTCTGACTCGGACCGTCTGCCTCAGACCGTCTGTCTCAGACCGTCTGTCTCAGACCGTCTGTCTCAGACCATCTGTCTCAGACCGTCTGTCTCAGACCGTCTGTCTCAGACCGTCTGTCTCATACCGCCTGTTTCAGACCGTCTGTCTCAGACCGTCTGCCGCAGACTGTCTGTCTCAGCCCGTCTGTGTCTGACCGTCTGCCTCAGACCGTCTGCCTGAGACCGTCTGTCTCAGACCGTCTGTCTCTGACCGTGTGTCTCAGACCGTCTGTCTCATACCGTATGTCTCAGACCGTGCGTCTCAGACCGACTGTCTCGTTCCGTCCGTCTCAAACCGTCCGTCTCAGTCCGTTTGTCTCAGACCGTCTGTCTCAGACCGTCTGCCTCAGACCGTCTGTCCCAGATCGTCTGACTCAGACCGTGTGCCTCAGGACGTCCGTCTCAGATGGTCTGTCTCAGACCGTCTGTCTTATACCGTCTGACTCTGTGCGTCTGACTCTGTCCCTCTGTCTAATACCCTCTGTCTCTGAGCGCCGGTCTCAGCACGTCTGTCATAGCCCGTCTGTCTCAGACCATCGGTCAAACAGCGTCTGTCTCAGACCGTCTGTCTCATACTGTCTGTCTCAGACCGTCTGTCTCATACCGCCTGTTTCAGACCGTCTGTCTCTGACCGTGTGTCTCAGGCCGTCCGTCTCAGTCCGTCTGTCTTATACCGTCTGTCTATGTGCGTCTGTCTCTGCCCCTCTGTCTAATACCCTCTGTCTCTGAGCGCCGGTCTCAGACTGTCTGCCTCAGACCGTCTGTCTCAGACCGTCTGTCTCAGACCGTCTGTCTCAGACCGTCTGTCTCATACCGCCTGTTTCAGACCGTCTGTCTCTGACCGTGTGTCTCAGGCCGCCCGTCTCAGTCCGTCTGTCTTATACCGTCTGTCTATGTGCGTCTGTCTCTGCCCCTCTGACTAATACCCTCTGTCTGTGAGCGCCGGTCTCAGACTGTCTGCCTCAGCCCGTCTGTCTCAGACCGTCTGTCTCAGACAGTCTGTCTCAGACCGTCTGTCTCAGATCGTCTGTCTCAGACCGTCTGTCTCATACCGTCTGTCTCATACCGCCCGTTTCAGACCGTTTGTCTTTGACCGTGTGTCTCAGGCCGTCCGTCTCAGTCCGTGTGTCTTATACCGTCTGTCTATGTGCGTCTGTCTCTGCCCGTCTGTCTAATACCCTCTGTCTCTGAGCGCCGGTCTCAGTCCGTCTGTCTCTGACCGTGTGTCTCAGGCCGTACGTCTCAGTCCGGCTGTCTTATACCGTCTGTCTCTGTGCGTCTGTCTCAGACCGTCTGTCTCAGACCATCGGTCAAACAGCGTCTGTCTCAGACCGTCTGTCTCAGACCGTCTGTCTCTGACCGTCTGTCTCAGACCGTCTGTCTCAGACCGTCTGTCTCAGACCGTCTGTCTCAGACCGTCGGTCAAACAGCGGCTGTCTCAGACCGTCTGTCTCAGACCGTCTGTCTCAGACCGTCTGTCTCAGACAGTCTGTCTCAGACCGTCTGTCTCAGACCGTCTGTCTCAGACCGTCTGCCTCAGACCGTCTGTCTCAGACCGTCTGTCTCAGACCCTCTGTCTCTGAGCGCCGGTCTCAGTCCGTCTGTCTCTGACCGTGTGTCTCAGGCCGTCGGTCAAACAGCGGCTGTCTCAGACCGTCTGTCTCAGACCGTCTGTCTCAGACCGTCTGTCTCATACCGTCTGTCTCATACCGCCTTTTTCAGACCGTCTGTCTCTGACCGTGTGTCTCAGGCCGTCCGTCTCCGTCCGTCTGTCTTATACCGTCTGTCTATGTGCGTCTGTCTCTGCCCCTCTGTCTAATACCCTTTGTCTCTGAGCGCCGGTCTCAGCACGTCTGTCTCAGACCGTCTGACTCAGACCGTCTGTCTCAGACCGTCAGTCTCAGACCGTCTGTCTCAGACCGTCTGTCTCCGACCGTCTGCCTCAGGCCGTCTGTCTCAGACCGTCTGTCTCAGGCCGTCTGTCTCAGACCGTCTGTCCCAGCCCGTCCCTCTCCGACCGACTGTTTCAGACCGTCTGTCTCTGACCGTGTGTCTCAGGCCGTCCGTCTCCGTCCGTCTGTCTTATACCGTCTGTCTTTGTGCCTCTGTCTCTGTCCCTCTGGCTAATACCCTCTGTCTCTGAGCGCCGGTCTCAGCACGTCTGTCATAGCCCGTCTGTCTCAGGCCATCGGTCAAACAGCGTCTGTCTCAGACCGTCTGTCTCAGACCGCCTGTCTCTGACGGTCTGTCTCAACCGCCTGTCCCTGTCCGTCTGTATCATACCGTCTGTCTCTGACCGTCTGTCTCAGACCGTCTGTCTCAGACCGTCTGTCCCAGACCGCCTGTCTCAGACCGTCTGTCTCAATCCCTCTGTCTCGCACCGTCTGTCTCAGACCGTCTGTCTCAGACCGTCTGTCTCAGACCGCCTGTCTCAGACCGTCTGTCTCAATCCCTCTGTCTCGCACCGTCTCTCTCAGACCGTCTGTCTCAGACCGTCTGTTTCAGACCGTCTGCCTCAGATCGTCTGTCTCAGACCGTCTGTCTCAGACCGCCTGTCTCGGACCGTCTGTCTCTGACCGTCTGTCTCAGACCGTCTGTCTCAGACCGTCTGTCTCAGACCGTCTGTCTCAGACCGTCTGTCTCAGACCGTCTGTCTCAGACCGTCTGCCTCAGACCGTCTGTCTCAGACCGTCTGTCTCTGACCGTCTGTCTCAGACCGTCTGTCTCATACCGTATGTCTCAGACCGTGCGTCTCAGACCGACTGTCTCGTTCCGTCCGTCTCAAACCGTCCGTCTCAGTCCGTTTGTCTCAGACCGTCTGTCTCAGACCGTCTGCCTCAGACCGTCTGTCCCAGATCGTCTGACTCAGACCGTGTGCCTCAGGACGTCCGACTCAGATGGTCTGTCTCAGACCGTCTGTCTTATACCGTCTGACTCTGTGCGTCTGACTCTGTCCCTCTGTCTAATACCCTCTGTCTCTGAGCGCCGGTCTCAGCACGTCTGTCATAGCCCGTCTGTCTCAGACCATCGGTCAAACAGCGTCTGTCTCAGACCGCCTGTTTCAGACCGTCTGTCTCTGACCGTGTGTCTCAGGCCGTCCGTCTCAGTCCGTCTGTCTTATACCGTCTGTCTATGTGCGTCTGTCTCTGCCCCTCTGTCTAATACCCTCTGTCTCTGAGCGCCGGTCTCAGACTGTCTGCCTCAGACCGTCTGTCTCAGACCGTCTGTCTCAGACCGTCTGTCTCAGACCGTCTGTCTCATACCGCCTGTCTCAGACCGTCTGTCTCAGACCGTCTGTGTCAGACCGTCTGTCTCAGACCGTCTGCCTCAGACCGTCTGTCTCAGACCGTCTGTCTCTGACCGTCTGTCTCAGACCGTCTGTCTCAGACCGTCTGTCTCAGACCGTCTGTCTCATACCGTATGTCTCAGACCGTGCGTCTCAGACCGACTGTCTCGTTCCGTCCGTCTCAAACCGTCCGTCTCAGTCCGTTTGTCTCAGACCGTCTGTCTCAGACCGTCTGACTCTGTCCCTCTGTCTAATACCCTCTGTCTCTGAGCGCCGGTCTCAGCACGTCTGTCATAGCCCGTCTGTCTCAGACCATCGGTCAAACAGCGTCTGTCTCAGACCGTCTGTCTCATACTGTCTGCCTCAGACCGTCTGTCTCTGACCGTCTGTCTCAGACCGTCTGTCTCAGACCGTCTGTCTCAGACCGTCTGTCTCAGACCGTCTGTCTCATACCGCCTGTTTCAGACCGTCTGTCTCTGACCGTGTGTCTCAGGCCGTCCGTCTCAGTCCGTCTGTCTTATACCGTCTGTCTATGTGCGTCTGTCTCTGCCCCTCTGTCTAATACCCTCTGTCTCTGAGCGCCGGTCTCAGACCGTCTGCCTCAGACCGTCTGTCTCAGACCGCCTGTCTCAGACCGTCTGTCTCAGACCGTCTGTCTCAGACCGTCTGTCTCAGACCGTCTGTCTCAGACCGTCTGTTTCTGACCGTCTGCCTCAGACCGTCTGTCCCAGATCGTCTGACTCAGACCGTCTGCCTCAGACCGTCTGTCTCAGACCGTCTGTCTCAGACCGTCTGTCTCAGACCGTCTGTCTCAGACCGTCTGTCTCAGACCGTCTGTCTCAGACCGTCTGTCTCATACCGCCTGTTTCAGACCGTCTGTCTCAGACCGTCTGCCGCAGACTGTCTGTCTCAGCCCGTCTGTGTCTGACCGTCTGCCTCAGACCGTCTGCCTGAGACCGTCTGTCTCAGACCGTCTGTCTCTGACCGTGTGTCTCAGACCGTCTGTCTCATACCGTATGTCTCAGACCGTGCGTCTCAGACCGACTGTCTCGTTCCGTCCGTCTCAAACCGTCCGTCTCAGTCCGTTTGTCTCAGACCGTCTGTCTCAGACCGTCTGCCTCAGACCGTCTCTCCCAGATCGTCTGACTCAGACCGTGTGCCTCAGGACGTCCGTCTCAGATGGTCTGTCTCAGACCGTCTGTCTTATACCGTCTGACTCTGTGCGTCTGACTCTGTCCCTCTGTCTAATACCCTCTGTCTCTGAGCGCCGGTCTCAGCACGTCTGTCATAGCCTGTCTGTCTCAGACCATCGGTCAAACAGCGTCTGTCTCAGACCGTCTGTTTCATACTGTCTGTCTCAGACCGTCTGTCTCATACCGCCTGTTTCAGACCGTCTGTCTCTGACCGTGTGTCTCAGGCCGTCCGTCTCAGTCCGTCTGTCTTATACCGTCTGTCTATGTGCGTCTGTCTCTGCCCCTCTCTCTAATACCCTCTGTCTCTGAGCGCCGGTCTCAGACTGTCTGCCTCAGACCGTCTGTCTCAGACCGTCTGTCTCAGACCGTCTGTCTCATACCGCCTGTTTCAGACCGTCTGTCTCTGACCGTGTGTCTCAGGCCGCCCGTCTCAGTCCGTCTGTCTTATACCGTCTGTCTATGTGCGTCTGTCTCTGCCCCTCTGTCTAATACCCTCTGTCTCTGAGCGCCGGTCTCAGACTGTCTGCCTCAGCCCGTCTGTCTCAGACCGTCTGTCTCAGACCGTCTGTCTCAGACAGTCTGTCTCAGACCGTCTGTCTAAGATCGTCTGTCTCAGACCGTCTGTCTCATACCGTCTGTCTCATACCGCCCGTTTCAGACCGTCTGTCTTTGACCGTGTGTCTCAGGCCGTCCGTCTCAGTCCGTGTGTCTTATACCGTCTGTCTATGTGCGTCTGTCTCTGCCCGTCTGTCTAATACCCTCTGTCTCTGAGCGCCGGTCTCAGTCCGTCTGTCTCTGACCGTGTGTCTCAGGCCGTACGTCTCAGTCCGGCTGTCTTATACCGTCTGTCTCTGTGCGTCTGTCTCAGACCGTCTGTCTCAGACCATCGGTCAAACAGCGTCTGTCTCAGACCGTCTGTCTCAGACCGTCTGTCTCAGACCGTCTGTCTCAGACCGTCTGTCTCTGACCGTCTGTCTCAGACCGTCTGTCTCAGACCGTCTGTCTCAGACCGTCTGTCTCAGACCGTCGGTCAAACAGCGGCTGTCTCAGACCGTCTGTCTCAGACCGTCTGTCTCAGACCGTCTGTCTCAGACCGTCTGTCTCAGACCGTCTGTCTCAGACCGTCTGTCTCAGACCGTCTGTCTCAGACCGTCTGTCTCAGACCGTCTGCCTCAGACCGTCTGTCTCAGACCGTCTGTCTCAGACCCTCTGTCTCTGAGCGCCGGTCTCAGTCCGTCTGTCTCTGACCGTGTGTCTCAGGCCGTCGGTCAAACAGCGGCTGTCTCAGACCGTCTGTCTCAGACCGTCTGTCTCAGACCGTCTGTCTCAGACCGTCTGTCTCAGACCGGCTGCCTCAGACCGTCTGTCTCAGACCGTCTGTCTCTGACCGTCTGTCTCAGACCGTCTGTCTCAGACCGTCTGTCTCAGACCGTCTGTCTCAGACCGTCTGTCTCAGACCGTCTGTCTCATACCGTATGTCTCAGACCGTGTGTCTCAGACCGACTGTCTCGTTCCGTCCGTCTCAAACCGTCCGTCTCAGTCCGTTTGTCTCAGACCGTCTGTCTCAGACCGTCTGCCTCAGACCGTCTGTCCCAGATCGTCTGACTCAGACCGTGTGCCTCAGGACGTCCGTCTCAGATGGTCTGTCTCAGACCGTCTGTCTTATACCGTCTGACTTTGTGCGTCTGACTCTGTCCCTCTGTCTAATACCCTCTGTCTCTGAGCGCCGGTCTCAGCACGTCTGTCATAGCCCGTCTGTCTCAGACCATCGGTCAAACAGCGTCTGTCTCAGACCGTCTGTCTCATACCGCCTGTTTCAGACCGTCTGTCTCTGACCGTGTGTCTCAGGCCGTCCGTCTCAGTCCGTCTGTCTTATACCGTCTGTCTATGTGCGTCTGTCTCTGCCCCTCTGTCTAATACCCTCTGTCTCTGAGCGCCGGTCTCAGACTGTCTGCCTCAGACCGTCTGTCTCAGACCGGCTGCCTCAGACCGTCTGTCTCAGACCGTCTGTCTCTGACCGTCTGTCTCAGACCGTCTGTCTCAGACCGTCTGTCTCAGACCGTCTGTCTCATACCGTATGTCTCAGACCGTGCGTCTCAGACCGACTGTCTCGTTCCGTCCGTCTCAAACCGTCCGTCTCAGTCCGTTTGTCTCAGACCGTCTGTCTCAGACCGTCTGACTCTGTCCCTCTGTCTAATACCCTCTGTCTCTGAGCGCCGGTCTCAGCACGTCTGTCATAGCCCGTCTGTCTCAGACCATCGGTCAAACAGCGTCTGTCTCAGACCGTCTGTCTCATACTGTCTGCCTCAGACCGTCTGTCTCTGACCGTCTGTCTCAGACCGTCTGTCTCAGACCGTCTGTCTCAGACCGTCTGTCTCAGACCGTCTGTCTCATACCGCCTGTTTCAGACCGTCTGTCTCTGACCGTGTGTCTCAGGCCGTCCGTCTCAGTCCGTCTGTCTTATACCGTCTGTCTATGTGCGTCTGTCTCTGCCCCTCTGTCTAATACCCTCTGTCTCTGAGCGCCGGTCTCAGACCGTCTGCCTCAGACCGTCTGTCTCAGACCGCCTGTCTCAGACCGTCTGTCTCAGACCGTCTGTCTCAGACCGTCTGTCTCAGACCGTCTGTCTCAGACCGTCTGTTTCTGACCGTCTGCCTCAGACCGTCTGTCCCAGATCGTCTGACTCAGACCGTCTGCCTCAGACCGTCTGTCTCAGACCGTCTGTCTCAGACCGTCTGTCTCAGACCGTCTGTCTCAGACCGTCTGTCTCAGACCGTCTGTCTCAGACCGTCTGTCTCATACCGCCTGTTTCAGACCGTCTGTCTCAGACCGTCTGCCGCAGACTGTCTGTCTCAGCCCGTCTGTGTCTGACCGTCTGCCTCAGACCGTCTGCCTGAGACCGTCTGTCTCAGACCGTCTGTCTCTGACCGTGTGTCTCAGACCGTCTGTCTCATACCGTATGTCTCAGACCGTGCGTCTCAGACCGACTGTCTCGTTCCGTCCGTCTCAAACCGTCCGTCTCAGTCCGTTTGTCTCAGACCGTCTGTCTCAGACCGTCTGCCTCAGACCGTCTCTCCCAGATCGTCTGACTCAGACCGTGTGCCTCAGGACGTCCGTCTCAGATGGTCTGTCTCAGACCGTCTGTCTTATACCGTCTGACTCTGTGCGTCTGACTCTGTCCCTCTGTCTAATACCCTCTGTCTCTGAGCGCCGGTCTCAGCACGTCTGTCATAGCCTGTCTGTCTCAGACCATCGGTCAAACAGCGTCTGTCTCAGACCGTCTGTTTCATACTGTCTGTCTCAGACCGTCTGTCTCATACCGCCTGTTTCAGACCGTCTGTCTCTGACCGTGTGTCTCAGGCCGTCCGTCTCAGTCCGTCTGTCTTATACCGTCTGTCTATGTGCGTCTGTCTCTGCCCCTCTCTCTAATACCCTCTGTCTCTGAGCGCCGGTCTCAGACTGTCTGCCTCAGACCGTCTGTCTCAGACCGTCTGTCTCAGACCGTCTGTCTCATACCGCCTGTTTCAGACCGTCTGTCTCTGACCGTGTGTCTCAGGCCGCCCGTCTCAGTCCGTCTGTCTTATACCGTCTGTCTATGTGCGTCTGTCTCTGCCCCTCTGTCTAATACCCTCTGTCTCTGAGCGCCGGTCTCAGACTGTCTGCCTCAGCCCGTCTGTCTCAGACCGTCTGTCTCAGACCGTCTGTCTCAGACAGTCTGTCTCAGACCGTCTGTCTAAGATCGTCTGTCTCAGACCGTCTGTCTCATACCGTCTGTCTCATACCGCCCGTTTCAGACCGTCTGTCTTTGACCGTGTGTCTCAGGCCGTCCGTCTCAGTCCGTGTGTCTTATACCGTCTGTCTATGTGCGTCTGTCTCTGCCCGTCTGTCTAATACCCTCTGTCTCTGAGCGCCGGTCTCAGTCCGTCTGTCTCTGACCGTGTGTCTCAGGCCGTACGTCTCAGTCCGGCTGTCTTATACCGTCTGTCTCTGTGCGTCTGTCTCAGACCGTCTGTCTCAGACCATCGGTCAAACAGCGTCTGTCTCAGACCGTCTGTCTCAGACCGTCTGTCTCAGACCGTCTGTCTCAGACCGTCTGTCTCTGACCGTCTGTCTCAGACCGTCTGTCTCAGACCGTCTGTCTCAGACCGTCTGTCTCAGACCGTCGGTCAAACAGCGGCTGTCTCAGACCGTCTGTCTCAGACCGTCTGTCTCAGACCGTCTGTCTCAGACCGTCTGTCTCAGACCGTCTGTCTCAGACCGTCTGTCTCAGACCGTCTGTCTCAGACCGTCTGTCTCAGACCGTCTGCCTCAGACCGTCTGTCTCAGACCGTCTGTCTCAGACCCTCTGTCTCTGAGCGCCGGTCTCAGTCCGTCTGTCTCTGACCGTGTGTCTCAGGCCGTCGGTCAAACAGCGGCTGTCTCAGACCGTCTGTCTCAGACCGTCTGTCTCAGACCGTCTGTCTCAGACCGTCTGTCTCAGACCGGCTGCCTCAGACCGTCTGTCTCAGACCGTCTGTCTCTGACCGTCTGTCTCAGACCGTCTGTCTCAGACCGTCTGTCTCAGACCGTCTGTCTCAGACCGTCTGTCTCAGACCGTCTGTCTCATACCGTATGTCTCAGACCGTGTGTCTCAGACCGACTGTCTCGTTCCGTCCGTCTCAAACCGTCCGTCTCAGTCCGTTTGTCTCAGACCGTCTGTCTCAGACCGTCTGCCTCAGACCGTCTGTCCCAGATCGTCTGACTCAGACCGTGTGCCTCAGGACGTCCGTCTCAGATGGTCTGTCTCAGACCGTCTGTCTTATACCGTCTGACTTTGTGCGTCTGACTCTGTCCCTCTGTCTAATACCCTCTGTCTCTGAGCGCCGGTCTCAGCACGTCTGTCATAGCCCGTCTGTCTCAGACCATCGGTCAAACAGCGTCTGTCTCAGACCGTCTGTCTCATACCGCCTGTTTCAGACCGTCTGTCTCTGACCGTGTGTCTCAGGCCGTCCGTCTCAGTCCGTCTGTCTTATACCGTCTGTCTATGTGCGTCTGTCTCTGCCCCTCTGTCTAATACCCTCTGTCTCTGAGCGCCGGTCTCAGACTGTCTGCCTCAGACCGTCTGTCTCAGACCGTCTGTCTCAGACCGTCTGTCTCAGACCGTCTGTCTCATACCGCCTGTTTCAGACCGTCTGTCTCTGACCGTGTGTCTCAGGCCGCCCGTCTCAGTCCGTCTGTCTTATACCGTCTGTCTATGTGCGTCTGTCTCTGCCCCTCTGTCTAATACCCTCTGTCTCTGAGCGCCGGTCTCAGACTGTCTGCCTCAGCCCGTCTGTCTCAGACCGTCTGTCTCAGACCGTCTGTCTCAGACCGTCTGTCTCAGACAGTCTGTCTCAGACCGTCTGTCTCAGATCGTCTGTCTCAGACCGTCTGTCTCATACCGTCTGTCTCATACCGCCCGTTTCAGACCGTCTGTCTTTGACCGTGTGTCTCAGGCCGTCCGTCTCAGTCCGTGTGTCTTATACCGTCTGTCTATGTGCGTCTGTCTCTGCCCGTCTGTCTAATACCCTCTGTCTCTGAGCGCCGGTCTCAGTCCGTCTGTCTCTGACCGTGTGTCTCAGGCCGTACGTCTCAGTCCGGCTGTCTTATACCGTCTGTCTCTGTGCGTCTGTCTCAGACCGTCTGTCTCAGACCATCGGTCAAACAGCGTCTGTCTCACACCGTCTGTCTCAGACCGTCTGTCTCAGACCGTCTGTCTCTGACCGTCTGTCTCTGACCGTCTGTCTCAGACCGTCTGTCTCAGACCGTCTGTCTCAGACCGTCTGTCTCAGACCGTCGGTCAAACAGCGGCTGTCTCAGACCGTCTGTCTCAGACCGTCTGTCTCAGACCGTCTGTCTCAGACCGTCTGTCTCAGACCGTCTGTCTCAGACCGTCTGTCTCAGATCGTCTGTCTCAGACCGTCTGTCTCAGACCGTCTGTCTCAGACCGTCTGCCTCAGACCGTCTGTCTCAGACCGTCTGTCTCAGACCCTCTGTCTCTGAGCGCCGGTCTCAGTCCGTCTGTCTCTGACCGTGTGTCTCAGGCCGTCGGTCAAACAGCGGCTGTCTCAGACCGTCTGTCTCAGACCGTCTGTCTCAGACCGTCTGTCTCAGACCGTCTGTCTCAGACCGGCTGCCTCAGACCGTCTGTCTCAGACCGTCTGTCTCTGACCGTCTGTCTCAGACCGTCTGTCTCAGACCGTCTGTCTCAGACCGTCTGTCTCATACCGTATGTCTCAGACCGTGCGTCTCAGACCGACTGTCTCGTTCCGTCCGTCTCAAACCGTCCGTCTCAGTCCGTTTGTCTCAGACCGTCTGTCTCAGACCGTCTGCCTCAGACCGTCTGTCCCAGATCGTCTGACTCAGACCGTGTGCCTCAGGACGTCCGTCTCAGATGGTCTGTCTCAGACCGTCTGTCTTATACCGTCTGACTCTGTGCGTCTGACTCTGTCCCTCTGTCTAATACCCTCTGTCTCTGAGCGCCGGTCTCAGCACGTCTGTCATAGCCCGTCTGTCTCAGACCATCGGTCAAACAGCGTCTGTCTCAGACCGTCTGTCTCATACTGTCTGTCTCAGACCGTCTGTCTCAGACCGTCTGTCTCATACCGCCTGTTTCAGACCGTCTGTCTCTGACCGTGTGTCTCAGGCCGTCCGTCTCAGTCCGTCTGTCTTATACCGTCTGTCTATGTGCGTCTGTCTCTGCCCCTCTGTCTAATACCCTCTGTCTCTGAGCGCCGGTCTCAGACTGTCTGCCTCAGACCGTCTGTCTCAGACCGTCTGTCTCATACCGCCTGTTTCAGACCGTCTGTCTCTGACCGTGTGTCTCAGGCCGCCCGTCTCAGTCCGTCTGTCTTATACCGTCTGTCTATGTGCGTCTGTCTCTGCCCCTCTGTCTAATACCCTCTGTCTCTGAGCGCCGGTCTCAGACTGTGTGCCTCAGCCCGTCTGTCTCAGACCGTCTGTCTCAGACCGTCTGTCTCAGACAGTCTGTCTCAGACCGTCTGTCTCAGATCGTCTGTCTCAGACCGTCTGTCTCATACCGTCTGTCTCATACCGCCCGTTTCAGACCGTCTGTCTTTGACCGCGTGTCTCAGGCCGTCCGTCTCAGTCCGTGTGTCTTATACCGTCTGTCTATGTGCGTCTGTCTCTGCCCGTCTGTCTAATACCCTCTGTCTCTGAGCGCCGGTCTCAGTCCGTCTGTCTCAGACCGTGTGTCTCAGGCCGTACGTCTCAGTCCGGCTGTCTTATACCGTCTGTCTCTGTGCGTCTGTCTCAGACCGTCTGTCTCAGGCCGTCGGTCAAACAGCGGCTGTCTCAGACCGTCTGTCTCAGACCGTCTGTCTCAGACCGTCTGTCTCAGACCGTCTGTCTCAGACCGTCTGTCTCATACCGTCTGTCTCATACCGCCTTTTTCAGACCGTCTGTCTCTGACCGTGTGTCTCAGGCCGTCCGTCTCCGTCCGTCTGTCTTATACCGTCTGTCTATGTGCGTCTGTCTCTGCCCCTCTGTCTAATACCCTTTGTCTCTGAGCGCCGGTCTCAGCACGTCTGTCTCAGACCGTCTGTCTCAGACCGTCTGTCTCAGACCGTCTGCCTCAGGCCGTCTGTCTCAGGCCGTCTGTCTCAGACCGTCTGTCCCAGCCCGTCCCTCTCCGACCGACTGTTTCAGACCGTCTGTCTCTGACCGTGTGTCTCAGGCCGTCCGTCTCCGTCCGTCTGTCTTATACCGTCTGTCTTTGTGCCTCTGTCTCTGTCCCTCTGGCTAATACCCTCTGTCTCTGAGCGCCGGTCTCAGCACGTCTGTCATAGCCCGTCTGTCTCAGGCCATCGGTCAAACAGCGTCTGTCTCAGACCGTCTGTCTCAGACCGTCTGCCTCAGACCGTCTGTCTCAGACCGTCTGTCTCAGACCGTCTGTCTCAGACCGTCTGCCTCAGACCGTCTGTCTCAGACCGTCTGTCTCAGACCCTCTGTCTCTGAGCGCCGGTCTCAGTCCGTCTGTCTCTGACCGTGTGTCTCAGGCCGTCGGTCAAACAGCGGCTGTCTCAGACCGTCTGTCTCAGACCGTCTGTCTCAGACCGTCTGTCTCAGACCGTCTGTCTCAGACCGTCTGTCTCAGACCGTCTGTCTCAGACCGTCTGTCTCAGACCGTCTGTCTCAGACCGTCTGTCTCAGACCGTCTGTCTCATACCGTCTGTCTCATACCGCCTGTTTCAGACCGTCTGTCTCTGACCGTGTGTCTCAGGCCGTCCGTCTCCGTCCGTCTCTCATATACCGTCTGTCTATGTGCGTCTGTCTCTGCCCCTCTGTCTAATATCCTTTGTCTCTGAGCGCCAGTCTCAGCACGTCTGTCTCAGACCGTCTGTCGCAGACCGTCTGTCTCAGACCGTCTGTCTCAGACCGTCTGTCTCATACCGCCTGTTTCAGACCGTCTGTCTCAGACCGTCTGCCGCAGTCTGTCTGTCTCAGCCCGTCTGTGTCTGACCGTCTGCCTCAGACCGTCTGCCTGAGACCGTCTGTCTCAGACCGTCTGTCTCTGACCGTGTGTCTCAGACCGTCTGTCTCATACCGTATGTCTCAGACCGTGCGTCTCAGACCGACTGTCTCGTTCCGTCCGTCTCAAACCGTCCGTCTCAGTCCGTTTGTCTCAGACCGTCTGTCTCAGACCGTCTGCCTCAGACCGTCTGTCCCAGATCGTCTGACTCAGACCGTGTGCCTCAGGACGTCCGTCTCAGATGGTCTGTCTCAGACCGTCTGTCTTATACCGTCTGACTCTGTGCGTCTGACTCTGTCCCTCTGTCTAATACCCTCTGTCTCTGAGCGCCGGTCTCAGCACGTCTGTCATAGCCCGTCTGTCTCAGACCATCGGTCAAACAGCGTCTGTCTCAGACCGTCTGTTTCATACTGTCTGTCTCAGACCGTCTGTCTCATACCGCCTGTTTCAGACCGTCTGTCTCTGACCGTGTGTCTCAGGCCGTCCGTCTCAGTCCGTCTGTCTTATACCGTCTGTCTATGTGCGTCTGTCTCTGCCCCTCTGTCTAATACCCTCTGTCTCTGAGCGCCGGTCTCAGACTGTCTGCCTCAGACCGTCTGTCTCAGACCGTCTGTCTCAGACCGTCTGTCTCAGACCGTCTGTCTCATACCGCCTGTTTCAGACCGTCTGTCTCTGACCGTGTGTCTCAGGCCGCCCGTCTCAGTCCGTCTGTCTTATACCGTCTGTCTATGTGCGTCTGTCTCTGCCCCTCTGTCTAATACCCTCTGTCTCTGAGCGCCGGTCTCAGACTGTCTGCCTCAGCCCGTCTGTCTCAGACCGTCTGTCTCAGACCGTCTGTCTCAGACAGTCTGTCTCAGACCGTCTGTCTCAGATCGTCTGTCTCAGACCGTCTGTCTCAGACCGTCTGTCTCAGACCGTCTGTCTCAGACCGTCTGCCTCAGACCGTCTGTCTCAGACCGTCTGTCTCAGACCCTCTGTCTCTGAGCGCCGGTCTCAGTCCGTCTGTCTCTGACCGTGTGTCTCAGGCCGTCGGTCAAACAGCGGCTGTCTCAGGCCGTCTGTCTCAGACCGTCTGTCTCAGACCGTCTGTCTCAGACCGTCTGTCTCAGACCGGCTGCCTCAGACCGTCTGTCTCAGACCGTCTGTCTCTGACCGTCTTTCTCAGACCGTCTGTCTCAGACCGTCTGTCTCAGACCGTCTGTCTCAGACCGTCTGTCTCAGACCGTCTGTCTCATACCGTATGTCTCAGACCGTGCGTCTCAGACCGACTGTCTCGTTCCGTCCGTCTCAAACCGTCCTTCTCAGTCCGTTTGTCTCAGACCGTCTGTCTCAGACCGTCTGCCTCAGACCGTCTGTCCCAGATCGTCTGACTCAGACCGTGTGCCTCAGGACGTCCGTCTCAGATGGTCTGTCTCAGACCGTCTGTCTTATACCGTCTGACTCTGTGCGTCTGACTCTGTCCCTCTGTCTAATACCCTCTGTCTCTGAGCGCCGGTCTCAGCACGTCTGTCATAGCCCGTCTGTCTCAGACCATCGGTCAAACAGCGTCTGTCTCAGACCGTCTGTCTCATACTGTCTGTCTCAGACCGTCTGTCTCATACTGTCTGTCTCAGACCGTCTGTCTCAGACCGTCTGTCTCATACCGCCTGTTTCAGACCGTCTGTCTCTGACCGTGTGTCTCAGGCCGTCCGTCTCAGTCCGTCTGTCTTATACCGTCTGTCTATGTGCGTCTGTCTCTGCCCCTCTGTCTAATACCCTCTGTCTCTGAGCGCCGGTCTCAGACTGTCTGCCTCAGACCGTCTGTCTCAGACCGTCTGTCTCAGACCGTCTGTCTCAGACCGTCTGTCTCATACCGCCTGTTTCAGACCGTCTGTCTCTGACCGTGTGTCTCAGGCCGCCCGTCTCAGTCCGTCTGTCTTATACCGTCTGTCTATGTGCGTCTGTCTCTGCCCCTCTGTCTAATACCCTCTGTCTCTGAGCGCCGGTCTCAGACTGTCTGCCTCAGCCCGTCTGTCTCAGACCGTCTGTCTCAGACCGTCTGTCTCAGACCGTCTGTCTCAGACAGTCTGTCTCAGACCGTCTGTCTCAGACCGTCTGTCTCAGATCGTCTGTCTCAGACCGTCTGTCTCATACCGTCTGTCTCATACCGCCCGTTTCAGACCGTCTGTCTTTGACCGTGTGTCTCAGGCCGTCCGTCTCAGTCCGTGTGTCTTATACCGTCTGTCTATGTGCGTCTGTCTCTGCCCGTCTGTCTAATACCCTCTGTCTCTGAGCGCCGGTCTCAGTCCGTCTGTCTCTGACCGTGTGTCTCAGGCCGTACGTCTCAGTCCGGCTGTCTTATACCGTCTGTCTCTGTGCGTCTGTCTCAGACCGTCTGTCTCAGACCATCGGTCAAACAGCGTCTGTCTCACACCGTCTGTCTCAGACCGTCTGTCTCAGACCGTCTGTCTCTGACCGTCTGTCTCAGACCGTCTGTCTCAGACCGTCTGTCTCAGACCGTCTGTCTCATACCGTCTGTCTCATACCGCCTGTTTCAGACCGTCTGTCTCTGACCGTGTGTCTCAGGCCGTCCGTCTCCGTCCGTCTCTCTTATACCGTCTGTCTATGTGCGTCTGTCTCTGCCCCTCTGTCTAATATCCTTTGTCTCTGAGCGCCAGTCTCAGCACGTCTGTCTCAGACCGTCTGTCGCAGACCGTCTGTCTCAGACCGTCTGTCTCAGACCGTCTGTCTCATACCGCCTGTTTCAGACCGTCTGTCTCAGACCGTCTGCCGCAGACTGTCTGTGTCAGCCCGTCTGTGTCTGACCGTCTGCCTCAGACCGTCTGCCTGAGACCGTCTGTCTCAGACCGTCTGTCTCTGACCGTGTGTCTCAGACCGTCTGTCTCATACCGTATGTCTCAGACCGTGCGTCTCAGACCGACTGTCTCGTTCCGTCCGTCTCAAACCGTCCGTCTCAGTCCGTTTGTCTCAGACCGTCTGTCTCAGACCGTCTGCCTCAGACCGTCTGTCCCAGATCGTCTGACTCAGACCGTGTGCCTCAGGACGTCCGTCTCAGATGGTCTGTCTCAGACCGTCTGTCTTATACCGTCTGACTCTGTGCGTCTGACTCTGTCCCTCTGTCTAATACCCTCTGTCTCTGAGCGCCGGTCTCAGCACGTCTGTCATAGCCCGTCTGTCTCAGACCATCGGTCAAACAGCGTCTGTCTCAGACCGTCTGTTTCATACTGTCTGTCTCAGACCGTCTGTCTCATACCGCCTGTTTCAGACCGTCTGTCTCTGACCGTGTGTCTCAGGCCGTCCGTCTCAGTCCGTCTGTCTTATACCGTCTGTCTATGTGCGTCTGTCTCTGCCCCTCTGTCTAATACCCTCTGTCTCTGAGCGCCGGTCTCAGACTGTCTGCCTCAGACCGTCTGTCTCAGACCGTCTGTCTCAGACCGTCTGTCTCAGACCGTCTGTCTCATACCGCCTGTTTCAGACCGTCTGTCTCTGACCGTGTGTCTCAGGCCGCCCGTCTCAGTCCGTCTGTCTTATACCGTCTGTCTATGTGCGTCTGTCTCTGCCCCTCTGTCTAATACCCTCTGTCTCTGAGCGCCGGTCTCAGACTGTCTGCCTCAGCCCGTCTGTCTCAGACCGTCTGTCTCAGACAGTCTGTCTCAGACCGTCTGTCTCAGATCGTCTGTCTCAGACCGTCTGTCTCAGACCGTCTGTCTCAGACCGTCTGCCGCAGACTGTCTGTCTCAGCCCGTCTGTGTCTGACCGTCTGTCTCAGACCGTCTGCCTCAGACCGTCTGTCTCAGACCGTCTGTCTCAGACCCTCTGTCTCTGAGCGCCGGTCTCAGTCCGTCTGTCTCTGACCGTGTGTCTCAGGCCGTCGGTCAAACAGCGGCTGTCTCAGGCCGTCTGTCTCAGACCGTCTGTCTCAGACCGTCTGTCTCAGACCGGCTGCCTCAGACCGTCTGTCTCAGACCGTCTGTCTCTGACCGTCTGTCTCAGACCGTCTGTCTCAGACCGTCTGTCTCAGACCGTCTGTCTCAGACCGTCTGTCTCAGACCGTCTGTCTCATACCGTATGTCTCAGACCGTGCGTCTCAGACCGACTGTCTCGTTCCGTCCGTCTCAAACCGTCCTTCTCAGTCCGTTTGTCTCAGACCGTCTGTCTCAGACCGTCTGCCTCAGACCGTCTGTCCCAGATCGTCTGACTCAGACCGTGTGCCTCAGGACGTCCGTCTCAGATGGTCTGTCTCAGACCGTCTGTCTTATACCGTCTGACTCTGTGCGTCTGACTCTGTCCCTCTGTCTAATACCCTCTGTCTCTGAGCGCCGGTCTCAGCACGTCTGTCATAGCCCGTCTGTCTCAGACCATCGGTCAAACAGCGTCTGTCTCAGACCGTCTGTCTCATACTGTCTGTCTCAGACCGTCTGTCTCATACTGTCTGTCTCAGACCGTCTGTCTCAGACCGTCTGTCTCATACCGCCTGTTTCAGACCGTCTGTCTCTGACCGTGTGTCTCAGGCCGTCCGTCTCAGTCCGTCTGTCTTATACCGTCTGTCTATGTGCGTCTGTCTCTGCCCCTCTGTCTAATACCCTCTGTCTCTGAGCGCCGGTCTCAGACTGTCTGCCTCAGACCGTCTGTCTCAGACCGTCTGTCTCAGACCGTCTGTCTCAGACCGTCTGTCTCATACCGCCTGTTTCAGACCGTCTGTCTCTGACCGTGTGTCTCAGGCCGCCCGTCTCAGTCCGTCTGTCTTATACCGTCTGTCTATGTGCGTCTGTCTCTGCCCCTCTGTCTAATACCCTCTGTCTCTGAGCGCCGGTCTCAGACTGTCTGCCTCAGCCCGTCTGTCTCAGACCGTCTGTCTCAGACCGTCTGTCTCAGACCGTCTGTCTCAGACAGTCTGTCTCAGACCGTCTGTCTCAGATCGTCTGTCTCAGACCGTCTGTCTCATACCGTCTGTCTCATACCGCCCGTTTCAGACCGTCTGTCTTTGACCGTGTGTCTCAGGCCGTCCGTCTCAGTCCGTGTGTCTTATACCGTCTGTCTATGTGCGTCTGTCTCTGCCCGTCTGTCTAATACCCTCTGTCTCTGAGCGCCGGTCTCAGTCCGTCTGTCTCTGACCGTGTGTCTCAGGCCGTACGTCTCAGTCCGGCTGTCTTATACCGTCTGTCTCTGTGCGTCTGTCTCAGACCGTCTGTCTCAGACCATCGGTCAAACAGCGTCTGTCTCACACCGTCTGTCTCAGACCGTCTGTCTCAGACCGTCTGTCTCTGACCGTCTGTCTCAGACCGTCTGTCTCAGACCGTCTGTCTCAGACCGTCTGTCTCAGACCGTCGGTCAAACAGCGGCTGTCTCAGACCGTCTGTCTCAGACCGTCTGTCTCAGACCGTCTGTCTCAGACCGTCTGTCTCAGACCGTCTGTCTCAGACCGTCTGTCTCAGACCGTCTGTCTCAGATCGTCTGTCTCAGACCGTCTGTCTCAGACCGTCTGTCTCAGACCGTCTGCCTCAGACCGTCTGTCTCAGACCGTCTGTCTCATACTGTCTGTCTCAGACCGTCTGTCTCATACCGCCTGTTTCAGACCGTCTGTCTCTGACCGTGTGTCTCAGGCCGTCCGTCTCAGTCCGTCTGTCTTATACCGTCTGTCTATGTGCGTCTGTCTCTGCCCCTCTGTCTAATACCCTCTGTCTCTGAGCGCCGGTCTCAGACTGTCTGCCTCAGACCGTCTGTCTCAGACCGTCTGTCTCATACCGCCTGTTTCAGACCGTCTGTCTCTGACCGTGTGTCTCAGGCCGCCCGTCTCAGTCCGTCTGTCTTATACCGTCTGTCTATGTGCGTCTGTCTCTGCCCCTCTGTCTAATACCCTCTGTCTCTGCGCGCCGGTCTCAGACTGTGTGCCTCAGCCCGTCTGTCTCAGACCGTCTGTCTCAGACCGTCTGTCTCAGACAGTCTGTCTCAGACCGTCTGTCTCAGATCGTCTGTCTCAGACCGTCTGTCTCATACCGTCTGTCTCATACCGCCCGTTTCAGACCGTCTGTCTTTGACCGTGTGTCTCAGGCCGTCCGTCTCAGTCCGTGTGTCTTATACCGTCTGTCTATGTGCGTCTGTCTCTGCCCGTCTGTCTAATACCCTCTGTCTCTGAGCGCCGGTCTCAGTCCGTCTGTCTCTGACCGTGTGTCTCAGGCCGTACGTCTCAGTCCGGCTGTCTTATACCGTCTGTCTCTGTGCGTCTGTCTCAGACCGTCTGTCTCAGATCGTCTGTCTCAGACCGTCTGTCTCATACCGTCTGTCTCATACCGCCCGTTTCAGACCGTCTGTCTTTGACCGTGTGTCTCAGGCCGTCCGTCTCAGTCCGTGTGTCTTATACCGTCTGTCTATGTGCGTCTGTCTCTGCCCGTCTGTCTAATACCCTCTGTCTCTGAGCGCCGGTCTCAGTCCGTCTGTCTCTGACCGTGTGTCTCAGGCCGTACGTCTCAGTCCGGCTGTCTTATACCCTCTGTCTCTGAGCGCCGGTCTCAGACTGTGTGCCTCAGCCCGTCTGTCTCAGACCGTCTGTCTCAGACCGTCTGTCTCATACCGTATGTCTCAGACCGTGCGTCTCAGACCGACTGTCTCGTTCCGTCCGTCTCAAACCGTCCGTCTCAGTCCGTTTGTCTCAGACCGTCTGTCTCAGACCGTCTGACTCTGTCCCTCTGTCTAATACCCTCTGTCTCTGAGCGCCGGTCTCAGCACGTCTGTCATAGCCCGTCTGTCTCAGACCATCGGTCAAACAGCGTCTGTCTCAGACCGTCTGTCTCAGACCGTCTGTCTCAGACCGTCTGCCTCAGACCGTCTGTCTCAGACCGTCTGTCTCAGACCCTCTGTCTCTGAGCGCCGGTCTCAGTCCGTCTGTCTCTGACCGTGTGTCTCAGGCCGTCGGTCAAACAGCGGCTGTCTCAGACCGTCTGTCTCAGACCGTCTGTCTCAGACCGTCTGTCTCAGACCGTCTGTCTCAGACCGGCTGCCTCAGACCGTCTGTCTCAGACCGTCTGTCTCTGACCGTCTGTCTCAGACCGTCTGTCTCAGACCGTCTGTCTCAGACCGTCTGTCTCATACCGTATGTCTCAGACCGTGCGTCTCAGACCGACTGTCTCGTTCCGTCCGTCTCAAACCGTCCGTCTCAGTCCGTTTGTCTCAGACCGTCTGTCTCAGACCGTCTGCCTCAGACCGTCTGTCTCATACCGTATGTCTCAGACCGTGCGTCTCAGACCGACTGTCTCGTTCCGTCCGTCTCAAACCGTCCGTCTCAGACCGTCTGTCTTTGACCGTGTGTCTCAGGCCGTCCGTCTCAGTCCGTGTGTCTTATACCGCCTGTTTCAGACCGTCTGTCTCCGACCGTGTGTCTCAGGCCGTCCGTCTCAGTCCGTCTGTCTTATACCGTCTGTCTATGTGCGTCTGTCTCTGCCCCTCTGTCTAATACCCTCTGTCTCTGAGCGCCGGTCTCAGACTGTCTGCCTCAGACCGTCTGTCTCAGACCGTCTGTCTCAGATCGTCTGTCTCAGACCGTCTGTCTCATACCGTCTGTCTCATACCGCCCGTTTCAGACCGTCTGTCTTTGACCGTGTGTCTCAGGCCGTCCGTCTCAGTCCGTGTGTCTTATACCGTCTGTCTATGTGCGTCTGTCTCTGCCCGTCTGTCTAATACCCTCTGTCTCTGAGCGCCGGTCTCAGTCCGTCTGTCTCTGACCGTGTGTCTCAGGCCGTACGTCTCAGTCCGGCTGTCTTATACCGTCTGTCTCTGTGCGTCTGTCTCAGACCGTCTGTCTCAGACCATCGGTCAAACAGCGTCTGTCTCAGACCGTCTGTCTCAGACCGTCTGTCTCAGACCGTCTGTCTCTGACCGTCTGTCTCAGACCGTCTGTCTCAGACCGTCTGTCTCAGACCGTCTGTCTCATACCGTATGTCTCAGACCGTGCGTCTCAGACCGACTGTCTCGTTCCGTCCGTCTCAAACCGTCCGTCTCAGTCCGTTTGTCTCAGACCGTCTGTCTCAGACCGTCTGCCTCAGACCGTCTGTCCCAGATCGTCTGACTCAGACCGTGTGCCTCAGGACGTCCGTCTCAGATGGTCTGTCTCAGACCGTCTGTCTTATACCGTCTGACTCTGTGCGTCTGACTCTGTCCCTCTGTCTAATACCCTCTGTCTCTGAGCGCCGGTCTCAGCACGTCTGTCATAGCCCGTCTGTCTCAGACCATCGGTCAAACAGCGTCTGTCTCAGACCGTCTGTCTCATACTGTCTGTCTCAGACCGTCTGTCTCAGACCGTCTGTCTCATACCGCCTGTTTCAGACCGTCTGTCTCTGACCGTGTGTCTCAGGCCGTCCGTCTCAGTCCGTCTGTCTTATACCGTCTGTCTATGTGCGTCTGTCTCTGCCCCTCTGTCTAATACCCTCTGTCTCTGAGCGCCGGTCTCAGACTGTCTGCCTCAGACCGTCTGTCTCAGACCGTCTGTCTCATACCGCCTGTTTCAGACCGTCTGTCTCTGACCGTGTGTCTCAGGCCGCCCGTCTCAGTCCGTCTGTCTTATACCGTCTGTCTATGTGCGTCTGTCTCTGCCCCTCTGTCTAATACCCTCTGTCTCTGAGCGCCGGTCTCAGACTGTGTGCCTCAGCCCGTCTGTCTCAGACCGTCTGTCTCAGACCGTCTGTCTCAGACAGTCTGTCTCAGACCGTCTGTCTCAGATCGTCTGTCTCAGACCGTCTGTCTCATACCGTCTGTCTCATACCGCCCGTTTCAGACCGTCTGTCTTTGACCGTGTGTCTCAGGCCGTCCGTCTCAGTCCGTGTGTCTTATACCGTCTGTCTATGTGCGTCTGTCTCTGCCCGTCTGTCTAATACCCTCTGTCTCTGAGCGCCGGTCTCAGTCCGTCTGTCTCTGACCGTGTGTCTCAGGCCGTACGTCTCAGTCCGGCTGTCTTATACCGTCTGTCTCTGTGCGTCTGTCTCAGACCGTCTGTCTCAGACCATCGGTCAAACAGCGTCTGTCTCAGACCGTCTGTCTCAGACCGTCTGTCTCAGACCGTCTGTCTCTGACCGTCTGTCTCAGACCGTCTGTCTCAGACCGTCTGTCTCAGACCGTCTGTCTCAGACCGTCTGTCTCAGACCGTCTGTCTCAGACCGTCTGCCTCAGACCGTCTGTCTCAGACCGTCTGTCTCAGACCCTCTGTCTCTGAGCGCCGGTCTCAGTCCGTCTGTCTCTGACCGTGTGTCTCAGGCCGTCGGTCAAACAGCGGCTGTCTCAGACCGTCTGTCTCAGACCGTCTGTCTCAGACCGTCTGTCTCAGACCGTCTGTCTCAGACCGTCTGTCTCAGACCGTCTGTCTCATACCGTCTGTCTCATACCGCCTTTTTCAGACCGTCTGTCTCTGACCGTGTGTCTCAGGCCGTCCGTCTCCGTCCGTCTGTCTTATACCGTCTGTCTATGTGCGTCTGTCTCTGCCCCTCTGTCTAATACCCTTTGTCTCTGAGCGCCGGTCTCAGCACGTCTGTCTCAGACCGTCTGTCTCAGACCGTCTGTCTCAGACCGTCTGCCTCAGGCCGTCTGTCTCAGGCCGTCTGTCTCAGACCGTCTGTCCCAGCCCGTCCCTCTCCGACCGACTGTTTCAGACCGTCTGTCTCTGACCGTGTGTCTCAGGCCGTCCGTCTCCGTCCGTCTGTCTTATACCGTCTGTCTTTGTGCCTCTGTCTCTGTCCCTCTGGCTAATACCCTCTGTCTCTGAGCGCCGGTCTCAGCACGTCTGTCATAGCCCGTCTGTCTCAGGCCATCGGTCAAACAGCGTCTGTCTCAGACCGTCTGTCTCAGACCGTCTGCCTCAGACCGTCTGTCTCAGACCGTCTGTCTCAGACCGTCTGTCTCAGACCGTCTGTCTCAGACCGTCTGCCTCAGACCGTCTGTCTCAGACCGTCTGTCTCAGACCCTCTGTCTCTGAGCGCCGGTCTCAGTCCGTCTGTCTCTGACCGTGTGTCTCAGGCCGTCGGTCAAACAGCGGCTGTCTCAGACCGTCTGTCTCAGACCGTCTGTCTCAGACCGTCTGTCTCAGACCGTCTGTCTCAGACCGTCTGTCTCAGACCGTCTGTCTCAGACCGTCTGTCTCAGACCGTCTGTCTCAGACCGTCTGTCTCACACCGTCTGTCTCATACCGCCTGTTTCAGACCGTCTGTCTCTGACCGTGTGTCTCAGGCCGTCCGTCTCCGTCCGTCTCTCTTATACCGTCTGTCTATGTGCGTCTGTCTCTGCCCCTCTGTCTAATATCCTTTGTCTCTGAGCGCCAGTCTCAGCACGTCTGTCTCAGACCGTCTGTCGCAGACCGTCTGTCTCAGACCGTCTGTCTCAGACCGTCTGTCTCAGAACGTCAGTCTCAGACCGTCTGTCTCAGACCGTCTGTCTCCGACCGTCTGCCTCAGACCGTCTGTCTCAGACCGTGTTTCTCAGACCGTCTGTCACAGACCGTGTGTCTTAGGCCGTCCGTCTCCGACCGGCTGTTTCAGACCGTCTGTCTCTGACCGTGTGTCTCAGGCCGTCCGTCTCCGTCCGTCTGTCTTATACCGTCTGTCTCTGTGCGTCTGTCGCTGTCCCTCTGTCTAATACCAT
Source organism: Coelioxys conoideus (assembly GCA_947623535.1). Lineage (NCBI taxonomy): Eukaryota > Metazoa > Arthropoda > Insecta > Hymenoptera > Megachilidae > Coelioxys > Coelioxys conoideus. The sequence goes on from CANQJN010000026.1 coordinate 6,928,024, forward strand.
CTGGATCTGAGCGCCGGTCTCAGCACGTCTGTCATAGCCCGTCTGTCTCAGACCATCGGTCAAACAGCGTCTGTCTCATACTGTCTGCCTCAGACCGTCTGTCTCAGACCGTCTGTCTCAGACCGTCTGTCTCAGACCGTCTGTCTCAGACCGTCTGTCTCAGACCGTCTGTCTCAGACCGTCTGTCTCAGACCGTCTGTCTCAGACCGTCTGCCTCAGGCCGTCTGTGTCAGACCGTCTGTCTCAGGCCGTCTGTCTCAGACCGTCTGTCCCAGCCCGTCCCTCTCCGACCGACTGTTTCAGACCGTCTGTCTCTGACCGTGTGTCTCAGGCCGTCCGTCTCCGTCCGTCTGTCTTATACCGTCTGTCTCTGTGCCTCTGTCTCTGTCCCTCTGGCTAATACCCTCTATCTCTGAGCGCCGGTCTCAGCACGTCTGTCATAGCCCGTCTGTCTCAGACCATCGGTCAAACAGCGTCTGTCTCAGACCGTCTGTCTCATACGGTCTGTCTCAGACCGTCTGTCTCAGACCGTCTGTCTCAGACCGTCTGTCTCAGACCGTCTGTCTCAGACCGTCTGTCTCAGACCGTCTGTCTCAGACCGTCTGTCTCAGACCGTCTGTCTCAGACCGTCTGTCTCAGACCGTCTGTCTCAGACCGTCTGTCTCAGACCGTCTGTCTCAGACCGTCTGTCTCAGACCGTCTGCCTCAGACCGTCTGTCTCAGACCCTCTGTCTCTGAGCGCCGGTCTCAGTCCGTCTGTCTCTGACCGTGTGTCTCAGACCGTCTGTCTCAGACCGTGTGTCTTAGGCCGTCCGTCTCCGACCGACTGTTTCAGACCGTCTGTCTCTGACCGTGTGTCTCAGTCCGTCCGTCTCCGTCCGTGTGTCTTATACCGTCTGTCTATGTGCGTCTGTCTCTGCCCGTCTGTCTAATACCCTCTGTCTCTGAGCGCCGGTCTCAGTCCGTCTGTCTCTGACCGTGTGTCTCAGGCCGTACGTCTCAGTCCGGCTGTCTTATACCGTCTGTCTCTGTGCGTCTGTCTCAGACCGTCTGTCTCAGACCATCGGTCAAACAGCGTCTGTCTCACACCGTCTGTCTCAGACCGTCTGTCTCAGACCGTCTGTCTCTGACCGTCTGTCTCAGACCGTCTGTCTCAGACCGTCTGTCTCAGACCGTCTGTCTCAGACCGTCGGTCAAACAGCGGCTGTCTCAGACCGTCTGTCTCAGACCGTCTGTCTCAGACCGTCTGTCTCAGACCGTCTGTCTCAGACCGTCTGTCTCAGACCGTCTGTCTCAGACCGTCTGTCTCAGATCGTCTGTCTCAGACCGTCTGTCTCAGACCGTCTGTCTCAGACCGTCTGCCTCAGACCGTCTGTCTCAGACCGTCTGTCTCATACTGTCTGTCTCAGACCGTCTGTCTCATACCGCCTGTTTCAGACCGTCTGTCTCTGACCGTGTGTCTCAGGCCGTCCGTCTCAGTCCGTCTGTCTTATACCGTCTGTCTATGTGCGTCTGTCTCTGCCCCTCTGTCTAATACCCTCTGTCTCTGAGCGCCGGTCTCAGACTGTCTGCCTCAGACCGTCTGTCTCAGACCGTCTGTCTCATACCGCCTGTTTCAGACCGTCTGTCTCTGACCGTGTGTCTCAGGCCGCCCGTCTCAGTCCGTCTGTCTTATACCGTCTGTCTATGTGCGTCTGTCTCTGCCCCTCTGTCTAATACCCTCTGTCTCTGCGCGCCGGTCTCAGACTGTGTGCCTCAGCCCGTCTGTCTCAGACCGTCTGTCTCAGACCGTCTGTCTCAGACAGTCTGTCTCAGACCGTCTGTCTCAGATCGTCTGTCTCAGACCGTCTGTCTCATACCGTCTGTCTCATACCGCCCGTTTCAGACCGTCTGTCTTTGACCGTGTGTCTCAGGCCGTCCGTCTCAGTCCGTGTGTCTTATACCGTCTGTCTATGTGCGTCTGTCTCTGCCCGTCTGTCTAATACCCTCTGTCTCTGAGCGCCGGTCTCAGTCCGTCTGTCTCTGACCGTGTGTCTCAGGCCGTACGTCTCAGTCCGGCTGTCTTATACCGTCTGTCTCTGTGCGTCTGTCTCAGACCGTCTGTCTCAGATCGTCTGTCTCAGACCGTCTGTCTCATACCGTCTGTCTCATACCGCCCGTTTCAGACCGTCTGTCTTTGACCGTGTGTCTCAGGCCGTCCGTCTCAGTCCGTGTGTCTTATACCGTCTGTCTATGTGCGTCTGTCTCTGCCCGTCTGTCTAATACCCTCTGTCTCTGAGCGCCGGTCTCAGTCCGTCTGTCTCTGACCGTGTGTCTCAGGCCGTACGTCTCAGTCCGGCTGTCTTATACCCTCTGTCTCTGAGCGCCGGTCTCAGACTGTGTGCCTCAGCCCGTCTGTCTCAGACCGTCTGTCTCAGACCGTCTGTCTCATACCGTATGTCTCAGACCGTGCGTCTCAGACCGACTGTCTCGTTCCGTCCGTCTCAAACCGTCCGTCTCAGTCCGTTTGTCTCAGACCGTCTGTCTCAGACCGTCTGACTCTGTCCCTCTGTCTAATACCCTCTGTCTCTGAGCGCCGGTCTCAGCACGTCTGTCATAGCCCGTTTGTCTCAGACCATCGGTCAAACAGCGTCTGTCTCAGACCGTCTGTCTCATACTGTCTGCCTCAGACCGTCTGTCTCTGACCGTCTGTCTCAGACCGTCTGTCTCAGACCGTCTGTCTCAGACCGTCTGTCTCATACCGCCTGTTTCAGACCGTCTGTCTCTGACCGTGTGTCTCAGGCCGTCCGTCTCAGTCCGTCTGTCTTATACCGTCTGTCTATGTGCGTCTGTCTCTGCCCCTCTGTCTAATACCCTCTGTCTCTGAGCGCCGGTCTCAGACCGTCTGCCTCAGACCGTCTGTCTCAGACCGCCTGTCTCAGACCGTCTGTCTCAGACCGTCTGTCTCAGACCGTCTGTCTCAGACCGTCTGTCTCAGACCGTCTGTTTCTGACCGTCTGCCTCAGACCGTCTGTCCCAGATCGTCTGACTCAGACCGTCTGCCTCAGACCGTCTGTCTCAGACCGTCTGTCTCAGACCGTCTGTCTCAGACCATCTGTCTCAGACCGTCTGTCTCAGACCGTCTGTCTCAGACCGTCTGTCTCATACCGCCTGTTTCAGACCGTCTGTCTCAGACCGTCTGCCGCAGACTGTCTGTCTCAGCCCGTCTGTGTCTGACCGTCTGCCTCAGACCGTCTGCCTGAGACCGTCTGTCTCAGACCGTCTGTCTCTGACCGTGTGTCTCAGACCGTCTGTCTCATACCGTATGTCTCAGACCGTGCGTCTCAGACCGACTGTCTCGTTCCGTCCGTCTCAAACCGTCCGTCTCAGTCCGTTTGTCTCAGACCGTCTGTCTCAGACCGTCTGCCTCAGACCGTCTGTCCCAGATCGTCTGACTCAGACCGTGTGCCTCAGGACGTCCGTCTCAGATGGTCTGTCTCAGACCGTCTGTCTTATACCGTCTGACTCTGTGCGTCTGACTCTGTCCCTCTGTCTAATACCCTCTGTCTCTGAGCGCCGGTCTCAGCACGTCTGTCATAGCCCGTCTGTCTCAGACCATCGGTCAAACAGCGTCTGTCTCAGACCGTCTGTTTCATACTGTCTGTCTCAGACCGTCTGTCTCATACCGCCTGTTTCAGACCGTCTGTCTCCGACCGTGTGTCTCAGGCCGTCCGTCTCAGTCCGTCTGTCTTATACCGTCTGTCTATGTGCGTCTGTCTCTGCCCCTCTGTCTAATACCCTCTGTCTCTGAGCGCCGGTCTCAGACTGTCTGCCTCAGACCGTCTGTCTCAGACCGTCTGTCTCAGACCGTCTGTCTCAGACCGTCTGTCTCATACCGCCTGTTTCAGACCGTCTGTCTCTGACCGTGTGTCTCAGGCCGCCCGTCTCAGTCCGTCTGTCTTATACCGTCTGTCTATGTGCGTCTGTCTCTGCCCCTCTGTCTAATACCCTCTGTCTCTGAGCGCCGGTCTCAGACTGTCTGCCTCAGCCCGTCTGTCTCAGACCGTCTGTCTCAGACCGTCTGTCTCAGACCGTCTGTCTCAGACCGTCTGTCTCAGACCGTCTGTCTCAGATCGTCTGTCTCAGACCGTCTGTCTCAGACCGTCTGTCTCAGACCGTCTGCCTCAGACCGTCTGTCTCAGACCGTCTGTCTCAGACCCTCTGTCTCTGAGCGCCGGTCTCAGTCCGTCTGTCTCTGACCGTGTGTCTCAGGCCGTCGGTCAAACAGCGGCTGTCTCAGACCGTCTGTCTCAGACCGTCTGTCTCAGACCGTCTGTCTCAGACCGTCTGTCTCAGACCGGCTGCCTCAGACCGTCTGTCTCAGACCGTCTGTCTCTGACCGTCTGTCTCAGACCGTCTGTCTCAGACCGTCTGTCTCAGACCGTCTGTCTCATACCGTATGTCTCAGACCGTGCGTCTCAGACCGACTGTCTCGTTCCGTCCGTCTCAAACCGTCCGTCTCAGTCCGTTTGTCTCAGACCGTCTGTCTCAGACCGTCTGCCTCAGACCGTCTGTCCCAGATCGTCTGACTCAGACCGTGTGCCTCAGGACTTCCGTCTCAGATGGTCTGTCTCAGACCGTCTGTCTTATACCGTCTGACTCTGTGCGTCTGACTCTGTCCCTCTGTCTAATACCCTCTGTCTCTGAGCGCCGGTCTCAGCACGTCTGTCATAGCCCGTCTGTCTCAGACCATCGGTCAAACAGCGTCTGTCTCAGACCGTCTGTCTCATACTGTCTGTCTCAGACCGTCTGTCTCAGACCGTCTGTCTCATACCGCCTGTTTCAGACCGTCTGTCTCTGACCGTGTGTCTCAGGCCGTCCGTCTCAGTCCGTCTGTCTTATACCGTCTGTCTATGTGCGTCTGTCTCTGCCCCTCTGTCTAATACCCTCTGTCTCTGAGCGCCGGTCTCAGACTGTCTGCCTCAGACCGTCTGTCTCAGACCGTCTGTCTCATACCGCCTGTTTCAGACCGTCTGTCTCTGACCGTGTGTCTCAGGCCGCCCGTCTCAGTCCGTCTGTCTTATACCGTCTGTCTATGTGCGTCTGTCTCTGCCCCTCTGTCTAATACCCTCTGTCTCTGAGCGCCGGTCTCAGACTGTGTGCCTCAGCCCGTCTGTCTCAGACCGTCTGTCTCAGACCGTCTGTCTCAGACAGTCTGTCTCAGACCGTCTGTCTCAGATCGTCTGTCTCAGACCGTCTGTCTCATACCGTCTGTCTCATACCGCCCGTTTCAGACCGTCTGTCTTTGACCGTGTGTCTCAGGCCGTCCGTCTCAGTCCGTGTGTCTTATACCGTCTGTCTATGTGCGTCTGTCTCTGCCCGTCTGTCTAATACCCTCTGTCTCTGAGCGCCGGTCTCAGTCCGTCTGTCTCTGACCGTGTGTCTCAGGCCGTACGTCTCAGTCCGGCTGTCTTATACCGTCTGTCTCTGTGCGTCTGTCTCAGACCGTCTGTCTCAGACCATCGGTCAAACAGCGTCTGTCTCAGACCGTCTGTCTCAGACCGTCTGTCTCAGACCGTCTGTCTCTGACCGTCTGTCTCAGACCGTCTGTCTCAGACCGTCTGTCTCAGACCGTCTGTCTCATACCGTATGTCTCAGACCGTGCGTCTCAGACCGACTGTCTCGTTCCGTCCGTCTCAAACCGTCCGTCTCAGTCCGTTTGTCTCAGACCGTCTGTCTCAGACCGTCTGCCTCAGACCGTCTGTCCCAGATCGTCTGACTCAGACCGTGTGCCTCAGGACGTCCGTCTCAGATGGTCTGTCTCAGACCGTCTGTCTTATACCGTCTGACTCTGTGCGTCTGACTCTGTCCCTCTGTCTAATACCCTCTGTCTCTGAGCGCCGGTCTCAGCACGTCTGTCATAGCCCGTCTGTCTCAGACCATCGGTCAAACAGCGTCTGTCTCAGACCGTCTGTCTCATACTGTCTGTCTCAGACCGTCTGTCTCAGACCGTCTGTCTCATACCGCCTGTTTCAGACCGTCTGTCTCTGACCGTGTGTCTCAGGCCGTCCGTCTCAGTCCGTCTGTCTTATACCGTCTGTCTATGTGCGTCTGTCTCTGCCCCTCTGTCTAATACCCTCTGTCTCTGAGCGCCGGTCTCAGACTGTCTGCCTCAGACCGTCTGTCTCAGACCGTCTGTCTCATACCGCCTGTTTCAGACCGTCTGTCTCTGACCGTGTGTCTCAGGCCGCCCGTCTCAGTCCGTCTGTCTTATACCGTCTGTCTATGTGCGTCTGTCTCTGCCCCTCTGTCTAATACCCTCTGTCTCTGAGCGCCGGTCTCAGACTGTGTGCCTCAGCCCGTCTGTCTCAGACCGTCTGTCTCAGACCGTCTGTCTCAGACAGTCTGTCTCAGACCGTCTGTCTCAGATCGTCTGTCTCAGACCGTCTGTCTCATACCGTCTGTCTCATACCGCCCGTTTCAGACCGTCTGTCTTTGACCGTGTGTCTCAGGCCGTCCGTCTCAGTCCGTGTGTCTTATACCGTCTGTCTATGTGCGTCTGTCTCTGCCCGTCTGTCTAATACCCTCTGTCTCTGAGCGCCGGTCTCAGTCCGTCTGTCTCTGACCGTGTGTCTCAGGCCGTACGTCTCAGTCCGGCTGTCTTATACCGTCTGTCTCTGTGCGTCTGTCTCAGACCGTCTGTCTCAGACCATCGGTCAAACAGCGTCTGTCTCAGACCGTCTGTCTCAGACCGTCTGTCTCAGACCGTCTGTCTCTGACCGTCTGTCTCAGACCGTCTGTCTCAGACCGTCTGTCTCAGACCGTCTGTCTCAGACCGTCTGTCTCAGACCGTCTGTCTCAGACCGTCTGCCTCAGACCGTCTGTCTCAGACCGTCTGTCTCAGACCCTCTGTCTCTGAGCGCCGGTCTCAGTCCGTCTGTCTCTGACCGTGTGTCTCAGGCCGTCGGTCAAACAGCGGCTGTCTCAGACCGTCTGTCTCAGACCGTCTGTCTCAGACCGTCTGTCTCAGACCGTCTGTCTCAGACCGTCTGTCTCATACCGTCTGTCTCATACCGCCTTTTTCAGACCGTCTGTCTCTGACCGTGTGTCTCAGGCCGTCCGTCTCCGTCCGTCTGTCTTATACCGTCTGTCTATGTGCGTCTGTCTCTGCCCCTCTGTCTAATACCCTTTGTCTCTGAGCGCCGGTCTCAGCACGTCTGTCTCAGACCGTCTGTCTCAGACCGTCTGTCTCAGACCGTCTGCCTCAGGCCGTCTGTCTCAGGCCGTCTGTCTCAGACCGTCTGTCCCAGCCCGTCCCTCTCCGACCGACTGTTTCAGACCGTCTGTCTCTGACCGTGTGTCTCAGGCCGTCCGTCTCCGTCCGTCTGTCTTATACCGTCTGTCTTTGTGCCTCTGTCTCTGTCCCTCTGGCTAATACCCTCTGTCTCTGAGCGCCGGTCTCAGCACGTCTGTCATAGCCCGTCTGTCTCAGGCCATCGGTCAAACAGCGTCTGTCTCAGACCGTCTGTCTCAGACCGTCTGCCTCAGACCGTCTGTCTCAGACCGTCTGTCTCAGACCGTCTGTCTCAGACCGTCTGTCTCAGACCGTCTGCCTCAGACCGTCTGTCTCAGACCGTCTGTCTCAGACCCTCTGTCTCTGAGCGCCGGTCTCAGTCCGTCTGTCTCTGACCGTGTGTCTCAGGCCGTCGGTCAAACAGCGGCTGTCTCAGACCGTCTGTCTCAGACCGTCTGTCTCAGACCGTCTGTCTCAGACCGTCTGTCTCAGACCGTCTGTCTCAGACCGTCTGTCTCAGACCGTCTGTCTCAGACCGTCTGTCTCAGACCGTCTGTCTCACACCGTCTGTCTCATACCGCCTGTTTCAGACCGTCTGTCTCTGACCGTGTGTCTCAGGCCGTCCGTCTCCGTCCGTCTCTCTTATACCGTCTGTCTATGTGCGTCTGTCTCTGCCCCTCTGTCTAATATCCTTTGTCTCTGAGCGCCAGTCTCAGCACGTCTGTCTCAGACCGTCTGTCGCAGACCGTCTGTCTCAGACCGTCTGTCTCAGACCGTCTGTCTCAGAACGTCAGTCTCAGACCGTCTGTCTCAGACCGTCTGTCTCCGACCGTCTGCCTCAGACCGTCTGTCTCAGACCGTGTTTCTCAGACCGTCTGTCACAGACCGTGTGTCTTAGGCCGTCCGTCTCCGACCGGCTGTTTCAGACCGTCTGTCTCTGACCGTGTGTCTCAGGCCGTCCGTCTCCGTCCGTCTGTCTTATACCGTCTGTCTCTGTGCGTCTGTCGCTGTCCCTCTGTCTAATACCATCTGGATCTGAGCGCCGGTCTCAGCACGTCTGTCATAGCCCGTCTGTCTCAGACCATCGGTCAAACAGCGTCTGTCTCATACTGTCTGCCTCAGACCGTCTGTCTCAGACCGTCTGTCTCAGACCGTCTGTCTCAGACCGTCTGTCTCAGACCGTCTGTCTCAGACCGTCTGTCTCAGACCGTCTGTCTCAGACCGTCTGTCTCAGACCGTCTGCCTCAGGCCGTCTGTGTCAGACCGTCTGTCTCAGGCCGTCTGTCTCAGACCGTCTGTCCCAGCCCGTCCCTCTCCGACCGACTGTTTCAGACCGTCTGTCTCTGACCGTGTGTCTCAGGCCGTCCGTCTCCGTCCGTCTGTCTTATACCGTCTGTCTCTGTGCCTCTGTCTCTGTCCCTCTGGCTAATACCCTCTATCTCTGAGCGCCGGTCTCAGCACGTCTGTCATAGCCCGTCTGTCTCAGACCATCGGTCAAACAGCGTCTGTCTCAGACCGTCTGTCTCATACGGTCTGTCTCAGACCGTCTGTCTCAGACCGTCTGTCTCAGACCGTCTGTCTCAGACCGTCTGTCTCAGACCGTCTGTCTCAGACCGTCTGTCTCAGACCGTCTGTCTCAGACCGTCTGTCTCAGACCGTCTGTCTCAGACCGTCTGTCTCAGACCGTCTGTCTCAGACCGTCTGTCTCAGACCGTCTGCCTCAGACCGTCTGTCTCAGACCCTCTGTCTCTGAGCGCCGGTCTCAGTCCGTCTGTCTCTGACCGTGTGTCTCAGACCGTCTGTCTCAGACCGTGTGTCTTAGGCCGTCCGTCTCCGACCGACTGTTTCAGACCGTCTGTCTCTGACCGTGTGTCTCAGTCCGTCCGTCTCCGTCCGTCTGTCTTATACCGTCTGTCTCTGTGCGTCTGTCGCTGTCCCTCTGTCTAATACCATCTGTCTCTGAGCGCCGGTCTCAGCACGTCTGTCATAGCCCGTCTGTCTCAGACCATCGGTCAAACAGCGTCTGTCTCAGACCGTCTGTCTCATACTGTCTGCCTCAGACCGTCTGTCTCAGACCGTCTGTCTCAGACCGTCTGTCTCAGACCGTCTGTCTCAGACCGTCTGTCTCAGACTGTCTGCCTCAGACCGTCTGTCTCAGACCGTCTGTCTCAGACAGTCTGTCTCAGACCGTCTGTCTCAGACCGTCTGTCTCAGACCGTCTGTCTCATACCGTCTGTCTCAGACCGTCTGTCTCATACCGTCTGTCTCATACCGCCTGTTTCAGACCGTCTGTCTTTGACCGTGTGTCTCAGGCCGTCCGTCTCAGTCCGTCTGTCTTATACCGTCTGTCTATGTGCGTCTGTCTCTGCCCCTCTGTCTAATACCCTCTGTCTCTGAGCGCCGGTCTCAGACTGTCTGCCTCAGACCGTCTGTCTCATACCGCCTGTTTCAGACCGTCTGTCTCTGACCGTGTGTCTCAGGCCGTCCGTCTCAGTCCGTCTGTCTTATACCGTCTGTCTATGTGCGCCTGTCTCTGCCCGTCTGTCTAATACCCTCTGTCTCTGAGCGCCGGTCTCAGTCCGTCTGTCTCTGACCGTGTGTCTCAGGCCGTCCGTCTCAGTCCGTCTGTCTTATACCGTCTGTCTATGTGCGTCTGTCTCTGCCCCTCTGTCTAATACCCTCTGTCTCTGAGCGCCGGTCTCAGACCGTCTGTCTCATACCGTCTGTGTCATACCGCCTGTTTCAGACCGTCTGTCTCTGACCGTGTGTCTCAGACCGTTTGTCTCAGACCGTCTGTCTCATACCGTCTGTCTCATACCGCCTGTTTCAGACCGTCTGTCTCTGACCGTGTGTCTCAGGCCGTCCGTCTCCGTCCGTCTGTCTTATACCGTCTGACTCTGTGCGTCTGTCTCTGTCCCTCTGTCTAATGCCCCCTGTCTCTGAGCGCCGGTCTCAGCACGTCTGTCTTAGCCCGTCTGTCTCAGACCATCGGTCACAGAGCGTCTGTCTCAGAGCGTCTGTCTCAGACCGTCTGTCTCAGCCCGTCTGTCTCAGACCGTGTGTCTCAGACCGTGTGTCTCAGTCCGACTGTCTCGTTCCGCACGTCTCAAGCCGTCCGTCTCAGTCCGTTTGTCTCAGACCGTCTGTCTCAGACCGTCTGCCTCAGACCGTCTGTCCCAGATCGTCTGTCTCAGACCGCGTGCCTCAGGACGTCCGTCTCAGATGGTCCTTCTCAGACCGTCTGTCTTATACCGTCTGACTCTGTGCGTCTGTCTCTGTCCCTCTGTCTAATACCCTCTGTCTCTGAGCGCCGGTCTCAGCACGTCTGTCTTCGCCCGTCTGTCTCAGACCGTCTGTCTCAGACCGTGTGTCTCAGACCGTCTGTCTGAGACCGTGTGTATCAGACCGACTGTCTCGGTCAGTCCGTCTCAAACCGTCTGTCTCAGTCCGTTTGTCTCATCCCGTCTATCTCTGTGCGTCTGTCTCTGCCCCCTGTCCAGTACCGTCTGTCTCAGACCGTCTGTCTCAGACCGGCTGTCTCAGACCGTCTGTCTCAGACCGTCTGTCTCAGACCGTCTGTCTCAGACCGTCTGTCTCAGACCGTCTGTCTCAGACCGTCTGTCTCAGACCGTCTGCCTCGGACCGTCTGTCTCAGACCGTCTGTCTCAGACCCTCTGTCTCTGAGCGCCGGTCTCAGTCCGTCTGTCTCTGACCGTGTGTCTCAGGCCGTCGGTCAAACAGCGGCTGTCTCAGACCGTCTGTCTCAGACCGTCTGTCTCAGACCGTCTGTCTCAGACCGTCTGTCTCAGACCGTCTGCCTCAGACCGTCTGTCTCAGACCGTCTGTCTCTGACCGTCTGTCTCAGACCGTCTGTCTCAGACCGTCTGTCTCAGACCGTCTGTCTCATACCGTATGTCTCAGACCGTGCGTCTCAGACCGACTGTCTCGTTCCGTCCGTCTCAAACCGTCCGTCTCAGTCCGTTTGTCTCAGACCGTCTGTCTCAGACCGTCTGCCTCAGACCGTCTGTCCCAGATCGTCTGACTCAGACCGTGTGCCTCAGGACGTCCGTCTCAGATGGTCTGTCTCAGACCGTCTGTCTCATACCGCCTGTTTCAGACCGTCTGTCTCTGACCGTGTGTCTCAGGCCGCCCGTCTCAGTCCGTCTGTCTTATACCGTCTGTCTATGTGCGTCTGTCTCTGCCCCTCTGTCTAATACCCTCTGTCTCTGAGCGCCGGTCTCAGACTGTGTGCCTCAGCCCGTCTGTCTCAGACCGTCTGTCTCAGACCGTCTGTCTCAGACAGTCTGTCTCAGACCGTCTGTCTCAGATCGTCTGTCTCAGACCGTCTGTCTCATACCGTCTGTCTCATACCGCCCGTTTCAGACCGTCTGTCTTTGACCGTGTGTCTCAGGCCGTCCGTCTCAGTCCGTGTGTCTTATACCGTCTGTCTATGTGCGTCTGTCTCTGCCCGTCTGTCTAATACCCTCTGTCTCTGAGCGCCGGTCTCAGTCCGTCTGTCTCTGACCGTGTGTCTCAGGCCGTACGTCTCAGTCCGGCTGTCTTATACCGTCTGCCTCTGTGCGTCTGTCTCAGACCGTCTGTCTCAGACCATCGGTCAAACAGCGTCTGTCTCAGACCGTCTGTCTCAGACCGTCTGTCTCAGACCGTCTGTCTCTGACCGTCTGTCTCAGACCGTCTGTCTCAGACCGTCTGTCTCTGTGCGTCTGTCTCAGACCGTCTGTCTCAGACCGTCGGTCAAACAGCGGCTGTCTCAGACCGTCTGTCTCAGACCGTCTGTCTCAGACCGTCTGTCTCAGACCGTCTGTCTCAGACCGTCTGTCTCAGACCGTCTGTCTCAGACCGTCTGCCTCAGACCGTCTGTCTCAGACCGTCTGTCTCAGACCCTCTGTCTCTGAGCGCCGGTCTCAGTCCGTCTGTCTCTGACCGTGTGTCTCAGGCCGTCGGTCAAACAGCGGCTGTCTCAGACCGTCTGTCTCAGACCGTCTGTCTCAGACCGTCTGTCTCAGACCGTCTGTCTCATACCGTCTGTCTCATACCGCCTTTTTCAGACCGTCTGTCTCTGACCGTGTGTCTCAGGCCGTCCGTCTCCGTCCGTCTGTCTTATACCGTCTGACTCTGTGCGTCTGTCTCTGTCCCTCTGTCTAATGCCCCCTGTCTCTGAGCGCCGGTCTCAGCACGTCTGTCTTAGCCCGTCTGTCTCAGACCATCGGTCACAGAGCGTCTGTCTCAGAGCGTCTGTCTCAGACCGTCTGTCTCAGCCCGTCTGTCTCAGACCGTGTGTCTCAGACCGTGTGTCTCAGTCCGACTGTCTCGTTCCGCCCGTCTCAAGCCGTCCGTCTCAGTCCGTTTGTCTCAGACCGTCTGTCTCAGACCGTCTGCCTCAGACCGTCTGTCCCAGATCGTCTGTCTCAGACCGCGTGCCTCAGGACGTCCGTCTCAGATGGTCCTTCTCAGACCGTCTGTCTTATACCGTCTGACTCTGTGCGTCTGTCTCTGTCCCTCTGTCTAATACCCTCTGTCTCTGAGCGCCGGTCTCAGCACGTCTGTCTTCGCCCGTCTGTCTCAGACCGTCTGTCTCAGACCGTGTGTCTCAGACCGTCTGTCTGAGACCGTGTGTATCAGACCGACTGTCTCGGTCAGTCCGTCTCAAACCGTCTGTCTCAGTCCGTTTGTCTCATCCCGTCTATCTCTGTGCGTCTGTCTCTGCCCCCTGTCCAGTACCGTCTGTCTCAGACCGTCTGTCTCAGACCGGCTGTCTCAGACCGTCTGTCTCAGACCGTCTGTCTCAGACCGTCTGTCTCAGACCGTCTGTCTCAGACCGTCTGTCTCAGACCGTCTGTCTCAGACCGTCTGTCTCAGACCGTCTGCCTCAGACCGTCTGTCTCAGACCCTCTGTCTCTGAGCGCCGGTCTCAGTCCGTCTGTCTCTGACCGTGTGTCTCAGGCCGTCGGTCAAACAGCGGCTGTCTCAGACCGTCTGTCTCAGACCGTCTGTCTCAGACCGTCTGTCTCAGACCGTCTGTCTCAGACCGTCTGCCTCAGACCGTCTGTCTCAGACCGTCTGTCTCTGACCGTCTGTCTCAGACCGTCTGTCTCAGACCGTCTGTCTCAGACCGTCTGTCTCATACCGTATGTCTCAGACCGTGCGTCTCAGACCGACTGTCTCGTTCCGTCCGTCTCAAACCGTCCGTCTCAGTCCGTTTGTCTCAGACCGTCTGTCTCAGACCGTCTGCCTCAGACCGTCTGTCCCAGATCGTCTGACTCAGACCGTGTGCCTCAGGACGTCCGTCTCAGATGGTCTGTCTCAGACCGTCTGTCTTATACCGTCTGACTCTGTGCGTCTGACTCTGTCCCTCTGTCTAATACCCTCTGTCTCTGAGCGCCGGTCTCAGCACGTCTGTCATAGCCCGTCTGTCTCAGACCATCGGTCAAACAGCGTCTGTCTCAGACCGTCTGTCTCATACTGTCTGTCTCAGACCGTCTGTCTCAGTCCGTCTGTCTCATACCGCCTGTTTCAGACCGTCTGTCTCTGACCGTGTGTCTCAGGCCGTCCGTCTCAGTCCGTCTGTCTTATACCGTCTGTCTATGTGCGTCTGTCTCTGCCCCTCTGTCTAATACCCTCTGTCTCTGAGCGCCGGTCTCAGACTGTCTGCCTCAGACCGTCTGTCTCAGACCGTCTGTCTCAGACCGTCTGTCTCAGACCGTCTGTCTCATACCGCCTGTTTCAGACCGTCTGTCTCTGACCGTGTGTCTCAGGCCGCCCGTCTCAGTCCGTCTGTCTTATACCGTCTGTCTATGTGCGTCTGTCTCTGCCCCTCTGTCTAATACCCTCTGTCTCTGAGCGCCGGTCTCAGACTGTGTGCCTCAGCCCGTCTGTCTCAGACCGTCTGTCTCAGACCGTCTGTCTCAGACAGTCTGTCTCAGACCGTCTGTCTCAGATCGTCTGTCTCAGACCGTCTGTCTCATACCGTCTGTCTCATACCGCCCGTTTCAGACCGTCTGTCTTTGACCGTGTGTCTCAGGCCGTCCGTCTCAGTCCGTGTGTCTTATACCGTCTGTCTATGTGCGTCTGTCTCTGCCCGTCTGCCTAATACCCTCTGTCTCTGAGCGCCGGTCTCAGTCCGTCTGTCTCTGACCGTGTGTCTCAGGCCGTACGTCTCAGTCCGGCTGTCTTATACCGTCTGTCTCTGTGCGTCTGTCTCAGACCGTCTGTCTCAGACCATCGGTCAAACAGCGTCTGTCTCAGACCGTCTGTCTCAGACCGTCTGTCTCAGACCGTCTGTCTCTGACCGTCTGTCTCAGACCGTCTGTCTCAGACAGTCTGTCTCAGACCGTCTGTCTCAGACCGTCTGTCTCAGACCGTCGGTCAAACAGCGGCTGTCTCAGACCGTCTGTCTCAGACCGTCTGTCTCAGACCGTCTGTCTCAGACCGTCTGTCTCAGACCGTCTGTCTCAGACCGTCTGTCTCAGACCGTCTGCCTCAGACCGTCTGTCTCAGACCGTCTGTCTCAGACCCTCTGTCTCTGAGCGCCGGTCTCAGTCCGTCTGTCTCTGACCGTGTGTCTCAGGCCGTCGGTCAAACAGCGGCTGTCTCAGACCGTCTGTCTCAGACCGTCTGTCTCAGACCGTCTGTCTCATACCGTCTGTCTCATACCGCCTGTTTCAGACCGTCTGTCTCTGACCGTGTGTCTCAGGCCGTCCGTCTCCGTCCGTCTGTCTTATACCGTCTGTCTATGTGCGTCTGTCTCTGCCCCTCTGTCTAATACCCTTTGTCTCTGAGCGCCGGTCTCAGCACGTCTGTCTCAGACCGTCTGTCTCAGACCGTCTGTCTCAGACCGTCTGTCTCAGACCGTCAGTCTCAGACCGTCTGTCTCAGACCGTCTGTCTCCGACCGTCTGCCTCAGGCCGTCTGTCTCAGACCGTCTGTCTCAGGCCGTCTGTCTCAGACCGTCTGTCCCAGCCCGTCCCTCTCCGACCGACTGTTTCAGACCGTCTGTCTCTGACCGTGTGTCTCAGGCCGTCCGTCTCCGTCCGTCTGTCTTATACCGTCTGTCTCTGTGCCTCTGTCTCTGTCCCTCTGGCTAATACCCTCTGTCTCTGAGCGCCGGTCTCAGCACGTCTGTCATAGCCCGTCTGTCTCAGGCCATCGGTCAAACAGCGTCTGTCTCAGACCGTCTGTCTCAGACCGTCTGCCTCAGACCGTCTGTCTCAGACCGTCTGTCTCAGACCGTCTGTCTCAGACCGTCTGTCTCATACCGTCTGTCTCATACCGCCTGTTTCAGACCGTCTGTCTCTGACCGTGTGTCTCAGGCCGTCCGTCTCCGTCCGTCTCTCTTATACCGTCTGTCTATGTGCGTCTGTCTCTGCCCCTCTGTCTAATATCCTTTGTCTCTGAGCGCCAGTCTCAGCACGTCTGTCTCAGACCGTCTGTCGCAGACCGTCTGTCTCAGACCGTCTGTCTCAGACCGTCTGTCTCAGAACGTCAGTCTCAGACCGTCTGTCTCAGACCGTCTGTCTCCGACCGTCTGCCTCAGACCGTCTGTCTCTGACCGTGTGTCTCAGGCCGTCCGTCTCCGTCCGTCTGTCTTATACCGTCTGTCTCTGTGCGTCTGTCGCTGTCCCTCTGTCTAATACCATCTGGATCTGAGCGCCGGTCTCAGCACGTCTGTCATAGCCCGTCTGTCTCAGACCATCGGTCAAACAGCGTCTGTCTCATACTGTCTGCCTCAGACCGTCTGTCTCAGACCGTCTGTCTCAGACCGTCTGTCTCAGACCGTCTGTCTCAGACCGTCTGTCTCAGACCGTCTGTCTCAGACCGTCTATCTCAGACCGTCTGTCTCAGACCGTCTGCCTCAGGCCGTCTGTCTCAGACCGTCTGTCTCAGGCCGTCTGTCTCAGACCGTCTGTCCCAGCCCGTCCCTCTCCGACCGACTGTTTCAGACCGTCTGTCTCTGACCGTGTGTCTCAGGCCGTCCGTCTCCGTCCGTCTGTCTTATACCGTCTGTCTCTGTGCCTCTGTCTCTGTCCCTCTGGCTAATACCCTCTATCTCTGAGCGCCGGTCTCAGCACGTCTGTCATAGCCCGTCTGTCTCAGACCATCGGTCAAACAGCGTCTGTCTCAGACCGTCTGTCTCATACGGTCTGTCTCAGACCGTCTGTCTCAGACCGTCTGTCTCAGACCGTCTGTCTCAGACCGTCTGTCTCAGACCGTCTGTCTCAGACCGTCTGTCTCAGACCGTCTGTCTCAGACCGTCTGTCTCAGACCGTCTGTCTCAGACCGTCTGTCTCAGACCGTCTGTCTCAGACCGTCTGTCTCAGACCGTCTGTCTCAGACCGTCTGTCTCAGACCGTCTGCCTCAGACCGTCTGTCTCAGACCCTCTGTCTCTGAGCGCCGGTCTCAGTCCGTCTGTCTCTGACCGTGTGTCTCAGACCGTCTGTCTCAGACCGTGTGTCTTAGGCCGTCCGTCTCCGACCGACTGTTTCAGACCGTCTGTCTCTGACCGTGTGTCTCAGTCCGTCCGTCTCCGTCCGTCTGTCTTATACCGTCTGTCTCTGTGCGTCTGTCGCTGTCCCTCTGTCTAATACCATCTGTCTCTGAGCGCGGTCTCAGCACGTCTGTCATAGCCCGTCTGTCTCAGACCATCGGTCAAACAGCGTCTGTCTCAGACCGTCTGTCTCATACTGTCTGCCTCAGACCGTCTGTCTCAGACCGTCTGTCTCAGACCGTCTGTCTCAGACCGTCTGTCTCAGACTGTCTGCCTCAGACCGTCTGTCTCAGACCGTCTGTCTCAGACAGTCTGTCTCAGACCGTCTGTCTCAGACCGTCTGTCTCAGACCGTCTGTCTCAGACCGTCTGTCTCATACCGTCTGTCTCATACCGCCTGTTTCAGACCGTCTGTCTTTGACCGTGTGTCTCAGGCCGTCCGTCTCAGTCCGTCTGTCTTATACCGTCTGTCTATGTGCGTCTGTCTCTGCCCCTCTGTCTAATACCCTCTGTCTCTGAGCGCCGGTCTCAGACTGTCTGCCTCAGACCGTCTGTCTCATACCGCCTGTTTCAGACCGTCTGTCTCTGACCGTGTGTCTCAGGCCGTCCGTCTCAGTCCGTCTGTCTTATACCGTCTGTCTATGTGCGTCTGTCTCTGCCCCTCTGTCTAATACCCTCTGTCTCTGAGCGCCGGTCTCAGACCGTCTGTCTCATACCGTCTGTGTCATACCGCCTGTTTCAGACCGTCTGTCTCTGACCGTGTGTCTCAGACCGTTTGTCTCAGACCGTCTGTCTCATACCGTCTGTCTCATACCGCCTGTTTCAGACCGTCTGTCTCTGACCGTGTGTCTCAGGCCGTCCGTCTCCGTCCGTCTGTCTTATACGGTCTGACTCTGTGCGTCTGTCTCTGTCCCTCTGTCTAATGCCCCCTGTCTCTGAGCGCCGGTCTCAGCACGTCTGTCTTAGCCCGTCTGTCTCAGACCATCGGTCACAGAGCGTCTGTCTCAGAGCGTCTGTCTCAGACCGTCTGTCTCAGCCCGTCTGTCTCAGACCGTGTGTCTCAGACCGTGTGTCTCAGTCCGACTGTCTCGTTCCGCCCGTCTCAAGCCGTCCGTCTCAGTCCGTTTGTCTCAGACCGTCTGTCTCAGACCGTCTGCCTCAGACCGTCTGTCCCAGATCGTCTGTCTCAGACCGCGTGCCTCAGGACGTCCGTCTCAGATGGTCCTTCTCAGACCGTCTGTCTTATACCGTCTGACTCTGTGCGTCTGTCTCTGTCCCTCTGTCTAATACCCTCTGTCTCTGAGCGCCGGTCTCAGCACGTCTGTCTTCGCCCGTCTGTCTCAGACCGTCCGTCTCAGACCGTGTGTCTCAGACCGTCTGTCTGAGACCGTGTGTATCAGACCGACTGTCTCGGTCAGTCCGTCTCAAACCGTCTGTCTCAGTCCGTTTGTCTCATCCCGTCTATCTCTGTGCGTCTGTCTCTGTCCCCTGTCCAGTACCGTCTGTCTCAGACCGTCTGTCTCAGACCGTCTGTCTCAGACCGTCTGTCTCAGACCGTCTGTCTCAGACCGTCTGTCTCAGCCCGTGCCTCTCCGACCGACTGTTTCAGACCGTCAGTCTCTGACCGTGTGTCTCAGACCGTCTGTCTCAGACCGTCTGTCTCAGACCGTCTGTCTCAGACCGTCTGTCTCAGACCGTCTGTCTCAGCCCGTCCCTCTCCGATCGACTGTTTCAGACCGTCTGTCTCTGACCGTGTGTCTCAGGCCGTCCGTCTCAGTCCGTCTGTCTTATACCGCCTGTCTATGTGCGTCTGTCTCTGTCCCACTGTCTAATACGCTCTGTCTCTGAGCGCCGGTCTCAGCACGTCTGTCTTTGCCCGTCTGTCTCAGACCATCGGTCACAGAGCGTCTGTCTCAGACCGTGTGTCTCAGACCGTCCGTCTCAGACCGTCCGTCTCAGACCGTCCGTCTCAGACCGTCTGTCTCAGACCGTCTGTCTCATACCGTCTGTCCCAGACCGTGTGTCTCAGACCGACTGTCTCTGTTCCGTCCGTCTCAAACCGTCCGTCTCAGTTCGTTTGTCTCAGACCGTCTGCCTTGGCCCGTCTGTCTCAGACCATCGGTCACAGAGCGTCTGTCACAGACCGTGTGTCTCAGTCCGTCTGTCTCAGACCGTCCGTCTCAGACCGTCTGTCTCAGACCGTCTGTCTCAGACCGTCTGTCTCAGACCGTCTGTCTCATACCGTCTGTCTCGGACCGTGTGTCTCAGACCGACTGTCTCGATCCGTCCGTCTCAAACCGTCCGTCTCAGTCCGTTTGTCTCAGACCGGCTGTCTCGGTCCGTCCGTCTCAATCCGTCTGTCTCAGTCCGTTTGTCTCATCCCGTCTATCTCTGTGCGTCTGTCTCTGTCCCCCTGTCCAATACCGTCTGTCTCAGACCGTCTGTCTCAGACCGTCTGTCTCATACCGTCTGTCTCTGACCGTGTGTCTCAGGCCGTCCGTCTCAGTCCGTCTGTCTTATACCGTCTGTCTATGTGCGTCTGCCTCTGCCCCTCTGTCTAATACCCTCTGTCTCTGAACGCCGGTCCCAGCACGTCTGTCTCAGACCGTCTGTCGCAGACCGTCTGTCTCAGACCGTCTGTCTCAGACCGTCTGTCTCAGACCGTCTGTCTCAGACCCTCTGTCTCAGACCGTCTGTCTCAGACCGTCTGTCTCAGACCGTGTGTCTCAGACCGTGTGTCTCAGACCGTCTGTCTCAGACCGTGTGTCTCAGACCGACTGTCTCGGTCCGTCCGTCTCAAACCGTCTGTCTCAGTCCGTTTGTCTCATCCCGTCTATCTCTGTGCGTCTGTCTCTGTCCCCCTGTCCAGTACCGTCTGTCTCAGACCGTCTGTCTCAGACCCTCTGTCTCAGACCGTCTGTGTCAGACCGTGTGCCTCAGGTCGTCCGTCTCAGACCCTCTGTCTCAGACCGTCTGTGTCAGACCGTCTGTCTCAGACCGTCTGACTCCGACCGTCTGCCTCAGACCGTCTGTCTCAGACCGTCTGTCTCAGACCGTCTGTCTCAGACAGTCTGTCTCAGGCCGTCTGTCTCAGACCGTCTGTCTCAGACCGTCTGTCTCAGACCGTCTGTCTCATACCGTCTGTCTCATACCGCCTGTTTCAGACCGTCTGTCTTTGACCGTGTGTCTCAGGCCGTCCGTCTCAGTCCGTCTGTCTTATACCGTCTGTCTATGTGCGTCTGTCTCTGCCCCTCTGTCTAATACCCTCTGTCTCTGAGCGCCGGTCTCAGACTGTCTGCCTCAGACCGTCTGTCTCATACCGCCTGTTTCAGACCGTCTGTCTCTGACCGTGAGTCTCAGGCCGTCCGTCTCAGTCCGTCTGTCTTATACCGTCTGTCTATGTGCGTCTGTCTCTGCCCGTCTGTCTAATACCCTCTGTCTCTGAGCGCCGGTCTCAGTCCGTCTGTCTCTGACCGTGTGTCTCAGGCCGTACGTCTCAGTCCGGCTGTCTTATACCGTCTGTCTCTGTGCGTCTGTCTCAGACCATCGGTCAAACAGCGTCTGTCTCATACCGTCTGTCTCAGACCGTCTGCCTCAGACCGTCTGTCTCAGACCGTCTGTCTCAGACCGTCTGTCACAGACCGTCTGCCTCAGACCGTCTGTCTCAGACCGTCTGTCTCAGACCCTCTGTCTCTGAGCGCCGGTCTCAGTCCGTCTGTCTCTGACCGTGTGTCTCAGGCCGTCCGTCTCAGTCCGTCTGTCTTATACCGTCTGTCTATGTGCGTCTGTCTCTGCCCGTCTGTCTAATACCCTCTGTCTCTGAGCGCCGGTCTCAGCCCGTCTGTCTCTGACCGTGTGTCTCAGACCGTCTGTCTCGGACCGTCTGTCTCATACCGTCTGTCTCATACCGCCTGTTTCAGACCGTCTGTCTCTGACCGTGTGTCTCAGGCCGTCCGTCTCCGTCCGTCTGTCTTATACCGTCTGAGTCTGTGCGTCTGTCTCTGTCCCTCTGTCTAATACCCCCTGTCTCTGAGCGCCGGTCTCAGCACGTCTGTCTTAGCCCGTCTGTCTCAGACCATCGGTCACAGAGCGTCTGTCTCAGAGCGTCTGTCTCAGACCGTCTGTCTCAGCCCGTCTGTCTCAGACCGTGTGTCTCAGACCGTGTGTCTCAGTCCGACTGTCTCGTTCCGTCCGTCTCAAGCCGTCCGTCTCAGTCCGTTTGTCTCAGACCGTCTGTCTCAGACCGTCTGCCTCAGACCATCTGTCCCAGATCGTCTGTCTCAGACCGCGTGCCTCAGGACGTCCGTCTCAGATGGTCCTTCTCAGACCGTCTGTCTTATACCGTCTGACTCTGTGCGTCTGTCTCTGTCCCTCTGTCTAATACCCTCTGTCTCTGAGCGCCGGTCTCAGCACGTCTGTCTTCGCCCGTCTGTCTCAGACCGTGTGTCTCAGACCGTCTGTCTCAGATCGTCTGTCTCAGCCCGTGCCTCTCCGACCGACTGTTTCAGACCGTCAGTCTCTGACCGTGTGTCTCAGACCGTCTGTCTCAGACCGTCTGTCTCAGACCGTCTGTCTCAGACCGTCTGTCTCAGACCGTCTGTCGAAGCCCGTCCCTCTCCGACCGACTGTTTCAGACCGTCTGTCTCTGACCGTGTGTCTCAGGCCGTCCGTCTCAGTCCGTCTGTCTTATACCGTCTGTCTATGTGCGTCTGTCTCTGTCCCACTGTCTAATACGCTCTGTCTCTGAGCGCCGGTCTCAGCACGTCTGTCTTTGCCCGTCTGTCTCAGACCATCGGTCACAGAGCGTCTGTCTCAGACCGTGTGTCTCAGACCGTCCGTCTCAGACCGTCCGTCTCAGACCGTCCGTCTCAGACCGTCTGTCTCAGGCCGTACGTCTCAGTCCGGCTGTCTTATACCGTCTGTCTCTGTGCGTCTGTCTCAGACCGTCTGTCTCAGACCGTCTGTCTCAGACCGTCTGTCTCAGACCGTCTGTCTCATACCGCCTGTTTCAGACCGTCTGTCTCTGACCGTGTGTCTCAGGCCGTCCGTCTCAGTCCGTCTGTCTTATACCGTCTGTCTATGTGCGTCTGTCTCTGCCCCTCTGTCTAATACCCTCTGTCTCTGAGCGCCGGTCTCAGACTGTCTGCCTCAGACCGTCTGTCTCAGACCGTCTGTCTCAGACCGTCTGTCTCAGACCGTCTGTCTCATACCGCCTGTTTCAGACCGTCTGTCTCTGACCGTGTGTCTCAGGCCGTCCGTCTCAGTCCGTCTGTCTTATACCGTCTGTCTATGTGCGCCTGTCTCTGCCCCTCTGTCTAATACCCTCTGTCTCTGAGCGCCGGTCTCAGACTGTCTGCCTCAGACCGTCTGTCTCAGACCGTCTGTCTCAGACCGTCTGTCTCAGACCGTCTGTCTCAGACAGTCTGTCTCAGACCGTCTGTCTCAGACAGTCTGTCTCAGACCGTCTGTCTCAGACCGTCTGTCTCATACCGTCTGTCTCATACCGCCCGTTTCAGACCGTCTGTCTTTGACCGTGTGTCTCAGGCCGTCCGTCTCAGTCCGTGTGTCTTATACCGTCTGTCTATGTGCGTCTGTCTCTGCCCGTCTGTCTAATACCCTCTGTCTCTGAGCGCGGGTCTCAGTCCGTCTGTCTCTGACCGTGTGTCTCAGGCCGTACGTCTCAGTCCGGCTGTCTTATACCGTCTGTCTCTGTGCGTCTGTCTCAGACCGTCTGTCTCAGACCATCGGTAAAACAGCGTCTGTCTCAGACCGTCTGTCTCAGGCCGTCGGTCAAACAGCGGCTGTCTCAGACCGTCTGTCTCATACCGTCTGTCTCATACCGCCTGTTTCAGACCGTCTGTCTCTGACCGTGTGTCTCAGGCCGTCCGTCTCCGGCCGTCTGTCTTATACCGTCTGTCTATGTGCGTCTGTCTCTGCCCCTCTGTCTAATACCCTTTGTCCCTGAGCGCCGGTCTCAGCACGTCTGTCTCAGACCGTCTGTCTCAGACCGTCTGTCTCCGACCGTCTGGCTCAGGCCGTCTGTCTCAGACCGTCTGTCTCAGGCCGTCTGTCTCAGACCGTCTGTCCCAGCCCGTCCCTCTCCGACCGACTGTTTCAGACCGTCTGTCTCTGACCGTGTGTCTCAGGCCGTCCGTCTCCGTCCGTCTGTCTTATACCGTCTGTCTCTGTGCCTCTGTCTCTGTCCCTCTGGCTAATACCCTCTGTCTCTGAGCGCCGGTCTCAGCACGTCTGTCATAGCCCGTCTGTCTCAGGCCATCGGTCAAACAGCGTCTGTCTCAGACCGTCTGTCTCAGACCGTCGGTCAAACAGCGGCTGTCTCAGACCGTCTGTTTCAGACCGTCTGTCTCAGACCGTCTGTCTCAGACCGTCTGTCTCAGACCGTCTGTCTCAGACCGTCTGTCTCAGACCGTCTGTCTCAGACCGTCTGTCTCAGACCGTCTGCCTCAGACCGTCTGTCTCAGACCCTCTGTCTCTGAGCGCCGGTCTCAGTCCGTCTGTCTCTGACCGTGTGTCTCAGGCCGTCGGTCAAACAGCGGCTGTCTCAGACCGTCTGTCTCAGACCGTCTGTCTCAGACCGTCTGTTTCAGACCGTCTGTCTCATACCGTCTGTCTCATACCGCCTGTTTCAGACCGTCTGTCTCTGACCGTGTGTCTCAGGCCGTCCGTCTCCGTCCGTCTGTCTTATACCGTCTGTCTATGTGCGTCTGTCTCTGCCCCTCTGTCTAATACCCTTTGTCTCTGAGCGCCGGTCTCAGCACGTCTGTCTCAGACCGTCTGTCTCAGACCGTCTGTCTCAGACCGTCAGTCTCAGACCGTCTGTCTCAGACCGTCTGTCTCAGACCGTCTGTCTCAGACCGTCAGTCTCAGACCGTCTGTCTCAGACCGTCTGTCTCCGACCGTCTGCCTCAGGCCGTCTGTCTTATACCGTCTGTCTCTGTGCCTCTGTCTCTGTCCCTCTGGCTAATACCCTCTGTCTCTGAGCGCCGGTCTCAGCACGTCTGTCATAGCCCGTCTGTCTCAGGCCATCGGTCAAACAGCGTCTGTCTCAGACCGTCTGTCTCAGACCGTCTGTCTCAGACCGTCTGTCTCAGACCGTCTGTCTCAGACCGTCTGTCTCAGACCGTCTGTCTCAGACCGTCTGTCTCAGACCGTCTGTCTCAGACCGTCTGTCTCAGACCGTCTGTCTCAGACCGTCTGTCTCAGACCGTCTGTCTCAGACCGTCTGTCTCATACCGTCTGTCTCATACCGCCTGTTTCAGACCGTCCGTCTCCGTCCGTCTGTCTTATACCGTCTGAGTCTGTGCGTCTGTCTCTGTCCCTCTGTCTAATACCCCCTGTCTCTGAGCGCCGGTCTCAGCACGTCTGTCTTAGCCCGTCTGTCTCAGACCATCGGTCACAGAGCGTCTGTCTCAGAGCGTCTGTCTCAGACCGTCTGTCTCAGCCCGTCTGTCTCAGACCGTGTGTCTCAGACCGTGTGTCTCAGTCCGACTGTCTCGTTCCGTCCGTCTCAAGCCGTCCGTCTCAGTCCGTTTGTCTCAGACCGTCTGTCTCAGACCGTCTGCCTCAGACCGTCTGTCCCAGATCGTCTGTCTCAGACCGCGTGCCTCAGGACGTCCGTCTCAGATGGTCCTTCTCAGACCGTCTGTCTTATACCGTCTGACTCTGTGCGTCTGTCTCTGTCCCTCTGTCTAATACCCTCTGTCTCTGAGCGCCGGTCTCAGCACGTCTGTCTTCGCCCGTCTGTCTCAGACCGTGTGTCTCAGACCGTCTGTCTCAGACCGTCTGTCTCAGACCGTCTGTCTCAGATCGTCTGTCTCAGCCCGTGCCTCTCCGACCGACTGTTTCAGACCGTCAGTCTCTGACCGTGTGTCTCAGACCGTCTGTCTCAGACCGTCTGTCTCAGACCGTCTGTCTCAGACCGTCTGTCTCAGACCGTCTGTCGAAGCCCGTCCCTCTCCGACCGACTGTTTCAGACCGTCTGTCTCTGACCGTGTGTCTCAGGCCGTCCGTCTCAGTCCGTCTGTCTTATACCGTCTGTCTATGTGCGTCTGTCTCTGTCCCACTGTCTAATACGCTCTGTCTCTGAGCGCCGGTCTCAGCACGTCTGTCTTTGCCCGTCTGTCTCAGACCATCGGTCACAGAGCGTCTGTCTCAGACCGTGTGTCTCAGACCGTCCGTCTCAGACCGTCCGTCTCAGACCGTCCGTCTCAGACCGTCTGTCTCAGACCGTCTGTCTCATACCGTCTGTCTCAGACCGTGTGTCTCAGACCGACTGTCTCGTTCCGTCCGTCTCAAACCGTCCGTCTCAGTTCGTTTGTCTCAGACCGTCTGTCTTGGCCCGTCTGTCTCAGACCATCGGTCACAGAGCGTCTGTCTCAGACCGTGTGTCTCAGTCCGTCTGTCTCAGACCGTCCGTCTCAGACCGTCTGTCTCAGACCGTCTGTCTCAGACCGTCTGTCTCAGACCGTCAGTCTCAGACCGTCTGTCTCAGACCGTCTGTCTCCGACCGTCTGCCTCAGACCGTCTGTCTCAGACCGTGTTTCTCAGACCGTCTGTCTCAGACCGTGTGTCTTAGGCCGTCCGTCTCCGACCGGCTGTTTCAGACCGTCTGTCTCTGACCGTGTGTCTCAGGCCGTCCGTCTCCGTCCGTCTGTCTTATACCGTCTGTCTCTGTGCGTCTGTCGCTGTCCCTCTGTCTAATACCATCTGTCTCTGAGCGCCGGTCTCAGCACGTCTGTCATAGCCCGTCTGTCTCAGACCATCGGTCAAACAGCGTCTGTCTCAGACCGTCTGTCTCATACTGTCTGCCTCAGACCGTCTGTCTCAGACCGTCTGTCTCAGACCGTCTGGCTCAGACCGTCTGCCTCAGACCGTCTGCCTCAGACCGTCTGCCTCAGACCGTCTGCCTCAGACCGTCTGTCTCAGACCGTCTGTCTCAGACCGTCTGTCTCAGACCGTCTGTCTCAGACCGTCTGTCTCATACCGCCTGTTTCAGACCGTCTGTCTCTGACCGTGTGTCTCAGGCCGTCCGTCTCAGTCCGTCTGTCTTATACCGTCTGTCTATGTGCGTCTGTCTCTGCCCCTCTGTCTAATACCCTCTGTCTCTGAGCGCCGGTCTCAGACTGTCTGCCTCAGACCGTCTGTCTCAGACCGTCTGTCTCAGACCGTCTGTCTCATACCGCCTGTTTCAGACCGTCTGTCTCTGACCGTGTGTCTCAGGCCGTCCCTCTCAGTCCGTCTGTCTTATACCGTCTGTCTATGTGCGTCTGTCTCTGCCCCTCTGTCTAATACCCTCTGTCTCTGAGCGCCGGTCTCAGACTGTCTGCCTCAGACCGTCTGTCTCAGACCGTCTGCCTCAGACCGTCTGCCTCAGACCGTCTGCCTCAGACCGTCTGCCTCAGACCGTCTGTCTCAGACCGTCTGTCTCAGACCGTCTGTCTCAGACCGTCTGTCTCAGACCGTCTGTCTCATACCGCCCGTTTCAGACCGTCTGTCTTTGACCGTGTGTCTCAGGCCGTCCGTCTCAGTCCGTGTGTCTTATACCGTCTGTCTATGTGCGTCTGTCTCTGCCCGTCTGTCTAATACCCTCTGCCTCTGAGCGCGGGTCTCAGTCCGTCTGTCTCTGACCGTGTGTCTCAGGCCGTACGTCTCAGTCCGGCTGTCTTATACCGTCTGTCTCTGTGCGTCTGTCTCAGACCGTCTGTCTCAGACCATCGGTCAAACAGCGTCTGTCTCAGACCGTCTGTCTCAGGCCGTCGGTCAAACAGCGGCTGTCTCAGACCGTCTGTCTCATACCGTCTGTCTCATACCGCCTGTTTCAGACCGTCTGTCTCTGACCGTGTGTCTCAGGCCGTCCGTCTCCGGCCGTCTGTCTTATACCGTCTGTCTATGTGCGTCTGTCTCTGCCCCTCTGTCTAATACCCTTTGTCTCTGAGCGCCGGTCTCAGCACGTCTGTCTCA
The DNA here is from genome assembly GCA_947623535.1 of Coelioxys conoideus. Classification (NCBI taxonomy): domain Eukaryota; kingdom Metazoa; phylum Arthropoda; class Insecta; order Hymenoptera; family Megachilidae; genus Coelioxys; species Coelioxys conoideus. The sequence goes on from CANQJN010000026.1 coordinate 6,954,783, forward strand.
GACCGTCTGTCTCAGACCGTCTGTCTCCGACCGTCTGGCTCAGGCCGTCTGTCTCAGACCGTCTGTCTCAGGCCGTCTGTCTCAGACCGTCTGTCCCAGCCCGTCCCTCTCCGACCGACTGTTTCAGACCGTCTGTCTCTGACCGTGTGTCTCAGGCCGTCCGTCTCCGTCCGTCTGTCTTATACCGTCTGTCTCTGTGCCTCTGTCTCTGTCCCTCTGGCTAATACCCTCTGTCTCTGAGCGCCGGTCTCAGCACGTCTGTCATAGCCCGTCTGTCTCAGGCCATCGGTCAAACAGCGTCTGTCTCAGACCGTCTGTCTCAGACCGTCGGTCAAACAGCGGCTGTCTCAGACCGTCTGTTTCAGACCGTCTGTCTCAGACCGTCTGTCTCAGACCGTCTGTCTCAGACCGTCTGTCTCAGACCGTCTGTCTCAGACCGTCTGCCTCAGACCGTCTGTCTCAGACCGTCTGTCTCAGACCCTCTGTCTCTGAGCGCCGGTCTCAGTCCGTCTGTCTCTGACCGTGTGTCTCAGGCCGTCGGTCAAACAGCGGCTGTCTCAGACCGTCTGTCTCAGACCGTCTGTCTCAGACCGTCTGTCTCAGACCGTCTGTTTCAGACCGTCTGTCTCATACCGTCTGTCTCATACCGCCTGTTTCAGACCGTCTGTCTCTGACCGTGTGTCTCAGGCCGTCCGTCTCCGTCCGTCTGTCTTATACCGTCTGTCTATGTGCGTCTGTCTCTGCCCCTCTGTCTAATACCCTTTGTCTCTGAGCGCCGGTCTCAGCACGTCTGTCTCAGACCGTCTGTCTCAGACCGTCTGTATCAGACCGTCAGTCTCAGACCGTCTGTCTCAGACCGTCTGTCTCAGACCGTCAGTCTCAGACCGTCTGTCTCAGACCGTCTGTCTCCGACCGTCTGCCTCAGGCCGTCTGTCTTATACCGTCTGTCTCTGTGCCTCTGTCTCTGTCCCTCTGGCTAATACCCTCTGTCTCTGAGCGCCGGTCTCAGCACGTCTGTCATAGCCCGTCTGTCTCAGGCCATCGGTCAAACAGCGTCTGTCTCAGACCGTCTGTCTCAGACCGTCTGTCTCAGACCGTCTGTCTCAGACCGTCTGTCTCAGACCGTCTGTCTCAGACCGTCTGTCTCAGACCGTCTGTCTCAGACCGTCTGTCTCATACCGTCTGTCTCATACCGCATGTTTCAGACCGTCTGTCTCTGACCGTGTGTCTCAGGCCGTCCGTCTCAGTCCGTGTGTCTTATACCGTCTGTCTATGTGCGTCTGTCTCCGCCCGTCTGTCTAATACCCTCTGTCTCTGAGCGCCGGTCTCAGTCCGTCTGTCTCTGACCGTGTGTCTCAGGCCGTACGTCTCAGTCCGGCTTTCTTATACCGTCTGTCTCTGTGCGTCTGTCTCTGACCGTGTGTCTCAGGCCGTCCGTCTCCGTCCGTCTGTCTTATACCGTCTGTCTCTGTGCGTCTGTCGCTGTCCCTCTGTCTAATACCATCTGTCTCTGAGCGCCGGTCTCAGCACGTCTGTCATAGCCCGTCTGTCTCAGACCATCGGTCAAACAGCGTCTGTCTCAGACCGTCTGTCTCATACTGTCTGCCTCAGACTGTCTGTCTCAGACCGTCTGTCTCAGACCGTCTGTCTCAGACCGTCTGCCTCAGACCGTCTGTCTCAGACCGTCTGTCTCAGACCGTCTGTCTCAGACAGTCTGTCGCAGACCGTCTGTCTCAGACCGTCTGTCTAAGAACGTCTGTCTCAGACCGTCTGTCTCAGACCGTCTGTCTCAGACCGTCTGTCTCAGACCGTCTGTCTCAGACCGTCTGTCTCAGACCGTCTGTCTCAGACCGTCTGTCTCAGACCGTCTGTCTCAGACCGTCTGTCTCAGACCGTCTGTCTCAGACCGTCTGTCTCAGACCGTCTGTCTCAGACCGTCTGTCTCAGACCGTCTGTCACAGACCGTCTGTCACAGACCGTCTGTCTCAGACCGTCTGTGTCAGACCGTCTGTCTCAGACCGTCTGTCTCAGACCGTCTGTCTCAGACCGTCTGTCTCAGGCCGTCTGTCTCAGACCGCCAGTCTCAGACCGTCTGTCTCAATCCCTCTGTCTCGAACCGTCTGTCTCAGACCGTCTGTCTCAGACCGTCTGTCTCAGACCGTCTGTCTCAGACCGTCTGTCTCAGGCCGTCTGTCTCAGGCCGCCTGTCTCTGACCGTCTGTCTCAGACCGTCTGTATCAGACCGCCTGTCTCAGACCGTCTGTCTCAGACCGTCTGTGTCAGACCGTCTGTCTCAGACCGTCTGTCTCAGACCGTCTGTCTCAGACCGTCTGTCTCAGACCGTCTGTCTCAGACCGTCTGTCTCAGACCGTCTGTCTCAGACCGTCTGTCTCAGACCGTCTGTATCAGACTGTCTGTCTCAGACTGTCTGTCTCAGGCCGTATGTCTAAGGCCGTCTGTCTAAGAACGTCTGTCTCAGACCGTCTGTCTCAGACCGTCTGTATCAGACCGCCAGTCTCAGACCGTCTGTCTCAATCCCTCTGTCTCGAACCGTCTGTCTCAGACCGTCTGTCTCAGACCGTCTGTCTCAGACCGTCTGTCTCAGACCGTCTGTCTCAGACCGTCTGTCTCAGACCGTCTGTCTCAGACCGTCTGTCTCAGACCGTCTGTCTCAGACCGTCTGTCTCAGACCGTCTGTCTCAGACCGTCTGTCTCAGACCGTCTGTCTCAGACCGTCTGTCTCAGACCGTCTGTCTCAGACCGTCTGTCTCAGACCGTCTGTCTCAGACCGTCTGTCACAGACCGTCTGTCTCAGACCGTCTGTGTCAGACCGTCTGTGTCAGACCGTCTGTCTCAGACCGTCTGTCTCAGACCGTCTGTCTCAGACCGCCAGTCTCAGACCGTCTGTCTCAATCCCTCTGTCTCGAACCGTCTGTCTCAGACCGTCTGTCTCAGACCGTCTGTCTCAGACCGTCTGTCTCAGACCGTCTGTGTCAGACCGTCTGTCTCAGACCGTCTGTCTCAGACCGTCTGTCTCAGACCGTCTGTCTCAGACCGTCTGTCTCAGACCGTCTGTCTCAGACCGTCTGTCTCAGACCGTCTGTCTCAGACCGTCTGTCTCATACCGCCTGTTTCAGACCGTCTGTCTCTGACCGTGTGTCTCAGGCCGTCCCTCTCAGTCCGTCTGTCTTATACCGTCTGTCTATGTGCGTCTGTCTCTGCCCCTCTGTCTAATACCCTCTGTCTCTGAGCGCCGGTCTCAGACTGTCTGCCTCAGACCGTCTGTCTCAGACCGTCTGTCTCAGACCGTCTGTCTCAGACAGTCTGTCTCAGACCGTCTGTCTCAGACAGTCTGTCTCAGACCGTCTGTCTCAGACCGTCTGTCTCATACCGTCTGTCTCATACCGCCCGTTTCAGACCGTCTGTCTTTGACCGTGTGTCTCAGGCCGTCCGTCTCAGTCCGTGTGTCTTATACCGTCTGTCTATGTGCGTCTGTCTCTGCCCGTCTGTCTAATACCCTCTGTCTCTGAGCGCGGGTCTCAGTCCGTCTGTCTCTGACCGTGTGTCTCAGGCCGTACGTCTCAGTCCGGCTGTCTTATACCGTCTGTCTCTGTGCGTCTGTCTCAGACCGTCTGTCTCAGACCATCGGTCAAACAGCGTCTGTCTCAGACCGTCTGTCTCAGGCCGTCGGTCAAACAGCGGCTGTCTCAGACCGTCTGTCTCATACCGTCTGTCTCATACCGCCTGTTTCAGACCGTCTGTCTCTGACCGTGTGTCTCAGGCCGTCCGTCTCCGGCCGTCTGTCTTATACCGTCTGTCTATGTGCGTCTGTCTCTGCCCCTCTGTCTAATACCCTTTGTCTCTGAGCGCCGGTCTCAGCACGTCTGTCTCAGACCGTCTGTCTCAGACCGTCTGTCTCCGACCGTCTGGCTCAGGCCGTCTGTCTCAGACCGTCTGTCTCAGGCCGTCTGTCTCAGACCGTCTGTCCCAGCCCGTCCCTCTCCGACCGACATTTTCAGACCGTCTGTCTCTGACCGTGTGTCTCAGGCCGTCCGTCTCAGTCCGTCTGTCTTATACCGTCTGTCTCTGTGCCTCTGTCTCTGTCCCTCTGGCTAATACCCTCTGTCTCTGAGCGCCGGTCTCAGCACGTCTGTCATAGCCCGTCTGTCTCAGGCCATCGGTCAAACAGCGTCTGTCTCAGACCGTCTGTCTCAGACCGTCGGTCAAACAGCGGCTGTCTCAGACCGTCTGTTTCAGACCGTCTGTCTCAGACCGTCTGTCTCAGACCGTCTGTCTCAGACCGTCTGTCTCATACCGCCTGTTTCAGACCGTCTGTCTCTGACCGTGTGTCTCAGGCCGTCCGTCTCCGTCCGTCTGTCTTATACCGTCTGTCTATGTGCGTCTGTCTCTGCCCCTCTGTCTAATACCCTTTGTCGCTGAGCGCCGGTCTCAGCACGTCTGTCTCAGACCGTCTGTCTCAGACCGTCTGTCTCAGACCGTCAGTCTCAGACCGTCTGTCTCAGACCGTCTGTCTCAGACCGTCTGTCTCAGACCGTCAGTCTCAGACCGTCTGTCTCAGACCGTCTGTCTCCGACCGTCTGCCTCAGGCCGTCTGTCTTATACCGTCTGTCTCTGTGCCTCTGTCTCTGTCCCTCTGGCTAATACCCTCTGTCTCTGAGCGCCGGTCTCAGCACGTCTGTCATAGCCCGTCTGTCTCAGGCCATCGGTCAAACAGCGTCTGTCTCAGACCGTCTGTCTCAGACCGTCTGTCTCAGACCGTCTGTCTCAGACCGTCTGTCTCAGACCGTCTGTCTCAGACCGTCTGTCTCAGACCGTCTGTCTCAGACCGTCTGTCTCATACCGTCTGTCTCATACCGCATGTTTCAGACCGTCTGTCTCTGACCGTGTGTCTCAGGCCGTCCGTCTCAGTCCGTGTGTCTTATACCGTCTGTCTATGTGCGTCTGTCTCCGCCCGTCTGTCTAATACCCTCTGTCTCTGAGCGCCGGTCTCAGTCCGTCTGTCTCTGACCGTGTGTCTCAGGCCGTACGTCTCAGTCCGGCTTTCTTATACCGTCTGTCTCTGTGCGTCTGTCTCTGACCGTGTGTCTCAGGCCGTCCGTCTCCGTCCGTCTGTCTTATACCGTCTGTCTCTGTGCGTCTGTCGCTGTCCCTCTGTCTAATACCATCTGTCTCTGAGCGCCGGTCTCAGCACGTCTGTCATAGCCCGTCTGTCTCAGACCATCGGTCAAACAGCGTCTGTCTCAGACCGTCTGTCTCATACTGTCTGCCTCAGACTGTCTGTCTCAGACCGTCTGTCTCAGACCGTCTGTCTCAGACCGTCTGCCTCAGACCGTCTGTCTCAGACCGTCTGTCTCAGACCGTCTGTCTCAGACAGTCTGTCGCAGACCGTCTGTCTCAGACCGTCTGTCTAAGAACGTCTGTCTCAGACCGTCTGTCTCAGACCGTCTGTCTCAGACCGTCTGTCTCAGACCGTCTGTCTCAGACCGTCTGTCTCAGACCGTCTGTCTCAGACCGTCTGTCTCAGACCGTCTGTCTCAGACCGTCTGTCTCAGACCGTCTGTCTCAGACCGTCTGTCTCAGACCGTCTGTCTCAGACCGTCTGTCACAGACCGTCTGTCACAGACCGTCTGTCTCAGACCGTCTGTGTCAGACCGTCTGTCTCAGACCGTCTGTCTCAGACCGTCTGTCTCAGACCGTCTGTCTCAGGCCGTCTGTCTCAGACCGCCAGTCTCAGACCGTCTGTCTCAATCCCTCTGTCTCGAACCGTCTGTCTCAGACCGTCTGTCTCAGACCGTCTGTCTCAGACCGTCTGTCTCAGACCGTCTGTCTCAGACCGTCTGTCTCAGGCCGTCTGTCTCAGGCCGCCTGTCTCTGACCGTCTGTCTCAGACCGTCTGTATCAGACCGCCTGTCTCAGACCGTCTGTCTCAGACCGTCTGTGTCAGACCGTCTGTCTCAGACCGTCTGTCTCAGACCGTCTGTCTCAGACCGTCTGTCTCAGACCGTCTGTCTCAGACCGTCTGTCTCAGACCGTCTGTCTCAGACCGTCTGTATCAGACTGTCTGTCTCAGACTGTCTGTCTCAGGCCGTATGTCTAAGGCCGTCTGTCTAAGAACGTCTGTCTCAGACCGTCTGTATCAGACCGCCAGTCTCAGACCGTCTGTCTCAATCCCTCTGTCTCGAACCGTCTGTCTCAGACCGTCTGTCTCAGACCGTCTGTCTCAGACCGTCTGTCTCAGACCGTCTGTCTCAGACCGTCTGTCTCAGACCGTCTGTCTCAGACCGTCTGTCTCAGACCGTCTGTCTCAGACCGTCTGTCTCAGACCGTCTGTCTCAGACCGTCTGCCTCAGACCGTCTGTCTCAGACCGTCTGTCTCAGACCGTCTGTCTCAGACAGTCTGTCTCAGACCGTCTGTCTCAGACAGTCTGTCTCAGACCGTCTGTCTCAGACCGTCTGTCTCATACCGTCTGTCTCATACCGCCCGTTTCAGACCGTCTGTCTTTGACCGTGTGTCTCAGGCCGTCCGTCTCAGTCCGTGTGTCTTATACCGTCTATGTGCGTCTGTCTCTGCCCGTCTGTCTAATACCCTCTGTCTCTGAGCGCGGGTCTCAGTCCGTCTGTCTCTGACCGTGTGTCTCAGGCCGTACGTCTCAGTCCGGCTGTCTTATACCGTCTGTCTCTGTGCGTCTGTCTCAGACCGTCTGTCTCAGACCATCGGTCAAACAGCGTCTGTCTCAGACCGTCTGTCTCAGACCGTCGGTCAAACAGCGGCTGTCTCAGACCGTCTGTTTCAGACCGTCTGTCTCAGACCGTCTGTCTCAGACCGTCTGTCTCAGACCGTCTGTCTCATACCGCCTGTTTCAGACCGTCTGTCTCTGACCGTGTGTCTCAGGCCGTCCGTCTCCGTCCGTCTGTCTTATACCGTCTGTCTATGTGCGTCTGTCTCTGCCCCTCTGTCTAATACCCTTTGTCGCTGAGCGCCGGTCTCAGCACGTCTGTCTCAGACCGTCTGTCTCAGACCGTCTGTCTCAGACCGTCAGTCTCAGACCGTCTGTCTCAGACCGTCTGTCTCAGACCGTCTGTCTCAGACCGTCAGTCTCAGACCGTCTGTCTCAGACCGTCTGTCTCCGACCGTCTGCCTCAGGCCGTCTGTCTTATACCGTCTGTCTCTGTGCCTCTGTCTCTGTCCCTCTGGCTAATACCCTCTGTCTCTGAGCGCCGGTCTCAGCACGTCTGTCATAGCCCGTCTGTCTCAGGCCATCGGTCAAACAGCGTCTGTCTCAGACCGTCTGTCTCAGACCGTCTGTCTCAGACCGTCTGTCTCAGACCGTCTGTCTCAGACCGTCTGTCTCAGACCGTCTGTCTCAGACCGTCTGTCTCAGACCGTCTGTCTCATACCGTCTGTCTCATACCGCATGTTTCAGACCGTCTGTCTCTGACCGTGTGTCTCAGGCCGTCCGTCTCAGTCCGTGTGTCTTATACCGTCTGTCTATGTGCGTCTGTCTCCGCCCGTCTGTCTAATACCCTCTGTCTCTGAGCGCCGGTCTCAGTCCGTCTGTCTCTGACCGTGTGTCTCAGGCCGTACGTCTCAGTCCGGCTTTCTTATACCGTCTGTCTCTGTGCGTCTGTCTCTGACCGTGTGTCTCAGGCCGTCCGTCTCCGTCCGTCTGTCTTATACCGTCTGTCTCTGTGCGTCTGTCGCTGTCCCTCTGTCTAATACCATCTGTCTCTGAGCGCCGGTCTCAGCACGTCTGTCATAGCCCGTCTGTCTCAGACCATCGGTCAAACAGCGTCTGTCTCAGACCGTCTGTCTCATACTGTCTGCCTCAGACTGTCTGTCTCAGACCGTCTGTCTCAGACCGTCTGTCTCAGGCCGTCTGCCTCAGACCGTCTGTCTCAGACCGTCTGTCTCAGACCGTCTGTCTCAGACAGTCTGTCGCAGACCGTCTGTCTCAGACCGTCTGTCTAAGAACGTCTGTCTCAGACCGTCTGTCTCAGACCGTCTGTCTCAGACCGTCTGTCTCAGACCGTCTGTCTCAGACCGTCTGTCTCAGACCGTCTGTCTCAGACCGTCTGTCTCAGACCGTCTGTCTCAGACCGTCTGTCTCAGACCGTCTGTCTCAGACCGTCTGTCTCAGACCGTCTGTCTCAGACCGTCTGTCTCAGACCGTCTGTCTCAGACCGTCTGTCACAGACCGTCTGTCACAGACCGTCTGTCTCAGACCGTCTGTGTCAGACCGTCTGTCTCAGACCGTCTGTCTCAGACCGTCTGTCTCAGACCGTCTGTCTCAGGCCGTCTGTCTCAGACCGCCAGTCTCAGACCGTCTGTCTCAATCCCTCTGTCTCGAACCGTCTGTCTCAGACCGTCTGTCTCAGACCGTCTGTCTCAGACCGTCTGTCTCAGACCGTCTGTCTCAGACCGTCTGTCTCAGGCCGTCTGTCTCAGGCCGCCTGTCTCTGACCGTCTGTCTCAGACCGTCTGTATCAGACCGCCTGTCTCAGACCGTCTGTCTCAGACCGTCTGTGTCAGACCGTCTGTCTCAGACCGTCTGTCTCAGACCGTCTGTCTCAGACCGTCTGTCTCAGACCGTCTGTCTCAGACCGTCTGTCTCAGACCGTCTGTGTCAGACCGTCTGTCTCAGACCGTCTGTCTCAGACCGTCTGTCTCAGACCGTCTGTCTCAGACCGTCTGTCTCAGACCGTATGTCTAAGGCCGTCTGTCTAAGAACGTCTGTCTCAGACCGTCTGTCTCAGACCGTCTGTATCAGACCGCCAGTCTCAGACCGTCTGTCTCAATCCCTCTGTCTCGAACCGTCTGTCTCAGACCGTCTGTCTCAGACCGTCTGTCTCAGACCGTCTGTCTCAGACCGTCTGTCTCAGACCGTCTGTCTCAGACCGTCTGTCTCAGACCGTCTGTCTCAGACCGTCTGTCTCAGACCGTCTGTCTCAGACCGTCTGTCACAGACCGTCTGTCTCAGACCGTCTGTGTCAGACCGTCTGTGTCAGACCGTCTGTCTCAGACCGTCTGTCTCAGACCGTCTGTCTCAGACCGCCAGTCTCAGACCGTCTGTCTCAATCCCTCTGTCTCGAACCGTCTGTCTCAGACCGTCTGTCTCAGACCGTCTGTCTCAGACCGTCTGTCTCAGACCGTCTGTCTCAGACCGTCTGTGTCAGACCGTCTGTCTCAGACCGTCTGTCTCAGACCGTCTGTCTCAGACCGTCTGTCTCAGACCGTCTGTCTCAGACCGTCTGTCTCAGACCGTCTGTCTCAGACCGTCTGTCTCAGACCGTCTGTCTCAGACCGTCTGTCTCAGACCGTCTGTCTCAGACCGTCTGTCTCAGACCGTCTGTCTCAGACCGTCTGTCTCAGACCGTCTGTCTCAGACCGTCTGTCTCAGACCGTCTGTCTCAGACCGTCTGTCTCAGACCGTCTGTCTCAGACAGTCTGTCTCAGACCGTCTGTCTCAGACCGTCTGTCCAGACCGTCTATCTCAGTCAGCCTATCTCAGACCGTCCGTCTCAGTCCGTCTGCCGCTATCGGGCAGCGTCTATTCGCCTGTCCCTGTCCGTCTGTATCATACCGTCTGTCTCTAACCGTCTGCCTCAGACCGACTGTCTCAGACCGTCTGTCTCAGACCGTCTGTCTCAGACCGCCTGTCTCAGACCGTGCGTCTCAGACCGTCTGTCTCAGACCGTCTGTATCAGACCGTCTGTATCAGACCGTCTGTATCAGACTGTCTGTCTCAGACTGTCTGTCTCAGGCCGTATGTCTCAGACCGTCTGTCTCAGACCGTGCGTCTCAGACCGTCTGTCTCAGACCGTCTGTCTCAGACCGTCTGTCTCATACCGCCTGTTTCAGACCGTCTGTCTCTGACCGTGTGTCTCAGGCCGTCCGTCTCAGTCCGTCTGTCTTATACCGTCTGTCTATGTGCGTCTGTCTCTGCCCCTCTGTCTAATACCCTCTGTCTCTGAGCGCCGGTCTCAGACTGTCTGCCTCAGACCGTCTGTCTCAGACCGTCTGTCTCAGACCGTCTGTCTCAGACCGTCTGTCTCATACCGCCTGTTTCAGACCGTCTGTCTCTGACCGTGTGTCTCAAGCCGTCCCTCTCAGTCCGTCTGTCTTATACCGTCTGTCTATGTGCGTCTGTCTCTGCCCCTCTGTCTAATACCCTCTGTCTCTGAGCGCCGGTCTCAGACTGTCTGCCTCAGACCGTCTGTCTCAGACCGTCTGTCTCAGACCGTCTGTCTCAGACAGTCTGTCTCAGACCGTCTGTCTCAGACAGTCTGTCTCAGACCGTCTGTCTCAGACCGTCTGTCTCATACCGTCTGTCTCATACCGCCCGTTTCAGACCGTCTGTCTTTGACCGTGTGTCTCAGGCCGTCCGTCTCAGTCCGTGTGTCTTATACCGTCTGTCTATGTGCGTCTGTCTCTGCCCGTCTGTCTAATACCCTCTGTCTCTGAGCGCGGGTCTCAGTCCGTCTGTCTCTGACCGTGTGTCTCAGGCCGTACGTCTCAGTCCGGCTGTCTTATACCGTCTGTCTCTGTGCGTCTGTCTCAGACCGTCTGTCTCAGACCATCGGTCAAACAGCGTCTGTCTCAGACCGTCTGTCTCAGGCCGTCGGTCAAACAGCGGCTGTCTCAGACCGTCTGTCTCATACCGTCTGTCTCATACCGCCTGTTTCAGACCGTCTGTCTCTGACCGTGTGTCTCAGGCCGTCCGTCTCCGGCCGTCTGTCTTATACCGTCTGTCTATGTGCGTCTGTCTCTGCCCCTCTGTCTAATACCCTTTGTCTCTGAGCGCCGGTCTCAGCACGTCTGTCTCAGACCGTCTGTCTCAGACCGTCTGTCTCCGACCGTCTGGCTCAGGCCGTCTGTCTCAGACCGTCTGTCTCAGGCCGTCTGTCTCAGACCGTCGTCCCAGCCCGTCCCTCTCCGACCGACTGTTTCAGACCGTCTGTCTCTGACCGTGTGTCTCAGGCCGTCCGTCTCCGTCCGTCTGTCTTATACCGTCTGTCTCTGTGCCTCTGTCTCTGTCCCTCTGGCTAATACCCTCTGTCTCTGAGCGCCGGTCTCAGCACGTCTGTCATAGCCCGTCTGTCTCAGGCCATCGGTCAAACAGCGTCTGTCTCAGACCGTCTGTCTCAGACCGTCGGTCAAACAGCGGCTGTCTCAGACCGTCTGTTTCAGACCGTCTGTCTCAGACCGTCTGTCTCAGACCGTCTGTCTCAGACCGTCTGTCTCAGACCGTCTGTCTCAGACCGTCTGTCTCAGACCGTCTGCCTCAGACCGTCTGTCTCAGACCGTCTGTCTCAGACCCTCTGTCTCTGAGCGCCGGTCTCAGTCCGTCTGTCTCTGACCGTGTGTCTCAGGCCGTCGGTCAAACAGCGGCTGTCTCAGACCGTCTGTCTCAGACCGTCGGCCTCGGGCCGTCTGTCTCGGACCACCTGTCTCAGAGCGCGTGTCTCAGACCGCCTGTCTCCGACCGCCTGTCTTAGACTGTCTGTCTCAGACCGTCTGTCTCAGACCGCCTGTCTTAGACCGCCTGTCTCAGACCGTCTGTCTCAGACCGTCTGTCTCAGACCGTCTGTCGCAGACCGCCTGTCTCGGACCGTCTGTCTCAGACCGTCAGCCTCGAGCCATCTGTATCAGTCCGTCTGTCTCCGTCCTTCTGTCTCAGACCGTCTGTCTCAGACCGCCTGTCTCCGACCGCCTGTCTTAGACTGTCTGTCTCAGAGCGCCTGTCTCAGACCGTCTGTCTCAGACCGTCTGTCTCAGACCGTCAGTCTCAGACCGTCTGTCTCAGACCGTCTGTCTCAGACCGCCTGTCTCAGACCGTCTATCTCAGACCGCGTGTCTCAGACCGCCTGCCTCAGACCGCCTGTCTCAGACCGCCTGTCTCAGACCGTCTGTCTCAGACCGTCTGTCTCAGACCGTCTGTCTCAGACCGTCTGTCTCAGACCGTCTGTCTCAGACCGTCTGTCTCAGACCGTCTGTCGCAGACCGTCTGTCTCGGACCGTCTGTCTCAGACCGTCGGTCTCGGGCCGTCTGTCTCGGACCACCTGTCTCAGACCGCGTGTCTCAGACCGTCTGTCTCAGTCCGTCTGTCTCACACCCTCTGTCTCGATCCGTCTGTCTCATACCGTCTGTCTCAGACCGTCTGTCTCAAACCGTCTGTCTCAGACCGTCTGTCTCACACCGTCTGTCTCACACCGTCTGTCTGAGACCGTCTGTCTCAGACCCTCTGTCTCGATCCGTGTGTCTCATACCGTCTGTTTCATACCGTCTGTCTCAGACCGTCTGTCTCAGACCGCCTGTCTCAGACCGCCTGTCTCAGACCGTCTGTCTCAGACCGTCTGTCTCAGACCGCCTGTCTCAGACCGTCTATCTCAGACCGCGTGTCTCAGACCGCCTGCCTCAGACCGCCTGTCTCAGACCGCCTGTCTCAGACCGTCTGTCTCAGACCGTCTGTCTCAGACCGTCTGTCTCAGACCGTCTGTCTCAGACCGTCTGTCGCAGACCGCCTGTCTCGGACCGTCTGTCTCAGACCGTCAGCCTCGAGCCATCTGTATCAGTCCGTCTGTCTCCGTCCTTCTGTCTCAGACCGTCTGTCTCAGACCGCCTGTCTCCGACCGCCTGTTTAGACTGTCTGTCTCAGAGCGCCTGTCTCAGACCGTCTGTCTCAGACCGTCTGTCTCAGACCGTCAGTCTCAGACCGTCTGTCTCACACCGTCTGTCTCAGACCGCCTGTCTCAGACCGTCTATCTCAGACCGCGTGTCTCAGACCGCCTGCCTCAGACCGCCTGTCTCAGACCGCCTGTCTCAGACCGTCTGTCTCAGACCGTCTGTCTCAGACCGTCTGTCTCAGACCGTCTGTCTCAGACCGTCTGTCGCAGACCGTCTGTCTCGGACCGTCTGTCTCAGACCGTCGGCCTCGGGCCGTCTGTCTCGGACCACCTGTCTCAGACCGCGTGTCTCAGACCGTCTGTCTCAGTCCGTCTGTCTCACACCCTCTGTCTCGATCCGTCTGTCTCATACCGTCTGTCTCAGACCGCCTGTCTCAGACCGTCTGTCTCAGACCGTCTGTCTCAGACCGTCTGTCTCAGACCGTCTGTCTCAGACCGTCTGTCGCAGACCGCCTGTCTCGGACCGTCTGTCTCAGACCGTCAGCCTCGAGCCATCTGTATCAGTCCGTCTGTCTCCGTCCTTCTGTCTCAGACCGTCTGTCTCAGACCGCCTGTCTCCGACCGCCTGTTTAGACTGTCTGTCTCAGAGCGCCTGTCTCAGACCGTCTGTCTCAGACCGTCTGTCTCAGACCGTCAGTCTCAGACCGTCTGTCTCACACCGTCTGTCTCAGACCGCCTGTCTCAGACCGTCTATCTCAGACCGCGTGTCTCAGACCGCCTGCCTCAGACCGCCTGTCTCAGACCGCCTGTCTCAGACCGTCTGTCTCAGACCGTCTGTCTCAGACCGTCTGTCTCAGACCGTCTGTCTCAGACCGTCTGTCTCAGACCGTCTGTCGCAGACCGTCTGTCTCGGACCGTCTGTCTCAGACCGTCGGCCTCGGGCCGTCTGTCTCGGACCACCTGTCTCAGACCGCGTGTCTCAGACCGTCTGTCTCAGTCCGTCTGTCTCACACCCTCTGTCTCGATCCGTCTGTCTCATACCGTCTGTCTCAGACCGCCTGTCTCAGACCGTCTGTCTCAGACCGTCTGTCTCAGACCGTCTGTCTCAGACCGTCAGTCTCAGACCGTCTGTCTCAGACCGTCTGTCTCAGACCGTCTGTCTCAGACCGTCTGTCGCAGACCGTCTGTCTCGGACCGTCTGTCTCGGACCGTCTGTCTCAGACCGTCGGCCTCGGGCCGTCTGTCTCGGACCACCTGTCTCAGAGCGCGTGTCTCAGACCGCCTGTCTCCGACCGCCTGTCTTAGACTGTCTGTCTCAGACCGTCTGTCTCAGACCGCCTGTCTTAGACCGCCTGTCTCAGACCGTCTGTCTCAGACCGTCTGTCTCAGACCGTCTGTCGCAGACCGCCTGTCTCGGACCGTCTGTCTCAGACCGTCAGCCTCGAGCCATCTGTATCAGTCCGTCTGTCTCCGTCCTTCTGTCTCAGACCGTCTGTCTCAGACCGCCTGTCTCCGACCGCCTGTCTTAGACTGTCTGTCTCAGAGCGCCTGTCTCAGACCGTCTGTCTCAGACCGTCTGTCTCAGACCGTCAGTCTCAGACCGTCTGTCTCAGACCGTCTGTCTCAGACCGCCTGTCTCAGACCGTCTATCTCAGACCGCGTGTCTCAGACCGCCTGCCTCAGACCGCCTGTCTCAGACCGCCTGTCTCAGACCGTCTGTCTCAGACCGTCTGTCTCAGACCGTCTGTCTCAGACCGTCTGTCTCAGACCGTCTGTCTCAGACCGTCTGTCTCAGACCGTCTGTCGCAGACCGTCTGTCTCGGACCGTCTGTCTCAGACCGTCGGTCTCGGGCCGTCTGTCTCGGACCACCTGTCTCAGACCGCGTGTCTCAGACCGTCTGTCTCAGTCCGTCTGTCTCACACCCTCTGTCTCGATCCGTCTGTCTCATACCGTCTGTCTCAGACCGTCTGTCTCAAACCGTCTGTCTCAGACCGTCTGTCTCACACCGTCTGTCTCACACCGTCTGTCTGAGACCGTCTGTCTCAGACCCTCTGTCTCGATCCGTGTGTCTCATACCGTCTGTTTCATACCGTCTGTCTCAGACCGTCTGTCTCAGACCGCCTGTCTCAGACCGCCTGTCTCAGACCGTCTGTCTCAGACCGTCTGTCTCAGACCGCCTGTCTCAGACCGTCTATCTCAGACCGCGTGTCTCAGACCGCCTGCCTCAGACCGCCTGTCTCAGACCGCCTGTCTCAGACCGTCTGTCTCAGACCGTCTGTCTCAGACCGTCTGTCTCAGACCGTCTGTCTCAGACCGTCTGTCGCAGACCGCCTGTCTCGGACCGTCTGTCTCAGACCGTCAGCCTCGAGCCATCTGTATCAGTCCGTCTGTCTCCGTCCTTCTGTCTCAGACCGTCTGTCTCAGACCGCCTGTCTCCGACCGCCTGTTTAGACTGTCTGTCTCAGAGCGCCTGTCTCAGACCGTCTGTCTCAGACCGTCTGTCTCAGACCGTCAGTCTCAGACCGTCTGTCTCACACCGTCTGTCTCAGACCGCCTGTCTCAGACCGTCTATCTCAGACCGCGTGTCTCAGACCGCCTGCCTCAGACCGCCTGTCTCAGACCGTCTGTCTCAGACCGTCTGTCTCAGACCGTCTGTCTCAGACCGTCTGTCTCAGACCGTCTGTCTCAGACCGTCTGTCGCAGACCGTCTGTCTCGGACCGTCTGTCTCAGACCGTCGGCCTCGGGCCGTCTGTCTCGGACCACCTGTCTCAGACCGCGTGTCTCAGACCGTCTGTCTCAGTCCGTCTGTCTCACACCCTCTGTCTCGATCCGTCTGTCTCATACCGTCTGTCTCAGACCGCCTGTCTCAGACCGTCTGTCTCAGACCGTCTGTCTCAGACCGTCTGTCTCAGACCGTCTGTCTCAGACCCTCTGTCTCAGTCCGTCTGTCTCAGACCCTCTGTCTCGATCCGTCTGTCTCATACCGTCTGTCTCAGACCGCCTGTCTCAGACAGTCTGTCGCAGACCGCCTGTCTCGGACCGTCTGTCTCAGACCGTCAGCCTCGAGCCATCTGTATCAGTCCGTCGGTCTCCGTCCTTCTGTCTCAGACCGTCTGTCTCAGACCGCCTGTCTCCGACCGCCTGTCTTAGACTGTCTGTCTCCGACCGCCTGTCTTAGACTGTCTGTCTCAGAGCGCCTGTCTCAGACCGTCTGTCTCAGACCGTCTGTCTCAGACCGTCAGTCTCAGACCGTCTGTCTCAGACCGTCTGTCTCAGACCGCCTGTCTCAGACCGTCTATCTCAGACCGCGTGTCTCAGACCGCCTGCCTCAGACCGCCTGTCTCAGACCGCCTGTCTCAGACCGTCTGTCTCAGACCGTCTGTCTCAGACCGTCTGTCTCAGACCGTCTGTCTCAGACCGTCTGTCGCAGACCGTCTGTCTCGGACCGTCTGTCTCGATCCGTCTGTCTCATACCGTCTGTCTCAGACCGTCTGTCTCAAACCGTCTGTCTCAGACCGTCTGTCTCAGACCGTCTGTCTCACACCGTCTGTCTGAGACCGTCTGTCTCAGACCCTCTGTCTCGATCCGTGTGTCTCATACCGTCTGTCTCATACCGCCTGTCTCAGACCGTCTGTCTCAGACCGCCTGTCTCAGACCGCCTGTCTCAGACCGTCTGTCTCAGACCGTCTGTCTCAGACCGCCTGTCTCAGACCGTCTATCTCAGACCGCGTGTCTCAGACCGCCTGCCTCAGACCGCCTGTCTCAGACCGCCTGTCTCAGACCGTCTGTCTCAGACCGTCTGTCTCAGACCGTCTGTCTCAGTCCGTCTGTCTCAGACCCTCTGTCTCAGTCCGTCTGTCTCAGACCCTCTGTCTCGATCCGTCTGTCTCATACCGTCTGTCTCAGACCGCCTGTCTCAGACAGTCTGTCGCAGACCGCCTGTCTCGGACCGTCTGTCTCAGACCGTCAGCCTCGAGCCATCTGTATCAGTCCGTCGGTCTCCGTCCTTCTGTCTCAGACCGTCTGTCTCAGACCGCCTGTCTCCGACCGCCTGTCTTAGACTGTCTGTCTCAGAGCGCCTGTCTCAGACCGTCTGTCTCAGACCGTCTGTCTCAGACCGTCTGTCTCAGACCGTCAGTCTCAGACCGTCTGTCTCAGACCGTCTGTCTCAGACCGCCTGTCTCAGACCGTCTATCTCAGACCGCGTGTCTCAGACCGCCTGCCTCAGACCGCCTGTCTCAGACCGCCTGTCTCAGACCGTCTGTCTCAGACCGTCCGTCTCAGACCGCCTGCCTCAGACCGCCTGTCTCAGACCGTCTATCTCAGACCGCGTGTCTCAGACCGCCTGCCTCAGACCGCCTGTCTCAGACCGTCTGTCTCAGACCGTCTGTCTCAGACCGTCTGTCTGAGACCGTCTGTCTCAGACCATCAGTCTCAGACCGCGTGTCTCAGACCGCCTGCATCAGACCGCATGTCTCAGACCGCCTGTCTTAGACAGTCTGTCTCAGACCGTCTGTCTCGGACCGTCTGTCTCAGACCGTCGGTCTCGGGCCGTCTGTCTCAGACCGTCTGTCTCAGACCGTCTGTCGCAGACCGTCTGTCTCGGACCGTCTGTCTCAGACCGTCGGCCTCGGGCCGTCTGTCTCGGACCACCTGTCTCAGAGCGCGTGTCTCAGACCGCCGGTCTCAGACCGCCTGTCTCAGACCGCCTGTCTCAGACCGTCTGTCTCAGACCGTCTATCTCAGACCGCGTGTCTCAGACCGCCTGCCTCAGACCGCCTGTCTCAGACCGCCTGTCTCAGACCGTCTGTCTCAGACCGTCTGTCTCAGACCGTCTGTCTCAGACCGTCTGTCTCAGACCGTCTGTCGCAGACCGTCTGTCTCGGACCGTCTGTCTCAGACCGTCGGCCTCGGGCCGTCTGTCTCGGACCACCTGTCTCAGACCGCGTGTCTCAGACCGCCGGTCTCAGACCGTCTGTCTCAGTCCGTCTGTCTCACACCCTCTGTCTCGATCCGTCTGTCTCATACCGTCTGTCTCAGACCGTCTGTCTCAAACCGTCTGTCTCAGACCGTCTGTCTCAGACCGTCTGTCTCAGACCGTCTGTCTGAGACCGTCTGTCTCAGACCCTCTGTCTCGATCCGTGTGTCTCATACCGTCTGTCTCATACCGTCTGTCTCAGACCGTCTGTCTCAGACCGCCTGTCTCAGACCGCCTGTCTCAGACCGTCTGTCTCAGACCCTCTGTCTCGATCCGTCTGTCTCATACCGTCTGTCTCAGACCGTCTGTCTGAGACCGTCTGTCTGAGACCGTCTGTCTCAGACCATCAGTCTCAGACCGCGTGTCTCAGACCGCCTGCATCAGACCGCATGTCTCAGACCGCCTGTCTTAGACAGTCTGTCTCAGACCGTCTGTCTCGGACCGTCTGTCTCAGACCGTCGGTCTCGGGCCGTCTGTCTCGGACCACCTGTCTCAGACCGCGTGTCTCAGACCGCCGGTCTCAGACCGCCTGTCTCAGACCGCCTGTCTCAGACCGTCTGTCTCAGACCGTCTGTCTCAGACCGTCTGTCGCAGACCGTCTGTCTCGGGCCGTCTGTCTCAGTCCGTCTGTCTCAGACCGTCTGTCTCAGACCGTCTGTCTCAGACCGTCTGTCTCAGGCCGTCTGTCTCGGACCGTCTGTCTCGGGCCGTCTGTCTCAGTCCGTCTGTCTTAGTCCGTCTGTCTCCGTTCGTCTGTCTCAGACCGACTGTCTCAGACCGTCTGTCTCAAACCGTCTGTCTCAAACCGTCTGTCTCAGGCCGTCTGTCTCAGTCCGTCTGTCTCAGACCCTCTGTCTCGATCCGTCTGTCTCATACCGTCTGTCTGAGACCGTCTGTCTCAGAACATCAGTCTCAGACGGCGTGTCTCAGACCGCCTGCCTCAGACCGCCTGTCTCAGACCGTCTATCTCAGACCGCGTGTCTCAGACCGCCTGCCTCAGACCGCCTGTCTCAGACCGCCTGCCTCAGACCGCCTGTCTCAGACCGTCTATCTCAGACCGCGTGTCTCAGACCGCCTGCCTCAGACCGCCCGTCTCAGACCGTCTGTCTCAGACCGTCTGTCTCGGACCGTCTGTCTGAGACCGTCTGTCTGAGACCGTCTGTCTCAGACCATCAGTCTCAGACCGCGTGTCTCAGACCGCCTGCATCAGACCGCATGTCTCAGACCGCCTGTCTTAGACAGTCTGTCTCAGACCGTCTGTCTCGGACCGTCTGTCTCAGACCGTCGGTCTCGGGCCGTCTGTCTCGGACCACCTGTCTCAGACCGCGTGTCTCAGACCGCCGGTCTCAGACCGCCTGTCTCAGACCGCCTGTCTCAGACCGTCTGTCTCAGACCGTCTGTCTCAGACCGTCTGTCGCAGACCGTCTGTCTCGGGCCGTCTGTCTCAGTCCGTCTGTCTCAGACCGTCTGTCTCAGACCGTCTGTCTCAGACCGTCTGTCTCAGACCGTCTGTCTCAGGCCGTCTGTCTCGGACCGTCTGTCTCGGGCCGTCTGTCTCAGTCCGTCTGTCTTAGTCCGTCTGTCTCCGTTCGTCTGTCTCAGACCGACTGTCTCAGACCGTCTGTCTCAAACCGTCTGTCTCAGATCGTCTGTCTCAGGCCGTCTGTCTCAGTCCGTCTGTCTCAGACCCTCTGTCTCGATCCGTCTGTCTGAGACCGTCTGTCTCAGAACATCAGTCTCAGACCGCGTGTCTCAGACCGCCTGCCTCATACCGCCTGTCTCAGACCGTCTATCTCAGACCGCGTGTCTCAGACCGCCTGCCTCAGACCGCCTGTCTCAGACCGCCTGTCTCAGACCGTCTGTCTCAGACCGTCTGTCTCAGACCGTCTGTCTCAGACCGTCTGTCTCAGACCGTCTGTCTCAGACCGTCTGTCTCAGACCGTCTGTCTCAGACCGTCTGTCTCAGACCGTCTGTCGCAGACCGTCTGTCTCGGACCGTCTGTCTCAGACCGTCGGCCTCGGGCCGTCTGTCTCGGACCACCTGTCTCAGAGCGCGTGTCTCAGACCGCCGGTCTCAGACCGCCTGTCTCAGACCGCCTGTCTCAGACCGTCTGTCTCAGACCGTCTGTCTCAGACCGTCTGTCTCAGACCGCCTGTCGCAGACCGCCTGTCTCGGACCGTCTGTCTCAGACCGTCAGCCTCGAGCCATCTGTATCAGTCCGTCTGTCTCCGTCCTTCTGTCTCAGACCGTCTGTCTCAGACCGCCTGTCTCCGACCGCCTGTCTTAGACTGTCTGTCTCAGAGCGCCTGTCTCAGACCGTCTGTCTCAGACCGTCTGTCTCAGACCGTCAGTCTCAGACCGTCAGTCTCAGACCGTCTGTCTCAGACCGCCTGTCTCAGACCGTCTATCTCAGACCGCGTGTCTCAGACCGCCTGCCTCAGACCGCCTGTCTCAGACCGCCTGTCTCAGACCGTCTGTCTCAGACCGTCTGTCTCAGACCGTCTGTCTCAGACCGTCTGTCTCAGACCGTCTGTCTCAGACCGTCTGTCGCAGACCGTCTGTCTCGGACCGTCTGTCTCAGACCGTCGGCCTCGGGCCGTCTGTCTCGGACCACCTGTCTCAGACCGCGTGTCTCAGACCGTCTGTCTCAGTCCGTCTGTCTCACACCCTCTGTCTCGATCCGTCTGTCTCATACCGTCTGTCTCAGACCGTCTGTCTCAAACCGTCTGTCTCAGACCGTCTGTCTCAGACCGTCTGTCTCACACCGTCTGTCTGAGACCGTCTGTCTCAGACCCTCTGTCTCGATCCGTGTGTCTCATACCGTCTGTCTCATACCGTCTGTCTCAGACCGTCTGTCTCAGACCGCCTGCCTCAGACCGCCTGTCTCAGACCGTCTGTCTCAGACCGTCTGTCTCAGACCGCCTGTCTCAGACCGTCTATCTCAGACCGCGTGTCTCAGACCGCCTGCCTCAGACCGCCTGTCTCAGACCGCCTGTCTCAGACCGTCTGTCTCAGACCGTCTGTCTCAGACCGTCTGTCTCAGTCCGTCTGTCTCAGACCCTCTGTCTCAGTCCGTCTGTCTCAGACCCTCTGTCTCGATCCGTCTGTCTCATACCGTCTGTCTCAGACCGCCTGTCTCAGACAGTCTGTCGCAGACCGCCTGTCTCGGACCGTCTGTCTCAGACCGTCAGCCTCGAGCCATCTGTATCAGTCCGTCTGTCTCCGTCCTTCTGTCTCAGACCGTCTGTCTCAGACCGCCTGTCTCCGACCGCCTGTCTTAGACTGTCTGTCTCAGAGCGCCTGTCTCAGACCGTCTGTCTCAGACCGTCTGTCTCCGTTCGTCTGTCTCAGACCGACTGTCTCAGACCGTCTGTCTCAAACCGTCTGTCTCAGACCGTCTGTCTCAGGCCTTCTGTCTCAGTCCATCTGTCTCAGACCCTCTGTCTCGATCCGTCTGTCTCATACCGTCTGTCTGAGACCGTCTGTCTCAGAACATCAGTCTCAGACCGCGTGTCTCAGACCGCCTGCCTCAGACCGCCTGTCTCAGACCGTCTATCTCAGACCGCGTGTCTCAGACCGCCTGCCTCAGACCGCCTGTCTCAGACCGCCTGTCTCAGACCGTCTGTCTCAGACCGTCTGTCTCAGACCGTCTGTCTCAGACCGTCTGTCTCAGACCGTCTGTCTCAGACCGTCTGTCTCAGACCGTCTGTCTCAGACCGTCTGTCTCAGACCGTCTGTCGCAGACCGTCTGTCTCGGACCGTCTGTCTCAGACCGTCGGCCTCGGGCCGTCTGTCTGGGACCACCTGTCTCAGACCGCGTGTCTCAGACCGCCGGTCTCAGACCGCCTGTCTCAGACCGCCTGTCTCAGACCGTCTGTCTGAGACCGTCTGTCTCAGACCATCAGTCTCAGACCGCGTGTCTCAGACCGCCTGCATCAGACCGCATGTCTCAGACCGCCTGTCTTAGACGGTCTGTCTCAGACCGTCTACCTCGGACCGTCTATCTCAGACCGTCGGTCTCGGGCCGTCTGTCTCGGACCACCTGTCTCAGACCGCGTGTCTCATACCGCCGGTCTCAGACCGCCTGTCTCAGACCGCCTGTCTCAGACCGCCTGTCTCAGACCGCCTGTCTCAGACAGTCTGTCTCAGACCGTCTGTCTCAGACCGTCTGTCTCAGACCGTCTGTCTCAGACCGTCTGTCTCGGGCCGTCTGTCTCGGGCCGTCTGTCTCAGTCCGTCTGTCTCCGTTCGTCTGTCTCAGACCGACTGTCTCAGACCGTCTGTCTCAAACCGTCTGTCTCAGACCGTCAGCCTCGAGCCATCTGTATCAGTCCGTCTGTCTCCGTCCTTCTGTCTCAGACCGTCTGTCTCAGACCGCCTGTCTCCGACCGCCTGTCTTAGACTGTCTGTCTCAGAGCGCCTGTCTCAGACCGTCTGTCTCAGACCGTCTGTCTCAGACCGTCAGTCTCAGACCGTCTGTCTCAGACCGTCTGTCTCAGACCGCCTGTCTCAGACCGTCTATCTCAGACCGCGTGTCTCAGACCGCCTGCCTCAGACCGCCTGTCTCAGACCGCCTGTCTCAGACCGTCTGTCTCAGACCGTCTGTCTCAGACCGTCTGTCTCAGACCGTCTGTCTCAGACCGTCTGTCTCAGACCGTCTGTCTCAGACCGTCTGTCGCAGACCGTCTGTCTCGGACCGTCTGTCTCAGACCGTCGGCCTCGGGCCGTCTGTCTCGGACCACCTGTCTCAGACCGCGTGTCTCAGACCGTCTGTCTCAGTCCGTCTGTCTCACACCCTCTGTCTCGATCCGTCTGTCTCAGACCGTCTGTCTCAGACCGTCTGTCTCAGACCGTCAGTCTCAGACCGTCTGTCTCAGACCGTCTGTCGCAGACCGCCTGTCTCAGACCGCCTGTCTCAGACAGTCTGTCTCAGACCGTCTGTCTCAGACCGTCTGTCTCAGACCGTCTGTCTCAGACCGTCTGTCTCGGGCCGTCTGTCTCGGGCCGTCTGTCTCGGGCCGTCTGTCTCAGTCCGTCTGTCTCCGTTCGTCTGTCTCAGACCGACTGTCTCAGACCGTCTGTCTCAAACCGTCTGTCTCAGACCGTCAGCCTCGAGCCATCTGTATCAGTCCGTCTGTCTCCGTCCTTCTGTCTCAGACCGTCTGTCTCAGACCGCCTGTCTCCGACCGCCTGTCTTAGACTGTCTGTCTCAGAGCGCCTGTCTCAGACCGTCTGTCTCAGACCGTCTGTCTCAGACCGTCAGTCTCAGACCGTCTGTCTCAGACCGTCTGTCTCAGACCGCCTGTCTCAGACCGTCTATCTCAGACCGCGTGTCTCAGACCGCCTGCCTCAGACCGCCTGTCTCAGACCGCCTGTCTCAGACCGTCTGTCTCAGACCGTCTGTCTCAGACCGTCTGTCTCAGACCGTCTGTCTCAGACCGTCTGTCTCAGACCGTCTGTCTCAGACCGTCTGTCGCAGACCGTCTGTCTCGGACCGTCTGTCTCAGACCGTCGGCCTCGGGCCGTCTGTCTCGGACCACCTGTCTCAGACCGCGTGTCTCAGACCGTCTGTCTCAGTCCGTCTGTCTCACACCCTCTGTCTCGATCCGTCTGTCTCAGACCGTCTGTCTCAGACCGTCTGTCTCAGACCGTCTGTCTCAGACCGTCTGTCTCAGACCGTCTGTCGCAGACCGCCCGTCTCAGACCGCCTGTCTCAGACCGTCTGTCTGAGACCGTCTGTCTCAGACCATCAGTCTCAGACCGCGTGTCTCAGACCGCCTGCATCAGACCGCATGTCTCAGACCGCCTGTCTTAGACGGTCTGTCTCAGACCGTCTACCTCGGACCGTCTATCTCAGACCGTCGGTCTCGGGCCGTCTGTCTCGGACCACCTGTCTCAGACCGCGTGTCTCATACCGCCGGTCTCAGACCGCCTGTCTCAGACCGCCTGTCTCAGACCGCCTGTCTCAGACCGCCTGTCTCAGACAGTCTGTCTCAGACCGTCTGTCTCAGACCGTCTGTCTCAGACCGTCTGTCTCAGACCGTCTGTCTCGGGCCGTCTGTCTCAGTCCGTCTGTCTCAGACCGTCTGTCTCAGACAGTCTGTCTCAGACTGTCTGTCTCAGGCCGTCTGTCTCAGGCCGTCTGTCTCAGACCGTCTGTCTCGGGCCGTCTGTCTCAGTCCGTCTGTCTCCGTTCGTCTGTCTCAGACCGACTGTCTCAGACCGTGTGTCTCAAACCGTCTGTCTCAGACCGTCAGCCTCGAGCCATCTGTATCAGTCCGTCTGTCTCCGTCCTTCTGTCTCAGACCGTCTGTCTCAGACCGCCTGTCTCCGACCGCCTGTCTTAGACTGTCTGTCTCAGAGCGCCTGTCTCAGACCGTCTGTCTCAGACCGTCTGTCTCAGACCGTCAGTCTCAGACCGTCTGTCTCAGACCGTCTGTCTCAGACCGCCTGTCTCAGACCGTCTATCTCAGACCGCGTGTCTCAGACCGCCTGCCTCAGACCGCCTGTCTCAGACCGCCTGTCTCAGACCGTCTGTCTCAGACCGTCTGTCTCAGACCGTCTGTCTCAGACCGTCTGTCTCAGACCGTCTGTCTCAGACCGTCTGTCGCAGACCGTCTGTCTCGGACCGTCTGTCTCAGACCGTCGGCCTCGGGCCGTCTGTCTCGGACCACCTGTCTCAGACCGCGTGTCTCAGACCGTCTGTCTCAGTCCGTCTGTCTCACACCCTCTGTCTCGATCCGTCTGTCTCATACCGTCTGTCTCAGACCGTCTGTCTCAAACCGTCTGTCTCAGACCGTCTGTCTCAGACCGTCTGTCTCACACCGTCTGTCTGAGACCGTCTGTCTCAGACCCTCTGTCTCGATCCGTGTGTCTCATACCGTCTGTCTCATACCGTCTGTCTCAGACCGTCTGTCTCAGACCGCCTGTCTCAGACCGCCTGTCTCAGACCGTCTGTCTCAGACCGTCTGTCTCAGACCGCCTGTCTCAGACCGTCTATCTCAGACCGCGTGTCTCAGACCGCCTGCCTCAGACCGCCTGTCTCAGACCGCCTGTCTCAGACCGTCTGTCTCAGACCGTCTGTCTCAGACCGTCTGTCTCAGTCCGTCTGTCTCAGACCCTCTGTCTCAGTCCGTCTGTCTCAGACCCTCTGTCTCGATCCGTCTGTCTCATACCGTCTGTCTCAGACCGCCTGTCTCAGACAGTCTGTCGCAGACCGCCTGTCTCGGACCGTCTGTCTCAGACCGTCAGCCTCGAGCCATCTGTATCAGTCCGTCTGTCTCCGTCCTTCTGTCTCAGACCGTCTGTCTCAGACCGCCTGTCTCCGACCGCCTGTCTTAGACTGTCTGTCTCAGAGCGCCTGTCTCAGACCGTCTGTCTCAGACCGTCTGTCTCCGTTCGTCTGTCTCAGACCGACTGTCGCAGACCGTCTGTCTCGGACCGTCTGTCTCAGACCGTCGGCCTCGGGCCGTCTGTCTCGGACCACCTGTCTCAGACCGCGTGTCTCAGACCGCCGGTCTCAGACCGCCTGTCTCAGACCGCCTGTCTCAGACCGTCTGTCTGAGACCGTCTGTCTCAGACCATCAGCCTCAGACCGCGTGTCTCAGACCGCCTGCATCAGACCGCATGTCTCAGACCGCCTGTCTTAGACGGTCTGTCTCAGACCGTCTACCTCGGACCGTCTATCTCAGACCGTCGGTCTCGGGCCGTCTGTCTCGGACCACCTGTCTCAGACCGCGTGTCTCATACCGCCGGTCTCAGACCGCCTGTCTCAGACCGCCTGTCTCAGACCGCCTGTCTCAGACCGCCTGTCTCAGACAGTCTGTCTCAGACCGTCTGTCTCAGACCGTCTGTCTCAGACCGTCTGTCTCAGACCGTCTGTCTCAGACCGTCTGTCTCAGACCGTCTGTCTCAGACCGTCTGTCTCAGACCGTCTGTCTCGGGCCGTCTGTCTCAGTCCGTCTGTCTCAGACCGTCTGTCTCAGACCGTCTGTCTCAGACTGTCTGTCTCAGGCCGTCTGTCTCAGGCCGTCTGTCTCAGACCGTCTGTCTCGGGCCGTCTGTCTCAGTCCGTCTGTCTCCGTTCGTCTGTCTCAGACCGACTGTCTCAGACCGTCTGTCTCAAACCGTCTGTCTCAGACCGTCTGTCTCAGGCCGTCTGTCTCAGACCGTCTGTCTCAGACCGCTTGTCTGAGACCGTCTGTCTCAGACCCTCTGTCTCGATCCGTCTGTCTCATACCGTCTGTCTCAGACCGCCTGTCTCAGACCGCCTGTCTCAGACCGTCTGTCACAGACCGTCTGTCTCGGGCCGTCTGTCTCAGTGCGTCTGTCTCAGACCGTCTGTCTCAGACCCTCTGTCTCGATCCGTCTGTCTCAGACCGTTTGTCTCAGACCGGCTGTCTCAGACCGGCTGTCTCGGGCCGTCTGTCTCAGTTCGTCTGTCTCCGTTCGTCTGTCTCAGACCGACTGTCTCAGACCGTCTGTCTCAGGCCGTCTGTCTCAGCCCGTCTGTCTCGGACCACCTGTCTCAGACCGCCTGTCTCAGACCATCAGTCTCAGACCGCGTGTCTCAGACCGCCTGCATCAGACCGTCTGTCTCAGACCGTCTGTCTCGATCCGCCTGTCTCATACCGTCTGTCTCAGACCGTCTGTCTCTGACCGTCTGTCTCGGACCGTCTGTCTCAGACCGTCGGTCTCGGGCGGTCTGTCTCAGTCCGTCTGTCTCCGTTCGTCTGTCTCAGACCGACTGTCTCAGACCGTCTGTCTCAAACCGTCTGTCCCAGACCGTCTGTCTCAGGCTGTCTGTCTCAGTCCGTCTGTCTCCGTCCGTCTGTCTCGGACCTCCTGTCTCAGACCGTCCGTCTCAAACCGTCTGTCTCAGTCCGTCTGTCTCGGACCACCTGTCTCATACCGTCTGTCTGAGACCGCCTGTCTCATACCGTCTGTCTCAGACCGTCTGTCTCAGACCGTGTCTCAGACCGTGTGTCTCAGTCCGTCTGACTCAGACACCCTGTCTCGATCCGTCTGTCTCAGTCCGTCTGTCTCCGTCCGTCTGTCTCGGACCACCTGTCTCAGACCGTCTGTCTCAGACCGTCTGTCTCAGACCGTGTCTCAGACCGTCTGTCTCAGTCCGTCTGTCTCAGACACCCTGTCTCGATCCGTCTGTCTCAGTCCGTCTGTCTCAGACCGTCTGTCTCAGACCGTCTGTCGCAGTCCGTCTGTCTCAGACCGTCTGTCTCAGACCATCTGTCTCAGACCGTCTGTCTCAGACCGTCTGTCTCAGACCGTCTGCCTCAGGCCGTCTGTCTCCGTTCCTCTGTCTCAGACCGACTGTCTCAGACCGTCTATCTCAGACCGTCTGTCTCAGACCGTCTGTCTCGGACCGTCTGTCTCAGACCGTCGGACTCGGGCCGTCTGTCTCAGTCCGTCTGTCTCCGTCCGTCTGTCTCGGACCTCCTGTCTCAGACCGTCCGTCTCAAACCGTCTGTCTCAGTCCGTCTGTCTCGGACCACCTGCCTCATACCGTCTGTCTGAGACCGTCTGTCTCATACCGTCTGTCTCAGACCGTCTGTCTCAGACCGTCTGTCTCAGACCGTCTGTCTCAGACCGTCTGTCTCAGACCGTCTGTCTCAGACCGTGTCTCAGACCGTCTGTCTCAGTCCGTCTGTCTCAGACACTCTGTCTCGATCCGTCTGTCTCAGTCAGTCTGTCTCAGACCGTCTGTCTCAGACCGTCTGTCTCAGACCGTCTGTCGCAGTCCGTCTGTCTCAGGCCGTCTGTCTCAGACCATCTGTCTCAGACCGTCTGTCTCAGACCGTCTGTCTCAGGCCGTCTGTCTCCGTTTGTCTGTCTCAGGCCGACTGTCTCAGACCGTCTGTCTCGGACGACCTGTCTCAGACCGTCTGTCCCGATCCGCCTGTCTCATACCGTCTGTCTCAGACCGTCTGTCTCTGACCGTCTGTCTCAGGCCGTCTGTCTCAGACCGTCTGTCTCGGGCCGTCTATCTCACTCCGTCTGTCTCAGACCCTCTGTCTCGATCCGTCAGTCTCAGACCGTTTGTCTCAGACCGGCTGTCTCGGACCGTCTGTCTCAGACCGTCTGTCTCAGACCGTCTGTCTCAGGCCGCCTGTCTCAGACCGTCTGTCTCAGACCCTCTGCCTCGAGCCGTCTGTCTCATACCGTCTGTCTCAGACCGTCTGTCTCTGACCGTCTGTCTCAGGCCGTCTGTCTCAGACCGTCTGTCTCGGGTCGTCTATCTCACTCCGTCTGTCTCAGACCCTCTGTCTCGATCCGTCTGTCTCAGACCGTTTGTCTCAGACCGGCTGTCTCAGACCGGCTGTCTCGGGCCGTCTGTCTCAGTTCGTCTGTCTCCGTTCGTCTGTCTCAGACCGACTGTCTCAGACCGTCTGTCTCAGGCCGTCTGTCTCAGCCCGTCTGTCTCGGACCACCTGTCTCAGACCGCCTGTCTCAGACCATCAGTCTCAGACCGCGTGTCTCAGACCGCCTGCATCAGACCGTCTGTCTCAGACCGTCTGTCTCGATCCGCCTGTCTCATACCGTCTGTCTCAGACCGTCTGTCTCTGACCGTCTGTCTCAGGCCGTCTGTCTCAGACCGTCTGTCTCGGGTCGTCTATCTCACTCCGTCTGTCTCAGACCCTCTGTCTCGATCCGTCTGTCTGAGACCGTCTGTCTCAGACCCTCTGTCTCGATCCGTCTGTCTCATACCGTCTGTCTCAGACCGTCTGTCTCAGACCGTCTGTCTCAGACCGCCTGTCTCAGACCGCCTGTCTCAGACCGCCTGTCTCAGACCGCCTGTCACAGACAGTCTGTCTCAGACCGTCTGTCTCAGACCCTCTGTCTCGATCCGTCTGTCTCATACCGTCTGTCTCAGACCACCTGTCTCACACCGCCTGTCTCAGACAGTCTGTCTCAGACCGTCTGGCTCGGACCGTCTGTCCCAGACCGTCGGTCTCGGGCCGTCTGTCTCAGTCCGTCTGTCTCCGTTCGTCTGTCTCAGACCGACTGTCTCAGACCGTCTGTCTCAAACCGTCTGTCCCAGACCGTCTGTCTCAGGCCGTCTGTCTCAGTCCGTCTGTCTCAGACCCTCTGTCTCGATCCGTCTGTCTCATACCGTCTGTCTCAGACCGCCTGTCTCAGACAGTCTGTCTCAGACTGTCTGTCTCGGACCGTCTGTCTCAGACCGTCGGTCTCGGGCTGTCTGTCTCAGTCCGTCTGTCTCCGTCCGTCTGTCTCGGACCTCCTGTCTCAGACCGTCCGTCTCAAACCGTCTGTCTCAGTCCGTCTGTCTCGGACCACCTGTCTCATACCGTCTGTCTGAGACCGCCTGTCTCATACCGTCTGTCTCAGACCGTCTGTCTCAGACCGTGTCTCAGACCGTGTGTCTCAGTCCGTCTGACTCAGACACCCTGTCTCGATCCGTCTGTCTCAGTCCGTCTGTCTCCGTCCGTCTGTCTCGGACCTCCTGTCTCAGACCGTCCGTCTCAAACCGTCTGTCTCAGTCCGTCTGTCTCGGACCACCTGTCTCAGACCGTCTGTCTCAGACCGTCTGTCTCAGACCGTGTCTCAGACCGTCTGTCTCAGTCCGTCTGTCTCAGACACCCTGTCTCGATCCGTCTGTCTCAGTCCGTCTGTCTCAGACCGTCTGTCTCAGACCGTCTGTCGCAGTCCGTCTGTCTCAGACCGTCTGTCTCAGACCATCTGTCTCAGACCGTCTGTCTCAGACCGTCTGTCTCAGACCGTCTGTCTCAGGCCGTCTGTCTCCGTTCGTCTGTCTCAGACCGACTGTCTCAGACCGTCTATCTCAGACCGTCTGTCTCAGACCGTCTGTCTCGGACCGTCTGTCTCAGACCGTCGGACTCGGGCCGTCTGTCTCAGTCCGTCTGTCTCCGTCCGTCTGTCTCGGACCTCCTGTCTCAGACCGTCCGTCTCAAACCGTCTGTCTCAGTCCGTCTGTCTCGGACCACCTGCCTCATACCGTCTGTCTGAGACCGTCTGTCTCATACCGTCTGTCTCAGACCGCCTGTCTCAGACAGTCTGTCTCAGACCGTCTGTCTCAGGCCGTCTGTCCCAGTCCGTCTGTCTCAGACCCTCTGTCTCGATCCGTCTGTCTCAAACCGTCTGTCTGAGACCGTCTGTCTCAGACCCTCTGTCTCGATCCGTCTGTCTCATACCGTCTGTCTCAGACCGTCTGTCTCAGACCGTCTGTCTCAGACCGCGTGTCTCAGACCGCCTGCCTCAGACCGCCTGTCTCAGACCGCCTGTCTCAGACAGTCTGTCTCAGACCGTCTGTCTCAGACCGTCTGTCTCGGACCGTCTGTCTCAGACCGTCGGTTTCGGGCCGTCTGTCTCAGTCCGTCTGTCTCCGTCCGTCTGTCTCGGACCACCTGTCTCAGACCGTCTGTCTCAGACCGCCTGTCTCAGACCGCCTGTCACAGACAGTCTGTCTCAGACCGTCTGTCTCAGACCCTCTGTCTCGATCCGTCTGTCTCATACCGTCTGTCTCAGACCACCTGTCTCAGACCGCCTGTCTCAGACAGTCTGTCTCAGACCGTCTGGCTCGGACCGTCTGTCTCAGACCGTCGGTCTCGGGCCGTCTGTCTCAGTCCGTCTGTCTCCGTTCGTCTGTCTCAGACCGACTGTCTCAGACCGTCTGTCTCAAACCGTCTGTCTCAGACCGTCTGTCTCAGGCCGTCTGTCTCAGTCCGTCTGTCTCAGACCCTCAGTCTCGATCCGTCTGTCTCATACCGTCTGTCTCAGACCGCCTGTCTCAGACAGTCTGTCTCAGACCGTCTGTCTCGGACCGTCTGTCTCAGACCGTCGGTCTCGGGCCGTCTGTCTCAGTCCGTCTGTCTCCGTCCGTCTGTCTCGGACCTCCTGTCTCAGACCGTCCGTCTCAAACCGTCTGTCTCAGTCCGTCTGTCTCGGACCACCTGTCTCAGACCGTCTGTCTCAGACCGTCTGTCTCAGACCGTGTCTCAGACCGTCTGTCTCAGTCCGTCTGTCTCAGACACCCTGTCTCGATCCGTCTGTCTCAGTCCGTCTGTCTCAGACCGTCTGTCTCAGACCGTCTGTCGCAGTCCGTCTGTCTCAGACCGTCTGTCTCAGACCGTCTGTCTCAGACCGTCTGTCTCAGACCGTCTGTCGCAGTCCGTCTGTCTCAGACCGTCTGTCTCAGACCATCTGTCTCAGACCGTCTGTCTCAGACCGTCTGTCTCAGACCGTCTGTCTCAGGCCGTCTGTCTCCGTTCGTCTGTCTCAGACCGACTGTCTCAGACCGTCTGTCTCAGACCGTCTGTCTCAGACCGTCTGTCTCGGACCGTCTGTCTCAGACCGTCGGTCTCGGGCCGTCTGTCTCAGTCCGTCTGTCTCCGTCCATCTGTCTCGGACCTCCTGTCTCAGACCGTCCGTCTCAAACCCTCTGTCTCAGTCCGTCTGTCTCGGACCACCTGCCTCATACCGTCTGCCTGAGACCGTCTGTCTCATACCGTCTGTCTCAGACCGTCTGTCTCAGACCGTCTGTCTCAGACCGTCTGTCTCAGACCGTCTGTCTCAGACCGTCTGTCTCAGACCGTCTGTCTCAGACCGTCTGTCTCAAACCGTCTGTCTGAGACCGTCTGTCTCAGACCCTCTGTCTCGATCCGTCTGTCTCATACCGTCTGTCTCAGACCGTCTGTCTCAGACCGTCTGTCTCAGACCGCCTGTCTCAGACCGCCTGTCTCAGACCGCCTGTCTCAGACCGCCTGTCTCAGACCGCCTGTCACAGACAGTCTGTCTCAGACCGTCTGTCTCATACCCTCTGTCTCGATCCGTCTGTCTCATACCGTCTGTCTCAGACCACCTGTCTCAGACCGCCTGTCTGAGACAGTCTGTCTCAGACCGTCTGGCTCGGACCGTCTGTCTCAGACCGTCTGGCTCGGACCGTCTGTCTCAGACCGTCGGTCTCGGGCCGTCTGTCTCAGTCCGTCTGTCTCCGTTCGTCTGTCTCAGACCGACTGTCTCAGACCGTCTGTCTCAGACCGTCTGTCTCAGACCGTCGGTCTCGGGCCGTCTGTCTCAGTCCGTCTGTCTCCGTCCGTCTGTCTCGGACCTCCTGTCTCAGACCGTCCGTCTCAAACCGTCTGTCTCAGTCCGTCTGTCTCGGACCACCTGTCTCATACCGTCTGTCTGAGACCGCCTGTCTCATACCGACTGTCTCAGACCGTCTGTCTCAGACCGTCTGTCTCAGACCGTCTATCTCGGACCGTCTGTCTCAGACCGTCGGTCTCGGGCCGTCTGTCTCCGTCCGTCTGTCTCGGACCTCCTGTCTCAGACCGTCCGTCTCAAACCGTCTGTCTCAGTCCGTCTGTCTCGGACCACCTGCCTCATACCGTCTGTCTGAGACCGTCTGTCTCATACCGTCTGTCTCAGACCGTGTCTCAGACCGTCTGTCTCAGTCCGTCTGTCTCAGACACTCTGTCTGGATCCGTCTGTCTCAGTCCGTCTGTCTCAGACCGTCTGTCTCAGACCGTCTGTCTCAGACCGTCTGTCGCAGTCCGTCTGTCTCAGGCCGTCTGTCTCAGACCATCTGTCTCAGACCGTCTGTCGCAGTCCGTCTGTCTCAGACCGTCTGTCTCAGACCATCTGTCTCAGACCGTCTGTCTCAGACCGTCTGTCTCAGACCGTCTGTCTCAGGCCGTCTGTCTCCGTTCGTCTGTCTCAGACCGACTGTCTCAGACCGTCTGTCTCAGACCGTCTGTCTCAGACCGTCTGTCTCGGACCGTCTGTCTCAGTCCGTCGGTCTCGGGCCGTCTGTCTCAGTCCGTCTGTCTCCGTCCATCTGTCTCGGACCTCCTGTCTCAGACCGTCCGTCTCAAACCCTCTGTCTCAGTCCGTCTGTCTCGGACCACCTGCCTCATACCGTCTGCCTGAGACCGTCTGTCTCATACCGTCTGTCTCAGACCGTCTGTCTCAGACCGTCTGTCTCAGACCGTCTGTCTCAGACCGTCTGTCTCAGACCGTCTGTCTCAGACCGTCTGTCTCAAACCGTCTGTCTGAGACCGTCTGTCTCAGACCCTCTGTCTCGATCCGTCTGTCTCATACCGTCTGTCTCAGACCGTCTGTCTCAGACCGTCTGTCTCAGACCGTCTGTCTCAGACCGCCTGTCTCAGACCGCCTGTCTCAGACCGCCTGTCTCAGACCGCCTGTCTCAGACCGCCTGTCACAGACAGTCTGTCTCAGACCGTCTGTCTCATACCCTCTGTCTCGATCCGTCTGTCTCATACCGTCTGTCTCAGACCACCTGTCTCAGACCGCCTGTCTGAGACAGTCTGTCTCAGACCGTCTGGCTCGGACCGTCTGTCTCAGACCGTCGGTCTCGGGCCGTCTGTCTCAGTCCGTCTGTCTCCGTTCGTCTGTCTCAGACCGACTGTCTCAGACCGTCTGTCTCAGACCGTCTGTCTCAGACCGTCGGTCTCGGGCCGTCTGTCTCAGTCCGTCTGTCTCCGTCCGTCTGTCTCGGACCTCCTGTCTCAGACCGTCCGTCTCAAACCGTCTGTCTCAGTCCGTCTGTCTCGGACCACCTGTCTCATACCGTCTGTCTGAGACCGCCTGTCTCATACCGACTGTCTCATACCGTCTGTCTCAGACCGCCTGTCTCAGACAGTCTGTCTCAGACCGTCGGTCTCGGGCCGTCTGTCTCAGTCCGTCTGTCTCCGTCCGTCTGTCTCGGACCTCCTGTCTCAGACCGTCCGTCTCAAACCGTCTGTCTCAGTCCGTCTGTCTCGGACCACCTGTCTCAGACCGTCTGTCTCAGACCGTCTGTCTCAGACCGTGTCTCAGACCGTCTGTCTCAGTCCGTCTGTCTCAGACACCCTGTCTCGATCCGTCTGTCTCAGTCCGTCTGTCTCAGACCGTCTGTCTCAGACCGTCTGTCGCAGTCCGTCTGTCTCAGACCGTCTGTCTCAGACCGTCTGTCTCAGACCGTCTGTCTCAGACCGTCTGTCGCAGTCCGTCTGTCTCAGACCGTCTGTCTCAGACCATCTGTCTCAGACCGTCTGTCTCAGACCGTCTGTCTCAGACCGTCTGTCTCAGGCCGTCTGTCTCCGTTCGTCTGTCTCAGACCGTCTGTCTCAGGCCGTCTGTCTCCGTTCGTCTGTCTCAGACCGTCTGTCTCGGACCACCTGTCTCAGACCGTCTGTCCCGATCCGCCTGTCTCATACCGTCTGTCTCAGACCGTCTGTCTCTGACCGTCTGTCTCAGGCCGTCTGTCTCAGACCGTCTGTCTCGGGCCGTCTATCTCACTCCGTCTGTCTCAGACCCTCTGTCTCGATCCGTCAGTCTCAGACCGTTTGTCTCAGACCGGCTGTCTCAGACCGTCTGTCTCAGACCGTCTGTCTCAGGCCGTCTGTCTCGGGCCGTCTGTCTCAGTCCGTCTGTCTTAGTCCGTCTGTCTCCGTTCGCCTGTCTCAGTCCGTCTGTCTCCGTCCGTCTGTCTCGGACCTCCTGTCTCAGACCGTCCGTCGCAAACCGTCTGTCTCAGTCCGTTTGTCTCGGACCACCTGTCTCAGACCGTCTGTCTCAGACCGTCTGTCTCAGGCCGTGTCTCAGACCGTCTGTCTCAGTCCGTCTGTCTCAGACACCCTGTCTCGATCCGTCTGTCTCAGTCCGTCTGTCTCAGACCGTCTGTCTCAGACCGTCTGTCGCAGTCCGTCTGTCTCAGACCGTCTGTCTCAGACCATCTGTCTCAGACCGTCTGTCTCAGACCGTCTGTCTCAGACCGTCTGTCTCAGGCCGTCTGTCTCCGTTCGTCTGTCTCAGACCGACTGTCTCAGACCGTCTGTCTCAGACCGTCTGTCTCAGACCGTCTGTCTCGGACCGTCTGTCTCAGACCGTCGGTCTCGGGCCGTCTGTCTCAGTCCGTCTGTCTCCGTCCGTCTGTCTCGGACCTCCTGTCTCAGACCGTCCGTCTCAAACCGTCTGTCTCAGTCCGTCTGTCTCGGACCACCTGCCTCATACCGTCTGTCTGAGACCGTCTGTCTCAGACCGTCTGTCTCAAACCGTCTGTCTGAGACCGTCTGTCTCAGACCGTCGGTCTCGGGCCGTCTGTCTCAGTCCGTCTGTCTCCGTCCGTCTGTCTCGGACCTCCTGTCTCAGACCGTCCGTCTCAAACCGTCTGTCTCAGTCCGTCTGTCTCGGACCACCTGTCTCATACCGTCTGTCTGAGACCGCCTGTCTCATACCGTCTGTCTCAGACCGTCTGTCTCAGACCGTGTCTCAGACCGTCTGTCTCAGTCCGTCTGACTCAGACACTCTGTCTCGATCCGTCTGTCTCAGTCCGTCTGTCTCCGTTCGTCTGTCTCAGACCGACTGTCTCAGACCGTCTGTCTCAGACCGTCTGTCTCAGACCGTCTATCTCGGACCGTCTGTCTCAGACCGTCGGTCTCGGGCCGTCTGTCTCAGTCCGTCTGTCTCCGTCCGTCTGTCTCGGACCTCCTGTCTCAGACCGTCCGTCTCAAACCGTCTGTCTCAGTCCGTCTGTCTCGGACCACCTGCCTCATACCGTCTGTCTGAGACCGTCTGTCTCATACCGTCTGTCTCAGACCGTGTCTCAGACCGTCTGTCTCAGTCCGTCTGTCTCAGACACTCTGTCTCGATCCGTCTGTCTCAGTCCGTCTGTCTCAGACCGTCTGTGTCAGACCGTCTGTCTCAGACCGTCTGTCTCAGACCGTCTGTCGCAGTCCGTCTGTCTCAGGCCGTCTGTCTCAGACCATCTGTCTCAGACCGTCTGTCTCAGACCGCCTGTCTCAGACCGCCTGTCACAGACAGTCTGTCTCAGACCGTCTGTCTCAGACCCTCTGTCTCGATCCGTCTGTCTCATACCGTCTGTCTCAGACCACCTGTCTCAGACCGCCTGTCTCAGACAGTCTGTCTCAGACCGTCTGGCTCGGACCGTCTGTCTCAGACCGTCGGTCTCGGGCCGTCTGTCTCAGTCCGTCTGTCTCCGTTCGTCTGTCTCAGACCGACTGTCTCAGACCGTCTGTCTCAAACCGTCTGTCTCAGACCGTCTGTCTCAGGCCGTCTGTCTCAGTCCGTCTGTCTCAGACCCTCAGTCTCGATCCGTCTGTCTCATACCGTCTGTCTCAGACCGCCTGTCTCAGACAGTCTGTCTCAGACCGTCTGTCTCGGACCGTCTGTCTCAGACCGTCGGTCTCGGGCCGTCTGTCTCAGTCCGTCTGTCTCCGTCCGTCTGTCTCGGACCTCCTGTCTCAGACCGTCCGTCTCAAACCGTCTGTCTCAGTCCGTCTGTCTCGGACCACCTGTCTCAGACCGTCTGTCTCAGACCGTCTGTCTCAGACCGTGTCTCAGACCGTCTGTCTCAGTCCGTCTGTCTCAGACACCCTGTCTCGATCCGTCTGTCTCAGTCCGTCTGTCTCAGACCGTCTGTCTCAGACCGTCTGTCGCAGTCCGTCTGTCTCAGACCGTCTGTCTCAGACCGTCTGTCTCAGACCGTCTGTCTCAGACCGTCTGTCGCAGTCCGTCTGTCTCAGACCGTCTGTCTCAGACCATCTGTCTCAGACCGTCTGTCTCAGACCGTCTGTCTCAGACCGTCTGTCTCAGGCCGTCTGTCTCCGTTCGTCTGTCTCAGACCGACTGTCTCAGACCGTCTGTCTCAGACCGTCTGTCTCAGACCGTCTGTCTCGGACCGTCTGTCTCAGACCGTCGGTCTCGGGCCGTCTGTCTCAGTCCGTCTGTCTCCGTCCATCTGTCTCGGACCTCCTGTCTCAGACCGTCCGTCTCAAACCCTCTGTCTCAGTCCGTCTGTCTCGGACCACCTGCCTCATACCGTCTGCCTGAGACCGTCTGTCTCATACCGTCTGTCTCAGACCGTCTGTCTCAGACCGTCTGTCTCAGACCGTCTGTCTCAGACCGTCTGTCTCAGACCGTCTGTCTCAGACCGTCTGTCTCAAACCGTCTGTCTGAGACCGTCTGTCTCAGACCCTCTGTCTCGATCCGTCTGTCTCATACCGTCTGTCTCAGACCGTCTGTCTCAGACCGTCTGTCTCAGACCGCCTGTCTCAGACCGCCTGTCTCAGACCGCCTGTCTCAGACCGCCTGTCTCAGACCGCCTGTCACAGACAGTCTGTCTCAGACCGTCTGTCTCATACCCTCTGTCTCGATCCGTCTGTCTCATACCGTCTGTCTCAGACCACCTGTCTCAGACCGCCTGTCTGAGACAGTCTGTCTCAGACCGTCTGGCTCGGACCGTCTGTCTCAGACCGTCGGTCTCGGGCCGTCTGTCTCAGTCCGTCTGTCTCCGTTCGTCTGTCTCAGACCGACTGTCTCAGACCGTCTGTCTCAGACCGTCTGTCTCAGACCGTCGGTCTCGGGCCGTCTGTCTCAGTCCGTCTGTCTCCGTCCGTCTGTCTCGGACCTCCTGTCTCAGACCGTCCGTCTCAAACCGTCTGTCTCAGTCCGTCTGTCTCGGACCACCTGTCTCATACCGTCTGTCTGAGACCGCCTGTCTCATA
Organism: Coelioxys conoideus; assembly: GCA_947623535.1. Classification (NCBI taxonomy): domain Eukaryota; kingdom Metazoa; phylum Arthropoda; class Insecta; order Hymenoptera; family Megachilidae; genus Coelioxys; species Coelioxys conoideus. The sequence continues at coordinate 6,991,936 of CANQJN010000026.1, forward strand.
CCGACTGTCTCAGACCGTCTGTCTCAGACCGTCTGTCTCAGACCGTCTATCTCGGACCGTCTGTCTCAGACCGTCGGTCTCGGGCCGTCTGTCTCAGTCCGTCTGTCTCCGTCCGTCTGTCTCGGACCTCCTGTCTCAGACCGTCCGTCTCAAACCGTCTGTCTCAGTCCGTCTGTCTCGGACCACCTGCCTCATACCGTCTGTCTGAGACCGTCTGTCTCAGACCGTCTGTCTCAAACCGTCTGTCTGAGACCGTCTGTCTCAGACCGTCGGTCTCGGGCCGTCTGTCTCAGTCCGTCTGTCTCCGTCCGTCTGTCTCGGACCTCCTGTCTCAGACCGTCCGTCTCAAACCGTCTGTCTCAGTCCGTCTGTCTCGGACCACCTGTCTCATACCGTCTGTCTGAGACCGCCTGTCTCATACCGTCCGTCTCAGACCGTCTGTCTCAGACCGTGTCTCAGACCGTCTGTCTCAGTCCGTCTGACTCAGACACTCTGTCTCGATCCGTCTGTCTCAGTCCGTCTGTCTCCGTTCGTCTGTCTCAGACCGACTGTCTCAGACCGTCTGTCTCAGACCGTCTGTCTCAGACCGTCTATCTCGGACCGTCTGTCTCAGACCGTCGGTCTCGGGCCGTCTGTCTCAGTCCGTCTGTCTCCGTCCGTCTGTCTCGGACCTCCTGTCTCAGACCGTCCGTCTCAAACCGTCTGTCTCAGTCCGTCTGTCTCGGACCACCTGCCTCATACCGTCTGTCTGAGACCGTCTGTCTCATACCGTCTGTCTCAGACCGTGTCTCAGACCGTCTGTCTCAGTCCGTCTGTCTCAGACACTCTGTCTCGATCCGTCTGTCTCAGTCCGTCTGTCTCAGACCGTCTGTGTCAGACCGTCTGTCTCAGACCGTCTGTCTCAGACCGTCTGTCGCAGTCCGTCTGTCTCAGGCCGTCTGTCTCAGACCATCTGTCTCAGACCGTCTGTCTCAGACCGCCTGTCTCAGACCGCCTGTCACAGACAGTCTGTCTCAGACCGTCTGTCTCAGACCCTCTGTCTCGATCCGTCTGTCTCATACCGTCTGTCTCAGACCACCTGTCTCAGACCGCCTGTCTCAGACAGTCTGTCTCAGACCGTCTGGCTCGGACCGTCTGTCTCAGACCGTCGGTCTCGGGCCGTCTGTCTCAGTCCGTCTGTCTCCGTTCGTCTGTCTCAGACCGACTGTCTCAGACCGTCTGTCTCAAACCGTCTGTCTCAGACCGTCTGTCTCAGGCCGTCTGTCTCAGTCCGTCTGTCTCAGACCCTCAGTCTCGATCCGTCTGTCTCATACCGTCTGTCTCAGACCGCCTGTCTCAGACAGTCTGTCTCAGACCGTCTGTCTCGGACCGTCTGTCTCAGACCGTCGGTCTCGGGCCGTCTGTCTCAGTCCGTCTGTCTCCGTCCGTCTGTCTCGGACCTCCTGTCTCAGACCGTCCGTCTCAAACCGTCTGTCTCAGTCCGTCTGTCTCGGACCACCTGTCTCAGACCGTCTGTCTCAGACCGTCTGTCTCAGACCGTGTCTCAGACCGTCTGTCTCAGTCCGTCTGTCTCAGACACCCTGTCTCGATCCGTCTGTCTCAGTCCGTCTGTCTCAGACCGTCTGTCTCAGACCGTCTGTCGCAGTCCGTCTGTCTCAGACCGTCTGTCTCAGACCGTCTGTCTCAGACCGTCTGTCTCAGACCGTCTGTCGCAGTCCGTCTGTCTCAGACCGTCTGTCTCAGACCATCTGTCTCAGACCGTCTGTCTCAGACCGTCTGTCTCAGACCGTCTGTCTCAGGCCGTCTGTCTCCGTTCGTCTGTCTCAGACCGACTGTCTCAGACCGTCTGTCTCAGACCGTCTGTCTCAGACCGTCTGTCTCGGACCGTCTGTCTCAGACCGTCGGTCTCGGGCCGTCTGTCTCAGTCCGTCTGTCTCCGTCCATCTGTCTCGGACCTCCTGTCTCAGACCGTCCGTCTCAAACCCTCTGTCTCAGTCCGTCTGTCTCGGACCACCTGCCTCATACCGTCTGCCTGAGACCGTCTGTCTCATACCGTCTGTCTCAGACCGTCTGTCTCAGACCGTCTGTCTCAGACCGTCTGTCTCAGACCGTCTGTCTCAGACCGTCTGTCTCAGACCGTCTGTCTCAAACCGTCTGTCTGAGACCGTCTGTCTCAGACCCTCTGTCTCGATCCGTCTGTCTCATACCGTCTGTCTCAGACCGTCTGTCTCAGACCGTCTGTCTCAGACCGCCTGTCTCAGACCGCCTGTCTCAGACCGCCTGTCTCAGACCGCCTGTCTCAGACCGCCTGTCACAGACAGTCTGTCTCAGACCGTCTGTCTCATACCCTCTGTCTCGATCCGTCTGTCTCATACCGTCTGTCTCAGACCACCTGTCTCAGACCGCCTGTCTGAGACAGTCTGTCTCAGACCGTCTGGCTCGGACCGTCTGTCTCAGACCGTCGGTCTCGGGCCGTCTGTCTCAGTCCGTCTGTCTCCGTTCGTCTGTCTCAGACCGACTGTCTCAGACCGTCTGTCTCAGACCGTCTGTCTCAGACCGTCGGTCTCGGGCCGTCTGTCTCAGTCCGTCTGTCTCCGTCCGTCTGTCTCGGACCTCCTGTCTCAGACCGTCCGTCTCAAACCGTCTGTCTCAGTCCGTCTGTCTCGGACCACCTGTCTCATACCGTCTGTCTGAGACCGCCTGTCTCATACCGACTGTCTCAGACCGTCTGTCTCAGACCGTCTGTCTCAGACCGTCTATCTCGGACCGTCTGTCTCAGACCGTCGGTCTCGGGCCGTCTGTCTCAGTCCGTCTGTCTCCGTCCGTCTGTCTCGGACCTCCTGTCTCAGACCGTCCGTCTCAAACCGTCTGTCTCAGTCCGTCTGTCTCGGACCACCTGCCTCATACCGTCTGTCTGAGACCGTCTGTCTCATACCGTCTGTCTCAGACCGTGTCTCAGACCGTCTGTCTCAGTCCGTCTGTCTCAGACACTCTGTCTGGATCCGTCTGTCTCAGTCCGTCTGTCTCAGACCGTCTGTCTCAGACCGTCTGTCTCAGACCGTCTGTCGCAGTCCGTCTGTCTCAGGCCGTCTGTCTCAGACCATCTGTCTCAGACCGTCTGTCTCAGACCGTCTGTCTCAGGCCGTCTGTCTCAGACCGTCTGTCTCAGAGCATCTGTCTCAGACCGTCTGTCTCAGACCGTCTGTCTCAGGCCGTCTGTCTCCGTTCGTCTGTCTCAGACCGTCTGTCTCGGACCACCTGTCTCAGACCGTCTGTCCCGATCCGCCTGTCTCATACCGTCTGTCTCAGACCGTCTGTCTCTGACCGTCTGTCTCAGGCCGTCTGTCTCAGACCGTCTGTCTCGGGCCGTCTATCTCACTCCGTCTGTCTCAGACCCTCTGTCTCGATCCGTCAGTCTCAGACCGTTTGTCTCAGACCGGCTGTCTCAGACCGTCTGTCTCAGACCGTCTGTCTCAGGCCGTCTGTCTCGGGCCGTCTGTCTCAGTCCGTCTGTCTTAGTCCGTCTGTCTCCGTTCGCCTGTCTCAGTCCGTCTGTCTCCGTCCGTCTGTCTCGGACCTCCTGTCTCAGACCGTCCGTCGCAAACCGTCTGTCTCAGTCCGTTTGTCTCGGACCACCTGTCTCAGACCGTCTGTCTCAGACCGTCTGTCTCAGGCCGTGTCTCAGACCGTCTGTCTCAGTCCGTCTGTCTCAGACACCCTGTCTCGATCCGTCTGTCTCAGTCCGTCTGTCTCAGACCGTCTGTCTCAGACCGTCTGTCGCAGTCCGTCTGTCTCAGACCGTCTGTCTCAGACCATCTGTCTCAGACCGTCTGTCTCAGACCGTCTGTCTCAGACCGTCTGTCTCAGGCCGTCTGTCTCCGTTCGTCTGTCTCAGACCGACTGTCTCAGACCGTCTGTCTCAGACCGTCTGTCTCAGACCGTCTGTCTCGGACCGTCTGTCTCAGACCGTCGGTCTCGGGCCGTCTGTCTCAGTCCGTCTGTCTCCGTCCGTCTGTCTCGGACCTCCTGTCTCAGACCGTCCGTCTCAAACCGTCTGTCTCAGTCCGTCTGTCTCGGACCACCTGCCTCATACCGTCTGTCTGAGACCGTCTGTCTCAGACCGTCTGTCTCAAACCGTCTGTCTGAGACCGTCTGTCTCAGACCGTCGGTCTCGGGCCGTCTGTCTCAGTCCGTCTGTCTCCGTCCGTCTGTCTCGGACCTCCTGTCTCAGACCGTCCGTCTCAAACCGTCTGTCTCAGTCCGTCTGTCTCGGACCACCTGTCTCATACCGTCTGTCTGAGACCGCCTGTCTCATACCGTCTGTCTCAGACCGTCTGTCTCAGACCGTGTCTCAGACCGTCTGTCTCAGTCCGTCTGACTCAGACACTCTGTCTCGATCCGTCTGTCTCAGTCCGTCTGTCTCCGTTCGTCTGTCTCAGACCGACTGTCTCAGACCGTCTGTCTCAGACCGTCTGTCTCAGACCGTCTATCTCGGACCGTCTGTCTCAGACCGTCGGTCTCGGGCCGTCTGTCTCAGTCCGTCTGTCTCCGTCCGTCTGTCTCGGACCTCCTGTCTCAGACCGTCCGTCTCAAACCGTCTGTCTCAGTCCGTCTGTCTCGGACCACCTGCCTCATACCGTCTGTCTGAGACCGTCTGTCTCATACCGTCTGTCTCAGACCGTGTCTCAGACCGTCTGTCTCAGTCCGTCTGTCTCAGACACTCTGTCTCGATCCGTCTGTCTCAGTCCGTCTGTCTCAGACCGTCTGTGTCAGACCGTCTGTCTCAGACCGTCTGTCTCAGACCGTCTGTCGCAGTCCGTCTGTCTCAGGCCGTCTGTCTCAGACCATCTGTCTCAGACCGTCTGTCTCAGACCGTCTGTCTCAGGCCGTCTGTCTCCGTTCGTCTGTCTCAGACCGACTGTCTCAGACCGTCTGTCTCGGACCACCTGTCTCAGACCGCCTGTCTCAGACCGTCTGTCTCAGACCGTCTGTCCCGATCCGCCTGTCTCATACCGTCTGTCTCAGACCGTCTGTCTCAGACCGTCTGTCTCGGGCCGTCTATCTCACTCCGTCTGTCTCAGACCCTCTGTCTCGATCCGTCAGTCTCAGACCGTTTGTCTCAAACCGGCTGTCTCAGGCCGTCTGTCTCAGACCGTCTGTCTCGGGCCGTCTGTCTCAGTCCGTCTGTCTTAGTCCGTCTGTCTCCGTTCGTCTGTCTCAGACCGACTGTCTCAGACCGTCTGTCTCGATCCGTCTGTCTCAGACCGTCTGTCTCAGACCGTCTGCCTCAGGCCGTCTGTCTCAGGCCGTCTGTCTCAGACCGTCTGCCTCAGGCCGTCTGTCTCAGGCCGTCTGTCTCAGACCGTCTGTCTCAGGCCGTCTGTCTCCGACCGTCTGTCTCAGGCCGTCTGTCTCAGACCGTCTGTCTCAGACAGTCTTTCTCGAACCGTCTGTCTCATACCGTCTGTCTCATACGGTCTGTATCAAACCGTCTGTCACAGCCCGTCTGTCTCAGACCGTCTGTCTCATACCGTCTGTCTCAGACCGTCTGTCTCAGACCGCGTGTCTCAGACCGCCTGCCTCAGACCGCCTGTCTCAGACCGCCTGTCTCAGACAGTCTGTCTCAGACCGTCTGTCTCAGACCCTCTGTCTCGATCCGTCTGTCTCATACCGTCTGTCTCAGACCGTCTGTCTCAAACCGTCTGTCCGAGACCGTCTGTCTCGGACCCTCTGTCTCGATCCGTCTGTCTCATACCGTCTGTCTCAGACCGTCTGTCTCAGGCCGTCTGTCTCAGACCGCCTGTCTCAGACCGCCTGTCTCAGACCGCCTGTCTCAGACCGCCTGTCTCAGACAGTCTGTCTCAGACCGTCTGTCTCAGACCCTCTGTCTCGATCCGTCTGTCTCATACCGTCTGTCTCAGACCACCTATCTCAGACCGCCTGTCTCAGACCGTCTGTCTCGGACCGTCTGTCTCAGACCGTCGGTCTCGGGCCGTCTGTCTCAGTCCGTCTGTCTCCGTCCGTCTGTCTCGGACCTCCTGTCTCAGACCGTCCGTCTCAAACCGTCTGTCTCAGTCCGTCTGTCTCAGACACTCTGTCTCGATCCGTCTGTCTCAGTCCGTCTGTCTCAGACCGTCTGTCACAGTCCGTCTGTCTCAGACTGTCTGTCTCAGACCATCTGTCTCAGACCGTCTGTCTCAGACCGTCTGTCTCAGGCCGTCTGTCTCCGTTCGTCTGTCTCAGACCGACTGTCTCAGACCGTCTGTCTCAGACCGTCTGTCTCAGACCGTCTGTCTCAGACCGTCTGTCTCAAACCGTCTGTCTGAGACCGTCTGTCTCAGACCGTCGGTCTCGGGCCGTCTGTCTCAGTCCGTCTGTCTCCGTCCGTCTGTCTCGGACCTCCTGTCTCAGACCGTCCGTCTCAAACCGTCTGTCTCAGTCCGTCTGTCTCGGACCACCTGTCTCATACCGTCTGTCTGAGACCGCCTGTCTCATACCGTCTGTCTCAGACCGTCTGTCTCAGACCGTGTCTCAGACCGTCTGTCTCAGTCCGTCTGACTCAGACACTCTGTCTCGATCCGTCTGTCTCAGTCCGTCTGTCTCCGTTCGTCTGTCTCAGACCGACTGTCTCAGACCGTCTGTCTCAGACCGTCTGTCTCAGACCGTCTATCTCGGACCGTCTGTCTCAGACCGTCGGTCTCGGGCCGTCTGTCTCAGTCCGTCTGTCTCCGTCCGTCTGTCTCGGACCTCCTGTCTCAGACCGTCTGTCTCAAACCGTCTGTCTCAGTATGTCTGTCTCGGACCACCTGACTCATACCTTCTGTCTGAGACCGTCTGTCTCATACCGTCTGTCTCAGACCGTCTGTCTCAGACCGTCTGTCTCAGACCGTCTGTCTCAGACCGTGTCTCAGACCGTCTGTCTCAGTCCGTCTGTCTCAGACACTCTGTCTCGATCCGTCTGTCTCAGTCCGTCTGTCTCAGACCGTCTGTCTCAGACCGTCTGTCTCAGACCGTCTGTCGCAGTCCGTCTGTCTCAGGCCGTCTGTCTCAGACCATCTGTCTCAGACCGTCTGTCTCAGACCGTCTGTCTCAGGCCGTCTGTCTCAGACCGTCTGTCTCAGAGCATCTGTCTCAGACCGTCTGTCTCAGACCGTCTGTCTCAGGCCGTCTGTCTCCGTTCGTCTGTCTCAGACCGTCTGTCTCGGACCACCTGTCTCAGACCGTCTGTCCCGATCCGCCTGTCTCATACCGTCTGTCTCAGACCGTCTGTCTCTGACCGTCTGTCTCAGGCCGTCTGTCTCAGACCGTCTGTCTCGGGCCGTCTATCTCACTCCGTCTGTCTCAGACCCTCTGTCTCGATCCGTCAGTCTCAGACCGTTTGTCTCAGACCGTCTGTCTCGGACCTCCTGTCTCAGACCGTCCGTCTCAAACCGTCTGTCTCGGGCCGTCTGTCTCAGTCCGTCTGTCTTAGTCCGTCTGTCTCAGACCGTCTGTCTCAGGCCGTGTCTCAGACCGTCTGTCTCAGTCCGTCTGTCTCAGACACCCTGTCTCGATCCGTCTGTCTCAGTCCGTCTGTCTCAGACCGTCTGTCTCAGACCGTCTGTCGCAGTCCGTCTGTCTCAGACCGTCTGTCTCAGACCATCTGTCTCAGACCGTCTGTCTCAGACCGTCTGTCTCAGACCGTCTGTCTCAGGCCGTCTGTCTCCGTTCGTCTGTCTCAGACCGACTGTCTCAGACCGTCTGTCTCAGACCGTCTGTCTCGGACCGTCTGTCTCAGACCGTCGGTCTCAGACCGTCGGTCTCGGGCCGTCTGTCTCAGTCCGTCTGTCTCCGTCCGTCTGTCTCGGACCTCCTGTCTCAGACCGTCCGTCTCAAACCGTCTGTCTCAGTCCGTCTGTCTCGGACCACCTGCCTCATACCGTCTATCTGAGACCGTCTGTCTCATACCGTCTGTCTCAGACCGTCTGTCTCAGACCGTCTGTCTCAGACCGTGTCTCAGACCGTCTGTCTCAGTCCGTCTGTCTCAGACACTCTGTCTCGATCCGTCTGTCTCAGTCCGTCGGTCTCAGACCGTCTGTGTCAGACCGTCTGTCTCAGACCGTCTGTCTCAGACCGTCTGTCGCAGTCCGTCTGTCTCCGTTCGTCTGTCTCAGACCGACTGTCTCAGACCGACTGTCTCAGACCGTCTGTCTCAGACCGTCTGTCTCAGACCGTCTGTCTCAGTCCGTCTGTCTCCGTCCGTCGGTCTCGGGCCGTCTGTCTCAGTCCGTCTGTCTCCGTCCGTCTGTCTCAGTCCGTCTGTCTCGGACCACCTGCCTCATACCGTCTGTCTGAGACCGTCTGTCTCATACCGTCTGTCTCAGACCGTCTGTCTCAGACCGTCTGTCTCGGGCCGTCTATCTCACTCCGTCTGTCTCAGACCCTCTGTCTCGATCCGTCAATCTCAGACCGTTTGTCTCAGACCGGCTGTCTCAGGCCGTCTGTCTCAGACCGTCTGTCTCGGGCCGTCTGTCTCAGTCCGTCTGTCTTAGTCCGTCTGTCTCCGTTCGTCTGTCTCAGACCGACTGTCTCAGACCGTCTGTCTCGATCCGTCTGTCTCAGACCGTCTGTCTCAGACCGTCTGCCTCAGGCCGTCTGTCTCAGGCCGTCTGTCTCAGACCGTCTGCCTCAGGCCGTCTGTCTCAGGCCGTCTGTCTCAGACCGTCTGTCTCAGGCCGTCTGTCTCCGACCGTCTGTCTCAGGCCGTCTGTCTCAGACCGTCTGTCTCAGACAGTCTTTCTCGAACCGTCTGTCTCATACCGTCTGTCTCATACGGTCTGTATCAAACCGTCTGTCACAGCCCGTCTGTCTCAGACCGTCTGTCTCATACCGTCTGTCTCAGACCGTCTGTCTCAGACCGCGTGTCTCAGACGGCCTGCCTCAGACCGCCTGTCTCAGACACCCTGTCAAGATCCGTCTGTCTCAGTCCGTCTGTCTCAGACCGTCTGTCTCAGACCGTCTGTCGCAGTCCGTCTGTCTCAGACCGTCTGTCACAGACCATCTGTCTCAGACCGTCTGTCTCAGACCGTCTGTCTCAGACCGTCTGTCTCAGGCCGTCTGTCTCCGTTCGTCTGTCTCAGACCGACTGTCTCAGACCGTCTGTCTCTGACCGTCTGTCTCGGACCGTCTGTCTCAGACCGTCGGTCTCGGGCCGTCTGTCTGAGACCGTCTGTCTCAGACCCTCTGTCTCGATCCGTCTGTCTCATACCGTCTGTCTCAGACCGTCTGTCTCAGACCGTCTGTCTCAGACCGTCTGTCTCAGACCGCCTGTCTCAGACCGCGTGTCTCAGACCGCCTGCCTCAGACCGCCTGTCTCAGACCGCCTGTCTCAGACAGTCTGTCTCAGACCGTCTGTCTCAGACCCTCTGTCTCAGTCCGTCTGTCTCGGACCACCTGTCTCAGACCGCCTGTCTCAGACCGTCTGTCTCGATCCGTCTGTCTCAGACCGTCTGTCTCAGACCGTCTGCCTCAGGCCGTCTGTCTCAGGCCGTCTGTCTCAGACCGTCTGCCTCAGGCCGTCTGTCTCAGTCCGTCTGTCTTAGTCCGTCTGTCTCCGTTCGTCTGTCTCAGACCGACTGTCTCAGACCGTCTGTCTCGATCCGTCTGTCTCAGACCGTCTGTCTCAGACCGTCTGCCTCAGGCCGTCTGTCTCAGGCCGTCTGTCTCAGACCGTCTGCCTCAGGCCGTCTGTCTCAGGCCGTCTGTCTCAGACCGTCTGTCTCAGGCCGTCTGTCTCCGACCGTCTGTCTCAGGCCGTCTGTCTCAGACCGTCTGTCTCAGACAGTCTTTCTCGAACCGTCTGTCTCATACCGTCTGTCTCATACGGTCTGTATCAAACCGTCTGTCACAGCCCGTCTGTCTCAGACCGTCTGTCTCATACCGTCTGTCTCAGACCGTCTGTCTCAGACCGCGTGTCTCAGACGGCCTGCCTCAGACCGCCTGTCTCAGACCGCCTGTCTCAGACAGTCTGTCTCAGACCGTCTGTCTCAGACACCCTGTCAAGATCCGTCTGTCTCAGTCCGTCTGTCTCAGACCGTCTGCCTCAGACCGTCTGTCGCAGTCCGTCTGTCTCAGACCGTCTGTCACAGACCATCTGTCTCAGACCGTCTGTCTCAGACCGTCTGTCTCAGACCGTCTGTCTCAGGCCGTCTGTCTCCGTTCGTCTGTCTCAGACCGACTGTCTCAGACCGTCTGTCTCAGACCGTCTGTCTCTGACCGTCTGTCTCGGACCGTCTGTCTCAGACCGTCGGTCTCGGGCCGTCTGTCTGAGACCGTCTGTCTCAGACCCTCTGTCTCGATCCGTCTGTCTCATACCGTCTGTCTCAGACCGTCTGTCTCAGACCGTCTGTCTCAGACCGTCTGTCTCAGACCGCCTGTCTCAGACCGCGTGTCTCAGACCGCCTGCCTCAGACCGCCTGTCTCAGACCGCCTGTCTCAGACAGTCTGTCTCAGACCGTCTGTCTCAGACCCTCTGTCTCAGTCCGTCTGTCTCGGACCACCTGTCTCAGACCGCCTGTCTCAGACCGTCTGTCTCGATCCGCCTGTCTCATACCGTCTGTCTCAGACCGTCTGTCTCTGACCGTCTGTCTCAGGCCGTCTGTCTCAGACCGTCTGTCTCGGGCCGTCTGTCTCACTCCGTCTGTCTCAGACCCTCTGTCTCGATCCGTCTGTCTCAGACCGTTTGTCTCAGACCGGTTGTCTCAGACCGTCTGTCTCAGGCCGTCTGTCTCAGTCCGTCTGTTTCAGACCCTCTGTCTCGATCCGTCTGTCTCATACCGTCTGTGTCAGACCGCCTCTCTCAGACAGTCTGTCTCAGACCGTCTGTCTCGGACCGTCTGTCTCGGACCTCCTGTCTCAGATCGTCCGTCTCAAACCGTCTGTCTCAGTCCGTTTGTCTCGGACCACCTGTCTCAGACCGTCTGTCTCAGACCGTCTGTCTCAGGCCGTGTCTCAGACCGTCTGTCTCAGTCCGTCTGTCTCAGACACCCTGTCTCGATCCGTCTGTCTCAGTCCGTCTGTCTCAGACCGTCTGTCTCAGACCGTCTGTCGCAGTCCGTCTGTCTCAGACCGTCTGTCTCAGACCATCTGTCTCAGACCGTCTGTCTCAGACCGTCTGTCTCAGACCGTCTGTCTCAGGCCGTCTGTCTCCGTTCGTCTGTCTCAGACCGACTGTCTCAGACCGTCTGTCTCAGACCGTCTGTCTCGGACCGTCTGTCTCAGACCGTCGGTCTCGGGCCGTCTGTCTCAGTCCGTCTGTCTCCGTCCGTCTGTCTCGGACCTCCTGTCTCAGACCGTCCGTCTCAAACCGTCTGTCTCAGTCCGTCTGTCTCGGACCACCTGCCTCATACCGTCTGTCTGAGACCGTCTGTCTCATACCGTCTGTCTCGATCCGTCTGTCTCAGACCGTCTGTCTCAGACCGTCTGCCTCAGACCGTCTGTCTCGGGCCGTCTATCTCACTCCGTCTGTCTCAGACCCTCTGTCTCGATCCGTCAGTCTCAGACCGTTTGTCTCAGACCGGCTGTCTCAGGCCGTCTGTCTCAGACCGTCTGTCTCGGGCCGTCTGTCTCAGTCCGTCTGTCTTAGTCCGTCTGTCTCCGTTCGTCTGTCTCAGACCGACTGTCTCAGACCGTCTGTCTCGATCCGTCTGTCTCAGACCGTCTGTCTCAGACCGTCTGCCTCAGGCCGTCTGTCTCAGGCCGTCTGTCTCAGACCGTCTGTCTCCGTCCGTCTGTCTCAGACAGTCTTTCTCGAACCGTCTGTCTCATACCGTCTGTCTCATACGGTCTGTATCAAACCGTCTGTCACAGCCCGTCTGTCTCAGACCGTCTGTCTCATACCGTCTGTCTCAGACCGTCTGTCTCAGACCGCGTGTCTCAGACGGCCTGCCTCAGACCGCCTGTCTCAGACACCCTGTCAAGATCCGTCTGTCTCAGTCCGTCTGTCTCAGACCGTCTGTCTCAGACCGTCTGTCGCAGTCCGTCTGTCTCAGACCGTCTGTCACAGACCATCTGTCTCAGACCGTCTGTCTCAGACCGTCTGTCTCAGACCGTCTGTCTCAGGCCGTCTGTCTCCGTTCGTCTGTCTCAGACCGACTGTCTCAGACCGTCTGTCTCTGACCGTCTGTCTCGGACCGTCTGTCTCAGACCGTCGGTCTCGGGCCGTCTGTCTGAGACCGTCTGTCTCAGACCCTCTGTCTCGATCCGTCTGTCTCATACCGTCTGTCTCAGACCGTCTGTCTCAGACCGTCTGTCTCAGACCGTCTGTCTCAGACCGCCTGTCTCAGACCGCGTGTCTCAGACCGCCTGCCTCAGACCGCCTGTCTCAGACCGCCTGTCTCAGACAGTCTGTCTCAGACCGTCTGTCTCAGACCCTCTGTCTCAGTCCGTCTGTCTCGGACCACCTGTCTCAGACCGCCTGTCTCAGACCGTCTGTCTCGATCCGTCTGTCTCAGACCGTCTGTCTCAGACCGTCTGCCTCAGGCCGTCTGTCTCAGGCCGTCTGTCTCAGACCGTCTGCCTCAGGCCGTCTGTCTCAGTCCGTCTGTCTTAGTCCGTCTGTCTCCGTTCGTCTGTCTCAGACCGACTGTCTCAGACCGTCTGTCTCGATCCGTCTGTCTCAGACCGTCTGTCTCAGACCGTCTGCCTCAGGCCGTCTGTCTCAGGCCGTCTGTCTCAGACCGTCTGTCTCATACCGTCTGTCTCATACGGTCTGTATCAAACCGTCTGTCACAGCCCGTCTGTCTCAGACCGTCTGTCTCATACCGTCTGTCTCAGACCGTCTGTCTCAGACCGCGTGTCTCAGACGGCCTGCCTCAGACCGCCTGTCTCAGACCGCCTTTCTCAGACAGTCTGTCTCAGACCGTCTGTCTCAGACACCCTGTCAAGATCCGTCTGTCTCAGTCCGTCTGTCTCAGACCGTCTGCCTCAGACCGTCTGTCGCAGTCCGTCTGTCTCAGACCGTCTGTCACAGACCATCTGTCTCAGACCGTCTGTCTCAGACCGTCTGTCTCAGACCGTCTGTCTCAGGCCGTCTGTCTCCGTTCGTCTGTCTCAGACCGACTGTCTCAGACCGTCTGTCTCAGACCGTCTGTCTCTGACCGTCTGTCTCGGACCGTCTGTCTCAGACCGTCGGTCTCGGGCCGTCTGTCTGAGACCGTCTGTCTCAGACCCTCTGTCTCGATCCGTCTGTCTCATACCGTCTGTCTCAGACCGTCTGTCTCAGACCGTCTGTCTCAGACCGTCTGTCTCAGACCGCCTGTCTCAGACCGCGTGTCTCAGACCGCCTGCCTCAGACCGCCTGTCTCAGACCGCCTGTCTCAGACAGTCTGTCTCAGACCGTCTGTCTCAGACCCTCTGTCTCAGTCCGTCTGTCTCGGACCACCTGTCTCAGACCGCCTGTCTCAGACCGTCTGTCTCGATCCGCCTGTCTCATACCGTCTGTCTCAGACCGTCTGTCTCTGACCGTCTGTCTCAGGCCGTCTGTCTCAGACCGTCTGTCTCGGGCCGTCTGTCTCACTCCGTCTGTCTCAGACCCTCTGTCTCGATCCGTCTGTCTCAGACCGTTTGTCTCAGACCGGTTGTCTCAGACCGTCTGTCTCAGGCCGTCTGTCTCAGTCCGTCTGTTTCAGACCCTCTGTCTCGATCCGTCTGTCTCATACCGTCTGTGTCAGACCGCCTCTCTCAGACAGTCTGTCTCAGACCGTCTGTCTCGGACCGTCTGTCTCGGACCTCCTGTCTCAGATCGTCCGTCTCAAACCGTCTGTCTCAGTCCGTTTGTCTCGGACCACCTGTCTCAGACCGTCTGTCTCAGACCGTCTGTCTCAGGCCGTGTCTCAGACCGTCTGTCTCAGTCCGTCTGTCTCAGACACCCTGTCTCGATCCGTCTGTCTCAGTCCGTCTGTCTCAGACCGTCTGTCTCAGACCGTCTGTCGCAGTCCGTCTGTCTCAGACCGTCTGTCTCAGACCATCTGTCTCAGACCGTCTGTCTCAGACCGTCTGTCTCAGACCGTCTGTCTCAGGCCGTCTGTCTCCGTTCGTCTGTCTCAGACCGACTGTCTCAGACCGTCTGTCTCAGACCGTCTGTCTCGGACCGTCTGTCTCAGACCGTCGGTCTCGGGCCGTCTGTCTCAGTCCGTCTGTCTCCGTCCGTCTGTCTCGGACCTCCTGTCTCAGACCGTCCGTCTCAAACCGTCTGTCTCAGTCCGTCTGTCTCGGACCACCTGCCTCATACCGTCTGTCTGAGACCGTCTGTCTCATACCGTCTGTCTCGATCCGTCTGTCTCAGACCGTCTGTCTCAGACCGTCTGCCTCAGACCGTCTGTCTCGGGCCGTCTATCTCACTCCGTCTGTCTCAGACCCTCTGTCTCGATCCGTCAGTCTCAGACCGTTTGTCTCAGACCGGCTGTCTCAGGCCGTCTGTCTCAGACCGTCTGTCTCGGGCCGTCTGTCTCAGTCCGTCTGTCTTAGTCCGTCTGTCTCCGTTCGTCTGTCTCAGACCGACTGTCTCAGACCGTCTGTCTCGATCCGTCTGTCTCAGACCGTCTGTCTCAGACCGTCTGCCTCAGGCCGTCTGTCTCAGGCCGTCTGTCTCAGACCGTCTGTCTCCGTCCGTCTGTCTCAGTCCGCCTGTCTCAGACCGTCTGTCTCGATCCGTCTGTCTCAGACCGTCTGTCTCAAACCGTCTGTCTGAGACCGTATGTCTCAGACCCTCTGTCTCGATCCGTCTGTCTCATACCGTCTGTCTCAGACCGTCTGTCTCAGACCGTCTGTCTCAGACCGTCTGTCTCAGACCGTCTGTCTCAGACCGCCTGTCTCAGACCGCCTGTCTCAGACCGCCTGCCTCAGACCGCCTGTCTCAGACCGCCTGTCTCAGACGGTCTGTCTCAGACCGTCTGTCTCTGACCGTCTGTCTCAGGCCGTCTGTCTCAGACCGTCTGTCTCGGGCCGTCTATCTCACTCCGTCTGTCTCAGACCCTCTGTCTCGATCCGTCAGTCTCAGACCGTTTGTCTCAGACCGGCTGTCTCAGGCCGTCTGTCTCAGACCGTCTGTCTCGGGCCGTCTGTCTCAGTCCGTCTGTCTTAGTCCGTCTGTCTCAGTCCGTCTGTCTCGGACCACCTGCCTCATACCGTCTGTCTGAGACCGTCTGTCTCATACCGTCTGTCTCAGACCGTCTGTCTCAGACCGTCTGTCTCAGACCGTGTCTCAGACCGTCTGTCTCAGTCCGTCTGTCTCAGACACTCTGTCTCGATCCGTCTGTCTCAGTCCGTCTGTCTCAGACCGTCTGTCTCAGACCGTCTGTCTCAGACCGTCTGTCTCGGGCCGTCTGTCTCAGTCCGTCTGTCTTAGTCCGTCTGTCTCAGACCGTCTGTCTCGGGCCGTCTATCTCACTCCGTCTGTCTCAGACCCTCTGTCTCGATCCGTCAGTCTCAGACCGTTTGTCTCAGACCGGCTGTCTCAGGCCGTCTGTCTCAGACCGTCTGTCTCGGGCCGTCTGTCTCAGTCCGTCTGTCTTAGTCCGTCTGTCTCCGTTCGTCTGTCTCAGACCGACTGTCTCAGACCGTCTGTCTCGATCCGTCTGTCTCAGACCGTCTGTCTCAGACCGTCTACCTCAGGCCGTCTGTCTCAGGCCGTCTGTCTCAGGCCGTCTGTCTCAGACCGTTTGTCTCAGACCGGCTGTCTCAGGCCGTCTGTCTTAGTCCGTCTGTCTCCGTTCGTCTGTCTCAGACCGACTGTCTCAGACCGTCTGTCTCGATCCGTCTGTCTCAGACCGTCTGTCTCAGACCGTCTGCCTCAGGCCGTCTGTCTCAGGCCGTCTGTCTCAGACCGTCTACCTCAGGCCGTCTGTCTCAGGCCGTCTGTCTCAGACCGTCTGCCTCCGTCCGTCTGTCTCCGTCCGCCTGTCTCAGACCGTCTGTCTCGATCCGTCTGTCTCAGACCGTCTGTCTCAAACCGTCTGTCTGAGACCGTCTGTCTCAGACCCTCTGTCTCGATCCGTCTGTCTCATACCGTCTGTCTCAGACCGTCTGTCTCAGACCGTCTGTCTCAGACCGCCTGTCTCAGACCGCCTGTCTCAGACCGCCTGCCTCAGACCGCCTGTCTCAGACCGCCTGTCTCAGACAGTCTGTCTCAGACCGTCTGTCTCTGACCGTCTGTCTCAGGCCGTCTGTCTAAGACCGTCTGTCTCGGGCCGTCTATCTCACTCCGTCTGTCTCAGACCCTCTGTCTCGATCCGTCAGTCTCAGACCGTTTGTCTCAGACCGGCTGTCTCAGGCCGTCTGTCTCAGACCGTCTGTCTCGGGCCGTCTGTCTCAGTCCGTCTGTCTTAGTCCGTCTGTCTCAGTCCGTCTGTCTCGGACCACCTGCCTCATACCGTCTGTCTGAGACCGTCTGTCTCATACCGTCTGTCTCAGACCGTCTGTCTCAGACCGTCTGTCTCAGACCGTGTCGCAGACCGTCTGTCTCAGTCCGTCTGTCTCAGACACTCTGTCTCGATCCGTCTGTCTCAGTCCGTCTGTCTCAGACCGTCTGTCTCAGACCGTCTGTCTCAGACCGTCTGTCTCAGACCGTCTGTCTCAGACCGTCTGTCGCAGTCCGTCTGTCTCAGGCCGTCTGTCTCAGACCATCTGTCTCAGACCGTCTGTCTCAGACCGTCTGTCTCAGGCCGTCTGTCTCCGTTCGTCTGTCTCAGACCGACTGTCTCAGACCGTCTGTCTCGATCCGTCTGTCTCAGACCGTCTGTCTCAGACCGTCTACCTCAGGCCGTCTGTCTCAGGCCGTCTGTCTCAGACCGTCTGCCTCAGGCCGTCTGTCTCAGGCCGTCTGTCTCAGACCGTCTGTCTCCGTCCGTCTGTCTCAGTCCGCCTGTCTCAGACCGTCTGTCTCGATCCGTCTGTCTCAGACCGTCTGTCTCAAACCGTCTGTCTGAGACCGTCTGCCTCAGACCCTCTGTCTCGATCCGTCTGTCTCATACCGTCTGTCTCAGACCGTCTGTCTCAGACCGTCTGTCGCAGTCCGTCTGTCTCAGGCCGCCTGCCTCAGACCGCCTGTCTCAGACCGCCTGTCTCAGACAGTCTGTCTCAGACCGTCTGTCTCTGACCGTCTGTCTCAGGCCGTCTGGCTCATACCGTCTGTCTCAGACCACCTATCTCAGACCGCCTGTCTCAGACCGTCTGTCTCGGACCGTCTGTCTCAGACCGTCGGTCTCGGGCCGTCTGTCTCAGTCCGTCTCTCTCCGTCCGTCTGTCTCGGACCTCCTGTCTCAGACCGTCCGTCTCAAACCGTCTGTCTCAGTCCGTCTGTCTCGGACCACCTGTCTCATACCGTCTGTCTTAGACCGTCTGTCTCATACCGTCTGTCTCAGACCGTCTGTCTCAGACCGTGTCTCAGACCGTCTGTCTCAGTCCGTCTGAGTCAGACACTCTGTCTCGATCCGTCTGTCTCAGTCCGTCTGTCTCCGTCCGTCTGTCTCGGACCTCCTGTCTCAGACCGTCCGTCTCAAACCGTCTGTCTCAGTCCGTCTGTCTCGGACCACCTGTCTCAGACCGGCTGTCTCAGACCGTCTGTCTCAGACCGTGTCTCAGACCGTCTGTCTCAGTCCGTCTGTCTCAGACACTCTGTCTCGATCCGTCTGTCTCAGTCCGTCTGTCTCAGACCGTCTGTCTCAGACCGTCTGTCGCAGTCCGTCTGTCTCAGACCGTCTGTCTCAGACCATCTGTCTCAGACCGTCTGTCTCAGACCGTCTGTCTCAGGCCGTCTGTCTCCGTTCGTCTGTCTCAGACCGACTGTCTCAGACCGACTGTCTCAGACCGTCTGTCTCAGACCGTCTGTCTCAGACCGTCTGTCTCGGACCGTCTGTCTCAGACCGTCGGTCTCGGGCCGTCTGTCTCAGTCCGTCTGTCTCCGTCCGTCTGTCTCGGACCTCCTGTCTCAGACCGTCCGTCTCAAACCGTCTGTCTCAGTCCGTCTGTCTCGGACCACCTGTCTCATACCTTCTGTCTGAGACCGTCTGTCTCATACCGTCTGTCTCAGACCGTCTGTCTCAGACCGTCTGTCTCAGACCGTCTGTCTCAGACCGTCTGTCTCAGACCGTCTGTCTCAGACCGTCTGTCTCAGACCATCTGTCTCAGACCGTCTGTCTCAGACCGTGTCTCAGACCGTCTGTCTCAGTCCGTCTGTCTCAGACACTCTGTCTCGATCCGTCTGTCTCAGTCCGTCTGTCTCGGACCTCCTGTCTCAGACCGTCCGTCTCAAACCGTCTGTCTCAGTCCGTCTGTCTCGGACCACCTGTCTCATACCGTCTGTCTGAGACCGTCTGTCTCATACCGTCTGTCTCAGACCGTCTGTCTCAGACCGTGTCTCAGATCGTCTGTCTCAGTCCGTCTGACTCAGACACTCTGTCTCGATCCGTCTGTCTCAGTCCGTCTGTCTCCGTCCGTCTGTCTCGGACCTCCTGTCTCAGACCGTCCGTCTCAAACCGTCTGTCTCAGTCCGTTTGTCTCGGACCACCTGTCTCAGACCGTCTGTCTCAGACCGTCTGTCTCAGACCGTCTGTCTCAGGCCGTGTCTCAGACCGTCTGTCTCAGTCCGTCTGTCTCAGACACCCTGTCTCGATCCGTCTGTCTCAGTCCGTCTGTCTCAGACCGTCTGTCTCAGACCGTCTGTCTCAGACCGTCTGTCGCAGTCCGTCTGTCTCAGACCGTCTGTCTCAGACCATCTGTCTCAGACCGTCTGTCTCAGACCGTCTGTCTCAGACCGTCTGTCTCAGGCCGTCTGTCTCCGTTCGTCTGTCTCAGACCGACTGTCTCAGACCGTCTGTCTCAGACCGTCTGTCTCAGACCGTCTATCTCGGACCGTCTGTCTCAGACCGTCGGTCTCGGGCCGTCTGTCTCAGTCCGTCTGTATCCGTCCGTCTGTCTCGGACCTCCTGTCTCAGACCGTCCGTCTCAAACCGTCTGTCTCAGTCCGTCTGTCTCGGACCACCTGCCTCATACCGTCTGTCTGAGACCGTCTGTCTCATACCGTCTGTCTCAGACCGTCTGTCTCAGACCGTCTGTCTCAGACCGTCTGTCTCAGACCGTCTGTCTCAGACCGTGTCTCAGACCGTCTGTCTCAGTCCGTCTGTCTCAGACACTCTGTCTCGATCCGTCTGTCTCAGTCCGTCTGTCTCAGACCGTCTGTCTCAGACCGTCTGTCTCAGACCGTCTGTCGCAGTCCGTCTGTCTCAGGCCGTCTGTCTCAGACCATCTGTCTCAGACCGTCTGTCTCAGACCGTCTGTCTCAGGCCGTCTGTCTCCGTTCGTCTGTCTCAGACCGACTGTCTCAGACCGTCTGTCTCGGACCACCTGTCTCAGACCGCCTGTCTCAGACCGTCTGTCTCAGACCGTCTGTCCCGATCCGCCTGTCTCATACCGTCTGTCTCAGACCGTCTGTCTCTGACCGTCTGTCTCAGGCCGTCTGTCTCAGACCGTCTGTCTCGGGCCGTCTATCTCACTCCGTCTGTCTCAGACCCTCTGTCTCGATCCGTCAGTCTCAGAACGTTTGTCTCAGACCGGCTGTCTCAGACCGTCTGTCTCAGACCGTCTGTCTCAGACCGTCTGTCTCAGACCGTCTGTCTCAGACCGTCAGTCTCAGACCGTCTGTCTCGGACCACCTGTCTCAGACCGTCTGTCTCAGACCCTCTGTCTCGATCCGTCTGTCTCATACCGTCTGTCTCAGACCGTCTGTCTCAGACCGTCTGTCTCAGACCGCCTGTCTCAGACCGCTTGTCTCAGACCGCCTGTCTCAGACCGTCTGTCTCAGACCCTCTGTCTCGATCCGTCTGTCTCATACCGTCTGTCTCAGACCACCTGTCTCAGACCGCCTGTCTCAGACAGTCTGTCTCAGACCGTCTGTCTCAGACCGTCTGTCTCAGACCGCCTGACTCGGACCGTCTGTCTCAGACCGTCGGTCTCGGGCCGTCTGTCTCAGTCCGTCTGTCTCCGTCCGTCTGTCTCGGACCACCTGTCTCAGACCGTCTGTCTCAAACCGTCAGTCTCATACCGTCTGTCTCAGGCTGTCTGTCTCAGTCCGCCTGTCTCAGACCGTCTGTCTCGATCCGTCTGTCTCATACCGTCTGTCTCAGACCGTCTGTCTCAAACCGTCTGTCTGAGACCGTCTGTCTCAGACCCTCTGTCTCGATCCGTCTGTCTCATACCGTCTGTCTCAGACCGTCTGTCTCAGACCGTCTGTCTCAGACCGTCTGTCTCAGACCGTCAGTCTCAGACCGTCTGTCTCGGACCACCTGTCTCAGACCGTCTGTCTCAGACCCTCTGTCTCGATCCGTCTGTCTCATACCGTCTGTCTCAGACCGTCTGTCTCAGACCGTCTGTCTCAGACCGCCTGTCTCAGACCGCTTGTCTCAGACCGCCTGTCTCAGACCGCCTGTCTCAGACAGTCTGTCTCAGACCGTCTGTCTCAGACCCTCTGTCTCGATCCGTCTGTCTCATACCGTCTGTCTCAGACCACCTGTCTCAGACCGCCTGTCTCAGACAGTCTGTCTCAGACCGTCTGGCTCGGACCGTCTGTCTCAGACCGTCGGTCTCGGGCCGTCTGTCTCAGTCCGTCTGTCTCCGTTAGTCTGTCTCAGACCGACTGTCTCAGACCGTCTGTCTCAAACCGTCTGTCTCAGACCGTCTGTCTCAGGCCGTCTGTCTCAGTCCGTCTGTCTCAGCCCCTCTGTCTCGATACGTCTGTCTCATACCGTCTGTCTCAGACCGCCTGTCTCAGACAGTCTGTCTCAGACCGTCTGTCTCGGACCGTCTGTCTCGGACCGTCTGTCTCAGACCGTCGGTCTCGGGCCGTCTGTCTCAGTCCGTCTGTCTCCGTCCGTCTGTCTCGGACCTCCTGTCTCAGATCGTCCGTCTCAAACCGTCTGTCTCAGTCCGTCTGTCTCGGACCACCTGTCTCATACCGTCTGTCTGAGACCGTCTGTCTCAGACCGTCTGTCTCAGTCCGTCTGTCTCAGACACTCTGTCTCGATCCGTCTGTCTCAGTCCGTCTGTCTCAGACCGTCTGTCTCAGACCGTCTGTCGCAATCCGTCTGTCTCAGACCGTCTGTCTCAGACCATCTGTCTCAGACCGTCTGTCTCAGACCGTCTGTCTCAGGCCGTCTGTCTCCGTTCGTCTGTCTCAGACCGACTGTCTCAGACCGTCTGTCTCGGACCACCTGTCTCAGACCGCCTGTCTCAGACCGTCTGTCTCAGACCGTCTGTCCCGATCCGCCTGTCTCATACCGTCTGTCTCAGACCGTCTGTCTCTGACCGTCTGTCTCAGGCCGTCTGCCTCAGACCGTTTGTCTCAGACCGGCTGCCTCAGACCGGCTGTCTCAGACCGTCTGTCTCGGGCCGTCTGTCTCAGTTCGTCTGTCTCAGTCCGTCTGTCTCAGTCCGTCTGTCTCAGACCGTCTGTCTCAGTCCGTCTGTCTCCGTTCGTCTGTCTCAGACCGACTGTCTCGGACCGTCTGTCTCAGTCCGTCTGTCTCAGACCGTCTGTCTCAGACCGTCTGTCTCAGACCGTCTGTCTCAGGCCGTCTGTCTCAGACCGTCTGTCTCGGGCCGTCTGTCTCAGTCCGTCTGTCTTAGTCCGTCTGTCTCCGTTCGTCTGTCTCAGACCGACTGTCTCAGACCGTCTGTCTCAAACCGTCTGTCTCAGACCGTCTGTCTCAGGCCGTCTGTCTCAGTCCGTCTGTCTCAGACCCTCTGTCTCGATCCGTCTGTCTCAGACCGTTTGTCTCAGACCGGTTGTCTCAGACCGTCTGTCTCAGGCCGTCTGTCTCAGTCCGTCTGTTTCAGACCCTCTGTCTCGATCCGTCTGTCTCATACCGTCTGTGTCAGACCGCCTCTCTCAGACAGTCTGTCTCAGACCGTCTGTCTCGGACCGTCTGTCTCGATCCGTCTGTCTCATACCGTCTGTCTCAGACCGTCTGTCTCAAACCGTCTGTCTGAGACCGTCTGTCTCAGACCCTCTGTCTCGATCCGTCTGTCTCATACCGTCTGTCTCAGACCGTCTGTCTCAGACCGTCTGTCTCAGACCGTCTGTCTCAGACCGTCAGTCTCAGACCGTCTGTCTCGGACCACCTGTCTCAGACCGTCTGTCTCAGACCCTCTGTCTCGATCCGTCTGTCTCATACCGTCTGTCTCAGACCGTCTGTCTCAGACCGTCTGTCTCAGACCGCCTGTCTCAGACCGCTTGTCTCAGACCGCCTGTCTCAGACCGCCTGTCTCAGACAGTCTGTCTCAGACCGTCTGTCTCAGACCCTCTGTCTCGATCCGTCTGTCTCATACCGTCTGTCTCAGACCACCTGTCTCAGACCGCCTGTCTCAGACAGTCTGTCTCAGACCGTCTGGCTCGGACCGTCTGTCTCAGACCGTCGGTCTCGGGCCGTCTGTCTCAGTCCGTCTGTCTCCGTTAGTCTGTCTCAGACCGACTGTCTCAGACCGTCTGTCTCAAACCGTCTGTCTCAGACCGTCTGTCTCAGGCCGTCTGTCTCAGTCCGTCTGTCTCAGCCCCTCTGTCTCGATACGTCTGTCTCATACCGTCTGTCTCAGACCGCCTGTCTCAGACAGTCTGTCTCAGACCGTCTGTCTCGGACCGTCTGTCTCGGACCGTCTGTCTCAGACCGTCGGTCTCGGGCCGTCTGTCTCAGTCCGTCTGTCTCCGTCCGTCTGTCTCGGACCTCCTGTCTCAGATCGTCCGTCTCAAACCGTCTGTCTCAGTCCGTCTGTCTCGGACCACCTGTCTCATACCGTCTGTCTGAGACCGTCTGTCTCAGACCGTCTGTCTCAGTCCGTCTGTCTCAGACACTCTGTCTCGATCCGTCTGTCTCAGTCCGTCTGTCTCAGACCGTCTGTCTCAGACCGTCTGTCGCAATCCGTCTGTCTCAGACCGTCTGTCTCAGACCATCTGTCTCAGACCGTCTGTCTCAGACCGTCTGTCTCAGGCCGTCTGTCTCCGTTCGTCTGTCTCAGACCGACTGTCTCAGACCGTCTGTCTCGGACCACCTGTCTCAGACCGCCTGTCTCAGACCGTCTGTCTCAGACCGTCTGTCCCGATCCGCCTGTCTCATACCGTCTGTCTCAGACCGTCTGTCTCTGACCGTCTGTCTCAGGCCGTCTGCCTCAGACCGTTTGTCTCAGACCGGCTGCCTCAGACCGGCTGTCTCAGACCGTCTGTCTCGGGCCGTCTGTCTCAGTTCGTCTGTCTCAGTCCGTCTGTCTCAGTCCGTCTGTCTCAGACCGTCTGTCTCAGTCCGTCTGTCTCCGTTCGTCTGTCTCAGACCGACTGTCTCGGACCGTCTGTCTCAGTCCGTCTGTCTCAGACCGTCTGTCTCAGACCGTCTGTCTCAGACCGTCTGTCTCAGAACATCAGTCTCAGACCGCGTGTCTCAGACCGCCTGCCTCAGACCGCCTGTCTCAGACCGCCTGTCTCAGACAGTCTGTCTCCGACCGTCTGTCTCAGGCCGTCTGTCTCAGACAGTCTGTCTCGAACCGTCTGTCTCATACCGTCTGTCTCATACGGTCTGTATCAAACCGTCTGTCACAGCCCGTCTGTCTCAGACCGTCTGTCTCAGACCGTCTGTCTCATACCGTCTGTCTCAGACCGTCTGTCTCAGACCGCGTGTCTCAGACCGCCTGCCTCAGACCGCCTGTCTCAGACCGCCTGTCTCAGACAGTCTGTCTCAGACCGTCTGTCTCGGACCGTCTGTCTCGGACCGTCTGTCTCGGACCGTCTGTCTCAGACCGTCGGTCTCGGGCCGTCTGTCTCAGTCCGTCTGTCTCCGTCCGTCTGTCTCGGACCACCTGTCTCAGACCGGCTGTCTCAGACCGTCTGTCTCAGACCGTGTCTCAGACCGACTGTCTCAGACCATCTGTCTCAGACCGTCTGTCTCAGACCGTCTGTCTCTGACCGTCTGTCTCAGGCCGTCTGCCTCAGACTGTTTGTCTCAGACCGGCTGTCTCAGACCGTCTGTCTCTGTCCGTCTGTCTCAGACCGTCTGTCTCAGGCCGTCTGTCTCAGGCCGTCTGTCTCAGACCGTCTGTCTCGTGCCGTCTGTCTCAGTCCGTCTGTCTTAGTCCGTCTGTCCCCGTTCGTCTGTCTCAGACCGACTGTCTCGGGCCGTCTGTCTCAGTCCGTCTGTCTTAGTCCGTCTGTCTCCGTTCGTCTGTCTCAGACCGACTGTCTCAGACCGTCTGTCTCAAACCGTCTGTCTCAGACCGTCTGTCTCAGGCCGTCTGTCTCAGTCCGTCTGTCTCAGACCCTCCGTCTCGATCCGTCTGTCTCATACCGTCTGTCTGAGACCGTCTGTCTCAGAACATCAGTCTCAGACCGCGTGTCTCAGACCGCCTGCCTCAGACCGCCTGTCTCAGACCGCCTGTCTCAGACAGTCTGTCTCCGACCGTCTGTCTCAGGCCGTCTGTCTCAGACAGTCTGTCTCGAACCGTCTGTCTCATACCGTCTGTCTCATACGGTCTGTATCAAACCGTCTGTCACAGCCCGTCTGTCTCAGACCGTCTGTCTCATACCGTCTGTCTCAGACCGTCTGTCTCAGACCGCGTGTCTCAGACCGCCTGCCTCAGACCGCCTGTCTCAGACCGCCTGTCTCAGACAGTCTGTCTCAGACCGTCTGTCTCGGACCGTCTGTCTCGGACCGTCTGTCTCGGACCGTCTGTCTCAGACCGTCGGTCTCGGGCCGTCTGTCTCAGTCCGTCTGTCTCCGTCCGTCTGTCTCGGACCACCTGTCTCAGACCGGCTGTCTCAGACCGTCTGTCTCAGACCGTGTCTCAGACCGACTGTCTCAGACCATCTGTCTCAGACCGTCTGTCTCAGACCGTCTGTCTCTGACCGTCTGTCTCAGGCCGTCTGCCTCAGACTGTTTGTCTCAGACCGGCTGTCTCAGACCGTCTGTCTCTGTCCGTCTGTCTCAGACCGTCTGTCTCAGGCCGTCTGTCTCAGGCCGTCTGTCTCAGACCGTCTGTCTCGTGCCGTCTGTCTCAGTCCGTCTGTCTTAGTCCGTCTGTCCCCGTTCGTCTGTCTCAGACCGACTGTCTCAGACCGTCTGTCTCAGGCCGTCTGTCTCAGACCGTCTGTCTCAGGCCGTCCGTCTCCGACCGTCTGTCTCAGGCCGTCTGTCTCAGACAGTCTGTCTCGAACCGTCTGTCTCATACCGTCTGTCTCATACGGTCTGTATCAAACCGTCTGTCACAGCCCGTCTGTCTCAGACCGTCTGTCTCATACCGTCTGTCTCAGACCGTCTGTCTCAGACCGCGTGTCTCAGACCGCCTGCCTCAGACCGCCTGTCTCAGACCGCCTGCCTCAGACAGTCTGTCTCAGACCGTCTGTCTCGGACCGTCTGCCTCGGACCGTCTGTCTCGGACCGTCTGTCTCAGACCGTCGGTCTCGGGCCGTCTGTCTCAGTCCGTCTGTCTCCGTCCGTCTGTCTCGGACCACCTGTCTCAGACCGGCTGTCTCAGACCGTCTGTCTCAGACCGTGTCTCAGACCGTCTGTCTCAGTCCGTCTGTCTCAGACACTCTGTCTCGATCCGTCTGTCTCAGTCCGTCTGTCTCAGACCGTCTGGCTCAGACCGTCTGTCGCAGTCCGTCTGTCTCAGACCGTCTGTCTCAGATCATCTGTCTCAGACCGTCTGTCTCAGACCGTCTGTCTCAGGCCGTCTGTCTCCGTTCGTCTGTCTCAGACCGACTGTCTCAGACCGTCTGTCTCAGACCGTCGGTCTCGGGCCGTCTGTCTCAGTCCGTCTGTCTCCGTCCGTCTGTCTCGGTCCACCTGTCTCAGACCGGCTGCCTCAGACCGTTTGTCTCAGACCGGCTGTCTCAGACCGGCTGTCTCAGACCGTCTGTCTCAGACCGACTGTCTCAGACCGCCTGTCTCAGACCGTCTGTCTCAGGCCGTCTGTCTCAGACCGTCTGTCTCAGGCCGTCTGTCTCCGACCGTCTGTCTCAGACCGTCTGTCTCTGACCGTCTGTCTCAGGCCGTCTGTCTCCGTTCGTCTGTCTCAGACCGACTGTCTCAGATCGTCTGTCTCAGACCGTCTGTCTCAGACCGTCTGTCTCGGACCGTCTGTCTCAGACCGTCGGTCTCGGGCCGTCTGTCTCAGTCCGTCTGTCTCCGTTCGTCTGTCTCAGACCGACTGTCTCAGAACGTCTGTCTCAAACCGTCTGTCTCAGACCGTCTGTCTCAGGCCGTCTGTCTCAGTCCGTCTGTCTCAGACCCTCTGTCTCGATCCGTCTGTCTCATAGCGTCTGTCTGAGACCGTCTGTCTCAGAACATCAGTCTCAGACCGCGTGTCTCAGACCGCCTGCCTCAGACCGCCTGTCTCAGACCGCCTGTCTCAGACAGTCTGTCTCAGACCGTCTGTCTCCGACCGTCAGTCTCAGGCCGTCTGTCTCAGACCGTCTGTCTCAGACAGTCTGTCTCGAACCGTCTGTCTCATACCGTCTGTCTCATACGGTCTGTATCAAACCGTCTGTCACAGCCCGTCTGTCTCAGCCCGTCTGTCTCATACCGTCTGTCTCAGACCGTCTGTCTCAGACCGCGTGTCTCAGACCGCCTGCCTCAGACCGCCTGTCTCAGACCGCCTGTCTCAGACAGTCTGTCTCAGACCGTCTGTCTCGGACCGTCTGTCTCGGACCGTCTGTCTCAGACCGTCGGTCTCGGGCCGTCTGTCTCAGTCCGTCTGTCTCCGTCCGTCTGTCTCGGACCACCTGTCTCAGACCGTCTGTCTCAAACCGTCAGTCTCAGACCGTCTGTCTCAGGCCGTCTGTCTCAGTCCGCCTGTCTCAGACCGTCTGTCTCGATCCGTCTGTCTCATACCGTCTGTCTCAGACCGTCTGTCTGAAACCGTCTGTCTGAGACCGTCTGTCTCAGACCCTCTGTCTCGATCCGTCTGTCTCATACCGTCTGTCTCAGACCGTCTGTCTCAGACCGTCTGTCTCAGACCGTCTGTCTCAGACCGCCTGTCTCAGACCGCCTGTCTCAGACCGCCTGTCTCAGACCGCCTGTCTCAGACAGTCTGTCTCAGACCGTCTGTCTCAGACCCTCTGTCTCGATCCGTCTGTATCATACCGTCTGTCTCAGACCACCTATCTCAGACCGCCTGTCTCAGACCGTCAGTCTCGGACCGTCTGTCTCAGACCGTCGGTCTCGGGCCGTCTGTCTCAGTCCGTCTGTCTCAGACCGACTGTCTCAGACCGTCTGTCTCGATCCGCCTGTCTCATACCGTCTGTCTCAGACCGTCTGTCTCAGACCGTCTGTCTCAGACCGTCTGTCTCAGGCCGTCTGTCTCCGTTCGTCTGTCTCAGACCGACTGTCTCAGACCGTCTGTCTCAGACCGTCTGTCTCAGACCGTCTGTCTCAGTCCGTCTGTCTCAGTCCGTCTGTCTCCGTTCGTCTGTCTCAGACCGAATGTCTCAGACCGCCTGTCTCAGACAGTCTGTCTCAGACCGTCTGTCTCTGACCGTCTGTCTCACTCCGTCTGTCTCAAACCCTCTGTCTCGATCCGTCTGTCTCAGACCGTTTGTCTCAGACCGGCTGTCTCAGACCGGCTGTCTCAGACCGTCTGTCTCGGGCCGTCTGTCTCAGTCCGTCTGTCTCAGTCCGTCTGTCTCAGTCCGTCTGTCTCAGTCCGTCTGTCTCAGACCGACTGTCTCAGACCGTCTGTCTCGATCCGCCTGTCTCATACCGTCTGTCTCAGACCGTCTGTCTCAGACCGTCTGTCTCAGACCGTCTGTCTCGATCCGCCTGTCTCATACCGTCTGTCTCAGACCGTCTGTCTCTGACCGTCTGTCTCAGGCCGTCTGTCTCAGTCCGTCTGTCTCAGACCCTCTGTCTCGATCCGTCTGTCTCATACCGTCTGTCTCAGACCGCCTGTCTCAGACAGTCTGTCTCAGACCGTCTGTCTCGGACCGTCTGTCTCAGACCGTCGGTCTCGGGCCGTCTGTCTCAGTCCGTCTGTCTCCGTCCGTCTGTCTCGGACCTCCTGTCTCAGACCGTCCGTCTCAAACCGTCTGTCTCAGTCCGTCTGTCTCAGGCCGTCTGTCTCCGTTCGTCTGTCTCAGACCGACTGTCTCAGACCGACTGTCTCAGACCGTCTGTCTCAGTCCGTCTGTCTCCGTTCGTCTGTCTCAGACCGACTGTCTGAGACCGTCTGTCTCATACCGTCTGTCTCAGACCGTCTGTCTCAGACCGTGTCTCAGACCGTCTGTCTCAGTCCGTCTGACTCAGACACTCTGTCTCGATCCGTCTGTCTCAGTCCGTCTGTCTCCGTCCGTCTGTCTCCGTCCGTCTGTCTCGGACCTCCTGTCTCAGACCGTCCGTCTCAAACCGTCTGTCTCAGTCCGTCTGTCTCGGACCACCTGTCTCCGACCGGCTGTCTCAGACCGACTGTCTCAGACCGACTGTCTCAGACCGTCTGTCTCAGTCCGTCTGTCTCCGTTCGTCTGTCTCAGACCGACTGTCTGAGACCGTCTGTCTCATACCGTCTGTCTCAGACCGTCTGTCTCAGACCGTGTCTCAGACCGTCTGTCTCAGTCCGTCTGACTCAGACACTCTGTCTCGATCCGTCTGTCTCAGTCCGTCTGTCTCCGTCCGTCTGTCTCCGTCCGTCTGTCTCGGACCTCCTGTCTCAGACCGTCCGTCTCAAACCGTCTGTCTCAGTCCGTCTGTCTCGGACCACCTGTCTCCGACCGGCTGTCTCAGACCGTCTGTCTCAGACCGTGTCTCAGACCGCCTGTCTCAGACCGTCTGTCTCAGACCGTGTCTCAGACCGTCTGTCTCAGTCCGTCTGTCTCAGACACTCTGTCTCGATCCGTCTGTCTCAGTCCGTCTGTCTCAGACCGTCTGTCTCAGACCGTCTGTCTCAGTCCGTCTGCCTCGGACCACCTGTCTCATACCGTCTGTCTGAGACCGTCTGTCTCAGACCGTCTGTCTCAGACCGTCTGTCTCAGACCGTCTGTCTCAGACCGTCTGTCTCAGACCGTGTCTCAGACCGTCTGTCTCAGTCCGTCTGTCTCAGACACTCTGTCTCGATCCGTCTGTCTCAGTCCGTCTGTCTCAGACCGTCTGTCTCAGACCGTCTGTCGCAGTCCGTCTGTCTCAGACCGTCTGTCTCAGACCATCTGTCTCAGACCGTCTGTCTCAGACCGTCTGTCTCAGGCCGTCTGTCTCCGTTCGTCTGTCTCAGACCGACTGTCTCAGACCGTCTGTCTCGGACCACCTGTCTCAGACCGCCTGTCTCAGACCGTCTGTCTCAGACCGTCTGTCCCGATCCGCCTGTCTCATACCGTCTGTCTCAGACCGTCTGTCTCTGACCGTCTGTCTCAGGCCGTCTGCCTCAGACCGTTTGTCTCAGACCGGCTGTCTCAGACCGGCTGTCTCAGACCGTATGTCTCGGGCCGTCTGTCTCAGTTCGTCTGTCTCAGTCCGTCCGTCTCAGTCCGTCTGTCTCAGACCGTCTGTCTCGGGCCGTCTGTCTCAGTCCGTCTGTCTTAGTCCGTCTGTCTCCGTTCGTCTGTCTCAGACCGACTGTCTCAGACCGTCTGTCTCAAACCGTCTGTCTCAGACCGTCTGTCTCAGGCCGTCTGTCTCAGTCCGTCTGTCTCAGACCCTCTGTCTCGATCCGTCTGTCTCATACCGTCTGTCTGAGACCGTCTGTCTCAGAACATCAGTCTCAGACCGCGTGTCTCAGACCGCCTGCCTCAGACCGCCTGTCTCAGACCGCCTGTCTCAGACAGTCTGTCTCAGACCGTCTGTCTCAGACCGTCTGTCTCAGACCGTCTGTCTCAGACCGTCTGTCTCGGGCCGTCTGTCTCAGTCCGTCTGTCTCAGACCGTCTGTCTCAGACCGTCTGTCTCAGGCCGTCTGTCTCAGGCCGTCTGTCTCAGACCGTCTGTCTCAGGCCGTCAGTCTCCGACCGTCTGTCTCATACGGTCTGTATCAAACCGTCTGTCACAGCCCGTCTGTCTCAGACCCTCTGTCTCGATCCGTCTGTCTCATACCGTCTGTCTCAGACCGTCTGTCTGAGACCGTCTGTCTGAGACCGTCTGTCTCAGACCCTCTGTCTCGATCCGTCTGTCCCATACCGTCTGTCTCAGACCACCTGTCTCAGACCGCCTGTCTCAGACAGTCTGTCTCAGACCGTCTGGCTCGGACCGTCTGTCTCAGACCGTCGGTCTCGGGCCGTCTGTCTCAGTCCGTCTGTCTCCGTTCGTCTGTCTCAGACCGACTGTCTCAGACCGTCTGTCTCAAACCGTCTGTCTCAGACCGTCTGTCTCAGGCCGTCTGTCTCAGTCCGTCTGTCTTAGACCCTCTGTCTCGATCCGTCTGTCTCATACCGTCTGTCTCAGACCGCCTGTCTCAGACAGTCTGTCTCAGACCGTCTGTCTCGGACCGTCTGTCTC
The DNA here is from genome assembly GCA_947623535.1 of Coelioxys conoideus. NCBI lineage: Eukaryota > Metazoa > Arthropoda > Insecta > Hymenoptera > Megachilidae > Coelioxys > Coelioxys conoideus. Next base: position 7,022,423 of record CANQJN010000026.1, read on the forward strand.
TGACCGTCGGTCTCGGGCCGTCTGTCTCAGTCCGTCTGTCTCCGTCCGTCTGTCTCGGACCTCCTGTCTCAGACCGTCCGTCTCAAACCGTCTGTCTCAGTCCGGCCGTCTCGGACCACCTGTCTCATACCGTCTGTCTGAGACCGTCTGTCTCATACCGTCTGTCTCAGACCGTCTGTCTCAGACCGTGTCTCAGACCGTCTGTCTCAGTCCGTCTGACTCAGACACTCTGTCTCGATCCGTCTGTCTCAGTCCGTCTGTCTCCGTCCGTCTGTCTCGGACCTCCTGTCTCAGACCGTCCGTCTCAAACCGTCTGTCTCAGTCCGTCTGTCTCGGACCACCTGTCTCCGACCGTCTGTCTCAGACCGTCTGTCTCAGACCGTCTGTCTCAGACCGTGTCTCAGACCGTCTGTCTCAGTCCGGCTGTCTCAGACACTCTGTCTCGATCCGTCTGTCTCAGTCCGTCTGTCTCAGACCGTCTGTCTCAGACCGTCTGTCTCAGACCGTCTGTCACAGTCCGTCTGTCTCAGACCGTCGGTCTCAGACCATCTGTCTCAGACCGTCTGTCTCAGACCGTCTGTCTCAGGCCGTCTGTCTCCGTTCGTCTGTCTCAGACCGACTGTCTCAGACCGTTTGTCTCAGACCGTCTGTGTCAGACCGTCTGTCTCAGACCGTCTGTCTCAGTCCGTCTGTCTCAGTCCGTCTGTCTCCGTTCGTCTGTCTCAGACCGAATGTCTCAGACCGCCTGTCTCAGACAGTCTGTCTCAGACCGTCTGTCTCTGACCGTCTGTCTCACTCCGTCTGTCTCAAACCCTCTGTCTCGATCCGTCTGTCTCAGACCGTTTGTCTCAGACCGGCTGTCTCAGACCGGCTGTCTCAGACCGTCTGTCTCGGGCCGTCTGTCTCAGTCCGTCTGTCTCAGTCCGTCTGTCTCAGTCCGCCTGTCTCAGTCCGTCTGTCTCAGACCGACTGTCTCAGACCGTCTGTCTCGACCCGCCTGTCTCATACCGTCTGTCTCAGACCGTCTGTCTCAGACCGTCTGTCTCAGACCGTCTGTCTCAGACCGTCTGTCTCGATCCGCCTGTCTCATACCGTCTGTCTCAGACCGTCTGTCTCTGACCGTCTGTCTCAGGCCGTCTGTCTCAGTCCGTCTGTCTCAGACCCTCTGTCTCGATCCGTCTGTCTCATACCGTCTGTCTCAGACCGCCTGTCTCAGACAGTCTGTCTCAGACCGTCTGTCTCGGACCGTCTGTCTCAGACCGTCGGTCTCGGGCCGTCTGTCTCAGTCCGTCTGTCTCCGTCCGTCTGTCTCGGACCTCCTGTCTCAGACCGTCCGTCTCAAACCGTCTGTCTCAGTCCGTCTGTCTCAGGCCGTCTGTCTCCGTTCGTCTGTCTCAGACCGACTGTCTCAGACCGACTGTCTCAGACCGTCTGTCTCAGTCCGTCTGTCTCCGTTCGTCTGTCTCAGACCGACTGTCTGAGACCGTCTGTCTCATACCGTCTGTCTCAGACCGTGTCTCAGACCGTCTGTCTCAGTCCGTCTGACTCAGACACTCTGTCTCGATCCGTCTGTCTCAGTCCGTCTGTCTCCGTCCGTCTGTCTCCGTCCGTCTGTCTCGGACCTCCTGTCTCAGACCGTCCGTCTCAAACCGTCTGTCTCAGTCCGTCTGTCTCGGACCACCTGTCTCCGACCGGCTGTCTCAGACCGTCTGTCTCAGACCGTGTCTCAGACCGCCTGTCTCAGACCGTCTGTCTCAGACCGGGTCTCAGACCGTCTGTCTCAGTCCGTCTGTCTCAGACACTCTGTCTCGATCCGTCTGTCTCAGTCCGTCTGTCTCAGACCGTCTGTCTCAGACCGTCTGTCTCAGTCCGTCTGCCTCGGACCACCTGTCTCATACCGTCTGTCTGAGACCGTCTGTCTCAGACCGTCTGTCTCAGACCGTCTGTCTCAGACCGTCTGTCTCAGACCGTCTGTCTCAGACCGTCTGTCTCAGACCGTGTCTCAGACCGTCTGTCTCAGTCCGTCTGTCTCAGACACTCTGTCTCGATCCGTCTGTCTCAGTCCGTCTGTCTCAGACCGTCTGTCGCAGTCCGTCTGTCTCAGACCGTCTGTCTCAGACCATCTGTCTCAGACCGTCTGTCTCAGGCCGTCTGTCTCCGTTCGTCTGTCTCAGACCGACTGTCTCAGACCGTCTGTCTCGGACCACCTGTCTCAGACCGCCTGTCTCAGACCGTCTGTCTCAGACCGTCTGTCCCGATCCGCCTGTCTCATACCGTCTGTCTCAGACCGTCTGTCTCTGACCGTCTGTCTCAGGCCGTCTGCCTCAGACCGTTTGTCTCAGACCAGCTGTCTCAGACCGGCTGTCTCAGACCGTATGTCTCGGGCCGTCTGTCTCAGTTCGTCTGTCTCAGTCCGTCCGTCTCAGTCCGTCTGTCTCAGACCGTCTGTCTCGGGCCGTCTGTCTCAGTCCGTCTGTCTTAGTCCGTCTGTCTCCGTTCGTCTGTCTCAGACCGACTGTCTCAGACCGTCTGTCTCAAACCGTCTGTCTCAGACCGTCTGTCTCAGGCCGTCTGTCTCAGTCCGTCTGTCTCAGACCCTCTGTCTCGATCCGTCTGTCTCATACCGTCTGTCTGAGACCGTCTGTCTCAGAACATCAGTCTCAGACCGCGTGTCTCAGACCGCCTGCCTCAGACCGCCTGTCTCAGACCGCCTGTCTCAGACAGTCTGTCTCAGACCGTCTGTCTCAGACCGTCTGTCTCAGACCGTCTGTCTCAGACCGTCTGTCTCGGCCCGTCTGTCTCAGTCCGTCTGTCTCAGACCGTCTGTCTCAGACCGTCTGTCTCAGGCCGTCTGTCTCAGGCCGTCTGTCTCAGACCGTCTGTCTCAGGCCGTCAGTCTCCGACCGTCTGTCTCAGGCCGTCTGTCTCAGACCGTCTGTCTCAGACCGTCTGTCTCAGACAGTCTGTCTCGAACCGTCTGTCTCATACCGTCTGTCTCATACGGTCTGTATCAAACCGTCTGTCACAGCCCGTCTGTCTCAGACCCTCTGTCTCGATCCGTCTGTCTCATACCGTCTGTCTCAGACCGTCTGTCTGAGACCGTCTGTCTGAGACCGTCTGTCTCAGACCCTCTGTCTCGATCCGTCTGTCTCATACCGTCTGTCTCAGACCGCCTGTCTCAGACAGTCTGTCTCAGACCGTCTGTCTCGGACCGTCTGTCTCTGACCGTCGGTCTCGGGCCGTCTGTCTCAGTCCGTCTGTCTCCGTCCGTCTGTCTCGGACCTCCTGTCTCAGACCGTCCGTCTCAAACCGTCTGTCTCAGTCCGTCCGTCTCGGACCACCTGTCTCATACCGTCTGTCTGAGACCGTCTGTCTCATACCGTCTGTCTCAGACCGTCTGTCTCAGACCGTGTCTCAGACCGTCTGTCTCAGTCCGTCTGACTCAGACACTCTGTCTCGATCCGTCTGTCTCAGTGCGTCTGTCTCCGTCCGTCTGTCTCGGACCTCCTGTCTCAGACCGTCCGTCTCAAACCGTCTGTCTCAGTCCGTCTGTCTCGGACCACCTGTCTCCGACCGTCTGTCTCAGACCGTCTGTCTCAGAACGTCTGTCTCAGACCGTGTCTCAGACCGTCTGTCTCAGTCCGTCTGTCTCAGACACTCTGTCTCGATCCGTCTGTCTCAGTCCGTCTGTCTCAGACCGTCTGTCTCAGACCGTCTGTCGCAGTCCGTCTGTCTCAGACCGTCTGTCTCAGACCATCTGTCTCAGACCGTCTGTCTCACACCGTCTGTCTCAGCCCGTCTGTCTCAGACCGTCTGTCGCAGTCCGTCTGTCTCAGACCGTCTGTCTCAGACCATCTGTCTCAGACCGTCTGTCTCACACCGTCTGTCTCAGACCGTCTGTCTCAGGCCGTCTGTCTCCGTTCGTCTGTCTCAGACCGACTGTCTCAGACCGTCTGTCTCAGACCGTCTGTCTCAGACCGTCTGTCTCAGACCGTCTGTCTCGGGCCGTCTGTCTCAGTCCGTCTGTCTTAGTCCGTCTGTCTCCGTTCGTCTGTCTCAGACCGACTGTCTCAGACCGTCTGTCTCAAACCGTCTGTCTCAGACCGTCTGTCTCAGGCCGTCTGTCTCAGTCCGTCTGTCTCAGACCCTCTGTCTCGATCCGTCTGTCTCATACCGTCTGTCTGAGACCGTCTGTCTCAGAACATCAGTCTCAGACCGCGTGTCTCAGACCGCCTGCCTCAGACCGCCTGTCTCAGACCGCCTGTCTCAGACCGCCTGTCTCAGACCGTCTGTCTCAGACGGTCGGTCTCGGGCCGTCTGTCTCAGTCCGTCTGTCTCCGTCCGTCTGTCTCGGACCTCCTGTCTCGGACCTCCTGTCTCAGACCGTCCGTCTCAAACCGTCTGTCCCAGTCCGTCTGTCTCGCACCACCTGCCTCATACCGTCTGTCTGAGACCGTCTGTCTCATACCGTCTGTCTCAGACCGTCTGTCTCAGACCGTCTGTCTCAGACCGTGTCTCAGACCGTCTGTCTCAGTCCGTCTGTCTCAGACACTCTGTCTCGATCCGTCTGTCTCAGTCCGTCTGTCTCAGACCGTCTGTCTCAGGCCGTCTGTCGCAGTCCGTCTGTCTCAGGCCGTCTGTCTCAGACCACCTGTCTCAGACCGTCTGTCTCAGACCGTCTGTCTCAGTCCGTCTGTCTCCGTTCCTCTGTCTCAGACCGACTGTCTCAGACCGTCTGTCTCAGTCCGTCTGTCTCAGACCGTCTGTCTCATACCGTCTGTCTCAGACTGTCTGTCTCAAACCGTCTGTCTCAGACACTCTGTCTCGATCCGTCTGTCTCAGTCCGTCTGTCTCAGACCGTCTGTCTCAGACCGTCTGTCTCAGACAGTCTGTCTCGAACCGTCTGTCTCATACCGTCTGTCTCATACGGTCTGTATCAAACCGTCTGTCACAGCCCGTCTGTCTCAGACCCTCTGTCTCGATCCGTCTGTCTCATACCGTCTGTCTCAGACCGTCTGTCTGAGACCGTCTGTCTGAGACCGTCTGTCTCAGACCATCAGTCTCAGACCGCGTGTCTCAGACCGCCTGCATCAGACCGCATGTCTCAGACCGCCTGTCTTAGACAGTCTGTCTCAGACCGTCTGTCTCGGACCGTCTGTCTCAGACCGTCGGTCTCGGGCCGTCTGTCTCGGACCACCTGTCACAGACCGCGTGTCTCAGACCGCCGGTCTCAGACCGCTTGTCTCAGACCGCCTGTCTCAGACCGTCTGTCTCAGACCGTCTGTCTCAGACCGTCTGTCGCAGACCGTCTGTCTCGGGCCGTCTGTCTCAGTCCGTCTGTCTCAGACCGCTTGTCTCAGACCGTCTGTCTCAGGCCGTCTGTCTCAGACCGTCTGTCTCGGGCCGTCTGTCTCAGACCGGCTGTCTCAGACCGTCTGTCTCAGACCGTGTCTCAGACCGCCTGTCTCAGTCCGTCTGTCTCAGACACTCTGTCTCGATCCGTCTGTCTCAGTCCGTCTGTCTCAGACCGTCTGTCTCAGACCGTCTGTCTCAGGCCGTCTGTCTCAGGCCGTCTGTCTCAGACCGTCTGTCTCAGGCCGTCAGTCTCCGACCGTCTGTCTCAGGCCGTCTGTCTCAGACCGTCAGTCTCAGACCGCGTGTCTCAGACCGCCTGCCTCAGACCGCCTGTCTCAGACCGCCTGTCTCAGACAGTCTGTCTCAGACCGTCTGTCTCAGACCGTCTGTCTCAGACCGTCTGTCTCGGGCCGTCTGTCTCAGTCCGTCTGTCTCAGACCGTCTGTCTCAGACCGTCTGTCTCAGGCCGTCTGTCTCAGGCCGTCTGTCTCAGACCGTCTGTCTCAGGCCGTCAGTCTCCGACCGTCTGTCTCAGGCCGTCTGTCTCAGACCGTCTGTCTCAGACCGTCTGTCTCAGACAGTCTGTCTCGAACCGTCTGTCTCATACCGTCTGTCTCATACGGTCTGTATCAAACCGTCTGTCACAGCCCGTCTGTCTCAGACCCTCTGTCTCGATCCGTCTGTCTCATACCGTCTGTCTCAGACCGTCTGTCTGAGACCGTCTGTCTGAGACCGTCTGTCTCAGACCATCAGTCTCAGACCGCGTGTCTCAGACCGCCTGCATCAGACCGCATGTCTCAGACCGCCTGTCTTAGACAGTCTGTCTCAGACCGTCTGTCTCGGACCGTCTGTCTCAGACCGTCGGTCTCGAGCCGTCTGTCTCGGACCACCTGTCTCAGACCGCGTGTCTCAGACCGCCGGTCTCAGACCGCTTGTCTCAGACCGCCTGTCTCAGACCGTCTGTCTCAGACCGTCTGTCTCAGACCGTCTGTCGCAGACCGTCTGTCTCGGGCCGTCTGTCTCAGTCCGTCTGTCTCAGACCGCTTGTCTCAGACCGTCTGTCTCAGACCGGCTGTCTCAGACCGTCTGTCTCAGACCGTGTCTCAGACCGCCTGTCTCAGTCCGTCTGTCTCAGACACTCTGTCCCGATCCGTCTGTCTCAGTCCGTCTGTCTCAGACCGTCTGTCTCAGACCGTCTGTCTCAGGCCGTCTGTCTCAGGCCGTCTGTCTCAGACCGTCTGTCTCAGGCCGTCAGTCTCCGACCGTCTGTCTCAGGCCGTCTGTCTCAGACCGTCAGTCTCAGACCGCGTGTCTCAGACCGCCTGCCTCAGACCGCCTGTCTCAGACCGCCTGTCTCAGACAGTCTGTCTCAGACCGTCTGTCTCAGACCGTCTGTCTCAGACCGTCTGTCTCGGGCCGTCTGTCTCAGTCCGTCTGTCTCAGACCGTCTGTCTCAGACCGTCTGTCTCAGGCCGTCTGTCTCAGGCCGTCTGTCTCAGACCGTCTGTCTCAGGCCGTCAGTCTCCGACCGTCTGTCTCAGGCCGTCTGTCTCAGACCGTCTGTCTCAGACCGTCTGTCTCAGACAGTCTGTCTCGAACCGTCTGTCTCATACCGTCTGTCTCATACGGTCTGTATCAAACCGTCTGTCACAGCCCGTCTGTCTCAGACCCTCTGTCTCGATACGTCTGTCTCATACCGTCTGTCTCACACCGTCTGTCTGAGACCGTGTCTCAGACCGTCTGTCTGAGACCGTGTCTCAGACCGTCTGTCTCAGTCCGTCTGACTCAGACACTCTGTCTCGAACCGTCTGTCTCATACCGTCTGTCTCATACGGTCTGTATCAAACCGTCTGTCACAGCCCGTCTGTCTCAGACCCTCTGTCTCGATCCGTCTGTCTCATACCGTCTGTCTCAGACCACCTGTCTCAGACCGCCTGTCTCAGACAGTCTGTCTCAGACCGTCTGGCTCGGACCGTCTGTCTCAGACCGTCGGTCTCGGGCCGTCTGTCTCAGTCCGTCTGTCTCCGTTCGTCTGTCTCAGACCGACTGTCTCAGACCGTCTGTCTCAAACCGTCTGTCTCAGACCGTCTGTCTCAGACCGTCTGTCTCAGGCCGTCTGTCTCAGTCCGTCTGTCTTAGACCCTCTGTCTCGATCCGTCTGTCTCATACCGTCTGTCTCAGACCGCCTGTCTCAGACAGTCTGTCTCAGACCGTCTGTCTCGGACCGTCTGTCTCTGACCGTCGGTCTCGGGCCGTCTGTCTCAGTCCGTCTGTCTCCGTCCGTCTGTCTCGGACCTCCTGTCTCAGACCGTCCGTCTCAAACCGTCTGTCTCAGTCCGTCCGTCTCGGACCACCTGTCTCATACCGTCTGTCTGAGACCGTCTGTCTCATACCGTCTGTCTCAGACCGTCTGTCTCAGACCGTGTCTCAGACCGTCTGTCTCAGTCCGTCTGACTCAGACACTCTGTCTCGATCCGTCTGTCTCAGTCCGTCTGTCTCCGTCCGTCTGTCTCGGACCTCCTGTCTCAGACCGTCCGTCTCAAACCGTCTGTCTCAGTCCGTCTGTCTCGGACCACCTGTCTCCGACCGTCTGTCTCAGACCGTCTGTCTCAGAACGTCTGTCTCAGACCGTGTCTCAGACCGTCTGTCTCAGTCCGTCTGTCTCAGACACTCTGTCTCGATCCGTCTGTCTCAGTCCGTCTGTCTCAGACCGTCTGTCTCAGACCGTCTGTCGCAGTCCGTCTGTCTCAGACCGTCTGTCTCAGACCATCTGTCTCAGACCGTCTGTCTTACACCGTCTGTCTCAGACCGTCTGTCTCAGACCGTCTGTCGCAGTCCGTCTGTCTCAGACCGTCTGTCTCAGACCATCTGTCTCAGACCGTCTGTCTCACACCGTCTGTCTCAGACCGTCTGTCTCAGGCCGTCTGTCTCCGTTCGTCTGTCTCAGACCGACTGTCTCAGACCGTCTGTCTCAGACCGTCTGTCTCAGACCGTCTGTCTCAGACCGTCTGTCTCGGGCCGTCTGTCTCAGTCCGTCTGTCTTAGTCCGTCTGTCTCCGTTCGTCTGTCTCAGACCGACTGTCTCAGACCGTCTGTCTCAAACCGTCTGTCTCAGACCGTCTGTCTCAGGCCGTCTGTCTCAGTCCGTCTGTCTCAGACCCTCTGTCTCGATCCGTCTGTCTCATACCGTCTGTCTGAGACCGTCTGTCTCAGAACATCAGTCTCAGACCGCGTGTCTCAGACCGCCTGCCTCAGAACGCCTGTCTCAGACCGCCTGTCTCAGACAGTCTGTCTCAGACCGTCTGTCTCAGACCGTCTGTCTCAGACGGTCGGTCTCGGGCCGTCTGTCTCAGTCCGTCTGTCTCCGTCCGTCAGTCTCGGACCTCCTGTCTCGGACCTCCTGTCTCAGACCGTCCGTCTCAAACCGTCTGTCTCAGTCCGTCTGTCTCGCACCACCTGCCTCATACCGTCTGTCTGAGACCGTCTGTCTCATACCGTCTGTCTCAGACCGTCTGTCTCAGACCGTCTGTCTCAGTCCGTCTGTCTCCGTTCGTCTGTCTCAGACCGACTGTCTCAGACCGTCTGTCTCAGTCCGTCTGTCTCAGACACTCTGTCTCGATCCGTCTGTCTCAGTCCGTCTGTCTCAGACCGTCTGTCTCAGGCCGTCTGTCGCAGTCCGTCTGTCTCAGGCCGTCTGTCTCAGACCACCTGTCTCAGACCGTCTGTCTCAGACCGTCTGTCTCAGTCCGTCTGTCTCCGTTCGTCTGTCTCAGACCGACTGTCTCAGACCGTCTGTCTCAGTCCGTCTGTCTCAGACCGTCTGTCTCATACCGTCTGTCTCAGACTGTCTGTCTCAAACCGTCTGTCTCAGACACTCTGTCTCGATCCGTCTGTCTCAGTCCGTCTGTCTCAGACCGTCTGTCTCAGACCGTCTGTCTCAGACAGTCTGTCTCGAACCGTCTGTCTCATACCGTCTGTCTCATACGGTCTGTATCAAACCGTCTGTCACAGCCCGTCTGTCTCAGACCCTCTGTCTCGATCCGTCTGTCTCATACCGTCTGTCTCAGACCGTCTGTCTGAGACCGTCTGTCTCAGACCATCAGTCTCAGACCGCGTGTCTCAGACCGCCTGCATCAGACCGTCTGTCTCAGACCGTCTGTCTCGGGCCGTCTGTCTCAGTCCGTCTGTCTCAGACCGTCTGTCTCAGACCGTCTGTCTCAGGCCGTCTGTCTCAGGCCGTCTGTCTCAGACCGTCTGTCTCAGGCCGTCAGTCTCCGACCGTCTGTCTCAGGCCGTCTGTCTCAGACCGTCTGTCTCAGACCGTCTGTCTCAGACAGTCTGTCTCGAACCGTCTGTCTCATACCGTCTGTCTCATACGGTCTGTATCAAACCGTCTGTCACAGCCCGTCTGTCTCAGACCCTCTGTCTCGATACGTCTGTCTCATACCGTCTGTCTCACACCGTCTGTCTGAGACCGTGTCTCAGACCGTCTGTCTCAGTCCGTCTGACTCAGACACTCTGTCTCGAACCGTCTGTCTCATACCGTCTGTCTCATACGGTCTGTATCAAACCGTCTGTCACAGCCCGTCTGTCTCAGACCCTCTGTCTCGATCCGTCTGTCTCATACCGTCTGTCTCAGACCACCTGTCTCAGACCGCCTGTCTCAGACAGTCTGTCTCAGACCGTCTGGCTCGGACCGTCTGTCTCAGACCGTCGGTCTCGGGCCGTCTGTCTCAGTCCGTCTGTCTCCGTTCGTCTGTCTCAGACCGACTGTCTCAGACCGTCTGTCTCAAACCGTCTGTCTCAGACCGTCTGTCTCAGACCGTCTGTCTCAGGCCGTCTGTCTCAGTCCGTCTGTCTTAGACCCTCTGTCTCGATCCGTCTGTCTCATACCGTCTGTCTCAGACCGCCTGTCTCAGACAGTCTGTCTCAGACCGTCTGTCTCGGACCGTCTGTCTCTGACCGTCGGTCTCGGGCCGTCTGTCTCAGTCCGTCTGTCTCCGTCCGTCTGTCTCGGACCTCCTGTCTCAGACCGTCCGTCTCAAACCGTCTGTCTCAGTCCGTCCGTCTCGGACCACCTGTCTCATACCGTCTGTCTGAGACCGTCTGTCTCATACCGTCTGTCTCAGACCGTCTGTCTCAGACCGTGTCTCAGACCGTCTGTCTCAGTCCGTCTGACTCAGACACTCTGTCTCGATCCGTCTGTCTCAGTCCGTCTGTCTCCGTCCGTCTGTCTCGGACCTCCTGTCTCAGACCGTCCGTCTCAAACCGTCTGTCTCAGTCCGTCTGTCTCGGACCACCTGTCTCCGACCGTCTGTCTCAGACCGTCTGTCTCAGAACGTCTGTCTCAGACCGTGTCTCAGACCGTCTGTCTCAGTCCGTCTGTCTCAGACACTCTGTCTCGATCCGTCTGTCTCAGTCCGTCTGTCTCAGACCGTCTGTCTCAGACCGTCTGTCGCAGTCCGTCTGTCTCAGACCGTCTGTCTCAGACCATCTGTCTCAGACCGTCTGTCTTACACCGTCTGTCTCAGACCGTCTGTCTCAGACCGTCTGTCGCAGTCCGTCTGTCTCAGACCGTCTGTCTCAGACCATCTGTCTCAGACCGTCTGTCTCACACCGTCTGTCTCAGACCGTCTGTCTCAGGCCGTCTGTCTCCGTTCGTCTGTCTCAGACCGACTGTCTCAGACCGTCTGTCTCAGACCGTCTGTCTCAGACCGTCTGTCTCAGACCGTCTGTCTCGGGCCGTCTGTCTCAGTCCGTCTGTCTTAGTCCGTCTGTCTCCGTTCGTCTGTCTCAGACCGACTGTCTCAGACCGTCTGTCTCAAACCGTCTGTCTCAGACCGTCTGTCTCAGGCCGTCTGTCTCAGTCCGTCTGTCTCAGACCCTCTGTCTCGATCCGTCTGTCTCATACCGTCTGTCTGAGACCGTCTGTCTCAGAACATCAGTCTCAGACCGCGTGTCTCAGACCGCCTGCCTCAGAACGCCTGTCTCAGACCGCCTGTCTCAGACAGTCTGTCTCAGACCGTCTGTCTCAGACCGTCTGTCTCAGACGGTCGGTCTCGGGCCGTCTGTCTCAGTCCGTCTGTCTCCGTCCGTCAGTCTCGGACCTCCTGTCTCGGACCTCCTGTCTCAGACCGTCCGTCTCAAACCGTCTGTCTCAGTCCGTCTGTCTCGCACCACCTGCCTCATACCGTCTGTCTGAGACCGTCTGTCTCATACCGTCTGTCTCAGACCGTCTGTCTCAGACCGTCTGTCTCAGTCCGTCTGTCTCCGTTCGTCTGTCTCAGACCGACTGTCTCAGACCGTCTGTCTCAGTCCGTCTGTCTCAGACACTCTGTCTCGATCCGTCTGTCTCAGTCCGTCTGTCTCAGACCGTCTGTCTCAGGCCGTCTGTCGCAGTCCGTCTGTCTCAGGCCGTCTGTCTCAGACCACCTGTCTCAGACCGTCTGTCTCAGACCGTCTGTCTCAGTCCGTCTGTCTCCGTTCGTCTGTCTCAGACCGACTGTCTCAGACCGTCTGTCTCAGTCCGTCTGTCTCAGACCGTCTGTCTCATACCGTCTGTCTCAGACTGTCTGTCTCAAACCGTCTGTCTCAGACACTCTGTCTCGATCCGTCTGTCTCAGTCCGTCTGTCTCAGACCGTCTGTCTCAGACCGTCTGTCTCAGACAGTCTGTCTCGAACCGTCTGTCTCATACCGTCTGTCTCATACGGTCTGTATCAAACCGTCTGTCACAGCCCGTCTGTCTCAGACCCTCTGTCTCGATCCGTCTGTCTCATACCGTCTGTCTCAGACCGTCTGTCTGAGACCGTCTGTCTCAGACCATCAGTCTCAGACCGCGTGTCTCAGACCGCCTGCATCAGACCGTCTGTCTCAGACCGTCTGTCTCGGGCCGTCTGTCTCAGTCCGTCTGTCTCAGACCGTCTGTCTCAGACCGTCTGTCTCAGGCCGTCTGTCTCAGGCCGTCTGTCTCAGACCGTCTGTCTCAGGCCGTCAGTCTCCGACCGTCTGTCTCAGGCCGTCTGTCTCAGACCGTCTGTCTCAGACCGTCTGTCTCAGACAGTCTGTCTCGAACCGTCTGTCTCATACCGTCTGTCTCATACGGTCTGTATCAAACCGTCTGTCACAGCCCGTCTGTCTCAGACCCTCTGTCTCGATACGTCTGTCTCATACCGTCTGTCTCACACCGTCTGTCTGAGACCGTGTCTCAGACCGTCTGTCTCAGTCCGTCTGACTCAGACACTCTGTCTCGAACCGTCTGTCTCATACCGTCTGTCTCATACGGTCTGTATCAAACCGTCTGTCACAGCCCGTCTGTCTCAGACCCTCTGTCTCGATCCGTCTGTCTCATACCGTCTGTCTCAGACCACCTGTCTCAGACCGCCTGTCTCAGACAGTCTGTCTCAGACCGTCTGGCTCGGACCGTCTGTCTCAGACCGTCGGTCTCGGGCCGTCTGTCTCAGTCCGTCTGTCTCCGTTCGTCTGTCTCAGACCGACTGTCTCAGACCGTCTGTCTCAAACCGTCTGTCTCAGACCGTCTGTCTCAGACCGTCTGTCTCAGGCCGTCTGTCTCAGTCCGTCTGTCTTAGACCCTCTGTCTCGATCCGTCTGTCTCATACCGTCTGTCTCAGACCGCCTGTCTCAGACAGTCTGTCTCAGACCGTCTGTCTCGGACCGTCTGTCTCTGACCGTCGGTCTCGGGCCGTCTGTCTCAGTCCGTCTGTCTCCGTCCGTCTGTCTCGGACCTCCTGTCTCAGACCGTCCGTCTCAAACCGTCTGTCTCAGTCCGTCCGTCTCGGACCACCTGTCTCATACCGTCTGTCTGAGACCGTCTGTCTCATACCGTCTGTCTCAGACCGTCTGTCTCAGACCGTGTCTCAGACCGTCTGTCTCAGTCCGTCTGACTCAGACACTCTGTCTCGATCCGTCTGTCTCAGTCCGTCTGTCTCCGTCCGTCTGTCTCGGACCTCCTGTCTCAGACCGTCCGTCTCAAACCGTCTGTCTCAGTCCGTCTGTCTCGGACCACCTGTCTCCGACCGTCTGTCTCAGACCGTCTGTCTCAGAACGTCTGTCTCAGACCGTGTCTCAGACCGTCTGTCTCAGTCCGTCTGTCTCAGACACTCTGTCTCGATCCGTCTGTCTCAGTCCGTCTGTCTCAGACCGTCTGTCTCAGACCGTCTGTCGCAGTCCGTCTGTCTCAGACCGTCTGTCTCAGACCATCTGTCTCAGACCGTCTGTCTTACACCGTCTGTCTCAGACCGTCTGTCTCAGACCGTCTGTCGCAGTCCGTCTGTCTCAGACCGTCTGTCTCAGACCATCTGTCTCAGACCGTCTGTCTCACACCGTCTGTCTCAGACCGTCTGTCTCAGGCCGTCTGTCTCCGTTCGTCTGTCTCAGACCGACTGTCTCAGACCGTCTGTCTCAGACCGTCTGTCTCAGACCGTCTGTCTCAGACCGTCTGTCTCGGGCCGTCTGTCTCAGTCCGTCTGTCTTAGTCCGTCTGTCTCCGTTCGTCTGTCTCAGACCGACTGTCTCAGACCGTCTGTCTCAAACCGTCTGTCTCAGACCGTCTGTCTCAGGCCGTCTGTCTCAGTCCGTCTGTCTCAGACCCTCTGTCTCGATCCGTCTGTCTCATACCGTCTGTCTGAGACCGTCTGTCTCAGAACATCAGTCTCAGACCGCGTGTCTCAGACCGCCTGCCTCAGAACGCCTGTCTCAGACCGCCTGTCTCAGACAGTCTGTCTCAGACCGTCTGTCTCAGACCGTCTGTCTCAGACGGTCGGTCTCGGGCCGTCTGTCTCAGTCCGTCTGTCTCCGTCCGTCAGTCTCGGACCTCCTGTCTCGGACCTCCTGTCTCAGACCGTCCGTCTCAAACCGTCTGTCTCAGTCCGTCTGTCTCGCACCACCTGCCTCATACCGTCTGTCTGAGACCGTCTGTCTCATACCGTCTGTCTCAGACCGTCTGTCTCAGACCGTCTGTCTCAGACCGTCTGTCTCAGACCGTGTCTCAGACCGTCTGTCTCAGTCCGTCTGTCTCAGACACTCTGTCTCGATCCGTCTGTCTCAGTCCGTCTGTCTCAGACCGTCTGTCTCAGGCCGTCTGTCGCAGTCCGTCTGTCTCAGGCCGTCTGTCTCAGACCACCTGTCTCAGACCGTCTGTCTCAGACCGTCTGTCTCAGTCCGTCTGTCTCCGTTCGTCTGTCTCAGACCGACTGTCTCAGACCGTCTGTCTCAGTCCGTCTGTCTCAGACCGTCTGTCTCATACCGTCTGTCTCAGACTGTCTGTCTCAAACCGTCTGTCTCAGACACTCTGTCTCGATCCGTCTGTCTCAGTCCGTCTGTCTCAGACCGTCTGTCTCAGACCGTCTGTCTCAGACAGTCTGTCTCGAACCGTCTGTCTCATACCGTCTGTCTCATACGGTCTGTATCAAACCGTCTGTCACAGCCCGTCTGTCTCAGACCCTCTGTCTCGATCCGTCTGTCTCATACCGTCTGTCTCAGACCGTCTGTCTGAGACCGTCTGTCTCAGACCATCAGTCTCAGACCGCGTGTCTCAGACCGCCTGCATCAGACCGCATGTCTCAGACCGCCTGTCTTAGACAGTCTGTCTCAGACCGTCTGTCTCGGACCGTCTGTCTCAGACCGTCGGTCTCGGGCCGTCTGTCTCGGACCACCTGTCTCAGACCGCGTGTCTCAGACAGCCGGTCTCAGACCGCTTGTCTCAGACCGCCTGTCTCAGACCGTCTGTCTCAGACCGTCTGTCTCAGACCGTCTGTCGCAGACCGTCTGTCTCGGGCCGTCTGTCTCAGTCCGTCTGTCTCAGACCGCTTGTCTCAGACCGTCTGTCTCAGGCCGTCTGTCTCAGACCGTCTGTCTCGGGCCGTCTGTCTCAGACCGGCTGTCTCAGACCGTCTGTCTCAGACCGTCTGTCTCAGACCGTGTCTCAGACCGCCTGTCTCAGTCCGTCTGTCTCAGACACTCTGTCTCGATCCGTCTGTCTCAGTCCGTCTGTCTCAGACCGTCTGTCTCAGACCGTCTGTCTCAGACCGTCTGTCGCAGTCCGTCTGTCTCAGACCGTCTGTCTCAGACCATCTGTCTCAGACCGTCTGTCTCAGACCGTCTGTCTCAGACCGTCTGTCTCAGGCCGTCTGTCTCCGTTCGTCTGTCTCAGACCGACTGTCTCAGACCGTCTGTCTCAGACCGTCTGTCTCGGACCGTCTGTCTCAGACCGCCTGTCTCCGACCGCCTGTCTTAGACTGTCTGCCTCAGAGCGCCTGTCTCAGACCGTCTGTCTCAGACCGTCTGTCTCAGACCCTCTGTCTCGATCCGTCTGTCTCATACCGTCTGTCTCAGACCACCTATCTCAGACCGCCTGTCTCAGACCGTCTGTCTCGGACCGTCTGTCTCAGACCGTCGGTCTCGGACCTCCTGTTTCAGACCGTCCGTCTCAAACCGTCTGTCTCAGTCCGTCTGTCTCGGACCACCTGTCTCAGACCGGCTGTCTCAGGCCGTCTGTCTCGGGCCGTCTGTCTCAGTCCGTCTGTCTTAGTCCGTCTGTCTCCGTTCGTCTGTCTCAGACCGACTGTCTCAGACCGTCTGTCTCAAACCGTCTGTCTCAGACCGTCTGTCTCAGGCCGTCTGTCTCAGTCCGTCTGTCTCAGACCCTCTGTCTCGATCCGTCTGTCTCATACCGTCTGTCTGAGACCGTCTGTCTCAGATTGTCTGTCTCAGACCGCCTGTCTCAGACCGCCTGTCTCAGACCGCCTGTCTCAGACCGCCTGTCTCAGACAGTCTGTCTCAGACCGTCTGTCTCAGACCCTCTGTCTCGATCCGTCTGTCTCATACCGTCTGTCTCAGACCACCTATCTCAGACCGCCTGTCTCAGACCGTCTGTCTCGGACCGTCTGTCTCAGACCGTCTGTCTCAGACCGTCTGTCTCCGTTCGTCTGTCTCAGACCGACTGTCTCAGACCGTCTGTCTCAAACCGTCTGTCTCAGACCGTCTGTCTCAGACCGTCTGTCTCAGACCGTCTGTCTCAGACCGTCTGTCTGAGACCGTCTGTCTCAAACCCTCTGTCTCGATCCGTCTGTCTCATACCGTCTTTCTCAGACCGTCTGTCTCCGTTCGTCTGTCTCAGACCGACTGTCTCAGACCGTCTGTCTCAAACCGTCTGTCTCAGACCGTCTGTCTCAGGCCGTCTGTCTCAGTCCGTCTGTCTCAGACCCTCTGTCTCGACCCGTCTGTCTCATACCGTCTGTCTCAGAACATCAGTCTCAGACCGCGTGTCTCAGACCGCCTGCCTCAGACCGCCTGTCTCGGACCGTCTGTCTCAGACCCTCTGTCTCAGACCACCTATCTCAGACCGCCTGTCTCAGACCGTCTGTCTCGGACCGTCTGTCTCAGACCGTCTGTCTCAGACCGTCTGTCTCAGACCGTCTGTCTCCGTTCGTCTGTCTCAGACCGACTGTCTCAGACCGTCTGTCTCAAACCGTCTGTCTCAGACCGTCTGTCTCAGACCGTCGGTCTCGGGCCGTCTGTCTCCGTCCGTCTGTCTCGGACCTCCTGTTTCAGACCGTCCGTCTCAAACCGTCTGTCTCAGTCCGTCTGTCTCGGACCACCTGTCTCATACCGTCTGTCTGAGACCGTCTGTCCCATACCGTCTGTCTCAGACCGTCTGTCTCAGACCGTCTGTCTCAGACCGTCTGTCTCAGACCGACTGTCTCAGACCGTCTGTCTCAGACCGTCTGTCTCAGACCGTCTGTCTCAGACCGTGTCTCAGGCCGTCTGTCTCAGTCCGTCTGTCTCAGACACTCTGTCTCGATCCGTCTGTCTCAGTCCGTCTGTCTCAGACCGTCTGTCTCAGACCGTCTGTCTCAGACCGTCTGTCTCAGACCGTCTGTCTCAGACCGTCTGTCTCAGACCGTCTGTCTCAGACCGTCTGTCTCAGACCGTCTGTCTCAGACCGTGTCTCAGGCCGTCTGTCTCGATCCGTCTGTCTCAGACCGTCTGTCTCGATCCGCCTGTCTCATACCGTCTGTCTCAGACCGTCTGTCTCTGACCGTCTGTCTCAGGCCGTCTGTCTCAGACCGTCTGTCTCGGGCCGTCTGTCTCAGACCGTCTGTCTCGGGCCGTCTGTCTCACTCCGTCTGTCTCAGACCGTTTGTCTCAGACCGGCTGTCTCAGACCGGCTGTCTCAGACCGTCTGTCTCGGGCCGTCTGTCTCAGTCCGTCTGTCTCAGTCCGTCTGTCTCAGGCCGTCTGTCTCAGTCCATCTGTCTCAGTCCGTCTGTCTCAGTCCGTCTGTCTCAGTCCGTCTGTCTCCGTTCGTCTGTCTCAGACCGACTGTCTCAGACCGTCTGTCTCAAACCGTCTGTCTCAGACCGTCTGTCTCAGACCGTCTGTCTCAGACCGTCTGTCTGAGACCGTCTGTCTCAAACCCTCTGTCTCGATCCGTCTGTCTCATACCGTCTTTCTCAGACCGTCTGTCGCAGTCCGTCTGTCTCAGACCGTCTGTCTCAGACCATCTGTCTCAGACCGCCTGTCTCAGACCGTCTGTTTCAGGCCGTCTGTCTCCGTTCGTCTGTCTCAGACCGACTGTCTCAGACCGTCTGTCTCGGACCACCTGTCTCAGACCGCCTGTCTCAGACCGTCTGGCTCAGACCGTCTGTCCCGATCCGCCTGTCTCATACCGTCTGTCTCAGACCGTCTGTCTCTGACCGTCTGTCTCAGGCCGTCTGTCTCAGACCGTCTGTCTCGGGCCGTCTATCTCACTCCGTCTGTCTCAGACCCTCTGTCTCGATCCGTCTGTCTCAGACCGTTTGTCTCAGACCGGCTGTCTCAGACCGGCTGTCTCAGACCGTCTGTCTCGGGCCGTCTGTCTCAGTCCGTCTGTCTTAGTCCGTCTGTCTCCGTTCGTCTGTCTCCGTCCGTCTGTCTCGGACCTCCTGTCTCAGACCGTCCGTCTCAAACCGTCTGTCTCAGTCCGTCTGTCTCGGACCACCTGTCTCAGTCCGTCTGTCTCAGACACTCTGTCTCGATCCGTCTGTCTCCGTTCGTCTGTCTCAGACCGACTGTCTCAGACCGTCTGTCTCAGACCGTCTGTCTCAGACCGTCTGTCTCAGACCGTCTGTCTCAGTCCGTCTGTCTCAGTCCGTCTGTCTCCGTTCGTCTGTGTCAGACCGACTGTCTCAGACCGTCTGTCTCAGTCCGTCTGTCTCAGACCACCTGTCTCAGACCGCCTGTCTCAGACCGTCTGTCTCAGACCGTCTGGCTCGATCCGCCTGTCTCATACCGTCTGTCTCAGACCGTCTGTCTCTGACCATCTGTCTCAGGCCGTCTGTCTCAGACCGTCTGTCTCGGGCCGTCTGTCTCACTCCGTCTGTCTCAGACCCTCTGTCTCGATCCGTCTGTCTCAGACCGTTTGTCTCAGTCCGTCTGTCTCAGTCCGTCTGTCTCAGTCCGTCTGTCTCCGTTCGTCTGTCTCAGACCGACTGTCTCAGACCGTCTGTCTCAAACCGTCTGTCTCAGACCGTCTGTCTCAGACCGTCTGTCTCAGACCGTCTGTCTCAGACCGTCTGTCTCAGACCGTCTGTCTCAGACCGTCTGTCTGAGACCGTCTGTCTCAAACCCTCTGTCTCGATCCGTCTGTCTTATACCGTCTTTCTCAGACCGTCTGTCGCAGTCCGTCTGTCTCAGACCGTCTGTCTCAGACCATCTGTCTCAGACCGTCTGTCTCAGACCGTCTGTTTCAGGCCGTCTGTCTCCGTTCGTCTGTCTCAGACCGACTGTCTCAGACCGTCTGTCTCGGACCACCTGTCTCAGACCGTCGGTCTCGGGCCGTCTGTCTCAGTTCGTCTGTCTCAGTCCGTCTGTCTCAGTCCGTCTGTCTCAGTCCGTCTGTCTCAGTCCGTCTGTCTCCGTTCGTCTGTCTCACACCGACTGTCTCAGACCGTCTGTCTCAGTCCGTCTGTCTCAGACCGTCTGTCTCAGACCGTCTGTCTCGGACCGTCTGTCTCAGACCGTCGGTCTCGGGCCGTCTGTCTCAGTCCGTCTGTCTCCGTCCGTCTGTCTCGGACCTCCTGTCTCAGACCGTCCGTCTCAAACCGTCTGTCTCAGTCCGTCTGTCTCGGACCACCTGTCTCATACCGTCTGTCTGAGACCGTCTGTCTGAGACCGTCTGTCTCAGACCGTCTGTCTCAGACCGTCTGACTCAGACCGTCTGTCTCAAACCGTCTGTCTCAGACCGTCTGTCTCAGGCCGTCTGTCTCAGTCCGTCTGTCTCAGACCCTCTGTCTCGATCCGTCTGTCTCATACCGTCTGTCTCAGAACATCAGTCTCAGACCGCGTGTCTCAGACCGCCTGCCTCAGACCGCCTGTCTCGGACCGTCTGTCTCAGACCGCCTGTCTCCGACCGCCTGTCTTAGACTGTCTGTCTCAGAGCGCCTGTCTCAGACCGTCTGTCTCAGACCCTCTGTCTCGATCCGTCTTTCTCATACCGTCTGTCTCAGACCACCTATCTCAGACCGCCTGTCTCAGACCGTCTGTCTCGGACCGTCTGTCTCAGACCGTCGGTCTCGGGCCGTCTGTCTCAGTCCGTCTGTCTCCGTCCGTCTGTCTCAGACCGTCTGTCTCAGACCGTCTGTCTCAGACCGTCTGTCTCAGACCGTGTCTCAGGCCGTCTGTCTCAGTCCGTCTGTCTCAGACACTCTGTCTCGATCCGTCTGTCTCAGTCCGTCTGTCTCAGACCGTCTGTCTCAGACCGTCTGTCACAGTCCGTCTGTCTCAGACCGTCTGTCTCAGACCATCTGTCTCAGACCGTCTGTCTCAGACCGTCTGTCTCAGGCCGTCTGTCTCCGTTCGTCTGTCTCAGACCGACTGTCTCAGACCGTCTGTCTCAGACCGTCTGTCTCAGACCGTCTGTCTCAGACCGTCTGTCTCAGTCCGTCTGTCTCAGTCCGTCTGTCTCCGTTCGTCTGTCTCAGACCGACTGTCTCAGACCGTCTGTCTCAGTCCGTCTGTCTCAGACCACCTGTCTCAGACCGCCTGTCTCAGACCGTCTGTCTCAGACCGTCTGTCTCGATCCGCCTGTCTCATACCGTCTGTCTCAGACCGTCTGTCTCTGACCATCTGTCTCAGGCCGTCTGTCTCAGACCGTCTGTCTCAGACCATCTGTCTCAGACCGTCTGTCTCAGACCGTCTGTCTCAGGCCCTCTGTCTCCGTTCGTCTGTCTCAGACCGACTGTCTCAGACCGTCTGTCTCGGACCACCTGTCTCAGACCGCCTGTCTCAGACCGTCTGTCTCAGACCGTCTGTCCCGATCCGCCTGTCTCATACCGTCTGTCTCAGACCGTCTGTCTCTGACCGTCTGTCTCAGGCCGTCTGTCTCAGACCGTCTGTCTCACTCCGTCTGTCTCAGACCCTCTGTCTCGATCCGTCTGTCTCAGACCGTTTGTCTCAGACCGGCTGTCTCAGACCGGCTGTCTCAGACCGTCTGTCTCGGGCCGTCTGTCTCAGTCCGTCTGTCTCAGTCCGTCTGTCTCAGTCCGTCTGTCTCAGTCCGTCTGTCTCAGTCCGTCTGCTCTGTCCGTCTGTCTCAGTCCGTCTGTCTCCGTTCGTCTGTCTCAGACCGACTGTCTCAGACCGTCTGTCTCAAACCGTCTGTCTCAGACCGTCTGTCTCAGACCGTCTGTCTCAGACCGTCTGTCTGAGACCGTCTGTCTCAAACCCTCTGTCTCGATCCGTCTGTCTCATACCGTCTTTCTCAGACCGTCTGTCGCAGTCCGTCTGTCTCAGACCGTCTGTCTCAGACCATCTGTCTCAGACCGTCTGCCTCAGACCGTCTGTTTCAGGCCGTCTGTCTCCGTTCGTCTGTCTCAGACCGACTGTCTCAGACCGTCTGTCTCGGACCACCTGTCTCAGACCGCCTGTCTCAGACCGTCTGTCTCAGACCGTCTGTCCCGATCCGCCTGTCTCATACCGTCTGTCTCAGACCGTCTGTCTCGGGCCGTCTGTCTCAGTCCGTCTGCCTTAGTCCGTCTGTCTCCGTTCGTCTGTCTCAGACCGACTGTCTCAGACCGTCTGTCTCAAACCGTCTGTCTCAGACCGTCTGTCTCAGGCCGTCTGTCTCAGACCGTCTGTCTCAGACCGTCTGTCCCGATCCGCCTGTCTCATACCGTCTGTCTCAGACCGTCTGTCTCGGGCCGTCTGTCTCAGTCCGTCTGCCTTAGTCCGTCTGTCTCCGTTCGTCTGTCTCAGACCGACTGTCTCAGACCGCCTGTCTCAGACCGCCTGTCTCAGACTGTCTGTCTCAGACCGTCTGTCTCAGACCCTCTGTCTCGATCCGTCTGTCTCATACCGTCTGTCTCAGACCACCTATATCAGACCGCCTGTCTCAGACCGTCTGTCTCGGACCGTCTGTCTCAGACCGTCGGTCTCGGGCCGTCTGTCTCAGTCCGTCTGTCTCCGTCCGTCTGTCTCGGACCTCCTGTCTCAGACCGTCCGTCTCAAACCGTCTGTCTCAGTCCGTCTGTCTCGGACCACCTGTCTCATACCGTCTGTCTGAGACCGTCTGTCTCCTACCGTCTGTCTCAGACCGTCTGTCTCAGACCGTCTGTCTCAGACCGTGTCTCAGGCCGTCTGTCTCAGTCCGTCTGTCTCAGACACTCTGTCTCGATCCGTCTGTCTCAGTCCGTCTGCCTCAGACCGTCTCTCTCAGACCGTCTGTCACAGTCCGTCTGTCTCAGACCGACTGTCTCAGACCGTCTGTCTCAGACCGTCTGCCTCAGACCGTCTGTCTCAGTCCGTCTGTCTCAGTCCGTCTGTCTCCGTTCGTCTGTCTCAGACCGACTGTCTCAAACCGTCTGTCTCAAACCGTCTGTCTCAGACCGTCTGTCTCAGACCGTCTGTCTCAGACCGTCTGTCTCAGACCGTCTGTCTGAGACCGTCTGTCTCAAACCCTCTGTCTCGATCCGTCTGTCTCATACCGTCTTTCTCAGACCGTCTGTCTCCGTTCGTCTGTCTCAAACCGACTGTCTCAGACCGTCTGTCTCAAACCGTCTGTCTCAGACCGTCTGTCTCAGGCCGTCTGTCTGAGACCGACTGTCTCAGACCGTCTGTCTCAAACCGTCTGTCTCAGACCGTCTGTCTCAGACCGTCTGTCTGAGACCGTCTGTCTCAAACCCTCTGTCTCGATCCGTCTGTCTCATACCGTCTTTCTCAGACCGTCTGTCTCCGTTCGTCTGTCTCAGACCGTGTCTCAGACCGTCTGTCTCAGTCCGTCTGTCTCAGACACTCTGTCTCGATCCGTCTGTCTCAGTCCGTCTGTCTCAAACCGTCTGTCTCGGACCGTCTGTCTCAGACCGTCTGTCGCAGTCCGTCTGTCTCAGACCGTCTGTCTCAGACCATCTGTCTCAGACCGTCTGTCTCAGACCGTCTGTCTCAGGCCGTCTGTCTCCGTTCGTCTGTCTCAGACCGACTGTCTCAGACCGTCTGTCTCGGACCACCTGTCTCAGACCGCCTGTCTCAGACCGTCTGTCTCAGTCCGTCTGTCTCAGACCGTCTGTCTCGGGCCGTCTATCTCACTCCGTCTGTCTCAGACCCTCTGTCTCGATCCGTCTGTCTCAGACCGTTTGTCTCAGACCGGCTGTCTCAGACCGGCTGTCTCAGACCGTCTGTCTCGGGCCGTCTGCCTCAGTTCGTCTGTCTCAGTCCGTCTGTCTCAGTCCGTCTGTCCCAGTCCGTCTGTCTCAGTCCGTCTGTCTCCGTTCGTCTGTATCAGACCGACTGTCTCAGACCGTCTGTCTCAGTTCGTCTGTCTCAGACCGTCTGTCTCAGACCGTCTGTCTCAGGCCGTCTGTCTCAGACCGTCTGTCTCGGGCCGTCTGTCTCAGTCCGTCTGTCTTAGTCCGTCTGTCTCCGTTCGTCTGTCTCAGACCGACTGTCTCAGACCGTCTGTCTCAAACCGTCTGTCTCAGACCGTCTGTCTCAGGCCGTCTGTCTCAGTCCGTCTGTCTCAGACCCTCTGTCTCGATCCGTCTGTCTCGTACCGTCTGTCTGAGACCGTCTGTCTCAGATTGTCTGTCTCAGACCGCCTGTCTCAGACCGCCTGTCTCAGACCGCCTGTCTCAGACCGCCTGTCTCAGACAGTCTGTCTCAGACCGTCTGTCTCAGGCCCTCTGTCTCGATCCGTCTGTCTCATACCGTCTGTCTCAGACCACCTATCTCAGACCGCCTGTCTCAGACCGTCTGTCTCGGACCGTCTGTCTCAGACCGTCGGTCTCGGGCCGTCTGTCTCAGTCCGTCTGTCTCCGTCCGTCTGTCTCGGACCTCCTGTCTCAGACCGTCCGTCTCAAACCGTCTGTCTCAGTCCGTCTGTCTCGGACCACCTGTCTCATACCGTCTGTCTGAGACCGTCTGTCTCCTACCGTCTGTCTCAGACCGTCTGTCTCAGACCGTGTCTCAGGCCGTCTGTCTCAGTCCGTCTGTCTCAGACACTCTGTCTCGATCCGTCTGTCTCAGTCCGTCTGCCTCAGACCGTCTCTCTCAGACCGTCTGTCACAGTCCGTCTGTCTCAGACCGACTGTCTCAGACCGTATGTCTCAGACCGTCTGCCTCAGACCGTCTGTCTCAGTCCGTCTGTCTCAGTCCGTCTGTCTCCGTTCGTCTGTCTCAGACCGACTGTCTCAAACCGTCTGTCTCAAACCGTCTGTCTCAGACCGTCTGTCTCAGACCGTCTGTCTCAGACCGTCTGTCTCAGACCGTCTGTCTGAGACCGTCTGTCTCAAACCCTCTGTCTCGATCCGTCTGTCTCATACCGTCTTTCTCAGACCGTCTGTCTCCGTTCGTCTGTCTCAAACCGACTGTCTCAGACCGTCTGTCTCAAACCGTCTGTCTCAGACCGTCTGTCTCAGGCCGTCTGTCTCAGACCGACTGTCTCAGACCGTCTGTCTCAAACCGTCTGTCTCAGACCGTCTGTCTCAGACCGTCTGTCTGAGACCGTCTGTCTCAAACCCTCTGTCTCGATCCGTCTGTCTCATACCGTCTTTCTCAGACCGTCTGTCTCCGTTCGTCTGTCTCAGACCGTGTCTCAGACCGTCTGTCTCAGTCCGTCTGTCTCAGACACTCTGTCTCGATCCGTCTGTCTCAGTCCGTCTGTCTCAAACCGTCTGTCTCGGACCGTCTGTCTCAGACCGTCTGTCGCAGTCCGTCTGTCTCAGACCGTCTGTCTCAGACCATCTGTCTCAGACCGTCTGTCTCAGACCGTCTGTCTCAGGCCCTCTGTCTCGATCCGTCTGTCTCATACCGTCTGTCTCAGACCACCTATCTCAGACCGCCTGTCTCAGACCGTCTGTCTCGGACCGTCTGTCTCAGACCGTCGGTCTCGGGCCGTCTGTCTCAGTCCGTCTGTCTCCGTCCGTCTGTCTCGGACCTCCTGTCTCAGACCGTCCGTCTCAAACCGTCTGTCTCAGTCCGTCTGTCTCGGACCACCTGTCTCATACCGTCTGTCTGAGACCGTCTGTCTCCTACCGTCTGTCTCAGACCGTCTGTCTCAGACCGTCTGTCTCAGACCGTGTCTCAGGCCGTCTGTCTCAGTCCGTCTGTCTCAGACACTCTGTCTCGATCCGTCTGTCTCAGTCCGTCTGCCTCAGACCGTCTCTCTCAGACCGTCTGTCACAGTCCGTCTGTCTCAGACCGACTGTCTCAGACCGTATGTCTCAGACCGTCTGCCTCAGACCGTCTGTCTCAGTCCGTCTGTCTCAGTCCGTCTGTCTCCGTTCGTCTGTCTCAGACCGACTGTCTCAAACCGTCTGTCTCAAACCGTCTGTCTCAGACCGTCTGTCTCAGACCGTCTGTCTCAGACCGTCTGTCTCAGACCGTCTGTCTGAGACCGTCTGTCTCAAACCCTCTGTCTCGATCCGTCTGTCTCATACCGTCTTTCTCAGACCGTCTGTCTCCGTTCGTCTGTCTCAAACCGACTGTCTCAGACCGTCTGTCTCAAACCGTCTGTCTCAGACCGTCTGTCTCAGGCCGTCTGTCTCAGACCGACTGTCTCAGACCGTCTGTCTCAAACCGTCTGTCTCAGACCGTCTGTCTCAGACCGTCTGTCTGAGACCGTCTGTCTCAAACCCTCTGTCTCGATCCGTCTGTCTCATACCGTCTTTCTCAGACCGTCTGTCTCCGTTCGTCTGTCTCAGACCGTGTCTCAGACCGTCTGTCTCAGTCCGTCTGTCTCAGACACTCTGTCTCGATCCGTCTGTCTCAGTCCGTCTGTCTCAAACCGTCTGTCTCGGACCGTCTGTCTCAGACCGTCTGTCGCAGTCCGTCTGTCTCAGACCGTCTGTCTCAGACCATCTGTCTCAGACCGTCTGTCTCAGACCGTCTGTCTCAGGCCGTCTGTCTCCGTTCGTCTGTCTCAGACCGACTGTCTCAGACCGTCTGTCTCGGACCACCTGTCTCAGACCGCCTGTCTCAGACCGTCTGTCTCAGTCCGTCTGTCTCAGACCGTCTGTCTCGGGCCGTCTATCTCACTCCGTCTGTCTCAGACCCTCTGTCTCGATCCGTCTGTCTCAGACCGTTTGTCTCAGACCGGCTGTCTCAGACCGGCTGTCTCAGACCGTCTGTCTCGGGCCGTCTGCCTCAGTTCGTCTGTCTCAGTCCGTCTGTCTCAGTCCGTCTGTCCCAGTCCGTCTGTCTCAGTCCGTCTGTCTCCGTTCGTCTGTATCAGACCGACTGTCTCAGACCGTCTGTCTCAGTTCGTCTGTCTCAGACCGTCTGTCTCAGACCGTCTGTCTCAGGCCGTCTGTCTCAGACCGTCTGTCTCGGGCCGTCTGTCTCAGTCCGTCTGTCTTAGTCCGTCTGTCTCCGTTCGTCTGTCTCAGACCGACTGTCTCAGACCGTCTGTCTCAAACCGTCTGTCTCAGACCGTCTGTCTCAGGCCGTCTGTCTCAGTCCGTCTGTCTCAGACCCTCTGTCTCGATCCGTCTGTCTCGTACCGTCTGTCTGAGACCGTCTGTCTCAGATTGTCTGTCTCAGACCGCCTGTCTCAGACCGCCTGTCTCAGACCGCCTGTCTCAGACCGCCTGTCTCAGACAGTCTGTCTCAGACCGTCTGTCTCAGGCCCTCTGTCTCGATCCGTCTGTCTCATACCGTCTGTCTCAGACCACCTATCTCAGACCGCCTGTCTCAGACCGTCTGTCTCGGACCGTCTGTCTCAGACCGTCGGTCTCGGGCCGTCTGTCTCAGTCCGTCTGTCTCCGTCCGTCTGTCTCGGACCTCCTGTCTCAGACCGTCCGTCTCAAACCGTCTGTCTCAGTCCGTCTGTCTCGGACCACCTGTCTCATACCGTCTGTCTGAGACCGTCTGTCTCATACCGTCTGTCTCAGACCGTCTGTCTCAGACCGTCTGTCTCAGACCGTCTGTCTCAGACCGTCTGTCTCAGACCATCTGTCTCAGACCGTCTGTCTCAGACCGTCTGTCTCAGGCCGTCTGTCTCCGTTCGTCTGTCTCAGACCGACTGTCTCAGACCGTCTGTCTCAGACCGTCTGTCTCAGACCGTCTGTCTCAGACCGTCTGTCTCAGACCGTCTGTCTCAGACCGTCTGTCTCAGACCGTCTGTCTCAGTCCGTCTGTCTCAGTCCGTCTGTCTCCGTTCGTCTGTCTCAGACCGACTGTCTCAGACCGTCTGTCTCAGTCCGTCTGTCTCAGACCACCTGTCTCAGACCATCTGTCTCAGGCCGTCTGTCTCAGACCGTCTGTCTCGGGCCGTCTGTCTCACTCCGTCTGTCTCAGTCCGTCTGTCTCAGTCCGTCTGTCTCAGTCCGTCTGTCTCAGTCCGTCTGTCTCAGTCCGTCTGTCTCAGTCCGTCTGTCTCCGTACGTCTGTCTCAGACCGACTGTCTCAGACCGTCTGTCTCAAACCGTCTGTCTCAGACCGTCTGTCTCAGACCGTCTGTCTCAGACCGTCTGTCTCAGACCGTCTGTCTCAGACCGTCTGTCTCAGTCCGTCTGTCTCAGACCGTCTGTCTGAGACCGTCTGTCTCAAACCCTCGGTCTCGATCCGTCTGTCTCATACCGTCTTTCTCAGACCGTCTGTCGCAGTCCGTCTGTCTCAGACCGTCTGTCTCAGACCATCTGTCTCAGACCGTCTGTCTCAGACCGTCTGTCTCAGGCCGTCTGTCTCCGTTCGTCTGTCTCAGACCGACTGTCTCAGACCGTCTGTCTCGGACCACCTGTCTCAGACCGCCTGTCTCAGACCGTCTGTCTCAGACCGTCTGTCCCGATCCGCCTGTCTCATACCGTCTGTCTCAGACCGTCTGTCTCTGACCGTCTGTCTCAGACCGTCTGTCTCAGACCGTCTGTCTCGGGCCGTCTATCTCACTCCGTCTGTCTCAGACCCTCTGTCTCGATCCGTCTGTCTCAGACCGTTTGTCTCAGACCGGCTGTCTCAGACCGGCTGTCTCAGACCGTCTGTCTCGGGCCGTCTGTCTCAGTTCGTCTGTCTCAGTCCGTCTGTCTCAGTCCGTCTGTCTCAGTCCGTCTGTCTCAGTCCGTCTGTCTCCGTTCGTCTGTCTCAGACCGACTGTCTCAGACCGTCTGTCTCAGTCCGTCTGTCTCAGACCGTCTGTCTCAGACCGTCTGTCCCAGGCCGTCTGTCTCAGACCGTCTGTCTCGGGCCGTCTGTCTCAGTCCGTCTGTCTTAGTCCGTCTGTCTCCGTTCGTCTGTCTCAGACCGACTGTCTCAGACCGTCTGTCTCAAACCGTCTGTCTCAGACCGTCTGTCTCAGGCCGTCTGTCTCAGTCCGTCTGTCTCAGACCCTCTGTCTCGATCCGTCTGTCCCAGTCCGTCTGTCTCAGGCCGTCTGTCTCCGTTCGTCTGTCTCAGACCGACTGTCTCAGACCGTCTGTCTCAGACCGTCTGTCTCAGACCGTCTGTCTCAGACCGTCTGTCTCAGACCGTCTGTCTCAGACCGTCTGTCTCAGTCCGTCTGTCTCAGTCCGTCTGTCTCCGTTCGTCTGTCTCAGACCGACTGTCTCAGACCGTCTGTCTCAGTCCGTCTGTCTCAGACCACCTGTCTCAGACCGCCTGTCTCAGACCGTCTGTCTCAGACCGTCTGTCTCGATCCGCCTGTCTCATACCGTCTGTCTCAGACCGTCTGTCTCTGACCATCTGTCTCAGGCCGTCTGTCTCAGACCGTCTGTCTCGGGCCGTCTGTCTCACTCCGTCTGTCTCAGTCCGTCTGTCTCAGTCCGTCTGTCTCAGTCCGTCTGTCTCAGTCCGTCTGTCTCAGTCCGTCTGTCTCAGTCCGTCTGTCTCCGTACGTCTGTCTCAGACCGACTGTCTCAGACCGTCTGTCTCAAACCGTCTGTCTCAGACCGTCTGTCTCAGACCGTCTGTCTCAGACCGTCTGTCTCAGACCGTCTGTCTCAGACCGTCTGTCTCAGTCCGTCTGTCTCAGACCGTCTGTCTGAGACCGTCTGTCTCAAACCCTCGGTCTCGATCCGTCTGTCTCATACCGTCTTTCTCAGACCGTCTGTCGCAGTCCGTCTGTCTCAGACCGTCTGTCTCAGACCATCTGTCTCAGACCGTCTGTCTCAGACCGTCTGTCTCAGGCCGTCTGTCTCCGTTCGTCTGTCTCAGACCGACTGTCTCAGACCGTCTGTCTCGGACCACCTGTCTCAGACCGCCTGTCTCAGACCGTCTGTCTCAGACCGTCTGTCCCGATCCGCCTGTCTCATACCGTCTGTCTCAGACCGTCTGTCTCTGACCGTCTGTCTCAGACCGTCTGTCTCAGACCGTCTGTCTCGGGCCGTCTATCTCACTCCGTCTGTCTCAGACCCTCTGTCTCGATCCGTCTGTCTCAGACCGTTTGTCTCAGACCGGCTGTCTCAGACCGGCTGTCTCAGACCGTCTGTCTCGGGCCGTCTGTCTCAGTTCGTCTGTCTCAGTCCGTCTGTCTCAGTCCGTCTGTCTCAGTCCGTCTGTCTCAGTCCGTCTGTCTCCGTTCGTCTGTCTCAGACCGACTGTCTCAGACCGTCTGTCTCAGTCCGTCTGTCTCAGACCGTCTGTCTCAGACCGTCTGTCCCAGGCCGTCTGTCTCAGACCGTCTGTCTCGGGCCGTCTGTCTCAGTCCGTCTGTCTTAGTCCGTCTGTCTCCGTTCGTCTGTCTCAGACCGACTGTCTCAGACCGTCTGTCTCAAACCGTCTGTCTCAGACCGTCTGTCTCAGGCCGTCTGTCTCAGTCCGTCTGTCTCAGACCCTCTGTCTCGATCCGTCTGTCCCAGTCCGTCTGTCTCAGTCCGTCTGTCTCCGTTCGTCTGTCTCAGACCGACTGTCTCAGACCGTCTGTCTCAGTTCGTCTGTCTCAGACCGTCTGTCTCAGACCGTCTGTCTCAGGCCGTCTGTCTCAGACCGTCTGTCTCGGGCCGTCTGTCTCAGTCCGTCTGTCTTAGTCCGTCTGTCTCCGTTCGTCTGTCTCAGACCGACTGTCTCAGACCGTCTGTCTCAAACCGTCTGTCTCAGACCGTCTGTCTCAGGCCGTCTGTCTCAGTCCGTCTGTCTCAGACCCTCTGTCTCGATCCGTCTGTCTCGTACCGTCTGTCTGAGACCGTCTGTCTCAGATTGTCTGTCTCAGACCGCCTGTCTCAGACCGCCTGTCTCAGACCGCCTGTCTCAGACCGCCTGTCTCAGACAGTCTGTCTCAGACCGTCTGTCTCAGGCCCTCTGTCTCGATCCGTCTGTCTCATACCGTCTGTCTCAGACCACCTATCTCAGACCGCCTGTCTCAGACCGTCTGTCTCGGACCGTCTGTCTCAGACCGTCGGTCTCGGGCCGTCTGTCTCAGTCCGTCTGTCTCCGTCCGTCTGTCTCGGACCTCCTGTCTCAGACCGTCCGTCTCAAACCGTCTGTCTCAGTCCGTCTGTCTCGGACCACCTGTCTCATACCGTCTGTCTGAGACCGTCTGTCTCATACCGTCTGTCTCAGACCGTCTGTCTCAGACCGTCTGTCTCAGACCGTCTGTCTCAGACCGTCTGTCTCAGACCGTGTCTCAGGCCGTCTGTCTCAGTCCGTCTGTCTCAGACACTCTGTCTCGATCCGTCTGTCTCAGTCCGTCTATCTCAGACCGTCTGACTCAGACCGTCTGTCACAGTCCGTCTGTCTCAGACCGTCTGTCTCAGACCATCTGTCTCAGACCGTCTGTCTCAGACCGTCTGTCTCAGACCGTCTCTCTCAGACCGTCTGTCTCAGACCGTCTGTCTCAGTCCGTCTGTCTCAGTCCGTCTGTCTCCGTTCGTCTGTCTCAGACCGACTGTCTCAGACCGTCTGTCTCAGTCCGTCTGTCTCAGACCACCTGTCTCAGACCGCCTGTCTCAGGCCGTCTGTCTCAGACCGTCTGTCTCGGGCCGTCTGTCTCACTCCGTCTGTCTCAGACCGTTTGTCTCGGACCGGCTGTCTCAGACCGGCTGTCTCAGACCGTCTGTCTCGGGCCGTCTGTCTCAGTCCGTCTGTCTCAGTCCGTCTGTCTCAGTCCGTCTGTCTCAGTCCGTCTGTCTCAGTCCGTCTGTCTCAGTCCGTCTGTCTCAGTCCGTCTGTCTCAGTCCGTCTGTCTCCGTACGTCTGTCTCAGACCGACTGTCTCAGACCGTCTGTCTCAAACCGTCTGTCTCAGACCGTCTGTCTCAGACCGTCTGTCTCAGACCGTCTGTCTCAGACCGTCTGTCTGAGACCGTCTGTCTCAAACCCTCTGTCTCGATCCGTCTGTCTTATACCGTCTTTCTCAGACCGTCTGTCGCAGTCCGTCTGTCTCAGACCGTCTGTCTCAGACCGCGTGTCTCAGACCGCCTGCCTCAGACCGTCTGTCTCAGGCCGTCTGTCTCAGACCGTCTGTCTCGGGCCGTCTGTCTCAGTCCGTCTGTCTCAGTTCGTCTGTCTCCGTTCGTCTGTCTCAGACCGACTGTCTCAGACCGTCTGTCTCAAACCGTCAGTCTCAGACCGTCTGTCTCAGGCCGTCTGTCTCAGTCCGCCGTTCTCAGACCGTCTGTCTCGATCCGTCTGTCTCATACCGTCTGTCTCAGACCGTCTGTCTCAAACCGTCTGTCTGAGACCGTCTGTCTCAGACCCTCTGTCTCGATCCGTCTGTCTCATACCGTCTGTCTCAGACCGCCTGTCTCAGACCGTCTTTCTCAGACCGTCTGTCTCAGTCCGTCTGTCTCGGACCGTCTGTCTCGGACCGTCTGTCTCAGACCATCAGTCTCAGCCGCGTGTCTCAGACCGCCGGTCTCAGACCGCCTGTCTCAGACCGCCTGTCTCAGACCGTCTGTCTCAGACCGTCTGTCTCAGGCCGTCTGTCTCAGACCGTCTGTCTCGGGCCGTCCGTCTCAGTCCGTCTGTCTCAGTTCGTCTGTCTCCGTTCGTCTGTCTCAGACGGACTGTCTCAGACCGTCTGTCTCAGACCGTCTGTCTCAGACCGTCTGTCTCGGACCGTCTGTCTCAGACCGTCGGTCTCGGGCCGTCTGTCTCAGTCCGTCTGTCTCCGTCCGTCTGTCTCGGACCTCCTGTCTCAGACCGTCCGTCTCAGACCGTCTGTCTCAAACCGTCTGTCTCAGGCCGTCTGTCTCCGTTCGTCTGTCTCAGATCGACTGTCTCAGACCGTCTGTCTCGGACCACCTGTCTCAGACCGCCTGTCTCAGACCGTCTGTCTCAGACCGTCTGTCCCGATCCGCCTGTCTCATACCGTCTGTCTCAGACCGTCTGTCTCTGACCGTCTGTCTCAGGCCGTCTGTCTCAGACCGTCTGTCTCGGGCCGTCTATCTCACTCCGTCTGTCTCAGACCCTCTGTCTCGATCCGTCTGTCTCAGACCGTTTGTCTCAGACCGGCTGTCTCAGACCGGCTGTCTCAGACCGTCTGTCTCGGGCCGTCTGTCTCAGTTCGTCTGTCTCAGTCCGTCTGTCTCAGTCCGTCTGTCTCAGTCCGTCTGTCTCAGTCCGTCTGTCTCAGTCCGTCTGTCTCCGTTCGTCTGTCTCAGACCGACTGTCTCAGACCGTCTGTCTCAGTCCGTCTGTCTCAGACCGTCTGTCTCAGACCGTCTGTCCCGATCCGCCTGTGTCATACCGTCTGTCTCAGGCCGTCTGTCTCAGACCGTCTGTCTCGGGCCGTCTGTCTCAGTCCGTCTGTCTTAGTCCGTCTGTCTCCGTTCGTCTGTCTCAGACCGACTGTCTCAGACCGTCTGTCTAAAACCGTCTGTCTCAGACCGTCTGTCTCAGGCCGTCTGTCTCAGTCCGTCTGTCTCAGACCCTCTGTCTCGATCCGTCTGTCTCATACCGTCTGTCTGAGACCGTCTGTCTCAGATTGTCTGTCTCAGACCGCCTGTCTCAGACCGCCTGTCTCAGACCGCCTGTCTCAGACAGTCTGTCTCAGACCGTCTGTCTCAGACCCTCGGTCTCGATCCGTCTGTCTCAGACCACCTATCTCAGACCGCCTGTCTCAGACCGTCTGTCTCGGACCGTCTGTCTCAGACCGTCGGTCTCGGGCCGTCTGTCTCAGTCCGTCTGTCTCCGTCCGTCTGTCTCGGACCTCCTGTCTCAGACCGTCCGTCTCAAACCGTCTGTCTCAGTCCGTCTGTCTCGGACCACCTGTCTCATACCGTCTGTCTGAGACCGTCTGTCTCATACCGTCTGTCTCAGACCGTCTGTCTCAGACCGTCTGTCTCAGACCGTCTGTCTCAGACCGTCTGTCTCAGACCGTCTGTCTCAGACCGTGTCTCAGGCCGTCTGTCTCAGTCCGTCTGTCTCAGACACTCTGTCTCGATCCGTCTGTCTCAGTCCGTCTGTCTCAGACCGTCTCTCTCAGACCGTCTGTCACAGACCGTCTGCCTCAGACCGTCGTTCTCAGTCCGTCTGTCTCAGTCCGTCTGTCTCCGTTCGTCCGTCTCAGACCGACTGTCTCAGACCGTCTGTCTCAAACCGTCTGTCTCAGACCGTCTGTCTCAGACCGTCTGTCTCAGACCGTCTGTCTCAGACCGTCTGTCTCAGACCGTCTGTCTCAGACCGTCTGTCTCAGACCGTCTGTCTGAGACCGTCTGTCTCTAACCCTCTGTCTCGATCCGTCTGTCTCATACCGTCTTTCTCAGACCGTCTGTCACCGTTCGTCTGTCTCAGACCGACTGTCTCAGACCGTCTGTCTCAAACCGTCTGTCTCAGACCGTCTGTCTCAGGCCGTCTGTCTCAGTCCGTCTGTCTCAGACCCTCTGTCCCGATCCGTCTGTCTCATACCGTCTGTCTGAGACCGTCTGTCTCAAACCCTCTGTCTCGATCCGTCTGTCTTATACCGTCTTTCTCAGACCGTCTGTCGCAGTCCGTCTGTCTCAGACCGTCTGTCTCAGACCGCGTGTCTCAGACCGCCTGCCTCAGACCGTCTGTCTCAGGCCGTCTGTCTCAGACCGTCTGTCTCGGGCCGTCTGTCTCAGTCCGTCTGTCTCAGTTCGTCTGTCTCCGTTCGTCTGTCTCAGACCGACTGTCTCAGACCGTCTGTCTCAAACCGTCAGTCTCAGACCGTCTGTCTCAGGCCGTCTGTCTCAGTCCGCCGTACTCAGACCGTCTGTCTCGATCCGTCTGTCTCATACCGTCTGTCTCAGACCGTCTGTCTCAAACCGTCTGTCTGAGACCGTCTGTCTCAGACCCTCTGTCTCGATCCGTCTGTCTCATACCGTCTGTCTCAGACCGCCTGTCTCAGACCGTCTTTCTCAGACCGTCTGTCTCAGTCCGTCTGTCTCGGACCGTCTGTCTCGGACCGTCTGTCTCAGACCATCAGTCTCAGCCGCGTGTCACAGACCGCCGGTCTCAGACCGCCTGTCTCAGACCGCCTGTCTCAGACCGTCTGTCTCAGACCGTCTGTCTCAGGCCGTCTGTCTCAGACCGTCTGTCTCGGGCCGTCCGTCTCAGTCCGTCTGTCTCAGTTCGTCTGTCTCCGTTCGTCTGTCTCAGACGGACTGTCTCAGACCGTCTGTCTCAGACCGTCTGTCTCAGACCGTCTGTCTCGGACCGTCTGTCTCAGACCGTCGGTCTCGGGCCGTCTGTCTCAGTCCGTCTGTCTCCGTCCGTCTGTCTCGGACCTCCTGTCTCAGACCGTCCGTCTCAGACCGTCTGTCTCAAACCGTCTGTCTCAGGCCGTCTGTCTCCGTTCGTCTGTCTCAGATCGACTGTCTCAGACCGTCTGTCTCGGACCACCTGTCTCAGACCGCCTGTCTCAGACCGTCTGTCTCAGACCGTCTGTCCCGATCCGCCTGTCTCATACCGTCTGTCTCAGACCGTCTGTCTCTGACCGTCTGTCTCAGGCCGTCTGTCTCAGACCGTCTGTCTCGGGCCGTCTATCTCACTCCGTCTGTCTCAGACCCTCTGTCTCGATCCGTCTGTCTCAGACCGTTTGTCTCAGACCGGCTGTCTCAGACCGGCTGTCTCAGACCGTCTGTCTCGGGCCGTCTGTCTCAGTTCGTCTGTCTCAGTCCGTCTGTCTCAGTCCGTCTGTCTCAGTCCGTCTGTCTCAGTCCGTCTGTCTCAGTCCGTCTGTCTCCGTTCGTCTGTCTCAGACCGACTGTCTCAGACCGTCTGTCTCAGTCCGTCTGTCTCAGACCGTCTGTCTCAGACCGTCTGTCCCGATCCGCCTGTGTCATACCGTCTGTCTCAGGCCGTCTGTCTCAGACCGTCTGTCTCGGGCCGTCTGTCTCAGTCCGTCTGTCTTAGTCCGTCTGTCTCCGTTCGTCTGTCTCAGACCGACTGTCTCAGACCGTCTGTCTAAAACCGTCTGTCTCAGACCGTCTGTCTCAGGCCGTCTGTCTCAGTCCGTCTGTCTCAGACCCTCTGTCTCGATCCGTCTGTCTCATACCGTCTGTCTGAGACCGTCTGTCTCAGATTGTCTGTCTCAGACCGCCTGTCTCAGACCGCCTGTCTCAGACCGCCTGTCTCAGACAGTCTGTCTCAGACCGTCTGTCTCAGACCCTCGGTCTCGATCCGTCTGTCTCAGACCACCTATCTCAGACCGCCTGTCTCAGACCGTCTGTCTCGGACCGTCTGTCTCAGACCGTCGGTCTCGGGCCGTCTGTCTCAGTCCGTCTGTCTCCGTCCGTCTGTCTCGGACCTCCTGTCTCAGACCGTCCGTCTCAAACCGTCTGTCTCAGTCCGTCTGTCTCGGACCACCTGTCTCATACCGTCTGTCTGAGACCGTCTGTCTCATACCGTCTGTCTCAGACCGTCTGTCTCAGACCGTCTGTCTCAGACCGTCTGTCTCAGACCGTCTGTCTCAGACCGTCTGTCTCAGACCGTCTGTCTCAGACCGTGTCTCAGGCCGTCTGTCTCAGTCCGTCTGTCTCAGACACTCTGTCTCGATCCGTCTGTCTCAGTCCGTCTGTCTCAGACCGTCTCTCTCAGACCGTCTGTCACAGACCGTCTGCCTCAGACCGTCGTTCTCAGTCCGTCTGTCTCAGTCCGTCTGTCTCCGTTCGTCCGTCTCAGACCGACTGTCTCAGACCGTCTGTCTCAAACCGTCTGTCTCAGACCGTCTGTCTCAGACCGTCTGTCTCAGACCGTCTGTCTCAGACCGTCTGTCTCAGACCGTCTGTCTCAGACCGTCTGTCTCAGACCGTCTGTCTCAGACCGTCTGTCTGAGACCGTCTGTCTCTAACCCTCTGTCTCGATCCGTCTGTCTCATACCGTCTTTCTCAGACCGTCTGTCACCGTTCGTCTGTCTCAGACCGACTGTCTCAGACCGTCTGTCTCAAACCGTCTGTCTCAGACCGTCTGTCTCAGGCCGTCTGTCTCAGTCCGTCTGTCTCAGACCCTCTGTCCCGATCCGTCTGTCTCATACCGTCTGTCTCAGAACATCAGTCTCAGACCGCGTGTCTCAGACCGCCTGCCTCAGACCGCCAGTCTCGGACCGTCTGTCTCAGACCGCCTGTCTCCGACCGCCTGTCTTAGACTGTCTGTCTCAGAGCGCCTGTCTCAGACCGTCTGTCTCAGACCGTCTGTCTCAGACCGTCTGTCTCAGACCGTCTGTCTCAGACAGTCTGTCTCGAACCGTCTGTCTCATACCGTCTGTCTCATACGGTCTGTATGAAACCGTCTGTCACAGCCCGTCTGTCTCAGACCGTCTGTCTCATACCGTCTGTCTCAGACCGTCTGTCTCAGACCGCGTGTCTCAGACCGCCTGCCTCAGACCGTCTGTCTCAGGCCGTCTGTCTCAGACCGTCTGTCTCGGGCCGTCTGTCTCAGTCCGTCTGTCTCAGTTCGTCTGTCTCCGTTCGTCTGTCTCAGACCGACTGTCTCAGACCGTCTGTCTCAAACCGTCAGTCTCAGACCGTCTGTCTCAGGACGTCTGTCTCAGTCCGCCTGTCTCAGACCGTCTGTCTCGATCCGTCTGTCTCATACCGTCTGTCTCAGACCGTCTGTTTCAAACCGTCTGTCTGAGACCGTCTGTCTCAGACCCTCTGTCTCGATCCGTCTGTCTCATACCGTCTGTCTCAGACCGTCTGTCTCAGACCGTCTGTCTCAGACCGTCTGTCTCAGTCCGTCTGTCTCGGACCGTCTGTCTCGGACCGTCTGTCTCAGACCATCAGTCTCAGCCGCGTGTCTCAGACCGCCGGTCTCCGACCGCCTGTCTCAGACCGCCTGTCTCAGACCGTCTGTCTCAGACCGTCTGTCTCAGGCCGTCTGTCTCATACCGTCTGTCTCAGACCGTCGGTCTCGGGCCGTCTGTCTCAGGCCGTCTGTCTCCGTTCGTCTGTCTCAGACCGACTGTCTCAGACCGTCTGTCTCGGACCACCTGTCTCAGACCGCCTGTCTCAGACCGTCTGTCTCAGACCGTCTGTCCCGATCCGCCTGTCTCATACCGTCTGTCTCAGACCGTCTGTCTCTGACCGTCTGTCTCAAGCCGTCTGTCTCAGACCGTCTGTCTCGGGCCGTCTATCTCACTCCGTCTGTCTCAGACCCTCTGTCTCGATCCGTCTGTCTCAGACCGTTTGTCTCAGACCGGCTGTCTCAGACCGGCTGTCTCAGACCGTCTGTCTCGGGCCGTCTGCCTCAGTTCGTCTGTCTTAGTCCGTCTGTCTCCGTTCGTCTGTCTCAGACCGACTGTCTCAGACCGTCTGTCTCAAACCGTCTGTCTCAGACCGTCTGTCTCAGGCCGTCTGTCTCAGTCCGTCTGTCTCAGACCCTCTGTCTCGATCCGTCTGTCTCATACCGTCTGTCTGAGACCGTCTGTCTCAGATTGTCTGTCTCAGACCGCCTGTCTCAGACCGCCTGTCTCAGTCCGCCTGTCTCAGACCGCCTGTCTCAGACAGTCTGTCTCAGACCGTCTGTCTCAGACCCTCTGTCTCGATCCGTCTGTCTCATACCGTCTGTCTCAGACCACCTATCTCAGACCGCCTGTCTCAGACCGTCTGTCTCGGACCGTCTGTCTCAGACCGTCGGTCTCGGGCCGTCTGTCTCAGTCCGTCTGTCTCCGTCCGTCTGTCTCGGACCTCCTGTCTCAGACCGTCCGTCTCAAACCGTCTGTCTCAGTCCGTCTGTCTCGGACCACCTGTCTCATACCGTCTGTCTGAGACCGTCTGTCTCATACCGTCTGTCTCAGACCGTCTGTCTCAGACCGTCTGTCTCAGACCGTCTGTCTCAGACCGTCTGTCTCAGACCGTCTGTCTCAGACCGTCTGTCTCAGACCGTGTCTCAGGCCGTCTGTCTCAGTCCGTCTGTCTCAGACACTCTGTCTCGATCCGTCTGTCTCAGTCCGTCTGTCTGAGACCGTCTGACTCAGACCGTCTGTCACAGTCCGTCTGTCTCAGACCGTCTGTCTCAGACCATCTGTCTCAGACCGTCTGTCTCAGACCGTCTGTCTCAGGCCGTCTGTCTCCGTTCGTCTGTCTCAGACCGACTGTCTCAGACCGTCTGTCTCAGACCGTCTGTCTCAGACCGTCTGTCTCAGACCGTCTGTCTCAGACCGTCTGTCTCAGTCCGTCTGTCTCAGTCCGTCTGTCTCCGTTTGTCTGTCTCAGACCGACTGTCTAAGACCGTCTGTCTCAGTCCGTCTGTCTCAGACCACCTGTCTCAGACCGCCTGTCTCAGACCGTCTGTCTCAGACCGTCTGTCTCGATCCGCCTGTCTCATACCGTCTGTCTCAGACCGTCGGTCTCTGACCATCTGTCTCAGGCCGTCTGTCTCAGACCGTCTGTCTCGGGCCGTCTGTCTCACTCCGTCTGTCTCAGACCCTCTGTCTCGATCCGTCTGTCTCAGACCGTTTGTCTCAGACCGGCTGTCTCAGACCGGCTGTCTCAGACCGGCTGTCTCAGACCGTCTGTCTCGGGCCGTCTGTCTCAGTCCGTCTGTCTCAGTCCGTCTGTCTCAGTCCGTCTGTCTCAGTCCGTCTGTCTCAGTCCGTCTGTCTCAGTCCGTCTGTCTCCGTACGTCTGTCTCAGACCGACTGTCTCAGACCGTCTGTCTCAGACCGTCTGTCTCAGACCGTCTGTCTCAGACCGTCTGTCTCAGACCGTCTGTCTCAGACCGTCTGTCTCAGACCGTCTGTCTCAGACCGTCTGTCTGAGACCGTCTGTCTCAAACCCTCTGTCTCGATCCGTCTGTCTCATACCGTCTTTCTCAGACCGTCTGTCGCAGTCCGTCTGTCTCAGACCGTCTGTCTCAGACCATCTGTCTCAGACCGTCTGTCTCAGACCGTCTGTCTCAGGCCGTCTGTCTGCGTTCGTCTGTCTCAGACCGACTGTCTCAGACCGTCTGTCTCGGACCACCTGTCTCAGACCGCCTGTCTCAGACCGTCTGTCTCAGACCGTCTGTCCCGATCCGCCTGTCTCATACCGTCTGTCTCAGACCGTCTGTCTCTGACCGTCTGTCTCAGGCCGTCTGTCTCAGACCGTCTGTCTCGGGCCGTCTATCTCACTCCGTCTGTCTCAGACCCTCTGTCTCGATCCGTCTGTCTCAGACCGTTTGTCTCAGACCGGCTGTCTCAGACCGGCTGTCTCAGACCGTCCGTCTCGGGCCGTCTGTCTCAGTTCGTCTGTCTCAGTCCGTCTGTCTCAGTCCGTCTGTCTCAGTCCCTCTGTCTCAGTCCGTCTGTCTCCGTTCGTCTGTCTCAGACCGACTGTCTCAGACCGTCTGTCTCAGTCCGTCTGTCTCAGACCGTCTGTCTCAGACCGTCTGTCTCAGACCGTCTGTCCCAGGCCGTCTGTCTCAGACCGTATGTCTCGGGCCGTCTGTCTCAGTCCGTCTGTCTTAGTCCGTCTGTCTCCGTTCGTCTGTCTCAGACCGACTGTCTCAGACCGTCTGTCTCAAACCGTCTGTCTCAGACCGTCTGTCTCAGGCCGTCTGTCTCAGTCCGTCTGTCTCAGACCCTCTGTCTCGATCCGTCTGTCTCATACCGTCTGTCTGAGACCGTCTGTCTCAGATTGTCTGTCTCAGACCGCCTGTCTCAGACCGCCTGTCGCAGACCGCCTGTCTCAGACAGTCTGTCTCAGACCGTCTGTCTCAGACCCTCTGTCTCGATCCGTCTGTCTCATACCATCTGTCTCAGAACATCAGTCTCAGACCGCGTGTCTCAGACCGCCTGCCTCAGACCGCCTGTCTCGGACCGTCTGTCTCAGACCGTCTGTCTCAGACCATCTGTCTCAGACCGTCTGTCTCAGACCGTCTGTCTCAGGCCGTCTGTCTGCGTTCGTCTGTCTCAGACCGACTGTCTCAGACCGTCTGTCTCGGACCACCTGTCTCAGACCGCCTGTCTCAGACCGTCTGTCTCAGACCGTCTGTCCCGATCCGCCTGTCTCATACCGTCTGTCTCAGACCGTCTGTCTCTGACCGTCTGTCTCAGGCCGTCTGTCTCAGACCGTCTGTCTCGGGCCGTCTATCTCACTCCGTCTGTCTCAGACCCTCTGTCTCGATCCGTCTGTCTCAGACCGTTTGTCTCAGACCGTCTGTCTCAGTCCGTCTGTCTCAGACCGTCTGTCTCAGACCGTCTGTCTCAGACCGTCTGTCCCAGGCCGTCTGTCTCAGACCGTCTGTCTCGGGCCGTCTGTCTCAGTCCGTCTGTCTTAGTCCGTCTGTCTCCGTTCGTCTGTCTCAGACCGACTGTCTCAGACCGTCTGTCTCAAACCGTCTGTCTCAGACCGTCTGTCTCAGGCCGTCTGTCTCAGTCCGTCTGTCTCAGACCCTCTGTCTCGATCCGTCTGTCTCATACCGTCTGTCTGAGACCGTCTGTCTCAGATTGTCTGTCTCAGACCGCCTGTCTCAGACCGCCTGTCGCAGACCGCCTGTCTCAGACAGTCTGTCTCAGACCGTCTGTCTCAGACCCTCTGTCTCGATCCGTCTGTCTCGTACCATCTGTCTTAGAACATCAGTCTCAGACCGCGTGTCTCAGACCGCCTGCCTCAGACCGCCTGTCTCGGACCGTCTGTCTCAGACCGCCTGTCTCCGACCGCCTGTCTTAGACTGTCTGTCTCAGAGCGCCTGTCTCAGACCGTCTGTCTCAGACCGTCTGTCTCAGACCGTCTGTCTCAGACCGTCTGTCTCAGACCGTCTGTCTCAGACCGTCTGTCTCAGACAGTCTGTCTCGAACCGTCTGTCTCATACCGTCTGTCTCATACGGTCTGTATCAAACCGTCTGTCACAGCCCGTCTGTCTCAGACCGTCTGTCTCAGGCCGTCTGTCTCGGTTCGTCTGTCTCAGACCGCCTGTCTCAGACCGCCTGTCTCAGACAGTCTGTCTCAGACCGTCTGTCTCAGACCCTCTGTCTCGATCCGTCTGTCTCAGACCACCTATCTCAGACCGCCTGTCTCAGACCGTCTGTCTCGGACCGTCTGTCTCAGACCGTCGGTCTCGGGCCGTCTGTCTCAGTCCGTCTGTCTCCGTCCGTCTGTCTCGGACCTCCTGTCTCAGACCGTCCGTCTCAAACCGTCTGTCTCAGTCCGTCTGTCTCGGACCACCTGTCTCATACCGTCTGTCTGAGACCGTCTGTCTCATACCGTCTGTCTCAGACCGTCTGTCTCAGACCGTCTGTCTCAGACCGTCTGTCTCAGACCGTCTGTCTCAGACCGTCTGTCTCAGACCGTCTGTCTCAGACCGTGTCTCAGGCCGTCTGTCTCAGTCCGTCTGTCTCAGACACTCTGTCTCGATCCGTCTGTCTCAGTCCGTCTGTCTCAGACCGTCTCTCTCAGACCGTCTGTCTCAGACCGTCTGTCTCAGACCGTCTGTCTCATACCGTCTGTCTCATACGGTCTGTATGAAACCGTCTGTCACAGCCCGTCTGTCTCAGACCGTCTGTCTCATACCGTCTGTCTCAGACCGTCTGTCTCAGACCGCGTGTCTCAGACCGCCTGCCTCAGACCGTCTGTCTCAGGCCGTCTGTCTCAGACCGTCTGTCTCGGGCCGTCTGTCTCAGTCCGTCTGTCTCAGTTCGTCTGTCTCCGTTCGTCTGTCTCAGACCGACTGTCTCAGACCGTCTGTCTCAGACCGTCTGTCTCAGACCGTCTGTCTCAGACCGTCTGTCTGAGACCGTCTGTCTCTAACCCTCTGTCTCGATCCGTCTGTCTCATACCGTCTTTCTCAGACCGTCTGTCTCCGTTCGTCTGTCTCAGACCGACTGTCTCAGACCGTCTGTCTCAAACCGTCTGTCTCAGACCGTCTGTCTCAGGCCGTCTGTCTCAGTCCGTCTGTCTCAGACCCTCTGTCTCGATCCGTCTGTCTCATACCGTCTGTCTCAGAACATCAGTCTCAGACCGCGTGTCTCAGACCGCCTGCCTCAGACCGCCTGTCTCGGACCGTCTGTCTCAGACCGCCTGTCTCCGACCGCCTGTCTTAGACTGTCTGTCTCAGAGCGCCTGTCTCAGACCGTCTGTCTCAGACCGTCTGTCTCAGACCGTCTGTCTCATACCGTCTGTCTCATACGGTCTGTATGAAACCGTCTGTCACAGCCCGTCTGTCTCAGACCGTCTGTCTCATACCGTCTGTCTCAGACCGTCTGTCTCAGACCGCGTGTCTCAGACCGCCTGCCTCAGACCGTCTGTCTCAGGCCGTCTGTCTCAGACCGTCTGTCTCGGGCCGTCTGTCTCAGTCCGTCTGTCTCAGTTCGTCTGTCTCCGTTCGTCTGTCTCAGACCGACTGTCTCAGACCGTCTGTCTCAAACCGTCAGTCTCAGACCGTCTGTCTCAGGACGTCTGTCTCAGTCCGCCTGTCTCAGACCGTCTGTCTCGATCCGTCTGTCTCATACCGTCTGTCTCAGACCGTCTGTCTCAGACCGTCTGTCTCAGTCCGTCTGTCTCGGACCGTCTGTCTCGGACCGTCTGTCTCAGACCATCAGTCTCAGCCGCGTGTCACAGACCGCCGGTCTCCGACCGCCTGTCTCAGACCGCCTGTCTCAGACCGTCTGTCTCAGACCGTCTGTCTCAGGCCGTCTGTCTCAGACCGTCTGTCTCAGACCGTCTGTCTCGGACCGTCTGTCTCAGACCGTCGGTCTCGGGCCGTCTGTCTCAGTCCGTCTGTCTCCGTCCGTCTGTCTCGGACCTCCTGTCTCAGACCGTCCGTCTCAAACCGTCTGTCTCAGTCCGTCTGTCTCGGACCACCTGTCTCATACCGTCTGCCTGAGACCGTCTGTCTCATACCGTCTGCCTCA
Source organism: Coelioxys conoideus (assembly GCA_947623535.1). Classification (NCBI taxonomy): domain Eukaryota; kingdom Metazoa; phylum Arthropoda; class Insecta; order Hymenoptera; family Megachilidae; genus Coelioxys; species Coelioxys conoideus. The sequence continues at coordinate 7,065,423 of CANQJN010000026.1, forward strand.
GACCGTCTGTCTCAGACCGTCTGACTCCGACCGTCTGTCTCAGACCGTGTCTCAGACCGTCTGTCTCAGTCCGTCTGTCTCAGACACTCTGTCTCGATCCGTCTGTCTCAGTCCGTCTGTCTCAAACCGTCTGTCTCGGACCGTCTGTCTCTGACCGTCTGTCTCAGACCATCTGTCTCAGACCGTCTGTCTCAGACCGTCTGTCTCAGGCCGTCTGTCTCCGTTCGTCTGTCTCAGACCGACTGTCTCAGACCGTCTGTCTCGGACCACCTGTCTCAGACCGCCTGTCTCAGACCGTCTGTCTCAGACCGTCTGTCCCGATCCGCCTGTCTCATACCGTCTGTCTCAGACCGTCTGTCTCTGACCGTCTGTCTCAAGCCGTCTGTCTCAGACCGTCTGTCTCGGGCCGTCTATCTCACTCCGTCTGTCTCAGACCCTCTGTCTCGATCCGTCTGTCTCAGACCGTTTGTCTCAGACCGGCTGTCTCAGACCGGCTGTCTCAGACCGTCTGTCTCGGGCCGTCTGCCTCAGTTCGTCTGTCTCAGTCCGTCTGTCTCAGTCCGTCTGTCCCAGTCCGTCTGTCTCAGTCCGTCTGTCTCCGTTCGTCTGTCTCAGACCGACTGTCTCAGACCGTCTGTCTCAGTCCGTCTGTCTCAAACCGCCTGTCTCCGACCGCCTGTCTTAGACTGTCTGTCTCAGAGCGCCTGTCTCAGACCGTCTGTCTCAGACCGTCTGTCTCAGACCGTCTGTCTCAGACAGTCTGTCTCGAACCGTCTGTCTCATACCGTCTGTCTCATACGGTCTGTATCAAACCGTCTGTCACAGCCCGTCTGTCTCAGACCGTCTGTCTCAGGCCGTCTGTCTCGGTTCGTCTGTCTCAGACCGCCTGTCTCAGACCGCCTGTCTCAGACAGTCTGTCTCAGACCGTCTGTCTCAGACCCTCTGTCTCGATCCGTCTGTCTCAGACCACCTATCTCAGACCGCCTGTCTCAGACCGTCTGTCTCGGACCGTCTGTCTCAGACCGTCGGTCTCGGGCCGTCTGTCTCAGTCCGTCTGTCTCCGTCCGTCTGTCTCGGACCTCCTGTCTCAGACCGTCCGTCTCAAACCGTCTGTCTCAGTCCGTCTGTCTCGGACCACCTGTCTCATACCGTCTGTCTGAGACCGTCTGTCTCATACCGTCTGTCTCAGACCGTCTGTCTCAGACCGTCTGTCTCAGACCGTCTGTCTCAGACCGTCTGTCTCAGACCGTCTGTCTCAGACCGTCTGTCTCAGACCGTGTCTCAGGCCGTCTGTCTCAGTCCGTCTGTCTCAGACACTCTGTCTCGATCCGTCTGTCTCAGTCCGTCTGTCTCAGACCGTCTCTCTCAGACCGTCTGTCTCAGACCGTCTGTCTCAGACCGTCTGTCTCATACCGTCTGTCTCATACGGTCTGTATGAAACCGTCTGTCACAGCCCGTCTGTCTCAGACCGTCTGTCTCATACCGTCTGTCTCAGACCGTCTGTCTCAGACCGCGTGTCTCAGACCGCCTGCCTCAGACCGTCTGTCTCAGGCCGTCTGTCTCAGACCGTCTGTCTCGGGCCGTCTGTCTCAGTCCGTCTGTCTCAGTTCGTCTGTCTCCGTTCGTCTGTCTCAGACCGACTGTCTCAGACCGTCTGTCTCAGACCGTCTGTCTCAGACCGTCTGTCTCAGACCGTCTGTCTGAGACCGTCTGTCTCTAACCCTCTGTCTCGATCCGTCTGTCTCATACCGTCTTTCTCAGACCGTCTGTCTCCGTTCGTCTGTCTCAGACCGACTGTCTCAGACCGTCTGTCTCAAACCGTCTGTCTCAGACCGTCTGTCTCAGGCCGTCTGTCTCAGTCCGTCTGTCTCAGACCCTCTGTCTCGATCCGTCTGTCTCATACCGTCTGTCTCAGAACATCAGTCTCAGACCGCGTGTCTCAGACCGCCTGCCTCAGACCGCCTGTCTCGGACCGTCTGTCTCAGACCGCCTGTCTCCGACCGCCTGTCTTAGACTGTCTGTCTCAGAGCGCCTGTCTCAGACCGTCTGTCTCAGACCGTCTGTCTCAGACCGTCTGTCTCATACCGTCTGTCTCATACGGTCTGTATGAAACCGTCTGTCACAGCCCGTCTGTCTCAGACCGTCTGTCTCATACCGTCTGTCTCAGACCGTCTGTCTCAGACCGCGTGTCTCAGACCGCCTGCCTCAGACCGTCTGTCTCAGGCCGTCTGTCTCAGACCGTCTGTCTCGGGCCGTCTGTCTCAGTCCGTCTGTCTCAGTTCGTCTGTCTCCGTTCGTCTGTCTCAGACCGACTGTCTCAGACCGTCTGTCTCAAACCGTCAGTCTCAGACCGTCTGTCTCAGGACGTCTGTCTCAGTCCGCCTGTCTCAGACCGTCTGTCTCGATCCGTCTGTCTCATACCGTCTGTCTCAGACCGTCTGTCTCAGACCGTCTGTCTCAGACCGTCTGTCTCAGTCCGTCTGTCTCGGACCGTCTGTCTCGGACCGTCTGTCTCAGACCATCAGTCTCAGCCGCGTGTCACAGACCGCCGGTCTCCGACCGCCTGTCTCAGACCGCCTGTCTCAGACCGTCTGTCTCAGACCGTCTGTCTCAGGCCGTCTGTCTCAGACCGTCTGTCTCAGACCGTCTGTCTCGGACCGTCTGTCTCAGACCGTCGGTCTCGGGCCGTCTGTCTCAGTCCGTCTGTCTCCGTCCGTCTGTCTCGGACCTCCTGTCTCAGACCGTCCGTCTCAAACCGTCTGTCTCAGTCCGTCTGTCTCGGACCACCTGTCTCATACCGTCTGCCTGAGACCGTCTGTCTCATACCGTCTGCCTCAGACCGTCTGTCTCAGACCGTCTGACTCCGACCGTCTGTCTCAGACCGTGTCTCAGACCGTCTGTCTCAGTCCGTCTGTCTCAGACACTCTGTCTCGATCCGTCTGTCTCAGTCCGTCTGTCTCAAACCGTCTGTCTCGGACCGTCTGTCTCTGACCGTCTGTCTCAGACCATCTGTCTCAGACCGTCTGTCTCAGACCGTCTGTCTCAGGCCGTCTGTCTCCGTTCGTCTGTCTCAGACCGACTGTCTCAGACCGTCTGTCTCGGACCACCTGTCTCAGACCGCCTGTCTCAGACCGTCTGTCTCAGACCGTCTGTCCCGATCCGCCTGTCTCATACCGTCTGTCTCAGACCGTCTGTCTCTGACCGTCTGTCTCAAGCCGTCTGTCTCAGACCGTCTGTCTCGGGCCGTCTATCTCACTCCGTCTGTCTCAGACCCTCTGTCTCGATCCGTCTGTCTCAGACCGTTTGTCTCAGACCGGCTGTCTCAGACCGGCTGTCTCAGACCGTCTGTCTCGGGCCGTCTGCCTCAGTTCGTCTGTCTCAGTCCGTCTGTCTCAGTCCGTCTGTCCCAGTCCGTCTGTCTCAGTCCGTCTGTCTCCGTTCGTCTGTCTCAGACCGACTGTCTCAGACCGTCTGTCTCAGTCCGTCTGTCTCGGGCCGTCTGTCTCAGTCCGTCTGTCTTAGTCCGTCTGTCACCGTTCGTCTGTCTCAGACCGACTGTCTCAGACCGTCTGTCTCAAACCGTCTGTCTCAGACCGTCTGTCTCAGGCCGTCTGTCTCAGTCCGTCTGTCTCAGACCCTCTGTCTCGATCCGTCTGTCTCATACCGTCTGTCTGAGACCGTCTGTCTCAGATTGTCTGTCTCAGACCGCCTGTCTCAGACCGCCTGTCTCAGACCGCCTGTCTCAGACCGCCTGTCTCAGACAGTCTGTCTCAGACCGTCTGTCTCAGACCCTCTGTCTCGATCCGTCTGTCTCAGACCGTCTGTCTCAGACCGTGTCTCAGGCCGTCTGTCTCAGTCCGTCTGTCTCAGACACTCTGTCTCGATCCGTCTGTCTCAGTCCGTCTGTCTCAGACCGTCTGACTCAGACCGTCTGTCACAGTCCGTCTGTCTCAGACCGTCTGTCTCAGACCATCTGTCTCAGACCGTCTGTCTCAGACCGTCTGTCTCAGGCCGTCTGTCTCCGTTCGTCTGTCTCAGACCGACTGTCTCAGACCGTCTGTCTCAGACCGTCTGTCTCAGACCGTCTGTCTCAGACCGTCTGTCTCAGACCGTCTGTCTCGGACCTCCTGTCTCAGACCGTCCGTCTCAAACCGTCTGCCTCAGTCCGTCTGTCTCGGACCACCTGTCTCATACCGTCTGTCTGAGACCGTCTGTCTCATACCGTCTGTCTCAGACCGTCTGTCTCAGACCGTCTGTCTCAGACCGTCTGTCTCAGACCGTCTGTCTCAGACCGTCTGTCTCAGACCGTGTCTCAGGCCGTCTGTCTCAGTCCGTCTGTCTCACTCCGTCTGTCTCAGACCCTCTGTCTCGATCCGTCTGTCTCAGACCGTTTGTCTCAGACCGGCTGTCTCAGACCGGCTGTCTCAGACCGGCTGTCTCAGACCGTCTGTCTCGGGCCGTCTGTCTCAGTCCGTCTGTCTCAGTCCGTCTGTCTCAGTCCGTCTGTCTCAGTCCGTCTGTCTCAGTCCGTCTGTCTCAGTCCGTCTGTCTCCGTACGTCTGTCTCAGACCGACTGTCTCAGACCGTCTGTCTCAGACCGTCTGTCTCAGACCGTCTGTCTCAGACCGTCTGTCTCAGACCGTCTGTCTCAGACCGTCTGTCTCAGACCGTCTGTCTCAGACCGTCTGTCTCAGACCGTCTGTCTCAGACCGTCTGTCTCAGACCGTCTGTCTGAGACCGTCTGTCTCAAACCCTCTGTCTCGATCCGTCTGTCTCATACCGTCTTTCTCAGACCGTCTGTCGCAGTCCGTCTGTCTCAGACCGTCTGTCTCAGACCATCTGTCTCAGACCGTCTGTCTCAGACCGTCTGTCTCAGGCCGTCTGTCTGCGTTCGTCTGTCTCAGACCGACTGTCTCAGACCGTCTGTCTCGGACCACCTGTCTCAGACCGCCTGTCTCAGACCGTCTGTCTCAGACCGTCTGTCCCGATCCGCCTGTCTCATACCGTCTGTCTCAGACCGTCTGTCTCTGACCGTCTGTCTCAGGCCGTCTGTCTCAGACCGTCTGTCTCGGGCCGTCTATCTCACTCCGTCTGTCTCACACCCTCTGTCTCGATCCGTCTGTCTCAGACCGTTTGTCTCAGACCGGCTGTCTCAGACCGGCTGTCTCAGACCGTCTGTCTCGGGCCGTCTGTCTCAGTTCGTCTGTCTCAGTCCGTCTGTCTCAGTCCGTCTGTCTCAGTCCGTCTGTCTCAGTCCGTCTGTCTCCGTTCGTCTGTCTCAGATTGTCTGTCTCAGACCGCCTGTCTCAGACCGCCTGTCGCAGACCGCCTGTCTCAGACAGTCTGTCTCAGACCGTCTGTCTCAGACCCTCTGTCTCGATCCGTCTGTCTCATACCATCTGTCTCAGAACATCAGTCTCAGACCGCGTGTCTCAGACCGCCTGCCTCAGACCGCCTGTCTCGGACCGTCTGTCTCAGACCGCCTGTCTCCGACCGCCTGTCTTAGACTGTCTGTCTCAGAGCGCCTGTCTCAGACCGTCTGTCTCAGACCGTCTGTCTCAGACCGTCTGTCTCAGACCGTCTGTCTCAGACCGTCTGTCTCAGACCGTCTGTCTCAGACAGTCTGTCTCGAACCGTCTGTCTCATACCGTCTGTCTCATACGGTCTGTATCAAACTGTCTGTCACAGCCCGTCTGTCTCAGACCGTCTGTCTCAGGCCGTCTGTCTCCGTTCGTCTGTCTCAGACCGACTGTCTCAGACCGTCTGTCTCAGACCGTCTGTCTCAGACCGTCTGTCTCAGACCGTCTGTCTCAGACCGTCTGTCTCAGTCCGTCTGTCTCAGTCCGTCTGTCTCCGTTCGTCTGTCTCAGACCGACTGTCTCAGACCGTCTGTCTCAGTCCGTCTGTCTCAGACCACCTGTCTCAGACCGCCTGTCTCAGACCGTCTGTCTCAGACCGTCTGTCTCGATCCGCCTGTCTCATACCGTCTGTCTCAGACCGTCTGTCTCAGACCGTCTGTCTCTGACCATCTGTCTCAGGCCGTCTGTCTCAGACCGTCTGTCTCGGGCCGTCTGTCTCACTCCGTCTGTCTCAGACCGTTTGTCTCAGACCGGATGTCTCAGACCGGCTGTCTCAGACCGTCTGTCTCGGGCCGTCTGTCTCAGTCCGTCTGTCTCAGTCCGTCTGTCTCAGTCCGTCTGTCTCAGTCCGTCTGTCTCAGTCCGTTTGTCTCGGACCACCTGTCTCATACCGTCTGTCTGAGACCGTCTGTCTCATACCGTCTGTCTCACACCGTCTGTCTCAGACCGTCTGTCTCAGACCGTCTGTCTCAGACCGTGTCTCAGGCCGTCTGTCTCAGTCCGTCTGTCTCAGACACTCTGTCTCGATCCGTCTGTCTCAGTCCGACTGTCTCAGACCGTCTCTCTCAGACCGTCTGTCACAGTCCGTCTGTCTCAGACCGTCTGTCTCAGACCATCTGTCTCAGACCGTCTGTCTCAGACCGTCTGTCTCAGGCCGTCTGTCTCCGTTCGTCTGTCTCAGACCGACTGTCTCAGACCGTCTGTCTCAGACCGTCTGCCTCAGACCGTCTGTCTCAGTCCGTCTGTCTCCGTTCGTCTGTCTCAGACCGACTGTCTCAGACCGTCTGTCTCAGACCGTCTGTCTCAGACCGTCTGTCTCAAACCCTCTGTCTCGATCCGTCTGTCTCATACCGTCTTTCTCAGACCGTCTGTCTCCGTTCGTCTGTCTCAGACCGACTGTCTCAGACCGTCTGTCTCAAACCGTCTGTCTCAGACCGTCTGTCTCAGGCCGTCTGTCTCAGTCCGTCTGTCTCTGACCCTCTGTCTCGATCCGTCTGTCTCATACCGTCTGTCTCAGAACATCAGTCTCAGACCGCGTGTCTCAGACCGCCTGCCTCAGACCGCCTGTCTCGGACCGTCTGTCTCAGACCGCCTGTCTCCGACCGCCTGTCTTAGACTGTCTGTCTCAGAGCGCCTGTCTCAGACCGTCTGTCTCATACCGTCTGTCTCAGACCGTCTGTCTCAGACCGTCTGTCTCAGACCGTCTGTCTCAGTCCGTCTGTCTCGGACCGTCTGTCTCGGACCGTCTGTCTCAGACCGTCTGTCTCGGGCCGTCTATCTCACTCCGTCTGTCTCAGACCCTCTGTCTCGATCCGTCTGTCTCAGACCGTTTGTCTCAGACCGGCTGTCTCAGACCGGCTGTCTCAGACCGTCTGTCTCGGGCCGTCTGTCTCAGTTCGTCTGTCTCAGTCCGTCTGTCTCAGTCCGTCTGTCTCAGTCCGTCTGTCTCAGTCCGTCTGTCTCCGTTCGTCTGTCTCAGACCGACTGTCTCAGACCGTCTGTCTCAGACCGTCTGTCCCAGGCCGTCTGTCTCAGACCGTCTGTCTCGGGCCGTCTGTCTCAGTCCGTCTGTCTTAGTCCGTCTGTCTCCGTTCGTCTGTCTCAGACCGACTGTCTCAGACCGTCTGTCTCAAACCGTCTGTCTCAGACCGTCTGTCTCAGGCCCTCTGTCTCAGTCCGTCTGTCTCAGACCCTCTGTCTCGATCCGTCTGTCTCATACCGTCTGTCTGAGACCGTCTGTCTCAGATTGTCTGTCTCAGACCGCCTGTCTCAGACCGCCTGTCGCAGACCGCCTGTCTCAGACAGTCTGTCTCAGACCGTCTGTCTCAGACCGTGTCTCAGGCCGTCTGTCTCAGTCCGTCTGTCTCAGACACTCTGTCTCGATCCGTCTGTCTCAGTCCGACTGTCTCAGACCGTCTCTCTCAGACCGTCTGTCACAGTCCGTCTGTCTCAGACCGTCTGTCTCAGACCATCTGTCTCAGACCGTCTGTCTCAGACCGTCTGTCTCAGGCCGTCTGTCTCCGTTCGTCTGTCTCAGACCGACTGTCTCAGACCGTCTGTCTCAGACCGTCTGCCTCAGACCGTCTGTCTCAGTCCGTCTGTCTCGATTCGTCTGTCTCAGACCGACTGTCTCAGACCGTCTGTCTCAGACCGTCTGTCTCAGACCGTCTGTCTGAGACCGTCTGTCTCAGACCGTCTGTCTCAGACCGTCTGTCTCAGACCGTCTGTCTCATACGGTCTGTATCAAACCGTCTGTCACAGCCCGTCTGTCTCAGACCGTCTGTCTCATACCGTCTGTCTCAGACCGTCTGTCTCAGACCGCCTGTCTCCGACCGCCTGTCTTAGACTGTCTGTCTCAGAGCGCCTGTCTCAGACCGTCTGTCTCAGACCGTCTGTCTCAGACCGTCTGTCTCAGACCGTCTGTCTCAGACCGTCTGTCTCAGACAGTCTGTCTCGAACCGTCTGTCTCATACCGTCTGTCTCATACGGTCTGTATCAAACCGTCTGTCACAGCCCGTCTGTCTCAGACCGTCTGTCTCATACCGTCTGTCTCAGACCGTCTGTCTCAGACCGCGGGTCTCAGACCGCCTGCCTCAGACCGTCTGTCTCAGGCCGTCTGTCTCAGACCGTCTGTCTCGGGCCGTCTGTCTCAGTCCGTCTGTCGCAGTCCGTCTGTCTCAGACCATCTGTCTCAGACCGTCTGTCTCAGACCCTCTGTCTCGATCCGTCTGTCTCAGACCGTTTGTCTCAGACCGGCTGTCTCAGACCGGCTGTCTCAGACCGTCTGTCTCGGGCCGTCTGTCTCAGTTCGTCTGTCTCAGTCCGTCTGTCTCAGTCCGTCTGTCTCCGTTCGTCTGTCTCAGACCGACTGTCTCAGACCGTCTGTCTCAGTCCGTCTGTCTCAGACCGTCTGTCTCAGACCGTCTGTCTCAGGCCGTCTGTCTCAGACCGTCTGTCTCGGGCCGTCTGTCTCAGTCCGTCTGTCTTAGTCCGTCTGTCTCCGTTCGTCTGTCTCAGACCGACTGTCTCAGACCGTCTGTCTCAGACCGTCTGTCTCAAACCGTCTGTCTCAGACCCTCTGTCTCGATCCGTCTGTCTCATACCGTCTGTCTGAGACCGTCTGTCTCAGATTGTCTGTCTCAGACCGCCTGTCTCAGACCGCCTGTCGCAGACCGCCTGTCTCAGACAGTCTGTCTCAGACCGTCTGTCTCAGACCCTCTGTCTCGATCCGTCTGTCTCATACCATCTATCTCAGAACATCAGTCTCAGACCGCGTGTCTCAGACCGCCTGCCTCAGACCGCCTGTCTCGGACCGTCTGTCTCAGACCGCCTGTCTCCGACCGCCTGTCTTAGACTGTCTGTCTCAGAGCGCCTGTCTCAGACCGTCTGTCTCAGACCGTCTGTCTCAGACCGTCTGTCTCAGACAGTCTGTCTCGAACCGTCTGTCTCATACCGTCTGTCTCATACGGTCTGTATCAAACCGTCTGTCACAGCCCGTCTGTCTCAGACCGTCTGTCTCAGGCCGTCTGTCTCCGTTCGTCTGTCTCAGACCGACTGTCTCAGACCGTCTGTCTCAGACCGTCTGTCTCAGTCCGTCTGTCTCAGTCCGTTTGTCTCGGACCACCTGTCTCATACCGTCTGTCTGAGACCGTCTGTCTCATACCGTCTGTCTCACACCGTCTGTCTCAGACCGTCTGTCTCAGACCGTCTGTCTCAGACCGTGTCTCAGGCCGTCTGTCTCAGTCCGTCTGTCTCAGACACTCTGTCTCGATCCGTCTGTCTCAGTCCGACTGTCTCAGACCGTCTCTCTCAGACCGTCTGTCACAGTCCGTCTGTCTCAGACCGTCTGTCTCAGACCATCTGTCTCAGACCGTCTGTCTCAGACCGTCTGTCTCAGGCCGTCTGTCTCCGTTCGTCTGTCTCAGACCGACTGTCTCAGACCGTCTGTCTCAGACCGTCTGCCTCAGACCGTCTGTCTCAGTCCGTCTGTCTCCGTTCGTCTGTCTCAGACCGACTGTCTCAGACCGTCTGTCTCATACGGTCTGTATCAAACCGTCTGTCACAGCCCGTCTGTCTCAGACCGTCTGTCTCATACCGTCTGTCTCAGACCGTCTGTCTCAGACCGCCTGTCTCCGACCGCCTGTCTTAGACTGTCTGTCTCAGAGCGCCTGTCTCAGACCGTCTGTCTCAGACCGTCTGTCTCAGACCGTCTGTCTCAGACCGTCTGTCTCAGACCGTCTGTCTCAGACAGTCTGTCTCGAACCGTCTGTCTCATACCGTCTGTCTCATACGGTCTGTATCAAACCGTCTGTCACAGCCCGTCTGTCTCAGACCGTCTGTCTCATACCGTCTGTCTCAGACCGTCTGTCTCAGACCGCGGGTCTCAGACCGCCTGCCTCAGACCGTCTGTCTCAGGCCGTCTGTCTCAGACCGTCTGTCTCGGGCCGTCTGTCTCAGTCCGTCTGTCGCAGTCCGTCTGTCTCAGACCATCTGTCTCAGACCGTCTGTCTCAGACCCTCTGTCTCGATCCGTCTGTCTCAGACCGTTTGTCTCAGACCGGCTGTCTCAGACCGGCTGTCTCAGACCGTCTGTCTCGGGCCGTCTGTCTCAGTTCGTCTGTCTCAGTCCGTCTGTCTCAGTCCGTCTGTCTCCGTTCGTCTGTCTCAGACCGACTGTCTCAGACCGTCTGTCTCAGTCCGTCTGTCTCAGACCGTCTGTCTCAGACCGTCTGTCTCAGGCCGTCTGTCTCAGACCGTCTGTCTCGGGCCGTCTGTCTCAGTCCGTCTGTCTTAGTCCGTCTGTCTCCGTTCGTCTGTCTCAGACCGACTGTCTCAGACCGTCTGTCTCAGACCGTCTGTCTCAAACCGTCTGTCTCAGACCGTCTGTCTCATACCGTCTGTCTGAGACCGTCTGTCTCAGATTGTCTGTCTCAGACCGCCTGTCTCAGACCGCCTGTCTCAGACCGCCTGTCTCAGACCGTCTGTCTCGGACCGTCTGTCTCCGACCGTCGGTCTGGGGCCGTCTGTCTCAGTCCGTCTGTCTCCGTCCGTCTGTCTTAGTCCGTCTGTCTCCGTTCGTCTGTCTCAGACCGACTGTCTCAGACCGTCTGTCTCAGTCCGTCTGTCTCAGACCGTCTGTCTCAGACCGTCTGTCTCAGGCCGTCTGTCTCAGACCGTCTGTCTCGGGCCGTCTGTCTCAGTCCGTCTGTCTTAGTCCGTCTGTCTCCGTTCGTCTGTCTCAGACCGTCTGTCTCAGTCCGTCTGTCGCAGTCCGTCTGTCTCAGACCCTCTGTCTCGATCCGTCTGTCTCATACCGTCTGTCTCAGACCACCTATCTCAGACCGCCTGTCTCAGACCGTCTGTCTCGGACCGTCTGTCTCCGACCGTCGGTCTGGGGCCGTCTGTCTCAGTCCGTCTGTCTCCGTCCGTCTGTCTCGGACCTCCTGTCTCAGACCGTCCGTCTCAAACCGTCTGTCTCAGTCCGTTTGTCTCGGACCACCTGTCTCATACCGTCTGTCTGAGACCGTCTGTCTCATACCGTCTGTCTCACACCGTCTGTCTCAGACCGTCTGTCTCAGACCGTCTGTCTCAGACCGTGTCTCAGGCCGTCTGTCTCAGTCCGTCTGTCTCAGACACTCTGTCTCGATCCGTCTGTCTCAGACCGTCTGTCTCAGACCGTCTCTCTCAGACCGTCTGTCACAGTCCGTCTGTCTCAGACCGTCTGTCTCAGACCATCTGTCTCAGACCGTCTGTCTCAGACCGTCTGTCTCAGGCCGTCTGTCTCCGTTCGTCTGTCTCAGACCGACTGTCTCAGACCGTCTGTCTCAGACCGTCTGCCTCAGACCGTCTGTCTCAGTCCGTCTGTCTCAGCCCGTCTGTCTCCGTTCGTCTGTCTCAGACCGACTGTCTCAGACCGTCTGTCTCAAACCGTCTGTCTCAGACCGTCTGTCTCAGACCGTCTGTCTCAGACCGTCTGTCTGAGACCGTCTGTCTCAAACCCTCTGTCTCGATCCGTCTGTCTCATACCGTCTTTCTCAGACCGTCTGTCTCCGTTCGTCTGTCTCAGACCGACTGTCTCAGACCGTCTGTCTCAAACCGTCCGTCTCAGACCGTCTGTCTCAGGCCGTCTGTCTCAGTCCGTCTGTCTCAGACCCTCTGTCTCGATCCGTCTGTCTCATACCGTCTGTCTCAGAACATCAGTCTCAGACCGCGTGTCTCAGACCGCCTGCCTCAGACCGCCTGTCTCGGACCGTCTGTCTCAGACCGCCTGTCTCCGACCGCCTGTCTTAGACTGTCTGTCTCAGAGCGCCTGTCTCAGACCGTCTGTCTCAGACCGTCTGCCTCAGACAGTCTGTCTCGAACCGTCTGTCTCATACCGTCTGTCTCATACGGTCTGTATCAAACCGTCTGTCACAGCCCGTCTGTCTCAGACCGTCTGTCTCAGACCGTCTGTCTCAGACCGTCTGTCTCAGACCGTCTGTCTCAGTCCGTCTGTCTCGGACCGTCTGTCTCGGACCGTCTGTCTCAGACCATCAGTCTCAGCCGCGTGTCTCAGACCGCCGATCTCAGACCGCCTGTCTCAGACCGCCTGTCTCAGACCGTCGGTCTCAGACCGTCTGTCTCAGGCCGTCCGTCTCAGACCGTCTGTCTCGGGCCGTCCGTCTCAGTCCGTCTGTCTCAGTTCGTCTGTCTCCGTTCGTCTGTCTCAGACCGACTGTCTCAGACCGACTGTCTCAGACCGTCTGTCTCAGACCGTCTGTCTCAGACCGTCTGTCTCGGACCGTCTGTCTCAGACCGTCGGTCTCGGGCCGTCTGTCTCAGTCCGTCTGTCTCCGTCCGTCTGTCTCGGACCTCCTGTCTCAGACCGTCCGTCTCAAACCGTCTGTCTCAGGCCGTCTGTTTCCGTTCGTCTGTCTCAGACCGACTGTCTCAGACCGTCTGTCTCGGACCATCTGTCTCAGACCGTCTGTCTCAGACCGTCTGTCGCAGTCCGTCTGTCTCAGACCATCTGTCTCAGACCGTCTGTCTCAGACCGTCTGTCTCAGGCCGTCTGTTTCCGTTCGTCTGTCTCAGACCGACTGTCTCAGACCGTCTGTCTCGGACCACCTGTCTCAGACCGCCTGTCTCAGACCGTCTGTCTCAGACCGTCTGTCTGAGACCGTCTGTCTCAAACCCTCTGTCTCGATCCGTCTGTCTCATACCGTCTGTCTCAGAACATCAGTCTCAGACCGCGTGTCTCAGACCGCCTGCCTCAGACCGTCTGTCTCGGACCGTCTGTCTCAGACCGCCTGTCTCCGACCGCCTGTCTTAGACTGTCTGTCTCAGAGCGCCTGACTCAGACCGTCTGTCTCAGACCGTCTGTCTCAGACCGTCTGTCTCAGACCGTCTGTCTCAGACCGTCTGTCTCAGACAGTCTGTCTCGAACCGTCTGTCTCATACCGTTTGTCTCATACGGTCTGTATCAAACCGTCTGTCACAGCCCGTCTGTCTCAGACCGTCTGTCTCAGACCGTCTGTCTCATACCGTCTGTCTCAGACCGCGTGTCTCAGACCGCCTGCCTCAGACCGTCTGTCTCAGGCCGTCTGTCTCAGACCGTCTGTCTCGGGCCGTCTGTCTCAGTCCGTGTGTCTCAGTTCGTCTGTCTCCGTTCGTCTGTCTCAGACCGACTGTCTCAGACCGTCTGTCTCAAACCGTCAGTCTCAGACCGTCTGTCTCAGGCCGTCTGTCTCAGTCCGCCTGTCTCAGACCGTCTGTCTCGATCCGTCTGTCTCATACCGTCTGTCTCAGACCGTCTGTCTCAAACCGTCTGTCTGAGACCGTCTGTCTCAGACCCTCTGTCTCGATCCGTCTGTCTCATACCGTCTGTCTCTTCCGTCTGTCTCAGACCGTCTGTCTCAGACCGTCTGTCTCAGACCGTCTGTCTCAGTCCGTCTATCTCAGACCGTCTGTCTCGGGCCGTCTGTCTCAGTCCGTCTGTCTTAGTCCGTCTGTCTCCGTTCGTCTGTCTCAGACCGACTGTCTCAGACCGTCTGTCTCAAACCGTCTGTCTCAGACCGGCTGTCTCAGACCGTCTGTCTCGGGCCGTCTGTCTCAGTTCGTCTGTCTCAGTCCGTCTGTCTCAGACCCTCTGTCTCGATCCGTCTGTCTCATACCGTCTGTCTGAGACCGTCTGTCTCAGATTGTCTGTCTCAGACCGTCTGTCTCAGACCGTCTGTCTCAGACCCTCTGTCTCGATCCGTCTGTCTCATAGCGTCTGTCTCAGAACATCAGTCTCAGACCGCGTGTCTCAGACCGGCTGCCTCAGACCGCCTGTCTCGGACCGTCTGTCTCAGACCGCCTGTCTCCGACCGCCTGTCTTAGACTGTCTGTCTCAGAGCGCCTGTCTCAGACCGTCTGTCTCAGACCGTCTGTCTCAGACCGTCTGTCTCAGACCGTCTGTCTCAGACCGTCTGTCTCAGACCGTCTGTCTCAGACCCTCTGTCTCGATCCGTCTGTCTCATACCGTCTGTCTCTTCCGTCTGTCTCAGACCGTCTGTCTCAGACCGTCTGTCTCAGACCGTCTGTCTCAGACCGTCTGTCTCAGACCATCTGTCTCAGTCCGTCTGTCTCAGACCACCTGTCTCAGACCGCCTGTCTCAGACCGTCTGTCTCAGACCGTCTGTCTCGATCCGCCTGTCTCAGACCGTCTGTCTCAGACCGTCTGTCTCAGACCGTCTGTCTCAGACCGTCTGTCTCAGACAGTCTGTCTCGAACCGTCTGTCTCATACCGTCTGTCTCCTACGGTCTGTATCAAACCGTCTGTCACAGCCCGTCTGTCTCAGACCGTCTGTCTCAGGCCGTCTGTCTCCGTTCGTCTGTCTCAGACCGACTGTCTCAGACCGTCTGTCTCAGACCGTCTGTCTCAGTCCGTCTGTCTCAGTCCGTTTGTCTCGGACCACCTGTCTCATACCGTCTGTCTGAGACCGTCTGTCTCATACCGTCTGTCTCACACCGTCTGTCTCAGACCGTCTGTCTCAGACCGTCTGTCTCAGACCGTGTCTCAGGCCGTCTGTCTCAGTCCGTCTGTCTCAGACACTCTGTCTCGATCCGTCTGTCTCAGTCCGACTGTCTCAGACCGTCTCTCTCAGACCGTCTGTCACAGTCCGTCTGTCTCAGACCGTCTGTCTCAGACCATCTGTCTCAGACCGTCTGTCTCAGACCGTCTGTCTCAGGCCGTCTGTCTCCGTTCGTCTGTCTCAGACCGACTGTCTCAGACCGTCTGTCTCAGACCGTCTGCCTCAGACCGTCTGTCTCAGTCCGTCTGTCTCCGTTCGTCTGTCTCAGACCGACTGTCTCAGACCGTCTGTCACAGACCGTCTGTCTCAGACCGTCTGTCTGAGACCGACTGTCTCAAACCCTCTGTCTCGATCCGTCTGTCACATACCGTCTTTCTCAGACCGTCTGTCTCCGTTCGTCTGTCTCAGACCGACTGTCTCAGACCGTCTGTCTCAAACCGTCTGTCTCAGACCGTCTGTCTCAGGCCGTCTGTCTCAGTCCGTCTGTCTCAGACCCTCTGTCTCGATCCGTCTGTCTCATACCGTCTGTCTCAGAACATCAGTCTCAGACCGCGTGTCTCAGACCGCCTGCCTCAGACCGCCTGTCTCGGACCGTCTGTCTCAGACCGCCTGTCTCCGACCGCCTGTCTTAGACTGTCTGTCTCAGAGCGCCTGTCTCAGACCGTCTGTCTCAGACCGTCTGTCTCAGACCGTCTGTCTCAGACCGTCTGTCTCAGACCGTCTGTCTCAGACCGTCTGTCTCAGACAGTCTGTCTCGAACCGTCTGTCTCATACCGTCTGTCTCATACGGTCTGTATCAAACCGTCTGTCACAGCCCGTCTGTCTCAGACCGTCTGTCTCATACCGTCTGTCTCAGACCGTCTGTCTCAGACCGCGGGTCTCAGACCGCCTGCCTCAGACCGTCTGTCTCAGGCCGTCTGTCTCAGACCGTCTGTCTCGGGCCGTCTGTCTCAGTCCGTCTGTCGCAGTCCGTCTGTCTCAGACCATCTGTCTCAGACCGTCTGTCTCAGACCCTCTGTCTCGATCCGTCTGTCTCAGACCGTTTGTCTCAGACCGGCTGTCTCAGACCGGCTGTCTCAGACCGTCTGTCTCGGGCCGTCTGTCTCAGTTCGTCTGTCTCAGTCCGTCTGTCTCAGTCCGTCTGTCTCAGTCCGTCTGTCTCCGTTCGTCTGTCTCAGACCGACTGTCTCAGACCGTCTGTCTCAGTCCGTCTGTCTCAGACCGTCTGTCTCAGACCGTCTGTCTCAGGCCGTCTGTCTCAGACCGTCTGTCTCGGGCCGTCTGTCTCAGTCCGTCTGTCTTAGTCCGTCTGTCTCCGTTCGTCTGTCTCAGACCATCTGTCTCAGACCGTCTGTCTCAGACCCTCTGTCTCGATCCGTCTGTCTCAGACCGTTTGTCTCAGACCGGCTGTCTCAGACCGGCTGTCTCAGACCGTCTGTCTCGGGCCGTCTGTCTCAGTTCGTCTGTCTCAGTCCGTCTGTCTCAGTCCGTCTGTCTCAGTCCGTCTGTCTCCGTTCGTCTGTCTCAGACCGACTGTCTCAGACCGTCTGTCTCAGTCCGTCTGTCTCAGACCGTCTGTCTCAGACCGTCTGTCTCAGGCCGTCTGTCTCAGACCGTCTGTCTCGGGCCGTCTGCCTCAGACCACCTATCTCAGACCGCCTGTCTCAGACCGTCTGTCTCGGACCGTCTGTCTCCGACCGTCGGTCTGGGGCCGTCTGTCTCAGTCCGTCTGTCTCCGTCCGTCTGTCTCGGACCTCCTGTCTCAGACCGTCCGTCTCAAACCGTCTGTCTCAGTCCGTTTGTCTCGGACCACCTGTCTCATACCGTCTGTCTGAGACCGTCTGTCTCATACCGTCTGTCTCACACCGTCTGTCTCAGACCGTCTGTCTCAGACCGTCTGTCTCAGACCGTGTCTCAGGCCGTCTGTCTCAGTCCGTCTGTCTCAGACACTCTGTCTCGATCCGTCTGTCTCAGACCGTCTGTCTCAGACCGTCTCTCTCAGACCGTCTGTCACAGTCCGTCTGTCTCAGACCGTCTGTCTCAGACCATCTGTCTCAGACCGTCTGTCTCAGACCGTCTGTCTCAGGCCGTCTGTCTCCGTTCGTCTGTCTCAGACCGACTGTCTCAGACCGTCTGTCTCAGACCGTCTGCCTCAGACCGTCTGTCTCAGTCCGTCTGTCTCAGCCCGTCTGTCTCCGTTCGTCTGTCTCAGACCGACTGTCTCAGACCGTCTGTCTCAAACCGTCTGTCTCAGACCGTCTGTCTCAGACCGTCTGTCTCAGACCGTCTGTCTGAGACCGTCTGTCTCAAACCCTCTGTCTCGATCCGTCTGTCTCATACCGTCTTTCTCAGACCGTCTGTCTCCGTTCGTCTGTCTCAGACCGACTGTCTCAGACCGTCTGTCTCAAACCGTCCGTCTCAGACCGTCTGTCTCAGGCCGTCTGTCTCAGTCCGTCTGTCTCAGACCCTCTGTCTCGATCCGTCTGTCTCATACCGTCTGTCTCAGAACATCAGTCTCAGACCGCGTGTCTCAGACCGCCTGCCTCAGACCGCCTGTCTCGGACCGTCTGTCTCAGACCGCCTGTCTCCGACCGCCTGTCTTAGACTGTCTGTCTCAGAGCGCCTGTCTCAGACCGTCTGTCTCAGACCGTCTGCCTCAGACAGTCTGTCTCGAACCGTCTGTCTCATACCGTCTGTCTCATACGGTCTGTATCAAACCGTCTGTCACAGCCCGTCTGTCTCAGACCGTCTGTCTCAGACCGTCTGTCTCAGACCGTCCGTCTCAGACCGTCTGTCTCGGGCCGTCCGTCTCAGACCGTCTGTCTCAGGCCGTCCGTCTCAGACCGTCTGTCTCGGGCCGTCCGTCTCAGTCCGTCTGTCTCAGTTCGTCTGTCTCCGTTCGTCTGTCTCAGACCGACTGTCTCAGACCGACTGTCTCAGACCGTCTGTCTCAGACCGTCTGTCTCAGACCGTCTGTCTCGGACCGTCTGTCTCAGACCGTCGGTCTCGGGCCGTCTGTCTCAGTCCGTCTGTCTCCGTCCGTCTGTCTCGGACCTCCTGTCTCAGACCGTCCGTCTCAAACCGTCTGTCTCAGGCCGTCTGTTTCCGTTCGTCTGTCTCAGACCAACTGTCTCAGACCGTCTGTCTCGGACCATCTGTCTCAGACCGTCTGTCTCAGACCGTCTGTCGCAGTCCGTCTGTCTCAGACCATCTGTCTCAGACCGTCTGTCTCAGACCGTCTGTCTCAGGCCGTCTGTTTCCGTTCGTCTGTCTCAGACCGACTGTCTCAGACCGTCTGTCTCGGACCACCTGTCTCAGACCGCCTGTCTCAGACCGTCTGTCTCAGACCGTCTGTCTGAGACCGTCTGTCTCAAACCCTCTGTCTCGATCCGTCTGTCTCATACCGTCTGTCTCAGAACATCAGTCTCAGACCGCGTGTCTCAGACCGCCTGCCTCAGACCGTCTGTCTCGGACCGTCTGTCTCAGACCGCCTGTCTCCGACCGCCTGTCTTAGACTGTCTGTCTCAGAGCGCCTGTCTCAGACCGTCTGTCTCGGGCCGTCTGTCTCAGTCCGTGTGTCTCATACCGTCTGTCTCAGACCGCGTGTCTCAGACCGCCTGCCTCAGACCGTCTGTCTCAGGCCGTCTGTCTCAGACCGTCTGTCTCGGGCCGTCTGTCTCAGTCCGTGTGTCTCAGTTCGTCTGTCTCCGTTCGTCTGTCTCAGACCGCGTGTCTCAGACCGCCTGCCTCAGACCGTCTGTCTCAGGCCGTCTGTCTCAGACCGTCTGTCTCGGGCCGTCTGTCTCAGTCCGTGTGTCTCAGTTCGTCTGTCTCCGTTCGTCTGTCTCAGACCGACTGTCTCAGACCGTCTGTCTCGATCCGTCTGTCTCATACCGTCTGTCTCAGAACATCAGTCTCAGACCGCGTGTCTCAGACCGGCTGCCTCAGACCGCGTGTCTCGGACCGTCTGTCTCAGACCGCCTGTCTCCGACCGCCTGTCTTAGACTGTCTGTCTCAGAGCGCCTGTCTCAGACCGTCTGTCTCAGACCGTCTGTCTCAGACCGTCTGTCTCAGACCGTCTGTCTCAGACCGTCTGTCTCAGACCGACTGTCTCAGACCATCTGTCTCAGTCCGTCTGTCTCAGACCACCTGTCTCAGACCGCCTGTCTCAGACCGTCTGTCTCAGACCGTCTGTCTCGATCCGCCTGTCTCAGACCGTCTGTCTCAGACCGTCTGTCTCAGACCGTCTGTCTCAGACAGTCTGTCTCGAACCGTCTGTCTCATACCGTCTGTCTCCTACGGTCTGTATCAAACCGTCTGTCACAGCCCGTCTGTCTCAGACCGTCTGTCTCAGGCCGTCTGTCTCCGTTCGTCTGTCTCAGACCGACTGTCTCAGACCGTCTGTCTCAGACCGTCTGTCTCAGACCGTCTGTCTCAGACCGTCTGTCTCAGACCGTCTGTCTCAGTCCGTCTGTCTCAGTCCGTCTGTCTCCGTTCGTCTGTCTCAGACCGACTGTCTCAGACCATCTGTCTCAGTCCGTCTGTCTCAGACCACCTGTCTCAGACCGCCTGTCTCAGACCGCCTGTCTCAGACCGTCTGTCTCGGGCCGTCTGTCTCACTCCGTCTGTCTCAGACCCTCTGTCTCGATCCGTCTGTCTCAGACCGTTTGTCTCAGACCGGCTGTCTCAGACCGGCTGTCTCAGACCGTCTGTCTCGGGCCGTCTGTCTCAGTCCGTCTGTCTCAGTCCGTCTGTCTCAGTCCGTCTGTCTCAGTCCGTCTGTCTCGTTCCGTCTGTCTCAGTCCGTCTGTCTCCGTACGTCTGTCTCAGACCGACTGTCTCAGATCGTCTGTCTCAAACCGTCTGTCTCAGACCGTCTGTCTCAGACCGTCTGTCTCAGACCGTCTGTCTGAGACCGTCTGTCTCAAACCCTCTGTCTCGATCCCTCTGTCTCATACCGTCTTTCTCAGACCGTCTGTCGCAGTCCGTCTGTCTCAGACCGTCTGTCTCAGACCATCTGTCTCAGACCGTCTGTCTCAGACCGTCTGTCTCAGGCCGTCTGTCTCCGTTCGTCTGTCTCAGACCGACTGTCTCATACCGTCTGTCTCAGACCGTCTGTCTCAGACCGTCTGTCTCTGACCGTCTGTCTCAGGCCGTCTGTCTCAGACCGTCTGTCTCGGGCCGTCTATCTCACTCCGTCTGTCTCAGACCCTCTGTCCCCGATCCGTCTGTCTCAGACCGTTTGTCTCAGACCGGCTGTCTCAGACCGGCTGTCTCAGACCGTCTGTCTCGGGCCGTCTGTCTCAGTTCGTCTGTCTCAGTCCGTCTGTCTCAGTCCGTCTGTCTCAGTCCGTCTGTCTCAGTCCGTCTGTCTCCGTTCGTCTGTCTCAGACCGACTGTCTCAGACCGTCTGTCTCAAACCGTCTGTGTCAGACCGTCTGTCTCAGGCCGTCTGTCTCAGTCCGTCTGTCTCAGACCCTCTGTCTCGATCCGTCTGTCTCATACCGTCTGTCTGAGACCGTCTGTCTCAGATTGTCTGTCTCAGACCGCCTGTCTCAGACCGCCTGTCTCAGACCGCCTGTCTCAGACAGTCTGTCTCAGACCGTCTGTCTCAGACCCTCTGTCTCGATCCGTCTGTCTCATACCGTCTGTCTCAGAACATCAGTCTCAGACCGCGTGTCTCAGACCGCCTGCCTCAGACCGCCTGTCTCGGACCGTCTGTCTCAGACCGCCTGTCTCCGACCGCCTGTCTTAGACTGTCTGTCTCAGAGCGCCTGCCTCAGACCGTCTGTCTCAGACCGTCTGTCTCAGACCGTCTGTCTCGGACCGTCTGTCTCAGACAGTCTGTCTCAGACCGTCTGTCTCAGACCGTCTGTCTCAGGCCGTCTGTCTCAGACCGTCTGTCTCGGGCCGTCTGTCTCAGTCCGTCTGTCTTAGTCCGTCTGTCTCCGTTCGTCTGTCTCAGACCGACTATCTCAGACCGTCTGTCTCAAACCGTCTGTCTCAGTCCGTCTGTCTCAGTCCGTCTGTCTCAGTCCGTCTGTCTCGTTCCGTCTGTCTCAGTCCGTCAGTCTCCGTACTTCTGTCTCAGACCGACTGTCTCAGATCGTCTGTCTCAAACCGTCTGTCTCAGACCGTCTGTCTCAGACCGTCTGTCTCAGACCGTCTGTCTGAGACCGTCTGTCTCAAACCCTCTGTCTCGATCCCTCTGTCTCATACCGTCTTTCTCAGACCGTCTGTCGCAGTCCGTCTGTCTCAGACCGTCTGTCTCAGACCATCTGTCTCAGACCGTCTGTCTCAGACCGTCTGTCTCAGGCCGTCTGTCTCCGTTCGTCTGTCTCAGACCGACTGTCTCAGACCGTCTGTCTCGGACCACCTGTCTCAGACCGCCTGTCTCAGACCGTCTGTCTCAGACCGTCTGTCCCGATCCGCCTGTCTCATACCGTCTGTCTCAGACCGTCTGTCTCTGACCGTCTGTCTCAGGCCGTCTGTCTCAGACCGTCTGTCTCGGGCCGTCTATCTCACTCCGTCTGTCTCAGACCCTCTGTCCCCGATCCGTCTGTCTCAGACCGTTTGTCTCAGACCGGCTGTCTCAGACCGGCTGTCTCAGACCGTCTGTCTCGGGCCGTCTGTCTCAGTTCGTCTGTCTCAGTCCGTCTGTCTCAGTCCGTCTGTCTCAGTCCGTCTGTCTCCGTTCGTCTGTCTCAGACCGACTGTCTCAGACCGTCTGTCTCAAACCGTCTGTGTCAGACCGTCTGTCTCAGGCCGTCTGTCTCAGTCCGTCTGTCTCAGACCCTCTGTCTCGATCCGTCTGTCTCATACCGTCTGTCTGAGACCGTCTGTCTCAGATTGTCTGTCTCAGACCGCCTGTCTCAGACCGCCTGTCTCAGACCGCCTGTCTCAGACAGTCTGTCTCAGACCGTCTGTCTCAGACCCTCTGTCTCGATCCGTCTGTCTCATACCGTCTGTCTCAGAACATCAGTCTCAGACCGCGTGTCTCAGACCGCCTGCCTCAGACCGCCTGTCTCGGACCGTCTGTCTCAGACCGCCTGTCTCCGACCGCCTGTCTTAGACTGTCTGTCTCAGAGCGCCTGCCTCAGACCGTCTGTCTCAGACCGTCTGTCTCAGACCGTCTGTCTCGGACCGTCTGTCTCAGACAGTCTGTCTCAGACCGTCTGTCTCAGACCGTCTGTCTCAGGCCGTCTGTCTCAGACCGTCTGTCTCGGGCCGTCTGTCTCAGTCCGTCTGTCTTAGTCCGTCTGTCTCCGTTCGTCTGTCTCAGACCGACTATCTCAGACCGTCTGTCTCAAACCGTCTGTCTCAGACCGTCTGTCTCAGGCCGTCTGTCTCAGTCCGTCTGTCTCAGACCCTCTGTCTCGATCCGTCTCTCTCATACCATCTGTCTGAGACCGTCTGTCTCAGATTGTCTGTCTCAGACCGCCTGTCTCAGACCGCCTGTCTCAGACCGCCTGTCTCAGACCGCCTGTCTCAGACAGTCTGTCTCAGACTGTCTGTCTCAGACCCTCTGTCTCGATCCGTCTGTCTCATACCGTCTGTCTCAGACCACCTATCTCAGACCGCCTGTCTCAGACCGTCTGTCTCGGACCGTCTGTCACAGACCGTCGGTCTCGGGCCGTCTGTCTCAGTCCGTCTGTCTCCGTCCGTCTGTCTCAGACCGCCTGTCTCAGACCGCCTGTCTCAGACCGCCTGTCTCAGACCGTCTGTCTCAGACCGTCTGTCTCAGACCGTGTCTCAGGCCGTCTGTCTCAGTCCGTCTGTCGCAGACACTCTGTCTCGATCCGTCTGTCTCAGTCCGTCTGTCTCAGACCGTCTGTCTCAGACCGTCTGTCACAGTCCGTCTGTCTCAGACCGTCTGTCTCAGACCATCTGTCTCAGACCGTCTGTCTCAGACCGTCTGTCTCAGGCCGTCTGTCTCCGTTCGTCTGTCTCAGACCGACTGTCTCAGACCGTCTGTCTCAGATCGTCTGTCTCAGACCGTCTGTCTCAGACCGTCTGTCTCAGACCGTCTGTCTCAGTCCGTCTGTCTCAGTCCGTCTGTCTCCGTTCGTGTGTCTCAGACCGCCTGCCTCAGACCGCCTGTCTCGGACCGTCTGTCTCAGACCGCCTGTCTCCGACCGCCTGTCTTAGACTGTCTGTCTCAGAGCGCCTGTCTCAGACCGTCTGTCTCGAACCGTCTGTCTCATACCGTCTGTCTCATACGGTCTGTATCAAACCGTCTGTCACAGCCCGTCTGTCTCAGACCGTCTGTCTCAGGCCGTCTGTCTCCGTTCGTCAGTCTCAGACCGACTGTCTCAGACCGTCTGTCTCAGACCGTCTGTCTCAGACCGTCTGTCTCAGACCGTCTGCCTCAGACCGTCTGTCTCAGTCCGTCTGTCTCAGTCCGTCTGTCTCCGTTCGTCTGCCTCAGACCGTCTGTCTCAGTCCGTCTGTCTCAGGCCGTCTGTCTCCGTTCGTCTGTCTCAGACCGACTGTCTCAGACCGTCTGTCTCGGACCACCTGTCTCAGACCGCCTGTCTCAGACCGTCTGTCTCAGACCGTCTGTCCCGATCCGCCTGTCTCATACCGTCTGTCTCAGACCGTCTGTCTCTGACCGTCTGTCTCAGGCCGTCTGTCTCAGACCGTCTGTCTCGGGCCGTCTATCTCACTCCGTCTGTCTCAGACCCTCTGTCCCCGATCCGTCTGTCTCAGACCGTTTGTCTCAGACCGGCTGTCTCAGACCGGCTGTCTCAGACCGTCTGTCTCGGGCCGTCTGTCTCAGTTCGTCTGTCTCAGTCCGTCTGTCTCAGTCCGTCTGTCTCAGTCCGTCTGTCTCAGTCCGTCTGTCTCCGTTCGTCTGTCTCAGACCGACTGTCTCAGACCGTCTGTCTCAAACCGTCTGTGTCAGACCGTCTGTCTCAGGCCGTCTGTCTCAGTCCGTCTGTCTCAGACCCTCTGTCTCGATCCGTCTGTCTCATACCGTCTGTCTGAGACCGTCTGTCTCAGATTGTCTGTCTCAGACCGCCTGTCTCAGACCGCCTGTATCAGACCGCCTGTCTCAGACAGTCTGTCTCAGACCGTCTGTCTCAGACCCTCTGTCTCGATCCGTCTGTCTCATACCGTCTGTCTCAGAACATCAGTCTCAGACCGCGTGTCTCAGACCGCCTGCCTCAGACCGCCTGTCTCGGACCGTCTGTCTCAGACCGCCTGTCTCCGACCGCCTGTCTTAGACTGTCTGTCTCAGAGCGCCTGCCTCAGACCGTCTGTCTCAGACCGTCTGTCTCAGACCGTCTGTCTCGGACCGTCTGTCTCAGACAGTCTGTCTCAGACCGTCTGTCTCAGACCGTCTGTCTCAGGCCGTCTGTCTCAGACCGTCTGTCTCGGGCCGTCTGTCTCAGTCCGTCTGTCTTAGTCCGTCTGTCTCCGTTCGTCTGTCTCAGACCGACTATCTCAGACCGTCTGTCTCAAACCGTCTGTCTCAGACCGTCTGTCTCAGGCCGTCTGTCTCAGTCCGTCTGTCTCAGACCCTCTGTCTCGATCCGTCTCTCTCATACCATCTGTCTGAGACCGTCTGTCTCAGATTGTCTGTCTCAGACCGCCTGTCTCAGACCGCCTGTCTCAGACCGCCTGTCTCAGACCGCCTGTCTCAGACAGTCTGTCTCAGACTGTCTGTCTCAGACCCTCTGTCTCGATCCGTCTGTCTCATACCGTCTGTCTCAGACCACCTATCTCAGACCGCCTGTCTCAGACCGTCTGTCTCGGACCGTCTGTCACAGACCGTCGGTCTCGGGCCGTCTGTCTCAGTCCGTCTGTCTCCGTCCGTCTGTCTCAGACCGCCTGTCTCAGACCGCCTGTCTCAGACCGCCTGTCTCAGACCGTCTGTCTCAGACCGTCTGTCTCAGACCGTGTCTCAGGCCGTCTGTCTCAGTCCGTCTGTCGCAGACACTCTGTCTCGATCCGTCTGTCTCAGTCCGTCTGTCTCAGACCGTCTGTCTCAGACCGTCTGTCACAGTCCGTCTGTCTCAGACCGTCTGTCTCAGACCATCTGTCTCAGACCGTCTGTCTCAGACCGTCTGTCTCAGGCCGTCTGTCTCCGTTCGTCTGTCTCAGACCGACTGTCTCAGACCGTCTGTCTCAGATCGTCTGTCTCAGACCGTCTGTCTCAGACCGTCTGTCTCAGTCCGTCTGTCTCAGTCCGTCTGTCTCCGTTCGTCTGTCTCAGACCGCCTGCCTCAGACCGCCTGTCTCGGACCGTCTGTCTCAGACCGCCTGTCTCCGACCGCCTGTCTTAGACTGTCTGTCTCAGAGCGCCTGTCTCAGACCGTCTGTCTCGAACCGTCTGTCTCATACCGTCTGTCTCATACGGTCTGTATCAAACCGTCTGTCACAGCCCGTCTGTCTCAGACCGTCTGTCTCAGGCCGTCTGTCTCCGTTCGTCAGTCTCAGACCGACTGTCTCAGACCGTCTGTCTCAGACCGTCTGTCTCAGACCGTCTGTCTCAGACCGTCTGTCTCAGACCGTCTGCCTCAGACCGTCTGTCTCAGTCCGTCTGTCTCAGTCCGTCTGTCTCCGTTCGACTGTCTCAGACCGACTGTCTCAGACCGTCTGTCTCAGTCCGTCTGTCTCAGACCACCTGTCTCAGACCGCCTGTCTCAGACCGTCTGTCTCAGACCGTCTGTCTCGATCCGCCTGTCTCATACCGTCTGTCTCAGACCGTCTGTCTCTGACCATCTGTCTCAGGCCGTCTGTCTCAGACCGTCTGTCTCGGGCCGTCTGTCTCACTCCGTCTGTCTCAGACCCTCTGCCTCGATCCGTCTGTCTCAGACCGTTTGTCTCAGACCGGCTGTCTCAGACCGGCTGTCTCAGACCGTCTGTCTCGGGCCGTCTGTCTCAGTCCGTCTGTCTCAGTCCGTCTGTCTCAGTCCGTCTGTCTCAGTCCGTCTGTCTCAGTCCGTCTGTCTCAGTCCGTCTGTCTCAGTCCGTCTGTCTCAGTCCGTCTGTCTCAGTCCGTCTGTCTCCGTACGTCTGTCTCAGACCGACTGTCTCAGACCGTCTGTCTCAAACCGTCTGTCTCAGACCGTCTGTCTCAGACCGTCTGTCTCAGACCGTCTGTCTCAGACCGTCTGTCTGAGACCGTCTGTCTCAAACCCTCTGTCTCGATCCGTCTGTCTCATACCGTCTTTCTCAGACCGTCTGTCGCAGTCCGTCTGTCTCAGACCGTCTGTCTCAGACCATCTGTCTCAGACCGTCTGTCTCAGACCGTCTGTCTCAGGCCGTCTGTCTCCGTTCGTCTGTCTCAGACCGACTGTCTCAGACCGTCTGTCTCGGACCACCTGTCTCAGACCGCCTGTCTCAGACCGTCTGTCTCAGACCGTCTGTCCCGATCCGCCTGTTTCATACCGTCTGTCTCAGACCGTCTGTCTCTGACCGTCTGTCTCAGGCCGTCTGTCTCAGACCGTCTGTCTCGGGCCGTCTATCTCACTCCGTCTGTCTCAGACCCTCTGTCCCCGATCCGTCTGTCTCAGACCGTCTGTCTCAGACCGTCTGTCTCAGACCGTCTGTCTCAGACCGTCTGTCTCAGACCGTCTGTCTCAGACCGTCTGTCTCAGACCGTCTGTCTCAGACCGTCTGTCTCAGACCGTCTGTCTCAGACAGTCTGTCTCGAACCGTCTGTCTCATACCGTCTGTCTCATACGGTCTGTATCAAACCGTCTGTCACAGCCCGTCTGTCTCAGACCGTCTGTCTCATACCGTCTGTCTCAGACCGTCTGTCTCAGACCGCGTGTCTCAGACCGCCTGCCTCAGACCGTCTGTCTCAGGACGTCTGTCTCAGACCGTCTGTCTCGGGCCGTCTGTCTCAGACCGTCTGTCTCAGACCGTCTGTCTCAGACCGTCTGTCTCAGACCGTCTGTCTCAGACCGTCTGTCTCGATCCGCCTGTCTCAGTCCGTCTGTCTCAGTCCGTCTGTCTCAGTCCGTCTGTCTCAGTCCGTCTGTCTCAGTCCGTCTGTCTCAGTCCGTCTGTCTCCGTACGTCTGTCTCAGACCGACTGTCTCAGACCGTCTGTCTCAAACCGTCTGTCTCAGACCGTCTGTCTCAGACCGTCTGTCTCCGACCGTCTGTCTGAGACCGTCTGTCTCAAACCCTCTGTCTCGATCCGTCTGTCTCATACCATCTTTCTCAGACCGTCTGTCGCAGTCCGTCTGTCTCAGACCGTCTGTCTCAGACCATCTGTCTCAGACCGTCTGTCTCAGACCGTCTGTCTCAGGCCGTCTGTCTCCGTTCGTCTGTCTCAGACCGCCTGTCTCAGACCGTCTGTCTCGGACCACCTGTCTCAGACCGCCTGTCTCAGACCGTCTGTCTCAGACCGTCTGTCCCGATCCGCCTGTCTCATATTCGTCTGTCTCAGACCGTCTGTCTCTGACCGTCTGTCTCAGGCCGTCTGTCTCAGACCGTCTGTCTCGGGCCGTCTATCTCACTCCGTCTGTCTCAGACCCTCTGTCCCCGATCCGTCTGTCTCAGACCGTTTGTCTCAGACCGGCTGTCTCAGACCGGCTGTCTCAGACCGTCTGTCTCGGGCCGTCTGTCTCAGTTCGTCTGTCTCAGTCCGTCTGTCTCAGTCCGTCTGTCTCAGTCCGTCTGTCTCAGTCCGTCTGTCTCCGTTCGTCTGTCTCAGACCGACTGTCTCAGACCGTCTGTCTCAGTCCGTCTGTCTCAGACCGTCTGTCTCAGACCGTCTGTCTCAGACCGTCTGTCTCAGGCCGTCTGTCTCAGACCGTCTGTCTCGGGCCGTCTGTCTCAGTCCGTCTGTCTTATTCCGTCTGTCTCCGTTCGTCTGTCTCAGACCGACTGTCTCAGACCGTCTGTCTCAAACCGTCAGTCTCAGACCGTCTGTCTCAGGCCGTCTGTCTCAGTCCGTCTGTCTCAGACCCTCTGTCTCGATCCGTCTGTCTCATACCGTCTGTCTTAGACTGTCTGTCTCAGAGCGCCTGTCTCAGACCGTCTGTCTCAGACCGTCTGTCTCAGACCGTCTGTCTCAGACCGTCTGTCTCAGACCGTCTGTCTCAGACCGTCTGTCTCAGACCGTGTGTCTCAGACCGTCTGTCTCAGAGCGCCTGTCTCAGACCGTCTGTCTCAGACCGTCTGTCTCAGACCGTCTGTCTCAGACCGTCTGTCTCAGACCGTCTGTCTCAGACCGTCTGTCTCAGACCGTCTGTCTCAGACCGTCTGTCTCAGACCGTCTGTCTCAGACAGTCTGTCTCGAACCGTCTGTCTCATACCGTCTGTCTCATACGGTCTGTATCAAACCGTCTGTCACAGCCCGTCTGTCTCAGACCGTCTGTCTCATACCGTCTGTCTCAGACCGTCTGTCTCAGACCGCCTGCCTCAGACCGTCTGTCTCAGGACGTCTGTCACAGACCGTTTGTCTCGGGCCGTCTGTCTCAGTTCGTCTGTCTCAGTTCGTCTGTCTCCGTTCGTCTGTCTCAGACCGACTGTCTCAGACCGTCTGTCTCAAACCGTCAGTCTCAGACCGTCTGTCTCAGGCCGTCTGTCTCAGTCCGCCTGTCTCAGACCGTCTCTCTCGATCCGTCTGTCTCATACCGTCTGTCTCAGACCGTCTGTCTCAGACCGTCTGTCTCAGACCGTCTGTCTAAACCGTCTGTCTGAGACCGTCTGTCTCAGACCGACTGTCTGAGACCGTCTGTCTTAGACCGTCTGTCTCAGGCCGTCTGTCTCCGTTCGTCTGTCTCAGACCGACTGTCTCAGACCGTCTGTCTCAGACCGTCTGTCTCAGACCGTCTGTCTCAGACCGTCTGTCTCAGACCGTCTGTCTCAAACCGTCTGTCTCAGTCCGTCTGTCTCAGTCCGTCTGTCTCCGTTCGTCTGTCTCAGACCGACTGTCTCAGACCGTCTGTCTCAGTCCGTCTGTCTCAGACCACCTGTCTCAGACCGCCTGTCTCAGACCGTCTGTCTCAGACCGTCTGTCTCGATCCGCCTGTCTCAACCCGTCTGTCTCAGACCGTCTGTCTCATACCGTCTGTCTCAGACCACCTATCTCAGACCGCCTGTCTCAGACCGTCTGTCTCGGACCGTCTGTCTCAGACCGTCGGTCTCGGGCCGTCTGTCTCAGTCCGTCTGTCTCCGTCCGTCTGTCTCGGACCTCCTGTCTCAGACCGTCCGTCTCAAACCGTCTGTCTCAGTCCGTCTGTCTCGGACCACCTGTCTCATACCGTCTGTCTGAGACCGTCTGTCTCATACCGTCTGTCTCAGACCGTCTGTCTCAGACCGTCTGTCTCAGACCGTCTGTCTCAGACCGTCTGTCTCAGACCGTCTGTCTCAGACCGTGTCTCAGGCCGTCTGTCTCAGTCCGTCTGTCTCAGACACTCTGTCTCGATCCGTCTGTCTCAGTCCGTCTGTCTCAGAGCGCCTGTCTCAGACCGTCTGTCTCAGACCGTCTGTCTCAGACCGTCTGTCTCAGACCGTCTGTCTCAGACCGTCTATCTCAGACCGTCTGTCTCAGACCGTCTGTCTCAGACCGTCTGTCTCAGACAGTCTGTCTCGAACCGTCTGTCTCATACCGTCTGTCTCATACGGTCTGTATCAAACCGTCTGTCACAGCCCGTCTGTCTCAGACCGTCTGTCTCATACCGTCTGTCTCAGACCGTCTGTCTCAGACCGCCTGCCTCAGACCGTCTGTCTCAGGACGTCTGTCACAGACCGTTTGTCTCGGGCCGTCTGTCTCAGTTCGTCTGTCTCAGTTCGTCTGTCTCCGTTCGTCTGTCTCAGACCGACTGTCTCAGACCGTCTGTCTCAAACCGTCAGTCTCAGACCGTCTGTCTCAGGCCGTCTGTCTCAGTCCGCCTGTCTCAGACCGTCTGTCTCGATCCGTCTGTCTCATACCGTCTGTCTCAGACCGTCTGTCTCAGACCGTCTGTCTCAGACCGTCTGTCTAAACCGTCTGTCTGAGACCGTCTGTCTCAGACCCTCTGTCTCGATCCGTCTGTCTCATACCGTCTGTCTCAGACCGTCTGTCTCAGACCGTCTGTCTCAGTCCGTCTGTCTCGGACCGTCTGTCTCGGACCGTCTGTCTCAGACCATCAGTCTCAGCCGCGTGTCTCAGACCGCCGGACTCAGACCGCCTGTCTCAGACCGCCTGTCTCAGACCGTCTGTCTCAGACCGTCTGTCTCAGGCCGTCTGTCCCAGACCGTCTGTCTCGGGCCGTCCGTCTCAGTCCGTCTGTCTCAGTTCGTCAGTCTCCGTTCGTCTGTCTCAGACCGACTGTCTGAGACCGTCTGTCTTAGACCGTCTGTCTCAGGCCGTCTGTCTCCGTTCGTCTGTCTCAGACCGACTGTCTCAGACCGTCTGTCTTAGACCGTCTGTCTCAGACCGTCTGTCTCAGACCGTCTGTCTCAGACCGTCTGTCTCAGACCGTCTGTCTCAGTCCGTCTGTCTCAGTCCGTCTGTCTCCGTTCGTCTGTCTCAGACCGACTGTCTCAGACCGTCTGTCTCAGTCCGTCTGTCTCAGACCACCTGTCTCAGACCGCCTGTCTCAGACCGTCTGTCTCAGACCGTCTGTCTCGATCCGCCTGTCTCAACCCGTCTGTCTCAGACCGTCTGTCTCATACCGTCTGTCTCAGACCACCTATCTCAGACCGCCTGTCTCAGACCGTCTGTCTCGGACCGTCTGTCTCAGACCGTCGGTCTCGGGTCGTCTGTCTCAGTCCGTCTGTCTCCGTCCGTCTGTCTCGGACCTCCTGTCTCAGACCGTCCGTCTCAAACCGTCTGTCTCAGTCCGTCTGTCTCGGACCACCTGTCTCATACCGTCTGTCTGAGACCGTCTGTCTCATACCGTCTGTCTCAGACCGTCTGTCTCAGACCGTCTGTCTCAGACCGTCTGTCTCAGACCGTCTGTCTCAGACCGTCTGTCTCAGACCGTGTCTCAGGCCGTCTGTCTCAGTCCGTCTGTCTCAGACACTCTGTCTCGATCCGTCTGTCTCAGTCCGTCTGTCTCAGACCGTCTGTCTCAGACCGTCTGTCACAGTCCGTCTGTCTCAGACCGTCTGTCTCAGACCATCTGTCTCAGACCGTCTGTCTCAGACCGTCTGTCTCAGGCCGTCTGTCTCCGTTCGTCTGTCTCAGACCGACTGTCCTAGACCGTCTGTCTCAGACCGTCTGTCTCAGACCGTCTGTCTCAGACCGTCTGTCTCAGTCCGTCTGTCTCAGTCCGTCTGTCTCAGTCCGTCTGTCTCCGTTCGTCTGTCTCAGACCGCCTGCCTCAGACCGCCTGTCTCGGACCGTCTGTCTCAGACCGCCTGTCTCCGACCGCCTGTCTTAGACTGTCTGTCTCAGAGCGCCTGTCTCAGACCGTCTGTCTCAGACCGTCTGTCTCAGACCGTCTGTCTCAGACCGTCTGTCTCAGACCGTCTGTCTCAGACCGTCTGTCTCAGACCGTCTGTCTCAGACCGTCTGTCTCAGACCGTCTGTCTCAGACCGTCTGTCTCAGACAGTCTGTCTCGAACCGTCTGTCTCATACCGTCTGTCTCATACGGTCTGTATCAAACCGTCTGTCACAGCCCGTCTGTCTCAGACCGTCTGTCTCAGGCCGTCTGTCTCCGTTCGTCAGTCTCAGACCGACTGTCTCAGACCGTCTGTCTCAGACCGTCTGTCTCAGACCGTCTGTCTCAGACCGTCTGTCTCAGACCGTCTGCCTCAGACCGTCTGTCTCAGTCCGTCTGTCCCAGTCCGTCTGTCTCCGTTCGTCTGTCTCAGACCGACTGTCTCAGACCGTCTGTCTCAGTCCGTCTGTCTCAGACCACCTGTCTCAGACCGCCTGTCTCAGACCGTCTGTCTCAGACCGTCTGTCTCGATCCGCCTGTCTCATACCGTCTGTCTCAGACCGTCTGTCTCTGACCATCTGTCTCAGGCCGTCTGTCTCAGACCGTCTGTCTCGGGCCGTCTGTCTCACTCCGTCTGTCTCAGACCCTCTGTCTCGATCCGTCTGTCTCAGACCGTTTGTCTCAGACCGGCTGTCTCAGACCGGCTGTCTCAGACCGTCTGTCTCGGGCCGTCTGTCTCAGTCCGTCTGTCTCAGTCCGTCTGTCTCAGTCCGTCTGTCTCAGTCCGTCTGTCTCAGTCCGTCTGTCTCAGTCCGTCTGTCTCCGTACGTCTGTCTCAGACCGACTGTCTCAGACCGTCTGTCTCAAACCGTCTGTCTCAGACCGTCTGTCTCAGACCGTCTGTCTCAGACCGTCTGTCTGAGACCGTCTGTCTCAAACCCTCTGTCTCGATCCGTCTGTCTCATACCGTCTTTCTCAGACCGTCTGTCGCAGTCCGTCTGTCTCAGACCGTCTTTCTCAGACCGTCTGTCGCAGTCCGTCTGTCTCAGACCGTCTGTCTCAGACCATCTGTCTCAGACCGTCTGTCTCAGACCGTCTGTCTCAGGCCGTCTGTCTCCGTTCGTCTGTCTCAGACCGACTGTCTCAGACCGTCTGTCTCGGACCACCTGTCTCAGACCGCCTGTCTCAGACCGTCTGTCTCAGACCGTCTGTCCCGATCCGCCTGTCTCATACCGTCTGTCTCAGACCGTCTGTCTCTGACCGTCTGTCTCAGGCCGTCTGTCTCAGACCGTCTGTCTCGGGCCGTCTATCTCACTCCGTCTGTCTCAGACCCTCTGTCCCCGATCCGTCTGTCTCAGACCGTCTGTCTCAGACCGTCTGTCTCAGACCGTCTGTCTCAGACCGTCTGTCTCAGACCGTCTGTCTCAGAGCGTCTGTCTCAGACCGTCTGTCTCAGACCGTCTGTCTCAGACCGTCTGTCTCGAACCGTCTGTCTCATACCGTCTGTCTCATACGGTCTGTATCAAACCGTCTGTCACAGCCCGTCTGTCTCAGACCGTCTGTCTCAGACCGTCTGTCTCAGACCGCGTGTCTCAGACCGTCTGTCTCAGACCGTCTGTCTCAGACCGTCTGTCTCAGACCGTCTGTCTCAGACCGTGTCTCAGGCCGCCTGTCTCAGACCGTCTGTCTCAGACCGTCTGTCTCGATCCGTCTGTCTCAGTCCGTCTGTCTCAGACCGTCTGTCTCATACCGTCTGTGTCAGACCACCTATCTCAGACCGCCTGTCTCAGACCGTCTGTCTCGGACCGTCTGTCTCAGACCGTCGGTCTCGGGTCGTCTGTCTCAGTCCGTCTGTCTCCGTCCGTCTGTCTCGGACCTCCTGTCTCAGACCGTCCGTCTCAAACCGTCTGTCTCAGTCCGTCTGTCTCGGACCACCTGTCTCATACCGTCTGTCTGAGACCGTCTGTCTCATACCGTCTGTCTCAGACCGTCTGTCTCAGACCGTCTGTCTCAGACCGTCTGTCTCAGACCGTCTGTCTCAGACCGTCTGTCTCAGACCGTCTGTCTCAGACCGTGTCTCAGGCCGTCTGTCTCAGTCCGTCTGTCTCAGACACTCTGTCTCGATCCGTCTGTCTCAGTCCGTCTGTCTCAGACCGTCTGTCTCAGACCGTCTGTCACAGTCCGTCTGTCTCAGACCGTCTGTCTCAGACCATCTGTCTCAGACCGTCTGTCTCAGACCGTCTGTCTCAGGCCGTCTGTCTCCGTTCGTCTGTCTCAGACCGACTGTCCTAGACCGTCTGTCTCAGACCGTCTGTCTCAGACCGTCTGTCTCAGACCGTCTGTCTCAGACCGTCTGTCTCAGTCCGTCTGTCTCAGTCCGTCTGTCTCAGTCCGTCTGTCTCCGTTCGTCTGTCTCAGACCGCCTGCCTCAGACCGCCTGTCTCCGACCGCCTGTCTTAGACTGTCTGTCTCAGAGCGCCTGTCTCAGACCGTCTGTCTCAGACCGTCTGTCTCAGACCGTCTGTCTCAGACCGTCTGTCTCAGACCGTCTGTCTCAGACCGTCTGTCTCAGACCGTCTGTCTCAGACCGTCTGTCTCAGACCGTCTGTCTCAGACCGTCTGTCTCAGACAGTCTGTCTCGAACCGTCTGTCTCATACCGTCTGTCTCATACGGTCTGTATCAAACCGTCTGTCACAGCCCGTCTGTCTCAGACCGTCTGTCTCAGGCCGTCTGTCTCCGTTCGTCAGTCTCAGACCGACTGTCTCAGACCGTCTGTCTCAGACCGTCTGTCTCAGACCGTCTGTCTCAGACCGTCTGTCTCAGACCGTCTGCCTCAGACCGTCTGTCTCAGTCCGTCTGTCTCAGTCCGTCTGTCTCCGTTCGTCTGTCTCAGACCGACTGTCTCAGACCGTCTGTCTCAGTCCGTCTGTCTCAGACCACCTGTCTCAGACCGCCTGTCTCAGACTGTCTGTCTCAGACCGTCTGTCTCGATCCGCCTGTCTCATACCGTCTGTCTCAGACCGTCTGTCTCTGACCATCTGTCTCAGGCCGTCTGTCTCAGACCGTCTGTCTCGGGCCGTCTGTCTCACTCCGTCTGTCTCAGACCCTCTGTCTCGATCCGTCTGTCTCAGACCGTTTGTCTCAGACCGGCTGTCTCAGACCGGCTGTCTCAGACCGTCTGTCTCGGGCCGTCTGTCTCAGTCCGTCTGTCTCAGTCCGTCTGTCTCAGTCCGTCTGTCTCAGTCCGTCTGTCTCAGTCCGTCTGTCTCCGTACGTCTGTCTCAGACCGACTGTCTCAGACCGTCTGTCTCAAACCGTCTGTCTCAGACCGTCTGTCTCAGACCGTCTGTCTCAGACCGTCTGTCTGAGACCGTCTGTCTCAAACCCTCTGTCTCGATCCGTCTGTCTCATACCGTCTTTCTCAGACCGTCTGTCGCAGTCCGTCTGTCTCAGACCGTCTGTCTCAGACCATCTGTCTCGGACCGTCTGTCTCAGACCGTCTGTCTCAGGCCGTCTGTCTCCGTTCGTCTGTCTCAGACCGACTGTCTCAGACCGTCTGTCTCGGACCACCTGTCTCAGACCGCCTGTGTCAGACCGTCTGTCTCAGACCGTCTGTCCCGATCCGCCTGTCTCATACCGTCTGTCTCAGACCGTCTGTCTCTGACCGTCTGTCTCAGGCCGTCTGTCTCAGACCGTCTGTCTCGGGCCGTCTATCTCACTCCGTCTGTCTCAGACCCTCTGTCCCCGATCCGTCTGTCTCAGACCGTCTGTCTCAGACCGTCTGTCTCAGACCGTCTGTCTCAGACCGTCTGTCTCAGACCGTCTGTCTCAGAGCGTCTGTCTCAGACCGTCTGTCTCAGACCGTCTGTCTCAGACAGTCTGTCTCGAACCGTCTGTCTCATACCGTCTGTCTCATACGGTCTGTATCAAACCGTCTGTCACAGCCCGTCTGTCTCAGACCGTCTGTCTCAGACCGTCTGTCTCAGACCGCGTGTCTCAGACCGCCTGCCTCAGACCGTCTGTCTCAGGACGTCTGTCTCAGACCGTCTGACTCGGGCCGTCTGTCTCAGACCGTCTGTCTCAGACCGTCTGTCTCTGACCGTCTGTCTCAGACCGTCTGCCTCAGACCGTCTGTCTCAGTCCGTCTGTCTCCGTTCGTCTGTCTCAGACCGACTGTCTCAGACCGTCTGTCTCAGTCCGTCTGTCTCAGACCACCTGTCTCAGACCGCCTGTCTCAGACCGTCTGTCTCAGACCGTCTGTCTCGATCCGCCTGTCTCAGTCCGTCCGTCTCAGTCCGTCTGTCTCAGTCCGTCTGTCTCAGTCCGTCTGTCTCAGTCCGTCTGTCTCAGTCCGTCTGTCTCCGTTCGTCTGTCTCAGACCGACTGTCTCAGGCCGTCTGTCTCAGACCGTCTGTCTCGGGCCGTCTATCTCACTCCGTCTGTCTCAGACCCTCTGTCCCCGATCCGTCTGTCTCAGA
Organism: Coelioxys conoideus; assembly: GCA_947623535.1. NCBI lineage: Eukaryota > Metazoa > Arthropoda > Insecta > Hymenoptera > Megachilidae > Coelioxys > Coelioxys conoideus. Next base: position 7,101,149 of record CANQJN010000026.1, read on the forward strand.
CCGTCTGTCTCAGACCGTCTGTCTCAGACCGTCTATCTCACTCCGTCTGTCTCAGACCCTCTGTCCCCGATCCGTCTGTCTCAGACCGTCTGTCTCAGACCGTCTGTCTCAGACCGACTGTCTCAGACCGTCTGTCTCAAACCGTCTGTCTCAGACCGTCTGTCTCAGACCGTCTGTCTCCGACCGTCTGTCTGAGACCGTCTGTCTCAAACCCTCTGTCTCGATCCGTCTGTCTCATACCGTCTTTCTCAGACCGTCTGTCGCAGTCCGTCTGTCTCAGACCGTCTGTCTCAGGCCGTCTGTCTCCGTTCGTCTGCCTCAGACCGACTGTCTCAGACCGTCTGTCTCGGACCACCTGTCTCAGACCGCCTGTCTCAGACCGTCTGTCTCAGACCGTCTGTCCCGATCCGCCTGTCTCATATTCGTCTGTCTCAGTCCGTCTGTCTCCGTCCGTCTGTCTCGGACCTCCTGTCTCAGACCGTCCGTCTCAAACCGTCTGTCTCAGTCCGTCTGTCTCGGACCACCTGTCTCATACCGTCTGTCTGAGACCGTCTGTCTCATACCGTCTGTCTCAGACCGTCTGTCTCAGACCGTCTGTCTCAGACCGTCTGTCTCGGGCCGTCTATCTCACTCCGTCTGTCTCAGACCCTCTGTCCCCGATCCGTCTGTCTCAGTCCGTCTGTCTCCGTCCGTCTGTCTCGGACCTCCTGTCTCAGACCGTCCGTCTCAAACCGTCTGTCTCAGTCCGTCTGTCTCGGACCACCTGTCTCAGACCGTCTGTCTCAGACCGTCTGTCTCAGACCGTCTGTCTCAGACCGTCTGTCTCAGACCGTCTGTCTCAGACCGTCTGTCTCAGACCGTCTGTCTCAGACCGTCTGTCTCAGACCGTCTGTCTCAGACCGTGTCTCAGGCCGTCTGTCTCAGTCCGTCTGTCTCAGACACTCTGTCTCGATCCGTCTGTCTCAGTCCGTCTGTCTCAGACCGTCTGTCTCAGACCGTCTGTCACAGTCCGTCTGTCTCAGACCGTCTGTCTCAGACCATCTGTCTCAGACCGTCTGTCTCAGACCGTCTGTCTCAGGCCGTCTGTCTCCGTTCGTCTGTCTCAGACCGACTGTCTCAGACCGTCTGTCTCAGACCGTCTGTCTCAGACCGTCTGTCTCAGACCGTCTGTCTCAGACCGTCTGTCTCAGTCCGTCTGTCTCAGTCCGTCTGTCTCCGTTCGTCTGTCTCAGACCGCCTGCCTCAGACTGCCTGTCTCGGACCGTCTGTCTCAGACCGCCTGTCTCCGACCGCCTGTCTTAGACTGTCTGTCTCAGAGCGCCTGTCTCAGACCGTCTGTCTCAGACCGTCTGTCTCAGACCGTCTGTCTCAGACCGTCTGTCTCAGACCGTCTGTCTCAGACCGTCTGTCTCAGACCGTCTGTCTCAGACCGTCTGTCTCAGACCGCGTGTCTCAGACCGCCTGCCTCAGACCGTCTGTCTCAGGACGTCTGTCTCAGACCGTCTGACTCGGGCCGTCTGTCTCAGACCGTCTGTCTCAGACCGTCTGTCTCTGACCGTCTGTCTCAGACCGTCTGCCTCAGACCGTCTGTCTCAGTCCGTCTGTCTCCGTTCGTCTGTCTCAGACCGACTGTCTCAGACCGTCTGTCTCAGTCCGTCTGTCTCAGACCACCTGTCTCAGACCGCCTGTCTCAGACCGTCTGTCTCAGACCGTCTGTCTCGATCCGCCTGTCTCAGTCCGTCCGTCTCAGTCCGTCTGTCTCAGTCCGTCTGTCTCAGTCCGTCTGTCTCAGTCCGTCTGTCTCAGTCCGTCTGTCTCCGTTCGTCTGTCTCAGACCGACTGTCTCAGGCCGTCTGTCTCAGACCGTCTGTCTCGGGCCGTCTATCTCACTCCGTCTGTCTCAGACCCTCTGTCCCCGATCCGTCTGTCTCAGACCGTCTGTCTCAGACCGTCTGTCTCAGACCGTCTATCTCACTCCGTCTGTCTCAGACCCTCTGTCCCCGATCCGTCTGTCTCAGACCGTCTGTCTCAGACCGTCTGTCTCAGACCGACTGTCTCAGACCGTCTGTCTCAAACCGTCTGTCTCAGACCGTCTGTCTCAGACCGTCTGTCTCCGACCGTCTGTCTGAGACCGTCTGTCTCAAACCCTCTGTCTCGATCCGTCTGTCTCATACCGTCTTTCTCAGACCGTCTGTCGCAGTCCGTCTGTCTCAGACCGTCTGTCTCAGGCCGTCTGTCTCCGTTCGTCTGCCTCAGACCGACTGTCTCAGACCGTCTGTCTCGGACCACCTGTCTCAGACCGCCTGTCTCAGACCGTCTGTCTCAGACCGTCTGTCCCGATCCGCCTGTCTCATATTCGTCTGTCTCAGACCGTCTGTCTCTGACCGTCTGTCTCAGGCCGTCTGTCTCAGACCGTCTGTCTCGGGCCGTCTATCTCACTCCGTCTGTCTCAGACCCTCTGTCCCCGATCCGTCTGTCTCAGTCCGTCTGTCTCCGTCCGTCTGTCTCGGACCTCCTGTCTCAGACCGTCCGTCTCAAACCGTCTGTCTCAGTCCGTCTGTCTCGGACCACCTGTCTCATACCGTCTGTCTGAGACCGTCTGTCTCATACCGTCTGTCTCAGACCATCTGTCTCAGACCGTCTGTCTCAGACCGTCTGTCTCAGACCGTCTGTCTCAGACCGTCTGTCTCAGACCGTCTGTCTCAGACCGTCTGTCTCAGACCGTCTGTCTCAGACCGTCTGTCTCAGACCGTGTCTCAGGCCGTCTGTCTCAGTCCGTCTGTCTCAGACACTCTGTCTCGATCCGTCTGTCTCAGTCCGTCTGTCTCAGACCGTCTGTCTCAGACCGTCTGTCACAGTCCGTCTGTCTCAGACCGTCTGTCTCAGACCATCTCTCTCAGACCGTCTGTCTCAGACCGTCTGTCTCAGGCCGTCTGTCTCCGTTCGTCTGTCTCAGACCGACTGTCTCAGACCGTCTGTCTCAGACCGTCTGTCTCAGACCGTCTGTCTCAGACCGTCTGTCTCAGACCGTCTGTCTCAGTCCGTCTGTCTCAGTCCGTCTGTCTCCGTTCGTCTGTCTCAGACCGCCTGCCTCAGACCGCCTGTCTCGGACCGTCTGTCTCAGACCGCCTGTCTCCGACCGCCTGTCTTAGACTGTCTGTCTCAGAGCGCCTGTCTCAGACCGTCTGTCTCAGACCGTCTGTCTCAGACCGTCTGTCTCAGACCGTCTGTCTCAGACCGTCTGTCTCAGACCGTCTGTCTCAGACCGTCTGTCTCAGACCGTCTGTCTCAGACCGTCTGTCTCAGACAGTCTGTCTCGAACCGTCTGTCTCATACCGTCTGTCTCATACGGTCTGTATCAAACCGTCTGTCACAGCCCGTCTGTCTCAGACCGTCTGTCTCAGGCCGTCTGTCTCCGTTCGTCAGTCTCAGACCGACTGTCTCAGACCGTCTGTCTCAGACCGTCTGTCTCAGACCGTCTGTCTCAGACCGTCTGTCTCAGACCGTCTGTCTCAGACCGTCTGTCTCAGACCGTCTGTCTCAGACCGTCTGTCTCAGACCGTCTGTCTCAGTCCGTCTGTCTCGGACCACCTGTCTCAGACCGTCTGTCTCAGACCGTCTGTCTCAGACCGTCTGTCTCAGACCGTCTGTCTCAGACCGTCTGTCTCAGACCGTCTGTCTCAGACCGTCTGTCTCAGACCGTCTGTCTCAGACCGTCTGTCTCAGACCGTCTGTCTCAGACCGTCTGTCTCAGACCGTCTGTCTCAGACCGTCTGTCTCAGACCGTCTGTCTCAGACCGTCTGTCTCAGACCGTCTGTCTCAGACAGTCTGTCTCGAACCGTCTGTCTCATACCGTCTGTCTCATACGGTCTGTATCAAACCGTCTGTCACAGCCCGTCTGTCTCAGACCGTCTGTCTCAGGCCGTCTGTCTCCGTTCGTCAGTCTCAGACCGACTGTCTCAGACCGTCTGTCTCAGACCGTCTGTCTCAGACCGTCTGTCTCAGACCGTCTGTCTCAGACCGTCTGCCTCAGACCGTCTGTCTCAGTCCGTCTGTCTCAGTCCGTCTGTCTCCGTTCGTCTGTCTCAGACCGACTGTCTCAGACCGTCTGTCTCAGTCCGTCTGTCTCAGACCACCTGTCTCAGACCGCCTGTCTCAGACTGTCTGTCTCAGACCGTCTGTCTCGATCCGCCTGTCTCATACCGTCTGTCTCAGACCGTCTGTCTCTGACCATCTGTCTCAGGCCGTCTGTCTCAGACCGTCTGTCTCGGGCCGTCTGTCTCACTCCGTCTGTCTCAGACCCTCTGTCTCGATCCGTCTGTCTCAGACCGTTTGTCTCAGACCGGCTGTCTCAGACCGGCTGTCTCAGACCGTCTGTCTCGGGCCGTCTGTCTCAGTCCGTCTGTCTCAGTCCGTCTGTCTCAGTCCGTCTGTCTCAGTCCGTCTGTCTCAGTCCGTCTGTCTCCGTACGTCTGTCTCAGACCGACTGTCTCAGACCGTCTGTCTCAAACCGTCTGTCTCAGACCGTCTGTCTCAGACCGTCTGTCTCAGACCGTCTGTCTGAGACCGTCTGTCTCAAACCCTCTGTCTCGATCCGTCTGTCTCATACCGTCTTTCTCAGACCGTCTGTCGCAGTCCGTCTGTCTCAGACCGTCTGTCTCAGACCATCTGTCTCAGACCGTCTGTCTCAGACCGTCTGTCTCAGGCCGTCTGTCTCCGTTCGTCTGTCTCAGACCGACTGTCTCAGACCGTCTGTCTCGGACCACCTGTCTCAGACCGCCTGTCTCAGACCGTCTGTCTCAGACCGTCTGTCCCGATCCGCCTGTCTCATACCGTCTGTCTCAGACCGTCTGTCTCTGACCGTCTGTCTCAGGCCGTCTGTCTCAGACCGTCTGTCTCGGGCCGTCTATCTCACTCCGTCTGTCTCAGACCCTCTGTCCCCGATCCGTCTGTCTCAGACCGTCTGTCTCAGACCGTCTGTCTCAGACCGTCTGTCTCAGACCGTCTGTCTCAGACCGTCTGTCTCAGAGCGTCTGTCTCAGACCGTCTGTCTCAGACCGTCTGTCTCAGACAGTCTGTCTCGAACCGTCTGTCTCATACCGTCTGTCTCATACGGTCTGTATCAAACCGTCTGTCACAGCCCGTCTGTCTCAGACCGTCTGTCTCAGACCGTCTGTCTCAGACCGCGTGTCTCAGACCGCCTGCCTCAGACCGTCTGTCTCAGGACGTCTGTCTCAGACCGTCTGACTCGGGCCGTCTGTCTCAGACCGTCTGTCTCAGACCGTCTGTCTCTGACCGTCTGTCTCAGACCGTCTGCCTCAGACCGTCTGTCTCAGTCCGTCTGTCTCCGTTCGTCTGTCTCAGACCGACTGTCTCAGACCGTCTGTCTCAGTCCGTCTGTCTCAGACCACCTGTCTCAGACCGCCTGTCTCAGACCGTCTGTCTCAGACCGTCTGTCTCGATCCGCCTGTCTCAGTCCGTCCGTCTCAGTCCGTCTGTCTCAGTCCGTCTGTCTCAGTCCGTCTGTCTCAGTCCGTCTGTCTCAGTCCGTCTGTCTCCGTTCGTCTGTCTCAGACCGACTGTCTCAGGCCGTCTGTCTCAGACCGTCTGTCTCGGGCCGTCTATCTCACTCCGTCTGTCTCAGACCCTCTGTCCCCGATCCGTCTGTCTCAGACCGTCTGTCTCAGACCGTCTGTCTCAGACCGTCTATCTCACTCCGTCTGTCTCAGACCCTCTGTCCCCGATCCGTCTGTCTCAGACCGTCTGTCTCAGACCGTCTGTCTCAGACCGACTGTCTCAGACCGTCTGTCTCAAACCGTCTGTCTCAGACCGTCTGTCTCAGACCGTCTGTCTCCGACCGTCTGTCTGAGACCGTCTGTCTCAAACCCTCTGTCTCGATCCGTCTGTCTCATACCGTCTTTCTCAGACCGTCTGTCGCAGTCCGTCTGTCTCAGACCGTCTGTCTCAGGCCGTCTGTCTCCGTTCGTCTGCCTCAGACCGACTGTCTCAGACCGTCTGTCTCGGACCACCTGTCTCAGACCGCCTGTCTCAGACCGTCTGTCTCAGACCGTCTGTCCCGATCCGCCTGTCTCATATTCGTCTGTCTCAGTCCGTCTGTCTCCGTCCGTCTGTCTCGGACCTCCTGTCTCAGACCGTCCGTCTCAAACCGTCTGTCTCAGTCCGTCTGTCTCGGACCACCTGTCTCATACCGTCTGTCTGAGACCGTCTGTCTCATACCGTCTGTCTCAGACCGTCTGTCTCAGACCGTCTGTCTCAGACCGTCTGTCTCGGGCCGTCTATCTCACTCCGTCTGTCTCAGACCCTCTGTCCCCGATCCGTCTGTCTCAGTCCGTCTGTCTCCGTCCGTCTGTCTCGGACCTCCTGTCTCAGACCGTCCGTCTCAAACCGTCTGTCTCAGTCCGTCTGTCTCGGACCACCTGTCTCAGACCGTCTGTCTCAGACCGTCTGTCTCAGACCGTCTGTCTCAGACCGTCTGTCTCAGACCGTCTGTCTCAGACCGTCTGTCTCAGACCGTCTGTCTCAGACCGTCTGTCTCAGACCGTGTCTCAGGCCGTCTGTCTCAGTCCGTCTGTCTCAGACACTCTGTCTCGATCCGTCTGTCTCAGTCCGTCTGTCTCAGACCGTCTGTCTCAGACCGTCTGTCACAGTCCGTCTGTCTCAGACCGTCTGTCTCAGACCATCTGTCTCAGACCGTCTGTCTCAGACCGTCTGTCTCAGGCCGTCTGTCTCCGTTCGTCTGTCTCAGACCGACTGTCTCAGACCGTCTGTCTCAGACCGTCTGTCTCAGACCGTCTGTCTCAGACCGTCTGTCTCAGACCGTCTGTCTCAGTCCGTCTGTCTCAGTCCGTCTGTCTCCGTTCGTCTGTCTCAGACCGCCTGCCTCAGACTGCCTGTCTCGGACCGTCTGTCTCAGACCGCCTGTCTCCGACCGCCTGTCTTAGACTGTCTGTCTCAGAGCGCCTGTCTCAGACCGTCTGTCTCAGACCGTCTGTCTCAGACCGTCTGTCTCAGACCGTCTGTCTCAGACCGTCTGTCTCAGACCGTCTGTCTCAGACCGTCTGTCTCAGACCGTCTGTCTCAGACCGCGTGTCTCAGACCGCCTGCCTCAGACCGTCTGTCTCAGGACGTCTGTCTCAGACCGTCTGACTCGGGCCGTCTGTCTCAGACCGTCTGTCTCAGACCGTCTGTCTCTGACCGTCTGTCTCAGACCGTCTGCCTCAGACCGTCTGTCTCAGTCCGTCTGTCTCCGTTCGTCTGTCTCAGACCGACTGTCTCAGACCGTCTGTCTCAGTCCGTCTGTCTCAGACCACCTGTCTCAGACCGCCTGTCTCAGACCGTCTGTCTCAGACCGTCTGTCTCGATCCGCCTGTCTCAGTCCGTCCGTCTCAGTCCGTCTGTCTCAGTCCGTCTGTCTCAGTCCGTCTGTCTCAGTCCGTCTGTCTCAGTCCGTCTGTCTCCGTTCGTCTGTCTCAGACCGACTGTCTCAGGCCGTCTGTCTCAGACCGTCTGTCTCGGGCCGTCTATCTCACTCCGTCTGTCTCAGACCCTCTGTCCCCGATCCGTCTGTCTCAGACCGTCTGTCTCAGACCGTCTGTCTCAGACCGTCTATCTCACTCCGTCTGTCTCAGACCCTCTGTCCCCGATCCGTCTGTCTCAGACCGTCTGTCTCAGACCGTCTGTCTCAGACCGACTGTCTCAGACCGTCTGTCTCAAACCGTCTGTCTCAGACCGTCTGTCTCAGACCGTCTGTCTCCGACCGTCTGTCTGAGACCGTCTGTCTCAAACCCTCTGTCTCGATCCGTCTGTCTCATACCGTCTTTCTCAGACCGTCTGTCGCAGTCCGTCTGTCTCAGACCGTCTGTCTCAGGCCGTCTGTCTCCGTTCGTCTGCCTCAGACCGACTGTCTCAGACCGTCTGTCTCGGACCACCTGTCTCAGACCGCCTGTCTCAGACCGTCTGTCTCAGACCGTCTGTCCCGATCCGCCTGTCTCATATTCGTCTGTCTCAGACCGTCTGTCTCTGACCGTCTGTCTCAGGCCGTCTGTCTCAGACCGTCTGTCTCGGGCCGTCTATCTCACTCCGTCTGTCTCAGACCCTCTGTCCCCGATCCGTCTGTCTCAGTCCGTCTGTCTCCGTCCGTCTGTCTCGGACCTCCTGTCTCAGACCGTCCGTCTCAAACCGTCTGTCTCAGTCCGTCTGTCTCGGACCACCTGTCTCATACCGTCTGTCTGAGACCGTCTGTCTCATACCGTCTGTCTCAGACCGTCTGTCTCAGACCGTCTGTCTCAGACCGTCTGTCTCAGACCGTCTGTCTCAGACCGTCTGTCTCAGACCGTCTGTCTCAGACCGTCTGTCTCAGACCGTCTGTCTCAGACCGTCTGTCTCAGACCGTGTCTCAGGCCGTCTGTCTCAGTCCGTCTGTCTCAGACCGTCTGTCTCAGACCGTCTGTCACAGTCCGTCTGTCTCAGACCGTCTGTCTCAGACCATCTGTCTCAGACCGTCTGTCTCAGACCGTCTGTCTCAGGCCGTCTGTCTCCGTTCGTCTGTCTCAGACCGACTGTCTCAGACCGTCTGTCTCAGACCGTCTGTCTCAGACCGTCTGTCTCAGACCGTCTGTCTCAGACCGTCTGTCTCAGTCCGTCTGTCTCAGTCCGTCTGTCTCCGTTCGTCTGTCTCAGACCGCCTGCCTCAGACCGCCTGTCTCGGACCGTCTGTCTCAGACCGCCTGTCTCCGACCGCCTGTCTTAGACTGTCTGTCTCAGAGCGCCTGTCTCAGACCGTCTGTCTCAGACCGTCTGTCTCAGACCGTCTGTCTCAGACCGTCTGTCTCAGACCGTCTGTCTCAGACCGTCTGTCTCAGACCGTCTGTCTCAGACCGTCTGTCTCAGACCGTCTGTCTCAGACAGTCTGTCTCGAACCGTCTGTCTCATACCGTCTGTCTCATACGGTCTGTATCAAACCGTCTGTCACAGCCCGTCTGTCTCAGACCGTCTGTCTCAGGCCGTCTGTCTCCGTTCGTCAGTCTCAGACCGACTGTCTCAGACCGTCTGTCTCAGACCGTCTGTCTCAGACCGTCTGTCTCAGACCGTCTGCCTCAGACCGTCTGTCTCAGTCCGTCTGTCTCAGTCCGTCTGTCTCCGTTCGTCTGTCTCAGACCGACTGTCTCAGACCGTCTGTCTCAGTCCGTCTGTCTCAGACCACCTGTCTCAGACCGCCTGTCTCAGACCGTCTGTCTCAGACCGTCTGTCTCGATCCGCCTGTCTCATACCGTCTGTCTCAGACCGTCTGTCTCTGACCATCTGTCTCAGGCCGTCTGTCTCAGACCGTCTGTCTCGGGCCGTCTGTCTCACTCCGTCTGTCTCAGACCCTCTGTCTCGATCCGTCTGTCTCAGACCGTTTGTCTCAGACCGGCTGTCTCAGACCGGCTGTCTCAGACCGTCTGTCTCGGGCCGTCTGTCTCAGTCCGTCTGTCTCAGTCCGTCTGTCTCAGTCCGTCTGTCTCAGTCCGTCTGTCTCAGTCCGTCTGTCTCCGTACGTCTGTCTCAGACCGACTGTCTCAGACCGTCTGTCTCAAACCGTCTGTCTCAGACCGTCTGTCTCAGACCGTCTGTCTCAGACCGTCTGTCTGAGACCGTCTGTCTCAAACCCTCTGTCTCGATCCGTCTGTCTCATACCGTCTTTCTCAGAACGTCTGTCGCAGTCCGTCTGTCTCAGACCGTCTGTCTCAGACCATCTGTCTCAGACCGTCTGTCTCAGACCGTCTGTCTCAGGCCGTCTGTCTCCGTTCGTCTGTCTCAGACCGACTGTCTCAGACCGTCTGTCTCGGACCACCTGTCTCAGACCGCCTGTCTCAGGCCGTCTGTCTCAGACCGTCTGTCCCGATCCGCCTGTCTCATACCGTCTGTCTCAGACCGTCTGTCTCTGACCGTCTGTCTCAGGCCGTCTGTCTCAGACCGTCTGTCTCGGGCCGTCTATCTCACTCCGTCTGTCTCAGACCCTCTGTCCCCGATCCGTCTGTCTCAGACCGTCTGTCTCAGACCGTCTGTCTCAGACCGTCTGTCTCAGACCGTCTGTCTCAGACCGTCTGTCTCAGACCGTCTGTCTCAGACCGTCTGTCTCAGACCGTCTGTCTCAGACCGTCTGTCTCAGACCGTCTGTCTCAGACCGTCTGTCTCAGACAGTCTGTCTCGAACCGTCTGTCTCATACCGTCTGTCTCATACGGTCTGTATCAAACCGTCTGTCACAGCCCGTCTGTCTCAGACCGTCTGTCTCATACCGTCTGTCTCAGACCGTCTGTCTCAGACCGCGTGTCTCAGACCGCCTGCCTCAGACCGTCTGTCTCAGGACGTCTGTCTCAGACCGTCTGTCTCGGGCCGTCTGTCTCAGACCGTCTGTCTCAGACCGTCTGTCTCAGACCGTCTGCCTCAGACCGTCTGTCTCAGTCCGTCTGTCTCCGTTCGTCTGTCTCAGACCGACTGTCTCAGACCGTCTGTCTCAGTCCGTCTGTCTCAGACCACCTGTCTCAGACCGCCTGTCTCAGACCGTCTGTCTCAGACCGTCTGTCTCAGACCGTCTGTCTCGATCCGCCTGTCTCAGTCCGTCTGTCTCAGTCCGTCTGTCTCAGTCCGTCTGTCTCAGTCCGTCTGTCTCAGTCCGTCTGTCTCAGTCCGTCTGTCTCCGTTCGTCTGTCTCAGACCGACTGTCTCAGGCCGTCTGTCTCAGACCGTCTGTCTCGGGCCGTCTATCTCACTCCGTCTGTCTCAGACCCTCTGTCCCCGATCCGTCTGTCTCAGACCGTCTGTCTCAGACCGTCTGTCTCAGACCGTCTATCTCACTCCGTCTGTCTCAGACCCTCTGTCCCCGATCCGTCTGTCTCAGACCGTCTGTCTCAGACCGTCTGTCTCAGACCGACTGTCTCAGACCGTCTGTCTCAAACCGTCTGTCTCAGACCGTCTGTCTCAGACCGTCTGTCTCCGACCGTCTGTCTGAGACCGTCTGTCTCAAACCCTCTGTCTCGATCCGTCTGTCTCATACCGTCTTTCTCAGACCGTCTGTCGCAGTCCGTCTGTCTCAGACCGTCTGTCTCAGACCATCTGTCTCAGACCGTCTGTCTCAGGCCGTCTGTCTCAGGCCGTCTGTCTCCGTTCGTCTGTCTCAGACCGACTGTCTCAGACCGTCTGTCTCGGACCACCTGTCTCAGACCGCCTGTCTCAGACCGTCTGTCTCAGACCGTCTGTCCCGATCCGCCTGTCTCAGACCGTCTGTCTCAGACCGTCTGTCTCAGACCGTCTGTCTCAGACCGTCTGTCTCAGACCATCTGTCTCAGTCCGTCTGTCTCCGTTCGTCTGTCTCAGACCGACTGTCTCGGGCCGTCTATCTCACTCCGTCTGTCTCAGACCCTCTGTCCCCGATCCGTCTGTCTCAGACCGTTTGTCTCAGACCGGCTGTCTCAGACCGGCTGTCTCAGACCGGCTGTCTCAGACCGTCTATCTCACTCCGTCTGTCTCAGACCCTCTGTCCCCGATCCGTCTGTCTCAGACCGTCTGTCTCAGACCGTCTATCTCACTCCGTCTGTCTCAGACCCTCTGTCCCCGATCCGTCTGTCTCAGACCGTCTGTCTCAGACCGTCTGTCGCAGTCCGTCTGTCTCAGACCGTCTGTCTCAGACCATCTGTCTCAGTCCGTCTGTCTCCGTTCGTCTGTCTCAGACCGACTGTCTCGGGCCGTCTATCTCACTCCGTCTGTCTCAGACCCTCTGTCCCCGATCCGTCTGTCTCAGACCGTTTGTCTCAGACCGGCTGTCTCAGACCGGCTGTCTCAGACCGTCTGTCTCGGACCGTCTGTCTCAGTTCGTCTGTCTCAGTCCGTCTGTCTCAGTCCGTCTGTCTCAGTCCGTCTGTCTCAGTCCGTCTGTCTCCGTTCGTCTGTCTCAGACCGACTGTCTCAGACCGTCTGTCTCAGTCCGTCTGTCTCAGACCGTCTGTCTCAGACCGTCTGTCTCAGGCCGTCTGTCTCAGACCGTCTGTCTCGGGCCGTCTGTCTCAGTCCGTCTGTCTTATTCCGTCTGTCTCCGTTCGTCTGTCTCAGACCGACTGTCTCAGACCGTCTGTCTCAAACCGTCAGTCTCAGACCGTCTGTCTCAGGCCGTCTGTCTCAGTCCGTCTGTCTCAGACACTCTGTCTCGATCCGTCTGTCTCATACCGTCTGTCTGAGACCGTCTGTCTCAGATTGTCTGTCTCAGACCGCCTGTCTCAGACCGCCTGTCTCAGACCGTCTGTCTCAGACCGCCTATCTCCGACCGTCTGTCTTAGACTGTCTGTCTCAGAGCGCCTGTCTCAGACCGTCTGTCTCAGACCGTCTGTCTCAGACCGTCTGTCTCAGTCCGTCTGTCTCCGTTCGTCTGTCTCAGACCGACTGTCTCGGGCCGTCTATCTCACTCCGTCTGTCTCAGACCCTCTGTCCCCGATCCGTCTGTCTCAGACCGTTTGTCTCAGACCGGCTGTCTCAGACCGGCTGTCTCAGACCGGCTGTCTCAGACCGGCTGTCTCAGACCGTCTATCTCACTCCGTCTGTCTCAGACCCTCTGTCCCCGATCCGTCTGTCTCAGACCGTCTGTCTCAGACCGTCTGTCTCAGACCGTCTATCTCACTCCGTCTGTCTCAGACCCTCTGTCCCCGATCCGTCTGTCTCAGACCGTCTGTCTCGGGCCGTCTGTCTCAGTCCGTCTGTCTCAGTCCGTCTGTCTCAGTCCGTCTGTCTCAGTCCGTCTGTCTCCGTACGTCTGTCTCAGACCGACTGTCTCAGACCGTCTGTCTCAAACCGTCTGTCTCAGACCGTCTGTCTCAGACCATCTGTCTCAGTCCGTCTGTCTCCGTTCGTCTGTCTCATACCGACTGTCTCGGGCCGTCTATCTCACTCCGTCTGTCTCAGACCCTCTGTCCCCGATCCGTCTGTCTCAGACCGTTTGTCTCAGACCGGCTGTCTCAGACCGGCTGTCTCAGACCGCCTGTCTCAGACCGTCTGTCTCAGACCGTCTGTCTCAGACCGTCTGTCTCAGTCCGTCTGTCTCCGTTCGTCTGTCTCAGACCGACTGTCTCGGGCCGTCTATCTCACTCCGTCTGTCTCAGACCCTCTGTCCCCGATCCGTCTGTCTCAGACCGTTTGTCTCAGACCGGCTGTCTCAGACCGGCTGTCTCAGACCGGCTGTCTCAGACCGGCTGTCTCAGACCGTCTATCTCACTCCGTCTGTCTCAGACCCTCTGTCCCCGATCCGTCTGTCTCAGACCGTCTGTCTCAGACCGTCTGTCTCAGACCGTCTATCTCACTCCGTCTGTCTCAGACCCTCTGTCCCCGATCCGTCTGTCTCAGACCGTCTGTCTCAGACCGTCTGTCTCAGACCGTCTGTCTCAGACCGTCTGTCTCAGACAGTCTGTCTCGAACCGTCTGTCTCATACCGTCTGTCTCATACGGTCTGTATCAAACCGTCTGTCACAGCCCGTCTGTCTCAGACCGTCTGTCTCATACCGTCTGTCTCAGACCGTCTGTCTCAGACCGCCTGCCTCAGACCGTCTGTCTCAGGACGTCTGTCTCAGACCGTCTGTCTCGGGCCGTCTGTCTCAGACCGTCTGTCTCTGACCATCTGTCTCAGACCGGCTGTCTCAGACCGTCTGTCTCGGGCCGTCTGTCTCAGTCCGTCTGTCTCAGTCCGTCTGTCTCAGTCCGTCTGTCTCAGTCCGTCTGTCTCAGTCCGTCTGTCTCAGTCCGTCTGTCTCCGTACGTCTGTCTCAGACGGACTGTCTCAGACCGTCTGTCTCAAACCGTCTGTCTCAGACCGTCTGTCTCAGACCATCTGTCTCAGTCCGTCTGTCTCCGTTCGTCTGTCTCAGACCGACTGTCTCGGGCCGTCTATCTCACTCCGTCTGTCTCAGACCCTCTGTCCCCGATCCGTCTGTCTCAGACCGTTTGTCTCAGACCGGCTGTCTCAGGCCGGCTGTCTCAGACCGGCTGTCTCAGACCGGCTGTCTCAGACCGTCTATCTCACTCCGTCTGTCTCAGACCCTCTGTCCCCGATCCGTCTGTCTCAGACCGTCTGTCTCAGACCGTCTGTCTCAGACCGTCTATCTCACTCCGTCTGTCTCAGACCCTCTGTCCCCGATCCGTCTGTCTCAGACCGTCTGTCTCAGACCGTCTGTCGCAGTCCGTCTGTCTCAGACCGTCTGTCTCAGACCATCTGTCTCAGTCCGTCTGTCTCCGTTCGTCTGTCTCAGACCGACTGTCTCGGGCCGTCTATCTCACTCCGTCTGTCTCAGACCCTCTGTCCCCGATCCGTCTGTCTCAGACCGTTTGTCTCAGACCGGCTGTCTCAGACCGGCTGTCTCAGACCGTCTGTCTCGGACCGTCTGTCTCAGTTCGTCTGTCTCAGTCCGTCTGTCTCAGTCCGTCTGTCTCAGTCCGTCTGTCTCAGTCCGTCTGTCTCCGTTCGTCTGTCTCAGACCGACTGTCTCAGACCGTCTGTCTCAGTCCGTCTGTCTCAGACCGTCTGTCTCAGACCGTCTGTCTCAGGCCGTCTGTCTCAGACCGTCTGTCTCGGGCCGTCTGTCTCAGTCCGTCTGTCTTATTCCGTCTGTCTCCGTTCGTCTGTCTCAGACCGACTGTCTCAGACCGTCTGTCTCAAACCGTCAGTCTCAGACCGTCTGTCTCAGGCCGTCTGTCTCAGTCCGTCTGTCTCAGACCCTCTGTCTCGATCCGTCTGTCTCATACCGTCTGTCTGAGACCGTCTGTCTCAGATTGTCTGTCTCAGACCGCCTGTCTCAGACCGCCTGTCTCAGACCGTCTGTCTCAGACCGCCTATCTCCGACCGTCTGTCTTAGACTGTCTGTCTCAGAGCGCCTGTCTCAGACCGTCTGTCTCAGACCGTCTGTCTCAGACCGTCTGTCTCAGTCCGTCTGTCTCCGTTCGTCTGTCTCAGACCGACTGTCTCGGGCCGTCTATCTCACTCCGTCTGTCTCAGACCCTCTGTCCCCGATCCGTCTGTCTCAGACCGTTTGTCTCAGACCGGCTGTCTCAGACCGGCTGTCTCAGACCGGCTGTCTCAGACCGGCTGTCTCAGACCGTCTATCTCACTCCGTCTGTCTCAGACCCTCTGTCCCCGATCCGTCTGTCTCAGACCGTCTGTCTCAGACCGTCTGTCTCAGACCGTCTGTCTCAGACCGTCTATCTCACTCCGTCTGTCTCAGACCCTCTGTCCCCGATCCGTCTGTCTCAGACCGTCTGTCTCAGACCGTCTGTCTCAGACCGTCTGTCTCAGACCGTCTGTCTCAGACAGTCTGTCTCGAACCGTCTGTCTCATACCGTCTGTCTCATACGGTCTGTATCAAACCGTCTGTCACAGCCCGTCTGTCTCAGACCGTCTGTCTCATACCGTCTGTCTCAGACCGTCTGTCTCAGACCGCCTGCCTCAGACCGTCTGTCTCAGGACGTCTGTCTCAGACCGTCTGTCTCGGGCCGTCTGTCTCAGACCGTCTGTCTCTGACCATCTGTCTCAGACCGGCTGTCTCAGACCGTCTGTCTCGGGCCGTCTGTCTCAGTCCGTCTGTCTCAGTCCGTCTGTCTCAGTCCGTCTGTCTCAGTCCGTCTGTCTCAGTCCGTCTGTCTCCGTACGTCTGTCTCAGACCGACTGTCTCAGACCGTCTGTCTCAAACCGTCTGTCTCAGACCGTCTGTCTCAGACCGTCTGTCTCCGACCGTCTGTCTGAGACCGTCTGTCTCAAACCCTCTGTCTCGATCCGTCTGTCTCATACCGTCTTTCTCAGACCGTCTGTCGCAGTCCGTCTGTCTCAGACTGTCTGTCTCAGACCATCTGTCTCAGACCGTCTGTCTCAGACCGTCTGTCTCAGGCCGTCTGTCTCCGTTCGTCTGTCTCAGACCGACTGTCTCAGACCGTCTGTCTCGGACCACCTGTCTCAGACCGCCTGTCTCAGACCGTCTGTCTCAGACCGTCTGTGCCGATCCGCCTGTCTCATACCGTCTGTCTCAGACCGTCTGTCTCTGACCGTCTGTCTCAGGCCGTCTGTCTCAGACCGTCTGTCTCGGGCCGTCTATCTCACTCCGTCTGTCTCAGACCCTCTGTCCCCGATCCGTCTGTCTCAGACCGTCTGTCTCAGACCGTCTGTCTCAGGCCGTCTGTCTCAGTCCGTCTGTCTCAGACCCTCTGTCTTAGACTGCCTGTCTCAGAGCGCCTGTCTCAGACCGCCTGTCTCAGACCGTCTGTCTCAGACCGCCTGTCTCCGACCGTCTGTCTTAGACTGTCTGTCTCAGAGCGCCTGTCTCAGACCGTCTGTCTCAGACCGTCTGTCTCAGACCGTCTGTCTCAGACCGTCTGTCTCAGACCGTCTGTCTCAGACCGTCTGTCTCAGACCGTCTGTCTCAGACCGTCTGTCTCAGACCGTCTGTCTCAGACCGTCTGTCTCAGACCGTCTGTCTCAGACCGTCTGTCTCAGACCGTCTGTCTCAGACCGTCTGTCTCAGACAGTCTGTCTCGAACCGTCTGTCTCATACCGTCTGTCTCATACGGTCTGTATCAAACCGTCTGTCACAGCCCGTCTGTCTCAGACCGTCTGTCTCATACCGTCTGTCTCAGACCGTCTGTCTCAGACCGCCTGCCTCAAACCGTCTGTCTCAGGACGTCTGTCACAGACCGTTTGTCTCGGGCCGTCTGTCTCAGTTCGTCTGTCTCAGTTCGTCTGTCTCCGTTCGTCTGTCTCAGACCGACTGTCTCAGACCGTCTGTCTCAAACCGTCAGTCTCAGACCGTCTGTCTCAGGCCGTCTGTCTCAGTCCGCCTGTCTCAGACCGTCTGTCTCGATCCGTCTGTCTCATACCGTCTGTCTCAGACCGTCCGTCTCAGACCGTCTGTCTCAGACCGTCTGTCTAAACCGTCTGTCTGAGACCGTCTGTCTCAGACCCTCTGTCTCGATCCGTCTGTCTCATACCGTCTGTCTCAGACCGTCTGTCTCAGACCGTCTGTCTCAGTCCGTCTGTCTCGGACCGTCTGTCTCGGACCGTCTGTCTCAGACCATCAGTCTCAGCCGCGTGTCTCAGACCGCCGGACTCAGACCGCCTGTCTCAGACCGCCTGTCTCAGACCGTCTGTCTCAGACCGTCTGTCTCAGGCCGTCTGTCCCAGACCGTCTGTCTCGGGCCGTCCGTCTCAGTCCGTCTGTCTCAGTTCGTCAGTCTCCGTTCGTCTGTCTCAGACCGACTGTCTGAGACCGTCTGTCTTAGACCGTCTGTCTCAGGCCGTCTGTCTCCGTTCGTCTGTCTCAGACCGACTGTCTCAGACCGTCTGTCTCAGACCGTCTGTCTCAGACCGTCTGTCTCAGACCGTCTGTCTCAGACCGTCTCTCTCAGTCCGTCTGTCTCAGTCCGTCTGTCTCCGTTCGTCTGTCTCAGACCGACTGTCTCAGACCGTCTG
The DNA here is from genome assembly GCA_947623535.1 of Coelioxys conoideus. Lineage (NCBI taxonomy): Eukaryota > Metazoa > Arthropoda > Insecta > Hymenoptera > Megachilidae > Coelioxys > Coelioxys conoideus. The sequence goes on from CANQJN010000026.1 coordinate 7,118,642, forward strand.
TCTCAGTCCGTCTGTCTCAGCCCACCTGTCTCAGACCGTCTGTCTCTGACCGTCTGTCTCAGGCCGTCTGTCTCAGACCGTCTGTCTCGGGCCGTCTGTCTCACTCCGTCTGTCTCAGACCCTCTGTCTCGATCCGTCTGTCTCAGACCGTTTGTCTCAGACCGGCTGTCTCAGACCGGCTGTCTCAGACCGTCTGTCTCGGGCCGTCTGTCTCAGTCCGTCTGTCTCAGACCATCTGTCTCAGACAGTCTGTCTCGAACCGTCTGTCTCATACCGTCTGTCTCATACGGTCTGTATCAAACCGTCTGTCTCATACCGTCTGTCTCAGACCGTCTGTCTCAGACCGCGTGTCTCAGACCGCCTGCCTCAGACCGTCTGTCTCGGGCCGTCTGTCTCACTCCGTCTGTCTCAGTCAGTCTGTCTCAGTTCGTCTGTCTCCGTTCGTCTGTCTCAGACCGACTGTCTCAGACCGTCTGTCTCAAACCGTCTGTCTCAGTCCGTCTGTCTCAGTCCGTCTGTCTGAGTCCGTCTGTCTCAGTCCGTCTGTCTCAGTCCGTCTGTCTCCGTTCGTCTGTCTCAGACCGACTGTCTCAGACCGTCTGTCTCAAACCGTCTGTCTCATACCGTCTGTCTCAGACCGTCTGTCTCAGACCGTCTGTCTCAGGCCGTCTGTCTCAGACCGTCTGTCTCGGGCCGTCTATCTCACTCCGTCTGTCTCAGACCCTCTGTCCCCGATCCGTCTGTCTCAGACCGTTTGTCTCATACCGGCTGTCTCAGACCGTTTGTCTCAGACCGGCTGTCTCAGACCGGCTGTCTCAGACCGTCTGTCTCGGGCCGTCTGTCTCAGTCCGTCTGTCTCAGACCATCTGTCTCAGACAGTCTGTCTCGAACCGTCTGTCTCATACCGTCTGTCTCATACGGTCTGTATCAAACCGTCTGTCTCATACCGTCTGTCTCAGACCGTCTGTCTCAGGCCGTCTGTCCCAGACCGTCTGTCTCGGGCCGTCCGTCTCAGTCCGTCTGTCTCAGTTCGTCAGTCTCCGTTCGTCTGTCTCAGACCGACTGTCTGAGACCGTCTGTCTTAGACCGTCTGTCTCAGGCCGTCTGTCTCCGTTCGTCTGTCTCAGACCGACTGTCTCAGACCGTCTGTCTCAGACCGTCTGTCTCAGACCGTCTGTCTCAGACCGTCTGTCTCAGACCGTCTGTCTCAGACCGTCTGTCTCAGTCCGTCTGTCTCAGTCCGTCTGTCTCCGTTCGTCTGTCTCAGACCGACTGTCTCAGACCGTCTGTCTCAGTCCGTCTGTCTCAGACCACCTGTCTCAGACCGCCTGTCTCAGACCGTCTGTCTCAGACCGTCTGTCTCGATCCGCCTGTCTCAACCCGTCTGTCTCAGACCGTCTGTCTCTGACCGTCTGTCTCAGGCCGTCTGTCTCAGACCGTCTGTCTCGGGCCGTCTGTCTCACTCCGTCTGTCTCAGACCCTCTGTCTCGATCCGTCTGTCTCAGTCCGTCTGTCTCGGACCGTCTGTCTCGGACCGTCTGTCTCAGACCATCAGTCTCAGCCGCGTCTCTCAGACCGCCGGACTCAGACCGCCTGTCTCAGACCGCCTGTCTCAGACCGTCTGTCTCAGACCGTCTGTCTCAGGCCGTCTGTCCCAGACCGTCTGTCTCGGGCCGTCCGTCTCAGTCCGTCTGTCTCAGTTCGTCAGTCTCCGTTCGTCTGTCTCAGACCGACTGTCTGAGACCGTCTGTCTTAGACCGTCTGTCTCAGGCCGTCTGTCTCCGTTCGTCTGTCTCAGACCGACTGTCTCAGACCGTCTGTCTCAGACCGTCTGTCTCAGACCGTCTGTCTCAGACCGTCTGTCTCAGACCGTCTGTCTCAGACCGTCTGTCTCAGTCCGTCTGTCTCAGTCCGTCTGTCTCCGTTCGTCTGTCTCAGACCGACTGTCTCAGACCGTCTGTCTCAGTCCGTCTGTCTCAGACCACCTGTCTCAGACCGCCTGTCTCAGACCGTCTGTCTCAGACCGTCTGTCTCGATCCGCCTGTCTCAACCCGTCTGTCTCAGACCGTCTGTCTCTGACCGTCTGTCTCAGGCCGTCTGTCTCAGACCGTCTGTCTCGGGCCGTCTGTCTCACTCCGTCTGTCTCAGACCCTCTGTCTCGATCCGTCTGTCTCAGACCGTTTGTCTCAGACCGGCTGTCTCAGACCGGCTGTCTCAGACCGTCTGTCTCGGGCCGTCTGTCTCAGTCCGTCTGTCTCAGACCATCTGTCTCAGACAGTCTGTCTCGAACCGTCTGTCTCATACCGTCTGTCTCATACGGTCTGTATCAAACCGTCTGTCTCATACCGTCTGTCTCAGACCGTCTGTCTCAGACCGCGTGTCTCAGACCGCGTGCCTCAGACCGTCTGTCTCAGACCGTCTGTCTCGGGCCGTCTGTCTCACTCCGTCTGTCTCAGTCAGTCTGTCTCAGTTCGTCTGTCTCCGTTCGTCTGTCTCAGACCGACTGTCTCAGACCGTCTGTCTCAAACCGTCTGTCTCAGTCCGTCTGTCTCAGTCCGTCTGTCTCAGTCCGTCTGTCTCAGTCCGTCTGTCTCAGTCCGTCTGTCTCAGTCCGTCTGTCTCAGTCCGTCTGTCTCCGTTCGTCTGTCTCAGACCGACTGTCTCAGACCGTCTGTCTCAAACCGTCTGTCTCAGACCGTCTGTCTCAGACCGTCTGTCTCAGACCGTCTGTCTCAGGCCGTCTGTCTCAGTCCGTCTGTCTCAGACCCTCTGTCTTAGACTGTCTGTCTCAGACCGCCTGTCTCAGACCGCCTGTCTCAGACCGTCTGTCTCAGACCGCCTGTCTCCGACCGTCTGTCTTAGACTGTCTGTCTCAGAGCGCCTGTCTCAGACCGTCTGTCTCAGACCGTCTGTCTCAGACCGTCTGTCTCAGACCGTCTGTCTCAGACAGTCTGTCTCGAACCGTCTGTCTCATACCGTCTGTCTCATACGGTCTGTATCAAACCGTCTGTCACAGCCCGTCTGTCTCAGACCGTCTGTCTCATACCGTCTGTCTCAGACCGTCTGTCTCAGACCGCCTGCCTCAGACCGTCTGTCTCAGGACGTCTGTCACAGACCGTCTGTCTGAGACCGTCTGTCTCAAACCCTCTGTCTCGATCCGTCTGTCTCATACCGTCTTTCTCAGACCGTCTGTCTCCGTTCGTCTGTCTCAGACCGACTGTCTCAGACCGTCTGTCTCAAACCGTCTGTCTCAGACCGTCTGTCTCAGGCCGTCTGTCTCAGTCCGTCTGTCTCAGACCCTCTGTCTCGATCCGTCTGTCTCATACCGTCTGTCTCAGAACATCAGTCTCAGACCGCGTGTCTCAGACCGCCTGCCTCAGACCGCCTGTCTCGGACCGTCTGTCTCAGACCGCCTGTCTCCGACCGCCTGTCTTAGACTGTCTGTCTCAGAGCGCCTGTCTCAGACCATCTGTCTCAGACCGTCTGTCTCAGACCGTCTGTCTCAGACCGTCTGTCTCAGACCGTCTGTCTCAGACCGTCTGTCTCAGACCGTCTGTCTCAGACAGTCTGTCTCGAACCGTCTGTCTCATACCGTCTGTCTCATACGGTCTGTATCAAACCGTCTGTCTCATACCGTCTGTCTCAGACCGTCTGTCTCAGACCGCGTGTCTCAGACCGCCTGCCTCAGACCGTCTGTCTCAGTCCGTCTGTCTCAGACCGTCTGTCTCGGGCCGTCTGTCTCAGTCAGTCTGTCTCAGTTCGTCTGTCTCCGTTCGTCTGTCTCAGACCGACTGTCTCAGACCGTCTGTCTCAAACCGTCAGTCTCAGACCGTCTGTCTCAGTCCGCCTGTCTCAGACCGTCTGTCTCGATCCGTCTGTCTCATACCGTCTGTCTCAGACCGTCTGTCTCAAACCGTCTGTCTGTGACCGTCTGTCTCAGACCCTCTGTCTCAGACCCTCTGTCTCGATCCGTCTGTCTCATACCGTCTGTCTCAGAACATCAGTCTCAGACCGCGTGTCTCAGACCGCCTGCCTCAGACCGCCTGTCTCGGACCGTCTGTCTCAGACCGCCTGTCTCCGACCGCCTGTCTTAGACTGTCTGTCTCAGAGCGCCTGTCTCAGACCGTCTGTCTCAGACCGTCTGTCTCAGACCGTCTGTCTCAGACCGTCTGTCTCAGACCGTCTGTCTCAGACCGTCTGTCTCAGACCGTCTGTCTCAGACCGTGTCTCAGACCGTCTGTCTCAGTCCGTCTGTCTCAGACACTCTGTCTCGATCCGTCTGTCTCAGTCCGTCTGTCTCAGACCCTCTGTCCCCGATCCGTCTGTCTCAGACCGTTTGTCTCAGACCGGCTGTCTCAGACCGGCTGTCTCAGACCGGCTGTCTCAGACCGGCTGTCTCAGACCGTCTGTCTCGGGCCGTCTGTATCAGTTCGTCTGTCTCAGTCCGTCTGTCTCAGTCCGTCTGTCTCAGTCCGTCTGTCTCCGTTCGTCTGTCTCAGACCGACTGTCTCAGACCGTCTGTCTCGGGCCGTCTGTCTCACTCCGTCTGTCTCAGACCCTCTGTCTCGATCCGTCTGTCTCAGACCGTTTGTCTCAGACCGGCTGTCTCAGACCGGCTGTCTCAGACCGTCTGTCTCGGGCCGTCTGTCTCAGTCCGTCTGTCTCAGTCCGTCTGTCTCAGTCCGTCTGTCTCAGTCCGTCTGTCTCCGTTCGTCTGTCTCAGACCGACTGTCTCAGACCGTCTGTCTCAAACCGTCTGTCTCAGACCGCGTGTCTCAGACCGCCTGCCTCAGACCGTCTGTCTCAGACCGTCTGTCTCGGGCCGTCTGTCTCACTCCGTCTGTCTCAGACCCTCTGTCTCGATCCGTCTGTCTCAGACCGTTTGTCTCAGACCGGCTGTCTCAGACCGGCTGTCTCAGACCGTCTGTCTCGGGCCGTCTGTCTCAGTCCGTCTGTCTCAGTCCGTCTGTCTCAGTCCGTCTGTCTCAGTCCATCTGTCTCCGTTCGTCTGTCTCAGACCGACTGTCTCAGACCGTCTGTCTCAAACCGTCTGTCTCAGACCGTCTGTCTCAGACCGTCTGTCTGAGACCGTCTGTCTCAAACCCTCTGTCTCGATCCGTCTGTCTCATACCGTCTTTCTCAGACCGTCTGTCTCCGTTCGTCTGTCTCAGACCGACTGTCTCAGACCGTCTGTCTCAAACCGTCTGTCTCAGACCGTCTGTCTCAGGCCGTCTGTCTCAGTCCGTCTGTCTCAGACCCTCTGTCTCGATCCGTCTGTCTCATACCGTCTGTCTCAGAACATCAGTCTCAGACCGCGTGTCTCAGACCGCCTGCCTCAGACCGCCTGTCTCGGACCGTCTGTCTCAGACCGCCTGTCTCCGACCGCCTGTCTTAGACTGTCTGTCTCAGAGCGCCTGTCTCAGACCGTCCGTCTCAGACCGTCTGTCTCAGACCGTCTGTCTCAGACCGTCTGTCTCAGACCGTCTGTCTCAGACCGTCTGTCTCAGACAGTCTGTCTCGAACCGTCTGTCTCATACCGTCTGTCTCATACGGTCTGTATCAAACCGCCTGTCTCATACCGTCTGTCTCAGACCGTCTGTCTCAGACCGCGTGTCTCAGACCGCCTGCCTCAGACCGTCTGTCTCAGGCCGTCTGTCTCAGACCGTCTGTCTCGGGCCGTCTGTCTCAGTCAGTCTGTCTCAGTTCGTCTGTCTCCGTTCGTCTGTCTCAGACCGACTGTCTCAGACCGTCTGTCTCAAACCGTCAGTCTCAGACCGTCTGTCTCAGTCCGCCTGTCTCAGATCGTCTGTCTCGATCCGTCTGTCTCATACCGTCTGTCTCAGACCGTCTGTCTCAAACCGTCTGTCTGTGACCGTCTGTCTCAGACCCTCTGTCTCGATCCGTCTGTCTCATACCGTCTGTCTCAGACCGTCTGTCTCAGACCGTCTGTCTCAGACCGCCTGTCTCAGACCGCCTGTCTCAGACCGCCTGTCTCAAACCGTCTGTCTCAGTCCGTCTGTCTCGGACCACCTGTATCATACCGTCTGTCTCATACCGTCTGGCTCAGACCGTCTGTCTCAGACCGTCTGTCTCAGACCGTGTCTCAGACCGTCTGTCTCAGTCCGTCTGTCTCAGACACTCTGTCTCGATCCGTCTGTCTCAGTCCGTCTGTCTCAGACCCTCTGTCCCCGATCCGTCTGTCTCAGACCGTTTGTCTCAGACCGGCTGTCTCAGACCGGCTGTCTCAGACCGTCTGTCTCAGTTCGTCAGTCTCCGTTCGTCTGTCTCAGACCGACTGTCTGAGACCGTCTGTCTTAGACCGTCTGTCTCAGGCCGTCTGTCTCCGTTCGTCTGTCTCAGACCGACTGTCTCAGACCGCCTGTCTCCGACCGCCTGTCTTAGACTGTCTGTCTCAGAGCGCCTGTCTCAGACCGTCTGTCTCAGACCGTCTGTCTCAGACCGTCTGTCTCAGACCGTCTGTCTCAGACCGTCTGTCTCAGACCGTCTGTCTCAGACCGTCTGTCTCAGACCGTGTCTCAGACCGTCTGTCTCAGTCCGTCTGTCTCAGACACTCTGTCTCGATCCGTCTGTCTCAGTCCGTCTGTCTCAGACCCTCTGTCCCCGATCCGTCTGTCTCAGACCGTTTGTCTCAGACCGGCTGTCTCAGACCGGCTGTCTCAGACCGGCTGTCTCAGACCGGCTGTCTCAGACCGTCTGTCTCGGGCCGTCTGTATCAGTTCGTCTGTCTCAGTCCGTCTGTCTCAGTCCGTCTGTCTCCGTTCGTCTGTCTCAGACCGACTGTCTCAGACCGTCTGTCTCGGGCCGTCTGTCTCACTCCGTCTGTCTCAGACCCTCTGTCTCGATCCGTCTGTCTCAGACCGTTTGTCTCAGACCGGCTGTCTCAGACCGGCTGTCTCAGACCGTCTGTCTCGGGCCGTCTGTCTCAGTCCGTCTGTCTCAGTCCGTCTGTCTCAGTCCGTCTGTCTCAGTCCGTCTGTCTCCGTTCGTCTGTCTCAGACCGACTGTCTCAGACCGTCTGTCTCAAACCGTCTGTCTCAGACCGCGTGTCTCAGACCGCCTGCCTCAGACCGTCTGTCTCAGACCGTCTGTCTCGGGCCGTCTGTCTCACTCCGTCTGTCTCAGACCCTCTGTCTCGATCCGTCTGTCTCAGACCGTTTGTCTCAGACCGGCTGTCTCAGACCGGCTGTCTCAGACCGTCTGTCTCGGGCCGTCTGTCTCAGTCCGTCTGTCTCAGTCCGTCTGTCTCAGTCCGTCTGTCTCAGTCCATCTGTCTCCGTTCGTCTGTCTCAGACCGACTGTCTCAGACCGTCTGTCTCAAACCGTCTGTCTCAGACCGTCTGTCTCAGACCGTCTGTCTGAGACCGTCTGTCTCAAACCCTCTGTCTCGATCCGTCTGTCTCATACCGTCTTTCTCAGACCGTCTGTCTCCGTTCGTCTGTCTCAGACCGACTGTCTCAGACCGTCTGTCTCAAACCGTCTGTCTCAGACCGTCTGTCTCAGGCCGTCTGTCTCAGTCCGTCTGTCTCAGACCCTCTGTCTCGATCCGTCTGTCTCATACCGTCTGTCTCAGAACATCAGTCTCAGACCGCGTGTCTCAGACCGCCTGCCTCAGACCGCCTGTCTCGGACCGTCTGTCTCAGACCGCCTGTCTCCGACCGCCTGTCTTAGACTGTCTGTCTCAGAGCGCCTGTCTCAGACCGTCCGTCTCAGACCGTCTGTCTCAGACCGTCTGTCTCAGACCGTCTGTCTCAGACCGTCTGTCTCAGACCGTCTGTCTCAGACAGTCTGTCTCGAACCGTCTGTCTCATACCGTCTGTCTCATACGGTCTGTATCAAACCGCCTGTCTCATACCGTCTGTCTCAGACCGTCTGTCTCAGACCGCGTGTCTCAGACCGCCTGCCTCAGACCGTCTGTCTCAGGCCGTCTGTCTCAGACCGTCTGTCTCGGGCCGTCTGTCTCAGTCAGTCTGTCTCAGTTCGTCTGTCTCCGTTCGTCTGTCTCAGACCGACTGTCTCAGACCGTCTGTCTCAAACCGTCAGTCTCAGACCGTCTGTCTCAGTCCGCCTGTCTCAGATCGTCTGTCTCGATCCGTCTGTCTCATACCGTCTGTCTCAGACCGTCTGTCTCAGACCGTCTGTCTCAAACCGTCTGTCTGTGACCGTCTGTCTCAGACCCTCTGTCTCGATCCGTCTGTCTCATACCGTCTGTCTCAGACCGTCTGTCTCAGACCGTCTGTCTCAGACCGCCTGTCTCAGACCGCCTGTCTCAGACCGCCTGTCTCAAACCGTCTGTCTCAGTCCGTCTGTCTCGGACCACCTGTATCATACCGTCTGTCTCATACCGTCTGGCTCAGACCGTCTGTCTCAGACCGTCTGTCTCAGACCGTGTCTCAGACCGTCTGTCTCAGTCCGTCTGTCTCAGACACTCTGTCTCGATCCGTCTGTCTCAGTCCGTCTGTCTCAGACCCTCTGTCCCCGATCCGTCTGTCTCAGACCGTTTGTCTCAGACCGGCTGTCTCAGACCGGCTGTCTCAGACCGTCTGTCTCAGTTCGTCAGTCTCCGTTCGTCTGTCTCAGACCGACTGTCTGAGACCGTCTGTCTTAGACCGTCTGTCTCAGGCCGTCTGTCTCCGTTCGTCTGTCTCAGACCGACTGTCTCAGACCGTCTGTCTCAGACCGTCTGTCTCAGACCGTCTGTCTCAGACCGTCTGTCTCAGACCGTCTGTCTCAGACCGTCTGTCTCAGTCCGTCTGTCTCAGTCAGTCTGTCTCCGTTCGTCTGTCTCAGACCGACTGTCTCAGACCGTCTGTCTCGATCCGCCTGTCTCAACCCGTCTGTCTCAGACCGTCTGTCTCTGACCGTCTGTCTCAGGCCGTCTGTCTCAGACCGTCTGTCTCGGGCCGTCTGTCTCACTCCGTCTGTCTCAGACCCTCTGTCTCGATCCGTCTGTCTCAGACCGTTTGTCTCAGACCGGCTGTCTCAGACCGGCTGTCTCAGACCGTCTGTCTCGGGCCGTCTGTCTCAGTCCGTCTGTCTCAGACCATCTGTCTCAGACAGTCTGTCTCGAACCGTCTGTCTCATACCGTCTGTCTCATACGGTCTGTATCAAACCGTCTGTCTCATACCGTCTGTCTCAGACCGTCTGTCTCAGACCGCGTGTCTCAGACCGCCTGCCTCAGACCGTCTGTCTCAGACCGTCTGTCTCGGGCCGTCTGTCTCACTCCGTCTGTCTCAGTCAGTCTGTCTCAGTTCGTCTGTCTCCGTTCGTCTGTCTCAGACCGACTGTCTCAGACCGTCTGTCTCAAACCGTCTGTCTCAGTCCGTCTGTCTCAGTCCGTCTGTCTCAGTCCGTCTGTCTCAGTCCGTCTGTCTCCGTTCGTCTGTCTCAGACCGACTGTCTCAGACCGTCTGTCTCAAACCGTCTGTCTCAGACCGTCTGTCTCAGACCGTCTGTCTCAGACCGTCTGTCTCAGGCCGTCTGTCTCAGTCCGTCTGTCTCAGACCCTCTGTCTTAGACTGTCTGTCTCAGAGCGCCTGTCTCAGACCGCCTGTCTCAGACCGTCTGTCTCAGACCGCCTGTCTCCGACCGTCTGTCTTAGACTGTCTGTCTCAGAGCGCCTGTCTCAGACCGTCTGTCTCAGACCGTCTGTCTCAGACCGTCTGTCTCAGACCGTCTGTCTCAGACCGTCTGTCTCAGACCGTCTGTCTCAGACCGTCTGTCTCAGACCGTCTGTCTCAGACCGTCTGTCTCAGACCGTCTGTCTCAGACCGTCTGTCTCAGACCGTCTGTCTCAGACCGTCTGTCTCAGACAGTCTGTCTCGAACCGTCTGTCTCATACCGTCTGTCTCATACGGTCTGTATCAAACCGTCTGTCACAGCCCGTCTGTCTCAGACCGTCTGTCTCATACCGTCTGTCTCAGACCGTCTGTCTCAGACCGCCTGCCTCAGACCGTCTGTCTCAGGACGTCTGTCACAGACCGTCTGTCTGAGACCGTCTGTCTCAAACCCTCTGTCTCGATACGTCTGTCTCATACCGTCTTTCTCAGACCGTCTGTCTCCGTTCGTCTGTCTCAGACCGACTGTCTCAGACCGTCTGTCTCAAACCGTCTGTCTCAGACCGTCTGTCTCAGGCCGTCTGTCTCAGTCCGTCTGTCTCAGACCGTCTGTCTCAAACCGTCTGTCTCAGACCGTCTGTCTCAGGCCGTCTGTCTCAGTCCGTCTGTCTCAGACCCTCTGTCTCGATCCGTCTGTCTCATACCGTCTGTCTCAGAACATCAGTCTCAGACCGCGTGTCTCAGACCGCCTGCCTCAGACCGCCTGTCTCGGACCGTCTGTCTCAGACCGCCTGTCTCCGACCGCCTGTCTTAGACTGTCTGTCTCAGAGCGCCTGTCTCAGACCGTCTGTCTCAGACCGTCTGTCTCAGACCGTCTGTCTCAGACCGTCTGTCTCAGACCGTCTGTCTCAGACCGTCTGTCTCAGACCGTCTGTCTCAGACAGTCTGTCTCGAACCGTCTGTCTCATACCGTCTGTCTCATACGGTCTGTATCAAACCGTCTGTCTCATACCGTCTGTCTCAGACCGTCTGTCTCAGACCGTCTGTCTCAGACCGCGTGTCTCAGACCGCCTGCCTCAGACCGTCTGTCTCAGGCCGTCTGTCTCAGACCGTCTGTCTCGGGCCGTCTGTCTCAGTCAGTCTGTCTCAGTTCGTCTGTCTCCGTTCGTCTGTCTCAGACCGACTGTCTCAGACCGTCTGTCTCAAACCGTCAGTCTCAGACCGTCTGTCTCAGTCCGCCTGTCTCAGACCGTCTGTCTCGATCCGTCTGTCTCATACCGTCTGTCTCAGACCGTCTGTCTCAAACCGTCTGTCTGTGACCGTCTGTCTCAGACCCTCTGTCTCAGACCCTCTGTCTCGATCCGTCTGTCTCATACCGTCTGTCTCAGAACATCAGTCTCAGACCGCGTGTCTCAGACCGCCTGCCTCAGACCGCCTGTCTCGGACCGTCTGTCTCAGACCGCCTGTCTCCGACCGCCTGTCTTAGACTGTCTGTCTCAGAGCGCCTGTCTCAGACCGTCTGTCTCAGACCGTCTGTCTCAGACCGTCTGTCTCAGACCGTCTGTCTCAGACAGTCTGTCTCGAACCGTCTGTCTCATACCGTCTGTCTCATACGGTCTGTCTCAGTCCGTCTGTCTCAGTCCGTCTGTCTCCGTTCGTCTGTCTCAGACCGACTGTCTCAGAACGTCTGTCTCAGACCGTCTGTCTCAGACCGTGTCTCAGACCGTCTGTCTCAGTCCGTCTGTCTCAGACACTCTGTCTCGATCCGTCTGTCTCAGTCCGTCTGTCTCAGACCCTCTGTCCCCGATCCGTCTGTCTCAGACCGTTTGTCTCAGACCGGCTGTCTCAGACCGGCTGTCTCAGACCGGCTGTCTCAGACCGTCTGTCTCGGGCCGTCTGTATCAGTTCGTCTGTCTCAGTCCGTCTGTCTCAGTCCGTCTGTCTCAGTCCGTCTGTCTCCGTTCGTCTGTCTCAGACCGACTGTCTCAGACCGTCTGTCTCGGGCCGTCTGTCTCACTCCGTCTGTCTCAGACCCTCTGTCTCGATCCGTCTGTCTCAGACCGTTTGTCTCAGACCGGCTGTCTCAGACCGGCTGTCTCAGACCGCCTGTCTCGGGCCGTCTGTCTCAGTCCGTCTGTCTCAGTCCGTCTGTCTCAGTCCGTCTGTCTCAGTCCGTCTGTCTCCGTTCGTCTGTCTCAGACGGACTGTCTCAGACCGTCTGTCTCAAACCGTCTGTCTCAGACCGCGTGTCTCAGACCGCCTGCCTCAGACCGTCTGTCTCAGACCGTCTGTCTCGGGCCGTCTGTCTCACTCCGTCTGTCTCAGACCCTCTGTCTCGATCCGTCTGTCTCAGACCGTTTGTCTCAGACCGGCTGTCTCAGACCGGCTGTCTCAGACCGTCTGTCTCGGGCCGTCTGTCTCAGTCCGTCTGTCTCAGTCCGTCTGTCTCAGTCCGTCTGTCTCAGTGCGTCTGTCTCCGTTCGTCTGTCTCAGACCGACTGTCTCAGACCGTCTGTCTCAGACCGTCTGTCTGAGACCGTCTGTCTCAAACCCTCTGTCTCGATCCGTCTGTCTCATACCGTCTTTCTCAGACCGTCTGTCTCCGTTCGTCTGTCTCAGACCGACTGTCTCAAACCGTCTGTCTCAAACCGTCTGTCTCAGACCGTCTGTCTCAGGCCGTCTGTCTCAGTCCGTCTGTCTCAGACCCTCTGTCTCGATCCGTCTGTCTCATACCGTCTGTCTCAGAACATCAGTCTCAGACCGCGTGTCTCGGACCGCCTGCCTCAGACCGCCTGTCTCGGACCGTCTGTCTCAGACCGCCTGTCTCCGACCGCCTGTCTTAGACTGTCTGTCTCAGAGCGCCTGTCTCAGACCGTCTGTCTCAGACCGTCTGTCTCAGACCGTCTGTCTCAGACCGTCTGTCTCAGACCGTCTGTCTCAGACAGTCTGTCTCGAACCGTCTGTCTCATACCGTCTGTCTCATACGGTCTGTATCAAACCGCCTGTCTCATACCGTCTGTCTCAGACCGTCTGTCTCAGACCGCGTGTCTCAGACCGCCTGCCTCAGACCGTCTGTCTCAGGCCGTCTGTCTCAGACCGTCTGTCTCGGGCCGTCTGTCTCAGTCAGTCTGTCTCAGTTCGTCTGTCTCCGTTCGTCTGTCTCAGACCGACTGTCTCAGACCGTCTGTCTCAAACCGTCAGTCTCAGACCGTCTGTCTCAGTCCGCCTGTCTCAGACCGTCTGTCTCGATCCGTCTGTCTCATACCGTCTGTCTCAGACCGTCTGTCTCAAACCGTCTGTCTGTGACCGTCTGTCTCAGACCCTCTGTCTCGATCCGTCTGTCTCATACCGTCTGTCTCAGACCGTCTGTCTCAGACCGTCTGTCTCAGACCGCCTGTCTCAGACCGCCTGTCTCAGACCGCCTGTCTCAAACCGTCTGTCTCAGTCCGTCTGTCTCGGACCACCTGTATCATACCGTCTGTCTCATACCGTCTGGCTCAGACCGTCTGTCTCAGACCGTCTGTCTCAGACCGTGTCTCAGACCGTCTGTCTCAGTCCGTCTGTCTCAGACACTCTGTCTCGATCCGTCTGTCTCAGTCCGTCTGTCTCAGACCCTCTGTCCCCGATCCGTCTGTCTCAGACCGTTTGTCTCAGACCGGCTGTCTCAGACCGGCTGTCTCAGACCGTCTGTCTCGGGCCGTCTGTATCAGTTCGTCTGTCTCAGTCCGTCTGTCTCAGTCCGTCTGTCTCAGTCCGTCTGTCTCCGTTCGTCTGTCTCAGACCGACTGTCTCAGACCGTCTGTCTCGGGCCGTCTGTCTCACTCCGGCTGTCTCAGACCCTCTGTCTCGATCCGTCTGTCTCAGACCGTTTGTCTCAGACCGGCTGTCTCAGACCGGCTGTCTCAGACCGTCTGTCTCGGGCCGTCTGTCTCAGTCCGTCTGTCTCAGTCCGTCTGTCTCAGTCCGTCTGTCTCAGTCCGTCTGTCTCCGTTCGTCTGTCTCAGACCGACTGTCTCAGACCGTCTGTCTCAATCCGTCTGTCTCAGACCGTCTGTCTCAGACCGTCTGTCTCAGACCGTCTGTCTCAGACCGTCTGTCTGAGACCGTCTGTCTCAAACCCTCTGTCGCGATCCGTCTGTCTCATACCGTCTTTCTCAGACCGTCTGTCTCAGACAGTCTGTCTCGAACCGTCTGTCTCATACCGTCTGTCTCATACGGTCTGTCTCAGTCCGTCTGTCTCAGTCCGTCTGTCTCCGTTCGTCTGTCTCAGACCGACTGTCTCAGAACGTCTGTCTCAGACCGTCTGTCTCAGACCGTGTCTCAGACCGTCTGTCTCAGTCCGTCTGTCTCAGACACTCTGTCTCGATCCGTCTGTCTCAGTCCGTCTGTCTCAGACCCTCTGTCCCCGATCCGTCTGTCTCAGACCGTTTGTCTCAGACCGGCTGTCTCAGACCGGCTGTCTCAGACCGGCTGTCTCAGACCGTCTGTCTCGGGCCGTCTGTATCAGTTCGTCTGTCTCAGTCCGTCTGTCTCAGTCCGTCTGTCTCAGTCCGTCTGTCTCCGTTCGTCTGTCTCAGACCGACTGTCTCAGACCGTCTGTCTCGGGCCGTCTGTCTCACTCCGTCTGTCTCAGACCCTCTGTCTCGATCCGTCTGTCTCAGACCGTTTGTCTCAGACCGGCTGTCTCAGACCGGCTGTCTCAGACCGCCTGTCTCGGGCCGTCTGTCTCAGTCCGTCTGTCTCAGTCCGTCTGTCTCAGTCCGTCTGTCTCAGTCCGTCTGTCTCAGTCCGTCTGTCTCCGTTCGTCTGTCTCAGACGGACTGTCTCAGACCGTCTGTCTCAAACCGTCTGTCTCAGACCGCGTGTCTCAGACCGCCTGCCTCAGACCGTCTGTCTCAGACCGTCTGTCTCGGGCCGTCTGTCTCACTCCGTCTGTCTCAGACCCTCTGTCTCGATCCGTCTGTCTCAGACCGTTTGTCTCAGACCGGCTGTCTCAGACCGGCTGTCTCAGACCGTCTGTCTCGGGCCGTCTGTCTCAGTCCGTCTGTCTCAGTCCGTCTGTCTCAGTCCGTCTGTCTCAGTCCGTCTGTCTCAGTCCGTCTGTCTCCGTTCGTCTGTCTCAGACCGACTGTCTCAGACCGTCTGTCTCAAACCGTCTGTCTCAGACCGTCTGTCTCAGACCGTCTGTCTGAGACCGTCTGTCTCAAACCCTCTGTCTCGATCCGTCTGTCTCATACCGTCTTTCTCAGACCGTCTGTCTCCGTTCGTCTGTCTCAGACCGACTGTCTCAAACCGTCTGTCTCAAACCGTCTGTCTCAGACCGTCTGTCTCAGGCCGTCTGTCTCAGTCCGTCTGTCTCAGACCCTCTGTCTCGATCCGTCTGTCTCATACCGTCTGTCTCAGAACATCAGTCTCAGACCGCGTGTCTCAGACCGCCTGCCTCAGACCGCCTGTCTCGGACCGTCTGTCTCAGACCGCCTGTCTCCGACCGCCTGTCTTAGACTGTCTGTCTCAGAGCGCCTGTCTCAGACCGTCTGTCTCAGACCGTCTGTCTCAGACCGTCTGTCTCAGACCGTCTGTCTCAGACCGTCTGTCTCAGACAGTCTGTCTCGAACCGTCTGTCTCATACCGTCTGTCTCATACGGTCTGTATCAAACCGCCTGTCTCATACCGTCTGTCTCAGACCGTCTGTCTCAGACCGCGTGTCTCAGACCGCCTGCCTCAGACCGTCTGTCTCAGACCGTCTGTCTCGGGCCGTCTGTCTCACTCCGTCTGTCTCAGACCCTCTGTCTCGATCCGTCTGTCTCAGACCGTTTGTCTCAGACCGGCTGTCTCAGACCGGCTGTCTCAGACCGTCTGTCTCGGGCCGTCTGTCTCAGTCCGTCTGTCTCAGTCCGTCTGTCTCAGTCCGTCTGTCTCAGTCCGTCTGTCTCAGTCCGTCTGTCTCCGTTCGTCTGTCTCAGACCGACTGTCTCAGACCGTCTGTCTCAAACCGTCTGTCTCAGACCGTCTGTCTCAGACCGTCTGTCTGAGACCGTCTGTCTCAAACCCTCTGTCTCGATCCGTCTGTCTCATACCGTCTTTCTCAGACCGTCTGTCTCCGTTCGTCTGTCTCAGACCGACTGTCTCAAACCGTCTGTCTCAAACCGTCTGTCTCAGACCGTCTGTCTCAGGCCGTCTGTCTCAGTCCGTCTGTCTCAGACCCTCTGTCTCGATCCGTCTGTCTCATACCGTCTGTCTCAGAACATCAGTCTCAGACCGCGTGTCTCAGACCGCCTGCCTCAGACCGCCTGTCTCGGACCGTCTGTCTCAGACCGCCTGTCTCCGACCGCCTGTCTTAGACTGTCTGTCTCAGAGCGCCTGTCTCAGACCGTCTGTCTCAGACCGTCTGTCTCAGACCGTCTGTCTCAGACCGTCTGTCTCAGACCGTCTGTCTCAGACAGTCTGTCTCGAACCGTCTGTCTCATACCGTCTGTCTCATACGGTCTGTATCAAACCGCCTGTCTCATACCGTCTGTCTCAGACCGTCTGTCTCAGACCGCGTGTCTCAGACCGCCTGCCTCAGACCGTCTGTCTCAGGCCGTCTGTCTCAGACCGTCTGTCTCGGGCCGTCTGTCTCAGTCAGTCTGTCTCAGTTCGTCTGTCTCCGTTCGTCTGTCTCAGACCGACTGTCTCAGACCGTCTGTCTCAAACCGTCAGTCTCAGACCGTCTGTCTCAGTCCGCCTGTCTCAGACCGTCTGTCTCGATCCGTCTGTCTCATACCGTCTGTCTCAGACCGTCTGTCTCAAACCGTCTGTCTGTGACCGTCTGTATCAGACCCTCTGTCTCGATCCGTCTGTCTCATACCGTCTGTCTCAGACCGTCTGTCTCAGACCGTCTGTCTCAGACCGCCTGTCTCAGACCGCCTGTCTCAGACCGCCTGTCTCAAACCGTCTGTCTCAGTCCGTCTGTCTCGGACCACCTGTATCATACCGTCTGTCTCATACCGTCTGGCTCAGACCGTCTGTCTCAGACCGTCTGTCTCAGACCGTGTCTCAGACCGTCTGTCTCAGTCCGTCTGTCTCAGACACTCTGTCTCGATCCGTCTGTCTCAGTCCGTCTGTCTCAGACCCTCTGTCCCCGATCCGTCTGTCTCAGACCGTTTGTCTCAGACCGGCTGTCTCAGACCGGCTGTCTCAGACCGTCTGTCTCGGGCCGTCTGTATCAGTTCGTCTGTCTCAGTCCGTCTGTCTCAGTCCGTCTGTCTCAGTCCGTCTGTCTCCGTTCGTCTGTCTCAGACCGACTGTCTCAGACCGTCTGTCTCGGGCCGTCTGTCTCACTCCGGCTGTCTCAGACCCTCTGTCTCGATCCGTCTGTCTCAGACCGTTTGTCTCAGACCGGCTGTCTCAGACCGGCTGTCTCAGACCGTCTGTCTCGGGCCGTCTGTCTCAGTCCGTCTGTCTCAGTCCGTCTGTCTCAGTCCGTCTGTCTCAGTCCGTCTGTCTCCGTTCGTCTGTCTCAGACCGACTGTCTCAGACCGTCTGTCTCAATCCGTCTGTCTCAGACCGTCTGTCTCAGACCGTCTGTCTCAGACCGTCTGTCTGAGACCGTCTGTCTCAAACCCTCTGTCGCGATCCGTCTGTCTCATACCGTCTTTCTCAGACCGTCTGTCTCCGTTCGTCTGTCTCAGACCGACTGTCTCAGACCGTCTGTCTCAAACCGTCTGTCTCAGACCGTCTGTCTCAGGCCGTCTGTCTCAGTCCGTCTGTCTCAGACCCTCTGTCTCGATCCGTCTGTCTCATACCGTCTGTCTCAGAACATCAGTCTCAGACCGCGTGTCTCAGACCGCCTGCCTCAGACCGCCTGTCTCGGACCGTCTGTCTCAGACCGCCTGTCTCCGACCGCCTGTCTTAGACTGTCTGTCTCAGAGCGCCTGTCTCAGACCGTCTGTCTCAGACCGTCTGTCTCAGACCGTCTGTCTCAGACCGTCTGTCTCAGACCGTCTGTCTCAGACAGTCTGTCTCGAACCGTCTGTCTCATACCGTCTGTCTCATACGGTCTGTATCAAACCGTCTGTCTCATACCGTCTGTCTCAGACCGTCTGTCTCAGACCGTCTGTCTCAGACCGCGTGTCTCAGACCGCCTGCCTCAGACCGTCTGTCTCAGGCCGTCTGTCTCAGACCGTCTGTATCGGGCCGTCTGTCTCAGTTCGTCTGTCTCCGTTCGTCTGTCTCAGACCGACTGTCTCAGACCGTCTGTCTGAAACCGTCAGTCTCAGACCGTCTGTCTCAGTCCGCCTGTCTCAGACCGTCTGTCTCGATCCGTCTGTCTCATACCGTCTGTCTCAGACCGTCTGTCTCAAACCGTCTGTCTGTGACCGTCTGTCTCAGACCCTCTGTCTCGATCCGTCTGTCTCATACCGTCTGTCTCAGACCGTCTGTCTCAGACCGCCTGTCTCAGACCGCCTGTCTCAGACCGCCTGTCTCAAACCGTCTGTCTCAGTCCGTCTGTCTCGGACCACCTGTCTCATACCGTCTGTCTCATACCGTCTGTCTCAGACCGTCTGTCTCAGACCGTCTGTCTCAGACCGTGTCTCAGACCGTCTGTCTCAGTCCGTCTGTCTCAGACACTCTGTCTCGATCCGTCTGTCTCAGTCCGTCTGTCTCAGACCGTCTGTCTCAGACCGTCTGTCTCAGTCCGTCTGTCTCAGTCCGTCTGTCTCCGTTCGTCTGTCTCAGACCGACAGTCTCAGACCGTCTGTCTCAGTCCGTCTGTCTCGGACCACCTGTCTCAGACCGCCTGTCTCAGACCGTCTGTCTCAGACCGTCTGTCTCGATCCGCCTGTCTCATACCGTCTGTCTCAGACCGTCTGTCTCTGACCGTCTGTCTCAGGCCGTCTGTCTCAGACCGTCTGTCTCGGGCCGTCTGTCTCACTCCGTCTGTCTCCGACCCTCTGTATCGATCCGTCTGTCTCAGACCGTTTGTCTCAGACCGGCTGTCTCAGACCGGCTGTCTCAGACCGTCTGTCTCGGGCCGTCTGACTCAGACCGTCGGTCTCGGGCCGTCTGTCTCAGTCCGTCTATCTCCGTCCGTCTGTCTCGGACCACCTGTCTCAGACCGTCTGTCTCAGACCGTCTGTCTCAGACCGTCTGTCTCAGACCGTCTGTCTCAGACCGTCTGTCTCAGACCGTCTGTCTCAGACCGTCTGTCTCAGGCCGTCTGTCTCAGACAGTCTGTCTCAGACCGTCTGTCTCAAACCGTGTGTCTCAGACCGTCTGTCTCAGGCCGTCTGTCTCAGTCCGTCTGTCTCAGTCCGTCTGTCTCAGTCGGGCTGTCTCAGTCCGTCTGTCTCCGTCCGTCTGTCTCGGACCACCTGTCTCAGACCGTCTGTCTCAAACCGTCTGTCTCAGACCGTCTGTCTCAGGCCGTCTGTCTCAGGCCGTCTGTCTGAGACCCTCCGTCTCGATCCGTCTGTCTCATACCGTCTGTCTCGGACCGTCTCTCTCAGACCGTCGGCCTCGAGCCGTCTGTATCAGTCCGTCTGTCTCCGTCCTTCTGTCTCAGACCGTCTGTCTCAGACCGCCTGTCTCAGACCGCCTGTCTTAGACTGTCTGTCTCAGACCAACTGTCTCAGACCGTCTGTCTCAGACCGTCTGTCTCAGACCGTCTCTCTCAGACCGTCTGTCTCAGACCGTCTGTCGCAGACCGTCTGTCTCGGGCCGTCTGTCTCAGTCCGTCTGTCTCAGTCCGTCTGTCTCCGTTCGTCTGTCTCAGTCCGACTGTCTCATACCGTCTGTCTCAGACCGTCTGTCTCATACCGTCTGTCTGAGACCGTCTGTCTCATACCGTCTGTCTCAGACCGTCTGTCTCAGACCGCCTATCTCAGACCGCCTGTCTCAGACCGCCTGTCTCAGACGGTCTGTCTCAGACCGTCTGTCTCAGACCGCCTGTCTCTGACCATCTGTCTCAGACAGCCTGTCTCAGACCGTCTGTCTCAGTCGGTCTGTCTCAGTCCGTCTGTCTCCGTTCGTCTGTCTCAGACCGCCTATCTCAGACCGCCTGTCTCAGACCGCCTGTCTCAGACGGTCTGTCTCAGACCGTCTGTCTCAGACCGCCTGTCTCAGACCACCTGTCTCAGACCGCCTGTCTCAGACCGTCTGTGTCAGACCGTCTGTCTCGATCCGCCTGTCTCATACCGTCTGTCTCAGACCGTCTGTCTCTGACCGTCTGTCTCAGGCCGTCTGTCTCAGACCGTCTGTCTCGGGCCGTCTGTCTCACTCCGTCTGTCTCAGACCCTCTGTCTCGATCCGTCTGTCTCAGACCGTTTGTCTCAGACCGGCTGTCTCAGACCGGCTGACTCAGACCGTCTGTCTCGGGCCGTCTGTCTCAGTCCGTCTGTCTCCGTTCGTCTGTCTCAGACCGACTGTCTCAGACCGTATGTCTCAGTCCGTCTGTCTCGGACCACCTGTCTCAGACCGCCTGTGTCAGACCGTCTGTCCCAGACCGTCTGTCTCGATCCGCCTGTCTCATACCGTCTGTCTCAGACCGTCTGTCTCTGACCGTCTGTCTCAGGCCGTCTGTCTCAGACCGTCTGTCTCGGGCCGTCTGTCTCACTCCGTCTGTCTCAGACCCTCTGTCTCGGGCCGTCTGTCTCAGTCCGTCTGTCTCAGTCCGTCTGTCTCCGTTCGTCTGTCTCAGACCGACTGTCTCAGACCGTCTGTCTCAAACCGTCTGTCTCAGACCGTCTGTCTCAGGCCGTCTGTCTCAGTCCGTCTGTCTCAGACCCTCTGTCTCGATCCGTCTGTCTCATACCGTCTGTCTCAGTCCGTCTGTCTCCGTTCGTCTGTCTCAGACCGACTGTCTCAGACCGTCTGTCTCAAACCGTCTGTCTCAGACCGTCTGTCTCAGACCGTCTGTCTGAGACCGTCTGTCTCAAACCCTCTGTCTCGATCCGTCTGTCTCATACCGTCTTTCTCAGACCGTCTGTCTCCGTTCGTCTGTCTCAGACCGACTGTCTCAGACCGTCTGTCTCAAACCGTCTGTCTCAGACCGTCTGTCTCAGGCCGTCTGTCTCAGTCCGTCTGTCTCAGACCCTCTGTCTCGATCCGTCTGTCTCATACCGTCTGTCTCAGAAGATCAGTCTCAGACCGCGTGTCTCAGACCGCCTGCCTCAGACCGCCTGTCTCGGACCGTCTGTCTCAGACCGCCTGTCTCCGACCGCCTGTCTTAGACTGTCTGTCTCAGAGCGCCTGTCTCAGACCGTCTGTCTCAGACCGTCTGTCTCGGACCGTCTGTCTCAGACCGTCTGTCTCAGACAGTCTGTCTCGAACCGTCTGTCTCATACCGTCTGTCTCATACGGTCTGTATCAAACCGTCTGTCTCATACCGTCTGTCTCAGACCGTCTGTCTCAGACCGTCTGTCTCAGACCGCGTGTCTCAGACCGCCTGCCTCAAACCGTCTGTCTCAGGCCGTCTGTCTCAGACCGTCTGTCTCGGGCCGTCTGTCTCAGTCAGTCTGTCTCAGTTCGTCTGTCTCCGTTCGTCTGTCTCAGTCCGTCTGTCTCCGTCCGTCTGTCTCGGACCTCCTGTCTCAGACCGTCCGTCTCAAACCGTCTGTCTCAGTCCGTCTGTCTCGGACCACCTGTCTCAGACCGTCTGTCTCAGACCGTCTGTCTCAGACCGTCTGTCTCAGTCCGTCTGTCTCAGACACTCTGTCTCGATCCGTCTGTCTCAGTCCGTCTGTCTCAGACCGTCTGTCTCAGACCGTCTGTCGCAGTCCGTCTGTCTCAGACCGTCTGTCTCAGACCATCTGTCTCAGACCGTCTGTCTCAGACCGTCTGTCTCAGACCGTCTGTATCAGGCCGTCTGTCTCCGTTCGTCTGTCTCAGACCGACTGTCTCAGACCGTCTGTCTCAGACCGTCTGTCTCAGACCGTCTGTCTCGGACCGTCTGTCTCAGACCGTCGGTCTCGGGCCGTCTGTCTCAGTCCGTCTGTCTCCGTCCGTCTGTCTCGGACCTCCTGTCTCAGACCGTCCGTCTCAAACCGTCTGTCTCAGTCCGTCTGTCTCGGACCACCTGTCTCATACCGTCTGTCTGAGACCGTCTGTCTCATACCGTCTGTCTCAGACCGTCTGTCTCAGACCGCCTGACTCAGACCGTCTGTCTCAGACCGTGTCTCAGACCGTCTTTCTCAGTCCGTCTGTCTCAGACACTCTGTCTCGATCCGTCTGTCTCAGTCCGTCTGTCTCAGACCGTCTGTCTCAGACCGTCTGTCTCAGACCGTCTGTCGCAGTCCGTCTGTCTCAGACCGTCTGTCTCAGACCATCCGTCTCAGACCGTCTGTCTCAGACCGTCTGCCTCAGGCCGTCTGTCTCCGTTCGTCTGTCTCAGACCGACTGTCTCAGACCGTCTGTCTCGGACCACCTGTCTCAGGCCGCCTGTCTCAGACCGTCTGTCTCAGACCGTCTGTCCCGATCCGCCTGTCTCATACCGTCTGTCTCAGACCGTCTGTCTCTGACCGTCTGTCTCAGGCCGTCTGTCTCAGACCGTCTGTCTCGGGCCGTCTATCTCACTCCGTCTGTCTCAGACCCTCTGTCTCGATCCGTCTGTCTCAGACCGTTTGTCTCAGACCGGCTGTCTCAGACCGGCTGTCTCAGACCGTCTGTCTCGGGCCGTCTGTCTCAGTTCGTCTGTCTCAGTCCGTCTGTCTCAGTCCGTCTTTTTCAGTCCGTCTGTCTCCGTTCGTCTGTCTCAGACCGACTGTCTCAGACCGTCTGTCTCAGTCCGTCTGTCTCAGACCGTCTGTCTCATACCGTCTGTCTCATACGGTCTGTATCAAACCGTCTGTCACAGCCCGTCTGTCTTAGACCGTCTGTCTCATACCGTCTGTCTCAGACCGTCTGTCTCAGACCGCGTGTCTCAGACCGCCTGCCTCAGACCGCCTGTCTCAGACCGTCTGTCTCAGACCGTCTGTCTCGGGCCGTCTGTCTCAGTCCGTCTGTCTCAGTTCGTCTGTCTCCGTTCGTCTGTCTCAGACCGACTGTCTCAGACCGTCTGTCTCAAACCGTCAGTCTCAGACCGTCTGTCTCAGGCCGTCTGTCTCAGTCCGCCTGTCTCAGACCGTCTGTCTCAGTCCGTCTGTCTCAGACCACCTGTCTCAGACCGCCTGTCTCAGACCGTCTGTCTCAGACCGTCTGTCTCGATCCGCCTGTCTCATACCGTCTGTCTCAGACCGTCTGTCTCTGACCGTCTGTCTCAGGCCGTCTGTCTCAGACCGTCTGTCTCGGGCCGTCTGTCTCACTCCGTCTGTCTCAGACCCTCTGTCTCGATCCGTCTGTCTCAGACCGTTTGTCTCAGACCGGCTGTCTCAGACCGGCTGACTCAGACCGTCTGTCTCGGGCCGTCTGTCTCAGTCCGTCTGTCTCAGTCCGTCTGTCTCCGTTCGTCTGTCTCAGACCGACTGTCTCAGACCGTCTGTCTCAGTCCGTCTGTCTCGGACCACCTGTCTCAGACCGCCTGTGTCAGACCGTCTGTCTCAGACCGTCTGTCTCGATCCGCCTGTCTCATACCGTCTGTCTCAGACCGTCTGTCTCTGACCGTCTGTCTCAGGCCGTCTGTCTCAGACCGTCTGTCTCGGGCCGTCTGTCTCACTCCGTCTGTCTCAGACCCTCTGTCTCGGGCCGTCTGTCTCAGTCCGTCTGTCTCAGTCCGTCTGTCTCCGTTCGTCTGTCTCAGACGGACTGTCTCAGACCGTCTGTCTCAAACCGTCTGTCTCAGACCGTCTGTCTCAGGCCGTCTGTCTCAGTCCGTCTGTCTCAGACCCTCTGTCTCGATCCGTCTGTCTCATACCGTCTGTCTCAGACCGTCTGTCTGAGACCGTCTGTCTGAGACCGTCTGTCTCAGACCATCAGTCTCAGACCGCGTGTCTCAGACCGCCTGCCTCAGACCGCCTGTCTCAGACCGTCTGTCTCAGACAGTCTGTCTCAGACCGTCTGTCTCGGACCGTCTGTCTCAGACCGTCGGTCTCGGGCCGTCTGTCTCAGTCCGTCTATCTCCGTCCGTCTGTCTCGGACCACCTGTCTCAGACCGTCTGTCTCAGACCGTCTGTCTCAGACCGTCTGTCTCAGACCGTCTGTCTCAGACCGTCTGTCTCAGACCGTCTGTCTCAGACAGTCTGTCTCAGACCGTCTGTCTCAAACCGTGTGTCTCAGACCGTCTGTCTCAGGCCGTCTGTCTCAGTCCGTCTGTCTCAGTCCGTCTGTCTCAGTCGGGCTGTCTCAGTCCGTCTGTCTCCGTCCGTCTGTCTCGGACCACCTGTCTCAGACCGTCTGTCTCAAACCGTCTGTCTCAGACCGTCTGTCTCAGGCCGTCTGTCTCAGGCCGTCTGTCTGAGACCCTCCGTCTCGATCCGTCTGTCTCATACCGTCTGTCTCGGACCGTCTCTCTCAGACCGTCGGCCTCGAGCCGTCTGTATCAGTCCGTCTGTCTCCGTCCTTCTGTCTCAGACCGTCTGTCTCAGACCGCCTGTCTCAGACCGCCTGTCTTAGACTGTCTGTCTCAGACCAACTGTCTCAGACCGTCTGTCTCAGACCGTCTGTCTCAGACCGTCTCTCTCAGACCGTCTGTCTCAGACCGTCTGTCGCAGACCGTCTGTCTCGGGCCGTCTGTCTCAGTCCGTCTGTCTCAGTCCGTCTGTCTCCGTTCGTCTGTCTCAGTCCGACTGTCTCATACCGTCTGTCTCAGACCGTCTGTCTCATACCGTCTGTCTGAGACCGTCTGTCTCATACCGTCTGTCTCAGACCGTCTGTCTCAGACCGCCTATCTCAGACCGCCTGTCTCAGACCGCCTGTCTCAGACGGTCTGTCTCAGACCGTCTGTCTCAGACCGCCTGTCTCTGACCATCTGTCTCAGACAGCCTGTCTCAGACCGTCTGTCTCAGTCGGTCTGTCTCAGTCCGTCTGTCTCCGTTCGTCTGTCTCAGACCGCCTATCTCAGACCGCCTGTCTCAGACCGCCTGTCTCAGACCGTCTGTCTCAGACCGTCTGTCTCGATCCGCCTGTCTCATACCGTCTGTCTCAGACCGTCTGTCTCTGACCGTCTGTCTCAGGCCGTCTGTCTCAGACCGTCTGTCTCGGGCCGTCTGTCTCACTCCGTCTGTCTCAGACCCTCTGTCTCGATCCGTCTGTCTCAGACCGTTTGTCTCAGACCGGCTGTCTCAGACCGGCTGACTCAGACCGTCTGTCTCGGGCCGTCTGTCTCAGTCCGTCTGTCTCCGTTCGTCTGTCTCAGACCGACTGTCTCAGACCGTCTGTCTCAGTCCGTCTGTCTCGGACCACCTGTCTCAGACCGCCTGTGTCAGACCGTCTGTCTCAGACCGTCTGTCTCGATCCGCCTGTCTCATACCGTCTGTCTCAGACCGTCTGTCTCTGACCGTCTGTCTCAGGCCGTCTGTCTCAGACTGTCTGTCTCGGGCCGTCTGTCTCACTCCGTCTGTCTCAGACCCTCTGTCTCGGGCCGTCTGTCTCAGTCCGTCTGTCTCAGTCCGTCTGTCTCCGTTCGTCTGTCTCAGACCGACTGTCTCAGACCGTCTGTCTCAAACCGTCTGTCTCAGACCGTCTGTCTCAGGCCGTCTGTCTCAGTCCGTCTGTCTCAGACCCTCTGTCTCGATCCGTCTGTCTCATACCGTCTGTCTCAGTCCGTCTGTCTCCGTTCGTCTGTCTCAGACCGACTGTCTCAGACCGTCTGTCTCAAACCGTCTGTCTCAGACCGTCTGTCTCAGACCGTCTGTCTGAGACCCTCTGTCCCGATCCGTCTGTCTCATACCGTCTGTCTCAGACCGTCTGTCTGAGACCGTCTGTCTGAGACCGTCTGTCTCAGACCATCAGTCTCAGACCGCGTGTCTCAGACCGCCTGCCTCAGACCGCCTGTCTCAGACCGTCTGTCTCGATCCGTCTGTCTCATACCGTCTGTCTCAGACCGTCTGTCTCAAACCGTCTGTCTGTGACCGTCTGTCTCAGACCCTCTGTCTCGATCCGTCTGTCTCATACCGTCTGTCTCAGACCGTCTGTCTCAGACCGTCTGTCTCAGACCGCCTGTCTCAGACCGCCTGTCTCAGACCGCCTGTCTCAAACCGTCTGTCTCAGTCCGTCTGTCTCGGACCACCTGTCTCATACCGTCTGTCTCATACCGTCTGTCTCAGACCGTCTGTCTCAGACCGTCTGTCTCAGACCGTGTCTCAGACCGTCTGTCTCAGTCCGTCTGTCTCAGACACTCTGTCTCGATCCGTCTGTCTCAGTCCGTCTGTCTCAGACCGTCTGTCTCAGACCGTCTGTCTCAGTCCGTCTGTCTCAGTCCGTCTGTCTCCGTTCGTCTGTCTCAGACCGACTGTCTCAGACCGTCTGTCTCAGACCGCGTGTCTCAGACCGCCTGCCTCAGACCGCCTGTCTCGGACCGTCTGTCTCAGACCGCCTGTCTCCGACCGCCTGTCTTAGACTGTCTGTCTCAGAGCGCCTGTCTCAGACCGTCTGTCTCAGACCGTCTGTCTCGGGCCGTCTGTCTCACTCCGTCTGTCTCAGACCCTCTGTCTCGGGCCGTCTGTCTCAGTCCGTCTGTCTCAGTCCGTCTGTCTCCGTTCGTCTGTCTCAGACGGACTGTCTCAGACCGTCTGTCTCAAACCGTCTGTCTCAGACCGTCTGTCTCAGGCCGTCTGTCTCAGTCCGTCTGTCTCAGACCCTCTGTCTCGATCCGTCTGTCTCATACCGTCTGTCTCAGACCGTCTGTCTGAGACCGTCTGTCTGAGACCGTCTGTCTCAGACCATCAGTCTCAGACCGCGTGTCTCAGACCGCCTGCCTCAGACCGCCTGTCTCAGACCGTCTGTCTCAGACAGTCTGTCTCAGACCGTCTGTCTCGGACCGTCTGTCTCAGACCGTCGGTCTCGGGCCGTCTGTCTCAGTCCGTCTATCTCCGTCCGTCTGTCTCGGACCACCTGTCTCAGACCGTCTGTCTCAGACCGTCTGTCTCAGACCGTCTGTCTCAGACCGTCTGTCTCAGACCGTCTGTCTCAGACCGTCTGTCTCAGACCGTCTGTCTCAGACAGTCTGTCTCAGACCGTCTGTCTCAAACCGTGTGTCTCAGACCGTCTGTCTCAGGCCGTCTGTCTCAGTCCGTCTGTCTCAGTCCGTCTGTCTCAGTCGGGCTGTCTCAGTCCGTCTGTCTCCGTCCGTCTGTCTCGGACCACCTGTCTCAGACCGTCTGTCTCAAACCGTCTGTCTCAGACCGTCTGTCTCAGGCCGTCTGTCTCAGGCCGTCTGTCTGAGACCCTCCGTCTCGATCCGTCTGTCTCATACCGTCTGTCTCGGACCGTCTCTCTCAGACCGTCGGCCTCGAGCCGTCTGTATCAGTCCGTCTGTCTCCGTCCTTCTGTCTCAGACCGTCTGTCTCAGACCGCCTGTCTCAGACCGCCTGTCTTAGACTGTCTGTCTCAGACCAACTGTCTCAGACCGTCTGTCTCAGACCGTCTGTCTCAGACCGTCTCTCTCAGACCGTCTGTCTCAGACCGTCTGTCGCAGACCGTCTGTCTCGGGCCGTCTGTCTCAGTCCGTCTGTCTCAGTCCGTCTGTCTCCGTTCGTCTGTCTCAGTCCGACTGTCTCATACCGTCTGTCTCAGACCGTCTGTCTCATACCGTCTGTCTGAGACCGTCTGTCTCATACCGTCTGTCTCAGACCGTCTGTCTCAGACCGCCTATCTCAGACCGCCTGTCTCAGACCGCCTGTCTCAGACGGTCTGTCTCAGACCGTCTGTCTCAGACCGCCTGTCTCTGACCATCTGTCTCAGACAGCCTGTCTCAGACCGTCTGTCTCAGTCGGTCTGTCTCAGTCCGTCTGTCTCCGTTCGTCTGTCTCAGACCGCCTATCTCAGACCGCCTGTCTCAGACCGCCTGTCTCAGACCGTCTGTCTCAGACCGTCTGTCTCGATCCGCCTGTCTCATACCGTCTGTCTCAGACCGTCTGTCTCTGACCGTCTGTCTCAGGCCGTCTGTCTCAGACCGTCTGTCTCGGGCCGTCTGTCTCACTCCGTCTGTCTCAGACCCTCTGTCTCGATCCGTCTGTCTCAGACCGTTTGTCTCAGACCGGCTGTCTCAGACCGGCTGACTCAGACCGTCTGTCTCGGGCCGTCTGTCTCAGTCCGTCTGTCTCCGTTCGTCTGTCTCAGACCGACTGTCTCAGACCGTCTGTCTCAGTCCGTCTGTCTCGGACCACCTGTCTCAGACCGCCTGTGTCAGACCGTCTGTCTCAGACCGTCTGTCTCGATCCGCCTGTCTCATACCGTCTGTCTCAGACCGTCTGTCTCTGACCGTCTGTCTCAGGCCGTCTGTCTCAGACTGTCTGTCTCGGGCCGTCTGTCTCACTCCGTCTGTCTCAGACCCTCTGTCTCGGGCCGTCTGTCTCAGTCCGTCTGTCTCAGTCCGTCTGTCTCCGTTCGTCTGTCTCAGACCGACTGTCTCAGACCGTCTGTCTCAAACCGTCTGTCTCAGACCGTCTGTCTCAGGCCGTCTGTCTCAGTCCGTCTGTCTCAGACCCTCTGTCTCGATCCGTCTGTCTCATACCGTCTGTCTCAGTCCGTCTGTCTCCGTTCGTCTGTCTCAGACCGACTGTCTCAGACCGTCTGTCTCAAACCGTCTGTCTCAGACCGTCTGTCTCAGACCGTCTGTCTGAGACCCTCTGTCTCGATCCGTCTGTCTCATACCGTCTGTCTCAGACCGTCTGTCTGAGACCGTCTGTCTGAGACCGTCTGTCTCAGACCATCAGTCTCAGACCGCGTGTCTCAGACCGCCTGCCTCAGACCGCCTGTCTCAGACCGTCTGTCTCGATCCGTCTGTCTCATACCGTCTGTCTCAGACCGTCTGTCTCAAACCGTCTGTCTGTGACCGTCTGTCTCAGACCCTCTGTCTCGATCCGTCTGTCTCATACCGTCTGTCTCAGACCGTCTGTCTCAGACCGTCTGTCTCAGACCGCCTGTCTCAGACCGCCTGTCTCAGACCGCCTGTCTCAAACCGTCTGTCTCAGTCCGTCTGTCTCGGACCACCTGTCTCATACCGTCTGTCTCATACCGTCTGTCTCAGACCGTCTGTCTCAGACCGTCTGTCTCAGACCGTGTCTCAGACCGTCTGTCTCAGTCCGTCTGTCTCAGACACTCTGTCTCGATCCGTCTGTCTCAGTCCGTCTGTCTCAGACCGTCTGTCTCAGACCGTCTGTCTCAGTCCGTCTGTCTCAGTCCGTCTGTCTCCGTTCGTCTGTCTCAGACCGACTGTCTCAGACCGTCTGTCTCAGACCGCGTGTCTCAGACCGCCTGCCTCAGACCGCCTGTCTCGGACCGTCTGTCTCAGACCGCCTGTCTCCGACCGCCTGTCTTAGACTGTCTGTCTCAGAGCGCCTGTCTCAGACCGTCTGTCTCAGACCGTCTGTCTCGGGCCGTCTGTCTCACTCCGTCTGTCTCAGACCCTCTGTCTCGGGCCGTCTGTCTCAGTCCGTCTGTCTCAGTCCGTCTGTCTCCGTTCGTCTGTCTCAGACGGACTGTCTCAGACCGTCTGTCTCAAACCGTCTGTCTCAGACCGTCTGTCTCAGGCCGTCTGTCTCAGTCCGTCTGTCTCAGACCCTCTGTCTCGATCCGTCTGTCTCATACCGTCTGTCTCAGACCGTCTGTCTGAGACCGTCTGTCTGAGACCGTCTGTCTCAGACCATCAGTCTCAGACCGCGTGTCTCAGACCGCCTGCCTCAGACCGCCTGTCTCAGACCGTCTGTCTCAGACAGTCTGTCTCAGACCGTCTGTCTCGGACCGTCTGTCTCAGACCGTCGGTCTCGGGCCGTCTGTCTCAGTCCGTCTATCTCCGTCCGTCTGTCTCGGACCACCTGTCTCAGACCGTCTGTCTCAGACCGTCTGTCTCAGACCGTCTGTCTCAGACCGTCTGTCTCAGACCGTCTGTCTCAGACCGTCTGTCTCAGACAGTCTGTCTCAGACCGTCTGTCTCAAACCGTGTGTCTCAGACCGTCTGTCTCAGGCCGTCTGTCTCAGTCCGTCTGTCTCAGTCCGTCTGTCTCAGTCGGGCTGTCTCAGTCCGTCTGTCTCCGTCCGTCTGTCTCGGACCACCTGTCTCAGACCGTCTGTCTCAAACCGTCTGTCTCAGACCGTCTGTCTCAGGCCGTCTGTCTCAGGCCGTCTGTCTGAGACCCTCCGTCTCGATCCGTCTGTCTCATACCGTCTGTCTCGGACCGTCTCTCTCAGACCGTCGGCCTCGAGCCGTCTGTATCAGTCCGTCTGTCTCCGTCCTTCTGTCTCAGACCGTCTGTCTCAGACCGCCTGTCTCAGACCGCCTGTCTTAGACTGTCTGTCTCAGACCAACTGTCTCAGACCGTCTGTCTCAGACCGTCTCTCTCAGACCGTCTGTCTCAGACCGTCTGTCGCAGACCGTCTGTCTCGGGCCGTCTGTCTCAGTCCGTCTGTCTCAGTCCGTCTGTCTCCGTTCGTCTGTCTCAGTCCGACTGTCTCATACCGTCTGTCTCAGACCGTCTGTCTCATACCGTCTGTCTGAGACCGTCTGTCTCATACCGTCTGTCTCAGACCGTCTGTCTCAGACCGCCTATCTCAGACCGCCTGTCTCAGACCGCCTGTCTCAGACGGTCTGTCTCAGACCGTCTGTCTCAGACCGCCTGTCTCTGACCATCTGTCTCAGACAGCCTGTCTCAGACCGTCTGTCTCAGTCGGTCTGTCTCAGTCCGTCTGTCTCCGTTCGTCTGTCTCAGACCGCCTATCTCAGACCGCCTGTCTCAGACCGCCTGTCTCAGACGGTCTGTCTCAGACCGTCTGTCTCAGACCGCCTGTCTCAGACCACCTGTCTCAGACCGCCTGTCTCAGACCGTCTGTGTCAGACCGTCTGTCTCGATCCGCCTGTCTCATACCGTCTGTCTCAGACCGTCTGTCTCTGACCGTCTGTCTCAGGCCGTCTGTCTCAGACCGTCTGTCTCGGGCCGTCTGTCTCACTCCGTCTGTCTCAGACCCTCTGTCTCGATCCGTCTGTCTCAGACCGTTTGTCTCAGACCGGCTGTCTCAGACCGGCTGACTCAGACCGTCTGTCTCGGGCCGTCTGTCTCAGTCCGTCTGTCTCCGTTCGTCTGTCTCAGACCGACTGTCTCAGACCGTCTGTCTCAGTCCGTCTGTCTCGGACCACCTGTCTCAGACCGCCTGTGTCAGACCGTCTGTCTCAGACCGTCTGTCTCGATCCGCCTGTCTCATACCGTCTGTCTCAGACCGTCTGTCTCTGACCGTCTGTCTCAGGCCGTCTGTCCCAGACTGTCTGTCTCGGGCCGTCTGTCTCACTCCGTCTGTCTCAGACCCTCTGTCTCGGGCCGTCTGTCTCAGTCCGTCTGTCTCAGTCCGTCTGTCTCCGTTCGTCTGTCTCAGACCGACTGTCTCAGACCGTCTGTCTCAAACCGTCTGTCTCAGACCGTCTGTCTCAGGCCGTCTGCCTCAGTCCGTCTGTCTCAGACCCTCTGTCTCGATCCGTCTGTCTCATACCGTCTGTCTCAGTCCGTCTGTCTCCGTTCGTCTGTCTCAGACCGACTGTCTCAGACCGTCTGTCTCAAACCGTCTGTCTCAGACCGTCTGTCTCAGACCGTCTGTCTGAGACCGTCTGTCTCAAACCCTCTGTCTCGATCCGTCTGTCTCATACCGTCTTTCTCAGACCGTCTGTCTCCGTTCGTCTGTCTCAGACCGACTGTCTCAGACCGTCTGTCTCAAACCGTCTGTCTCAGACCGTCTGTCTCAGGCCGTCTGTCTCAGTCCGTCTGTCTCAGACCCTCTGTCTCGATCCGTCTGTCTCATACCGTCTGTCTCAGAAGATCAGTCTCAGACCGCGTGTCTCAGACCGCCTGCCTCAGACCGCCTGTCTCGGACCGTCTGTCTCAGACCGCCTGTCTCCGACCGCCTGTCTTAGACTGTCTGTCTCAGAGCGCCTGTCTCAGACCGTCTGTCTCAGACCGTCTGTCTCGGACCGTCTGTCTCAGACCGTCTGTCTCAGACAGTCTGTCTCGAACCGTCTGTCTCATACCGTCTGTCTCATACGGTCTGTATCAAACCGTCTGTCTCATACCGTCTGTCTCAGACCGTCTGTCTCAGACCGTCTGTCTCAGACCGCGTGTCTCAGACCGCCTGCCTCAGACCGTCTGTCTCAGGCCGTCTGTCTCAGACCGTCTGTCTCGGGCCGTCTGTCTCAGTCAGTCTGTCTCAGTTCGTCTGTCTCCGTTCGTCTGTCTCAGACCGACTGTCTCAGACCGTCTGTCTGAAACCGTCAGTCTCAGACCGTCTGTCTCAGTCCGCCTGTCTCAGACCGTCTGTCTCGATCCGTCTGTCTCATACCGTCTGTCTCAGACCGTCTGTCTCAAACCGTCTGTCTGTGACCGTCTGTCTCAGACCCTCTGTCTCGATCCGTCTGTCTCATACCGTCTGTCTCAGACCGTCTGTCTCAGACCGTCTGTCTCAGACCGCCTGTCTCAGACCGCCTGTCTCAGACCGCCTGTCTCAAACCGTCTGTCTCAGTCCGTCTGTCTCGGACCACCTGTCTCATACCGTCTGTCTCATACCGTCTGTCTCAGACCGTCTGTCTCAGACCGTCTGTCTCAGACCGTGTCTCAGACCGTCTGTCTCAGTCCGTCTGTCTCAGACACCCTGTCTCGATCCGTCTGTCTCAGTCCGTCTGTCTCAGACCGTCTGTCTCAGACCGTCTGTCTCAGTCCGTCTGTCTCAGTCCGTCTGTCTCCGTTCGTCTGTCTCAGACCGACTGTCTCAGACCGTCTGTCTCAAACCGTCTGTCTCAGACCGTCTGTCTCATACCGTCTGTCTCAGACCGTCTGTCTCAGACCGCGTGTCTCAGACCGCCTGCCTCAGACCGCCTGTCTCAGACCGCCTGTCTCAGACAGTCTGTCTCAGACCGTCTGTCTCAGACCGTCTGTCTCGGATCGTCTGTCTCAGACCGTCGGTCTCGGGCCGTCTGTCTCAGTCCGTCTGTCTCCGTCCGTCTGTCTCGGACCACCTGTCTCAGACCGTCTGTCTCAAACCGTCAGTCTCAGACAGTCTGCCTCAGGCCGTCTGTCTCAGTCCGCCTGTCTCAGACCGTCTGCCTCGATCCGTCTGTCTCATACCGTCTGTCTCAGACCGTCTGTCTCAGACCGCCTATCTCAAACCGTCTGTCTGAGACCGTCTGTCTCAGACCGTCTGTCTCAGCCCGTCTGTCTCAGACCGCCTGTCTCAGACCGCCTGTCTCAGACCGCCTGTCTCAGACCGCCTGTCTCAGACAGTCTGTCTCAGACCGTCTGTCTCAGACCCTCTGTCTGGATCCGTCTGTCTCATACCGTCTGTCTCAGACCACCTGTCGCAGACCGCCTGTCTCAGACAGTCTGTCTCAGACCGTCTGGCTCGGACCGTCTGTCTCAGACCGTCGGTCTCGGGCCGTCTGTCTCAGTCCGTCTGTCTCCGTTCGTCTGTCTCAGACCGACTGTCTCAGACCGTCTGTCTCAAACCGTCTGTCTCAGACCGTCTGTCTCAGGCCGTCTGTCTCAGTCCGTCTGTCTCAGACCCTCTGTCTCGATCCGCCTGTCTCAGACCGCCTGTCTCAAACCGTCTGTCTCAGTCCGTCTGTCTCGGACCACCTGTCTCATACCGTCTGTCTCATACCGTCTGTCTCAGACCGTCTGTCTCAGACCGTCTGTCTCAGACCGTGTCTCAGACCGTCTGTCTCAGACACTCTGTCTCGATCCGTCTGTCTCAGTCCGTCTGTCTCAGACCGTCTGTCTCAGACCGTCTGTCTCAGTCCGTCTGTCTCAGTCCGTCTGTCTCCGTTCGTCTGTCTCAGACCGACTGTCTCAGACCGTCTGTCTCAAACCGTCTGTCTCAGACCGTCTGTCTCATACCGTCTGTCTCAGACCGTCTGTCTCAGACCGCGTGTCTCAGACCGCCTGCCTCAGACCGCCTGTCTCAGACCGCCTGTCTCAGACAGTCTGTCTCAGACCGTCTGTCTCAGACCGTCTGTCTCGGATCGTCTGTCTCAGACCGTCGGTCTCGGGCCGTCTGTCTCAGTCCGTCTGTCTCCGTCCGTCTGTCTCGGACCACCTGTCTCAGACCGTCTGTCTCAAACCGTCAGTCTCAGACAGTCTGCCTCAGGCCGTCTGTCTCAGTCCGCCTGTCTCAGACCGTCTGCCTCGATCCGTCTGTCTCATACCGTCTGTCTCAGACCGTCTGTCTCAGACCGCCTATCTCAAACCGTCTGTCTGAGACCGTCTGTCTCAGACCGTCTGTCTCAGCCCGTCTGTCTCAGACCGCCTGTCTCAGACCGCCTGTCTCAGACCGCCTGTCTCAGACCGCCTGTCTCAGACAGTCTGTCTCAGACCGTCTGTCTCAGACCCTCTGTCTGGATCCGTCTGTCTCATACCGTCTGTCTCAGACCACCTGTCGCAGACCGCCTGTCTCAGACAGTCTGTCTCAGACCGTCTGGCTCGGACCGTCTGTCTCAGACCGTCGGTCTCGGGCCGTCTGTCTCAGTCCGTCTGTCTCCGTTCGTCTGTCTCAGACCGACTGTCTCAGACCGTCTGTCTCAAACCGTCTGTCTCAGACCGTCTGTCTCAGGCCGTCTGTCTCAGTCCGTCTGTCTCAGACCCTCTGTCTCGATCCGTCTGTCTCAGTCCGTCTGTCTCAGACCCTCTGTCTCGATCCGTCTGTCTCATACCGTCTGTCTCAGACCGCCTGTCTCAGACAGTCTGTCTCAGACCGTCTGTCTCGGACCGTCTGTCTCAGACCGTCGGGCTCGGGCCGTCTGTCTCAGTCCGTCTGTCTCCGTCCGTCTGTCTCGGACCTCCTGTCTCAGACCGTCCGTCTCAAACCGTCTGTCTCAGTCCGTCTGTCTCGGACCACCTGTCTCATACCGTCTGTCTGAGACCGTCTGTCTCATACCGTCTGTCTCAGACCGTCTGTCTCAGACCGTCTGACTCAGACCGTCTGTCTCAGACCGTGTCTCAGACCGTCTTTCTCAGTCCGTCTGTCTCAGACACTCTGTCTCGATCCGTCTGTCTCAGTCCGTCTGTCTCAGACCGTCTGTCTCAGACCGTCTGTCTCAGACCGTCTGTCGCAGTCCGTCTGTCTCAGTCCGTCTGTCTCAGACACTCTGTCTCGATCCGTCTGTCGCAGTCCGTCTGTCTCAGTCCGTCTGTCTCAGACACTCTGTCTCGATCCGTCTGTCTCGATCCGTCTGTCTCAGTCCGTCTGTCTCAGACCGTCTGTCTCAGACCGTCTGTCTCAGACCGTCTGTCGCAGTCCGTCTGTCTCAGTCCGTCTGTCTCAGACACTCTGTCTCGATCCGTCTGTCTCAGTCCGTCTGTCTCAGACCGTCTGTCTCAGACCGTCTGTCTCAGACCGTCTGTCGCAGTCCGTCTGTCTCAGACCGTCTGTCTCAGACCATCTGTCTCAGACCGTCTGTCTCAGACCGTCTGTCTCAGGCCGTCTGTCTCCGTTCGTCTGTCTCAGACCGACTGTCTCAGACCGTCTGTCTCGGACCACCTGTCTCAGGCCGTCTGTCGCAGTCCGTCTGTCTCAGACCGTCTGTCTCAGACCATCTGTCTCAGACCGTCTGTCTCAGACCGTCTGTCTCAGACCGTCTGTCTCAGACCGTCTGTCGCAGTCCGTCTGTCTCAGACCGTCTGTCTCAGACCGTCTGTCGCAGTCCGTCTGTCTCAGACCGACTGTCTCAGACCGTCTGTCTCGGACCACCTGTCTCATACCGTCTGTCTCAGACCGTCTGTCTCTGACCGTCTGTCTCAGGCCGTCTGTCTCAGACCGTCTGTCTCGGGCCGTCTATCTCACTCCGTCTGTCTCAGACCCTCTGTCTCGATCCGTCTGTCTCAGACCGTTTGTCTCAGACCGGCTGTCTCAGACCGGCTGTCTCAGACCGTCTGTCTCGGGCCGTCTGTCTCAGTTCGTCTGTCTCAGTCCGTCTGTCTCAGTCCGTCTTTTTCAGTCCGTCTGTCTCCGTTCGTCTGTCTCAGACCGACTGTCTCAGACCGTCTGTCTCAGTCCGTCTGTCTCAGACCGTCTGTCTCATACCGTCTGTCTCATACGGTCTGTATCAAACCGTCTGTCACAGCCCGTCTGTCATAGACCGTCTGTCTCATACCGTCTGTCTCAGACCGTCTGTCTCAGTCCGTCTGTCTCAGACCCTCTGTCTCGGGCCGTCTGTCTCAGTCCGTCTGTCTCAGTCCGTCTGTCTCCGTTCGTCTGTCTCAGACCGACTGTCACAGACCGTCTGTCTCAAACCGTCTGTCTCAGACCGTCTGTCTCAGGCCGTCTGTCTCAGACCGTCTGTCTCAGACAGTCTGTCTCAGACCGTCTGTCTCGGACCGTCTGTCTCAGACCGTCGGTCTCGGGCCGTCTGTCTCAGTCCGTCTATCTCCGTCCGTCTGTCTCGGACCACCTGTCTCAGACCGTCTGTCTCAGACCGTCTGTCTCAGACCGTCTGTCTCAGACCGTCTGTCTCAGACCGTCTGTCTCAGACCGTCTGTCTCAGACCGTCTGTCTCAGACAGTCTGTCTCAGACCGTCTGTCTCAAACCGTGTGTCTCAGACCGTCTGTCTCAGGCCGTCTGTCTCAGTCCGTCTGTCTCAGTCCGTCTGTCTCAGTCGGGCTGTCTCAGTCCGTCTGTCTCCGTCCGTCTGTCTCGGACCACCTGTCTCAGACCGTCTGTCTCAAACCGTCTGTCTCAGACCGTCTGTCTCAGGCCGTCTGTCTCAGGCCGTCTGTCTGAGACCCTCCGTCTCGATCCGTCTGTCTCATACCGTCTGTCTCGGACCGTCTCTCTCAGACCGTCGGCCTCGAGCCGTCTGTATCAGTCCGTCTGTCTCCGTCCTTCTGTCTCAGACCGTCTGTCTCCGACCGCCTGTCTCAGACCGCCTGTCTTAGACTGTCTGTCTCAGGCCAACTGTCTCAGACCGTCTGTCTCAGACCGTCTGTCTCAGACCGTCTCTCTCAGACCGTCTGTCTCAGACCGTCTGTCGCAGACCGTCTGTCTCGGGCCGTCTGTCTCAGTCCGTCTGTCTCAGTCCGTCTGTCTCCGTTCGTCTGTCTCAGTCCGACTGTCTCATACCGTCTGTCTCAGACCGTCTGTCTCATACCGTCTGTCTGAGACCGTCTGTCTCATACCGTCTGTCTCAGACCGTCTGTCTCAGACCGCCTATCTCAGACCGCCTGTCTCAGACCGCCTGTCTCAGACGGTCTGTCTCAGACCGTCTGTCTCAGACCGCCTGTCTCAGACCATCTGTCTCAGACAGCCTGTCTCAGACCGTCTGTCTCAGTCGGTCTGTCTCAGTCCGTCTGTCTCCGTTCGTCTGTCTCAGACCGCCTATCTCAGACCGCCTGTCTCAGACCGCCTGTCTCAGACGGTCTGTCTCAGACCGTCTGTCTCAGACCGCCTGTCTCAGACCACCTGTCTCAGACCGCCTGTCTCAGACCGTCTGTGTCAGACCGTCTGTCTCGATCCGCCTGTCTCATACCGTCTGTCTCAGACCGTCTGTCTCTGACCGTCTGTCTCAGGCCGTCTGTCTCAGACCGTCTGTCTCGGGCCGTCTGTCTCACTCCGTCTGTCTCAGACCCTCTGTCTCGATCCGTCTGTCTCAGACCGTTTGTCTCAGACCGGCTGTCTCAGACCGGCTGACTCAGACCGTCTGTCTCGGGCCGTCTGTCTCAGTCCGTCTGTCTCCGTTCGTCTGTCTCAGACCGACTGTCTCAGACCGTCTGTCTCAGTCCGTCTGTCTCGGACCACCTGTCTCAGACCGCCTGTGTCAGACCGTCTGTCTCAGACCGTCTGTCTCGATCCGCCTGTCTCATACCGTCTGTCTCAGACCGTCTGTCTCTGACCGTCTGTCTCAGGCCGTCTGTCTCAGACCGTCTGTCTCGGGCCGTCTGTCTCACTCCGTCTGTCTCAGACCCTCTGTCTCGGGCCGTCTGTCTCAGTCCGTCTGTCTCAGTCCGTCTGTCTCCGTTCGTCTGTCTCAGACCGACTGTCTCAGACCGTCTGTCTCAAACCGTCTGTCTCAGACCGTCTGTCTCAGGCCGTCTGTCTCAGTCCGTCTGTCTCAGACCCTCTGTCTCGATCCGTCTGTCTCATACCGTCTGTCTCAGACCGCCTGCCTCAGACCGCCTGTCTCAGACCGTCTATCTCCGTCCGTCTGTCTCGGACCACCTGTCTCAGACCGTCTGTCTCCGTCCGTCTGTCTCGGACCACCTGTCTCAGACCGTCTGTCTCAGACCGTCTGTCTCAGACCGTCTGTCTCAGACAGTCAGTCTCGAACCGTCTGTCTCATACCGTCTGTCTCATACGGTCTGTATCAAACCGTCTGTCACAGCCCGTCTGTCTCAGACCGTCTGTCTCATACCGTCTGTCTCAGACCGTCTGTCTCAGACCGCGTGTCTCAGACCGCCTGCCTCAGACCGTCTGTCTCAGACCATCTGTCTCAGACCGTCTGTCTCAGACAGCCTGTCTCAGACCGTCTGTCTCGGACCGTCTGTCTCAGACCGTCGGTCTCGGGCCGTCTGTCTCAGTCCGTCTGTCTCCGTCCGTCTGTCTCGGACCACCTGTCTCAGACCGTCTGTCTCAGACCGTCTGTCTCAGACCGTCTGTCTCAGACCGTCTGTCTCAGGCCGTCTGTCTCAGACCGTCGGTCTCGGGCCGTCTGTCTCAGTCCGTCTGTCTCCGTCCGTCTGTCTCGGACCACCTGTCTCAGACCGTCTGTCTCAGACCGCCTGTCTCAGACGGTCTGTCTCAGACCGTCTGTCTCAGACCGCCTGTCTCAGACCATCTGTCTCAGACAGCCTGTCTCAGACCGTCTGTCTCAGTCGGTCTGTCTCAGTCCGTCTGTCTCCGTTCGTCTGTCTCAGACCGCCTATCTCAGACCGCCTGT
Source organism: Coelioxys conoideus (assembly GCA_947623535.1). Taxonomy (NCBI): domain Eukaryota; kingdom Metazoa; phylum Arthropoda; class Insecta; order Hymenoptera; family Megachilidae; genus Coelioxys; species Coelioxys conoideus. Next base: position 7,157,191 of record CANQJN010000026.1, read on the forward strand.
CTCAGACCGCCTGTCTCAGACGGTCTGTCTCAGACCGTCTGTCTCAGACCGCCTGTCTCAGACCACCTGTCTCAGACCGCCTGTCTCAGACCGTCTGTCTCAGACCGTCTGTCTCGATCCGCCTGTCTCATACCGTCTGTCTCAGACCGTCTGTCTCTGACCGTCTGTCTCAGGCCGTCTGTCTCAGACCGTCTGTCTCGGGCCGTCTGTCTCACTCCGTCTGTCTCAGACCCTCTGTCTCGATCCGTCTGTCTCAGACCGTTTGTCTCAGACCGGCTGTTTCAGACCGGCTGACTCAGACCGTCTGTCTCGGGCCGTCTGTCTCAGTCCGTCTGTCTCAGTCCGTCTGTCTCCGTTCGTCTGTCTCAGACCGACTGTCTCAGACCGTCTGTCTCAGTCCGTCTGTCTCGGACCACCTGTCTCAGACCGCCTGTGTCAGACCGTCTGTCTCAGACCGTCTGTCTCGATCCGCCTGTCTCATACCGTCTGTCTCAGACCGTCTGTCTCTGACCGTCTGTCTCGGGCCGTCTGTCTCAGACCGTCTGTCTCGGGCCGTCTGTCTCACTCCGTCTGTCTCAGACCCTCTGTCTCGGGCCGTCTGTCTCAGTCCGTCTGTCTCAGTCCGTCTGTCTCCGTTCGTCTGTCTCAGACCGACTGTCTCAGACCGTCTGTCTCAAACCGTCTGTCTCAGACCGTCTGTCTCAGGCCGTCTGTCTCAGTCCGTCTGTCTCAGACCCTCTGTCTCGATCCGTCTGTCTCATACCGTCTGTCTCAGACCGTCTGTCTGAGACCGTCTGTCTGAGACCGTCTGTCTCAGACCATCAGTCTCAGACCGCGTGTCTCAGACCGCCTGCCTCAGACCGCCTGTCTCAGACCGTCTATCTCCGTCCGTCTGTCTCGGACCACCTGTCTCAGACCGTCTGTCTCGGACCGTCTGTCTCAGACCGTCGGTCTCGGGCCGTCTGTCTCAGTCCGTCTATCTCCGTCCGTCTGTCTCGGACCACCTGTCTCAGACCGTCTGTCTCAGACCGTCTGTCTCAGACCGTCTGTCTCAGACAGTCAGTCTCGAACCGTCTGTCTCATACCGTCTGTCTCATACGGTCTGTATCAAACCGTCTGTCACAGCCCGTCTGTCTCAGACCGTCTGTCTCATACCGTCTGTCTCAGACCGTCTGTCTCAGACCGCGTGTCTCAGACCGCCTGCCTCAGACCGCCTGTCTCAGACCGCCTGTCTCAGACAGTCTGTCTCAGACCGTCTGTCTCGGACCGTCTGTCTCGGACCGTCTGTCTCAGACCGTCGGTCTCGGGCCGTCTGTTTCAGTCCGTCTGTCTCCGTCCGTCTGTCTCGGACCACCTGTCTCAGACCGTCTGTCTCAGACCATCTGTCTCAGACCGTCTGTCTCAGACCATCTGTCTCCGTTCGTCTGTCTCAGTCCGTCTGTCTCCGTTCGTCAGTCTCAGACCGACTGTCTCAGACCGTCTGTCTCAAACCGCCTGTCTGAGACCGTCTGTCTCAGACCGTCTGTCTCAGACAGCCTTACTCAGACCGTCTGTCTCGGACCGTCTGTCTCAGACCGTCGGTCTCGGGCCGTCTGTCTCAGTCCGTCTGTCTCCGTCCGTCTGTCTCGGACCACCTGTCTCAGACCGTCTGTCTCAGACCGTCTGTCTCAGACCGTCTGTCTCAGACCGTCTGTCTCAGGCCGTCTGTCTCAGACCGTCGGCCTCGAGCCGTCTGTATCAGTCCGTCTGTCTCCGTCCTTCTGTCTCAGACCGTCTGTCTCAGACCGCCTGTCTCAGACCGCCTGTCTTAGACTGTCTGTCTCAGACCAACTGTCTCAGACCGTCTGTCTCAGACCGTCTCTCTCACACCGTCTGTCTGAGACCGTCTGTCGCATACCGTCTGTCTCAGAACGTCTGTCTCAGACCGCCTATCTCAGACCGCCTGTCTCAGACCGCCTGTCTCAGACCGTCTGTCTCAGACCGTCTCTCTCAGACCGTCTGTCTCAGACCGTCTGTCCCAGACCGTCTGTCTCAGACCGTCTGTCTCAGACCGTCTGTCTCAGACCGTCTGTCGCAGACCGTCTGTCTCGGGCCGTCTGTCTCAGTCCGTCTGTCTCAGTCCGTCTGTCTCCGTTCGTCTGTCCCAGACCGACTGTCTCAGACCGTCTGTATCAAACCGTCTGTCTGAGACCGTCTGTCTCAGACCCTCTGTCTCGATCCGTCTATCTCCGTCCGTCTGTCTCGGACCACCTGTCTCAGACCGTCTGTCTCAGACCATCTGTCTCAGACCGTCTGTCTCATACCGTCTGTCTCCGTTCGTCAGTCTCAGACCGACTGTCTCAGACCGTCTGTCTCAAACCGCCTGTCTGAGACCGTCTGTCTCAGACCGTCTGTCTCAGACAGCCTTACTCAGACCGTCTGTCTCGGACCGTCTGTCTCAGACCGTCGGTCTCGGGCCGTCTGTCTCAGTCCGTCTGTCTCCGTCCGTCTGTCTCGGACCACCTGTCTCAGACCGTCTGTCTCAGACCGCCTGTCTCAGACGGTCTGTCTCAGACCGTCTGTCTCAGACCGCCTGTCTCAGACCATCTGTCTCAGACAGCCTGTCTCAGACCGTCTGTCTCAGTCGGTCTGTCTCAGTCCGTCTGTCTCCGTTCGTCTGTCTCAGACCGCCTATCTCAGACCGCCTGTCTCAGACCGCCTGTCTCAGACGGTCTGTCTCAGACCGTCTGTCTCAGACCGCCTGTCTCAGACCACCTGTCTCAGACCGCCTGTCTCAGACCGTCTGTCTCAGACCGTCTGTCTCGATCCGCCTGTCTCATACCGTCTGTCTCAGACCGTCTGTCTCTGACCGTCTGTCTCAGGCCGTCTGTCTCAGACCGTCTGTCTCGGGCCGTCTGTCTCACTCCGTCTGTCTCAGACCCTCTGTCTCGATCCGTCTGTCTCAGACCGTTTGTCTCAGACCGGCTGTCTCAGACCGGCTGACTCAGACCGTCTGTCTCGGGCCGTCTGTCTCAGTCCGTCTGTCTCAGTCCGTCTGTCTCCGTTCGTCTGTCTCAGACCGACTGTCTCAGACCGTCTGTCTCAGTCCGTCTGTCTCGGACCACCTGTCTCAGACCGCCTGTGTCAGACCGTCTGTCTCAGACCGTCTGTCTCGATCCGCCTGTCTCATACCGTCTGTCTCAGACCGTCTGTCTCTGACCGTCTGTCTCGGGCCGTCTGTCTCAGACCGTCTGTCTCGGGCCGTCTGTCTCACTCCGTCTGTCTCAGACCCTCTGTCTCGGGCCGTCTGTCTCAGTCCGTCTGTCTCAGTCCGTCTGTCTCCGTTCGTCTGTCTCAGACCGACTGTCTCAGACCGTCTGTCTCAAACCGTCTGTCTCAGACCGTCTGTCTCAGGCCGTCTGTCTCAGTCCGTCTGTCTCAGACCCTCTGTCTCGATCCGTCTGTCTCATACCGTCTGTCTCAGACCGTCTGTCTGAGACCGTCTGTCTGAGACCGTCTGTCTCAGACCATCAGTCTCAGACCGCGTGTCTCAGACCGCCTGCCTCAGACCGCCTGTCTCAGACCGTCTATCTCCGTCCGTCTGTCTCGGACCACCTGTCTCAGACCGTCTGTCTCGGACCGTCTGTCTCAGACCGTCGGTCTCGGGCCGTCTGTCTCAGTCCGTCTATCTCCGTCCGTCTGTCTCGGACCACCTGTCTCAGACCGTCTGTCTCAGACCGTCTGTCTCAGACCGTCTGTCTCAGACCGTCTGTCTCAGACAGTCAGTCTCGAACCGTCTGTCTCATACCGTCTGTCTCATACGGTCTGTATCAAACCGTCTGTCACAGCCCGTCTGTCTCAGACCGTCTGTCTCATACCGTCTGTCTCAGACCGTCTGTCTCAGACCGCGTGTCTCAGACCGCCTGCCTCAGACCGCCTGTCTCAGACCGCCTGTCTCAGACAGTCTGTCTCAGACCGTCTGTCTCGGACCGTCTGTCTCGGACCGTCTGTCTCAGACCGTCGGTCTCGGGCCGTCTGTTTCAGTCCGTCTGTCTCCGTCCGTCTGTCTCGGACCACCTGTCTCAGACCGTCTGTCTCAGACCATCTGTCTCAGACCGTCTGTCTCAGACCATCTGTCTCCGTTCGTCTGTCTCAGTCCGTCTGTCTCCGTTCGTCAGTCTCAGACCGACTGTCTCAGACCGTCTGTCTCAAACCGCCTGTCTGAGACCGTCTGTCTCAGACCGTCTGTCTCAGACAGCCTTACTCAGACCGTCTGTCTCGGACCGTCTGTCTCAGACCGTCGGTCTCGGGCCGTCTGTCTCAGTCCGTCTGTCTCCGTCCGTCTGTCTCGGACCACCTGTCTCAGACCGTCTGTCTCAGACCGTCTGTCTCAGACCGTCTGTCTCAGACCGTCTGTCTCAGGCCGTCTGTCTCAGACCGTCGGCCTCGAGCCGTCTGTCTCAGACCGTCTGTCCCAGACCGTCTGTCTCAGACCGTCTGTCTCAGACCGTCTGTCTCAGACCGTCTGTCGCAGACCGTCTGTCTCGGGCCGTCTGTCTCAGTCCGTCTGTCTCAGTCCGTCTGTCTCCGTTCGTCTGTCCCAGACCGACTGTCTCAGACCGTCTGTATCAAACCGTCTGTCTGAGACCGTCTGTCTCAGACCCTCTGTCTCGATCCGTCTATCTCCGTCCGTCTGTCTCGGACCACCTGTCTCAGACCGTCTGTCTCAGACCATCTGTCTCAGACCGTCTGTCTCATACCGTCTGTCTCCGTTCGTCTGTCTCAGTCCGTCTGTCTCCGTTCGTCAGTCTCAGACCGACTGTCTCAGACCGTCTGTCTCAGACCGTCTGTCGCAGACCGTCTGTCTCGGGCCGTCTGTCTCAGTCCGTCTGTCTCAGTCCGTCTGTCTCCGTTCGTCTGTCCCAGACCGACTGTCTCAGACCGTCTGTATTAAAACCGTCTGTCTGAGACCGTCTGTCTCAGACCCTCTGTCTCGATCCGTCTATCTCCGTCCGTCTGTCTCGGACCACCTGTCTCAGACCGTCTGTCTCAGACCATCTGTCTCAGACCGTCTGTCTCAGACCGTCTGTCTCCGTTCGTCTGTCTCAGTCCGTCTGTCTCCGTTCGTCAGTCTCAGACCGACTGTCTCAGACCGTCTGTCTCGGGCCGTCTGTCTCAGTCCGTCTGTCTCAGTCCGTCTGTCTCAGTCCGTCTGTCTCAGTCCGTCTGTCTCAGTCCGTCTGTCTCCGTTCGTCTGTCTCAGACCGACTGTCTCAGACCGTCTGTCTCAGGCCGTCTGTCTCAGTCCGTCTGTCTCAGACCCTCTGTCTCGATCCGTCTGTCTCATACCGTCTGTCTCAGACCGTCTGTCTCAGACCGTCTGTCTCAGACCGTCTGTCTCAGACCGTCTGTCTCAGACCGTCTGTCGCAGACCGTCTGTCTCGGGCCGTCTGTCTCAGTCCGTCTGTCTCAGTCCGTCTGTCTCCGTTCGTCTGTCTCAGTCCGACTGTCTCATACCGTCTGTCTCAGACCGTCTGTCTCATACCGTCTGTCTCAGACCGTCTTCCTCATACCGTCTATCTCTGTCCGTCCTTCACTGAACGCCTGCCTCATACCGTCTGTCTCAGACCGTGTGTCTCAGACCGTCTGTCGCAGACCGTCTGTCTCAGACCGTCTGTCTCAGACCGCCTATCTCAGACCGCCTGTCTCAGACCGCCTGTCCCAGACCGACTGTCTCAGACCGTCTGTCTCAGACCGTCTGTCTCAGACCGTCTGTCTCGGACCGTCTACCTCTGCCCGTCCGTCTAAGTCCCTCAGACTCTGTCCGTCTGTCTCATACCGTCTGCCTCATACCGTCTGTCTCAGACCGTTTGTGTCATACCGTCTGCCTCATACCGTCTTTCTCAGACCGTTTGTGTCATACCGTCTGTCTCAGACAATCTGTCTCAGACCGTATGTCTCAGACCGTATGTCTCAGACCGTCTGTCTCGGACCGTCTACCTCTGCCCGTCCGTCTAAGTCCCTCAGACTCTGTCCGTCTGTCTCATACCGTCTGCCTCATACCGTCTGTCTCAGACCGTCTGTATCAGACCGTCTGTCTCATACCGTCTATCTCAGACCGTCTGTATCATACCGTCCGTCTCATACCGTCCGTCCCAGACCGAATGTCTCAGCCAGTCTGCCTCAACCCTCTGTGTTAGACCGTCTGTCTCAGTTCGTCTACCTCTGCACGACCGTGTCATACCGTCTGTCGAAGAGCGTCTCTGTCTCGGACAGTCTGTCTGAGACCGTATGTCTCAGGCCGTCTGTCTCAGGCCGTCTGTCTCAGGCTGTCTGTCTCAGCCAGTGCGTCTCATACAGTCTGTTGCATACCGTCTGTCTCAGACCGTCTGTCTCGGACCGTCTGTCTCAGAACGTCTGCCTCAGGCCGTCTACCTCTGCCCGTCGGTCTAAGTCCCTCAGCCTCTGTCCGTCTGTCTCATACCGTCTGCATCATACCGTCTGTCTCATACCGTCTGCCTCATACCGTTTGTGTCAGATCGTCTGTCTCAGACCGTCTGTCTCAGACCGCCTGTCTCAGACGGTCTGTCGCAGACCGTCTGTCTCAGACCGTCTGTCTCAGACCGTCTGTCTCAGACCGTCTGTCTCAGACCGTCTGTCTCAGATCGTCTGTCTCAGACCGTCTGTCTCAGACCGTCTGTCTCAGACCGTCTGTCTCAGACCGTCTGTCTCAGACCGTCTGTCTCAGACCGTCTGTCTCAGACCGTCTGTCTCAGACCGTCTTCCTCATACCGTCTATCTCTGTCCGTCCTTCACTGAACGCCTGCCTCATACCGTCTGCCTCAGACCGTGTGTCTCAGACCGTCTGTCGCAGACCGTCCGTCTCAGACCGTCGGTCTCAGACCGTCTGTCTCAGACCGTCTGTCTCAGACCGTCTGTCTCAGACCGTCCATCTCTGTCCATCTGTCTTAGCCCGTCTGTCTCAGTCTACCTGCCTCTGTCTGTCCGTCTCATTCCGTCTGTCCCGTACTGTCGGTCTCAGACCGTCTGTCTCGGACCGTCTGTCTCTGTGCGTCCCTCACAGACCGCCTATCTGAGACGAGTCTGTCACAGAACGTCTGTCTCAGTCTGTCTGCCCCTGTCCGTCTGTCTCATACCGTCTGCCTCATACCGTCTGTCTCAGACCGTTTGTGTCAGACCGTCTGTCTCGGATCGTCTGTCTCATACCGTCTGTCTCAGACCGTGTGTCTCAGTCCGTCTGTCTCAGACCGTCTGTCTCAGACCGTCTGTATCAGACCGTCTGTCTCAGACCGTCTGTCCCAGACCTTCTGTCTCAGACCGTCTGTCTCAGACCGTCTGTCTCAGACCGTCTGTCTCAGACCGTCTGTCTCAGACCGTCTGTCTCAGACCGTCTGTCTCAGTCCGTCTGCCCCTTTCCGTCTGTCTCATACCGTCTGCCTCATACCGTCTGTCTCAGACCGTTTGTGTCAGACCGTCTGTCTCAGACCGTCTGTCTCATACCGTCTGTCTCAGACCGTGTGTCACAGTCCGTCTGTCTCAGACCGTCTGTCTCATACAATCTGTCTCATACCGTCTATCACTGTCCGTCCGTCTCTGAACGCCTGTTCCATACCGTCTGTCTCAGACCGAGTGTCTCAGTCCGTCTACCTCTGCCCGTCCGTCTAAGTCCCTCAGCCCCTGTCCGTCTGTCTCATACCGTCTATCACTGTCCGTCCGTCTCTGAACGCCTGTTCCATACCGTGTGTCCCAGACCGAATGTCTCAGCCAGTCTGTCTCAACCCTCTGTCTTAGATCGTCTCTCTCAGTTCGTCTACCTCTGCCCGTCCGACTCATATCGTCTATCGCAGAGCGTCTGTGTCAGACCGTCTGTCTCAGTCCGTCTGACTCAGACCGTCTGTATCAGACCGTCAGTCTCAGACCGTCTGTCTCGGACCGTCTGTCTCTGTGCGTCCCTCACAGACCGCCTATCTGAGACAGTCTGTCACAGAACGTCTGTCTCAGTCTGTCTGCCCCTGTCCGTCTGTCTCATACCGTCTGCCTCATACCGTCTGTCTCAGACCGTTTGTGTCAGACCGTCTGTCTCGGATCGTCTGTCTCATACCGTCTGTCTCAGACCGTGTGTCTCAGTCCGTCTGTCTCAGACCGTCTGTCTCAGACCGTCTGTATCAGACCGTCTGTCTCAGACCGTCTGTCCCAGACCTTCTGTCTCAGACCGTCTGTCTCAGACCGTCTGTCTCAGACCGTCTGTCTCAGACCGTCTGTCTCAGACCGTCTGTCTCAGACCGTCTGTCTCAGACCGTCTGTCTCAGACCGTCTGTCTCAGTCCGTCTGCCCCTTTCCGTCTGTCTCATACCGTCTGCCTCATACCGTCTGTCTCAGACCATTTGTGTCAGACCGTCTGTCTCAGACCGTCTGTCTCAGACCGTCGGTCTCATACCGTCTGTCTCAGACCGTCTGTCTCAGACCGTCTGTCTCAGACAGTCTGTCCCAGACCTTCTGTCTCAGACCGTCTGTCTCAGGCCGTCTGTCTCAGTCCGTCTGCCCCTTTCCGTCCGTCTCATACCGTCTGCCTCATACCGCCTGTCTCAGACCGTTTGTGTCAGGCCGTCTGTCTCAGACCGTCTGCCTCATACCGTCTGTCTCATACCGTCTGCCTCATACCGCCTGTCTCAGACCGTTTGTGTCACACCGTCTGTCTCAGACCGTCTGTCTTGGACCGTCTGTCTCAGACCGTCTGTATCAGACCGTCTGTCTCAGACCTTCTGTCTCAGACCGTCTGTCTCAGACCGTCTGTCTCAGACCCATCTGTCTCAGACCGTCTGTCTCATACCGTCTGCCTCATACCGCCTGTCTCAGACCGTTTGTGTCACACAGTCTGTCTCAGACCGTCTGTCTTGGACCGTCTGTCTCAGACCGTCTGTATCAGACCGTCTGTCTCAGACCTTCTGTCCCAGACCGACTGTCTCAGACCGTCTGTATCAAACCGTCTGTCTGAGACCGTCTGTCTCAGACCCTCTGTCTCGATCCGTCTATCTCCGTCCGTCTGTCTCGGACCACCTGTCTCAGACCGTCTGTCTCAGACCATCTGTTTCAGACCGTCTGTCTCATACCGTCTGTCTCCGTTCGTCTGTCTCAGTCCGTCTGTCTCCGTTCGTCAGTCTCAGACCGACTGTCTCAGACCGTCTGTCTCAGACCGTCTGTCGCAGACCGTCTGTCTCGGGCCGTCTGTCTCAGTCCGTCTGTCTCAGTCCGTCTGTCTCCGTTCGTCTGTCCCAGACCGACTGTCTCAGACCGTCTGTATTAAAACCGTCTGTCTGAGACCGTCTGTCTCAGACCCTCTGTCTCGATCCGTCTATCTCCGTCCGTCTGTCTCGGACCACCTGTCTCAGACCGTCTGTCTCAGACCATCTGTCTCAGACCGTCTGTCTCAGACCGTCTGTCTCCGTTCGTCTGTCTCAGTCCGTCTGTCTCCGTTCGTCAGTCTCAGACCGACTGTCTCAGACCGTCTGTCTCGGGCCGTCTGTCTCAGTCCGTCTGTCTCAGTCCGTCTGTCTCAGTCCGTCTGTCTCAGTCCGTCTGTCTCCGTTCGTCTGTCTCAGACCGACTGTCTCAGACCGTCTGTCTCAGGCCGTCTGTCTCAGTCCGTCTGTCTCAGACCCTCTGTCTCGATCCGTCTGTCTCATACCGTCTGTCTCAGACCGTCTGTCTCAGACCGTCTGTCTCAGACCGTCTGTCTCAGACCGTCTGTCTCAGACCGTCTGTCGCAGACCGTCTGTCTCGGGCCGTCTGTCTCAGTCCGTCTGTCTCAGTCCGTCTGTCTCCGTTCGTCTGTCTCAGTCCGACTGTCTCATACCGTCTGTCTCAGACCGTCTGTCTCATACCGTCTGTCTGAGACCGTCTGTCTCATACCGTCTGTCTCAGACCGTCTGTCTCAGACCGCCTATCTCAGACCGCCTGTCTCAGACCGCCTGTCTCAGACGGTCTGTCTCAGACCGTCTGTCTCAGACCGCCTGTCTCAGACCATCTGTCTCAGACAGCCTGTCTCAGACCGTCTGTCTCAGTCGGTCTGTCTCAGTCCGTCTGTCTCCGTTCGTCTGTCTCAGACCGACTGTCTCAGACCGTGTGTCTCAAACCGTCTGTCTCAGACCGTCTTTCTGCGACCGTCTGTCTCAGACAGTCTGTCTCAGACCGTCTGTCTCGGACCGTCTGTCTCAGACGGTCGGTCTCGGGCCGTCTGTCTCAGTCCGTCTGTCTCCGTCCGTCTGTCTCGGACCACCTGTCTCAGACCGTCTGTCTCAAACCGTCTGTCTCAGACCGTCTGTCTCAGGCCGTCTGTCTCAGTCCGTCTGTCTCCGTTCGTCTGTCCCAGACCGACTGTCTCAGACCGTCTGTATCAAACCGTCTGTCTGAGACCGTCTGTCTCAGACCCTCTGTCTCGATCCGTCTATCTCCGTCCGTCTGTCTCGGACCACCTGTCTCAGACCGTCTGTCTCAGACCATCTGTCTCAGACCGTCTGTCTCATACCGTCTGTCTCCGTTCGTCTGTCTCAGTCCGTCTGTCTCCGTTCGTCAGTCTCAGACCGACTGTCTCAGACCGTCTGTCTCAGACCGTCTGTCGCAGACCGTCTGTCTCGGGCCGTCTGTCTCAGTCCGTCTGTCTCAGTCCGTCTGTCTCCGTTCGTCTGTCCCAGACCGACTGTCTCAGACCGTCTGTATTAAAACCGTCTGTCTGAGACCGTCTGTCTCAGACCCTCTGTTTCGATCCGTCTGTCTCCGTCCGTCTGTCTCGGACCACCTGTCTCAGACCGTCTGTCTCAGACCATCTGTCTCAGACCGTCTGTCTCCGTTCGTCTGTCTCAGTCCGTCTGTCTCCGTTCGTCAGTCTCAGACCGACTGTCTCAGACCGTCTGTCTCGGGCCGTCTGTCTCAGTCCGTCTGTCTCACTCCGTCTGTCTCAGTCCGCCTGTCTCCGTTCGTCTGTCTCAGACCGACTGTCTCAGACCGTCTGTCTCAGGCCGTCTGTCTCAGTCCGTCTGTCTCAGACCCTCTGTCTCGATCCGTCTGTCTCATACCGTCTGTCTCAGACCGTCTGTCTCAGACCGTCTGTCTCAGACCGTCTGTCTCAGACCGTCTGTCTCAGACCGTCTGTCGCAGACCGTCTGTCTCGGGCCGTCTGTCTCAGTCCGTCTGTCTCAGTCCGTCTGTCTCCGTTCGTCTGTCTCAGTCCGACTGTCTCATACCGTCTGTCTCAGACCGTCTGTCTCATACCGTCTGTCTGAGACCGTCTCTCTCACACCGTCTGTCTCAGACAATCTGTCTCAGACCGTCTGTCTCAGACCATCTGTCTCAGACCGTCTGTCTCAGTTCGTCTACCTCTGCACGACCGTGTCATACCGTCTGTCGCAGAGCGTCTCTGTCTCGGACAGTCTGTCTGAGACCGTCTGTCTCAGACCGTCTGTCTCTGACCGTATGTCTCAGGCCGTCTGTCTCAGGCCGTCTGTCTCAGGCTGTCTGTCTCAGCCAGTGCGTCTCAGCCAGTGCGTCTCATACAGTCTGTTGCATACCGTCTGTCTCAGACCGTCTGTCTCGGACCGTCTGTCTCAGACCGTCTGTATCGGACCGTCTGTCTCAGACCGTCTGTCTCAGGCCGTCTGTCTCAGACCGTCTGTCTCAGACCGTCTGTCTCAGACCGTCTGTCGCAGACCGTCTGTCTCGGGCCGTCTGTCTCAGTCCGTCTGTCTCAGTCCGTCTGTCTCCGTTCGTCTGTCTCAGTCCGACTGTCTCATACCGTCTGTCTCAGACCGTCTGTCTCATACCGTCTGTCTGAGACCGTCTCTCTCACACCGTCTGTCTCAGACAATCTGTCTCAGACCGTCTGTCTCAGACCATCTGTCTCAGACCGTCTGTCTCAGTTCGTCTACCTCTGCACGACCGTGTCATACCGTCTGTCGCAGAGCGTCTCTGTCTCGGACAGTCTGTCTGAGACCGTCTGTCTCAGACCGTCTGTCTCTGACCGTATGTCTCAGGCCGTCTGTCTCAGGCCGTCTGTCTCAGGCTGTCTGTCTCAGCCAGTGCGTCTCAGCCAGTGCGTCTCATACAGTCTGTTGCATACCGTCTGTCTCAGACCGTCTGTCTCGGACCGTCTGTCTCAGACCGTCTGTATCAGACCGTCTGTCTCAGACCGTCTGTCTCAGGCCGTCTGTCTCAGACCGTCTGTCTCAGACCGTCTGTCTCGGACCACCTGTCTCAGACCGTCTGTCTCAAACCGTCTGTCTCAGACCGTCTGTCTCAGGCCGTCTGTCTCAGTCCGTCTGTCTCCGTTCGTCTGTCCCAGACCGACTGTCTCAGACCGTCTGTATCAAACCGTCTGTCTGAGACCGTCTGTCTCAGACCCTCTGTCTCGATCCGTCTATCTCCGTCCGTCTGTCTCGGACCACCTGTCTCAGACCGTCTGTCTCAGACCATCTGTCTCAGACCGTCTGTCTCATACCGTCTGTCTCCGTTCGTCTGTCTCAGTCCGTCTGTCTCCGTTCGTCAGTCTCAGACCGACTGTCTCAGACCGTCTGTCTCAGACCGTCTGTCGCAGACCGTCTGTCTCGGGCCGTCTGTCTCAGTCCGTCTGTCTCAGTCCGTCTGTCTCCGTTCGTCTGTCCCAGACCGACTGTCTCAGACCGTCTGTATTAAAACCGTCTGTCTGAGACCGTCTGTCTCAGACCCTCTGTTTCGATCCGTCTGTCTCCGTCCGTCTGTCTCGGACCACCTGTCTCAGACCGTCTGTCTCAGACCATCTGTCTCAGACCGTCTGTCTCCGTTCGTCTGTCTCAGTCCGTCTGTCTCCGTTCGTCAGTCTCAGACCGACTGTCTCAGACCGTCTGTCTCGGGCCGTCTGTCTCAGTCCGTCTGTCTCACTCCGTCTGTCTCAGTCCGCCTGTCTCCGTTCGTCTGTCTCAGACCGACTGTCTCAGACCGTCTGTCTCAGGCCGTCTGTCTCAGTCCGTCTGTCTCAGACCCTCTGTCTCGATCCGTCTGTCTCATACCGTCTGTCTCAGACCGTCTGTCTCAGACCGTCTGTCTCAGACCGTCTGTCTCAGACCGTCTGTCTCAGACCGTCTGTCGCAGACCGTCTGTCTCGGGCCGTCTGTCTCAGTCCGTCTGTCTCAGTCCGTCTGTCTCCGTTCGTCTGTCTCAGTCCGACTGTCTCATACCGTCTGTCTCAGACCGTCTGTCTCATACCGTCTGTCTGAGACCGTCTCTCTCACACCGTCTGTCTCAGACAATCTGTCTCAGACCGTCTGTCTCAGACCATCTGTCTCAGACCGTCTGTCTCAGTTCGTCTACCTCTGCACGACCGTGTCATACCGTCTGTCGCAGAGCGTCTCTGTCTCGGACAGTCTGTCTGAGACCGTCTGTCTCAGACCGTCTGTCTCTGACCGTATGTCTCAGGCCGTCTGTCTCAGGCCGTCTGTCTCAGGCTGTCTGTCTCAGCCAGTGCGTCTCAGCCAGTGCGTCTCATACAGTCTGTTGCATACCGTCTGTCTCAGACCGTCTGTCTCGGACCGTCTGTCTCAGACCGTCTGTATCAGACCGTCTGTCTCAGACCGTCTGTCTCAGGCCGTCTGTCTCAGACCGTCTGTCTCAGACCGTCTGTCTCAGACCGTCTGTCTCAGACCGTCTGTCTCAGACCGTCTGCCTCAGGCCGTCTACCTCTGCCCGTCCGTCTAAGTCCCTCAGCCTCTGTCCGTCTGTCTCATACCGTCTGCATCATACCGTCTGTCTCATACCGTCTGCCTCATACCGTTTGTGTCAGATCGTCTGTCTCAGACCGTCTGTCTCAGACCGCCTGTCTCAGACCGTCTGTCGCAGACCGTCTGTCTCAGACCGTCTGTCTCAGACCGTCTGTCGCAGACCGTCTGTCTCGGGCCGTCTGTCTCAGTCCGTCTGTCTCAGTCCGTCTGTCTCCGTTCGTCTGTCTCAGTCCGACTGTCTCATACCGTCTGTCTCAGACCGTCTGTCTCATACCGTCTGTCTGAGACCGTCTCTCTCACACCGTCTGTCTCAGACAATCTGTCTCAGACCGTCTGTCTCAGACCATCTGTCTCAGACCGTCTGTCTCAGTTCGTCTACCTCTGCACGACCGTGTCATACCGTCTGTCGCAGAGCGTCTCTGTCTCGGACAGTCTGTCTGAGACCGTCTGTCTCAGACCGTCTGTCTCTGACCGTATGTCTCAGGCCGTCTGTCTCAGGCCGTCTGTCTCAGGCTGTCTGTCTCAGCCAGTGCGTCTCAGCCAGTGCGTCTCATACAGTCTGTTGCATACCGTCTGTCTCAGACCGTCTGTCTCGGACCGTCTGTCTCAGACCGTCTGTATCAGACCGTCTGTCTCAGACCGTCTGTCTCAGGCCGTCTGTCTCAGACCGTCTGTCTCAGACCGTCTGTCTCAGACCGTCTGTCTCAGACCGTCTGTCTCAGACCGTCTGCCTCAGGCCGTCTACCTCTGCCCGTCCGTCTAAGTCCCTCAGCCTCTGTCCGTCTGTCTCATACCGTCTGCATCATACCGTCTGTCTCATACCGTCTGCCTCATACCGTTTGTGTCAGATCGTCTGTCTCAGACCGTCTGTCTCAGACCGCCTGTCTCAGACCGTCTGTCGCAGACCGTCTGTCTCAGACCGTCTGTCTCAGACCGTCTGTCTCAGACCGTCTGTCTCAGACCGTCTGTCTCAGACCGTCTGTCTCAGACCGTCTGTCTCAGACCGTCTGTCTCAGACCGTCTGTCTCAGACCGTCTTCCCCATACCGTCTATCTCTGTCCGTCCTTCACTGAACGCCTGCCTCATACCGTCTGTCTCAGACCGTGTGTCTCAGACCGTCTGTCGCAGACCGTCCGTCTCAGACCGTCGGTCTCAGACCGTCTGTCTCAGACCGTCTGTCTCGGACCGTCTGTCTCTGTGCGTCCCTCACAGACCGCCTATCTGAGACAGTCTGTCACAGAACGTCTGTCTCAGTCTGTCTGCCCCTGTCCGTCTGTCTCATACCGTCTGCCTCATACCGTCTGTCTCAGACCGTTTGTGTCAGACCGTCTGTCTCGGATCGTCTGTCTCATACCGTCTGTCTCAGACCGTGTGTCTCAGTCCGTCTGTCTCGGACCGTCTGTCTCGGACCGTCTACCTCTGCCCGTCCGTCTAAGTCCCTCAGACTCTGTCCGTCTGTCTCATACCGTCTGCCTCATACCGTCTGTCTCAGACCGTTTGTGTCATACCGTCTGCCTCATACCGTCTTTCTCAGACCGTTTGTGTCATACCGTCTGTCTCAGACAATCTGTCTCAGACCGTATGTCTCAGACCGTATGTCTCAGACCGTCTGTCTCGGACCGTCTACCTCTGCCCGTCCGTCTAAGTCCCTCAGACTCTGTCCGTCTGTCTCATACCGTCTGCCTCATACCGTCTGTCTCAGACCGTCTGTATCAGACCGTCTGTCTCATACCGTCTATCTCAGACCGTCTGTATCATACCGTCCGTCTCATACCGTCCGTCCCAGACCGAATGTCTCAGCCAGTCTGTCTCAACCCTCTGTGTTAGACCGTCTGTCTCAGTTCGTCTACCTCTGCACGACCGTGTCATACCGTCTGTCGAAGAGCGTCTCTGTCTCGGACAGTCTGTCTGAGACCGTATGTCTCAGGCCGTCTGTCTCAGGTCGTCTGTCTCAGGCTGTCTGTCTCAGCCAGTGCGTCTCATACAGTCTGTTGCATACCGTCTGTCTCAGACCGTCTGTCTCGGACCGTCTGTCTCAGACCGTCTGTATCAGACCGTCTGTCTCAGACCGTCTGTCTCAGGCCGTCTGTCTCAGACCGTCTGTCTCAGACCGTCTGTCTCAGACCGTCTGTCTCAGACCGTCTGTCTCAGACCGTCTGTCTCAGACCGTCTGCCTCAGGCCGTCTACCTCTGCCCGTCCGTCTAAGTCCCTCAGCCTCTGTCCGTCTGTCTCATACCGTCTGCATCATACCGTCTGTCTCATACCGTCTGCCTCATACCGTTTGTGTCAGATCGTCTGTCTCAGACCGTCTGTCTCAGACCGCCTGTCTCAGACGGTCTGTCGCAGACCGTCTGTCTCAGACCGTCTGTCTCAGACCGTCTGTCTCAGACCGTCTGTCTCAGACCGTCTGTCTCAGATCGTCTGTCTCAGACCGTCTGTCTCAGACCGTCTGTCTCAGACCGTCTGTCTCAGACCGTCTGTCTCAGACCGTCTGTCTCAGACCGTCTTCCTCATACCGTCTATCTCTGTCCGTCCTTCACTGAACGCCTGCCTCATACCGTCTGTCTCAGACCGTGTGTCTCAGACCGTCTGTCGCAGACCGTCCGTCTCAGACCGTCGGTCTCAGACCGTCTGTCTCAGACCGTCTGTCTCAGACCGTCTGTCTCAGACCGTCCATCTCTGTCCATCTGTCTTAGCCCGTCTGTCTCAGTCTACCTGCCTCTGTCTGTCCGTCTCATTCCGTCTGTCCCGTACTGTCGGTCTCAGACCGTCTGTCTCGGACCGTCTGTCTCTGTGCGTCCCTCACAGACCGCCTATCTGAGACGAGTCTGTCACAGAACGTCTGTCTCAGTCTGTCTGCCCCTGTCCGTCTGTCTCATACCGTCTGCCTCATACCGTCTGTCTCAGACCGTTTGTGTCAGACCGTCTGTCTCGGATCGTCTGTCTCATACCGTCTGTCTCAGACCGTGTGTCTCAGTCCGTCTGTCTCAGACCGTCTGTCTCAGACCGTCTGTATCAGACCGTCTGTCTCAGACCGTCTGTCCCAGACCTTCTGTCTCAGACCGTCTGTCTCAGACCGTCTGTCTCAGACCGTCTGTCTCAGACCGTCTGTCTCAGACCGTCTGTCTCAGGCCGTCTGTCTCAGACCGTCTGTCTCAGACCGTCTGTCTCAGACCGTCTGTCTCAGACCGTCTGTCTCAGACCGTCTGCCTCAGGCCGTCTACCTCTGCCCGTCCGTCTAAGTCCCTCAGCCTCTGTCCGTCTGTCTCATACCGTCTGCATCATACCGTCTGTCTCATACCGTCTGCCTCATACCGTTTGTGTCAGATCGTCTGTCTCAGACCGTCTGTCTCAGACCGCCTGTCTCAGACGGTCTGTCGCAGACCGTCTGTCTCAGACCGTCTGTCTCAGACCGTCTGTCTCAGACCGTCTGTCTCAGATCGTCTGTCTCAGACCGTCTGTCTCAGACCGTCTGTCTCAGACCGTCTGTCTCAGACCGTCTGTCTCAGACCGTCTGTCTCAGACCGTCTGTCTCAGACCGTCTTCCTCATACCGTCTATCTCTGTCCGTCCTTCACTGAACGCCTGCCTCATACCGTCTGTCTCAGACCGTGTGTCTCAGACCGTCTGTCGCAGACCGTCCGTCTCAGACCGTCGGTCTCAGACCGTCTGTCTCAGACCGTCTGTCTCAGACCGTCTGTCTCAGACCGTCCATCTCTGTCCATCTGTCTTAGCCCGTCTGTCTCAGTCTACCTGCCTCTGTCTGTCCGTCTCATTCCGTCTGTCCCGTACTGTCGGTCTCAGACCGTCTGTCTCGGACCGTCTGTCTCTGTGCGTCCCTCACAGACCGCCTATCTGAGACGAGTCTGTCACAGAACGTCTGTCTCAGTCTGTCTGCCCCTGTCCGTCTGTCTCATACCGTCTGCCTCATACCGTCTGTCTCAGACCGTTTGTGTCAGACCGTCTGTCTCGGATCGTCTGTCTCATACCGTCTGTCTCAGACCGTGTGTCTCAGTCCGTCTGTCTCAGACCGTCTGTCTCAGACCGTCTGTATCAGACCGTCTGTCTCAGACCGTCTGTCCCAGACCTTCTGTCTCAGACCGTCTGTCTCAGACCGTCTGTCTCAGACCGTCTGTCTCAGACCGTCTGTCTCAGACCGTCTGTCTCAGACCGTCTGTCTCAGTCCGTCTGCCCCTTTCCGTCTGTCTCATACCGTCTGCCTCATACCGTCTGTCTCAGACCGTTTGTGTCAGACCGTCTGTCTCAGACCGTCTGTCTTATACCGTCTGTCTCAGACCGTGTGTCACAGTCCGTCTGTCTCAGACCGTCTGTCTCATACAATCTGTCTCATACCGTCTATCACTGTCCGTCCGTCTCTGAACGCCTGTTCCATACCGTCTGTCTCAGACCGAGTGTCTCAGTCCGTCTACCTCTGCCCGTCCGTCTAAGTCCCTCAGCCCCTGTCCGTCTGTCTCATACCGTCTATCACTGTCCGTCCGTCTCTGAACGCCTGTTCCATACCGTGTGTCCCAGACCGAATGTCTCAGCCAGTCTGTCTCAACCCTCTGTCTTAGATCGTCTCTCTCAGTTCGTCTACCTCTGCCCGTCCGACTCATATCGTCTATCGCAGAGCGTCTGTGTCAGACCGTCTGTCTCAGTCCGTCTGACTCAGACCGTCTGTATCAGACCGTCAGTCTCAGACCGTCTGTCTCGGACCGTCTGTCTCTGTGCGTCCCTCACAGACCGCCTATCTGAGACAGTCTGTCACAGAACGTCTGTCTCAGTCTGTCTGCCCCTGTCCGTCTGTCTCATACCGTCTGCCTCATACCGTCTGTCTCAGACCGTTTGTGTCAGACCGTCTGTCTCGGATCGTCTGTCTCATACCGTCTGTCTCAGACCGTGTGTCTCAGTCCGTCTGTCTCAGACCGTCTGTCTCAGACCGTCTGTATCAGACCGTCTGTCTCAGACCGTCTGTCCCAGACCTTCTGTCTCAGACCGTCTGTCTCAGACCGTCTGTCTCAGACCGTCTGTCTCAGACCGTCTGTCTCAGACCGTCTGTCTCAGACCGTCTGTCTCAGACCGTCTGTCTCAGACCGTCTGTCTCAGACCGTCTGTCTCAGTCCGTCTGCCCCTTTCCGTCTGTCTCATACCGTCTGCCTCATACCGTCTGTCTCAGACCATTTGTGTCAGACCGTCTGTCTCAGACAGTCTGTCCCAGACCTTCTGTCTCAGACCGTCTGTCTCAGGCCGTCTGTCTCAGTCCGTCTGCCCCTTTCCGTCCGTCTCATACCGTCTGCCTCATACCGCCTGTCTCAGACCGTTTGTGTCAGGCCGTCTGTCTCAGACCGTCTGCCTCATACCGTCTGTCTCATACCGTCTGCCTCATACCGCCTGTCTCAGACCGTTTGTGTCACACCGTCTGTCTCAGACCGTCTGTCTTGGACCGTCTGTCTCAGACCGTCTGTATCAGACCGTCTGTCTCAGACCTTCTGTCTCAGACCGTCTGTCTCAGACCGTCTGTCTCAGACCCATCTGTCTCAGACCGTCTGTCTCAGACCGTCTGTCTCAGACCGTCTGTCTCAGACCGTCTGCCTCAGGCCGTCTACCTCTGCCCGTCCGTCTAAGTCCCTCAGCCTCTGTCCGTCTGTCTCATACCGTCTGCCTCATACCGTCTGCCTCATACCGTCTGCCTCATACCGTCTGTCTCAGACCGTTTGTGTCAGACCGCCTGTCTCAGGCCGTCTGTCTCAGGCCGTCTGTCTCAGGCCGTCTGTCTCAGGCTGTCTGTCTCAGACCGTCTGTCTCAGACCGTCTGTCTCAGGCCGTCTATCTCAGACCGTCTGACTCAGACCGTCTGTCTTAGACCGTCTGTCTCAGACCTTCTGTCTTATATCGTCTGTCTCATAGCGTCTGTCGCATACCGTCTATCTCAGACCGTCTGTCCCGTACCGTCGGTCTCAGACCGTCTGTCTCGGACCGTCTGCCTCTGTGCGTCCCTCACAGACCGCCTATCTGAGACAGTCTGTCACAGAACGCGTGTCTCAGTCCGTCTGCCCCTGTCCGTCTGTCTCATACCGTCTGCCTCATGCCATCTGTCTCAGACCGTTTGTGTCAGACCGTCTGTCTCAGACCGTCTGTCTCAGATCGTCTGTCTCAGTCCGTCTGCCCCTGTCCGTCTGTCTCAGACCGTATGGCCCAGTCCGTCTGTCTCAGACCGTCTGTCTCAGACCGCCTGTCTCAGACCGTCTGTCTCAGACCGTCTGTCCCAGACCTTCTGTCTCAGACCGTCTGTCTCAGACCGTCTGTCTCAGTCCGTCTGCCCCTTTCCGTCTGTCTCATACCGTCTGCCTCATACCGTCTGTCTCAGACCGTTTGTGTCAGACCGTCTGTCTCAGACCGTCGGTCTCATACCGTCTATCACTGTCCGTCCGTCTCTGAACGCCTGTTTCATACCGTCTGTCTCAGACCGAGTGTCTCAGACCGAGTGTCTCAGACCGTCTGTCTCAGACAGTCTGCCTGAGACCGTCTGTCTCAGACCGTCTGTCTCAGACCGTCTGTCTCAGGCCGTCTGTCTCAGGCTGTCTGTCTCAGACCGTGTGTCTCAGACCTTCTGTCTCATATCGTCTGTCTCATAGCGTCTGTCACATACCGTCTATCTCAGACCGTCTGTCTCAGACCGTCTGTCTCAGTCCGTCTACCTCTGCCCGTCCGTCTCATATCGTCTATCGCAGAGCGTCTGTGTCAGACCGTCTGTGTCTGACCGTCTGTCTCAGACCGTCTGTCTCAGACCGTCTGTCTCAGACAGTCTGCCTGAGACCGTCTGTCTCAGACCGTCTGTCTCAGACCGTCTGTCTCAGGCCGTCTGTCTCAGACCGTCTGTCTCAGACCGTCTGTCTCAGACCGTCTGTCTCAGACAGTCTGCCTGAGACCGTCTGTCTCAGACTGTCTGTCTCAGACCGTCTGTCTCAGACCGTCTACCTCAGGCCGTCTACCTCTGCCCGTCCGTCTAAGTCCCTCAGTCTTCGTCCGCCTGTCTCATACCGTCTGCCTCATACCGTCTGTCTCAGACCGTGTGTGTCAGACCGTCTGTCCCAGACCTTCTGTCTCAGACCGTCTGTCTCAGACCGTCTGTCTCAGACCGTCTGTCTCAGACCGTCTGTCTCAGACCGTCTGTCTCAGACCGTCTGTCTCAGACCGTCTGTCTCAGACCGTCTGTCTCAGTCCGTCTGCCCCTTTCCGTCTGTCTCATACCGTCTGCCTCATACCGTCTGTCTCAGACCATTTGTGTCAGACCGTCTGTCTCAGACAGTCTGTCCCAGACCTTCTGTCTCAGACCGTCTGTCTCAGGCCGTCTGTCTCAGTCCGTCTGCCCCTTTCCGTCCGTCTCATACCGTCTGCCTCATACCGCCTGTCTCAGACCGTCTGTCTCAGACCGTCTGTCTCAGACCCATCTGTCTCAGACCGTCTGTCTCAGACCGTCTGTCTCAGACCGTCTGCCTCAGGCCGTCTACCTCTGCCCGTCCGTCTAAGTCCCTCAGCCTCTGTCCGTCTGTCTCATACCGTCTGCCTCATACCGTCTGCCTCATACCGTCTGCCTCATACCGTCTGTCTCAGACCGTTTGTGTCAGACCGCCTGTCTCAGGCCGTCTGTCTCAGGCCGTCTGTCTCAGGCCGTCTGTCTCAGGCTGTCTGTCTCAGACCGTCTGTCTCAGACCGTCTGTCTCAGGCCGTCTATCTCAGACCGTCTGACTCAGACCGTCTGTCTTAGACCGTCTGTCTCAGACCTTCTGTCTTATATCGTCTGTCTCATAGCGTCTGTCGCATACCGTCTATCTCAGACCGTCTGTCCCGTACCGTCGGTCTCAGACCGTCTGTCTCGGACCGTCTGCCTCTGTGCGTCCCTCACAGACCGCCTATCTGAGACAGTCTGTCACAGAACGCGTGTCTCAGTCCGTCTGCCCCTGTCCGTCTGTCTCATACCGTCTGCCTCATGCCATCTGTCTCAGACCGTTTGTGTCAGACCGTCTGTCTCAGACCGTCTGTCTCAGATCGTCTGTCTCAGTCCGTCTGCCCCTGTCCGTCTGTCTCAGACCGTATGGCCCAGTCCGTCTGCCTGAGACCGTCTGTCTCAGACCGTCTGTCTCAGACCGTCTGTCTCAGGCCGTCTGTCTCAGACCGTCTGTCTCAGACCGTCTGTCTCAGACCGTCTGTCTCAGACAGTCTGCCTGAGACCGTCTGTCTCAGACTGTCTGTCTCAGACCGTCTGTCTCAGACCGTCTACCTCAGGCCGTCTACCTCTGCCCGTCCGTCTAAGTCCCTCAGTCTTCGTCCGCCTGTCTCATACCGTCTGCCTCATACCGTCTGTCTCAGACCGTGTGTGTCAGACCGTCTGTCTCAGACCGTCTGTCTCAGACCGTCTGTCTCGGACCGTCTGTCTCAGACCGTCTGTATCAGACCGTCTGCCCCTTTCCGTCTGTCTCATACCGTCTGTCTCAGACCGTTTGTGTCAGACCGTCTGTCTCATACCGTCTGCCTCATACCGTCTGTCTCAGACCGTTTGTGTCAGACCGTCTGTCTCAGACCGTCAGTCTCATACCGTCTGTCTCAGACCGTCTGTCTCATACCATCTGCCTCATACCGTCTATCACTGTCCGTCCGTCTCTGAACGCTTGTTTCATACCGTCTATCTCAGACCGAGTGTCTCAGTCCGTCTGTCTCAGACCGTGTGTCTCAGACCGTCTGTCTCAGACCGTCTATCTCAGACCGTCTGTCTCAGACCGTCTGTCTCAGACCGTCTGTCTCAGTCCGTCTGCCCCTGTCCGTCTGTCTCATACCGTCTGCCTCATGCCATCTGTCTCAGACCGTTTGTGTCAGACCGTCTGTCTCAGACCGTCTGTCTCAGACCGTCTGTCTCAGACCGTCTGTCTCGGACCGTCTGTCTCGGACCGTCTGTCTCAGACCGTCTGTCTCAGACAGTCTGTCTCAGACCGTCTGTCTCACACCGTCTGTCTCAGACCGTCCGTCTCACACCGTCCGTCCCAGACCGAATGTCTCAGCCAGTCTGTCTCAACCCTCTGTCTTAGACCGTCTGTCTCAGTTCGTCTACCTCTGCCCGTCCGTCTCATATCGTCTATCGCAGAGCGTCTGTGTCAGACCGTCTGTGTCTGACCGTCTGTCTCAGACCGTCTGTCTCAGGCCGTCTGTCTCAGACCGTCTGTCTCAGACCGTCTGTCTCAGACCGTCTGTCTCAGACAGTCTGCCTGAGACCGTCTGTCTCAGACCGTCTGTCTCAGACCGTCTGTCTCAGGCCGTCTGTCTCAGGCTGTCTGTCTCAGACCGTCTGTCTCAGACCTTCCGTCTCATATCGTCTGTCTCATAGCGTCTGTCACATACCGTCTATCTCCGACCGTCTGTCTCAGACCGTCTGTCTCAGGCCGTCTGTCTCAGACCGTCTGTCTCAGACCGTCTGTATCAGACCATCTGCCCCTTTCCGTCTGTCTCATACCGTCTGCCTCATACCGTCTGTCTCAGACCGTTTGAGTCAGACCGTCTGTCTCAGACCGTCAGTCTCATACCGTCTATCACTGTCCGTCCGTCTCTGAACGCCTGTTTCATACCGTCTGTCTCAGACCGAGTGTCTCAGTCTGTCTGTCTCAGACCGTCTGTCTCAGATAGTCTGTCTCATACCGTCTGCCGCATACCGTCTGTCTCAGACCGTCTGTCTCATACCGTCTGCCGCATACCGTCTGTCTCAGACCGTCTGTCTCAGACCGTCTGTCTCGGACCGTCTGTCTCGGACCGTCTGTCTCAGACCGTCTGTATCAGACCGTCTGCCCCTTTCCGTCTGTCTCATACCGTCAGCCTCATACCGTCTGTCTCAGTCCGTTTGTGTCAGACCGTCTGTCTCAGACCGTCAGTCTCATACCGTCTGTCTCAGACCGTCTGTCTCATGCCATCTGCCTCATACCGTCTATCACTGTCCGTCCGACTCTGAACGCCTGTTTCATACCGTCTGTCTCAGACCGAGTGTCTCAGTCCGTCTGTCTCAGACCGTGTGTCTCAGACCGTCTGTCTCAGACCGTCTGACTCAGACCGTCTGTCTCAGACCGTCTGTCTCAGACCGTCTGTCTCAGACCGTCTGCCCCTGTCCGTCTGTCTCATACCGTCTGCCTCATGCCATCTGTCTAAGACCGTTTGTGTCAGACCGTCTGTCTCAGACCGTCTGTCTCAGACCGTCTGTCTCGGACCGTCTGTCTCAGACCGTCTGTATCAGACCGTCTGCCCCTTTCCGTCTGTCTCATACCGTATGCCTCATACCGTCTGTCTCAGACCGTTTGTGTCAGACCGTCTGTCTCAGACCGTCAGTCTCATACCGTCTGTCTCAGACCGTCTGTCTCATACCATCTGCCTCATACCGTCTATCACTGTCCGTCCGTCTCTGAACGCCTGTTTCATACCGTCTGTCTCAGACCGAGTGTCTCAGTCCGTCTGTCTCAGACCGTCTGTCTCAGACAGTCTGTCTCAGACCGTCTGTCTCACACCGTCTGTCTCAGACCGTCCGTCTCATACCGTCCGTCCCAGACCGAATGTCTCAGCCAGTCTGTCTCAACCCTCTGTCTTAGACCGTCTGTCTCAGTTCGTCTACCTCTGGCCGTCCGTCTCATATCGTCTATCGCAGAGCGTCTGTGTCAGACCGTCTGTCTCAGACCGTCCGTCTCAGACCGTCTGTCTCAGACCTTCCGTCTCATATCGTCTGTCTCATAGCGTCTGTCACATACCGTCTATCTCAGACCGTCTGTCTCAGACCGTCTGTCTCAGACCGCCTGTCTCAGGCCGTCTGTCTCAGGCTGTCTGTCTCAGACCGTCTGTCTCAGACCGTCTGTCTCGGACCGTCTGTCTCAGACCGTCTGTCTCGGACCGTCTGTCTCAGACCGTCTGTATCAGACCGTCTGCCCCTTTCCGTCTGTCTCATACCGTCTGCCTCATACCGTCTGTCTCAGACCGTTTGAGTCAGACCGTCTGTCTCAGACCGTCAGTCTCATACCGTCTATCACTGTCCGTCCGTCTCTGAACGCCTGTTTCATACCGTCTGTCTCAGACCGAGTGTCTCAGTCCGTCTATCTCAGACCGTCTGTCTCAGACAGTCTGTCTCATACCGTCTGCCGCATACCGTCTGTCTCAGACCGTCTGTCTCAGACCGTCTGTCTCATACCGTCTGCCGCATACCGTCTGTCTCAGACCGTCTGTCTCAGACCGTCTGTCTCGGACCGTCTGTCTCAGACCGTCTGTATCAGACGGTCTGCCCCTTTCCGTCTGTCTCATACCGTCTGCCTCATACCGTCTGTCTCAGTCCGTTTGTGTCAGACCGTCTGTCTCAGACCGTCAGTCTCATACCGTCTGTCTCAGACCGTCTGTCTCATACCATCTGCCTCATACCGTCTATCACTGTCCGTCCGACTCTGAACGCCTGTTTCATACCGTCTGTCTCAGACCGAGTGTCTCATACCATCTGCCTCATACCGTCTATCACTGTCCGTCCGTCTCTGAACGCCTGTTTCATACCGTCTGTCTCAGACCGAGTGTCTCAGTCCGTCTGTCTCAGACCGTCTGTCTCAGACAGTCTGTCTCAGACCGTCTGTCTCACACCGTCTGTCTCAGACCGTCTGTCTCAGACCGTCTGTCTCAGACCGTCTGTCTCAGACAGTCTGCCTGAGACCGTCTGTCTCAGACCGTCTGTCTCAGACCGTCTGTCTCAGGCCGTCTGTCTCAGGCTGTCTGTCTCAGACCGTCTGTCTCAGACCGTCTGTCTCAGACCGTATGTCTCAGACCGTCTGCCCCTTTCCGTCTGTCTCATACCGTCTGCCTCATACCGTCTGTCTCAGTCCGTTTGTGTCAGACCGTCTGTCTCAGACCGTCAGTCTCATACCGTCTGTCTCAGACCGTCTGTCTCATACCATCTGCCTCATACCGTCTATCACTGTCCGTCCGACTCTGAACGCCTGTTTCATACCGTCTGTCTCAGACCGAGTGTCTCAGTCCGTCTGCCTCAGACCGTGTGTCTCAGACCGTCTGTCTCAGACAGTCTGACTCAGACCGTCTGTCTCAGACCGTCTGTCTCAGACCGTCTGTCTCGGATCGTCTGTCTCAGACCGTCTGTATCAGACCGTCTGCCCCTTTCCGTCTGTCTCATACCGTCTGCCTCATACCGTCTGTCTCAGACCGCTTGTGTCAGACCGTCTGTCTCAGACCGTCAGTCTCATACCGTCTGTCTCAGACCGTCTGTCTCATACCATCTGCCTCATACCGTCTATCACTGTCCGTCCGTCTCTGAACGCCTGTTTCATACCGTCTGTCTCAGACCGAGTGTCTCAGACCGAGTGTCTCAGTCCGTCTGTCTCAGACCGTCTGTCTCAGACAGTCTGTCTCAGACCGTCTGTCTCACACCGTCTGTCTCAGACCGTCCGTCTCATACCGTCCGTCCCAGACCGAATGTCTCAGCCAGTCTGTCTCAACCCTCTGTCTTAGACCGTCTGTCTCAGTTCGTCTACCTCTGGCCGTCCGTCTCATATCGTCTATCGCAGAGCGTCTGTGTCAGACCGTCTGTCTCAGACCGTCTGTCTCAGACCGTCTGTCTCAGACCGTCTGTCTCAGACCGTCTGTCTCAGACCGTCTGTCTCAGACCGTCTCTCTCGGATCGTCTGTCTCAGTCCGTTTGCCTCTGCCTGTCTTTCTCATACCGTCTATCTCTGTCCGTCCGTCTCTGAACGCCTGCCTCAGACCGTCTGTGTCAGACTGTGTGTCTCAGTCCGTCTGTCTCAGACCGTCTGTCTCAGACCGCCTGTGTCAGACCGTCTGTCTCAGACCGTCTGTCTCGGATCTTCTGTCTCAGTCCGTCTGCCTCTGCCTGTCTTTCTCATACCGTCTATCTCTGTCCGTCCGTCTCTGAACGCCTGCCTCAGACCGTCTGTCTCAGACCGTGTGTCTCAGTCCGTCTGTCTCAGACCGTCTGTCTCAGACCGACTGTGTCAGACCGTCTGTCTCAGACCGTCTGTATCAGACCGTCTGTCTCAGACCGTCTGTCTCAGACCGTCTGTCTCAGACCGTCTGTCTCAGACCGCCTGTCTCAGACCGTCTGTCTCAGTCCGTCTGCCCCTGTCCGCCTGTCTCATACCGTCTGCCTCATGCCATCTGTCTCAGACCGTTTGTGTCAGACCGTCTGTCTCAGACCGTCTGTCTCGGACCGTCTGTCTCAGACCGTCTGTCTCGGACCGTCTGTCTCGGACCGTTTGTCTCAGACCGTTTGTATCAGACCGTCTGCCCCTTTCCGTCTGTCTCATACCGTCTGCCTCATACCGTCTGTCTCAGACCGTCTGTCTCAGACCGTCTGTCTCAGGCCGTCTGTCTCAGGCTGTCTGTCTCAGACCGTCTGTCTCAGACCGTCTGTCTCAGACCGTCTGTCTCAGACCGTATGTCTCAGACCGTCTGCCCCTTTCCGTCTGTCTCATACCGTCTGCCTCATACCGTCTGTCTCAGTCCGTTTGTGTCAGACCGTCTGTCTGAGACCGTCAGTCTCATACCGTCTGTCTCAGACCGTCTGTCTCATACCATCTGCCTCATACCGTCTATCACTGTCCGTCCGACTCTGAACGCCTGTTTCATACCGTCTGTCTCAGACCGAGTGTCTCAGTCCGTCTGTCTCAGACCGTGTGTCTCAGACCGTCTGTCTCAGACCGTCTGACTCAGACCGTCTGTCTCAGACCGTCTGTCTCAGACCGTCTGTCTCAGACCGTCTGTCTCAGACCGTCTGTCTCAGACCGTCTGCCCCTGTCCGTCTGTCTCATACCGTCTGCCTCATGCCATCTGTCTCAGACCGTTTGTGTCAGACCGTCTGTCTCAGACCGTCTGTCTCAGACCGCCTGTCTCAGACCGTCTGTCTCAGTACGTCTGCCCCTGTCCGCCTGTCTCATACCGTCTGCCTCATGCCATCTGTCTCAGACCGTTTGTGTCAGACCGTCTGTCTCAGACCGTCTGTCTCAGACCGTCTGTCTCGGACCGTCTGTCTCAGACCGTCTGTCTCGGACCGTCTGTCTCGGACCGTTTGTCTCAGACCGTTTGTATCAGACCGTCTGCCCCTTTCCGTCTGTCTCATACCGTCTGCCTCATACCGTCTGTCTCAGACCGTCTGTCTCAGACCGTCTGTCTCAGGCCGTCTGTCTCAGGCTGTCTGTCTCAGACCGTCTGTCTCAGACCGTCTGTCTCAGACCGTATGTCTCAGACCGTCTGCCCCTTTCCGTCTGTCTCATACCGTCTGCCTCATACCGTCTGTCTCAGTCCGTTTGTGTCAGACCGTCTGTCTGAGACAGTCAGTCTCATACCGTCTGTCTCAGACCGTCTGTCTCATACCATCTGCCTCATACCGTCTATCACTGTCCGTCCGACTCTGAACGCCTGTTTCATACCGTCTGTCTCAGACCGAGTGTCTCAGTCCGTCTGTCTCAGACCGTGTGTCTCAGACCGTCTGTCTCAGACCGTCTGACTCAGACCGTCTGTCTCAGACCGTCTGTCTCAGACCGTCTGTCTCAGACCGTCTGCCCCTGTCCGTCTGTCTCATACCGTCTGCCTCATGCCATCTGTCTCAGACCGTTTGTGTCAGACCGTCTGTCTCAGACCGTCTGTCTCAGACCGTCTGTCTCGGATCGTCTGTCTCAGACCGTCTGTATCAGACCGTCTGCCCCTTTCCGTCTGTCTCAGACCGTCTGTCTCAGACCGTCTGTCTCAGACCGTCTGTCTCAGACCGTCTGTCTCAGACCGTCTGTCTCAGACCGTCTCTCTCGGATCGTCTGTCTCAGTCCGTTTGCCTCTGCCTGTCTTTCTCATACCGTCTATATCTGTCCGTCCGTCTCTGAACGCCTGCCTCAGACCGTCTGTGTCAGACTGTGTGTCTCAGTCCGTCTGTCTCAGACCGTCTGTCTCAGACCGCCTGTGTCAGACCGTCTGTCTCAGACCGTCTGTATCAGACCGTCTGTCTCAGACCGTCTGTCTCAGACCGTCTGTCTCAGACCGTGTGTCTCAGACCGTCTGTCTCAGACCGTCTGTCTCAGACCGTCTGTCTCGGATCGTCTGTCTCAGTCCGTTTGCCTCTGCCTGTCTTTCTCATACCGTCTATCTCTGTCCGTCCGTCTCTGAACGCCTGCCTCAGACCGTCTGTCTCAGACCGAGTGCCTCAGTCCGTCTGTCTCAGACCGTCTGTCTCAGACAGTCTGTCTCAGACAGTCTGTCTCACACCGTCTGTCTCAGACCGTCCGTCTCATACCGTCCGTCCCAGACCGAATGTCTCAGCCAGTCTGTCTCAACCCACTGTCTTAGACCGTCTGTCTCAGTTCGTCTACCTCTGCCCGTCCGTCTCATATCGTCTATCGCAGAGCGTCTGTGTCAGACCGTCTGTGTCTGACCGTCTGTCTCAGACCGTCTGTCTCAGACAGTCTGCCTGAGACCGTCTGTCTCAGACCGTCTGTCCCAGACCGTCTGTCTCAGGCCGTCTGTCTCAGGCTGTCTGTCTCAGACCGTCTGTCTCAGACCGTCTGTCTCGGACCGTCTGTCTCAGACCGTCTGTATCAGACCGTCTGCCCCTTTCCGTCTGTCTCATACCGTCTGCCTCAGACCGTCTGTATCAGACCGTCTGTCTCAGACAGTCTGCCTGAGACCGTCTGTCTCAGACCGTCTGTCCCAGACCGTCTGTCTCAGGCCGTCTGTCTCAGGCTGTCTGTCTCAGACCGTCTGTCTCAGACCGTCTGTCTCGGACCGTCTGTCTCAGACCGTCTGTATCAGACCGTCTGCCCCTTTCCGTCTGTCTCATACCGTCTGCCTCAGACCGTCTGTATCAGACCGTCTGCCCCTTTCCGTCTGTCTCATACCGTCTGCCTCATACCGTCTGTCTCAGACCGTTTGTGTCAGACCGTCTGTCTCAGACCGTCAGTCTCATACCGTCTGTCTCAGACCGTCTGTCTCATACCATCTGCCTCATACCGTCTATCACTGTCCGTCCGTCTCTGAACGCCTGTTTCATACCGTCTGTCTCAGACCGAGTGTCTCAGTCCGTCTGTCTCAGACCGTCTGTCTCAGACAGTCTGTCTCAGACCGTCTGTCTCACACCGTCTGTCTCAGACCGTCCGTCTCATACCGTCCGTCCCAGACCGAATGTCTCAGCCAGTCTGTCTCAACCCTCTGTCTTAGACCGTCTGTCTCAGTTCGTCTACCTCTGGCCGTCCGTCTCATATCGTCTATCGCAGAGCGTCTGTGTCAGACCGTCTGTCTCAGACCGTCCGTCTCAGACCGTCTGTCTCAGACCTTCCGTCTCATATCGTCTGTCTCATAGCGTCTGTCACATACCGTCTATCTCAGACCGTCTGTCTCAGACCGTCTGTCTCAGACCGCCTGTCTCAGGCCGTCTGTCTCAGGCTGTCTGTCTCAGACCGTCTGTCTCAGACCGTCTGTCTCAGACCGTCTGTCTCGGACCGTCTGTCTCAGACCGTCTGTCTCGGACCGTCTGTCTCAGACCGTCTGTCTCGGACCGTCTGTCTCAGACCGTCTGTCTCAGACCGTCTGTCTCATACCGTCTGCCGCATACCGTCTGTCTCAGACCGTCTGTCTCAGACCGTCTGTCTCGGACCGTCTGTCTCAGACCGTCTGTATCAGACCGTCTGCCCCTTTCCGTCTGTCTCATACCGTCTGCCTCATACCGTCTGTCTCAGTCCGTTTGTGTCAGACCGTCTGTCTCAGACCGTCAGTCTCATACCGTCTGTCTCAGACCGTCTGTCTCATACCATCTGCCTCATACCGTCTATCACTGTCCGTCCGACTCTGAACGCCTGTTTCATACCGTCTGTCTCAGACCGAGTGTCTCATACCATCTGCCTCATACCGTCTATCACTGTCCGTCCGTCTCTGAACGCCTGTTTCATACCGTCTGTCTCAGACCGAGTGTCTCAGTCCGTCTGTCTCAGACCGTCTGTCTCAGACAGTCTGTCTCAGACCGTCTGTCTCACACCGTCTGTCTCAGACCGTCTGTCTCAGACCGTCTGTCTGAGACCGTCTGTCTCAGACAGTCTGCCTGAGACCGTCTGTCTCAGACCGTCTGTCTCAGACCGTCTGTCTCAGGCCGTCTGTCTCAGGCTGTCTGTCTCAGACCGTCTGTCTCAGACCGTCTGTCTCAGACCGTATGTCTCAGACCGTCTGCCCCTTTCCGTCTGTCTCATACCGTCTGCCTCATACCGTCTGTCTCAGTCCGTTTGTGTCAGACCGTCTGTCTCAGACCGTCAGTCTCATACCGTCTGTCTCAGACCGTCTGTCTCATACCATCTGCCTCATACCGTCTATCACTGTCCGTCCGACTCTGAACGCCTGTTTCATACCGTCTGTCTCAGACCGAGTGTCTCAGTCCGTCTGCCTCAGACCGTGTGTCTCAGACCGTCTGTCTCAGACCGTCTGACTCAGACCGTCTGTCTCAGACCGTCTGTCTCAGACCGTCTGTCTCGGATCGTCTGTCTCAGACCGTCTGTATCAGACCGTCTGCCCCTTTCCGTCTGTCTCATACCGTCTGCCTCATACCGTCTGTCTCAGACCGCTTGTGTCAGACCGTCTGTCTCAGACCGTCAGTCTCATACCGTCTGTCTCAGACCGTCTGTCTCATACCATCTGCCTCATACCGTCTATCACTGTCCGTCCGTCTCTGAACGCCTGTTTCATACCGTCTGTCTCAGACCGAGTGTCTCAGACCGAGTGTCTCAGTCCGTCTGTCTCAGACCGTCTGTCTCAGACAGTCTGTCTCAGACCGTCTGTCTCACACCGTCTGTCTCAGACCGTCCGTCTCATACCGTCCGTCCCAGACCGAATGTCTCAGCCAGTCTGTCTCAACCCTCTGTCTTAGACCGTCTGTCTCAGTTCGTCTACCTCTGGCCGTCCGTCTCATATCGTCTATCGCAGAGCGTCTGTGTCAGACCGTCTGTCTCAGACCGTCTGTCTCAGGCCGTCTGTCTCAGACCGTCTGTCTCAGACCGTCTGTCTCAGACCGTCTGTCTCAGACCGTCTGTCTCAGACCGTCTGTCTCAGACCGTCTCTCTCGGATCGTCTGTCTCAGTCCGTTTGCCTCTGCCTGTCTTTCTCATACCGTCTATCTCTGTCCGTCCGTCTCTGAACGCCTGCCTCAGACCGTCTGTGTCAGACTGTGTGTCTCAGTCCGTCTGTCTCAGACCGTCTGTCTCAGACCGCCTGTGTCAGACCGTCTGTCTCAGACCGTCTGTCTCGGATCTTCTGTCTCAGTCCGTCTGCCTCTGCCTGTCTTTCTCATACCGTCTATCTCTGTCCGTCCGTCTCTGAACGCCTGCCTCAGACCGTCTGTCTCAGACCGTGTGTCTCAGTCCGTCTGTCTCAGACCGTCTGTCTCAGACCGACTGTGTCAGACCGTCTGTCTCAGACCGTCTGTCTCAGACCGTCTGTCTCAGACCGTCTGTCTCAGACCGTCTGTCTCAGACCGCCTGTCTCAGACCGTCTGTCTCAGTCCGTCTGCCCCTGTCCGCCTGTCTCATACCGTCTGCCTCATGCCATCTGTCTCAGACCGTTTGTGTCAGACCGTCTGTCTCAGACCGTCTGTCTCAGACCGTCTGTCTCGGACCGTCTGTCTCAGACCGTCTGTCTCGGACCGTCTGTCTCGGACCGTTTGTCTCAGACCGTTTGTATCAGACCGTCTGCCCCTTTCCGTCTGTCTCATACCGTCTGCCTCATACCGTCTGTCTCAGACCGTCTGTCTCAGACCGTCTGTCTCATACCATCTGCCTCATACCGTCTATCACTGTCCGTCCGACTCTGAACGCCTGTTTCATACCGTCTGTCTCAGACCGAGTGTCTCAGTCCGTCTGTCTCAGACCGTGTGTCTCAGACCGTCTGTCTCAGACCGTCTGACTCAGACCGTCTGTCTCAGACCGTCTGTCTCAGACCGTCTGTCTCAGACCGTCTGTCTCAGACCGTCTGTCTCAGACCGTCTGCCCCTGTCCGTCTGTCTCATACCGTCTGCCTCATGCCATCTGTCTCAGACCGTTTGTGTCAGACCGTCTGTCTCAGACCGTCTGTCTCAGACCGTCTGTCTCAGACCGTGTGTCTCAGACCGTCTGTCTCAGACCGTCTGACTCAGACCGTCTGTCTCAGACCGTCTGTCTCAGACCGTCTGTCTCAGACCGTCTGTCTCAGACCGTCTGCCCCTGTCCGTCTGTCTCATACCGTCTGCCTCATGCCATCTGTCTCAGACCGTTTGTGTCAGACCGTCTGTCTCAGACCGTCTGTCTCAGACCGTCTGTCTCGGATCGTCTGTCTCAGACCGTCTGTATCAGACCGTCTGCCCCTTTCCGTCTGTCTCATACCGTCTGCCTCATACCGTCTGTCTCAGACCGCTTGTGTCAGACCGTCTGTCTCAGACCGTCAGTCTCATACCGTCTGTCTCAGACCGTCTGTCTCATACCATCTGCCTCATACCGTCTATCACTGTCCGTCCGTCTCTGAACGCCTGTTTCATACCGTCTGTCTCAGACCGAGTGTCTCAGACCGAGTGTCTCAGTCCGTCTGTCTCAGACCGTCTGTCTCAGACAGTCTGTCTCAGACCGTCTGTCTCACACCGTCTGTCTCAGACCGTCCGTCTCATACCGTCCGTCCCAGACCGAATGTCTCAGCCAGTCTGTCTCAACCCTCTGTCTTAGACCGTCTGTCTCAGTTCGTCTACCTCTGGCCGTCCGTCTCATATCGTCTATCGCAGAGCGTCTGTGTCAGACCGTCTGTCTCAGACCGTCTGTCTCAGGCCGTCTGTCTCAGACCGTCTGTCTCAGACCGTCTGTCTCAGACCGTCTGTCTCAGACCGTCTGTCTCAGACCGTCT
This sequence comes from Coelioxys conoideus, assembly GCA_947623535.1. NCBI lineage: Eukaryota > Metazoa > Arthropoda > Insecta > Hymenoptera > Megachilidae > Coelioxys > Coelioxys conoideus. Next base: position 7,190,856 of record CANQJN010000026.1, read on the forward strand.
GTCTCAGACCGTCTGTCTCAGACCGTCTCTCTCGGATCGTCTGTCTCAGTCCGTTTGCCTCTGCCTGTCTTTCTCATACCGTCTATCTCTGTCCGTCCGTCTCTGAACGCCTGCCTCAGACCGTCTGTGTCAGACTGTGTGTCTCAGTCCGTCTGTCTCAGACCGTCTGTCTCAGACCGCCTGTGTCAGACCGTCTGTCTCAGACCGTCTGTCTCAGACCGTCCGTCTCATACCGTCCGTCCCAGACCGAATGTCTCAGCCAGTCTGTCTCAACCCTCTGTCTTAGACCGTCTGTCTCAGTTCGTCTGCCTCTGCCCGTCCGTCTCATATCGTCTATCATAGAGCGTCTGTGTCAGACCGTCTGTGTCTGACCGTCTGTCTCAGACCGTCTCTCACACCGTCTGTCTCAGACCGTATGTCTCAGACCGTCTGTCTCAGACAGTCTGTCTGAGACCGTCTGTCTCAGACCGTCTGTCTCAGACCGTCTGTCTCAGACCGTCTGTCTCAGACCGTCTGTCTCAGACCGTCTGTCTCAGACCGTCTGTCTCAGACCGTCTGTCTCAGACAGTCTGCCTGAGACCGTCTGTCTCAGACCGTCTGTCCCAGACCGTCTGTCTCAGGCCGTCTGTCTCAGGCTGTCTGTCTCAGACCGTCTGTCTCAGACCGCCTGTCTCAGACCGTCTGTCTCAGTACGTCTGCCCCTGTCCGCCTGTCTCATACCGTCTGCCTCATGCCATCTGTCTCAGACCGTTTGTGTCAGACCGTCTGTCTCAGACCGTCTGTCTCAGACCGTCTGTCTCGGACCGTCTGTCTCAGACCGTCTGTCTCGGACCGTCTGTCTCGGACCGTTTGTCTCAGACCGTTTGTATCAGACCGTCTGCCCCTTTCCGTCTGTCTCATACCGTCTGCCTCATACCGTCTGTCTCAGACCGTCTGTCTCAGACCGTCTGTCTCAGGCCGTCTGTCTCAGGCTGTCTGTCTCAGACCGTCTGTCTCAGACCGTCTGTCTCAGACCGTATGTCTCAGACCGTCTGCCCCTTTCCGTCTGTCTCATACCGTCTGCCTCATACCGTCTGTCTCAGTCCGTTTGTGTCAGACCGTCTGTCTGAGACAGTCAGTCTCATACCGTCTGTCTCAGACCGTCTGTCTCATACCATCTGCCTCATACCGTCTATCACTGTCCGTCCGACTCTGAACGCCTGTTTCATACCGTCTGTCTCAGACCGAGTGTCTCAGTCCGTCTGTCTCAGACCGTGTGTCTCAGACCGTCTGTCTCAGACCGTCTGACTCAGACCGTCTGTCTCAGACCGTCTGTCTCAGACCGTCTGTCTCAGACCGTCTGCCCCTGTCCGTCTGTCTCATACCGTCTGCCTCATGCCATCTGTCTCAGACCGTTTGTGTCAGACCGTCTGTCTCAGACCGTCTGTCTCAGACCGTCTGTCTCGGATCGTCTGTCTCAGACCGTCTGTATCAGACCGTCTGCCCCTTTCCGTCTGTCTCAGACCGTCTGTCTCAGACCGTCTGTCTCAGACCGTCTGTCTCAGACCGTCTGTCTCAGACCGTCTGTCTCAGACCGTCTCTCTCGGATCGTCTGTCTCAGTCCGTTTGCCTCTGCCTGTCTTTCTCATACCGTCTATATCTGTCCGTCCGTCTCTGAACGCCTGCCTCAGACCGTCTGTGTCAGACTGTGTGTCTCAGTCCGTCTGTCTCAGACCGTCTGTCTCAGACCGCCTGTGTCAGACCGTCTGTCTCAGACCGTCTGTATCAGACCGTCTGTCTCAGACCGTCTGTCTCAGACCGTCTGTCTCAGACCGTGTGTCTCAGACCGTCTGTCTCAGACCGTCTGTCTCAGACCGTCTGTCTCGGATCGTCTGTCTCAGTCCGTTTGCCTCTGCCTGTCTTTCTCATACCGTCTATCTCTGTCCGTCCGTCTCTGAACGCCTGCCTCAGACCGTCTGTCTCAGACCGAGTGTCTCAGTCCGTCTGTCTCAGACCGTCTGTCTCAGACAGTCTGTCTCAGACAGTCTGTCTCACACCGTCTGTCTCAGACCGTCCGTCTCATACCGTCCGTCCCAGACCGAATGTCTCAGCCAGTCTGTCTCAACCCACTGTCTTAGACCGTCTGTCTCAGTTCGTCTACCTCTGCCCGTCCGTCTCATATCGTCTATCGCAGAGCGTCTGTGTCAGACCGTCTGTGTCTGACCGTCTGTCTCAGACCGTCTGTCTCAGACAGTCTGCCTGAGACCGTCTGTCTCAGACCGTCTGTCCCAGACCGTCTGTCTCAGGCCGTCTGTCTCAGGCTGTCTGTCTCAGACCGTCTGTCTCAGACCGTCTGTCTCGGACCGTCTGTCTCAGACCGTCTGTATCAGACCGTCTGCCCCTTTCCGTCTGTCTCATACCGTCTGCCTCAGACCGTCTGTATCAGACCGTCTGTCTCAGACAGTCTGCCTGAGACCGTCTGTCTCAGACCGTCTGTCCCAGACCGTCTGTCTCAGGCCGTCTGTCTCAGGCTGTCTGTCTCAGACCGTCTGTCTCAGACCGTCTGTCTCGGACCGTCTGTCTCAGACCGTCTGTATCAGACCGTCTGCCCCTTTCCGTCTGTCTCATACCGTCTGCCTCAGACCGTCTGTATCAGACCGTCTGCCCCTTTCCGTCTGTCTCATACCGTCTGCCTCATACCGTCTGTCTCAGACCGTTTGTGTCAGACCGTCTGTCTCAGACCGTCAGTCTCATACCGTCTGTCTCAGACCGTCTGTCTCATACCATCTGCCTCATACCGTCTATCACTGTCCGTCCGTCTCTGAACGCCTGTTTCATACCGTCTGTCTCAGACCGAGTGTCTCAGTCCGTCTGTCTCAGACCGTCTGTCTCAGACAGTCTGTCTCAGACCGTCTGTCTCACACCGTCTGTCTCAGACCGTCCGTCTCATACCGTCCGTCCCAGACCGAATGTCTCAGCCAGTCTGTCTCAACCCTCTGTCTTAGACCGTCTGTCTCAGTTCGTCTACCTCTGGCCGTCCGTCTCATATCGTCTATCGCAGAGCGTCTGTGTCAGACCGTCTGTCTCAGACCGTCCGTCTCAGACCGTCTGTCTCAGACCTTCCGTCTCATATCGTCTGTCTCATAGCGTCTGTCACATACCGTCTATCTCAGACCGTCTGTCTCAGACCGTCTGTCTCAGACCGCCTGTCTCAGGCCGTCTGTCTCAGGCTGTCTGTCTCAGACCGTCTGTCTCAGACCGTCTGTCTCAGACCGTCTGTCTCGGACCGTCTGTCTCAGACCGTCTGTCTCGGACCGTCTGTCTCAGACCGTCTGTCTCGGACCGTCTGTCTCAGACCGTCTGTCTCAGACCGTCTGTCTCATACCGTCTGCCGCATACCGTCTGTCTCAGACCGTCTGTCTCAGACCGTCTGTCTCGGACCGTCTGTCTCAGACCGTCTGTATCAGACCGTCTGCCCCTTTCCGTCTGTCTCATACCGTCTGCCTCATACCGTCTGTCTCAGTCCGTTTGTGTCAGACCGTCTGTCTCAGACCGTCAGTCTCATACCGTCTGTCTCAGACCGTCTGTCTCATACCATCTGCCTCATACCGTCTATCACTGTCCGTCCGACTCTGAACGCCTGTTTCATACCGTCTGTCTCAGACCGAGTGTCTCATACCATCTGCCTCATACCGTCTATCACTGTCCGTCCGTCTCTGAACGCCTGTTTCATACCGTCTGTCTCAGACCGAGTGTCTCAGTCCGTCTGTCTCAGACCGTCTGTCTCAGACAGTCTGTCTCAGACCGTCTGTCTCACACCGTCTGTCTCAGACCGTCTGTCTCAGACCGTCTGTCTGAGACCGTCTGTCTCAGACAGTCTGCCTGAGACCGTCTGTCTCAGACCGTCTGTCTCAGACCGTCTGTCTCAGGCCGTCTGTCTCAGGCTGTCTGTCTCAGACCGTCTGTCTCAGACCGTCTGTCTCAGACCGTATGTCTCAGACCGTCTGCCCCTTTCCGTCTGTCTCATACCGTCTGCCTCATACCGTCTGTCTCAGTCCGTTTGTGTCAGACCGTCTGTCTCAGACCGTCAGTCTCATACCGTCTGTCTCAGACCGTCTGTCTCATACCATCTGCCTCATACCGTCTATCACTGTCCGTCCGACTCTGAACGCCTGTTTCATACCGTCTGTCTCAGACCGAGTGTCTCAGTCCGTCTGCCTCAGACCGTGTGTCTCAGACCGTCTGTCTCAGACCGTCTGACTCAGACCGTCTGTCTCAGACCGTCTGTCTCAGACCGTCTGTCTCGGATCGTCTGTCTCAGACCGTCTGTATCAGACCGTCTGCCCCTTTCCGTCTGTCTCATACCGTCTGCCTCATACCGTCTGTCTCAGACCGCTTGTGTCAGACCGTCTGTCTCAGACCGTCAGTCTCATACCGTCTGTCTCAGACCGTCTGTCTCATACCATCTGCCTCATACCGTCTATCACTGTCCGTCCGTCTCTGAACGCCTGTTTCATACCGTCTGTCTCAGACCGAGTGTCTCAGACCGAGTGTCTCAGTCCGTCTGTCTCAGACCGTCTGTCTCAGACAGTCTGTCTCAGACCGTCTGTCTCACACCGTCTGTCTCAGACCGTCCGTCTCATACCGTCCGTCCCAGACCGAATGTCTCAGCCAGTCTGTCTCAACCCTCTGTCTTAGACCGTCTGTCTCAGTTCGTCTACCTCTGGCCGTCCGTCTCATATCGTCTATCGCAGAGCGTCTGTGTCAGACCGTCTGTCTCAGACCGTCTGTCTCAGGCCGTCTGTCTCAGACCGTCTGTCTCAGACCGTCTGTCTCAGACCGTCTGTCTCAGACCGTCTGTCTCAGACCGTCTGTCTCAGACCGTCTCTCTCGGATCGTCTGTCTCAGTCCGTTTGCCTCTGCCTGTCTTTCTCATACCGTCTATCTCTGTCCGTCCGTCTCTGAACGCCTGCCTCAGACCGTCTGTGTCAGACTGTGTGTCTCAGTCCGTCTGTCTCAGACCGTCTGTCTCAGACCGCCTGTGTCAGACCGTCTGTCTCAGACCGTCTGTCTCGGATCTTCTGTCTCAGTCCGTCTGCCTCTGCCTGTCTTTCTCATACCGTCTATCTCTGTCCGTCCGTCTCTGAACGCCTGCCTCAGACCGTCTGTCTCAGACCGTGTGTCTCAGTCCGTCTGTCTCAGACCGTCTGTCTCAGACCGACTGTGTCAGACCGTCTGTCTCAGACCGTCTGTCTCAGACCGTCTGTCTCAGACCGTCTGTCTCAGACCGTCTGTCTCAGACCGCCTGTCTCAGACCGTCTGTCTCAGTCCGTCTGCCCCTGTCCGCCTGTCTCATACCGTCTGCCTCATGCCATCTGTCTCAGACCGTTTGTGTCAGACCGTCTGTCTCAGACCGTCTGTCTCAGACCGTCTGTCTCGGACCGTCTGTCTCAGACCGTCTGTCTCGGACCGTCTGTCTCGGACCGTTTGTCTCAGACCGTTTGTATCAGACCGTCTGCCCCTTTCCGTCTGTCTCATACCGTCTGCCTCATACCGTCTGTCTCAGACCGTCTGTCTCAGACCGTCTGTCTCATACCATCTGCCTCATACCGTCTATCACTGTCCGTCCGACTCTGAACGCCTGTTTCATACCGTCTGTCTCAGACCGAGTGTCTCAGTCCGTCTGTCTCAGACCGTGTGTCTCAGACCGTCTGTCTCAGACCGTCTGACTCAGACCGTCTGTCTCAGACCGTCTGTCTCAGACCGTCTGTCTCAGACCGTCTGTCTCAGACCGTCTGTCTCAGACCGTCTGCCCCTGTCCGTCTGTCTCATACCGTCTGCCTCATGCCATCTGTCTCAGACCGTTTGTGTCAGACCGTCTGTCTCAGACCGTCTGTCTCAGACCGTCTGTCTCAGACCGTGTGTCTCAGACCGTCTGTCTCAGACCGTCTGACTCAGACCGTCTGTCTCAGACCGTCTGTCTCAGACCGTCTGTCTCAGACCGTCTGTCTCAGACCGTCTGCCCCTGTCCGTCTGTCTCATACCGTCTGCCTCATGCCATCTGTCTCAGACCGTTTGTGTCAGACCGTCTGTCTCAGACCGTCTGTCTCAGACCGTCTGTCTCGGATCGTCTGTCTCAGACCGTCTGTATCAGACCGTCTGCCCCTTTCCGTCTGTCTCATACCGTCTGCCTCATACCGTCTGTCTCAGACCGCTTGTGTCAGACCGTCTGTCTCAGACCGTCAGTCTCATACCGTCTGTCTCAGACCGTCTGTCTCATACCATCTGCCTCATACCGTCTATCACTGTCCGTCCGTCTCTGAACGCCTGTTTCATACCGTCTGTCTCAGACCGAGTGTCTCAGACCGAGTGTCTCAGTCCGTCTGTCTCAGACCGTCTGTCTCAGACAGTCTGTCTCAGACCGTCTGTCTCACACCGTCTGTCTCAGACCGTCCGTCTCATACCGTCCGTCCCAGACCGAATGTCTCAGCCAGTCTGTCTCAACCCTCTGTCTTAGACCGTCTGTCTCAGTTCGTCTACCTCTGGCCGTCCGTCTCATATCGTCTATCGCAGAGCGTCTGTGTCAGACCGTCTGTCTCAGACCGTCTGTCTCAGGCCGTCTGTCTCAGACCGTCTGTCTCAGACCGTCTGTCTCAGACCGTCTGTCTCAGACCGTCTGTCTCAGACCGTCTGTCTCAGACCGTCTGTCTCAGACCGTCTCTCTCGGATCGTCTGTCTCAGTCCGTTTGCCTCTGCCTGTCTTTCTCATACCGTCTATCTCTGTCCGTCCGTCTCTGAACGCCTGCCTCAGACCGTCTGTGTCAGACTGTGTGTCTCAGTCCGTCTGTCTCAGACCGTCTGTCTCAGACCGCCTGTGTCAGACCGTCTGTCTCAGACCGTCTGTCTCAGACCGTCCGTCTCATACCGTCCGTCCCAGACCGAATGTCTCAGCCAGTCTGTCTCAACCCTCTGTCTTAGACCGTCTGTCTCAGTTCGTCTGCCTCTGCCCGTCCGTCTCATATCGTCTATCATAGAGCGTCTGTGTCAGACCGTCTGTGTCTGACCGTCTGTCTCAGACCGTCTCTCACACCGTCTGTCTCAGACCGTATGTCTCAGACCGTCTGTCTCAGACAGTCTGTCTGAGACCGTCTGTCTCAGACCGTCTGTCTCAGACCGTCTGTCTCAGACCGTCTGTCTCAGACCGTCTGTCTCAGACCGTCTGTCTCAGACCGTCTGTCTCAGACCGTCTGTCTCAGACAGTCTGCCTGAGACCGTCTGTCTCAGACCGTCTGTCCCAGACCGTCTGTCTCAGGCCGTCTGTCTCAGGCTGTCTGTCTCAGACCGTCTGTCTCAGACCGTCTGTCTCAGACCGTCTGTCTCAGACCGTATGTCTCAGACCGTCTGCCCCTTTCCGTCTGTCTCATACCGTCTGCCTCATACCGTCTGTCTCGGTCCGTTTGTGTCAGACCGTCTGTCTCAGACCGTCAGTCTCATACCGTCTGTCTCAGACCGTCTGTCTCATACCATCTGCCTCATACCGTCTATCACTGTCCGTCCGACTCTGAACGCCTGTTTCATACCGTCTGTCTCAGACCGAGTGTCTCAGTCCGTCTGTCTCAGACCGTGTGTCTCAGACCGTCTGTCTCAGACCGTCTGACTCAGACCGTCTGTCTCAGACCGTCTGTCTCAGACCGTCTGTCTCAGACCGTCTGCCCCTGTCCGTCTGTCTCATACCGTCTGCCTCATGCCATCTGTCTCAGACCGTTTGTGTCAGACCGTCTGTCTCAGACCGTCTGTCTCGGACCGTCTGTCTCGGACCGTCTGTCTCAGACCGTCTGTATCAGACCGTCTGCCCCTTTCCGTCTGTCTCATACCGTCTGCCTCATACCGTCTGTCTCAGACCGTTTGTGTCAGACCGTCTGTCTCAGACCGTCAGTCTCATACCGTCTGTCTCAGACCGTCTGTCTCATACCATCTGCCTCATACCGTCTATCACTGTCCGTCCGTCTCTGAACGCCTGTTTCATACCGTCTGTCTCAGACCGAGTGTCTCAGACCGAGTGTCTCAGTCCGTCTGTCTCAGACCGTCTGTCTCAGACAGTCTGTCTCAGACCGTCTGTCTCACACCGTCTGTCTCAGACCGTCCGTCTCATACCGTCCGTCCCAGACCGAATGTCTCAGCCAGTCTGTCTCAACCCTCTGTCTTAGACCGTCTGTCTCAGTTCGTCTACCTCTGGCCGTCCGTCTCATATCGTCTATCGCAGAGCGTCTGTGTCAGACCGTCTGTCTCAGACCGACTGTCTCAGGCCGTCTGTCTCAGACCGTCTGTCTCAGACCGTCTGTCTCAGACCGTCTGTCTCAGACCGTCTGTCTCAGACCGTCTGTCTCGGATCGTCTGTCTCAGTCCGTTTGCCTCTGCCTGTCATTCTCATACCGTCTATCTCTGTCCGTCCGTCTCTGAACGCCTGCCTCAGACCGTCTGTGTCAGACTGTGTGTCTCAGTCCGTCTGTCTCAGACCGTCTGTCTCAGACCGCCTGTGTCAGACCGTCTGTCTCAGACCGTCTGTCTCGGATCTTCTGTCTCAGTCCGTCTGCCTCTGCCTGTCTTTCTCATACCGTCTATCTCTGTCCGTCCGTCTCTGAACGCCTGCCTCAGACCGTCTGTCTCAGACCGTGTGTCTCAGTCCGTCTGTCTCAGACCGTCTGTCTCAGACCGACTGTGTCAGACCGTCTGTCTCAGTCCGTCTGTATCAGACCGTCTGTCTCAGACCGTCTGTCTCAGACCGTCTGTCTCAGACCGTCTGTCTCAGACCGCCTGTCTCAGACCGTCTGTCTCAGTCCGTCTGCCCCTGTCCGCCTGTCTCATACCGTCTGCCTCATGCCATCTGTCTCAGACCGTTTGTGTCAGACCGTCTGTCTCAGACCGTCTGTCTCAGACCGTCTGTCTCGGACCGTCTGTCTCAGACCGTCTGTCTCGGACCGTCTGTCTCGGACCGTTTGTCTCAGACCGTTTGTATCAGACCGTCTGCCCCTTTCCGTCTGTCTCATACCGTCTGCCTCATACCGTCTGTTTCAGACCGTCTGTCTCAGTCCGTCTGTCTCAGACCGTCTGTCTCAGACCGCCTGTGTCAGACCGTCTGTCTCAGACCGTCTGTATCAGACCGTCTGTCTCGGACCGTCTGTCTCGGACCGTCTGTCTCAGACCGTCTGTATCAGACCGTCTGCCCCTTTCCGTCTGTCTCATACCGTCTGCCTCATACCGTCTGTCTCACACCGTTTGTGTCAGACCGTCTGTCTCAGACCGTCAGTCTCATACCGTCTGTCTCAGACCGTCTGTCTCATACCATCTGCCTCATACCGTCTATCACTGTCCGTCCGTCTCTGAACGCCTGTTTCATACCGTCTGTCTCAGACCGAGTGTCTCAGACCGAGTGTCTCAGTCCGTCTGTCTCAGACCGTCTGTCTCAGACAGTCTGTCTCAGACCGTCTGTCTCACACCGTCTGTCTCAGACCGTCCGTCTCATACCGTCCGTCCCAGACCGAATGTCTCAGCCAGTCTGTCTCAACCCTCTGTCTTAGACCGTCTGTCTCAGTTCGTCTACCTCTGGCCGTCCGTCTCATATCGTCTATCGCAGAGCGTCTGTGTCAGACCGTCTGTCTCAGACCGACTGTCTCAGGCCGTCTGTCTCAGACCGTCTGTCTCAGACCGTCTGTCTCAGACCGTCTGTCTCAGACCGTCTGTCTCAGACCGTCTGTCTCGGATCGTCTGTCTCAGTCCGTTTGCCTCTGCCTGTCATTCTCATACCGTCTATCTCTGTCCGTCCGTCTCTGAACGCCTGCCTCAGACCGTCTGTGTCAGACTGTGTGTCTCAGTCCGTCTGTCTCAGACCGTCTGTCTCAGACCGCCTGTGTCAGACCGTCTGTCTCAGACCGTCTGTCTCGGATCTTCTGTCTCAGTCCGTCTGCCTCTGCCTGTCTTTCTCATACCGTCTATCTCTGTCCGTCCGTCTCTGAACGCCTGCCTCAGACCGTCTGTCTCAGACCGTGTGTCTCAGTCCGTCTGTCTCAGACCGTCTGTCTCAGACCGACTGTGTCAGACCGTCTGTCTCAGACCGTCTGTATCAGACCGTCTGTCTCAGACCGTCTGTCTCAGACCGTCTGTCTCAGACCGTCTGTCTCAGACCGCCTGTCTCAGACCGTCTGTCTCAGTCCGTCTGCCCCTGTCCGCCTGTCTCATACCGTCTGCCTCATGCCATCTGTCTCAGACCGTTTGTGTCAGACCGTCTGTCTCAGACCGTCTGTCTCAGACCGTCTGTCTCGGACCGTCTGTCTCAGACCGTCTGTCTCGGACCGTCTGTCTCGGACCGTTTGTCTCAGACCGTTTGTATCAGACCGTCTGCCCCTTTCCGTCTGTCTCATACCGTCTGCCTCATACCGTCTGTCTCAGACCGTCTGTCTCAGTCCGTCTGTCTCAGACCGTCTGTCTCAGACCGCCTGTGTCAGACCGTCTGTCTCAGACCGTCTGTATCAGACCGTCTGTCTCAGACCGTCTGTCTCAGACCGTCTGTCTCAGACCGTCTGTCTCAGACCGCCTGTCTCAGACCGTCTGTCTCAGTCCGTCTGCCCCTGTCCGCCTGTCTCATACCGTCTGTCTCATGCGATCTGTCTCTGTCCGTCCGTCTCTGAACGCCTGCCTCAGACCGTCTGTCTCAGACCGTGTGTCTCAGTCCGTCTGTCTCAGACCGTCTGTCTCAGACCGTCTGTATTAGACCGTCTGTATCAGACCGTCTGTCTCAGACCGTCTGTCTCAGACCGTCTGTCTCAGACAGTCTGCCTGAGACCGTCTGTCTCAGACCGTCTGTCTCAGGCCGTCTGTCTCAGGCTGTATGTCTCAGACCGTCTGTCTCAACCGTCTGTCGCATACCGTCTATCTCAGACCGTCTGTCCCGTACCATTGGTCTCAGACCGTCTGTCTCGGACCGTCTGTCTGTGTGCGTCCCTCACAGACCGCCTATCTGAGACAGTCTGTCACAGAACGTCTGTCTCAGTCCGTCTGCCCCTGTCCGTCTGTCTCATACCGTCTGCCTCATGCCATCTGTCTCAGACCGTTTGTGTCACACCGTCTGTCTCAGACCGTCTGTCTCGGACCGTTTGTGTCAGACCGTGTGTCTCAGTCCGTCTGTCTCAGGCCGTCTATCTCAGGCTGTCTGTCTCAGACCGTCTGTCTCAGACCGTCTGTCTCAGGCCGTCTACCTCAGAGCGTCTGTCTCAGACCGTCTGTCTCAGACACTCTGCCTGAGACCGTCTGTCTCAGACCGTCTGTCTCAGACCGTCTGTCTCAGACCGTCTGTCTCATACCGTCTGTCTCAGACCGTCTGTCTCAGACCGTCTGTCTCATACCATCTGTCTCAGACCGTCTGTCTCATACCATCTGTCTCATACCGTCTATCACTGTCCGTCCGTCTCTGAACGCCTGTTTCATACCGTCTGTCTCAGACCGAGTGTCTCAGTCCGTCTGTCTCAGACCGTCTGTCTCAGACCGTCTGTCTCAGACAGTCTGTCTCAGACCGTCTGTCTCACACCGTCTGTCTCAGATAGTCCGTCTCATACCGTCCGTCCCAGACCGAATGTCTCAGCCAGTCTGTCTCAACCCTCTGTCTTAGACCGTCTGTCTCAGTTCGTCTACCTCTGCCCGTCCGTCTCATATCGTCTATCGCAGAGCGTCTGTGTCAGACCGTCTGTGTCTGACCGTCTGTCTCAGACCGTCTGTCTCAGACCGTCTGCCTGAGACCGTCTGTCTCAGACCGTCTGTCTCAGACAGTCTGCCTGAGACCGTCTGTCTCAGACCGTCTGTCTCAGACCGTCTGTCTCAGACCGTCTGTCTCAGACCGTCTGTCTCAGACAGTCTGCCTGAGACCGTCTGTCTCAGACCGTCTGTCTCAGACCGTCTGTCTCAGGCCGTCTGTCTCAGGCTGTCTGTCTCAGACCGTCTGTCTCAGACCTTCTATCTCATAGCGTCTGTCACATACCGTCTATCTCAGACCGTCTGTCTCAGACCGTCTGTCTCAGACCGTCTGTCTCAGGCCGTCTGTCTCAGGCTGTCTGTCTCAGACCGTCTGTCTCAGACCGTCTGTCTCAGGCCGTCTGTCTCAGACCGTCTGTCTCAGACCGTCTGTCTCAGACCGTCTGTCTCAGACCGTCTGTCTCAGACCGTCTGTCTCAGACCGTCCGTCTCGGATCGTCTGTCTCAGTCCGTTTGCCTCTGCCTGTCTTTCTCATACCGTCTATCTCTGTCCGTCCGTCTCTGAACGCCTGCCTCAGACCGTCTGTCTCAGACCGTGTGTCTCAGTCCGTCTGTCTCAGACCGTGTGTCTCAGACCGCCTGTGTCAGACCGTCTGTCTCAGACCGTCTGTATCAGACCGTCTGTCTCGGACCGTCTGTATCTGTGCGTCCCTCACAGACCGCCTATCTGAGACAGTCTGTCACAGAACGTCTGTCTCAGTTTGTCTGCCCCTGTCCGTCTGTCTCATACCGTCTGCCTCATACCGTCTGTCTCAGACCGGTTGTGTCAGACGTCTGTCTCGGATCGTCTGTCTCAGTCCGTCCGTCTCTGTCAGTCTGTCTCAGACCGTCTGTCTCAGACCGTCTGTCTCAGACCGTCTGTCTCAGACCGTCTGTCTCAGACCTTCTGTCTCAGACCGTCTGTCTCAGACCGTCTGTCTCAGACCGTCTGTCTCAGACCGCCTGTCTCAGACCGTCTGTCTCAGTCCGTCTGCCCCTGTCCGCCTGTCTCATACCGTCTGCCTCATGCCATCTGTCTCAGACCGTTTGTGTCAGACCGTCTGTCTCAGACCGTCTGTCTCAGACCGTCTGTCTCGGACCGTCTGTCTCGGACCGTCTGTCTCGGACCGTCTGTCTCGGACCGTTTGTCTCAGACCGTTTGTATCAGACCGTCTGCCCCTTTCCGTCTGTCTCATACCGTCTGCCTCATACCGTCTGTTTCAGACCGTCTGTCTCAGTCCGTCTGTCTCAGACCGTCTGTCTCAGACCGCCTGTGTCAGACCGTCTGTCTCAGACCGTCTGTCTCAGACCGTCTGTCTCAGACCGTCTGTCTCAGACCGTCTGTCTCACACCGTCTGTCTCAGACCGTCCGTCTCATACCGTCCGTCCCAGACCGAATGTCTCAGCCAGTCTGTCTCAACCCTCTGTCTTAGACCGTCTGTCTCAGTTCGTCTACCTCTGGCCGTCCGTCTCATATCGTCTATCGCAGAGCGTCTGTGTCAGACCGTCTGTCTCAGACCGTCTGTCTCAGGCTGTCTGTCTCAGACCGTCTGTCTCAGACCGTCTGTCTCAGGCCGTCTGTCTCAGACCGTCTGTCTCAGACCGTCTGTCTCAGACCGTCTGTCTCAGACCGTCTGTCTCAGACCGTCTGTCTCAGACCGTCCGTCTCGGATCGTCTGTCTCAGTCCGTTTGCCTCTGCCTGTCTTTCTCATACCGTCTATCTCTGTCCGTCCGTCTCTGAACGCCTGCCTCAGACCGTCTGTCTCAGACCGTGTGTCTCAGTCCGTCTGTCTCAGACCGTGTGTCTCAGACCGCCTGTGTCAGACCGTCTGTCTCAGACCGTCTGTATCAGACCGTCTGTCTCGGACCGTCTGTATCTGTGCGTCCCTCACAGACCGCCTATCTGAGACAGTCTGTCACAGAACGTCTGTCTCAGTTTGTCTGCCCCTGTCCGTCTGTCTCATACCGTCTGCCTCATACCGTCTGTCTCAGACCGGTTGTGTCAGACGTCTGTCTCGGATCGTCTGTCTCAGTCCGTCCGTCTCTGTCAGTCTGTCTCAGACCGTCTGTCTCAGACCGTCTGTCTCAGACCGTCTGTCTCAGACCTTCTGTCTCAGACCGTCTGTCTCAGACCGTCTGTCTCAGACCGTCTGTCTCAGACCGCCTGTCTCAGACCGTCTGTCTCAGTCCGTCTGCCCCTGTCCGCCTGTCTCATACCGTCTGCCTCATGCCATCTGTCTCAGACCGTTTGTGTCAGACCGTCTGTCTCAGACCGTCTGTCTCAGACCGTCTGTCTCGGACCGTCTGTCTCAGACCGTCTGTCTCGGACCGTCTGTCTCGGACCGTTTGTCTCAGACCGTTTGTATCAGACCGTCTGCCCCTTTCCGTCTGTCTCATACCGTCTGCCTCATACCGTCTGTTTCAGACCGTCTGTCTCAGTCCGTCTGTCTCAGACCGTCTGTCTCAGACCGCCTGTGTCAGACCGTCTGTCTCAGACCGTCTGTCTCAGACCGTCTGTCTCAGACCGTCTGTCTCAGACCGTCTGTCTCACACCGTCTGTCTCAGACCGTCCGTCTCATACCGTCCGTCCCAGACCGAATGTCTCAGCCAGTCTGTCTCAACCCTCTGTCTTAGACCGTCTGTCTCAGTTCGTCTACCTCTGGCCGTCCGTCTCATATCGTCTATCGCAGAGCGTCTGTGTCAGACCGTCTGTCTCAGACCGTCTGTCTCAGGCCGTCTGTCTCAGACCGTCTGTCTCAGACCGTCTGTCTCAGACCGTCTGTCTCAGACCGTCTGTCTCAGACCGTCTGTCTCAGACCGTCTGTCTCAGACCGTCTCTCTCGGATCGTCTGTCTCAGTCCGTTTGCCTCTGCCTGTCTTTCTCATACCGTCTATCTCTGTCCGTCCGTCTCTGAACGCCTGCCTCAGACCGTCTGTGTCAGACTGTGTGTCTCAGTCCGTCTGTCTCAGACCGTCTGTCTCAGACCGCCTGTGTCAGACCGTCTGTCTCAGACCGTCTGTCTCAGACCGTCCGTCTCATACCGTCCGTCCCAGACCGAATGTCTCAGCCAGTCTGTCTCAACCCTCTGTCTTAGACCGTCTGTCTCAGTTCGTCTGCCTCTGCCCGTCCGTCTCATATCGTCTATCATAGAGCGTCTGTGTCAGACCGTCTGTGTCTGACCGTCTGTCTCAGACCGTCTCTCACACCGTCTGTCTCAGACCGTATGTCTCAGACCGTCTGTCTCAGACAGTCTGTCTGAGACCGTCTGTCTCAGACCGTCTGTCTCAGACCGTCTGTCTCAGACCGTCTGTCTCAGACCGTCTGTCTCAGACCGTCTGTCTCAGACCGTCTGTCTCAGACAGTCTGCCTGAGACCGTCTGTCTCAGACCGTCTGTCCCAGACCGTCTGTCTCAGGCCGTCTGTCTCAGGCTGTCTGTCTCAGACCGTCTGTCTCAGACCGTCTGTCTCAGACCGTATGTCTCAGACCGTCTGCCCCTTTCCGTCTGTCTCATACCGTCTGCCTCATACCGTCTGTCTCGGTCCGTTTGTGTCAGACCGTCTGTCTCAGACCGTCAGTCTCATACCGTCTGTCTCAGACCGTCTGTCTCATACCATCTGCCTCATACCGTCTATCACTGTCCGTCCGACTCTGAACGCCTGTTTCATACCGTCTGTCTCAGACCGAGTGTCTCAGTCCGTCTGTCTCAGACCGTGTGTCTCAGACCGTCTGTCTCAGACCGTCTGACTCAGACCGTCTGTCTCAGACCGTCTGTCTCAGACCGTCTGTCTCAGACCGTCTGCCCCTGTCCGTCTGTCTCATACCGTCTGCCTCATGCCATCTGTCTCAGACCGTTTGTGTCAGACCGTCTGTCTCAGACCGTCTGTCTCGGACCGTCTGTCTCGGACCGTCTGTCTCAGACCGTCTGTATCAGACCGTCTGCCCCTTTCCGTCTGTCTCATACCGTCTGCCTCATACCGTCTGTCTCAGACCGTTTGTGTCAGACCGTCTGTCTCAGACCGTCAGTCTCATACCGTCTGTCTCAGACCGTCTGTCTCATACCATCTGCCTCATACCGTCTATCACTGTCCGTCCGTCTCTGAACGCCTGTTTCATACCGTCTGTCTCAGACCGAGTGTCTCAGACCGAGTGTCTCAGTCCGTCTGTCTCAGACCGTCTGTCTCAGACAGTCTGTCTCAGACCGTCTGTCTCACACCGTCTGTCTCAGACCGTCCGTCTCATACCGTCCGTCCCAGACCGAATGTCTCAGCCAGTCTGTCTCAACCCTCTGTCTTAGACCGTCTGTCTCAGTTCGTCTACCTCTGGCCGTCCGTCTCATATCGTCTATCGCAGAGCGTCTGTGTCAGACCGTCTGTCTCAGACCGACTGTCTCAGGCCGTCTGTCTCAGACCGTCTGTCTCAGACCGTCTGTCTCAGACCGTCTGTCTCAGACCGTCTGTCTCAGACCGTCTGTCTCAGACCGTCTGTCTCGGATCGTCTGTCTCAGTCCGTTTGCCTCTGCCTGTCATTCTCATACCGTCTATCTCTGTCCGTCCGTCTCTGAACGCCTGCCTCAGACCGTCTGTGTCAGACTGTGTGTCTCAGTCCGTCTGTCTCAGACCGTCTGTCTCAGACCGCCTGTGTCAGACCGTCTGTCTCAGACCGTCTGTCTCGGATCTTCTGTCTCAGTCCGTCTGCCTCTGCCTGTCTTTCTCATACCGTCTATCTCTGTCCGTCCGTCTCTGAACGCCTGTTTCATACCGTCTGTCTCAGACCGAGTGTCTCAGACCGAGTGTCTCAGTCCGTCTGTCTCAGACCGTCTGTCTCAGACAGTCTGTCTCAGACCGTCTGTCTCACACCGTCTGTCTCAGACCGTCCGTCTCATACCGTCCGTCCCAGACCGAATGTCTCAGCCAGTCTGTCTCAACCCTCTGTCTTAGACCGTCTGTCTCAGTTCGTCTACCTCTGGCCGTCCGTCTCATATCGTCTATCGCAGAGCGTCTGTGTCAGACCGTCTGTCTCAGACCGACTGTCTCAGGCCGTCTGTCTCAGACCGTCTGTCTCAGACCGTCTGTCTCAGACCGACTGTGTCAGACCGTCTGTCTCAGACCGTCTGTATCAGACCGTCTGTCTCAGACCGTCTGTCTCAGACCGTCTGTCTCAGACCGTCTGTCTCAGACCGCCTGTCTCAGACCGTCTGTCTCAGTCCGTCTGCCCCTGTCCGCCTGTCTCATACCGTCTGCCTCATGCCATCTGTCTCAGACCGTTTGTGTCAGACCGTCTGTCTCAGACCGTCTGTCTCAGACCGTCTGTCTCAGACCGTCTGTCTCGGACCGTCTGTCTCAGACCGTCTGTCTCGGACCGTCTGTCTCGGACCGTTTGTCTCAGACCGTTTGTATCAGACCGTCTGCCCCTTTCCGTCTGTCTCATACCGTCTGCCTCATACCGTCTGTTTCAGACCGTCTGTCTCAGTCCGTCTGTCTCAGACCGTCTGTCTCAGACCGCCTGTGTCAGACCGTCTGTCTCAGACCGTCTGTATCAGACCGTCTGTCTCGGACCGTCTGTCTCGGACCGTCTGTCTCAGACCGTCTGTATCAGACCGTCTGCCCCTTTCCGTCTGTCTCATACCGTCTGCCTCATACCGTCTGTCTCAGACCGTTTGTGTCAGACCGTCTGTCTCAGACCGTCAGTCTCATACCGTCTGTCTCAGACCGTCTGTCTCATACCATCTGCCTCATACCGTCTATCACTGTCCGTCCGTCTCTGAACGCCTGTTTCATACCGTCTGTCTCAGACCGAGTGTCTCAGACCGAGTGTCTCAGTCCGTCTGTCTCAGACCGTCTGTCTCAGACAGTCTGTCTCAGACCGTCTGTCTCACACCGTCTGTCTCAGACCGTCCGTCTCATACCGTCCGTCCCAGACCGAATGTCTCAGCCAGTCTGTCTCAACCCTCTGTCTTAGACCGTCTGTCTCAGTTCGTCTACCTCTGGCCGTCCGTCTCATATCGTCTATCGCAGAGCGTCTGTGTCAGACCGTCTGTCTCAGACCGACTGTCTCAGGCCGTCTGTCTCAGACCGTCTGTCTCAGACCGTCTGTCTCAGACCGTCTGTCTCAGACCGTCTGTCTCAGACCGTCTGTCTCAGACCGTCTGTCTCAGACCGTCTGTCTCGGATCGTCTGTCTCAGTCCGTTTGCCTCTGCCTGTCATTCTCATACCGTCTATCTCTGTCCGTCCGTCTCTGAACGCCTGCCTCAGACCGTCTGTGTCAGACTGTGTGTCTCAGTCCGTCTGTCTCAGACCGTCTGTCTCAGACCGCCTGTGTCAGACCGTCTGTCTCAGACCGTCTGTCTCGGATCTTCTGTCTCAGTCCGTCTGCCTCTGCCTGTCTTTCTCATACCGTCTATCTCTGTCCGTCCGTCTCTGAACGCCTGCCTCAGACCGTCTGTCTCAGACCGTGTGTCTCAGTCCGTCTGTCTCAGACCGTCTGTCTCAGACCGACTGTGTCAGACCGTCTGTCTCAGACCGTCTGTATCAGACCGTCTGTCTCAGACCGTCTGTCTCAGACCGTCTGTCTCAGACCGTCTGTCTCAGACCGCCTGTCTCAGACCGTCTGTCTCAGTCCGTCTGCCCCTGTCCGCCTGTCTCATACCGTCTGCCTCATGCCATCTGTCTCAGACCGTTTGTGTCAGACCGTCTGTCTCAGACCGTCTGTCTCAGACCGTCTGTCTCGGACCGTCTGTCTCAGACCGTCTGTCTCGGACCGTCTGTCTCGGACCGTTTGTCTCAGACCGTTTGTATCAGACCGTCTGCCCCTTTCCGTCTGTCTCATACCGTCTGCCTCATACCGTCTGTCTCAGACCGTCTGTCTCAGTCCGTCTGTCTCAGACCGTCTGTCTCAGACCGCCTGTGTCAGACCGTCTGTCTCAGACCGTCTGTATCAGACCGTCTGTCTCAGACCGTCTGTCTCAGACCGTCTGTCTCAGACCGTCTGTCTCAGACCGTCTGTCTCAGACCGTCTGTCTCAGACCGTCTGTCTCAGACCGTCTGCCCCTGTCCGTCTGTCTCATACCGTCTGCCTCATGCCATCTGTCTCAGACCGTTTGTGTCAGACCGTCTGTCTCAGACCGTCTGTCTCAGACCGTCTGTGTCAGACTGTGTGTCTCAGTCCGTCTGTCTCAGACCGTCTGTCTCAGACCGCCTGTGTCAGACCGTCTGTCTCAGACCGTCTGTCTCGGATCTTCTGTCTCAGTCCGTCTGCCTCTGCCTGTCTTTCTCATACCGTCTATCTCTGTCCGTCCGTCTCTGAACGCCTGCCTCAGACCGTCTGTCTCAGACCGTGTGTCTCAGTCCGTCTGTCTCAGACCGTCTGTCTCAGACCGACTGTGTCAGACCGTCTGTCTCAGACCGTCTGTATCAGACCGTCTGTCTCAGACCGTCTGTCTCAGACCGTCTGTCTCAGACCGTCTGTCTCAGACCGCCTGTCTCAGACCGTCTGTCTCAGTCCGTCTGCCCCTGTCCGCCTGTCTCATACCGTCTGCCTCATGCCATCTGTCTCAGACCGTTTGTGTCAGACCGTCTGTCTCAGACCGTCTGTCTCAGACCGTCTGTCTCGGACCGTCTGTCTCAGACCGTCTGTCTCGGACCGTCTGTCTCGGACCGTTTGTCTCAGACCGTTTGTATCAGACCGTCTGCCCCTTTCCGTCTGTCTCATACCGTCTGCCTCATACCGTCTGTCTCAGACCGTCTGTCTCAGTCCGTCTGTCTCAGACCGTCTGTCTCAGACCGCCTGTGTCAGACCGTCTGTCTCAGACCGTCTGTATCAGACCGTCTGTCTCAGACCGTCTGTCTCAGACCGTCTGTCTCAGACCGTCTGTCTCAGACCGCCTGTCTCAGACCGTCTGTCTCAGTCCGTCTGCCCCTGTCCGCCTGTCTCATACCGTCTGTCTCATGCGATCTGTCTCTGTCCGTCCGTCTCTGAACGCCTGCCTCAGACCGTCTGTCTCAGACCGTGTGTCTCAGTCCGTCTGTCTCAGACCGTCTGTCTCAGACCGTCTGTATTAGACCGTCTGTATCAGACCGTCTGTCTCAGACCGTCTGTCTCAGACCGTCTGTCTCAGACAGTCTGCTTGAGACCGTCTGTCTCAGACCGTCTGTCTCAGACCGTCTGTCTCAGGCCGTCTGTCTCAGGCTGTATGTCTCAGACCGTCTGTCTCAACCGTCTGTCGCATACCGTCTATCTCAGACCGTCTGTCCCGTACCATTGGTCTCAGACCGTCTGTCTCGGACCGTCTGTCTGTGTGCGTCCCTCACAGACCGCCTATCTGAGACAGTCTGTCACAGAACGTCTGTCTCAGTCCGTCTGCCCCTGTCCGTCTGTCTCATACCGTCTGCCTCATGCCATCTGTCTCAGACCGTTTGTGTCACACCGTCTGTCTCAGACCGTCTGTCTCGGACCGTTTGTGTCAGACCGTGTGTCTCAGTCCGTCTGTCTCAGGCCGTCTATCTCAGGCTGTCTGTCTCAGACCGTCTGTCTCAGACCGTCTGTCTCAGGCCGTCTACCTCAGAGCGTCTGTCTCAGACCGTCTGTCTCAGACACTCTGCCTGAGACCGTCTGTCTCAGACCGTCTGTCTCAGACCGTCTGTCTCAGACCGTCTGTCTCATACCGTCTGTCTCAGACCGTCTGTCTCAGACCGTCTGTCTCATACCATCTGTCTCAGACCGTCTGTCTCATACCATCTGTCTCATACCGTCTATCACTGTCCGTCCGTCTCTGAACGCCTGTTTCATACCGTCTGTCTCAGACCGAGTGTCTCAGTCCGTCTGTCTCAGACCGTCTGTCTCAGACCGTCTGTCTCAGACAGTCTGTCTCAGACCGTCTGTCTCACACCGTCTGTCTCAGATAGTCCGTCTCATACCGTCCGTCCCAGACCGAATGTCTCAGCCAGTCTGTCTCAACCCTCTGTCTTAGACCGTCTGTCTCAGTTCGTCTACCTCTGCCCGTCCGTCTCATATCGTCTATCGCAGAGCGTCTGTGTCAGACCGTCTGTGTCTGACCGTCTGTCTCAGACCGTCTGTCTCAGACCGTCTGTCTCAGACCGTCTGTCTCAGACAGTCTGCCTGAGACCGTCTGTCTCAGACCGTCTGTCTCAGACCGTCTGTCTCAGGCCGTCTGTCTCAGGCTGTCTGTCTCAGACCGTCTGTCTCAGACCTTCTATCTCATAGCGTCTGTCACATACCGTCTATCTCAGACCGTCTGTCTCAGACCGTCTGTCTCAGACCGTCTGTCTCAGGCCGTCTGTCTCAGGCTGTCTGTCTCAGACCGTCTGTCTCAGACCGTCTGTCTCAGGCCGTCTGTCTCAGACCGTCTGTCTCAGACCGTCTGTCTCAGACCGTCTGTCTCAGACCGTCTGTCTCAGACCGTCTGTCTCAGACCGTCCGTCTCGGATCGTCTGTCTCAGTCCGTTTGCCTCTGCCTGTCTTTCTCATACCGTCTATCTCTGTCCGTCCGTCTCTGAACGCCTGCCTCAGACCGTCTGTCTCAGACCGTGTGTCTCAGTCCGTCTGTCTCAGACCGTGTGTCTCAGACCGCCTGTGTCAGACCGTCTGTCTCAGACCGTCTGTATCAGACCGTCTGTCTCGGACCGTCTGTATCTGTGCGTCCCTCACAGACCGCCTATCTGAGACAGTCTGTCACAGAACGTCTGTCTCAGTTTGTCTGCCCCTGTCCGTCTGTCTCATACCGTCTGCCTCATACCGTCTGTCTCAGACCGGTTGTGTCAGACGTCTGTCTCGGATCGTCTGTCTCAGTCCGTCCGTCTCTGTCAGTCTGTCTCAGACCGTCTGTCTCAGACCGTCTGTCTCAGACCGTCTGTCTCAGACCTTCTGTCTCAGACCGTCTGTCTCAGACCGTCTGTCTCAGACCGTCTGTCTCAGACCGCCTGTCTCAGACCGTCTGTCTCAGTCCGTCTGCCCCTGTCCGCCTGTCTCATACCGTCTGCCTCATGCCATCTGTCTCAGACCGTTTGTGTCAGACCGTCTGTCTCAGACCGTCTGTCTCAGACCGTCTGTCTCGGACCGTCTGTCTCGGACCGTCTGTCTCGGACCGTCTGTCTCGGACCGTTTGTCTCAGACCGTTTGTATCAGACCGTCTGCCCCTTTCCGTCTGTCTCATACCGTCTGCCTCATACCGTCTGTTTCAGACCGTCTGTCTCAGTCCGTCTGTCTCAGACCGTCTGTCTCAGACCGCCTGTGTCAGACCGTCTGTCTCAGACCGTCTGTCTCAGACCGTCTGTCTCAGACCGTCTGTCTCAGACCGTCTGTCTCACACCGTCTGTCTCAGACCGTCCGTCTCATACCGTCCGTCCCAGACCGAATGTCTCAGCCAGTCTGTCTCAACCCTCTGTCTTAGACCGTCTGTCTCAGTTCGTCTACCTCTGGCCGTCCGTCTCATATCGTCTATCGCAGAGCGTCTGTGTCAGACCGTCTGTCTCAGACCGTCTGTCTCAGGCTGTCTGTCTCAGACCGTCTGTCTCAGACCGTCTGTCTCAGGCCGTCTGTCTCAGACCGTCTGTCTCAGACCGTCTGTCTCAGACCGTCTGTCTCAGACCGTCTGTCTCAGACCGTCTGTCTCAGACCGTCCGTCTCGGATCGTCTGTCTCAGTCCGTTTGCCTCTGCCTGTCTTTCTCATACCGTCTATCTCTGTCCGTCCGTCTCTGAACGCCTGCCTCAGACCGTCTGTCTCAGACCGTGTGTCTCAGTCCGTCTGTCTCAGACCGTGTGTCTCAGACCGCCTGTGTCAGACCGTCTGTCTCAGACCGTCTGTATCAGACCGTCTGTCTCGGACCGTCTGTATCTGTGCGTCCCTCACAGACCGCCTATCTGAGACAGTCTGTCACAGAACGTCTGTCTCAGTTTGTCTGCCCCTGTCCGTCTGTCTCATACCGTCTGCCTCATACCGTCTGTCTCAGACCGGTTGTGTCAGACGTCTGTCTCGGATCGTCTGTCTCAGTCCGTCCGTCTCTGTCAGTCTGTCTCAGACCGTCTGTCTCAGACCGTCTGTCTCAGACCGTCTGTCTCAGACCTTCTGTCTCAGACCGTCTGTCTCAGACCGTCTGTCTCAGACCGTCTGTCTCAGACCGCCTGTCTCAGACCGTCTGTCTCAGTCCGTCTGCCCCTGTCCGCCTGTCTCATACCGTCTGCCTCATGCCATCTGTCTCAGACCGTTTGTGTCAGACCGTCTGTCTCAGACCGTCTGTCTCAGACCGTCTGTCTCGGACCGTCTGTCTCAGACCGTCTGTCTCGGACCGTCTGTCTCGGACCGTTTGTCTCAGACCGTTTGTATCAGACCGTCTGCCCCTTTCCGTCTGTCTCATACCGTCTGCCTCATACCGTCTGTTTCAGACCGTCTGTCTCAGTCCGTCTGTCTCAGACCGTCTGTCTCAGACCGCCTGTGTCAGACCGTCTGTCTCAGACCGTCTGTCTCAGACCGTCTGTCTCAGACCGTCTGTCTCAGACCGTCTGTCTCACACCGTCTGTCTCAGACCGTCCGTCTCATACCGTCCGTCCCAGACCGAATGTCTCAGCCAGTCTGTCTCAACCCTCTGTCTTAGACCGTCTGTCTCAGTTCGTCTACCTCTGGCCGTCCGTCTCATATCGTCTATCGCAGAGCGTCTGTGTCAGACCGTCTGTCTCAGACCGTCTGTCTCAGGCCGTCTGTCTCAGACCGTCTGTCTCAGACCGTCTGTCTCAGACCGTCTGTCTCAGACCGTCTGTCTCAGACCGTCTGTCTCAGACCGTCTGTCTCAGACCGTCTCTCTCGGATCGTCTGTCTCAGTCCGTTTGCCTCTGCCTGTCTTTCTCATACCGTCTATCTCTGTCCGTCCGTCTCTGAACGCCTGCCTCAGACCGTCTGTGTCAGACTGTGTGTCTCAGTCCGTCTGTCTCAGACCGTCTGTCTCAGACCGCCTGTGTCAGACCGTCTGTCTCAGACCGTCTGTCTCAGACCGTCCGTCTCATACCGTCCGTCCCAGACCGAATGTCTCAGCCAGTCTGTCTCAACCCTCTGTCTTAGACCGTCTGTCTCAGTTCGTCTGCCTCTGCCCGTCCGTCTCATATCGTCTATCATAGAGCGTCTGTGTCAGACCGTCTGTGTCTGACCGTCTGTCTCAGACCGTCTCTCACACCGTCTGTCTCAGACCGTATGTCTCAGACCGTCTGTCTCAGACAGTCTGTCTGAGACCGTCTGTCTCAGACCGTCTGTCTCAGACCGTCTGTCTCAGACCGTCTGTCTCAGACCGTCTGTCTCAGACCGTCTGTCTCAGACCGTCTGTCTCAGACCGTCTGTCTCAGACAGTCTGCCTGAGACCGTCTGTCTCAGACCGTCTGTCCCAGACCGTCTGTCTCAGGCCGTCTGTCTCAGGCTGTCTGTCTCAGACCGTCTGTCTCAGACCGTCTGTCTCAGACCGTCTGTCTCAGACCGTATGTCTCAGACCGTCTGCCCCTTTCCGTCTGTCTCATACCGTCTGCCTCATACCGTCTGTCTCGGTCCGTTTGTGTCAGACCGTCTGTCTCAGACCGTCAGTCTCATACCGTCTGTCTCAGACCGTCTGTCTCATACCATCTGCCTCATACCGTCTATCACTGTCCGTCCGACTCTGAACGCCTGTTTCATACCGTCTGTCTCAGACCGAGTGTCTCAGTCCGTCTGTCTCAGACCGTGTGTCTCAGACCGTCTGTCTCAGACCGTCTGACTCAGACCGTCTGTCTCAGACCGTCTGTCTCAGACCGTCTGTCTCAGACCGTCTGCCCCTGTCCGTCTGTCTCATACCGTCTGCCTCATGCCATCTGTCTCAGACCGTTTGTGTCAGACCGTCTGTCTCAGACCGTCTGTCTCGGACCGTCTGTCTCGGACCGTCTGTCTCAGACCGTCTGTATCAGACCGTCTGCCCCTTTCCGTCTGTCTCATACCGTCTGCCTCATACCGTCTGTCTCAGACCGTTTGTGTCAGACCGTCTGTCTCAGACCGTCAGTCTCATACCGTCTGTCTCAGACCGTCTGTCTCATACCATCTGCCTCATACCGTCTATCACTGTCCGTCCGTCTCTGAACGCCTGTTTCATACCGTCTGTCTCAGACCGAGTGTCTCAGACCGAGTGTCTCAGTCCGTCTGTCTCAGACCGTCTGTCTCAGACAGTCTGTCTCAGACCGTCTGTCTCACACCGTCTGTCTCAGACCGTCCGTCTCATACCGTCCGTCCCAGACCGAATGTCTCAGCCAGTCTGTCTCAACCCTCTGTCTTAGACCGTCTGTCTCAGTTCGTCTACCTCTGGCCGTCCGTCTCATATCGTCTATCGCAGAGCGTCTGTGTCAGACCGTCTGTCTCAGACCGACTGTCTCAGGCCGTCTGTCTCAGACCGTCTGTCTCAGACCGTCTGTCTCAGACCGTCTGTCTCAGACCGTCTGTCTCAGACCGTCTGTCTCAGACCGTCTGTCTCGGATCGTCTGTCTCAGTCCGTTTGCCTCTGCCTGTCATTCTCATACCGTCTATCTCTGTCCGTCCGTCTCTGAACGCCTGCCTCAGACCGTCTGTGTCAGACTGTGTGTCTCAGTCCGTCTGTCTCAGACCGTCTGTCTCAGACCGCCTGTGTCAGACCGTCTGTCTCAGACCGTCTGTCTCGGATCTTCTGTCTCAGTCCGTCTGCCTCTGCCTGTCTTTCTCATACCGTCTATCTCTGTCCGTCCGTCTCTGAACGCCTGTTTCATACCGTCTGTCTCAGACCGAGTGTCTCAGACCGAGTGTCTCAGTCCGTCTGTCTCAGACCGTCTGTCTCAGACAGTCTGTCTCAGACCGTCTGTCTCACACCGTCTGTCTCAGACCGTCCGTCTCATACCGTCCGTCCCAGACCGAATGTCTCAGCCAGTCTGTCTCAACCCTCTGTCTTAGACCGTCTGTCTCAGTTCGTCTACCTCTGGCCGTCCGTCTCATATCGTCTATCGCAGAGCGTCTGTGTCAGACCGTCTGTCTCAGACCGACTGTCTCAGGCCGTCTGTCTCAGACCGTCTGTCTCAGACCGTCTGTCTCAGACCGACTGTGTCAGACCGTCTGTCTCAGACCGTCTGTATCAGACCGTCTGTCTCAGACCGTCTGTCTCAGACCGTCTGTCTCAGACCGTCTGTCTCAGACCGCCTGTCTCAGACCGTCTGTCTCAGTCCGTCTGCCCCTGTCCGCCTGTCTCATACCGTCTGCCTCATGCCATCTGTCTCAGACCGTTTGTGTCAGACCGTCTGTCTCAGACCGTCTGTCTCAGACCGTCTGTCTCGGACCGTCTGTCTCAGACCGTCTGTCTCGGACCGTCTGTCTCGGACCGTTTGTCTCAGACCGTTTGTATCAGACCGTCTGCCCCTTTCCGTCTGTCTCATACCGTCTGCCTCATACCGTCTGTTTCAGACCGTCTGTCTCAGTCCGTCTGTCTCAGACCGTCTGTCTCAGACCGCCTGTGTCAGACCGTCTGTCTCAGACCGTCTGTATCAGACCGTCTGTCTCGGACCGTCTGTCTCGGACCGTCTGTCTCAGACCGTCTGTATCAGACCGTCTGCCCCTTTCCGTCTGTCTCATACCGTCTGCCTCATACCGTCTGTCTCAGACCGTTTGTGTCAGACCGTCTGTCTCAGACCGTCAGTCTCATACCGTCTGTCTCAGACCGTCTGTCTCATACCATCTGCCTCATACCGTCTATCACTGTCCGTCCGTCTCTGAACGCCTGTTTCATACCGTCTGTCTCAGACCGAGTGTCTCAGACCGAGTGTCTCAGTCCGTCTGTCTCAGACCGTCTGTCTCAGACAGTCTGTCTCAGACCGTCTGTCTCACACCGTCTGTCTCAGACCGTCCGTCTCATACCGTCCGTCCCAGACCGAATGTCTCAGCCAGTCTGTCTCAACCCTCTGTCTTAGACCGTCTGTCTCAGTTCGTCTACCTCTGGCCGTCCGTCTCATATCGTCTATCGCAGAGCGTCTGTGTCAGACCGTCTGTCTCAGACCGACTGTCTCAGGCCGTCTGTCTCAGACCGTCTGTCTCAGACCGTCTGTCTCAGACCGTCTGTCTCAGACCGTCTGTCTCAGACCGTCTGTCTCAGACCGTCTGTCTCGGATCGTCTGTCTCAGTCCGTTTGCCTCTGCCTGTCATTCTCATACCGTCTATCTCTGTCCGTCCGTCTCTGAACGCCTGCCTCAGACCGTCTGTGTCAGACTGTGTGTCTCAGTCCGTCTGTCTCAGACCGTCTGTCTCAGACCGCCTGTGTCAGACCGTCTGTCTCAGACCGTCTGTCTCGGATCTTCTGTCTCAGTCCGTCTGCCTCTGCCTGTCTTTCTCATACCGTCTATCTCTGTCCGTCCGTCTCTGAACGCCTGCCTCAGACCGTCTGTCTCAGACCGTGTGTCTCAGTCCGTCTGTCTCAGACCGTCTGTCTCAGACCGACTGTGTCAGACCGTCTGTCTCAGACCGTCTGTATCAGACCGTCTGTCTCAGACCGTCTGTCTCAGACCGTCTGTCTCAGACCGTCTGTCTCAGACCGCCTGTCTCAGACCGTCTGTCTCAGTCCGTCTGCCCCTGTCCGCCTGTCTCATACCGTCTGCCTCATGCCATCTGTCTCAGACCGTTTGTGTCAGACCGTCTGTCTCAGACCGTCTGTCTCAGACCGTCTGTCTCGGACCGTCTGTCTCAGACCGTCTGTCTCGGACCGTCTGTCTCGGACCGTTTGTCTCAGACCGTTTGTATCAGACCGTCTGCCCCTTTCCGTCTGTCTCATACCGTCTGCCTCATACCGTCTGTCTCAGACCGTCTGTCTCAGTCCGTCTGTCTCAGACCGTCTGTCTCAGACCGCCTGTGTCAGACCGTCTGTCTCAGACCGTCTGTATCAGACCGTCTGTCTCAGACCGTCTGTCTCAGACCGTCTGTCTCAGACCGTCTGTCTCAGACCGCCTGTCTCAGACCGTCTGTCTCAGTCCGTCTGCCCCTGTCCGCCTGTCTCATACCGTCTGTCTCATGCGATCTGTCTCTGTCCGTCCGTCTCTGAACGCCTGCCTCAGACCGTCTGTCTCAGACCGTGTGTCTCAGTCCGTCTGTCTCAGACCGTCTGTCTCAGACCGTCTGTATTAGACCGTCTGTATCAGACCGTCTGTCTCAGACCGTCTGTCTCAGACCGTCTGTCTCAGACCGTCTGTCTCAGACAGTCTGCCTGAGACCGTCTGTCTCAGACCGTCTGTCTCAGACCGTCTGTCTCAGGCCGTCTGTCTCAGGCTGTATGTCTCAGACCGTCTGTCTCAACCGTCTGTCGCATACCGTCTATCTCAGACCGTCTGTCCCGTACCATTGGTCTCAGACCGTCTGTCTCGGACCGTCTGTCTGTGTGCGTCCCTCACAGACCGCCTATCTGAGACAGTCTGTCACAGAACGTCTGTCTCAGTCCGTCTGCCCCTGTCCGTCTGTCTCATACCGTCTGCCTCATGCCATCTGTCTCAGACCGTTTGTGTCACACCGTCTGTCTCAGACCGTCTGTCTCGGACCGTTTGTGTCAGACCGTGTGTCTCAGTCCGTCTGTCTCAGGCCGTCTATCTCAGGCTGTCTGTCTCAGACCGTCTGTCTCAGACCGTCTGTCTCAGGCCGTCTACCTCAGAGCGTCTGTCTCAGACCGTCTGTCTCAGACACTCTGCCTGAGACCGTCTGTCTCAGACCGTCTGTCTCAGACCGTCTGTCTCAGACCGTCTGTCTCATACCGTCTGTCTCAGACCGTCTGTCTCAGACCGTCTGTCTCATACCATCTGTCTCAGACCGTCTGTCTCATACCATCTGTCTCATACCGTCTATCACTGTCCGTCCGTCTCTGAACGCCTGTTTCATACCGTCTGTCTCAGACCGAGTGTCTCAGTCCGTCTGTCTCAGACCGTCTGTCTCAGACCGTCTGTCTCAGACAGTCTGTCTCAGACCGTCTGTCTCACACCGTCTGTCTCAGATAGTCCGTCTCATACCGTCCGTCCCAGACCGAATGTCTCAGCCAGTCTGTCTCAACCCTCTGTCTTAGACCGTCTGTCTCAGTTCGTCTACCTCTGCCCGTCCGTCTCATATCGTCTATCGCAGAGCGTCTGTGTCAGACCGTCTGTGTCTGACCGTCTGTCTCAGACCGTCTGTCTCAGACCGTCTGCCTGAGACCGTCTGTCTCAGACCGTCTGTCTCAGACAGTCTGCCTGAGACCGTCTGTCTCAGACCGTCTGTCTCAGACCGTCTGTCTCAGACCGTCTGTCTCAGACCGTCTGTCTCAGACAGTCTGCCTGAGACCGTCTGTCTCAGACCGTCTGTCTCAGACCGTCTGTCTCAGGCCGTCTGTCTCAGGCTGTCTGTCTCAGACCGTCTGTCTCAGACCTTCTATCTCATAGCGTCTGTCACATACCGTCTATCTCAGACCGTCTGTCTCAGACCGTCTGTCTCAGACCGTCTGTCTCAGGCCGTCTGTCTCAGGCTGTCTGTCTCAGACCGTCTGTCTCAGACCGTCTGTCTCAGGCCGTCTGTCTCAGACCGTCTGTCTCAGACCGTCTGTCTCAGACCGTCTGTCTCAGACCGTCTGTCTCAGACCGTCTGTCTCAGACCGTCTGTCTCAGACCGTCTGTCTCAGACCGTCCGTCTCGGATCGTCTGTCTCAGTCCGTTTGCCTCTGCCTGTCTTTCTCATACCGTCTATCTCTGTCCGTCCGTCTCTGAACGCCTGCCTCAGACCGTCTGTCTCAGACCGTGTGTCTCAGTCCGTCTGTCTCAGACCGTGTGTCTCAGACCGCCTGTGTCAGACCGTCTGTCTCAGACCGT
This sequence comes from Coelioxys conoideus, assembly GCA_947623535.1. Classification (NCBI taxonomy): domain Eukaryota; kingdom Metazoa; phylum Arthropoda; class Insecta; order Hymenoptera; family Megachilidae; genus Coelioxys; species Coelioxys conoideus. Next base: position 7,220,468 of record CANQJN010000026.1, read on the forward strand.
CTGTATCAGACCGTCTGTCTCGGACCGTCTGTATCTGTGCGTCCCTCACAGACCGCCTATCTGAGACAGTCTGTCACAGAACGTCTGTCTCAGTTTGTCTGCCCCTGTCCGTCTGTCTCATACCGTCTGCCTCATACCGTCTGTCTCAGACCGGTTGTGTCAGACGTCTGTCTCGGATCGTCTGTCTCAGTCCGTCCGTCTCTGTCAGTCTGTCTCAGACCGTCTGTCTCAGACCGTCTGTCTCAGACCGTCTGTCTCAGTCCGTCTGCCCCTTTCCGTCTGTCTCAGACCGTCTGTCTCAGACAGTCTGCCTGAGACCGTCTGTCTCAGACCGTCTGTCTCAGACCGTCTGTCTCAGGCCGTCTGTCTCAGGCTGTATGTCTCAGACCGTCTGTCTCAACCGTCTGTCGCATACCGTCTATCTCAGACCGTCTGTCCCGTACCATTGGTCTCAGACCGTCTGTCTCGGACCGTCTGTCTGTGTGCGTCCCTCACAGACCGCCTATCTGAGACAGTCTGTCACAGAACGTCTGTCTCAGTCCGTCTGCCCCTGTCCGTCTGTCTCATACCGTCTGCCTCATGCCATCTGTCTCAGACCGTTTGTGTCACACCGTCTGTCTCAGACCGTCTGTCTCGGACCGTTTGTGTCAGACCGTGTGTCTCAGTCCGTCTGTCTCAGGCCGTCTATCTCAGGCTGTCTGTCTCAGACCGTCTGTCTCAGACCGTCTGTCTCAGGCCGTCTACCTCAGAGCGTCTGTCTCAGACCGTCTGTCTCAGACACTCTGCCTGAGACCGTCTGTCTCAGACCGTCTGTCTCAGACCGTCTGTCTCAGACCGTCTGTCTCATACCGTCTGTCTCAGACCGTCTGTCTCAGACCGTCTGTCTCATACCATCTGTCTCAGACCGTCTGTCTCATACCATCTGTCTCATACCGTCTATCACTGTCCGTCCGTCTCTGAACGCCTGTTTCATACCGTCTGTCTCAGACCGAGTGTCTCAGTCCGTCTGTCTCAGACCGTCTGTCTCAGACCGTCTGTCTCAGACAGTCTGTCTCAGACCGTCTGTCTCACACCGTCTGTCTCAGATAGTCCGTCTCATACCGTCCGTCCCAGACCGAATGTCTCAGCCAGTCTGTCTCAACCCTCTGTCTTAGACCGTCTGTCTCAGTTCGTCTACCTCTGCCCGTCCGTCTCATATCGTCTATCGCAGAGCGTCTGTGTCAGACCGTCTGTGTCTGACCGTCTGTCTCAGACCGTCTGTCTCAGACCGTCTGCCTGAGACCGTCTGTCTCAGACCGTCTGTCTCAGACAGTCTGCCTGAGACCGTCTGTCTCAGACCGTCTGTCTCAGACCGTCTGTCTCAGACCGTCTGTCTCAGACCGTCTGTCTCAGACCGTCTGTCTCAGACAGTCTGCCTGAGACCGTCTGTCTCAGACCGTCTGTCTCAGACCGTCTGTCTCAGGCCGTCTGTCTCAGGCTGTCTGTCTCAGACCGTCTGTCTCAGACCTTCTATCTCATAGCGTCTGTCACATACCGTCTATCTCAGACCGTCTGTCTCAGACCGTCTGTCTCAGACCGTCTGTCTCAGGCCGTCTGTCTCAGGCTGTCTGTCTCAGACCGTCTGTCTCAGACCGTCTGTCTCAGGCCGTCTGTCTCAGACCGTCTGTCTCAGGCCGTCTGTCTCAGACCGTCTGTCTCAGACCGTCTGTCTCAGACCGTCTGTCTCAGGCCGTCTGTCTCAGACCGTCTGTCTCAGACCGTCTGTCTCAGACCGTCTGTCTCAGACCGTCTGTCTCAGACAGTCTGCCTGAGACCGTCTGTCTCAGACCGTCTGTCTCAGGCCGTCTGTCTCAGGCTGTCTGTCTCAGACTGTCTGTCTCAGACCGTCTGTCTCAGACCGTCTGTCTCAGACCGTCTGTCTCAGACCGTCTGTCTCGGACCGTCTGTCTCAGACCGTCTGTCTCAGACCGTCTATCACTGTCCGTCCGTCTCTGAACGCCTGTTTCATACCGTCTGTCTCAGACCGAGTGTCTCAGTCCGTCTGTCTCAGACCGTCTGTCTCAGACAGTCTGTCTCATACCGTCTGCCGCATACCGTCTGTCTCAGACCGTCTGTCTCAGACCGTCTGTCTCATACCGTCTGCCGCATACCGTGTGTCTCAGTCCGTTTGCCTCTGCCTGTCTTTCTCATACCGTCTATCTCTGTCCGTCCGTCTCTGAACGCCTGCCTCAGACCGTCTGTCTCAGACCGTGTGTCTCAGTCCGTCTGTCTCAGACCGTGTGTCTCAGACCGCCTGTGTCAGACCGTCTGTCTCAGACCGTGTGTATCAGACCGTCTGTCTCGGACCGTCTGTATCTGTGCGTCCCTCACAGACCGCCTATCTGAGACAGTCTGTCACAGAACGTCTGTCTCAGTTTGTCTGCCCCTGTCCGTCTGTCTCATACCGTCTGCCTCATACCGTCTGTCTCAGACCGGTTGTGTCAGACGTCTGTCTCGGATCGTCTGTCTCAGTCCGTCCCTCTCTGTCCGTCTGTCTCAGACCGTCTGTCTCAGACCGTCTGTCTCAGACCGTCTGTCTCAGACCTTCTGTCTCAGACCGTCTGTCTCAGACCGTCTGTCTCAGTCCGTCTGCCCCTTTCCGTCTGTCTCAGACCGTCTGTCTCATACCGTCTGTCTCAGACCGTCTGTCTCAGACCGTCTGTATCAGACCGTCTGCCCCTTTCCGTCTGTCTCATACCGTCTGCCTCATACCGTCTGTCTCAGACCGTTTGTGTCAGACCGTCTGTCTGAGACCGTCAGTCTCATACCGTCTGTCTCAGACCGTCTGTCTCATACCATCTGCCTCATACCGTCTATCACTGTCCGTCCGTCTCTGAACGCCTGTTTCATACCGTCTGTCTCAGACCGAGTGTCTCAGTCCGTCTGTCTCAGACCGTCTGTCTCACACAGTCTGTCTCAGACCGTCTGTCTCACACCGTCTGTCTCAGACCGTCCGTCTGATACCGTCCGTCCAAGACCGAATGTCTCAGCCAGTCTGTCTCAACCCTCTGTCTTAGACCGTCTGTCTCAGTTCGTCTACCTCTGCCCGTCCGTCTCATATCGTCTATCGCAGAGCGTCTGTGTCAGACCGTCTGTGTCTGACCGTCTGTCTCAGACCGTCTGTCTCAGACCGTCTGTCTCAGACCGTATGTCTCAGACCGTCTGTCTCAGACAGTCTGTCTGAGACCGTCTGTCTCAGACCGTCTGTCTCAGACCGTCTGTCTCAGGCCGTCTATCTCAGACTGTCTGTCTCAGACCGTCTGTCTTAGACCGTCTGTCTCAGACCTTCTGTCTCATATCGTCTGTCTCATAGCGTCTGTCGCATACCGTCTATCTCAGACCGTCTATCTCGGACCGTCTGTCTCATACCGTCTGTCTCATACCGTCTGTCTCAGACCGTCTGTCTCAGACAGTCTGCCTGAGACCGTCTGTCTCAGACCGTCTGTCTCAGACAGTCTGCCTGAGACCGTCTGTCTCAGACCGTCTGTCTCAGACCGTCTGTCTCAGGCCGTCTGTCTCAGGCTGTCTGTCTCAGACCGTCTGTCTCAGACCGTCTGTCTCAGGCCGTCTATCTCAGACTGTCTGTCTCAGACCGTCTGTCTTAGACCGTCTGTCTCAGACCTTCTGTCTCAGACCGTCTGTATCAGACCGTCTGTCTCAGTCCGTCTGCCCCTTTCCGTCTGTCTCATACCGTCTGCCTCATACCGTCTGTCTCAGACCGTTTGTGTCAGACCGTCTGTCTCAGACCGTCTGTCTCAGACCGTCTGTCTCAGACCGTCTGTCTCAGACCGTCTGTATCAGACCGTCTGCCCCTTTCCGTCTGTCTCATACCGTCTGCCTCATACCGTCTGTCTCAGACCGTTTGTGTCAGACCGTCTGTCTCAGACCGTCTGTCTCATACCGTCTGTCTCAGACCGTCAGTCTCATACCGTCTGTCTCAGACCGTCTGTCTCATACCATCTGCGTCATACCGTCTATCACTGTCCGTCCGTCTCTGAACGCCTGTTTCATACCGTCTGTCTCAGACCGAGTGTCTCAGACCGAATGTCTCAGCCAGTCTGTCTCAACCCTCTGTCTCAGACCGTCTGTCTCACACCGTCTGTCTCAGACCGTCCGTCTCATACCGTCCGTCCCAGACCGAATGTCTCAGCCAGTCTGTCTCAACCCTCTGTCTTAGACCGTCTGTCTCAGTTCGTCTACCTCTGCCCGTCCTTCTCATATAGTCTATCGCAGAGCGTCTGTGTCAGACCGTCTGTGTCTGACCGTCTGTCTCAGACCGTCTGTCTCAGACCGTATGTCTCAGACCGTCTGTCTCAGACAGTCTGTCTGAGACCGTCTGTCTCAGACCGTCTGTCTCAGACCGTCTGTATCAGACCGTCTGTCTCAGACCGTCTGTCTCAGACTGTCTGCCTGAGACCGTCTGTCTCAGACCGTCTGTCTCAGACCGTCTGTCTCAGGCCGTCTGTCTCAGGCTGTCTGTCTCAGACCGTCTGTCTCGGATCGTCTGTCTCAGTCCGTCTGCCTCTGCCTGTCTTTCTCATACCGTCTATCTCTGTCCGTCCGTCTCTGAACGCCTGCCTCAGACCGTCTGTCTCAGACCGTGTGTCTCAGTCCGTCTGTCTCAGACCGTCTGTCTCAGACCGACTGTGTCAGACCGTCTGTCTCAGACCGTCTGTATCAGACCGTCTGTCTCAGACCGTCTGTCTCAGACCGTCTGTCTCAGACCGTCTGTCTCAGACCGTCTGTCTCAGACCGCCTGTCTCAGACCGTCTGTCTCAGTCCGTCTGCCCCTGTCCGCCTGTCTCATACCGTCTGCCTCATGCCATCTGTCTCAGACCGTTTGTGTCAGACCGTCTGTCTCAGACCGTCTGTCTCAGACCGTCTGTCTCAGACCGTCTGTCTCGGACCGTCTGTCTCAGACCGTCTGTCTCGGACCGTCTGTCTCGGACCGTTTGTCTCAGACCGTCTGTATCAGACCGTCTGCCCCTTTCCGTCTGTCTCATACCGCCTGTCTCATACCGTCTGCCTCATGCCATCTGTCTCTCTTCCGTCCGTCTCTGAACGCCTGCCTCAGACCGTCTGTCTCAGACCGTGTGTCTCAGTCCGTCTGTCTCAGACCGTCTGTCTCAGACCGCCTGTGTCAGACCGTCTGTCTCAGACCGACTGTATCAGACCGTCTGTCTCAGACTGTCTGTATCAGACCGTCTGCCCCTTTCCGTCTGCCTCATACCGTCTGCCTCATACCGTCTGTCTCAGACCGTTTGTGTCAGACCGTCTGTCTCAGGCCGTCTGTCTCAGGCCGTCTATCTCAGGCTGTCTGTCTCAGACCGTCTGTCTCAGACCGTCTGTCTCAGGCCGTCTACCTCAGAGCGTCTGTCTCAGACCGCCTGTCTCAGACCGTCTGTCTCAGACCGTCTGTCTCAGACCGTCTGTCTCAGACCGTCTGTCTCAGACCGTCTGTCTCAGACCGTATGTCTCAGACCGTCTGTCTCAGACCGTCTGTCTCAGACCGTCTGTGTCAGACCGTCCGTCTCAGTCCGTCTGCCTCAGACCGTCTGTATCAGACCGTCTGTCTCAGACCGTCTGTCTCAGACCGTCTGTCTCAGACCGTCTGTCTCAGACCGTCTGTCTCAGACCGTCTGTCTCAGACAGTCTGCCTGATACCGTCTGTGTCAGACCGTCTGTCTCAGACCGTCTGTATCAGACCGTCTGTCTCGGACCGTCTGTATCTGTGCGTCCCTCACAGACCGCCTATCTGAGACAGTCTGTCACAGAACGTCTGTCTCAGTTTGTCTGCCCCTGTCCGTCTGTCTCATACCGTCTGCCTCATACCGTCTGTCTCAGACCGGTTGTGTCAGACGTCTGTCTCGGATCGTCTGTCTCAGTCCGTCCGTCTCTGTCCGTCTGTCTCAGACCGTCTGTCTCAGACCGTCTGTCTCAGACCGTCTGTCTCAGACCTTCTGTCTCAGACCGTCTGTCTCAGACCGTCTGTCTCAGTCCGTCTGCCCCTTTCCGTCTGTCTCATACCGTCTGCCGCATACCGTCTGTCTCAGACCGTTTGTGTCAGACCGTCTGTCTCAGACCGTCTGTCTCAGACCGTCTGTCTCATACCGTCTGTCTCAGACCGTCTGTCTCAGACCGTCTGTATCAGACCGTCTGCCCCTTTCCGTCTGTCTCATACCGTCTGCCTCATACCGTCTGTCTCAGACCGTTTGTGTCAGACCGGCTGTCTCAGACCGTCAGTCTCATACCGTCTGTCTCAGACCGTCTGTCTCATACCATCTGCCTCATACCGTCTATCACTGTCCGTCCGTCTCTGAACGCCTGTTTCATACCGTCTGTCTCAGACCGTCTGTCTCAGACCGTCTGTCTCAGACCGTCTGTCTCAGACCGTCTGTCTCAGACCGTCTGTCTCAGACCGTCTGTCTCAGACCGTCTGTCTCAGACCGTTTGTCTCAGACCGTCTGTCTCAGACCGTCTGTCTCAGACCGTCTGTCTCAGACCGTCTGTCTCAGACCGTCTGTCTCAGACCGTGTGTCTCAGACCGTCTGTCTCAGAACGTCTGTCTCGGGTCGTCTGTCTCAGTCCGTCTGCCTCTGCCTGTCTTTCTCATACCGTCTATCTCTGTCCGTCCGTCTCTGAACGCCTGCCTCAGACCGTCTGTCTCAGACCGTGTGTCTCAGTCCGTCTGTCTCAGACCGTCTGTCTCAGACCGCCTGTGTCAGACCGTCTGTCTCAGACCGTCTGTATCAGACCGTCTGTCTCAGACCGTCTGTCTCAGACCGTCTGTCTCGGATCGTCTGTCTCAGTCCGTCTGCCTCTGCCTGTCTTTCTCATACCGTCTATCTCTGAACGCCTGCCTCAGACCGCGTGTCTCAGACCGTGTGTCTCAGTCCGTCTGTCTCAGACCGTCTGTCTCAGACCGTCTGTGTCAGACCGTCTGTCTCAGACCGTCTGTATCAGACCGTCTGTCTCAGACCGTGTGTCTCAGACCGTCTGTCTCAGACCGTCTGTCTCAGACCGTCTGACTCAGACCGTCTGTCTCAGACCGTCTGTCTCAGTCCGTCTGCCCCTGTCCGTCTGTCTCATACCGTCTGCCTCATGCCATCTGTCTCAGACCGTGTGTGTCAGACCGTCTGTCTCAGACTGTCTGTCTCAGACCGTCTGTCTCGGACCGTCTGTCTCAGACCGTCTGTCTCAGACAGTCTGTCTCAGACCGTCCGTCTCATACCGTCCGTCCCAGACCGAATGTCTCAGCCAGTCTGTCTCAACCCTCTGTCTTAGACCGTCTGTCTCAGTTCGTCAACTCTACCCGTCCGTCTCATACCGTCTATCGCAGAGCGTCTGGGTCAGACCGTCTGTGTCAGACCGTCCGTCGCAGACCGTCTGTGTCAGACCGTCTGTCTCAGTCCGTCTGTCTCAGACCGTCTGTATCAGACCGTCTGTCTCAGACCGTCTGTCTCAGACCGTCTGTCTCAGGCCGTCTGTCTCAGGCCGTCTGTCTCAGACCGTCTGTCTTAGACCGTCTGTCTCAGACCTTCTGTCTCATATCGTCTGTCTCGTAGCGTCTGTCGCATACCGTCTATCTCAGACCGTCTGTCTCAGTCCGTCTGCCCCTTTCCGTCTGTCTCATACCGTCTGCCTCATACCGTCTGTCTCAGACCGTTTGTGTCAGACCGTCTGTCTCAGACCGTCTGTCTCATACCGTCTGTCTCAGACCGTCTGTATCAGACCGTCTGCCCCTTTCCGTCTGTCTCAAACCGTCTGTCTCATACCGTCTGTCTCAGACCGTCTGTCTCAGACCGTCTGTCTCAGACCGTCTGTATCAGACCGTCTGCCCCTTTCCGTCTGTCTCATACCGTCTGTCTCAGACCGTCTGTCTCAGACCGTCTGTCTCAGACCGTCTGTCTCAGACCGTCTGTCTCAGACCGTCTGTTTCAGACCGTCTGTCTCGGATCGTCTGTCTCAGTCCGTTTGCCTCTGCCTGTCTTTCTCATACCGTCTATCTCTGTCCGTCCGTCTCTGAACGCCTGCCTCAGACCGTCTGTCTCAGACCGTGTGTCTCAGTCCGTCTGTCTCAGCCCGTCTGTATCAGACCGCCTGTGTCAGACCGTCTGTCTCAGACCGTCTGTATCAGACCGTCTGTCTCAGACCGTCTTTCTCAGACCATCTGTCTCAGACCGTCTGTCTCAGACCGCCTGTCTCATACCGTCTGCCTCATGCCATCTGTCTCAGACCGTTTGTGTCAGACCGTCTGTCTCAGACCGTCTGTCTCAGACCGTCTGTCTCAGTCCGTCTGTTTCAGACCGTCTGTCTCAGACCGCCTGTGTCAGACCGTCTGTCTCAGACCGTCTTTATCAGACCGTCTGTCTCAGACCGTCTGTCTCAGACCGTCTGTCTCGGATCGTCTGTCTCAGTCCGTCTGCCTCTGCCTGTCTTTCTCATACCGTCTATCTCTGAACGCCTGCCTCAGACCGCGTGTCTCAGACCGTGTGTCTCAGTCCGTCTGTCTCAGACCGTCTGTCTCAGACCGTCTGTGTCAGACCGTCTGTCTCAGACCGTCTGTATCAGACCGTCTGTCTCAGACCGTGTGTCTCAGACCGTCTGTCTCAGACCGTCTGTCTCAGACCGTCTGACTCAGACCGTCTGTCTCAGACCGTCTGTCTCAGTCCGTCTGCCCCTGTCCGTCTGTCTCATACCGTCTGCCTCATGCCATCTGTCTCAGACCGTGTGTGTCAGACCGTCTGTCTCAGACTGTCTGTCTCAGACCGTCTGTCTCGGACCGTCTGTCTCAGACCGTCTGTCTCAGACAGTCTGTCTCAGACCGTCCGTCTCATACCGTCCGTCCCAGACCGAATGTCTCAGCCAGTCTGTCTCAACCCTCTGTCTTAGACCGTCTGTCTCAGTTCGTCAACCCTACCCGTCCGTCTCATACCGTCTATCGCAGAGCGTCTGGGTCAGACCGTCTGTGTCAGACCGTCCGTCGCAGACCGTCTGTGTCAGACCGTCTGTCTCAGTCCGTCTGTCTCAGACCGTCTGTATCAGACCGTCTGTCTCAGACCGTCTGTCTCAGACCGTCTGTCTCAGGCCGTCTGTCTCAGGCCGTCTGTCTCAGACCGTCTGTCTTAGACCGTCTGTCTCAGACCTTCTGTCTCATATCGTCTGTCTCGTAGCGTCTGTCGCATACCGTCTATCTCAGACCGTCTGTCTCAGTCCGTCTGCCCCTTTCCGTCTGTCTCATACCGTCTGCCTCATACCGTCTGTCTCAGACCGTTTGTGTCAGACCGTCTGTCTCAGACCGTCTGTCTCATACCGTCTGTCTCAGACCGTCTGTATCAGACCGTCTGCCCCTTTCCGTCTGTCTCAAACCGTCTGTCTCATACCGTCTGTCTCAGACCGTCTGTCTCAGACCGTCTGTATCAGACCGTCTGCCCCTTTCCGTCTGTCTCATACCGTCTGTCTCAGACCGTCTGTCTCAGACCGTCTGTCTCAGACCGTCTGTCTCAGACCGTCTGTCTCAGACCGTCTGTTTCAGACCGTCTGTCTCGGATCGTCTGTCTCAGTCCGTTTGCCTCTGCCTGTCTTTCTCATACCGTCTATCTCTGTCCGTCCGTCTCTGAACGCCTGCCTCAGACCGTCTGTCTCAGACCGTGTGTCTCAGTCCGTCTGTCTCAGCCCGTCTGTATCAGACCGCCTGTGTCAGACCGTCTGTCTCAGACCGTCTGTATCAGACCGTCTGTCTCAGACCGTCTTTCTCAGACCGTCTGTCTCAGACCGTCTGTCTCAGACCGCCTGTCTCATACCGTCTGCCTCATGCCATCTGTCTCAGACCGTTTGTGTCAGACCGTCTGTCTCAGACCGTCTGTCTCAGACCGTCTGTCTCGGACCGTCTGTCTCGGACCGTCTGTCTCGGACCGTCTGTCTCGGACCGTCTGTCTCGGACCGTCTGTCTCAGACCGTCTGTCTCGGACCGTCTGCACCTTTCCGTCTGTATCAGACCGTCTGCACCTTTCCGTCTGTCTCATACCGTCTGCCTCATACCGCCTGTCTCAGACCGTTTGAGTCAGACCGTCTGTCTCAGACCGTCAGTCTCATACCGTCTATCACTGTCCGTCCGTCTCTGAACGCCTGTTTCATACCGTCTGTCTCAGACCGAGTGTCTCAGTCCGTCTGTCTCAGACCGTCTGTCTCAGACAGTCTGTCTCATACCGTCTGTCTCAGACAGTCTGTCTCATACCGTCTGCCGCATACCGTCTGTCTCAGACCGTCTGTCTCAGACCGTCTGTCTCAGACCGTTTGTCTCAGACCGTCCGTCCCAGACCGAATGTCTCAGCCAGTCTGTCTCAACCCTCTGTCTTAGACCGTCTGTCTCAGTTCGTCTACCCCTACCCGTCCGTCTCATACCGTCTATCGCAGAGCGTCTGGGTCAGACCGTCTGTGTCAGACCGTCCGTCGCAGACCGTCAGTCTCATACCGTCTGTCTCAGACCGTCTGTCTCATACCATCTGCCTCATACCGTCTATCACTGTCCGTCCGTCTCTGAACGCCTGTTTCATACCGTCTGTCTCAGACCGAGTGTCTCAGTCCGTCTGTCTCAGACCGTCTGTCTCACACAGTCTGTCTCAGACCGTCTGTCTCACACCGTCTGTCTCAGACCGTCCGTCTGATACCGTCCGTCCAAGACCGAATGTCTCAGCCAGTCTGTCTCAACCCTCTGTCTTAAACCGTCTGTCTCAGTTCGTCTACCTCTGCCCGTCCGTCTCATATCGTCTATCGCAGAGCGTCTGTGTCAGACCGTCTGTGTCTGACCGTCTGTCTCAGACCGTCTGTCTCAGACCGTCTGTCTCAGACCGTCTGTCTCAGACCGTCTGTCTCAGACCGTCTGTCTCAGACCGTCTGTCTCAGACCGTCTGTCTCAGACCGTCTGTCTCAGACCGTCTGTCTCAGACAGTCTGCCTGAGACCGTCATTCTCAGACCGTCTGTCTCAGGCCGTCTGTCTCAGGCTGTCTGTCTCAGACTGTCTGTCTCAGACCGTCTGTCTCAGACCGTATGTCTCAGACCGTCTGTCTCAGATAGTCTGCCTGAGACCGTCTGTCTCAGACCGTCTGTCACAGACCCTCTGTCTCAGGCCGTCTGTCTCAGGCTGTCTGTCTCAGACCGTCTGTCTCAGACCGTCTGTCTCAGACCGTCTGTCTCAGACCGTCTGTCTCAGACCGTCTGTCTCGGACCGTCTGTCTCAGACCGTCTGTCTCAGACCGTCTATCACTGTCCGTCCGTCTCTGAACGCCTGTTTCATACCGTCTGTCTCAGACCGAGTGTCTCAGTCCGTCTGTCTCAGACCGTCTGTCTCAGACAGTCTGTCTCATACCGTCTGCCGCATACCGTCTGTCTCAGACCGTCTGTCTCAGACCGTCTGTCTCATACCGTCTGCCGCATACCGTCTGTCTCAGACCGTCTGTCTCAGACCGTCTGTCTCGGACCGTCTGTCTCAGACCGTCTGTATCAGACCGTCTGCCCCTTTCCGTCTGTCTCATACCGTCTGCCTCATACCGTCTGTCTCAGTCCGTTTGTGTCAGACCGTCTGTCTCAGACCGTCAGTCTCATACCGTCTGTCTCAGACCGTCTGTCTCATACCATCTGCCTCATACCGTCTATCACTGTCCGTCCGACTCTGAACGCCTGTTTCATACCGTCTGTCTCAGACCGAGTGTCTCAGTCCGAATGTCTCAGCCAGTCTGTCTCAACCCTCTGTCTCAGACCGTCTGTCTCAGACCGTCTGTCTCAGACCGTCTGCCCCTGTCCGTCTGTCTCATACCGTCTGATTCATGCCATCTGTCTCAGACCGTTTGTGTCAGACCGTCTGTCTCAGACCGTCTGTCTCAGACCGTCTGCCCCTGTCCGTCTGTCTCATACCGTCTGTCTCAGTCCGTCTGTCTCGGACCGCCTGTATCAGACCGTCTGTCTCAGACCGTCTGTCTCAGACCGTATGTCTCAGACCGTCTGTCTCAGACAGTCTGTCTGAGACCGTCTGTCTCAGACCGTCTGTCTCAGACCGTCTGTCTCAGGCCGTCTATCTCAGACTGTCTGTCTCAGACCGTCTGTCTTAGACCGTCTGTCTCAGACCTTCTGTCTCATATCGTCTGTCTCATAGCGTCTGTCATATACCGTCTATCTCAGACCGTCTATCTCGGACCGTCTGTCTCATACCGTCTGTCTCATACCGTCTGTCTCAGACCGTCTGTCTCAGACAGTCTGCCTGAGACCGTCTGTCTCAGACCGTCTGTCTCAGACAGTCTGCCTGAGACCGTCTGTCTCAGACCGTCTGTCTCAGACCGTCTGTCTCAGGCCGTCTGTCTCAGGCTGTCTGTCTCAGACCGTCTGTCTCAGACCGTCTGTCTCAGGCCGTCTATCTCAGACTGTCTGTCTCAGACCGTCTGTCTTAGACCGTCTGTCTCAGACCTTCTGTCTCAGACCGTCTGTATCAGACCGTCTGTCTCAGTCCGTCTGCCCCTTTCCGTCTGTCTCATACCGTCTGCCTCATACCGTCTGTCTCAGACCGTTTGTGTCAGACCGTCTGTCTCAGACCGTCTGTCTCAGACCGTCTGTCTCAGACCGTCTGTCTCAGACCGTCTGTATCAGACCGTCTGCCCCTTTCCGTCTGTCTCATACCGTCTGCCTCATACCGTCTGTCTCAGACCGTTTGTGTCAGACCGTCTGTCTCAGACCGTCTGTCTCATACCGTCTGTCTCAGACCGTCAGTCTCATACCGTCTGTCTCAGACCGTCTGTCTCATACCATCTGCGTCATACCGTCTATCACTGTCCGTCCGTCTCTGAACGCCTGTTTCATACCGTCTGTCTCAGACCGAGTGTCTCAGACCGAATGTCTCAGCCAGTCTGTCTCAACCCTCTGTCTCAGACCGTCTGTCTCACACCGTCTGTCTCAGACCGTCCGTCTCATACCGTCCGTCCCAGACCGAATGTCTCAGCCAGTCTGTCTCAACCCTCTGTCTTAGACCGTCTGTCTCAGTTCGTCTACCTCTGCCCGTCCTTCTCATATAGTCTATCGCAGAGCGTCTGTGTCAGACCGTCTGTGTCTGACCGTCTGTCTCAGACCGTCTGTCTCAGACCGTATGTCTCAGACCGTCTGTCTCAGACAGTCTGTCTGAGACCGTCTGTCTCAGACCGTCTGTCTCAGACCGTCTGTATCAGACCGTCTGTCTCAGACCGTCTGTCTCAGACTGTCTGCCTGAGACCGTCTGTCTCAGACCGTCTGTCTCAGACCGTCTGTCTCAGGCCGTCTGTCTCAGGCTGTCTGTCTCAGACCGTCTGTCTCGGATCGTCTGTCTCAGTCCGTCTGCCTCTGCCTGTCTTTCTCATACCGTCTATCTCTGTCCGTCCGTCTCTGAACGCCTGCCTCAGACCGTCTGTCTCAGACCGTGTGTCTCAGTCCGTCTGTCTCAGACCGTCTGTCTCAGACCGACTGTGTCAGACCGTCTGTCTCAGACCGTCTGTATCAGACCGTCTGTCTCAGACCGTCTGTCTCAGACCGTCTGTCTCAGACCGTCTGTCTCAGACCGCCTGTCTCAGACCGTCTGTCTCAGTCCGTCTGCCCCTGTCCGCCTGTCTCATACCGTCTGCCTCATGCCATCTGTCTCAGACCGTTTGTGTCAGACCGTCTGTCTCAGACCGTCTGTCTCAGACCGTCTGTCTCGGACCGTCTGTCTCGGACCGTCTGTCTCAGACCGTCTGTCTCGGACCGTCTGTCTCGGACCGTTTGTCTCAGACCGTCTGTATCAGACCGTCTGCCCCTTTCCGTCTGTCTCATACCGCCTGTCTCATACCGTCTGCCTCATGCCATCTGTCTCTCTTCCGTCCGTCTCTGAACGCCTGCCTCAGACCGTCTGTCTCAGACCGTGTGTCTCAGTCCGTCTGTCTCAGACCGTCTGTCTCAGACCGCCTGTGTCAGACCGTCTGTCTCAGACCGTCTGTATCAGACCGTCTGTCTCAGACTGTCTGTATCAGACCGTCTGCCCCTTTCCGTCTGCCTCATACCGTCTGCCTCATACCGTCTGTCTCAGACCGTTTGTGTCAGACCGTCTGTCTCAGGCCGTCTGTCTCAGGCCGTCTATCTCAGGCTGTCTGTCTCAGACCGTCTGTCTCAGACCGTCTGTCTCAGGCCGTCTACCTCAGAGCGTCTGTCTCAGACCGTCTGTCTCAGACCGTCTGTCTCAGACCGTCTGTCTCAGACCGTCTGTCTCAGACCGTCTGTCTCAGACCGTCTGTGTCAGACCGTCCGTCTCAGTCCGTCTGCCTCAGACCGTCTGTATCAGACCGTCTGTCTCAGACCGTCTGTCTCAGACCGTCTGTCTCAGACCGTCTGTCTCAGACCGTCTGTCTCAGACAGTCTGCCTGATACCGTCTGTGTCAGACCGTCTGTCTCAGACCGTCTGTATCAGACCGTCTGTCTCGGACCGTCTGTATCTGTGCGTCCCTCACAGACCGCCTATCTGAGACAGTCTGTCACAGAACGTCTGTCTCAGTTTGTCTGCCCCTGTCCGTCTGTCTCATACCGTCTGCCTCATACCGTCTGTCTCAGACCGGTTGTGTCAGACGTCTGTCTCGGATCGTCTGTCTCAGTCCGTCCGTCTCTGTCCGTCTGTCTCAGACCGTCTGTCTCAGACCGTCTGTCTCAGACCGTCTGTCTCAGACCGTCTGTCTCAGACCTTCTGTCTCAGACCGTCGGTCTCAGACCGTCTGTCTCAGTCCGTCTGCCCCTTTCCGTCTGTCTCATACCGTCTGCCGCATACCGTCTGTCTCAGACCGTTTGTGTCAGACCGTCTGTCTCAGACCGTCTGTCTCAGACCGTCTGTCTCATACCGTCTGTCTCAGACCGTCTGTCTCAGACCGTCTGTATCAGACCGTCTGCCCCTTTCCGTCTGTCTCATACCGTCTGCCTCATACCGTCTGTCTCAGACCGTTTGTGTCAGACCGGCTGTCTCAGACCGTCAGTCTCATACCGTCTGTCTCAGACCGTCTGTCTCATACCATCTGCCTCATACCGTCTATCACTGTCCGTCCGTCTCTGAACGCCTGTTTCATACCGTCTGTCTCAGACCGTCTGTCTCAGACCGTCTGTCTCAGACCGTCTGTCTCAGACCGTCTGTCTCAGACCGTCTGTCTCAGACCGTCTGTCTCAGACCGTCTGTCTCAGACCGTCTGTCTCAGACCGTCTGTCTCAGACCGTCTGTCTCAGACCGTGTGTCTCAGACCGTCTGTCTCAGAACGTCTGTCTCGGGTCGTCTGTCTCAGTCCGTCTGCCTCTGCCTGTCTTTCTCATACCGTCTATCTCTGTCCGTCCGTCTCTGAACGCCTGCCTCAGACCGTCTGTCTCAGACCGTGTGTCTCAGTCCGTCTGTCTCAGACCGTCTGTCTCAGACCGCCTGTGTCAGACCGTCTGTCTCAGACCGTCTGTATCAGACCGTCTGTCTCAGACCGTCTGTCCCAGACCGTCTGTCTCGGATCGTCTGTCTCAGTCCGTCTGCCTCTGCCTGTCTTTCTCATACCGTCTATCTCTGAACGCCTGCCTCAGACCGCGTGTCTCAGACCGTGTGTCTCAGTCCGTCTGTCTCAGACCGTCTGTCTCAGACCGTCTGTGTCAGACCGTCTGTCTCAGACCGTCTGTATCAGACCGTCTGTCTCAGACCGTGTGTCTCAGACCGTCTGTCTCAGACCGTCTGTCTCAGACCGTCTGACTCAGACCGTCTGTCTCAGACCGTCTGTCTCAGTCCGTCTGCCCCTGTCCGTCTGTCTCATACCGTCTGCCTCATGCCATCTGTCTCAGACCGTGTGTGTCAGACCGTCTGTCTCAGACTGTCTGTCTCAGACCGTCTGTCTCGGACCGTCTGTCTCAGACCGTCTGTCTCAGACAGTCTGTCTCAGACCGTCCGTTTCATACCGTCCGTCCCAGACCGAATGTCTCAGCCAGTCTGTCTCAACCCTCTGTCTTAGACCGTCTGTCTCAGTTCGTCAACTCTACCCGTCCGTCTCATACCGTCTATCGCAGAGCGACTGGGTCAGACTGTCTGTGTCAGACCGTCCGTCGCAGACCGTCTGTGTCAGACCGTCTGTCTCAGTCCGTCTGTCTCAGACCGTCTGTATCAGACCGTCTGTCTCAGACCGTCTGTCTCAGACCGTCTGTCTCAGGCCGTCTGTCTCAGGCCGTCTGTCTCAGACCGTCTGTCTTAGACCGTCTGTCTCAGACCTTCTGTCTCATATCGTCTGTCTCGTAGCGTCTGTCGCATACCGTCTATCTCAGACCGTCTGTCTCAGTCCGTCTGCCCCTTTCCGTCTGTCTCATACCGTCTGCCTCATACCGTCTGTCTCAGACCGTTTGTGTCAGACCGTCTGTCTCAGACCGTCTGTCTCATACCGTCTGTCTCAGACCGTCTGTATCAGACCGTCTGCCCCTTTCCGTCTGTCTCAAACCGTCTGTCTCATACCGTCTGTCTCAGACCGTCTGTCTCAGACCGTCTGTATCAGACCGTCTGTCTCAGACCGTCTGTCTCAGACCGTCTGTCTCAGACCGTCTGTCTCAGACCGTCTGTCTCAGACCGTCTGTCTCAGACCGTCTGTTTCAGACCGTCTGTCTCGGATCGTCTGTCTCAGTCCGTTTGCCTCTGCCTGTCTTTCTCATACCGTCTATCTCTGTCCGTCCGTCTCTGAACGCCTGCCTCAGACCGTCTGTCTCAGACCGTGTGTCTCAGTCCGTCTGTCTCAGCCCGTCTGTATCAGACCGCCTGTGTCAGACCGTCTGTCTCAGACCGTCTGTATCAGACCGTCTGTCTCAGACCGTCTTTCTCAGACCATCTGTCTCAGACCGTCTGTCTCAGACCGCCTGTCTCATACCGTCTGCCTCATGCCATCTGTCTCAGACCGTTTGTGTCAGACCGTCTGTCTCAGACCGTCTGTCTCAGACCGTCTGTCTCAGTCCGTCTGTTTCAGACCGTCTGTCTCAGACCGCCTGTGTCAGACCGTCTGTCTCAGACCGTCTGTATCAGACCGTCTGTCTCAGACCGTCTGTCTCAGACCGTCTGTCTCGGATCGTCTGTCTCAGTCCGTCTGCCTCTGCCTGTCTTTCTCATACCGTCTATCTCTGAACGCCTGCCTCAGACCGCGTGTCTCAGACCGTGTGTCTCAGTCCGTCTGTCTCAGACCGTCTGTCTCAGACCGTCTGTGTCAGACCGTCTGTCTCAGACCGTCTGTATCAGACCGTCTGTCTCAGACCGTGTGTCTCAGACCGTCTGTCTCAGACCGTCTGTCTCAGACCGTCTGACTCAGACCGTCTGTCTCAGACCGTCTGTCTCAGTCCGTCTGCCCCTGTCCGTCTGTCTCATACCGTCTGCCTCATGCCATCTGTCTCAGACCGTGTGTGTCAGACCGTCTGTCTCAGACTGTCTGTCTCAGACCGTCTGTCTCGGACCGTCTGTCTCAGACCGTCTGTCTCAGACAGTCTGTCTCAGACCGTCCGTCTCATACCGTCCGTCCCAGACCGAATGTCTCAGCCAGTCTGTCTCAACCCTCTGTCTTAGACCGTCTGTCTCAGTTCGTCAACCCTACCCGTCCGTCTCATACCGTCTATCGCAGAGCGTCTGGGTCAGACCGTCTGTGTCAGACCGTCCGTCGCAGACCGTCTGTGTCAGACCGTCTGTCTCAGTCCGTCTGTCTCAGACCGTCTGTATCAGACCGTCTGTCTCAGACCGTCTGTCTCAGACCGTCTGTCTCAGGCCGTCTGTCTCAGGCCGTCTGTCTCAGACCGTCTGTCTTAGACCGTCTGTCTCAGACCTTCTGTCTCATATCGTCTGTCTCGTAGCGTCTGTCGCATACCGTCTATCTCAGACCGTCTGTCTCAGTCCGTCTGCCCCTTTCCGTCTGTCTCATACCGTCTGCCTCATACCGTCTGTCTCAGACCGTTTGTGTCAGACCGTCTGTCTCAGACCGTCTGTCTCATACCGTCTGTCTCAGACCGTCTGTATCAGACCGTCTGCCCCTTTCCGTCTGTCTCAAACCGTCTGTCTCATACCGTCTGTCTCAGACCGTCTGTCTCAGACCGTCTGTATCAGACCGTCTGTATCAGACCGTCTGCCCCTTTCCGTCTGTCTCATACCGTCTGTCTCAGACCGTCTGTCTCAGACCGTCTGTCTCAGACCGTCTGTCTCAGACCGTCTGTCTCAGACCGTCTGTTTCAGACCGTCTGTCTCGGATCGTCTGTCTCAGTCCGTTTGCCTCTGCCTGTCTTTCTCATACCGTCTATCTCTGTCCGTCCGTCTCTGAACGCCTGCCTCAGACCGTCTGTCTCAGACCGTGTGTCTCAGTCCGTCTGTCTCAGCCCGTCTGTCTCAGACCGTTTGTGTCAGACCGTCTGTCTCAGACCGTCTGTCTCATACCGTCTGTCTCAGACCGTCTGTATCAGACCGTCTGCCCCTTTCCGTCTGTCTCAAACCGTCTGTCTCATACCGTCTGTCTCAGACCGTCTGTCTCAGACCGTCTGTATCAGACCGTCTGCCCCTTTCCGTCTGTCTCATACCGTCTGTCTCAGACCGTCTGTCTCAGACCGTCTGTCTCAGACCGTCTGTCTCAGACCGTCTGTCTCAGACCGTCTGTCTCAGACCGCCTGTCTCAGACCGTCTGTCTCAGTCCGTCTGCCCCTGTCCGCCTGTCTCATACCGTCTGCCTCATGCCATCTGTCTCAGACCGTTTGTGTCAGACCGTCTGTCTCAGACCGTCTGTCTCAGACCATCTGTCTCGGACCGTCTGTCTCGGACCGTCTGTCTCAGACCGTCTGTCTCGGACCGTCTGTCTCGGACCGTTTGTCTCAGACCGTCTGTATCAGACCGTCTGCCCCTTTCCGTCTGTCTCATACCGCCTGTCTCATACCGTCTGCCTCATGCCATCTGTCTCTCTTCCGTCCGTCTCTGAACGCCTGCCTCAGACCGTCTGTCTCAGACCGTGTGTCTCAGTCCGTCTGTCTCAGACCGTCTGTCTCAGACCGCCTGTGTCAGACCGTCTGTCTCAGACCGTCTGTATCAGACCGTCTGTCTCAGACTGTCTGTATCAGACCGTCTGCCCCTTTCCGTCTGCCTCATACCGTCTGCCTCATACCGTCTGTCTCAGACCGTTTGTGTCAGACCGTCTGTCTCAGGCCGTCTGTCTCAGGCCGTCTATCTCAGGCTGTCTGTCTCAGACCGTCTGTCTCAGACCGTCTGTCTCAGGCCGTCTACCTCAGAGCGTCTGTCTCAGACCGTCTGTCTCAGACCGTCTGTCTCAGACCGTCTGTCTCAGACCGTCTGTCTCAGACCGTCTGTCTCAGACCGTCTGTCTCAGACCGTCTGTCTCAGACCGTCTGTGTCAGACCGTCCGTCTCAGTCCGTCTGCCTCAGACCGTCTGTATCAGACCGTCTGTCTCAGACCGTCTGTCTCAGACCGTCTGTCTCAGACCGTCTGTCTCAGACCGTCTGTCTCAGACCGTCTGTCTCAGACAGTCTGCCTGATACCGTCTGTGTCAGACCGTCTGTCTCAGACCGTCTGTATCAGACCGTCTGTCTCGGACCGTCTGTATCTGTGCGTCCCTCACAGACCGCCTATCTGAGACAGTCTGTCACAGAACGTCTGTCTCAGTTTGTCTGCCCCTGTCCGTCTGTCTCATACCGTCTGCCTCATACCGTCTGTCTCAGACCGGTTGTGTCAGACGTCTGTCTCGGATCGTCTGTCTCAGTCCGTCCGTCTCTGTCCGTCTGTCTCAGACCGTCTGTCTCAGACCGTCTGTCTCAGACCGTCTGTCTCAGACCGTCTGTCTCAGACCTTCTGTCTCAGACCGTCGGTCTCAGACCGTCTGTCTCAGTCCGTCTGCCCCTTTCCGTCTGTCTCATACCGTCTGCCGCATACCGTCTGTCTCAGACCGTTTGTGTCAGACCGTCTGTCTCAGACCGTCTGTCTCATACCGTCTGTCTCAGACCGTCTGTCTCAGACCGTCTGTATCAGACCGTCTGCCCCTTTCCGTCTGTCTCATACCGTCTGCCTCATACCGTCTGTCTCAGACCGTTTGTGTCAGACCGGCTGTCTCAGACCGTCAGTCTCATACCGTCTGTCTCAGACCGTCTGTCTCATACCATCTGCCTCATACCGTCTATCACTGTCCGTCCGTCTCTGAACGCCTGTTTCATACCGTCTGTCTCAGACCGTCTGTCTCAGACCGTCTGTCTCAGACCGTCTGTCTCAGACCGTCTGTCTCAGACCGTCTGTCTCAGACCGTCTGTCTCAGACCGTCTGTCTCAGACCGTCTGTCTCAGACCGTCTGTCTCAGACCGTCTGTCTCAGACCGTGTGTCTCAGACCGTCTGTCTCAGAACGTCTGTCTCGGGTCGTCTGTCTCAGTCCGTCTGCCTCTGCCTGTCTTTCTCATACCGTCTATCTCTGTCCGTCCGTCTCTGAACGCCTGCCTCAGACCGTCTGTCTCAGACCGTGTGTCTCAGTCCGTCTGTCTCAGACCGTCTGTCTCAGACCGCCTGTGTCAGACCGTCTGTCTCAGACCGTCTGTATCAGACCGTCTGTCTCAGACCGTCTGTCTCAGACCGTCTGTCTCGGATCGTCTGTCTCAGTCCGTCTGCCTCTGCCTGTCTTTCTCATACCGTCTATCTCTGAACGCCTGCCTCAGACCGCGTGTCTCAGACCGTGTGTCTCAGTCCGTCTGTCTCAGACCGTCTGTCTCAGACCGTCTGTGTCAGACCGTCTGTCTCAGACCGTCTGTATCAGACCGTCTGTCTCAGACCGTGTGTCTCAGACCGTCTGTCTCAGACCGTCTGTCTCAGACCGTCTGACTCAGACCGTCTGTCTCAGACCGTCTGTCTCAGTCCGTCTGCCCCTGTCCGTCTGTCTCATACCGTCTGCCTCATGCCATCTGTCTCAGACCGTGTGTGTCAGACCGTCTGTCTCAGACTGTCTGTCTCAGACCGTCTGTCTCGGACCGTCTGTCTCAGACCGTCTGTCTCAGACAGTCTGTCTCAGACCGTCCGTCTCATACCGTCCGTCCCAGACCGAATGTCTCAGCCAGTCTGTCTCAACCCTCTGTCTTAGACCGTCTGTCTCAGTTCGTCAACTCTACCCGTCCGTCTCATACCGTCTATCGCAGAGCGTCTGGGTCAGACTGTCTGTGTCAGACCGTCCGTCGCAGACCGTCTGTGTCAGACCGTCTGTCTCAGTCCGTCTGTCTCAGACCGTCTGTATCAGACCGTCTGTCTCAGACCGTCTGTCTCAGACCGTCTGTCTCAGGCCGTCTGTCTCAGGCCGTCTGTCTCAGACCGTCTGTCTTAGACCGTCTGTCTCAGACCTTCTGTCTCATATCGTCTGTCTCGTAGCGTCTGTCGCATACCGTCTATCTCAGACCGTCTGTCTCAGTCCGTCTGCCCCTTTCCGTCTGTCTCATACCGTCTGCCTCATACCGTCTGTCTCAGACCGTTTGTGTCAGACCGTCTGTCTCAGACCGTCTGTCTCATACCGTCTGTCTCAGACCGTCTGTATCAGACCGTCTGCCCCTTTCCGTCTGTCTCAAACCGTCTGTCTCATACCGTCTGTCTCAGACCGTCTGTCTCAGACCGTCTGTATCAGACCGTCTGTCTCAGACCGTCTGTCTCAGACCGTCTGTCTCAGACCGTCTGTCTCAGACCGTCTGTCTCAGACCGTCTGTTTCAGACCGTCTGTCTCGGATCGTCTGTCTCAGTCCGTTTGCCTCTGCCTGTCTTTCTCATACCGTCTATCTCTGTCCGTCCGTCTCTGAACGCCTGCCTCAGACCGTCTGTCTCAGACCGTGTGTCTCAGTCCGTCTGTCTCAGCCCGTCTGTATCAGACCGCCTGTGTCAGACCGTCTGTCTCAGACCGTCTGTATCAGACCGTCTGTCTCAGACCGTCTTTCTCAGACCATCTGTCTCAGACCGTCTGTCTCAGACCGCCTGTCTCATACCGTCTGCCTCATGCCATCTGTCTCAGACCGTTTGTGTCAGACCGTCTGTCTCAGACCGTCTGTCTCAGACCGTCTGTCTCAGTCCGTCTGTTTCAGACCGTCTGTCTCAGACCGCCTGTGTCAGACCGTCTGTCTCAGACCGTCTGTATCAGACCGTCTGTCTCAGACCGTCTGTCTCAGACCGTCTGTCTCGGATCGTCTGTCTCAGTCCGTCTGCCTCTGCCTGTCTTTCTCATACCGTCTATCTCTGAACGCCTGCCTCAGACCGCGTGTCTCAGACCGTGTGTCTCAGTCCGTCTGTCACAGACCGTCTGTCTCAGACCGTCTGTGTCAGACCGTCTGTCTCAGACCGTCTGTATCAGACCGTCTGTCTCAGACCGTCTGTCTCAGACCGTCTGTATCAGACCGTCTGTCTCAGACCGTCTTTCTCAGACCATCTGTCTCAGACCGTCTGTCTCAGACCGTCTGTATCAGACCGTCTGTCTCGGACCGTCTGTATCTGTGCGTCCCTCACAGACCGCCTATCTGAGACAGTCTGTCACAGAACGTCTGTCTCAGTTTGTCTGCCCCTGTCCGTCTGTCTCATACCGTCTGCCTCATACCGTCTGTCTCAGACCGGTTGTGTCAGACGTCTGTCTCGGATCGTCTGTCTCAGTCCGTCCGTCTCTGTCCGTCTGTCTCAGACCGTCTGTCTCAGACCGTCTGTCTCAGACCGTCTGTCTCAGACCGTCTGTCTCAGACCTTCTGTCTCAGACCGTCGGTCTCAGACCGTCTGTCTCAGTCCGTCTGCCCCTTTCCGTCTGTCTCATACCGTCTGCCGCATACCGTCTGTCTCAGACCGTTTGTGTCAGACCGTCTGTCTCAGACCGTCTGTCTCATACCGTCTGTCTCAGACCGTCTGTCTCAGACCGTCTGTATCAGACCGTCTGCCCCTTTCCGTCTGTCTCATACCGTCTGCCTCATACCGTCTGTCTCAGACCGTTTGTGTCAGACCGGCTGTCTCAGACCGTCAGTCTCATACCGTCTGTCTCAGACCGTCTGTCTCATACCATCTGCCTCATACCGTCTATCACTGTCCGTCCGTCTCTGAACGCCTGTTTCATACCGTCTGTCTCAGACCGTCTGTCTCAGACCGTCTGTCTCAGACCGTCTGTCTCAGACCGTCTGTCTCAGACCGTCTGTCTCAGACCGTCTGTCTCAGACCGTCTGTCTCAGACCGTCTGTCTCAGACCGTCTGTCTCAGACCGTCTGTCTCAGACCGTGTGTCTCAGACCGTCTGTCTCAGAACGTCTGTCTCGGGTCGTCTGTCTCAGTCCGTCTGCCTCTGCCTGTCTTTCTCATACCGTCTATCTCTGTCCGTCCGTCTCTGAACGCCTGCCTCAGACCGTCTGTCTCAGACCGTGTGTCTCAGTCCGTCTGTCTCAGACCGTCTGTCTCAGACCGCCTGTGTCAGACCGTCTGTCTCAGACCGTCTGTATCAGACCGTCTGTCTCAGACCGTCTGTCTCAGACCGTCTGTCTCGGATCGTCTGTCTCAGTCCGTCTGCCTCTGCCTGTCTTTCTCATACCGTCTATCTCTGAACGCCTGCCTCAGACCGCGTGTCTCAGACCGTGTGTCTCAGTCCGTCTGTCTCAGACCGTCTGTCTCAGACCGTCTGTGTCAGACCGTCTGTCTCAGACCGTCTGTATCAGACCGTCTGTCTCAGACCGTGTGTCTCAGACCGTCTGTCTCAGACCGTCTGTCTCAGACCGTCTGACTCAGACCGTCTGTCTCAGACCGTCTGTCTCAGTCCGTCTGCCCCTGTCCGTCTGTCTCATACCGTCTGCCTCATGCCATCTGTCTCAGACCGTGTGTGTCAGACCGTCTGTCTCAGACTGTCTGTCTCAGACCGTCTGTCTCGGACCGTCTGTCTCAGACCGTCTGTCTCAGACAGTCTGTCTCAGACCGTCCGTCTCATACCGTCCGTCCCAGACCGAATGTCTCAGCCAGTCTGTCTCAACCCTCTGTCTTAGACCGTCTGTCTCAGTTCGTCAACTCTACCCGTCCGTCTCATACCGTCTATCGCAGAGCGTCTGGGTCAGACTGTCTGTGTCAGACCGTCCGTCGCAGACCGTCTGTGTCAGACCGTCTGTCTCAGTCCGTCTGTCTCAGACCGTCTGTATCAGACCGTCTGTCTCAGACCGTCTGTCTCAGACCGTCTGTCTCAGGCCGTCTGTCTCAGGCCGTCTGTCTCAGACCGTCTGTCTTAGACCGTCTGTCTCAGACCTTCTGTCTCATATCGTCTGTCTCGTAGCGTCTGTCGCATACCGTCTATCTCAGACCGTCTGTCTCAGTCCGTCTGCCCCTTTCCGTCTGTCTCATACCGTCTGCCTCATACCGTCTGTCTCAGACCGTTTGTGTCAGACCGTCTGTCTCAGACCGTCTGTCTCATACCGTCTGTCTCAGACCGTCTGTATCAGACCGTCTGCCCCTTTCCGTCTGTCTCAAACCGTCTGTCTCATACCGTCTGTCTCAGACCGTCTGTCTCAGACCGTCTGTATCAGACCGTCTGTCTCAGACCGTCTGTCTCAGACCGTCTGTCTCAGACCGTCTGTCTCAGACCGTCTGTCTCAGACCGTCTGTTTCAGACCGTCTGTCTCGGATCGTCTGTCTCAGTCCGTTTGCCTCTGCCTGTCTTTCTCATACCGTCTATCTCTGTCCGTCCGTCTCTGAACGCCTGCCTCAGACCGTCTGTCTCAGACCGTGTGTCTCAGTCCGTCTGTCTCAGCCCGTCTGTATCAGACCGCCTGTGTCAGACCGTCTGTCTCAGACCGTCTGTATCAGACCGTCTGTCTCAGACCGTCTTTCTCAGACCATCTGTCTCAGACCGTCTGTCTCAGACCGCCTGTCTCATACCGTCTGCCTCATGCCATCTGTCTCAGACCGTTTGTGTCAGACCGTCTGTCTCAGACCGTCTGTCTCAGACCGTCTGTCTCAGTCCGTCTGTTTCAGACCGTCTGTCTCAGACCGCCTGTGTCAGACCGTCTGTCTCAGACCGTCTGTATCAGACCGTCTGTCTCAGACCGTCTGTCTCAGACCGTCTGTCTCGGATCGTCTGTCTCAGTCCGTCTGCCTCTGCCTGTCTTTCTCATACCGTCTATCTCTGAACGCCTGCCTCAGACCGCGTGTCTCAGACCGTGTGTCTCAGTCCGTCTGTCACAGACCGTCTGTCTCAGACCGTCTGTGTCAGACCGTCTGTCTCAGACCGTCTGTATCAGACCGTCTGTCTCAGACCGTGTGTCTCAGACCGTCTGTCTCAGACCGTCTGTCTCAGACCGTCTGACTCAGACCGTCTGTCTCAGACCGTCTGTCTCAGTCCGTCTGCCCCTGTCCGTCTGTCTCATACCGTCTGCCTCATGCCATCTGTCTCAGACCGTGTGTGTCAGACCGTCTGTCTCAGACTGTCTGTCTCAGACCGTCTGTCTCGGACCGTCTGTCTCAGACCGTCTGTCTCAGACAGTCTGTCTCAGACCGTCCGTCTCATACCGTCCGTCCCAGACCGAATGTCTCAGCCAGTCTGTCTCAACCCTCTGTCTTAGACCGTCTGTCTCAGTTCGTCAACCCTACCCGTCCGTCTCATACCGTCTATCGCAGAGCGTCTGGGTCAGACCGTCTGTGTCAGACCGTCCGTCGCAGACCGTCTGTGTCAGACCGTCTGTCTCAGTCCGTCTGTCTCAGACCGTCTGTATCAGACCGTCTGTCTCAGACCGTCTGTCTCAGACCGTCTGTCTCAGGCCGTCTGTCTCAGGCCGTCTGTCTCAGACCGTCTGTCTTAGACCGTCTGTCTCAGACCTTCTGTCTCATATCGTCTGTCTCGTAGCGTCTGTCGCATACCGTCTATCTCAGACCGTCTGTCTCAGTCCGTCTGCCCCTTTCCGTCTGTCTCATACCGTCTGCCTCATACCGTCTGTCTCAGACCGTTTGTGTCAGACCGTCTGTCTCAGACCGTCTGTCTCATACCGTCTGTCTCAGACCGTCTGTATCAGACCGTCTGCCCCTTTCCGTCTGTCTCAAACCGTCTGTCTCATACCGTCTGTCTCAGACCGTCTGTCTCAGACCGTCTGTATCAGACCGTCTGCCCCTTTCCGTCTGTCTCATACCGTCTGTCTCAGACCGTCTGTCTCAGACCGTCTGTCTCAGACCGTCTGTCTCAGACCGTCTGTCTCAGACCGTCTGTTTCAGACCGTCTGTCTCGGATCGTCTGTCTCAGTCCGTTTGCCTCTGCCTGTCTTTCTCATACCGTCTATCTCTGTCCGTCCGTCTCTGAACGCCTGCCTCAGACCGTCTGTCTCAGACCGTGTGTCTCAGTCCGTCTGTCTCAGCCCGTCTGTCTCAGACCGTTTGTGTCAGACCGTCTGTCTCAGACCGTCTGTCTCATACCGTCTGTCTCAGACCGTCTGTATCAGACCGTCTGCCCCTTTCCGTCTGTCTCAAACCGTCTGTCTCATACCGTCTGTCTCAGACCGTCTGTCTCAGACCGTCTGTATCAGACCGTCTGCCCCTTTCCGTCTGTCTCATACCGTCTGTCTCAGACCGTCTGTCTCAGACCGTCTGTCTCAGACCGTCTGTCTCAGACCGTCTGTCTCAGACCGTCTGTTTCAGACCGTCTGTCTCGGATCGTCTGTCTCAGTCCGTTTGCCTCTGCCTGTCTTTCTCATACCGTCTATCTCTGTCCGTCCGTCTCTGAACGCCTGCCTCAGACCGTCTGTCTCAGACCGTGTGTCTCAGTCCGTCTGTCTCAGCCCGTCTGTATCAGACCGCCTGTGTCAGACCGTCTGTCTCAGACCGTCTGTATCAGACCGTCTGTCTCAGACCGTCTTTCTCAGACCGTCTGTCTCAGACCGTCTGTCTCGGACCGTCTGTCTCGGACCGTCTGTCTCGGACCGTCTGTCTCGGACCGTCTGTCTCGGACCGTCTGTCTCAGACCGTCTGTCTCGGACCGTCTGCACCTTTCCGTCTGTATCAGACCGTCTGCACCTTTCCGTCTGTCTCATACCGTCTGCCTCATACCGCCTGTCTCAGACCGTTTGAGTCAGACCGTCTGTCTCAGACCGTCAGTCTCATACCGTCTATCACTGTCCGTCCGTCTCTGAACGCCTGTTTCATACCGTCTGTCTCAGACCGAGTGTCTCAGTCCGTCTGTCTCAGACCGTCTGTCTCAGACAGTCTGTCTCATACCGTCTGTCTCAGACAGTCTGTCTCATACCGTCTGCCGCATACCGTCTGTCTCAGACCGTCTGTCTCAGACCGTCTGTCTCAGACCGTTTGTCTCAGACCGTCCGTCCCAGACCGAATGTCTCAGCCAGTCTGTCTCAACCCTCTGTCTTAGACCGTCTGTCTCAGTTCGTCTACCCCTACCCGTCCGTCTCATACCGTCTATCGCAGAGCGTCTGGGTCAGACCGTCTGTGTCAGACCGTCCGTCGCAGACCGTCTTTGTCAGACCGTCTGTCTCAGTCCGTCTGTCTCAGACCGTCTGTATCAGACCGTCTGTCTCAGACCGTCTGTCTCAGACCGTCTGTCTCAGGCCGTCTGTCTCAGGCCGTCTGTCTCAGACCGTCTGTCTTAGACCGTCTGTCTCAGACCTTCTGTCTCATATCGTCTGTCTCATAGCGTCTGTCGCATACCGTCTATCTCAGACCGTCTGTCTCAGTCCGTCTGCCCCTTTCCGTCTGTCTCAAACCGTCTGCCTCATACCGTCTGTCTCAGACCGTTTGTGTCAGACCGTCTGTCTCAGACCGTCTGTCTCAGACCGTCTGTCTCATACCGTCTGTCTCAGACCGTCTGTCTCAGACCGTCTGCCCCTTTCCGTCTGTCTCAGACCGTCTGTCTCAGACAGTCTGCCTGAGACCGTCTGTCTCAGACCGTCTGTCTCAGACCGTCTGTCTCAGGCCGTCTGTCTCAGGCTGTCTGTCTCAGACCGTCTGTCTCAGACCTTCTGTCTCATATCGTCTGTCTCATAGCGTCTCTCACATACCGTCTATCTCAGACCGTCTGTCTCAGACCGTCTGTCTCAGGCCGTCTGTCTCAGGCTGTCTGTCTCAGACCGTCTGTCTCAGACCGTCTGTCTCAGGCCATCTGTCTCAGACCGTCTGTCTCAGACCGTCTGTCTCAGACCGTCTGTCTCAGACCGTATGTCTCAGACCGTCTGTCCCAGACCGTCTGTCTCAGACCGTCTGTCTCGGATCGTCTGTCTCAGTCCGTTTGCCTCTGCCTGCCTTTCTCATACCGTCTATCTCTGTCCGTCCGTCTCTTAACGCCTGCCTCAGACCGTCTGTCTCAGACCGTGTGTCTCAGTCCGTCTGTCTCAGACCGTCTGTCTCAGACCGTGTGTTTCAGACCGTCTGTCTCAGAACGTCTGTCTCAGTCCGTCTGCCTCTGCCTGTCTTTCTCATACCGTCTATCTCTGTCCGTCCGTCTCTGAACGCCTGCCTCAGACCGTCTGTCTCAGATCGTGTGTCTCAGACCGTCTGTCTCAGTTCGTCTACCCCTACCCGTCCGTCTCATACCGTCTATCGCAGAGCGTCTGGGTCAGACCGTCTGTGTCAGAACGTCCGTCGCAGACCGTCTGTGTCAGACCGTCTGTCTCAGTCCGTCTGTCTCAGACCGTCTGTATCAGACCGTCTGTCTCAGACCGTCTGTCTCAGACCGTCTGTCTCAGGCCGTCTGTCTCAGGCCGTCTGTCTCAGACCGTCTGTCTTAGACCGTCTGTCTCAGACCTTCTGTCTCATATCGTCTGTTTCATAGCGTCTGTCGCATACCGTCTCTCTCAGACCGTCTGTCTCAGTCCGTCTGCCCCTTTCCGTCTGTCTCATTCCGTCAGCCTCATACCGTCTGTCTCAGACCGTTTGTGTCAGACCGTCTGTCTCAGACCGTCTGTCTCATACCGTCTGTCTCAGACCGTCTGTCTCAGACCGTCTGTATCAGACCGTCTGCCCCTTTCCGTCTGTCTCATACCGTCTGCTTCATACCGTCTGTCTCAGACCGTTTGTGTCAGACCGTCTGTCTCAGACCGTCAGTCTCATACCGCCTGTCTCAGACCGTCTGTCTCATACCATCTGCCTCATACCGTCTATCACTGTCCGTCCGCCTCTGAACGCCTGTTTCATACCGTCTGTCTCAGACCGAATGTCTCAGCCAGTCTGTCTCAACCCTCTGTCTCAGCCAGTCTGTCTCAACCCTCTGTCTCAGACCGTCCGTCTCACACCGTCTGTCTCAGACCGTCTGTCTCAGACCGTCTGTCTCGGATCGTCTGTCTCAGTCCGTCTGCCTCTGCCTGTCTTTCTCATACCGTCTATCTCTGTCCGTCCGTCTCTGAACGCCTGCCTCGGACCGTCTGTCTCAGACCGTGTGTCTCAGTCCGTCTGTCTCAGACCGTCTGTCTCAGACCGTCTGTATCAGACCGCCTGTCCCAGACCGTCTGTCTCAGACCGTCTGTCTCAGACAGTCTGCCTGAGACCGTCTGTCTCAGACCGTCTGTCTCAGACCGTCTGTCTCAGGCCGTCTGTCTCAGGCTGTCTGTCTCAGACCGTCTGTCTCAGACCGTCTGTCGCATACCGTCTATCTCAGACCGTCTGTCCCGTACCGTCGGTCTCAGACCGTCTGTCTCGGACCGTCTGTCTCTGTGCGTCCCTCACAGACCGCCTATCTGAGACAGTCTGTCACAGAACGTCTGTCTCAGTCCGTCTGCCCCTGTCCGTCTGTCTCATACCGTCTGCCTCATGCCATCTGTCTCAGACCGTTTGTGTCACACCGTCTGTCTCAGACCGTCTGTCTCGGATCGTCTGTCTCAGACCGTGTGTCTCAGTCCGTCTGTCTCAGTCCGTCTGTCTCAGACCGTCTGTATCAGACCGTCTGTCACAGACCGTCTGTCTCAGACCGTCTGTCTCAGACAGTCTGCCTGAGGCCGTCTATCTCAGGCTGTCTGTCTCAGACCGTCTGTCTCAGACCGTCTGTCTCAGGCCGTCTATCTCAGACCGTCTGTCTCAGACCGTCTGTCTCAGACCGTCTGTGTCTGACCGTCTGTCTCAGTCCGTCTGTCTCAGACCGTCTGTATCAGACCGTCTGTCTCAGACCGTCTGTCTCAGACAGTCTGTCTCAGACCGTCTGTCTCAGACCGTCTGTCTCAGACCGTCTGTCTCAGACCGTCTGTCTCAGACCGTCTGTCTCAGACCGTCTGTCTCAGACCGTCTGTCTCAGACCGTCTGTCTCAGACCGTCTGTCGCATACCGTCTATCTCAGACCGTCTGTCCCGTACCGTCGGTCTCAGACCGTCTGTCTCGGACCGTCTGTCTGTGTGCGTCCCTCACAGACCGCCTATCTGAGACAGTCTGTCACAGAACGTCTGTCTCAGTCCGTCTGCCCCTGTCCGTCTGTCTCATACCGTCTGTCTCATGCCATCTGTCTCAGACCGTTTGTGTCACACCGTCTGTCTCAGACCGTCTGTCTCGGACCGTCTGTCTCAGAACGTGTGTCTCAGTCCGTCTGTCTCAGACCGTCTGTCTCAGACCGTCTGTGTCAGACCGTCTGTCTCAGTCCGTCTGTCTCAGACCGTCTGTATCAGACCGTCTGTCTCAGACACTCTGCCTGAGACCGTCTGTCTCAGACCGTCTGTCTCAGGCCGTCTGTCTCATACCGTCTGTCTCAGACCGTCTGCCTCAGACCGTCTGTCTCATACCATCTGTCTCAGACCGTCTGTCTCATGCCATCTGTCTCATACCGTCTATCACTGTCCGTCCATCTCAGACTGTCTGTCTCAGATCGTGTGTCTTAGACCGTCTGTCTCAGACCTTCTGTCTCAGACCGTCTGTCTTAGACCGTCTGTCTCAGACCTTCTGTCTCATATCGTCTGTCTCATAGCGTCTGTCGCATACCGTCTATCTCAGACCGTCTGTCCCGTACCGTCGGTCTCAGACCGTCTGTCTCAGACCGTCTGTCTCAGACCGTCTGTCTCAGACCGTCTGTCTCATACCATCTGTCTCATACCGTCTATCACTGTCCGTCCGTCTCTGAACGCCTGTTTCATACCGTCTGTCTCAGACCGAGTGTCTCAGTCCGTCTGTCTCAGACCGTCTGTCTCAGACTGTCTGTCTCAGACCGTCTGTCTCAGGCCGCGTATCTCAGGCTGTCTGTCTCAGACCGTCTGTCTCAGACCGTCTGTCTCAGGCCGTCTATCTCAGGCCGTCTGTCTCAGACCGTCTGTCTTAGAACATCTGTCTCAGACCTTCTGTCTCATATCGTCTGTCTCATAGCGTCTGTCGCATACCGTCTATCTCAGACCGTCTGTCCCGTACCGTCGGTCTCAGACCGTCTGTCTCAGACCGTCTGTCTCAGACCGTCTGTCTCGGATCGTCTGTCTCAGTCCGTCTGCCTCTGCCTGTCTTTCTCATACCGTCTATCTCTGTCCGTCCGTCTCTGAACGCCTGCCTCGGACCGTCTGTCTCAGGCCGTCTGTCTCAGGCTGTCTGTCTCAGACCGTCTGTCTCAGACCGTCTGTCGCATACCGTCTATCTCAGACCGTCTGTCCCGTACCGTCGGTCTCAGACCGTCTGTCTCGGACCGCCTGTCTCTGTGCGTCCCTCACAGACCGCCTATCTGAGACAGTCTGTCACAGAACGTCTGTCTGAGTCCGTCTGCCCCTGTCCGTCTGTCTCATACCGTCTGCCTCATGCCATCTGTCTCAGACCGTTTGTGTCACACCGTCTGTCTCAGAGCGTCTGTCTCGGACCGTCTGTCTCAGACCGTATGTCTCAGTCCGTCTGTCTCAGACCGTCTGTATCAGACCGTCTGTCACAGACCGTCTGTCTCAGACCGTCTGTCTCAGACACTCTGCCTGAGGCCGTCTATCTCAGGCTGTCCGTCTCAGACCGTCTGTCTCAG
This sequence comes from Coelioxys conoideus, assembly GCA_947623535.1. Classification (NCBI taxonomy): domain Eukaryota; kingdom Metazoa; phylum Arthropoda; class Insecta; order Hymenoptera; family Megachilidae; genus Coelioxys; species Coelioxys conoideus. Next base: position 7,252,437 of record CANQJN010000026.1, read on the forward strand.
ACCGTCTGTCTCCGACCGTCTGTCTCAGACAGTCTGCCTGCGACCGTCTGTCTCAGACCGTCTGTCTCAGACCGTCTGTCTCAGGCCGTCTGTCTCAGGCTGTCTGTCTCAGACCGTCTGTCTCAGACCGTCTGTCGCATACCGTCTATCTCAGACCGTCTGTCCCGTACCGTCGGTCTCAGACCGTCTGTCTCAGACCGTCTGTCTCAGACCGTCTGTCTCAGACCGTCTGTCTCGGATCGTCTGTCTCAGTCCGTCTGCCTCTGCCTGTCTTTCTCATACCGTCTATCTCCGTCCGTCCGTCTCTGAACGCCTGCCTCGGACCGTCTGTCTCAGACCGTGTGTCTCAGTCCGTCTGTCTCAGACCGTCTATCTCAGACCGTCTGTCTCAGACCGTCTGTCTCAGACCGTCTGTGTCACACCGTCTGTCTCAGTCCGTCTGTCTCAGACCGTCTGTCTCAGACCGTCTGTCTCCGACCGTCTGTCTCAGACAGTCTGCCTGCGACCGTCTGTCTCAGACCGTCTGTCTCAGACCGTCTGTCTCGGACCGTCTGTCTCAGACCGTCTGTCTCGGACCGTCTGTCTCAGACCGTCTGTCTCGGATCGTCTGTCTCAGTCCGTCTGCCTCTGCCTGTCTTTCTCATACCGTCTATCTCTGTCCGTCCGTCTCTGAACGCCTGCCTCGGACCGTCTGTCTCAGACCGTGTGTCTCAGTCCGTCTGTCTCAGACCGTCTGTCTCAGACCGTCTGTATCAGACCGCCTGTCCCAGACCGTCTGTCTCAGACCGTCTGTCTCAGACAGTCTGCCTGAGACCGTCTGTCTCAGACCGTCTGTCTCAGACCGTCTGTCTCAGGCCGTCTGTCTCAGGCTGTCTGTCTCAGACCGTCTGTCTCAGACCGTCTGTCGCATACCGTCTATCTCAGACCGTCTGTCCCGTACCGTCGGTCTCAGACCGTCTGTCTCGGACCGTCTGTCTCTGTGCGTCCCTCACAGACCGCCTATCTGAGACAGTCTGTCACAGAACGTCTGTCTCAGTCCGTCTGCCCCTGTCCGTCTGTCTCATACCGTCTGCCTCATGCCATCTGTCTCAGACCGTTTGTGTCACACCGTCTGTCTCAGACCGTCTGTCTCGGATCGTCTGTCTCAGACCGTGTGTCTCAGTCCGTCTGTCTCAGTCCGTCTGTCTCAGACCGTCTGTATCAGACCGTCTGTCACAGACCGTCTGTCTCAGACCGTCTGTCTCAGACAGTCTGCCTGAGGCCGTCTATCTCAGGCTGTCTGTCTCAGACCGTCTGTCTCAGACCGTCTGTCTCAGGCCGTCTATCTCAGACCGTCTGTCTCAGACCGTCTGTCTCAGACCGTCTGTGTCTGACCGTCTGTCTCAGTCCGTCTGTCTCAGACCGTCTGTATCAGACCGTCTGTCTCAGACCGTCTGTCTCAGACAGTCTGTCTCAGACCGTCTGTCTCAGACCGTCTGTCTCAGACCGTCTGTCTCAGACCGTCTGTCTCAGACCGTCTGTCTCAGACCGTCTGTCTCAGACCGTCTGTCTCAGACCGTCTGTCTCAGACCGTCTGTCGCATACCGTCTATCTCAGACCGTCTGTCCCGTACCGTCGGTCTCAGACCGTCTGTCTCGGACCGTCTGTCTGTGTGCGTCCCTCACAGACCGCCTATCTGAGACAGTCTGTCACAGAACGTCTGTCTCAGTCCGTCTGCCCCTGTCCGTCTGTCTCATACCGTCTGTCTCATGCCATCTGTCTCAGACCGTTTGTGTCACACCGTCTGTCTCAGACCGTCTGTCTCGGACCGTCTGTCTCAGAACGTGTGTCTCAGTCCGTCTGTCTCAGACCGTCTGTCTCAGACCGTCTGTGTCAGACCGTCTGTCTCAGTCCGTCTGTCTCAGACCGTCTGTATCAGACCGTCTGTCTCAGACACTCTGCCTGAGACCGTCTGTCTCAGACCGTCTGTCTCAGGCCGTCTGTCTCATACCGTCTGTCTCAGACCGTCTGCCTCAGACCGTCTGTCTCATACCATCTGTCTCAGACCGTCTGTCTCATGCCATCTGTCTCATACCGTCTATCACTGTCCGTCCATCTCAGACTGTCTGTCTCAGATCGTGTGTCTTAGACCGTCTGTCTCAGACCTTCTGTCTCAGACCGTCTGTCTTAGACCGTCTGTCTCAGACCTTCTGTCTCATATCGTCTGTCTCATAGCGTCTGTCGCATACCGTCTATCTCAGACCGTCTGTCCCGTACCGTCGGTCTCAGACCGTCTGTCTCAGACCGTCTGTCTCAGACCGTCTGTCTCAGACCGTCTGTCTCATACCATCTGTCTCATACCGTCTATCACTGTCCGTCCGTCTCTGAACGCCTGTTTCATACCGTCTGTCTCAGACCGAGTGTCTCAGTCCGTCTGTCTCAGACCGTCTGTCTCAGACTGTCTGTCTCAGACCGTCTGTCTCAGGCCGCGTATCTCAGGCTGTCTGTCTCAGACCGTCTGTCTCAGACCGTCTGTCTCAGGCCGTCTATCTCAGGCCGTCTGTCTCAGACCGTCTGTCTTAGAACATCTGTCTCAGACCTTCTGTCTCATATCGTCTGTCTCATAGCGTCTGTCGCATACCGTCTATCTCAGACCGTCTGTCCCGTACCGTCGGTCTCAGACCGTCTGTCTCAGACCGTCTGTCTCAGACCGTCTGTCTCGGATCGTCTGTCTCAGTCCGTCTGCCTCTGCCTGTCTTTCTCATACCGTCTATCTCTGTCCGTCCTTCTCTGAACGCCTGCCTCGGACCGTCTGTCTCAGGCCGTCTGTCTCAGGCTGTCTGTCTCAGACCGTCTGTCTCAGACCGTCTGTCGCATACCGTCTATCTCAGACCGTCTGTCCCGTACCGTCGGTCTCAGACCGTCTGTCTCGGACCGCCTGTCTCTGTGCGTCCCTCACAGACCGCCTATCTGAGACAGTCTGTCACAGAACGTCTGTCTCAGTCCGTCTGCCCCTGTCCGTCTGTCTCATACCGTCTGCCTCATGCCATCTGTCTCAGACCGTTTGTGTCACACCGTCTGTCTCAGAGCGTCTGTCTCGGACCGTCTGTCTCAGACCGTATGTCTCAGTCCGTCTGTCTCAGACCGTCTGTATCAGACCGTCTGTCACAGACCGTCTGTCTCAGACCGTCTGTCTCAGACACTCTGCCTGAGGCCGTCTATCTCAGGCTGTCCGTCTCAGACCGTCTGTCTCAGACCGTCTGTCTCCGACCGTCTGTCTCAGACAGTCTGCCTGCGACCGTCTGTCTCAGACCGTCTGTCTCAGACCGTCTGTCTCAGGCCGTCTGTCTCAGGCTGTCTGTCTCAGACCGTCTGTCTCAGACCGTCTGTCGCATACCGTCTATCTCAGACCGTCTGTCCCGTACCGTCGGTCTCAGACCGTCTGTCTCAGACCGTCTGTCTCAGACCGTCTGTCTCGGATCGTCTGTCTCAGTCCGTCTGCCTCTGCCTGTCTTTCTCATACCGTCTATCTCCGTCCGTCCGTCTCTGAACGCCTGCCTCGGACCGTCTGTCTCAGACCGTGTGTCTCAGTCCGTCTGTCTCAGACCGTCTATCTCAGACCGTCTGTCTCAGACCGTCTGTCTCAGACCGTCTGTGTCACACCGTCTGTCTCAGTCCGTCTGTCTCAGACCGTCTGTCTCAGACCGTCTGTCTCCGACCGTCTGTCTCAGACAGTCTGCCTGCGACCGTCTGTCTCAGACCGTCTGTCTCAGACCGTCTGTCTCGGACCGTCTGTCTCAGACCGTCTGTCTCGGACCGTCTGTCTCGGACCGTCTGTCTCAGACCGTGTGTCTCAGTCCGTCTGTCTCAGTCCGTCTGTCTCGGACCGTCTGTCTGTGTGCGTCCCTCACAGACCGCCTATCTGAGACAGTCTGTCACAGAACGTCTGTCTCAGTCCGTCTGCCCCTGTCCGTCTGTCTCATACCGTCTGTCTCATGCCATCTGTCTCAGACCGTTTGTGTCACACCGTCTGTCTCAGACCGTCTGTCTCGGTCCGTCTGTCTCAGACCGTGTGTCTCAGTCCGTCTGTCTCAGACCGTCTGTCTCAGACCGTCTGTGTCAGACCGTCTGTCTCAGTCCGTCTGTCTCAGACCGTCTGTATCAGACCGTCTGTCTCAGACACTCTGCCTGAGACCGTCTGTCTCAGACCGTCTGTCTCAGGCCGTCTGTCTCATACCGTCTGTCTCAGACCGTCTGTCTCGGACCGTCTGTCTCATACCATCTGTCTCAGACCGTCTGTCTCATGCCATCTGTCTCATACCGTCTATCACTGTCCGTCCATCTCAGACCGTCTGTCTCAGATCGTGTGTCTTAGACCGTCTGTCTCAGACCTTCTGTCTCAGACCGTCTGTCTTAGACCGTCTGTCTCAGACCTTCTGTCTCATATCGTCTGTCTCATAGCGTCTGTCGCATACCGTCTATCTCAGACCGTCTGTCCCGTACCGTCGGTCTCAGACCGTCTGTCTCAGACCGTCTGTCTCAGACCGTCTGTCTCAGACCGTCTGTCTCAGACCGTCTGTCTCATACCATCTGTCTCATACCGTCTATCACTGTCCGTCCGTCTCTGAACGCCTGTTTCATACCGTCTGTCTCAGACCGAGTGTCTCAGTCCGTCTGTCTCAGACCGTCTGTCTCAGACTGTCTGTCTCAGACCGTCTGTCTCAGGCCGCGTATCTCAGGCTGTCTGTCTCAGACCGTCTGTCTCAGACCGTCTGTCTCAGGCCGTCTATCTCAGACCGTCTGTCTCAGACCGTCTGTCTTAGAACATCTGTCTCAGACCTTCTGTCTCATATCGTCTGTCTCATAGCGTCTGTCGCATACCGTCTATCTCAGACCGTCTGTCCCGTACCGTCGGTCTCAGACCGTCTGTCTCAGACCGTCTGTCTCAGACAGTCTGTCTCAGACCCTCTGTCTCGGACCGTCTGTCTCAGACCGTCTGTCTCAGACCGTCTGTCTCGGACCGTCTGTCTCGGACCGTCTGTCTCAGACCGTGTGTCTCAGTCCGTCTGTCTCAGTCCGTCTGTCTCAGACCGTCTGTATCAGACCGTCTGTCTCAGACCGTCTGTCTCAGACAGTCTGCCTGAGACCGTCTGTCTCAGACCGTCTGTCTCAGACCGTCTGCCTCAGGCCGTCTACCTCTGCCCGTCCGTCTAAGTCCCTCAGCCTCTGTCCGTCTGTCTCATACCGTCTGCCTCATACCGTCTGCCTCATACCGTCTGTCTCAGACCGTTTGTGTCAGACCGTCTGTCTCAGACCGTCTGTCTCAGACCGTCTGTATCAGACCGCCTGTCTCAGACCGTCTGTCTCAGACCGTCTGTCTCAGTCCGTCTGTCTCAGACCGTCTGTATCAGACCGTCTGTCTCAGACCGTCTGTCTCAGACCGTCTGTCTCAGACCGTCTGTCTCAGACCGTCTGTCTCAGACAGTCTGCCTGAGACCGTCTGTCTCAGACCGTCTGTCTCAGACCGTCTGTCTCATACCATCTGTCTCAGACCGTCTGTCTCGTACCATCTGTCTCATACCGTCTATCTCTGTCCGTCCGTCTCAGACCGTCTGTCTCAGACCGTCTGTCTCAGGCCGTCTGTCTCAGGCCGTCTGTCTCCGACCGTCTGTCTTAGACCATCTGTCTCAGACCTTCTGTCTCATATCGTCTGTCTCATAGCGTCTGTCGCATACCGTCAATCTCAGACCGTCTGCCCCGTACCGTCGGTCTCAGACCGTCTGTCTCAGTCCGTCAGTCTCAGACCGTCTGTCACAGAACGTCTGTCTCAGTCCGTCTGCCCCTGTCCGTCTGTCTCATACCGTCTGCCTCATGCCATCTGTCTCAGACCGTTTGTGTCACACCGTCTGTCTCAGACCGTCTGTCTCAGACCGTCTGTCTCAGACCGTCTGCCTCAGGCCGTCTACCTCTGCCCGTCCGTCTAAGTCCCTCAGCCTCTGTCCGTCTGTCTCATACCGTCTGCCTCATACCGTCTGCCACATACCGTCTGTCTCAGACCGTCTGTCTCAGACCGTCTGTCTCAGGCCGTCTATCTCAGACCGTCTGTCTCAGACCGTCTGTCTCAGACCGTCTGTCTCAGACCGTCTGTGTCAGACCGTCTGTCTCAGTCCGTCTGTCTCAGACCGTCTGTATCAGACCGTCTGTCTCAGACCGTCTGTCTCAGACAGTCTGCCTGCGACCGTCTGTCTCAGACCGTCTGTCTCAGACCGTCTGTCTCAGACCGTCGGTCTCAGACCGTCTGTCTCGGACCGTCTGTCTCAGGCTGTCTGTCTCAGACCGTCTGTCTCAGACCGTCTGTCGCATACCGTCTATCTCAGACCGTCTGTCCCTGTCCGTCTGTCTCAGACCGTTTGTGTCACACCGTCTGTCTCAGACCGTCTGTCTCAGACCGTCTGCCTCAGGCCGTCTGTCTCAGACAGTCTGCCTGCGACCGTCTGTCTCAGACCGTCTGTCTCAGACCGTCTGTCTCAGACCGTCTGTCTCAGACCGTCTGTCTCAGACCGTCTGTCTCAGGCCGTCTGTCTCAGGCTGTCTGTCTCAGACCGTCTGTCTCAGACCGTCTGTCGCATACCGTCTATCTCAGACCGTCTGTCCCGTACCGTCGGTCTCAGACCGTCTGTCTCGGACCGTCTGTCTGTGTGCGTCCCTCACAGACCGCCTATCTGAGACAGTCTGTCACAGAACGTCTGTCTCAGTCCGTCTGCCCCTGTCCGTCTGTCTCATACCGTCTGCCTCATGCCATCTGTCTCAGACCGTTTGTGTCACACCGTCTGTCTCAGACCGTCTGTCTCGGATCGTCTGTCTCAGACCGTGTGTCTCAGTCCGTCTGTCTCAGACCGTCTGTCTCAGACCGTCTGTCTCAGACCGTCTGTGTCAGACCGTCTGTCTCAGTCCGTCTGTCTCAGACCGTCGGTCTTAGACCGTCTGTCTCAGACCTTCTGTCTCATATCGTCTGTCTCATAGCGTCTGTCGCATACCGTCTATCTCAGACCGTCTGTCCCGTACCGTCGGTCTCAGACCGTCTGTCTCAGTCCGTCAGTCTCAGACCGTCTGTCGCAAACCGTCTGTCTCAGACCGTCTGTCTCAGCCCGTCTGTCTCAGACCGTCTGTCCCAGACAGTGTGTCTCAGACCGTCTGTCTCAGACCGTCCGTCTCATACCGTCCGTCCCAGACCGAATGTCTCAGCCAGTCTGTCTCAACCCTCTGTCTTAGACCGTCTGTCTCAGTTCGTCTACCCCTACCCGTCCGTCTCATACCGTCTATCGCAGAGCGTCTGGGTCAGACCGTCTGTGTCAGACCGTCCGTCGCAGACCGTCTGTGTCAGATCGTCTGTCTCAGTCCGTCTGTCTCAGACCGTCTGTATCAGACCGTCTGTATCAGACCGTCTGTCTCATACCATCTGTCTCATACCGTCTATCACTGTCCGTCCGTCTCAGACCGTCTGTCACAGAACGTCTGTCTCAGTCCGTCTGCCCCTGTCCGTCTGTCTCATACCGTCTGCCTCATGCCATCTGTCTCAGACCGTTTGTGTCACACCGTCTGTCTCAGACCGTCTGTCTCATACCGTCTGCCTCATACCGTCTGCCTCATACCGTCTGTCTCAGACCGTTTGTGTCGGACCGTCTGTCTCAGGCCGTCTGTCTCAGGCCGTCTATCTCAGGCTCTCTGTCTCAGACCGTCTGTCTCAGACCGTCTGTCTCAGGCCGTCTATCTCAGACCGTCTGTCTCAGACCGTCTGTCTTAGAACATCTGTCTCAGACCTTCTGTCTCATATCGTCTGTCTCATAGCGTCTGTCGCATACCGTCTATCTCAGACCGTCTGTCCCGTACCGTCGGTCTCAGACCGTCTGTCTCGGACCGTCTGTCTCAGACCGTGTGTCTCAGTCCGTCTGTCTCAGACCGTCTGTCTCAGACCGTCTGTGTCAGACCGTCTGTCTCAGACCGTCTGTCTCAGACAGTCTGCCTGAGACCGTCTGTCTCAGACCTTCTGTCTCATGTCGTCTGTCTCATAGCGTCTGTCGCATACTGTCTATCTCAGACCGTCTGTCTCAGTCCGTCTGCCCCTGTCCGTCTGTCTCATACCGTCTGCCGCATACCGTCTGTCTCAGACCGTTTGTGTCAGACCGTCTGTCTCAGACCGTCTGTCTCAGACAGTCTGCCTGAGACCGTCTGTCTCAGACCGTCTGTCTCAGACCGTCTGTCTCAGGCCGTCTGTCTCAGGCTGTCTGTCTCAGACCGTCTGTCTCAGACCGTCTGTCGCATACCGTCTATCTCAGACGGTCTGTCCCGTACCGTCGGTCTCAGACCGTCTGTCTCGGACCGTCTGTCTCTGTGCGTCCCTCACAGACCGCCTATCTGAGACAGTCTGTCACAGAACGTCTGTCTCAGTCCGTCTGCCCCTGTCCGTCTGTCTCATACCGTCTGCCTCATGCCATCTGTCTCAGACCGTTTGTGTCACACCGTGTGTCTCAGTCCGTCTGTCTCAGTCCGTCTGTCTCAGACCGTCTGTATCAGACCGTCTGTCTCAGACCGTCTGTCTCAGACCGTCTGTCTCAGACCGTCTGTCTCAGACAGTCTGCCTGAGACCGTCTGTCTCAGACCGTCTGTCTCAGACCGTCTGTCTCATACCATCTGTCTCAGACCGTCTGTCTCGTACCATCTGTCTCATACCGTCTATCACTGTCCGTCCGTCTCAGACCGTCTGTCTCAGACCGTCTGTCTCAGGCCGTCTGTCTCAGGCCGTCTGTCTCCGACCGTCTGTCTTAGACCATCTGTCTCAGACCTTCTGTCTCATATCGTCTGTCTCATAGCGTCTGTCGCATACCGTCAATCTCAGACCGTCTGCCCCGTACCGTCGGTCTCAGACCGTCTGTCTCAGTCCGTCAGTCTCAGACCGTCTGTCACAGAACGTCTGTCTCAGTCCGTCTGCCCCTGTCCGTCTGTCTCATACCGTCTGCCTCATGCCATCTGTCTCAGACCGTTTGTGTCACACCGTCTGTCTCAGACCGTCTGTCTCAGACCGTCTGTCTCAGACCGTCTGCCTCAGGCCGTCTACCTCTGCCCGTCCGTCTAAGTCCCTCAGCCTCTGTCCGTCTGTCTCATACCGTCTGCCTCATACCGTCTGCCACATACCGTCTGTCTCAGACCGTCTGTCTCAGACCGTCTGTCTCAGGCCGTCTATCTCAGACCGTCTGTCTCAGACCGTCTGTCTCAGACCGTCTGTCTCAGACCGTCTGTGTCAGACCGTCTGTCTCAGTCCGTCTGTCTCAGACCGTCTGTATCAGACCGTCTGTCTCAGACCGTCTGTCTCAGACAGTCTGCCTGCGACCGTCTGTCTCAGACCGTCTGTCTCAGACCGTCTGTCTCAGACCGTCGGTCTCAGACCGTCTGTCTCGGACCGTCTGTCTCAGGCTGTCTGTCTCAGACCGTCTGTCTCAGACCGTCTGTCGCATACCGTCTATCTCAGACCGTCTGTCCCTGTCCGTCTGTCTCAGACCGTTTGTGTCACACCGTCTGTCTCAGACCGTCTGTCTCAGACCGTCTGCCTCAGGCCGTCTGTCTCAGACAGTCTGCCTGCGACCGTCTGTCTCAGACCGTCTGTCTCAGACCGTCTGTCTCAGACCGTCTGTCTCAGACCGTCTGTCTCAGGCCGTCTGTCTCAGGCTGTCTGTCTCAGACCGTCTGTCTCAGACCGTCTGTCGCATACCGTCTATCTCAGACCGTCTGTCCCGTACCGTCGGTCTCAGACCGTCTGTCTCGGACCGTCTGTCTGTGTGCGTCCCTCACAGACCGCCTATCTGAGACAGTCTGTCACAGAACGTCTGTCTCAGTCCGTCTGCCCCTGTCCGTCTGTCTCATACCGTCTGCCTCATGCCATCTGTCTCAGACCGTTTGTGTCACACCGTCTGTCTCAGACCGTCTGTCTCGGATCGTCTGTCTCAGACCGTGTGTCTCAGTCCGTCTGTCTCAGACCGTCTGTCTCAGACCGTCTGTCTCAGACCGTCTGTGTCAGACCGTCTGTCTCAGTCCGTCTGTCTCAGACCGTCGGTCTTAGACCGTCTGTCTCAGACCTTCTGTCTCATATCGTCTGTCTCATAGCGTCTGTCGCATACCGTCTATCTCAGACCGTCTGTCCCGTACCGTCGGTCTCAGACCGTCTGTCTCAGTCCGTCAGTCTCAGACCGTCTGTCGCAAACCGTCTGTCTCAGACCGTCTGTCTCAGCCCGTCTGTCTCAGACCGTCTGTCCCAGACAGTGTGTCTCAGACCGTCTGTCTCAGACCGTCTGTCTCAGACCGTCCGTCTCATACCGTCCGTCCCAGACCGAATGTCTCAGCCAGTCTGTCTCAACCCTCTGTCTTAGACCGTCTGTCTCAGTTCGTCTACCCCTACCCGTCCGTCTCATACCGTCTATCGCAGAGCGTCTGGGTCAGACCGTCTGTGTCAGACCGTCCGTCGCAGACCGTCTGTGTCAGATCGTCTGTCTCAGTCCGTCTGTCTCAGACCGTCTGTATCAGACCGTCTGTATCAGACCGTCTGTCTCATACCATCTGTCTCATACCGTCTATCACTGTCCGTCCGTCTCAGACCGTCTGTCTCAGACCGTCTGTCTCAGGCCGTCTGTCTCAGGCCGTTTGTCTCAGACCGTCTGTCTTAGACCGTCTGTCTCAGACCTTCTGTCTCATATCGTCTGTCTCATAGCGTCTGTCGCATACCGTCTATCTCAGACCGTCTGTCCCGTACCGTCGGTCTCAGACCGTCTGTCTCAGTCCGTCAGTCTCAGACCGTCTGTCACAGAACGTCTGTCTCAGTCCGTCTGCCCCTGTCCGTCTGTCTCATACCGTCTGCCTCATGCCATCTGTCTCAGACCGTTTGTGTCACACCGTCTGTCTCAGACCGTCTGTCTCAGACCGTCTGTCTCGGACCGTCTGTCTCAGACCGTCTGTCTCAGGCCGTCTGTCTCAGGCCGTCTGTCTCAGGCTGTCTGTCTCAGACCGTCTGTCTCAGACCGTCTGTCTCTGTCCGTCTGTCTCAGACCGTCTGTCTCAGTCTGTCTGCCCCTGTCCGTCTGTCTCATACCGTCTGCCTCATACCGTCTGTCTCAGACCGTTTGTGTCAGACGTCTGTCTCGGATCGTATGTCTCAGTCCGTCTGTCTCTGTCCGTCTGTCTCAGACCGTCTGTCTCAGACCGTCTGTCTCGGACCTTCTGTCTCAGACCGTCTGTCTCAGACCGTCTGTCTCAGTCCGTCTACCCCTTTCCGTCTGCCTCAGACCGTCTGTCGCATACCGTCTATCTCAGACCGTCTGTCCCGTACCGACGGTCTCAGACCGTCTGTCTCAGTCCGTCTGTCTCAGACCGTCTGTCTCAGTCCGTCTGCCCTGTCCGTCTGTCTCATACCGTCTGTCTCAGACCGTCTGTCTCAGACCGTCTGTCTCAGACCGTCTGTCTCAGACCGTCTGTCTCAGACCGTCTGTCTCAGACCGTCTGTCTCAGACCGTCTGTCTCAGACCGTCTGTCTCAGGCCGTCTGTCTCAGGCCGTCTGTCTCAGACCGTCTGGCTTAGACCGTCTGTCTCAGACCTTCTGTCTCATATCGTCTGTCTCATAGCGTCTGTCGCATACCGTCTATCTCAGACCGTCCGTCTCATACCGTCTGTCCCGTACCGTCGGTCTCAGACCGTCTGTCTCGGACCGTCTGTATCTGTGCGTCCCTCACAGACCGCCTATCTGAGACAGTCTGTCACAGAACGTCTGTCTCAGTCTGTCTGCCCCTGTCCGTCTGTCTCATACCGTCTGCCTCATACCGTCTGTCACAGACCGTTTGTGTCAGACGTCTGTCTCGGATCGTCTGTCTCAGTCCGTCTGTCTCTGTCCGTCTGTCTTAGACCGTCTGTCTCAGACCTTCTGTCTCATATCGTCTGTCTCATAGCGTCTGTCGCATACCGTCTATCTCAGACCGTCTGTCTCAGACCGTCTGTCTCAGGCCGTCTGTCTCAGGCCGTCTGTCTCAGGCTGTCTGTCTCAGACCGCCTGCCTCAGACCGTCTGACTCAGGCCGTCAATCTCAGACCGTCGGTCTCAGACCGTCTGTCTCGGACCGTCTGTCTCTGTGCGTCCCTCACAGACCGCCTATCTGAGACAGTCTGTCACAGAACGTCTGTCTCAGTCTGTCTGCCCCTGTCCGTCTGTCTCATACCGTCTGCCTCATACCGTCTGTCTCAGACCGTTTGTGTCAGACGTCTGTCTCGGATCGTCTGTCTCAGTCCGTCTGTCTCTGTCCGTCTGTCTCAGACCGTCTGTCTCAGACCGTCTGTCTCAGACCGTCTGTCTCATACCATCTGTCTCAGACCGTCTGTCTCGTACCATCTGTCTCATACCGTCTATCACTGTCCGTCCGTCTCAGACCGTCTGTCTCAGACCGTCTGTCTCAGGCCGTCTGTCTCAGGCCGTCTGTCTCCGACCGTCTGTCTTAGACCATCTGTCTCAGACCTTCTGTCTCATATCGTCTGTCTCATAGCGTCTGTCGCATACCGTCAATCTCAGACCGTCTGCCCCGTACCGTCGGTCTCAGACCGTCTGTCTCAGTCCGTCAGTCTCAGACCGTCTGTCACAGAACGTCTGTCTCAGTCCGTCTGCCCCTGTCCGTCTGTCTCATACCGTCTGCCTCATGCCATCTGTCTCAGACCGTTTGTGTCACACCGTCTGTCTCAGACCGTCTGTCTCAGACCGTCTGTCTCAGACCGTCTGCCTCAGGCCGTCTACCTCTGCCCGTCCGTCTAAGTCCCTCAGCCTCTGTCCGTCTGTCTCATACCGTCTGCCTCATACCGTCTGCCACATACCGTCTGTCTCAGACCGTCTGTCTCAGACCGTCTGTCTCAGGCCGTCTATCTCAGACCGTCTGTCTCAGACCGTCTGTCTCAGACCGTCTGTCTCAGACCGTCTGTGTCAGACCGTCTGTCTCAGTCCGTCTGTCTCAGACCGTCTGTATCAGACCGTCTGTCTCAGACCGTCTGTCTCAGACAGTCTGCCTGCGACCGTCTGTCTCAGACCGTCTGTCTCAGACCGTCTGTCTCAGACCGTCGGTCTCAGACCGTCTGTCTCGGACCGTCTGTCTCAGGCTGTCTGTCTCAGACCGTCTGTCTCAGACCGTCTGTCGCATACCGTCTATCTCAGACCGTCTGTCCCTGTCCGTCTGTCTCAGACCGTTTGTGTCACACCGTCTGTCTCAGACCGTCTGTCTCAGACCGTCTGCCTCAGGCCGTCTGTCTCAGACAGTCTGCCTGCGACCGTCTGTCTCAGACCGTCTGTCTCAGACCGTCTGTCTCAGACCGTCTGTCTCAGACCGTCTGTCTCAGGCCGTCTGTCTCAGGCTGTCTGTCTCAGACCGTCTGTCTCAGACCGTCTGTCGCATACCGTCTATCTCAGACCGTCTGTCCCGTACCGTCGGTCTCAGACCGTCTGTATCGGACCGTCTGTCTGTGTGCGTCCCTCACAGACCGCCTATCTGAGACAGTCTGTCACAGAACGTCTGTCTCAGTCCGTCTGCCCCTGTCCGTCTGTCTCATACCGTCTGCCTCATGCCATCTGTCTCAGACCGTTTGTGTCACACCGTCTGTCTCAGACCGTCTGTCTCGGATCGTCTGTCTCGGATCGTCTGTCTCAGACCGTGTGTCTCAGTCCGTCTGTCTCAGACCGTCTGTCTCAGACCGTCTGTCTCAGACCGTCTGTGTCAGACCGTCTGTCTCAGTCCGTCTGTCTCAGACCGTCGGTCTTAGACCGTCTGTCTCAGACCTTCTGTCTCATATCGTCTGTCTCATAGCGTCTGTCGCATACCGTCTATCTCAGACCGTCTGTCCCGTACCGTCGGTCTCAGACCGTCTGTCTCAGTCCGTCAGTCTCAGACCGTCTGTCGCAAACCGTCTGTCTCAGACCGTCTGTCTCAGCCCGTCTGTCTCAGACCGTCTGTCCCAGACAGTGTGTCTCAGACCGTCTGTCTCAGACCGTCTGTCTCAGACCGTCCGTCTCATACCGTCCGTCCCAGACCGAATGTCTCAGCCAGTCTGTCTCAACCCTCTGTCTTAGACCGTCTGTCTCAGTTCGTCTACCCCTACCCGTCCGTCTCATACCGTCTATCGCAGAGCGTCTGGGTCAGACCGTCTGTGTCAGACCGTCCGTCGCAGACCGTCTGTGTCAGATCGTCTGTCTCAGTCCGTCTGTCTCAGACCGTCTGTATCAGACCGTCTGTATCAGACCGTCTGTCTCATACCATCTGTCTCATACCGTCTATCACTGTCCGTCCGTCTCAGACCGTCTGTCTCAGACCGTCTGTCTCAGGCCGTCTGTCTCAGGCCGTTTGTCTCAGACCGTCTGTCTTAGACCGTCTGTCTCAGACCTTCTGTCTCATATCGTCTGTCTCATAGCGTCTGTCGCATACCGTCTATCTCAGACCGTCTGTCCCGTACCGTCGGTCTCAGACTGTCTGTCTCAGTCCGTCAGTCTCAGACCGTCTGTCACAGAACGTCTGTCTCAGTCCGTCTGCCCCTGTCCGTCTGTCTCATACCGTCTGCCTCATGCCATCTGTCTCAGACCGTTTGTGTCACACCGTCTGTCTCAGACCGTCTGTCTCAGACCGTCTGTCTCGGACCGTCTGTCTCAGACCGTCTGTCTCAGGCCGTCTGTCTCAGGCCGTCTGTCTCAGGCTGTCTGTCTCAGACCGTCTGTCTCAGACCGTCTGTCTCTGTCCGTCTGTCTCAGACCGTCTGTCTCAGTCTGTCTGCCCCTGTCCGTCTGTCTCATACCGTCTGCCTCATACCGTCTGTCTCAGACCGTTTGTGTCAGACGTCTGTCTCGGATCGTATGTCTCAGTCCGTCTGTCTCTGTCCGTCTGTCTCAGACCGTCTGTCTCAGACCGTCTGTCTCGGACCTTCTGTCTCAGACCGTCTGTCTCAGACCGTCTGTCTCAGTCCGTCTACCCCTTTCCGTCTGCCTCAGACCGTCTGTCGCATACCGTCTATCTCAGACCGTCTGTCCCGTACCGACGGTCTCAGACCGTCTGTCTCAGTCCGTCTGTCTCAGACCGTCTGTCTCAGTCCGTCTGCCCTGTCCGTCTGTCTCATACCGTCTGTCTCAGACCGTCTGTCTCAGACCGTCTGTCTCAGACCGTCTGTCTCAGACCGTCTGTCTCAGACCGTCTGTCTCAGACCGTCTGTCTCAGACCGTCTGTCTCAGACCGTCTGTCTCAGGCCGTCTGTCTCAGGCCGTCTGTCTCAGACCGTCTGGCTTAGACCGTCTGTCTCAGACCTTCTGTCTCATATCGTCTGTCTCATAGCGTCTGTCGCATACCGTCTATCTCAGACCGTCCGTCTCATACCGTCTGTCCCGTACCGTCGGTCTCAGACCGTCTGTCTCGGACCGTCTGTATCTGTGCGTCCCTCACAGACCGCCTATCTGAGACAGTCTGTCACAGAACGTCTGTCTCAGTCTGTCTGCCCCTGTCCGTCTGTCTCATACCGTCTGCCTCATACCGTCTGTCACAGACCGTTTGTGTCAGACGTCTGTCTCGGATCGTCTGTCTCAGTCCGTCTGTCTCTGTCCGTCTGTCTTAGACCGTCTGTCTCAGACCTTCTGTCTCATATCGTCTGTCTCATAGCGTCTGTCGCATACCGTCTATCTCAGACCGTCTGTCTCAGACCGTCTGTCTCAGGCCGTCTGTCTCAGGCCGTCTGTCTCAGGCTGTCTGTCTCAGACCGCCTGCCTCAGACCGTCTGACTCAGGCCGTCAATCTCAGACCGTCGGTCTCAGACCGTCTGTCTCGGACCGTCTGTCTCTGTGCGTCCCTCACAGACCGCCTATCTGAGACAGTCTGTCACAGAACGTCTGTCTCAGTCTGTCTGCCCCTGTCCGTCTGTCTCATACCGTCTGCCTCATACCGTCTGTCTCAGACCGTTTGTGTCAGACGTCTGTCTCGGATCGTCTGTCTCAGTCCGTCTGTCTCTGTCCGTCTGTCTCAGACCGTCTGTCTCAGACCGTCTGTCTCAGACCTTCTGTCTCAGACCGTCTGTCTCAGACCGTCTGTCTCAGTCCGTCTGCCCCTTTCCGTCTGTCTCAGACCGTCTGTCTCAGGCCGTCTATCTCAGACCGTCTGTCTCAGACCGTCTGCCTCAGGCCGTCTACCTCTGCCCGTCCGTCTAAGTCCCTCAGCCTCTGTCCGTCTGTCTCATACCGTCTGCCTCATACCGTCTGCCACATACCGTCTGTCTCAGACCGTCTGTCTCAGACCGTCTGTCTCAGGCCGTCTATCTCTAGACCGTCTGTCTCAGACCGTCTGTCTCAGACCGTCTGTGTCAGACCGTCTGTCTCAGTCCGTCCGTCTCATACCGTCCGTCCCAGACCGAATGTCTCAGCCAGTCTGTGTCAACCCTCTGTCTTAGACCGTCTGTCTCAGTTCGTCTACCTCTACCCGTCCGTCTCATACCGTCTATCGCAGAGTGTCTGTCTCAGACCGTTTGTGTCACACCGTCTGTCTCAGGCCGTCTGTCTCAGACCGTCTGTCTCTGTCCGTCTGTCTCAGACCGTCTGTCTCAGACCGTCTGTCTCAGACCGTCTGTCTCAGACAGTCTGCCTGCGACCGTCTGTCTCAGACCGTCTGTCTCAGACCGTCTGTCTCAGACCGTCTGTCTCAGACCGTCTGTCTCAGGCCGTCTGTCTCAGGCTGTCTGTCTCAGACCGTCTGTCTCAGACCGTCTGTCGCATACCGTCTATCTCAGACCGTCTGTCCCGTACCGTCTGTCTCGGATCGTCTGTCTCAGACCGTGTGTCTCAGTCCGTCTGTCTCAGACCGTCTGTCTCAGACCGTCTGTGTCAGACCGTCTGTCTCAGTCCGTCTGTCTCAGACCGTCTGTCTCATAGCGTCTGTCGCATACCGTCTATCTCAGACCGTCTGTCCCGTACCGTCGGTCTCAGACCGTCTGTCTCAGTCCGTCAGTCTCAGACCGTCTGTCACAGAACGTCTGTCTCAGTCCGTCTGCCCCTGTCCGTCTGTCTCATACCGTCTGCCTCATGCCATCTGTCTCAGACCGTTTGTGTCACACCGTCTGTCTCAGACCGTCTGTCTCAGACCGTCTGTCTCGGACTGTCTGTCTCAGACCGGTTGTCTCAGGCCGTCTGTCTCAGGCCGTCTGTCTTAGAACATCTGTCTCAGACCTTCTGTCTCATATCGTCTGTCTCATAGCGTCTGTCGCATACCGTCTATCTCAGACCGTCTGTCCCGTACCGTCGGTCTCAGACCGTCTGTCTCGGACCGTCTGTCTCAGACCGTGTGTCTCAGTCCGTCTGTCTCAGACCGTCTGTCTCATACCATCTGTCTCATACCGTCTATCACTGTCCGTCCGTCTCAGACCGTCTGTCTCAGACCGTCTGTCTCAGGCCGTCTGTCTCAGGCCGTTTGTCTCAGACCGTCTGTCTTAGACCGTCTGTCTCAGACCTTCTGTCTCATATCGTCTGTCTCATAGCGTCTGTCGCATACCGTCTATCTCAGACCGTCTGTCCCGTACCGTCGGTCTCAGACCGTCTGTCTCAGTCCGTCAGTCTCAGACCGTCTGTCACAGAACGTCTGTCTCAGTCCGTCTGCCCCTGTCCGTCTGTCTCATACCGTCTGCCTCATGCCATCTGTCTCAGACCGTTTGTGTCACACCGTCTGTCTCAGACCGTCTGTCTCAGACCGTCTGTCTCGGACCGTCTGTCTCAGACCGTCTGTCTCAGGCCGTCTGTCTCAGGCCGTCTGTCTCAGGCTGTCTGTCTCAGACCGTCTGTCTCAGACCGTCTGTCTCTGTCCGTCTGTCTCAGACCGTCTGTCTCAGTCTGTCTGCCCCTGTCCGTCTGTCTCATACCGTCTGCCTCATACCGTCTGTCTCAGACCGTTTGTGTCAGACGTCTGTCTCGGATCGTCTGTCTCAGTCCGTCTGTCTCTGTCCGTCTGTCTCAGACCGTCTGTCTCAGACCGTCTGTCTCAGACCGCCTGTCTCGGACCTTCTGTCTCAGACCGTCTGTCTCAGACCTTCTGTCTCATATCGTCTGTCTCATAGCGTCTGTCGCATACCGTCTATCTCAGACCGTCCGTCTCATACCGTCTGTCCCGTACCGTCGGTCTCAGACCGTCTGTCTCGGACCGTCTGTATCTGTGCGTCCCTCACAGACCGCCTATCTGAGACAGTCTGTCACAGAACGTCTGTCTCAGTCTGTCTGCCCCTGTCCGTCTGTCTCATACCGTCTGCCTCATACCGTCTGTCACAGACCGTTTGTGTCAGACGTCTGTCTCGGATCGTCTGTCTCAGTCCGTCTGTCTCTGTCCGTCTGTCTTAGACCGTCTGTCTCAGACCTTCTGTCTCATATCGTCTGTCTCATAGCGTCTGTCGCATACCGTCTATCTCAGACCGTCTGTCTCAGACCGTCTGTCTCAGGCCGTCTGTCTCAGGCCGTCTGTCTCAGGCTGTCTGTCTCAGACCGCCTGCCTCAGACCGTCTGACTCAGGCCGTCAATCTCAGACCGTCGGTCTCAGACCGTCTGTCTCGGACCGTCTGTCTCTGTGCGTCCCTCACAGACCGCCTATCTGAGACAGTCTGTCACAGAACGTCTGTCTCAGTCTGTCTGCCCCTGTCCGTCTGTCTCATACCGTCTGCCTCATACCGTCTGTCTCAGACCGTTTGTGTCAGACGTCTGTCTCGGATCGTCTGTCTCAGTCCGTCTGTCTCTGTCCGTCTGTCTCAGACCGTCTGTCTCAGACCGTCTGTCTCAGACCTTCTGTCTCAGACCGTCTGTCTCAGACCGTCTGTCTCAGTCCGTCTGCCCCTTTCCGTCTGTCTCAGACCGTCTGTCTCAGGCCGTCTATCTCAGACCGTCTGTCTCAGACCGTCTGCCTCAGGCCGTCTACCTCTGCCCGTCCGTCTAAGTCCCTCAGCCTCTGTCCGTCTGTCTCATACCGTCTGCCTCATACCGTCTGCCACATACCGTCTGTCTCAGACCGTCTGTCTCAGACCGTCTGTCTCAGGCCGTCTATCTCAGACCGTCTGTCTCAGACCGTCTGTCTCAGACCGTCTGTGTCAGACCGTCTGTCTCAGTCCGTCCGTCTCATACCGTCCGTCCCAGACCGAATGTCTCAGCCAGTCTGTGTCAACCCTCTGTCTTAGACCGTCTGTCTCAGTTCGTCTACCTCTACCCGTCCGTCTCATACCGTCTATCGCAGAGTGTCTGTCTCAGACCGTTTGTGTCACACCGTCTGTCTCAGGCCGTCTGTCTCAGACCGTCTGTCTCTGTCCGTCTGTCTCAGACCGTCTGTCTCAGACCGTCTGTCTCAGACCGTCTATCTCAGACCATCTGTCTCAGACCTTCTGTCTCAGACCGTCTGCCTCAGACCGTCTGTCTCAGACCGTCTGTCTCAGACCGTCTGTGTCAGACCGTCTGTCTCAGTCCGTCTGTCTCAGACCGTCTGTATCAGACCGTCTGTCTCAGACCGTCTGTCTCAGACCGTCTGTCTCAGACAGTCTGCCTGCGACCGTCTGTCTCAGACCGTCTGTCTCAGACCGTCTGTCTCAGACCGTCTGTCTCAGACCGTCTGTCTCAGGCCGTCTGTCTCAGGCTGTCTGTCTCAGACCGTCTGTCTCAGACCGTCTGTCGCATACCGTCTATCTCAGACCGTCTGTCCCGTACCGTCTGTCTCGGATCGTCTGTCTCAGACCATGTGTCTCAGTCCGTCTGTCTCAGACCGTCTGTCTCAGACCGTCTGTGTCAGACCGTCTGTCTCAGTCCGTCTGTCTCAGACCGTCTGTCTTAGACCGTCTGTCTCAGACCTTCTGTCTCATATCGTCTGTCTCATAGCGTCTGTCGCATACCGTCTATCTCAGACCGTCTGTCCCGTACCGTCGGTCTCAGACCGTCTGTCTCAGTCCGTCAGTCTCAGACCGTCTGTCGCAAACCGTCTGTCTCAGACCGTCTGTCTCAGCCCGTCTGTCTCAGACCGTCTGTCCCAGACAGTGTGTCTCAGACCGTCTGTCTCAGACCGTCTGTCTCAGACCGTCTGTCTCAGACCGTCTGTCTCAGACCGTCCGTCTCATACCGTCCGTCCCAGACCGAATGTCTCAGCCAGTCTGTCTCAACCCTCTGTCTTAGACCGTCTGTCTCAGTTCGTCTACCCCTACCCGTCCGTCTCATACCGTCTATCACAGAGCGTCTGGGTCAGACCGTCTGTGTCAGACCGTCTGTGTCAGACCGTCCGTCGCAGACCGTCTGTGTCAGATCGTCTGTCTCAGTCCGTCTGTCTCAGACCGTCTGTATCAGATCGTCTGTATCAGACCGTCTGTATCAGACCGTCTGTCTCATACCATCTGTCTCATACCGTCTATCACTGTCCGTCCGTCTCAGACCGTCTGTCTCAGACCGTCTGTCTCAGGCCGTCTGTCTCAGGCCGTTTGTCTCAGACCGTCTGTCTTAGACCGTCTGTCTCAGACCTTCTGTCTCATATCGTCTGTCTCATAGCGTCTGTCGCATACCGTCTATCTCAGACCGTCTGTCCCGTACCGTCGGTCTCAGACCGTCTGTCTCAGTCCGTCAGTCTCAGACCGTCTGTCACAGAACGTCTGTCTCAGTCCGTCTGCCCCTGTCCGTCTGTCTCATACCGTCTGCCTCATGCCATCTGTCTCAGACCGTTTGTGTCACACCGTCTGTCTCAGACCGTCTGTCTCAGACCGTCTGTCTCGGACTGTCTGTCTCAGACCGGTTGTCTCAGGCCGTCTGTCTCAGGCCGTCTGTCTTAGAACATCTGTCTCAGACCTTCTGTCTCATATCGTCTGTCTCATAGCGTCTGTCGCATACCGTCTATCTCAGACCGTCTGTCCCGTACCGTCGGTCTCAGACCGTCTGTCTCGGACCGTCTGTCTCAGACCGTGTGTCTCAGTCCGTCTGTCTCAGACCGTCTGTCTCAGACCGTCTGTGTCAGACCGTCTGTCTCAGACCGTCTGTCTCAGACAGTCTGCCTGAGACCGTCTGTCTCAGACCTTCTGTCTCATGTCGTCTGTCTCATAGCGTCTGTCGCATACTGTCTATCTCAGACCGTCTGTCTCAGTCCGTCTGCCCCTGTCCGTCTGTCTCATACCGTCTGCCGCATACCGTCTGTCTCACACCGTTTGTGTCAGACCGTCTGTCTCAGACCGTCTGTCTCAGACCGTCTGTATCAGACCGCCTGTCTCAGACCGTCTGTCTCAGACCGTCTGTATCAGACCGCCTGTCTCAGACCGTCTGTCTCAGACCGTCTGTCTCAGACCGTCTGTCTCAGACAGTCTGCCTGAGACCGTCTGTCTCAGACCGTCTGTCTCAGACCGTCTGTCTCAGGCCGTCTGTCTCAGGCTGTCTGTCTCAGACCGTCTGTCTCAGACCGTCTGTCGCATACCGTCTATCTCAGACGGTCTGTCCCGTACCGTCGGTCTCAGACCGTCTGTCTCGGACCGTCTGTCTCTGTGCGTCCCTCACAGACCGCCTATCTGAGACAGTCTGTCACAGAACGTCTGTCTCAGTCCGTCTGCCCCTGTCCGTCTGTCTCATACCGTCTGCCTCATGCCATCTGTCTCAGACCGTTTGAGTCACACCGTCTGTCTCAGACCGTCTGTCTCGGACCGTCTGTCTCAGACCGTGTGTCTCAGTCCGTCAGTCTCAGTCCGTCTGTCTCAGACCGTCTGTATCAGACCGTCTGTCTCAGACCGTCTGTCTCAGACCGTCTGTCTCAGACCGTCTGTCTCATACCATCTGTCTCAGACCGTCTGTCTCATACCATCTGTCTCATACCGTCTATCACTGTCCGTCCGTCTCAGACCGTCAGTCTCAGACCGTCTGTCTCAGGCCGTCTGTCTCAGGCCGTCTGTCTCCGACCGTCTGTCTTAGACCATCTGTCTCAGACCTTCTGTCTCATATCGTCTGTCTCATAGCGTCTGTCGCATACCGTCAATCTCAGACCGTCTGCCCCGTACCGTCGGTCTCAGACCGTCTGTCTCAGTCCGTCAGTCTCAGACCGTCTGTCACAGAACGTCTGTCTCAGTCCGTCTGCCCCTGTCCGTCTGTCTCATACCGTCTGCCTCATGCCATCTGTCTCAGACCGTTTGTGTCACACCGTCTGTCTCAGACCGTCTGTCTCAGACCGTCTGTCTCAGACCGTCTGCCTCAGGCCGTCTACCTCTGCCCGTCCGTCTAAGTCCCTCAGCCTCTGTCCGTCTGTCTCATACCGTCTGCCTCATACCGTCTGCCACATACCGTCTGTCTCAGACCGTCTGTCTCAGACCGTCTGTGTCAGACCGTCTGTCTCAGTCCGTCTGTCTCAGACCGTCTGTATCAGACCGTCTGTCGCATACCGTCTATCTCAGACCGTCTGTCCCGTACCGTCGGTCTCAGACCGTCTGTCTCGGACCGTCTGTCTGTGTGCGTCCCTCACAGACCGCCTATCTGAGACAGTCTGTCACAGAACGTCTGTCTCAGTCCGTCTGCCCCTGTCCGTCTGTCTCAGACCGTTTGTGTCACACCGTCTGTCTCAGACCGTCTGTCTCAGACCGTCTGTCTCAGACCGTCTGCCTCAGGCCGTCTGTCTCAGACAGTCTGCCTGCGACCGTCTGTCTCAGACCGTCTGTCTCAGACCGTCTGTCTCAGACCGTCTGTCTCAGACCGTCTGTCTCAGGCCGTCTGTCTCAGGCTGTCTGTCTCAGACCGTCTGTCTCAGACCGTCTGTCGCATACCGTCTATCTCAGACCGTCTGTCGCGTACCGTCGGTCTCAGACCGTCTGTCTCGGACCGTCTGTCTGTGTGCGTCCCTCACAGACCGCCTATCTGAGACAGTCTGTCACAGAACGTCTGTCTCAGTCCGTCTGCCCCTGTCCGTCTGTCTCATACCGTCTGCCTCATGCCATCTGTCTCAGACCGTTTGTGTCACACCGTCTGTCTTAGACCGTCTGTCTCAGACCTTCTGTCTCATATCGTCTGTCTCATAGCGTCTGTCGCATACCGTCTATCTCAGACCGTCTGTCCCGTACCGTCGGTCTCAGACCGTCTGTCTCAGTCCGTCAGTCTCAGACCGTCTGTCGCAAACCGTCTGTCTCAGACCGTCTGTCTCAGCCCGTCTGTCTCAGACCGTCTGTCCCAGACAGTGTGTCTCAGACCGTCTGTCTCAGACCGTCTGTCTCAGACCGTCCGTCTCATACCGTCCGTCCCAGACCGAATGTCTCAGCCAGTCTGTCTCAACCCTCTGTCTTAGACCGTCTGTCTCAGTTCGTCTACCCCTACCCGTCCGTCTCATACCGTCTATCGCAGAGCGTCTGGGTCAGACCGTCTGTGTCAGACCGTCCGTCGCAGACCGTCTGTATCAGACCGTCTGTATCAGACCGTCTGTCTCATACCATCTGTCTCATACCGTCTATCACTGTCCGTCCGTCTCAAACCGTCTGTCTCAGACCGTCTGTCTCAGGCCGTCTGTCTCAGGCCGTTTGTCTCAGACCGTCTGTCTTAGACCGTCTGTCTCAGACCTTCTGTCTCATATCGTCTGTCTCATAGCGTCTGTCGCATACCGTCTATCTCAGACCGTCTGTCCCGTACCGTCGGTCTCAGACCGTCTGTCTCAGTCCGTCAGTCTCAGACCGTCTGTCACAGAACGTCTGTCTCAGTCCGTCTGCCCCTGTCCGTCTGTCTCATACCGTCTGCCTCATGCCATCTGTCTCAGACCGTTTGTGTCACACCGTCTGTCTCAGACCGTCTGTCTCGGACCGTCTGTCTCGGACCGTCTGTCTCAGACCGTCTGTCTCAGGCCGTCTGTCTCAGGCCGTCTGTCTCAGGCTGTCTGTCTCAGACCGTCTGTCTCAGACCGTCTGTCTCTGTCCGTCTGTCTCAGACCGTCTGTCTCAGTCCGTCTGCCCCTGTCCGTCTGTCTCATACCGTCTGCCTCATGCCATCTGTCTCAGACCGTTTGTGTCACACCGTCTGTCTCAGACCGTCTGTCTCGGACCGTCTGTCTCGGACCGTCTGTCTCAGACCGTCTGTCTCAGGCCGTCTGTCTCAGGCCGTCTGTCTCAGTCCGTCTGTCTCTGTCCGTCTGTCTCAGACCGTCTGTCTCAGACCGTCTGTCTCGGACCTTCTGTCTCAGACCGTCTGTCTCAGACCGTCTGTCTCAGTCCGTCTACCCCTTTCCGTCTGCCTCAGACCGTCTGTCGCATACCGTCTATCTCAGACCGTCTGTCCCGTACCGACGGTCTCAGACCGTCTGTCTCAGTCCGTCTGTCTCAGACCGTCTGTCTCAGTCCGTCTGCCCTGTCCGTCTGTCTCATACCGTCTGTCTCAGACCGTCTGTCTCAGACCGTCTGTCTCAGACCGTCTGTCTCAGACCGTCTGTCTCAGACCGTCTGTCTCAGGCCGTCTGTCTCAGGCCGTCTGTCTCAGACCGTCTGGCTTAGACCGTCTGTCTCAGACCTTCTGTCTCATATCGTCTGTCTCATAGCGTCTGTCGCATACCGTCTATCTCAGACCGTCCGTCTCATACCGTCTGTCCCGTACCGTCGGTCTCAGACCGTCTGTCTCGGACCGTCTGTATCTGTGCGTCCCTCACAGACCGCCTATCTGAGACAGTCTGTCACAGAACGTCTGTCTCAGTCTGTCTGCCCCTGTCCGTCTGTCTCATACCGTCTGCCTCATACCGTCTGTCACAGACCGTTTGTGTCAGACGTCTGTCTCGGATCGTCTGTCTCAGTCCGTCTGTCTCTGTCCGTCTGTCTTAGACCGTCTGTCTCAGACCTTCTGTCTCATATCGTCTGTCTCATAGCGTCTGTCGCATACCGTCTATCTCAGACCGTCTGTCTCAGACCGTCTGTCTCAGGCCGTCTGTCTCAGGCCGTCTGTGTCAGACCGTCTGTCTCAGTCCGTCCGTCTCATACCGTCCGTCCCAGACCGAATGTCTCAGCCAGTCTGTGTCAACCCTCTGTCTTAGACCGTCTGTCTCAGTTCGTCTACCTCTACCCGTCCGTCTCATACCGTCTATCGCAGAGTGTCTGTCTCAGACCGTTTGTGTCACACCGTCTGTCTCAGGCCGTCTGTCTCAGACCGTCTGTCTCTGTCCGTCTGTCTCAGACCGTCTGTCTCAGACCGTCTGTCTCAGACCGTCTATCTCAGACCATCTGTCTCAGACCTTCTGTCTCAGGCCGTCTGTCTCAGGCTGTCTGTCTCAGACCGTCTGCCTCAGACCGTCTGACTCAGGCCGTCAATCTCAGACCGTCGGTCTCAGACCGTCTGTCTCGGACCGTCTGTCTCTGTGCGTCCCTCACAGACCGCCTATCTGAGACAGTCTGTCACAGAACGTCTGTCTCAGTCTGTCTGCCCCTGTCCGTCTGTCTCATACCGTCTGCCTCATACCGTCTGTCTCAGACCGTTTGTGTCAGACGTCTGTCTCGGATCGTCTGTCTCAGTCCGTCTGTCTCTGTCCGTCTGTCTCAGACCGTCTGTCTCAGACCGTCTGTCTCAGACCTTCTGTCTCAGACCGTCTGTCTCAGACCGTCTGTCTCAGTCCGTCTGCCCCTTTCCGTCTGTCTCAGACCGTCTGTCTCAGGCCGTCCGTCTCATACCGTCTGCCTCAGACCGTCTGTCTCAGGCCGTCTGTCTCAGGCCGTCTGTCTCATACCGTCTGTCTGAGACCGTCTGTCTCAGACCGTCTGTCTCAGACCTTCTGTCTCATATCGTCTGTCTCATAGCGTCTGTCTCAGACCGTCTGTCTCAGACCGTCTGTCTCAGACCGTCTGTCTCTGTGCGTCCCTCACAGACCGCCTATCTGAGACAGTCTGTCACAGAACGTCTGTCTCAGTCCGTCTGCCCCTTTCCGTCTGTCTCAGTCCGTCTGTCTCTGTCCGTCTGTCTCATACCGTCTGCCTCATACCGTCTGCCACATACCGTCTGTCTCAGACCGTCTGTCTCAGACCGTCTGTCTCAGGCCGTCTATCTCAGACCGTCTGTCTCAGACCGTCTGTCTCAGACCGTCTGTGTCAGACCGCCTGTCTCAGTCCGTCCGTCTCATACCGTCCGTCCCAGACCGAATGTCTCAGCCAGTCTGTGTCAACCCTCTGTCTTAGACCGTCTGTCTCAGTTCGTCTACCTCTACCCGTCCGTCTCATACCGTCTATCGCAGAGTGTCTGTCTCAGACCGTTTGTGTCACACCGTCTGTCTCAGGCCGTCTGTCTCAGACCGTCTGTCTCTGTCCGTCTGTCTCAGACCGTCTGTCTCAGACCGTCTGTCTCAGACCGTCTATCTCAGACCATCTGTCTCAGACCTTCTGTCTCAGACCGTCTGTCTCAGACCGTCTGTCTCAGTCCGTCTGCCCCTTTCCGTCTGTCTCAGACCGTCTGTCTCATACCATCTGTCTCATACCTTCTATCACTGTCCGTCCGTCTCTGAACGCCTGTTTCATACCGTCTGTCTCAGACCGAATGTCTCAGTCCGTCTGTCTCAGACCGTCTGTCTCAGACTGTCTGTCTCAGACCGTCTGTCTCAGACCGTCTGTCTCAGACCGTCTGTCTCAGACCGTCTGTCTCAGACCGTCTGTCTCAGTCCGTCCGTCTCATACCGTCCGTCCCAGACCGAATGTCTCAGTCAGTCTGTGTCAACCCTCTGTCTTAGACCGTCTGTCCCAGTTCGTCTACCTCTACCCGTCCGTCTCATACCGTCTATCGCAGAGTGTCTGTCTCAGACCGTTTGTGTCACACCGTCTGTCTCAGGCCGTCTGTCTCAGACCGTCTGTCTCTGTCCGTCTGTCTCAGACCGTCTGTCTCAGACCGTCTGTCTCAGACCGTCTGTCTCAGACCATCTGTCTCAGACCTTCTGTCTCAGACCGTCTGTCTCAGACCGTCTGTCTCAGACCGTCTGTCTCAGTCCGTCTGCCCCTTTCCGTCTGTCTCATACCATCTGTCTCATACCTTCTATCACTGTCCGTCCGTCTCTGAACGCCTGTTTCATACCGTCTGTCTCAGACCGAATGTCTCAGTCCGTCTGTCTCAGACCGTCTGTCTCAGACCGTCTGTCTCAGACCGTCTGTCTCAGACCGTCTGTCTCAGACCGTCTGTCTCAGACCGTCTGTCTCAGACCGTCTGTCTCAGACCGTCTGTCTCAGACCGTCTGTCTCAGGCCGTCTGTCTCAGGCCGTCTGTCTCATACCGTCTGTCTGAGACCGTCTGTCTCAGACCGTCTGTCTCAGACCTTCTGTCTCATATCGTCTGTCTCATAGCGTCTGTCTCAGACCGTCT
This sequence comes from Coelioxys conoideus, assembly GCA_947623535.1. Taxonomy (NCBI): domain Eukaryota; kingdom Metazoa; phylum Arthropoda; class Insecta; order Hymenoptera; family Megachilidae; genus Coelioxys; species Coelioxys conoideus. Next base: position 7,279,777 of record CANQJN010000026.1, read on the forward strand.
GTCTCAGACCGTCTGTCTCAGACCGTCTGTCTCAGACCGTCTGTCTCAGGCCGTCTGTCTCAGGCTGTCTGTCTCAGACCGTCTGTCTCAGACCGTCTGTCGCATACCGTCTATCTCAGACCGTCTGTCCCGTACCGTCTGTCTCGGATCGTCTGTCTCAGACCGTGTGTCTCAGTCCGTCTGTCTCAGACCGTCTGTGTCAGACCGTCTGTCTCAGTCCGTCTGTCTCAGACCGTCTGTCTTAGACCGTCTGTCTCAGACCTTCTGTCTCATATCGTCTGTCTCATAGCGTCTGTCGCATACCGTCTATCTCAGACCGTCTGTCCCGTACCGTCGGTCTCAGACCGTCTGTCTCAGTCCGTCAGTCTCAGACCGTCTGTCGCAAACCGTCTGTCTCAGACCGTCTGTCTCAGCCCATCTGTCTCAGACCGTCTGTCCCAGACAGTGTGTCTCAGACCGTCTGTCTCATACCGTCTGTCTCAGACCGTCTGTCTCAGACCGTCTGTCTCAGACCGTCTGTCTCAGACCGTCTGTCTCAGGCCGTCTGTCTCAGGCCGTCTGTCTCAGACCGTCTGGCTTAGACCGTCTGTCTCAGACCTTCTGTCTCATATCGTCTGTCTCATAGCGTCTGTCGCATACCGTCTATCTCAGACCGTCCGTCTCATACCGTCTGTCCCGTACCGTCGGTCTCAGACCGTCTGTCTCGGACCGTCTGTATCTGTGCGTCCCTCACAGACCGCCTATCTGAGACAGTCTGTCACAGAACGTCTGTCTCAGTCTGTCTGCCCCTGTCCGTCTGTCTCATACCGTCTGCCTCATACCGTCTGTCACAGACCGTTTGTGTCAGACGTCTGTCTCGGATCGTCTGTCTCAGTCCGTCTGTCTCTGTCCGTCTGTCTTAGACCGTCTGTCTCAGACCTTCTGTCTCATATCGTCTGTCTCATAGCGTCTGTCGCATACCGTCTATCTCAGACCGTCTGTCTCAGACCGTCTGTCTCGGACCGTCTGTCTCTGTGCGTCCCTCACAGACCGCCTATCTGAGACAGTCTGTCACAGAACGTCTGTCTCAGTCTGTCTGCCCCTGTCCGTCTGTCTCATACCGTCTGCCTCATACCGTCTGTCTCAGACCGTTTGTGTCAGACGTCTGTCTCGGATCGTCTGTCTCAGTCCGTCTGTCTCTGTCCGTCTGTCTCAGACCGTCTGTCTCAGACCGTCTGTCTCAGACCTTCTGTCTCAGACCGTCTGTCTCAGACCGTCTGTCTCAGTCCGTCTGCCCCTTTCCGTCTGTCTCAGACCGTCTGTCTCAGGCCGTCTATCTCAGACCGTCTGTCTCAGACCGTCTGCCTCAGGCCGTCTACCTCTGCCCGTCCGTCTAAGTCCCTCAGCCTCTGTCCGTCTGTCTCATACCGTCTGCCTCATACCGTCTGCCACATACCGTCTGTCTCAGACCGTCTGTCTCAGACCGTCTGTCTCAGGCCGTCTATCTCAGACCGTCTGTCTCAGACCGTCTGTCTCAGACCGTCTGTGTCAGACCGTCTGTCTCAGTCCGTCCGTCTCATACCGTCCGTCCCAGACCGAATGTCTCAGCCAGTCTGTGTCAACCCTCTGTCTTAGACCGTCTGTCTCAGTTCGTCTACCTCTACCCGTCCGTCTCATACCGTCTATCGCAGAGTGTCTGTCTCAGACCGTTTGTGTCACACCGTCTGTCTCAGGCCGTCTGTCTCAGACCGTCTGTCTCAGTTCGTCTACCTCTACCCGTCCGTCTCATACCGTCTATCGCAGAGTGTCTGTCTCAGACCGTTTGTGTCACACCGTCTGTCTCAGGCCGTCTGTCTCAGACCGTCTGTCTCTGTCCGTCTGTCTCAGACCGTCTGTCTCAGACCGTCTGTCTCAGACCGTCTATCTCAGACCATCTGTCTCAGACCTTCTGTCTCAGACCGTCTGTCTCAGACCGTCTGTCTCAGTCCGTCTGCCCCTTTCCGTCTGTCTCAGACCGTCTGTCTCATACCATCTGTCTCATACCTTCTATCACTGTCCGTCCGTCTCTGAACGCCTGTTTCATACCGTCTGTCTCAGACCGAATGTCTCAGTCCGTCTGTCTCAGACCGTCTGTCTCAGACTGTCTGTCTCAGACCGTCTGTCTCAGACCGTCTGTCTCAGACCGTCTGTCTCAGACCGTCTGTCTCAGACCGTCTGTCTCAGACCGTCTGTCTCAGTCCGTCCGTCTCATACCGTCCGTCCCAGACCGAATGTCTCAGCCAGTCTGTGTCAACCCTCTGTCTTAGACCGTCTGTCCCAGTTCGTCTACCTCTACCCGTCCGTCTCATACCGTCTATCGCAGAGTGTCTGTCTCAGACCGTTTGTGTCACACCGTCTGTCTCAGGCCGTCTGTCTCAGACCGTCTGTCTCTGTCCGTCTGTCTCAGACCGTCTGTCTCAGACCGTCTGTCTCAGACCGTCTGTCTCAGACCATCTGTCTCAGACCTTCTGTCTCAGACCGTCTGTCTCAGACCGTCTGTCTCAGACCGTCTGTCTCAGTCCGTCTGCCCCTTTCCGTCTGTCTCATACCATCTGTCTCATACCTTCTATCACTGTCCGTCCGTCTCTGAACGCCTGTTTCATACCGTCTGTCTCAGACCGAATGTCTCAGTCCGTCTGTCTCAGACCGTCTGTCTCAGACCGTCTGTCTCAGACCGTCTGTCTCAGACCGTCTGTCTCAGACCGTCTGTCTCAGACCGTCTGTCTCAGACCGTCTGTCTCAGACCGTCTGTCTCAGACCGTCTGTCTCAGGCCGTCTGTTTCAGGCCGTCTGTCTCATACCGTCTGTCTGAGACCGTCTGTCTCAGACCGTCTGTCTCAGACCTTCTGTCTCATATCGTCTGTCTCATAGCGTCTGTCTCAGACCGTCTGTCTCAGACCGTCTGTCTCAGACCGTCTGTCTCAGACCGTCTGTCTCAGGCCGTCTGTCTCAGGCTGTCTGTCTCAGACCGTCTGTCTCAGACCGTCTGTCGCATACCGTCTATCTCAGACCGTCTGTCCCGTACCATCTGTCTCGGATCGTCTGTCTCAGACCGTGTGTCTCAGTCCGTCTGTCTCAGACCGTCTGTCTCAGACCGTCTGTGTCAGACCGTCTGTCTCAGTCCGTCTGTCTCAGACCGTCTGTCTTAGACCGTCTGTCTCAGACCTTCTGTCTCATATCGTCTGTCTCATAGCGTCTGTCGCATACCGTCTATCTCAGACCGTCTGTCCCGTACCGTCGGTCTCAGACCGTCTGTCTCAGTCCGTCAGTCTCAGACCGTCTGTCGCAAACCGTCTGTCTCAGACCGTCTGTCTCAGCCCGTCTGTCTCAGACCGTCTGTCCCAGACAGTGTGTCTCAGACCGTCTGTCTCATACCGTCTGTCTCAGACCGTCTGTCTCAGACCGTCTGTCTCAGACCGTCTGTCTCAGACCGTCTGTCTCAGACCGTCTGTCTCAGACCGTCTGTCTCAGGCCGTCTGTCTCAGGCCGTCTGTCTCAGACCGTCTGGCTTAGACCGTCTGTCTCAGACCTTCTGTCTCATATCGTCTGTCTCATAGCGTCTGTCGCATACCGTCTATCTCAGACCGTCCGTCTCATACCGTCTGTCCCGTACCGTCGGTCTCAGACCGTCTGTCTCGGACCGTCTGTATCTGTGCGTCCCTCACAGACCGCCTATCTGAGACAGTCTGTCACAGAACGTCTGTCTCAGTCTGTCTGCCCCTGTCCGTCTGTCTCATACCGTCTGCCTCATACCGTCTGTCACAGACCGTTTGTGTCAGACGTCTGTCTCGGATCGTCTGTCTCAGTCCGTCTGTCTCTGTCCGTCTGTCTTAGACCGTCTGTCTCAGACCTTCTGTCTCATATCGTCTGTCTCATAGCGTCTGTCGCATACCGTCTATCTCAGACCGTCTGTCTCAGACCGTCTGTCTCAGGCCGTCTGTCTCAGGCCGTCTGTCTCAGGCTGTCTGTCTCAGACCGTCTGCCTCAGACCGTCTGACTCAGGCCGTCAATCTCAGACCGTCGGTCTCAGACCGTCTGTCTCGGACCGTCTGTCTCTGTGCGTCCCTCACAGACCGCCTATCTGAGACAGTCTGTCACAGAACGTCTGTCTCAGTCTGTCTGCCCCTGTCCGTCTGTCTCATACCGTCTGCCTCATACCGTCTGTCTCAGACCGTTTGTGTCAGACGTCTGTCTCGGATCGTCTGTCTCAGTCCGTCTGTCTCTGTCCGTCTGTCTCAGACCGTCTGTCTCAGACCGTCTGTCTCAGACCTTCCGTCTCAGACCGTCTGTCTCAGACCGTCTGTCTCAGTCCGTCTGCCCCTTTCCGTCTGTCTCAGACCGTCTGTCTCAGGCCGTCTATCTCAGACCGTCTGTCTCAGACCGTCTGCCTCAGGCCGTCTACCTCTGCCCGTCCGTCTAAGTCCCTCAGCCTCTGTCCGTCTGTCTCATACCGTCTGCCTCATACCGTCTGCCACATACCGTCTGTCTCAGACCGTCTGTCTCAGACCGTCTGTCTCAGGCCGTCTATCTCAGACCGTCTGTCTCAGACCGTCTGTCTCAGACCGTCTGTGTCAGACCGTCTGTCTCAGTCCGTCCGTCTCATACCGTCCGTCCCAGACCGAATGTCTCAGCCAGTCTGTGTCAACCCTCTGTCTTAGACCGTCTGTCTCAGTTCGTCTACCTCTACCCGTCCGTCTCATACCGTCTATCGCAGAGTGTCTGTCTCAGACCGTTTGTGTCACACCGTCTGTCTCAGGCCGTCTGTCTCAGACCGTCTGTCTCTGTCCGTCTGTCTCAGACCGTCTGTCTCAGACCGTCTGTCTCAGACCGTCTATCTCAGACCATCTGTCTCAGACCTTCTGTCTCAGACCGTCTGTCTCAGACCGTCTGTCTCAGTCCGTCTGCCCCTTTCCGTCTGTCTCAGACCGTCTGTCTCATACCATCTGTCTCATACCTTCTATCACTGTCCGTCCGTCTCTGAACGCCTGTTTCATACCGTCTGTCTCAGACCGAATGTCTCAGTCCGTCTGTCTCAGACCGTCTGTCTCAGACTGTCTGTCTCAGACTGTCTGTCTCAGACCGTCTGTCTCAGACCGTCTGTCTCAGACCGTCTGTCTCAGACCGTCTGTCTCAGACCGTCTGTCTCAGACCGTCTGTCTCAGACCGTCTGTCTCAGACCGTCTGTCTCAGTCCGTCCGTCTCATAGCGTCCGTCCCAGACCGAATGTCTCAGCCAGTCTGTGTCAACCCTCTGTCTTAGACCGTCTGTCCCAGTTCGTCTACCTCTACCCGTCCGTCTCATACCGTCTATCGCAGAGTGTCTGTCTCAGACCGTTTGTGTCACACCGTCTGTCTCAGGCCGTCTGTCTCAGACCGTCTGTCTCTGTCCGTCTGTCTCAGACCGTCTGTCTCAGACCGTCTGTCTCAGACCGTCTGTCTCAGACCATCTGTCTCAGACCGTCTGTCTCAGACCGTCTGTCTCAGACCGTCTGTCTCAGTCCGTCTGCCCCTTTCCGTCTGTCTCATACCATCTGTCTCATACCTTCTATCACTGTCCGTCCGTCTCTGAACGCCTGTTTCATACCGTCTGTCTCAGACCGAATGTCTCAGTCCGTCTGTCTCAGACCGTCTGTCTCAGACCGTCTGTCTCAGACCGTCTGTCTCAGACCGTCTGTCTCAGACCGTCTGTCTCAGACCGTCTGTCTCAGACCGTCTGTCTCAGACCGTCTGTCTCAGACCGTCTGTCTCAGGCCGTCTGTCTCAGGCCGTCTGTCTCATACCGTCTGTCTGAGACCGTCTGTCTCAGACCGTCTGTCTCAGACCTTCTGTCTCATATCGTCTGTCTCATAGCGTCTGTCTCAGACCGTCTGTCTCAGACCGTCTGTCTCAGACCGTCTGTCTCAGACCGTCTGTCTCAGGGAGTCTGTCTCAGGCTGTCTGTCTCAGACCGTCTGTCTCAGACCGTCTGTCGCATACCGTCTATCTCAGACCGTCTGTCCCGTACCGTCTGTCTCGGATCGTCTGTCTCAGACCGTGTGTCTCAGTCCGTCTGTCTCAGACCGTCTGTCTCAGACCGTCTGTGTCAGACCGTCTGTCTCAGTCCGTCTGTCTCAGACCGTCTGTCTTAGACCGTCTGTCTCAGACCTTCTGTCTCATATCGTCTGTCTCATAGCGTCTGTCGCATACCGTCTATCTCAGACCGTCTGTCCCGTACCGTCGGTCTCAGACCGTCTGTCTCAGTCCGTCAGTCTCAGACCGTCTGTCGCAAACCGTCTGTCTCAGACCGTCTGTCTCAGCCCGTCTGTCTCAGACCGTCTGTCCCAGACAGTGTGTCTCAGACCGTCTGTCTCATACCGTCTGTCTCAGACCGTCTGTCTCAGACCGTCTGTCTCAGACCGTCTGTCTCAGACCGTCTGTCTCAGACCGTCTGTCTCAGACCGTCTGTCTCAGACCGTCTGTCTCAGGCCGTCTGTCTCAGGCCGTCTGTCTCAGACCGTCTGGCTTAGACCGTCTGTCTCAGACCTTCTGTCTCATATCGTCTGTCTCATAGCGTCTGTCGCATACCGTCTATCTCAGACCGTCCGTCTCATACCGTCTGTCCCGTACCGTCGGTCTCAGACCGTCTGTCTCGGACCGTCTGTATCTGTGCGTCCCTCACAGACCGCCTATCTGAGACAGTCTGTCACAGAACGTCTGTCTCAGTCTGTCTGCCCCTGTCCGTCTGTCTCATACCGTCTGCCTCATACCGTCTGTCACAGACCGTTTGTGTCAGACGTCTGTCTCGGATCGTCTGTCTCAGTCCGTCTGTCTCTGTCCGTCTGTCTTAGACCGTCTGTCTCAGACCTTCTGTCTCATATCGTCTGTCTCATAGCGTCTGTCGCATACCGTCTATCTCAGACCGTCTGTCTCAGACCGTCTGTCTCAGGCCGTCTGTCTCAGGCCGTCTGTCTCAGGCTGTCTGTCTCAGACCGTCTGCCTCAGACCGTCTGACTCAGGCCGTCAATCTCAGACCGTCGGTCTCAGACCGTCTGTCTCGGACCGTCTGTCTCTGTGCGTCCCTCACAGACCGCCTATCTGAGACAGTCTGTCACAGAACGTCTGTCTCAGTCTGTCTGCCCCTGTCCGTCTGTCTCATACCGTCTGCCTCATACCGTCTGTCTCAGACCGTTTGTGTCAGACGTCTGTCTCGGATCGTCTGTCTCAGTCCGTCTGTCTCTGTCCGTCTGTCTCAGACCGTCTGTCTCAGACCGTCTGTCTCAGACCTTCTGTCTCAGACCGTCTGTCTCAGACCGTCTGTCTCAGTCCGTCTGCCCCTTTCCGTCTGTCTCAGACCGTCTGTCTCAGGCCGTCTATCTCAGACCGTCTGTCTCAGACCGTCTGTCTCAGACCGTCTGTGTCAGACCGTCTGTCTCAGTCCGTCCGTCTCAGACCGTCTGTCTCAGACCGTCTGTCTCAGACCGTCTGTCTCAGTCCGTCCGTCTCATACCGTCCGTCCCAGACCGAATGTCTCAGCCAGTCTGTGTCAACCCTCTGTCTTAGACCGTCTGTCTCAGTTCGTCTACCTCTACCCGTCCGTCTCATACCGTCTATCGCAGAGTGTCTGTCTCAGACCGTTTGTGTCACACCGTCTGTCTCAGGCCGTCTGTCTCAGACCGTCTGTCTCTGTCCGTCTGTCTCAGACCGTCTGTCTCAGACCGTCTGTCTCAGACCGTCTATCTCAGACCATCTGTCTCAGACCGTCTGTCTCAGACCGTCTGTCTCAGTCCGTCTGCCCCTTTCCGTCTGTCTCAGACCGTCTGTCTCATACCATCTGTCTCATACCTTCTATCACTGTCCGTCCGTCTCTGAACGCCTGTTTCATACCGTCTGTCTCAGACCGAATGTCTCAGTCCGTCTGTCTCAGACCGTCTGTCTCAGACTGTCTGTCTCAGACCGTCTGTCTCAGACCGTCTGTCTCAGACCGTCTGTCTCAGACCGTCTGTCTCAGACCGTCTGTCTCAGGCCGTCTGTCTCAGGCCGTCTGTCTCATACCGTCTGTCTGAGACCGTCTGTCTCAGACCGTCTGTCTCAGACCTTCTGTCTCATATCGTCTGTCTCATAGCGTCTGTCTCAGACCGTCTGTCTCAGACCGTCTGTCTCAGACCGTCTGTCTCAGACCGTCTGTCTCAGGCCGTCTGTCTCAGGCTGTCTGTCTCAGACCGTCTGTCTCAGACCGTCTGTCTCAGACCGAATGTCTCAGTCCGTCTGTCTCAGACCGTCTGTCTCAGACCGTCTGTCTCAGACCGTCTGTCTCAGACCGTCTGTCTCAGACCATCTGTCTCAGACCTTCTGTCTCAGACCGTCTGTCTCAGACCGTCTGTCTCAGACCGTCTGTCTCAGTCCGTCTGCCCCTTTCCGTCTGTCTCATACCATCTGTCTCATACCTTCTATCACTGTCCGTCCGTCTCTGAACGCCTGTTTCATACCGTCTGTCTCAGACCGAATGTCTCAGTCCGTCTGTCTCAGACCGTCTGTCTCAGACCGTCTGTCTCAGACCGTCTGTCTCAGACCGTCTGTCTCAGACCGTCTGTCTCAGACCGTCTGTCTCAGACCGTCTGTCTCAGACCATCTGTCTCAGGCCGTCTGTCTCAGGCCGTCTGTCTCATACCGTCTGTCTGAGACCGTCTGTCTCAGACCTTCTGTCTCATATCGTCTGTCTCATAGCGTCTGTCTCAGACCGTCTGTCTCAGACCGTCTGTCTCAGACCGTCTGTCTCAGACCGTCTGTCTCAGGCCGTCTGTCTCAGGCTGTCTGTCTCAGACCGTCTGTCTCAGACCGTCTGTCGCATACCGTCTATCTCAGACCGTCTGTCCCGTACCGTCTGTCTCGGATCGTCTGTCTCAGACCGTGTGTCTCAGTCCGTCTGTCTCAGACCGTCTGTCTCAGACCGTCTGTGTCAGACCGTCTGTCTCAGTCCGTCTGTCTCAGACCGTCTGTCTTAGACCGTCTGTCTCAGACCTTCTGTCTCATATCGTCTGTCTCATAGCGTCTGTCGCATACCGTCTATCTCAGACCGTCTGTCCCGTACCGTCGGTCTCAGACCGTCTGTCTCAGTCCGTCAGTCTCAGACCGTCTGTCGCAAACCGTCTGTCTCAGACCGTCTGTCTCAGCCCGTCTGTCTCAGACCGTCTGTCCCAGACAGTGTGTCTCAGACCGTCTGTCTCAGACCGTCTGTCTCAGACCGTCTGTCTCAGACCGTCTGTCTCAGACCGTCTGTCTCAGACCGTCTGTCTCAGACCGTCCGTCTCATACCGTCCGTCCCAGACCGAATGTCTCAGCCAGTCTGTCTCAACCCTCTGTCTTAGACCGTCTGTCTCAGTTCGTCTACCCCTACCCGTCCGTCTCATACCGTCTATCGCAGAGCGTCTGGGTCAGACCGTCTGTGTCAGACCGTCTGTGTCAGACCGTCCGTCGCAGACCGTCTGTGTCAGATCGTCTGTCTCAGTCCGTCTGTCTCAGACCGTCTGTATCAGACCGTCTGTATCAGACCGTCTGTATCAGACCGTCTGTATCAGACCGTCTGTCTCATACCATCTGTCTCATACCGTCTATCACTGTCCGTCCGTCTCAGACCGTCTGTCTCAGACCGTCTGTCTCAGGCCGTCTGTCTCAGGCCGTTTGTCTCAGACCGTCTGTCTTAGACCGTCTGTCTCAGACCTTCTGTCTCATATCGTCTGTCTCATAGCGTCTGTCGCATACCGTCTATCTCAGACCGTCTGTCCCGTACCGTCGGTCTCAGACCGTCTGTCTCAGTCCGTCAGTCTCAGACCGTCTGTCACAGAACGTCTGTCTCAGTCCGTCTGCCCCTGTCCGTCTGTCTCATACCGTCTGCCTCATGCCATCTGTCTCAGACCGTTTGTGTCACACCGTCTGTCTCAGACCGTCTGTCTCAGACCGTCTGTCTCGGACTGTCTGTCTCAGACCGGTTGTCTCAGGCCGTCTGTCTCAGGCCGTCTGTCTTAGAACATCTGTCTCAGACCTTCTGTCTCATATCGTCTGTCTCATAGCGTCTGTCGCATACCGTCTATCTCAGACCGTCTGTCCCGTACCGTCGGTCTCAGACCGTCTGTCTCGGACCGTCTGTCTCAGACCGTGTGTCTCAGTCCGTCTGTCTCAGACCGTCTGTCTCAGACCGTCTGTGTCAGACCGTCTGTCTCAGACCGTCTGTCTCAGACAGTCTGCCTGAGACCGTCTGTCTCAGACCTTCTGTCTCATGTCGTCTGTCTCATAGCGTCTGTCGCATACTGTCTATCTCAGACCGTCTGCCGCATACCGTCTGTCTCACACCGTTTGTGTCAGACCGTCTGTCTCAGACCGTCTGTCTCAGACCGTCTGTATCAGACCGCCTGTCTCAGACCGTCTGTCTCAGACCGTCTGTATCAGACCGCCTGTCTCAGACCGTCTGTCTCAGACCGTCTGTCTCAGACCGTCTGTCTCAGACAGTCTGCCTGAGACCGTCTGTCTCAGACCGTCTGTCTCAGACCGTCTGTCTCAGACCGTCTGTCTCAGGCCGTCTGTCTCAGGCTGTCTGTCTCAGACCGTCTGTCTCAGACCGTCTGTCGCATACCGTCTATCTCAGACGGTCTGTCCCGTACCGTCGGTCTCAGACCGTCTGTCTCGGACCGTCTGTCTCTGTGCGTCCCTCACAGACCGCCTATCTGAGACAGTCTGTCACAGAACGTCTGTCTCAGTCCGTCTGCCCCTGTCCGTCTGTCTCATACCGTCTGCCTCATGCCATCTGTCTCAGACCGTTTGAGTCACACCGTCTGTCTCAGACCGTCTGTCTCGGACCGTCTGTCTCAGACCGTGTGTCTCAGTCCGTCAGTCTCAGTCCGTCTGTCTCAGACCGTCTGTATCAGACCGTCTGTCTCAGACCGTCTGTCTCAGACCGTCTGTCTCAGACCGTCTGTCTCATACCATCTGTCTCAGACCGTCTGTCTCATACCATCTGTCTCATACCGTCTATCACTGTCCGTCCGTCTCAGACCGTCTGTCTCAGACCGTCTGTCTCAGGCCGTCTGTCTCAGGCCGTCTGTCTCCGACCGTCTGTCTTAGACCATCTGTCTCAGACCTTCTGTCTCATATCGTCTGTCTCATAGCGTCTGTCGCATACCGTCAATCTCAGACCGTCTGCCCCGTACCGTCGGTCTCAGACCGTCTGTCTCAGTCCGTCAGTCTCAGACCGTCTGTCACAGAACGTCTGTCTCAGTCCGTCTGCCCCTGTCCGTCTGTCTCATACCGTCTGCCTCATGCCATCTGTCTCAGACCGTTTGTGTCACACCGTCTGTCTCAGACCGTCTGTCTCAGACCGTCTGTCTCAGACCGTCTGCCTCAGGCCGTCTACCTCTGCCCGTCCGTCTAAGTCCCTCAGCCTCTGTCCGTCTGTCTCATACCGTCTGCCTCATACCGTCTGCCACATACCGTCTGTCTCAGACCGTCTGTCTCAGACCGTCTGTCTCAGGCCGTCTATCTCAGACCGTCTGTCTCAGACCGTCTGTCTCAGACCGTCTGTCTCAGACCGTCTGTGTCAGACCGTCTGTCTCAGTCCGTCTGTCTCAGACCGTCTGTATCAGACCGTCTGTCGCATACCGTCTATCTCAGACCGTCTGTCCCGTACCGTCGGTCTCAGACCGTCTGTCTCGGACCGTCTGTCTGTGTGCGTCCCTCACAGACCGCCTATCTGAGACAGTCTGTCACAGAACGTCTGTCTCAGTCCGTCTGCCCCTGTCCGTCTGTCTCAGACCGTTTGTGTCACACCGTCTGTCTCAGACCGTCTGTCTCAGACCGTCTGTCTCAGACCGTCTGTCTCAGACCGTCTGCCTCAGGCCGTCTGTCTCAGACAGTCTGCCTGCGACCTGTCTGTCGCATACCGTCTATCTCAGACCGTCTGTCGCGTACCGTCGGTCTCAGACCGTCTGTCTCAGTCCGTCAGTCTCAGACCGTCTGTCGCAAACCGTCTGTCTCAGACCGTCTGTCTCAGCCCGTCTGTCTCAGACCGTCTGTCCCAGACAGTGTGTCTCAGACCGTCTGTCTCAGACCTTCTGTCTCAGACCGTCTGTCTCAGACCGTCTGTCTCATACCATCTGTCTCATACCGTCTATTACTGTCCGTCCGTCTCAGACCGTCTGTCTCAGACCGTCTGTCTCAGGCCGTCTGTCTCAGGCCGTCTGTCTCAGGCTGTCTGTCTCAGACCGTCTGTCTCAGACCGTCTGTCTCTGTCCGTCTGTCTCAGACCGTCTGTCTCAGTCTGTCTGCCCCTGTCCGTCTGTCTCAGACCGTCTGTCTCAGACCGTCTGTCTCAGGCCGTCTGTCTCAGGCTGTCTGTCTCAGACCGTCTGTCTCAGACCGTCTGTCGCATACCGTCTATCTCAGACGGTCTGTCCCGTACCGTCGGTCTCAGACCGTCTGTCTCGGACCGTCTGTCTCTGTGCGTCCCTCACAGACCGCCTATCTGAGACAGTCTGTCTCAGTCTGTCTGCCCCTGTCCGTCTGTCTCATACCGTCTGCCTCATACCTTCTGTCTCAGACCGTCTGTCTCAGACCGTCTGTCTCAGTCCGTCTGCCCCTTTCCGTCTGTCTCAGACCGTCTGTCTCAGGCCGTCTATCTCAGACCGTCTGTCTCAGACCGTCTGCCTCAGGCCGTCTACCTCTGCCCGTCCGTCTAAGTCCCTCAGCCTCTGTCCGTCTGTCTCATACCGTCTGCCTCATACCGTCTGCCACATACCGTCTGTCTCAGACCGTCTGTCTCAGACCGTCTGTCTCAGGCCGTCTATCTCAGACCGTCTGTCTCAGACCGTCTGTGTCAGACCGTCTGTCTCAGTCCGTCCGTCTCATACCGTCCGTCCCAGACCGAATGTCTCAGCCAGTCTGGGTCAACCCTCTGTCTTAGACCGTCTGTCTCAGTTCGTCTACCTCTACCCGTCCGTCTCATACCGTCTATCGCAGAGTGTCTGTCTCAGACCGTTTGTGTCACACCGTCTGTCTCAGGCCGTCTGTCTCAGACCGTCTGTCTCTGTCCGTCTGTCTCAGACCGTCTGTCTCAGACCGTCTGTCTCAGACCGTCTATCTCAGACCATCTGTCTCAGACCTTCTGTCTCAGACCGTCTGTCTCAGACCGTCTGTCTCAGTCCGTCTGCCCCTTTCCGTCTGTCTCAGACCGTCTGTCTCATACCATCTGTCTCATACCTTCTATCACTGTCCGTCCGTCTCTGAACGCCTGTTTCATACCGTCTGTCTCAGACCGAATGTCTCAGTCCGTCTGTCTCAGACTGTCTGTCTCAGACCGTCTGTCTCAGACCGTCTGTCTCAGACCGTCTGTCTCAGACCGTCTGTCTCAGACCGTCTGTCTCAGACCGTCTGTCTCAGACCGTCTGTCTCAGTCCGTCCGTCTCATACCGTCCGTCCCAGACCGAATGTCTCAGCCAGTCTGTGTCAACCCTCTGTCTTAGACCGTCTGTCCCAGTTCGTCTACCTCTACCCGTCCGTCTCATACCGTCTATCGCAGAGTGTCTGTCTCAGACCGTTTGTGTCACACCGTCTGTCTCAGGCCGTCTGTCTCAGACCGTCTGTCTCTGTCCGTCTGTCTCAGACCGTCTGTCTCAGACCGTCTGTCTCAGACCGTCTGTCTCAGACCATCTGTCTCAGACCTTCTGTCTCAGACCGTCTGTCTCAGACCGTCTGTCTCAGACCGTCTGTCTCAGTCCGTCTGCCCCTTTCCGTCTGTCTCATACCATCTGTCTCATACCTTCTATCACTGTCCGTCCGTCTCTGAACGCCTGTTTCATACCGTCTGTCTCAGACCGAATGTCTCAGTCCGTCTGTCTCAGACCGTCTGTCTCAGACCGTCTGTCTCAGACCGTCTGTCTCAGACCGTCTGTCTCAGACCGTCTGTCTCAGACCGTCTGTCTCAGACCGTCTGTCTCAGACCGTCTGTCTCAGACCGTCTGTCTCAGACCGTCTGTCTCAGGCCGTCTGTCTCAGGCCGTCTGTCTCATACCGTCTGTCTGAGACCGTCTGTCTCAGACCGTCTGTCTCAGACCTTCTGTCTCATATCGTCTGTCTCATAGCGTCTGTCGCATACCGTCTATCTCAGACCGTCTGTCCCGTACCGTCGGTATCAGACCGTCTGTCTCAGTCCGTCAGTCTCATACCGTCTGCCTCATACCGTCTGTCTCAGACCGTTTGTGTCAGACGTCTGTCTCGGATCGTCTGTCTCAGTCCGTCTGTCTCTGTCCGTCTGTCTCAGACCGTCAGTCTCAGACCGTCTGTCTCATACCGTCTGCCTCATACCGTCTGCCACATACCGTCTGTCTCAGTCCGTCTGTCTCAGACCGTCTGTCTTAGACCGTCTGTCTCAGACCTTCTGTCTCATATCGTCTGTCTCATAGCGTCTGTCGCATACCGTCTATCTCAGACCGTCTGTCCCGTACCGTCGGTCTCAGACCGTCTGTCTCAGACCGTCTGTATCAGACCGCCTGTCTCAGACCGTCTGTCTCAGACCGTCTGTCTCAGACCGTCTGTCTCAGACAGTCTGCCTGAGACCGTCTGTCTCAGACCGTCTGTCTCAGACCGTCTGTCTCAGGCCGTCTGTCTCAGGCTGTCTGTCTCAGACCGTCTGTCTCAGACCGTCTGTCGCATACCGTCTATCTCAGACGGTCTGTCCCGTACCGTCGGTCTCAGACCGTCTGTCTCGGACCGTCTGTCTCTGTGCGTCCCTCACAGACCGCCTATCTGAGACAGTCTGTCACAGAACGTCTGTCTCAGTCCGTCTGCCCCTGTCCGTCTGTCTCATACCGTCTGCCTCATGCCATCTGTCTCAGACCGTTTGAGTCACACCGTCTGTCTCAGACCGTCTGTCTCGGACCGTCTGTCTCAGACCGTGTGTCTCAGTCCGTCAGTCTCAGTCCGTCTGTCTCAGACCGTCTGTATCAGACCGTCTGTCTCAGACCGTCTGTCTCAGACCGTCTGTCTCAGACCGTCTGTCTCATACCATCTGTCTCAGACCGTCTGTCTCATACCATCTGTCTCATACCGTCTATCACTGTCCGTCCGTCTCAGACCGTCTGTCTCAGACCGTCTGTCTCAGGCCGTCTGTCTCAGGCCGTCTGTCTCCGACCGTCTGTCTTAGACCATCTGTCTCAGACCTTCTGTCTCATATCGTCTGTCTCATAGCGTCTGTCGCATACCGTCAATCTCAGACCGTCGGCCCCGTACCGTCGGTCTCAGACCGTCTGTCTCAGTCCGTCAGTCTCAGACCGTCTGTCACAGAACGTCTGTCTCAGTCCGTCTGCCCCTGTCCGTCTGTCTCATACCGTCTGCCTCATGCCATCTGTCTCAGACCGTTTGTGTCACACCGTCTGTCTCAGACCGTCTGTCTCAGACCGTCTGTCTCAGACCGTCTGTCTCAGACCGTCTGCCTCAGGCCGTCTACCTCTGCCCGTCCGTCTAAGTCCCTCAGCCTCTGTCCGTCTGTCTCATACCGTCTGCCTCATACCGTCTGCCACATACCGTCTGTCTCAGACCGTCTGTCTCAGACCGTCTGTCTCAGGCCGTCTATCTCAGACCGTCTGTCTCAGACCGTCTGTCTCAGACCGTCTGTCTCAGACCGTCTGTGTCAGACCGTCTGTCTCAGTCCGTCTGTCTCAGACCGTCTGTATCAGACCGTCTGTCGCATACCGTCTATCTCAGACCGTCTGTCCCGTACCGTCGGTCTCAGACCGTCTGTCTCGGACCGTCTGTCTGTGTGCGTCCCTCACAGACCGCCTATCTGAGACAGTCTGTCACAGAACGTCTGTCTCAGTCCGTCTGCCCCTGTCCGTCTGTCTCAGACCGTTTGTGTCACACCGTCTGTCTCAGACCGTCTGTCTCAGACCGTCTGTCTCAGACCGTCTGTCTCAGACCGTCTGCCTCAGGCCGTCTGTCTCAGACAGTCTGCCTGCGACCGTCTGTCTCAGACCGTCTGTCTCAGACCGTCTGTCTCAGACCGTCTGTCTCAGACCGTCTGTCTCAGGCCGTCTGTCTCAGGCTGTCTGTCTCAGACCGTCTGTCTCAGACCGTCTGTCGCATACCGTCTATCTCAGACCGTCTGTCGCGTACCGTCGGTCTCAGACCGTCTGTCTCGGACCGTCTGTCTGTGTGCGTCCCTCACAGACCGCCTATCTGAGACAGTCTGTCACAGAACGTCTGTCTCAGTCCGTCTGCCCCTGTCCGTCTGTCTCATACCGTCTGCCTCATGCCATCTGTCTCAGACCGTTTGTGTCACACCGTCTGTCTTAGACCGTCTGTCTCAGACCTTCTGTCTCATATCGTCTGTCTCATAGCGTCTGTCGCATACCGTCTATCTCAGACTGTCTGTCCCGTACCGTCGGTCTCAGACCGTCTGTCTCAGTCCGTCAGTCTCAGACCGTCTGTCGCAAACCGTCTGTCTCAGACCGTCTGTCTCAGCCCGTCTGTCTCAGACCGTCTGTCCCAGACAGTGTGTCTCAGACCGTCTGTCTCAGACCGTCTGTCTCAGACCGTCCGTCTCATACCGTCCGTCCCAGACCGAATGTCTCAGCCAGTCTGTCTCAACCCTCTGTCTTAGACCGTCTGTCTCAGTTCGTTTACCCCTACCCGTCCGTCTCATACCGTCTATCGCAGAGCGTCTGGGTCAGACCGTCTGTGTCAGACCGTCCGTCGCAGACCGTCTGTATCAGACCGTCTGTATCAGACCGTCTGTCTCATACCATCTGTCTCATACCGTCTATCACTGTCCGTCCGTCTCAGACCGTCTGTCTCAGACCGTCTGTCTCAGGCCGTCTGTCTCAGGCCGTTTGTCTCAGACCGTCTGTCTTAGACCGTCTGTCTCAGACCTTCTGTCTCATATCGTCTGTCTCATAGCGTCTGTCGCATACCGTCTATCTCAGACCGTCTGTCCCGTACCGTCGGTCTCAGACCGTCTGTCTCAGTCCGTCAGTCTCAGACCGTCTGTCACAGAACGTCTGTCTCAGTCCGTCTGCCCCTGTCCGTCTGTCTCATACCGTCTGCCTCATGCCATCTGTCTCAGACCGTTTGTGTCACACCGTCTGTCTCAGACCGTCTGTCTCAGACCGTCTGTCTCGGACCGTCTGTCTCAGACCGTCTGTCTCAGGCCGTCCGTCTCAGGCCGTCTGTCTCAGGCTGTCTGTCTCAGACCGTCTGTCTCAGACCGTCTGTCTCTGTCCGTCTGTCTCAGACCGTCTGTCTCAGTCTGTCTGCCCCTGTCCGTCTGTCTCATACCGTCTGCCTCATACCGTCTGTCTCAGACCGTTTGTGTCAGACGTCTGTCTCGGATCGTCTGTCTCAGTCCGTCTGTCTCTGTCCGTCTGTCTCAGACCGTCTGTCTCAGACCGTCTGTCTCGGACCTTCTGTCTCAGACCGTCTGTCTCAGACCGTCTGTCTCAGTCCGTCTACCCCTTTCCGTCTGCCTCAGACCGTCTGTCGCATACCGTCTATCTCAGACCGTCTGTCCCGTACCGACGGTCTCAGACCGTCTGTCTCAGTCCGTCTGTCTCAGACCGTCTGTCTCAGTCCGTCTGCCCTGTCCGTCTGTCTCATACCGTCTGTCTCAGACCGTCTGTCTCAGACCGTCTGTCTCAGACCGTCTGTCTCAGACCGTCTGTCTCAGACCGTCTGTCTCAGACCGTCTGTCTCAGGCCGTCTGTCTCAGGCCGTCTGTCTCAGACCGTCTGGCTTAGACCGTCTGTCTCAGACCTTCTGTCTCATATCGTCTGTCTCATAGCGTCTGTCGCATACCGTCTATCTCAGACCGTCCGTCTCATACCGTCTGTCCCGTACCGTCGGTCTCAGACCGTCTGTCTCGGACCGTCTGTATCTGTGCGTCCCTCACAGACCGCCTATCTGAGACAGTCTGTCACAGAACGTCTGTCTCAGTCTGTCTGCCCCTGTCCGTCTGTCTCATACCGTCTGCCTCATACCGTCTGTCACAGACCGTTTGTGTCAGACGTCTGTCTCGGATCGTCTGTCTCAGTCCGTCTGTCTCTGTCCGTCTGTCTTAGACCGTCTGTCTCAGACCTTCTGTCTCATATCGTCTGTCTCATAGCGTCTGTCGCATACCGTCTATCTCAGACCGTCTGTCTCAGACCGTCTGTCTCAGGCCGTCTGTCTCAGGCCGTCTGTCTCAGGCTGTCTGTCTCAGACCGTCTGCCTCAGACCGTCTGACTCAGGCCGTCAATCTCAGACCGTCGGTCTCAGACCGTCTGTCTCGGACCGTCTGTCTCTGTGCGTCCCTCACAGACCGCCTATCTGAGACAGTCTGTCACAGAACGTCTGTCTCAGTCTGTCTGCCCCTGTCCGTCTGTCTCATACCGTCTGCCTCATACCGTCTGTCTCAGACCGTTTGTGTCAGACGTCTGTCTCGGATCGTCTGTCTCAGTCCGTCTGTCTCTGTCCGTCTGTCTCAGACCGTCTGTCTCAGACCGTCCGTCTCAGACCTTCTGTCTCAGACCGTCTGTCTCAGACCGTCTGTCTCAGTCCGCCTGCCCCTTTCCGTCTGTCTCAGACCGTCTGTCTCAGGCCGTCTATCTCAGACCGTCTGTCTCAGACCGTCTGCCTCAGGCCGTCTACCTCTGCCCGTCCGTCTAAGTCCCTCAGCCTCTGTCCGTCTGTCTCATACCGTCTGCCTCATGCCATCTGTCTCAGACCGTTTGTGTCACACCGTCTGTCTCAGACCGTCTGTCTCGGACCGTCTGTCTCAGACCGTCTGTCTCAGGCCGTCTGTCTCAGGCCGTCTGTCTCAGGCTGTCTGTCTCAGACCGTCTGTCTCAGACCGTCTGTCTCTGTCCGTCTGTCTCAGACCGTCTGTCTCAGTCTGTCTGCCCCTGTCCGTCTGTCTCATACCGTCTGCCTCATACCGTCTGTCTCAGACCGTTTGTGTCAGACGTCTGTCTCGGATCGTCTGTCTCAGTCCGTCTGTCTCTGTCCGTCTGTCTCAGACCGTCTGTCTCAGACCGTCTGTCTCGGACCTTCTGTCTCAGACCGTCTGTCTCAGACCGTCTGTCTCAGTCCGTCTACCCCTTTCCGTCTGCCTCAGACCGTCTGTCGCATACCGTCTATCTCAGACCGTCTGTCCCGTACCGACGGTCTCAGACCGTCTGTCTCAGTCCGTCTGTCTCAGACCGTCTGTCTCAGTCCGTCTGCCCTGTCCGTCTGTCTCATACCGTCTGTCTCAGACCGTCTGTCTCAGACCGTCTGTCTCAGACCGTCTGTCTCAGACCGTCTGTCTCAGACCGTCTGTCTCAGACCGTCTGTCTCAGACCGTCTGTCTCAGACCGTCTGTCTCAGGCCGTCTGTCTCAGGCCGTCTGTCTCAGACCGTCTGGCTTAGACCGTCTGTCTCAGACCTTCTGTCTCATATCGTCTGTCTCATAGCGTCTGTCGCATACCGTCTATCTCAGACCGTCCGTCTCATACCGTCTGTCCCGTACCGTCGGTCTCAGACCGTCTGTCTCGGACCGTCTGTATCTGTGCGTCCCTCACAGACCGCCTATCTGAGACAGTCTGTCACAGAACGTCTGTCTCAGTCTGTCTGCCCCTGTCCGTCTGTCTCATACCGTCTGCCTCATACCGTCTGTCACAGACCGTTTGTGTCAGACGTCTGTCTCGGATCGTCTGTCTCAGTCCGTCTGTCTCTGTCCGTCTGTCTTAGACCGTCTGTCTCAGACCTTCTGTCTCATATCGTCTGTCTCATAGCGTCTGTCGCATACCGTCTATCTCAGACCGTCTGTCTCAGACCGTCTGTCTCAGGCCGTCTGTCTCAGGCCGTCTGTCTCAGGCTGTCTGTCTCAGACCGTCTGCCTCAGACCGTCTGACTCAGGCCGTCAATCTCAGACCGTCGGTCTCAGACCGTCTGTCTCGGACCGTCTGTCTCTGTGCGTCCCTCACAGACCGCCTATCTGAGACAGTCTGTCACAGAACGTCTGTCTCAGTCTGTCTGCCCCTGTCCGTCTGTCTCATACCGTCTGCCTCATACCGTCTGTCTCAGACCGTTTGTGTCAGACGTCTGTCTCGGATCGGCTGTCTCAGTCCGTCTGTCTCTGTCCGTCTGTCTCAGACCGTCTGTCTCAGACCGTCTGTCTCAGACCTTCTGTCTCAGACCGTCTGTCTCAGACCGTCTGTCTCAGTCCGTCTGCCCCTTTCCGTCTGTCTCAGACCGTCTGTCTCAGGCCGTCTATCTCAGACCGTCTGTCTCAGACCGTCTGCCTCAGGCCGTCTACCTCTGCCCGTCCGTCTAAGTCCCTCAGCCTCTGTCCGTCTGTCTCATACCGTCTGCCTCATACCGTCTGCCACATACCGTCTGTCTCAGACCGTCTGTCTCAGACCGTCTGTCTCAGGCCGTCTATCTCAGACCGTCTGTCTCAGACCGTCTGTCTCAGACCGTCTGTCTCAGACCGTCTGTCTCAGACCGTCTGTCTCAGACCGTCTGTGTCAGACCGTCTGTCTCAGTCCGTCCGTCTCATACCGTCCGTCCCAGACCGAATGTCTCAGCCAGTCTGTGTCAACCCTCTGTCTTAGACCGTCTGTCTCAGTTCGTCTACCTCTACCCGTCCGTCTCATACCGTCTATCGCAGAGTGTCTGTCTCAGACCGTTTGTGTCACACCGTCTGTCTCAGGCCGTCTGTCTCAGACCGTCTGTCTCTGTCCGTCTGTCTCAGACCGTCTGTCTCATACCGTCTGTCTCAGACCGTCTATCTCAGACCATCTGTCTCAGACCTTCTGTCTCAGACCGTCTGTCTCAGACCGTCTGTCTCAGTCCGTCTGCCCCTTTCCGTCTGTCTCAGACCGTCTGTCTCATACCATCTGTCTCATACCTTCTATCACTGTCCGTCCGTCTCTGAACGCCTGTTTCATACCGTCTCTCTCAGACCGAATGTCTCAGTCCGTCTGTCTCAGACCGTCTGTCTCAGACTGTCTGTCTCAGACCGTCCGTCTCAGACCGTCTGTCTCAGACCGTCTGTCTCAGACCGTCTGTCTCAGACCGTCTGTCTCAGACCGTCTGTCTCAGTCCGTCCGTCTCATACCGTCCGTCCCAGACCGAATGTCTCAGCCAGTCTGTGTCAACCCTCTGTCTTAGACCGTCTGTCCCAGTTCGTCTACCTCTACCCGTCCGTCTCATACCGTCTATCGCAGAGTGTCTGTCTCAGACCGTTTGTGTCACACCGTCTGTCTCAGGCCGTCTGTCTCAGACCGTCTGTCTCTGTCCGTCTGTCTCAGACCGTCTGTCTCAGACCGTCTGTCTCAGACCGTCTGTCTCAGACCATCTGTCTCAGACCTTCTGTCTCAGACCGTCTGTCTCAGACCGTCTGTCTCAGACCGTCTGTCTCAGTCCGTCTGCCCCTTTCCGTCTGTCTCATACCATCTGTCTCATACCTTCTATCACTGTCCGTCCGTCTCTGAACGCCTGTTTCATACCGTCTGTCTCAGACCGAATGTCTCAGTCCGTCTGTCTCAGACCGTCTGTCTCAGACCGTCTGTCTCAGACCGTCTGTCTCAGACCGTCTGTCTCAGACCGTCTGTCTCAGACCGTCTGTCTCAGACCGTCTGTCTCAGACCGTCTGTCTCAGGCCGTCTGTCTCAGGCCGTCTGTCTCATACCGTCTGTCTGAGACCGTCTGTCTCAGACCGTCTGTCTCAGACCTTCTGTCTCATATCGTCTGTCTCATAGCGTCTGTCGCATACCGTCTATCTCAGACCGTCTGTCCCGTACCGTCGGTATCAGACCGTCTGTCTCAGTCCGTCAGTCTCATACCGTCTGCCTCATACCGTCTGTCTCAGACCGTTTGTGTCAGACGTCTGTCTCGGATCGTCTGTCTCAGTCCGTCTGTCTCTGTCCGTCTGTCTCAGACCGTCAGTCTCAGACCGTCTGTCTCATACCGTCTGCCTCATACCGTCTGCCACATACCGTCTGTCTCAGTCCGTCTGTCTCAGACCGTCTGTCTTAGACCGTCTGTCTCAGACCTTCTGTCTCATATCGTCTGTCTCATAGCGTCTGTCGCATACCGTCTATCTCAGACCGTCTGTCCCGTACCGTCGGTCTCAGACCGTCTGTCTCAGACCGTCTGTATCAGACCGCCTGTCTCAGACCGTCTGTCTCAGACCGTCTGTCTCAGACCGTCTGTCTCAGACAGTCTGCCTGAGACCGTCTGTCTCAGACCGTCTGTCTCAGACCGTCTGTCTCAGGCCGTCTGTCTCAGGCTGTCTGTCTCAGACCGTCTGTCTCAGACCGTCTGTCGCATACCGTCTATCTCAGACGGTCTGTCCCGTACCGTCGGTCTCAGACCGTCTGTCTCGGACCGTCTGTCTCTGTGCGTCCCTCACAGACCGCCTATCTGAGACAGTCTGTCACAGAACGTCTGTCTCAGTCCGTCTGCCCCTGTCCGTCTGTCTCATACCGTCTGCCTCATGCCATCTGTCTCAGACCGTTTGAGTCACACCGTCTGTCTCAGACCGTCTGTCTCGGACCGTCTGTCTCAGACCGTGTGTCTCAGTCCGTCAGTCTCAGTCCGTCTGTCTCAGACCGTCTGTATCAGACCGTCTGTCTCAGACCGTCTGTCTCAGACCGTCTGTCTCAGACCGTCTGTCTCATACCATCTGTCTCAGACCGTCTGTCTCATACCATCTGTCTCATACCGTCTATCACTGTCCGTCCGTCTCAGACCGTCTGTCTCAGACCGTCTGTCTCAGGCCGTCTGTCTCAGGCCGTCTGTCTCCGACCGTCTGTCTTAGACCATCTGTCTCAGACCTTCTGTCTCATATCGTCTGTCTCATAGCGTCTGTCGCATACCGTCAATCTCAGACCGTCGATCCCGTACCGTCGGTCTCAGACCGTCTGTCTCAGTCCGTCAGTCTCAGACCGTCTGTCACAGAACGTCTGTCTCAGTCCGTCTGCCCCTGTCCGTCTGTCTCATACCGTCTGCCTCATGCCATCTGTCTCAGACCGTTTGTGTCACACCGTCTGTCTCACACCGTCTGTCTCAGACCGTCTGTCTCAGACCGTCTGTCTCAGACCGTCTGTCTCAGACCGTCTGCCTCAGGCCGTCTACCTCTGCCCGTCCGTCTAAGTCCCTCAGCCTCTGTCCGTCTGTCTCATACCGTCTGCCTCATACCGTCTGCCACATACCGTCTGTCTCAGACCGTCTGTCTCAGACCGTCTGTCTCAGGCCGTCTATCTCAGACCGTCTGTCTCAGACCGTCTGTCTCAGACCGTCTGTCTCAGACCGTCTGTGTCAGACCGTCTGTCTCAGTCCGTCTGTCTCAGACCGTCTGTATCAGACCGTCTGTCGCATACCGTCTATCTCAGACCGTCTGTCCCGTACCGTCGGTCTCAGACCGTCTGTCTCGGACCGTCTGTCTGTGTGCGTCCCTCACAGACCGCCTATCTGAGACAGTCTGTCACAGAACGTCTGTCTCAGTCCGTCTGCCCCTGTCCGTCTGTCTCAGACCGTTTGTGTCACACCGTCTGTCTCAGACCGTCTGTCTCAGACCGTCTGTCTCAGACCGTCTGTCTCAGACCGTCTGCCTCAGGCCGTCTGTCTCAGACAGTCTGCCTGCGACCGTCTGTCTCAGACCGTCTGTCTCAGACCGTCTGTCTCAGACCGTCTGTCTCAGACCGTCTGTCTCAGGCCGTCTGTCTCATATCGTCTGTCTCATAGCGTCTGTCGCATACCGTCTATCTCAGACTGTCTGTCCCGTACCGTCGGTCTCAGACCGTCTGTCTCAGTCCGTCAGTCTCAGACCGTCTGTCGCAAACCGTCTGTCTCAGACCGTCTGTCTCAGCCCGTCTGTCTCAGACCGTCTGTCCCAGACAGTGTGTCTCAGACCGTCTGTCTCAGACCGTCTGTCTCAGACCGTCCGTCTCATACCGTCCGTCCCAGACCGAATGTCTCAGCCAGTCTGTCTCAACCCTCTGTCTTAGACCGTCTGTCTCAGTTCGTCTACCCCTACCCGTCCGTCTCATACCGTCTATCGCAGAGCGTCTGGGTCAGACCGTCTGTGTCAGACCGTCCGTCGCAGACCGTCTGTATCAGACCGTCTGTATCAGACCGTCTGTCTCATACCATCTGTCTCATACCGTCTATCACTGTCCGTCCGTCTCAGACCGTCTGTCTCAGACCGTCTGTCTCAGGCCGTCTGTCTCAGGCCGTTTGTCTCAGACCGTCTGTCTTAGACCGTCTGTCTCAGACCTTCTGTCTCATATCGTCTGTCTCATAGCGTCTGTCGCATACCGTCTATCTCAGACCGTCTGTCCCGTACCGTCGGTCTCAGACCGTCTGTCTCAGTCCGTCAGTCTCAGACCGTCTGTCACAGAACGTCTGTCTCAGTCCGTCTGCCCCTGTCCGTCTGTCTCATACCGTCTGCCTCATGCCATCTGTCTCAGACCGTTTGTGTCACACCGTCTGTCTCAGACCGTCTGTCTCAGACCGTCTGTCTCGGACCGTCTGTCTCAGACCGTCTGTCTCAGGCCGTCTGTCTCAGGCCGTCTGTCTCAGGCTGTCTGTCTCAGACCGTCTGTCTCAGACCGTCTGTCTCTGTCCGTCTGTCTCAGACCGTCTGTCTCAGTCTGTCTGCCCCTGTCCGTCTGTCTCATACCGTCTGCCTCATACCGTCTGTCTCAGACCGTTTGTGTCAGACGTCTGTCTCGGATCGTCTGTCTCAGTCCGTCTGTCTCTGTCCGTCTGTCTCAGACCGTCTGTCTCAGACCGTCTGTCCCGTACCGACGGTCTCAGACCGTCTGTCTCAGTCCGTCTGTCTCAGACCGTCTGTCTCAGTCCGTCTGCCCTGTCCGTCTGTCTCATACCGTCTGTCTCAGACCGTCTGTCTCAGTCCGTCTACCCCTTTCCGTCTGCCTCAGACCGTCTGTCGCATACCGTCTATCTCAGACCGTCTGTCCCGTACCGACGGTCTCAGACCGTCTGTCTCAGTCCGTCTGTCTCAGACCGTCTGTCTCAGTCCGTCTGCCCTGTCCGTCTGTCTCATACCGTCTGTCTCAGACCGTCTGTCTCAGACCGTCTGTCTCAGACCGTCTGTCTCAGACCGTCTGTCTCAGACCGTCTGTCTCAGACCGTCTGTCTCAGGCCGTCTGTCTCAGGCCGTCTGTCTCAGACCGTCTGGCTTAGACCGTCTGTCTCAGACCTTCTGTCTCATATCGTCTGTCTCATAGCGTCTGTCGCATACCGTCTATCTCAGACCGTCCGTCTCATACCGTCTGTCCCGTACCGTCGGTCTCAGACCGTCTGTCTCGGACCGTCTGTATCTGTGCGTCCCTCACAGACCGCCTATCTGAGACAGTCTGTCACAGAACGTCTGTCTCAGTCTGTCTGCCCCTGTCCGTCTGTCTCATACCGTCTGCCTCATACCGTCTGTCACAGACCGTTTGTGTCAGACGTCTGTCTCGGATCGTCTGTCTCAGTCCGTCTGTCTCTGTCCGTCTGTCTTAGACCGTCTGTCTCAGACCTTCTGTCTCATATCGTCTGTCTCATAGCGTCTGTCGCATACCGTCTATCTCAGACCGTCTGTCTCAAACCGTCTGTCTCAGGCCGTCTGTCTCAGGCCGTCTGTCTCAGGCTGTCTGTCTCAGACCGTCTGCCTCAGACCGTCTGACTCAGGCCGTCAATCTCAGACCGTCGGTCTCAGACCGTCTGTCTCGGACCGTCTGTCTCTGTGCGTCCCTCACAGACCGCCTATCTGAGACAGTCTGTCACAGAACGTCTGTCTCAGTCTGTCTGCCCCTGTCCGTCTGTCTCATACCGTCTGCCTCATACCGTCTGTCTCAGACCGTTTGTGTCAGACGTCTGTCTCGGATCGTCTGTCTCAGTCCGTCTGTCTCTGTCCGTCTGTCTCAGACCGTCTGTCTCAGACCGTCTGTCTCAGACCTTCTGTCTCAGACCGTCTGTCTCAGACCGTCTGTCTCAGTCCGCCTGCCCCTTTCCGTCTGTCTCAGACCGTCTGTCTCAGGCCGTCTATCTCAGACCGTCTGTCTCAGACCGTCTGCCTCAGGCCGTCTACCTCTGCCCGTCCGTCTAAGTCCCTCAGCATCTGTCCGTCTGTCTCATACCGTCTGCCTCATGCCATCTGTCTCAGACCGTTTGTGTCACACCGTCTGTCTCAGACCGTCTGTCTCAGACCGTCTGTCTCGGACCGTCTGTCTCAGACCGTCTGTCTCAGGCCGTCTGTCTCAGGCCGTCTGTCTCAGGCTGTCTGTCTCAGACCGTCTGTCTCAGACCGTCTGTCTCTGTCCGTCTGTCTCAGACCGTCTGTCTCAGTCTGTCTGCCCCTGTCCGTCTGTCTCATACCGTCTGCCTCATACCGTCTGTCTCAGACCGTTTGTGTCAGACGTCTGTCTCGGATCGTCTGTCTCAGTCCGTCTGTCTCTGTCCGTCTGTCTCAGACCGTCTGTCTCAGACCGTCTGTCTCGGACCTTCTGTCTCAGACCGTCTGTCTCAGACCGTCTGTCTCAGTCCGTCTACCCCTTTCCGTCTGCCTCAGACCGTCTGTCGCATACCGTCTATCTCAGACCGTCTGTCCCGTACCGACGGTCTCAGACCGTCTGTCTCAGTCCGTCTGTCTCAGACCGTCTGTCTCAGTCCGTCTGCCCTGTCCGTCTGTCTCATACCGTCTGTCTCAGACCGTCTGTCTCAGACCGTCTGTCTCAGACCGTCTGTCTCAGACCGTCTGTCTCAGACCGTCTGTCTCAGACCGTCTGTCTCAGACCGTCTGTCTCAGACCGTCTGTCTCAGGCCGTCTGTCTCAGGCCGTCTGTCTCAGACCGTCTGGCTTAGACCGTCTGTCTCAGACCTTCTGTCTCATATCGTCTGTCTCATAGCGTCTGTCGCATACCGTCTATCTCAGACCGTCCGTCTCATACCGTCTGTCCCGTACCGTCGGTCTCAGACCGTCTGTCTCGGACCGTCTGTATCTGTGCGTCCCTCACAGACCGCCTATCTGAGACAGTCTGTCACAGAACGTCTGTCTCAGTCTGTCTGCCCCTGTCCGTCTGTCTCATACCGTCTGCCTCATACCGTCTGTCACAGACCGTTTGTGTCAGACGTCTGTCTCGGATCGTCTGTCTCAGTCCGTCTGTCTCTGTCCGTCTGTCTTAGACCGTCTGTCTCAGACCTTCTGTCTCATATCGTCTGTCTCATAGCGTCTGTCGCATACCGTCTATCTCAGACCGTCTGTCTCAGACCGTCTGTCTCAGGCCGTCTGTCTCAGGCCGTCTGTCTCAGGCTGTCTGTCTCAGACCGTCTGCCTCAGACCGTCTGACTCAGGCCGTCAATCTCAGACCGTCGGTCTCAGACCGTCTGTCTCGGACCGTCTGTCTCTGTGCGTCCCTCACAGACCGCCTATCTGAGACAGTCTGTCACAGAACGTCTGTCTCAGTCTGTCTGCCCCTGTCCGTCTGTCTCATACCGTCTGCCTCATACCGTCTGTCTCAGACCGTTTGTGTCAGACGTCTGTCTCGGATCGGCTGTCTCAGTCCGTCTGTCTCTGTCCGTCTGTCTCAGACCGTCTGTCTCAGACCGTCTGTCTCAGACCTTCTGTCTC
This sequence comes from Coelioxys conoideus, assembly GCA_947623535.1. Classification (NCBI taxonomy): domain Eukaryota; kingdom Metazoa; phylum Arthropoda; class Insecta; order Hymenoptera; family Megachilidae; genus Coelioxys; species Coelioxys conoideus. The sequence continues at coordinate 7,307,410 of CANQJN010000026.1, forward strand.
AGACCGTCTGTCTCAGACCGTCTGTCTCAGTCCGTCTGCCCCTTTCCGTCTGTCTCAGACCGTATGTCTCAGGCCGTCTATCTCAGACCGTCTGTCTCAGACCGTCTGCCTCAGGCCGTCTACCTCTGCCCGTCCGTCTAAGTCCCTCAGCCTCTGTCCGTCTGTCTCATACCGTCTGCCTCATACCGTCTGCCACATACCGTCTGTCTCAGACCGTCTGTCTCAGACCGTCTGTCTCAGGCCGTCTATCTCAGACCGTCTGTCTCAGACCGTCTGTCTCAGACCGTCTGTCTCAGACCGTCTGTCTCAGACCGTCTGTCTCAGACCGTCTGTGTCAGACCGTCTGTCTCAGTCCGTCCGTCTCATACCGTCCGTCCCAGACCGAATGTCTCAGCCAGTCTGTGTCAACCCTCTGTCTTAGACCGTCTGTCTCAGTTCGTCTACCTCTACCCGTCCGTCTCATACCGTCTATCGCAGAGTGTCTGTCTCAGACCGTTTGTGTCACACCGTCTGTCTCAGGCCGTCTGTCTCAGACCGTCTGTCTCTGTCCGTCTGTCTCAGACCGTCTGTCTCAGACCGTCTGTCTCAGACCGTCTATCTCAGACCATCTGTCTCAGACCTTCTGTCTCAGACCGTCTGTCTCAGACCGTCTGTCTCAGACCGTCTGTCTCAGTCCGTCTGCCCCTTTCCGTCTGTCTCAGACCGTCTGTCTCATACCATCTGTCTCATACCTTCTATCACTGTCCGTCCGTCTCTGAACGCCTGTTTCATACCGTCTCTCTCAGACCGAATGTCTCAGTCCGTCTGTCTCAGACCGTCTGTCTCAGACTGTCTGTCTCAGACCGTCCGTCTCAGACCGTCTGTCTCAGACCGTCTGTCTCAGACCGTCTGTCTCAGACCGTCTGTCTCAGACCGTCTGTCTCAGACCGTCTGTCTCAGTCCGTCCGTCTCATACCGTCCGTCCCAGACCGAATGTCTCAGCCAGTCTGTGTCAACCCTCTGTCTTAGACCGTCTGTCCCAGTTCGTCTACCTCTACCCGTCCGTCTCATACCGTCTATCGCAGAGTGTCTGTCTCAGACCGTTTGTGTCACACCGTCTGTCTCAGGCCGTCTGTCTCAGACCGTCTGTCTCTGTCCGTCTGTCTCAGACCGTCTGTCTCAGACCGTCTGTCTCAGACCGTCTGTCTCAGACCATCTGTCTCAGACCTTCTGTCTCAGACCGTCTGTCTCAGACCGTCTGTCTCAGACCGTCTGTCTCAGTCCGTCTGCCCCTTTCCGTCTGTCTCATACCATCTGTCTCATACCTTCTATCACTGTCCGTCCGTCTCTGAACGCCTGTTTCATACCGTCTGTCTCAGACCGAATGTCTCAGTCCGTCTGTCTCAGACCGTCTGTCTCAGACCGTCTGTCTCAGACCGTCTGTCTCAGACCGTCTGTCTCAGACCGTCTGTCTCAGACCGTCTGTCTCAGACCGTCTGTCTCAGACCGTCTGTCTCAGGCCGTCTGTCTCAGGCCGTCTGTCTCATACCGTCTGTCTGAGACCGTCTGTCTCAGACCGTCTGTCTCAGACCTTCTGTCTCATATCGTCTGTCTCATAGCGTCTGTCGCATACCGTCTATCTCAGACCGTCTGTCCCGTACCGTCGGTATCAGACCGTCTGTCTCAGTCCGTCAGTCTCATACCGTCTGCCTCATACCGTCTGTCTCAGACCGTTTGTGTCAGACGTCTGTCTCGGATCGTCTGTCTCAGTCCGTCTGTCTCTGTCCGTCTGTCTCAGACCGTCAGTCCCAGACCGTCTGTCTCAGTCCGTCTGTCTCTGTCCGTCTGTCTCAGACCGTCAGTCTCAGACCGTCTGTCTCAGACCGTCTGTCTCAGACCGTCTGTCTCAGGCCGTCTGTCTCAGACCGTCTGTCTTAGACCGTCTGTCTCAGTCCGTCAGTCTCAGACCGTCTGTCGCAGACCGTCTGTCTCAGACAGTCTGTCTCAGACCGTCTGTCTCAGACCGTCTGTCTCAGACCGTCTGTCTCAGACCGTCTGTCCCAGACAGTGTGTCTCAGGCCGTCTATCTCAGACCGTCTGTCTTAGACCGTCTGTCTCAGACCTTCTGTCTCATATCGTCTGTCTCATTGCGTCTGTCGCATACCGTCAATCTCAGACCGTCTGTCCCGTACCGTCGGTCTCAGACCGTCTGTCTCAGTCCGTCAGTCTCAGACCGTCTGTCACAGAACGTCTGTCTCAGTCCGTCTGCCCCTGTCCGTCTGTCTCATACCGTCTGCCTCATGCCATCTGTCTCAGACCGTTTGTGTCACACCGTCTGTCTCAGACCGTCTGTCTCAGACAGTGTGTCTCAGGCCGTCTGTCTCAGACCTTCTGTCTCAGACCGTCTGTCTCAGACCGTCTGTCTCAGACCGTCTGTCTCAGACCGTCTGTCTCAGACCGTCTGTCTCAGACCGTCTGCCTCAGGGCGTCTACCTCTGCCCGTCCGTCTAAGTCCCTCAGCCTGTGTCCGTCTGTCTCATACCGTCTGCCTCATACCGTCTGTCTCAGACCGTTTGTGTCAGACCGTCTGTCTCAGGCCGTCTGTCTCAGGCCGTCTGTCTCAGGCTGTCTGTCTCAGACCGTCAGTCTCAGACCGTCTGTCTCAGGCCGTCTATCTCAGACCGTCTGTCTCAGACAGTCTGCCTCAGGCCGTCTACCTCTGCCCGTCCGTCTAAGTCCCTCAGCCTCTGTCCGTCTGTCTCATACCGTCTGCCTCATACCGTCTGCCACATACCGTCTGTCTCAGACCGTCTGTCTCAGACCGTCTGTCTCAGACCGTCTGTCTCAGACCATCTGTCTCAGACCTTCTGTCTCAGACCGTCTGTCTCAGACCGTTTGTGTCAGACGTCTGTCTCGGATCGTCTGTCTCAGTCCGTCTGTCTCTGTCCGTCTGTCTCAGACCGTCAGTCTCAGACCGTCTGTCTCAGTCCGCCTGTCTCTGTCCGTCTGTCTCAGACCGTCAGTCTCAGACCGTCTGTCTCAGACCGTCTGTCTCAGACCGTCTGTCTCAGGCCGTCTGTCTCAGACCGTCTGTCTTAGACCGTCTGTCTTAGTCCGTCAGTCTCAGACCGTCTGTCGCAGACCGTCTGTCTCAGACAGTCTGTCTCAGACCGTCTGTCTCAGACCGTCTGTCTCAGACCGTCTGTCTCAGACCGTCTGTCCCAGACAGTGTGTCTCAGGCCGTCTGTCTCAGACCTTCTGTCTCAGACCGTCTGTCTCAGACCGTCTGTCTCAGACCGTCTGTCTCAGACCGTCTGTCTCAGACCGTCTGTCTCAGACCGTCTGCCTCAGGGCGTCTACCTCTGCCCGTCCGTCTAAGTCCCTCAGCCTCTGTCCGTCTGTCTCATACCGTCTGCCTCATACCGTCTGCCACATACCGTCTGTCTCAGACCGTCTGTCTCAGACCGTCTGTCTCAGGCCGTCTATCTCAGACCGTCTGTCTCAGACCGTCTGTCTCAGACCGTCTGTCTCAGACCGTCTGTCTCAGACCGTCTGTGTCAGACCGTCTGTCTCAGTCCGTCTGTCTCAGACCGTCTGTATCAGACCGTCTGTCTCAGACCGTCTGTCTCAGATCGTCTGTCTCAGACAGTCTGCCTGCGACCGTCTGTCTCAGACCGTCTGTCTCAGACCGTCTGTCTCAGACCGTCTGTCTCAGACCATCTGTCTCAGACCTTCTGTCTCAGACCGTCTGTCTCAGACCGTCTGTCTCAGACCGTCTGTCTCAGACCGTCTGTCTCAGGCCGTCTGTCTCAGGCCGTCTGTCTCATACCGTCTGTCTGAGACCGTCTGTCTCAGACCGTCTGTCTCAGACCTTCTGTCTCATATCGTCTGTCTCATAGCGTCTGTCGCATACCGTCTATCTCAGACCGTCTGTCCCGTACCGTCGGTATCAGACCGTCTGTCTCAGTCCGTCAGTCTCATACCGTCTGCCTCATACCGTCTGTCTCAGACCGTTTGTGTCAGACGTCTGTCTCGGATCGTCTGTCTCAGTCCGTCTGTCTCTGTCCGTCTGTCTCAGACCGTCAGTCTCAGACCGTCTGTCTCAGTCCGTCTGTCTCTGTCCGTCTGTCTCAGACCGTCAGTCTCAGACCGTCTGTCTCAGACCGTCTGTCTCAGACCGTCTGTCTCAGGCCGTCTGTCTCAGACCGTCTGCCTCAGGGCGTCTACCTCTGCCCGTCCGTCTAAGTCCCTCAGCCTGTGTCCGTCTGTCTCATACCGTCTGCCTCATACCGTCTGTCTCAGACCGTTTGTGTCAGACCGTCTGTCTCAGGCCGTCTGTCTCAGGCCGTCTGTCTCAGGCTGTCTGTCTCAGACCGTCAGTCTCAGACCGTCTGTCTCAGGCCGTCTATCTCAGACCGTCTGTCTCAGACAGTCTGCCTCAGGCCGTCTACCTCTGCCCGTCCGTCTAAGTCCCTCAGCCTCTGTCCGTCTGTCTCATACCGTCTGCCTCATACCGTCTGCCACATACCGTCTGTCTCAGACCGTCTGTCTCAGACCGTCTGTCTCAGGCCGTCTGTCTCAGACCGTCTGTCTTAGACCGTCTGTCTCAGTCCGTCAGTCTCAGACCGTCTGTCGCAGACCGTCTGTCTCAGACAGTCTGTCTCAGACCGTCTGTCTCAGACCGTCTGTCTCAGACCGTCTGTCTCAGACCGTCTGTCCCAGACAGTGTGTCTCAGGCCGTCTATCTCAGACCGTCTGTCTTAGACCGTCTGTCTCAGACCTTCTGTCTCATATCGTCTGTCTCATTGCGTCTGTCGCATACCGTCAATCTCAGACCGTCTGTCCCGTACCGTCGGTCTCAGACCGTCTGTCTCAGTCCGTCAGTCTCAGACCGTCTGTCACAGAACGTCTGTCTCAGTCCGTCTGCCCCTGTCCGTCTGTCTCATACCGTCTGCCTCATGCCATCTGTCTCAGACCGTTTGTGTCACACCGTCTGTCTCAGACCGTCTGTCTCAGACAGTGTGTCTCAGGCCGTCTGTCTCAGACCTTCTGTCTCAGACCGTCTGTCTCAGACCGTCTGTCTCAGACCGTCTGTCTCAGACCGTCTGTCTCAGACCGTCTGTCTCAGACCGTCTGCCTCAGGGCGTCTACCTCTGCCCGTCCGTCTAAGTCCCTCAGCCTGTGTCCGTCTGTCTCATACCGTCTGCCTCATACCGTCTGTCTCAGACCGTTTGTGTCAGACCGTCTGTCTCAGGCCGTCTGTCTCAGGCCGTCTGTCTCAGGCTGTCTGTCTCAGACCGTCAGTCTCAGACCGTCTGTCTCAGGCCGTCTATCTCAGACCGTCTGTCTCAGACAGTCTGCCTCAGGCCGTCTACCTCTGCCCGTCCGTCTAAGTCCCTCAGCCTCTGTCCGTCTGTCTCATACCGTCTGCCTCATACCGTCTGCCACATACCGTCTGTCTCAGACCGTCTGTCTCAGACCGTCTGTCTCAGACCGTCTGTCTCAGACCGTCTGTCTCAGACCGTCTGTCCCAGACAGTGTGTCTCAGGCCGTCTATCTCAGACCGTCTGTCTTAGACCGTCTGTCTCAGACCTTCTGTCTCATATCGTCTGTCTCATTGCGTCTGTCGCATACCGTCAATCTCAGACCGTCTGTCCCGTACCGTCGGTATCAGACCGTCTGTCTCAGTCCGTCAGTCTCAGACCGTCTGTCACAGAACGTCTGTCTCAGTCCGTCTGCCCCTGTCCGTCTGTCTCATACCGTCTGCCTCATGCCATCTGTCTCAGACCGTTTGTGCCACACCGTCTGTCTCAGACCGTCTGTCTCAGACAGTGTGTCTCAGGCCGTCTGTCTCAGACCTTCTGTCTCAGACCGTCTGTCTCAGACCGTCTGTCTCAGACCGTCTGTCTCAGACCGTCTGTCTCAGACCGTCTGTCTCAGACCGTCTGCCTCAGGGCGTCTACCTCTGCCCGTCCGTCTAAGTCCCTCAGCCTGTGTCCGTCTGTCTCATACCGTCTGCCTCATACCGTCTGTCTCAGACCGTTTGTGTCAGACCGTCTGTCTCAGGCCGTCTGTCTCAGGCCGTCTGTCTCAGGCTGTCTGTCTCAGACCGTCAGTCTCAGACCGTCTGTCTCAGGCCGTCTATCTCAGACCGTCTGTCTCAGACAGTCTGCCTCAGGCCGTCTACCTCTGCCCGTCCGTCTAAGTCCCTCAGCCTCTGTCCGTCTGTCTCATGCCGTCTGCCTCATACCGTCTGCCACATACCGTCTGTCTCAGACCGTCTGTCTCAGACCGTCTGTCTCAGACCGTCTGTCTCAGACCATCTGTCTCAGACCTTCTGTCTCAGACCGTCTGTCTCAGACCGTTTGTGTCAGACGTCTGTCTCGGATCGTCTGTCTCAGTCCGTCTGTCTCTGTCCGTCTGTCTCAGACCGTCAGTCTCAGACCGTCTGTCTCAGTCCGCCTGTCTCTGTCCGTCTGTCTCAGACCGTCAGTCTCAGACCGTCTGTCTCAGACCGTCTGTCTCAGACCGTCTGTCTCAGGCCGTCTGTCTCAGACCGTCTGTCTTAGACCGTCTGTCTTAGTCCGTCAGTCTCAGACCGTCTGTCGCAGACCGTCTGTCTCAGACAGTCTGTCTCAGACCGTCTGTCTCAGACCGTCTGTCTCAGACCGTCTGTCTCAGACCGTCTGTCCCAGACAGTGTGTCTCAGGCCGTCTGTCTCAGACCTTCTGTCTCAGACCGTCTGTCTCAGACCGTCTGTCTCAGACCGTCTGTCTCAGACCGTCTGTCTCAGACCGTCTGTCTCAGACCGTCTGCCTCAGGGCGTCTACCTCTGCCCGTCCGTCTAAGTCCCTCAGCCTCTGTCCGTCTGTCTCATACCGTCTGCCTCATACCGTCTGCCACATACCGTCTGTCTCAGACCGTCTGTCTCAGACCGTCTGTCTCAGGCCGTCTATCTCAGACCGTCTGTCTCAGACCGTCTGTCTCAGACCGTCTGTCTCAGACCGTCTGTCTCAGACCGTCTGTGTCAGACCGTCTGTCTCAGTCCGTCTGTCTCAGACCGTCTGTATCAGACCGTCTGTCTCAGACCGTCTGTCTCAGATCGTCTGTCTCAGACAGTCTGCCTGCGACCGTCTGTCTCAGACCGTCTGTCTCAGACCGTCTGTCTCAGACCGTCTGTCTCAGACCATCTGTCTCAGACCTTCTGTCTCAGACCGTCTGTCTCAGACCGTCTGTCTCAGACCGTCTGTCTCAGTCCGTCTGCCCCTTTCCGTCTGTCTCATACCATCTGTCTCATACCTTCTATCACTGTCCGTCCGTCTCTGAACGCCTGTTTCATACCGTCTGTCTCAGACCGAATGTCTCAGTCCGTCTGTCTCAGACCGTCTGTCTCAGACCGTCTGTCTCAGACCGTCTGTCTCAGACCGTCTGTCTCAGACCGTCTGTCTCAGACCGTCTGTCTCAGACCGTCTGTCTCAGACCGTCTGTCTCAGGCCGTCTGTCTCAGGCCGTCTGTCTCATACCGTCTGTCTGAGACCGTCTGTCTCAGACCGTCTGTCTCAGACCTTCTGTCTCATATCGTCTGTCTCATAGCGTCTGTCGCATACCGTCTATCTCAGACCGTCTGTCCCGTACCGTCGGTATCAGACCGTCTGTCTCAGTCCGTCAGTCTCATACCGTCTGCCTCATACCGTCTGTCTCAGACCGTTTGTGTCAGACGTCTGTCTCGGATCGTCTGTCTCAGTCCGTCTGTCTCTGTCCGTCTGTCTCAGACCGTCAGTCTCAGACCGTCTGTCTCAGTCCGTCTGTCTCTGTCCGTCTGTCTCAGACCGTCAGTCTCAGACCGTCTGTCTCAGACCGTCTGTCTCAGACCGTCTGTCTCAGGCCGTCTGTCTCAGACCGTCTGCCTCAGGGCGTCTACCTCTGCCCGTCCGTCTAAGTCCCTCAGCCTGTGTCCGTCTGTCTCATACCGTCTGCCTCATACCGTCTGTCTCAGACCGTTTGTGTCAGACCGTCTGTCTCAGGCCGTCTGTCTCAGGCCGTCTGTCTCAGGCTGTCTGTCTCAGACCGTCAGTCTCAGACCGTCTGTCTCAGGCCGTCTATCTCAGACCGTCTGTCTCAGACAGTCTGCCTCAGGCCGTCTACCTCTGCCCGTCCGTCTAAGTCCCTCAGCCTCTGTCCGTCTGTCTCATACCGTCTGCCTCATACCGTCTGCCACATACCGTCTGTCTCAGACCGTCTGTCTCAGACCGTCTGTCTCAGGCCGTCTGTCTCAGACCGTCTGTCTTAGACCGTCTGTCTCAGTCCGTCAGTCTCAGACCGTCTGTCGCAGACCGTCTGTCTCAGACAGTCTGTCTCAGACCGTCTGTCTCAGACCGTCTGTCTCAGACCGTCTGTCTCAGACCGTCTGTCCCAGACAGTGTGTCTCAGGCCGTCTATCTCAGACCGTCTGTCTTAGACCGTCTGTCTCAGACCTTCTGTCTCATATCGTCTGTCTCATTGCGTCTGTCGCATACCGTCAATCTCAGACCGTCTGTCCCGTACCGTCGGTCTCAGACCGTCTGTCTCAGTCCGTCAGTCTCAGACCGTCTGTCACAGAACGTCTGTCTCAGTCCGTCTGCCCCTGTCCGTCTGTCTCATACCGTCTGCCTCATGCCATCTGTCTCAGACCGTTTGTGTCACACCGTCTGTCTCAGACCGTCTGTCTCAGACAGTGTGTCTCAGGCCGTCTGTCTCAGACCTTCTGTCTCAGACCGTCTGTCTCAGACCGTCTGTCTCAGACCGTCTGTCTCAGACCGTCTGTCTCAGACCGTCTGTCTCAGACCGTCTGCCTCAGGGCGTCTACCTCTGCCCGTCCGTCTAAGTCCCTCAGCCTGTGTCCGTCTGTCTCATACCGTCTGCCTCATACCGTCTGTCTCAGACCGTTTGTGTCAGACCGTCTGTCTCAGGCCGTCTGTCTCAGGCCGTCTGTCTCAGGCTGTCTGTCTCAGACCGTCAGTCTCAGACCGTCTGTCTCAGGCCGTCTATCTCAGACCGTCTGTCTCAGACAGTCTGCCTCAGGCCGTCTACCTCTGCCCGTCCGTCTAAGTCCCTCAGCCTCTGTCCGTCTGTCTCATACCGTCTGCCTCATACCGTCTGCCACATACCGTCTGTCTCAGACCGTCTGTCTCAGACCGTCTGTCTCAGACCGTCTGTCTCAGACCATCTGTCTCAGACCTTCTGTCTCAGACCGTCTGTCTCAGACCGTCTGTCTCAGACCGTCTGTCTCAGACCGTCTGTCTCAGTCCGTCTGCCCCTTTCCGTCTGTCTCATACCATCTGTCTCATACCTTCTATCACTGTCCGTCCGTCTCTGAACGCCTGTTTCATACCGTCTGTCTCAGACCGAATGTCTCAGTCCGTCTGTCTCAGACCGTCTGTCTCAGACCGTCTGTCTCAGACCGTCTGTCTCAGACCGTCTGTCTCAGACCGTCTGTCTCAGACCGTCTGTCTCAGACCGTCTGTCTCAGACCGTCTGTCTCAGACCGTCTGTCTCAGACCGTCTGTCTCAGGCCGTCTGTCTCAGGCCGTCTGTCTCAGACCGTCTGTCTTAGACCGTCTGTCTCAGACCGTCTGTCTCAGACCTTCTGTCTCATATCGTCTGTCTCATAGCGTCTGTCGCATACCGTCTATCTCAGACCGTCTGTCCCGTACCGTCGGTATCAGACCGTCTGTCTCAGTCCGTCAGTCTCATACCGTCTGCCTCATACCGTCTGTCTCAGACCGTTTGTGTCAGACGTCTGTCTCGGATCGTCTGTCTCAGTCCGTCTGTCTCTGTCCGTCTGTCTCAGACCGTCAGTCTCAGACCGTCTGTCTCAGTCCGCCTGTCTCTGTCCGTCTGTCTCAGACCGTCAGTCTCAGACCGTCTGTCTCAGACCGTCTGTCTCAGACCGTCTGTCTCAGGCCGTCTGTCTCAGACTGTCTGTCTTAGACCGTCTGTCTTAGTCCGTCAGTCTCAGACCGTCTGTCGCAGACCGTCTGTCTCAGACAGTCTGTCTCAGACCGTCTGTCTCAGACCGTCTGTCTCAGACCGTCTGTCTCAGACCGTCTGTCTCAGACCGTCTGTCCCAGACAGTGTGTCTCAGGCCGTCTGTCTCAGACCTTCTGTCTCAGACCGTCTGTCTCAGACCGTCTGTCTCAGACCGTCTGTCTCAGACCGTCTGTCTCAGACCGTCTGTCTCAGACCGTCTGTGTCAGACCGTCTGTCTCAGTCCGTCTGTCTCAGACCGTCTGTATCAGACCGTCTGTCTCAGACCGTCTGTCTCAGATCGTCTGTCTCAGACAGTCTGCCTGCGACCGTCTGTCTCAGACCGTCTGTCTCAGACCGTCTGTCTCAGACCGTCTGTCTCAGTCCGTCTGTCTCAGACCATCTGTCTCAGACCTTCTGTCTCAGACCGTCTGTCTCAGACCGTCTGTCTCAGACCGTCTGTCTCAGTCCGTCTGCCCCTTTCCGTCTGTCTCATACCATCTGTCTCATACCTTCTATCACTGTCCGTCCGTCTCTGAACGCCTGTTTCATACCGTCTGTCTCAGACCGAATGTCTCAGTCCGTCTGTCTCAGACCGTCTGTCTCAGACCGTCTGTCTCAGACCGTCTGTCTCAGACCTTCTGTCTCAGACCGTCTGTCTCAGACCGTCTGTCTCAGACCGTCTGTCTCAGGCCGTCTGTCTCAGGCCGTCTGTCTCATACCGTCTGTCTGAGACCGTCTGTCTCAGACCGTCTGTCTCAGACCTTCTGTCTCATATCGTCTGTCTCATAGCGTCTGTCGCATACCGTCTATCTCAGACCGTCTGTCCCGTACCGTCGGTATCAGACCGTCTGTCTCAGTCCGTCAGTCTCATACCGTCTGCCTCATACCGTCTGTCTCAGACCGTTTGTGTCAGACGTCTGTCTCGGATCGTCTGTCTCAGTCCGTCTGTCTCTGTCCGTCTGTCTCAGACCGTCAGTCTCAGACCGTCTGTCTCAGTCCGTCTGTCTCTGTCCGTCTGTCTCAGACCGTCAGTCTCAGACCGTCTGTCTCAGACCGTCTGTCTCAGACCGTCTGTCTCAGGCCGTCTGTCTCAGACCGTCTGCCTTAGGGCGTCTACCTCTGCCCGTCCGTCTAAGTCCCTCAGCCTGTGTCCGTCTGTCTCATACCGTCTGCCTCATACCGTCTGTCTCAGACCGTTTGTGTCAGACCGTCTGTCTCAGGCCGTCTGTCTCAGGCCGTCTGTCTCAGGCTGTCTGTCTCAGACCGTCAGTCTCAGACCGTCTGTCTCAGGCCGTCTATCTCAGACCGTCTGTCTCAGACAGTCTGCCTCAGGCCGTCTACCTCTGCCCGTCCGTCTAAGTCCCTCAGCCTCTGTCCGTCTGTCTCATACCGTCTGCCTCATACCGTCTGCCACATACCGTCTGTCTCAGACCGTCTGTCTCAGACCGTCTGTCTCAGACCGTCTGTCTCAGACCATCTGTCTCAGACCTTCTGTCTCAGACCGTCTGTCTCAGACCGTCTGTCTCAGACCGTCTGTCTCAGACCGTCTGTCTCAGACCGTCTGTCTCAGTCCGTCTGCCCCTTTCCGTCTGTCTCATACCATCTGTCTCATACCTTCTATCACTGTCCGTCCGTCTCTGAACGCCTGTTTCATACCGTCTGTCTCAGACCGAATGTCTCAGTCCGTCTGTCTCAGACCGTCTGTCTCAGACTGTCTGTCTCAGACCGTCTGTCTCAGACCGTCTGTCTCAGACCGTCTGTCTCAGACCGTCTGTCTCAGACCGTCTGTCTCAGACCGTCTGTCTCAGACCGTCTGTCTCAGACCGTCTGTCTCAGACCGTCTGTCTCAGGCCGTCTGTCTCAGGCCGTCTGTCTCAGACCGTCTGTCTTAGACCGTCTGTCTCAGACCGTCTGTCTCAGACCTTCTGTCTCATATCGTCTGTCTCATAGCGTCTGTCGCATACCGTCTATCTCAGACCGTCTGTCCCGTACCGTCGGTATCAGACCGTCTGTCTCAGTCCGTCAGTCTCATACCGTCTGCCTCATACCGTCTGTCTCAGACCGTTTGTGTCAGACGTCTGTCTCGGATCGTCTGTCTCAGTCCGTCTGTCTCTGTCCGTCTGTCTCAGACCGTCAGTCTCAGACCGTCTGTCTCAGTCCGCCTGTCTCTGTCCGTCTGTCTCAGACCGTCAGTCTCAGACCGTCTGTCTCAGACCGTCTGTCTCAGACCGTCTGTCTCAGGCCGTCTGTCTCAGACCGTCTGTCTTAGACCGTCTGTCTTAGTCCGTCAGTCTCAGACCGTCTGTCGCAGACCGTCTGTCTCAGACAGTCTGTCTCAGACCGTCTGTCTCAGACCGTCTGTCTCAGACCGTCTGTCTCAGACCGTCTGTCCCAGACAGTGTGTCTCAGGCCGTCTGTCTCAGACCTTCTGTCTCAGACCGTCTGTCTCAGACCGTCTGTCTCAGACCGTCTGTCTCAGACCGTCTGTCTCAGACCGTCTGTCTCAGACCGTCTGCCTCAGGGCGTCTACCTCTGCCCGTCCGTCTAAGTCCCTCAGCCTCTGTCCGTCTGTCTCATACCGTCTGCCTCATACCGTCTGCCACATACCGCCTGTCTCAGACCGTCTGTCTCAGACCGTCTGTCTCAGGCCGTCTATCTCAGACCGTCTGTCTCAGACCGTCTGTCTCAGACCGTCTGTCTCAGACCGTCTGTCTCAGACCGTCTGTGTCAGACCGTCTGTCTCAGTCCGTCTGTCTCAGACCGTCTGTATCAGACCGTCTGTCTCAGACCGTCTGTCTCAGATCGTCTGTCTCAGACAGTCTGCCTGCGACCGTCTGTCTCAGACCGTCTGTCTCAGACCGTCTGTCTCAGACCGTCTGTCTCAGACCGTCTGTCTCAGACCATCTGTCTCAGACCTTCTGTCTCAGACCGTCTGTCTCAGACCGTCTGTCTCAGACCGTCTGTCTCAGTCCGTCTGCCCCTTTCCGTCTGTCTCATACCATCTGTCTCATACCTTCTATCACTGTCCGTCCGTCTCTGAACGCCTGTTTCATACCGTCTGTCTCAGACCGAATGTCTCAGTCCGTCTGTCTCAGACCGTCTGTCTCAGACCGTCTGTCTCAGACCGTCTGTCTCAGACCGTCTGTCTCAGGCCGTCTGTCTCAGGCCGTCTGTCTCATACCGTCTGTCTGAGACCGTCTGTCTCAGACCGTCTGTCTCAGACCTTCTGTCTCATATCGTCTGTCTCATAGCGTCTGTCGCATACCGTCTATCTCAGACCGTCTGTCCCGTACCGTCGGTATCAGACCGTCTGTCTCAGTCCGTCAGTCTCATACCGTCTGCCTCATACCGTCTGTCTCAGACCGTTTGTGTCAGACGTCTGTCTCGGATCGTCTGTCTCAGTCCGTCTGTCTCTGTCCGTCTGTCTCAGACCGTCAGTCTCAGGCCGTCTGTCTCAGTCCGTCTGTCTCTGTCCGTCTGTCTCAGACCGTCAGTCTCAGACCGTCTGTCTCAGACCGTCTGTCTCAGACCGTCTGTCTCAGGCCGTCTGTCTCAGACCGTCTGTCTTAGACCGTCTGTCTCAGTCCGTCAGTCTCAGACCGTCTGTCGCAGACCGTCTGTCTCAGACAGTCTGTCTCAGACCGTCTGTCTCAGACCGTCTGTCTCAGACCGTCTGTCTCAGACCGTCTGTCCCAGACAGTGTGTCTCAGGCCGTCTATCTCAGACCGTCTGTCTTAGACCGTCTGTCTCAGACCTTCTGTCTCATATCGTCTGTCTCATAGCGTCTGTCGCATACCGTCAATCTCAGACCGTCTGTCCCGTACCGTCGGTCTCAGACCGTCTGTCTCAGTCCGTCAGTCTCAGACCGTCTGTCACAGAACGTCTGTCTCAGTCCGTCTGCCCCTGTCCGTCTGTCTCATACCGTCTGCCTCATGCCATCTGTCTCAGACCGTTTGTGTCACACCGTCTGTCTCAGACCGTCTGTCTCAGACAGTGTGTCTCAGGCCGTCTGTCTCAGACCTTCTGTCTCAGACCGTCTGTCTCAGACCGTCTGTCTCAGACCGTCTGTCTCAGACCGTCTGTCTCAGACCGTCTGTCTCAGACCGTCTGCCTCAGGGCGTCTACCTCTGCCCGTCCGTCTAAGTCCCTCAGCCTCTGTCCGTCTGTCTCATACCGTCTGCCTCATACCGTCTGTCTCAGACCGTTTGTGTCAGACCGTCTGTCTCAGGCCGTCTGTCTCAGGCCGTCTGTCTCAGGCTGTCTGTCTCAGACCGTCAGTCTCAGACCGTCTGTCTCAGGCCGTCTATCTCAGACCGTCTGTCTCAGACAGTCTGCCTCAGGCCGTCTACCTCTGCCCGTCCGTCTAAGTCCCTCAGCCTCTGTCCGTCTGTCTCATACCGTCTGCCACATACCGTCTGCCACATACCGTCTGTCTCAGACCGTCTGTCTCAGACCGTCTGTCTCAGACCGTCTGTCTCAGACCATCTGTCTCAGACCTTCTGTCTCAGACCGTCTGTCTCAGACCGTCTGTCTCAGACCGTCTGTCTCAGACCGTCTGCCTCAGTCCGTCTGCCCCTTTCCGTCTGTCTCATACCATCTGTCTCATACCTTCTATCACTGTCCGTCCGTCTCTGAACGCCTGTTTCATACCGTCTGTCTCAGACCGAATGTCTCAGTCCGTCTGTCTCAGACCGTCTGTCTCAGACTGTCTGTCTCAGACCGTCTGTCTCAGACCGTCTGTCTCAGACCGTCTGTCTCAGACCGTCTGTCTCAGACCGTCTGTCTCAGACCGTCTGTCTCAGGCCGTCTGTCTCAGGCCGTCTGTCTCAGACCGTCTGTCTTAGACCGTCTGTCTCAGACCGTCTGTCTCAGACCTTCTGTCTCATATCGTCTGTCTCATAGCGTCTGTCGCATACCGTCTATCTCAGACCGTCTGTCCCGTACCGTCGGTATCAGACCGTCTGTCTCAGTCCGTCAGTCTCATACCGTCTGCCTCATACCGTCTGTCTCGGACCGTTTGTGTCAGACGTCTGTCTCGGATCGTCTGTCTCAGTCCGTCTGTCTCTGTCCGTCTGTCTCAGACCGTCAGTCTCAGACCGTCTGTCTCAGTCCGCCTGTCTCTGTCCGTCTGTCTCAGACCGTCAGTCTCAGACCGTCTGTCTCAGACCGTCTGTCTCAGGCCGTCTGTCTCAGACCGTCTGTCTTAGACCGTCTGTCTTAGTCCGTCAGTCTCAGACCGTCTGTCGCAGACCGTCTGTCTCAGACAGTCTGTCTCAGACCGTCTGTCTCAGACCGTCTGTCTCAGACCGTCTGTCTCAGACCGTCTGTCCCAGACAGTGTGTCTCAGGCCGTCTGTCTCAGACCTTCTGTCTCAGACCGTCTGTCTCAGACCGTCTGTCTCAGACCGTCTGTCTCAGACCGTCTGTCTCAGACCGTCTGTCTCAGACCGTCTGCCTCAGGGCGTCTACCTCTGCCCGTCCGTCTAAGTCCCTCAGCCTCTGTCCGTCTGTCTCATACCGTCTGCCTCATACCGTCTGCCACATACCGTCTGTCTCAGACCGTCTGTCTCAGACCGTCTGTCTCAGGCCGTCTATCTCAGACCGTCTGTCTCAGACCTTCTGTCTCATATCGTCTGTCTCATAGCGTCTGTCGCATACCGTCTATCTCAGACCGTCTGTCCCGTACCGTCGGTATCAGACCGTCTGTCTCAGTCCGTCAGTCTCATACCGTCTGCCTCATACCGTCTGTCTCGGACCGTTTGTGTCAGACGTCTGTCTCGGATCGTCTGCCTCAGTCCGTCTGTCTCTGTCCGTCTGTCTCAGACCGTCAGTCTCAGACCGTGTGTCTCAGTCCGCCTGTCTCTGTCCGTCTGTCTCAGACCGTCAGTCTCAGACCGTCTGTCTCAGACCGTCTGTCTCAGGCCGTCTGTCTCAGACCGTCTGTCTTAGACCGTCTGTCTTAGTCCGTCAGTCTCAGACCGTCTGTCGCAGACCGTCTGTCTCAGACAGTCTGTCTCAGACCGTCTGTCTCAGACCGTCTGTCTCAGACCGTCTGTCTCAGACCGTCTGTCCCAGACAGTGTGTCTCAGGCCGTCTGTCTCAGACCTTCTGTCTCAGACCGTCTGTCTCAGACCGTCGGTCTCAGACCGTCTGTCTCAGACCGTCTGTCTCAGACCGTCTGTCTCAGACCGTCTGCCTCAGGGCGTCTACCTCTGCCCGTCCGTCTAAGTCCCTCAGCCTCTGTCCGTCTGTCTCATACCGTCTGCCTCATACCGTCTGCCACATACCGTCTGTCTCAGACCGTCTGTCTCAGACCGTCTGTCTCAGGCCGTCTATCTCAGACCGTCTGTCTCAGACCGTCTGTCTCAGACCGTCTGTCTAAGACCGTCTGTCTCAGACCGTCTGTGTCAGACCGTCTGTCTCAGTCCGTCTGTCTCAGACCGTCTGTATCAGACCGTATGTCTCAGACCGTCTGTCTCAGATCGTCTGTCTCAGACAGTCTGCCTGCGACCGTCTGTCTCAGACCGTCTGTCTCAGACCGTCTGTCTCAGACCGTCTGTCTCAGACCGTCTGTCTCAGACCGTCTGTCTCAGGCCGTCTGTCTCAGGCTGTCTGTCTCAGACCGTCTGTCTCAGACCGTCTGTCGCATACCGTCTATCTCAGACCGTCTGTCCCGTACCGTCGGTCTCAGACCGTCTGTCTCGGACCGTCTGTCTGTGTGCGTCCCTCACAGACCGCCTATCTGAGACAGTCTGTCACAGAACGTCTGTCTCAGTCCGTCTGCCCCTTTCCGTCTGTCTCATACCGTCTGCCTCATGCCATCTGTCTCAGACCGTTTGTGTCACACCGTCTGTCTCAGACCGTCTGTCTCGGATCGTCTGTCCCAGACCGTGTGTCTCAGTCCGTCTGTCTCAGACCGTCTGTCTTAGACCGTCTGTCTCAGACCTTCTGTCTCATATCGTCTGTCTCATAGCGTCTGTCGCATACCGTCAATCTCAGACCGTCTGTCCCGTACCGTCGGTCTCAGACCGTCTGTCTCAGTCCGTCAGTCTCAGACCGTCTGTCACAGAACGTCTGTCTCAGTCCGTCTGCCCCTGTCCGTCTGTCTCATACCGTCTGCCTCATGCCATCTGTCTCAGACCGTTTGTGTCACACCGTCTGTCTCAGACCGTCTGTCTCAGACCGTCTGTCTCAGACCGTCTGTCTCAGACCGTCTGCCTCAGGCCGTCTACCTCTGCCCGTCCGTCTAAGTCCCTCAGCCTCTGTCCGTCTGTCTCATACCGTCTGCCTCATACCGTCTGCCACATACCGTCTGTCTCAGACCGTCTGTCTCAGACCGTCTGTCTCAGGCCGTCTATCTCAGACCGTCTGTCTCAGACCGTCTGTCTCAGACCGTCTGTCTCAGACCGTCTGTGTCAGACCGTCTGTCTCAGTCCGTCTGTCTCAGACCGTCTGTCTCAGTCCGTCTGCCCCTTTCCGTCTGCCTCAGACCGTCTGTCTCAGACCGTCTGTCTCAGACCGTCTGTCTCAGGCCGTCTGTCTCAGGCCGTCTGCCT
Source organism: Coelioxys conoideus (assembly GCA_947623535.1). Classification (NCBI taxonomy): domain Eukaryota; kingdom Metazoa; phylum Arthropoda; class Insecta; order Hymenoptera; family Megachilidae; genus Coelioxys; species Coelioxys conoideus. Next base: position 7,324,952 of record CANQJN010000026.1, read on the forward strand.
CAGGCCGTCTGTCTCGGACCGTCTGTATCTGTGCGTCCCTCACAGACCGCCTATCTGAGACAGTCTGTCACAGAACGTCTGTCTCAGTCTGTCTGCCCCTGTCCGTCTGTCTCATACCGTCTGCCTCATACCGTCTGTCACAGACCGTTTGTGTCAGACGTCTGTCTCGGATCGTCTGTCTCAGTCCGTCTGTCTCTGTCCGTCTGTCTTAGACCGTCTGTCTCAGACGTTCTGTCTCATATCGTCTGTCTCATAGCGTCTGTCGCATACCGTCTATCTCAGACCGTCTGTCTCAGACCGTCTGTCTCAGGCCGTCTGTCTCAGGCCGTCTGTCTCAGGCTGTCTGTCTCAGACCGTCTGCCTCAGACCGTCTGACTCAGGCCGTCAATCTCAGACCGTCGGTCTCAGACCGTCTGTCTCGGACCGTCTGTCTCTGTGCGTCCCTCACAGACCGCCTATCTGAGACAGTCTGTCACAGAACGTCTGTCTCAGTCTGTCTGCCCCTGTCCGTCTGTCTCATACCGTCTGCCTCACACCGTCTGTCTCAGACCGTTTGTGTCAGACGTCTGTCTCGGATCGTCTGTCTCAGTCCGTCTGTCTCTGTCCGTCTGTCTCAGACCGTCTGTCTCAGACCGTCTGTCTCAGACCTTCTGTCTCAGTCCGTCAGTCTCAGACCGTCTGTCGCAGACCGTCTGTCTCAGACAGTCTGTCTCAGACCGTCTGTCTCAGACCGTCTGTCTCAGACCGTCTGTCTCAGACCGTCTGTCTCAGGCCGTCTGTCTCAGGCCGTCTGTCTCAGACCGTCTGTCTTAGACCGTCTGTCTCAGACCTTCTGCCTCATATCGTCTGTCTCATAGCGTCTGTCGCATACCGTCTATCTCAGACCGTCTGTCCCGTACCGTCGGTCTCAGACCGTCTGTCTCAGTCCGTCAGTCTCAGACCGTCTGTCTCAGACCGTCTGTCTCAGACCGTCTGTCTCAGACCGTCTGTCTCAGACCGTCCGTCTCATACCGTCCGTCCCAGACCGAATGTCTCAGCCAGTCTGTCTCAACCCTCTGTCTTAGACCGTCTGTCTCAGTTCGTCTACCTCTACCCGTCCGTCTCATACCGTCTATCGCAGAGTGTCTGTCTCAGACCGTTTGTGTCACACCGTCTGTCTCAGGCCGTCTGTCTCAGACCGTCTGTCTCTGTCCGTCTGTCTCAGACCGTCTGTCTCAGACCGTCTGTCTCAGACCGTCTGTCTCAGACCATCTGTCTCAGACCTTCTGTCTCAGACCGTCTGTCTCAGACCGTCTGTCTCAGTCCGTCTGCCCCTTTCCGTCTGTCTCAGACCGTCTGTCTCATACCATCTGTCTCATACCTTCTATCACTGTCCGTCCGTCTCTGAACGCCTGTTTCATACCGTCTGTCTCAGACCGAATGTCTCAGTCCGTCTGTCTCAGACCGTCTGTCTCAGACCGTCTGTCTCAGACCGTCTGTCTCAGGCCGTCTGTCTCAGGCCGTCTGTCTCAGACCGTCTGTCTTAGACCGTCTGTCTCAGACCGTCTGTCTCAGACCTTCGTCTCATATCGTCTGTCTCATAGCGTCTGTCGCATACCGTCTATCTCAGACCGTCTGTCCCGTACCGTCGGTATTAGACAGTCTGTCTCAGTCCGTCAGTCTCAGACCGTCTGTCGCAGACCGTCTGTCTCAGACAGTCTGTCTCAGACCGTCTGTCTCAGACCGTCTGTCTCAGACCGTCTGTCTCAGACCGTCTGTCCCAGACAGTGTGTCTCAGGCCGTCTGTCTCAGACCTTCTGTCTCAGACCGTCTGTCTCAGACCGTCTGTCTCAGACCGTCTGTCTCAGACCGTCTGTCTCAGACCGTCTGTCTCAGACCGTCTGCCTCAGGGCGTCTACCTCTGCCCGTCCGTCTAAGTCCCTCAGCCACTGTCCGTCTGTCTCATACCGTCTGCCTCATACCGTCTGTCTCAGACCGTTTGTGTCAGGCCGTCTGTCTCAGGCCGTCTGTCTCAGGCCGTCTGTCTCAGGCTGTCTGTCTCAGACCGTCTGTCTCAGACCGTCTGTCTCAGGCCGTCTATCTCAGACTGTCTGTCTCAGACCGTCTGTCTTAGACCGTCTGTCTCAGACCTTCTGTCTCATATCGTCTGTCGCATACCGTCTATATCAGACCGTCCATCTCGGACCGTCTGTCTCATACCGTCTGTCTCATACCGTCTGTCTCAGACCGTCCGTCTCTGTCCATCTGTCTCAGCCCGTCTGTCTCAGTCTACCTGCCTCTGTCTGTCCGTCTCATACCGTCTGTCCCGTACCGTCGGTCTCAGACCGTCTGTCTCGGAGCGTCTGTATCTGTGCGTCCCTCACAGACCGCCTATCTGAGACAGTCTGTCACAGAACGTCTGTCTCATTCTGTCTGCCCCTGTCCGTCTGTCTCATACCGTCTGCCTCATACCGTCTGTCTCAGACCGTTTGTGTCAGACGTCTGTCTCGGATCGTCTGTCTCAGTCCGTCTGTCTCTGTCCGTCTGTCTCAGACCGTCAGTCTCAGACCGTCTGTCTCAGACCGTCTGTCTCAGACCGTCTGTCTCTGTCCATCTGTCTCAGCCCGTCTGTCTCAGTCTACCTGCCTCTGTCTGTCCGTCTCATACCGTCTGTCCCGTACCGTCGGTCTCAGACCGTCTGTCTCGGACCGTCTGTATCTGTGCGTCCCTCACAGACCGCCTATCTGAGACAGTCTGTCACAGAACGTCTGTCTCAGTCTGTCTGCCCCTGTCCGTCTGTCTCATACCGTCTGCCTCATACCGTCTGTCACAGACCGTTTGTGTCAGACGTCTGTCTCGGATCGTCTGTCTCAGTCCGTCTGTCTCTGTCCGTCTGTCTTAGACCGTCTGTCTCAGACCTTCTGTCTCATATCGTCTGTCTCATAGCGTCTGTCGCATACCGTCTTTCTCAGACCGTCTGTCTCAGACCGTCCGTCTCTGTCCATCTGTCTCAGCCCGTCTGTCTCAGTCTACCTGCCTCTGTCTGTCCGTCTCATACCGTCTGTCCCGTACCGTCGGTCTCAGACCGTCTGTCTCGGAGCGACTGTATCTGTGCGTCCCTCACAGACCGCCTATCTGAGACAGTCTGTCACAGAACGTCTGTCTCAGTCTGTCTGCCCCTGTCCGTCTGGCTCATACCGTCTGCCTCATACCGTCTGTCTCAGACCGTTTGTGTCAGACGTCTGTCTCGGATCGTCTGTCTCAGTCCGTCTGTCTCTGTCCGTCTGTCTCAGACCGTCAGTCTCAGACCGTCTGTCTCAGACCGTCTGTCTCAGACCGTCTGTCTCTGTCCATCTGTCTCAGCCCGTCTGTCTCAGTCTACCTGCCTCTGTCTGTCCGTCTCATACCGTCTGTCCCGTACCGTCGGTCTCAGACCGTCTGTCTCAGACCGTCTGTCTCAGACCGTCTGTCTCAGGCCGTCTGTCTCAGACCGTCTGTCTCAGACCGTCTGTCTCAGGCCGTCTGTCTCAGACCGTCTGTCTTAGACCGTCTGTCTCAGACCTTCTGTCTCATATCGTCTGTCTCATAGCGTCTGTCGCATACCGTCTTTCTCAGACCGTCTGTCTCAGACCGTCTGTCTCAGACCGTCTGTCTCAGGCCGTCTGTCTCAGGCCGTCTGTCTCAGGCTGTCTGTCTCAGACCGTCTGCCTCAGACCGTCTGTCTCAGACCGTCTGTCTTAGACCGTCTGTCTCAGACCTTCTGCCTCATATCGTCTGTCTCATAGCGTCTGTCGCATACCGTCTATCTCAGACCGTCTGTCCCGTACCGTCGGTCTCAGACCGTCTGTCTCAGTCCGTCAGTCTCAGACCGTCTGTCTCAGACCGTCTGTCTCAGACCGTCTGTCTCAGACCGTCCGTCTCATACCGTCCGTCCCAGACCGAATGTCTCAGCCAGTCTGTCTCAACCCTCTGTCTTAGACCGTCTGTCTCAGTTCGTCTACCTCTACCCGTCCGTCTCATAACGTCTATCGCAGAGTGTCTGTCTCAGACCGTTTGTGTCACACCGTCTGTCTCAGACCGTCTGTCTCAGACCGTCTGTCTCAGACCGTCTGTCTCGGACCGTCTGTCTCGGACCGTCTGTCTCAGACCGTGTGTCTCAGTCCGTCTGTCTCAGACCGTCTGTCTCAGGCCGTCTGTCTCATGCTGTCTGTCTCAGACCGTCAGTCTCAGACCGTCTGTCTCAGACCGTCTGTCTCAGACCGTCTGTCTCAGGCCGTCTGTCTCAGACCGTCTGTCTTAGACCGTCTGTCTCAGACCTTCTGCCTCATATCGTCTGTCTCATAGCGTCTGTCGCATACCGTCTATCTCAGACCGTCTGTCCCGTACCGTCGGTCTCAGACCGTCTGTCTCAGTCCGTCAGTCTCAGACCGTCTGTCTCAGACCGTCTGTCTCAGACCGTCTGTCTCAGACCGTCCGTCTCATACCGTCCGTCCCAGACCGAATGTCTCAGCCAGTCTGTCTCAACCCTCTGTCTTAGACCGTCTGTCTCAGTTCGTCTACCTCTACCCGTCCGTCTCATACCGTCTATCGCAGAGTGTCTGTCTCAGACCGTTTGTGTCACACCGTCTGTCTCAGGCCGTCTGTCTCAGACCGTCTGTCTCTGTCCGTCTATCTCAGACCGTCTGTCTCAGACCGTCTGTCTCAGACCGTCTGTCTCAGACCATGTGTCTCAGACCTTCTGTCTCAGACCGTCTGTCTCAGACCGTCTGTCTCAGTCCGTCTGCCCCTTTCCGTCTGTCTCAGACCGTCTGTCTCATACCATCTGTATCATACCTTCTATCACTGTCCGTCCGTCTCTGAACGCCTGTTTCATACCGTCTGTCTCAGACCGAGTGTCTCAGTCCGTCTGTCTCAGACCGTCTGTCTCAGACTGTCTGTCTCAGACCGTCTGTCTCAGACCGTTTGCCTCAGGCCGTCTACCTCTGCCCGTCCGTCTAAGTCCCTCAGCCTCTGTCCCTCTGTCTCATACCGTCTGCCTCATACCGTCTGTCTCAGACCGTTTGTGTCAGACCGTCTGTCTCAGACCGTCTTACTCAGACCGTCTGTCTCAGACCGTCTGTCTCAGTCCGTCTGCCCTGTCCGTCTGTCTCATACCGTCTGTCTCAGACCGTCTGTCTCAGACCGTCTGTCTCAGACCGTCTGTCTCAGACCGTCTGCCTCAGGGCGTCTACCTCTGCCCGTCCGTCTAAGTCCCTCAGCCTCTGTCCGTCTGTCTCATACCGTCTGCCTCATACCGTCTGTCTCAGACCGTTTGTGTCAGACCGTCTGTCTCAGGCCGTCTGTCTCAGGCCGTCTGCCTCAGGCTGTCTGTCTCAGACCGTCTGTCTCAGACCGTCTGTCTCAGACCGTCTGTCTCAGACCGTCTGTCTCTGTCCATCTGTCTCAGCCCGTCTGTCTCAGTCTACCTGCCTCTGTCTGTCCGTCTCATACCGTCTGTCCCGTACCGTCGGTCTCAGACCGTGTGTCTCAGACCGTCTGTCTCAGACCGTCTGTCTCAGGCCGTCTGCCTCAGACCGTCTGTCTCAGACCGTCTGTCTCAGGCCGTCTGTCTCAGACCGTCTGTCTTAGACCGTCTGTCTCAGACCTTCTGTCTCATATCGTCTGTCTCATAGCGTCTGTCGCATACCGTCTTTCTCAGACCGTCTGTCTCAGACCGTCTGTCTCAGACCGTCTGTCTCAGGCCGTCTGTCTCAGGCCGTCTGTCTCAGGCTGTCTGTCTCAGACCGTCTGCCTCAGACCGTCTGTCTCAGACCGTCTGTCTTAGACCGTCTGTCTCAGACCTTCTGCCTCATATCGTCTGTCTCATAGCGTCTGTCGCATACCGTCTATCTCAGACCGTCTGTCCCGTACCGTCGGTCTCAGACCGTCTGTCTCAGTCCGTCAGTCTCAGACCGTCTGTCTCAGACCGTCTGTCTCAGACCGTCTGTCTCAGACCGTCTGCCCCTTTCCGTCTGTCTCAGACCGTCTGTCTCATACCATCTGTATCATACCTTCTATCACTGTCCGTCCGTCTCTGAACGCCTGTTTCATACCGTCTGTCTCAGACCGAGTGTCTCAGTCCGTCTGTCTCAGACCGTCTGTCTCAGACTGTCTGTCTCAGACCGTCTGTCTCAGACCGTCTGTCTCAGACCGTCTGTCTCAGGCCGTCTATCTCAGACTGTCTGTCTCAGACCGTCTGTCTTAGACCGTCTGTCTCAGACCTTCTGTCTCATATCGTGTGTCTCATAGCGTCTGTCGCATACAGTCTATCTCAGACCGTCTATCTCGGACCGTCTGTCTCATACCGTCTGTCTCATACCGTCTGTCTCATACCGTCTGTCTCAGACCGTCCGTCTCAGACCGTCTGTCTCAGACCGTCTGTCTCGGATCGTCTGCCTCAGACCGTCTGTCTCAGACCGTCTGTCTTAGACCGTCTGTCTCAGACCTTCTGCCTCATATCGTCTGTCTCATAGCGTCTGTCGCATACCGTCTATCTCAGACCGTCTGTCCCGTACCGTCGGTCTCAGACCGTCTGTCTCAGTCCGTCAGTCTCAGACCGTCTGTCGCAAACCGTCTGTCTCAGACCGTCTGTCTCAGCCCGTCTGTCTCAGACCGTCTGTCCCAGACAGTGTGTCTCAGACCGTCTGTCTCAGACCGTCTGTCTCAGACCGTCCGTCTCATACCGTCCGTGCCAGACCGAATGTCTCAGCCAGTCTGTCTCAACCCTCTGTCTTAGACCGTCTGTCTCAGTTCGTCTACCCCTACCCGTCCGTCTCATACCGTCTATCGCAGAGCGTCTGGGTCAGACCGTCTGTGTCAGACCGTCCGTCGCAGACCGTCTGTGTCAGACCGTCTGTCTCAGTCCGTCTGTCTCAGACCGTCTGTATCAGACCGTCTGTATCAGACCGTCTGTCTCAGACCGTCTGCCTCATACCATCTGTCTCAGACCGTCTGTCTCATACCATCTGTCTCGGACCGTCTGTATCTGTGCGTCCCTCACAGACCGCCTATCTGAGACAGTCTGTCATAGAACGTCTGTCTCAGTCTGTCTGCCCCTGTCCGTCTGTCTCATACCGTCTGCCTCATACCGTCTGTCACAGACCGTTTGTGTCAGACGTCTGTCTCGGATCGTCTGTCTCAGTCCGTCTGTCTCTGTCCGTCTGTCTTAGACCGTCTGTCTCAGACCTTCTGTCTCATATCGTCTGTCTCATAGCGTCTGTCGCATACCGTCTATCTCAGACCGTCTGTCTCAGACCGTCTGTCTCAGACCGTCTGTCTCAGACCGTCTGTCTCAGACCGTCTGCCTCAGACCGTCTGTCTCAGACCGTCTGTCTTAGACCGTCTGTCTCAGACCTTCTGCCTCATATCGTCTGTCTCATAGCGTCTGTCGCATACCGTCTATTTCAGACCGTCTGTCCCGTACCGTCGGTCTCAGACCGTCTGTCTCAGTCCGTCAGTCTCAGACCGTCTGTCGCAAACCGTCTGTCTCAGACCGTCTGTCTCAGCCCGTCTGTCTCAGACCGTCTGTCCCAGACAGTGTGTCTCAGACCGTCTGTCTCAGACCGTCCGTCTCATACCGTCTATCGCAGAGTGTCTGTCTCAGACCGTTTGTGTCACACCGTCTGTCTCAGACCGTCTGTCTCGCACCGTCTGTCTCAGACCGTGTGTCTCAGTCCGTCTGTCTCAGACCGTCTGTCTCAGGCCGTCTGTCTCATGCTGTCTGTCTCAGACCGTCTGTCTCAGACCGTCTGTCTCAGACCGTCTGTCTCAGGCCGTCTGTCTCAGGCCGTCTGTCTCAGACCGTCTGTCTTAGACCGTCTGTCTCAGTCTGTCTGCCCCTGTCCGTCTGTCTCATACCGTCTGCCTCATACCGTCTGTCACAGACCGTTTGTGTCAGACGTCTGTCTCGGATCGTCTGTCTCAGTCCGTCTGTCTCTGTCCGTCTGTCTTAGACCGTCTGTCTCAGACCTTCTGTCTCATATCGTCTGTCTCATAGCGTCTGTCGCATACCGTCTATCTCAGACCGTCTGTCTCAGACCGTCTGTCTCAGACCGTCTGTCTCAGGCCGTCTGTCTCAGGCCGTCTGTCTCAGGCTGTCTGTCTCAGACCGTCTGCCTCAGACCGTCTGTCTCAGACCGTCTGTCTTAGACCGTCTTTCTCAGACCTTCTGCCTCATATCGTCTGTCTCATAGCGTCTGTCGCATACCGTCTATTTCAGACCGTCTGTCCCGTACCGTCGGTCTCAGACCGTCTGTCTTAGACCGTCTGTCTCAGTCTGTCTGCCCCTGTCCGTCTGTCTCATACCGTCTGCCTCATACCGTCTGTCACAGACCGTTTGTGTCAGACGTCTGTCTCGGATCGTCTGTCTCAGTCCGTCAGTCTCAGACCGTCTGTCGCAAACCGTCTGTCTCAGACCGTCTGTCTCAGCCCGTCTGTCTCAGACCGTCTGTCCCAGACAGTGTGTCTCAGACCGTCTGTCTCAGACCGTCTGTCTCAGACCGTCTGTCTCAGACCGTCCGTCTCATACCGTCCGTCCCAGACCGAATGTCTCAGCCAGTCTGTCTCAACCCTCTGTCTTAGACCGTCTGTCTCAGTTCGTCTACCTCTACCCGTCCGTCTCATACCGTCTATCGCAGAGTGTCTGTCTCAGACCGTTTGTGTCACACCGTCTGTCTCAGACCGTCTGTCTCAGACCGTCTGTCTCGGACCGTCTGTCTCAGACCGTGTGTCTCAGTCCGTCTGTCTCAGACCGTCTGTCTCAGGCCGTCTGTCTCATGCTGTCTGTCTCAGACCGTCTGTCTCAGACCGTCTGTCTCAGGCCGTCTGTCTCAGGCCGTCTGTCTCAGACCGTCTGTCTTAGACCGTCTGTCTCAGACCTTCTGTCTCATATCGTCTGTCTCATAGCGTCTGTCGCATACCGTCTATCTCAGACCGTCTGTCCCGTACCGTCGGTCTCAGACCGTCTGTCTCAGTCCGTCAGTCTCAGACCGTCTGTCACAGAACGTCTGTCTCAGTCCGTCTGCCCTGTCCGTCTATCTCATACCGTCTGCCTCATGCCATCTGTCTCAGACCGTTTGTGTCACACCGTCTGTCTCCGACCGTCTGTCTCAGACCGTCTGTCTCAGACCGTCTGTCTCGGACCGTCTGTCTCAGACCGTCTATCTCAGACCGTCTGTCACAGACCGTCTGTCTCAGACCGTCTGTCTCAGACCGTCTGCCCCTGTCCGTCTGTCTCATACCGTCTGCCTCATGCCATCTGTCTCAGACCGTTTGTGTCAGACCGTCTGTCTCAGACCGTCTGTCTCAGACCGTCTGTCTCAGACCGTCTGTCTCGGACCGTCTGTCTCAGACCGTCTGTATCAGACCGTCTGTCTCAGACAGTCTGCCTGAGACCGTCTGTCTCAGACCGTCTGTCTCAGACCGTCTGTATCAGACCGTCTGCCCCTTTCCGTCTGTCTCATACCGTCTGCCTCATACCGTCTGTCTCAGACCGTTTGTGTCAGACCGTCTGTCTCAGACCGTCAGTCTCATACCGTCTGTCTCATACCATCTGCCTCATACCGTCTATCACTGTCCGTCCGTCTCTGAACGCCTGTTTCATACCGTCTGTCTCAGACCGAGTGTCTCAGCCCGTCTGTCTCAATCCGCCTGTCTCAGACCGTCTGTCTCAGACAGTCTGTCTCAGACCGTCTGTCTCACACCGTCTGTCTCAGACCGTCCGTCTCATACCGTCCGTCCCAGACCGAATGTCTCAGCCAGTCTGTCTCAACCCTCTGTCTTAGACCGTCTGTCTCAGTTCGTCTACCTCTGCCCGTCCGTCTTATATCGTCTATCGCAGAGCATCTGTGTCAGACCGTCTGTCTCAGACAGTCTGTCTCAGACCGTATGTCTCAGACCGTCTGCCTGAGACCGTCTGTCTCAGACCGTCTGTCTCAGGCCGTCTGTCGCATACCGTCTATCTCAGACCGTCTATCTCGGACCGTCTGTCTCATACCGTCTGTCTCATACCGTCTGTCTCAGACCGTCCATCTCTGTCCGTCTGTCTCAGCCCGTCTGTCTCAGTCTACCTGCCTCTGTCTGTCCGTCCCATACCGTCTGTCTCGTACCGTCGGTCTCAGACCGTCTGTCTCGGACCGTCTGTATCTGTGCGTCCCTCACAGACCGCCTATCTGAGACAGTCTGTCACAGAACGTCTGTCTCAGTCTGTCTGCCCCTGTCCGTCTGTCTCATACCGTCTGCCTCATACCGTCTGTCTCAGACCGTTTGTGTCAGACGTCTGTCTCAGACCGTCTGTCTCAGACCTTCTGTCTCAGACCGTCTGTCTCAGACCGTCTGTCTCAGTCCGTCTGCCCCTTTCCGTCTGTCTCATACCGTCTGCCTCATACCGTCTGTCTCAGACCGTTTGTGTCAGACCGTCTGTCTCAGACCGTCTGTCTCATACCGTCTGTCTCAGACCATCTGTCTCAGACCGTCTGTATCAGACCGTCTGCCCCTTTCCGTCTGTCTCATACCGTCTGCCTCATACCGTCTGCCTCATACCGTCTGTCTCAGACCGTTTGTGTCAGACGTCTGTCTCAGACCATCAGTCTCAGACCGCGTGTCTCAGACCGCCTGCCTCAGACCGCCTGTCTCAGACCGTCTGTCTCAGACCGTCTGTCTCAGACAGTCTGTATCAGACCGTCTGTCTCGGACCGTCTGTCTCAGACCGTCGGTCTCGGGCCGTCTGTCTCAGTCCGTCTATCTCCGTCCGTCTGTCACGGACCACCTGTCTCAGACCGTCTGTCTCAGACCGTCTGTCTCAGACAGCCTGTCTCAGACCGTCTGTCTCAGACCGTCTGTCTCAGACCATCTGTCTCAGACCGTCTGTCTCAGACCCTCTGTCTCGATCCGTCTGTCTCATACCGTCTGTCTCAGACCGTCTGTCTCAGACCGTCTCTCTCAGACCGTCTGTCTCAGACCGTCTGTCTCAGACCGTCTGTCTCAGACCGTCTGTCTCAGACAGTCTGTATCAGACCGTCTGTCTCGGACCGTCTGTCTCAGACCGTCGGTCTCGGGCCGTCTGTCTCAGTCCGTCTGTCTCCGTCCGTCTGTCTCAGACCACCTGTCTCAGACCGTCTGTCTCAGACCGTCTGTCTCAGACAGCCTGTCTCAGACCGTCTGTCTCAGACCGTCTGTCTCAGACCGTCTGTCTCAGACCGTCTGTCTCAGACCATCTGTCTCAGACCGTCTGTCTCAGACCGTCTCTCTCAGACCGTCTGTCTCAGACCGTCTGTCTCAGACCGTCTGTCTCAGACCGTCTGTCTCAGACCGTCTGTCGCAGACCGTCTGTCTCGGGCCGTCTGTCTCAGTCCGTCTGTCTCAGTCCGTCTGTCTCAGTTCGTCTGTCTCAGACCAACTGTTTCAGACCGTCTGTCTCAGACCGTCTGTCTCAGACCGTCTGTCTCAGACCGTCTGTCTCAGACCGTCTGTCTCAGACCGTCTGTCTCAGACCGTCTGTCTCAGACCGTCTGTCTCAGGCCGTCTGTCTCAGACCGTCTGTCTCGGGCCGTCTGTCTCAGACCGTCTGTCTCAGGCCGTCTGTCTCAGTCCGTCTGTCTCCGTTCGTCTGTCTCAGACCGACTGTCTCAGACCGTCTGTCTCAAACCGTCTGTCTCAGACCGTCTGTCTCAGGCCGTCTGTCTCAGTCCGTCTGTCTCAGTCCGTCTGTCTCAGTCCGTCTGTCTCAGTCCGTCTGTCTCAGTCCGTCTGTCTCAGTCCGTCTGTCTCGATCGGTCTGTCTCATACCGTCTGTCTCAGACCGTCTGTCTGACACCGTCTGTCTGAGACCGTCTGTCTCAGACCATCAGTCTCAGACCGCGTGTCTCAGACCGCCTGTCTCAGACCGTCTGTCTCAGACCGTCTGTCTCAGACCATCAGTCTCAGACCGCGTGTCTCAGACCGCCTGCCTCAGACCGCCTGTCTCAGACCGTCTGTCTCAGACAGTCTGTCTCAGACCGACTGTCTCAGACCGTCTGTCTCGGACCGTCTGTCTCGGACCGTCTGTCTCGGACCGTCTGTCTCAGACCGTCTGTCTCAGACAGTCTGTCTCAGACCGTCTGTCTCACACCGTCTGTCTCAGACCGTCCGTCTCATACCGTCCGTCCCAGACCGAATGTCTCAGCCAGTCTGTCTCAACCCTCTGTCTTAGACCGTCTGTCTCAGTTCGTCTACCTCTGCCCGTCCGTCTCATATCGTCTAACGCAGAGCGTCTGTGTCAGACCGTCTGTGTCTGACCGTCTGTCGCAGACCGTCTGTGTCAGACCGTCTGTCTCAGACCGCCTGTCTCAGACCGCCTGTCTTAGACTGTCTGTCTCATACCGTCTGTCTCGGACCGTCTGTCTCAGACCGTCGGCCTCGAGCCGTCTGTATCAGTCCGTCTGTCTCCGTCCTTCTGTCTGAGACCGTCTGTCTCAGACCATCAGTCTCAGACCGCGTGTCTCAGACCGCCTGTCTCAGACCGTCTGTCTCAGACCGACTGTCTCAGACCATCAGTCTCAGACCGCGTGTCTCAGACCGCCTGCCTCAGACCGCCTGTCTCAGACCGTCTGTCTCAGACAGTCTGTATCAGACCGTCTGTCTCGGACTGTCTGTCTCAGACCGTCTGTCTTAGACTGTCTGTCCCAGACCGTCTGTCTTAGACTGTCTGTCTCATACCGTCGGTCTCGGGCCGTCTGTCTCAGTCCGTCTATCTCCGTCCGTCTGTCTCGGACCACCTGTCTCAGACCGTCTGTCTCAGACCGTCGGCCTCGAGCCGTCTGTATCAGTCCGTCTGTCTCCGTCCTTCTGTCTCAGACCGTCTGTCTCAGACCGCCTGTCTCAGACCGCCTGTCTTAGACTGTCTGTCTCATACCGTCTGTCTCGGACCGTCTGTCTCAGACCGTCGGCCTCGAGCCGTCTGTATCAGTCCGTCTGTCTCCGTCCTTCTGTCTCAGACCGTCTGTCTCAGACCGCCTGTCTCCGACCGCCTGTCTTAGACTGTCTGTCTCAGAGCGCCTGTCTCAGACCGTCTGTCTCAGACCGTCTGTCTCAGACCGTCTGTCTCAGACCGTCTCTCTCAGACCGTCTGTCTCAGACCGTCTGTCTCAGACCGTCTGTCTCAGACCGTCTGTCGCAGACCGTCTGTCTCGGGCCGTCTGTCTCAGTCCGTCTGTCTCAGTCCGTCTGTCTCAGTTCGTCTGTCTCAGACCAACTGTTTCAGACCGTCTGTCTCAGACCGTCTGTCTCAGACCGTCTGTCTCAGACCGTCTGTCTCAGACCGTCTGTCTCAGACCGTCTGTCTCAGACCGTCTGTCTCAGACCGTCTGTCTCAGGCCGTCTGTCTCCGACCGTCTGTCTCGGGCCGTCTGTCTCAGACCGTCTGTCTCAGGCCGTCTGTATCAGTCCGTCTGTCTCCGTTCGTCTGTCTCAGACCGACTGTCTCAGACCGTCTGTCTCAGACCGTCTGTCTCGGACCGTCTGTCTCGGACCGTCTGTCTCAGACCGTCTGTATCAGACCGTCTGCCCCTTTCCGTCTGTCTCATACCGTCTGCCTCATACCGTCTGTCTCAGACCGTTTGTGTCAGACCGTCTGTCTCAGACCGTCAGTCTCATACCGTCTGTCTCAGACCGTCTGTCTCATACCATCTGCCTCATACCGTCTATCACTGTCCGTCCGTCTCTGAACGCCTGTTTCATACCGTCTGTCTCAGACCGAGTGTCTGAGTCCGTCTGTCTCAGACCGTCTGTCTCAGACAGTCTGTCTCAGACCGTCTGTCTCACACCGTCTGTCTCAGACCGTCCGTCTCATACCGTCCGTCCCAGACCGAATGTCTCAGCCAGTCTGTCTCAACCCTCTGTCTTAGACCGTCTGTCTCAGTTCGTCTACCTCTGCCCGTCCGTCTCATATCGTCTAACGCAGAGCGTCTGTGTCAGACCGTCTGTGTCTGACCGTCTGTCGCAGACCGTCTGTGTCAGACCGTCGGCCTCGAGCCGTCTGTATCAGTCCGTCTGTCTCCGTCCTTCTGTCTCAGACCGTCTGTCTCAGACCGCCTGTCTCAGACCGCCTGTCTTAGACTGTCTGTCTCATACCGTCTGTCTCGGACCGTCTGTCTCAGACCGTCGGCCTCGAGCCGTCTGTATCAGTCCGTCTGTCTCCGTCCTTCTGTCTCAGACCGTCTGTCTCAGACCGCCTGTCTCCGACCGCCTGTCTTAGACTGTCTGTCTCAGAGCGCCTGTCTCAGACCGTCTGTCTCAGACCGTCTGTCTCAGACCGTCTGTCTCAGACCGTCTCTCTCAGACCGTCTGTCTCAGACCGTCTGTCTCAGACCGTCTGTCTCAGACCGTCTGTCGCAGACCGTCTGTCTCGGGCCGTCTGTCTCAGTCCGTCTGTCTCAGTCCGTCTGTCTCAGTTCGTCTGTCTCAGACCAACTGTTTCAGACCGTCTGTCTCAGACCGTCTGTCTCAGACCGTCTGTCTCAGACCGTCTGTCTCAGACCGTCTGTCTCAGACCGTCTGTCTCAGACCGTCTGTCTCAGGCCGTCTGTCTCCGACCGTCTGTCTCGGGCCGTCTGTCTCAGACCGTCTGTCTCAGGCCGTCTGTATCAGTCCGTCTGTCTCCGTTCGTCTGTCTCAGACCGACTGTCTCAGACCGTCTGTCTCAGACCGTCTGTCTCGGACCGTCTGTCTCGGACCGTCTGTCTCAGACCGTCTGTATCAGACCGTCTGCCCCTTTCCGTCTGTCTCATACCGTCTGCCTCATACCGTCTGTCTCAGACCGTTTGTGTCAGACCGTCTGTCTCAGACCGTCAGTCTCATACCGTCTGTCTCAGACCGTCTGTCTCATACCATCTGCCTCATACCGTCTATCACTGTCCGTCCGTCTCTGAACGCCTGTTTCATACCGTCTGTCTCAGACCGAGTGTCTGAGTCCGTCTGTCTCAGACCGTCTGTCTCAGACAGTCTGTCTCAGACCGTCTGTCTCACACCGTCTGTCTCAGACCGTCCGTCTCATACCGTCCGTCCCAGACCGAATGTCTCAGCCAGTCTGTCTCAACCCTCTGTCTTAGACCGTCTGTCTCAGTTCGTCTACCTCTGCCCGTCCGTCTCATATCGTCTAACGCAGAGCGTCTGTGTCAGACCGTCTGTGTCTGACCGTCTGTCGCAGACCGTCTGTGTCAGACCGTCTGTCTCAGACCGCCTGTCTCAGACCGCCTGTCTTAGACTGTCTGTCTCATACCGTCTGTCTCGGACCGTCTGTCTCAGACCGTCGGCCTCGAGCCGTCTGTATCAGTCCGTCTGTCTCCGTCCTTCTGTCTCAGACCGTCTGTCTCAGACCGCCTGTCAAAGACCGCCTGTCTCAGACTGTCTGTCTCAGAGCGCCTGTCTCAGACCGTCTGTCTCAGACCGTCTGTCTCAGACCGTCTCTCTCAGACCGTCTGTCTCAGACCGTCTGTCTCAGACCGTCTGTCTCAGACCGTCTGTCTCACACCGTCTGTCTCAGACCGTCTGTCGCAGACCGTCTGTCTCGGGCCGTCTGTCTCAGTCCGTCTGTCTCAGTCCGTCTGTCTCCGTTCGTCTGTCTCAGACCAACTGTTTCAGACCGTCTGTCTCAGACCGTCTGTCTCAGACCGTCTGTCTCAGACCGTCTGTCTCAAACCGTCTGTCTCAGACCGTCTGTCTCAGACCGTCTGTCTCAGGCCGTCTGTCTCAGACCGTCTGTCTCGGGCCGTCTGTCTCAGACCGTCTGTCTCAGGCCGTCTGTCTCAGTCCGTCTGTCTCCGTTCGTCTGTCTCAGACCGACTGTCTCAGACCGTCTGTCTCAAACCGTCTGTCTCAGACCGTCTGTATCAGGCCGTCTGTCTCAGTCCGTCTGTCTCAGTCCGTCTGTCTCAGTCCGTCTGTCTCAGTCCGTCTGTCTCAGTCCGTCTGTCTCAGACCGTCTGTCTCAGGCCGTCTGTATCAGTCCGTCTGTCTCCGTTCGTCTGTCTCAGACCGACTGTCTCAGACCGTCTGTCTCGGACCGTCTGTCTCGGACCGTCTGTCTCGGACCGTCTGTCTCAGACCGTCTGTATCAGACCGTCTGCCCCTTTCCGTCTGTCTCATACCGTCTGCCTCATACCGTCTGTCTCAGACCGTCTGTCTCAGACCGTCAGTCTCATACCGTCTGTCTCAGACCGTCTGTCTCATACCATCTGCCTCATACCGTCTATCACTGTCCGTCCGTCTCTGAACGCCTGTTTCATACCGTCTGTCTCAGACCGAGTGTCTGAGTCCGTCTGTCTCAGACCGTCTGTCTCAGACAGTCTGTCTCAGACCGTCTGTCTCACACCGTCTGTCTCAGACCGTCCGTCTCATACCGTCCGTCCCAGACCGAATGTCTCAGCCAGTCTGTCTCAACCCTCTGTCTTAGACCGTCTGTCTCAGTTCGTCTACCTCTGCCCGTCCGTCTCATATCGTCTAACGCAGAGCGTCTGTGTCAGACCGTCTGTGTCTGACCGTCTGTCGCAGACCGTCTGTGTCAGACCGTCTGTCTCAGACCGCCTGTCTCAGACCGCCTGTCTTAGACTGTCTGTCTCATACCGTCTGTCTCGGACCGTCTGTCTCAGACCGTCGGCCTCGAGCCGTCTGTATCAGTCCGTCTGTCTCCGTCCTTCTGTCTGAGACCGTCTGTCTCAGACCATCAGTCTCAGACCGCGTGTCTCAGACCGCCTGTCTCAGACCGTCTGTCTCAGACCGACTGTCTCAGACCATCAGTCTCAGACCGCGTGTCTCAGACCGCCTGCCTCAGACCGCCTGTCTCAGACCGTCTGTCTCAGACAGTCTGTATCAGACCGTCTGTCTCGGACCGTCTGTCTCAGACCGTCTGTCTTAGACTGTCTGTCCCAGACCGTCTGTCTTAGACTGTCTGTCTCATACCGTCGGTCTCGGGCCGTCTGTCTCAGTCCGTCTATCTCCGTCCGTCTGTCTCGGACCACCTGTCTCAGACCGTCTGTCTCAGACCGTCGGCCTCGAGCCGTCTGTATCAGTCCGTCTGTCTCCGTCCTTCTGTCTCAGACCGTCTGTCTCAGACCGCCTGTCTCCGACCGCCTGTCTTAGACTGTCTGTCTCAGAGCGCCTGTCTCAGACCGTCTGTCTCAGACCGTCTGTCTCAGACCGTCTGTCTCAGACCGTCTCTCTCAGACCGTCTGTCTCAGACCGTCTGTCTCAGACCGTCTGTCTCAGACCGTCTGTCGCAGACCGTCTGTCTCGGGCCGTCTGTCTCAGTCCGTCTGTCTCAGTCCGTCTGTCTCAGTTCGTCTGTCTCAGACCAACTGTTTCAGACCGTCTGTCTCAGACCGTCTGTCTCAGACCGTCTGTCTCAGACCGTCTGTCTCAGACCGTCTGTCTCAGACCGTCTGTCTCAGACCGTCTGTCTCAGGCCGTCTGTCTCCGACCGTCTGTCTCGGGCCGTCTGTCTCAGACCGTCTGTCTCAGGCCGTCTGTATCAGTCCGTCTGTCTCCGTTCGTCTGTCTCAGACCGACTGTCTCAGACCGTCTGTCTCAGACCGTCTGTCTCGGACCGTCTGTCTCGGACCGTCTGTCTCAGACCGTCTGTCTCAGACCGTCAGTCTCATACCGTCTGTCTCAGACCGTCTGTCTCATACCATCTGCCTCATACCGTCTATCACTGTCCGTCCGTCTCTGAACGCCTGTTTCATACCGTCTGTCTCAGACCGAGTGTCTGAGTCCGTCTGTCTCAGACCGTCTGTCTCAGACAGTCTGTCTCAGACCGTCTGTCTCACACCGTCTGTCTCAGACCGTCCGTCTCATACCGTCCGTCCCAGACCGAATGTCTCAGCCAGTCTGTCTCAACCCTCTGTCTTAGACCGTCTGTCTCAGTTCGTCTACCTCTGCCCGTCCGTCTCATATCGTCTAACGCAGAGCGTCTGTGTCAGACCGTCTGTGTCTGACCGTCTGTCGCAGACCGTCTGTGTCAGACCGTCTGTCTCAGACCGCCTGTCTCAGACCGCCTGTCTTAGACTGTCTGTCTCATACCGTCTGTCTCGGACCGTCTGTCTCAGACCGTCGGCCTCGAGCCGTCTGTATCAGTCCGTCTGTCTCCGTCCTTCTGTCTCAGACCGTCTGTCTCAGACCGCCTGTCAAAGACCGCCTGTCTCAGACTGTCTGTCTCAGAGCGCCTGTCTCAGACCGTCTGTCTCAGACCGTCTGTCTCAGACCGTCTCTCTCAGACCGTCTGTCTCAGACCGTCTGTCTCAGACCGTCTGTCTCAGACCGTCTGTCTCACACCGTCTGTCTCAGACCGTCTGTCGCAGACCGTCTGTCTCGGGCCGTCTGTCTCAGTCCGTCTGTCTCAGTCCGTCTGTCTCCGTTCGTCTGTCTCAGACCAACTGTTTCAGACCGTCTGTCTCAGACCGTCTGTCTCAGACCGTCTGTCTCAGACCGTCTGTCTCAAACCGTCTGTCTCAGACCGTCTGTCTCAGACCGTCTGTATCAGGCCGTCTGTCTCAGTCCGTCTGTCTCAGTCCGTCTGTCTCAGTCCGTCTGTCTCAGTCCGTCTGTCTCAGTCCGTCTGTCTCAGTCCGTCTGTCTCAGTCCGTCTGTCTCAGTCCGTCTGTCTCAGTAAGTCTGCCTCCGTTCGTCTGTCTCAGACCGACTGTCTCAGACCGTCTGTCTCAAACCGTCTGTCTCACACCGTCTGTCTCAGACCGTCTGTCTCAGACCGTCTGTCTGAGACCGTCTGTCTCAGACAGTCTGTCTCAGACCGTCTGTCTCAGACCGTCTGTCTCAGACCATCTGTCTCAGACTGTCTGTCTCAGTCCGTCTGTATCAGTCCGTCTGTCTCCGTTCGTCTGTCTCAGACCGACTGTCTCTGACCGTCTGTCTCAAACCGTCTGTCTCAGACCGTCTGTCGCAGACCCTCTGTCTCAATCCGTCTGTCTCATACCGTCTGTCTCAGACCGTCTGTCTGAGACCGACTGTCTCAAACCGTCTGTCTGAGACCGTCTGTCGCAGACCCTCTGTCTCGAACCGTCTGTCTCATACCGTCTGTCTCCGACCGTCTGTCTCAGACCGCATGTCTCAGACCGCCTGTCTCAGACCGTCTGTCTCAGACCGTCTGTCTCAGGCCGTCTGTCTCAGACCGTCTGTCTCGGGCCGTCTGTCTCGGGCCGTCTGTCTCAGACCGTCTGTCTCGGGCCGTCTGTCTCAGTCCGTCTGTCTCAGTCCGTCTGTCTCAGTCCGTCTGTCTCCGTTCGTCTGTCTCAGACCGTCTGTCTCAGAGCGCCTGTCTCGAACCGTCTGTCTCAGACCGGCTGTCTCAGACCGTCTGTCTCAGACTGTCTGCCTCAGACCGACTGTCTCAGACCGTCTGTCTCAAACCGTCTGTCTCACACCGTCTGTCTCAGACCCCCTGTCTCGATCCGTCTGTCTCATACCGTCTGTCTGACACCGTCTGTCTGAGACCGTCTGTCTCAGACCATCAGTCTCAGACCGCGTGTCTCAGACCGCCTGCCTCAGACCGCCTGTCTCAGACCGTCTATCTCAGACCGTCTGTCTCAGACAGTCTGTATCAGACCGTCTGTCTCGGACCGTCTGTCTAAGACCGTCGGTCTCGGGCCGTCTGTCTCAGTCCGTCTATCTCCGTCCGTCTGTCACGGACCACCTGTCTCAGACCGTCTTTCTCAGACCGTCTGTCTCAGACCGTCTGTCTCAGACCGTCTGTCTCAGACCGTCTGTCTCAGACCGTCAGTCTCATACCGTCTGTCTCAGACCGTCTGTCTCATACCATCTGCCTCATACCGTCTATCACTGTCCGTCCGTCTCTGAACGCCTGTTTCATACCGTCTGTCTCAGACCGAGTGTCTGAGTCCGTCTGTCTCAGACCGTCTGTCTCAGACAGTCTGTCTCAGACCGTCTGTCTCACACCGTCTGTCTCAGACCGTCCGTCTCATACCGTCCGTCCCAGACCGAATGTCTCAGCCAGTCTGTCTCAACCCTCTGTCTTAGACCGTCTGTCTCAGTTCGTCTACCTCTGCCCGTCCGTCTCATATCGTCTAACGCAGAGCGTCTGTGTCAGACCGTCTGTGTCTGACCGTCTGTCGCAGACCGTCTGTGTCAGACCGTCTGTCTCAGACCGCCTGTCTCAGACCGCCTGTCTTAGACTGTCTGTCTCATACCGTCTGTCTCGGACCGTCTGTCTCAGACCGTCGGCCTCGAGCCGTCTGTATCAGTCCGTCTGTCTCCGTCCTTCTGTCTCAGACCGTCTGTCTCAGACCGCCTGTCAAAGACCGCCTGTCTCAGACTGTCTGTCTCAGAGCGCCTGTCTCAGACCGTCTGTCTCAGACCGTCTGTCTCAGACCGTCTCTCTCAGACCGTCTGTCTCAGACCGTCTGTCTCAGACCGTCTGTCTCAGACCGTCTGTCTCACACCGTCTGTCTCAGACCGTCTGTCGCAGACCGTCTGTCTCGGGCCGTCTGTCTCAGTCCGTCTGTCTCAGTCCGTCTGTCTCCGTTCGTCTGTCTCAGACCAACTGTTTCAGACCGTCTGTCTCAGACCGTCTGTCTCAGACCGTCTGTCTCAGACCGTCTGTCTCAAACCGTCTGTCTCAGACCGTCTGTCTCAGACCGTCTGTATCAGGCCGTCTGTCTCAGTCCGTCTGTCTCAGTCCGTCTGTCTCAGTCCGTCTGTCTCAGTCCGTCTGTCTCAGTCCGTCTGTCTCAGTCCGTCTGTCTCAGTCCGTCTGTCTCAGTCCGTCTGTCTCAGTAAGTCTGCCTCCGTTCGTCTGTCTCAGACCGACTGTCTCAGACCGTCTGTCTCAAACCGTCTGTCTCACACCGTCTGTCTCAGACCGTCTGTCTCAGACCGTCTGTCTGAGACCGTCTGTCTCAGACAGTCTGTCTCAGACCGTCTGTCTCAGACCGTCTGTCTCAGACCATCTGTCTCAGACTGTCTGTCTCAGTCCGTCTGTATCAGTCCGTCTGTCTCCGTTCGTCTGTCTCAGACCGACTGTCTCTGACCGTCTGTCTCAAACCGTCTGTCTCAGACCGTCTGTCGCAGACCCTCTGTCTCAATCCGTCTGTCTCATACCGTCTGTCTCAGACCGTCTGTCTGAGACCGACTGTCTCAAACCGTCTGTCTGAGACCGTCTGTCGCAGACCCTCTGTCTCGAACCGTCTGTCTCATACCGTCTGTCTCCGACCGTCTGTCTCAGACCGCATGTCTCAGACCGCCTGTCTCAGACCGTCTGTCTCAGACCGTCTGTCTCAGGCCGTCTGTCTCAGACCGTCTGTCTCGGGCCGTCTGTCTCGGGCCGTCTGTCTCAGACCGTCTGTCTCGGGCCGTCTGTCTCAGTCCGTCTGTCTCAGTCCGTCTGTCTCCGTTCGTCTGTCTCAGACCGTCTGTCTCAGAGCGCCTGTCTCGAACCGTCTGTCTCAGACCGGCTGTCTCAGACCGTCTGTCTCAGACTGTCTGCCTCAGACCGACTGTCTCAGACCGTCTGTCTCAAACCGTCTGTCTCACACCGTCTGTCTCAGACCCCCTGTCTCGATCCGTCTGTCTCATACCGTCTGTCTGACACCGTCTGTCTGAGACCGTCTGTCTCAGACCATCAGTCTCAGACCGCGTGTCTCAGACCGCCTGCCTCAGACCGCCTGTCTCAGACCGTCTATCTCAGACCGTCTGTCTCAGACAGTCTGTATCAGACCGTCTGTCTCGGACCGTCTGTCTAAGACCGTCGGTCTCGGGCCGTCTGTCTCAGTCCGTCTATCTCCGTCCGTCTGTCACGGACCACCTGTCTCAGACCGTCTGTCTCAGACCGTCTGTCTCAGACCGTCTGTCTCAGACCGTCTGTCTCAGACCGTCTGTCTCAGACCGTCTGTCTCAGACCGTCTGTCGCAGACCGTCTGTCTCGGGCCGTCTGTCTCAGTCCGTCTGTCTCAGTCCGTCTGTCTCAGTTCGTCTGTCTCAGACCAACTGTTTCAGACCGTCTGTCTCAGACCGTCTGTCTCAGACCGTCTGTCTCAGACCGTCTGTCTCAGACCGTCTGTCTCAGGCCGTCTGTCTCAGACCGTCTGTCTCGGGCCGTCTGTCTCAGACCGTCTGTCTCAGGCCGTCTGTCTCAGTCCGTCTGTCTCCGTTCGTCTGTTTCAGACCGACTGTCTCAGACCGTCTGTCTCAAACCGTCTGTCTCAGACCGTCTGTCTCAGGCCGTCTGTCTCAGTCCGTCTGTCTCAGTCCGTCTGTCTCAGTCCGTCTGTCTCGATCGGTCTGTCTCATACCGTCTGTCTCAGACCGTCTGTCTGACACCGTCTGTCTGAGACCGTCTGTCTCAGACCATCAGTCTCAGACCGCGTGTCTCAGACCGCCTGTCTCAGACCGTCTGTCTCAGACCGTCTGTCTCAGACCATCAGTCTCAGACCGCGTGTCTCAGACCGCCTGCCTCAGACCGCCTGTCTCAGACCGTCTGTCTCAGACAGTCTGTATCAGACCGTCTGTCTCGGACCGTCTGTCTCAGACCGTCGGTCTCGGGCCGTCTGTCTCAGTCCGTCTATCTCCGTCCGTCTGTCTCGGACCACCTGTCTCAGACCGTCTGTCTCAGACCGTCGGCCTCGAGCCGTCTGTATCAGTCCGTCTGTCTCCGTCCTTCTGTCTCAGACCGTCTGTCTCAGACCGCCTGTCTCAGACCGCCTGTCTTAGACTGTCTGTCTCATACCGTCTGTCTCGGACCGTCTGTCTCAGACCGTCGGCCTCGAGCCGTCTGTATCAGTCCGTCTGTCTCCGTCCTTCTGTCTCAGACCGTCTGTCTCATACCGTCTGTCTCAGACCGCCTGTCTCAGACCGCCTGTATCAGACCGTCTGTCTCAGGCCGTCTGTCTCAGACCGTCTGTCTCAGACCGTCTGTCTCAGACCGTCTGTCTCAGACCGTCTGTCTCAGACCGTCTGTCTCAGGCCGTCTGTCTCAGACCGTCTGTCTCGGGCCGTCTGTCTCAGACCGTCTGTCTCAGGCCGTCTGTCTCAGTCCGTCTGTCTCCGTTCGTCTGTCTCAGACCGACTGTCTCAGACCGTCTGTCTCAAACCGTCTGTCTCAGACCGTCTGTCTCAGGCCGTCTGTCTCAGTCCGTCTGTCTCAGTCCGTCTGTCTCAGTCCGTCTGTCTCGATCGGTCTGTCTCATACCGTCTGTCTCAGACCGTCTGTCTGACACCGTCTGTCTGAGACCGTCTGTCTCAGACCATCAGTCTCAGACCGCGTGTCTCAGACCGCCTGTCTCAGACCGTCTGTCTCAGACCGTCTGTCTCAGACCATCAGTCTCAGACCGCGTGTCTCAGACCGCCTGCCTCAGACCGCCTGTCTCAGACCGTCTGTCTCAGACAGTCTGTATCAGACCGTCTGTCTCGGACCGTCTGTCTCAGACCGTCGGTCTCGGGCCGTCTGTCTCAGTCCGTCTATCTCCGTCCGTCTGTCTCGGACCACCTGTCTCAGACCGTCTGTCTCAGACCGTCGGCCTCGAGCCGTCTGTATCAGTCCGTCTGTCTCCGTCCTTCTGTCTCAGACCGTCTGTCTCAGACCGCCTGTCTCAGACCGCCTGTCTTAGACTGTCTGTCTCATACCGTCTGTCTCGGACCGTCTGTCTCAGACCGTCGGCCTCGAGCCGTCTGTATCAGTCCGTCTGTCTCCGTCCTTCTGTCTCAGACCGTCTGTCTCATACCGTCTGTCTCAGACCGCCTGTCTCAGACCGCCTGTATCAGACCGTCTGTCTCAGACCCTCTGTCTCGATCCGTCTGTCTCATACCGTCTGTCTGACACCGTCTGTCTGAGACCGTCTGTCTCAGACCATCAGTCTCAGACCGCGTGTCTCAGACCGCCTGCCTCAGACCGCCTGTCTCAGACCGTCTATCTCAGACCGTCTGTCTCAGACAGTCTGTATCAGACCGTCTGTCTCGGACCGTCTGTCTAAGACCGTCGGTCTCGGGCCGTCTGTCTCAGTCCGTCTATCTCCGTCCGTCTGTCACGGACCACCTGTCTCAGACCGTCTGTCTCAGACCGTCTGTCTCAGACCGTCTGTCTCAGACCCTCTGTCTCGATCCGTCTGTCTCATACCGTCTGTCTCAGACCGTCTGTCTGACACCGTCTGTCTGAGACCGTCTGTCTCAGACCATCAGTCTCAGACCGCGTGTCTCAGACCGCCTGCCTCAGACCGCCTGTCTCAGACCGTCTGTCTCAGACAGTCTGTATCAGACCGTCTGTCTCGGACCGTCTGTCTCAGACCGTCGGTCTCGGGCCGTCTGTCTCAGTCCGTCTGTCTCCGTCCGTCTGTCTCAGACCACCTGTCTCAGACCGTCTGTCTCAGACCGTCTGTCTCAGACAGCCTGTCTCAGACCGTCTGTCTCAGACCGTCTGTCTCAGACCGTCTGTCTCAGACCGTCTGTCTCAGACCGTCTGTCTCAGACCGTCTGTCTCAGACCGTCTGTCGCAGACCGTCTATCTCGGGCCGTCTGTCTCAGTCCGTCTGTCTCAGTCCGTCTGTCTCAGTTCGTCTGTCTCAGACCAACTGTTTCAGACCGTCTGTCTCAGACCGTCTGTCTCAGACCGTCTGTCTCAGACCGTCTGTCTCAGACCGTCTGTCTCAGACCGTCTGTCTCAGACCGTCTGTCTCAGGCCGTCTGTCTCAGACCGTCTGTCTCGGGCCGTCTGTCTCAGACCGTCTGTCTCAGGCCGTCTGTCTCAGTCCGTCTGTCTCCGTTCGTCTGTCTCAGACCGACTGTCTCAGACCGTCTGTCTCAAACCGTCTGTCTCAGACCGTCTGTCTCAGGCCGTCTGTCTCAGTCCGTCTGTCTCAGTCCGTCTGTCTCAGTCCGTCTGTCTCGATCGGTCTGTCTCATACCGTCTGTCTCAGACCGTCTGTCTGACACCGTCTGTCTGAGACCGTCTGTCTCAGACCATCAGTCTCAGACCGCGTGTCTCAGACCGCCTGTCTCAGACCGTCTGTCTCAGACCGTCTGTCTCAGACCATCAGTCTCAGACCGCGTGTCTCAGACCGCCTGCCTCAGACCGCCTGTCTCAGACCGTCTGTCTCAGACAGTCTGTATCAGACCGTCTGTCTCGGACCGTCTGTCTCAGACCGTCGGTCTCGGGCCGTCTGTCTCAGTCCGTCTATCTCCGTCCGTCTGTCTCGGACCACCTGTCTCAGACCGTCTGTCTCAGACCGTCGGCCTCGAGCCGTCTGTATCAGTCCGTCTGTCTCCGTCCTTCTGTCTCAGACCGTCTGTCTCAGACCGCCTGTCTCAGACCGCCTGTCTTAGACTGTCTGTCTCATACCGTCTGTCTCGGACCGTCTGTCTCAGACCGTCGGCCTCGAGCCGTCTGTATCAGACCGTCTGTCTCGGGCCGTCTGTCTCAGACCGTCTGTCTCAGGCCGTCTGTATCAGTCCGTCTGTCTCCGTTCGTCTGTCTCAGACCGACTGTCTCAGACCGTCTGTCTCAAACCGTCTGTCTCAGACCGTCTGTCTCAGGCCGTCTGTCTCAGTCCGTCTGTCTCAGTCCGTCTGTCTCAGTCCGTCTGTCTCAGTCCGTCTGTCTCAGTCCGTCTGTCTCAGTCCGTCTGTCTCAAACCGTCTGTCTCACACCGTCTGTCTCAGACCGTCTGTCTCAGACCGTCTGTCTCAGACCGTCTGTCTCAGGCCGTCTGTCTCAGACCGTCTGTCTCGGGCCGTCTGTCTCAGTCCGTCTGTCTCAGTCCGTCTGTCTCAGTCCGTCTGTCTCCGTTCGTCTGTCTCAGACCGTCTGTCTCAGACCGCCTGTCTTAGACTGTCTGTCTCAGAGCGCCTGTCTCAGACTGTCTGTCTGAGAGCGCCTGTCTCAGACCGTCTGTCTCAGACCGCCTGTCTTAGACTGTCTGTCTCAGAGCGCCTGTCTCAGACTGTCTGTCTCAGAGCGCCTGTCTCAGACCGTCTGTCTCAGACCGCCTGTCTGAGACTGTCTGTCTCAGTCCGTCTGTCTCAGACCGTCTGTCTGAGACCGTCTGTCGCAGACCCTCTGTCTCGATCCGTCTGTCTCATACCGTCTGTCTCATACCGTCTGTCTCAGACCGCCTGTCTCAGACCGCCTGTCTCAGACCGTCTGTCTCAGACCGTCTGTCTCAGACCGTCTGTCTCAGACCGGCTGTCTCAGACCGTCTGTCTCAGACGGTCTGCCTCAGACCGTCTGTCTCAGACCGTCTGTCTCAGACCGTCTGTCTCGAAACGTCTGTCTCAGACAGCCTGTCTCGAACCGTCTGTCTCAGACCGTCTGTCTCAGACCGGCTGTCTCAGACCGTCTGTCTCAGACTGTCTGCCTCAGACCGACTGTCTCAGACCGTCTGTCTCAAACCGTCTGTCTCACACCGTCTGTCTCAGACCCTCTGTCTCGATCCGTCTGTCTCATACCGTCTGTCTCAGACCGCCTGTCTCAGACCGCCTGTCTCAGACCGTCTGTCTCAGACCCTCTGTCTCGATCGGTCTGTCTCATACCGTCTGTCTCAGACCGTCTGTCTGACACCGTCTGTCTGAGACCGTCTGTCTCAGACCATCAGTCTCAGACCGCGTGTCTCAGACCGCCTGCCTCAGACCGCCTGTCTCAGACCGTCTGTCTCAGACAGTCTGTATCAGACCGTCTGTCTCGGACCGTCTGTCTCAGACCGTCGGTCTCGGGCCGTCTGTCTCAGTCCGTCTATCTCCGTCCGTCTGTCTCGGACCACCTGTCTCAGACCGTCTGTCTCAGACCGTCGGCCTCGAGCCGTCTGTATCAGTCCGTCTGTCTCCGTCCTTCTGTCTCAGACCGTCTGTCTCAGACCGCCTGTCTCAGACCGCCTGTCTTAGACTGTCTGTCTCATACCGTCTGTCTCGGACCGTCTGTCTCAGACCGTCGGCCTCGAGCCGTCTGTATCAGTCCGTCTGTCTCCGTCCTTCTGTCTCAGACCGTCTGTCTCAGACCGCCTGTCTCAGACCGCCTGTCTTAGACTGTCTGTCTCAGAGCGCCTGTCTCAGACCGTCTGTCTCAGACCGTCTGTCTCAGACCGTCTCTCTCAGACCGTCTGTCTCAGACCGTCTGTCTCGGGCCGTCTGTCTCAGACCGTCTGTCTCAGACCGTCTGTCTCCGTTCGTCTATCTCAGACCGACTGTCTCAGACCGTCTGTCTCAAACCGTCTGTCTCAGACCGTCTGTCTCAGGCCGTCTGTCTCAGTCCGTCTGTCTCAGTCCGTCTGCCTCAGTCCGTCTGTCTCAGTCCGTCTGTCTCAGTCCGTCTGTCTCAGTCCGTCTGTCTCAGTCCGTCTGTCTCAGTCCGTCTGTCACGGACCACCTGTCTCAGACCGTCTGTCTCAGACCGTCTGTCTCAGACCGTCTGTCTCAGACCCTCTGTCTCGATCCGTCTGTCTCATACCGTCTGTCTCAGACCGTCTGTCTGACACCGTCTGTCTGAGACCGTCTGTCTCAGACCGTCTGTCTCAGGCCGTCTGTCTCAGTCCGTCTGTCTCAGTCCGTCTGTCTCAGTCCGTCTGTCTCGATCGGTCTGTCTCATACCGTCTGTCTCAGACCGTCTGTCTGACACCGTCTGTCTGAGACTGTCTGTCTCAGACCGTCTGTCTCAGACCGTCTGTCTGAGACCGTCTGTCGCAGACCCTCTGTCTCGATCCGTCTGTCTCATACCGTCTGTCTCATACCGTCTGTCTCAGACCGCCTGTCTCAGACCGCCTGTCTCAGACCGTCTGTCTCAGACCGTCTGTCTCAGACCGTCTGTCTCAGACCGGCTGTCTCAGACCGTCTGTCTCAGACGGTCTGCCTCAGACCGTCTGTCTCAGACCGTCTGTCTCAGACCGTCTGTCTCGAAACGTCTGTCTCAGACAGCCTGTCTCGAACCGTCTGTCTCAGACCGTCTGTCTCAGACCGGCTGTCTCAGACCGTCTGTCTCAGACTGTCTGCCTCAGACCGACTGTCTCAGACCGTCTGTCTCAAACCGTCTGTCTCACACCGTCTGTCTCAGACCCTCTGTCTCGATCCGTCTGTCTCATACCGTCTGTCTCTGACCGCCTGTCTCAGACCGCCTGTCTCAGACCGTCTGTCTCAGACCCTCTGTCTCGATCGGTCTGTCTCATACCGTCTGTCTCAGACCGTCTGTCTGACACCGTCTGTCTGAGACCGTCTGTCTCAGACCATCAGTCTCAGACCGCGTGTCTCAGACCGCCTGCCTCAGACCGACTGTCTCAGACCGTCTGTCTCAGACAGTCTGTATCAGACCGTCTGTCTCGGACCGTCTGTCTCAGACCGTCGGTCTCGGGCCGTCTGTCTCAGTCCGTCTATCTCCGTCCGTCTGTCTCGGACCACCTGTCTCAGACCGTCTGTCTCAGACCGTCGGCCTCGAGCCGTCTGTATCAGTCCGTCTGTCTCCGTCCTTCTGTCTCAGACCGTCTGTCTCAGACCGCCTGTCTCAGACCGCCTGTCTTAGACTGTCTGTCTCATACCGTCTGTCTCGGACCGTCTGTCTCAGACCGTCGGCCTCGAGCCGTCTGTATCAGTCCGTCTGTCTCCGTCCTTCTGTCTCAGACCGTCTGTCTCAGACCGCCCGTCTCAGACCGCCTGTCTTAGACTGTCTGTCTCAGAGCGCCTGTCTCAGACCGTCTGTCTCAGACCGTCTGTCTCAGACCGTCTCTCTCAGACCGTCTGTCTCAGACCGTCTGTCTCGGGCCGTCTGTCTCAGACCGTCTGTCTCAGACCGTCTGTCTCCGTTCGTCTATCTCAGACCGACAGTCTCAGACCGTCTGTCTCAAACCGTCTGTCTCAGACCGTCTGTCTCAGGCCGTCTGTCTCAGTCCGTCTGTCTCAGTAAGTCTGTCTCCGTTCGTCTGTCTCAGACCGACTGTCTCAGACCGTCTGTCTCAAACCGTCTGTCTCACACCGTCTGTCTCAGACCCTCTGTCTCGATCCGTCTGTCTCATACCGTCTGTCTCAGACCGCCTGTCTCAGACCGCCTGTCTCAGACCGTCTGTCTCAGACCCTCTGTCTCGATCGGTCTGTCTCATACCGTCTGTCTCAGACCGTCTGTCTGACACCGTCTGTCTGAGACCGTCTGTCTCAGACCATCAGTCTCAGACCGCGTGTCACAGACCGCCTGCCTCAGACCGCCTGTCTCAGACCGTCTGTCTCAGACAGTCTGTATCAGACCGTCTGTCTCGGACCGTCTGTCTCAGACCGTCGGTCTCGGGCCGTCTGTCTCAGTCCGTCTATCTCCGTCCGTCTGTCTCGGACCACCTGTCTCAGACCGTCTGTCTCAGACCGTCGGCCTCGAGCCGTCTGTATCAGTCCGTCTGTCTCCGTCCTTCTGTCTCAGACCGTCTGTCTCAGACCGCCTGTCTCAGACCGCCTGTCTTAGACTGTCTGTCTCATACCGTCTGTCTCGGACCGTCTGTCTCAGACCGTCGGCCTCGAGCCGTCTGTATCAGTCCGTCTGTCTCCGTCCTTCTGTCTCAGACCGTCTGTCTCAGACCGCCTGTCTCAGACCGCCTGTCTTAGACTGTCTGTCTCAGACCGCCTGTCTCAGACCGTCTGTCTCAGACCGTCTGTCTCAGACCGTCTCTCTCAGACCGTCTGTCTCAGACCGTCTGTCTCGGGCCGTCTGTCTCAGACCGTCTGTCTCAGACCGTCTGTCTCCGTTCGTCTATCTCAGACCGACTGTCTCAGACCGTCTGTCTCAAACCGTCTGTCTCAGACCGTCTGTCTCAGGCCGTCTGTCTCAGTCCGTCTGTCTCAGTCCGTCTGTCTCAGTCCGTCTGTCTCAGTCCGTCTGTCTCAGTCCGTCTGTCTCAGTCCGTCTGTCTCAGTCCGTCTGTCTCAGTAAGTCTGTCTCCGTTCGTCTGTCTCAGACCGACTGTCTCAGACCGTCTGTCTCAAACCGTCTGTCTCACACCGTCTGTCTCAGACCCTCTGTCTCGATCCGTCTGTCTCATACCGTCTGTCTCAGACCGTCTGTCTGAGACCGACTGTCTCAGACCGTCTGTCTCAGACCGTCTGTCTCAGACCGTCTGTCTCAGGCCGTCTGTCTCAGACCGTCTGTCTCGGGCCGTCTGTCTCAGTCCGTCTGTCTCGGGCCGTCTGTCTCAGTCCGTCTGTCTCAGTCCGTCTGTCTCAGTCCGTCTGTCTCCGTTCGTCTGTCTCAGACCGTCTGTCTCAGACCGCCTGTCTTAGACTGTCTGTCTCAGAGCGCCTGTCTCAGACTGTCTGTCTGAGAGCGCCTGTCTCAGACCGTCTGTCTCAGACCGCCTGTCTTAGACTGTCTGTCTCAGAGCGCCTGTCTCAGACTGTCTGTCTCAGAGCGCCTGTCTCAGATCGTCTGTCTCAGACCGCCTGTCTGAGACTGTCTGTCTCAGACCGTCTGTCTCAGACCGTCTGTCTGAGACCGTCTGTCGCAGACCCTCTGTCTCGATCCGTCTGTCTCATACCGTCTGTCTCATACCGTCTGTCTCAGACCGCCTGTCTCAGACCGCCTGTCTCAGACCGTCTGTCTCAGACCGTCTGTCTCAGACCGTCTGTCTCAGACCGGCTGTCTCAGACCGTCTGTCTCAGACGGTCTGCCTCAGACCGTCTGTCTCAGACCGTCTGTCTCAGACCGTCTGTCTCGAAACGTCTGTCTCAGACAGCCTGTCTCGAACCGTCTGTCTCAGACCGTCTGTCTCAGACCGGCTGTCTCAGACCGTCTGTCTCAGACTGTCTGCCTCAGACCGACTGTCTCAGACCGTCTGTCTCAAACCGTCTGTCTCACACCGTCTGTCTCAGACCCTCTGTCTCGATCCGTCTGTCTCATACCGTCTGTCTCAGACCGCCTGTCTCAGACCGCCTGTCTCAGACCGTCTGTCTCAGACCCTCTGTCTCGATCGGTCTGTCTCATACCGTCTGTCTGACACCGTCTGTCTGAGACCGTCTGTCTCAGACCATCAGTCTCAGACCGCGTGTCTCAGACCGCCTGCCTCAGACCGCCTGTCTCAGACCGTCTGTCTCAGACAGTCTGTATCAGACCGTCTGTCTCGGACCGTCTGTCTCAGACCGTCGGTCTCGGGCCGTCTGTCTCAGTCCGTCTATCTCCGTCCGTCTGTCTCGGACCACCTGTCTCAGACCGTCTGTCTCAGACCGTCGGCCTCGAGCCGTCTGTATCAGTCCGTCTGTCTCCGTCCTTCTGTCTCAGACCGTCTGTCTCAGACCGTCTGTCTCAGACCGGCTGTCTCAGACCGTCTGTCTCAGACGGTCTGCCTCAGACCGTCTGTCTCAGACCGTCTGTCTCAGACCGTCTGTCTCGAAACGTCTGTCTCAGACAGCCTGTCTCGAACCGTCTGTCTCAGACCGTCTGTCTCAGACCGGCTGTCTCAGACCGTCTGTCTCAGACTGTCTGCCTCAGACCGACTGTCTCAGACCGTCTGTCTCAAACCGTCTGTCTCACACCGTCTGTCTCAGACCCTCTGTCTCGATCCGTCTGTCTCATACCGTCTGTCTCAGACCGCCTGTCTCAGACCGCCTGTCTCAGACCGTCTGTCTCAGACCCTCTGTCTCGATCGGTCTGTCTCATACCGTCTGTCTGACACCGTCTGTCTGAGACCGTCTGTCTCAGACCATCAGTCTCAGACCGCGTGTCTCAGACCGCCTGCCTCAGACCGCCTGTCTCAGACCGTCTGTCTCAGACAGTCTGTATCAGACCGTCTGTCTCGGACCGTCTGTCTCAGACCGTCGGTCTCGGGCCGTCTGTCTCAGTCCGTCTATCTCCGTCCGTCTGTCTCGGACCACCTGTCTCAGACCGTCTGTCTCAGACCGTCGGCCTCGAGCCGTCTGTATCAGTCCGTCTGTCTCCGTCCTTCTGTCTCAGACCGTCTGTCTCAGACCGCCTGTCTCAGACCGCCTGTCTTAGACTGTCTGTCTCATACCGTCTGTCTCGGACCGTCTGTCTCAGACCGTCGGCCTCGAGCCGTCTGTATCAGTCCGTCTGTCTCCGTCCTTCTGTCTCAGACCGTCTGTCTCAGACCGCCTGTCTCAGACCGCCTGTCTTAGACTGTCTGTCTCAGAGCGCCTGTCTCAGACCGTCTGTCTCAGACCGTCTGTCTCAGACCGACTGTCTCAGACCGTCTGTCTCAAACCGTCTGTCTCAGACCGTCTGTCTCAGGCCGTCTGTCTCAGTCCGTCTGTCTCAGTCCGTCTGTCTCAGTCCGTCTGTCTCAGTCCGTCTGTCTCAGTCCGTCTGTCTCAGTCCGTCTGTCTCAGTCCGTCTGTCTCAGTCCGTCTGTCTCAGTAAGTCTGTCTCCGTTCGTCTGTCTCAGACCGACTGTCTCAGACCGTCTGTCTCAAACCGTCTGTCTCAGACCGTCTGTCGCAGACCCTCTGTCTCAATCCGTCTGTCTCATACCGTCTGTCTCAGACCGTCTGTCTGAGACCGACTGTCTCAAACCGTCTGTCTGAGACCGTCTGTCGCAGACCCTCTGTCTCGAACCGTCTGTCTCATACCGTCTGTCTCAGACCGTCTGTCTCAGACCGCCTGTCTCAGACCGCCTGTCTCAGACCGTCTGTCTCAGACCGTCTGTCTCAGGCCGTCTGTCTCAGACCGTCTGTCTCGGGCCGTCTGTCTCGGGCCGTCTGTCTCAGACCGTGTGTCTCGGGCCGTCTGTCTCAGTCCGTCTGTCTCAGTCCGTCTGTCTCAGTCCGTCTGTCTCCGTTCGTCTGTCTCAGACCGTCTGTCTCAGAGCGCCTGTCTCGAACCGTCTGTCTCAGACCGGCTGTCTCAGACCGTCTGTCTCAGACTGTCTGCCTCAGACCGACTGTCTCAGACCGTCTGTCTCAAACCGTCTGTCTCACACCGTCTGTCTCAGACCCTCTGTCTCGATCCGTCTGTCTCATACCGTCTGTCTCAGACCGCCTGTCTCAGACCGCCTGTATCAGACCGTCTGTCTCAGACCCTCTGTCTCGATCCGTCTGTCTCATACCGTCTGTCTGACACCGTCTGTCTGAGACCGTCTGTCTCAGACCATCAGTCTCAGACCGCGTGTCTCAGACCGCCTGCCTCAGACCGCCTGTCTCAGACCGTCTATCTCAGACCGTCTGTCTCAGACAGTCTGTATCAGACCGTCTGTCTCGGACCGTCTGTCTCAGACCGTCGGTCTCGGGCCGTCTGTCTCAGTCCGTCTATCTCCGTCCGTCTGTCACGGACCACCTGTCTCAGACCGTCTGTCTCAGACCGTCTGTCTCAGACCGTCTGTCTCAGACCCTCTGTCTCGATCCGTCTGTCTCATACCGTCTGTCTCAGACCGTCTGTCTGACACCGTCTGTCTGAGACCGTCTGTCTCAGACCGTCTGTCTCAGGCCGTCTGTCTCAGTCCGTCTGTCTCAGTCCGTCTGTCTCAGTCCGTCTGTCTCGATCGGTCTGTCTCATACCGTCTGTCTCAGACCGTCTGTCTGACACCGTCTGTCTGAGACTGTCTGTCTCAGACCGTCTGTCTCAGACCGTCTGTCTGAGACCGTCTGTCGCAGACCCTCTGTCTCGATCCGTCTGTCTCATACCGTCTGTCTCATACCGTCTGTCTCAGACCGCCTGTCTCAGACCGCCTGTCTCAGACCGTCTGTCTCAGACCATCTGTCTCAGACCGTCTGTCTCAGACCGGCTGTCTCAGACCGTCTGTCTCAGACGGTCTGCCTCAGACCGTCTGTCTCAGACCGTCTGTCTCAGACCGTCTGTCTCGAAACGTCTGTCTCAGACAGCCTGTCTCGAACCGTCTGTCTCAGACCGTCTGTCTCAGACCGGCTGTCTCAGACCGTCTGTCTCAGACTGTCTGCCTCAGACCGACTGTCTCAGACCGTCTGTCTCAAACCGTCTGTCTCACACCGTCTGTCTCAGACCCTCTGTCTCGATCCGTCTGTCTCATACCGTCTGTCTCAGACCGCCTGTCTCAGACCGCCTGTCTCAGACCGTCTGTCTCAGACCCTCTGTCTCGATCGGTCTGTCTCATACCGTCTGTCTCAGACCGTCTGTCTGACACCGTCTGTCTGAGACCGTCTGTCTCAGACCATCAGTCTCAGACCGCGTGTCTCAGACCGCCTGCCTCAGACCGCCTGTCTCAGACCGTCTGTCTCAGACAGTCTGTATCAGACCGTCTGTCTCGGACCGTCTGTCTCAGACCGCCTGTCTTAGACTGTCTGTCTCAGAGCGCCTGTCTCAGACTGTCTGTCTCAGAGCGCCTGTCTCAGACCGTCTGTCTCAGTCCGTCTGTCTCCGTCCTTCTGTCTCAGACCGTCTGTCTCATACCGTCTGTCTCAGACCGCCTGTCTCAGACCGCCTGTCTCAGACCGTCTGTCTCAGACCCTCTGTCTCGATCGGTCTGTCTCATACCGTCTGTCTCAGACCGTCTGTCTGACACCGTCTGTCTGAGACCGTCTGTCTCAGACCATCAGTCTCAGACCGCGTGTCACAGACCGCCTGCCTCAGACCGCCTGTCTCAGACCGTCTGTCTCAGACAGTCTGTATCAGACCGTCTGTCTCGGACCGTCTGTCTCAGACCGTCGGTCTCGGGCCGTCTGTCTCAGTCCGTCTATCTCCGTCCGTCTGTCTCGGACCACCTGTCTCAGACCGTCTGTCTCAGACCGTCGGCCTCGAGCCGTCTGTATCAGTCCGTCTGTCTCCGTCCTTCTGTCTCAGACCGTCTGTCTCAGACCGCCTGTCTCAGACCGCCTGTCTTAGACTGTCTGTCTCATACCGTCTGTCTCGGACCGTCTGTCTCAGACCGTCGGCCTCGAGCCGTCTGTATCAGTCCGTCTGTCTCCGTCCTTCTGTCTCAGACCGTCTGTCTCAGACCGCCTGTCTCAGACCGCCTGTCTTAGACTGTCTGTCTCAGAGCGCCTGTCTCAGACCGTCTGTCTCAGACCGTCTGTCTCAGACCGTCTCTCTCAGACCGTCTGTCTCAGACCGTCTGTCTCGGGCCGTCTGTCTCAGACCGTCTGTCTCAGACCGTCTGTCTCCGTTCGTCTATCTCAGACCGACTGTCTCAGACCGTCTGTCTCAAACCGTCTGTCTCAGACCGTCTGTCTCAGGCCGTCTGTCTCAGTCCGTCTGTCTCAGTCCGTCTGTCTCAGTCCGTCTGTCTCAGTCCGTCTGTCTCAGTCCGTCTGTCTCAGTCCGTCTGTCTCAGTCCGTCTGTCTCAGTCCGTCTGTCTCAGTAAGTCTGTCTCCGTTCGTCTGTCTCAGACCGTCTGTCTCCGTTCGTCTATCTCAGACCGACTGTCTCAGACCGTCTGTCTCAAACCGTCTGTCTCACACCGTCTGTCTCAGACCGTCTGTCTCAGACCGTCTGTCTGAGACCGTCTGTCTCAGACAGTCTGTCTCAGACCGTCTTTCTCAGACCGTCTGTCTCACACCATCTGTCTCAGACTGTCTGTCTCAGTCCGTCTGTATCAGTCCGTCTGTCTCCGTTCGTCTGTCTCAGACCGACTGTCTCTGACCGTCTGCCTCAAACCGTCTGTCTCAGACCGTCTGTCGCAGACCCTCTGTCTCGATCCGTCTGTCTCCTACCGTCTGTCTCAGACCGTCTGTCTGAGACCGACTGTCTCAAACCGTCTGTCTGAGACCGTCTGTCGCAGACCCTCTGTCTCGATCCGTCTGTCTCATACCGTCTGTCTCAGACCGTCTGTCTCAGACCGCCTGTCTCAGACCGCCTGTCTCAGACCGTCTGTCTCAGACCGTCTGTCTCAGGCCGTCTGTCTCAGACCGTCTGTCTCAGACCGTCTGTCTCAGGCCGTCTGTCTCAGACCGTCTGTCTCGGGCCGTCTGTCTCAGTCCGTCTGTCCCGGGCCGTCTGTCTCAGTCCGTCTGTCTCAGTCCGTCTGTCTCGGGCCGTCTGTCTCAGTCCGTCTGTCTCAGTCCGTCTGTCTCAGTCCGTCTGTCTCCGTTCGTCTGTCTCAGACCGTCTGTCTCAGAGCGCCTGTCTCAGACCGTCGGTCTCAGACCGCCTGTCTCAGACCGCCTGTCTTAGACTGTCTGTCTCAGAGCGCCTGTCTCAGACTGTCTGTCTCAGAGCGCCTGTCTCAGACCGTCTGTCTCAGACCGCCTGTCTTAGACTGTCTGTCTCAGAGCGCCTGTCTCAGACTGTCTGTCTCAGAGCGCCTGTCTCAGACCGTCTGTCTCAGACCGCCTGTCTGAGACTGTCTGTCTCAGACCGTCTGTCTCAGACCGTCTGTCTGAGACCGTCTGTCGCACACCCTCTGTCTCGATCCGTCTGTCTCATACCGTCTGTCTCAGACCGTCTGTCTCAGACCGCCTGTCTCAGACCGCCTGTCTCAGACCGTCTGTCTCAGACCGTCTGTCTCAGGCCGTCTGTCTCAGACCGTCTGTCTCGGGCCGTCTGTCTCAGTCCGTCTGTCTCGGGCCGTCTGTCTCAGTCCGTCTGTCTCAGTCCGTCTGTCTCAGTCCGTCTGTCTCCGCTCGTCTGTCTCAGACCGTCTGTCTCAGAGCGCCTGTCTCAGACCGTCTGTCTCAGACCGCCTGTCTCAGACCGCCTGTCTTAGACTGTCTGTCTCAGAGCGCCTGTCTCAGACTGTCTGTCTCAGAGCGCCTGTCTCAGACCGTCTGTCTCAGTCCGTCTGTCTCCGTCCTTCTGTCTCAGACCGTCTGTCTCAGACCGCCTGTCTCAGACCGCCTGTCTTAGACTGTCTGTCTCATACCGTCTGTCTCGGACCGTCTGTCTCAGACCGTCGGCCTCGAGCCGTCTGTATCAGTCCGTCTGTCTCCGTCCTTCTGTCTCAGACCGTCTGTCTCAGACCGCCTGTCTCAGACCGGCTGTCTTAGACTGTCTGTCTCAGAGCGCCTGTCTCAGACCGTCTGTCTCAGACCGTCTGTCTCAGACCGTCTGTCTCAGACCGTCTCTCTCAGACCGTCTGTCTCAGACCGCCTGTCTCAGACCGCCTGTCTTAGACTGTCTGTCTCAGAGCGCCTGTCTCAGACCGTCTGTCTCAGACCGCCTGTCTCAGACAGTCCGTCTCAGACCGTCTGTCTCAGACCGTCTGTCTCACACCGTCTGTCTCAGACCGTCTGTCTCAGACCGTCTGTCTGAGACCGTCTGTCTCAGACAGTCTGTCTCAGACCGCCTGTCTCAGACCGCCTGTCTTAGACTGTCTGTCTCAGAGCGCCTGTCTCAGACTGTCTGTCTCAGAGCGCCTGTCTCAGACCGTCTGTCTCAGACCGCCTGTCTTAGACTGTCTGTCTCAGAGCGCCTGTCTCAGACTGTCTGTCTCAGAGCGCCTGTCTCAGACCGTCTGTCTCAGACCGCCTGTCTGAGACTGTCTGTCTCAGACCGTCTGTCTCAGACCGTCTGTCTGAGACCGTCTGTCGCAGACCCTCTGTCTCGATCCGTCTGTCTCATACCGTCTGTCTCATACCGTCTGTCTCAGACCGCCTGTCTCAGACCGCCTGTCTCAGACCGTCTGTCTCAGACCGTCCGTCTCAGACCGTCTGTCTCAGACCGGCTGTGTCAGACCGTCTGTCTCAGACCGTCTGTCTCAGACCGTCTGTCTCGAAACGTCTGTCTCAGACAGCCTGTCTCGAACCGTCTGTCTCAGACCGTCTGTCTCAGACCGGCTGCCTCAGACCGTCTGTCTCAGACTGTCTGCCTCAGGCCGTCTGTCTGAGACCGTCTGTCTCGGGCCGTCTGTCTCAGACCGCCTGTCTCAGACCGCCTGTCTCAGACCGTCTGTCTCAGTCCGTCTGTCTCAGTTCGTCTGTCTCAGACCAACTGTTTCAGACCGTCTGTCTCAGACCGTCTGTCTCAGACCGTCTGTCTCAGACCGTCTGTCTCAGACCGTCTGTCTCAGTCCGTCTGTCTCAGACCGTCTGTCTCCGTTCGTCTGTCTCAGACCGACTGTCTCAGACCGTCTGTCTCAAACCGTCTGTCTCAGACCGTCTGTCTCAGGCCGTCTGTCTCAGTCCGTCTGTCTCAGTCCGTCTGTCTCAGTCCGTCTGTCTCAGTCCGTGTGTCTCAGTCCGTCTGTCTCAGTCCATCTGTCTCAGTCCGTCTGTCTCAGTCCGTCTGTCTCTGTAAGTCTGTCTCCGTTCGTCTGTCTCAGACCGACTGTCTCAGACCGTCTGTCTCAAACCGTCTGTCTCACACCGTCTGTCTCAGACCGTCTTTCTCAGACCGTCTGTCTGAGACCGTCTGTCTCAGACAGTCTGTCTCAGACCGCCTGTCTCAGACCGCCTGTCTTAGACTGTCTGTCTCAGACCGCCTGTCTCAGACTGTCTGTCTCAGAGCGCCTGTCTCAGACCGTCTGTCTCAGACAGTCTGTCTCAGACCGTCTGTCTCAGACCGGCTGTCTCAGACCGTCTGTCTCAGACGGTCTGCCTCAGACCGTCTGTCTCAGACCGTCTGTCTCAGACCGTCTGTCTCAGACCATCTGTCTCAGACTGTCTGTCTCAGTCCGTCTGTATCAGTCCGTCTGTCTCCGTTCGTCTGTCTCAGACCGACTGTCTCTGACCGTCTGTCTCAAACCGTCTGTCTCAGACCGTCTGTCGCAGACCGTCTGTCTCAGACGGTCTGCCTCAGACCGTCTGTCTCAGACCGTCTGTCTCAGACCGTCTGTCTCGAAACGTCTGTCTCAGACAGCCTGTCTCGAACCGTCTGTTTCAGACCGTCTGTCTCAGACCGGCTGTCTCAGACCGTCTGTGTCAGACTGTCTGCCTCAGACCGACTGTCTCAGACCGTCTGTCTCGAACCGTCTGTCTCACACCGTCTGCCTCAGACCCTCTGTCTCGATCCGTCTGTCTCATACCGTCTGTCTCAGACCGCCTGTCTCAGACCGCCTGTCTCAGACCGTCTGTCTCAGACCCTCTGTCTCGATCGGTCTGTCTCATACCGTCTGTCTCAGACCGTCTGTCTGACACCGTCTGTCTGAGACCGTCTGTCTCAGACCATCAGTCTCAGACCGCGTGTCTCAGACCGGCTGCCTGAGACCGGCTGTCTCAGACCGTCTGTCTCAGACAGTCTGTATCAGACCGTCTGTCTCGGACCGTCTGTCTCAGACCGTCGGTCTCGGGCCGTCTGTCTCAGTCCGTCTATCTCCGTCCGTCTGTCTCGGACCACCTGTCTCAGACCGTCTGTCTCAGACCGTCGGCCTCGAGCCGTCTGTATCAGTCCGTCTGTCTCCGTCCTTCTGTCTCAGACCATCAGTCTCAGACCGCGTGTCTCAGACCGCCTGTCTCAGACCGCCTGTCTTAGACTGTCTGTCTCAGAGCGCCTGTCTCAGACCGTCTGTCTCAGACCGTCTCTCTCAGACCGTCTGTCTCAGACCGTCTGTCTCAGACCGTCTGTCTCAGACCGTCTGTCTCAGACCGTCTGTCTCAGACCGTCTGTCTCAGACCGTCTGTCGCAGACCGTCTGTCTCGGACCGTCTGTCTCAGACCGTCGGTCTCGGGCCGTCTGTCTCAGTCCGTCTATCTCCGTCCGTCTGTCTCGGACCACCTGTCTCAAATCGTCTGTCTCAGACCGTCTGTCGCAGACCGTCTGTCTCAGACGGTCTGCCTCAGACCGTCTGTCTCAGACCGTCTGTCTCAGACCGTCTGTCTCGAAACGTCTGTCTCAGACAGCCTGTCTCGAACCGTCTGTTTCAGACCGTCTGTCTCAGACCGGCTGTCTCAGACCGTCTGTGTCAGACTGTCTGCCTCAGACCGACTGTCTCAGACCGTCTGTCTCGAACCGTCTGTCTCACACCGTCTGTCTCAGACCCTCTGTCTCGATCCGTCTGTCTCATACCGTCTGTCTCAGACCGCCTGTCTCAGACCGCCTGTCTCAGACCGTCTGTCTCAGACCCTCTGTCTCGATCGGTCTGTCTCATACCGTCTGTCTCAGACCGTCTGTCTGACACCGTCTGTCTGAGACCGTCTGTCTCAGACCATCAGTCTCAGACCGCGTGTCTCAGACCGGCTGCCTGAGACCGGCTGTCTCAGACCGTCTGTCTCAGACAGTCTGTATCAGACCGTCTGTCTCGGACCGTCTGTCTCAGACCGTCGGTCTCGGGCCGTCTGTCTCAGTCCGTCTATCTCCGTCCGTCTGTCTCGGACCACCTGTCTCAGACCGTCTGTCTCAGACCGTCGGCCTCGAGCCGTCTGTATCAGTCCGTCTGTCTCCGTCCTTCTGTCTCAGACCATCAGTCTCAGACCGCGTGTCTCAGACCGCCTGTCTCAGACCGCCTGTCTTAGACTGTCTGTCTCAGAGCGCCTGTCTCAGACCGTCTGTCTCAGACCGTCTGTCTCAGACCGTCTCTCTCAGACCGTCTGTCTCAGACCGTCTGTCTCAGACCGTCTGTCTCAGACCGTCTGTCTCAGACCGTCTGTCGCAGACCGTCTGTCTCGGGCCGTCTGTCTCAGTCCGTCTGTCTCAGTCCGTCTGTCTCAGTCCGTCTGTCTCAGTCCGTCTGTCTCAGTAAGTATGTCTCCGTTCGTCTGTCTCAGACCGACTGTCTCAGACCGTCTGTCTCAAACCGTCTGTCTCACACCGTCTGTCTCAGACCGTCTGTCTCAGACCGTCTGTCTGAGACCGTCTGTCTCAGACAGTCTGTCTCAGACCGTCTGTCTCAGACCGTCTGTCTCAGACCATCTGTCTCAGACTGTCTGTCTCAGTCCGTCTGTATCAGTCCGTCTGTCTTCGTTCGTCTGTCTCAGACCGACTGTCTCTGACCGTCTGTCTCAAACCGTCTGTCTCAGACCGTCTGTCGCAGACCCTCTGTCTCGATCCGTCTGTCTCATACCGTCTGTCTCAGACCGTCTGTCTGAGACCGACTGTCTCAAACCGTCTGTCTGAGACCGTCTGTCGCAGACCCTCTGTCTCGATCCGTCTGTCTCATACCGTCTGTCTCAGACCGTCTGTCTCAGACCGCCTGTCTCAGACCGCCTGTCTCAGACCGTCTGTCTCAGACCGTCTGTCTCAGGCCGTCTGTCTCAGACCGTCTGTCTCAGACCGTCTGTCGCAGACCGTCTGTCTCGGACCGTCTGTCTCAGACCGTCGGTCTCGGGCCGTCTGTCTCAGTCCGTCTATCTCCGTCCGTCTGTCTCGGACCACCTGTCTCAAACCGTCTGTCTCAGACCGTCTGTCGCAGACCGTCTGTCTCAGACGGTCTGCCTCAGACCGTCTGTCTCAGACCGTCTGTCTCAGACCGTCTGTCTCGAAACGTCTGTCTCAGACAGCCTGTCTCGAACCGTCTGTTTCAGACCGTCTGTCTCAGACCGGCTGTCTCAGACCGTCTGTGTCAGACTGTCTGCCTCAGACCGACTGTCTCAGACCGTCTGTCTCGAACCGTCTGTCTCACACCGTCTGTCTCAGACCCTCTGTCTCGATCCGTCTGTCTCATACCGTCTGTCTCAGACCGCCTGTCTCAGACCGCCTGTCTCAGACCGTCTGTCTCAGACCCTCTGTCTCGATCGGTCTGTCTCATACCGTCTGTCTCAGACCGTCTGTCTGACACCGTCTGTCTGAGACCGTCTGTCTCAGACCATCAGTCTCAGACCGCGTGTCTCAGACCGGCTGCCTGAGACCGGCTGTCTCAGACCGTCTGTCTCAGACAGTCTGTATCAGACCGTCTGTCTCGGACCGTCTGTCTCAGACCGTCGGTCTCGGGCCGTCTGTCTCAGTCCGTCTATCTCCGTCCGTCTGTCTCGGACCACCTGTCTCAGACCGTCTGTCTCAGACCGTCGGCCTCGAGCCGTCTGTATCAGTCCGTCTGTCTCCGTCCTTCTGTCTCAGACCATCAGTCTCAGACCGCGTGTCTCAGACCGCCTGTCTCAGACCGCCTGTCTTAGACTGTCTGTCTCAGAGCGCCTGTCTCAGACCGTCTGTCTCAGACCGTCTGTCTCAGACCGTCTCTCTCAGACCGTCTGTCTCAGACCGTCTGTCTCAGACCGTCTGTCTCAGACCGTCTGTCTCAGACCGTCTGTCTCAGACCGTCTGTCGCAGACCGTCTGTCTCGGGCCGTCTGTCTCAGTCCGTCTGTCTCAGTCCGTCTGTCTCAGTCCGTCTGTCTCAGTCCGTCTGTCTCAGTAAGTATGTCTCCGTTCGTCTGTCTCAGACCGACTGTCTCAGACCGTCTGTCTCAAACCGTCTGTCTCACACCGTCTGTCTCAGACCGTCTGTCTCAGACCGTCTGTCTGAGACCGTCTGTCTCAGACAGTCTGTCTCAGACCGTCTGTCTCAGACCGTCTGTCTCAGACCATCTGTCTCAGACTGTCTGTCTCAGTCCGTCTGTATCAGTCCGTCTGTCTTCGTTCGTCTGTCTCAGACCGACTGTCTCTGACCGTCTGTCTCAAACCGTCTGTCTCAGACCGTCTGTCGCAGACCCTCTGTCTCGATCCGTCTGTCTCATACCGTCTGTCTCAGACCGTCTGTCTGAGACCGACTGTCTCAAACCGTCTGTCTGAGACCGTCTGTCGCAGACCCTCTGTCTCGATCCGTCTGTCTCATACCGTCTGTCTCAGACCGTCTGTCTCAGACCGCCTGTCTCAGACCGCCTGTCTCAGACCGTCTGTCTCAGACCGTCTGTCTCAGGCCGTCTGTCTCAGACCGTCTGTCTCGGGCCGTCTGTCTCAGTCCGTCTGTCTCGGGCCGTCTGTCTCAGTCCGTCTGTCTCAGTCCGTCTGTCTCAGTCCGTCTGTCTCCGCTCATCTGTCTCAGACCGTCTGTCTCAGAGCGCCTGTCTCAGACCGTCTGTCTCAGACCGCCTGTCTCAGACCGCCTGTCTTAGACTGTCTGTCTCAGAGCGCCTGTCTCAGACTGTCTGTCTCAGAGCGCCTGTCTCAGACCGTCTGTCTCAGTCCGTCTGTCTCCGTCCTTCTGTCTCAGACCGTCTGTCTCAGACCGCCTGTCTCAGACCGCCTGTCTTAGACTGTCTGTCTCATACCGTCTGTCTCGGACCGTCTGTCTCAGACCGTCGGCCTCGAGCCGTCTGTATCAGTCCGTCTGTCTCCGTCCTTCTGTCTCAGACCGTCTGTCTCAGACCGCCTGTCTCAGACCGGCTGTCTTAGACTGTCTGTCTCAGAGCGCCTGTCTCAGTCCGTCTGTCTCAGACCGTCTGTCTCAGACCGTCTCTCTCAGACCGTCTGTCTCAGACCGTCTGTCTCAGACCGTCTGTCTCAGACCGTCTGTCTCAGGCCGTCTGTCTCAGACCGTCTGTCTCGGGCCGTCTGTCTCAGACCGTCTGTCTCAGGCCGTCTGTCTCAGTCCGTCTGTCTGGGTTCGTCTGTCTCAGACCGACTGTCTCAGACCGTCTGT
This sequence comes from Coelioxys conoideus, assembly GCA_947623535.1. Lineage (NCBI taxonomy): Eukaryota > Metazoa > Arthropoda > Insecta > Hymenoptera > Megachilidae > Coelioxys > Coelioxys conoideus. The sequence goes on from CANQJN010000026.1 coordinate 7,368,283, forward strand.
CTCAAACCGTCTGTCTCAGACCGTCTGTCTCAGGCCGTCTGTCTCAGTCCGTCTGTCTCAGTCCGTCTGTCTCAGTCCGTCTGTCTCAGTCCGTCTGTCTCAGTCCGTCTGTCTCAGTCCGTCTGTCTCAGTCCGTCTGTCTCAGTCCATCTGTCTCAGTAAGTCTGTCTCCGTTCGTCTGTCTCAGACCGACTGTCTCAGACCGTCTGTCTCAAACCGTCTGTCTCACACCGTCTGTCTCAGACCGTCTGTCTCAGACCGTCTGTCTGAGACCGTCTGTCTCAGACAGTCCGTCTCAGACCGTCTGTCTCAGACAGTCCGTCTCAGACCGTCTGTCTCAGACCGTCTGTCTCACACCGTCTGTCTCAGACCGTCTGTCTCAGACCGTCTGTCTGAGACCGTCTGTCTCAGACAGTCTGTCTCAGACCGCCTGTCTCAGACCGCCTGTCTAAGACTGTCTGTCTCAGAGCGCCTGTCTCAGACTGTCTGTCTCAGAGCGCCTGTCTCAGACCGTCTGTCTCAGACCGCCTGTCTTAGACTGTCTGTCTCAGAGCGCCTGTCTCAGACTGTCTGTCTCAGAGCGCCTGTCTCAGACCGTCTGTCTCAGACCGCCTGTCTGAGACTGTCTGTCTCAGACCGTCTGTCTCAGACCGTCTGTCTGAGACCGTCTGTCGCAGACCCTCTGTCTCGATCCGTCTGTCTCATACCGTCTGTCTCATACCGTCTGTCTCAGACCGCCTGTCTCAGACCGCCTGTCTCAGACCGTCTGTCTCGAAACGTCTGTCTCAGACAGCCTGTCTCGAACCGTCTGTCTCAGACCGTCTGTCTCAGACCGGCTGCCTCAGACCGTCTGTCTCAGACTGTCTGCCTCAGGCCGTCTGTCTCAGACCGTCTGTCTCGGGCCGTCTGTCTCAGACCGTCTGTCTCAGGCCGTCTGTCTCAGTCCGTCTGTCTCAGTCCGTCTGTCTCAGTCCGTCTGTCTCAGTCCGTCTGCCTCAGTCATTCTGTCTCAGTAAGTCTGTCTCAAACCGTCTGTCTCACACCGTCTGACTCAGACCGTCTGTCTCAGACCGTCTGTCTCAGACCGTCTGTCTCAGACCGTCTGTCTCAGACCGTCTGTCTCACACCGTCTGTCTCAGACCGTCTGTCTCAGACCGTCTGTCTGAGACCGTCTGTCTCAGACAGTCTGTATCAGACCGCCTGTCTCAGACCGCCTGTCTCAGACTGTCTGTCTCAGAGCGCCTGTCTCAGGCCGTCTGTCTCAGACCGCCTGTCTTAGACTGTCTGTCTCAGAGCGCCTGTCTCAGACTGTCTGTCTCAGAGCGCCTGTCTCAGACCGTCTGTCTCAGACCGCCTGTCTGAGACTGTCTGTCTCAGACCGTCTGTCTCAGACCGTCTGTCTCAGACCGTCTGTCTCAGACCGTCTGTCTCAGACCGTCTGTCTGAGACCGTCTGTCGCAGACCCTCTGTCTCGATCCGTCTGTCTCATACCGTCTGTCTCATACCGTCTGTCTCAGACCGCCTGTCTCAGACCGCCTGTCTCAGACCGTCTGTCTCAGACGGTCTGCCTCAGACCGTCTGTCTCAGACCGTCTGTCTCAGACCGTCTGTCTCGAAACGTCTGTCTCAGACAGCCTGTCTCGAACCGTCTGTCTCAGACCGTCTGTCTCAGACCGGCTGCCTCAGACCGTCTGTCTCAGACTGTCTGCCTCAGGCCGTCTGTCTCAGACCGTCTGTCTCGGGCCGTCTGTCTCAGACCGTCTGTCTCAGGCCGTCTGTCTCAGTCCGTCTGTCTCAGTCCGTCTGTCTCAGTCCGTCTGTCTCAGTCCGTCTGCCTCAGTCATTCTGTCTCAGTAAGTCTGTCTCAAACCGTCTGTCTCACACCGTCTGTCTCAGTCCGTCTGTCTCAGACCGTCTGTCTCAGACCGTCTGTCTCAGACCATCTGTCTCAGACTGTCTGTCTCAGTCCGTCTGTATCAGTCCGTCTGTCTCCGTTCGTCTGTCTCAGACCGACTGTCTCTGACCGTCTGTCTCAAACCGTCTGTCTCAGACCGTCTGTCGCAGACCCTCTGTCTCGATCCGTCTGTCTCATACCGTCTGTCTCAGACCGTCTGTCTGAGACCGACTGTCTCAAACCGTCTGTCTGAGACCGTCTGTCGCAGACCCTCTGTCTCGATCCGTCTGTCTCATACCGTCTGTCTCAGACCGTCTGTCTCAGACCGCCTGTCTCAGACCGCCTGTCTCAGACCGTCTGTCTCAGACCGTCTGTCTCAGGCCGTCTGTCTCAGACCGTCTGTCTCGGGCCGTCTGTCTCAGTCCGTCTGTCTCGGGCCGTCTGTCTCAGTCAGTCTGTCTCAGTCCGTCTGTCTCAGTCCGTCTGTCTCCGTTCGTCTGTCTCAGACCGTCTGTCTCAGAGCGCCTGTCTCAGACCGTCTGTCTCAGACCGCCTGTCTCAGACCGCCTGTCTTAGACTGTCTGTCTCATACCGTCTGTCTCGGACCGTCTGTCTCAGACCGTCGGCCTCGAGCCGTCTGTATCAGTCCGTCTGTCTCCGTCCTTCTGTCTCAGACCGTCTGTCTCAGACCGCCTGTCTCAGACCGGCTGTCTTAGACTGTCTGTCTCAGAGCGCCTGTCTCAGACCGTCTGTCTCAGACCGTCTGTCTCAGACCGTCTCTATCAGACCGTCTGTCTCAGACCGTCTGTCTCACACCGTCTGTCTCAGACCGTCTGTCTCAGACCGTCTGTCTCAGACCGTCTGTCGCAGACCGTCTGTCTCGGGCCGTCTGTCTCAGTACGTCTGTCTCAGTCCGTCTGTCTCAGTTCGTCTGTCTCAGACCAACTGTTTCAGACCGTCTGTCTCAGACCGTCTGTCTCAGACCGTCTGTCTCAGACCGTCTGTCTCAGACCGTCTGTCTCAGACCGTCTGTCTCAGACCGTCTGTCTCAGACCGTCTGTCTCAGGCCGTCTGTCTCCGACCGTCTGTCTCGGGCCGTCTGTCTCAGACCGTCTGTCTCAGGCCGTCTGTCTCAGTCCGTCTGTCTCCGTTCGTCTGTCTCAGACCGACTGTCTCAGACCGTCTGTCTCAAACCGTCTGTCTCAGACCGTCTGTCTCAGGCCGTCTGTCTCAGTCCGTCTGTCTCAGTCCGTCTGTCTCAGTCCGTCTGTCTCAGTCCGTGTGTCTCAGTCCGTCTGTCTCAGTCCATCTGTCTCAGTCCGTCTGTCTCAGTCCGTCTGTCTCTGTAAGTCTGTCTCCGTTCGTCTGTCTCAGACCGACTGTCTCAGACCGTCTGTCTCAAACCGTCTGTCTCACACCGTCTGTCTCAGACCGTCTGTCTCAGACCGTCTGTCTGAGACCGTCTGTCTCAGACAGTCTGTCTCAGACCGCCTGTCTCACACTGTCTGTCTCAGACCGTCTGTCTCAAACCGTCTGTCTCACACCGTCTGTCTCAGACCGTCTGTCTCAAACCGTCTGTCTCAGACCGTCTGTCTCAGGCCGTCTGTCTCAGTCCGTCTGTCTCAGTCCGTCTGTCTCAGTCCGTCTGTCTCTGTAAGTCTGTCTCCGTTCGTCTGTCTCAGACCGTCTGTCTCAGACCGACTGTCTCAGACCGTCTGTCTCAAACCGTCTGTCTCACACCGTCTGTCTCAGACCGTCTGTCTCAAACCGTCTGTCTCAGACCGTCTGTCTCAGGCCGTCTGTCTCAGTCCGTCTGTCTCAGTCCGTCTGTCTCAGTCCGTCTGTCTCAGTCCGTGTGTCTCATTCCGTCTGTCTCAGTCCATCTGTCTCAGTCCGTCTGTCTCAGTCCGTCTGTCTCAGTCCGTCTGTCTCTGTAAGTCTGTCTCCGTTCGTCTGTCTCAGACCGACTGTCTCAGACCGTCTGTCTCAAACCGTCTGTCTCACACCGTCTGTCTCAGACCGTCTGTCTCAGACCGTCTGTCTGAGACCGTCTGTCTCAGACAGTCTGTCTCAGACAGTCTGTCTCAGACCGTCTGTCTCAGACCGCCTGTCTCAGACCGCCTGTCTCAGACCGTCTGTCTCAGACCGTCTGTCTCAGGCCGTCTGTCTCAGACCGTCTGTCTCGGGCCGTCTGTCTCAGTCCGTCTGTCTCGGGCCGTCTGTCTCAGTCCGTCTGTCTCAGTCCGTCTGTCTCAGTCCGTCTGTCTCCGCTCGTCTGTCTCAGACCGTCTGTCTCAGAGCGCCTGTCTCAGACCGTCTGTCTCAGACCGCCTGTCTCAGACCGCCTGTCTTAGACTGTCTGTCTCAGAGCGCCTGTCTCAGACTGTCTGTCTCAGAGCGCCTGTCTCAGACCGTCTGTCTCAGTCCGTCTGTCTCCGTCCTTCTGTCTCAGACCGTCTGTCTCAGACCGCCTGTCTCAGACCGCCTGTCTTAGACTGTCTGTCTCATACCGTCTGTCTCGGACCGTCTGTCTCAGACCGTCGGCCTCGAGCCGTCTGTATCAGTCCGTCTGTCTCCGTCCTTCTGTCTCAGACCGTCTGTCTCAGACCGCCTGTCTCAGACCGGCTGTCTTAGACTGTCTGTCTCAGAGCGCCTGTCTCAGACCGTCTGTCTCAGACCGTCTGTCTCAGACCGTCTCTCTCAGACCGTCTGTCTCAGACCGTCTGTCTCAGACCGTCTGTCTCAGACCGTCTGTCTCAGGCCGTCTGTCTCAGACCGTCTGTCTCGGGCCGTCTGTCTCAGACCGTCTGTCTCAGTCCGTCTGTCTCAGTCCGTCTGTCTCAGTTCGTCTGTCTCAGACCAACTGTTTCAGACCGTCTGTCTCAGAACGTCTGTCTCAGACCGTCTGTCTCAGACCGTCTGTCTCAGACCGTCTGTCTCAGACCGTCTGTCTCAGGCCGTCTGTCTCAGACCGTTTGTCTCGGGCCGTCTGTCTCAGACCGTCTGTCTCAGGCCGTCTGTCTCAGTCCGTCTGTCTCCGTTCGTCTGTCTCAGACCGACTGTCTCAGACCGTCTGTCTCAAACCGTCTGTCTCAGACCGTCTGTCTCAGGCCGTCTGTCTCAGTCCGTCTGTCTCAGTCCGTCTGTCTCAGTCCGTCTGTCTCAGTCCGTCTGTCTCAGTCCGTCTGTCTCAGTCCGTCTGTCTCAGTCCGTCTGTCTCAGTCCGTCTGTCTCGGTAAGTCTGTCTCCGTTCGTCTGTCTCAGACCGACTGTCTCAGACCGTCTGTCTCAAACCGTCTGTCTCACACCGTCTGTCTCAGACCGTCTGTCTCAGACCGTCTGTCTCAGACCGTCTGTCTGAGACCGTCTGTCTCAGACAGTCTGTCTCAGACCGTCTGTCTCAGACCGTCTGTCTCAGACCATCTGTCTCAGACTGTCTGTCTCAGTCCGTCTGTATCAGTCCGTCTGTCTGCGTTCGTCTGTCTCAGACCGTCTGTCTGAGACCGACTGTCTCAAACCGTCTGTCTGAGACCGTCTGTCGCAGACCCTCTGTCTCGATCCGTCTGTCTCATACCGTCTGTCTCAGACCGTCTGTCTCAGACCGCCTGTCTCAGACCGCCTGTCTCAGACCGTCTGTCTCAGACCGTCTGTCTCAGGCCGTCTGTCTCAGACCGTCTGTCTCGGGCCGTCTGTCTCAGTCCGTCTGTCTCGGGCCGTCTGTCTCAGTCCGTCTGTCTCAGGCCGTCTGTCTCAGACCGTCTGTCTCGGGCCGTCTGTCTCAGACCGTCTGTCTCAGTCCGTCTGTCTCAGTCCGTCTGTCTCAGTTCGTCTGTCTCAGACCAACTGTTTCAGACCGTCTGTCTCAGAACGTCTGTCTCAGAACGTCTGTCTCAGACCGTCTGTCTCAGACCGTCTGTCTCAGACCGTCTGTCTCAGGCCGTCTGTCTCAGACCGTTTGTCTCGGGCCGTCTGTCTCAGACCGTCTGTCTCAGGCCGTCTGTCTCAGTCCGTCTGTCTCCGTTCGTCTGTCTCAGACCGACTGTCTCAGACCGTCTGTCTCAAACCGTCTGTCTCAGACCGTCTGTCTCAGGCCGTCTGTCTCAGTCCGTCTGTCTCAGTCCGTCTGTCTCAGTCCGTCTGTCTCAGTCCGTCTGTCTCAGTCCGTCTGTCTCAGTCCGTCTGTCTCAGTCCGTCTGTCTCAGTCCGTCTGTCTCGGTAAGTCTGTCTCCGTTCGTCTGTCTCAGACCGACTGTCTCAGACCGTCTGTCTCAAACCGTCTGTCTCACACCGTCTGTCTCAGACCGTCTGTCTCAGACCGTCTGTCTCAGACCGTCTGTCTGAGACCGTCTGTCTCAGACAGTCTGTCTCAGACCGTCTGTCTCAGACCGTCTGTCTCAGACCATCTGTCTCAGACTGTCTGTCTCAGTCCGTCTGTATCAGTCCGTCTGTCTGCGTTCGTCTGTCTCAGACCGTCTGTCTGAGACCGACTGTCTCAAACCGTCTGTCTGAGACCGTCTGTCGCAGACCCTCTGTCTCGATCCGTCTGTCTCATACCGTCTGTCTCAGACCGTCTGTCTCAGACCGCCTGTCTCAGACCGCCTGTCTCAGACCGTCTGTCTCAGACCGTCTGTCTCAGGCCGTCTGTCTCAGACCGTCTGTCTCGGGCCGTCTGTCTCAGTCCGTCTGTCTCGGGCCGTCTGTCTCAGTCCGTCTGTCTCAGTCCGTCTGTCTCAGTCCGTCTGTCTCCGTTCGTCTGTCTCAGACCGTCTGTCTCAGAGCGCCTGTCTTAGACCGTCTGTCTCAGACCGCCTGTCTCAGACCGCCTGTCTTAGACTGTCTGTCTCAGAGCGCCTGTCTCAGACTGTCTGTCTGAGAGCGCCTGTCTCAGACCGTCTGTCTCAGACCGCCTGTCTTAGACTGTCTGTCTCAGAGCGCCTGTCTCAGACTGTCTGTCTCAGAGCGCCTGTCTCAGACCGTCTGTCTCAGACCGCCTGTCTGAGACTGTCTGTCTCAGACCGTCTGTCTCAGACCGTCTGTCTGAGACCGTCTGTCGCAGACCCTCTGTCTCGATCCGTCTGTCTCATACCGTCTGTCTCATACCGTCTGTCTCAGACCGCCTGTCTCAGACCGCCTGTCTCAGACCGTCTGTCTCAGACCGTCTGTCTCAGACAGTCTGTCTCAGACCGGCTGTCTCAGACCGTCTGTCTCGAAACGTCTGTCTCAGACAGCCTGTCTCGAACCGTCTGTCTCAGACCGTCTGTCTCAGACCGGCTGTCTCAGACCGTCTGTCTCAGACTGTCTGCCTCAGACCGACTGTCTCAGACCGTCTGTCTCAAACCGTCTGTCTCACACCGTCTGTCTCAGACCCTCTGTCTCGACCCGTCTGTCTCATACCGTCTGTCTCAGACCGCCTGTCTCAGACCGCCTGTCTCAGACCGTCTGTCTCAGACCCTCTGTCTCGATCGGTCTGTCTCATACCGTCTGTCTCAGACCGTCTGTCTGACACCGTCTGTCTGAGACCGTCTGTCTCAGACCATCAGTCTCAGACCGCGTGTCTCAGACCGCCTGCCTCAGACCGCCTGTCTCAGACCGTCTGTCTCAGACAGTCTGTATCAGACCGTCTGTCTCGGACCGTCTGTCTCAGACCGTCGGTCTCGGGCCGTCTGTCTCAGTCCGTCTATCTCCGTCCGTCTGTCTCGGACCACCTGTCTCAGACCGTCTGTCTCAGACCGTCGGCCTCGAGCCGTCTGTATCAGTCCGTCTGTCTCCGTCCTTCTGTCTCAGACCGTCTGTCTCAGACCGCCTGTCTCAGACCGCCTGTCTTAGACTGTCTGTCTCATACCGTCTGTCTCGGACCGTCTGTCTCGGACCGTCTGTCTCAGACCGTCGGCCTCGAGCCGTCTGTATCAGTCCGTCTGTGTCCGTCCTTCTGTCTCAGTCCGTCTGTCTCAGACCGCCTGTCTCAGACCGCCTGTCTGTCTCAGAGCGCCTGTCTCAGACCGTCTGTCTCAGACCGTCTGTCTCAGGCCGTCTGTCTCAGACCGTCTGTCTCGGGCCGTCTGTCTCAGTCCGTCTGTCTCGGGCCGTCTGTCTCAGTCCGTCTGTCTCAGTCCGTCTGTCTCAGTCCGTCTTTCTCCGTTCGTCTGTCTCAGACCGTCTGTCTCAGAGCGCCTGTCTTAGACCGTCTGTCTCAGACCGCCTGTCTCAGACCGCCTGTCTTAGACTGTCTGTCTCAGAGCGCCTGTCTCAGACTGTCTGTCTGAGAGCGCCTGTCTCAGACCGTCTGTCTCAGACCGCCTGTCTTAGACTGTCTGTCTCAGAGCGCCTGTCTCAGACTGTCTGTCTCAGAGCGCCTGTCTCAGACCGTCTGTCTCAGACCGCCTGTCTGAGACTGTCTGTCTCAGACCGTCTGTCTCAGACCGTCTGTCTGAGACCGTCTGTCGCAGACCCTCTGTCTCGATCCGTCTGTCTCATACCGTCTGTCTCATACCGTCTGTCTCAGACCGCCTGTCTCAGACCGCCTGTCTCAGACCGTCTGTCTCAGACCGTCTGTCTCAGACCGTCTGTCTCAGACCGGCTGTCTCAGACCGTCTGTCTCAGACGGTCTGCCTCAGACCGTCTGTCTCAGACCGTCTGTCTCAGACCGTCTGTCTCGAAACGTCTGTCTCAGACAGCCTGTCTCGAACCGTCTGTCTCAGACCGTCTGTCTCAGACCGGCTGTCTCAGACCGTCTGTCTCAGACTGTCTGCCTCAGACCGACTGTCTCAGACCGTCTGTCTCAAACCGTCTGTCTCACACCGTCTGTCTCAGACCCTCTGTCTCGACCCATCTGTCTCATACCGTCTGTCTCAGACCGCCTGTCTCAGACCGCCTGTCTCAGACCGTCTGTCTCAGACCCTCTGTCTCGATCGGTCTGTCTCATACCGTCTGTCTCAGACCGTCTGTCTGACACCGTCTGTCTCAGACCATCAGTCTCAGACCGCGTGTCTCAGACCGCCTGCCTCAGACCGCCTGTCTCAGACCGTCTGTCTCAGACAGTCTGTATCAGACCGTCTGTCTCGGACCGTCTGTCTCAGACCGTCGGTCTCGGGCCGTCTGTCTCAGTCCGTCTATCTCCGTCCGTCTGTCTCGGACCACCTGTCTCAGACCGTCTGTCTCAGACCGTCGGCCTCGAGCCGTCTGTATCAGTCCGTCTGTCTCCGTCCTTCTGTCTCAGACCGTCTGTCTCAGACCGCCTGTCTCAGACCGCCTGTCTTAGACTGTCTGTCTCATACCGTCTGTCTCGGACCGTCTGTCTCAGACCGTCGGCCTCGAGCCGTCTGTATCAGTCCGTCTGTGTCCGTCCTTCTGTCTCAGACCGTCTGTCTCAGACCGCCTGTCTCAGACCGCCTGTCTGTCTCAGAGCGCCTGTCTCAGACCGTCTGTCTCAGACCGTCTGTCTCAGACCGTCTGTCTCAGACCGTCTGTCTCAGACCGTCTGTCGCAGACCGTCTGTCTCGGGCCGTCTGTCTCAGTCCGTCTGTCTCAGTCCGTCTGTCTCAGTTCGTCTGTCTCAGACCAACTGTTTCAGACCGTCTGTCTCAGACCGTCTGTCTCAGACCGTCTGTCTCAGACCGTCTGTCTCAGACCGTCTGTCTCAGACCGTCTGTCTCAGACCGTCTGTCTCAGACCGTCTGTCTCAGGCCGTCTGTCTCAGACCGTCTGTCTCGGGCCGTCTGTCTCAGGCCGTCTGTCTCAGTCCGTCTGTCTCCGTTCGTCTGTCTCAGACCGACTGTCTCAGACCGTCTGTCTCAAACCGTCTGTCACAGACCGTCTGTCTCAGGCCGTCTGTCTCAGTCCGTCTGTCTCAGTCCGTCTGTCTCAGTCCGTCTGTCTCAGTCCGTCTGTCTCAGTCCGTCTGTCTCAGTCCGTCTGTCTCAGTCCGTCTGTCTCAGTCCGTCTGTCTCAGTCCGTCTGTCTCAGTCCGTCTGTCTCAGTCCGTCTGTCTCAGTAAGTCTGTCTCCGTTCGTCTGTCTCAGACCGACTGTCTCAGACCGTCTGTCTCAAACCGTCTGTCTCACACCGTCTGTCTCAGACCGTCTGTCTCAGACCGTCTGTCTGAGACCGTCTGTCTCAGACAGTCTGTCTCAGACCGTCTGTCTCAGACCGTCTGCCTCAGACCATCTGTCTCAGACTGTCTGTCTCAGTCCGTCTGTATCAGTCCGTCTGTCTCCGTTCGTCTGTCTCAGACCGACTGTCTCTGACCGACTGTCTCAAACCGTCTGTCTCAGACCGTCTGTCGCAGACCCTCTGTCTCGATCCGTCTGTCTCATACCGTCTGTCTCAGACCGTCTGTCTGAGACCGACTGTCTCAAACCGTCTGTCTGAGACCGTCTGTCGCAGACCCTCTGTCTCGATCCGTCTGTCTCATACCGTCTGTCTCAGACCGTCTGTCTCAGACCGCCTGTCTCAGACCGCCTGTCTCAGACCGTCTGTCTCAGACCGTCTGTCTCAGGCCGTCTGTCTCAGACCGTCTGTCTCGGGCCGTCTGTCTCAGTCCGTCTGTCTCGGGCCGTCTGTCTCAGTCCTTCTGTCTAAGACCGTCTGTCTCAGACCGCCAGTCTCAGACCGGGTGTCTTAGACTGTCTGTCTCAGAGCGCCTGTCTCAGACCGTCTGTATCAGACCGTCTGTCTCAGACCGTCTCTCTCAGACCGTCTGTCTCAGACCGTCTGTCTCGGACCGTCTGTCTCAGACCGTCTGTCTCAGGCCGTCTGTCTCAGACCGTCTGTCTCGGGCCGTCTGTCTCAGACCGACTGTCTCAGACCGTCTGTCTCAAACCGTCTGTCTCAGACCGTCTGTCTCAGGCCGTCTGTCTCAGTCCGTCTGTCTCAGTCCGTCTGTCTCAGTCCGTCTGTCTCAGTCCGTCTGTCTCAGTCCGTCTGTCTCAGTCCGTCTGTCTCAGTCCGTCTGTCTCAGTCCGTCTGTCTCAGTCCGTCTGTCTCAGTCCGTCTGTCTCAGTCCGTCTGTCTCAGTCCGTCTGTCTCAGTAAGTCTGTCTCCGTTCGTCTGTCTCAGACCGACTGTCTCAGACCGTCTGTCTCAAACCGTCTGTCTCACACCGTCTGTCTCAGACCGTCTGTCTCAGACCGTCTGTCTCAGACCGTCTGTCTGAGACCGTCTGTCTCAGACAGTCTGTCTCAGACCGTCTGTCTCAGACCGTCTGCCTCAGACCATCTGTCTCAGACTGTCTGTCTCAGTCCGTCTGTATCAGTCCGTCTGTCTCCGTTCGTCTGTCTCAGACCGACTGTCTCTGACCGTCTGTCTCAAACCGTCTGTCTCAGACCGTCTGTCGCAGACCCTCTGTCTCGATCCGTCTGTCTCATACCGTCTGTCTCAGACCGTCTGTCTGAGACCGACTGTCTCAAACCGTCTGTCTGAGACCGTCTGTCGCAGACCCTCTGTCTCGATCCGTCTGTCTCATACCGTCTGTCTCAGACCGTCTGTCTCAGACCGCCTGTCTCAGACCGTCTCTCTCAGACCGTCTGTCTCAGACCGTCTGTCTCAGACAGTCTGTCTCAGACCGTCTGTCTCAGACCGTCTGCCTCAGACCATCTGTCTCAGACTGTCTGTCTCAGTCCGTCTGTATCAGTCCGTCTGTCTCCGTTCGTCTGTCTCAGACCGACTGTCTCTGACCGTCTGTCTCAAACCGTCTGTCTCAGACCGTCTGTCGCAGACCCTCTGTCTCGATCCGTCTGTCTCATACCGTCTGTCTCAGACCGTCTGTCTGAGACCGACTGTCTCAAACCGTCTGTCTAAGACCGTCTGTCGCAGACCCTCTGTCTCGATCCGTCTGTCTCATACCGTCTGTCTCAGACCGTCTGTCTCAGACCGCCTGTCTCAGACCGCCTGTCTCAGACCGTCTGTCTCAGACCGTCTGTCTCAGGCCGTCTGTCTCAGACCGTCTGTCTCGGGCCGTCTGTCTCAGTCCGTCTGTCTCGGGCCGTCTGTCTCAGTCCTTCTGTCTAAGACCGTCTGTCTCAGACCGCCTGTCTCAGACCGGGTGTCTTAGACTGTCTGTCTCAGAGCGCCTGTCTCAGACCGTCTGTCTCAGACCGTCTCTCTCAGACCGTCTGTCTCAGACCGTCTGTCTCGGACCGTCTGTCTCAGACCGTCTGTCTCAGGCCGTCTGTCTCAGACCGTCTGTCTCGGGCCGTCTGTCTCAGACCGTCTGTCTCAGGCCGTCTGACTCAGTCCGTCTGTCTCCGTTCGTCTGTCTCAGACCGACTGTCTCAGACCGTCTGTCTCAAACCGTCTGTCTCAGACCGTCTGTCTCAGGCCGTCTGTCTCAGTCCGTCTGTCTCAGTAAGTCTGTCTCCGTTCGTCTGTCTCAGACCGTCTGTCTGAGACCGACTGTCTCAAACCGTCTGTCTGAGACCGTCTGTCGCAGACCCTCTGTCTCGATCCGTCTGTCTCATACCGTCTGTCTCAGACCGTCTGTCTCAGACCGCCTGTCTCAGACCGCCTGTCTCAGACCGTCTGTCTCAGACCGTCTGTCTCAGGCCGTCTGTCTCTGACCGTCTGTCTCGGGCCGTCTGTCTCAGTCCGTCTGTCTCGGGCCGTCTGTCTCAGTCCGTCTGTCTCAGTCCGTCTGTCTCAGTCCGTCTGTCTCCGTTCGTCTGTCTCAGACCGTCTGTCTCAGAGCGCCTGTCTCAGACCGTCTGTCTCAGACCGCCTGTCTCAGACCGCCTGTCTTAGACTGTCTGTCTCAGAGCGCCTGTCTCAGACTGTCTGTCTCAGAGCGCCTGTCTCAGACCGTCTGTCTCAGTCCGTCTGTCTCCGTCCTTCTGTCTCAGACCGTCTGTCTCAGACCGCCTGTCTCAGACCGCTTGTCTTAGACTGTCTGTCTCATACCGTCTGTCTCGGACCGTCTGTCTCAGACCGTCGGCCTCCAGCCGTCTGTATCAGTCCGTCTGTCTCCGTCCTTCTGTCTCAGACCGTCTGTCTCAGACCGCCTGTCTCAGACCGGCTGTCTTAGACTGTCTGTCTCAGAGCGCATGTCTCAGACCGTCTGTCTCAGACCGTCTGTCTCAGACCGTCTCTCTCAGACCGTCTGTCTCAGACCGTCTGTCTCAGACCGTCTGTCTCAGACCGTCTGTCGCAGACCGTCTGTCTCGGGCCGTCTGTCTCAGTCCGTCTGTCTCAGTCCGTCTGTCTCAGTCCGTCTGTCTCCGTTCGTCTGTCTCAGACCGTCTGTCTCAGAGCGCCTGTCTCAGACCGTCTGTCTCAGACCGCCTGTCTCAGACCGCCTGTCTTAGACTGTCTGTCTCAGAGCGCCTGTCTCAGACTGTCTGTCTCAGAGCGCCTGTCTCAGACCGTCTGTCTCAGACCGCCTGTCTTAGACTGTCTGTCTCAGAGCGCCTGTCTCAGACTGTCTGTCTCAGAGCGTCTGTCTCAGACCGTCTGTCTCAGACCGCCTGTCTGAGACTGTCTGTCTCAGACCGTCTGTCTGAGACCGTCTGTCGCAGACCCTCTGTCTCGATCCGTCTGTCTCATACCGTCTGTCTCATACCGTCTGTCTCAGACCGCCTGTCTCAGACCGCCTGTCTCAGACCGTCTGTCTCAGACCGTCTGTCTCAGACCGTCTGTCTCAGACCGGCTGTCTCAGACCGTCTGTCTCAGACGGTCTGCCTCAGACCGTCTGTCTCAGACCGTCTGTCTCAGACTGTCTGCCTCAGACCGACTGTCTCAGACCGTCTGTCTCAAACCGTCTGTCTCACACCGTCTGTCTCAGACCCTCTGTCTCGATCCGTCTGTCTCATGCCGTCTGTCTCAGACCGTCTGTCTGACACCGTCTGTCTGAGACCGTCTGTCTCAGACCATCAGTCTCAGACCGCGTGTCTCAGACCGCCTGCCTCAGACCGCCTGTCTCAGACCGTCTGTCTCAGACAGTCTGTATCAGACCGTCTGTCTCAGACCGTCTGTCTCAGGCCGTCTGTCTCAGTCCGTCTGTCTCAGTCCGTCTGTCTCAGTCCGTCTGTCTCAGTCCGTCTGTCTCAGTCCGTCTGTCTCAGTCCGTCTGTCTCAGTCCGTCTGTCTCAGTCCGTCTGTCTCAGTCCGTCTGTCTCAGTCCGTCTGTCTCAGTCCGTCTGTCTCAGTCCGTCTGTCTCAGTAAGTCTGTCTCCGTTCGTCTGTCTCAGACCGACTGTCTCAGACCGTCTGTCTCAAACCGTCTGTCTCACACCGTCTGTCTCAGACCGTCTGTCTCAGACCGTCTGTCTGAGACCGTCTGTCTCAGACAGTCTGTCTCAGACCGTCTGTCTCAGACCGTCTGCCTCAGACCATCTGTCTCAGACTGTCTGTCTCAGTCCGTCTGTATCAGTCCGTCTGTCTCCGTTCGTCTGTCTCAGACCGACTGTCTCTGACCGACTGTCTCAAACCGTCTGTCTCAGACCGTCTGTCGCAGACCCTCTGTCTCGATCCGTCTGTCTCATACCGTCTGTCTCAGACCGTCTGTCTGAGACCGACTGTCTCAAACCGTCTGTCTGAGACCGTCTGTCGCAGACCCTCTGTCTCGATCCGTCTGTCTCATACCGTCTGTCTCAGACCGTCTGTCTCAGACCGCCTGTCTCAGACCGCCTGTCTCAGACCGTCTGTCTCAGACCGTCTGTCTCAGGCCGTCTGTCTCAGACCGTCTGTCTCGGGCCGTCTGTCTCAGTCCGTCTGTCTCGGGCCGTCTGTCTCAGTCCTTCTGTCTAAGACCGTCTGTCTCAGACCGCCTGTCTCAGACCGGGTGTCTTAGACTGTCTGTCTCAGAGCGCCTGTCTCAGACCGTCTGTATCAGACCGTCTGTCTCAGACCGTCTCTCTCAGACCGTCTGTCTCAGACCGTCTGTCTCGGACCGTCTGTCTCAGACCGTCTGTCTCAGGCCGTCTGTCTCAGACCGTCTGTCTCGGGCCGTCTGTCTCAGACCGACTGTCTCAGACCGTCTGTCTCAAACCGTCTGTCTCAGACCGTCTGTCTCAGGCCGTCTGTCTCAGTCCGTCTGTCTCAGTCCGTCTGTCTCAGGCCGTCTGTCTCAGTCCGTCTGTCTCAGTCCGTCTGTCTCAGTCCGTCTGTCTCAGTCCGTCTGTCTCAGTCCGTCTGTCTCAGTCCGTCTGTCTCAGTCCGTCTGTCTCAGTCCGTCTGTCTCAGTCCGTCTGTCTCAGTCCGTCTGTCTCAGTAAGTCTGTCTCCGTTCGTCTGTCTCAGACCGTCTCTCTCAGACCGTCTGTCTCAGACCGTCTGTCTCGGACCGTCTGTCTCAGACCGTCTGTCTCAGGCCGTCTGTCTCAGACCGTCTGTCTCGGGCCGTCTGTCTCAGACCGACTGTCTCAGACCGTCTGTCTCAAACCGTCTGTCTCAGACCGTCTGTCTCAGGCCGTCTGTCTCAGTCCGTCTGTCTCAGTCCGTCTGTCTCAGTCCGTCTGTCTCAGTCCGTCTGTCTCAGTCCGTCTGTCTCAGTCCGTCTGTCTCAGTCCGTCTGTCTCAGTCCGTCTGTCTCAGTCCGTCTGTCTCAGTCCGTCTGTCTCAGTCCGTCTGTCTCAGTCCGTCTGTCTCAGTAAGTCTGTCTCCGTTCGTCTGTCTCAGACCGACTGTCTCAGACCGTCTGTCTCAAACCGTCTGTCTCACACCGTCTGTCTCAGACCGTCTGTCTCAGACCGTCTGTCTCAGACCGTCTGTCTGAGACCGTCTGTCTCAGACAGTCTGTCTCAGACCGTCTGTCTCAGACCGTCTGCCTCAGACCATCTGTCTAAGACTGTCTGTCTCAGTCCGTCTGTATCAGTCCGTCTGTCTCCGTTCGTCTGTCTCAGACCGACTGTCTCTGACCGTCTGTCTCAAACCGTCTGTCTCAGACCGTCTGTCGCAGACCCTCTGTCTCGATCCGTCTGTCTCATACCGTCTGTCTCAGACCGTCTGTCTGAGACCGACTGTCTCAAACCGTCTGTCTGAGACCGTCTGTCGCAGACCCTCTGTCTCGATCCGTCTGTCTCATACCGTCTGTCTCAGACCGTCTGTCTCAGACCGCCTGTCTCAGACCGCCTGTCTCAGACCGTCTGTCTCAGACCGTCTGTCTCAGGCCGTCTGTCTCAGACCGTCTGTCTCGGGCCGTCTGTCTCAGTCCGTCTGTCTCGGGCCGTCTGTCTCAGTCCTTCTGTCTAAGACCGTCTGTCTCAGACCGCCTGTCTCAGACCGGGTGTCTTAGACTGTCTGTCTCAGAGCGCCTGTCTCAGACCGTCTGTCTCAGACCGTCTCTCTCAGACCGTCTGTCTCAGACCGTCTGTCTCGGACCGTCTGTCTCAGACCGTCTGTCTCAGGCCGTCTGTCTCAGACCGTCTGTCTCGGGCCGTCTGTCTCAGACCGTCTGTCTCAGGCCGTCTGTCTCAGTCCGTCTGTCTCCGTTCGTCTGTCTCAGACCGACTGTCTCAGACCGTCTGTCTCAAACCGTCTGTCTCAGACCGTCTGTCTCAGGCCGTCTGTCTCAGTCCGTCTGTCTCAGTAAGTCTGTCTCCGTTCGTCTGTCTCAGACCGTCTGTCTGAGACCGACTGTCTCAAACCGTCTGTCTGAGACCGTCTGTCGCAGACCCTCTGTCTCGATCCGTCTGTCTCATACCGTCTGTCTCAGACCGTCTGTCTCAGACCGCCTCTCTCAGACCGCCTGTCTCAGACCGTCTGTCTCAGACCGTCTGTCTCAGGCCGTCTGTCTCTGACCGTCTGTCTCGGGCCGTCTGTCTCAGTCCGTCTGTCTCGGGCCGTCTGTCTCAGTCCGTCTGTCTCAGTCCGTCTGTCTCAGTCCGTCTGTCTCCGTTCGTCTGTCTCAGACCGTCTGTCTCAGAGCGCCTGTCTCAGACCGTCTGTCTCAGACCGCCTGTCTCAGACCGCCTGTCTTAGACTGTCTGTCTCAGAGCGCCTGTCTCAGACTGTCTGTCTCAGAGCGCCTGTCTCAGACCGTCTGTCTCAGTCCGTCTGTCTCCGTCCTTCTGTCTCAGACCGTCTGTCTCAGACCGCCTGTCTCAGACCGCCTGTCTTAGACTGTCTGTCTCATACCGTCTGTCTCGGACCGTCTGTCTCAGACCGTCGGCCTCCAGCCGTCTGTATCAGTCCGTCTGTCTCCGTCCTTCTGTCTCAGACCGTCTGTCTCAGACCGCCTGTCTCAGACCGGCTGTCTTAGACTGTCTGTCTCAGAGCGCATGTCTCAGACCGTCTGTCTCAGACGGTCTGCCTCAGACCGTCTGTCTCGGACCGTCTGTCTCAGACTGTCTGCCTCAGACCGACTGTCTCAGACCGTCTGTCTCAAACCGTCTGTCTCACACCGTCTGTCTCAGACCCTCTGTCTCGATCCGTCTGTCTCATACCGTCTGTCTCAGACCGTCTGTCTGACACCGTCTGTCTGAGACCGTCTGTCTCAGACCATCAGTCTCAGACCGCGTGTCTCAGACCGCCTGCCTCAGACCGCCTGTCTCAGACCGTCTGTCTCAGACAGTCTGTATCAGACCGTCTGTCTCAGACCGTCTGTCTCAGGCCGTCTGTCTCAGTCCGTCTGTCTCAGTCCGTCTGTCTCAGTCCGTCTGTCTCAGTCCGTCTGTCTCAGTCCGTCTGTCTCAGTCCGTCTGTCTCAGTCCGTCTGTCTCAGTCCGTCTGTCTCAGTCCGTCTGTCTCAGTCCGTCTGTCTCAGTCCGTCTGTCTCAGTCCGTCTGTCTCAGTCCGTCTGTCTCAGTAAGTCTGTCTCCGTTCGTCTGTCTCAGACCGACTGTCTCAGACCGTCTGTCTCAAACCGTCTGTCTCACACCGTCTGTCTCAGACCGTCTGTCTCAGACCGTCTGTCTGAGACCGTCTGTCTCAGACAGTCTGTCTCAGACCGTCTGTCTCAGACCGTCTGCCTCAGACCATCTGTCTCAGACTGTCTGTCTCAGTCCGTCTGTATCAGTCCGTCTGTCTCCGTTCGTCTGTCTCAGACCGACTGTCTCTGACCGACTGTCTCAAACCGTCTGTCTCAGACCGTCTGTCGCAGACCCTCTGTCTCGATCCGTCTGTCTCATACCGTCTGTCTCAGACCGTCTGTCTGAGACCGACTGTCTCAAACCGTCTGTCTGAGACCGTCTGTCGCAGACCCTCTGTCTCGATCCGTCTGTCTCATACCGTCTGTCTCAGACCGTCTGTCTCAGACCGCCTGTCTCAGACCGCCTGTCTCAGACCGTCTGTCTCAGACCGTCTGTCTCAGGCCGTCTGTCTCAGACCGTCTGTCTCGGGCCGTCTGTCTCAGTCCGTCTGTCTCGGGCCGTCTGTCTCAGTCCTTCTGTCTAAGACCGTCTGTCTCAGACCGCCTGTCTCAGACCGGGTGTCTTAGACTGTCTGTCTCAGAGCGCCTGTCTCAGACCGTCTGTATCAGACCGTCTGTCTCAGACCGTCTCTCTCAGACCGTCTGTCTCAGACCGTCTGTCTCGGACCGTCTGTCTCAGACCGTCTGTCTCAGGCCGTCTGTCTCAGACCGTCTGTCTCGGGCCGTCTGTCTCAGACCGACTGTCTCAGACCGTCTGTCTCAAACCGTCTGTCTCAGACCGTCTGTCTCAGGCCGTCTGTCTCAGTCCGTCTGTCTCAGTCCGTCTGTCTCAGTCCGTCTGTCTCAGTCCGTCTGTCTCAGTCCGTCTGTCTCAGTCCGTCTGTCTCAGTCCGTCTGTCTCAGTCCGTCTGTCTCAGTAAGTCTGTCTCCGTTCGTCTGTCTCAGACCGACTGTCTCAGACCGTCTGTCTCAAACCGTCTGTCTCACACCGTCTGTCTCAGACCGTCTGTCTCAGACCGTCTGTCTGAGACCGTCTGTCTCAGACAGTCTGTCTCAGACCGTCTGTCTCAGACCGTCTGCCTCAGACCATCTGTCTCAGACTGTCTGTCTCAGTCCGTCTGTATCAGTCCGTCTGTCTCCGTTCGTCTGTCTCAGACCGACTGTCTCTGACCGACTGTCTCAAACCGTCTGTCTCAGACCGTCTGTCGCAGACCCTCTGTCTCGATCCGTCTGTCTCATACCGTCTGTCTCAGACCGTCTGTCTGAGACCGACTGTCTCAAACCGTCTGTCTGAGACCGTCTGTCGCAGACCCTCTGTCTCGATCCGTCTGTCTCATACCGTCTGTCTCAGACCGTCTGTCTCAGACCGCCTGTCTCAGACCGCCTGTCTCAGACCGTCTGTCTCAGACCGTCTGTCTCAGGCCGTCTGTCTCAGACCGTCTGTCTCGGGCCGTCTGTCTCAGTCCGTCTGTCTCGGGCCGTCTGTCTCAGTCCTTCTGTCTAAGACCGTCTGTCTCAGACCGCCTGTCTCAGACCGGGTGTCTTAGACTGTCTGTCTCAGAGCGCCTGTCTCAGACCGTCTGTATCAGACCGTCTGTCTCAGACCGTCTCTCTCAGACCGTCTGTCTCAGACCGTCTGTCTCGGACCGTCTGTCTCAGACCGTCTGTCTCAGGCCGTCTGTCTCAGACCGTCTGTCTCGGGCCGTCTGTCTCAGACCGACTGTCTCAGACCGTCTGTCTCAAACCGTCTGTCTCAGACCGTCTGTCTCAGGCCGTCTGTCTCAGTCCGTCTGTCTCAGTCCGTCTGTCTCAGTCCGTCTGTCTCAGTCCGTCTGTCTCAGTCCGTCTGTCTCAGTCCGTCTGTCTCAGTCCGTCTGTCTCAGTAAGTCTGTCTCCGTTCGTCTGTCTCAGACCGACTGTCTCAGACCGTCTGTCTCAAACCGTCTGTCTCACACCGTCTGTCTCAGACCGTCTGTCTCAGACCGTCTGTCTGAGACCGTCTGTCTCAGACAGTCTGTCTCAGACCGTCTGTCTCAGACCGTCTGCCTCAGACCATCTGTCTCAGACTGTCTGTCTCAGTCCGTCTGTATCAGTCCGTCTGTCTCCGTTCGTCTGTCTCAGACCGACTGTCTCTGACCGACTGTCTCAAACCGTCTGTCTCAGACCGTCTGTCGCAGACCCTCTGTCTCGATCCGTCTGTCTCATACCGTCTGTCTCAGACCGTCTGTCTGAGACCGACTGTCTCAAACCGTCTGTCTGAGACCGTCTGTCGCAGACCCTCTGTCTCGATCCGTCTGTCTCATACCGTCTGTCTCAGACCGTCTGTCTCAGACCGCCTGTCTCAGACCGCCTGTATCAGACCGTCTGTCTCAGACCGTCTGTCTCAGGCCGTCTGTCTCAGACCGTCTGTCTCGGGCCGTCTGTCTCAGTCCGTCTGTCTCGGGCCGTCTGTCTCAGTCCTTCTGTCTAAGACCGTCTGTCTCAGACCGCCTGTCTCAGACCGGGTGTCTTAGACTGTCTGTCTCAGAGCGCCTGTCTCAGACCGTCTGTATCAGACCGTCTGTCTCAGACCGTCTCTCTCAGACCGTCTGTCTCAGACCGTCTGTCTCGGACCGTCTGTCTCAGACCGTCTGTCTCAGGCCGTCTGTCTCAGACCGTCTGTCTCGGGCCGTCTGTCTCAGACCGACTGTCTCAGACCGTCTGTCTCAAACCGTCTGTCTCAGACCGTCTGTCTCAGGCCGTCTGTCTCAGTCCGTCTGTCTCAGTCCGTCTGTCTCAGTCCGTCTGTCTCAGTCCGTCTGTCTCAGTCCGTCTGTCTCAGTCCGTCTGTCTCAGTCCGTCTGTCTCAGTCCGTCTGTCTCAGTCCGTCTGTCTCAGTCCGTCTGTCTCAGTCCGTCTGTCTCAGTCCGTCTGTCTCAGTAAGTCTGTCTCCGTTCGTCTGTCTCAGACCGTCTCTCTCAGATCGTCTGTCTCAGACCGTCTGTCTCGGACCGTCTGTCTCAGACCGTCTGTCTCAGGCCGTCTGTCTCAGACCGTCTGTCTCGGGCCGTCTGTCTCAGACCGACTGTCTCAGACCGTCTGTCTCAAACCGTCTGTCTCAGACCGTCTGTCTCAGGCCGTCTGTCTCAGTCCGTCTGTCTCAGTCCGTCTGTCTCAGTCCGTCTGTCTCAGTCCGTCTGTCTCAGTCCGTCTGTCTCAGTCCGTCTGTCTCAGTCCGTCTGTCTCAGGCCGTCTGTCTCAGTCCGTCTGTCTCAGTCCGTCTGTCTCAGTCCGTCTGTCTCAGTCCGTCTGTCTCAGTCCGTCTGTCTCAGTCCGTCTGTCTCAGTCCGTCTGTCTCAGTCCGTCTGTCTCAGTAAGTCTGTCTCCGTTCGTCTGTCTCAGACCGACTGTCTCAGACCGTCTGTCTCAAACCGTCTGTCTCACACCGTCTGTCTCAGACCGTCTGTCTCAGACCGTCTGTCTGAGACCGTCTGTCTCAGACAGTCTGTCTCAGACCGTCTGTCTCAGACCGTCTGCCTCAGACCATCTGTCTCAGACTGTCTGTCTCAGTCCGTCTGTATCAGTCCGTCTGTCTCCGTTCGTCTGTCTCAGACCGACTGTCTCTGACCGACTGTCTCAAACCGTCTGTCTCAGACCGTCTGTCGCAGACCCTCTGTCTCGATCCGTCTGTCTCATACCGTCTGTCTCAGACCGTCTGTCTGAGACCGACTGTCTCAAACCGTCTGTCTGAGACCGTCTGTCGCAGACCCTCTGTCTCGATCCGTCTGTCTCATACCGTCTGTCTCAGACCGTCTGTCTCAGACCGCCTGTCTCAGACCGCCTGTCTCAGACCGTCTGTCTCAGACCGTCTGTCTCAGGCCGTCTGTCTCAGACCGTCTGTCTCGGGCCGTCTGTCTCAGTCCGTCTGTCTCGGGCCGTCTGTCTCAGTCCTTCTGTCTAAGACCGTCTGTCTCAGACCGCCTGTCTCAGACCGGGTGTCTTAGACTGTCTGTCTCAGAGCGCCTGTCTCAGACCGTCTGTATCAGACCGTCTGTCTCAGACCGTCTCTCTCAGACCGTCTGTCTCAGACCGTCTGTCTCGGACCGTCTGTCTCAGACCGTCTGTCTCAGGCCGTCTGTCTCAGACCGTCTGTCTCGGGCCGTCTGTCTCAGACCGACTGTCTCAGACCGTCTGTCTCAAACCGTCTGTCTCAGACCGTCTGTCTCAGGCCGTCTGTCTCAGTCCGTCTGTCTCAGTCCGTCTGTCTCAGTCCGTCTGTCTCAGTCCGTCTGTCTCAGTCCGTCTGTCTCAGTCCGTCTGTCTCAGTCCGTCTGTCTCAGTCCGTCTGTCTCAGTAAGTCTGTCTCCGTTCGTCTGTCTCAGACCGACTGTCTCAGACCGTCTGTCTCAAACCGTCTGTCTCACACCGTCTGTCTCAGACCGTCTGTCTCAGACCGTCTGTCTGAGACCGTCTGTCTCAGACAGTCTGTCTCAGACCGTCTGTCTCAGACCGTCTGCCTCAGACCATCTGTCTCAGACTGTCTGTCTCAGTCCGTCTGTATCAGTCCGTCTGTCTCCGTTCGTCTGTCTCAGACCGACTGTCTCTGACCGACTGTCTCAAACCGTCTGTCTCAGACCGTCTGTCGCAGACCCTCTGTCTCGATCCGTCTGTCTCATACCGTCTGTCTCAGACCGTCTGTCTGAGACCGACTGTCTCAAACCGTCTGTCTGAGACCGTCTGTCGCAGACCCTCTGTCTCGATCCGTCTGTCTCATACCGTCTGTCTCAGACCGTCTGTCTCAGACCGCCTGTCTCAGACCGCCTGTATCAGACCGTCTGTCTCAGACCGTCTGTCTCAGGCCGTCTGTCTCAGACCGTCTGTCTCGGGCCGTCTGTCTCAGTCCGTCTGTCTCGGGCCGTCTGTCTCAGTCCTTCTGTCTAAGACCGTCTGTCTCAGACCGCCTGTCTCAGACCGGGTGTCTTAGACTGTCTGTCTCAGAGCGCCTGTCTCAGACCGTCTGTATCAGACCGTCTGTCTCAGACCGTCTCTCTCAGACCGTCTGTCTCAGACCGTCTGTCTCGGACCGTCTGTCTCAGACCGTCTGTCTCAGGCCGTCTGTCTCAGACCGTCTGTCTCGGGCCGTCTGTCTCAGACCGACTGTCTCAGACCGTCTGTCTCAAACCGTCTGTCTCAGACCGTCTGTCTCAGGCCGTCTGTCTCAGTCCGTCTGTCTCAGTCCGTCTGTCTCAGTCCGTCTGTCTCAGTCCGTCTGTCTCAGTCCGTCTGTCTCAGTCCGTCTGTCTCAGTCCGTCTGTCTCAGTCCGTCTGTCTCAGTCCGTCTGTCTCAGTCCGTCTGTCTCAGTCCGTCTGTCTCAGTCCGTCTGTCTCAGTAAGTCTGTCTCCGTTCGTCTGTCTCAGACCGTCTCTCTCAGATCGTCTGTCTCAGACCGTCTGTCTCGGACCGTCTGTCTCAGACCGTCTGTCTCAGGCCGTCTGTCTCAGACCGTCTGTCTCGGGCCGTCTGTCTCAGACCGACTGTCTCAGACCGTCTGTCTCAAACCGTCTGTCTCAGACCGTCTGTCTCAGGCCGTCTGTCTCAGTCCGTCTGTCTCAGTCCGTCTGTCTCAGTCCGTCTGTCTCAGTCCGTCTGTCTCAGTCCGTCTGTCTCAGTCCGTCTGTCTCAGTCCGTCTGTCTCAGTCCGTCTGTCTCAGTCCGTCTGTCTCAGTCCGTCTGTCTCAGTCCGTCTGTCTCAGTCCGTCTGTCTCAGTCCGTCTGTCTCAGTAAGTCTGTCTCCGTTCGTCTGTCTCAGACCGACTGTCTCAGACCGTCTGTCTCAAACCGTCTGTCTCACACCGTCTGTCTCAGACCGTCTGTCTCAGACCGTCTGTCTGAGACCGTCTGTCTCAGACAGTCTGTCTCAGACCGTCTGTCTCAGACCGTCTGCCTCAGACCATCTGTCTCAGACTGTCTGTCTCAGTCCGTCTGTATCAGTCCGTCTGTCTCCGTTCGTCTGTCTCAGACCGACTGTCTCTGACCGTCTGTCTCAAACCGTCTGTCTCAGACCGTCTGTCGCAGACCCTCTGTCTCGATCCGTCTGTCTCATACCGTCTGTCTCAGACCGTCTGTCTGAGACCGACTGTCTCAAACCGTCTGTCTGAGACCGTCTGTCGCAGACCCTCTGTCTCGATCCGTCTGTCTCATACCGTCTGTCTCAGACCGTCTGTCTCAGACCGCCTGTCTCAGACCGCCTGTCTCAGACCGTCTGTCTCAGACCGTCTGTCTCAGGCCGTCTGTCTCAGACCGTCTGTCTCGGGCCGTCTGTCTCAGTCCGTCTGTCTCGGGCCGTCTGTCTCAGTCCTTCTGTCTAAGACCGTCTGTCTCAGACCGCCTGTCTCAGACCGGGTGTCTTAGACTGTCTGTCTCAGAGCGCCTGTCTCAGACCGTCTGTCTCAGACCGTCTCTCTCAGACCGTCTGTCTCAGACCGTCTGTCTCGGACCGTCTGTCTCAGACCGTCTGTCTCAGGCCGTCTGTCTCAGACCGTCTGTCTCGGGCCGTCTGTCTCAGACCGTCTGTCTCAGGCCGTCTGTCTCAGTCCGTCTGTCTCCGTTCGTCTGTCTCAGACCGACTGTCTCAGACCGTCTGTCTCAAACCGTCTGTCTCAGACCGTCTGTCTCAGGCCGTCTATCTCAGTCCGTCTGTCTCAGTAAGTCTGTCTCCGTTCGTCTGTCTCAGACCGTCTGTCTGAGACCGACTGTCTCAAACCGTCTGTCGCAGACCCTCTGTCTCGATCCGTCTGTCTCATACCGTCTGTCTCAGACCGTCTGTCTCAGACCGCCTGTCTCAGACCGCCTGTCTCAGACCGTCTGTCTCAGACCGTCTGTCTCAGGCCGTCTGTCTCTGACCGTCTGTCTCGGGCCGTCTGTCTCAGTCCGTCTGTCTCGGGCCGTCTGTCTCAGTCCGTCTGTCTCAGTCCGTCTGTCTCAGTCCGTCTGTCTCCGTTCGTCTGTCTCAGACCGTCTGTCTCAGAGCGCCTGTCTCAGACCGTCTGTCTCAGACCGCCTGTCTCAGACCGCCTGTCTCAGACCGCCTGTCTTAGACTGGCTGTCTCAGAGCGCCTGTCTCAGACTGTCTGTCTCAGAGCGCCTGTCTCAGACCGTCTGTCTCAGTCCGTCTGTCTCCGTCCTTCTGTCTCAGACCGTCTGTCTCAGACCGCCTGTCTCAGACCGCCTGTCTTAGACTGTCTGTCTCATACCGTCTGTCTCGGACCGTCTGTCTCAGACCGTCGGCCTCCAGCCGTCTGTATCAGTCCGTCTGTCTCCGTCCTTCTGTCTCAGACCGTCTGTCTCAGACCGCCTGTCTCAGACCGGCTGTCTTAGACTGTCTGTCTCAGAGCGCATGTCTCAGACCGTCTGTCTCAGACCGTCTGTCTCAGACCGTCTCTCTCAGACCGTCTGTCTCAGACCGTCTGTCTCAGACCGTCTGTCTCAGACCGTCTGTCGCAGACCGTCTGTCTCGGGCCGTCTGTCTCAGTCCGTCTGTCTCAGTCCGTCTGTCTCAGTCCGTCTGTCTCAGTCCGTCTGTCTCCGTTCGTCTGTCTCAGACCGTCTGTCTCAGAGCGCCTGTCTCAGACCGTCTGTCTCAGACCGCCTGTCTCAGACCGCCTGTCTTAGACTGTCTGTCTCAGAGCGCCTGTCTCAGACTGTCTGTCTCAGAGCGCCTGTCTCAGACCGTCTGTCTCAGACCGCCTGTCTTAGACTGTCTGTCTCAGAGCGCCTGTCTCAGACTGTCTGTCTCAGAGCGTCTGTCTCAGACCGTCTGTCTCAGACCGCCTGTCTGAGACTGTCTGTCTCAGACCGTCTGTCTGAGACCGTCTGTCGCAGACCCTCTGTCTCGATCCGTCTGTCTCATACCGTCTGTCTCATACCGTCTGTCTCAGACCGCCTGTCTCAGACCGCCTGTCTCAGACCGTCTGTCTCAGACCGTCTGTCTCAGACCGGCTGTCTCAGACCGTCTGTCTCAGACGGTCTGCCTCAGACCGTCTGTCTCAGACCGTCTGTCTCAGACTGTCTGCCTCAGACCGACTGTCTCAGACCGTCTGTCTCAAACCGTCTGTCTCACACCGTCTGTCTCAGACCCTCTGTCTCGATCCGTCTGTCTCATACCGTCTGTCTCAGACCGTCTGTCTGACACCGTCTGTCTGAGACCGTCTGTCTCAGACCATCAGTCTCAGACCGCGTGTCTCAGACCGCCTGCCTCAGACCGCCTGTCTCAGACCGTCTGTCTGAGACCGTCTGTCGCAGACCCTCTGTCTCGATCCGTCTGTCTCATACCGTCTGTCTCAGACCGTCTGTCTCAGACCGCCTGTCTCAGACCGCCTGTCTCAGACCGTCTGTCTCAGACCGTCTGTCTCAGGCCGTCTGTCTCAGACCGTCTGTCTCGGGCCGTCTGTCTCAGTCCGTCTGTCTCGGGCCGTCTGTCTCAGTCCTTCTGTCTAAGACCGTCTGTCTCAGACCGCCTGTCTCAGACCGGGTGTCTTAGACTGTCTGTCTCAGAGCGCCTGTCTCAGACCGTCTGTATCAGACCGTCTGTCTCAGACCGTCTCTCTCAGACCGTCTGTCTCAGACCGTCTGTCTCGGACCGTCTGTCTCAGACCGTCTGTCTCAGGCCGTCTGTCTCAGACCGTCTGTCTCGGGCCGTCTGTCTCAGACCGACTGTCTCAGACCGTCTGTCTCAAACCGTCTGTCTCAGACCGTCTGTCTCAGGCCGTCTGTCTCAGTCCGTCTGTCTCAGTCCGTCTGTCTCAGTCCGTCTGTCTCAGTCCGTCTGTCTCAGTCCGTCTGTCTCAGTCCGTCTGTCTCAGTCCGTCTGTCTCAGTCCGTCTGTCTCAGTCCGTCTGTCTCAGTCCGTCTGTCTCAGTCCGTCTGTCTCAGTCCGTCTGTCTCAGTCCGTCTGTCTCAGTCCGTCTGTCTCAGTAAGTCTGTCTCCGTTCGTCTGTCTCAGACCGTCTCTCTCAGACCGTCTGTCTCAGACCGTCTGTCTCGGACCGTCTGTCTCAGACCGTCTGTCTCAGGCCGTCTGTCTCAGACCGTCTGTCTCGGGCCGTCTGTCTCAGACCGACTGTCTCAGACCGTCTGTCTCAAACCGTCTGTCTCAGACCGTCTGTCTCAGGCCGTCTGTCTCAGTCCGTCTGTCTCAGTCCGTCTGTCTCAGTCCGTCTGTCTCAGTCCGTCTGTCTCAGTCCGTCTGTCTCAGTCCGTCTGTCTCAGTCCGTCTGTCTCAGTCCGTCTGTCTCAGTCCGTCTGTCTCAGTCCGTCTGTCTCAGTCCGTCTGTCTCAGTCCGTCTGTCTCAGTAAGTCTGTCTCCGTTCGTCTGTCTCAGACCGACTGTCTCAGACCGCCTGTCTCAGACCGTCTGTCTCAGACCGTCTGTCTCAGGCCGTCTGTCTCAGACCGTCTGTCTCGGGCCGTCTGTCTCAGTCCGTCTGTCTCGGGCCGTCTGTCTCAGTCCTTCTGTCTAAGACCGTCTGTCTCAGACCGCCTGTCTCAGACCGGGTGTCTTAGACTGTCTGTCTCAGAGCGCCTGTCTCAGACCGTCTGTCTCAGACCGTCTCTCTCAGACCGTCTGTCTCAGACCGTCTGTCTCGGACCGTCTGTCTCAGACCGTCTGTCTCAGGCCGTCTGTCTCAGACCGTCTGTCTCGGGCCGTCTGTCTCAGACCGTCTGTCTCAGGCCGTCTGTCTCAGTCCGTCTGTCTCCGTTCGTCTGTCTCAGACCGACTGTCTCAGACCGTCTGTCTCAAACCGTCTGTCTCAGACCGTCTGTCTCAGGCCGTCTGTCTCAGTCCGTCTGTCTCAGTAAGTCTGTCTCCGTTCGTCTGTCTCAGACCGTCTGTCTGAGACCGACTGTCTCAAACCGTCTGTCGCAGACCCTCTGTCTCATACCGTCTGTCTCAGACCGTCTGTCTCAGACCGCCTGTCTCAGACCGCCTGTCTCAGACCGTCTGTCTCAGACCGTCTGTCTCAGGCCGTCTGTCTCTGACCGTCTGTCTCGGGCCGTCTGTCTCAGTCCGTCTGTCTCGGGCCGTCTGTCTCAGTCCGTCTGTCTCAGTCCGTCTGTCTCAGTCCGTCTGTCTCCGTTCGTCTGTCTCAGACCGTCTGTCTCAGAGCGCCTGTCTCAGACCGTCTGTCTCAGACCGCCTGTCTCAGACCGCCTGTCTTAGACTGTCTGTCTCAGAGCGCCTGTCTCAGACTGTCTGTCTCAGAGCGCCTGTCTCAGACCGTCTGTCTCAGTCCGTCTGTCTCCGTCCTTCTGTCTCAGACCGTCTGTCTCAGACCGCCTGTCTCAGACCGCCTGTCTTAGACTGTCTGTCTCATACCGTCTGTCTCGGACCGTCTGTCTCAGACCGTCGGCCTCCAGCCGTCTGTATCAGTCCGTCTGTCTCCGTCCTTCTGTCTCAGACCGTCTGTCTCAGACCGCCTGTCTCAGACCGGCTGTCTTAGACTGTCTGTCTCAGAGCGCATGTCTCAGACCGTCTGTCTCAGACCGTCTGTCTCAGACCGTCTCTCTCAGACCGTCTGTCTCAGACCGTCTGTCTCAGACCGTCTGTCGCAGACCGTCTGTCTCGGGCCGTCTGTCTCAGTCCGTCTGTCTCAGTCCGTCTGTCTCAGTCCGTCTGTCTCAGTCCGTCTGTCTCCGTTCGTCTGTCTCAGACCGTCTGTCTCAGAGCGCCTGTCTCAGACCGTCTGTCTCAGACCGCCTGTCTCAGACCGCCTGTCTTAGACTGTCTGTCTCAGAGCGCCTGTCTCAGACTGTCTGTCTCAGAGCGCCTGTCTCAGACCGTCTGTCTCAGACCGCCTGTCTTAGACTGTCTGTCTCAGAGCGCCTGTCTCAGACTGTCTGTCTCAGAGCGTCTGTCTCAGACCGTCTGTCTCAGACCGCCTGTCTGAGACTGTCTGTCTCAGACCGTCTGTCTGAGACCGTCTGTCGCAGACCCTCTGTCTCGATCCGTCTGTCTCATACCGTCTGTCTCATACCGTCTGTCTCAGACCGCCTGTCTCAGACCGCCTGTCTCAGACCGTCTGTCTCAGACCGTCTGTCTCAGACCGTCTGTCTCAGACCGGCTGTATCAGACCGTCTGTCTCAGACGGTCTGCCTCAGACCGTCTGTCTCAGACCGTCTGTCTCAGACTGTCTGCCTCAGACCGACTGTCTCAGACCGTCTGTCTCAAACCGTCTGTCTCACACCGTCTGTCTCAGACCCTCTGTCTCGATCCGTCTGTCTCATACCGTCTGTCTCAGACCGTCTGTCTGACACCGTCTGTCTGAGACCGTCTGTCTCAGACCATCAGTCTCAGACCGCGTGTCTCAGACCGCCTGCCTCAGACCGCCTGTCTCAGACCGTCTGTCTCAGACAGTCTGTATCAGACCGTCTGTCTCGGACCGTCTGTCTCAGACCGTCGGTCTCGGGCCGTCTGTCTCAGTCCGTCTATCTCCGTCCGTCTGTCTCGGACCACCTGTCTCAGACCGTCTGTCTCAGACCGTCGGCCTCGAGCCGACTGTATCAGTCCGTCTGTCTCCGTCCTTCTGTCTCAGACCGTCTGTCTCAGACCGCCTGTCTCAGACCGCCTGTCTTAGACTGTCTGTCTCATACCGTCTGTCTCGGACCGTCTGTCTCAGACCGTCGGCCTCGAGCCGTTTGTATCAGTCCGTCTGTCTCCGTCCTTCTGTCTCAGACCGTCTGTCTCAGACCGCCTGTCTCAGACCGCCTGTCTTAGACCGTCTGTCTCAGAGCGCCTGTCTCAGACCGTCTGTCTCAGACCGTCTGTCTCAGACCGTCTCTCTCAGACCGTCTGTCTCAGACCGTCTGTCTCAGACCGTCTGTCTCAGACCGTCTGTCTCAGACCGTCTGTCTCAGACCGTCTGTCGCAGACCGTCTGTCTCGGGCCGTCTGTCTCAGTCCGTCTGTCTCAGTCCGTCTGTCTCAGTTCGTCTGTCTCAGACCAACTGTTTCAGACCGTCTGTCTCAGACCGTCTGTCTCAGACCGTCTGTCTCAGACCGTCTGTCTCAGACCATCTGTCTCAGACCGTCTGTCTCAGACCGTCTGTCTCAGGCCGTCTGTCTCAGACCGTCTGTCTCGGGCCGTCTGTCTCAGACCGTCTGTCTCAGGCCGTCTGTCTCAGTCCGTCTGTCTCAGTCCGTCTGTCTCCGTTCGTCTGTCTCAGACCGACTGTCTCAGACCGTCTGTCTCAAACCGTCTGTCTCAGACCGTCTGTCTCAGGCCGTCTGTCTCAGTCCGTCTGTCTCAGTCCGTCTGTCTCAGTCCGTCTGTCTCAGTCCGTCTGTCTCAGTCCGTCTGTCTCAGTCCGTCTGTCTCAGTCCGTCTGTCTCAGTCCGTCTGTCTCAGTCCGTCTGTCTCAGTAAGTCTGTCTCCGTTCGTCTGTCTCAGACCGACTGTCTCAGACCGTCTGTCTCAAACCGTCTGTCTCACACCGTCTGTCTCAGACCGTCTGTCTGAGACCGTCTGTCTCAGACAGTCTGTCTCAGACCGTCTGTCTCAGACCGTCTGT
Source organism: Coelioxys conoideus (assembly GCA_947623535.1). NCBI lineage: Eukaryota > Metazoa > Arthropoda > Insecta > Hymenoptera > Megachilidae > Coelioxys > Coelioxys conoideus. The sequence goes on from CANQJN010000026.1 coordinate 7,398,517, forward strand.
CTCAGACCATCTGTCTCAGACCGTCTGTCTCAAACCGTCTGTCTCACACCGTCTGTCTCAGACCGTCTGTCTGAGACCGTCTGTCTCAGACAGTCTGTCTCAGACCGTCTGTCTCAGACCGTCTGTCTCAGACCGCCTGTCTCAGACCGCCTGTCTTAGACCGTCTGTCTCAGAGCGCCTGTTTCAGACCGTCTGTCTCAGACCGTCTGTCTCAGACCGTCTCTCTCAGACCGTCTTTCTCAGACCGTCTGTCTCAGACCGTCTGTCTCAGACCGTCTGTCTGAGACCGTCTGTCTCAGACAGTCTGTCTCAGACCGTCTGTCTCAGACCGTCTGTCTCAGACCATCTGTCTCAGACTGTCTGTCTCAGTCCGTCTGTATCAGTCCGTCTGTCTCCGTTCGTCTGTCTCAGACCGACTGTCTCTGACCGTCTGTCTCAAACCGTCTGTCTCAGACCGTCTGTCGCAGACCGTCTGTCTCGATCCGTCTGTCTCATACCGTCTGTCTCAGACCGTCTGTCTCAGACCGCCTGTCTCAGACCGCCTGTCTCAGGCCGTCTGTCTCAGTCCGTCTGTCTCAGTCCGTCTGTCTCAGTCCGTCTGTCTCAGTCCGTCTGTCTCAGTCCGTCTGTCTCAGTCCGTCTGTCTCAGTCCGTCTGTCTCAGTCCGTCTGTCTCAGTCCGTCGGTATCAGTCCATCTGTCTCAGTCCGTCTGTCTCAGTCCGTCTGTCTCTGTAAGTCTGTCTCCGTTCGTCTGTCTCAGACCGACTGTCTCAGACCGTCTGTCTCAAACCGTCTGTCTCACACCGTCTGTCTCAGACCGTCTGTCTCAGACCGTCTGTCTCAGACTGTCTGCCTCAGACCGACTGTCTCAGACCGTCTGTCTCAAACCGTCTGTCTCACACCGTCTGTCTCAGACCCTCTGTCTCGATCCGTCTGTCTCATACCGTCTGTCTCAGACCGTCTGTCTGACACCGTCTGTCTGAGACCGTCTGTCTCAGACCATCAGTCTCAGACCGCGTGTCTCAGACCGCCTGCCTCAGACCGCCTGTCTCAGACCGTCTGTCTCAGACAGTCTGTATCAGACCGTCTGTCTCGGACCGTCTGTCTCAGACCGTCGGTCTCGGGCCGTCTGTCTCAGTCCGTCTATCTCCGTCCGTCTGTCTCGGACCACCTGTCTCAGACCGTCTGTCTCAGACCGTCGGCCTCGAGCCGACTGTATCAGTCCGTCTGTCTCCGTCCTTCTGTCTCAGACCGTCTGTCTCAGACCGCCTGTCTCAGACCGCCTGTCTTAGACTGTCTGTCTCATACCGTCTGTCTCGGACCGTCTGTCTCAGACCGTCGGCCTCGAGCCGTTTGTATCAGTCCGTCTGTCTCCGTCCTTCTGTCTCAGACCGTCTGTCTCAGACCGCCTGTCTCAGACCGCCTGTCTTAGACCGTCTGTCTCAGAGCGGCTGTCTCAGACCGTCTGTCTCAGACCGTCTGTCTCAGACCGTCTCTCTCAGACCGTCTGTCTCAGACCGTCTGTCTCAGACCGTCTGTCTCAGACCGTCTGTCTCAGACCGTCTGTCTCAGACCGTCTGTCGCAGACCGTCTGTCTCGGGCCGTCTGTCTCAGTCCGTCTGTCTCAGTCCGTCTGTCTCAGTTCGTCTGTCTCAGACCAACTGTTTCAGACCGTCTGTCTCAGACCGTCTGTCTCAGACCGTCTGTCTCAGACCGTCTGTCTCAGACCGTCTGTCTCAGACCGTCTGTCTCAGACCGTCTGTCTCAGGCCGTCTGTCTCAGACCGTCTGTCTCGGGCCGTCTGTCTCAGACCGTCTGTCTCAGGCCGTCTGTCTCAGTCCGTCTGTCTCAGTCCGTCTGTCTCCGTTCGTCTGTCTCAGACCGACTGTCTCAGACCGTCTGTCTCAAACCGTCTGTCTCAGACCGTCTGTCTCAGGCCGTCTGTCTCAGTCCGTCTGTCTCAGTCCGTCTGTCTCAGTCCGTCTGTCTCAGTCCGTCTGTCTCAGTCCGTCTGTCTCAGTCCGTCTGTCTCAGTCCGTCTGTCTCAGTCCGTCTGTCTCAGTAAGTCTGTCTCCGTTCGTCTGTCTCAGACCGACTGTCTCAGACCGTCTGTCTCAAACCGTCTGTCTCACACCGTCTGTCTCAGACCGTCTGTCTGAGACCGTCTGTCTCAGACAGTCTGTCTCAGACCGTCTGTCTCAAACCGTCTGTCTCACACCGTCTGTCTCAGACCGTCTGTCTGAGACCGTCTGTCTCAGACAGTCTGTCTCAGACCGTCTGTCTCAGACCGTCTGTCTCAGACCGCCTGTCTCAGACCGCCTGTCTTAGACCGTCTGTCTCAGAGCGCCTGTCTCAGACCGTCTGTCTCAGACCGTCTGTCTCAGACCGTCTCTCTCAGACCGTCTGTCTCAGACCGTCTGTCTCAGACCGTCTGTCTCAGACCGTCTGTCTCAGACCGTCTGTCTCAGACCGTCTGTCGCAGACCGTCTGTCTCGGGCCGTCTGTCTCAGTCCGTCTGTCTCAGTCCGTCTGTCTCAGTTCGTCTGTCTCAGACCAACTGTTTCAGACCGTCTGTCTCAGACCGTCTGTCGCAGACCGTCTGTCTCGGGCCGTCTGTCTCAGTCCGTCTGTCTCAGTCCGTCTGTCTCAGTTCGTCTGTCTCAGACCAACTGTTTCAGACCGTCTGTCTCAGACCGTCTGTCTCAGACCGTCTCTCTCAGACCGTCTGTCTCAGACCGTCTGTCTCAGACCGTCTGTCTCAGACCGTCTGTCTCAGACCGTCTGTCTCAGACCGTCTGTCTCAGACCGTCTGTCGCAGACCGTCTGTCTCGGGCCGTCTGTCTCAGTCCGTCTGTCTCAGTCCGTCTGTCTCAGTTCGTCTGTCTCAGACCAACTGTTTCAGACCGTCTGTCTCAGACCGTCTGTCTCAGACCGTCTGTCTCAGACCGTCTGTCTCAGACCGTCTGTCTCAGACCGTCTGTCTCAGACCGTCTGGCTCAGGCCGTCTGTCTCAGACCGTCTGTCTCAGACCGTCTGTCTCAGACCGTCTGTCTCAGACCGTCTGTCTCAGACCGTCTGTCGCAGACCGTCTGTCTCGGGCCGTCTGTCTCAGTCCGTCTGTCTCAGTCCGTCTGTCTCAGTTCGTCTGTCTCAGACCAACTGTTTCAGACCGTCTGTCTCAGACCGTCTGTCGCAGACCGTCTGTCTCGGGCCGTCTGTCTCAGTCCGTCTGTCTCAGTCCGTCTGTCTCAGTTCGTCTGTCTCAGACCAACTGTTTCAGACCGTCTGTCTCAGACCGTCTGTCTCAGACCGTCTCTCTCAGACCGTCTGTCTCAGACCGTCTGTCTCAGACCGTCTGTCTCAGACCGTCTGTCTCAGACCGTCTGTCTCAGACCGTCTGTCTCAGACCGTCTGTCGCAGACCGTCTGTCTCGGGCCGTCTGTCTCAGTCCGTCTGTCTCAGTCCGTCTGTCTCAGTTCGTCTGTCTCAGACCAACTGTTTCAGACCGTCTGTCTCAGACCGTCTGTCTCAGACCGTCTGTCTCAGACCGTCTGTCTCAGACCGTCTGTCTCAGACCGTCTGTCTCAGACCGTCTGGCTCAGGCCGTCTGTCTCAGACCGTCTGTCTCGGGCCGTCTGTCTCAGACCGTCTGTCTCAGGCCGTCTGTCTCAGTCCGTCTGTCTCCGTTCGTCTGTCTCAGACCGACTGTCTCAGACCGTCTGTCTCAAACCGTCTGTCTCAGACCGTCTGTCTCAGGCCGTCTGTCTCAGTCCGTCTGTCTCAGTCCGTCTGTCTCAGTCCGTCTGTCTCAGTCCGTCTGTCTCAGTCCGTCTGTCTCAGTCCGTCTGTCTCAGTCCGTCTGTCTCAGTCCGTCTGTCTCAGACCTTCTGTCTCATATCGTCTGTCTCATAGCGTCTGTCTCAGACCGTCTGTCTCAGACCGTCTGTCTCAGACCGTCTGTCTCAGACCGTCTGTCTCAGACCGTCTGTCTCAGACCGTCTGTCTCAGACCGTCTGTCTCAGACCGTCTGTCTCAGTCCGTCCGTCTCATACCGTCCGTCCCAGACCGAATGTCTCAGCCAGTCTGTGTCAACCCTCTGTCTTAGACCGTCTGTCCCAGTTCGTCTACCTCTACCCGTCCGTCTCATACCGTCTATCGCAGAGTGTCTGTCTCAGACCGTTTGTGTCACACCGTCTGTCTCAGGCCGTCCGTCTCAGACCGTCTGTCTCTGTCCGTCTGTCTCAGACCGTCTGTCTCAGACCGTCTGTCTCAGACCGTCTGTCTCAGACCATCTGTCTCAGACCTTCTGTCTCAGACCGTCTGTCTCAGACCGTCTGTCTCAGACCGTCTGTCTCAGTCCGTCTGCCCCTTTCCGTCTGTCTCATACCATCTGTCTCATACCTTCTATCACTGTCCGTCCGTCTCTGAACGCCTGTTTCATACCGTCTGTCTCAGACCGAATGTCTCAGTCCGTCTGTCTCAGACCGTCTGTCTCAGACCGTCTGTCTCAGACCGCCTGTCTCAGACCGCCTGTCTTAGACCGTCTGTCTCAGAGCGGCTGTCTCAGACCGTCTGTCTCAGACCGTCTGTCTCAGACCGTCTCTCTCAGACCGTCTGTCTCAGACCGTCTGTCTCAGACCGTCTGTCTCAGACCGTCTGTCTCAGACCGTCTGTCTCAGACCGTCTGTCGCAGACCGTCTGTCTCGGGCCGTCTGTCTCAGTCCGTCTGTCTCAGTCCGTCTGTCTCAGTTCGTCTGTCTCAGACCAACTGTTTCAGACCGTCTGTCTCAGACCGTCTGTCTCAGACCGTCTGTCTCAGACCGTCTGTCTCAGACCGTCTGTCTCAGACCGTCTGTCTCAGACCGTCTGTCTCAGACCGTCTGTCTCAGGCCGTCTGTCTCAGACCGTCTGTCTCGGGCCGTCTGTCTCAGACCGTCTGTCTCAGGCCGTCTGTCTCAGTCCGTCTGTCTCAGTCCGTCTGTCTCCGTTCGTCTGTCTCAGACCGACTGTCTCAGACCGTCTGTCTCAAACCGTCTGTCTCAGACCGTCTGTCTCAGGCCGTCTGTCTCAGTCCGTCTGTCTCAGTCCGTCTGTCTCAGTCCGTCTGTCTCAGTCCGTCTGTCTCAGTCCGTCTGTCTCAGTCCGTCTGTCTCAGTCCGTCTGTCTCAGTCCGTCTGTCTCAGTAAGTCTGTCTCCGTTCGTCTGTCTCAGACCGACTGTCTCAGACCGTCTGTCTCAAACCGTCTGTCTCACACCGTCTGTCTCAGACCGTCTGTCTCAGACCGTCTGTCTCAGACCGTCTGTCTGAGACCGTCTGTCTCAGACAGTCTGTCTCAGACCGTCTGTCTCAGACCGTCTGTCTCAGACCATCTGTCTCAGACCGTCTGTCTCAAACCGTCTGTCTCACACCGTCTGTCTCAGACCGTCTGTCTGAGACCGTCTGTCTCAGACAGTCTGTCTCAGACCGTCTGTCTCAGACCGTCTGTCTCAGACCGCCTGTCTCAGACCGCCTGTCTTAGACCGTCTGTCTCAGAGCGCCTGTCTCAGACCGTCTGTCTCAGACCGTCTGTCTCAGACCGTCTCTCTCAGACCGTCTGTCTCAGACCGTCTGTCTCAGACCGTCTGTCTCAGACCGTCTGTCTCAGACCGTCTGTCTCAGACCGTCTGTCGCAGACCGTCTGTCTCGGGCCGTCTGTCTCAGTCCGTCTGTCTCAGTCCGTCTGTCTCAGTTCGTCTGTCTCAGACCAACTGTTTCAGACCGTCTGTCTCAGACCGTCTGTCGCAGACCGTCTGTCTCGGGCCGTCTGTCTCAGTCCGTCTGTCTCAGTCCGTCTGTCTCAGTTCGTCTGTCTCAGACCAACTGTTTCAGACCGTCTGTCTCAGACCGTCTGTCTCAGACCGTCTCTCTCAGACCGTCTGTCTCAGACCGTCTGTCTCAGACCGTCTGTCTCAGACCGTCTGTCTCAGACCGTCTGTCTCAGACCGTCTGTCTCAGACCGTCTGTCGCAGACCGTCTGTCTCGGGCCGTCTGTCTCAGTCCGTCTGTCTCAGTCCGTCTGTCTCAGTTCGTCTGTCTCAGACCAACTGTTTCAGACCGTCTGTCTCAGACCGTCTGTCTCAGACCGTCTGTCTCAGACCGTCTGTCTCAGACCGTCTGTCTCAGACCGTCTGTCTCAGACCGTCTGTCTCAGACCGTCTGGCTCAGGCCGTCTGTCTCAGACCGTCTGTCTCGGGCCGTCTGTCTCAGACCGTCTGTCTCAGGCCGTCTGTCTCAGTCCGTCTGTCTCCGTTCGTCTGTCTCAGACCGACTGTCTCAGACCGTCTGTCTCAAACCGTCTGTCTCAGACCGTCTGTCTCAGGCCGTCTGTCTCAGTCCGTCTGTCTCAGTCCGTCTGTCTCAGTCCGTCTGTCTCAGTCCGTCTGTCTCAGTCCGTCTGTCTCAGTCCGTCTGTCTCAGTCCGTCTGTCTCAGTCCGTCTGTCTCAGACCTTCTGTCTCATATCGTCTGTCTCATAGCGTCTGTCTCAGACCGTCTGTCTCAGACCGTCTGTCTCAGACCGTCTGTCTCAGACCGTCTGTCTCAGACCGTCTGTCTCAGACCGTCTGTCTCAGACCGTCTGTCTCAGTCCGTCCGTCTCATACCGTCCGTCCCAGACCGAATGTCTCAGCCAGTCTGTGTCAACCCTCTGTCTTAGACCGTCTGTCCCAGTTCGTCTACCTCTACCCGTCCGTCTCATACCGTCTATCGCAGAGTGTCTGTCTCAGACCGTTTGTGTCACACCGTCTGTCTCAGGCCGTCCGTCTCAGACCGTCTGTCTCTGTCCGTCTGTCTCATACCATCTGTCTCATACCTTCTATCACTGTCCGTCCGTCTCTGAACGCCTGTTTCATACCGTCTGTCTCAGACCGAATGTCTCAGTCCGTCTGTCTCAGACCGTCTGTCTCAGACCGTCTGTCTCAGACCGTCTGTCTCAGACCGTCTGTCTCTGTCCGTCTGTCTCAGACCGTCTCTCTCAGACCGTCTGTCTCAGACCGTCTGTCTCAGACCATCTGTCTCAGACCTTCTGTCTCAGACCGTCTGTCTCAGACCGTCTGTCTCAGACCGTCTGTCTCAGTCCGTCTGCCCCTTTCCGTCTGTCTCATACCATCTGTCTCATACCTTCTATCACTGTCCGTCCGTCTCTGAACGCCTGTTTCATACCGTCTGTCTCAGACCGAATGTCTCAGTCCGTCTGTCTCAGACCGTCTGTCTCAGACCGTCTGTCTCAGACCGTCTGTCTCAGACCGTCTGTCTCAGACCGTCTGTCTCAGACCGTCTGTCTCAGACCGTCTGTCTCAGACCGTCTGTCTCAGGCCGTCTGTCTCAGGCCGTCTGTCTCATACCGTCTGTCTGAGACCGTCTGTCTCAGACCGTCTGTCTCAGACCTTCTGTCTCATATCGTCTGTCTCATAGCGTCTGTCTCAGACCGTCTGTCTCAGACCGTCTGTCTCAGACCGTCTGTCTCAGACCGTCTGTCTCAGGCCGTCTGTCTCAGGCTGTCTGTCTCAGACCGTCTGTCTCAGACCGTCTGTCTCAGACCGAATGTCTCAGTCCGTCTGTCTCAGACCGTCTGTCTCAGACCGTCTGTCTCAGACCGTCTGTCTCAGACCGTCTGTCTCAGACCATCTGTCTCAGACCTTCTGTCTCAGACCGTCTGTCTCAGACCGTCTGTCTCAGACCGTCTGTCTCAGTCCGTCTGCCCCTTTCCGTCTGTCTCATACCATCTGTCTCATACCTTCTATCACTGTCCGTCCGTCTCTGAACGCCTGTTTCATACCGTCTGTCTCAGACCGAATGTCTCAGTCCGTCTGTCTCAGACCGTCTGTCTCAGACCGTCTGTCTCAGACCGTCTGTCTCAGACCGTCTGTCTCAGACCGTCTGTCTCAGACCGTCTGTCTCAGACCATCTGTCTCAGGCCGTCTGTCTCAGGCCGTCTGTCTCATACCGTCTGTCTGAGACCGTCTGTCTCAGACCGTCTGTCTCAGACCTTCTGTCTCATATCGTCTGTCTCATAGCGTCTGTCTCAGACCGTCTGTCTCAGACCGTCTGTCTCAGACCGTCTGTCTCAGACCGTCTGTCTCAGGCCGTCTGTCTCAGGCTGTCTGTCTCAGACCGTCTGTCTCAGACCGTCTGTCGCATACCGTCTATCTCAGACCGTCTGTCCCGTACCGTCTGTCTCGGATCGTCTGTCTCAGACCGTGTGTCTCAGTCCGTCTGTCTCAGACCGTCTGTCTCAGACCGTCTGTGTCAGACCGTCTGTCTCAGTCCGTCTGTCTCAGACCGTCTGTCTTAGACCGTCTGTCTCAGACCTTCTGTCTCATATCGTCTGTCTCATAGCGTCTGTCGCATACCGTCTATCTCAGACCGTCTGTCCCGTACCGTCGGTCTCAGACCGTCTGTCTCAGTCCGTCAGTCTCAGACCGTCTGTCGCAAACCGTCTGTCTCAGACCGTCTGTCTCAGCCCGTCTGTCTCAGACCGTCTGTCCCAGACAGTGTGTCTCAGACCGTCTGTCTCAGACCGTCTGTCTCAGACCGTCTGTCTCAGACCGTCTGTCTCAGACCGTCTGTCTCAGACCGTCTGTCTCAGACCGTCCGTCTCATACCGTCCGTCCCAGACCGAATGTCTCAGCCAGTCTGTCTCAACCCTCTGTCTTAGACCGTCTGTCTCAGTTCGTCTACCCCTACCCGTCCGTCTCATACCGTCTATCGCAGAGCGTCTGGGTCAGACCGTCTGTGTCAGACCGTCTGTGTCAGACCGTCCGTCGCAGACCGTCTGTGTCAGATCGTCTGTCTCAGTCCGTCTGTCTCAGACCGTCTGTATCAGACCGTCTGTATCAGACCGTCTGTATCAGACCGTCTGTCTCATACCATCTGTCTCATACCGTCTATCACTGTCCGTCCGTCTCAGACCGTCTGTCTCAGACCGTCTGTCTCAGGCCGTCTGTCTCAGGCCGTTTGTCTCAGACCGTCTGTCTTAGACCGTCTGTCTCAGACCTTCTGTCTCATATCGTCTGTCTCATAGCGTCTGTCGCATACCGTCTATCTCAGACCGTCTGTCCCGTACCGTCGGTCTCAGACCGTCTGTCTCAGTCCGTCAGTCTCAGACCGTCTGTCACAGAACGTCTGTCTCAGTCCGTCTGCCCCTGTCCGTCTGTCTCATACCGTCTGCCTCATGCCATCTGTCTCAGACCGTTTGTGTCACACCGTCTGTCTCAGACCGTCTGTCTCAGACCGTCTGTCTCGGACTGTCTGTCTCAGACCGGTTGTCTCAGGCCGTCTGTCTCAGGCCGTCTGTCTTAGAACATCTGTCTCAGACCTTCTGTCTCATATCGTCTGTCTCATAGCGTCTGTCGCATACCGTCTATCTCAGACCGTCTGTCCCGTACCGTCGGTCTCAGACCGTCTGTCTCGGACCGTCTGTCTCAGACCGTGTGTCTCAGTCCGTCTGTCTCAGACCGTCTGTCTCAGACCGTCTGTGTCAGACCGTCTGTCTCAGACCGTCTGTCTCAGACAGTCTGCCTGAGACCGTCTGTCTCAGACCTTCTGTCTCATGTCGTCTGTCTCATAGCGTCTGTCGCATACTGTCTATCTCAGACCGTCTGTCTCAGTCCGTCTGCCCCTGTCCGTCTGTCTCATACCGTCTGCCGCATACCGTCTGTCTCACACCGTTTGTGTCAGACCGTCTGTCTCAGACCGTCTGTCTCAGACCGTCTGTATCAGACCGCCTGTCTCAGACCGTCTGTCTCAGACCGTCTGTATCAGACCGCCTGTCTCAGACCGTCTGTCTCAGACCGTCTGTCTCAGACCGTCTGTCTCAGGCCGTCTGTCTCAGGCTGTCTGTCTCAGACCGTCTGTCTCAGACCGTCTGTCGCATACCGTCTATCTCAGACGGTCTGTCCCGTACCGTCGGTCTCAGACCGTCTGTCTCGGACCGTCTGTCTCTGTGCGTCCCTCACAGACCGCCTATCTGAGACAGTCTGTCACAGAACGTCTGTCTCAGTCCGTCTGCCCCTGTCCGTCTGTCTCATACCGTCTGCCTCATGCCATCTGTCTCAGACCGTTTGAGTCACACCGTCTGTCTCAGACCGTCTGTCTCGGACCGTCTGTCTCAGACCGTGTGTCTCAGTCCGTCAGTCTCAGTCCGTCTGTCTCAGACCGTCTGTATCAGACCGTCTGTCTCAGACCGTCTGTCTCAGACCGTCTGTCTCAGACCGTCTGTCTCATACCATCTGTCTCAGACCGTCTGTCTCATACCATCTGTCTCATACCGTCTATCACTGTCCGTCCGTCTCAGACCGTCTGTCTCAGACCGTCTGTCTCAGGCCGTCTGTCTCAGGCCGTCTGTCTCCGACCGTCTGTCTTAGACCATCTGTCTCAGACCTTCTGTCTCATATCGTCTGTCTCATAGCGTCTGTCGCATACCGTCAATCTCAGACCGTCTGCCCCGTACCGTCGGTCTCAGACCGTCTGTCTCAGTCCGTCAGTCTCAGACCGTCTGTCACAGAACGTCTGTCTCAGTCCGTCTGCCCCTGTCCGTCTGTCTCATACCGTCTGCCTCATGCCATCTGTCTCAGACCGTTTGTGTCACACCGTCTGTCTCAGACCGTCTGTCTCAGACCGTCTGCCTCAGGCCGTCTGTCTCAGACAGTCTGCCTGCGACCTGTCTGTCTCAGACCGTCTGTCTCAGACCGTCTGTCTCAGACCGTCTGTCTCAGACCGTCTGTCTCAGACCGTCTGTCGCATACCGTCTATCTCAGACCGTCTGTCGCGTACCGTCGGTCTCAGACCGTCTGTCTCAGTCCGTCAGTCTCAGACCGTCTGTCGCAAACCGTCTGTCTCAGACCGTCTGTCTCAGCCCGTCTGTCTCAGACCGTCTGTCCCAGACAGTGTGTCTCAGACCGTCTGTCTCAGACCGTCTGTCTCAGACCTTCTGTCTCAGACCGTCTGTCTCAGACCGTCTGTCTCATACCATCTGTCTCATACCGTCTATCACTGTCCGTCCGTCTCAGACCGTCTGTCTCAGACCGTCTGTCTCAGGCCGTCTGTCTCAGGCCGTCTGTCTCAGGCTGTCTGTCTCAGACCGTCTGTCTCAGACCGTCTGTCTCTGTCCGTCTGTCTCAGACCGTCTGCCCCTGTCCGTCTGTCTCAGACCGTCTGTCTCAGACCGTCTGTCTCAGGCCGTCTGTCTCAGGCTGTCTGTCTCAGACCGTCTGTCTCAGACCGTCTGTCGCATACCGTCTATCTCAGACGGTCTGTCCCGTACCGTCGGTCTCAGACCGTCTGTCTCGGACCGTCTGTCTCTGTGCGTCCCTCACAGACCGCCTATCTGAGACAGTCTGTCTCAGTCTGTCTGCCCCTGTCCGTCTGTCTCATACCGTCTGCCTCATACCTTCTGTCTCAGACCGTCTGTCTCAGACCGTCTGTCTCAGTCCGTCTGCCCCTTTCCGTCTGTCTCAGACCGTCTGTCTCAGGCCGTCTATCTCAGACCGTCTGTCTCAGACCGTCTGCCTCAGGCCGTCTACCTCTGCCCGTCCGTCTAAGTCCCTCAGCCTCTGTCCGTCTGTCTCATACCGTCTGCCTCATACCGTCTGCCACATACCGTCTGTCTCAGACCGTCTGTCTCAGACCGTCTGTCTCAGGCCGTCTATCTCAGACCGTCTGTCTCAGACCGTCTGTCTCAGACCGTCTGTGTCAGACCGTCTGTCTCAGTCCGTCCGTCTCATACCGTCCGTCCCAGACCGAATGTCTCAGCCAGTCTGGGTCAACCCTCTGTCTTAGACCGTCTGTCTCAGTTCGTCTACCTCTACCCGTCCGTCTCATACCGTCTATCGCAGAGTGTCTGTCTCAGACCGTTTGTGTCACACCGTCTGTCTCAGGCCGTCTGTCTCAGACCGTCTGTCTCTGTCCGTCTGTCTCAGACCGTCTGTCTCAGACCGTCTGTCTCAGACCGTCTATCTCAGACCATCTGTCTCAGACCTTCTGTCTCAGACCGTCTGTCTCAGACCGTCTGTCTCAGTCCGTCTGCCCCTTTCCGTCTGTCTCAGACCGTCTGTCTCATACCATCTGTCTCATACCTTCTATCACTGTCCGTCCGTCTCTGAACGCCTGTTTCATACCGTCTGTCTCAGACCGAATGTCTCAGTCCGTCTGTCTCAGACCGTCTGTCTCAGACTGTCTGTCTCAGACCGTCTGTCTCTGACCGTCTGTCTCAGACCGTCTGTCTCAGACCGTCTGTCTCAGACCGTCTGTCTCAGACCGTCGGTCTCAGTCCGTCCGTCTCATACCGTCCGTCCCAGACCGAATGTCTCAGCCAGTCTGTGTCAACCCTCTGTCTTAGACCGTCTGTCCCAGTTCGTCTACCTCTACCCGTCCGTCTCATACCGTCTATCGCAGAGTGTCTGTCTCAGACCGTTTGTGTCACACCGTCTGTCTCAGGCCGTCTGTCTCAGACCGTCTGTCTCTGTCCGTCTGTCTCAGACCGTCTGTCTCAGACCGTCTGTCTCAGACCGTCTGTCTCAGACCATCTGTCTCAGACCTTCTGTCTCAGACCGTCTGTCTCAGACCGTCTGTCTCAGACCGTCTGTCTCAGTCCGTCTGCCCCTTTCCGTCTGTCTCATACCATCTGTCTCATACCTTCTATCACTGTCCGTCCGTCTCTGAACGCCTGTTTCATACCGTCTGTCTCAGACCGAATGTCTCAGTCCGTCTGTCTCAGACCGTCTGTCTCAGACCGTCTGTCTCAGACCGTCTGTCTCAGACCGTCTGTCTCAGACCGTCTGTCTCAGACCGTCTGTCTCAGACCGTCTGTCTCAGACCGTCTGTCTCAGGCCGTCTGTCTCAGGCCGTCTGTCTCATACCGTCTGTCTGAGACCGTCTGTCTCAGACCGTCTGTCTCAGACCTTCTGTCTCATATCGTCTGTCTCATAGCGTCTGTCGCATACCGTCTATCTCAGACCGTCTGTCCCGTACCGTCGGTATCAGACCGTCTGTCTCAGTCCGTCAGTCTCATACCGTCTGCCTCATACCGTCTGTCTCAGACCGTTTGTGTCAGACGTCTGTCTCGGATCGTCTGTCTCAGTCCGTCTGTCTCTGTCCGTCTGTCTCAGACCGTCAGTCTCAGACCGTCTGTCTCATACCGTCTGCCTCATACCGTCTGCCACATACCGTCTGTCTCAGTCCGTCTGTCTCAGACCGTCTGTCTTAGACCGTCTGTCTCAGACCTTCTGTCTCATATCGTCTGTCTCATAGCGTCTGTCGCATACCGTCTATCTCAGACCGTCTGTCCCGTACCGTCTGTCTCAGACCTTCTGTCTCATATCGTCTGTCTCATAGCGTCTGTCGCATACTGTCTATCTCAGACCGTCTGTCTCAGTCCGTCTGCCCCTGTCCGTCTGTCTCATACCGTCTGCCGCATACCGTCTGTCTCACACCGTTTGTGTCAGACCGTCTGTCTCAGACCGTCTGTCTCAGACCGTCTGTATCAGACCGCCTGTCTCAGACCGTCTGTCTCAGACCGTCTGTATCAGACCGCCTGTCTCAGACCGTCTGTCTCAGACCGTCTGTCTCAGACCGTCTGTCTCAGACAGTCTGCCTGAGACCGTCTGTCTCAGACCGTCTGTCTCAGACCGTCTGTCTCAGGCCGTCTGTCTCAGGCTGTCTGTCTCAGACCGTCTGTCTCAGACCGTCTGTCGCATACCGTCTATCTCAGACGGTCTGTCCCGTACCGTCGGTCTCAGACCGTCTGTCTCGGACCGTCTGTCTCTGTGCGTCCCTCACAGACCGCCTATCTGAGACAGTCTGTCACAGAACGTCTGTCTCAGTCCGTCTGCCCCTGTCCGTCTGTCTCATACCGTCTGCCTCATGCCATCTGTCTCAGACCGTTTGAGTCACACCGTCTGTCTCAGACCGTCTGTCTCGGACCGTCTGTCTCAGTCCGTCAGTCTCATACCGTCTGCCTCATACCGTCTGTCTCAGACCGTTTGTGTCAGACGTCTGTCTCGGATCGTCTGTCTCAGTCCGTCTGCCCCTGTCCGCCTGTCTCATACCGTCTGCCTCATGCCATCTGTCTCAGACCGTTTGTGTCACACCGTCTGTCTCAGACCGTCTGTCTCGGACCGTCTGTCTCAGACCGTCTGTCTCAGGCCGTCTGTCTCAGGCCGTCTGTCTCAGGCTGTCTGTCTCAGACCGTCTGTCTCAGACCGTCTGTCTCTGTCCGTCTGTCTCAGACCGTCTGTCTCAGTCTGTCTGCCCCTGTCCGTCTGTCTCATACCGTCTGCCTCATACCGTCTGTCTCAGACCGTTTGTGTCAGACGTCTGTCTCGGATCGTCTGTCTCAGTCCGTCTGTCTCTGTCCGTCTGTCTCAGACCGTCTGTCTCAGACCGTCTGTCTCGGACCTTCTGTCTCAGACCGTCTGTCTCAGACCGTCTGTCTCAGTCCGTCTACCCCTTTCCGTCTGCCTCAGACCGTCTGTCGCATACCGTCTATCTCAGACCGTCTGTCCCGTACCGACGGTCTCAGACCGTCTGTCTCAGTCCGTCTGTCTCAGACCGTCTGTCTCAGTCCGTCTGCCCTGTCCGTCTGTCTCATACCGTCTGTCTCAGACCGTCTGTCTCAGACCGTCTGTCGCAGACCGTCTGTCTCAGACCGTCTGTCTCAGGCCGTCTGTCTCAGGCCGTCTGTCTCAGGCCGTCTGTCTCAGACCGTCTGGCTTAGACCGTCTGTCTCAGACCTTCTGTCTCATATCGTCTGTCTCATAGCGTCTGTCGCATACCGTCTATCTCAGACCGTCCGTCTCATACCGTCTGTCCCGTACCGTCGGTCTCAGACCGTCTGTCTCGGACCGTCTGTATCTGTGCGTCCCTCACAGACCGCCTATCTGAGACAGTCTGTCACAGAACGTCTGTCTCAGTCTGTCTGCCCCTGTCCGTCTGTCTCATACCGTCTGCCTCATACCGTCTGTCACAGACCGTTTGTGTCAGACGTCTGTCTCGGATCGTCTGTCTCAGTCCGTCTGTCTCTGTCCGTCTGTCTTAGACCGTCTGTCTCAGACCTTCTGTCTCATATCGTCTGTCTCATAGCGTCTGTCGCATACCGTCTATCTCAGACCGTCTGTCTCAGACCGTCTGTCTCAGGCCGTCTGTCTCAGGCCGTCTGTCTCAGGCTGTCTGTCTCAGACCGTCTGCCTCAGACCGTCTGACTCAGGCCGTCAATCTCAGACCGTCGGTCTCAGACCGTCTGTCTCAGACCGTCTGTCTCTGTCCGTCTGTCTCAGACCGTCTGTCTCAGACCGTCTGTCTCAGACCTTCTGTCTCAGACCGTCTGTCTCAGACCGTCTGTCTCAGTCCGCCTGCCCCTTTCCGTCTGTCTCAGACCGTCTGTCTCAGGCCGTCTATCTCAGACCGTCTGTCTCAGACCGTCTGCCTCAGGCCGTCTACCTCTGCCCGTCCGTCTAAGTCCCTCAGCCTCTGTCCGTCTGTCTCATACCGTCTGCCTCATGCCATCTGTCTCAGACCGTTTGTGTCACACCGTCTGTCTCAGACCGTCTGTCTCAGACCGTCTGTCTCGGACCGTCTGTCTCAGACCGTCTGTCTCAGGCCGTCTGTCTCAGGCCGTCTGTCTCAGGCTGTCTGTCTCAGACCGTCTGTCTCAGACCGTCTGTCTCTGTCCGTCTGTCTCAGACCGTCTGTCTCAGTCTGTCTGCCCCTGTCCGTCTGTCTCATACCGTCTGCCTCATACCGTCTGTCTCAGACCGTTTGTGTCAGACGTCTGTCTCGGATCGTCTGTCTCAGTCCGTCTGTCTCTGTCCGTCTGTCTCAGACCGTCTGTCTCAGACCGTCTGTCTCGGACCTTCTGTCTCAGACCGTCTGTCTCAGACCGTCTGTCTCAGTCCGTCTACCCCTTTCCGTCTGCCTCAGACCGTCTGTCGCATACCGTCTATCTCAGACCGTCTGTCCCGTACCGACGGTCTCAGACCGTCTGTCTCAGTCCGTCTGTCTCAGACCGTCTGTCTCAGTCCGTCTGCCCTGTCCGTCTGTCTCATACCGTCTGTCTCAGACCGTCTGTCTCAGACCGTCTGTCTCAGACCGTCTGTCTCAGACCGTCTGTCTCAGACCGTCTGTCTCAGACCGTCTGTCTCAGGCCGTCTGTCTCAGGCCGTCTGTCTCAGACCGTCTGGCTTAGACCGTCTGTCTCAGACCTTCTGTCTCATATCGTCTGTCTCATAGCGTCTGTCGCATACCGTCTATCTCAGACCGTCCGTCTCATACCGTCTGTCCCGTACCGTCGGTCTCAGACCGTCTGTCTCGGACCGTCTGTATCTGTGCGTCCCTCACAGACCGCCTATCTGAGACAGTCTGTCACAGAACGTCTGTCTCAGTCTGTCTGCCCCTGTCCGTCTGTCTCATACCGTCTGCCTCATACCGTCTGTCACAGACCGTTTGTGTCAGACGTCTGTCTCGGATCGTCTGTCTCAGTCCGTCTGTCTCTGTCCGTCTGTCTTAGACCGTCTGTCTCAGACCTTCTGTCTCATATCGTCTGTCTCATAGCGTCTGTCGCATACCGTCTATCTCAGACCGTCTGTCTCAGACCGTCTGTCTCAGGCCGTCTGTCTCAGGCCGTCTGTCTCAGGCTGTCTGTCTCAGACCGTCTGCCTCAGACCGTCTGACTCAGGCCGTCAATCTCAGACCGTCGGTCTCAGACCGTCTGTCTCGGACCGTCTGTCTCTGTGCGTCCCTCACAGACCGCCTATCTGAGACAGTCTGTCACAGAACGTCTGTCTCAGTCTGTCTGCCCCTGTCCGTCTGTCTCATACCGTCTGCCTCATACCGTCTGTCTCAGACCGTTTGTGTCAGACGTCTGTCTCGGATCGGCTGTCTCAGTCCGTCTGTCTCTGTCCGTCTGTCTCAGACCGTCTGTCTCAGACCGTCTGTCTCAGACCTTCTGTCTCAGACCGTCTGTCTCAGACCGTCTGTCTCAGTCCGTCTGCCCCTTTCCGTCTGTCTCAGACCGTCTGTCTCAGGCCGTCTATCTCAGACCGTCTGTCTCAGACCGTCTGCCTCAGGCCGTCTACCTCTGCCCGTCCGTCTAAGTCCCTCAGCCTCTGTCCGTCTGTCTCATACCGTCTGCCTCATACCGTCTGCCACATACCGTCTGTCTCAGACCGTCTGTCTCAGACCGTCTGTCTCAGGCCGTCTATCTCAGACCGTCTGTCTCAGACCGTCTGTCTCAGACCGTCTGTCTCAGACCGTCTGTCTCAGACCGTCTGTGTCAGACCGTCTGTCTCAGTCCGTCCGTCTCATACCGTCCGTCCCAGACCGAATGTCTCAGCCAGTCTGTGTCAACCCTCTGTCTTAGACCGTCTGTCTCAGTTCGTCTACCTCTACCCGTCCGTCTCATACCGTCTATCGCAGAGTGTCTGTCTCAGACCGTTTGTGTCACACCGTCTGTCTCAGGCCGTCTGTCTCAGACCGTCTGTCTCTGTCCGTCTGTCTCAGACCGTCTGTCTCAGACCGTCTGTCTCAGACCGTCTATCTCAGACCATCTGTCTCAGACCTTCTGTCTCAGACCGTCTGTCTCAGACCGTCTGTCTCAGTCCGTCTGCCCCTTTCCGTCTGTCTCAGACCGTCTGTCTCATACCATCTGTCTCATACCTTCTATCACTGTCCGTCCGTCTCTGAACGCCTGTTTCATACCGTCTGTCTCAGACCGAATGTCTCAGTCCGTCTGTCTCAGACCGTCTGTCTCAGACTGTCTGTCTCAGACCGTCCGTCTCAGACCGTCTGTCTCAGACCGTCTGTCTCAGACCGTCTGTCTCAGACCGTCTGTCTCAGACCGTCTGTCTCAGACCGTCTGTCGCAGTCCGTCCGTCTCATACCGTCCGTCCCAGACCGAATGTCTCAGCCAGTCTGTGTCAACCCTCTGTCTTAGACCGTCTGTCCCAGTTCGTCTACCTCTACCCGTCCGTCTCATACCGTCTATCGCAGAGTGTCTGTCTCAGACCGTTTGTGTCACACCGTCTGTCTCAGGCCGTCTGTCTCAGACCGTCTGTCTCTGTCCGTCTGTCTCAGACCGTCTGTCTCAGACCGTCTGTCTCAGACCGTCTGTCTCAGTCCGTCTGCCCCTTTCCGTCTGTCTCATACCATCTGTCTCATACCTTCTATCACTGTCCGTCCGTCTCTGAACGCCTGTTTCATACCGTCTGTCTCAGACCGAATGTCTCAGTCCGTCTGTCTCAGACCGTCTGTCTCAGACCGTCTGTCTCAGACCGTCTGTCTCAGACCGTCTGTCTCAGACCGTCTGTCTCAGACCGTCTGTCTCAGACCGTCTGTCTCAGACCGTCTGTCTCAGACCGTCTGTCTCAGGCCGTCTGTCTCAGGCCGTCTGTCTCATACCGTCTGTCTGAGACCGTCTGTCTCAGACCGTCTGTCTCAGACCTTCTGTCTCATATCGTCTGTCTCATAGCGTCTGTCGCATACCGTCTATCTCAGACCGTCTGTCCCGTACCGTCGGTATCAGACCGTCTGTCTCAGTCCGTCAGTCTCATACCGTCTGCCTCATACCGTCTGTCTCAGACCGTTTGTGTCAGACGTCTGTCTCGGATCGTCTGTCTCAGTCCGTCTGTCTCTGTCCGTCTGTCTCAGACCGTCAGTCCCAGACCGTCTGTCTCAGTCCGTCTGTCTCTGTCCGTCTGTCTCAGACCGTCAGTCTCAGACCGTCTGTCTCAGACCGTCTGTCTCAGACCGTCTGTCTCAGGCCGTCTGTCTCAGACCGTCTGTCTTAGACCGTCTGTCTCAGTCCGTCAGTCTCAGACCGTCTGTCGCAGACCGTCTGTCTCAGACAGTCTGTCTCAGACCGTCTGTGTCAGACCGTCTGTCTCAGACCGTCTGTCTCAGACCGTCTGTCCCAGACAGTGTGTCTCAGGCCGTCTATCTCAGACCGTCTGTCTTAGACCGTCTGTCTCAGACCTTCTGTCTCATATCGTCTGTCTCATTGCGTCTGTCGCATACCGTCAATCTCAGACCGTCTGTCCCGTACCGTCGGTCTCAGACCGTCTGTCTCAGTCCGTCAGTCTCAGACCGTCTGTCACAGAACGTCTGTCTCAGTCCGTCTGCCCCTGTCCGTCTGTCTCATACCGTCTGCCTCATGCCATCTGTCTCAGACCGTTTGTGTCACACCGTCTGTCTCAGACAGTGTGTCTCAGGCCGTCTGTCTCAGACCTTCTGTCTCAGACCGTCTGTCTCAGACCGTCTGTCTCAGACCGTCTGTCTCAGACCGTCTGTCTCAGACCGTCTGTCTCAGACCGTCTGCCTCAGGGCGTCTACCTCTGCCCGTCCGTCTAAGTCCCTCAGCCTCTGTCCGTCTGTCTCATACCGTCTGCCTCATACCGTCTGCCACATACCGTCTGTCTCAGACCGTCTGTCTCAGACCGTCTGTCTCAGGCCGTCTATCTCAGACCGTCTGTCTCAGACCGTCTGTCTCAGACCGTCTGTCTCAGACCGTCTGTCTCAGACCGTCTGTGTCAGACCGTCTGTCTCAGTCCGTCTGTCTCAGACCGTCTGTATCAGACCGTCTGTCTCAGACCGTCTGTCTCAGATCGTCTGTCTCACACAGTCTGCCTGCGACCGTCTGTCTCAGACCGTCTGTCTCAGACCGTCTGTCTCAGACCGTCTGTCTCAGACCGTCTGTCTCAGACCATCTGTCTCAGACCTTCTGTCTCAGACCGTCTGTCTCAGACCGTCTGTCTCAGACCGTCTGTCTCAGTCCGTCTGCCCCTTTCCGTCTGTCTCATACCATCTGTCTCATACCTTCTATCACTGTCCGTCCGTCTCTGAACGCCTGTTTCATACCGTCTGTCTCAGACCGAATGTCTCAGTCCGTCTGTCTCAGACCGTCTGTCTCAGACCGTCTGTCTCAGACCGTCTGTCTCAGACCGTCTGTCTCAGACCGTCTGTCTCAGACCGTCTGTCTCAGACCGTCTGTCTCAGACCGTCTGTCTCAGACCGTCTGTCTCAGGCCGTCTGTCTCAGGCCGTCTGTCTCATACCGTCTGTCTGAGACCGTCTGTCTCAGACCGTCTGTCTCAGACCTTCTGTCTCATATCGTCTGTCTCATAGCGTCTGTCGCATACCGTCTATCTCAGACCGTCTGTCCCGTACCGTCGGTATCAGACCGTCTGTCTCAGTCCGTCAGTCTCATACCGTCTGCCTCATACCGTCTGTCTCAGACCGTTTGTGTCAGACGTCTGTCTCGGATCGTCTGTCTCAGTCCGTCTGTCTCAGACCGTCTGTCTCAGACCGTCTGTCTCAGACCGTCTGTCTCAGACCGTCTGTCTCAGACCGTCTGTCTCAGACCGTCTGTCTCAGACCGTCTGTCTCAGACCGTCTGTCTCAGACCGTCTGTCTCAGACCGTCTGTCTCAGGCCGTCTGCCTCAGGGCGTCTACCTCTGCCCGTCCGTCTAAGTCCCTCAGCCTCTGTCCGTCTGTCTCATACCGTCTGCCTCATACCGTCTGCCACATACCGTCTGTCTCAGACCGTCTGTCTCAGACCGTCTGTCTCAGGCCGTCTATCTCAGACCGACTGTCTCAGACCGTCTGTCTCAGACCGTCTGTCTCAGACCGTCTGTCTCAGACCGTCTGTGTCAGACCGTCTGTCTCAGTCCGTCTGTCTCAGACCGTCTGTATCAGACCGTCTGTCTCAGACCGTCTGTCTCAGATCGTCTGTCTCAGACAGTCTGCCTGCGACCGTCTGTCTCAGACCGTCTGTCTCAGACCGTCTGTCTCAGACCGTCTGTCTCAGACCGTCTGTCTCAGACCATCTGTCTCAGACCTTCTGTCTCAGACCGTCTGTCTCAGACCGTCTGTCTCAGACCGTCTGTCTCAGTCCGTCTGCCCCTTTCCGTCTGTCTCATACCATCTGTCTCATACCTTCTATCACTGTCCGTCCGTCTCTGAACGCCTGTTTCATACCGTCTGTCTCAGACCGAATGTCTCAGTCCGTCTGTCTCAGACCGTCTGTCTCAGACCGTCTGTCTCAGACCGTCTGTCTCAGACCGTCTGTCTCAGACCGTCTGTCTCAGACCGTCTGTCTCAGACCGTCTGTCTCAGACCGTCTGTCTCAGACCGTCTGTCTCAGGCCGTCTGTCTCAGGCCGTCTGTCTCATACCGTCTGTCTGAGACCGTCTGTCTCAGACCGTCTGTCTCAGACCTTCTGTCTCATATCGTCTGTCTCATAGCGTCTGTCGCATACCGTCTATCTCAGACCGTCTGTCCCGTACCGTCGGTATCAGACCGTCTGTCTCAGTCCGTCAGTCTCATACCGTCTGCCTCATACCGTCTGTCTCAGACCGTTTGTGTCAGACGTCTGTCTCGGATCGTCTGTCTCAGTCCGTCTGTCTCTGTCCGTCTGTCTCAGACCGTCAGTCTCAGACCGTCTGTCTCAGTCCGTCTGTCTCTGTCCGTCTGTCTCAGACCGTCAGTCTCAGACCGTCTGTCTCAGACCGTCTGTCTCAGACCGTCTGTCTCAGGCCGTCTGTCTCAGACCGTCTGCCTCAGGGCGTCTACCTCTGCCCGTCCGTCTAAGTCCCTCAGCCTGTGTCCGTCTGTCTCATACCGTCTGCCTCATACCGTCTGTCTCAGACCGTTTGTGTCAGACCGTCTGTCTCAGGCCGTCTGTCTCAGGCCGTCTGTCTCAGGCTGTCTGTCTCAGACCGTCAGTCTCAGACCGTCTGTCTCAGGCCGTCTATCTCAGACCGTCTGTCTCAGACAGTCTGCCTCAGGCCGTCTACCTCTGCCCGTCCGTCTAAGTCCCTCAGCCTCTGTCCGTCTGTCTCATACCGTCTGCCACATACCGTCTGCCACATACCGTCTGTCTCAGACCGTCTGTCTCAGACCGTCTGTCTCAGACCGTCTGTCTCAGACCATCTGTCTCAGACCTTCTGTCTCAGACCGTCTGTCTCAGACCGTCTGTCTCAGACCGTCTGTCTCAGACCGTCTGCCTCAGTCCGTCTGCCCCTTTCCGTCTGTCTCATACCATCTGTCTCATACCTTCTATCACTGTCCGTCCGTCTCTGAACGCCTGTTTCATACCGTCTGTCTCAGACCGAATGTCTCAGTCCGTCTGTCTCAGACCGTCTGTCTCAGACTGTCTGTCTCAGACCGTCTGTCTCAGACCGTCTGTCTCAGACCGTCTGTCTCAGACCGTCTGTCTCAGACCGTCTGTCTCAGACCGTCTGTCTCAGGCCGTCTGTCTCAGGCCGTCTGTCTCAGACCGTCTGTCTTAGACCGTCTGTCTCAGACCGTCTGTCTCAGACCTTCTGTCTCATATCGTCTGTCTCATAGCGTCTGTCGCATACCGTCTATCTCAGACCGTCTGTCCCGTACCGTCGGTATCAGACCGTCTGTCTCAGTCCGTCAGTCTCATACCGTCTGCCTCATACCGTCTGTCTCGGACCGTTTGTGTCAGACGTCTGTCTCGGATCGTCTGTCTCAGTCCGTCTGTCTCTGTCCGTCTGTCTCAGACCGTCAGTCTCAGACCGTCTGTCTCAGTCCGCCTGTCTCTGTCCGTCTGTCTCAGACCGTCAGTCTCAGACCGTCTGTCTCAGACCGTCTGTCTCAGGCCGTCTGTCTCAGACCGTCTGTCTTAGACCGTCTGTCTTAGTCCGTCAGTCTCAGACCGTCTGTCGCAGACCGTCTGTCTCAGACAGTCTGTCTCAGACCGTCTGTCTCAGACCGTCTGTCTCAGACCGTCTGTCTCAGACCGTCTGTCCCAGACAGTGTGTCTCAGGCCGTCTGTCTCAGACAATCTGTCTCAGACCGTCTGTCTCAGACCGTCTGTCTCAGACCGTCTGTCTCAGACCGTCTGTCTCAGACCGTCTGTCTCAGACCGTCTGCCTCAGGGCGTCTACCTCTGCCCGTCCGTCTAAGTCCCTCAGCCTCTGTCCGTCTGTCTCATACCGTCTGCCTCATACCGTCTGCCACATACCGTCTGTCTCAGACCGTCTGTCTCAGACCGTCTGTCTCAGGCCGTCTATCTCAGACCGTCTGTCTCAGACCGTCTGTCTCAGACCGTCTGTCTCAGACCGTCTGTCTCAGACCGTCTGTGTCAGACCGTCTGTCTCAGTCCGTCTGTCTCAGACCGTCTGTATCAGACCGTCTGTCTCAGACCGTCTGTCTCAGATCGTCTGTCTCAGACAGTCTGCCTGCGACCGTCTGTCTCAGACCGTCTGTCTCAGACCGTCTGTCTCAGACCGTCTGTCTCAGACCGTCTGTCTCAGACCGTCTGTCTCAGGCCGTCTGTCTCAGGCTGTCTGTCTCAGACCGTCTGTCTCAGACCGTCTGTCGCATACCGTCTATCTCAGACCGTCTGTCCCGTACCGTCGGTCTCAGACCGTCTGTCTCGGACCGTCTGTCTGTGTGCGTCCCTCACAGACCGCCTATCTGAGACAGTCTGTCACAGAACGTCTGTCTCAGTCCGTCTGCCCCTTTCCGTCTGTCTCATACCGTCTGCCTCATGCCATCTGTCTCAGACCGTTTGTGTCACACCGTCTGTCTCAGACCGTCTGTCTCGGATCGTCTGTCCCAGACCGTGTGTCTCAGTCCGTCTGTCTCAGACCGTCTGTCTCAGACCGTCTGTGTCAGACCGTCTGTCTCAGTCCGTCTGTCTCAGACCGTCTGTCTTAGACCGTCTGTCTCAGACCTTCTGTCTCATATCGTCTGTCTCATAGCGTCTGTCGCATACCGTCAATCTCAGACCGTCTGTCCCGTACCGTCGGTCTCAGACCGTCTGTCTCAGTCCGTCAGTCTCAGACCGTCTGTCACAGAACGTCTGTCTCAGTCCGTCTGCCCCTGTCCGTCTGTCTCATACCGTCTGCCTCATGCCATCTGTCTCAGACCGTTTGTGTCACACCGTCTGTCTCAGACCGTCTGTCTCAGACCGTCTGTCTCAGACCGTCTGTCTCAGACCGTCTGCCTCAGGCCGTCTACCTCTGCCCGTCCGTCTAAGTCCCTCAGCCTCTGTCCGTCTGTCTCATACCGTCTGCCTCATACCGTCTGCCACATACCGTCTGTCTCAGACCGTCTGTCTCAGACCGTCTGTCTCAGGCCGTCTATCTCAGACCGTCTGTCTCAGACCGTCTGTCTCAGACCGTCTGTCTCAGACCGTCTGTCTCAGACCGTCTGTCCCAGACAGTGTGTCTCAGGCCGTCTGTCTCAGACCTTCTGTCTCAGACCGTCTGTCTCAGACCGTCTGTCTCAGACCGTCTGTCTCAGACCGTCTGTCTCAGACCGTCTGTCTCAGACCGTCTGCCTCAGGGCGTCTACCTCTGCCCGTCCGTCTAAGTCCCTCAGCCACTGTCCGTCTGTCTCATACCGTCTGCCTCATACCGTCTGTCTCAGACCGTTTGTGTCAGGCCGTCTGTCTCAGGCCGTCTGTCTCAGGCCGTCTGTCTCAGGCTGTCTGTCTCAGACCGTCTGTCTCAGACCGTCTGTCTCAGGCCGTCTATCTCAGACTGTCTGTCTCAGACCGTCTGTCTTAGACCGTCTGTCTCAGACCTTCTGTCTCATATCGTCTGTCGCATACCGTCTATATCAGACCGTCCATCTCGGACCGTCTGTCTCATACCGTCTGTCTCATACCGTCTGTCTCAGACCGTCCGTCTCTGTCCATCTGTCTCAGCCCGTCTGTCTCAGTCTACCTGCCTCTGTCTGTCCGTCTCATACCGTCTGTCCCGTACCGTCGGTCTCAGACCGTCTGTCTCGGAGCGTCTGTATCTGTGCGTCCCTCACAGACCGCCTATCTGAGACAGTCTGTCACAGAACGTCTGTCTCAGTCTGTCTGCCCCTGTCCGTCTGTCTCATACCGTCTGCCTCATACCGTCTGTCTCAGACCGTTTGTGTCAGACGTCTGTCTCGGATCGTCTGTCTCAGTCCGTCTGTCTCTGTCCGTCTGTCTCAGACCGTCAGTCTCAGACCGTCTGTCTCAGACCGTCTGTCTCAGACCGTCTGTCTCTGTCCATCTGTCTCAGCCCGTCTGTCTCAGTCTACCTGCCTCTGTCTGTCCGTCTCATACCGTCTGTCCCGTACCGTCGGTCTCAGACCGTCTGTCTCGGACCGTCTGTATCTGTGCGTCCCTCACAGACCGCCTATCTGAGACAGTCTGTCACAGAACGTCTGTCTCAGTCTGTCTGCCCCTGTCCGTCTGTCTCATACCGTCTGCCTCATACCGTCTGTCACAGACCGTTTGTGTCAGACGTCTGTCTCGGATCGTCTGTCTCAGTCCGTCTGTCTCTGTCCGTCTGTCTTAGACCGTCTGTCTCAGACCTTCTGTCTCATATCGTCTGTCTCATAGCGTCTGTCGCATACCGTCTTTCTCAGACCGTCTGTCTCAGACCGTCCGTCTCTGTCCATCTGTCTCAGCCCGTCTGTCTCAGTCTACCTGCCTCTGTCTGTCCGTCTCATACCGTCTGTCCCGTACCGTCGGTCTCAGACCGTCTGTCTCGGAGCGACTGTATCTGTGCGTCCCTCACAGACCGCCTATCTGAGACAGTCTGTCACAGAACGTCTGTCTCAGTCTGTCTGCCCCTGTCCGTCTGGCTCATACCGTCTGCCTCATACCGTCTGTCTCAGACCGTTTGTGTCAGACGTCTGTCTCGGATCGTCTGTCTCAGTCCGTCTGTCTCTGTCCGTCTGTCTCAGACCGTCAGTCTCAGACCGTCTGTCTCAGACCGTCTGTCTCAGACCGTCTGTCTCTGTCCATCTGTCTCAGCCCGTCTGTCTCAGTCTACCTGCCTCTGTCTGTCCGTCTCATACCGTCTGTCCCGTACCGTCGGTCTCAGACCGTCTGTCTCAGACCGTCTGTCTCAGGCCGTCTGTCTCAGACCGTCTGTCTCAGACCGTCTGTCTCAGGCCGTCTGTCTCAGACCGTCTGTCTTAGACCGTCTGTCTCAGACCTTCTGTCTCATATCGTCTGTCTCATAGCGTCTGTCGCATACCGTCTTTCTCAGACCGTCTGTCTCAGACCGTCTGTCTCAGACCGTCTGTCTCAGGCCGTCTGTCTCAGGCCGTCTGTCTCAGGCTGTCTGTCTCAGACCGTCTGCCTCAGACCGTCTGTCTCAGACCGTCTGTCTTAGACCGTCTGTCTCAGACCTTCTGCCTCATATCGTCTGTCTCATAGCGTCTGTCGCATACCGTCTATCTCAGACCGTCTGTCCCGTACCGTCGGTCTCAGACCGTCTGTCTCAGTCCGTCAGTCTCAGACCGTCTGTCTCAGACCGTCTGTCTCAGACCGTCTGTCTCAGACCGTCCGTCTCATACCGTCCGTCCCAGACCGAATGTCTCAGCCAGTCTGTCTCAACCCTCTGTCTTAGACCGTCTGTCTCAGTTCGTCTACCTCTACCCGTCCGTCTCATAACGTCTATCGCAGAGTGTCTGTCTCAGACCGTTTGTGTCACACCGTCTGTCTCAGACCGTCTGTCTCAGACCGTCTGTCTCAGTCTGTCTGCCCCTGTCCGTCTGTCTCATACCGTCTGCCTCATACCGTCTGTCACAGACCGTTTGTGTCAGACGTCTGTCTCGGATCGTCTGTCTCAGTCCGTCTGTCTCTGTCCGTCTGTCTTAGACCGTCTGTCTCAGACGTTCTGTCTCATATCGTCTGTCTCATAGCGTCTGTCGCATACCGTCTATCTCAGACCGTCTGTCTCAGACCGTCTGTCTCAGGCCGTCTGTCTCAGGCCGTCTGTCTCAGGCTGTCTGTCTCAGACCGTCTGCCTCAGACCGTCTGACTCAGGCCGTCAATCTCAGACCGTCGGTCTCAGACCGTCTGTCTCGGACCGTCTGTCTCTGTGCGTCCCTCACAGACCGCCTATCTGAGACAGTCTGTCACAGAACGTCTGTCTCAGTCTGTCTGCCCCTGTCCGTCTGTCTCATACCGTCTGCCTCACACCGTCTGTCTCAGACCGTTTGTGTCAGACGTCTGTCTCGGATCGTCTGTCTCAGTCCGTCTGTCTCTGTCCGTCTGTCTCAGACCGTCTGTCTCAGACCGTCTGTCTCAGACCTTCTGTCTCAGACCGTCTGTCTCAGACCGTCTGTCTCAGTCCGTCTGCCCCTTTCCGTCTGCCTCAGGCCGTCTGTCTCAGACCGTCTGTCTCAGACCGTCTGTCTCAGACCGTCTGTCTCAGGCCGTCTGTCTCAGGCCGTCTGTCTCAGACCGTCTGTCTTAGACCGTCTGTCTCAGACCTTCTGCCTCATATCGTCTGTCTCATAGCGTCTGTCGCATACCGTCTATCTCAGACCGTCTGTCCCGTACCGTCGGTCTCAGACCGTCTGTCTCAGTCCGTCAGTCTCAGACCGTCTGTCTCAGACCGTCTGTCTCAGACCGTCTGTCTCAGACCATCTGTCTCAGACCTTCTGTCTCAGACCGTCTGTCTCAGACCGTCTGTCTCAGTCCGTCTGCCCCTTTCCGTCTGTCTCAGACCGTCTGTCTCATACCATCTGTCTCATACCTTCTATCACTGTCCGTCCGTCTCTGAACGCCTGTTTCATACCGTCTGTCTCAGACCGAATGTCTCAGTCCGTCTGTCTCAGACCGTCTGTCTCAGACCGTCTGTCTCAGACCGTCTGTCTCAGGCCGTCTGTCTCAGGCCGTCTGTCTCAGACCGTCTGTCTTAGACCGTCTGTCTCAGACCGTCTGTCTCAGACCTTCGTCTCATATCGTCTGTCTCATAGCGTCTGTCGCATACCGTCTATCTCAGACCGTCTGTCCCGTACCGTCGGTATTAGACAGTCTGTCTCAGTCCGTCAGTCTCAGACCGTCTGTCGCAGACCGTCTGTCTCAGACAGTCTGTCTCAGACCGTCTGTCTCAGACCGTCTGTCTCAGACCGTCTGTCTCAGACCGTCTGTCCCAGACAGTGTGTCTCAGGCCGTCTGTCTCAGACCTTCTGTCTCAGACCGTCTGTCTCAGACCGTCTGTCTCAGACCGTCTGTCTCAGACCGTCTGTCTCAGACCGTCTGTCTCAGACCGTCTGCCTCAGGGCGTCTACCTCTGCCCGTCCGTCTAAGTCCCTCAGCCACTGTCCGTCTGTCTCATACCGTCTGCCTGTTGAATTATTAATTAAAGATAAATATAAATTTAATCAAAAATGCCTCACTGCATAGAGAACCTCTGTTTGTAACAAAGGGAAGAGAAAGCTGCCAAATGTAGCTGGGTTTTCTCAACTCAAGAGGTTCTTCGGCTAGAGGTAGTGTTATAAACACAGTAAAAGAAAACGGACCCTGATTTCCTTTTTGGGGGTCCTTATTCATTCCGTAACCGTTCGTTGTCTGATGAAGACATACTTTCCGTGCCGTTAAATAAAGTTTATATTTTAAACTATCTTTGAATATATTTCATTTAAATATACCCTAACCCAACAGGTTATGGGCCCAGTCACATATAGTTAAAGTGTTAATTGTGAATTGTGAAAAGTGACATTTAAAACTTTATAAAACTTTATTAGAGTGAGTGTGTGTGCGTGTCAGTACAGATATCGTATAGACATGAGTGACGAAGTAAAAACAACCAAACGCAACATCAAGCCTTTCGACGGCGAGAAATATAGTATTTGGAAATACAGAATTCGTGCACTATTGGCAGAAGAAAATGCTTTAAGAGTTCTGGACGAATTGCCCCCAGCTGTCGAAGACAATGAATGGAAACGGCATGAGAGAATTGCGAAAGGGATTGTAATTGAATTGTTAACAGATTCAATGTTATGCTTTGCGACAGAAACTGACACGGCGAAAGACATTTTCACAAAATTAGACTCTATTTACGAACGGAAAAGTTTAGCGACACAGTTGGCAATAGAAAAGAAACTGCTATGTTTTAAATTTAAAGAAGATACGCCACTTTTGAAACACCTAGTATTATTTGACGAGATGATTGTTGAGCTACAGGCCGCGGGTGCTACAATCAATGAAATGAGCAAGGTAGCAAGGTTATTGCTAACATTGCCAAATTCGTACGACCCTCTCATTACTGCAATTCAAACGCAAGCGGATGAGAATTTAAGCCTAGCATTTGTTAAAATCAAACTGTTAGATTATGAAATCAAATTACGCAACGAAAAGGCAGAAACGAGTGTTAAAGTGCTGCAAATAGAAGCGAGGGGTGATAACAGAAAATTTAAGAAAAACAAGGTTTTTAAATCAAATTTCAAAAGGAAGAATTACCAACCAAATTACAATTCTAAAAATAAAAGAATTGGTAAAAGCTATGACAAAAGATGTGAACATTGTGGTAGGAAAAATCACGAGAAAAAAGACTGTTTTTATTATAGGCAAAGTTCCGCAAGTGCGGATTATTACCGTGGTGCGCAAAACATTCAAGTGCAAGAGCCAAGTGGTAGTGGATTTGCATTTATGATTGGGGCGAAGACTTTTGAAAATTCAAATCGCAAACAATCATCACAAATAGATTTTATTGTAGACTCTGGTGCTACAGATCATATAATCAACGACTTAAGCATTTTTACAACGTACACATCAATGGAGAAACCGTTGAAGATATCAATAGCGAAGAAAGGAGAGGCCATCGTCGCGGAAAAAATAGGAACCGTCAAGGTTACAACTAATTTAGGCGTGACCGGTACCTTGGAGAGAGTATTGTATGTGCCGGAGGTACCATATAACTTATTGTCTGTGCGCCGAATCCAGGAAGCAGGGATGAGCGTAATTTTTGACAAAACTGGAGGCGTGACGATAAAAGGAGGTGGTAAGACTGTGCTCACTGGTAAGTCAAAAGAAAATATAATATGCGTAACTTTTACAGTTGATAAAAATATATATAGCAAAACATATGCAAATAATACAACTGTATTAAATGCATATAAAACATGGCATGAACGTTTAGGTCATATTGGAAATTCTAAATTCTTAAAAATTAAACAAAATAATTTAGTACAAGATACAGAATTAATAAATAGAATCAATCCAACACAAGACCTTTGTGAAGCTTGTATATACGGTAAACAAGCACGTTTGCCTTTCTCAAAAAACAGAGATAGAAGCCATGTCACGCGACCTTTGTTCGTTGTACATTCTGACGTATGTGGGCCAATTAAACCTTCTACAATAGACAATAAAAATTATTTTGTTACATTTATTGACGAGTTTACTCATTACACGGTCGTTTATCTCATTGCACTAAAATCGGAAGTGTTTAAAGTCTTCCAAGACTTTGTTGCAAAAAGTGAAACACACTTTAATTTAAAAATAGCATGTTTAAATTGTGATAATGGGAACGAATACTTATCTAATGAATTCAAAGCATTTTGTGTACAAAGAGGTATTCAATATCACTTAACAGTTCCATATACGCCACAGCAAAATTCCATAGCAGAAAGAATGAATAGAACTCTTTTGGAAAAAGCTCGGGCGATGATTCACGGTGCTGAAATAAACAAAGAATTTTGGGGAGAAGCTATATTAACAGCAGCTTATATAATTAATATAACCCCAAGTAAAGCCATTGCGGGAAATAAAACTCCTTTCGAACTTTGGCATAATAAAAAACCAAAATTAAATGGTTTAAGAATCTTTGGTAGCACTGTTTATATTCACGATAAAAATAGGCAAAGCAAATTTGATAAAAAATCGTTTAAAGGAATTTTTATTGGATATGAGAAAAACGGTTATAAAATATTAAACGTGAATAATGGAAAATTTATTATAGCGCGTGATGTTGTTTTTGATGAAATTAATTTTAAAAATTCAAGACCTCCTATGTACACAAATAACTTTGAAGAAGAAAGTATTCAAATAAAACAGGTAGAAACTGATGAAGGTAAAGAAATCAGTAAAAATCAAAAGAGCGGAATAAACGAGTCAGATAAAAGGCCCGATGAAAATGTAAACGTTCAAATTGATTCCAATGATAGTGACTTGCGACGTAGCGCAAGAATTAAAAATAAACCTCATATAAATTATAATGAGGAACACGATTGTCGTGTATATGCACTATCAATAGCCTGTGAAGTTCCTAAATGCTATGGTGAGATAAAGGATCGTGATGATAGAGTTCAATGGGAACACGCGATAAAAGATGAAATTGACTCGTTAATAAGTAATAATACATGGGATATAGTTTCACGTCCAAATAACAAAAATATTGTTGATTGCAAATGGGTATTCAGTATTAAAATGGATGCAAAAGGAAATCCATATAAATATAAAGCAAGGTTAGTTGCAAAAGGATTTAGTCAGAAATACCTAGAAGATTACAATGAAACCTTTGCACCTGTTGCTCGAATTGCAACTTTTCGAATGCTGATTTCCTTTGCAAATCAATATAATTTATTAACTCATCAAATGGATGTAAAGACAGCGTTCTTAAATGGAATATTAAAGGAGGAAATTTATATGCGCGTACCGGAAGGTATTCAAGCACAAGAGAATCAAGTGTGTAAATTAAATAAAGCATTATATGGCTTGAAACAATCAGCGAGATGCTGGTTTGAACTTTTTGACATAACACTTAAAGCGCACGGTTTTCAAAGCTCCTCAGTAGATCGCTGTCTGTATATTCTTGATAGAAATCATGTAACCAAAAATATATATTTAATTCTTTATGTTGATGATCTTTTAATAATAACTTATAGTGAAGAAACAATGAAAAGCTTCAAAAACTATTTAAATGACAAATTTAAAATGTCAGATATGAATGAAATAAAATTGTTTTTAGGAATAAATATAGAAAGGAAAGGTGAAGTAACGACTCTTGATCAAAGTTTGTATTTGGAAAGAGTTTTGAATAGATTCAATATGACCGAATGCAATAGTGTAAGTATCCCATTGCCTACCAAGTTAGATTACACTGCCTTAGACTCTGATGAGTATTATGATGCTCCGTGCCGAAATGTTATTGGTTGTTTAATGTATGCTATGTTGTGTACACGACCTGATTTATGTTTTGCCGTAAACCTACTCAGTAGATTTCAAAATAGAAATAACAAAGAATTGTGGCAAAGTTTAAAAAGAGTTTTAAGATATATTAAAGGATCGTTAAATTATCGTTTAATCTATAAAAGAAACGATTATAAAAATATATTGACAGGCTTTGTGGATTCTGACTGGGCAGGAAATGAACTTGATCGTAAAAGTACGACGGGATATATATTTAAAATGTTTGATATGAATGCGATCTGCTGGAATACAAAAAGACAAAGTTCAGTTGCAACTTCCTCAACTGAAGCCGAATATATGGCATTGTATGAAGGGGTTAGAGAAGCCTGCTGGTTAAAGTCCTTATTATCTAGTATAAAAATAGATTTAAAGGATCCAATAATTATTTTTGAGGACAATAATGGTTGCATAGCGATTGCTAGTAATCCAACAGATCACAAGCGTTCAAAACACATTGATGTGAAGTATCATTTTTGTCGAGAAAAAATTGAACAAAAGATAATAATACTTCAATATATTTCTACAGGTAAACAGTTGGCGGACAGCCTGACTAAGTCCATACCTACACTTCAATTTAAGTGTTTTAAAAAGGAAATAGGTCTGGAAGAAATCAAATAATATTAAAATAACATATTAAAATAAATATAAATGTTAGTATTAGTATAATGGTCTGATTAGGTTTTCCTGGGTTTCCCTAATCCTTGCAACAAATGTTGGACCATGTGTAATCTCCCAGGAAACGGCAAGGAAAGAAATGTTTTTATTAAAGTTAAAAAAAAAAAAAACTGACATTAATTACGGTATTATAAAATTAAATAAATATTAATAATTTTTCATTACTTAGATTCAGAACAGTTGATTCATTTTTGAGGGGGCGTGTTGAATTATTAATTAAAGATAAATATAAATTTAATCAAAAATGCCTCACTGCATAGAGAACCTCTGTTTGTAACAAAGGGAAGAGAAAGCTGCCAAATGTAGCTGGGTTTTCTCAACTCAAGAGGTTCTTCGGCTAGAGGTAGTGTTATAAACACAGTAAAAGAAAACGGACCCTGATTTCCTTTTTGGGGGTCCTTATTCATTCCGTAACCGTTCGTTGTCTGATGAAGACATACTTTCCGTGCCGTTAAATAAAGTTTATATTTTAAACTATCTTTGAATATATTTCATTTAAATATACCCTAACCCAACACTGCCTCATACCGTCTGTCTCAGACCGTTTGTGTCAGGCCGTCTGTCTCAGGCCGTCTGTCTCAGGCCGTCTGTCTCAGGCTGTCTGTCTCAGACCGTCTGTCTCAGACCGTCTGTCTCAGGCCGTCTATCTCAGACTGTCTGTCTCAGACCGTCTGTCTTAGACCGTCTGTCTCAGACCTTCTGTCTCATATCGTCTGTCGCATACCGTCTATATCAGACCGTCCATCTCGGACCGTCTGTCTCATACCGTCTGTCTCATACCGTCTGTCTCAGACCGTCCGTCTCTGTCCATCTGTCTCAGCCCGTCTGTCTCAGTCTACCTGCCTCTGTCTGTCCGTCTCATACCGTCTGTCCCGTACCGTCGGTCTCAGACCGTCTGTCTCGGAGCGTCTGTATCTGTGCGTCCCTCACAGACCGCCTATCTGAGACAGTCTGTCACAGAACGTCTGTCTCAGTCTGTCTGCCCCTGTCCGTCTGTCTCATACCGTCTGCCTCATACCGTCTGTCTCAGACCGTTTGTGTCAGACGTCTGTCTCGGATCGTCTGTCTCAGTCCGTCTGTCTCTGTCCGTCTGTCTCAGACCGTCAGTCTCAGACCGTCTGTCTCAGACCGTCTGTCTCAGACCGTCTGTCTCTGTCCATCTGTCTCAGCCCGTCTGTCTCAGTCTACCTGCCTCTGTCTGTCCGTCTCATACCGTCTGTCCCGTACCGTCGGTCTCAGACCGTCTGTCTCGGACCGTCTGTATCTGTGCGTCCCTCACAGACCGCCTATCTGAGACAGTCTGTCACAGAACGTCTGTCTCAGTCTGTCTGCCCCTGTCCGTCTGTCTCATACCGTCTGCCTCATACCGTCTGTCACAGACCGTTTGTGTCAGACGTCTGTCTCGGATCGTCTGTCTCAGTCCGTCTGTCTCTGTCCGTCTGTCTTAGACCGTCTGTCTCAGACCTTCTGTCTCATATCGTCTGTCTCATAGCGTCTGTCGCATACCGTCTTTCTCAGACCGTCTGTCTCAGACCGTCCGTCTCTGTCCATCTGTCTCAGCCCGTCTGTCTCAGTCTACCTGCCTCTGTCTGTCCGTCTCATACCGTCTGTCCCGTACCGTCGGTCTCAGACCGTCTGTCTCGGAGCGACTGTATCTGTGCGTCCCTCACAGACCGCCTATCTGAGACAGTCTGTCACAGAACGTCTGTCTCAGTCTGTCTGCCCCTGTCCGTCTGGCTCATACCGTCTGCCTCATACCGTCTGTCTCAGACCGTTTGTGTCAGACGTCTGTCTCGGATCGTCTGTCTCAGTCCGTCTGTCTCTGTCCGTCTGTCTCAGACCGTCAGTCTCAGACCGTCTGTCTCAGACCGTCTGTCTCAGACCGTCTGTCTCTGTCCATCTGTCTCAGCCCGTCTGTCTCAGTCTACCTGCCTCTGTCTGTCCGTCTCATACCGTCTGTCCCGTACCGTCGGTCTCAGACCGTCTGTCTCAGACCGTCTGTCTCAGGCCGTCTGTCTCAGACCGTCTGTCTCAGACCGTCTGTCTCAGGCCGTCTGTCTCAGACCGTCTGTCTTAGACCGTCTGTCTCAGACCTTCTGTCTCATATCGTCTGTCTCATAGCGTCTGTCGCATACCGTCTTTCTCAGACCGTCTGTCTCAGACCGTCTGTCTCAGACCGTCTGTCTCAGGCCGTCTGTCTCAGGCCGTCTGTCTCAGGCTGTCTGTCTCAGACCGTCTGCCTCAGACCGTCTGTCTCAGACCGTCTGTCTTAGACCGTCTGTCTCAGACCTTCTGCCTCATATCGTCTGTCTCATAGCGTCTGTCGCATACCGTCTATCTCAGACCGTCTGTCCCGTACCGTCGGTCTCAGACCGTCTGTCTCAGTCCGTCAGTCTCAGACCGTCTGTCTCAGACCGTCTGTCTCAGACCGTCTGTCTCAGACCGTCCGTCTCATACCGTCCGTCCCAGACCGAATGTCTCAGCCAGTCTGTCTCAACCCTCTGTCTTAGACCGTCTGTCTCAGTTCGTCTACCTCTACCCGTCCGTCTCATAACGTCTATCGCAGAGTGTCTGTCTCAGACCGTTTGTGTCACACCGTCTGTCTCAGACCGTCTGTCTCAGACCGTCTGTCTCAGACCGTCTGTCTCGGACCGTCTGTCTCAGACCGTGTGTCTCAGTCCGTCTGTCTCAGACCGTCTGTCTCAGGCCGTCTGTCTCATGCTGTCTGTCTCAGACCGTCAGTCTCAGACCGTCTGTCTCAGACCGTCTGTCTCAGACCGTCTGTCTCAGGCCGTCTGTCTCAGACCGTCTGTCTTAGACCGTCTGTCTCAGACCTTCTGCCTCATATCGTCTGTCTCATAGCGTCTGTCGCATACCGTCTATCTCAGACCGTCTGTCCCGTACCGTCGGTCTCAGACCGTCTGTCTCAGTCCGTCAGTCTCAGACCGTCTGTCTCAGACCGTCTGTCTCAGACCGTCTGTCTCAGACCGTCTGTCTCAGACCGTCCGTCTCATACCGTCCGTCCCAGACCGAATGTCTCAGCCAGTCTGTCTCAACCCTCTGTCTTAGACCGTCTGTCTCAGTTCGTCTACCTCTACCCGTCCGTCTCATACCGTCTATCGCAGAGTGTCTGTCTCAGACCGTTTGTGTCACACCGTCTGTCTCAGGCCGTCTGTCTCAGACCGTCTGTCTCTGTCCGTCTATCTCAGACCGTCTGTCTCAGACCGTCTGTCTCAGACCGTCTGTCTCAGACCATGTGTCTCAGACCTTCTGTCTCAGACCGTCTGTCTCAGACCGTCTGTCTCAGTCCGTCTGCCCCTTTCCGTCTGTCTCAGACCGTCTGTCTCATACCATCTGTATCATACCTTCTATCACTGTCCGTCCGTCTCTGAACGCCTGTTTCATACCGTCTGTCTCAGACCGAGTGTCTCAGTCCGTCTGTCTCAGACCGTCTGTCTCAGACTGTCTGTCTCAGACCGTCTGTCTCAGACCGTTTGCCTCAGGCCGTCTACCTCTGCCCGTCCGTCTAAGTCCCTCAGCCTCTGTCCCTCTGTCTCATACCGTCTGCCTCATACCGTCTGTCTCAGACCGTTTGTGTCAGACCGTCTGTCTCAGACCGTCTTACTCAGACCGTCTGTCTCAGACCGTCTGTCTCAGTCCGTCTGCCCTGTCCGTCTGTCTCATACCGTCTGTCTCAGACCGTCTGTCTCAGACCGTCTGTCTCAGACCGTCTGTCTCAGACCGTCTGTCTCAGACCGTCTGTCTCAGACCGTCTGTCTCAGACCGTCTGCCTCAGGGCGTCTACCTCTGCCCGTCCGTCTAAGTCCCTCAGCCTCTGTCCGTCTGTCTCATACCGTCTGCCTCATACCGTCTGTCTCAGACCGTTTGTGTCAGACCGTCTGTCTCAGGCCGTCTGTCTCAGGCCGTCTGCCTCAGGCTGTCTGTCTCAGACCGTCTGTCTCAGACCGTCTGTCTCAGGCCGTCTATCTCAGACTGTCTGTCTCAGACCGTCTGTCTTAGACCGTCTGTCTCAGACCTTCTGTCTCATATCGTCTGTCGCATACGGTCTATATCAGACCGTCTATCTCGGACCGTCTGTCTCATACCGTCTGTCTCATACCGTCTGTCTCAGACCGTCCGTCTCTGTCCATCTGTCTCAGCCCGTCTGTCTCAGTCTACCTGCCTCTGTCTGTCCGTCTCATACCGTCTGTCCCGTACCGTCGGTCTCAGACCGTCTGTCTCGGACCGTCTGTATCTGTGCGTCCCTCACAGACCGCCTATCTGAGACAGTCTGTCACAGAACGTCTGTCTCAGTCTGTCTGCCCCTGTCCGTCTGTCTCATACCGTCTGCCTCATACCGTCTGTCACAGACCGTTTGTGTCAGACGTCTGTCTCGGATCGTCTGTCTCAGTCCGTCTGTCTCTGTCCGTCTGTCTTAGACCGTCTGTCTCAGACCTTCTGTCTCATATCGTCTGTCTCATATCGTCTGTCTCATAGCGTCTGTCGCATACCGTCTTTCTCAGACCGTCTGTCTCAGACCGTCTGTCTCAGACCGTCTGTCTCAGGCCGTCTGTCTCAGGCCGTCTGTCTCAGGCTGTCTGTCTCAGACCGTCTGCCTCAGACCGTCTGTCTCAGACCGTCTGTCTTAGACCGTCTGTCTCAGACCTTCTGCCTCATATCGTCTGTCTCATAGCGTCTGTCGCATACCGTCTATCTCAGACCGTCTGTCCCGTACCGTCGGTCTCAGACCGTCTGTCTCAGTCCGTCAGTCTCAGACCGTCTGTCTCAGACCGTCTGTCTCAGACCGTCTGTCTCAGACCGTCTGCCCCTTTCCGTCTGTCTCAGACCGTCTGTCTCATACCATCTGTATCATACCTTCTATCACTGTCCGTCCGTCTCTGAACGCCTGTTTCATACCGTCTGTCTCAGACCGAGTGTCTCAGTCCGTCTGTCTCAGACCGTCTGTCTCAGACTGTCTGTCTCAGACCGTCTGTCTCAGACCGTCTGTC
Organism: Coelioxys conoideus; assembly: GCA_947623535.1. Taxonomy (NCBI): domain Eukaryota; kingdom Metazoa; phylum Arthropoda; class Insecta; order Hymenoptera; family Megachilidae; genus Coelioxys; species Coelioxys conoideus. Next base: position 7,436,174 of record CANQJN010000026.1, read on the forward strand.
TCAGACCGTCTGTCTCAGGCCGTCTATCTCAGACTGTCTGTCTCAGACCGTCTGTCTTAGACCGTCTGTCTCAGACCTTCTGTCTCATATCGTGTGTCTCATAGCGTCTGTCGCATACAGTCTATCTCAGACCGTCTATCTCGGACCGTCTGTCTCATACCGTCTGTCTCATACCGTCTGTCTCATACCGTCTGTCTCAGACCGTCCGTCTCAGACCGTCTGTCTCAGACCGTCTGTCTCGGATCGTCTGCCTCAGACCGTCTGTCTCAGACCGTCTGTCTTAGACCGTCTGTCTCAGACCTTCTGCCTCATATCGTCTGTCTCATAGCGTCTGTCGCATACCGTCTATCTCAGACCGTCTGTCCCGTACCGTCGGTCTCAGACCGTCTGTCTCAGTCCGTCAGTCTCAGACCGTCTGTCGCAAACCGTCTGTCTCAGACCGTCTGTCTCAGCCCGTCTGTCTCAGACCGTCTGTCCCAGACAGTGTGTCTCAGACCGTCTGTCTCAGACCGTCTGTCTCAGACCGTCCGTCTCATACCGTCCGTGCCAGACCGAATGTCTCAGCCAGTCTGTCTCAACCCTCTGTCTTAGACCGTCTGTCTCAGTTCGTCTACCCCTACCCGTCCGTCTCATACCGTCTATCGCAGAGCGTCTGGGTCAGACCGTCTGTGTCAGACCGTCCGTCGCAGACCGTCTGTGTCAGACCGTCTGTCTCAGTCCGTCTGTCTCAGACCGTCTGTATCAGACCGTCTGTATCAGACCGTCTGTCTCAGACCGTCTGCCTCATACCATCTGTCTCAGACCGTCTGTCTCATACCATCTGTCTCGGACCGTCTGTATCTGTGCGTCCCTCACAGACCGCCTATCTGAGACAGTCTGTCATAGAACGTCTGTCTCAGTCTGTCTGCCCCTGTCCGTCTGTCTCATACCGTCTGCCTCATACCGTCTGTCACAGACCGTTTGTGTCAGACGTCTGTCTCGGATCGTCTGTCTCAGTCCGTCTGTCTCTGTCCGTCTGTCTTAGACCGTCTGTCTCAGACCTTCTGTCTCATATCGTCTGTCTCATAGCGTCTGTCGCATACCGTCTATCTCAGACCGTCTGTCTCAGACCGTCTGTCTCAGACCGTCTGTCTCAGACCGTCTGCCTCAGACCGTCTGTCTCAGACCGTCTGTCTTAGACCGTCTGTCTCAGACCTTCTGCCTCATATCGTCTGTCTCATAGCGTCTGTCGCATACCGTCTATTTCAGACCGTCTGTCCCGTACCGTCGGTCTCAGACCGTCTGTCTCAGTCCGTCAGTCTCAGACCGTCTGTCGCAAACCGTCTGTCTCAGCCCGTCTGTCTCAGACCGTCTGTCCCAGACAGTGTGTCTCAGACCGTCTGTCTCAGACCGTCCGTCTCATACCGTCTATCGCAGAGTGTCTGTCTCAGACCGTTTGTGTCACACCGTCTGTCTCAGACCGTCTGTCTCAGACCGTCTGTCTCGCACCGTCTGTCTCAGACCGTGTGTCTCAGTCCGTCTGTCTCAGACCGTCTGTCTCAGGCCGTCTGTCTCATGCTGTCTGTCTCAGACCGTCTGTCTCAGACCGTCTGTCTCAGACCGTCTGTCTCAGGCCGTCTGTCTCAGGCCGTCTGTCTCAGACCGTCTGTCTTAGACCGTCTGTCTCAGTCTGTCTGCCCCTGTCCGTCTGTCTCATACCGTCTGCCTCATACCGTCTGTCACAGACCGTTTGTGTCAGACGTCTGTCTCGGATCGTCTGTCTCAGTCCGTCTGTCTCTGTCCGTCTGTCTTAGACCGTCTGTCTCAGACCTTCTGTCTCATATCGTCTGTCTCATAGCGTCTGTCGCATACCGTCTATCTCAGACCGTCTGTCTCAGACCGTCTGTCTCAGACCGTCTGTCTCAGACCGTCTGTCTCAGGCCGTCTGTCTCAGGCCGTCTGTCTCAGGCTGTCTGTCTCAGACCGTCTGCCTCAGACCGTCTGTCTCAGACCGTCTGTCTTAGACCGTCTTTCTCAGACCTTCTGCCTCATATCGTCTGTCTCATAGCGTCTGTCGCATACCGTCTATTTCAGACCGTCTGTCCCGTACCGTCGGTCTCAGACCGTCTGTCTTAGACCGTCTGTCTCAGTCTGTCTGCCCCTGTCCGTCTGTCTCATACCGTCTGCCTCATACCGTCTGTCACAGACCGTTTGTGTCAGACGTCTGTCTCGGATCGTCTGTCTCAGTCCGTCAGTCTCAGACCGTCTGTCGCAAACCGTCTGTCTCAGACCGTCTGTCTCAGCCCGTCTGTCTCAGACCGTCTGTCCCAGACAGTGTGTCTCAGACCGTCTGTCTCAGACCGTCTGTCTCAGACCGTCTGTCTCAGACCGTCCGTCTCATACCGTCCGTCCCAGACCGAATGTCTCAGCCAGTCTGTCTCAACCCTCTGTCTTAGACCGTCTGTCTCAGTTCGTCTACCTCTACCCGTCCGTCTCATACCGTCTATCGCAGAGTGTCTGTCTCAGACCGTTTGTGTCACACCGTCTGTCTCAGACCGTCTGTCTCAGACCGTCTGTCTCGGACCGTCTGTCTCAGACCGTGTGTCTCAGTCCGTCTGTCTCAGACCGTCTGTCTCAGGCCGTCTGTCTCATGCTGTCTGTCTCAGACCGTCTGTCTCAGACCGTCTGTCTCAGGCCGTCTGTCTCAGGCCGTCTGTCTCAGACCGTCTGTCTTAGACCGTCTGTCTCAGACCTTCTGTCTCATATCGTCTGTCTCATAGCGTCTGTCGCATACCGTCTATCTCAGACCGTCTGTCCCGTACCGTCGGTCTCAGACCGTCTGTCTCAGTCCGTCAGTCTCAGACCGTCTGTCACAGAACGTCTGTCTCAGTCCGTCTGCCCTGTCCGTCTATCTCATACCGTCTGCCTCATGCCATCTGTCTCAGACCGTTTGTGTCACACCGTCTGTCTCCGACCGTCTGTCTCAGACCGTCTGTCTCGGACCGTCTGTCTCAGACCGTCTATCTCAGACCGTCTGTCTCAGACCGTCTGTCTCAGACCGTCTGTCTCAGACCGTCTGCCCCTGTCCGTCTGTCTCATACCGTCTGCCTCATGCCATCTGTCTCAGACCGTTTGTGTCAGACCGTCTATCTCAGACCGTCTGTCTCAGACCGTCTGTCTCAGACCGTCTGTCTCGGACCGTCTGTCTCAGACCGTCTGTATCAGACCGTCTGTCTCAGACAGTCTGCCTGAGACCGTCTGTCTCAGACCGTCTGTCTCAGACCGTCTGTATCAGACCGTCTGCCCCTTTCCGTCTGTCTCATACCGTCTGCCTCATACCGTCTGTCTCAGACCGTTTGTGTCAGACCGTCTGTCTCAGACCGTCAGTCTCATACCGTCTGTCTCATACCATCTGCCTCATACCGTCTATCACTGTCCGTCCGTCTCTGAACGCCTGTTTCATACCGTCTGTCTCAGACCGAGTGTCTCAGCCCGTCTGTCTCAATCCGCCTGTCTCAGACCGTCTGTCTCAGACAGTCTGTCTCAGACCGTCTGTCTCACACCGTCTGTCTCAGACCGTCCGTCTCATACCGTCCGTCCCAGACCGAATGTCTCAGCCAGTCTGTCTCAACCCTCTGTCTTAGACCGTCTGTCTCAGTTCGTCTACCTCTGCCCGTCCGTCTTATATCGTCTATCGCAGAGCATCTGTGTCAGACCGTCTGTCTCAGACAGTCTGTCTCAGACCGTATGTCTCAGACCGTCTGCCTGAGACCGTCTGTCTCAGACCGTCTGTCTCAGGCCGTCTGTCGCATACCGTCTATCTCAGACCGTCTATCTCGGACCGTCTGTCTCATACCGTCTGTCTCATACCGTCTGTCTCAGACCGTCCATCTCTGTCCGTCTGTCTCAGCCCGTCTGTCTCAGTCTACCTGCCTCTGTCTGTCCGTCCCATACCGTCTGTCTCGTACCGTCGGTCTCAGACCGTCTGTCTCGGACCGTCTGTATCTGTGCGTCCCTCACAGACCGCCTATCTGAGACAGTCTGTCACAGAACGTCTGTCTCAGTCTGTCTGCCCCTGTCCGTCTGTCTCATACCGTCTGCCTCATACCGTCTGTCTCAGACCGTTTGTGTCAGACGTCTGTCTCAGACCGTCTGTCTCAGACCTTCTGTCTCAGACCGTCTGTCTCAGACCGTCTGTCTCAGTCCGTCTGCCCCTTTCCGTCTGTCTCATACCGTCTGCCTCATACCGTCTGTCTCAGACCGTTTGTGTCAGACCGTCTGTCTCAGACCGTCTGTCTCATACCGTCTGTCTCAGACCATCTGTCTCAGACCGTCTGTATCAGACCGTCTGCCCCTTTCCGTCTGTCTCATACCGTCTGCCTCATACCGTCTGTCTCAGACCGTTTGTGTCAGACCGTCTGTCTCAGACCGTCATTCTCATACCGTCTGTCTCAGACCGTCTGTCTCATACCATCTGCCTCATACCGTCTATCACTGTCCGTCCGTCTCTGAACGCCTGTTTCATACCGTCTGTCTCAGACCGAGTGTCTCAGTCCGTCTGTCTCAGTCCGTCTGTCTCAGACCGTCTGTCTCAGACAGTCTGTCTCAGACCGTCTGCCTCACACCGTCTGTCTCAGACCGTCCGTCTCATACCGTCCGTCCCAGACCGAATGTCTCAGCCAGTCTGTCTCAACCCTCTGTCTTAGACCGTCTGTCTCAGTTCGTCTACCTCTGCCCGTCCGTCTTATATCGTCTATCGCAGAGCGTCTGTGTCAGACCGTCTGTCTCAGACAGTCTGTCTGAGACCGTCTGTCTCAGACCGTCTGTCTCAGACCGTCTGTCTCAGACCGTCTGTCTCAGACCGTCTGTCTCAGACCGTATGTCTCAGACCGTCTGTCTCAGACAGTCTGTCTGAGACCGTCTGTCTCAGACCGTCTGTCTCAGACCGTCTGTCTCAGACCGTCTGTCTCAGACCGTCTGTCTCAGACCGTCTGTCTCAGACCGTCTGCCCCTTTCCGTCTGTCTCATACCGTCTGCCTCATACCGTCTGTCTCAGACCGTTTGAGTCAGACCGTCTGTCTCAGACCGTCAGTCTCATACCGTCTGTCTCAGACCGTCTGTCTCATACCATCTGCGTCATACCGTCTATCACTGTCCGTCCGACTCTGAACGCCTGTTTCATACCGTCTGTCTCAGACCGAGTGTCTCAGTCCGTCTGTCTCAGACCGTGTGTCTCAGACCGTCTGTCTCAGACCGTCTGTCTCAGACCGTCTGTCTCAGAGCGTCTGTCTCAGACCGTCTGTCTCAGACCGTCTGCCCCTGTCCGTCTGTCTCATACCGTCTGCCTCATGCTATCTGTCTCAGACCGTTTGTGTCAGACCGTCTGTCTCAGACCGTCTGTCTCGGACCGTCTGTCTCGGACCGTCTGTCTCAGACCGTCTGTATCAGACCGTCTGCCCCTTTCCGTCTGTCTCATACCGTCTGCCTCATACCGTCTGTCTCAGACCGTTTGTGTCAGACCGTCTGTCTCAGACCGTCAGTCTCATACCGTCTGTCTCAGACCGTCTGTCTCATACCATCTGCCTCATACCGTCTATCACTGTCCGTCCGTCTCTGAACGCCTGTTTCATACCGTCTGTCTCAGACCGAGTGTCTGAGTCCGTCTGTCTGAGTCCGTCTGTCTCAGACCGTCTATCTCAGACCGTCTGTCTCAGACCGTCTGTCTCAGACCGTCTGTCTCAGACCGTCTGTCTCAGACCGTCTGCCCCTGTCCGTCTGTCTCATACCGTCTGCCTCATGCCATCTGTCTCAGACCGTTTGTGTCAGACCGCCTGTCTCAGACCGTCTGTCTCAGACCGTCTGTCTCGGACCGTCTGTCTCAGACCGTCTGTATCAGACCGTCTGTCTCAGACAGTCTGCCTGAGACCGTCTGTCTCAGACGGTCTGTCTCAGACCGACTGTATCAGACCGTCTGCCCCTTTCCGTCTGTCTCATACCGTCTGCCTCATACCGTCTGTCTCAGACCGTTTGTGTCAGACCGTCTGTCTCAGACCGTCAGTCTCATACCGTCTGTCTCATACCATCTGCCTCATACCGTCTATCACTGTCCGTCCGTCTCTGAACGCCTGTTTCATACCGTCTGTCTCAGACCGAGTGTCTCAGCCCGTCTGTCTCAGTCCGCCTGTCTCAGACCGTCTGTCTCAGACAGTCTGTCTCAGACCGTCTGTCTCACACCGTCTGTCTCAGACCGTCCGTCTCATACCGTCCGTCCCAGACCGAATGTCTCAGCCAGTCTGTCTCAACCCTCTGTCTTAGACCGTCTGTCTCAGTTCGTCTACCTCTGCCCGTCCGTCTTATATCGTCTATCGCAGAGCATCTGTGTCAGACCGTCTGTCTCAGACCGTATGTCTCAGACCGTCTGCCTGAGACCGTCTGTCTCAGACCGTCTGTCTCAGGCCGTCTGTCGCATACCGTCTATCTCAGACCGTCTATCTCGGACCGTCTGTCTCATACCGTCTGTCTCATACCGTCTGTCTCAGACCGTCCATCTCTGTCCGTCTGTCTCAGCCCGTCTGTCTCAGTCTACCTGCCTCTGTCTGTCCGTCCCATACCGTCTGTCTCGTACCGTCGGTCTCAGACCGTCTGTCTCGGACCGTCTGTATCTGTGCGTCCCTCACAGACCGCCTATCTGAGACAGTCTGTCACAGAACGTCTGTCTCAGTCTGTCTGCCCCTGTCCGTCTGTCTCATACCGTCTGCCTCATACCGTCTGTCTCAGACCGTTTGTGTCAGACGTCTGTCTCAGACCGTCTGTCTCAGACCTTCTGTCTCAGACCGTCTGTCTCAGACCGTCTGTCTCAGTCCGTCTGCCCCTTTCCGTCTGTCTCATACCGTCTGCCTCATACCGTCTGTCTCAGACCGTTTGTGTCAGACCGTCTGTCTCAGACCGTCTGTCTCATACCGTCTGTCTCAGACCATCTGTCTCAGACCGTCTGTATCAGACCGTCTGCCCCTTTCCGTCTGTCTCATACCGTCTGCCTCATACCGTCTGTCTCAGACCGTTTGTGTCAGACCGTCTGTCTCAGACCGTCAGTCTCATACCGTCTGTCTCAGACCGTCTGTCTCATACCATCTGCCTCATACCGTCTATCACTGTCCGTCCGTCTCTGAACGCCTGTTTCATACCGTCTGTCTCAGACCGAGTGTCTCAGTCCGTCTGTCTCAGTCCGTCTGTCTCAGACCGTCTGTCTCAGACAGTCTGTCTCAGACCGTCTGTCTCACACCGTCTGTCTCAGACCGTCCGTCTCATACCGTCCGTCCCAGACCGAATGTCTCAGCCAGTCTGTCTCAACCCTCTGTCTTAGACCGTCTGTCTCAGTTCGTCTACCTCTGCCCGTCCGTCTTATATCGTCTATCGCAGAGCGTCTGTGTCAGACCGTCTGTCTCAGACAGTCTGTCTGAGACCGTCTGTCTGAGACCGTCTGTCTCAGACCGTCTGTCTCAGACCGTCTGTCTCAGACCGTATGTCTCAGACCGTCTGTCTCAGACAGTCTGTCTGAGACCGTCTGTCTCAGACCGTCTGTCTCAGACCGTCTGTCTCAGACCGTCTGTCTCAGACCGTCTGTCTCAGACCGTCTGTCTCAGACCGTCTGTCTCAGACCGTCTGTCTCAGACCGTCTGTCTCAGACCGTCTGTCTCAGACCGTCTGTCTCAGACCGTCTGTCTCAGACCGTCTGTCGCAGACCGTCTGTCTCGGGCCGTCTGTCTCAGTCCGTCTGTCTCAGTCCGTCTGTCTCCGTTCGTCTGTCTCAGACCAACTGTTTCAGACCGTCTGTCTCAGACCGTCTGTCTCAGACCGTCTGTCTCAGACCGTCTGTCTCAGACAGTCTGCCTGAGACCGTCTGTCTCAGACCGTCTGTCTCAGACCGTCTGTCTCAGACCGCCTGTGTCAGACCGTCTGTCTCAGACCGTCTGTCTCAGACCGTCTGTCTCAAACCGCCTGTCTCAGACCGTCTGTCTCAGTCCGTCTGCCCCTGTCCGCCTCTCTCATACCGTCTGCCTCATGCCATCTGTCTCAGACCGTTTGTGTCAGACCGTCTGTCTGAGACCGTCTGTCTCAGACCGTCTGTCTCGGACCGTCTGTCTCAGACCGTCTGTCTCGGACCGTCCGTCTCAGACCGTCTGTATCAGACCGTCTGCCCCTTTCCGTCTGTCTCATACCGTCTGCCTCATACCGTCTGTCTCAGACCGTTTGAGTCAGACCGTCTGTCTCAGACCGTCAGTCTCATACCGTCTGTCTCAGACCGTCTGTCTCATACCATCTGCGTCATACCGTCTATCACTGTCCGTCCGACTCTGAACGCCTGTTTCATACCGTCTGTCTCAGACCGAGTGTCTCAGTCCGTCTGTCTCAGACCGTGTGTCTCAGACCGTCTGTCTCAGACCGTCTGTCTCAGACCGTCTGTCTCGGACCGTCTGTCTCAGACCGTCTGTCTCGGACCGTCTGTCTCAGACCGTCTGTATCAGACCGTCTGCCCCTTTCCGTCTGTCTCATACCGTCTGCCTCATACCGTCTGTCTCAGACCGTTTGAGTCAGACCGTCTGTCTCAGACCGTCAGTCTCATACCGTCTGTCTCAGACCGTCTGTCTCATACCATCTGCGTCATACCGTCTATCACTGTCCGTCCGACTCTGAACGCCTGTTTCATACCGTCTGTCTCAGACCGAGTGTCTCAGTCCGTCTGTCTCAGACCGTGTGTCTCAGACCGTCTGTCTCAGACCGTCTGTCTCAGACCGTCTGTCTCAGAGCGTCTGTCTCAGACCGTCTGTCTCAGACCGTCTGCCCCTGTCCGTCTGTCTCATACCGTGTGCCTCATGCTATCTGTCTCAGACCGTTTGTGTCAGACCGTCTGTCTCAGACCGTCTGTCTCGGACCGTCTGTCTCGGACCGTCTGTCTCAGACCGTCTGTATCAGACCGTCTGCCCCTTTCCGTCTGTCTCATACCGTCTGCCTCATACCGTCTGTCTCAGACCGTTTGTGTCAGACCGTCTGTCTCAGACCGTCAGTCTCATACCGTCTGTCTCAGACCGTCTGTCTCATACCATCTGCCTCATACCGTCTATCACTGTCCGTCCGTCTCTGAACGCCTGTTTCATACCGTCTGTCTCAGACCGAGTGTCTGAGTCCGTCTGTCTCAGATCGTCTGTCTCAGACAGTCTGTCTCAGACCGTCTGTCTCACACCGTCTGTCTCAGACCGTCCGTCTCATACCGTCCGTCCCAGACCGAATGTCTCAGCCAGTCTGTCTCAACCCTCTGTCTTAGACCGTCTGTCTCAGTTCGTCTACCTCTGCCCGTCCGTCTCATATCGTCTAACGCAGAGCGTCTGTGTCAGACCGTCTGTGTCTGACCGTCTGTCGCAGACCGTCTGTGTCAGACCGTCTGTCTCAGACCGTCTGTCTCAGACCGCCTGTCTCAGACCGCCTGTCTTAGACTGTCGGTCTCGGGCCGTCTGTCTCAGTCCGTCTATCTCCGTCCGTCTGTCACGGACCACCTGTCTCAGACCGTCTGTCTCAGACCGTCTGTCTCAGACAGCCTGTCTCAGACCGTCTGTCTCAGACCGTCTGTCTCAGACCATCTGTCTCAGACCGTCTGTCTCAGACCCTCTGTCTCGATCCGTCTGTCTCATACCGTCTGTCTCAGACCGTCTGTCTCAGACCGTCTCTCTCAGACCGTCTGTCTCAGACCGTCTGTCTCAGACCGTCTGTCTCAGACCGTCTGTCTCAGACAGTCTGTATCAGACCGTCTGTCTCGGACCGTCTGTCTCAGACCGTCGGTCTCGGGCCGTCTGTCTCAGTCCGTCTGTCTCCGTCCGTCTGTCTCAGACCACCTGTCTCAGACCGTCTGTCTCAGACCGTCTGTCTCAGACAGCCTGTCTCAGACCGTCTGTCTCAGACCGTCTGTCTCAGACCGTCTGTCTCAGACCGTCTGTCTCAGACCATCTGTCTCAGACCGTCTGTCTCAGACCGTCTCTCTCAGACCGTCTGTCTCAGACCGTCTGTCTCAGACCGTCTGTCTCAGACCGTCTGTCTCAGACCGTCTGTCGCAGACCGTCTGTCTCGGGCCGTCTGTCTCAGTCCGTCTGTCTCAGTCCGTCTGTCTCAGTTCGTCTGTCTCAGACCAACTGTTTCAGACCGTCTGTCTCAGACCGTCTGTCTCAGACCGTCTGTCTCAGACCGTCTGTCTCAGACCGTCTGTCTCAGACCGTCTGTCTCAGACCGTCTGTCTCAGACCGTCTGTCTCAGGCCGTCTGTCTCAGACCGTCTGTCTCGGGCCGTCTGTCTCAGACCGTCTGTCTCAGGCCGTCTGTCTCAGTCCGTCTGTCTCCGTTCGTCTGTCTCAGACCGACTGTCTCAGACCGTCTGTCTCAAACCGTCTGTCTCAGACCGTCTGTCTCAGGCCGTCTGTCTCAGTCCGTCTGTCTCAGTCCGTCTGTCTCAGTCCGTCTGTCTCAGTCCGTCTGTCTCAGTCCGTCTGTCTCGATCGGTCTGTCTCATACCGTCTGTCTCAGACCGTCTGTCTGACACCGTCTGTCTGAGACCGTCTGTCTCAGACCATCAGTCTCAGACCGCGTGTCTCAGACCGCCTGTCTCAGACCGTCTGTCTCAGACCGTCTGTCTCAGACCATCAGTCTCAGACCGCGTGTCTCAGACCGCCTGCCTCAGACCGCCTGTCTCAGACCGTCTGTCTCAGACAGTCTGTATCAGACCGTCTGTCTCGGACCGTCTGTCTCAGACCGTCTGTCTTAGACTGTCTGTCCCAGACCGTCTGTCTTAGACTGTCTGTCTCATACCGTCGGTCTCGGGCCGTCTGTCTCAGTCCGTCTATCTCCGTCCGTCTGTCTCGGACCACCTGTCTCAGACCGTCTGTCTCAGACCGTCGGCCTCGAGCCGTCTGTATCAGTCCGTCTGTCTCCGTCCTTCTGTCTCAGACCGTCTGTCTCAGACCGCCTGTCTCAGACCGCCTGTCTTAGACTGTCTGTCTCATACCGTCTGTCTCGGACCGTCTGTCTCAGACCGTCGGCCTCGAGCCGTCTGTATCAGTCCGTCTGTCTCCGTCCTTCTGTCTCAGACCGTCTGTCTCAGACCGCCTGTCTCCGACCGCCTGTCTTAGACTGTCTGTCTCAGAGCGCCTGTCTCAGACCGTCTGTCTCAGACCGTCTGTCTCAGACCGTGTGTCTCAGACCGTCTCTCTCAGACCGTCTGTCTCAGACCGTCTGTCTCAGACCGTCTGTCTCAGACCGTCTGTCGCAGACCGTCTGTCTCGGGCCGTCTGTCTCAGTCCGTCTGTCTCAGTCCGTCTGTCTCAGTTCGTCTGTCTCAGACCAACTGTTTCAGACCGTCTGTCTCAGACCGTCTGTCTCAGACCGTCTGTCTCAGACCGTCTGTCTCAGACCGTCTGTCTCAGACCGTCTGTCTCAGGCCGTCTGTCTCCGACCGTCTGTCTCGGGCCGTCTGTCTCAGACCGTCTGTCTCAGGCCGTCTGTATCAGTCCGTCTGTCTCCGTTCGTCTGTCTCAGACCGACTGTCTCAGACCGTCTGTCTCAGACCGTCTGTCTCGGACCGTCTGTCTCGGACCGTCTGTCTCAGACCGTCTGTATCAGACCGTCTGCCCCTTTCCGTCTGTCTCATACCGTCTGCCTCATACCGTCTGTCTCAGACCGTTTGTGTCAGACCGTCTGTCTCAGACCGTCAGTCTCATACCGTCTGTCTCAGACCGTCTGTCTCATACCATCTGCCTCATACCGTCTATCACTGTCCGTCCGTCTCTGAACGCCTGTTTCATACCGTCTGTCTCAGACCGAGTGTCTGAGTCCGTCTGTCTCAGACCGTCTGTCTCAGACAGTCTGTCTCAGACCGTCTGTCTCACACCGTCTGTCTCAGACCGTCCGTCTCATACCGTCCGTCCCAGACCGAATGTCTCAGCCAGTCTGTCTCAACCCTCTGTCTTAGACCGTCTGTCTCAGTTCGTCTACCTCTGCCCGTCCGTCTCATATCGTCTAACGCAGAGCGTCTGTGTCAGACCGTCTGTGTCTGACCGTCTGTCGCAGACCGTCTGTGTCAGACCGTCTGTCTCAGACCGCCTGTCTCAGACCGCCTGTCTTAGACTGTCTGTCTCATACCGTCTGTCTCGGACCGTCTGTCTCAGACCGTCGGCCTCGAGCCGTCTGTATCAGTCCGTCTGTCTCCGTCCTTCTGTCTGAGACCGTCTGTCTCAGACCATCAGTCTCAGACCGCGTGTCTCAGACCGCCTGTCTCAGACCGTCTGTCTCAGACCGTCTGTCTCAGACCATCAGTCTCAGACCGCGTGTCTCAGACCGCCTGCCTCAGACCGCCTGTCTCAGACCGTCTGTCTCAGACAGTCTGTATCAGACCGTCTGTCTCGGACCGTCTGTCTCAGACCGTCTGTCTTAGACTGTCTGTCCCAGACCGTCTGTCTTAGACTGTCTGTCTCATACCGTCGGTCTCGGGCCGTCTGTCTCAGTCCGTCTATCTCCGTCCGTCTGTCTCGGACCACCTGTCTCAGACCGTCTGTCTCAGACCGTCGGCCTCGAGCCGTCTGTATCAGTCCGTCTGTCTCCGTCCTTCTGTCTCAGACCGTCTGTCTCAGACCGCCTGTCTCAGACCGCCTGTCTTAGACTGTCTGTCTCATACCGTCTGTCTCGGACCGTCTGTCTCAGACCGTCGGCCTCGAGCCGTCTGTATCAGTCCGTCTGTCTCCGTCCTTCTGTCTCAGACCGTCTGTCTCAGACCGCCTGTCTCCGACCGCCTGTCTTAGACTGTCTGTCTCAGAGCGCCTGTCTCAGACCGTCTGTCTCAGACCGTCTGTCTCAGACCGTCTGTCTCAGACCGTCTCTCTCAGACCGTCTGTCTCAGACCGTCTGTCTCAGACCGTCTGTCTCAGACCGTCTGTCGCAGACCGTCTGTCTCGGGCCGTCTGTCTCAGTCCGTCTGTCTCAGTCCGTCTGTCTCAGTTCGTCTGTCTCAGACCAACTGTTTCAGACCGTCTGTCTCAGACCGTCTGTCTCAGACCGTCTGTCTCAGACCGTCTGTCTCAGACCGTCTGTCTCAGACCGTCTGTCTCAGGCCGTCTGTATCAGTCCGTCTGTCTCCGTTCGTCTGTCTCAGACCGACTGTCTCAGACCGTCTGTCTCAGACCGTCTGTCTCGGACCGTCTGTCTCGGACCGTCTGTCTCAGACCGTCTGTATCAGACCGTCTGCCCCTTTCCGTCTGTCTCATACCGTCTGCCTCATACCGTCTGTCTCAGACCGTTTGTGTCAGACCGTCTGTCTCAGACCGTCAGTCTCATACCGTCTGTCTCAGACCGTCTGTCTCATACCATCTGCCTCATACCGTCTATCACTGTCCGTCCGTCTCTGAACGCCTGTTTCATACCGTCTGTCTCAGACCGAGTGTCTGAGTCCGTCTGTCTCAGACCGTCTGTCTCAGACAGTCTGTCTCAGACCGTCTGTCTCACACCGTCTGTCTCAGACCGTCCGTCTCATACCGTCCGTCCCAGACCGAATGTCTCAGCCAGTCTGTCTCAACCCTCTGTCTTAGACCGTCTGTCTCAGTTCGTCTACCTCTGCCCGTCCGTCTCATATCGTCTAACGCAGAGCGTCTGTGTCAGACCGTCTGTGTCTGACCGTCTGTCGCAGACCGTCTGTGTCAGACCGTCTGTCTCAGACCGCCTGTCTCAGACCGCCTGTCTTAGACTGTCTGTCTCATACCGTCTGTCTCGGACCGTCTGTCTCAGACCGTCGGCCTCGAGCCGTCTGTATCAGTCCGTCTGTCTCCGTCCTTCTGTCTCAGACCGTCTGTCTCAGACCGCCTGTCAAAGACCGCCTGTCTCAGACTGTCTGTCTCAGAGCGCCTGTCTCAGACCGTCTGTCTCAGACCGTCTGTCTCAGACCGTCTCTCTCAGACCGTCTGTCTCAGACCGTCTGTCTCAGACCGTCTGTCTCAGACCGTCTGTCTCACACCGTCTGTCTCAGACCGTCCGTCGCAGACCGTCTGTCTCGGGCCGTCTGTCTCAGTCCGTCTGTCTCAGTCCGTCTGTCTCCGTTCGTCTGTCTCAGACCAACTGTTTCAGACCGTCTGTCTCAGACCGTCTGTCTCAGACCGTCTGTCTCAGACCGTCTGTCTCAAACCGTCTGTCTCAGACCGTCTGTCTCAGACCGTCTGTCTCAGGCCGTCTGTCTCAGACCGTCTGTCTCGGGCCGTCTGTCTCAGACCGTCTGTCTCAGGCCGTCTGTCTCAGTCCGTCTGTCTCCGTTCGTCTGTCTCAGACCGACTGTCTCAGACCGTCTGTCTCAAACCGTCTGTCTCAGACCGTCTGTATCAGGCCGTCTGTCTCAGTCCGTCTGTCTCAGTCCGTCTGTCTCAGTCCGTCTGTCTCAGTCCGTCTGTCTCAGTCCGTCTGTCTCAGTCCGTCTGTCTCAGTCCGTCTGTCTCAGTCCGTCTGTCTCAGTAAGTCTGCCTCCGTTCGTCTGTCTCAGACCGACTGTCTCAGACCGTCTGTCTCAAACCGTCTGTCTCACACCGTCTGTCTCAGACCGTCTGTCTCAGACCGTCTGTCTGAGACCGTCTGTCTCAGACAGTCTGTCTCAGACCGTCTGTCTCAGACCGTCTGTCTCAGACCATCTGTCTCAGACTGTCTGTCTCAGTCCGTCTGTATCAGTCCGTCTGTCTCCGTTCGTCTGTCTCAGACCGACTGTCTCTGACCGTCTGTCTCAAACCGTCTGTCTCAGACCGTCTGTCGCAGACCCTCTGTCTCAATCCGTCTGTCTCATACCGTCTGTCTCAGACCGTCTGTCTGAGACCGACTGTCTCAAACCGTCTGTCTGAGACCGTCTGTCGCAGACCCTCTGTCTCGAACCGTCTGTCTCATACCGTCTGTCTCCGACCGTCTGTCTCAGACCGCATGTCTCAGACCGCCTGTCTCAGACCGTCTGTCTCAGACCGTCTGTCTCAGGCCGTCTGTCTCAGACCGTCTGTCTCGGGCCGTCTGTCTCGGGCCGTCTGTCTCAGACCGTCTGTCTCGGGCCGTCTGTCTCAGTCCGTCTGTCTCAGTCCGTCTGTCTCAGTCCGTCTGTCTCCGTTCGTCTGTCTCAGACCGTCTGTCTCAGAGCGCCTGTCTCGAACCGTCTGTCTCAGACCGGCTGTCTCAGACCGTCTGTCTCAGACTGTCTGCCTCAGACCGACTGTCTCAGACCGTCTGTCTCAAACCGTCTGTCTCACACCGTCTGTCTCAGACCCTCTGTCTCGATCCGTCTGTCTCATACCGTCTGTCTCAGACCGCCTGTCTCAGACCGCCTGTATCAGACCGTCTGTCTCAGACCCTCTGTCTCGATCCGTCTGTCTCATACCGTCTGTCTGACACCGTCTGTCTGAGACCGTCTGTCTCAGACCATCAGTCTCAGACCGCGTGTCTCAGACCGCCTGCCTCAGACCGCCTGTCTCAGACCGTCTATCTCAGACCGTCTGTCTCAGACAGTCTGTATCAGACCGTCTGTCTCGGACCGTCTGTCTAAGACCGTCGGTCTCGGGCCGTCTGTCTCAGTCCGTCTATCTCCGTCCGTCTGTCACGGACCACCTGTCTCAGACCGTCTGTCTCAGACCGTCTGTCTCAGACCGTCTGTCTCAGACCCTCTGTCTCGATCCGTCTGTCTCATACCGTCTGTCTCAGACCGTCTGTCTGACACCGTCTGTCTGAGACCGTCTGTCTCAGACCATCAGTCTCAGACCGCGTGTCTCAGACCGCCTGCCTCAGACCGCCTGTCTCAGACCGTCTGTCTCAGACAGTCTGTATCAGACCGTCTGTCTCGGACCGTCTGTCTCAGACCGTCGGTCTCGGGCCGTCTGTCTCAGTCCGTCTGTCTCCGTCCGTCTGTCTCAGACCACCTGTCTCAGACCGTCTGTCTCAGACCGTCTGTCTCAGACAGCCTGTCTCAGACCGTCTGTCTCAGACCGTCTGTCTCAGACCGTCTGTCTCAGACCGTCTGTCTCAGACCGTCTGTCTCAGACCGTCTGTCTCAGACCGTCTGTCGCAGACCGTCTGTCTCGGGCCGTCTGTCTCAGTCCGTCTGTCTCAGTCCGTCTGTCTCAGTTCGTCTGTCTCAGACCAACTGTTTCAGACCGTCTGTCTCAGACCGTCTGTCTCAGACCGTCTGTCTCAGACCGTCTGTCTCAGACCGTCTGTCTCAGACCGTCTGTCTCAGGCCGTCTGTCTCAGACCGTCTGTCTCGGGCCGTCTGTCTCAGACCGTCTGTCTCAGGCCGTCTGTCTCAGTCCGTCTGTCTCCGTTCGTCTGTCTCAGACCGACTGTCTCAGACCGTCTGTCTCAAACCGTCTGTCTCAGACCGTCTGTCTCAGGCCGTCTGTCTCAGTCCGTCTGTCTCAGTCCGTCTGTCTCAGTCCGTCTGTCTCGATTGGTCTGTCTCATACCGTCTGTCTCAGACCGTCTGTCTGACACCGTCTGTCTCAGACCATCAGTCTCAGACCGCGTGTCTCAGACCGCCTGCCTCAGACCGCCTGTCTCAGACCGTCTGTCTCAGACAGTCTGTCTCGGACCGTCTGTCTCAGACCGTCGGTCTCGGGCCGTCTGTCTCAGTCCGTCTATCTCCGTCCGTCTGTCTCGGACCGTCTGTCTCAGTCCGTCTGTCTCAGTCCGTCTGTCTCAGTTCGTCTGTCTCAGACCAACTGTTTCAGACCGTCTGTCTCAGACCGTCTGTCTCAGACCGTCTGTCTCAGACCGTCTGTCTCAGACCGTCTGTCTCAGGCCGTCTGTCTCAGACCGTCTGTCTCGGGCCGTCTGTCTCAGACCGTCTGTCTCAGGCCGTCTGTATCAGTCCGTCTGTCTCCGTTCGTCTGTCTCAGACCGACTGTCTCAGACCGTCTGTCTCAAACCGTCTGTCTCAGACCGTCTGTCTCAGGCCGTCTGTCTCAGTCCGTCTGTCTCAGTCCGTCTGTCTCAGTCCGTCTGTCTCAGTCCGTCTGTCTCAGTCCGTCTGTCTCAAACCGTCTGTCTCACACCGTCTGTCTCAGACCGTCTGTCTCAGACCGTCTGTCTCAGACCGTCTGTCTCAGGCCGTCTGTCTCAGACCGTCTGTCTCGGGCCGTCTGTCTCAGTCCGTCTGTCTCGGGCCGTCTGTCTCAGTCCGTCTGTCTCAGTCCGTCTGTCTCAGTCCGTCTGTCTCCGTTCGTCTGTCTCAGACCGTCTGTCTCAGACCGCCTGTCTTAGACTGTCTGTCTCAGAGCGCCTGTCTCAGACTGTCTGTCTGAGAGCGCCTGTCTCAGACCGTCTGTCTCAGACCGCCTGTCTTAGACTGTCTGTCTCAGAGCGCCTGTCTCAGACTGTCTGTCTCAGAGCGCCTGTCTCAGACCGTCTGTCTCAGACCGCCTGTCTGAGACTGTCTGTCTCAGACCGTCTGTCTCAGACCGTCTGTCTGAGACCGTCTGTCGCAGACCCTCTGTCTCGATCCGTCTGTCTCATACCGTCTGTCTCATACCGTCTGTCTCAGACCGCCTGTCTCAGACCGCCTGTCTCAGACCGTCTGTCTCAGACCGTCTGTCTCAGACCGGCTGTCTCAGACCGTCTGTCTCAGACGGTCTGCCTCAGACCGTCTGTCTCAGACCGTCTGTCTCAGACCGTCTGTCTCGAAACGTCTGTCTCAGACAGCCTGTCTCGAACCGTCTGTCTCAGACCGTCTGTCTCAGACCGGCTGTCTCAGACCGTCTGTCTCAGACTGTCTGCCTCAGACCGACTGTCTCAGACCGTCTGTCTCAAACCGTCTGTCTCACACCGTCTGTCTCAGACCCTCTGTCTCGATCCGTCTGTCTCATACCGTCTGTCTCAGACCGCCTGTCTCAGACCGCCTGTCTCAGACCGTCTGTCTCAGACCCTCTGTCTCGATCGGTCTGTCTCATACCGTCTGTCTCAGACCGTCTGTCTGACACCGTCTGTCTGAGACCGTCTGTCTCAGACCATCAGTCTCAGACCGCGTGTCTCAGACCGCCTGCCTCAGACCGCCTGTCTCAGACCGTCTGTCTCAGACAGTCTGTATCAGACCGTCTGTCTCGGACCGTCTGTCTCAGACCGTCGGTCTCGGGCCGTCTGTCTCAGTCCGTCTATCTCCGTCCGTCTGTCTCGGACCACCTGTCTCAGACCGTCTGTCTCAGACCGTCGGCCTCGAGCCGTCTGTATCAGTCCGTCTGTCTCCGTCCTTCTGTCTCAGACCGTCTGTCTCAGACCGCCTGTCTCAGACCGCCTGTCTTAGACTGTCTGTCTCATACCGTCTGTCTCGGACCGTCTGTCTCAGACCGTCGGCCTCGAGCCGTCTGTATCAGTCCGTCTGTCTCCGTCCTTCTGTCTCAGACCGTCTGTCTCAGACCGCCTGTCTCAGACCGCCTGTCTTAGACTGTCTGTCTCAGAGCGCCTGTCTCAGACCGTCTGTCTCAGACCGTCTGTCTCAGACCGTCTCTCTCAGACCGTCTGTCTCAGACCGTCTGTCTCGGGCCGTCTGTCTCAGACCGTCTGTCTCAGACCGTCTGTCTCCGTTCGTCTATCTCAGACCGACTGTCTCAGACCGTCTGTCTCAAACCGTCTGTCTCAGACCGTCTGTCTCAGGCCGTCTGTCTCAGTCCGTCTGTCTCAGTCCGTCTGCCTCAGTCCGTCTGTCTCAGTCCGTCTGTCTCAGTCCGTCTGTCTCAGTCCGTCTGTCTCAGTCCGTCTGTCTCAGTCCGTCTGTCTCAGTAAGTCTGTCTCCGTTCGTCTGTCTCAGACCGACTGTCTCAGACCGTCTGTCTCAAACCGTCTGTCTCAGACCGTCTGTCGCAGACCCTCTGTCTCAATCCGTCTGTCTCATACCGTCTGTCTCAGACCGTCTGTCTGAGACCGACTGTCTCAAACCGTCTGTCTGAGACCGTCTGTCGCAGACCCTCTGTCTCGAACCGTCTGTCTCATACCGTCTGTCTCAGACCGTCTGTCTCAGACCGCCTGTCTCAGACCGCCTGTCTCAGACCGTCTGTCTCAGACCGTCTGTCTCAGGCCGTCTGTCTCAGACCGTCTGTCTCAGACCGTCTGTCGCAGACCGTCTGTCTCGGGCCGTCTGTCTCAGTCCGTCTGTCTCAGTCCGTCTGTCTCAGTTCGTCTGTCTCAGACCAACTGTTTCAGACCGTCTGTCTCAGACCGTCTGTCTCAGACCGTCTGTCTCAGACCGTCTGTCTCAGACCGTCTGTCTCAGACCGTCTGTCTCAGGCCGTCTGTCTCAGACCGTCTGTCTCGGGCCGTCTGTCTCAGACCGTCTGTCTCAGGCCGTCTGTATCAGTCCGTCTGTCTCCGTTCGTCTGTCTCAGACCGACTGTCTCAGACCGTCTGTCTCAAACCGTCTGTCTCAGACCGTCTGTCTCAGGCCGTCTGTCTCAGTCCGTCTGTCTCAGTCCGTCTGTCTCAGTCCGTCTGTCTCAGTCCGTCTGTCTCAGTCCGTCTGTCTCAAACCGTCTGTCTCACACCGTCTGTCTCAGACCGTCTGTCTCAGACCGTCTGTCTCAGACCGTCTGTCTCAGGCCGTCTGTCTCAGACCGTCTGTCTCGGGCCGTCTGTCTCAGTCCGTCTGTCTCGGGCCGTCTGTCTCAGTCCGTCTGTCTCAGTCCGTCTGTCTCAGTCCGTCTGTCTCCGTTCGTCTGTCTCAGACCGTCTGTCTCAGACCGCCTGTCTTAGACTGTCTGTCTCAGAGCGCCTGTCTCAGACTGTCTGTCTGAGAGCGCCTGTCTCAGACCGTCTGTCTCAGACCGCCTGTCTTAGACTGTCTGTCTCAGAGCGCCTGTCTCAGACTGTCTGTCTCAGAGCGCCTGTCTCAGACCGTCTGTCTCAGACCGCCTGTCTGAGACTGTCTGTCTCAGACCGTCTGTCTCAGACCGTCTGTCTGAGACCGTCTGTCGCAGACCCTCTGTCTCGATCCGTCTGTCTCATACCGTCTGTCTCATACCGTCTGTCTCAGACCGCCTGTCTCAGACCGCCTGTCTCAGACCGTCTGTCTCAGACCGTCTGTCTCAGACCGTCTGTCTCAGACCGGCTGTCTCAGACCGTCTGTCTCAGACGGTCTGCCTCAGACCGTCTGTCTCAGACCGTCTGTCTCAGACCGTCTGTCTCGAAACGTCTGTCTCAGACAGCCTGTCTCGAACCGTCTGTCTCAGACCGTCTGTCTCAGACCGGCTGTCTCAGACCGTCTGTCTCAGACTGTCTGCCTCAGACCGACTGTCTCAGACCGTCTGTCTCAAACCGTCTGTCTCACACCGTCTGTCTCAGACCCTCTGTCTCGATCCGTCTGTCTCATACCGTCTGTCTCAGACCGCCTGTCTCAGACCGCCTGTCTCAGACCGTCTGTCTCAGACCCTCTGTCTCGATCGGTCTGTCTCATACCGTCTGTCTCAGACCGTCTGTCTGACACCGTCTGTCTGAGACCGTCTGTCTCAGACCATCAGTCTCAGACCGCGTGTCTCAGACCGCCTGCCTCAGACCGCCTGTCTCAGACCGTCTGTCTCAGACAGTCTGTATCAGACCGTCTGTCTCGGACCGTCTGTCTCAGACCGTCGGTCTCGGGCCGTCTGTCTCAGTCCGTCTATCTCCGTCCGTCTGTCTCGGACCACCTGTCTCAGACCGTCTGTCTCAGACCGTCGGCCTCGAGCCGTCTGTATCAGTCCGTCTGTCTCCGTCCTTCTGTCTCAGACCGTCTGTCTCAGACCGCCTGTCTCAGACCGCCTGTCTTAGACTGTCTGTCTCATACCGTCTGTCTCGGACCGTCTGTCTCAGACCGTCGGCCTCGAGCCGTCTGTATCAGTCCGTCTGTCTCCGTCCTTCTGTCTCAGACCGTCTGTCTCAGACCGCCTGTCTCAGACCGCCTGTCTTAGACTGTCTGTCTCAGAGCGCCTGTCTCAGACCGTCTGTCTCAGACCGTCTGTCTCAGACCGTCTCTCTCAGACCGTCTGTCTCAGACCGTCTGTCTCGGGCCGTCTGTCTCAGACCGTCTGTCTCAGACCGTCTGTCTCCGTTCGTCTATCTCAGACCGACTGTCTCAGACCGTCTGTCTCAAACCGTCTGTCTCAGACCGTCTGTCTCAGGCCGTCTGTCTCAGTCCGTCTGTCTCAGTCCGTCTGCCTCAGTCCGTCTGTCTCAGTCCGTCTGTCTCAGTCCGTCTGTCTCAGTCCGTCTGTCTCAGTCCGTCTGTCTCAGTCCGTCTGTCTCAGTAAGTCTGTCTCCGTTCGTCTGTCTCAGACCGACTGTCTCAGACCGTCTGTCTCAAACCGTCTGTCTCAGACCGTCTGTCGCAGACCCTCTGTCTCAATCCGTCTGTCTCATACCGTCTGTCTCAGACCGTCTGTCTGAGACCGACTGTCTCAAACCGTCTGTCTGAGACCGTCTGTCGCAGACCCTCTGTCTCGAACCGTCTGTCTCATACCGTCTGTCTCAGACCGTCTGTCTCAGACCGCCTGTCTCAGACCGCCTGTCTCAGACCGTCTGTCTCAGACCGTCTGTCTCAGGCCGTCTGTCTCAGACCGTCTGTCTCGGGCCGTCTGTCTCGGGCCGTCTGTCTCAGACCGTCTGTCTCGGGCCGTCTGTCTCAGTCCGTCTGTCTCAGTCCGTCTGTCTCAGTCCGTCTGTCTCCGTTCGTCTGTCTCAGACCGTCTGTCTCAGAGCGCCTGTCTCGAACCGTCTGTCTCAGACCGGCTGTCTCAGACCGTCTGTCTCAGACTGTCTGCCTCAGACCGACTGTCTCAGACCGTCTGTCTCAAACCGTCTGTCTCACACCGTCTGTCTCAGACCCTCTGTCTCGATCCGTCTGTCTCATACCGTCTGTCTCAGACCGCCTGTCTCAGACCGCCTGTATCAGACCGTCTGTCTCAGACCCTCTGTCTCGATCCGTCTGTCTCATACCGTCTGTCTGACACCGTCTGTCTGAGACCGTCTGTCTCAGACCATCAGTCTCAGACCGCGTGTCTCAGACCGCCTGCCTCAGACCGCCTGTCTCAGACCGTCTATCTCAGACCGTCTGTCTCAGACAGTCTGTATCAGACCGTCTGTCTCGGACCGTCTGTCTCAGACCGTCGGTCTCGGGCCGTCTGTCTCAGTCCGTCTATCTCCGTCCGTCTGTCACGGACCACCTGTCTCAGACCGTCTGTCTCAGACCGTCTGTCTCAGACCGTCTGTCTCAGACCCTCTGTCTCGATCCGTCTGTCTCATACCGTCTGTCTCAGACCGTCTGTCTGACACCGTCTGTCTGAGACCGTCTGTCTCAGACCGTCTGTCTCAGGCCGTCTGTCTCAGTCCGTCTGTCTCAGTCCGTCTGTCTCAGTCCGTCTGTCTCGATCGGTCTGTCTCATACCGTCTGTCTCAGACCGTCTGTCTGACACCGTCTGTCTGAGACTGTCTGTCTCAGACCGTCTGTCTCAGACCGTCTGTCTGAGACCGTCTGTCGCAGACCCTCTGTCTCGATCCGTCTGTCTCATACCGTCTGTCTCATACCGTCTGTCTCAGACCGCCTGTCTCAGACCGCCTGTCTCAGACCGTCTGTCTCAGACCGTCTGTCTCAGACCGTCTGTCTCAGACCGGCTGTCTCAGACCGTCTGTCTCAGACGGTCTGCCTCAGACCGTCTGTCTCAGACCGTCTGTCTCAGACCGTCTGTCTCGAAACGTCTGTCTCAGACAGCCTGTCTCGAACCGTCTGTCTCAGACCGTCTGTCTCAGACCGGCTGTCTCAGACCGTCTGTCTCAGACTGTCTGCCTCAGACCGACTGTCTCAGACCGTCTGTCTCAAACCGTCTGTCTCACACCGTCTGTCTCAGACCCTCTGTCTCGATCCGTCTGTCTCATACCGTCTGTCTCAGACCGCCTGTCTCAGACCGCCTGTCTCAGACCGTCTGTCTCAGACCCTCTGTCTCGATCGGTCTGTCTCATACCGTCTGTCTCAGACCGTCTGTCTGACACCGTCTGTCTGAGACCGTCTGTCTCAGACCATCAGTCTCAGACCGCGTGTCTCAGACCGCCTGCCTCAGACCGCCTGTCTCAGACCGTCTGTCTCAGACAGTCTGTATCAGACCGTCTGTCTCGGACCGTCTGTCTCAGACCGTCGGTCTCGGGCCGTCTGTCTCAGTCCGTCTATCTCCGTCCGTCTGTCTCGGACCACCTGTCTCAGACCGTCTGTCTCAGACCGTCGGCCTCGAGCCGTCTGTATCAGTCCGTCTGTCTCCGTCCTTCTGTCTCAGACCGTCTGTCTCAGACCGCCTGTCTCAGACCGCCTGTCTTAGACTGTCTGTCTCATACCGTCTGTCTCGGACCGTCTGTCTCAGACCGTCGGCCTCGAGCCGTCTGTATCAGTCCGTCTGTCTCCGTCCTTCTGTCTCAGACCGTCTGTCTCAGACCGCCCGTCTCAGACCGCCTGTCTTAGACTGTCTGTCTCAGAGCGCCTGTCTCAGACCGTCTGTCTCAGACCGTCTGTCTCAGACCGTCTCTCTCAGACCGTCTGTCTCAGACCGTCTGTCTCGGGCCGTCTGTCTCAGACCGTCTGTCTCAGACCGTCTGTCTCCGTTCGTCTATCTCAGACCGACTGTCTCAGACCGTCTGTCTCAAACCGTCTGTCTCAGACCGTCTGTCTCAGGCCGTCTGTCTCAGTCCGTCTGTCTCAGTAAGTCTGTCTCCGTTCGTCTGTCTCAGACCGACTGTCTCAGACCGTCTGTCTCAAACCGTCTGTCTCACACCGTCTGTCTCAGACCCTCTGTCTCGATCCGTCTGTCTCATACCGTCTGTCTCAGACCGCCTGTCTCAGACCGCCTGTCTCAGACCGTCTGTCTCAGACCCTCTGTCTCGATCGGTCTGTCTCATACCGTCTGTCTCAGACCGTCTGTCTGACACCGTCTGTCTGAGACCGTCTGTCTCAGACCATCAGTCTCAGACCGCGTGTCACAGACCGCCTGCCTCAGACCGCCTGTCTCAGACCGTCTGTCTCAGACAGTCTGTATCAGACCGTCTGTCTCGGACCGTCTGTCTCAGACCGTCGGTCTCGGGCCGTCTGTCTCAGTCCGTCTATCTCCGTCCGTCTGTCTCGGACCACCTGTCTCAGACCGTCTGTCTCAGACCGTCGGCCTCGAGCCGTCTGTATCAGTCCGTCTGTCTCCGTCCTTCTGTCTCAGACCGTCTGTCTCAGACCGCCTGTCTCAGACCGCCTGTCTTAGACTGTCTGTCTCATACCGTCTGTCTCGGACCGTCTGTCTCAGACCGTCGGCCTCGAGCCGTCTGTATCAGTCCGTCTGTCTCCGTCCTTCTGTCTCAGACCGTCTGTCTCAGACCGCCTGTCTCAGACCGCCTGTCTTAGACTGTCTGTCTCAGACCGCCTGTCTCAGACCGTCTGTCTCAGACCGTCTGTCTCAGACCGTCTCTCTCAGACCGTCTGTCTCAGACCGTCTGTCTCGGGCCGTCTGTCTCAGACCGTCTGTCTCAGACCGTCTGTCTCCGTTCGTCTATCTCAGACCGACTGTCTCAGACCGTCTCTCTCAGACCGTCTGTCTCAGACCGTCTGTCTCGGGCCGTCTGTCTCAGACCGTCTGTCTCAGACCGTCTGTCTCCGTTCGTCTATCTCAGACCGACTGTCTCAGACCGTCTGTCTCAAACCGTCTGTCTCAGACCGTCTGTCTCAGGCCGTCTGTCTCAGTCCGTCTGTCTCAGTCCGTCTGTCTCAGTCCGTCTGTCTCAGTCCGTCTGTCTCAGTCCGTCTGTCTCAGTCCGTCTGTCTCAGTCCGTCTGTCTCAGTCCGTCTGTCTCAGTAAGTCTGTCTCCGTTCGTCTGTCTCAGACCGACTGTCTCAGACCGTCTGTCCCAAACCGTCTGTCTCACACCGTCTGTCTCAGACCCTCTGTCTCGATCCGTCTGTCTCATACCGTCTGTCTCAGACCGTCTGTCTGAGACCGACTGTCTCAGACCGTCTGTCTCAGACCGTCTGTCTCAGACCGTCTGTCTCAGACCGTCTGTCTTAGGCCGTCTGTCTCAGACCGTCTGTCTCGGGCCGTCTGTCTCAGTCCGTCTGTCTCGGGCCGTCTGTCTCAGTCCGTCTGTCTCAGTCCGTCTGTCTCAGTCCGTCTGTCTCCGTTCGTCTGTCTCAGACCGTCTGTCTCAGACCGCCTGTCTTAGACTGTCTGTCTCAGAGCGCCTGTCTCAGACTGTCTGTCTGAGAGCGCCTGTCTCAGACCGTCTGTCTCAGACCGCCTGTCTTAGACTGTCTGTCTCAGAGCGCCTGTCTCAGACTGTCTGTCTCAGAGCGCCTGTCTCAGATTGTCTGTCTCAGACCGTCTGTCTGAGACCGTCTGCCGCAGACCCTCTGTCTCGATCCGTCTGTCTCATAACGTCTGTCTCATACCGTCTGTCTCAGACCGCCTGTCTCAGACCGCCTGTCTCAGACCGTCTGTCTCAGACCGTCTGTCTCAGACCGTCTGTCTCAGACCGGCTGTCTCAGACCGTCTGTCTCAGACGGTCTGCCTCAGACCGTCTGTCTCAGACCGTCTGTCTCAGACCGTCTGTCTCGAAACGTCTGTCTCAGACAGCCTGTCTCGAACCGTCTGTCTCAGACCGTCTGTCTCAGACCGGCTGTCTCAGACCGTCTGTCTCAGACTGTCTGCCTCAGACCGACTGTCTCAGACCGTCTGTCTCAAACCGTCTGTCTCACACCGTCTGTCTCAGACCCTCTGTCTCGATCCGTCTGTCTCATACCGTCTGTCTCAGACCGCCTGTCTCAGACCGCCTGTCTCAGACCGTCTGTCTCAGACCCTCTGTCTCGATCGGTCTGTCTCATACCGTCTGTCTGACACCGTCTGTCTGAGACCGTCTGTCTCAGACCATCAGTCTCAGACCGCGTGTCTCAGACCGCCTGCCTCAGACCGCCTGTCTCAGACCGCCTGTCTCAGACCGTCTGTCTCAGACCGTCTGTCTCAGACCGTCTGTCTCAGACCGGCTGTCTCAGACCGTCTGTCTCAGACGGTCTGCCTCAGACCGTCTGTCTCAGACGGTCTGCCTCAGACCGTCTGTCTCAGACCGTCTGTCTCAGACCGTCTGTCTCGAAACGTCTGTCTCAGACAGCCTGTCTCGAACCGTCTGTCTCAGACCGTCTGTCTCAGACCGGCTGTCTCAGACCGTCTGTCTCAGACTGTCTGCCTCAGACCGACTGTCTCAGACCGTCTGTCTCAAACCGTCTGTCTCACACCGTCTGTCTCAGACCCTCTGTCTCGATCCGTCTGTCTCATACCGTCTGTCTCAGACCGCCTGTCTCAGACCGCCTGTATCAGACCGTCTGTCTCAGACCCTCTGTCTCGATCGGTCTGTCTCATACCGTCTGTCTGACACCGTCTGTCTGAGACCGTCTGTCTCAGACCATCAGTCTCAGACCGCGTGTCTCAGACCGCCTGCCTCAGACCGCCTGTCTCAGACCGTCTGTCTCAGACAGTCTGTATCAGACCGTCTGTCTCGGACCGTCTGTCTCAGACCGTCGGTCTCGGGCCGTCTGTCTCAGTCCGTCTATCTCCGTCCGTCTGTCTCGGACCACCTGTCTCAGACCGTCTGTCTCAGACCGTCGGCCTCGAGCCGTCTGTATCAGTCCGTCTGTCTCCGTCCTTCTGTCTCAGACCGTCTGTCTCAGACCGCCTGTCTCAGACCGCCTGTCTTAGACTGTCTGTCTCATACCGTCTGTCTCGGACCGTCTGTCTCAGTCCGTCTGTCTCAGTCCGTCTGTCTCAGTCCGTCTGTCTCAGTCCGTCTGTCTCAGTCCGTCTGTCTCAGTAAGTCTGTCTCCGTTCGTCTGTCTCAGACCGACTGTCTCAGACCGTCTGTCTCAAACCGTCTGTCTCAGACCGTCTGTCGCAGACCCTCTGTCTCAATCCGTCTGTCTCATACCGTCTGTCTCAGACCGTCTGTCTGAGACCGACTGTCTCAAACCGTCTGTCTGAGACCGTCTGTCGCAGACCCTCTGTCTCGAACCGTCTGTCTCATACCGTCTGTCTCAGACCGTCTGTCTCAGACCGCCTGTCTCAGACCGCCTGTCTCAGACCGTCTGTCTCAGACCGTCTGTCTCAGGCCGTCTGTCTCAGACCGTCTGTCTCGGGCCGTCTGTCTCGGGCCGTCTGTCTCAGACCGTGTGTCTCGGGCCGTCTGTCTCAGTCCGTCTGTCTCAGTCCGTCTGTCTCAGTCCGTCTGTCTCCGTTCGTCTGTCTCAGACCGTCTGTCTCAGAGCGCCTGTCTCGAACCGTCTGTCTCAGACCGGCTGTCTCAGACCGTCTGTCTCAGACTGTCTGCCTCAGACCGACTGTCTCAGACCGTCTGTCTCAAACCGTCTGTCTCACACCGTCTGTCTCAGACCCTCTGTCTCGATCCGTCTGTCTCATACCGTCTGTCTCAGACCGCCTGTCTCAGACCGCCTGTATCAGACCGTCTGTCTCAGACCCTCTGTCTCGATCCGTCTGTCTCATACCGTCTGTCTGACACCGTCTGTCTGAGACCGTCTGTCTCAGACCATCAGTCTCAGACCGCGTGTCTCAGACCGCCTGCCTCAGACCGCCTGTCTCAGACCGTCTATCTCAGACCGTCTGTCTCAGACAGTCTGTATCAGACCGTCTGTCTCGGACCGTCTGTCTCAGACCGTCGGTCTCGGGCCGTCTGTCTCAGTCCGTCTATCTCCGTCCGTCTGTCACGGACCACCTGTCTCAGACCGTCTGTCTCAGACCGTCTGTCTCAGACCGTCTGTCTCAGACCCTCTGTCTCGATCCGTCTGTCTCATACCGTCTGTCTCAGACCGTCTGTCTGACACCGTCTGTCTGAGACCGTCTGTCTCAGACCGTCTGTCTCAGGCCGTCTGTCTCAGTCCGTCTGTCTCAGTCCGTCTGTCTCAGTCCGTCTGTCTCGATCGGTCTGTCTCATACCGTCTGTCTCAGACCGTCTGTCTGACACCGTCTGTCTGAGACTGTCTGTCTCAGACCGTCTGTCTCAGACCGTCTGTCTGAGACCGTCTGTCGCAGACCCTCTGTCTCGATCCGTCTGTCTCATACCGTCTGTCTCATACCGTCTGTCTCAGACCGCCTGTCTCAGACCGCCTGTCTCAGACCGTCTGTCTCAGACCGTCTGTCTCAGACCGTCTGTCTCAGACCGGCTGTCTCAGACCGTCTGTCTCAGACGGTCTGCCTCAGACCGTCTGTCTCAGACCGTCTGTCTCAGACCGTCTGTCTCGAAACGTCTGTCTCAGACAGCCTGTCTCGAACCGTCTGTCTCAGACCGTCTGTCTCAGACCGGCTGTCTCAGACCGTCTGTCTCAGACTGTCTGCCTCAGACCGACTGTCTCAGACCGTCTGTCTCAAACCGTCTGTCTCACACCGTCTGTCTCAGACCCTCTGTCTCGATCCGTCTGTCTCATACCGTCTGTCTCAGACCGCCTGTCTCAGACCGCCTGTATCAGACCGTCTGTCTCAGACCCTCTGTCTCGATCGGTCTGTCTCATACCGTCTGTCTGACACCGTCTGTCTGAGACCGTCTGTCTCAGACCATCAGTCTCAGACCGCGTGTCTCAGACCGCCTGCCTCAGACCGCCTGTCTCAGACCGTCTGTCTCAGACAGTCTGTATCAGACCGTCTGTCTCGGACCGTCTGTCTCAGACCGTCGGTCTCGGGCCGTCTGTCTCAGTCCGTCTATCTCCGTCCGTCTGTCTCGGACCACCTGTCTCAGACCGTCTGTCTCAGACCGTCGGCCTCGAGCCGTCTGTATCAGTCCGTCTGTCTCCGTCCTTCTGTCTCAGACCGTCTGTCTCAGACCGCCTGTCTCAGACCGCCTGTCTTAGACTGTCTGTCTCATACCGTCTGTCTCGGACCGTCTGTCTCAGACCGTCGGCCTCGAGCCGTCTGTATCAGTCCGTCTGTCTCCGTCCTTCTGTCTCAGACCGTCTGTCTCAGACCGCCTGTCTCAGACCGCCTGTCTTAGACTGTCTGTCTCAGAGCGCCTGTCTCAGACCGTCTGTCTCAGACCGTCTGTCTCAGACCGTCTCTCTCAGACCGTCTGTCTCAGACCGTCTGTCTCGGGCCGTCTGTCTCAGACCGTCTGTCTCAGACCGTCTGTCTCCGTTCGTCTATCTCAGACCGACTGTCTCAGACCGTCTGTCTCAAACCGTCTGTCTCAGACCGTCTGTCTCAGGCCGTCTGTCTCAGTCCGTCTGTCTCAGTCCGTCTGTCTCAGTCCGTCTGTCTCAGTCCGTCTGTCTCAGTCCGTCTGTCTCAGTCCGTCTGTCTCAGTCCGTCTGTCTCAGTCCGTCTGTCTCAGTAAGTCTGTCTCCGTTCGTCTGTCTCAGACCGACTGTCTCAGACCGTCTGTCTCAAACCGTCTGTCTCACACCGTCTGTCTCAGACCCTCTGTCTCGATCCGTCTGTCTCATACCGTCTGTCTCAGACCGCCTGTTTCAGACCGCCTGTCTCAGACCGTCTGTCTCAGACCCTCTGTCTCGATCGGTCTGTCTCATACCGTCTGTCTCAGACCGTCTGTCTGACACCGTCTGTCTGAGACCGTCTGTCTCAGACCGCCTGTCTCAGACCGCCTGTCTTAGACTGTCTGTCTCAGAGCGCCTGTCTCAGACTGTCTGTCTCAGAGCGCCTGTCTCAGACCGTCTGTCTCAGTCCGTCTGTCTCCGTCCTTCTGTCTCAGACCGTCTGTCTCATACCGTCTGTCTCAGACCGCCTGTCTCAGACCGCCTGTCTCAGACCGTCTGTCTCAGACCCTCTGTCTCGATCGGTCTGTCTCATACCGTCTGTCTCAGACCGTCTGTCTGACACCGTCTGTCTGAGACCGTCTGTCTCAGACCATCAGTCTCAGACCGCGTGTCACAGACCGCCTGCCTCAGACCGCCTGTCTCAGACCGTCTGTCTCAGACAGTCTGTATCAGACCGTCTGTCTCGGACCGTCTGTCTCAGACCGTCGGTCTCGGGCCGTCTGTCTCAGTCCGTCTATCTCCGTCCGTCTGTCTCGGACCACCTGTCTCAGACCGTCTGTCTCAGACCGCCTGTCTCAGACCGCCTGTCTTAGACTGTCTGTCTCATACCGTCTGTCTCGGACCGTCTGTCTCAGACCGTCGGCCTCGAGCCGTCTGTATCAGTCCGTCTGTCTCCGTCCTTCTGTCTCAGACCGTCTGTCTCAGACCGCCTGTCTCAGACCGCCTGTCTTAGACTGTCTGTCTCAGAGCGCCTGTCTCAGACCGTCTGTCTCAGACCGTCTGTCTCAGACCGTCTCTCTCAGACCGTCTGTCTCAGACCGTCTGTCTCGGGCCGTCTGTCTCAGACCGTCTGTCTCAGACCGTCTGTCTCCGTTCGTCTATCTCAGACCGACTGTCTCAGACCGTCTGTCTCAAACCGTCTGTCTCAGACCGTCTGTCTCAGGCCGTCTGTCTCAGTCCGTCTGTCTCAGTCCGTCTGTCTCAGTCCGTCTGTCTCAGTCCGTCTGTCTCAGTCCGTCTGTCTCAGTCCGTCTGTCTCAGTCCGTCTGTCTCAGTCCGTCTGTCTCAGTAAGTCTGTCTCCGTTCGTCTGTCTCAGACCGTCTGTCTCCGTTCGTCTATCTCAGACCGACTGTCTCAGACCGTCTGTCTCAAACCGTCTGTCTCACACCGTCTGTCTCAGACCGTCTGTCTCAGACCGTCTGTCTGAGACCGTCTGTCTCAGACAGTCTGTCTCAGACCGTCTGTCTCAGACCGTCTGTCTCAGACCATCTGTCTCAGACTGTCTGTCTCAGTCCGTCTGTATCAGTCCGTCTGTCTCCGTTCGTCTGTCTCAGACCGACTGTCTCTGACCGTCTGCCTCAAACCGTCTGTCTCAGACCGTCTGTCGCAGACCCTCTGTCTCGATCCGTCTGTCTCCTACCGTCTGTCTCAGACCGTCTGTCTGAGACCGACTGTCTCAAACCGTCTGTCTGAGACCGTCTGTCGCAGACCCTCTGTCTCGATCCGTCTGTCTCATACCGTCTGTCTCAGACCGTCTGTCTCAGACCGCCTGTCTCAGACCGCCTGTCTCAGACCGTCTGTCTCAGACCGTCTGTCTCAGGCCGTCTGTCTCAGACCGTCTGTCTCAGACCGTCTGTCTCAGGCCGTCTGTCTCAGACCGTCTGTCTCGGGCCGTCTGTCTCAGTCCGTCTGTCCCGGGCCGTCTGTCTCAGTCCGTCTGTCTCAGTCCGTCTGTCTCGGGCCGTCTGTCTCAGTCCGTCTGTCTCAGTCCGTCTGTCTCAGTCCGTCTGTCTCCGTTCGTCTGTCTCAGACCGTCTGTCTCAGAGCGCCTGTCTCAGACCGTCGGTCTCAGACCGCCTGTCTCAGACCGCCTGTCTTAGACTGTCTGTCTCAGAGCGCCTGTCTCAGACTGTCTGTCTCAGAGCGCCTGTCTCAGACCGTCTGTCTCAGACCGCCTGTCTTAGACTGTCTGTCTCAGAGCGCCTGTCTCAGACTGTCTGTCTCAGAGCGCCTGTCTCAGACCGTCTGTCTCAGACCGCCTGTCTGAGACTGTCTGTCTCAGACCGTCTGTCTCAGACCGTCTGTCTGAGACCGTCTGTCGCACACCCTCTGTCTCGATCCGTCTGTCTCATACCGTCTGTCTCAGACCGTCTGTCTCAGACCGCCTGTCTCAGACCGCCTGTCTCAGACCGTCTGTCTCAGACCGTCTGTCTCAGGCCGTCTGTCTCAGACCGTCTGTCTCGGGCCGTCTGTCTCAGTCCGTCTGTCTCGGGCCGTCTGTCTCAGTCCGTCTGTCTCAGTCCGTCTGTCTCAGTCCGTCTGTCTCCGCTCGTCTGTCTCAGACCGTCTGTCTCAGAGCGCCTGTCTCAGACCGTCTGTCTCAGACCGCCTGTCTCAGACCGCCTGTCTTAGACTGTCTGTCTCAGAGCGCCTGTCTCAGACTGTCTGTCTCAGAGCGCCTGTCTCAGACCGTCTGTCTCAGTCCGTCTGTCTCCGTCCTTCTGTCTCAGACCGTCTGTCTCAGACCGCCTGTCTCAGACCGCCTGTCTTAGACTGTCTGTCTCATACCGTCTGTCTCGGACCGTCTGTCTCAGACCGTCGGCCTCGAGCCGTCTGTATCAGTCCGTCTGTCTCCGTCCTTCTGTCTCAGACCGTCTGTCTCAGACCGCCTGTCTCAGACCGGCTGTCTTAGACTGTCTGTCTCAGAGCGCCTGTCTCAGACCGTCTGTCTCAGACCGTCTGTCTCAGACCGTCTCTCTCAGACCGTCTGTCTCAGACCGCCTGTCTCAGACCGCCTGTCTTAGACTGTCTGTCTCAGAGCGCCTGTCTCAGACCGTCTGTCTCAGACCGCCTGTCTCAGACAGTCCGTCTCAGACCGTCTGTCTCAGACCGTCTGTCTCACACCGTCTGTCTCAGACCGTCTGTCTCAGACCGTCTGTCTGAGACCGTCTGTCTCAGACAGTCTGTCTCAGACCGCCTGTCTCAGACCGCCTGTCTTAGACTGTCTGTCTCAGAGCGCCTGTCTCAGACTGTCTGTCTCAGAGCGCCTGTCTCAGACCGTCTGTCTCAGACCGCCTGTCTTAGACTGTCTGTCTCAGAGCGCCTGTCTCATACTGTCTGTCTCAGAGCGCCTGTCTCAGACCGTCTGTCTCAGACCGCCTGTCTGAGACTGTCTGTCTCAGACCGTCTGTCTCAGACCGTCTGTCTGAGACCGTCTGTCGCAGACCCTCTGTCTCGATCCGTCTGTCTCATACCGTCTGTCTCATACCGTCTGTCTCAGACCGCCTGTCTCAGACCGCCTGTCTCAGACCGTCTGTCTCAGACCGTCCGTCTCAGACCGTCTGTCTCAGACCGGCTGTGTCAGACCGTCTGTCTCAGACGGTCTGCCTCAGACCGTCTGTCTCAGACCGTCTGTCTCAGACCGTCTGTCTCGAAACGTCTGTCTCAGACAGCCTGTCTCGAACCGTCTGTCTCAGACCGTCTGTCTCAGACCGGCTGCCTCAGACCGTCTGTCTCAGACTGTCTGCCTCAGGCCGTCTGTCTCAGACCGTCTGTCTCGGGCCGTCTGTCTCAGACCGCCTGTCTCAGACCGCCTGTCTCAGACCGTCTGTCTCAGTCCGTCTGTCTCAGTTCGTCTGTCTCAGACCAACTGTTTCAGACCGTCTGTCTCAGACCGTCTGTCTCAGACCGTCTGTCTCAGACCGTCTGTCTCAGACCGTCTGTCTCAGTCCGTCTGTCTCAGACCGTCTGTCTCCGTTCGTCTGTCTCAGACCGACTGTCTCAGACCGTCTGTCTCAAACCGTCTGTCTCAGACCGTCTGTCTCAGGCCGTCTGTCTCAGTCCGTCTGTCTCAGTCCGTCTGTCTCAGTCCGTCTGTCTCAGTCCGTGTGTCTCAGTCCGTCTGTCTCAGTCCATCTGTCTCAGTCCGTCTGTCTCAGTCCGTCTGTCTCTGTAAGTCTGTCTCCGTTCGTCTGTCTCAGACCGACTGTCTCAGACCGTCTGTCTCAAACCGTCTGTCTCACACCGTCTGTCTCAGACCGTCTGTCTCAGACCGTCTGTCTGAGACCGTCTGTCTCAGACAGTCTGTCTCAGACCGCCTGTCTCAGACCGCCTGTCTTAGACTGTCTGTCTCAGACCGCCTGTCTCAGACTGTCTGTCTCAGAGCGCCTGTCTCAGACCGTCTGTCTCGAACCGTCTGTCTCACACCGTCTGTCTCAGACCCTCTGTCTCGATCCGTCTGTCTCATACCGTCTGTCTCAGACCGCCTGTCTCAGACCGCCTGTCTCAGACCGTCTGTCTCAGACCGTCTGTCTCAGACCGTCTGTCTCAGACCATCTGTCTCAGACTGTCTGTCTCAGTCCGTCTGTATCAGTCCGTCTGTCTCCGTTCGTCTGTCTCAGACCGACTGTCTCTGACCGTCTGTCTCAAACCGTCTGTCTCAGACCGTCTGTCGCAGACCGTCTGTCTCAGACGGTCTGCCTCAGACCGTCTGTCTCAGACCGTCTGTCTCAGACCGTCTGTCTCGAAACGTCTGTCTCAGACAGCCTGTCTCGAACCGTCTGTTTCAGACCGTCTGTCTCAGACCGGCTGTCTCAGACCGTCTGTGTCAGACTGTCTGCCTCAGACCGACTGTCTCAGACCGTCTGTCTCGAACCGTCTGTCTCACACCGTCTGTCTCAGACCCTCTGTCTCGATCCGTCTGTCTCATACCGTCTGTCTCAGACCGCCTGTCTCAGACCGCCTGTCTCAGACCGTCTGTCTCAGACCCTCTGTCTCGATCGGTCTGTCTCATACCGTCTGTCTCAGACCGTCTGTCTGACACCGTCTGTCTGAGACCGTCTGTCTCAGACCATCAGTCTCAGACCGCGTGTCTCAGACCGGCTGCCTGAGACCGGCTGTCTCAGACCGTCTGTCTCAGACAGTCTGTATCAGACCGTCTGTCTCGGACCGTCTGTCTCAGACCGTCGGTCTCGGGCCGTCTGTCTCAGTCCGTCTATCTCCGTCCGTCTGTCTCGGACCACCTGTCTCAGACCGTCTGTCTCAGACCGTCGGCCTCGAGCCGTCTGTATCAGTCCGTCTGTCTCCGTCCTTCTGTCTCAGACCATCAGTCTCAGACCGCGTGTCTCAGACCGCCTGTCTCAGACCGCCTGTCTTAGACTGTCTGTCTCAGAGCGCCTGTCTCAGACCGTCTGTCTCAGACCGTCTGTCTCAGACCGTCTCTCTCAGACCGTCTGTCTCGGGCCGTCTGTCTCAGACCGTCTGTCTCAGACCGTCTGTCTCCGTTCGTCTATCTCAGACCGACTGTCTCAGACCGTCTGTCTCAAACCGTCTGTCTCAGACCGTCTGTCTCAGGCCGTCTGTCTCAGTCCGTCTGTCTCAGTCCGTCTGTCTCAGTCCGTCTGTCTCAGTCCGTCTGTCTCAGTCCGTCTGTCTCAGTCCGTCTGTCTCAGTCCGTCTGTCTCAGTCCGTCTGTCTCAGTAAGTCTGTCTCCGTTCGTCTGTCTCAGACCGACTGTCTCAGACCGTCTGTCTCAAACCGTCTGTCTCACACCGTCTGTCTCAGACCCTCTGTCTCGATCCGTCTGTCTCATACCGTCTGTCTCAGACCGCCTGTTTCAGACCGCCTGTCTCAGACCGTCTGTCTCAGACCCTCTGTCTCGATCGGTCTGTCTCATACCGTCTGTCTCAGACCGTCTGTCTGACACCGTCTGTCTGAGACCGTCTGTCTCAGACCGCCTGTCTCAGACCGCCTGTCTTAGACTGTCTGTCTCAGAGCGCCTGTCTCAGACTGTCTGTCTCAGAGCGCCTGTCTCAGACCGTCTGTCTCAGTCCGTCTGTCTCCGTCCTTCTGTCTCAGACCGTCTGTCTCATACCGTCTGTCTCAGACCGCCTGTCTCAGACCGCCTGTCTCAGACCGTCTGTCTCAGACCCTCTGTCTCGATCGGTCTGTCTCATACCGTCTGTCTCAGACCGTCTGTCTGACACCGTCTGTCTGAGACCGTCTGTCTCAGACCATCAGTCTCAGACCGCGTGTCACAGACCGCCTGCCTCAGACCGCCTGTCTCAGACCGTCTGTCTCAGACAGTCTGTATCAGACCGTCTGTCTCGGACCGTCTGTCTCAGACCGTCGGTCTCGGGCCGTCTGTCTCAGTCCGTCTATCTCCGTCCGTCTGTCTCGGACCACCTGTCTCAGACCGTCTGTCTCAGACCGCCTGTCTCAGACCGCCTGTCTTAGACTGTCTGTCTCATACCGTCTGTCTCGGACCGTCTGTCTCAGACCGTCGGCCTCGAGCCGTCTGTATCAGTCCGTCTGTCTCCGTCCTTCTGTCTCAGACCGTCTGTCTCAGACCGCCTGTCTCAGACCGCCTGTCTTAGACTGTCTGTCTCAGAGCGCCTGTCTCAGACCGTCTGTCTCAGACCGTCTGTCTCAGACCGTCTCTCTCAGACCGTCTGTCTCAGACCGTCTGTCTCGGGCCGTCTGTCTCAGACCGTCTGTCTCAGACCGTCTGTCTCCGTTCGTCTATCTCAGACCGACTGTCTCAGACCGTCTGTCTCAAACCGTCTGTCTCAGACCGTCTGTCTCAGGCCGTCTGTCTCAGTCCGTCTGTCTCAGTCCGTCTGTCTCAGTCCGTCTGTCTCAGTCCGTCTGTCTCAGTCCGTCTGTCTCAGTCCGTCTGTCTCAGTCCGTCTGTCTCAGTCCGTCTGTCTCAGTAAGTCTGTCTCCGTTCGTCTGTCTCAGACCGTCTGTCTCCGTTCGTCTATCTCAGACCGACTGTCTCAGACCGTCTGTCTCAAACCGTCTGTCTCACACCGTCTGTCTCAGACCGTCTGTCTCAGACCGTCTGTCTGAGACCGTCTGTCTCAGACAGTCTGTCTCAGACCGTCTGTCTCAGACCGTCTGTCTCAGACCATCTGTCTCAGACTGTCTGTCTCAGTCCGTCTGTATCAGTCCGTCTGTCTCCGTTCGTCTGTCTCAGACCGACTGTCTCTGACCGTCTGCCTCAAACCGTCTGTCTCAGACCGTCTGTCGCAGACCCTCTGTCTCGATCCGTCTGTCTCCTACCGTCTGTCTCAGACCGTCTGTCTGAGACCGACTGTCTCAAACCGTCTGTCTGAGACCGTCTGTCGCAGACCCTCTGTCTCGATCCGTCTGTCTCATACCGTCTGTCTCAGACCGTCTGTCTCAGACCGCCTGTCTCAGACCGCCTGTCTCAGACCGTCTGTCTCAGACCGTCTGTCTCAGGCCGTCTGTCTCAGACCGTCTGTCTCAGACCGTCTGTCTCAGGCCGTCTGTCTCAGACCGTCTGTCTCGGGCCGTCTGTCTCAGTCCGTCTGTCCCGGGCCGTCTGTCTCAGTCCGTCTGTCTCAGTCCGTCTGTCTCGGGCCGTCTGTCTCAGTCCGTCTGTCTCAGTCCGTCTGTCTCAGTCCGTCTGTCTCCGTTCGTCTGTCTCAGACCGTCTGTCTCAGAGCGCCTGTCTCAGACCGTCGGTCTCAGACCGCCTGTCTCAGACCGCCTGTCTTAGACTGTCTGTCTCAGAGCGCCTGTCTCAGACTGTCTGTCTCAGAGCGCCTGTCTCAGACCGTCTGTCTCAGACCGCCTGTCTTAGACTGTCTGTCTCAGAGCGCCTGTCTCAGACTGTCTGTCTCAGAGCGCCTGTCTCAGACCGTCTGTCTCAGACCGCCTGTCTGAGACTGTCTGTCTCAGACCGTCTGTCTCAGACCGTCTGTCTGAGACCGTCTGTCGCACACCCTCTGTCTCGATCCGTCTGTCTCATACCGTCTGTCTCAGACCGTCTGTCTCAGACCGCCTGTCTCAGACCGCCTGTCTCAGACCGTCTGTCTCAGACCGTCTGTCTCAGGCCGTCTGTCTCAGACCGTCTGTCTCGGGCCGTCTGTCTCAGTCCGTCTGTCTCGGGCCGTCTGTCTCAGTCCGTCTGTCTCAGTCCGTCTGTCTCAGTCCGTCTGTCTCCGCTCGTCTGTCTCAGACCGTCTGTCTCAGAGCGCCTGTCTCAGACCGTCTGTCTCAGACCGCCTGTCTCAGACCGCCTGTCTTAGACTGTCTGTCTCAGAGCGCCTGTCTCAGACTGTCTGTCTCAGAGCGCCTGTCTCAGACCGTCTGTCTCAGTCCGTCTGTCTCCGTCCTTCTGTCTCAGACCGTCTGTCTCAGACCGCCTGTCTCAGACCGCCTGTCTTAGACTGTCTGTCTCATACCGTCTGTCTCGGACCGTCTGTCTCAGACCGTCGGCCTCGAGCCGTCTGTATCAGTCCGTCTGTCTCCGTCCTTCTGTCTCAGACCGTCTGTCTCAGACCGCCTGTCTCAGACCGGCTGTCTTAGACTGTCTGTCTCAGAGCGCCTGTCTCAGACCGTCTGTCTCAGACCGTCTGTCTCAGACCGTCTCTCTCAGACCGTCTGTCTCAGACCGCCTGTCTCAGACCGCCTGTCTTAGACTGTCTGTCTCAGAGCGCCTGTCTCAGACCGTCTGTCTCAGACCGCCTGTCTCAGACAGTCCGTCTCAGACCGTCTGTCTCAGACCGTCTGTCTCACACCGTCTGTCTCAGACCGTCTGTCTCAGACCGTCTGTCTGAGACCGTCTGTCTCAGACAGTCTGTCTCAGACCGCCTGTCTCAGACCGCCTGTCTTAGACTGTCTGTCTCAGAGCGCCTGTCTCAGACTGTCTGTCTCAGAGCGCCTGTCTCAGACCGTCTGTCTCAGACCGCCTGTCTTAGACTGTCTGTCTCAGAGCGCCTGTCTCATACTGTCTGTCTCAGAGCGCCTGTCTCAGACCGTCTGTCTCAGACCGCCTGTCTGAGACTGTCTGTCTCAGACCGTCTGTCTCAGACCGTCTGTCTGAGACCGTCTGTCGCAGACCCTCTGTCTCGATCCGTCTGTCTCATACCGTCTGTCTCATACCGTCTGTCTCAGACCGCCTGTCTCAGACCGCCTGTCTCAGACCGTCTGTCTCAGACCGTCCGTCTCAGACCGTCTGTCTCAGACCGGCTGTGTCAGACCGTCTGTCTCAGACGGTCTGCCTCAGACCGTCTGTCTCAGACCGTCTGTCTCAGACCGTCTGTCTCGAAACGTCTGTCTCAGACAGCCTGTCTCGAACCGTCTGTCTCAGACCGTCTGTCTCAGACCGGCTGCCTCAGACCGTCTGTCTCAGACTGTCTGCCTCAGGCCGTCTGTCTCAGACCGTCTGTCTCGGGCCGTCTGTCTCAGACCGCCTGTCTCAGACCGCCTGTCTCAGACCGTCTGTCTCAGTCCGTCTGTCTCAGTTCGTCTGTCTCAGACCAACTGTTTCAGACCGTCTGTCTCAGACCGTCTGTCTCAGACCGTCTGTCTCAGACCGTCTGTCTCAGACCGTCTGTCTCAGTCCGTCTGTCTCAGACCGTCTGTCTCCGTTCGTCTGTCTCAGACCGACTGTCTCAGACCGTCTGTCTCAAACCGTCTGTCTCAGACCGTCTGTCTCAGGCCGTCTGTCTCAGTCCGTCTGTCTCAGTCCGTCTGTCTCAGTCCGTCTGTCTCAGTCCGTGTGTCTCAGTCCGTCTGTCTCAGTCCATCTGTCTCAGTCCGTCTGTCTCAGTCCGTCTGTCTCTGTAAGTCTGTCTCCGTTCGTCTGTCTCAGACCGACTGTCTCAGACCGTCTGTCTCAAACCGTCTGTCTCACACCGTCTGTCTCAGACCGTCTGTCTCAGACCGTCTGTCTGAGACCGTCTGTCTCAGACAGTCTGTCTCAGACCGCCTGTCTCAGACCGCCTGTCTTAGACTGTCTGTCTCAGACCGCCTGTCTCAGACTGTCTGTCTCAGAGCGCCTGTCTCAGACCGTCTGTCTCGAACCGTCTGTCTCACACCGTCTGTCTCAGACCCTCTGTCTCGATCCGTCTGTCTCATACCGTCTGTCTCAGACCGCCTGTCTCAGACCGCCTGTCTCAGACCGTCTGTCTCAGACCGTCTGTCTCAGACCGTCTGTCTCAGACCATCTGTCTCAGACTGTCTGTCTCAGTCCGTCTGTATCAGTCCGTCTGTCTCCGTTCGTCTGTCTCAGACCGACTGTCTCTGACCGTCTGTCTCAAACCGTCTGTCTCAGACCGTCTGTCGCAGACCGTCTGTCTCAGACGGTCTGCCTCAGACCGTCTGTCTCAGACCGTCTGTCTCAGACCGTCTGTCTCGAAACGTCTGTCTCAGACAGCCTGTCTCGAACCGTCTGTTTCAGACCGTCTGTCTCAGACCGGCTGTCTCAGACCGTCTGTGTCAGACTGTCTGCCTCAGACCGACTGTCTCAGACCGTCTGTCTCGAACCGTCTGTCTCACACCGTCTGTCTCAGACCCTCTGTCTCGATCCGTCTGTCTCATACCGTCTGTCTCAGACCGCCTGTCTCAGACCGCCTGTCTCAGACCGTCTGTCTCAGACCCTCTGTCTCGATCGGTCTGTCTCATACCGTCTGTCTCAGACCGTCTGTCTGACACCGTCTGTCTGAGACCGTCTGTCTCAGACC
The DNA here is from genome assembly GCA_947623535.1 of Coelioxys conoideus. NCBI lineage: Eukaryota > Metazoa > Arthropoda > Insecta > Hymenoptera > Megachilidae > Coelioxys > Coelioxys conoideus. The sequence goes on from CANQJN010000026.1 coordinate 7,476,206, forward strand.
ATCAGTCTCAGACCGCGTGTCTCAGACCGGCTGCCTGAGACCGGCTGTCTCAGACCGTCTGTCTCAGACAGTCTGTATCAGACCGTCTGTCTCGGACCGTCTGTCTCAGACCGTCGGTCTCGGGCCGTCTGTCTCAGTCCGTCTATCTCCGTCCGTCTGTCTCGGACCACCTGTCTCAGACCGTCTGTCTCAGACCGTCGGCCTCGAGCCGTCTGTATCAGTCCGTCTGTCTCCGTCCTTCTGTCTCAGACCATCAGTCTCAGACCGCGTGTCTCAGACCGCCTGTCTCAGACCGCCTGTCTTAGACTGTCTGTCTCAGAGCGCCTGTCTCAGACCGTCTGTCTCAGACCGTCTGTCTCAGACCGTCTCTCTCAGACCGTCTGTCTCAGACCGTCTGTCTCAGACCGTCTGTCTCAGACCGTCTGTCTCAGACCGTCTGTCTCAGACCGTCTGTCGCAGACCGTCTGTCTCGGGCCGTCTGTCTCAGTCCGTCTGTCTCAGTCCGTCTGTCTCAGTCCGTCTGTCTCAGTCCGTCTGTCTCAGGAAGTCTGTCTCCGTTCGTCTGTCTCAGACCGACTGTCTCAGACCGTCTGTCTCAAACCGTCTGTCTCACACCGTCTGTCTCAGACCGTCTGTCTCAGACCGTCTGTCTGAGACCGTCTGTCTCAGACAGTCTGTCTCAGACCGTCTGTCTCAGACCGTCTGTCTCAGACCATCTGTCTCAGACTGTCTGTCTCAGTCCGTCTGTATCAGTCCGTCTGTCTTCGTTCGTCTGTCTCAGACCGACTGTCTCTGACCGTCTGTCTCAAACCGTCTGTCTCAGACCGTCTGTCGCAGACCCTCTGTCTCGATCCGTCTGTCTCATACCGTCTGTCTCAGACCGTCTGTCTGAGACCGACTGTCTCAAACCGTCTGTCTGAGACCGTCTGTCGCAGACCCTCTGTCTCGATCCGTCTGTCTCATACCGTCTGTCTCAGACCGTCTGTCTCAGACCGCCTGTCTCAGACCGCCTGTCTCAGACCGTCTGTCTCAGACCGTCTGTCTCAGGCCGTCTGTCTCAGACCGTCTGTCTCGGGCCGTCTGTCTCAGTCCGTCTGTCTCGGGCCGTCTGTCTCAGTCCGTCTGTCTCAGTCCGTCTGTCTCAGTCCGTCTGTCTCCGCTCGTCTGTCTCAGACCGTCTGTCTCAGAGCGCCTGTCTCAGACCGTCTGTCTCAGACCGCCTGTCTCAGACCGCCTGTCTTAGACTGTCTGTCTCAGAGCGCCTGTCTCAGACTGTCTGTCTCAGAGCGCCTGTCTCAGACCGTCTGTCTCAGTCCGTCTGTCTCCGTCCTTCTGTCTCAGACCGTCTGTCTCAGACCGCCTGTCTCAGACCGCCTGTCTTAGACTGTCTGTCTCATACCGTCTGTCTCGGACCGTCTGTCTCAGACCGTCGGCCTCGAGCCGTCTGTATCAGTCCGTCTGTCTCCGTCCTTCTGTCTCAGACCGTCTGTCTCAGACCGCCTGTCTCAGACCGGCTGTCTTAGACTGTCTGTCTCAGAGCGCCTGTCTCAGACCGTCTGTCTCAGACCGTCTCTCTCAGACCGTCTCTCTCAGACCGTCTGTCTCAGACCGTCTGTCTCAGACCGTCTGTCTCAGACCGTCTGTCTCAGGCCGTCTGTCTCAGACCGTCTGTCTCGGGCCGTCTGTCTCAGACCGTCTGTCTCAGGCCGTCTGTCTCAGTCCGTCTGTCTGGGTTCGTCTGTCTCAGACCGACTGTCTCAGACCGTCTGTCTCAAACCGTCTGTCTCAGACCGTCTGTCTCAGGCCGTCTGTCTCAGTCCGTCTGTCTCAGTCCGTCTGTCTCAGTCCGTCTGTCTCAGTCCGTCTGTCTCAGTCCGTCTGTCTCAGTCCGTCTGTCTCAGTCCGTCTGTCTCAGTCCATCTGTCTCAGTAAGTCTGTCTCCGTTCGTCTGTCTCAGACCGACTGTCTCAGACCGTCTGTCTCAAACCGTCTGTCTCACACCGTCTGTCTCAGACCGTCTGTCTCAGACCGTCTGTCTCAGGCCGTCTGTCTCCGACCGTCTGTCTCGGGCCGTCTGTCTCAGACTGTCTGTCTCAGAGCGTCTGTCTCAGACCGTCTGTCTCAGTCCGTCTGTCTCAGACCGTCTGTCTCCGTTCGTCTGTCTCAGACCGACTGTCTCAGACCGTCTGTCTCAAACCGTCTGTCTCAGACCGTCTGTCTCAGGCCGTCTGTCTCAGTCCGTCTGTCTCAGTCCGTCTGTCTCAGTCCGTCTGTCTCAGTCCGTGTCTCTCAGTCCGTCTGTCTCAGTCCATCTGTCTCAGTCCGTCTGTCTCAGTCCGTCTGTCTCTGTAAGTCTGTCTCCGTTCGTCTGTCTCAGACCGACTGTCTCAGACCGTCTGTCTCAAACCGTCTGTCTCACACCGTCTGTCTCAGACCGTCTGTCTCAGACCGTCTGTCTGAGACCGTCTGTCTCAGACAGTCTGTCTCAGACCGCCTGTCTCAGACCGCCTGTCTTAGACTGTCTGTCTCAGACCGCCTGTCTCAGACTGTCTGTCTCAGAGCGCCTGTCTCAGACCGTCTGTCTCGAACCGTCTGTCTCACACCGTCTGTCTCAGACCCTCTGTCTCGATCCGTCTGTCTCATACCGTCTGTCTCAGACCGCCTGTCTCAGACCGCCTGTCTCAGACCGTCTGTCTCAGACCGTCTGTCTCAGACCGTCTGTCTCAGACCATCTGTCTCAGACTGTCTGTCTCAGTCCGTCTGTATCAGTCCGTCTGTCTCCGTTCGTCTGTCTCAGACCGACTGTCTCTGACCGTCTGTCTCAAACCGTCTGTCTCAGACCGTCTGTCGCAGACCGTCTGTCTCAGACGGTCTGCCTCAGACCGTCTGTCTCAGACCGTCTGTCTCAGACCGTCTGTCTCGAAACGTCTGTCTCAGACAGCCTGTCTCGAACCGTCTGTTTCAGACCGTCTGTCTCAGACCGGCTGTCTCAGACCGTCTGTGTCAGACTGTCTGCCTCAGACCGACTGTCTCAGACCGTCTGTCTCGAACCGTCTGTCTCACACCGTCTGTCTCAGACCCTCTGTCTCGATCCGTCTGTCTCATACCGTCTGTCTCAGACCGCCTGTCTCAGACCGCCTGTCTCAGACCGTCTGTCTCAGACCCTCTGTCTCGATCGGTCTGTCTCATACCGTCTGTCTCAGACCGTCTGTCTGACACCGTCTGTCTGAGACCGTCTGTCTCAGACCATCAGTCTCAGACCGCGTGTCTCAGACCGGCTGCCTGAGACCGGCTGTCTCAGACCGTCTGTCTCAGACAGTCTGTATCAGACCGTCTGTCTCGGACCGTCTGTCTCAGACCGTCGGTCTCGGGCCGTCTGTCTCAGTCCGTCTATCTCCGTCCGTCTGTCTCGGACCACCTGTCTCAGACCGTCTGTCTCAGACCGTCGGCCTCGAGCCGTCTGTATCAGTCCGTCTGTCTCCGTCCTTCTGTCTCAGACCATCAGTCTCAGACCGCGTGTCTCAGACCGCCTGTCTCAGACCGCCTGTCTTAGACTGTCTGTCTCAGAGCGCCTGTCTCAGACCGTCTGTCTCAGACCGTCTGTCTCAGACCGTCTCTCTCAGACCGTCTGTCTCAGACCGTCTGTCTCAGACCGTCTGTCTCAGACCGTCTGTCTCAGACCGTCTGTCTCAGACCGTCTGTCGCAGACCGTCTGTCTCGGGCCGTCTGTCTCAGTCCGTCTGTCTCAGTCCGTCTGTCTCAGTCCGTCTGTCTCAGTCCGTCTGTCTCAGGAAGTCTGTCTCCGTTCGTCTGTCTCAGACCGACTGTCTCAGACCGTCTGTCTCAAACCGTCTGTCTCACACCGTCTGTCTCAGACCGTCTGTCTCAGACCGTCTGTCTGAGACCGTCTGTCTCAGACAGTCTGTCTCAGACCGTCTGTCTCAGACCGTCTGTCTCAGACCATCTGTCTCAGACTGTCTGTCTCAGTCCGTCTGTATCAGTCCGTCTGTCTTCGTTCGTCTGTCTCAGACCGACTGTCTCTGACCGTCTGTCTCAAACCGTCTGTCTCAGACCGTCTGTCGCAGACCCTCTGTCTCGATCCGTCTGTCTCATACCGTCTGTCTCAGACCGTCTGTCTGAGACCGACTGTCTCAAACCGTCTGTCTGAGACCGTCTGTCGCAGACCCTCTGTCTCGATCCGTCTGTCTCATACCGTCTGTCTCAGACCGTCTGTCTCAGACCGCCTGTCTCAGACCGCCTGTCTCAGACCGTCTGTCTCAGACCGTCTGTCTCAGGCCGTCTGTCTCAGACCGTCTGTCTCGGGCCGTCTGTCTCAGTCCGTCTGTCTCGGGCCGTCTGTCTCAGTCCGTCTGTCTCAGTCCGTCTGTCTCAGTCCGTCTGTCTCCGCTCGTCTGTCTCAGACCGTCTGTCTCAGAGCGCCTGTCTCAGACCGTCTGTCTCAGACCGCCTGTCTCAGACCGCCTGTCTTAGACTGTCTGTCTCATACCGTCTGTCTCGGACCGTCTGTCTCAGACCGTCTGTCTGAGACCGTCTGTCGCAGACCCTCTGTCTCGATCCGTCTGTCTCATACCGTCTGTCTCATACCGTCTGTCTCAGACCGCCTGTCTCAGACCGCCTGTCTCAGACCGTCTGTCTCAGACGGTCTGCCTCAGACCGTCTGTCTCAGACCGTCTGTCTCAGACCGTCTGTCTCGAAACGTCTGTCTCAGACAGCCTGTCTCGAACCGTCTGTCTCAGACCGTCTGTCTCAGACCGGCTGCCTCAGACCGTCTGTCTCAGACTGTCTGCCTCAGGCCGTCTGTCTCAGACCGTCTGTCTCGGGCCGTCTGTCTCAGACCGTCTGTCTCAGGCCGTCTGTCTCAGTCCGTCTGTCTCAGTCCGTCTGTCTCAGTCCGTCTGTCTCAGTCCGTCTGCCTCAGTCATTCTGTCTCAGTAAGTCTGTCTCAAACCGTCTGTCTCACACCGTCTGTCTCAGACCGTCTGTCTCAGACCGTCTGTCTCAGACCGTCTGTCTCAGACCATCTGTCTCAGACTGTCTGTCTCAGTCCGTCTGTATCAGTCCGTCTGTCTCCGTTCGTCTGTCTCAGACCGACTGTCTCTGACCGTCTGTCTCAAACCGTCTGTCTCAGACCGTCTGTCGCAGACCCTCTGTCTCGATCCGTCTGTCTCATACCGTCTGTCTCAGACCGTCTGTCTGAGACCGACTGTCTCAAACCGTCTGTCTGAGACCGTCTGTCGCAGACCCTCTGTCTCGATCCGTCTGTCTCATACCGTCTGTCTCAGACCGTCTGTCTCAGACCGCCTGTCTCAGACCGCCTGTCTCAGACCGTCTGTCTCAGACCGTCTGTCTCAGGCCGTCTGTCTCAGACCGTCTGTCTCGGGCCGTCTGTCTCAGTCCGTCTGTCTCGGGCCGTCTGTCTCAGTCAGTCTGTCTCAGTCCGTCTGTCTCAGTCCGTCTGTCTCCGTTCGTCTGTCTCAGACCGTCTGTCTCAGAGCGCCTGTCTCAGACCGTCTGTCTCAGACCGCCTGTCTCAGACCGCCTGTCTTAGACTGTCTGTCTCATACCGTCTGTCTCGGACCGTCTGTCTCAGACCGTCGGCCTCGAGCCGTCTGTATCAGTCCGTCTGTCTCCGTCCTTCTGTCTCAGACCGTCTGTCTCAGACCGCCTGTCTCAGACCGGCTGTCTTAGACTGTCTGTCTCAGAGCGCCTGTCTCAGACCGTCTGTCTCAGACCGTCTGTCTCAGACCGTCTCTATCAGACCGTCTGTCTCAGACCGTCTGTCTCACACCGTCTGTCTCAGACCGTCTGTCTCAGACCGTCTGTCTCAGACCGTCTGTCGCAGACCGTCTGTCTCGGGCCGTCTGTCTCAGTACGTCTGTCTCAGTCCGTCTGTCTCAGTTCGTCTGTCTCAGACCAACTGTTTCAGACCGTCTGTCTCAGACCGTCTGTCTCAGACCGTCTGTCTCAGACCGTCTGTCTCAGACCGTCTGTCTCAGACCGTCTGTCTCAGACCGTCTGTCTCAGACCGTCTGTCTCAGGCCGTCTGTCTCCGACCGTCTGTCTCGGGCCGTCTGTCTCAGACCGTCTGTCTCAGGCCGTCTGTCTCAGTCCGTCTGTCTCCGTTCGTCTGTCTCAGACCGACTGTCTCAGACCGTCTGTCTCAAACCGTCTGTCTCAGACCGTCTGTCTCAGGCCGTCTGTCTCAGTCCGTCTGTCTCAGTCCGTCTGTCTCAGTCCGTCTGTCTCAGTCCGTGTGTCTCAGTCCGTCTGTCTCAGTCCATCTGTCTCAGTCCGTCTGTCTCAGTCCGTCTGTCTCTGTAAGTCTGTCTCCGTTCGTCTGTCTCAGACCGACTGTCTCAGACCGTCTGTCTCAAACCGTCTGTCTCACACCGTCTGTCTCAGACCGTCTGTCTCAGACCGTCTGTCTGAGACCGTCTGTCTCAGACAGTCTGTCTCAGACCGCCTGTCTCAGACTGTCTGTCTCAGACCGTCTGTCTCAAACCGTCTGTCTCACACCGTCTGTCTCAGACCGTCTGTCTCAAACCGTCTGTCTCAGACCGTCTGTCTCAGGCCGTCTGTCTCAGTCCGTCTGTCTCAGTCCGTCTGTCTCAGTCCGTCTGTCTCAGTCCGTGTGTCTCATTCCGTCTGTCTCAGTCCATCTGTCTCAGTCCGTCTGTCTCAGTCCGTCTGTCTCAGTCCGTCTGTCTCTGTAAGTCTGTCTCCGTTCGTCTGTCTCAGACCGACTGTCTCAGACCGTCTGTCTCAAACCGTCTGTCTCACACCGTCTGTCTCAGACCGTCTGTCTCAGACCGTCTGTCTGAGACCGTCTGTCTCAGACAGTCTGTCTCAGACAGTCTGTCTCAGACCGTCTGTCTCAGACCGCCTGTCTCAGTCCGTCTGTCTCCGCTCGTCTGTCTCAGACCGTCTGTCTCAGAGCGCCTGTCTCAGACCGTCTGTCTCAGACCGCCTGTCTCAGACCGTCTCTCTCAGACCGTCTGTCTCAGACCGTCTGTCTCAGACCGTCTGTCTCAGACCGTCTGTCTCAGGCCGTCTGTCTCAGACCGTCTGTCTCGGGCCGTCTGTCTCAGACCGTCTGTCTCAGGCCGTCTGTCTCAGTCCGTCTGTCTGGGTTCGTCTGTCTCAGACCGACTGTCTCAGACCGTCTGTCTCAAACCGTCTGTCTCAGACCGTCTGTCTCAGGCCGTCTGTCTCAGTCCGTCTGTCTCAGTCCGTCTGTCTCAGTCCGTCTGTCTCAGTCCGTCTGTCTCAGTCCGTCTGTCTCAGTCCGTCTGTCTCAGTCCATCTGTCTCAGTAAGTCTGTCTCCGTTCGTCTGTCTCAGACCGACTGTCTCAGACCGTCTGTCTCAAACCGTCTGTCTCACACCGTCTGTCTCAGACCGTCTGTCTCAGACCGTCTGTCTGAGACCGTCTGTCTCAGACAGTCCGTCTCAGACCGTCTGTCTCAGACAGTCCGTCTCAGACCGTCTGTCTCAGACCGTCTGTCTCACACCGTCTGTCTCAGACCGTCTGTCTCAGACCGTCTGTCTGAGACCGTCTGTCTCAGACAGTCTGTCTCAGACCGCCTGTCTCAGACCGCCTGTCTAAGACTGTCTGTCTCAGAGCGCCTGTCTCAGACTGTCTGTCTCAGAGCGCCTGTCTCAGACCGTCTGTCTCAGACCGCCTGTCTTAGACTGTCTGTCTCAGAGCGCCTGTCTCAGACTGTCTGTCTCAGAGCGCCTGTCTCAGACCGTCTGTCTCAGACCGCCTGTCTGAGACTGTCTGTCTCAGACCGTCTGTCTCAGACCGTCTGTCTGAGACCGTCTGTCGCAGACCCTCTGTCTCGATCCGTCTGGCTCATACCGTCTGTCTCATACCGTCAGTCTCAGACCGCCTGTCTCAGACCGCCTGTCTCAGACCGTCTGTCTCGAAACGTCTGTCTCAGACAGCCTGTCTCGAACCGTCTGTCTCAGACCGTCTGTCTCAGACCGGCTGCCTCAGACCGTCTGTCTCAGACTGTCTGCCTCAGGCCGTCTGTCTCAGACCGTCTGTCTCGGGCCGTCTGTCTCAGACCGTCTGTCTCAGGCCGTCTGTCTCAGTCCGTCTGTCTCAGTCCGTCTGTCTCAGTCCGTCTGTCTCAGTCCGTCTGCCTCAGTCATTCTGTCTCAGTAAGTCTGTCTCAAACCGTCTGTCTCACACCGTCTGACTCAGACCGTCTGTCTCAGACCGTCTGTCTCAGACCGTCTGTCTCAGACCATCTGTCTCAGACTGTCTGTCTCAGTCCGTCTGTATCAGTCCGTCTGTCTCCGTTCGTCTGTCTCAGACCGACTGTCTCTGACCGTCTGTCTCAAACCGTCTGTCTCAGACCGTCTGTCGCAGACCGTATGTCTCAGACGGTCTGCCTCAGACCGTCTGTCTCAGACCGTCTGTCTCAGACCGTCTGTCTCGAAACGTCTGTCTCAGACAGCCTGTCTCGAACCGTCTGTCTCAGACCGTCTGTCTCAGACCGTCTGTCTCAGACCGTCTGTCTCAGACCCTCTGTCTCGATCCGTCTGTCTCATACCGTCTGTCTCAGACCGCCTGTCTCAGACCGCCTGTCTCAGACCGTCTGTCTCAGACCCTCTGTCTCGATCGGTCTGTCTCATACCGTCTGTCTCAGACCGTCTGTCTGACACCGTCTGTCTGAGACCGTCTGTCTCAGACCATCAGTCTCAGACCGCGTGTCTCAGACCGGCTGCCTGAGACCGGCTGTCTCAGACCGTCTGTCTCAGACAGTCTGTATCAGACCGTCTGTCTCGGACCGTCTGTCTCAGACCGTCGGTCTCGGGCCGTCTGTCTCAGTCCGTCTATCTCCGTCCGTCTGTCTCGGACCACCTGTCTCAGACCGTCTGTCTCAGACCGTCGGCCTCGAGCCGTCTGTATCAGTCCGTCTGTCTCCGTCCTTCTGTCTCAGACCATCAGTCTCAGACCGCGTGTCTCAGACCGCCTGTCTCAGACCGCCTGTCTTAGACTGTCTGTCTCAGAGCGCCTGTCTCAGACCGTCTGTCTCAGACCGTCTGTCTCAGACCGTCTCTCTCAGACCGTCTGTCTCAGACCGTCTGTCTCAGACCGTCTGTCTCAGACCGTCTGTCTCAGACCGTCTGTCTCAGACCGTCTGTCGCAGACCGTCTGTCTCGGGCCGTCTGTCTCAGTCCGTCTGTCTCAGTCCGTCTGTCTCAGTCCGTCTGTCTCAGTCCGTCTGTCTCAGGAAGTCTGTCTCCGTTCGTCTGTCTCAGACCGACTGTCTCAGACCGTCTGTCTCAAACCGTCTGTCTCACACCGTCTGTCTCAGACCGTCTGTCTCAGACCGTCTGTCTGAGACCGTCTGTCTCAGACAGTCTGTCTCAGACCGTCTGTCTCAGACCGTCTGTCTCAGACCATCTGTCTCAGACTGTCTGTCTCAGTCCGTCTGTATCAGTCCGTCTGTCTTCGTTCGTCTGTCTCAGACCGACTGTCTCTGACCGTCTGTCTCAAACCGTCTGTCTCAGACCGTCTGTCGCAGACCCTCTGTCTCGATCCGTCTGTCTCATACCGTCTGTCTCAGACCGTCTGTCTGAGACCGACTGTCTCAAACCGTCTGTCTGAGACCGTCTGTCGCAGACCCTCTGTCTCGATCCGTCTGTCTCATACCGTCTGTCTCAGACCGTCTGTCTCAGACCGCCTGTCTCAGACCGCCTGTCTCAGACCGTCTGTCTCAGACCGTCTGTCTCAGGCCGTCTGTCTCAGACCGTCTGTCTCGGGCCGTCTGTCTCAGTCCGTCTGTCTCGGGCCGTCTGTCTCAGTCCGTCTGTCTCAGTCCGTCTGTCTCAGTCCGTCTGTCTCCGCTCGTCTGTCTCAGACCGTCTGTCTCAGAGCGCCTGTCTCAGACCGTCTGTCTCAGACCGCCTGTCTCAGACCGCCTGTCTTAGACTGTCTGTCTCAGAGCGCCTGTCTCAGACTGTCTGTCTCAGAGCGCCTGTCTCAGACCGTCTGTCTCAGTCCGTCTGTCTCCGTCCTTCTGTCTCAGACCGTCTGTCTCAGACCGCCTGTCTCAGACCGCCTGTCTTAGACTGTCTGTCTCATACCGTCTGTCTCGGACCGTCTGTCTCAGACCGTCGGCCTCGAGCCGTCTGTATCAGTCCGTCTGTCTCCGTCCTTCTGTCTCAGACCGTCTGTCTCAGACCGCCTGTCTCAGACCGGCTGTCTTAGACTGTCTGTCTCAGAGCGCCTGTCTCAGACCGTCTGTCTCAGACCGTCTCTCTCAGACCGTCTCTCTCAGACCGTCTGTCTCAGACCGTCTGTCTCAGACCGTCTGTCTCAGACCGTCTGTCTCAGGCCGTCTGTCTCAGACCGTCTGTCTCGGGCCGTCTGTCTCAGACCGTCTGTCTCAGGCCGTCTGTCTCAGTCCGTCTGTCTGGGTTCGTCTGTCTCAGACCGACTGTCTCAGACCGTCTGTCTCAAACCGTCTGTCTCAGACCGTCTGTCTCAGGCCGTCTGTCTCAGTCCGTCTGTCTCAGTCCGTCTGTCTCAGTCCGTCTGTCTCAGTCCGTCTGTCTCAGTCCGTCTGTCTCAGTCCGTCTGTCTCAGTCCGTCTGTCTCAGTCCATCTGTCTCAGTAAGTCTGTCTCCGTTCGTCTGTCTCAGACCGACTGTCTCAGACCGTCTGTCTCAAACCGTCTGTCTCACACCGTCTGTCTCAGACCGTCTGTCTCAGACCGTCTGTCTCAGGCCGTCTGTCTCCGACCGTCTGTCTCGGGCCGTCTGTCTCAGACTGTCTGTCTCAGAGCGTCTGTCTCAGACCGTCTGTCTCAGTCCGTCTGTCTCAGACCGTCTGTCTCCGTTCGTCTGTCTCAGACCGACTGTCTCAGACCGTCTGTCTCAAACCGTCTGTCTCAGACCGTCTGTCTCAGGCCGTCTGTCTCAGTCCGTCTGTCTCAGTCCGTCTGTCTCAGTCCGTCTGTCTCAGTCCGTGTCTCTCAGTCCGTCTGTCTCAGTCCATCTGTCTCAGTCCGTCTGTCTCAGTCCGTCTGTCTCTGTAAGTCTGTCTCCGTTCGTCTGTCTCAGACCGACTGTCTCAGACCGTCTGTCTCAAACCGTCTGTCTCACACCGTCTGTCTCAGACCGTCTGTCTCAGACCGTCTGTCTGAGACCGTCTGTCTCAGACAGTCTGTCTCAGACCGCCTGTCTCAGACCGCCTGTCTTAGACTGTCTGTCTCAGACCGCCTGTCTCAGACTGTCTGTCTCAGAGCGCCTGTCTCAGACCGTCTGTCTCGAACCGTCTGTCTCACACCGTCTGTCTCAGACCCTCTGTCTCGATCCGTCTGTCTCATACCGTCTGTCTCAGACCGCCTGTCTCAGACCGCCTGTCTCAGACCGTCTGTCTCAGACCGTCTGTCTCAGACCGTCTGTCTCAGACCATCTGTCTCAGACTGTCTGTCTCAGTCCGTCTGTATCAGTCCGTCTGTCTCCGTTCGTCTGTCTCAGACCGACTGTCTCTGACCGTCTGTCTCAAACCGTCTGTCTCAGACCGTCTGTCGCAGACCGTCTGTCTCAGACGGTCTGCCTCAGACCGTCTGTCTCAGACCGTCTGTCTCAGACCGTCTGTCTCGAAACGTCTGTCTCAGACAGCCTGTCTCGAACCGTCTGTTTCAGACCGTCTGTCTCAGACCGGCTGTCTCAGACCGTCTGTGTCAGACTGTCTGCCTCAGACCGACTGTCTCAGACCGTCTGTCTCGAACCGTCTGTCTCACACCGTCTGTCTCAGACCCTCTGTCTCGATCCGTCTGTCTCATACCGTCTGTCTCAGACCGCCTGTCTCAGACCGCCTGTCTCAGACCGTCTGTCTCAGACCCTCTGTCTCGATCGGTCTGTCTCATACCGTCTGTCTCAGACCGTCTGTCTGACACCGTCTGTCTGAGACCGTCTGTCTCAGACCATCAGTCTCAGACCGCGTGTCTCAGACCGGCTGCCTGAGACCGGCTGTCTCAGACCGTCTGTCTCAGACAGTCTGTATCAGACCGTCTGTCTCGGACCGTCTGTCTCAGACCGTCGGTCTCGGGCCGTCTGTCTCAGTCCGTCTATCTCCGTCCGTCTGTCTCGGACCACCTGTCTCAGACCGTCTGTCTCAGACCGTCGGCCTCGAGCCGTCTGTATCAGTCCGTCTGTCTCCGTCCTTCTGTCTCAGACCATCAGTCTCAGACCGCGTGTCTCAGACCGCCTGTCTCAGACCGCCTGTCTTAGACTGTCTGTCTCAGAGCGCCTGTCTCAGACCGTCTGTCTCAGACCGTCTGTCTCAGACCGTCTCTCTCAGACCGTCTGTCTCAGACCGTCTGTCTCAGACCGTCTGTCTCAGACCGTCTGTCTCAGACCGTCTGTCTCAGACCGTCTGTCGCAGACCGTCTGTCTCGGGCCGTCTGTCTCAGTCCGTCTGTCTCAGTCCGTCTGTCTCAGTCCGTCTGTCTCAGTCCGTCTGTCTCAGGAAGTCTGTCTCCGTTCGTCTGTCTCAGACCGACTGTCTCAGACCGTCTGTCTCAAACCGTCTGTCTCACACCGTCTGTCTCAGACCGTCTGTCTCAGACCGTCTGTCTGAGACCGTCTGTCTCAGACAGTCTGTCTCAGACCGTCTGTCTCAGACCGTCTGTCTCAGACCATCTGTCTCAGACTGTCTGTCTCAGTCCGTCTGTATCAGTCCGTCTGTCTTCGTTCGTCTGTCTCAGACCGACTGTCTCTGACCGTCTGTCTCAAACCGTCTGTCTCAGACCGTCTGTCGCAGACCCTCTGTCTCGATCCGTCTGTCTCATACCGTCTGTCTCAGACCGTCTGTCTGAGACCGACTGTCTCAAACCGTCTGTCTGAGACCGTCTGTCGCAGACCCTCTGTCTCGATCCGTCTGTCTCATACCGTCTGTCTCAGACCGTCTGTCTCAGACCGCCTGTCTCAGACCGCCTGTCTCAGACCGTCTGTCTCAGACCGTCTGTCTCAGGCCGTCTGTCTCAGACCGTCTGTCTCGGGCCGTCTGTCTCAGTCCGTCTGTCTCGGGCCGTCTGTCTCAGTCCGTCTGTCTCAGTCCGTCTGTCTCAGTCCGTCTGTCTCCGCTCGTCTGTCTCAGACCGTCTGTCTCAGAGCGCCTGTCTCAGACCGTCTGTCTCAGACCGCCTGTCTCAGACCGCCTGTCTTAGACTGTCTGTCTCATACCGTCTGTCTCGGACCGTCTGTCTCAGACCGTCTGTCTGAGACCGTCTGTCGCAGACCCTCTGTCTCGATCCGTCTGTCTCATACCGTCTGTCTCATACCGTCTGTCTCAGACCGCCTGTCTCAGACCGCCTGTCTCAGACCGTCTGTCTCAGACGGTCTGCCTCAGACCGTCTGTCTCAGACCGTCTGTCTCAGACCGTCTGTCTCGAAACGTCTGTCTCAGACAGCCTGTCTCGAACCGTCTGTCTCAGACCGTCTGTCTCAGACCGGCTGCCTCAGACCGTCTGTCTCAGACTGTCTGCCTCAGGCCGTCTGTCTCAGACCGTCTGTCTCGGGCCGTCTGTCTCAGACCGTCTGTCTCAGGCCGTCTGTCTCAGTCCGTCTGTCTCAGTCCGTCTGTCTCAGTCCGTCTGTCTCAGTCCGTCTGCCTCAGTCATTCTGTCTCAGTAAGTCTGTCTCAAACCGTCTGTCTCACACCGTCTGTCTCAGACCGTCTGTCTCAGACCGTCTGTCTCAGACCGTCTGTCTCAGACCATCTGTCTCAGACTGTCTGTCTCAGTCCGTCTGTATCAGTCCGTCTGTCTCCGTTCGTCTGTCTCAGACCGACTGTCTCTGACCGTCTGTCTCAAACCGTCTGTCTCAGACCGTCTGTCGCAGACCCTCTGTCTCGATCCGTCTGTCTCATACCGTCTGTCTCAGACCGTCTGTCTGAGACCGACTGTCTCAAACCGTCTGTCTGAGACCGTCTGTCGCAGACCCTCTGTCTCGATCCGTCTGTCTCATACCGTCTGTCTCAGACCGTCTGTCTCAGACCGCCTGTCTCAGACCGCCTGTCTCAGACCGTCTGTCTCAGACCGTCTGTCTCAGGCCGTCTGTCTCAGACCGTCTGTCTCGGGCCGTCTGTCTCAGTCCGTCTGTCTCGGGCCGTCTGTCTCAGTCAGTCTGTCTCAGTCCGTCTGTCTCAGTCCGTCTGTCTCCGTTCGTCTGTCTCAGACCGTCTGTCTCAGAGCGCCTGTCTCAGACCGTCTGTCTCAGACCGCCTGTCTCAGACCGCCTGTCTTAGACTGTCTGTCTCATACCGTCTGTCTCGGACCGTCTGTCTCAGACCGTCGGCCTCGAGCCGTCTGTATCAGTCCGTCTGTCTCCGTCCTTCTGTCTCAGACCGTCTGTCTCAGACCGCCTGTCTCAGACCGGCTGTCTTAGACTGTCTGTCTCAGAGCGCCTGTCTCAGACCGTCTGTCTCAGACCGTCTGTCTCAGACCGTCTCTATCAGACCGTCTGTCTCAGACCGTCTGTCTCACACCGTCTGTCTCAGACCGTCTGTCTCAGACCGTCTGTCTCAGACCGTCTGTCGCAGACCGTCTGTCTCGGGCCGTCTGTCTCAGTACGTCTGTCTCAGTCCGTCTGTCTCAGTTCGTCTGTCTCAGACCAACTGTTTCAGACCGTCTGTCTCAGACCGTCTGTCTCAGACCGTCTGTCTCAGACCGTCTGTCTCAGACCGTCTGTCTCAGACCGTCTGTCTCAGACCGTCTGTCTCAGACCGTCTGTCTCAGGCCGTCTGTCTCCGACCGTCTGTCTCGGGCCGTCTGTCTCAGACCGTCTGTCTCAGGCCGTCTGTCTCAGTCCGTCTGTCTCCGTTCGTCTGTCTCAGACCGACTGTCTCAGACCGTCTGTCTCAAACCGTCTGTCTCAGACCGTCTGTCTCAGGCCGTCTGTCTCAGTCCGTCTGTCTCAGTCCGTCTGTCTCAGTCCGTCTGTCTCAGTCCGTGTGTCTCAGTCCGTCTGTCTCAGTCCATCTGTCTCAGTCCGTCTGTCTCAGTCCGTCTGTCTCTGTAAGTCTGTCTCCGTTCGTCTGTCTCAGACCGACTGTCTCAGACCGTCTGTCTCAAACCGTCTGTCTCACACCGTCTGTCTCAGACCGTCTGTCTCAGACCGTCTGTCTGAGACCGTCTGTCTCAGACAGTCTGTCTCAGACCGCCTGTCTCAGACTGTCTGTCTCAGACCGTCTGTCTCAAACCGTCTGTCTCACACCGTCTGTCTCAGACCGTCTGTCTCAAACCGTCTGTCTCAGACCGTCTGTCTCAGGCCGTCTGTCTCAGTCCGTCTGTCTCAGTCCGTCTGTCTCAGTCCGTCTGTCTCAGTCCGTGTGTCTCATTCCGTCTGTCTCAGTCCATCTGTCTCAGTCCGTCTGTCTCAGTCCGTCTGTCTCAGTCCGTCTGTCTCTGTAAGTCTGTCTCCGTTCGTCTGTCTCAGACCGACTGTCTCAGACCGTCTGTCTCAAACCGTCTGTCTCACACCGTCTGTCTCAGACCGTCTGTCTCAGACCGTCTGTCTGAGACCGTCTGTCTCAGACAGTCTGTCTCAGACAGTCTGTCTCAGACCGTCTGTCTCAGACCGCCTGTCTCAGTCCGTCTGTCTCCGCTCGTCTGTCTCAGACCGTCTGTCTCAGAGCGCCTGTCTCAGACCGTCTGTCTCAGACCGCCTGTCTCAGACCGTCTCTCTCAGACCGTCTGTCTCAGACCGTCTGTCTCAGACCGTCTGTCTCAGACCGTCTGTCTCAGGCCGTCTGTCTCAGACCGTCTGTCTCGGGCCGTCTGTCTCAGACCGTCTGTCTCAGGCCGTCTGTCTCAGTCCGTCTGTCTGGGTTCGTCTGTCTCAGACCGACTGTCTCAGACCGTCTGTCTCAAACCGTCTGTCTCAGACCGTCTGTCTCAGGCCGTCTGTCTCAGTCCGTCTGTCTCAGTCCGTCTGTCTCAGTCCGTCTGTCTCAGTCCGTCTGTCTCAGTCCGTCTGTCTCAGTCCGTCTGTCTCAGTCCATCTGTCTCAGTAAGTCTGTCTCCGTTCGTCTGTCTCAGACCGACTGTCTCAGACCGTCTGTCTCAAACCGTCTGTCTCACACCGTCTGTCTCAGACCGTCTGTCTCAGACCGTCTGTCTGAGACCGTCTGTCTCAGACAGTCCGTCTCAGACCGTCTGTCTCAGACAGTCCGTCTCAGACCGTCTGTCTCAGACCGTCTGTCTCACACCGTCTGTCTCAGACCGTCTGTCTCAGACCGTCTGTCTGAGACCGTCTGTCTCAGACAGTCTGTCTCAGACCGCCTGTCTCAGACCGCCTGTCTAAGACTGTCTGTCTCAG
This sequence comes from Coelioxys conoideus, assembly GCA_947623535.1. Classification (NCBI taxonomy): domain Eukaryota; kingdom Metazoa; phylum Arthropoda; class Insecta; order Hymenoptera; family Megachilidae; genus Coelioxys; species Coelioxys conoideus. Next base: position 7,492,569 of record CANQJN010000026.1, read on the forward strand.
AGCGCCTGTCTCAGACTGTCTGTCTCAGAGCGCCTGTCTCAGACCGTCTGTCTCAGACCGCCTGTCTTAGACTGTCTGTCTCAGAGCGCCTGTCTCAGACTGTCTGTCTCAGAGCGCCTGTCTCAGACCGTCTGTCTCAGACCGCCTGTCTGAGACTGTCTGTCTCAGACCGTCTGTCTCAGACCGTCTGTCTGAGACCGTCTGTCGCAGACCCTCTGTCTCGATCCGTCTGGCTCATACCGTCTGTCTCATACCGTCAGTCTCAGACCGCCTGTCTCAGACCGCCTGTCTCAGACCGTCTGTCTCGAAACGTCTGTCTCAGACAGCCTGTCTCGAACCGTCTGTCTCAGACCGTCTGTCTCAGACCGGCTGCCTCAGACCGTCTGTCTCAGACTGTCTGCCTCAGGCCGTCTGTCTCAGACCGTCTGTCTCGGGCCGTCTGTCTCAGACCGTCTGTCTCAGGCCGTCTGTCTCAGTCCGTCTGTCTCAGTCCGTCTGTCTCAGTCCGTCTGTCTCAGTCCGTCTGCCTCAGTCATTCTGTCTCAGTAAGTCTGTCTCAAACCGTCTGTCTCACACCGTCTGACTCAGACCGTCTGTCTCAGACCGTCTGTCTCAGACCGTCTGTCTCAGACCATCTGTCTCAGACTGTCTGTCTCAGTCCGTCTGTATCAGTCCGTCTGTCTCCGTTCGTCTGTCTCAGACCGACTGTCTCTGACCGTCTGTCTCAAACCGTCTGTCTCAGACCGTCTGTCGCAGACCGTATGTCTCAGACGGTCTGCCTCAGACCGTCTGTCTCAGACCGTCTGTCTCAGACCGTCTGTCTCGAAACGTCTGTCTCAGACAGCCTGTCTCGAACCGTCTGTCTCAGACCGTCTGTCTCAGACCGGCTGTCTCAGACCGTCTGTCTCAGACTGTCTGCCTCAGACCGACTGTCTCAGACCGTCTGTCTCGAACCGTCTGTCTCACACCGTCTGTCTCAGACCCTCTGTCTCGATCCGTCTGTCTCATACCGTCTGTCTCAGACCGCCTGTCTCAGACCGCCTGTCTCAGACCGTCTGTCTCAGACCCTCTGTCTCGATCGGTCTGTCTCATACCGTCTGTCTCAGACCGTCTGTCTGACACCGTCTGTCTGAGACCGTCTGTCTCAGACCATCAGTCTCAGACCGCGTGTCTCAGACCGGCTGCCTCAGACCGGCTGTCTCAGACCGTCTGTCTCAGACAGTCTGTATCAGACCGTCTGTCTCGGACCGTCTGTCTCAGACCGTCGGTCTCGGGCCGTCTGTCTCAGTCCGTCTATCTCCGTCCGTCTGTCTCGGACCACCTGTCTCAGACCGTCTGTCTCAGACCGTCGGCCTCGAGCCGTCTGTATCAGTCCGTCTGTCTCCGTCCTTCTGTCTCAGACCATCAGTCTCAGACCGCGTGTCTCAGACCGCCTGTCTCAGACCGCCTGTCTTAGACTGTCTGTCTCAGAGCGCCTGTCTCAGACCGTCTGTCTCAGACCGTCTGTCTCAGACCGTCTCTCTCAGACCGTCTGTCTCAGACCGTCTGTCTCAGACCGTCTGTCTCAGACCGTCTGTCTCAGACCGTCTGTCGCAGACCGTCTGTCTCGGGCCGTCTGTCTCAGTCCGTCTGTCTCAGTCCGTCTGTCTCAGTTCGTCTGTCTCAGACCAACTGTTTCAGACCGTCTGTCTCAGCACGTCTGTCTCAGACCGTCTGTCTCAGACCGTCTGTCTCAGACCGTCTGTCTCAGACCGTCTGTCTCAGACCGTCTGTCTCAGACCGTCTGTCTCGGGCCGTCTGTCTCAGACCGTCTGTCTCGGGCCGTCTGTCTCAGTCCGTCTGTCTCCGTTCGTCTGTCTCAGACCGACTGTCTCAGACCGACTGTCTCAGACCGTCTGTCTCAAACCGTCTGTCTCAGACCGTCTGTCTCAGGCCGTCTGTCTCAGTCCGTCTGTCTCAGTCCGTCTGTCTCAGTCCGTCTGTCTCAGTCCGTCTGTCTCAGTCCGTCTGTCTCAGTCCGTCTGTCTCAGTCCGTCTGTCTCAGTCCGTCTGTCTCAGTCCGTCTGTCTCAGTCCGTCTGTCTCAGTCCGTCTGTCTCAGTCCGTCTGTCTCAGTCCGTCTGTCTCAGTCCGTCTGTCTCAGTAAGTCTGTCTCCGTTCGTCTGTCTCAGACCGACTGTCTCAGACCGTCTGTCTCAAACCGTCTGTCTCACACCGTCTGTCTCAGACCGTCTGTCTCAGACCGTCTGTCTGAGACCGTCTGTCTCAGACAGTCTGTCTCAGACCGTCTGTCTCAGACCGTCTGTCTCAGACCATCTGTCTCAGACTGTCTGTCTCAGTCCGTCTGTATCAGTCCGTCTGTCTTCGTTCGTCTGTCTCAGACCGACTGTCTCTGACCGTCTGTCTCAAACCGTCTGTCTCAGACCGTCTGTCGCAGACCCTCTGTCTCGATCCGTCTGTCTCATACCGTCTGTCTGAGACCGACTGTCTCAAACCGTCTGTCTGAGACCGTCTGTCGCAGACCCTCTGTCTCGATCCGTCTGTCTCATACCGTCTGTCTCAGACGGTCTGTCTCAGACCGCCTCTCTCAGACCGCCTGTCTCAGACCGTCTGTCTCAGACCGTCTGTCTCAGGCCGTCTGTCTCAGACCGTCTGTCTCGGGCCGTCTGTCTCAGTCCGTCTGTCTCGGGCCGTCTGTCTCAGTCCGTCTGTCTCAGTCCGTCTGTCTCAGTCCGTCTGTCTCCGCTCGTCTGTCTCAGACCGTCTGTCTCAGAGCGCCTGTCTCAGACCGTCTGTCTCAGACCGCCTGTCTCAGACCGCCTGTCTCAGACCGCCTGTCTTAGACTGTCTGTCTCAGAGCGCCTGTCTCAGACTGTCTGTCTCAGAGCGCCTGTCTCAGACCGTCTGTCTCAGTCCGTCTGTCTCCGTCCTTCTGTCTCAGACCGTCTGTCTCAGACCGCCTGTCTCAGACCGCCTGTCTTAGACTGTCTGTCTCATACCGTCTGTCTCGGACCGTCTGTCTCAGACCGTCGGCCTCGAGCCGTCTGTATCAGTCCGTCTGTCTCCGTCCTTCTGTCTCAGACCGTCTGTCTCAGACCGCCTGTCTCAGACCGGCTGTCTTAGACTGTCTGTCTCAGAGCGCCTGTCTCAGACCGTCTGTCTCAGACCGTCTGTCTCAGACCGTCTCTCTCAGACCGTCTGTCTCAGACCGTCTGTCTCAGACCGTCTGTCTCAGACCGTCTGTCTCAGGCCGTCTGTCTCAGACCGTCTGTCTCGGGCCGTCTGTCTCAGACCGTCTGTCTCAGGCCGTCTGTCTCAGTCCGTCTGTCTGGGTTCGTCTGTCTCAGACCGACTGTCTCAGACCGTCTGTCTCAAACCGTCTGTCTCAGACCGTCTGTCTCAGGCCGTCTGTCTCAGTCCGTCTGTCTCAGTCCGTCTGTCTCAGTCCGTCTGTCTCAGTCCGTCTGTCTCAGTCCGTCTGTCTCAGTCCGTCTGTCTCAGTCCATCTGTCTCAGTAAGTCTGTCTCCGTTCGTCTGTCTCAGACCGACTGTCTCAGACCGTCTGTCTCAAACCGTCTGTCTCACACCGTCTGTCTCAGACCGTCTGTCTCAGACCGTCTGTCTGAGACCATCTGTCTCAGACAGTCCGTCTCAGACCGTCTGTCTCAGACAGTCCGTCTCAGACCGTCTGTCTCAGACCGTCTGTCTCACACCGTCTGTCTCAGACCGTCTGTCTCAGACCGTCTGTCTGAGACCGTCTGTCTCAGACAGTCTGTCTCAGACCGCCTGTCTCAGACCGCCTGTCTTAGACTGTCTGTCTCAGAGCGCCTGTCTCAGACTGTCTGTCTCAGAGCGCCTGTCTCAGACCGTCTGTCTCAGACCGCCTGTCTTAGACTGTCTGTCTCAGAGCGCCTGTCTCAGACTGTCTGTCTCAGAGCGCCTGTCTCAGACCGTCTGTCTCAGACCGCCTGTCTGAGACTGTCTGTCTCAGACCGTCTGTCTCAGACCGTCTGTCTGAGACCGTCTGTCGCAGACCCTCTGTCTCGATCCGTCTGTCTCATACCGTCTGTCTCATACCGTCTGTCTCAGACCGCCTGTCTCAGACCGTCTGTCTCGGGCCGTCTGTCTCAGACCGTCTGTCTCAGGCCGTCTGTCTCAGTCCGTCTGTCTCAGTCCGTCTGTCTCAGTCCGTCTGTCTCAGTCCGTCTGCCTCAGTCATTCTGTCTCAGTAAGTCTGTCTCAAACCGTCTGTCTCACACCGTCTGTCTCAGACCGTCTGTCTCAGACCGTCTGTCTCAGACCGTCTGTCTCAGTCCGTCTGTCTCCGTCCTTCTGTCTCAGACCGTCTGTCTCAGACCGCCTGTCTCAGACCGCCTGTCTTAGACTGTCTGTCTCATACCGTCTGTCTCGGACCGTCTGTCTCAGACCGTCGGCCTCGAGCCGTCTGTATCAGTCCGTCTGTCTCCGTCCTTCTGTCTCAGACCGTCTGTCTCAGACCGCCTGTCTCAGACCGGCTGTCTTAGACTGTCTGTCTCAGAGCGCCTGTCTCAGACCGTCTGTCTCAGACCGTCTGTCTCAGACCGTCTCTCTCAGACCGTCTGTCTCAGACCGTCTGCCTCAGACCGTCTGTCTCAGACTGTCTGCCTCAGGCCGTCTGTCTCAGACCGTCTGTCTCGGGCCGTCTGTCTCAGACCGTCTGTCTCAGGCCGTCTGTCTCAGTCCGTCTGTCTCAGTCCGTCTGTCTCAGTCCGTCTGTCTCAGTCCGTCTGCCTCAGTCATTCTGTCTCAGTAAGTCTGTCTCAAACCGTCTGTCTCACACCGTCTGTCTCAGACCGTCTGTCTCAGACCGTCTGTCTCAGACCGTCTGTCTCAGACCATCTGTCTCAGACTGTCTGTCTCAGTCCGTCTGTATCAGTCCGTCTGTCTCCGTTCGTCTGTCTCAGACCGACTGTCTCTGACCGTCTGTCTCAAACCGTCTGTCTCAGACCGTCTGTCGCAGACCCTCTGTCTCGATCCGTCTGTCTCATACCGTCTGTCTCAGACCGTCTGTCTGAGACCGACTGTCTCAAACCGTCTGTCTGAGACCGTCTGTCGCAGACCCTCTGTCTCGATCCGTCTGTCTCATACCGTCTGTCTCAGACCGTCTGTCTCAGACCGCCTGTCTCAGACCGCCTGTCTCAGACCGTCTGTCTCAGACCGTCTGTCTCAGGCCGTCTGTCTCAGACCGTCTGTCTCGGGCCGTCTGTCTCAGTCCGTCTGTCTCGGGCCGTCTGTCTCAGTCAGTCTGTCTCAGTCCGTCTGTCTCAGTCCGTCTGTCTCCGTTCGTCTGTCTCAGACCGTCTGTCTCAGAGCGCCTGTCTCAGACCGTCTGTCTCAGACCGCCTGTCTCAGACCGCCTGTCTTAGACTGTCTGTCTCATACCGTCTGTCTCGGACCGTCTGTCTCAGACCGTCGGCCTCGAGCCGTCTGTATCAGTCCGTCTGTCTCCGTCCTTCTGTCTCAGACCGTCTGTCTCAGACCGCCTGTCTCAGACCGGCTGTCTTAGACTGTCTGTCTCAGAGCGCCTGTCTCAGACCGTCTGTCTCAGACCGTCTGTCTCAGACCGTCTCTATCAGACCGTCTGTCTCAGACCGTCTGTCTCACACCGTCTGTCTCAGACCGTCTGTCTCAGACCGTCTGTCTCAGACCGTCTGTCTCAGACCGTCTGTCGCAGACCGTCTGTCTCGGGCCGTCTGTCTCAGTACGTCTGTCTCAGTCCGTCTGTCTCAGTTCGTCTGTCTCAGACCAACTGTTTCAGACCGTCTGTCTCAGACCGTCTGTCTCAGACCGTCTGTCTCAGACCGTCTGTCTCAGACCGTCTGTCTCAGACCGTCTGTCTCAGACCGTCTGTCTCGGGCCGTCTGTCTCAGACCGTCTGTCTCAGGCCGTCTGTCTCAGTCCGTCTGTCTCCGTTCGTCTGTCTCAGACCGACTGTCTCAGACCGTCTGTCTCAAACCGTCTGTCTCAGACCGTCTGTCTCAGGCCGTCTGTCTCAGTCCGTCTGTCTCAGTCCGTCTGTCTCAGTCCGTCTGTCTCAGTCCGTGTGTCTCAGTCCGTCTGTCTCAGTCCATCTGTCTCAGTCCGTCTGTCTCAGTCCGTCTGTCTCTGTAAGTCTGTCTCCGTTCGTCTGTCTCAGACCGACTGTCTCAGACCGTCTGTCTCAAACCGTCTGTCTCACACCGTCTGTCTCAGACCGTCTGTCTCAGACCGTCTGTCTGAGACCGTCTGTCTCAGACAGTCTGTCTCAGACCGCCTGTCTCAGACTGTCTGTCTCAGACCGTCTGTCTCAAACCGTCTGTCTCACACCGTCTGTCTCAGACCGTCTGTCTCAAACCGTCTGTCTCAGACCGTCTGTCTCAGGCCGTCTGTCTCAGTCCGTCTGTCTCAGTCCGTCTGTCTCAGTCCGTCTGTCTCTGTAAGTCTGTCTCCGTTCGTCTGTCTCAGACCGTCTGTCTCAGACCGACTGTCTCAGACCGTCTGTCTCAAACCGTCTGTCTCACACCGTCTGTCTCAGACCGTCTGTCTCAAACCGTCTGTCTCAGACCGTCTGTCTCAGGCCGTCTGTCTCAGTCCGTCTGTCTCAGTCCGTGTGTCTCATTCCGTCTGTCTCAGTCCATCTGTCTCAGTCCGTCTGTCTCAGTCCGTCTGTCTCAGTCCGTCTGTCTCTGTAAGTCTGTCTCCGTTCGTCTGTCTCAGACCGACTGTCTCAGACCGTCTGTCTCAAACCGTCTGTCTCACACCGTCTGTCTCAGACCGTCTGTCTCAGACCGTCTGTCTGAGACCGTCTGTCTCAGACAGTCTGTCTCGGACAGTCTGTCTCAGACCGCCTGTCTCAGACCGCCTGTCTTAGACCGTCTGTCTCAGACCGCCTGTCTGAGACTGTCTGTCTCAGACCGTCTGTCTCAGACCGTCTGTCTGAGACCGTCTGTCGCAGACCCTCTGTCTCGATCCGTCTGTCTCATACCGTCTGTCTCAGACCGCCTGTCTCAGACCGCCTGTCTCAGACCGTCTGTCTCAGACCGTCTGTCTCAGACCGTCTGTCTCAGACCGTCTGTCTCAGACCGGCTGTGTCAGACCGTCTGTCTCAGACGGTCTGCCTCAGACCGGCTGTCTCAGACCGTCTGTCTCAGACCGTCTGTCTCGAAACGTCTGTCTCAGACAGCCTGTCTCGAACCGTCTGTCTCAGACCGTCTGTCTCAGACCGTCTGTCTCAGACTGTCTGCCTCAGACCGACTGTCTCAGACCGTCTGTCTCAAACCGTCTGTCTCACACCGTCTGTCTCAGACCGTCTGTCTCAGACCGTCTGTCTCAGACCGTCTGTCGCAGACCGTCTGTCTCGGGCCGTCTGTCTCAGTCCGTCTGTCTCAGTCCGTCTGTCTCAGTTCGTCTGTCTCAGACCAACTGTTTCAGACCGTCTGTCTCAGAACGTCTGTCTCAGACCGTCTGTCTCAGACCGTCTGTCTCAGACCGTCTGTCTCAGACCGTCTGTCTCAGGCCGTCTGTCTCAGACCGTTTGTCTCGGGCCGTCTGTCTCAGACCGTCTGTCTCAGGCCGTCTGTCTCAGTCCGTCTGTCTCCGTTCGTCTGTCTCAGACCGACTGTCTCAGACCGTCTGTCTCAAACCGTCTGTCTCAGACCGTCTGTCTCAGGCCGTCTGTCTCAGTCCGTCTGTCTCAGTCCGTCTGTCTCAGTCCGTCTGTCTCAGTCCGTCTGTCTCAGTCCGTCTGTCTCAGTCCGTCTGTCTCAGTCCGTCTGTCTCAGTCCGTCTGTCTCGGTAAGTCTGTCTCCGTTCGTCTGTCTCAGACCGACTGTCTCAGACCGTCTGTCTCAAACCGTCTGTCTCACACCGTCTGTCTCAGACCGTCTGTCTCAGACCGTCTGTCTCAGACCGTCTGTCTGAGACCGTCTGTCTCAGACAGTCTGTCTCAGACCGTCTGTCTCAGACCGTCTGTCTCAGACCATCTGTCTCAGACTGTCTGTCTCAGTCCGTCTGTATCAGTCCGTCTGTCTCCGTTCGTCTGTCTCAGACCGTCTGTCTGAGACCGACTGTCTCAAACCGTCTGTCTGAGACCGTCTGTCGCAGACCCTCTGTCTCGATCCGTCTGTCTCATACCGTCTGTCTCAGACCGTCTGTCTCAGACCGCCTGTCTCAGACCGCCTGTCTCAGACCGTCTGTCTCAGACCGTCTGTCTCAGGCCGTCTGTCTCAGACCGTCTGTCTCGGGCCGTCTGTCTCAGTCCGTCTGTCTCGGGCCGTCTGTCTCAGTCCGTCTGTCTCAGTCCGTCTGTCTCAGTCCGTCTGTCTCCGTTCGTCTGTCTCAGACCGTCTGTCTCAGAGCGCCTGTCTTAGACCGTCTGTCTCAGACCGCCTGTCTCAGACCGCCTGTCTTAGACTGTCTGTCTCAGAGCGCCTGTCTCAGACTGTCTGTCTGAGAGCGCCTGTCTCAGACCGTCTGTCTCAGACCGCCTGTCTTAGACTGTCTGTCTCAGAGCGCCTGTCTCAGACTGTCTGTCTCAGAGCGCCTGTCTCAGACCGTCTGTCTCAGACCGCCTGTCTGAGACTGTCTGTCTCAGACCGTCTGTCTCAGACCGTCTGTCTGAGACCGTCTGTCGCAGACCCTCTGTCTCGATCCGTCTGTCTCATACCGTCTGTCTCATACCGTCTGTCTCAGACCGCCTGTCTCAGACCGTCTGTCTCAGACCGTCTGTCTCGAAACGTCTGTCTCAGACAGCCTGTCTCGAACCGTCTGTCTCAGACCGTCTGTCTCAGACCGGCTGTCTCAGACCGTCTGTCTCAGACTGTCTGCCTCAGACCGACTGTCTCAGACCGTCTGTCTCAAACCGTCTGTCTCACACCGTCTGCCTCAGACCCTCTGTCTCGACCCGTCTGTCTCATACCGTCTGTCTCAGACCGCCTGTCTCAGACCGCCTGTCTCAGACCGTCTGTCTCAGACCCTCTGTCTCGATCGGTCTGTCTCATACCGTCTGTCTCAGACCGTCTGTCTGACACCGTCTGTCTGAGACCGTCTGTCTCAGACCATCAGTCTCAGACCGCGTGTCTCAGACCGCCTGCCTCAGACCGCCTGTCTCAGACCGTCTGTCTCAGACAGTCTGTATCAGACCGTCTGTCTCGGACCGTCTGTCTCAGACCGTCGGTCTCGGGCCGTCTGTCTCAGTCCGTCTATCTCCGTCCGTCTGTCTCGGACCACCTGTCTCAGACCGTCTGTCTCAGACCGTCGGCCTCGAGCCGTCTGTATCAGTCCGTCTGTCTCCGTCCTTCTGTCTCAGACCGTCTGTCTCAGACCGCCTGTCTCAGACCGCCTGTCTTAGACTGTCTGTCTCATACCGTCTGTCTCGGACCGTCTGTCTCGGACCGTCTGTCTCAGACCGTCGGCCTCGAGCCGTCTGTATCAGTCCGTCTGTGTCCGTCCTTCTGTCTCAGTCCGTCTGTCTCAGACCGCCTGTCTCAGACCGCCTGTCTGTCTCAGAGCGCCTGTCTCAGACCGTCTGTCTCAGACCGTCTGTCTCAGGCCGTCTGTCTCAGACCGTCTGTCTCGGGCCGTCTGTCTCAGTCCGTCTGTCTCGGGCCGTCTGTCTCAGTCCGTCTGTCTCAGTCCGTCTGTCTCAGTCCGTCTTTCTCCGTTCGTCTGTCTCAGACCGTCTGTCTCAGAGCGCCTGTCTTAGACCGTCTGTCTCAGACCGCCTGTCTCAGACCGCCTGTCTTAGACTGTCTGTCTCAGAGCGCCTGTCTCAGACTGTCTGTCTGAGAGCGCCTGTCTCAGACCGTCTGTCTCAGACCGCCTGTCTTAGACTGTCTGTCTCAGAGCGCCTGTCTCAGACTGTCTGTCTCAGAGCGCCTGTCTCAGACCGTCTGTCTCAGACCGCCTGTCTGAGACTGTCTGTCTCAGACCGTCTGTCTCAGACCGTCTGTCTGAGACCGTCTGTCGCAGACCCTCTGTCTCGATCCGTCTGTCTCATACCGTCTGTCTCATACCGTCTGTCTCAGACCGCCTGTCTCAGACCGCCTGTCTCAGACCGTCTGTCTCAGACCGTCTGTCTCAGACCGTCTGTCTCAGACCGGCTGTCTCAGACCGTCTGTCTCAGACGGTCTGCCTCAGACCGTCTGTCTCAGACCGTCTGTCTCAGACCGTCTGTCTCGAAACGTCTGTCTCAGACAGCCTGTCTCGAACCGTCTGTCTCAGACCGTCTGTCTCAGACCGGCTGTCTCAGACCGTCTGTCTCAGACTGTCTGCCTCAGACCGACTGTCTCAGACCGTCTGTCTCAAACCGTCTGTCTCACACCGTCTGTCTCAGACCCTCTGTCTCGACCCATCTGTCTCATACCGTCTGTCTCAGACCGCCTGTCTCAGACCGCCTGTCTCAGACCGTCTGTCTCAGACCCTCTGTCTCGATCGGTCTGTCTCATACCGTCTGTCTCAGACCGTCTGTCTGACACCGTCTGTCTCAGACCATCAGTCTCAGACCGCGTGTCTCAGACCGCCTGCCTCAGACCGCCTGTCTCAGACCGTCTGTCTCAGACAGTCTGTATCAGACCGTCTGTCTCGGACCGTCTGTCTCAGACCGTCGGTCTCGGGCCGTCTGTCTCAGTCCGTCTATCTCCGTCCGTCTGTCTCGGACCACCTGTCTCAGACCGTCTGTCTCAGACCGTCGGCCTCGAGCCGTCTGTATCAGTCCGTCTGTCTCCGTCCTTCTGTCTCAGACCGTCTGTCTCAGACCGCCTGTCTCAGACCGCCTGTCTTAGACTGTCTGTCTCATACCGTCTGTCTCGGACCGTCTGTCTCAGACCGTCGGCCTCGAGCCGTCTGTATCAGTCCGTCTGTGTCCGTCCTTCTGTCTCAGACCGTCTGTCTCAGACCGCCTGTCTCAGACCGCCTGTCTGTCTCAGAGCGCCTGTCTCAGACCGTCTGTCTCAGACCGTCTGTCTCAGACCGTCTGTCTCAGACCGTCTGTCTCAGACCGTCTGTCGCAGACCGTCTGTCTCGGGCCGTCTGTCTCAGTCCGTCTGTCTCAGTCCGTCTGTCTCAGTTCGTCTGTCTCAGACCAACTGTTTCAGACCGTCTGTCTCAGACCGTCTGTCTCAGACCGTCTGTCTCAGACCGTCTGTCTCAGACCGTCTGTCTCAGACCGTCTGTCTCAGACCGTCTGTCTCAGACCGTCTGTCTCAGACCGTCTGTCTCAGACCGTCTGTCTCAGGCCGTCTGTCTCAGACCGTCTGTCTCGGGCCGTCTGTCTCAGGCCGTCTGTCTCAGTCCGTCTGTCTCCGTTCGTCTGTCTCAGACCGACTGTCTCAGACCGTCTGTCTCAAACCGTCTGTCTCAGACCGTCTGTCTCAGGCCGTCTGTCTCAGTCCGTCTGTCTCAGTCCGTCTGTCTCAGTCCGTCTGTCTCAGTCCGTCTGTCTCAGTCCGTCTGTCTCAGTCCGTCTGTCTCAGTCCGTCTGTCTCAGTCCGTCTGTCTCAGTCCGTCTGTCTCAGTCCGTCTGTCTCAGTAAGTCTGTCTCCGTTCGTCTGTCTCAGACCGACTGTCTCAGACCGTCTGTCTCAAACCGTCTGTCTCACACCGTCTGTCTCAGACCGTCTGTCTCAGACCGTCTGTCTGAGACCGTCTGTCTCAGACAGTCTGTCTCAGACCGTCTGTCTCAGACCGTCTGCCTCAGACCATCTGTCTCAGACTGTCTGTCTCAGTCCGTCTGTATCAGTCCGTCTGTCTCCGTTCGTCTGTCTCAGACCGACTGTCTCTGACCGACTGTCTCAAACCGTCTGTCTCAGACCGTCTGTCGCAGACCCTCTGTCTCGATCCGTCTGTCTCATACCGTCTGTCTCAGACCGTCTGTCTGAGACCGACTGTCTCAAACCGTCTGTCTGAGACCGTCTGTCGCAGACCCTCTGTCTCGATCCGTCTGTCTCATACCGTCTGTCTCAGACCGTCTGTCTCAGACCGCCTGTCTCAGACCGCCTGTCTCAGACCGTCTGTCTCAGACCGTCTGTCTCAGGCCGTCTGTCTCAGACCGTCTGTCTCGGGCCGTCTGTCTCAGTCCGTCTGTCTCGGGCCGTCTGTCTCAGTCCTTCTGTCTAAGACCGTCTGTCTCAGACCGCCAGTCTCAGACCGGGTGTCTTAGACTGTCTGTCTCAGAGCGCCTGTCTCAGACCGTCTGTATCAGACCGTCTGTCTCAGACCGTCTCTCTCAGACCGTCTGTCTCAGACCGTCTGTCTCGGACCGTCTGTCTCAGACCGTCTGTCTCAGGCCGTCTGTCTCAGACCGTCTGTCTCGGGCCGTCTGTCTCAGACCGACTGTCTCTGACCGTCTGTCTCAAACCGTCTGTCTCAGACCGTCTGTCGCAGACCCTCTGTCTCGATCCGTCTGTCTCATACCGTCTGTCTCAGACCGTCTGTCTGAGACCGACTGTCTCAAACCGTCTGTCTGAGACCGTCTGTCGCAGACCCTCTGTCTCGATCCGTCTGTCTCATACCGTCTGTCTCAGACCGTCTGTCTCAGACCGCCTGTCTCAGACCGCCTGTCTCAGACCGTCTGTCTCAGACCGTCTGTCTCAGGCCGTCTGTCTCAGACCGTCTGTCTCGGGCCGTCTGTCTCAGTCCGTCTGTCTCGGGCCGTCTGTCTCAGTCCTTCTGTCTAAGACCGTCTGTCTCAGACCGCCTGTCTCAGACCGGGTGTCTTAGACTGTCTGTCTCAGAGCGCCTGTCTCAGACCGTCTGTCTCAGACCGTCTCTCTCAGACCGTCTGTCTCAGACCGTCTGTCTCGGACCGTCTGTCTCAGACCGTCTGTCTCAGGCCGTCTGTCTCAGACCGTCTGTCTCGGGCCGTCTGTCTCAGACCGTCTGTCTCAGGCCGTCTGTCTCAGTCCGTCTGTCTCCGTTCGTCTGTCTCAGACCGACTGTCTCAGACCGTCTGTCTCAAACCGTCTGTCTCAGACCGTCTGTCTCAGGCCGTCTGTCTCAGTCCGTCTGTCTCAGTAAGTCTGTCTCCGTTCGTCTGTCTCAGACCGTCTGTCTGAGACCGACTGTCTCAAACCGTCTGTCTGAGACCGTCTGTCGCAGACCCTCTGTCTCGATCCGTCTGTCTCATACCGTCTGTCTCAGACCGTCTGTCTCAGACCGCCTGTCTCAGACCGCCTGTCTCAGACCGTCTGTCTCAGACCGTCTGTCTCAGGCCGTCTGTCTCTGACCGTCTGTCTCGGGCCGTCTGTCTCAGTCCGTCTGTCTCGGGCCGTCTGTCTCAGTCCGTCTGTCTCAGTCCGTCTGTCTCAGACCGTCTGTCTCCGTTCGTCTGTCTCAGACCGTCTGTCTCAGAGCGCCTGTCTCAGACCGTCTGTCTCAGACCGCCTGTCTCAGACCGCCTGTCTTAGACTGTCTGTCTCAGAGCGCCTGTCTCAGACTGTCTGTCTCAGAGCGCCTGTCTCAGACCGTCTGTCTCAGTCCGTCTGTCTCCGTCCTTCTGTCTCAGACCGTCTGTCTCAGACCGCCTGTCTCAGACCGCTTGTCTTAGACTGTCTGTCTCATACCGTCTGTCTCGGACCGTCTGTCTCAGACCGTCGGCCTCCAGCCGTCTGTATCAGTCCGTCTGTCTCCGTCCTTCTGTCTCAGACCGTCTGTCTCAGACCGCCTGTCTCAGACCGGCTGTCTTAGACTGTCTGTCTCAGAGCGCATGTCTCAGACCGTCTGTCTCAGACCGTCTGTCTCAGACCGTCTCTCTCAGACCGTCTGTCTCAGACCGTCTGTCTCAGACCGTCTGTCTCAGACCGTCTGTCGCAGACCGTCTGTCTCGGGCCGTCTGTCTCAGTCCGTCTGTCTCAGTCCGTCTGTCTCAGTCCGTCTGTCTCCGTTCGTCTGTCTCAGACCGTCTGTCTCAGAGCGCCTGTCTCAGACCGTCTGTCTCAGACCGCCTGTCTCAGACCGCCTGTCTTAGACTGTCTGTCTCAGAGCGCCTGTCTCAGACTGTCTGTCTCAGAGCGCCTGTCTCAGACCGTCTGTCTCAGACCGCCTGTCTTAGACTGTCTGTCTCAGAGCGCCTGTCTCAGACTGTCTGTCTCAGAGCGTCTGTCTCAGACCGTCTGTCTCAGACCGCCTGTCTGAGACTGTCTGTCTCAGACCGTCTGTCTGAGACCGTCTGTCGCAGACCCTCTGTCTCGATCCGTCTGTCTCATACCGTCTGTCTCATACCGTCTGTCTCAGACCGCCTGTCTCAGACCGCCTGTCTCAGACCGTCTGTCTCAGACCGTCTGTCTCAGACCGTCTGTCTCAGACCGGCTGTCTCAGACCGTCTGTCTCAGACGGTCTGCCTCAGACCGTCTGTCTCAGACCGTCTGTCTCAGACTGTCTGCCTCAGACCGACTGTCTCAGACCGTCTGTCTCAAACCGTCTGTCTCACACCGTCTGTCTCAGACCCTCTGTCTCGATCCGTCTGTCTCATACCGTCTGTCTCAGACCGTCTGTCTGACACCGTCTGTCTGAGACCGTCTGTCTCAGACCATCAGTCTCAGACCGCGTGTCTCAGACCGCCTGCCTCAGACCGCCTGTCTCAGACCGTCTGTCTCAGACAGTCTGTATCAGACCGTCTGTCTCAGACCGTCTGTCTCAGGCCGTCTGTCTCAGTCCGTCTGTCTCAGTCCGTCTGTCTCAGTCCGTCTGTCTCAGTCCGTCTGTCTCAGTCCGTCTGTCTCAGTCCGTCTGTCTCAGTCCGTCTGTCTCAGTCCGTCTGTCTCAGTCCGTCTGTCTCAGTCCGTCTGTCTCAGTCCGTCTGTCTCAGTCCGTCTGTCTCAGTAAGTCTGTCTCCGTTCGTCTGTCTCAGACCGACTGTCTCAGACCGTCTGTCTCAAACCGTCTGTCTCACACCGTCTGTCTCAGACCGTCTGTCTCAGACCGTCTGTCTGAGACCGTCTGTCTCAGACAGTCTGTCTCAGACCGTCTGTCTCAGACCGTCTGCCTCAGACCATCTGTCTCAGACTGTCTGTCTCAGTCCGTCTGTATCAGTCCGTCTGTCTCCGTTCGTCTGTCTCAGACCGACTGTCTCTGACCGACTGTCTCAAACCGTCTGTCTCAGACCGTCTGTCGCAGACCCTCTGTCTCGATCCGTCTGTCTCATACCGTCTGTCTCAGACCGTCTGTCTGAGACCGACTGTCTCAAACCGTCTGTCTGAGACCGTCTGTCGCAGACCCTCTGTCTCGATCCGTCTGTCTCATACCGTCTGTCTCAGACCGTCTGTCTCAGACCGCCTGTCTCAGACCGCCTGTCTCAGACCGTCTGTCTCAGACCGTCTGTCTCAGGCCGTCTGTCTCAGACCGTCTGTCTCGGGCCGTCTGTCTCAGTCCGTCTGTCTCGGGCCGTCTGTCTCAGTCCTTCTGTCTAAGACCGTCTGTCTCAGACCGCCTGTCTCAGACCGGGTGTCTTAGACTGTCTGTCTCAGAGCGCCTGTCTCAGACCGTCTGTATCAGACCGTCTGTCTCAGACCGTCTCTCTCAGACCGTCTGTCTCAGACCGTCTGTCTCGGACCGTCTGTCTCAGACCGTCTGTCTCAGGCCGTCTGTCTCAGACCGTCTGTCTCGGGCCGTCTGTCTCAGACCGACTGTCTCAGACCGTCTGTCTCAAACCGTCTGTCTCAGACCGTCTGTCTCAGGCCGTCTGTCTCAGTCCGTCTGTCTCAGTCCGTCTGTCTCAGTCCGTCTGTCTCAGTCCGTCTGTCTCAGTCCGTCTGTCTCAGTCCGTCTGTCTCAGTCCGTCTGTCTCAGTCCGTCTGTCTCAGTCCGTCTGTCTCAGTCCGTCTGTCTCAGTAAGTCTGTCTCCGTTCGTCTGTCTCAGACCGTCTCTCTCAGACCGTCTGTCTCAGACCGTCTGTCTCGGACCGTCTGTCTCAGACCGTCTGTCTCAGGCCGTCTGTCTCAGACCGTCTGTCTCGGGCCGTCTGTCTCAGACCGACTGTCTCAGACCGTCTGTCTCAAACCGTCTGTCTCAGAGCGCCTGTCTCAGACCGTCTGTCTCAGACCGTCTCTCTCAGACCGTCTGTCTCAGACCGTCTGTCTCGGACCGTCTGTCTCAGACCGTCTGTCTCAGGCCGTCTGTCTCAGACCGTCTGTCTCGGGCCGTCTGTCTCAGACCGTCTGTCTCAGGCCGTCTGTCTCAGTCCGTCTGTCTCCGTTCGTCTGTCTCAGACCGACTGTCTCAGACCGTCTGTCTCAAACCGTCTGTCTCAGACCGTCTGTCTCAGGCCGTCTGTCTCAGTCCGTCTGTCTCAGTAAGTCTGTCTCCGTTCGTCTGTCTCAGACCGTCTGTCTGAGACCGACTGTCTCAAACCGTCTGTCTGAGACCGTCTGTCGCAGACCCTCTGTCTCGATCCGTCTGTCTCATACCGTCTGTCTCAGACCGTCTGTCTCAGACCGCCTGTCTCAGACCGCCTGTCTCAGACCGTCTGTCTCAGACCGTCTGTCTCAGGCCGTCTGTCTCTGACCGTCTGTCTCGGGCCGTCTGTCTCAGTCCGTCTGTCTCGGGCCGTCTGTCTCAGTCCGTCTGTCTCAGTCCGTCTGTCTCAGACCGTCTGTCTCCGTTCGTCTGTCTCAGACCGTCTGTCTCAGAGCGCCTGTCTCAGACCGTCTGTCTCAGACCGCCTGTCTCAGACCGCCTGTCTTAGACTGTCTGTCTCAGAGCGCCTGTCTCAGACTGTCTGTCTCAGAGCGCCTGTCTCAGACCGTCTGTCTCAGTCCGTCTGTCTCCGTCCTTCTGTCTCAGACCGTCTGTCTCAGACCGCCTGTCTCAGACCGCTTGTCTTAGACTGTCTGTCTCATACCGTCTGTCTCGGACCGTCTGTCTCAGACCGTCGGCCTCCAGCCGTCTGTATCAGTCCGTCTGTCTCCGTCCTTCTGTCTCAGACCGTCTGTCTCAGACCGCCTGTCTCAGACCGGCTGTCTTAGACTGTCTGTCTCAGAGCGCATGTCTCAGACCGTCTGTCTCAGACCGTCTGTCTCAGACCGTCTCTCTCAGACCGTCTGTCTCAGACCGTCTGTCTCAGACCGTCTGTCTCAGACCGTCTGTCTCAGACCGTCTGTCGCAGACCGTCTGTCTCGGGCCGTCTGTCTCAGTCCGTCTGTCTCAGTCCGTCTGTCTCAGTCCGTCTGTCTCCGTTCGTCTGTCTCAGACCGTCTGTCTCAGAGCGCCTGTCTCAGACCGTCTGTCTCAGACCGCCTGTCTCAGACCGCCTGTCTTAGACTGTCTGTCTCAGAGCGCCTGTCTCAGACTGTCTGTCTCAGAGCGCCTGTCTCAGACCGTCTGTCTCAGACCGCCTGTCTTAGACTGTCTGTCTCAGAGCGCCTGTCTCAGACTGTCTGTCTCAGAGCGTCTGTCTCAGACCGTCTGTCTCAGACCGCCTGTCTGAGACTGTCTGTCTCAGACCGTCTGTCTGAGACCGTCTGTCGCAGACCCTCTGTCTCGATCCGTCTGTCTCATACCGTCTGTCTCATACCGTCTGTCTCAGACCGCCTGTCTCAGACCGCCTGTCTCAGACCGTCTGTCTCAGACCGTCTGTCTCAGACCGTCTGTCTCAGACCGGCTGTCTCAGACCGTCTGTCTCAGACGGTCTGCCTCAGACCGTCTGTCTCAGACCGTCTGTCTCAGACTGTCTGCCTCAGACCGACTGTCTCAGACCGTCTGTCTCAAACCGTCTGTCTCACACCGTCTGTCTCAGACCCTCTGTCTCGATCCGTCTGTCTCATACCGTCTGTCTCAGACCGTCTGTCTGACACCGTCTGTCTGAGACCGTCTGTCTCAGACCATCAGTCTCAGACCGCGTGTCTCAGACCGCCTGCCTCAGACCGCCTGTCTCAGACCGTCTGTCTCAGACAGTCTGTATCAGACCGTCTGTCTCAGACCGTCTGTCTCAGGCCGTCTGTCTCAGTCCGTCTGTCTCAGTCCGTCTGTCTCAGTCCGTCTGTCTCAGTCCGTCTGTCTCAGTCCGTCTGTCTCAGTCCGTCTGTCTCAGTCCGTCTGTCTCAGTCCGTCTGTCTCAGTCCGTCTGTCTCAGTCCGTCTGTCTCAGTCCGTCTGTCTCAGTCCGTCTGTCTCAGTAAGTCTGTCTCCGTTCGTCTGTCTCAGACCGACTGTCTCAGACCGTCTGTCTCAAACCGTCTGTCTCACACCGTCTGTCTCAGACCGTCTGTCTCAGACCGTCTGTCTGAGACCGTCTGTCTCAGACAGTCTGTCTCAGACCGTCTGTCTCAGACCGTCTGCCTCAGACCATCTGTCTCAGACTGTCTGTCTCAGTCCGTCTGTATCAGTCCGTCTGTCTCCGTTCGTCTGTCTCAGACCGACTGTCTCTGACCGTCTGTCTCAAACCGTCTGTCTCAGACCGTCTGTCGCAGACCCTCTGTCTCGATCCGTCTGTCTCATACCGTCTGTCTCAGACCGTCTGTCTGAGACCGACTGTCTCAAACCGTCTGTCTGAGACCGTCTGTCGCAGACCCTCTGTCTCGATCCGTCTGTCTCATACCGTCTGTCTCAGACCGTCTGTCTCAGACCGCCTGTCTCAGACCGCCTGTCTCAGACCGTCTGTCTCAGACCGTCTGTCTCAGGCCGTCTGTCTCAGACCGTCTGTCTCGGGCCGTCTGTCTCAGTCCGTCTGTCTCGGGCCGTCTATCTCAGTCCTTCTGTCTAAGACCGTCTGTCTCAGACCGCCTGTCTCAGACCGGGTGTCTTAGACTGTCTGTCTCAGAGCGCCTGTCTCAGACCGTCTGTCTCAGACCGTCTCTCTCAGACCGTCTGTCTCAGACCGTCTGTCTCGGACCGTCTGTCTCAGACCGTCTGTCTCAGGCCGTCTGTCTCAGACCGTCTGTCTCGGGCCGTCTGTCTCAGACCGTCTGTCTCGGGCCGTCTGTCTCAGACCGTCTGTCTCAGGCCGTCTGTCTCAGTCCGTCTGTCTCCGTTCGTCTGTCTCAGACCGACTGTCTCAGACCGTCTGTCTCAAACCGTCTGTCTCAGACCGTCTGTCTCAGGCCGTCTGTCTCAGTCCGTCTGTCTCAGTAAGTCTGTCTCCGTTCGTCTGTCTCAGACCGTCTGTCTGAGACCGACTGTCTCAAACCGTCTGTCTGAGACCGTCTGTCGCAGACCCTCTGTCTCGATCCGTCTGTCTCATACCGTCTGTCTCAGACCGTCTGTCTCAGACCGCCTGTCTCAGACCGCCTGTCTCAGACCGTCTGTCTCAGACCGTCTGTCTCAGGCCGTCTGTCTCTGACCGTCTGTCTCGGGCCGTCTGTCTCAGTCCGTCTGTCTCGGGCCGTCTGTCTCAGTCCGTCTGTCTCCGTTCGTCTGTCTCAGACCGTCTGTCTCAGAGCGCCTGTCTCAGACCGTCTGTCTCAGACCGCCTGTCTCAGACCGCCTGTCTTAGACTGTCTGTCTCAGAGCGCCTGTCTCAGACTGTCTGTCTCAGAGCGCCTGTCTCAGACCGTCTGTCTCAGTCCGTCTGTCTCCGTCCTTCTGTCTCAGACCGTCTGTCTCAGACCGCCTGTCTCAGACCGCCGGTCTTAGACTGTCTGTCTCATACCGTCTGTCTCGGACCGTCTGTCTCAGACCGTCGGCCTCCAGCCGTCTGTATCAGTCCGTCTGTCTCCGTCCTTCTGTCTCAGACCGTCTGTCTCAGACCGCCTGTCTCAGACCGGCTGTCTTAGACTGTCTGTCTCAGAGCGCATGTCTCAGACCGTCTGTCTCAGACGGTCTGCCTCAGACCGTCTGTCTCAGACCGTCTGTCTCAGACTGTCTGCCTCAGACCGACTGTCTCAGACCGTCTGTCTCAAACCGTCTGTCTCACACCGTCTGTCTCAGACCCTCTGTCTCGATCCGTCTGTCTCATACCGTCTGTCTCAGACCGTCTGTCTGACACCGTCTGTCTGAGACCGTCTGTCTCAGACCATCAGTCTCAGACCGCGTGTCTCAGACCGCCTGCCTCAGACCGCCTGTCTCAGACCGTCTGTCTCAGACAGTCTGTATCAGACCGTCTGTCTCAGACCGTCTGTCTCAGGCCGTCTGTCTCAGTCCGTCTGTCTCAGTCCGTCTGTCTCAGTCCGTCTGTCTCAGTCCGTCTGTCTCAGTCCGTCTGTCTCAGTCCGTCTGTCTCAGTCCGTCTGTCTCAGTCCGTCTGTCTCAGTCCGTCTGTCTCAGTCCGTCTGTCTCAGTCCGTCTGTCTCAGTCCGTCTGTCTCAGTAAGTCTGTCTCCGTTCGTCTGTCTCAGACCGACTGTCTCAGACCGTCTGTCTCAAACCGTCTGTCTCACACCGTCTGTCTCAGACCGTCTGTCTCAGACCGTCTGTCTGAGACCGTCTGTCTCAGACAGTCTGTCTCAGACCGTCTGTCTCAGACCGTCTGCCTCAGACCATCTGTCTCAGACTGTCTGTCTCAGTCCGTCTGTATCAGTCCGTCTGTCTCCGTTCGTCTGTCTCAGACCGACTGTCTCTGACCGACTGTCTCAAACCGTCTGTCTCAGACCGTCTGTCGCAGACCCTCTGTCTCGATCCGTCTGTCTCATACCGTCTGTCTCAGACCGTCTGTCTGAGACCGACTGTCTCAAACCGTCTGTCTGAGACCGTCTGTCGCAGACCCTCTGTCTCGATCCGTCTGTCTCATACCGTCTGTCTCAGACCGTCTGTCTCAGACCGCCTGTCTCAGACCGCCTGTCTCAGACCGTCTGTCTCAGACCGTCTGTCTCAGGCCGTCTGTCTCAGACCGTCTGTCTCGGGCCGTCTGTCTCAGTCCGTCTGTCTCGGGCCGTCTGTCTCAGTCCTTCTGTCTAAGACCGTCTGTCTCAGACCGCCTGTCTCAGACCGGGTGTCTTAGACTGTCTGTCTCAGAGCGCCTGTCTCAGACCGTCTGTATCAGACCGTCTGTCTCAGACCGTCTCTCTCAGACCGTCTGTCTCAGACCGTCTGTCTCGGACCGTCTGTCTCAGACCGTCTGTCTCAGGCCGTCTGTCTCAGACCGTCTGTCTCGGGCCGTCTGTCTCAGACCGACTGTCTCAGACCGTCTGTCTCAAACCGTCTGTCTCAGACCGTCTGTCTCAGGCCGTCTGTCTCAGTCCGTCTGTCTCAGTCCGTCTGTCTCAGTCCGTCTGTCTCAGTCCGTCTGTCTCAGTCCGTCTGTCTCAGTCCGTCTGTCTCAGTCCGTCTGTCTCAGTCCGTCTGTCT
Organism: Coelioxys conoideus; assembly: GCA_947623535.1. NCBI lineage: Eukaryota > Metazoa > Arthropoda > Insecta > Hymenoptera > Megachilidae > Coelioxys > Coelioxys conoideus. The sequence continues at coordinate 7,513,798 of CANQJN010000026.1, forward strand.
CAGTCCGTCTGTCTCAGTCCGTCTGTCTCAGTAAGTCTGTCTCCGTTCGTCTGTCTCAGACCGTCTCTCTCAGACCGTCTGTCTCAGACCGTCTGTCTCGGACCGTCTGTCTCAGACCGTCTGTCTCAGGCCGTCTGTCTCAGACCGTCTGTCTCGGGCCGTCTGTCTCAGACCGACTGTCTCAGACCGTCTGTCTCAAACCGTCTGTCTCAGACCGTCTGTCTCAGGCCGTCTGTCTCAGTCCGTCTGTCTCAGTCCGTCTGTCTCAGTCCGTCTGTCTCAGTAAGTCTGTCTCCGTTCGTCTGTCTCAGACCGACTGTCTCAGACCGTCTGTCTCAAACCGTCTGTCTCACACCGTCTGTCTCAGACCGTCTGTCTCAGACCGTCTGTCTCAGACCGTCTGTCTGAGACCGTCTGTCTCAGACAGTCTGTCTCAGACCGTCTGTCTCAGACCGTCTGCCTCAGACCATCTGTCTCAGACTGTCTGTCTCAGTCCGTCTGTATCAGTCCGTCTGTCTCCGTTCGTCTGTCTCAGACCGACTGTCTCTGACCGTCTGTCTCAAACCGTCTGTCTCAGACCGTCTGTCGCAGACCCTCTGTCTCGATCCGTCTGTCTCATACCGTCTGTCTCAGACCGTCTGTCTGAGACCGACTGTCTCAAACCGTCTGTCTGAGACCGTCTGTCGCAGACCCTCTGTCTCGATCCGTCTGTCTCATACCGTCTGTCTCAGACCGTCTGTCTCAGACCGCCTGTCTCAGACCGCCTGTCTCAGACCGTCTGTCTCAGACCGTCTGTCTCAGGCCGTCTGTCTCAGACCGTCTGTCTCGGGCCGTCTGTCTCAGTCCGTCTGTCTCGGGCCGTCTGTCTCAGTCCTTCTGTCTAAGACCGTCTGTCTCAGACCGCCTGTCTCAGACCGGGTGTCTTAGACTGTCTGTCTCAGAGCGCCTGTCTCAGACCGTCTGTCTCAGACCGTCTCTCTCAGACCGTCTGTCTCAGACCGTCTGTCTCGGACCGTCTGTCTCAGACCGTCTGTCTCAGGCCGTCTGTCTCAGACCGTCTGTCTCGGGCCGTCTGTCTCAGACCGTCTGTCTCAGGCCGTCTGTCTCAGTCCGTCTGTCTCCGTTCGTCTGTCTCAGACCGACTGTCTCAGACCGTCTGTCTCAAACCGTCTGTCTCAGACCGTCTGTCTCAGGCCGTCTGTCTCAGTCCGTCTGTCTCAGTAAGTCTGTCTCCGTTCGTCTGTCTCAGACCGTCTGTCTGAGACCGACTGTCTCAAACCGTCTGTCTGAGACCGTCTGTCGCAGACCCTCTGTCTCGATCCGTCTGTCTCATACCGTCTGTCTCAGACCGTCTGTCTCAGACCGCCTGTCTCAGACCGCCTGTCTCAGACCGTCTGTCTCAGACCGTCTGTCTCAGGCCGTCTGTCTCTGACCGTCTGTCTCGGGCCGTCTGTCTCAGTCCGTCTGTCTCGGGCCGTCTGTCTCAGTCCGTCTGTCTCAGTCCGTCTGTCTCAGTCCGTCTGTCTCCGTTCGTCTGTCTCAGACCGTCTGTCTCAGAGCGCCTGTCTCAGACCGTCTGTCTCAGACCGCCTGTCTCAGACCGCCTGTCTTAGACTGTCTGTCTCAGAGCGCCTGTCTCATACTGTCTGTCTCAGAGCGCCTGTCTCAGACCGTCTGTCTCAGTCCGTCTGTCCCCGTCCTTCTGTCTCAGACCGTCTGTCTCAGACCGCCTGTCTCAGACCGCCTGTCTTAGACTGTCTGTCTCATACCGTCTGTCTCGGACCGTCTGTCTCAGACCGTCGGCCTCCAGCCGTCTGTATCAGTCCGTCTGTCTCCGTCCTTCTGTCTCAGACCGTCTGTCTCAGACCGCCTGTCTCAGACCGGCTGTCTTAGACTGTCTGTCTCAGAGCGCATGTCTCAGACCGTCTGTCTCAGACCGTCTGTCTCAGACCGTCTCTCTCAGACCGTCTGTCTCAGACCGTCTGTCTCAGACCGTCTGTCTCAGACCGTCTGTCGCAGACCGTCTGTCTCGGGCCGTCTGTCTCAGTCCGTCTGTCTCAGTCCGTCTGTCTCAGTCCGTCTGTCTCAGTCCGTCTGTCTCCGTTCGTCTGTCTCAGACCGTCTGTCTCAGAGCGCCTGTCTCAGACCGTCTGTCTCAGACCGCCTGTCTCAGACCGCCTGTCTTAGACTGTCTGTCTCAGAGCGCCTGTCTCAGACTGTCTGTCTCAGAGCGCCTGTCTCAGACCGTCTGTCTCAGACCGCCTGTCTTAGACTGTCTGTCTCAGAGCGCCTGTCTCAGACTGTCTGTCTCAGAGCGTCTGTCTCAGACCGTCTGTCTCAGACCGCCTGTCTGAGACTGTCTGTCTCAGACCGTCTGTCTGAGACCGTCTGTCGCAGACCCTCTGTCTCGATCCGTCTGTCTCATACCGTCTGTCTCATACCGTCTGTCTCAGACCGCCTGTCTCAGACCGCCTGTCTCAGACCGTCTGTCTCAGACCGTCTGTCTCAGACCGTCTGTCTCAGACCGGCTGTCTCAGACCGTCTGTCTCAGACGGTCTGCCTCAGACCGTCTGTCTCAGACCGTCTGTCTCAGACTGTCTGCCTCAGACCGACTGTCTCAGACCGTCTGTCTCAAACCGTCTGTCTCACACCGTCTGTCTCAGACCCTCTGTCTCGATCCGTCTGTCTCATACCGTCTGTCTCAGACCGTCTGTCTGACACCGTCTGTCTGAGACCGTCTGTCTCAGACCATCAGTCTCAGACCGCGTGTCTCAGACCGCCTGCCTCAGACCGCCTGTCTCAGACCGTCTGTCTCAGACAGTCTGTATCAGACCGTCTGTCTCGGACCGTCTGTCTCAGACCGTCGGTCTCGGGCCGTATGTCTCAGTCCGTCTATCTCCGTCCGTCTGTCTCGGACCACCTGTCTCAGACCGTCTGTCTCAGACCGTCGGCCTCGAGCCGACTGTATCAGTCCGTCTGTCTCCGTCCTTCTGTCTCAGACCGTCTGTCTCAGACCGCCTGTCTCAGACCGCCTGTCTTAGACTGTCTGTCTCATACCGTCTGTCTCGGACCGTCTGTCTCAGACCGTCGGCCTCGAGCCGTTTGTATCAGTCCGTCTGTCTCCGTCCTTCTGTCTCAGACCGTCTGTCTCAGACCGCCTGTCTCAGACCGCCTGTCTTAGACCGTCTGTCTCAGAGCGCCTGTCTCAGACCGTCTGTCTCAGACCGTCTGTCTCAGACCGTCTCTCTCAGACCGTCTGTCTCAGACCGTCTGTCTCAGACCGTCTGTCTCAGACCGTCTGTCTCAGACCGTCTGTCGCAGACCGTCTGTCTCGGGCCGTCTGTCTCCGTCCGTCTGTCTCAGTCCGTCTGTCTCAGTTCGTCTGTCTCAGACCAACTGTTTCAGACCGTCTGTCTCAGACCGTCTGTCTCAGACCGTCTGTCTCAGACCGTCTGTCTCAGACCATCTGTCTCAGACCGTCTGTCTCAGACCGTCTGTCTCAGGCCGTCTGTCTCAGACCGTCTGTCTCGGGCCGTCTGTCTCAGACCGTCTGTCTCAGGCCGTCTGTCTCAGTCCGTCTGTCTCAGTCCGTCTGTCTCCGTTCGTCTGTCTCAGACCGACTGTCTCAGACCGTCTGTCTCAAACCGTCTGTCTCAGACCGTCTGTCTCAGGCCGTCTGTCTCAGTCCGTCTGTCTCAGTCCGTCTGTCTCAGTCCGTCTGTCTCAGTCCGTCTGTCTCAGTCCGTCTGTCTCAGTCCGTCTGTCTCAGTCCGTCTGTCTCAGTCCGTCTGTCTCAGTCCGTCTGTCTCAGTAAGTCTGTCTCCGTTCGTCTGTCTCAGACCGACTGTCTCAGACCGTCTGTCTCAAACCGTCTGTCTCACACCGTCTGTCTCAGACCGTCTGTCTGAGACCGTCTGTCTCAGACAGTCTGTCTCAGACCGTCTGTCTCAGACCGTCTGTCTCAGACCATCTGTCTCAGACCGTCTGTCTCAAACCGTCTGTCTCACACCGTCTGTCTCAGACCGTCTGTCTGAGACCGTCTGTCTCAGACAGTCTGTCTCAGACCGTCTGTCTCAGACCGTCTGTCTCAGACCGCCTGTCTCAGACCGCCTGTCTTAGACCGTCTGTCTCAGAGCGCCTGTCTCAGACCGTCTGTCTCAGACCGTCTGTCTCAGACCGTCTCTCTCAGACCGTCTGTCTCAGACCGTCTGTCTCAGACCGTCTGTCTCAGACCGTCTGTCTGAGACCGTCTGTCTCAGACAGTCTGTCTCAGACCGTCTGTCTCAGACCGTCTGTCTCAGACCATCTGTCTCAGACTGTCTGTCTCAGTCCGTCTGTATCAGTCCGTCTGTCTCCGTTCGTCTGTCTCAGACCGACTGTCTCTGACCGTCTGTCTCAAACCGTCTGTCTCAGACCGTCTGTCGCAGACCGTCTGTCTCGATCCGTCTGTCTCATACCGTCTGTCTCAGACCGTCTGTCTCAGACCGCCTGTCTCAGACCGCCTGTCTCAGGCCGTCTGTCTCAGTCCGTCTGTCTCAGTCCGTCTGTCTCAGTCCGTCTGTCTCAGTCCGTCTGTCTCAGTCCGTCTGTCTCAGTCCGTCTGTCTCAGTCCGTCTGTCTCAGTCCGTCTGTCTCAGTCCGTCGGTATCAGTCCATCTGTCTCAGTCCGTCTGTCTCAGTCCGTCTGTCTCTGTAAGTCTGTCTCCGTTCGTCTGTCTCAGACCGACTGTCTCAGACCGTCTGTCTCAAACCGTCTGTCTCACACCGTCTGTCTCAGACCGTCTGTCTCAGACCGTCTGTCTCAGACTGTCTGCCTCAGACCGACTGTCTCAGACCGTCTGTCTCAAACCGTCTGTCTCACACCGTCTGTTTCAGACCCTCTGTCTCGATCCGTCTGTCTCATACCGTCTGTCTCAGACCGTCTGTCTGACACCGTCTGTCTGAGACCGTCTGTCTCAGACCATCAGTCTCAGACCGCGTGTCTCAGACCGCCTGCCTCAGACCGCCTGTCTCAGACCGTCTGTCTCAGACAGTCTGTATCAGACCGTCTGTCTCGGACCGTCTGTCTCAGACCGTCGGTCTCGGGCCGTCTGTCTCAGTCCGTCTATCTCCGTCCGTCTGTCTCGGACCACCTGTCTCAGACCGTCTGTCTCAGACCGTCGGCCTCGAGCCGACTGTATCAGTCCGTCTGTCTCCGTCCTTCTGTCTCAGACCGTCTGTCTCAGACCGCCTGTCTCAGACCGCCTGTCTTAGACTGTCTGTCTCATACCGTCTGTCTCGAACCGTCTGTCTCAGACCGTCGGCCTCGAGCCGTTTGTATCAGTCCGTCTGTCTCCGTCCTTCTGTCTCAGACCGTCTGTCTCAGACCGCCTGTCTCAGACCGCCTGTCTTAGACCGTCTGTCTCAGAGCGGCTGTCTCAGACCGTCTGTCTCAGACCGTCTGTCTCAGACCGTCTCTCTCAGACCGTCTGTCTCAGACCGTCTGTCTCAGACCGTCTGTCTCAGACCGTCTGTCTCAGACCGTCTGTCTCAGACCGTCTGTCGCAGACCGTCTGTCTCGGGCCGTCTGTCTCAGTCCGTCTGTCTCAGTCCGTCTGTCTCAGTTCGTCTGTCTCAGACCAACTGTTTCAGACCGTCTGTCTCAGACCGTCTGTCTCAGACCGTCTGTCTCAGACCGTCTGTCTCAGACCGTCTGTCTCAGACCGTCTGTCTCAGACCGTCTGTCTCAGGCCGTCTGTCTCAGACCGTCTGTCTCGGGCCGTCTGTCTCAGACCGTCTGTCTCAGGCCGTCTGTCTCAGTCCGTCTGTCTCAGTCCGTCTGTCTCCGTTCGTCTGTCTCAGACCGACTGTCTCAGACCGTCTGTCTCAAACCGTCTGTCTCAGACCGTCTGTCTCAGGCCGTCTGTCTCAGTCCGTCTGTCTCAGTCCGTCTGTCTCAGTCCGTCTGTCTCAGTCCGTCTGTCTCAGTCCGTCTGTCTCAGTCCGTCTGTCTCAGTCCGTCTGTCTCAGTCCGTCTGTCTCAGTCCGTCTGTCTCAGTCCGTCTGTCTCAGTAAGTCTGTCTCCGTTCGTCTGTCTCAGACCGACTGTCTCAGACCGTCTGTCTCAAACCGTCTGTCTCACACCGTCTGTCTCAGACCGTCTGTCTGAGACCGTCTGTCTCAGACAGTCTGTCTCAGACCGTCTGTCTCAGACCGTCTGTCTCAGACCATCTGTCTCAGACCGTCTGTCTCAAACCGTCTGTCTCACACCGTCTGTCTCAGACCGTCTGTCTGAGACCGTCTGTCTCAGACAGTCTGTCTCAGACCGTCTGTCTCAGACCGTCTGTCTCAGACCGCCTGTCGCAGACCGCCTGTCTTAGACCGTCTGTCTCAGAGCGCCTGTCTCAGACCGTCTGTCTCAGACCGTCTGTCTCAGACCGTCTCTCTCAGACCGTCTCTCTCAGACCGTCTGTCTCAGACCGTCTGTCTCAGGCCGTCTGTCTCAGACCGTCTGTCTCGGGCCGTCTGTCTCAGACCGTCTGTCTCAGGCCGTCTGTCTCAGTCCGTCTGTCTCAGTCCGTCTGTCTCCGTTCGTCTGTCTCAGACCGACTGTCTCAGACCGTCTGTCTCAAACCGTCTGTCTCAGACCGTCTGTCTCAGGCCGTCTGTCTCAGTCCGTCTGTCTCAGTCCGTCTGTCTCAGTCCGTCTGTCTCAGTCCGTCTGTCTCAGTCCGTCTGTCTCAGTCCGTCTGTCTCAGTCCGTCTGTCTCAGTCCGTCTGTCTCAGTCCGTCTGTCTCAGTAAGTCTGTCTCCGTTCGTCTGTCTCAGACCGACTGTCTCAGACCGTCTGTCTCAAACCGTCTGTCTCACACCGTCTGTCTCAGACCGTCTGTCTCAGACCGTCTGTCTCAGACCGTCTGTCGCAGACCGTCTGTCTCGGGCCGTCTGTCTCAGTCCGTCTGTCTCAGTCCGTCTGTCTCAGTCCGTCTGTCTCAGTCCGTCTGTCTCCGTTCGTCTGTCTCAGACCGTCTGTCTCCGAGCGCCTGTCTCAGACCGTCTGTCTCAGACCGCCTGTCTCAGACCGCCTGTCTTAGACTGTCTGTCTCAGAGCGCCTGTCTCAGACTGTCTGTCTCAGAGCGCCTGTCTCAGACCGTCTGTCTCAGACCGCCTGTCTTAGACTGTCTGTCTCAGAGCGCCTGTCTCAGACTGTCTGTCTCAGAGCGTCTGTCTCAGACCGTCTGTCTCAGACCGCCTGTCTGAGACTGTCTGTCTCAGACCGTCTGTCTGAGACCGTCTGTCGCAGACCCTCTGTCTCGATCCGTCTGTCTCATACCGTCTGTCTCATACCGTCTGTCTCAGACCGCCTGTCTCAGACCGCCTGTCTCAGACCGTCTGTCTCAGACCGTCTGTCTCAGACCGTCTGTCTCAGACCGGCTGTCTCAGACCGTCTGTCTCAGACGGTCTGCCTCAGACCGTCTGTCTCAGACCGTCTGTCTCAGACTGTCTGCCTCAGACCGACTGTCTCAGACCGTCTGTCTCAAACCGTCTGTCTCACACCGTCTGTCTCAGACCCTCTGTCTCGATCCGTCTGTCTCATACCGTCTGTCTCAGACCGTCTGTCTGACACCGTCTGTCTGAGACCGTCTGTCTCAGACCATCAGTCTCAGACCGCGTGTCTCAGACCGCCTGCCTCAGACCGCCTGTCTCAGACCGTCTGTCTCAGACAGTCTGTATCAGACCGTCTGTCTCGGACCGTCTGTCTCAGACCGTCGGTCTCGGGCCGTATGTCTCAGTCCGTCTATCTCCGTCCGTCTGTCTCGGACCACCTGTCTCAGACCGTCTGTCTCAGACCGTCGGCCTCGAGCCGACTGTATCAGTCCGTCTGTCTCCGTCCTTCTGTCTCAGACCGTCTGTCTCAGACCGCCTGTCTCAGACCGCCTGTCTTAGACTGTCTGTCTCATACCGTCTGTCTCGGACCGTCTGTCTCAGACCGTCGGCCTCGAGCCGTTTGTATCAGTCCGTCTGTCTCCGTCCTTCTGTCTCAGACCGTCTGTCTCAGACCGCCTGTCTCAGACCGCCTGTCTTAGACCGTCTGTCTCAGAGCGCCTGTCTCAGACCGTCTGTCTCAGACCGCCTGTCTCAGACCGCCTGTCTTAGACCGTCTGTCTCAGAGCGCCTGTCTCAGACCGTCTGTCTCAGACCGTCTGTCTCAGACCGTCTCTCTCAGACCGTCTGTCTCAGACCGTCTGTCTCAGACCGTCTGTCTCAGACCGTCTGTCTCAGACCGTCTGTCTGAGACCGTCTGTCTCAGACAGTCTGTCTCAGACCGTCTGTCTCAGACCGTCTGTCTCAGACCATCTGTCTCAGACTGTCTGTCTCAGTCCGTCTGTATCAGTCCGTCTGTCTCCGTTCGTCTGTCTCAGACCGACTGTCTCTGACCGTCTGTCTCAAACCGTCTGTCTCAGACCGTCTGTCGCAGACCGTCTGTCTCGATCCGTCTGTCTCATACCGTCTGTCTCAGACCGTCTGTCTCAGACCGCCTGTCTCAGACCGCCTGTCTCAGGCCGTCTGTCTCAGTCCGTCTGTCTCAGTCCGTCTGTCTCAGTCCGTCTGTCTCAGTCCGTCTGTCTCAGTCCGTCTGTCTCAGTCCGTCTGTCTCAGTCCGTCTGTCTCAGTCCGTCTGTCTCAGTCCGTCGGTATCAGTCCATCTGTCTCAGTCCGTCTGTCTCAGTCCGTCTGTCTCTGTAAGTCTGTCTCCGTTCGTCTGTCTCAGACCGACTGTCTCAGACCGTCTGTCTCAAACCGTCTGTCTCACACCGTCTGTCTCAGACCGTCTGTCTCAGACCGTCTGTCTCAGACTGTCTGCCTCAGACCGACTGTCTCAGACCGTCTGTCTCAAACCGTCTGTCTCACACCGTCTGTCTCAGACCCTCTGTCTCGATCCGTCTGTCTCATACCGTCTGTCTCAGACCGTCTGTCTGACACCGTCTGTCTGAGACCGTCTGTCTCAGACCATCAGTCTCAGACCGCGTGTCTCAGACCGCCTGCCTCAGACCGCCTGTCTCAGACCGTCTGTCTCAGACAGTCTGTATCAGACCGTCTGTCTCGGACCGTCTGTCTCAGACCGTCGGTCTCGGGCCGTCTGTCTCAGTCCGTCTATCTCCGTCCGTCTGTCTCGGACCACCTGTCTCAGACCGTCTGTCTCAGACCGTCTGTCTCAGACCGTCGGCCTCGAGCCGACTGTATCAGTCCGTCTGTCTCCGTCCTTCTGTCTCAGACCGTCTGTCTCAGACCGCCTGTCTCAGACCGCCTGTCTTAGACTGTCTGTCTCATACCGTCTGTCTCGGACCGTCTGTCTCAGACCGTCGGCCTCGAGCCGTTTGTATCAGTCCGTCTGTCTCCGTCCTTCTGTCTCAGACCGTCTGTCTCAGACCGCCTGTCTCAGACCGCCTGTCTTAGACCGTCTGTCTCAGAGCGGCTGTCTCAGACCGTCTGTCTCAGACCGTCTGTCTCAGACCGTCTCTCTCAGACCGTCTGTCTCAGACCGTCTGTCTCAGACCGTCTGTCTCAGACCGTCTGTCTCAGACCGTCTGTCTCAGACCGTCTGTCGCAGACCGTCTGTCTCGGGCCGTCTGTCTCAGTCCGTCTGTCTCAGTCCGTCTGTCTCAGTTCGTCTGTCTCAGACCAACTGTTTCAGACCGTCTGTCTCAGACCGTCTGTCTCAGACCGTCTGTCTCAGACCGTCTGTCTCAGACCGTCTGTCTCAGACCGTCTGTCTCAGGCCGTCTGTCTCAGACCGTCTGTCTCGGGCCGTCTGTCTCAGACCGTCTGTCTCAGGCCGTCTGTCTCAGTCCGTCTGTCTCAGTCCGTCTGTCTCCGTTCGTCTGTCTCAGACCGACTGTCTCAGACCGTCTGTCTCAAACCGTCTGTCTCAGACCGTCTGTCTCAGGCCGTCTGTCTCAGTCCGTCTGTCTCAGTCCGTCTGTCTCAGTCCGTCTGTCTCAGTCCGTCTGTCTCAGTCCGTCTGTCTCAGTCCGTCTGTCTCAGTCCGTCTGTCTCAGTCCGTCTGTCTCAGTCCGTCTGTCTCAGTAAGTCTGTCTCCGTTCGTCTGTCTCAGACCGACTGTCTCAGACCGTCTGTCTCAAACCGTCTGTCTCACACCGTCTGTCTCAGACCGTCTGTCTGAGACCGTCTGTCTCAGACAGTCTGTCTCAGACCGTCTGTCTCAGACCGTCTGTCTCAGACCATCTGTCTCAGACCGTCTGTCTCAAACCGTCTGTCTCACACCGTCTGTCTCAGACCGTCTGTCTGAGACCGTCTGTCTCAGACAGTCTGTCTCAGACCGTCTGTCTCAGACCGTCTGTCTCAGACCGCCTGTCTCAGACCGCCTGTCTTAGACCGTCTGTCTCAGAGCGCCTGTCTCAGACCGTCTGTCTCAGACCGTCTGTCTCAGACCGTCTCTCTCAGACCGTCTGTCTCAGACCGTCTGTCTCAGGCCGTCTGTCTCAGACCGTCTGTCTCGGGCCGTCTGTCTCAGACCGTCTGTCTCAGGCCGTCTGTCTCAGTCCGTCTGTCTCAGTCCGTCTGTCTCCGTTCGTCTGTCTCAGACCGACTGTCTCAGACCGTCTGTCTCAAACCGTCTGTCTCAGACCGTCTGTCTCAGGCCGTCTGTGTCAGTCCGTCTGTCTCAGTCCGTCTGTCTCAGTCCGTCTGTCTCAGTCCGTCTGTCTCAGTCCGTCTGTCTCAGTCCGTCTGTCTCAGTCCGTCTGTCTCAGTCCGTCTGTCTCAGTCCGTCTGTCTCAGTCCGTCTGTCTCAGTAAGTCTGTCTCCGTTCGTCTGTCTCAGACCGACTGTCTCAGACCGTCTGTCTCAAACCGTCTGTCTCACACCGTCTGTCTCAGACCGTCTGTCTCAGACCGTCTGTCTCAGACCGTCTGTCGCAGACCGTCTGTCTCGGGCCGTCTGTCTCAGTCCGTCTGTCTCAGTCCGTCTGTCTCAGTCCGTCTGTCTCAGTCCGTCTGTCTCCGTTCGTCTGTCTCAGACCGTCTGTCTCAGAGCGCCTGTCTCAGACCGTCTGTCTCAGACCGCCTGTCTCAGACCGCCTGTCTTAGACTGTCTGTCTCAGACCGTCTGTCTCAGACCGTCTGTCTCAGACCGGCTGTCTCAGACCGTCTGTCTCAGACGGTCTGCCTCAGACCGTCTGTCTCAGACCGTCTGTCTCAGACTGTCTGCCTCAGACCGACTGTCTCAGACCGTCTGTCTCAAACCGTCTGTCTCACACCGTCTGTCTCAGACCCTCTGTCTCGATCCGTCTGTCTCATACCGTCTGTCTCAGACCGTCTGTCTGACACCGTCTGTCTGAGACCGTCTGTCTCAGACCATCAGTCTCAGACCGCGTGTCTCAGACCGCCTGCCTCAGACCGCCTGTCTCAGACCGTCTGTCTCAGACAGTCTGTATCAGACCGTCTGTCTCGGACCCTCTGTCTCAGACCGTCGGTCTCGGGCCGTATGTCTCAGTCCGTCTATCTCCGTCCGTCTGTCTCGGACCACCTGTCTCAGACCGTCTGTCTCAGACCGTCGGCCTCGAGCCGACTGTATCAGTCCGTCTGTCTCCGTCCTTCTGTCTCAGACCGTCTGTCTCAGACCGCCTGTCTCAGACCGCCTGTCTTAGACTGTCTGTCTCATACCGTCTGTCTCGGACCGTCTGTCTCAGACCGTCGGCCTCGAGCCGTTTGTATCAGTCCGTCTGTCTCCGTCCTTCTGTCTCAGACCGTCTGTCTCAGACCGCCTGTCTCAGACCGCCTGTCTTAGACCGTCTGTCTCAGAGCGCCTGTCTCAGACCGTCTGTCTCAGACCGTCTGTCTCAGACCGTCTCTCTCAGACCGTCTGTCTCAGACCGTCTGTCTCAGACCGTCTGTCTCAGACCGTCTGTCTCAGACCGTCTGTCGCAGACCGTCTGTCTCGGGCCGTCTGTCTCAGTCCGTCTGTCTCAGTTCGTCTGTCTCAGACCAACTGTTTCAGACCGTCTGTCTCAGACCGTCTGTCTCAGACCGTCTGTCTCAGACCGTCTGTCTCAGACCATCTGTCTCAGACCGTCTGTCTCAGACCGTCTGTCTCAGGCCGTCTGTCTCAGACCGTCTGTCTCGGGCCGTCTGTCTCAGACCGTCTGTCTCAGGCCGTCTGTCTCAGTCCGTCTGTCTCAGTCCGTCTGTCTCCGTTCGTCTGTCTCAGACCGACTGTCTCAGACCGTCTGTCTCAAACCGTCTGTCTCAGACCGTCTGTCTCAGGCCGTCTGTCTCAGTCCGTCTGTCTCAGTCCGTCTGTCTCAGTCCGTCTGTCTCAGTCCGTCTGTCTCAGTCCGTCTGTCTCAGTCCGTCTGTCTCAGTCCGTCTGTCTCAGTCCGTCTGTCTCAGTCCGTCTGTCTCAGTAAGTCTGTCTCCGTTCGTCTGTCTCAGACCGACTGTCTCAGACCGTCTGTCTCAAACCGTCTGTCTCACACCGTCTGTCTCAGACCGTCTGTCTGAGACCGTCTGTCTCAGACAGTCTGTCTCAGACCGTCTGTCTCAGACCGTCTGTCTCAGACCATCTGTCTCAGACCGTCTGTCTCAAACCGTCTGTCTCACACCGTCTGTCTCAGACCGTCTGTCTGAGACCGTCTGTCTCAGACAGTCTGTCTCAGACCGTCTGTCTCAGACCGTCTGTCTCAGACCGCCTGTCTCAGACCGCCTGTCTTAGACCGTCTGTCTCAGAGCGCCTGTCTCAGACCGTCTGTCTCAGACCGTCTGTCTCAGACCGTCTCTCTCAGACCGTCTGTCTCAGACCGTCTGTCTCAGACCGTCTGTCTCAGACCGTCTGTCTGAGACCGTCTGTCTCAGACAGTCTGTCTCAGACCGTCTGTCTCAGACCGTCTGTCTCAGACCATCTGTCTCAGACTGTCTGTCTCAGTCCGTCTGTATCAGTCCGTCTGTCTCCGTTCGTCTGTCTCAGACCGACTGTCTCTGACCGTCTGTCTCAAACCGTCTGTCTCAGACCGTCTGTCGCAGACCGTCTGTCTCGATCCGTCTGTCTCATACCGTCTGTCTCAGACCGTCTGTCTCAGACCGCCTGTCTCAGACCGCCTGTCTCAGGCCGTCTGTCTCAGTCCGTCTGTCTCAGTCCGTCTGTCTCAGTCCGTCTGTCTCAGTCCGTCTGTCTCAGTCCGTCTGTCTCAGTCCGTCTGTCTCAGTCCGTCTGTCTCAGTCCGTCTGTCTCAGTCCGTCGGTATCAGTCCATCTGTCTCAGTCCGTCTGTCTCAGTCCGTCTGTCTCTGTAAGTCTGTCTCCGTTCGTCTGTCTCAGACCGACTGTCTCAGACCGTCTGTCTCAAACCGTCTGTCTCACACCGTCTGTCTCAGACCGTCTGTCTCAGACCGTCTGTCTCAGACTGTCTGCCTCAGACCGACTGTCTCAGACCGTCTGTCTCAAACCGTCTGTCTCACACCGTCTGTCTCAGACCCTCTGTCTCGATCCGTCTGTCTCATACCGTCTGTCTCAGACCGTCTGTCTGACACCGTCTGTCTGAGACCGTCTGTCTCAGACCATCAGTCTCAGACCGCGTGTCTCAGACCGCCTGCCTCAGACCGCCTGTCTCAGACCGTCTGTCTCAGACAGTCTGTATCAGACCGTCTGTCTCGGACCGTCTGTCTCAGACCGTCGGTCTCGGGCCGTCTGTCTCAGTCCGTCTATCTCCGTCCGTCTGTCTCGGACCACCTGTCTCAGACCGTCTGTCTCAGACCGTCGGCCTCGAGCCGACTGTATCAGTCCGTCTGTCTCCGTCCTTCTGTCTCAGACCGTCTGTCTCAGACCGCCTGTCTCAGACCGCCTGTCTTAGACTGTCTGTCTCATACCGTCTGTCTCGGACCGTCTGTCTCAGACCGTCGGCCTCGAGCCGTTTGTATCAGTCCGTCTGTCTCCGTCCTTCTGTCTCAGACCGTCTGTCTCAGACCGCCTGTCTCAGACCGCCTGTCTTAGACCGTCTGTCTCAGAGCGGCTGTCTCAGACCGTCTGTCTCAGACCGTCTGTCTCAGACCGTCTCTCTCAGACCGTCTGTCTCAGACCGTCTGTCTCAGACCGTCTGTCTCAGACCGTCTGTCTCAGACCGTCTGTCTCAGACCGTCTGTCGCAGACCGTCTGTCTCGGGCCGTCTGTCTCAGTCCGTCTGTCTCAGTCCGTCTGTCTCAGTTCGTCTGTCTCAGACCAACTGTTTCAGACCGTCTGTCTCAGACCGTCTGTCTCAGACCGTCTGTCTCAGCCCGTCTGTCTCAGACCGTCTGTCTCAGACCGTCTGTCTCAGGCCGTCTGTCTCAGACCGTCTGTCTCGGGCCGTCTGTCTCAGACCGTCTGTCTCAGGCCGTCTGTCTCAGTCCGTCTGTCTCAGTCCGTCTGTCTCCGTTCGTCTGTCTCAGACCGACTGTCTCAGACCGTCTGTCTCAAACCGTCTGTCTCAGACCGTCTGTCTCAGGCCGTCTGTCTCAGTCCGTCTGTCTCAGTCCGTCTGTCTCAGTCCGTCTGTCTCAGTCCGTCTGTCTCAGTCCGTCTGTCTCAGTCCGTCTGTCTCAGTCCGTCTGTCTCAGTCCGTCTGTCTCAGTCCGTCTGTCTCAGTCCGTCTGTCTCAGTAAGTCTGTCTCCGTTCGTCTGTCTCAGACCGACTGTCTCAGACCGTCTGTCTCAAACCGTCTGTCTCACACCGTCTGTCTCAGACCGTCTGTCTGAGACCGTCTGTCTCAGACAGTCTGTCTCAGACCGTCTGTCTCAGACCGTCTGTCTCAGACCATCTGTCTCAGACCGTCTGTCTCAAACCGTCTGTCTCACACCGTCTGTCTCAAACCGTCTGTCTCAGACCGTCTGTCTCAGACCGCCTGTCTCAGACCGCCTGTCTTAGACCGTCTGTCTCAGAGCGCCTGTCTCAGACCGTCTGTCTCAGACCGTCTGTCTCAGACCGTCTCTCTCAGACCGTCTGTCTCAGACCGTCTGTCTCAGGCCGTCTGTCTCAGACCGTCTGTCTCGGGCCGTCTGTCTCAGACCGTCTGTCTCAGGCCGTCTGTCTCAGTCCGTCTGTCTCAGTCCGTCTGTCTCCGTTCGTCTGTCTCAGACCGACTGTCTCAGACCGTCTGTCTCAAACCGTCTGTCTCAGACCGTCTGTCTCAGGCCGTCTGTCTCAGTCCGTCTGTCTCAGTCCGTCTGTCTCAGTCCGTCTGTCTCAGTCCGTCTGTCTCAGTCCGTCTGTCTCAGTCCGTCTGTCTCAGTCCGTCTGTCTCAGTCCGTCTGTCTCAGTCCGTCTGTCTCAGTAAGTCTGTCTCCGTTCGTCTGTCTCAGACCGACTGTCTCAGACCGTCTGTCTCAAACCGTCTGTCTCACACCGTCTGTCTCAGACCGTCTGTCTGAGACCGTCTGTCTCAGACCGTCTGTCTCAGACCGTCTGTCTCAGACCATCTGTCTCAGACCGTCTGTCTCAAACCGTCTGTCTCACACCGTCTGTCTCAGACCGTCTGTCTGAGACCGTCTGTCTCAGACAGTCTGTCTCAGACCGTCTGTCTCAGACCGTCTGTCTCAGACCGCCTGTCTCAGACCGCCTGTCTTAGACCGTCTGTCTCAGAGCGCCTGTCTCAGACCGTCTGTCTCAGACCGTCTGTCTCAGACCGTCTCTCTCAGACCGTCTGTCTCAGACCGTCTGTCTCAGACCGTCTGTCTCAGACCGTCTGTCTCAGACCGTCTGTCTCAGACCGTCTGTCGCAGACCGTCTGTCTCGGGCCGTCTGTCTCAGTCCGTCTGTCTCAGTCCGTCTGTCTCAGTTCGTCTGTCTCAGACCAACTGTTTCAGACCGTCTGTCTCAGACCGTCTGTCGCAGACCGTCTGTCTCGGGCCGTCTGTCTCAGTCCGTCTGTCTCAGTCCGTCTGTCTCAGTTCGTCTGTCTCAGACCAACTGTTTCAGACCGTCTGTCTCAGACCGTCTGTCTCAGACCGTCTGTCTCAGACCGTCTGTCTCAGACCGTCTGTCTCAGACCGTCTGTCTCAGGCCGTCTGTCTCAGACCGTCTGTCTCGGGCCGTCTGTCTCAGACCGTCTGTCTCAGGCCGTCTGTCTCAGTCCGTCTGTCTCAGTCCGTCTGTCTCCGTTCGTCTGTCTCAGACCGACGGTCTCAGACCGTCTGTCTCAAACCGTCTGTCTCAGACAGTCTGTCTCAGGCCGTCTGTCTCAGTCCGTCTGTCTCAGTCCGTCTGTCTCAGTCCGTCTGTCTCAGTCCGTCTGTCTCAGTCCGTCTGTCTCAGTCCGTCTGTCTCAGTCCGTCTGTCTCAGTCCGTCTGTCTCAGTAAGTCTGTCTCCGTTCGTCTGTCTCAGACCGACTGTCTCAGACCGTCTGTCTCAAACCGTCTGTCTCACACCGTCTGTCTCAGACCGTCTGTCTGAGACCGTCTGTCTCAGACAGTCTGTCTCAGACTGTCTGTCTCAGTCCGTCTGTATCAGTCCGTCTGTCTCCGTTCGTCTGTCTCAGACCGTCTGTCTCAGAGCGCCTGTCTCAGACCGTCTGTCTCAGACCGCCTGTCTCAGACCGCCTGTCTCAGACCGCCTGTCTTAGACTGTCTGTCTCATACCGTCTGTCTCGGACCGTCTGTCTCAGACCGTCGGCCTCGAGCCGTCTGTATCAGTCCGTCTGTCTCCGTCCTTCTGTCTCAGACCGTCTGTCTCAGACCGCCTGTCTCAGACCGCCTGTCTTAGACTGTCTGTCTCAGAGCGCCTGTCTCAGACCGTCTGTCTCAGACCGTCTGTCTCAGACCGTCTCTCTCAGACCGTCTGTCTCAGACCGTCTGTCTCAGACCGTCTGTCTCAGACCGTCTGTCTCAGACCGTCTGTCTCAGACCGTCTGTCTCAGACCGTCTGTCTCAGACCGTCTGTCGCAGACCGTCTGTCTCGGGCCGTCTGTCTCAGTCCGTCTGTCTCAGTCCGTCTGTCTCAGTTCGTCTGTCTCAGACCAACTGTTTCAGACCGTCTGTCTCAGACCGTCTGTCTCAGACCGTCTGTCTCAGACCGTCTGTCTCAGACCGTCTGTCTCAGACCGTCTGGCTCAGGCCGTCTGTCTCAGACCGTCTGTCTCGGGCCGTCTGTCTCAGACCGTCTGTCTCAGGCCGTCTGTCTCAGTCCGTCTGTCTCCGTTCGTCTGTCTCAGACCGACTGTCTCAGACCGTCTGTCTCAAACCGTCTGTCTCAGACCGTCTGTCTCAGGCCGTCTGTCTCAGTCCGTCTGTCTCAGTCCGTCTGTCTCTGTCCGTCTGTCTCAGTCCGTCTGTCTCAGTCCGTCTGTCTCAGTCCGTCTGTCTCAGTCCGTCTGTCTCAGTCCGTCTGTCTCAGTCCGTCTGTCTCAGTCCGTCTGTCTCAGTAAGTCTGTCTTCGTTCGTCTGTCTCAGACCGACTGTCTCAGACCGTCTGTCTCAAACCGTCTGTCTCACACCGTCTGTCTCAGACCGTCTGTCTCAGACCGTCTGTCTCAGACCGTCTGTCTCAGACCGTCTGTCTGAGACCGTCTGTCTCAGACAGTCTGTCTCAGACCGTCTGTCTCAGACCGTCTGTCTCAGACCATCTGTCTCAGACTGTCTGTCTCAGTCCGTCTGTATCAGTCCGTCTGTCTCTGTTCGTCTGTCTCAGACCGACTGTCTCTGACCGTCTGTCTCAAACCGTCTGTCTCAGACCGTCTGTCGCAGACCGTCTGTCTCGATCCGTCTGTCTCATACCGTCTGTCTCAGACCGTCTGTCTCAGACCGCCTGTCTCAGACCGCCTGTCTCAGACCGACTGTCTCAAACCGTCTGTCTGAGACCGTCTGTCTCAGACCGACTGTCTCAGACCGTCTGTCTCAAACCGTCTGTCTCAGACCGTCTGTCTCAGGCCGTCTGTCTCAGTCCGTCTGTCTCAGTCCGTCTGTCTCAGTCCGTCTGTCTCAGTCCGTCTGTCTCAGTCCGTCTGTCTCAGTCCGTCTGTCTCAGTCCGTCGGTATCAGTCCATCTGTCTCAGTCCGTCTGTCTCAGTCCGTCTGTCTCTGTAAGTCTGTCTCCGTTCGTCTGTCTCAGACCGACTGTCTCAGACCGTCTGTCTCAAACCGTCTGTCTCACACCGTCTGTCTCAGACCGTCTGTCTCAGACCGTCTGTCTGAGACCGTCTGTCTCAGACAGTCTGTCTCAGACCGTCTGTCTCAGACCGTCTGTCTCAGACCATCTGTCTCAGACTGTCTGTCTCAGTCCGTCTGTATCAGTCCGTCTGTCTCCGTTCGTCTGTCTCAGACCGACTGTCTCTGACCGTCTGTCTCAAACCGTCTGTGTCAGACCGTCTGTCGCAGACCCTCTGTCTCGATCCGTCTGTCTCATACCGTCTGTCTCAGACCGTCTGTCTGAGACCGACTGTCTCAAACCGTCTGTCTGAGACCGTCTGTCGCAGGCCCTCTGTCTCGATCCGTCTGTCTCATACCGTCTGTCTCAGACCGTCTGTCTCAGACCGCCTGTCTCAGACCGCCTGTCTCAGACCGTCTGTCTCAGACCGTCTGTCTCAGGCCGTCTGTCTCAGTCCGTCTGTCTCGGGCCGTCTGTCTCAGTCCGTCTGTCTCAGTCCGTCTGTCTCAGTCCGTCTGTCTCCGTTCGTCTGTCTCAGACCGTCTGTCTCAGAGCGCCTGTCTCAGACCGTCTGTCTCAGACCGCCTGTCTCAGACCGCCTGTCTTAGACTGTCTGTCTCAGAGCGCCTGTTTCAGACTGTCTGTCTCAGAGCGCCTGTCTCAGACCGTCTGTCTCAGACCGCCTGTCTTAGACTGTCTGTCTCAGAGCGCCTGTCTCAGACTGTCTGTCTCAGAGCGCCTGTCTCAGACCGTCTGTCTCAGACCGCCTGTCTGAGACTGTCTGTCTCAGACCGTCTGTCTGAGACCGTCTGTCGCAGACCCTCTGTCTCGATCCGTCTGTCTCATACCGTCTGTCTCATACCGTCTGTCTCAGACCGCCTGTCTCAGACCGCCTGTCTCAGACCGTCTGTCTCAGACCGTCTGTCTCAGACCGTCTGTCTCAGACCGGCTGTCTCAGACCGTCTGTCTCAGACCGTCTGTCTCAGACGGTCTGCCTCAGACCGTCTGTCTCAGACCGTCTGTCTCAGACTGTCTGCCTCAGACCGACTGTCTCAGACCGTCTGTCTCAAACCGTCTGTCTCACACCGTCTGTCTCAGACCCTCTGTCTCGATCCGTCTGTCTCATACCGTCTGTCTCAGACCGTCTGTCTGACACCGTCTGTCTGAGACCGTCTGTCTCAGACCATCAGTCTCAGACCGCGTGTCTCAGACCGCCTGCCTCAGACCGCCTGTCTCAGACCGTCTGTCTCAGACAGTCTGTATCAGACCGTCTGTCTCGGACCGTCTGTCTCAGACCGTCGGTCTCGGGCCGTCTGTCTCAGTCCGTCTATCTCCGTCCGTCTGTCTCGGACCACCTGTCTCAGACCGTCTGTCTCAGACCGTCGGCCTCGAGCCGACTGTATCAGTCCGTTTGTCTCCGTCCTTCTGTCTCAGACCGTCTGTCTCAGACCGCCTGTCTCAGACCGCCTGTCTTAGACTGTCTGTCTCATACCGTCTGTCTCGGACCGTCTGTCTCAGACCGTCGGCCTCGAGCCGTTTGTATCAGTCCGTCTGTCTCCGTCCTTCTGTCTCAGACCGTCTGTCTCAGACCGCCTGTCTCAGTCCGCCTGTCTTAGACCGTCTGTCTCAGAGCGCCTGTCTCAGACCGTCTGTCTCAGACCGTCTGTCTCAAACCGTCTCTCTCAGACCGTCTGTCGCAGACCGTCTGTCTCGATCCGTCTGTCTCATACCGTCTGTCTCAGACCGTCTGTCTCAGACCGCCTGTCTCAGACCGCCTGTCTCAGGCCGTCTGTCTCAGTCCGTCTGTCTCAGTCCGTCTGTCTCAGTCCGTCTGTCTCAGTCCGTCTGTCTCAGTCCGTCTGTCTCAGTCCGTCTGTCTCAGTCCGTCTGTCTCAGTCCGTCTGTCTCAGTCCGTCGGTATCAGTCCATCTGTCTCAGTCCGTCTGTCTCAGTCCGTCTGTCTCTGTAAGTCTGTCTCCGTTCGTCTGTCTCAGACCGACTGTCTCAGACCGTCTGTCTCAAACCGTCTGTCTCACACCGTCTGTCTCAGACCGTCTGTCTCAGACCGTCTGTCTCAGACTGTCTGCCTCAGACCGACTGTCTCAGACCGTCTGTCTCAAACCGTCTGTCTCACACCGTCTGTCTCAGACCCTCTGTCTCGATCCGTCTGTCTCATACCGTCTGTCTCAGACCGTCTGTCTGACACCGTCTGTCTGAGACCGTCTGTCTCAGACCATCAGTCTCAGACCGCGTGTCTCAGACCGCCTGCCTCAGACCGCCTGTCTCAGACCGTCTGTCTCAGACAGTCTGTATCAGACCGTCTGTCTCGGACCGTCTGTCTCAGACCGTCGGTCTCGGGCCGTCTGTCTCAGTCCGTCTATCTCCGTCCGTCTGTCTCGGACCACCTGTCTCAGACCGTCTGTCTCAGACCGTCGGCCTCGAGCCGACTGTATCAGTCCGTCTGTCTCCGTCCTTCTGTCTCAGACCGTCTGTCTCAGACCGCCTGTCTCAGACCGCCTGTCTTAGACTGTCTGTCTCATACCGTCTGTCTCGGACCGTCTGTCTCAGACCGTCGGCCTCGAGCCGTTTGTATCAGTCCGTCTGTCTCCGTCCTTCTGTCTCAGACCGTCTGTCTCAGACCGCCTGTCTCAGACCGCCTGTCTTAGACCGTCTGTCTCAGAGCGGCTGTCTCAGACCGTCTGTCTCAGACCGTCTGTCTCAGACCGTCTCTCTCAGACCGTCTGTCTCAGACCGTCTGTCTCAGACCGTCTGTCTCAGACCGTCTGTCTCAGACCGTCTGTCTCAGACCGTCTGTCGCAGACCGTCTGTCTCGGGCCGTCTGTCTCAGTCCGTCTGTCTCAGTCCGTCTGTCTCAGTTCGTCTGTCTCAGACCAACTGTTTCAGACCGTCTGTCTCAGACCGTCTGTCTCAGACCGTCTGTCTCAGCCCGTCTGTCTCAGACCGTCTGTCTCAGACCGTCTGTCTCAGGCCGTCTGTCTCAGACCGTCTGTCTCGGGCCGTCTGTCTCAGACCGTCTGTCTCAGGCCGTCTGTCTCAGTCCGTCTGTCTCAGTCCGTCTGTCTCCGTTCGTCTGTCTCAGACCGACTGTCTCAGACCGTCTGTCTCAAACCGTCTGTCTCAGACCGTCTGTCTCAGGCCGTCTGTCTCAGTCCGTCTGTCTCAGTCCGTCTGTCTCAGTCCGTCTGTCTCAGTCCGTCTGTCTCAGTCCGTCTGTCTCAGTCCGTCTGTCTCAGTCCGTCTGTCTCAGTCCGTCTGTCTCAGTCCGTCTGTCTCAGTCCGTCTGTCTCAGTAAGTCTGTCTCCGTTCGTCTGTCTCAGACCGACTGTCTCAGACCGTCTGTCTCAAACCGTCTGTCTCACACCGTCTGTCTCAGACCGTCTGTCTGAGACCGTCTGTCTCAGACAGTCTGTCTCAGACCGTCTGTCTCAGACCGTCTGTCTCAGACCATCTGTCTCAGACCGTCTGTCTCAAACCGTCTGTCTCACACCGTCTGTCTCAGACCGTCTGTCTCAGACCGTCTGTCTCAGACCGCCTGTCTCAGACCGCCTGTCTTAGACCGTCTGTCTCAGAGCGCCTGTCTCAGACCGTCTGTCTCAGACCGTCTGTCTCAGACCGTCTCTCTCAGACCGTCTGTCTCAGACCGTCTGTCTCAGGCCGTCTGTCTCAGACCGTCTGTCTCGGGCCGTCTGTCTCAGACCGTCTGTCTCAGGCCGTCTGTCTCAGTCCGTCTGTCTCAGTCCGTCTGTCTCCGTTCGTCTGTCTCAGACCGACTGTCTCAGACCGTCTGTCTCAAACCGTCTGTCTCAGACCGTCTGTCTCAGGCCGTCTGTCTCAGTCCGTCTGTCTCAGTCCGTCTGTCTCAGTCCGTCTGTCTCAGTCCGTCTGTCTCAGTCCGTCTGTCTCAGTCCGTCTGTCTCAGTCCGTCTGTCTCAGTCCGTCTGTCTCAGTCCGTCTGTCTCAGTAAGTCTGTCTCCGTTCGTCTGTCTCAGACCGACTGTCTCAGACCGTCTGTCTCAAACCGTCTGTCTCACACCGTCTGTCTCAGACCGTCTGTCTGAGACCGTCTGTCTCAGACAGTCTGTCTCAGACCGTCTGTCTCAGACCGTCTGTCTCAGACCATCTGTCTCAGACCGTCTGTCTCAAACCGTCTGTCTCACACCGTCTGTCTCAGACCGTCTGTCTGAGACCGTCTGTCTCAGACAGTCTGTCTCAGACCGTCTGTCTCAGACCGTCTGTCTCAGACCGCCTGTCTCAGACCGCCTGTCTTAGACCGTCTGTCTCAGAGCGCCTGTCTCAGACCGTCTGTCTCAGACCGTCTGTCTCAGACCGTCTCTCTCAGACCGTCTGTCTCAGACCGTCTGTCTCAGACCGTCTGTCTCAGACCGTCTGTCTCAGACCGTCTGTCTCAGACCGTCTGTCGCAGACCGTCTGTCTCGGGCCGTCTGTCTCAGTCCGTCTGTCTCAGTCCGTCTGTCTCAGTTCGTCTGTCTCAGACCAACTGTTTCAGACCGTCTGTCTCAGACCGTCTGTCGCAGACCGTCTGTCTCGGGCCGTCTGTCTCAGTCCGTCTGTCTCAGTCCGTCTGTCTCAGTTCGTCTGTCTCAGACCAACTGTTTCAGACCGTCTGTCTCAGACCGTCTGTCTCAGACCGTCTGTCTCAGACCGTCTGTCTCAGACCGTCTGTCTCAGACCGTCTGTCTCAGGCCGTCTGTCTCAGACCGTCTGTCTCGGGCCGTCTGTCTCAGACCGTCTGTCTCAGGCCGTCTGTCTCAGTCCGTCTGTCTCAGTCCGTCTGTCTCCGTTCGTCTGTCTCAGACCGACGGTCTCAGACCGTCTGTCTCAAACCGTCTGTCTCAGACAGTCTGTCTCAGGCCGTCTGTCTCAGTCCGTCTGTCTCAGTCCGTCTGTCTCAGTCCGTCTGTCTCAGTCCGTCTGTCTCAGTCCGTCTGTCTCAGTCCGTCTGTCTCAGTCCGTCTGTCTCAGTCCGTCTGTCTCAGTAAGTCTGTCTCCGTTCGTCTGTCTCAGACCGACTGTCTCAGACCGTCTGTCTCAAACCGTCTGTCTCACACCGTCTGTCTCAGACCGTCTGTCTGAGACCGTCTGTCTCAGACAGTCTGTCTCAGACTGTCTGTCTCAGTCCGTCTGTATCAGTCCGTCTGTCTCCGTTCGTCTGTCTCAGACCGTCTGTCTCAGAGCGCCTGTCTCAGACCGTCTGTCTCAGACCGCCTGTCTCAGACCGCCTGTCTCAGACCGCCTGTCTTAGACTGTCTGTCTCATACCGTCTGTCTCGGACCGTCTGTCTCAGACCGTCGGCCTCGAGCCGTCTGTATCAGTCCGTCTGTCTCCGTCCTTCTGTCTCAGACCGTCTGTCTCAGACCGCCTGTCTCAGACCGCCTGTCTTAGACTGTCTGTCTCAGAGCGCCTGTCTCAGACCGTCTGTCTCAGACCGTCTGTCTCAGACCGTCTCTCTCAGACCGTCTGTCTCAGACCGTCTGTCTCAGACCGTCTGTCTCAGACCGTCTGTCTCAGACCGTCTGTCTCAGACCGTCTGTCTCAGACCGTCTGTCTCAGACCGTCTGTCGCAGACCGTCTGTCTCGGGCCGTCTGTCTCAGTCCGTCTGTCTCAGTCCGTCTGTCTCAGTTCGTCTGTCTCAGACCAACTGTTTCAGACCGTCTGTCTCAGACCGTCTGTCTCAGACCGTCTGTCTCAGACCGTCTGTCTCAGACCGTCTGTCTCAGACCGTCTGGCTCAGGCCGTCTGTCTCAGACCGTCTGTCTCGGGCCGTCTGTCTCAGACCGTCTGTCTCAGGCCGTCTGTCTCAGTCCGTCTGTCTCCGTTCGTCTGTCTCAGACCGACTGTCTCAGACCGTCTGTCTCAAACCGTCTGTCTCAGACCGTCTGTCTCAGGCCGTCTGTCTCAGTCCGTCTGTCTCAGTCCGTCTGTCTCAGTCCGTCTGTCTCAGTCCGTCTGTCTCAGTCCGTCTGTCTCAGTCCGTCTGTCTCAGTCCGTCTGTCTCAGTCCGTCTGTCTCAGTCCGTCTGTCTCAGTCCGTCTGTCTCAGTCCGTCTGTCTCAGTAAGTCTGTCTTCGTTCGTCTGTCTCAGACCGACTGTCTCAGACCGTCTGTCTCAAACCGTCTGTCTCACACCGTCTGTCTCAGACCGTCTGTCTCAGACCGTCTGTCTCAGACCGTCTGTCTCAGACCGTCTGTCTGAGACCGTCTGTCTCAGACAGTCTGTCTCAGACCGTCTGTCTCAGACCGTCTGTCTCAGACCATCTGTCTCAGACTGTCTGTCTCAGACCGTCTGTCTCAAACCGTCTGTCTCAGACCGTCTGTCTCAGGCCGTCTGTCTCAGTCCGTCTGTCTCAGTCCGTCTGTCTCAGTCCGTCTGTCTCAGTCCGTCTGTCTCAGTCCGTCTGTCTCAGTCCGTCTGTCTCAGTCCGTCGGTATCAGTCCATCTGTCTCAGTCCGTCTGTCTCAGTCCGTCTGTCTCTGTAAGTCTGTCTCCGTTCGTCTGTCTCAGACCGACTGTCTCAGACCGTCTGTCTCAAACCGTCTGTCTCACACCGTCTGTCTCAGACCGTCTGTCTCAGACCGTCTGTCTGAGACCGTCTGTCTCAGACAGTCTGTCTCAGACCGTCTGTCTCAGACCGTCTGTCTCAGACCATCTGTCTCAGACTGTCTGTCTCAGTCCGTCTGTATCAGTCCGTCTGTCTCCGTTCGTCTGTCTCAGACCGACTGTCTCTGACCGTCTGTCTCAAACCGTCTGTGTCAGACCGTCTGTCGCAGACCCTCTGTCTCGATCCGTCTGTCTCATACCGTCTGTCTCAGACCGTCTGTCTGAGACCGACTGTCTCAAACCGTCTGTCTGAGACCGTCTGTCGCAGGCCCTCTGTCTCGATCCGTCTGTCTCATACCGTCTGTCTCAGACCGTCTGTCTCAGACCGCCTGTCTCAGACCGCCTGTCTCAGACCGTCTGTCTCAGACCGTCTGTCTCAGGCCGTCTGTCTCAGTCCGTCTGTCTCGGGCCGTCTGTCTCAGTCCGTCTGTCTCAGTCCGTCTGTCTCAGTCCGTCTGTCTCCGTTCGTCTGTCTCAGACCGTCTGTCTCAGAGCGCCTGTCTCAGACCGTCTGTCTCAGACCGCCTGTCTCAGACCGCCTGTCTTAGACTGTCTGTCTCAGAGCGCCTGTTTCAGACTGTCTGTCTCAGAGCGCCTGTCTCAGACCGTCTGTCTCAGACCGCCTGTCTTAGACTGTCTGTCTCAGAGCGCCTGTCTCAGACTGTCTGTCTCAGAGCGCCTGTCTCAGACCGTCTGTCTCAGACCGCCTGTCTGAGACTGTCTGTCTCAGACCGTCTGTCTGAGACCGTCTGTCGCAGACCCTCTGTCTCGATCCGTCTGTCTCATACCGTCTGTCTCATACCGTCTGTCTCAGACCGCCTGTCTCAGACCGCCTGTCTCAGACCGTCTGTCTCAGACCGTCTGTCTCAGACCGTCTGTCTCAGACCGGCTGTCTCAGACCGTCTGTCTCAGACGGTCTGCCTCAGACCGTCTGTCTCAGACCGTCTGTCTCAGACTGTCTGCCTCAGACCGACTGTCTCAGACCGTCTGTCTCAAACCGTCTGTCTCACACCGTCTGTCTCAGACCCTCTGTCTCGATCCGTCTGCCTCATACCGTCTGTCTCAGACCGTCTGTCTGACACCGTCTGTCTGAGACCGTCTGTCTCAGACCATCAGTCTCAGACCGCGTGTCTCAGACCGCCTGCCTCAGACCGCCTGTCTCAGACCGTCTGTCTCAGACAGTCTGTATCAGACCGTCTGTCTCGGACCGTCTGTCTCAGACCGTCGGTCTCGGGCCGTCTGTCTCAGTCCGTCTATCTCCGTCCGTCTGTCTCGGACCACCTGTCTCAGACCGTCTGTCTCAGACCGTCGGCCTCGAGCCGACTGTATCAGTCCGTTTGTCTCCGTCCTTCTGTCTCAGACCGTCTGTCTCAGACCGCCTGTCTCAGACCGCCTGTCTTAGACTGTCTGTCTCATACCGTCTGTCTCGGACCGTCTGTCTCAGACCGTCGGCCTCGAGCCGTTTGTATCAGTCCGTCTGTCTCCGTCCTTCTGTCTCAGACCGTCTGTCTCAGACCGCCTGTCTCAGTCCGCCTGTCTTAGACCGTCTGTCTCAGAGCGCCTGTCTCAGACCGTCTGTCTCAGACCGTCTGTCTCAGACCGTCTCTCTCAGACCGTCTGTCTCAGACCGTCTGTCTCAGACCGTCTGTCTCAGACCGTCTGTCTCAGACCGTCTGTCGCAGACCGTCTGTCTCGGGCCGTCTGTCTCAGTCCGTCTGTCTCAGTCCGTCTGTCTCAGTTCGTCTGTCTCAGACCAACTGTTTCAGACCGTCTGTCTCAGACCGTCTGTCTCAGACCGTCTGTCTCAGACCGTCTGTCTCAGACCGTCTGTCTCAGACCGTCTGTCTCAGACCGTCTGTCTCAGAGCGCCTGTCTCAGACCGTCTGTCTCAGGCCGTCTGTCTCAGTCCGTCTGTCTCAGTCCGTCTGTCTCAGTCCGTCTGTCTCAGTCCGTCTGTCTCAGTCCGTCTGTCTCAGTCCGTCTGTCTCAGTCCGTCTGTCTCAGTCCGTCTGTCTCAGTCCGTCTGTCTCAGTCCGTCTGTCTCAGTAAGTCTGTCTTCGTTCGTCTGTCTCAGACCGACTGTCTCAGACCGTCTGTCTCAAACCGTCTGTCTCACACCGTCTGTCTCAGACCGTCTGTCTCAGACCGTCTGTCTCAGACCGTCTGTCTGAGACCGTCCGTCTCAGACAGTCTGTCTCAGACCGTCTGTCTCAGACCGTCTGTCTCAGACCATCTGTCTCAGACTGTCTGTCTCAGTCCGTCTGTATCAGTCCGTCTGTCTCCGTTCGTCTGTCTCAGACCGACTGTCTCTGACCGTCTGTCTCAAACCGTCTGTCTCAGACCGTCTGTCGCAGACCGTCTGTCTCGATCCGTCTGTCTCATACCGTCTGTCTCAGACCGTCTGTCTCAGACCGCCTGTCTCAGACCGCCTGTCTCAGACCGACTGTCTCAAACCGTCTGTCTGAGACCGTCTGTCTCAGACCGACTGTCTCAGACCGTCTGTCTCAAACCGTCTGTCTCAGACCGTCTGTCTCAGGCCGTCTGTCTCAGTCCGTCTGTCTCAGTCCGTCTGTCTCAGTCCGTCTGTCTCAGTCCGTCTGTCTCAGTCCGTCGGTATCAGTCCATCTGTCTCAGTCCGTCTGTCTCAGTCCGTCTGTCTCTGTAAGTCTGTCTCCGTTCGTCTGTCTCAGACCGACTGTCTCAGACCGTCTGTCTCAAACCGTCTGTCTCACACCGTCTGTCTCAGACCGTCTGTCTCAGACCGTCTGTCTCAGACCGTCTGTCTGAGACCGTCTGTCTCAGACAGTCTGTCTCAGACCGTCTGTCTCAGACCGTCTGTCTCAGACCATCTGTCTCAGACTGTCTGTCTCAGTCCGTCTGTATCAGTCCGTCTGTCTCCGTTCGTCTGTCTCAGACCGACTGTCTCTGACCGTCTGTCTCAAACCGTCTGTCTCAGACCGTCTGTCGCAGACCCTCTGTCTCGATCCGTCTGTCTCATACCGTCTGTCTCAGACCGTCTGTCTGAGACCGACTGTCTCAAACCGTCTGTCTGAGACCGTCTGTCGCAGGCCCTCTGTCTCGATCCGTCTGTCTCATACCGTCTGTCTCAGACCGTCTGTCTCAGACCGCCTGTCTCAGACCGCCTGTCTCAGACCGTCTGTCTCAGACCGTCTGTCTCAGGCCGTCTGTCTCAGTCCGTCTGTCTCGGGCCGTCTGTCTCAGTCCGTCTGTCTCAGTCCGTCTGTCTCAGTCCGTCTGTCTCCGTTCGTCTGTCTCAGACCGTCTGTCTCAGAGCGCCTGTCTCAGACCGTCTGTCTCAGACCGCCTGTCTCAGACCGCCTGTCTTAGACTGTCTGTCTCAGAGCGCCTGTCTCAGACTGTCTGTCTCAGAGCGCCTGTCTCAGACCGTCTGTCTCAGACCGCCTGTCTTAGACTGTCTGTCTCAGAGCGCCTGTCTCAGACTGTCTGTCTCAGAGCGCCTGTCTCAGACCGTCTGTCTCAGACCGCCTGTCTGAGACTGTCTGTCTCAGACCGTCTGTCTGAGACCGTCTGTCGCAGACTGTCTGTCTCAGAGCGCCTGTCTCAGACCGTCTGTCTCAGACCGCCTGTCTTAGACTGTCTGTCTCAGAGCGCCTGTCTCAGACTGTCTGTCTCAGAGCGCCTGTCTCAGACCGTCTGTCTCAGACCGCCTGTCTGAGACTGTCTGTCTCAGACCGTCTGTCTGAGACCGTCTGTCGCAGACCCTCTGTCTCGATCCGTCTGTCTCATACCGTCTGTCTCATACCGTCTGTCTCAGACCGCCTGTCTCAGACCGCCTGTCTCAGACCGTCTGTCTCAGACCGTCTGTCTCAGACCGTCTGTCTCAGACCGGCTGTCTCAGACCGTCTGTCTCAGACGGTCTGCCTCAGACCGTCTGTCTCAGACCGTCTGTCTCAGACTGTCTGCCTCAGACCGACTGTCTCAGACCGTCTGTCTCAAACCGTCTGTCTCACACCGTCTGTCTCAGACCCTCTGTCTCGATCCGTCTGTCTCATACCGTCTGTCTCAGACCGTCTGTCTGACACCGTCTGTCTGAGACCGTCTGTCTCAGACCATCAGTCTCAGACCGCGTGTCTCAGACCGCCTGCCTCAGACCGCCTGTCTCAGACCGTCTGTCTCAGACAGTCTGTATCAGACCGTCTGTCTCGGACCGTCTGTCTCAGACCGTCGGTCTCGGGCCGTCTGTCTCAGTCCGTCTATCTCCGTCCGTCTGTCTCGGACCACCTGTCTCAGACCGTCTGTCTCAGACCGTCGGCCTCGAGCCGACTGTATCAGTCCGTTTGTCTCCGTCCTTCTGTCTCAGACCGTCTGTCTCAGACCGCCTGTCTCAGACCGCCTGTCTTAGACTGTCTGTCTCATACCGTCTGTCTCGGACCGTCTGTCTCAGACCGTCGGCCTCGAGCCGTTTGTATCAGTCCGTCTGTCTCCGTCCTTCTGTCTCAGACCGTCTGTCTCAGACCGCCTGTCTCAGTCCGCCTGTCTTAGACCGTCTGTCTCAGAGCGCCTGTCTCAGACCGTCTGTCTCAGACCGTCTGTCTCAGACCGTCTCTCTCAGACCGTCTGTCTCAGACCGTCTGTCTCAGACCGTCTGTCCCAGACCGTCTGTCTCAGACCGTCTGTCGCAGACCGTCTGTCTCGGGCCGTCTGTCTCAGTCCGTCTGTCTCAGTCCGTCTGTCTCAGTTCGTCTGTCTCAGACCAACTGTTTCAGACCGTCTGTCTCAGACCGTCTGTCTCAGACCGTCTGTCTCAGACCGTCTGTCTCAGACCGTCTGTCTCAGACCGTCTGTCTCAGACCGTCTGTCTCAGGCCGTCTGTCTCAGACCGTCTGTCTCGGGCCGTCTGTCTCAGACCGTCTGTCTCAGGCCGTCTGTCTCAGTCCGTCTGTCTCAGTCCGTCTGTCTCCGTTCGTCTGTCTCAGACCGACTGTCTCAGACCGTCTGTCTCAAACCGTCTGTCTCAGACCGTCTGTCTCAGGCCGTCTGTCTCAGTCCGTCTGTCTCAGTCCGTCTGTCTCAGTCCGTCTGTCTCAGTCCGTCTGTCTCAGTCCGTCTGTCTCAGTCCGTCTGTCTCAGTCCGTCTGTCTCAGTCCGTCTGTCTCAGTAAGTCTGTCTCCGTTCGTCTGTCTCAGACCGACTGTCTCAGACCGTCTGTCTCAAACCGTCTGTCTCACACCGTCTGTCTCAGACCGTCTGTCTGAGACCGTCTGTCTCAGACAGTCTGTCTCAGACCGTCTGTCTCAGACCGTCTGTCTCAGACCATCTGTCTCAGACTGTCTGTCTCAGTCCGTCTGTATCAGTCCGTCTGTCTCCGTTCGTCTGTCTCAGACCGTCTGTCTCAGAGCGCCTGTCTCAGACCGTCTGTCTCAGACCGTCTGTCTCAGGCCGTCTGTCTCAGTCCGTCTGTCTCAGTCCGTCTGTCTCAGTCCGTCTGTCTCAGTCCGTCTGTCTCAGTCCGTCTGTCTCCGTCCTTCTGTCTCAGACCGTCTGTCTCAGACCGCCTGTCTCAGACCGCCTGTCTTAGACTGTCTGTCTCAGAGCGCCTGTCTCAGACCGTCTGTCTCAGACCGTCTGTCTCAGACCGTCTCTCTCAGACCGTCTGTCTCAGACCGTCTGTCTCAGACCGTCTGTCTCAGACCGTCTGTCTCAGACCGTCTGTCTCAGACCGTCTGTCTCAGACCGTCTGTCTCAGACCGTCTGTCTCAGACCGTCTGTCGCAGACCGTCTGTCTCGGGCCGTCTGTCTCAGTCCGTCTGTCTCAGTCCGTCTGTCTCAGTTCGTCTGTCTCAGACCAACTGTTTCAGACCGTCTGTCTCAGACCGTCTGTCTCAGACCGTCTGTCTCAGGCCGTCTGTCTCAGACCGTCTGTCTCAGACCGTCTGTCTCAGACCGTCTGTCTCAGGCCGTCTGTCTCAGACCGTCTGTCTCGGGCCGTCTGTCTCAGACCGTCTGTCTCAGGCCGTCTGTCTCAGTCCGTCTGTCTCCGTTCGTCTGTCTCAGACCGACTGTCTCAGACCGTCTGTCTCAAACCGTCTGTCTCAGACCGTCTGTCTCAGGCCGTCTGTCTCAGTCCGTCTGTCTCAGTCCGTCTGTCTCAGTCCGTCTGTCTCAGTCCGTCTGTCTCAGTCCGTCTGTCTCAGTCCGTCTGTCTCAGTCCGTCTGTCTCAGTAAGTCTGTCTTCGTTCGTCTGTCTCAGACCGACTGTCTCAGACCGTCTGTCTCAAACCGTCTGTCTCACACCGTCTGTCTCAGACCGTCTGTCTCAGACCGTCTGTCTCAGACCGTCTGTCTGAGACCGTCTGTCTCAGACAGTCTGTCTCAGACCGTCTGTCTCAGACCGTCTGTCTCAGACCATCTGTCTCAGACTGTCTGTCTCAGTCCGTCTGTATCAGTCCGTCTGTCTCAGTCCGTCTGTCTCAGTCCGTCTGTCTCAGTCCGTCTGTCTCAGTCCGTCTGTCTCCGTCCTTCTGTCTCAGACCGTCTGTCTCAGACCGCCTGTCTCAGACCGCCTGTCTTAGACTGTCTGTCTCAGAGCGCCTGTCTCAGACCGTCTGTCTCAGACCGTCTGTCTCAGACCGTCTCTCTCAGACCGTCTGTCTCAGACCGTCTGTCTCAGACCGTCTGTCTCAGACCGTCTGTCTCAGACCGTCTGTCTCAGACCGTCTGTCTCAGACCATCTGTCGCAGACCGTCTGTCTCGGGCCGTCTGTCTCAGTCCGTCTGTCTCAGTCCGTCTGTCTCAGTTCGTCTGTCTCAGACCAACTGTTTCAGACCGTCTGTCTCAGACCGTCTGTCTCAGACCGTCTGTCTCAGACCGTCTGTCTCAGACCGTCTGTCTCAGACCGTCTGTCTCAGACCGTCTGTCTCAGGCCGTCTGTCTCAGACCGTCTGTCTCGGGCCGTCTGTCTCAGACCGTCTGTCTCAGGCCGTCTGTCTCAGTCCGTCTGTCTCCGTTCGTCTGTCTCAGACCGACTGTCTCAGACCGTCTGTCTCAAACCGTCTGTCTCAGACCGTCTGTCTCAGGCCGTCTGTCTCAGTCCGTCTGTCTCAGTCCGTCTGTCTCAGTCCGTCTGTCTCAGTCCGTCTGTCTCAGTCCGTCTGTCTCAGTCCGTCTGTCTCAGTCCGTCTGTCTCAGTCCGTCTGTCTCAGTAAGTCTGTCTTCGTTCGTCTGTCTCAGACCGACTGTCTCAGACCGTCTGTCTCAAACCGTCTGTCTCAAACCGTCTGTCTCACACCGTCTGTCTCAGACCGTCTGTCTCAGACCGTCTGTCTGAGACCGTCTGTCTCAGACAGTCTGTCTCAGACCGTCTGTCTCAGACCGTCTGTCTCAGACCATCTGTCTCAGACTGTCTGTCTCAGTCCGTCTGTATCAGTCCGTCTGTCTCCGTTCGTCTGTCTCAGACCGACTGTCTCTGACCGTCTGTCTCAAACCGTCTGTCTCAGACCGTCTGTCGCAGACCGTCTGTCTCGATCCGTCTGTCTCATACCGTCTGTCTCAGACCGTCTGTCTCAGACCGCCTGTCTCAGACCGCCTGTCTCAGACCGACTGTCTCAAACCGTCTGTCTGAGACCGTCTGTCTCAGACCGACTGTCTCAGACCGTCTGTCTCAAACCGTCTGTCTCAGACCGTCTGTCTCAGGCCGTCTGTCTCAGTCCGTCTGTCTCAGTCCGTCTGTCTCAGTCCGTCTGTCTCAGTCCGTCTGTCTCAGTCCGTCTGTCTCAGTCCGTCTGTCTCAGTCCGTCGGTATCAGTCCATCTGTCTCAGTCCGTCTGTCTCAGTCCGTCTGTCTCTGTAAGTCTGTCTCCGTTCGTCTGTCTCAGACCGACTGTCTCAGACCGTCTGTCTCAAACCGTCTGTCTCACACCGTCTGTCTCAGACCGTCTGTCTGAGACCGTCTGTCTCTGACAGTCTGTCTCAGACCGTCTGTCTCAGACCGTCTGTCTCAGACCATCTGTCTCAGACTGTCTGTCTCAGTCCGTCTGTATCAGTCCGTCTGTCTCCGTTCGTCTGTCTCAGACCGACTGTCTCTGACCGTCTGTCTCAAACCGTCTGTCTCAGACCGTCTGTCGCAGACCCTCTGTCTCGATCCGTCTGTCTCATACCGTCTGTCTCAGACCGTCTGTCTGAGACCGACTGTCTCAAACCGTCTGTCTGAGACCGTCTGTCGCAGGCCCTCTGTCTCGATCCGTCTGTCTCATACCGTCTGTCTCAGACCGTCTGTCTCAGACCGCCTGTCTCAGACCGCCTGTCTCAGACCGTCTGTCTCAGACCGTCTGTCTCAGGCCGTCTGTCTCAGTCCGTCTGTCTCGGGCCGTCTGTCTCAGTCCGTCTGTCTCAGTCCGTCTGTCTCAGTCCGTCTGTCTCCGTTCGTCTGTCTCAGACCGTCTGTCTCAGAGCGCCTGTCTCAGACCGTCTGTCTCAGACCGCCTGTCTCAGACCGCCTGTCTTAGACTGTCTGTCTCAGAGCGCCTGTCACAGACTGTCTGTCTCAGAGCGCCTGTCTCAGACCGTCTGTCTCAGACCGCCTGTCTGAGACTGTCTGTCTCAGACCGTCTGTCTGAGACCGTCTGTCGCAGACCCTCTGTCTCGATCCGTCTGTCTCATACCGTCTGTCTCATACCGTCTGTCTCAGACCGCCTGTCTCAGACCGCCTGTCTCAGACCGTCTGTCTCAGACCGTCTGTCTCGAAACGTCTGTCTCAGACAGCCTGTCTCGAACCGTCTGTCTCAGACCGTCTGTCTCAAACCGGCTGTCTCAGACCGTCTGTCTCAGACTGTCTGCCTCAGACCGACTGTCTCAGACCGTCTGTCTCAAACCGTCTGTCTCACACCGTCTGTCTCAGACCCTCTGTCTCGACCCGTCTGTCTCATACCGTCTGTCTCAGACCGCCTGTCTCAGACCGCCTGTCTCAGACCGTCTGTCTCAGACCCTCTGTCTCGATCGGTCTGTCTCATACCGTCTGTCTCAGACCGTCTGTCTGACACCGTGTGTCTGAGACCCTCTGTCTCGATCGGTCTGTCTCATACCGTCTGTCTCAGACCGTCTGTCTGACACCGTCTGTCTGAGACCGTCTGTCTCAGACCATCAGTCTCAGACCGCGTGTCTCAGACCGCCTGCCTCAGACCGCCTGTCTCAGACCGTCTGTCTCAGACAGTCTGTATCAGACCGTCTGTCTCGGACCGTCTGTCTCAGACCGTCGGTCTCGGGCCGTCTGTCTCAGTCCGTCTATCTCCGTCCGTCTGTCTCGGACCACCTGTATCAGACCGTCTGTCTCAGACCGTCGGCCTCGAGCCGTCTGTATCAGTCCGTCTGTCTCCGTCCTTCTGTCTCAGACCGTCTGTCTCAGACCGCCTGTCTCAGACCGCCTGTCTTAGACTGTCTGTCTCATACCGTCTGTCTCGGACCGTCTGTCTCAGACCGTCGGCCTCGAGCCGTCTGTATCAGTCCGTCTGTGTCCGTCCTTCTGTCTCAGACCGTCTGTCTCAGACCGCCTGTCTCAGACCGCCTGTCTGTCTCAGAGCGCCTGTCTCAGACCGTCTGTCTCAGACCGTCTGTCTCAAACCGTCTGTCTCACACCGTCTGTCTCAGACCGTCTGTCTGAGACCGGTTGTCTCAGACAGTCTGTCTCAGACCGTCTGTCTCAGACCGTCTGTCTCAGACCATCTGTCTCAGACTGTCTGTCTCAGTCCGTCTGTATCAGTCCGTCTGTCTCCGTTCGTCTGTCTCAGACCGACTGTCTCTGACCGTCTGTCTCAAACCGTCTGTCTCAGACCGTCTGTCGCAGACCCTCTGCCTCGATCCGTCTGTCTCATACCGTCTGTCTCAGACCGTCTGTCTGAGACCGACTGTCTCAAACCGTCTGTCTGAGACCGTCTGTCGCAGACCCTCTGTCTCGATTCGTCTGTCTCATACCGTCTGTCTCAGACCGTCTGTCTCAGACCGTCTGTCTCAGACCGCCTGTATCAGACCGTCTGTCTCAGACCGTCTGTCTCAGGCCGTCTGTCTCAGACCGTCTGTCTCGGGCCGTCTGTCTCAGTCCGTCTGTCTCGGGCCGTCTGTCTCAGTCCGTCTGTCTCAGTCCGTCTGTCTCAGTCCGTCTGTCTCCGTTCGTCTGTCTCAGACCCTCTGTCTCAGAGCGCCTGTCTCAGACCGTCTGTCTCAGACCGCCTGTCTCAGACCGCCTGTCTTAGACTGTCTGTCTCAGAGCGCCTGTCTCAGACTGTCTGTCTCAGAGCGCCTGTCTCAGACCGTCTGTCTCAGTCCGTCTGTCTCCGTCCTTCTGTCTCAGACCGTCTGTCTCAGACCGCCTGTCTCAGACCGCCTGTCTTAGACTGTCTGTCTCATACCGTCTGTCTCGTACCGTCTGTCTCAGACCGTCGGCCTCGAGCCGTCTGTATCAGTCCGTCTGTTTCCGTCCTTCTGTCTCAGACCGTCTGTCTCAGACCGCCTGTCTCAGACCGGCTGTCTTAGACTGTCTGTCTCAGAGCGCATGTCTCAGACCGTCTGTCTCAGACCGTCTGTCTCAGACCGTCTGTCTCAGACCGTCTGTCTCAGACCGTCTGTCTCAGACCGTCTGTCTCAGACCGTCTGTCTCAGACCGTCTGTCTCAGACCGTCTGTCTCAGGCCGTCTGTCTCAGACCGTCTGTCTCGGGCCGTCTGTCTCAGACCGTCCGTCTCAGGCCGTCTGTCTCAGTCCGTCTGTCTCCGTTCGTCTGTCTCAGACCGACTGTCTCAGACCGTCTGTCTCAAACCGTCTGTCTCAGACCGTCTGTCTCAGGCCGTCTGTCTCAGTCCGTCTGTCTCAGTCCGTCTGTCTCAGTCCGTCTGTCTCAGTCCGTCGGTCTCAGTCCATCTGTCTCAGTCCGTCTGTCTCAGTCCGTCTGTCTCTGTAAGTCTGTCTCCGTTCGTCTGTCTCAGACCGACTGTCTCAGACCGTCTGTCTCAAACCGTCTGTCTCACACCGTCTGTCTCAGACCGTCTGTCTCAGACCGTCTGTCTGACACCGTCTGTCTGAGACCGTCTGTCTCAGACCATCAGTCTCAGACCGCGTGTCTCAGACCGCCTGCCTCAGACCGCCTGTCTCAGACCGTCTGTCTCAGACAGTCTGTATCAGACCGTCTGTCTCGGACCGTCTGTCTCAGACCGTCGGTCTCGGGCCGTCTGTCTCAGTCCGTCTATCTCCGTCCGTCTGTCTCGGACCACCTGTATCAGACCGTCTGTCTCAGACCGTCGGCCTCGAGCCGTCTGTATCAGTCCGTCTGTCTCCGTCCTTCTGTCTCAGACCGTCTGTCTCAGACCGCCTGTCTCAGACCGCCTGTCTTAGACTGTCTGTCTCATACCGTCTGTCTCGGACCGTCTGTCTCAGACCGTCGGCCTCGAGCCGTCTGTATCAGTCCGTCTGTGTCCGTCCTTCTGTCTCAGACCGTCTGTCTCAGACCGCCTGTCTCAGACCGCCTGTCTGTCTCAGAGCGCCTGTCTCAGACCGTCTGTCTCAGACCGTCTGTCTCAAACCGTCTGTCTCACACCGTCTGTCTCAGACCGTCTGTCTGAGACCGTCTGTCTCAGACAGTCT
The DNA here is from genome assembly GCA_947623535.1 of Coelioxys conoideus. Lineage (NCBI taxonomy): Eukaryota > Metazoa > Arthropoda > Insecta > Hymenoptera > Megachilidae > Coelioxys > Coelioxys conoideus. Next base: position 7,550,160 of record CANQJN010000026.1, read on the forward strand.
GTCTCAGACCGTCTGTCTCAGACCGTCTGTCTCAGACCATCTGTCTCAGACTGTCTGTCTCAGTCCGTCTGTATCAGTCCGTCTGTCTCCGTTCGTCTGTCTCAGACCGACTGTCTCTGACCGTCTGTCTCAAACCGTCTGTCTCAGACCGTCTGTCGCAGACCCTCTGCCTCGATCCGTCTGTCTCATACCGTCTGTCTCAGACCGTCTGTCTGAGACCGACTGTCTCAAACCGTCTGTCTGAGACCGTCTGTCGCAGACCCTCTGTCTCGATCCGTCTGTCTCATACCGTCTGTCTCAGACCGTCTGTCTCAGACCGTCTGTCTCAGACCGCCTGTATCAGACCGTCTGTCTCAGACCGTCTGTCTCAGGCCGTCTGTCTCAGACCGTCTGTCTCGGGCCGTCTGTCTCAGTCCGTCTGTCTCGGGCCGTCTGTCTCAGTCCGTCTGTCTCAGTCCGTCTGTCTCAGTCCGTCTGTCTCCGTTCGTCTGTCTCAGACCGTCTGTCTCAGAGCGCCTGTCTCAGACCGTCTGTCTCAGACCGCCTGTCTCAGACCGCCTGTCTTAGACTGTCTGTCTCAGAGCGCCTGTCTCAGACTGTCTGTCTCAGAGCGCCTGTCTCAGACCGTCTGTCTCAGTCCGTCTGTCTCCGTCCTTCTGTCTCAGACCGTCTGTCTCAGACCGCCTGTCTCAGACCGCCTGTCTTAGACTGTCTGTCTCATACCGTCTGTCTCGGACCGTCTGTCTCAGACCGTCGGCCTCGAGCCGTCTGTATCAGTCCGTCTGTTTCCGTCCTTCTGTCTCAGACCGTCTGTCTCAGACCGCCTGTCTCAGACCGGCTGTCTTAGACTGTCTGTCTCAGAGCGCATGTCTCAGACCGTCTGTCTCAGACCGTCTGTCTCAGACCGTCTGTCTCAGACCGTCTGTCTCAGACCGTCTGTCTCAGACCGTCTGTCTCAGACCGTCTGTCTCAGACCGTCTGTCTCAGGCCGTCTGTCTCAGACCGTCTGTCTCGGGCCGTCTGTCTCAGACCGTCCGTCTCAGGCCGTCTGTCTCAGTCCGTCTGTCTCCGTTCGTCTGTCTCAGACCGACTGTCTCAGACCGTCTGTCTCAAACCGTCTGTCTCAGACCGTCTGTCTCAGGCCGTCTGTCTCAGTCCGTCTGTCTCAGTCCGTCGGTCTCAGTCCATCTGTCTCAGTCCGTCTGTCTCAGTCCGTCTGTCTCTGTAAGTCTGTCTCCGTTCGTCTGTCTCAGACCGACTGTCTCAGACCGTCTGTCTCAAACCGTCTGTCTCACACCGTCTGTCTCAGACCGTCTGTCTCAGACCGTCTGTCTGAGACCGTCTGTCTCAGACAGTCTGTCTCAGACCGTCTGTCTCAGACCGGCTGTCTCAGACCGTCTGTCTCAGACGGTCTGCCTCAGACCGTCTGTCTCAGACCGTCTGTCTCAGACTGTCTGCCTCAGACCGACTGTCTCAGACCGTCTGTCTCGAACCGTCTGTCTCACACCGTCTGTCTCAGACCCTCTGTCTCGATCCGTCTGTCTCATACCGTCTGTCTCAGACCGTCTGCCTGACACCGTCTGTCTGAGACCGTCTGTCTCAGACCATCAGTCTCAGACCGTGTGTCTCAGACCGCCTGCCTCAGACCGCCTGTCTGAGACCGTCTGTCTCAGACAGTCTGTATCAGACCGTCTGTCTCGGACCGTCTGTCTCAGACCGTCGGTCTCGGGCCGTCTGTCTCAGTCCGTCTATCTCCGTCCGTCTGTCTCGGACCACCTGTCTCAGACCGTCTGTCTCAGACCGTCGGCCTCGAGCCGTCTGTATCAGTCCGTCTGTCTCCGTCCTTCTGTCTCAGACCGTCTGTCTCAGACCGCCTGTCTCAGACCGCCTGTCTTAGACTGTCTGTCTCATACCGTCTGTCTCGGACCGTCTGTCTCAGACCGTCGGCCTCGAGCCGTCTGTATCAGTCCGTCTGTCTCCGTCCTTCTGTCTCAGACCGTCTGTCTCAGACCGCCTGTCTCAGACCGCCTGTCTTAGACTGTCTGTCTCAGAGCGCCTGTCTCAGACCGTCTGTCTCAGACCGTCTGTCTCAGACCGTCTCTCTCAGACCGTCTGTCTCAGACCGTCTGTCTCAGACCGTCTGTCTCAGACCGTCTGTCTCAGACCGTCTGTCTCAGACCGTCTGTCGCAGACCGTCTGTCTCGGGCCGTCTGTCTCAGTCCGTCTGTCTCAGTCCGTCTGTCTCAGTTCGTCTGTCTCAGACCAACTGTTTCAGACCGTCTGTCTCAGACCGTCTGTCTCAGACCGTCTGTCTCAGACCGTCTGTCTCAGACCGTCTGTCTCAGACCGTCTGTCTCAGGCCGTCTGTCTCAGACCGTCTGTCTCGGGCCGTCTGTCTCAGACCGTCTGTCTCAGGCCGTCTGTCTCAGTCCGTCTGTCTCCGTTCGTCTGTCTCAGACCGACTGTCTCAGTCCGTCTGTCTCAGTCCGTCTGTCTCAGTCCGTCTGTCTCAGTCCGTCTGTCTCAGTCCGTCTGTCTCAGTCCGTCTGTCTCAGTAAGTCTGTCTCCGTTCGTCTGTCTCAGACCGACTGTCTCGGACCGTCTGTCTCAGACCGTCGGTCTCGGGCCGTCTGTCTCAGTCCGTCTATCTCCGTCCGTCTGTCTCGGACCACCTGTCTCAGACCGTCTGTCTCAGACCGTCGGCCTCGAGCCGTCTGTATCAGTCCGTCTGTCTCCGTCCTTCTGTCTCAGACCGTCTGTCTCAGACCGCCTGTCTCAGACCGCCTGTCTTAGACTGTCTGTCTCATACCGTCTGTCTCGGACCGTCTGTCTCAGACCGTCGGCCTCGAGCCGTCTGTATCAGTCCGTCTGTCTCCGTCCTTCTGTCTCAGACCGTCTGTCTCAGACCGCCTGTCTCAGACCGCCTGTCTTAGACTGTCTGTCTCAGAGCGCCTGTCTCAGACCGTCTGTCTCAGACCGTCTGTCTCAGACCGTCTCTCTCAGACCGTCTGTCTCAGACCGTCTGTCTCAGACCGTCTGTCTCAGACCGTCTGTCTCAGACCGTCTGTCTCAGACCGTCTGTCGCAGACCGTCTGTCTCGGGCCGTCTGTCTCAGTCCGTCTGTCTCAGTCCGTCTGTCTCAGTTCGTCTGTCTCAGACCAACTGTTTCAGACCGTCTGTCTCAGACCGTCTGTCTCAGACCGTCTGTCTCAGACCGTCTGTCTCAGACCGTCTGTCTCAGACCGTCTGTCTCAGGCCGTCTGTCTCAGACCGTCTGTCTCGGGCCGTCTGTCTCAGACCGTCTGTCTCAGGCCGTCTGTCTCAGTCCGTCTGTCTCCGTTCGTCTGTCTCAGACCGACTGTCTCAGTCCGTCTGTCTCAGTCCGTCTGTCTCAGTCCGTCTGTCTCAGTCCGTCTGTCTCAGTCCGTCTGTCTCAGTCCGTCTGTCTCAGTCCGTCTGTCTCAGTAAGTCTGTCTCCGTTCGTCTGTCTCAGACCGACTGTCTCAGACCGTCTGTCTCAAACCGTCTGTCTCAGACCGTCTGTCTCAGGCCGTCTGTCTCAGTCCGTCTGTCTCAGTCCGTCTGTCTCAGTCCGTCTGTCTCAGTCCGTCGGTCTCAGTCCATCTGTCTCAGTCCGTCTGTCTCAGTCCGTCTGTCTCTGTAAGTCTGTCTCCGTTCGTCTGTCTCAGACCGACTGTCTCAGACCGTCTGTCTCAAACCGCCTGTCTTAGACTGTCTGTCTCATACCGTCTGTCTCGGACCGTCTGTCTCAGACCGTCGGCCTCGAGCCGTCTGTATCAGTCCGTCTGTGTCCGTCCTTCTGTCTCAGACCGTCTGTCTCAGACCGCCTGTCTCAGACCGCCTGTCTGTCTCAGAGCGCCTGTCTCAGACCGTCTGTCTCAGACCGTCTGTCTCAAACCGTCTGTCTCACACCGTCTGTCTCAGACCGTCTGTCTGAGACCGTCTGTCTCAGACAGTCTGTCTCAGACCGTCTGTCTCAGACCGTCTGTCTCAGACCATCTGTCTCAGACTGTCTGTCTCAGTCCGTCTGTATCAGTCCGTCTGTCTCCGTTCGTCTGTCTCAGACCGTCGGCCTCGAGCCGTCTGTATCAGTCCGTCTGTCTCCGTCCTTCTGTCTCAGACCGTCTGTCTCAGACCGCCTGTCTCAGACCGCCTGTCTTAGACTGTCTGTCTCATACCGTCTGTCTCGGACCGTCTGTCTCAGACCGTCGGCCTCGAGCCGTCTGTATCAGTCCGTCTGTGTCCGTCCTTCTGTCTCAGACCGTCTGTCTCAGACCGCCTGTCTCAGACCGCCTGTCTGTCTCAGAGCGCCTGTCTCAGACCGTCTGTCTCAGACCGTCTGTCTCAAACCGTCTGTCTCACACCGTCTGTCTCAGACCGTCTGTCTGAGACCGTCTGTCTCAGACAGTCTGTCTCAGACCGTCTGTCTCAGACCGTCTGTCTCAGACCATCTGTCTCAGACTGTCTGTCTCAGTCCGTCTGTATCAGTCCGTCTGTCTCCGTTCGTCTGTCTCAGACCGACTGTCTCTGACCGTCTGTCTCAAACCGTCTGTCTCAGACCGTCTGTCGCAGACCCTCTGTCTCGATCCGTCTGTCTCATACCGTCTGTCTCAGACCGTCTGTCTGAGACCGACTGTCTCAAACCGTCTGTCTGAGACCGTCTGTCGCAGACCCTCTGTCTCGATCCGTCTGTCTCATACCGTCTGTCTCAGACCGTCTGTCTCAGACCGCCTGTCTCAGACCGCCTGTCTCAGACCGTCTGTCTCAGACCGTCTGTCTCAGGCCGTCTGTCTCAGACCGTCTGTCTCGGGCCGTCTGTCTCAGTCCGTCTGTCTCGGGCCGTCTGTCTCAGTCCGTCTGTCTCAGTCCGTCTGTCTCAGTCCGTCTGTCTCCGTTCGTCTGTCTCAGACCGTCTGTCTCAGAGCGCCTGTCTCAGACCGTCTGTCTCAGATCGCCTGTCTCAGACCGCCTGTCTTAGACTGTCTGTCTCAGAGCGCCTGTCTCAGACTGTCTGTCTCAGAGCGCCTGTCTCAGACCGTCTGTCTCAGTCCGTCTGTCTCCGTCCTTCTGTCTCAGACCGTCTGTCTCAGACCGCCTGTCTCAGACCGCCTGTCTTAGACTGTCTGTCTCATACCGTCTGTCTCGGACCGTCTGTCTCAGACCGTCGGCCTCGAGCCGTCTGTATCAGTCCGTCTGTCTCCGTCCTTCTGTCTCAGACCGTCTGTCTCAGACCGCCTGTCTCAGACCGCCTGTCTTAGACTGTCTGTCTCAGAGCGCCTGTCTCAGACCGTCTGTCTCAGACCGTCTCTCTCAGACCGTCTGTCTCAGACCGTCTGTCTCAGACCGTCTGTCTCAGACCGTCTGTCTCAGACCGTCTGTCTCAGACCGTCTGTCTCAGACCGTCTGTCTCAGACCATCTGTCTCAGACCGTCTGTCTCAGACCGTCTGTCTCAGACCGTCTGTCGCAGACCGTCTGTCTCGGGCCGTCTGTCTCAGTCCGTCTGTCTCAGTCCGTCTGTCTCAGTTCGTCTGTCTCAGACCAACTGTTTCAGACCGTCTGTCTCAGACCGTCTGTCTCAGACCGTCTGTCTCAGACCGTCTGTCTCAGACCGTCTGTCTCAGGCCGTCTGTCTCAGACCGTCTGTCTCGGGCCGTCTGTCTCAGACCGTCTGTCTCAGGCCGTCTGTCTCAGTCCGTCTGTCTCCGTTCGTCTGTCTCAGACCGACTGTCTCAGACCGTCTGTCTCAAACCGTCTGTCTCACACCGTCTGTCTCAGACCGTCTGTCTCAGACCGTCTGTCTGAGACCGTCTGTCTCAGACAGTCTGTCTCAGACCGTCTGTCTCAGACCATCTGTCTCAGACTGTCTGTCTCAGTCCGTCTGTATCAGTCCGTCTGTCTCCGTTCGTCTGTCTCAGACCGACTGTCTCTGACCGTCTGTCTCAAACCGTCTGTCTCAGACCGTCTGTCGCAGACCCTCTGTCTCGATCCGTCTGTCTCAGTCCGTCTGTCTCAGTCCGTCTGTCTCCGTTCGTCTGTCTCAGACCGTCTGTCTCAGAGCGCCTGTCTCAGACCGTCTGTCTCAGACCGCCTGTCTCAGACCGCCTGTCTTAGACTGTCTGTCTCAGAGCGCCTGTCTCAGACTGTCTGTCTCAGAGCGCCTGTCTCAGACCGTCTGTCTCAGTCCGTCTGTCTCCGTCCTTCTGTCTCAGTCCGTCTGTCTCAGACCGCCTGTCTCAGACCGCCTGTCTTAGACTGTCTGTCTCATACCGTCTGTCTCGGACCGTCTGTCTCAGACCGTCGGCCTCGAGCCGTCTGTATCAGTCCGTCTGTCTCCGTCCTTCTGTCTCAGACCGTCTGTCTCAGACCGCCTGTCACAGACCGCCTGTCTTAGACTGTCTGTCTCAGAGCGCCTGTCTCAGACCGTCTGTCTCAGACCGTCTGTCTCAGACCGTCTCTCTCAGACCGTCTGTCTCAGACCGCCTGTCTTAGACTGTCTGTCTCAGACCGCCTGTCTTAGACTGCCTGTCTCAGAGCGCCTGTCTCAGACTGTCTGTCTCAGAGCGCCTGTCTCAGACCGTCTGTCTCTGACCGCCTGTCTGAGACTGTCTGTCTCAGACCGTCTGTCTCAGACCGTCTGTCTGAGACCGTCTGTCGCAGACCCTCTGTCTCGATCCGTCTGTCTCATACCGTCTGTCTCATACCGTCTGTCTCAGACCGCCTGTCTCAGACCGCCTGTCTCAGACCGTCTGTCTCAGACCGTCTGTCTCAGACCGACTGTCTCAGACCGTCTGTCTCAAACCGTCTGTCTCACACCGTCTGTCTCAGACCGTCTGTCTCAGACCGTCTGTCTGAGACCGTCTGTCTCAGACAGTCTGTCTCAGACCGTCTGTCTCAGACCGTCTGTCTCAGACCATCTGTCTCAGACTGTCTGTCTCAGTCCGTCTGTATCAGTCCGTCTGTCTCCGTTCGTCTGTCTCAGACCGACTGTCTCTGACCGTCTGTCTCAAACCGTCTGTCTCAGACCGTCTGTCGCAGACCCTCTGTCTCGATCCGTCTGTCTCAGTCCGTCTGTCTCAGTCCGTCTGTCTCCGTTCGTCTGCCTCAGACCGTCTGTCTCAGAGCGCCTGTCTCAGACCGTCTGTCTCAGACCGCCTGTCTCAGACCGCCTGTCTTAGACTGTCTGTCTCATACCGTCTGTCTCGGACCGTCTGTCTCAGACCGTCGGCCTCGAGCCGTCTGTATCAGTCCGTCTGTCTCCGTCCTTCTGTCTCAGACCGTCTGTCTCAGACCGCCTGTCTCAGACCGCCTGTCTTAGACTGTCTGTCTCATACCGTCTGTCTCGGACCGTCTGTCTCAGACCGTCGGCCTCGAGCCGTCTGTATCAGTCCGTCTGTCTCCGTCCTTCTGTCTCAGACCGTCTGTCTCAGACCGCCTGTCTCAGACCGCCTGTCTTAGACTGTCTGTCTCAGAGCGCCTGTCTCAGACCGTCTGTCTCAGACCGTCTGTCTCAGACCGTCTGTCTCAGACCGTCTCTCTCAGACCGTCTGTCTCAGACCGTCTCTCTCAGACCGTCTGTCTCAGACCGTCTGTCTCAGACCGTCTGTCTCAGACCGTCTGTCGCAGACCGTCTGTCTCGGGCCGTCTGTCTCAGTCCGTCTGTCTCAGTCCGTCTGTGTCAGTTCGTCTGTCTCAGACCAACTGTTTCAGACCGTCTGTCTCAGACCGTCTGTCTCAGACCGTCTGTCTCAGACCGTCTGTCTCAGACCGTCTGTCTCAGACCGTCTGTCTCAGGCCGTCTGTCTCAGACCGTCTGTCTCGGGCCGTCTGTCTCAGACCGTCTGTCTCAGGCCGTCTGTCTCAGTCCGTCTGTCTCCGTTCGTCTGTCCCAGACCGACTGTCTCAGACCGTCTGTCTCAAACCGTCTGTCTCAGACCGTCTGTCTCAGGCCGTCTGTCTCAGTCCGTCTGTCTCAGTCCGTCTGTCTCAGTCCGTCTGTCTCAGTCCGTCTGTCTGAGACCGTCTGTCGCAGACCCTCTGTCTCGATCCGTCTGTCTCATACCGTCTGTCTCGTACCGTCTGTCTCAGACCGCCTGTCTCAGACCGCCTGTCTCAGACCGTCTGTCTCAGACCGACTGTCTCAGACCGTCTGTCTCAAACCGTCTGTCTCACACCGTCTGTCGCAGACCCTCTGTCTCGATCCGTCTGTCTCAGACCGTCTGTCTCAGACCGTCTGTCTCAGACCGTCTGTCTCAGACCGTCTGTCGCAGACCGTCTGTCTCGGGCCGTCTGTCTCAGTCCGTCTGTCTCAGTCCGTCTGTCTCAGTTCGTCTGTCTCAGACCAACTGTTTCAGACCGTCTGTCTCAGACCGTCTGTCTCAGACCGTCTGTCTCAGACCGTCTGTCTCAGACCGTCTGTCTCAGACCGTCTGTCTCAGACCGTCTGTCTCAGGCCGTCTGTCTCAGACCGTCTGTCTCGGGCCGTCTGTCTCAGACCGTCTGTCTCAGGCCGTCTGTCTCAGTCCGTCTGTCTCCGTTCGTCTGTATCAGACCGACTGTCTCAGACCGTCTGTCTCAAACCGTCTGTCTCACACCGTCTGTCTCAGACCGTCTGTCTCAGACCGTCTGTCTGAGACCGTCTGTCTCAGACAGTCTGTCTCAGACCGTCTGTCTCAGACCGTCTGTCTCAGACCATCTGTCTCAGACTGTCTGTCTCAGTCCGTCTGTATCAGTCCGTCTGTCTCCGTTCGTCTGTCTCAGACCGACTGTCTCTGACCGTCTGTCTCAAACCGTCTGTCTCAGACCGTCTGTCGCAGACCCTCTGTCTCGATCCGTCTGTCTCAGTCCGTCTGTCTCAGTCCGTCTGTCTCCGTTCGTCTGTCTCAGACCGTCTGTCTCAGAGCGCCTGTCTCAGACCGTCTGTCTCAGACCGCCTGTCTCAGACCGCCTGTCTTAGACTGTCTGTCTCAGAGCGCCTGTCTCAGACTGTCTGTCTCAGAGCGCCTGTCTCAGACCGTCTGTCTCAGTCCGTCTGTCTCCGTCCTTCTGTCTCAGACCGTCTGTCTCAGACCGCCTGTCTCAGACCGCCTGTCTTAGACTGTCTGTCTCATACCGTCTGTCTCGGACCGTCTGTCTCAGACCGTCGGCCTCGAGCCGTCTGTATCAGCCCGTCTGTCTCCGTCCTTCTGTCTCAGACCGTCTGTCTCAGAGCGCCTGTCTCAGACCGTCTGTCTCGGGCCGTCTGTCTCAGTCCGTCTGTCTCAGACCGCCTGTCTCAGACCGCCTGTCTTAGACTGTCTGTCTCAGAGCGCCTGTCTCAGACTGTCTGTCTCAGTGCGCCTGTCTCAGACCGTCTGTCTCAGACCGCCTGTCTTAGACTGTCTGTCTCAGAGCGCCTGTCTCAGACTGTCTGTCTCAGAGCGCCTGTCTCAGACCGTCTGTCTCTGACCGCCTGTCTGAGACTGTCTGTCTCAGACCGTCTGTCTCAGACCGTCTGTCTGAGACCGTCTGTCGCAGACCCTCTGTCTCGATCCGTCTGTCTCATACCGTCTGTCTCATACCGTCTGTCTCAGACCGCCTGTCTCAGACCGCCTGTCTCAGACCGTCTGTCTCAGACCGTCTGTCTCAGACCGTCTGTCTCAGACCGGCTGTCTCAGACCGTCTGTCTCAGACTGTCTGCCTCAGACCGTCTGTCTCAGTTCGTCTGTCTCAGACCAACTGTTTCAGACCGTCTGTCTCAGACCGTCTGTCTCAGACCGTCTGTCTCAGACCGTCTGTCTCAGTCCGTCTGTCTCAGGCCGTCTGTCTCAGACCGTCTGTCTCGGGCCGTCTGTCTCAGACCGTCTGTCTCAGGCCGTCTGTCTCAGTCCGTCTGTCTCCGTTCGTCTGTCCCAGACCGACTGTCTCAGACCGTCTGTCTCAAACCGTCTGTCTCAGACCGTCTGTCTCAGGCCGTCTGTCTCAGTCCATCTGTCTCAGTCCGTCTGTCTCAGTCCGTCTGTCTCAGTCCGTCTGTCTCAGTCCGTCTGTCTCAGTCCGTCTGTCTCAGTCCGTCTGTCTCAGTCCGTCTGTCTCAGTCCGTCTGTCTCAGTAAGTCTGTCTCCGTTCGTCTGTCTCAGACCGACTGTCTCAGACCGTCTGTCTCAAACCGTCTGTCTCACACCGTCTGTCGCAGACCCTCTGTCTCGATCCGTCTGTCTCAGTCCGTCTGTCTCAGTCCGTCTGTCTCCGTTCGTCTGTCTCAGACCGTCTGTCTCAGAGCGCCTGTCTCAGACCGTCTGTCTCAGACCGCCTGTCTCAGACCGCCTGTCTTAGACTGTCTGTCTCAGAGCGCCTGTCTCAGACTGTCTGTCTCAGAGCGCCTGTCTCAGACCGTCTGTCTCAGACCGCCTGTCTTAGACTGTCTGTCTCAGAGCGCCTGTCTCAGACTGTCTGTCTCAGAGCGCCTGTCTCAGACCGTCTGTCTCTGACCGCCTGTCTGAGACTGTCTGTCTCAGACCGTCTGTCTCAGACCGTCTGTCTGAGACCGTCTGTCGCAGACCCTCTGTCTCGATCCGTCTGTCTCATACCGTCTGTCTCATACCGTCTGTCTCAGACCGCCTGTCTCAGACCGCCTGTCTCAGACCGTCTGTCTCAGACCGTCTGTCTCAGACCGTCTGTCTCAGACCGGCTGTCTCAGACCGTCTGTCTCAGACTGTCTGCCTCAGACCGTCTGTCTCAGACCGTCTGTCTCAGACCGTCTGTCTCGAAACGTCTGTCTCAGACAGCCTGTCTCGAACCGTCTGTCTCAGACCATCTGTCTCAGACTGTCTGTCTCAGTCCGTCTGTATCAGTCCGTCTGTCTCCGTTCGTCTGTCTCAGACCGACTGTCTCTGACCGTCTGTCTCAAACCGACTGTCTCTGACCGTCTGTCTCAAACCGTCTGTCTCAGACCGTCTGTCTCCGTTCGTCTGTCTCAGACCGTCTGTCTCAGAGCGCCTGTCTCAGACCGTCTGTCTCAGACCGCCTGTCTCAGTCCGTCTGTCTCAGACCGCCTGTCTCAGACCGCCTGTCTTAGACTGTCTGTCTCAGAGCGCCTGTCTCAGACTGTCTGTCTCAGTGCGCCTGTCTCAGACCGTCTGTCTCAGACCGCCTGTCTTAGACTGTCTGTCTCAGAGCGCCTGTCTCAGACTGTCTGTCTCAGAGCGCCTGTCTCAGACCGTCTGTCTCTGACCGCCTGTCTGAGACTGTCTGTCTCAGACCGTCTGTCTCAGACCGTCTGTCTGAGACCGTCTGTCGCAGACCCTCTGTCTCGATCCGTCTGTCTCATACCGTCTGTCTCATACCGTCTGTCTCAGACCGCCTGTCTCAGACCGCCTGTCTCAGACCGTCTGTCTCAGACCGTCTGTCTCAGACCGTCTGTCTCAGACCGGCTGTCTCAGACCGTCTGTCTCAGACTGTCTGCCTCAGACCGTCTGTCTCAGTTCGTCTGTCTCAGACCAACTGTTTCAGACCGTCTGTCTCAGACCGTCTGTCTCAGACCGTCTGTCTCAGACCGTCTGTCTCAGACCGTCTGTCTCAGGCCGTCTGTCTCAGACCGTCTGTCTCGGGCCGTCTGTCTCAGACCGTCTGTCTCAGTCCGTCTGTCTCAGTCCGTCTGTCTCAGTCCGTCTGTCCCAGACCGACTGTCTCAGTAAGTCTGTCTCCGTTCGTCTGTCTCAGACCGACTGTCTCAGACCGTCTGTCTCAAACCGTCTGTCTCACACCGTCTGTCGCAGACCCTCTGTCTCGATCCGTCTGTCTCAGTCCGTCTGTCTCAGTCCGTCTGTCTCCGTTCGTCTGTCTCAGACCGTCTGTCTCAGAGCGCCTGTCTCAGACCGTCTGTCTCAGACCGCCTGTCTCAGACCGCCTGTCTTAGACTGTCTGTCTCAGAGCGCCTGTCTCAGACTGTCTGTCTCAGAGCGCCTGTCTCAGACCGTCTGTCTCAGACCGCCTGTCTTAGACTGTCTGTCTCAGAGCGCCTGTCTCAGACTGTCTGTCTCAGAGCGCCTGTCTCAGACCGTCTGTCTCTGACCGCCTGTCTGAGACTGTCTGTCTCAGACCGTCTGTCTCAGACCGTCTGTCTGAGACCGTCTGTCGCAGACCCTCTGTCTCGATCCGTCTGTCTCATACCGTCTGTCTCATACCGTCTGTCTCAGACCGCCTGTCTCAGACCGCCTGTCTCAGACCGTCTGTCTCAGACCGTCTGTCTCAGACCGTCTGTCTCAGACCGGCTGTCTCAGACCGTCTGTCTCAGACTGTCTGCCTCAGACCGTCTGTCTCAGACCGTCTGTCTCAGACCGTCTGTCTCGAAACGTCTGTCTCAGACAGCCTGTCTCGAACCGTCTGTCTCAGACCATCTGTCTCAGACTGTCTGTCTCAGTCCGTCTGTATCAGTCCGTCTGTCTCCGTTCGTCTGTCTCAGACCGACTGTCTCTGACCGTCTGTCTCAAACCGACTGTCTCTGACCGTCTGTCTCAAACCGTCTGTCTCAGACCGTCTGTCTCCGTTCGTCTGTCTCAGACCGTCTGTCTCAGAGCGCCTGTCTCAGACCGTCTGTCTCAGACCGCCTGTCTCAGTCCGTCTGTCTCAGACCGCCTGTCTCAGACCGCCTGTCTTAGACTGTCTGTCTCAGAGCGCCTGTCTCAGACTGTCTGTCTCAGTGCGCCTGTCTCAGACCGTCTGTCTCAGACCGCCTGTCTTAGACTGTCTGTCTCAGAGCGCCTGTCTCAGACTGTCTGTCTCAGAGCGCCTGTCTCAGACCGTCTGTCTCTGACCGCCTGTCTGAGACTGTCTGTCTCAGACCGTCTGTCTCAGACCGTCTGTCTGAGACCGTCTGTCGCAGACCCTCTGTCTCGATCCGTCTGTCTCATACCGTCTGTCTCATACCGTCTGTCTCAGACCGCCTGTCTCAGACCGCCTGTCTCAGACCGTCTGTCTCAGACCGTCTGTCTCAGACCGCCTGTCTCAGACCGGCTGTCTCAGACCGTCTGTCTCAGACTGTCTGCCTCAGACCGTCTGTCTCAGTTCGTCTGTCTCAGACCAACTGTTTCAGACCGTCTGTCTCAGACCGTCTGTCTCAGACCGTCTGTCTCAGACCGTCTGTCTCAGACCGTCTGTCTCAGGCCGTCTGTCTCAGACCGTCTGTCTCGGGCCGTCTGTCTCAGACCGTCTGTCTCAGGCCGTCTGTCTCAGTCCGTCTGTCTCCGTTCGTCTGTCCCAGACCGACTGTCTCAGACCGTCTGTCTCAAACCGTCTGTCTCAGACCGTCTGTCTCAGGCCGTCTGTCTCAGTCCATCTGTCTCAGTCCGTCTGTCTCAGTCCGTCTGTCTCAGTCCGTCTGTCTCAGTCCGTCTGTCTCAGTCCGTCTGTCTCAGTCCGTCTGTCTCAGTCCGTCTGTCTCAGTAAGTCTGTCTCCGTTCGTCTGTCTCAGACCGACTGTCTCAGACCGTCTGTCGCAGACCGCCTGTCTCAGACCGCCTGTCTTAGACTGTCTGTCTCAGAGCGCCTGTCTCAGACTGTCTGTCTCAGAGCGCCTGTCTCAGACCGTCTGTCTCAGACCGCCTGTCTTAGACTGTCTGTCTCAGAGCGCCTGTCTCAGACTGTCTGTCTCAGAGCGCCTGTCTCAGACCGTCTGTCTCTGACCGCCTGTCTGAGACTGTCTGTCTCAGACCGTCTGTCTCAGACCGTCTGTCTGAGACCGTCTGTCGCAGACCCTCTGTCTCGATCCGTCTGTTTCATACCGTCTGTCTCATACCGTCTGTCTCAGACCGCCTGTCTCAGACCGCCTGTCTCAGACCGTCTGTCTCAGACCGTCTGTCTCAGACCGTCTGTCTCAGACCGGCTGTCTCAGACCGTCTGTCTCAGACTGTCTGCCTCAGACCGTCTGTCTCAGACCGTCTGTCTCAGACCGTCTGTCTCAGACCGTCTGTCTCGAAACGTCTGTCTCAGACAGCCTGTCTCGAACCGTCTGTCTCAGACCGTCTGTCTCAGACCGCCTGTCTCAGACCGCCTGTCTTAGACTGTCTGTCTCATACCGTCTGTCTCGGACCGTCTGTCTCAGACCGTCGGCCTCGAGCCGTCTGTATCAGTCCGTCTGTCTCCGTCCTTCTTTCTCAGACCGTCTGTCTCAGACCGCCTGTCTCAGACCGCCTGTCTTAGACTGTCTGTCTCAGAGCGCCTGTCTCAGATCGTCTGTCTCAGACCGTCTGTCTCAGACCGTCTCTCTCAGACCGTCTGTCTCAGACCGTCTGTCTCAGACCGTCTGTCTCAGACCGTCTGTCGCAGACCGTCTGTCTCGGGCCGTCTGTCTCAGTCCGTCTGTCTCCGTCCTTCTGTCTCAGACCGTCTGTCTCAGACCGCCTGTCTCAGACCACCTGTCTTAGACTGTCTGTCTCAGAGCGCCTGTCTCAGACCGTCTGTCTCAGACCGTCTGTCTCAGACCGTCTGTCTCAGACCGTCTCTCTCAGACCGTCTGTCTCAGACCGTCTGTCTCAGACCGTCTGTCTCAGACCGTCTGTCTCAGACCGTCTGTCTCAGACCGTCTGTCTCAGACCGTCCGTCGCAGACCGTCTGTCTCGGGCCGTCTGTCTCAGTCCGTCTGTCTCAGTCCGTCTGTCTCAGTTCGTCTGTCTCAGACCAACTGTTTCAGACCGTCTGTCTCAGACCGTCTGTCTCAGACCGTCTGTCTCAGACCGTCTGTCTCAGACCGTCTGTCTCAGACCGTCTGTCTCAGACCGTCTGTCTCAGACCGTCTGTCTCAGACCGTCTGTCTCAGACCGTCTGTCTCAGGCCGTCTGTCTCAGACCGTCTGTCTCGGGCCGTCTGTCTCAGACCGTCTGTCTCAGGCCGTCTGTCTCAGTCCGTCTGTCTCCGTTCGTCTGTCCCAGACCGACTGTCTCAGACCGTCTGTCTCAAACCGTCTGTCTCAGACCGTCTGTCTCAGGCCGTCTGTCTCAGTCCGTCTGTCTCAGTCCGTCTGTCTCGGACCACCTGTCTCAGACCGTCTGTCTCAGACAGTCTGTATCAGACCGTCTGTCTCGGACCGTCTGTCTCAGACCGTCGGTCTCGGGCCGTCTGTATCAGTCCGTCTGTGTCCGTCCTTCTGTCTCAGTTCGTCTGTCTCAGACCAACTGTTTCAGACCGTCTGTCTCAGACCGTCTGTCTCAGACCGTCTGTCTCAGACCGTCTGTCTCAGACCGTCTGTCTCAGACCGTCTGTCTCAGGCCGTCTGTCTCAGACCGTCTGTCTCGGGCCGTCTGTCTCAGACCGTCTGTCTCAGGCCGTCTGTCTCAGTCCGTCTGTCTCCGTTCGTCTGTCCCAGACCGACTGTCTCAGACCGTCTGTCTCAAACCGTCTGTCTCAGACCGTCTGTCTCAGGCCGTCTGTCTCAGTCCGTCTGTCTCAGTCCGTCTGTCTCGGACCACCTGTCTCAGACCGTCTGTCTCAGACAGTCTGTATCAGACCGTCTGTCTCGGACCGTCTGTCTCAGACCGTCGGTCTCGGGCCGTCTGTATCAGTCCGTCTGTGTCCGTCCTTCTGTCTCAGACCGTCTGTCTCAGACCGCCTGTCTCAGACCGCCTGTCTGTCTCAGAGCGCCTGTCTAAGACCGTCTGTCTCAGACCGTCTGTCTCAGACCGTCTCTCTCAGACCGTCTGTCTCAGACCGTCTGTCTCAGACCGTCTGTCTCAGACCGTCTGTCTCAGATCGTCTGTCTCAGACCGTCTGTCGCAGACCGTCTGTATCAGTCCGTCTGTCTCCGTCCTTCTGTCTCAGACCGTCTGTCTCAGACCGCCTGTCTCAGACCGCCCGTCTTAAACTGTCTGTCTCATACCGTCTGTCTCGGACCGTCTGTCTCAGACCGTCGGCCTCGAGCCGTCTGTATCAGTCCGTCTGTGTCCGTCCTTCTGTCTCAGACCGTCTGTCTCAGACCGCCTGTCTCAGACCGCCTGTCTGTCTCAGAGCGCCTGTCGCAGACCGTCTGTCTCAGACCGTCTGTCTCAGACCGTCTCTCTCAGACCGTCTGTCTCAGACCGTCTGTCTCAGACCGTCTGTCTCAGACCGTCTGTCTCAGATCGTCTGTCTCAGACCGTCTGTCGCAGACCGTCTGTCTCGGGCCGTCTGTGTCAGTCCGTCTGTCTCAGTCCGTCTGTCTCAGTTCGTCTGTCTCAGACCAACTGTTTCAGACCGTCTGTCTCAGACCGTCTGTCTCAGACCGTCTGTCTCAGACCGTCTGTCTCAGACCGCCTGTCTCAGACCGTCTGTCTCAGACCGTCTGTCTCAGACCGTCTGTCTCAGACCGTCTGTCTCAGGCCGTCTGTCTCCGACCGTCTGTCTCGGGCCGTCTGTCTCAGACCGTCTGTCTCAGGCCATCTGTCTCAGTCCGTCTGTCTCCGTTCGTCTGTCTCAGACCGACTGTCTCAGACCGTCTGCCTCAAACCGTCTGTCTCAGACCGTCTGTCTCAGGCCGTCTGTCTCAGTCCGTCTGTCTCAGTCCGTCTGTCTCAGACCGTCTGTATCAGTCCGTCTGTCTCAGTCCGTCTGTCTCAGTCCGTCTGTCTCAGTCCGTCTGTCTCAGTCCGTCTGTCTCAGTCCGTCTGTCTCAGTCCGTCTGTCTCAGTAAGTCTGTCTCAGACCGTCTGTCTCAGACCGTCTGCCTCAGACCATCTGTCTCAGACTGTCTGTCTCAGTCCGTCTGTATCAGTCCGTCTGTCTCCGTTCGTCTGTCTCAGACAGACTGTCTCTGACCGTCTGTCTCAAACCGTCTGTCTCAGACCGTCTGTCGCAGACCCTCTGTCTCGATCCGTCTGTCTCATACCGTCTGTCTCAGACCGTCTGTCTGAGACCGACTGTCTCAAACCGTCTGTCTGAGACCGTCTGTCGCAGACCCTCTGTCTCGATCCGTCTGTCTCATACCGTCTGTCTCAGACCGTCTGTCTCAGACCGCCTGTCTCAGACCGCCTGTCTCAGACCGTCTGTCTCAGACCGTCTGTCTCAGGCCGTCTGTCTCGGGCCGTCTGTCTCAGTCCGTCTGTCTCGGGCCGTCTGTCTCAGTCCTTCTGTCTCAGACCGTCTGTCTTAGACTGTCTGTCTCAGAGCGCCTGTCTCAGACCGTCTGTCTCAGACCGTCTGTCTCAGACCGTCTCTCTCAGACCGTCTGTCTCAGACCGTCTGTCTCGGACCGTCTGTCTCAGACCGTCTGTCTCAGGCCGTCTGTCTCAGACCGTCTGTCTCGGGCCGTCTGTCTCAGACCGTCTGTCTCAGGCCGTCTGTCTCAGTCCGTCTGTCTCCGTTCGTCTGTCTCAGACCGACTGTCTCAGACCGTCTGTCTCAAACCGTCTGTCTCAGACCGTCTGTCTCAGGCCGTCTGTCTCAGTCCGTCTGTCTCAGTAAGTCTGTCTCCGTTCGTCTGTCTCAGACCGACTGTCTCAGACCGTCTGTCTCAAACCGTCTGTCTCACACCGTCTGTCTCAGACCGTCTGTCTGAGACCGTCTGTCTCAGACAGTCTGTCTCAGACCGTCTGTCTCAGACCGTCTGTCTCAGACCATCTGTCTCAGACTGTCTGTCTCAGTCCGTCTGTATCAGTCCGTCTGTCTCCGTTCGTCTGTCTCAGACCGACTGTCTCTGACCGTCTGTCTCAAACCGTCTGTCTCAGACCGTCTGTCGCAGACCCTCTGCCTCGATCCGTCTGTCTCATACCGTCTGTCTCAGACCGTCTGTCTGAGACCGACTGTCTCAAACCGTCTGTCTGAGACCGTCTGTCGCAGACCCTCTGTCTCGATCCGTCTGTCTCATACCGTCTGTCTCAGACCGTCTGTCTCAGACCGTCTGTCTCAGACCGCCTGTCTCAGACCGTCTGTCTCAGACCGTCTGTCTCAGGCCGTCTGTCTCAGACCGTCTGTCTCGGGCCGTCTGTCTCAGTCCGTCTGTCTCGGGCCGTCTGTCTCAGTCCGTCTGTCTCAGTCCGTCTGTCTCAGTCCGTCTGTCTCCGTTCGTCTGTCTCAGACCGTCTGTCTCAGAGCGCCTGTCTCAGACCGTCTGTCTCAGACCGCCTGTCTCAGACCGCCTGTCTTAGACTGTCTGTCTCAGAGCGCCTGTCTCAGACTGTCTGTCTCAGAGCGCCTGTCTCAGACCGTCTGTCTCAGTCCGTCTGTCTCCGTCCTTCTGTCTCAGACCGTCTGTCTCAGACCGCCTGTCTCAGACCGCCTGTCTCAGACCGCCTGTCTTAGACTGTCTGTCTCATACCGTCTGTCTCGGACCGTCTGTCTCAGACCGTCGGCCTCGAGCCGTCTGTATCAGTCCGTCTGTCTCCGTCCTTCTGTCTCAGACCGTCTGTCTCAGACCGCCTGTCTCAGACCGGCGGTCTTAGACTGTCTGTCTCAGAGCGCATGTCTCAGACCGTCTGTCTCAGACCGTCTGTCTCAGACCGTCTCTCTCAGACCGTCTGTCTCAGACCGTCTGTCTCAGACCGTCTGTCTCAGACCGTCTGTCTCAGACCGTCTGTCTCAGACCGTCTGTCTCAGTCCGTCTGTCTCCGTTCGTCTGTCTCAGACCGTCTGTCTCAGAGCGCCTGTCTCAGACCGTCTGTCTCAGACCGCCTGTCTCAGACCGCCTGTCTTAGACTGTCTGTCTCAGAGCGCCTGTCTCAGACTGTCTGTCTCAGAGCGCCTGTCTCAGACCGTCTGTCTCAGTCCGTCTGTCTCCGTCCTTCTGTCTCAGACCGTCTGTCTCAGACCGCCTGTCTCAGACCGCCTGTCTTAGACTGTCTGTCTCATACCGTCTGTCTCGGACCGTCTGTCTCAGACCGTCGGCCTCGAGCCGTCTGTATCAGTCCGTCTGTCTCCGTCCTTCTGTCTCAGACCGTCTGTCTCAGACCGCCTGTCTCAGACCGCCTGTCTTAGACTGTCTGTCTCAGAGCGCCTGTCTCAGACCGTCTGTCTCAGACCGTCTGTCTCAGACCGTCTCTCTCAGACCGTGTGTCTCAGACCGTCTGTCTCAGACCGTCTGTCTCAGACCGTCTGTCTCAGACCGTCTGTCTCAGACCGTCTGTCTCAGACCGTCTGTCGCAGACCGTCTGTCTCGGGCCGTCTGTCTCAGTCCGTCTGTCTCAGTCCGTCTGTCTCAGTTCGTCTGTCTCAGACCAACTGTTTCAGACCGTCTGTCTCAGACCGTCTGTCTCAGACCGTCTGTCTCAGACCGTCTGTCTCAGACCGTCTGTCTCAGACCGTCTGTCTCAGACCGTCTGTCTCAGGCCGTCTGTCTCAGACCGTCTGTCTCGGGCCGTCTGTCTCAGACCGTCTGTCTCAGGCCGTCTGTCTCAGTCCGTCTGTCTCCGTTCGTCTGTCTCAGACCGACTGTCTCAGACCGTCTGTCTCAAGCCGTCTGTCTCACACCGTCTGTCTCAGACCGTCTGTCTCATTCCGCCTGTCTCATTCCGCCTGTCTTAGACTGTCTGTCTCAGAGCGCCTGTCTCAGACTGTCTGTCTCAGTGCGCCTGTCTCAGACCGTCTGTCTCAGACCGCCTGTCTTAGACTGTCTGTCTCAGAGCGCCTGTCTCAGACTGTCTGTCTCAGAGCGCCTGTCTCAGACCGTCTGTCTCTGACCGCCTGTCTGAGACTGTCTGTCTCAGACCGTCTGTCTGAGACCGTCTGTCGCAGACCCTCTGTCTCGATCCGTCTGTCTCATACCGTCTGTCTCATACCGTCTGTCTCAGACCGCCTGTCTCAGACCGCCTGTCTCAGACCGTCTGTCTCAGACCGTCTGTCTCAGACCGTCTGTCTCAGACCGGCTGTCTCAGACCGTCTGTCTCAGACTGTCTGCCTCAGACCGTCTGTCTCAGACCGTCTGTCTCACACCGTCTGTCTCGAAACGTCTGTCTCAGACAGCCTGTCTCGAACCGTCTGTCTCAGACCGTCTGTCTCAGACCGGCTGTCTCAGACCGTCTGTCTCGGACCGTCTGTCTCAGACCGTCGGTCTCGGGCCGTCTGTCGCAGTCCGTCTATCTCCGTCCGTCTGTCTCGGACCACCTGTCTCAGACCGTCTGTCTCAGACCGTCGGCCTCGAGCCGTCTGTATCAGTCCGTCTGTCTCCGTCCTTCTGTCTCAGACCGTCTGTCTCAGACCGCCTGTCTCAGACCGCCTGTCTTAGACTGTCTGTCTCATACCGTCTGTCTCGGACCGTCTGTCTCAGACCGACGGCCTCGAGCCGTCTGTATCAGTCCGTCTGTCTCCGTCCTTCTGTCTCAGACTGTCTGTCTCAGACCGCCTGTCTCAGACCGCCTGTCTTATACTGTCTGTCTCAGAGCGCCTGTCTCAGACCGTCTGTCTCAGACCGTCTGTCTCAGACCGTCTGTCTCAGACCGTCTGTCTCAGACCGTCTCTCTCAGACCGTCTGTCTCAGACCGTCTGTCTCAGACCGTCTGTCTCAGACCGTCTGTCTCAGACCGTCTGTCTCAGACCGTCTGTCTCAGACCGTCTGTCGCAGACCGTCTGTCTCGGGCCGTCTGTCTCAGTCCGTCTGTCTCAGTCCGTCTGTCTCAGTTCGTCTGTCTCAGACCAACTGTTTCAGACCGTCTGTCTCAGACCGTCTGTCTCAGACCGTCTGTCTCAGACCGTCTGTCTCAGACCGTCTGTCTCAGGCCGTCTGTCTCAGACCGTCTGTCTCGGGCCGTCTGTCTCAGACCGTCTGTCTCAGGCCGTCTGTCTCAGTCCGTCTGTCTCCGTTCGTCTGTCCCAGACCGACTGTCTCAGACCGTCTGTCTCAAACCGTCTGTCTCAGACCGTCTGTCTCAGGCCGTCTGTCTCAGTCCGTCTGTCTCAGTCCGTCTGTCTCAGTCCGTCTGTCTCAGTCCGTCTGTCTCAGTCCGTCTGTCTCAGTCCGTCTGTCTCAGTCCGTCTGTCTCAGTAAGTCTGTCTCCGTTCGTCTGTCTCAGACCGACTGTCTCAGACCGTCTGTCTCAAACCGACTGTCTCACACCGTCTGTCGCAGACCCTCTGTCTCGATCCGTCTGTCTCAGTCCGTCTGTCTCAGTCCGTCTGTCTCCGTTCGTCTGTCTCAGACCGTCTGTCTCAGAGCGCCTGTCTCAGACCGTCTGTCTCAGACCGCCTGTCTCAGACCGCCTGTCTTAGACTGTCTGTCTCAGAGCGCCTGTCTCAGACTGTCTGTCTCAGAGCGCCTGTCTCAGACCGTCTGTCTCAGACCGCCTGTCTTAGACTGTCTGTCTCAGAGCGCCTGTCTCAGACTGTCTGTCTCAGAGCGCCTGTCTCAGACCGTCTGTCTCTGACCGCCTGTCTGAGACTGTCTGTCTCAGACCGTCTGTCTCAGACCGTCTGTCTGAGACCGTCTGTCGCAGACCCTCTTTCTCGATCCGTCTGTCTCATACCGTCTGTCTCATACCGTCTGTCTCAGACCGCCTGTCTCAGACCGCCTGTCTCAGACCGTCTGTCTCAGACCGTCTGTCTCAGACCGTCTGTCTCAGACCGGCTGTCTCAGACCGTCTGTCTCAGACTGTCTGCCTCAGACCGTCTGTCTCAGACCGTCTGTCTCAGACCGTCTGTCTCAGACCGTCTGTCTCAGACCGTCTGTCTCGAAACGTCTGTCTCAGACAGCCTGTCTCGAACCGTCTGTCTCAGACCGTCTGTCTCAGACCGCCTGTCTCAGACCGCCTGTCTTAGACTGTCTGTCTCATACCGTCTGTCTCGGACCGTCTGTCTCAGACCGTCGGCCTCGAGCCGTCTGTATCAGTCCGTCTGTCTCCGTCCTTCTGTCTCAGACCGTCTGTCTCAGACCGCCTGTCTCAGACCGCCTGTCTTAGACTGTCTGTCTCAGAGCGCCTGTCTCAGACCGTCTGTCTCAGACCGTCTGTCTCAGACCGTCTCTCTCAGACCGTCTGTCTCAGACCGTCTGTCTCAGACCGTCTGTCTCAGACCGTCTGTCTCAGGCCGTCTGTCTCAGACCGTCTGTCTCGGGCCGTCTGTCTCAGACCGTCTGTCTCAGGCCGTCTGTCTCAGTCCGTCTGTCTCCGTTCGTCTGTCCCAGACCGACTGTCTCAGACCGTCTGTCTCAAACCGTCTGTCTCAGACCGTCTGTCTCAGGCCGTCTGTCTCAGTCCGTCTGTCTCAGTCCGTCTGTCTCGGACCACCTGTCTCAGACCGTCTGTCTCAGACAGTCTGTATCAGACCGTCTGTCTCGGACCGTCTGTCTCAGACCGCCGGTCTCGGGCCGTCTGTCTCAGTCCGTCTATCTCCGTCCGTCTGTCTCGGACCACCTGTCTCAGACCGTCTGTCTCAGACCGTCGGCCTCGAGCCGTCTGTATCAGTCCGTCTGTCTCCGTCCTTCTGTCT
Organism: Coelioxys conoideus; assembly: GCA_947623535.1. Lineage (NCBI taxonomy): Eukaryota > Metazoa > Arthropoda > Insecta > Hymenoptera > Megachilidae > Coelioxys > Coelioxys conoideus. The sequence goes on from CANQJN010000026.1 coordinate 7,572,538, forward strand.
CAGACCGTCTGTCTCAGACCGCCTGTCTCAGACCGCCTGTCTTAGACTGTCTGTCTCATACCGTCTGTCTCGGACCGTCTGTCTCAGACCGTCGGCCTCGAGCCGTCTGTATCAGTCCGTCTGTGTCCGTCCTTCTGTCTCAGACCGTCTGTCTCAGACCGCCTGTGTCAGACCGCCTGTCTGTCTCAGAGCGCCTGTCTCAGACCGTCTGTCTCAGACCGTCTGTCTCAGACCGTCTCTCTCAGACCGTCCGTCTCAGACCGTCTGTCTCAGACCGTCTGTCTCAGACCGTCTGTCTCAGATCGTCTGTCTCAGACCGTCTGTCGCAGACCGTCTGTCTCGGGCCGTCTGTGTCAGTCCGTCTGTCTCAGTCCGTCTGTCTCAGTTCGTCTGTCTCAGACCAACTGTTTCAGACCGTCTGTCTCAGACCGTCTGTCTCAGACCGTCTGTCTCAGACCGCCTGTCTCAGACCGTCTGTCTCAGACCGTCTGTCTCAGACCGCCTGTCTCAGACCGTCTGTCTCAGGCCGTCTGTCTCCGACCGTCTGTCTCGGGCCGTCTGTCTCAGACCGTCTGTCTCAGGCCATCTGTCTCAGTCCGTCTGTCTCCGTTCGTCTGTCTCAGACCGACTGTCTCAGACCGTCTGTCTCAAACCGTCTGTCTCAGACCGTCTGTCTCAGGCCGTCTGTCTCAGGCCGTCTGTCTCAGTCCGTCTGTCTCAGACCGTCTGTATCAGTCCGTCTGTCTCAGTCCGTCTGTCTCAGTCCGTCTGTCTCAGTCCGTCTGTCTCAGTCCGTCTGTCTCAGTCCGTCTGTCTCAGTCCGTCTGTCTCAGTAAGTCTGTCTCCGTTCGTCTGTCTCAGACCGACTGTCTCAGACCGTCTGTCTCAAACCGTCTGTCTCACACCGTCTGTCTCAGACCGTCTGTCTCAGACCGTCTGTCTGAGACCGTCTGTCTCAGACAGTCTGTCTCAGACCGTCTGTCTCAGACCGTCTGCCTCAGACCATCTGTCTCAGACTGTCTGTCTCAGTCCGTCTGTATCAGTCCGTCTGTCTCCGTTCGTCTGTCTCAGACCGACTGTCTCTGACCGTCTGTCTCAAACCGTCTGTCTCAGACCGTCTGTCGCAGACCCTCTGTCTCGATCCGTCTGTCTCATACCGTCTGTCTCAGACCGTCTGTCTGAGACCGACTGTCTCAAACCGTCTGTCTGAGACCGTCTGTCGCAGACCCTCTGTCTCGATCCGTCTGTCTCATACCGTCTGTCTCAGACCGTCTGTCTCAGACCGCCTGTCTCAGACCGCCTGTCTCAGACCGTCTGTCTCAGACCGTCTGTCTCAGGCCGTCTGTCTCAGACCGTCTGTCTCGGGCCGTCTGTCTCAGTCCGTCTGTCTCGGGCCGTCTGTCTCAGTCCTTCTGTCTCAGACCGTCTGTCTCAGACCGCCTGTCTCAGACCGGCTGTCTTAGACTGTCTGTCTCAGAGCGCCTGTCTCAGACCGTCTGTCTCAGACCGTCTGTCTCAGACCGTCTGTCTCAGACCGTCTCTCTCAGACCGTCTGTCTCAGACCGTCTGTCTCGGACCGTCTGTCTCAGACCGTCTGTCTCAGGCCGTCTGTCTCAGACCGTCTGTCTCGGGCCGTCTGTCTCAGACCGTCTGTCTCAGGCCGTCTGTCTCAGTCCGTCTGTCTCCGTTCGTCTGTCTCAGACCGACTGTCTCAGACCGTCTGTCTCAAACCGTCTGTCTCAGACCGTCTGTCTCAGGCCGTCTGTCTCAGTCCGTCTGTCTCAGTAAGTCTGTCTCCGTTCGTCTGTCTCAGACCGACTGTCTCAGACCGTCTGTCTCAAACCGTCTGTCTCACACCGTCTGTCTCAGACCGTCTGTCTGAGACCGTCTGTCTCAGACAGTCTGTCTCAGACCGTCTGTCTCAGACCGTCTGTCTCAGACCATCTGTCTCAGACTGTCTGTCTCAGTCCGTCTGTATCAGTCCGTCTGTCTCCGTTCGTCTGTCTCAGACCGACTGTCTCTGACCGTCTGTCTCAGACCGTCTCTCTCAGACCGTCTGTCTCAGACCGTCTGTCTCGGACCGTCTGTCTCAGACCGTCTGTCTCAGGCCGTCTGTCTCAGACCGTCTGTCTCGGGCCGTCTGTCTCAGACCGTCTGTCTCAGGCCGTCTGTCTCAGTCCGTCTGTCTCCGTTCGTCTGTCTCAGACCGACTGTCTCAGACCGTCTGTCTCAAACCGTCTGTCTCAGACCGTCTGTCTCAGGCCGTCTGTCTCAGTCCGTCTGTCTCAGTAAGTCTGTCTCCGTTCGTCTGTCTCAGACCGACTGTCTCAGACCGTCTGTCTCAAACCGTCTGTCTCACACCGTCTGTCTCAGACCGTCTGTCTGAGACCGTCTGTCTCAGACAGTCTGTCTCAGACCGTCTGTCTCAGACCGTCTGTCTCAGACAATCTGTCTCAGACTGTCTGTCTCAGTCCGTCTGTATCAGTCCGTCTGTCTCCGTTCGTCTGTCTCAGACCGACTGTCTCTGACCGTCTGTCTCAAACCGTCTGTCTCAGACCGTCTGTCGCAGACCCTCTGCCTCGATCCGTCTGTCTCATACCGTCTGTCTCAGACCGTCTGTCTGAGACCGACTGTCTCAAACCGTCTGTCTGAGACCGTCTGTCGCAGACCCTCTGTCTCGATCCGTCTGTCTCATACCGTCTGTCTCAGACCGTCTGTCTCAGACCGTCTGTCTCAGACCGCCTGTCTCAGACCGTCTGTCTCAGACCGTCTGTCTCAGGCCGTCTGTCTCAGACCGTCTGTCTCGGGCCGTCTGTCTCAGTCCGTCTGTCTCGGGCCGTCTGTCTCAGTCCGTCTGTCTCAGTCCGTCTGTCTCAGTCCGTCTGTCTCCGTTCGTCTGTCTCAGACCGTCTGTCTCAGAGCGCCTGTGTCAGACCGTCTGTCTCAGACCGCCTGTCTCAGACCGCCTGTCTTAGACTGTCTGTCTCAGAGCGCCTGTCTCAGACTGTCTGTCTCAGAGCGCCTGTCTCAGACCGTCTGTCTCAGTCCGTCTGTCTCCGTCCTTCTGTCTCAGACCGTCTGTCTCAGACCGCCTGTCTCAGACCTCCTGTCTTAGACTGTCTGTCTCATACCGTCTGTCTCGGACCGTCTGTCTCAGACCGTCGGCCTCGAGCCGTCTGTATCAGTCCGTCTGTCTCCGTCCTTCTGTCTCAGACCGTCTGTCTCAGACCGCCTGTCTCAGACCGGCTGTCTTAGACTGTCTGTCTCAGAGCGCATGTCTCAGACCGTCTGTCTCAGACCGTCTGTCTCAGACCGTCTCTCTCAGACCGTCTGTCTCAGACCGTCTGTCTCAGACCGTCTGTCTCAGACCGTCTGTCTCAGACCGTCTGTCTCAGACCGTCTGTCTCAGTCCGTCTGTCTCAGTCCGTCGGTCTCAGTCCCTCTGTCTCAGTCCGTCTGTCTCAGTCCGTCTGTCTCTGTAAGTCTGTCTCCGTTCGTCTGTCTCAGACCGACTGTCTCAGACCGTCTGTCTCAAACCGTCTGTCTCACACCGTCTGTCTCAGACCGTCTGTCTCAGACCGTCTGTCTGAGACCGTCTGTCTCAGACAGTCTGTCTCAGACCGTCTGTCTCAGACCGTCTGTCTCAGACCGTCTGTCTCAGACCATCTGTCTCAGACTGTCTGTCTCAGTCCGTCTGTATCAGTCCGTCTGTCTCCGTTCGTCTGTCGCAGACCGACTGTCTCTGACCGTCTGTCTCAAACCGTCTGTCTCATACCGTCTGTCGCAGACCCTCTGCCTCGATCCGTCTGTCTCATACCGTCTGTCTCAGACCGTCTGTCTGAGACCGACTGTCTCAAACCGTCTGTCTCAGACCGTCTGTCTCGGGCCGTCTGTCTCAGACCGTCTGTCTCAGGCCGTCTGTCTCAGTCCGTCTGTCTCCGTTCGTCTGTCCCAGACCGACTGTCTCAGACCGTCTGTCTCAAACCGTCTGTCTCAGACCGTCTGTCTCAGGCCGTCTGTCTCAGTCCGTCTGTCTCAGTCCGTCTGTCTCGGACCACCTGTCTCAGACCGTCTGTCTCAGACAGTCTGTATCAGACCGTCTGTCTCGGACCGTCTGTCTCAGACCGCCGGTCTCGGGCCGTCTGTCTCAGTCCGTCTATCTCCGTCCGTCTGTCTCGGACCACCTGTCTCAGACCGTCTGTCTCAGACCGTCGGCCTCGAGCCGTCTGTATCAGTCCGTCTGTCTCCGTCCTTCTGTCTCAGACCGTCTGTCTCAGACCGCCTGTCTCAGACCGCCTGTCTTAGACTGTCTGTCTCATACCGTCTGTCTCGGACCGTCTGTCTCAGACCGTCGGCCTCGAGCCGTCTGTATCAGTCCGTCTGTGTCCGTCCTTCTGTCTCAGACCGTCTGTCTCAGACCGCCTGTGTCAGACCGCCTGTCTGTCTCAGAGCGCCTGTCTCAGACCGTCTGTCTCAGACCGTCTGTCTCAGACCGTCTCTCTCAGACCGTCTGTCTCAGACCGTCTGTCTCAGACCGTCTGTCTCAGACCGTCTGTCTCAGATCGTCTGTCTCAGACCGTCTGTCGCAGACCGTCTGTCTCGGGCCGTCTGTGTCAGTCCGTCTGTCTCAGTCCGTCTGTCTCAGTTCGTCTGTCTCAGACCAACTGTTTCAGACCGTCTGTCTCAGACCGTCTGTCTCAGACCGTCTGTCTCAGACCGCCTGTCTCAGACCGTCTGTCTCAGACCGTCTGTCTCAGACCGCCTGTCTCAGACCGTCTGTCTCAGGCCGTCTGTCTCCGACCGTCTGTCTCGGGCCGTCTGTCTCAGACCGTCTGTCTCAGGCCATCTGTCTCAGTCCGTCTGTCTCCGTTCGTCTGTCTCAGACCGACTGTCTCAGACCGTCTGTCTCAAACCGTCTGTCTCAGACCGTCTGTCTCAGGCCGTCTGTCTCAGGCCGTCTGTCTCAGTCCGTCTGTCTCAGACCGTCTGTATCAGTCCGTCTGTCTCAGTCCGTCTGTCTCAGTCCGTCTGTCTCAGTCCGTCTGTCTCAGTCCGTCTGTCTCAGTCCGTCTGTCTCAGTCCGTCTGTCTCAGTAAGTCTGTCTCCGTTCGTCTGTCTCAGACCGACTGTCTCAGACCGTCTGTCTCAAACCGTCTGTCTCACACCGTCTGTCTCAGACCGTCTGTCTCAGACCGTCTGTCTGAGACCGTCTGTCTCAGACAGTCTGTCTCAGACCGTCTGTCTCAGACCGTCTGCCTCAGACCATCTGTCTCAGACTGTCTGTCTCAGTCCGTCTGTATCAGTCCGTCTGTCTCCGTTCGTCTGTCTCAGACCGACTGTCTCTGACCGTCTGTCTCAAACCGTCTGTCTCAGACCGTCTGTCGCAGACCCTCTGTCTCGATCCGTCTGTCTCATACCGTCTGTCTCAGACCGTCTGTCTGAGACCGACTGTCTCAAACCGTCTGTCTGAGACCGTCTGTCGCAGACCCTCTGTCTCGATCCGTCTGTCTCATACCGTCTGTCTCAGACCGTCTGTCTCAGACCGCCTGTCTCAGACCGCCTGTCTCAGACCGTCTGTCTCAGACCGTCTGTCTCAGGCCGTCTGTCTCAGACCGTCTGTCTCGGGCCGTCTGTCTCAGTCCGTCTGTCTCGGGCCGTCTGTCTCAGTCCTTCTGTCTCAGACCGTCTGTCTCAGACCGCCTGTCTCAGACCGGCTGTCTTAGACTGTCTGTCTCAGAGCGCCTGTCTCAGACCGTCTGTCTCAGACCGTCTGTCTCAGACCGTCTGTCTCAGACCGTCTCTCTCAGACCGTCTGTCTCAGACCGTCTGTCTCGGACCGTCTGTCTCAGACCGTCTGTCTCAGGCCGTCTGTCTCAGACCGTCTGTCTCGGGCCGTCTGTCTCAGACCGTCTGTCTCAGGCCGTCTGTCTCAGTCCGTCTGTCTCCGTTCGTCTGTCTCAGACCGACTGTCTCAGACCGTCTGTCTCAAACCGTCTGTCTCAGACCGTCTGTCTCAGGCCGTCTGTCTCAGTCCGTCTGTCTCAGTAAGTCTGTCTCCGTTCGTCTGTCTCAGACCGACTGTCTCAGACCGTCTGTCTCAAACCGTCTGTCTCACACCGTCTGTCTCAGACCGTCTGTCTGAGACCGTCTGTCTCAGACAGTCTGTCTCAGACCGTCTGTCTCAGACCGTCTGTCTCAGACCATCTGTCTCAGACTGTCTGTCTCAGTCCGTCTGTATCAGTCCGTCTGTCTCCGTTCGTCTGTCTCAGACCGACTGTCTCTGACCGTCTGTCTCAGACCGTCTCTCTCAGACCGTCTGTCTCAGACCGTCTGTCTCGGACCGTCTGTCTCAGACCGTCTGTCTCAGGCCGTCTGTCTCAGACCGTCTGTCTCGGGCCGTCTGTCTCAGACCGTCTGTCTCAGGCCGTCTGTCTCAGTCCGTCTGTCTCCGTTCGTCTGTCTCAGACCGACTGTCTCAGACCGTCTGTCTCAAACCGTCTGTCTCAGACCGTCTGTCTCAGGCCGTCTGTCTCAGTCCGTCTGTCTCAGTAAGTCTGTCTCCGTTCGTCTGTCTCAGACCGACTGTCTCAGACCGTCTGTCTCAAACCGTCTGTCTCACACCGTCTGTCTCAGACCGTCTGTCTGAGACCGTCTGTCTCAGACAGTCTGTCTCAGACCGTCTGTCTCAGACCGTCTGTCTCAGACAATCTGTCTCAGACTGTCTGTCTCAGTCCGTCTGTATCAGTCCGTCTGTCTCCGTTCGTCTGTCTCAGACCGACTGTCTCTGACCGTCTGTCTCAAACCGTCTGTCTCAGACCGTCTGTCGCAGACCCTCTGCCTCGATCCGTCTGTCTCATACCGTCTGTCTCAGACCGTCTGTCTGAGACCGACTGTCTCAAACCGTCTGTCTGAGACCGTCTGTCGCAGACCCTCTGTCTCGATCCGTCTGTCTCATACCGTCTGTCTCAGACCGTCTGTCTCAGACCGTCTGTCTCAGACCGCCTGTCTCAGACCGTCTGTCTCAGACCGTCTGTCTCAGGCCGTCTGTCTCAGACCGTCTGTCTCGGGCCGTCTGTCTCAGTCCGTCTGTCTCGGGCCGTCTGTCTCAGTCCGTCTGTCTCAGTCCGTCTGTCTCAGTCCGTCTGTCTCCGTTCGTCTGTCTCAGACCGTCTGTCTCAGAGCGCCTGTGTCAGACCGTCTGTCTCAGACCGCCTGTCTCAGACCGCCTGTCTTAGACTGTCTGTCTCAGAGCGCCTGTCTCAGACTGTCTGTCTCAGAGCGCCTGTCTCAGACCGTCTGTCTCAGTCCGTCTGTCTCCGTCCTTCTGTCTCAGACCGTCTGTCTCAGACCGCCTGTCTCAGACCTCCTGTCTTAGACTGTCTGTCTCATACCGTCTGTCTCGGACCGTCTGTCTCAGACCGTCGGCCTCGAGCCGTCTGTATCAGTCCGTCTGTCTCCGTCCTTCTGTCTCAGACCGTCTGTCTCAGACCGCCTGTCTCAGACCGGCTGTCTTAGACTGTCTGTCTCAGAGCGCATGTCTCAGACCGTCTGTCTCAGACCGTCTGTCTCAGACCGTCTCTCTCAGACCGTCTGTCTCAGACCGTCTGTCTCAGACCGTCTGTCTCAGACCGTCTGTCTCAGACCGTCTGTCTCAGACCGTCTGTCTCAGACCGTCTGTCGCAGACCGTCTGTCTCGGGCCGTCTGTCTCAGTCTGTCTGTCTCAGTCCGTCTGTCTCAGTTCGTCTGTCTCAGACCAACTGTTTCAGACCGTCTGTCTCAGACCGTCTGTCTCAGACCGTCTGTCTCAGACCGTCTGTCTCAGACCGTCTGTCTCAGACCGTCTGTCTCAGACCGTCTGTCTCAGACCGTCTGTCTCTGGCCGTCTGTCTCAGACCGTCTGTCTCGGGCCGTCTGTCTCAGACCGTCCGTCTCAGGCCGTCTGTCTCAGTCCGTCTGTCTCCGTTCGTCTGTCTCAGACCGACTGTCTCAGACCGTCTGTCTCAAACCGTCTGTCTCAGACCGTCTGTCTCAGGCCGTCTGTCTCAGTCCGTCTGTCTCAGTCCGTCTGTCTCAGTCCGTCTGTCTCAGTCCGTCGGTCTCAGTCCATCTTTCTCAGTCCGTCTGTCTCAGTCCGTCTGTCTCTGTAAGTCTGTCTCCGTTCGTCTGTCTCAGACCGACTGTCTCAGACCGTCTGTCTCAAACCGTCTGTCTCACACCGTCTGTCTCAGACCGTCTGTCTCAGACCGTCTGTCTGAGACCGTCTGTCTCAGACAGTCTGTCTCAGACCGTCTGTCTCAGACCGTCTGTCTCAGACCGTCTGTCTCAGACCGTCTCTCTCAGACCGTCTGTCTCAGACCGTCTGTCTCAGACCGCCTGTCTCAGACCGGCTGTCTTAGACTGTCTGTCTCAGAGCGCATGTCTCAGACCGTCTGTCTCAGACCGTCTATCTCAGACCGTCTCTCTCAGACCGTCTGTCTCAGTAAGTCTGTCTCCGTTCGTCTGTCTCAGACCGACTGTCTCAGACCGTCTGTCTCAAACCGTCTGTCTCACACCGTCTGTCTCAGACCGTCTGTCTGAGACCGTCTGTCTCAGACAGTCTGTCTCAGACCGTCTGTCTCAGACCGTCTGTCTCAGACAATCTGTCTCAGACTGTCTGTCTCAGTCCGTCTGTATCAGTCCGTCTGTCTCCGTTCGTCTGTCTCAGACCGACTGTCTCTGACCGTCTGTCTCAAACCGTCTGTCTCAGACCGTCTGTCGCAGACCCTCTGCCTCGATCCGTCTGTCTCATACCGTCTGTCTCAGACCGTCTGTCTGAGACCGACTGTCTCAAACCGTCTGTCTGAGACCGTCTGTCGCAGACCCTCTGTCTCGATCCGTCTGTCTCATACCGTCTGTCTCAGACCGTCTGTCTCAGACCGTCTGTCTCAGACCGCCTGTCTCAGACCGTCTGTCTCAGACCGTCTGTCTCAGGCCGTCTGTCTCAGACCGTCTGTCTCGGGCCGTCTGTCTCAGTCCGTCTGTCTCGGGCCGTCTGTCTCAGTCCGTCTGTCTCAGTCCGTCTGTCTCAGTCCGTCTGTCTCCGTTCGTCTGTCTCAGACCGTCTGTCTCAGAGCGCCTGTCTCAGACCGTCTGTCTCAGACCGCCTGTCTCAGACCGCCTGTCTTAGACTGTCTGTCTCAGAGCGCCTGTCTCAGACTGTCTGTCTCAGAGCGCCTGTCTCAGACCGTCTGTCTCAGTCCGTCTGTCTCCGTCCTTCTGTCTCAGACCGTCTGTCTCAGACCGCCTGTCTCAGACCTCCTGTCTTAGACTGTCTGTCTCATACCGTCTGTCTCGGACCGTCTGTCTCAGACCGTCGGCCTCGAGCCGTCTGTATCAGTCCGTCTGTCTCCGTCCTTCTGTCTCAGACCGTCTGTCTCAGACCGCCTGTCTCAGACCGGCTGTCTTAGACTGTCTGTCTCAGAGCGCATGTCTCAGACCGTCTGTCTCAGACCGTCTATCTCAGACCGTCTCTCTCAGACCGTCTGTCTCAGACCGTCTGTCTCAGACCGTCTGTCTCAGACCGTCTGTCTCAGACCGTCTGTCTCAGACCGTCTGTCTCAGTCCGTCTGTCTCAGTCCGTCGGTCTCAGTCCCTCTGTCTCAGTCCGTCTGTCTCAGTCCGTCTGTCTCTGTAAGTCTGTCTCCGTTCGTCTGTCTCAGACCGACTGTCTCAGACCGTCTGTCTCAAACCGTCTGTCTCACACCGTCTGTCTCAGACCGTCTGTCTCAGACCGTCTGTCTGAGACCGTCTGTCTCAGACAGTCTGTCTCAGACCGTCTGTCTCAGACCGTCTGTCTCAGACCGTCTGTCTCAGACCATCTGTCTCAGACTGTCTGTCTCAGTCCGTCTGTATCAGTCCGTCTGTCTCCGTTCGTCTGTCGCAGACCGACTGTCTCTGACCGTCTGTCTCAAACCGTCTGTCTCATACCGTCTGTCGCAGACCCTCTGCCTCGATCCGTCTGTCTCATACCGTCTGTCTCAGACCGTCTGTCTGAGACCGACTGTCTCAAACCGTCTGTCTCAGACCGTCTGTCTCAGGCCGTCTGTCGCAGACCGTCTGTCTCGGGCCGTCTGTCTCAGTCCGTCTGTCTCCGTCCTTCTGTCTCAGACCGTCTGTCTCAGACCGCCTGTCTCAGACCGCCTGTCTTAGACTGTCTGTCTCAGAGCGCCTGTCTCAGACCGTCTGTCTCAGACCGTCTGTCTCAGACCGTCTGTCTCAGACCGTCTCTCTCAGACCGTCTGTCTCAGACCGTCTGTCTCAGACCGTCTGTCTCAGACCGTCTGTCTCAGACCGTCTGTCTCAGGCCGTCTGTCTCAGACCGTCTGTCTCGGGCCGTCTGTCTCAGACCGTCTGTCTCAGGCCGTCTGTCTCAGTCCGTCTGTCTCCGTTCGTCTGTCCCAGACCGACTGTCTCAGACCGTCTGTCTCAAACCGTCTGTCTCAGACCGTCTGTCTCAGGCCGTCTGTCTCAGTCCGTCTGTCTCAGTCCGTCTGTCTCGGACCACCTGTCTCAGACCGTCTGTCTCAGACAGTCTGTATCAGACCGTCTGTCTCGGACCGTCTGTCTCAGACCGCCGGTCTCGGGCCGTCTGTCTCAGTCCGTCTATCTCCGTCCGTCTGTCTCGGACCACCTGTCTCAGACCGTCTGTCTCAGACCGTCGGCCTCGAGCCGTCTGTATCAGTCCGTCTGTCTCCGTCCTTCTGTCTCAGACCGTCTGTCTCAGACCGCCTGTCTCAGACCGCCTGTCTTAGACTGTCTGTCTCATACCGTCTGTCTCGGACCGTCTGTCTCAGACCGTCGGCCTCGAGCCGTCTGTATCAGTCCGTCTGTGTCCGTCCTTCTGTCTCAGACCGTCTGTCTCAGACCGCCTGTGTCAGACCGCCTGTCTGTCTCAGAGCGCCTGTCTCAGACCGTCTGTCTCAGACCGTCTGTCTCAGACCGTCTCTCTCAGACCGTCTGTCTCAGACCGTCTGTCTCAGACCGTCTGTCTCAGACCGTCTGTCTCAGATCGTCTGTCTCAGACCGTCTGTCGCAGACCGTCTGTCTCGGGCCGTCTGTGTCAGTCCGTCTGTCTCAGTCCGTCTGTCTCAGTTCGTCTGTCTCAGACCAACTGTTTCAGACCGTCTGTCTCAGACCGTCTGTCTCAGACCGTCTGTCTCAGACCGCCTGTCTCAGACCGTCTGTCTCAGACCGTCTGTCTCAGACCGTCTGTCTCAGACCGTCTGTCTCAGGCCGTCTGTCTCCGACCGTCTGTCTCGGCCGTCTGTCTCAGACCGTCTGTCTCAGGCCATCTGTCTCAGTCCGTCTGTCTCCGTTCGTCTGTCTCAGACCGACTGTCTCAGACCGTCTGTCTCAAACCGTCTGTCTCAGACCGTCTGTCTCAGGCCGTCTGTCTCAGGCCGTCTGTCTCAGTCCGTCTGTCTCAGACCGTCTGTATCAGTCCGTCTGTCTCAGTCCGTCTGTCTCAGTCCGTCTGTCTCAGTCCGTCTGTCTCAGTCCGTCTGTCTCAGTCCGTCTGTCTCAGTCCGTCTGTCTCAGTAAGTCTGTCTCCGTTCGTCTGTCTCAGACCGACTGTCTCAGACCGTCTGTCTCAAACCGTCTGTCTCACACCGTCTGTCTTAGACTGTCTGTCTCAGAGCGCATGTCTCAGACCGTCTGTCTCAGACCGTCTGTCTCAGACCGTCTGTCTCAGACCGTCTCTCTCAGACCGTCTGTCTCAGACCGTCTGTCTCAGACCGTCTGTCTCAGACCGTCTGTCTCAGACCGTCTGTCTCAGACCGTCTGTCTCAGACCGTCTGTCGCAGACCGTCTGTCTCGGGCCGTCTGTCTCAGTCTGTCTGTCTCAGTCCGTCTGTCTCAGTTCGTCTGTCTCAGACCAACTGTTTCAGACCGTCTGTCTCAGACCGTCTGTCTCAGACCGTCTGTCTCAGACCGTCTGTCTCAGACCGTCTGTCTCAGACCGTCTGTCTCAGACCGTCTGTCTCAGACCGTCTGTCTCAGGCCGTCTGTCTCAGACCGTCTGTCTCGGGCCGTCTGTCTCAGACCGTCCGTCTCGGGCCGTCTGTCTCGGGCCGTCTGTCTCAGTCCGTCTGTCTCAGTCCGTCTGTCTCAGTCCGTCTGTCTCCGTTCGTCTGTCTCAGACCGTCTGTCTCAGAGCGCCTGTCTCAGACCGTCTGTCTCAGACCGCCTGTCTCAGACCGCCTGTCTTAGACTGTCTGTCTCAGAGCGCCTGTCTCAGACTGTCTGTCTCAGAGCGCCTGTCTCAGACCGTCTGTCTCAGTCCGTCTGTCTCCGTCCTTCTGTCTCAGACCGTCTGTCTCAGACCGCCTGTCTCAGACCTCCTGTCTTAGACTGTCTGTCTCATACCGTCTGTCTCGGACCGTCTGTCTCAGACCGTCGGCCTCGAGCCGTCTGTATCAGTCCGTCTGTCTCCGTCCTTCTGTCTCAGACCGTCTGTCTCAGACCGCCTGTCTCAGACCGGCTGTCTTAGACTGTCTGTCTCAGAGCGCATGTCTCAGACCGTCTGTCTCAGACCGTCTGTCTCAGACCGTCTCTCTCAGACCGTCTGTCTCAGACCGTCTGTCTCAGACCGTCTGTCTCAGACCGTCTGTCTCAGACCGTCTGTCTCAGACCGTCTGTCTCAGACCGTCTGTCGCAGACCGTCTGTCTCGGGCCGTCTGTCTCAGTCTGTCTGTCTCAGTCCGTCTGTCTCAGTTCGTCTGTCTCAGACCAACTGTTTCAGACCGTCTGTCTCAGACCGTCTGTCTCAGACCGTCTGTCTCAGACCGTCTGTCTCAGACCGTCTGTCTCAGACCGTCTGTCTCAGACCGTCTGTCTCAGACCGTCTGTCTCAGGCCGTCTGTCTCAGACCGTCTGTCTCGGGCCGTCTGTCTCAGACCGTCCGTCTCAGGCCGTCTGTCTCGGGCCGTCTGTCTCAGTCCGTCTGTCTCAGTCCGTCTGTCTCAGTCCGTCTGTCTCAGTCCGTCTGTCTCCGTTCGTCTGTCTCAGACCGTCTGTCTCAGACCGTCTGCCTCAGACCGTCTGTCTCAGACCGTCTGTCTCAGACCGTCTGTCTCAGACCGTCTGTCTCAGACAGTCTGTCTCAGACCGTCTGTCTCAGACCGTCTGTCTCAGACAATCTGTCTCAGACTGTCTGTCTCAGTCCGTCTGTATCAGTCCGTCTGTCTCCGTTCGTCTGTCTCAGACCGACTGTCTCTGACCGTCTGTCTCAAACCGTCTGTCTCAGACCGTCTGTCGCAGACCCTCTGCCTCGATCCGTCTGTCTCATACCGTCTGTCTCAGACCGTCTGTCTGAGACCGACTGTCTCAAACCGTCTGTCTGAGACCGTCTGTCGCAGACCCTCTGTCTCGATCCGTCTGTCTCATACCGTCTGTCTCAGACCGTCTGTCTCAGACCGTCTGTCTCAGACCGCCTGTCTCAGACCGTCTGTCTCAGACCGTCTGTCTCAGGCCGTCTGTCTCAGACCGTCTGTCTCGGGCCGTCTGTCTCAGTCCGTCTGTCTCGGGCCGTCTGTCTCAGTCCGTCTGTCTCAGTCCGTCTGTCTCAGTCCGTCTGTCTCCGTTCGTCTGTCTCAGACCGTCTGTCTCAGAGCGCCTGTCTCAGACCGTCTGTCTCAGACCGCCTGTCTCAGACCGCCTGTCTTAGACTGTCTGTCTCAGAGCGCCTGTCTCAGACTGTCTGTCTCAGAGCGCCTGTCTCAGACCGTCTGTCTCAGTCCGTCTGTCTCCGTCCTTCTGTCTCAGACCGTCTGTCTCAGACCGCCTGTCTCAGACCTCCTGTCTTAGACTGTCTGTCTCATACCGTCTGTCTCGGACCGTCTGTCTCAGACCGTCGGCCTCGAGCCGTCTGTATCAGTCCGTCTGTCTCCGTCCTTCTGTCTCAGACCGTCTGTCTCAGACCGCCTGTCTCAGACCGGCTGTCTTAGACTGTCTGTCTCAGAGCGCATGTCTCAGACCGTCTGTCTCAGACCGTCTGTCTCAGACCGTCTGTCTCAGACCGTCTCTCTCAGACCGTCTGTCTCAGACCGTCTGTCTCAGACCGTCTGTCTCAGACCGTCTGTCTCAGACCGTCTGTCTCAGACCGTCTGTCTCAGACCGTCTGTCGCAGACCGTCTGTCTCGGGCCGTCTGTCTCAGTCTGTCTGTCTCAGTCCGTCTGTCTCAGTTCGTCTGTCTCAGACCAACTGTTTCAGACCGTCTGTCTCAGACCGTCTGTCTCAGACCGTCTGTCTCAGACCGTCTGTCTCAGACCGTCTGTCTCAGACCGTCTGTCTCAGACCGTCTGTCTCAGACCGTCTGTCTCAGGCCGTCTGTCTCAGACCGTCTGTCTCGGGCCGTCTGTCTCAGACCGTCCGTCTCGGGCCGTCTGTCTCGGGCCGTCTGTCTCAGTCCGTCTGTCTCAGTCCGTCTGTCTCAGTCCGTCTGTCTCCGTTCGTCTGTCTCAGACCGTCTGTCTCAGAGCGCCTGTCTCAGACCGTCTGTCTCAGACCGCCTGTCTCAGACCGCCTGTCTTAGACTGTCTGTCTCAGAGCGCCTGTCTCAGACTGTCTGTCTCAGAGCGCCTGTCTCAGACCGTCTGTCTCAGTCCGTCTGTCTCCGTCCTTCTGTCTCAGACCGTCTGTCTCAGACCGCCTGTCTCAGACCTCCTGTCTTAGACTGTCTGTCTCATACCGTCTGTCTCGGACCGTCTGTCTCAGACCGTCGGCCTCGAGCCGTCTGTATCAGTCCGTCTGTCTCCGTCCTTCTGTCTCAGACCGTCTGTCTCAGACCGCCTGTCTCAGACCGGCTGTCTTAGACTGTCTGTCTCAGAGCGCATGTCTCAGACCGTCTGTCTCAGACCGTCTGTCTCAGACCGTCTCTCTCAGACCGTCTGTCTCAGACCGTCTGTCTCAGACCGTCTGTCTCAGACCGTCTGTCTCAGACCGTCGGCCTCGAGCCGTCTGTATCAGTCCGTCTGTCTCCGTCCTTCTTTCTCAGACCGTCTGTCTCAGACCGCCTGTCTCAGACCGCCTGTCTTAGACTGTCTGTCTCAGAGCGCCTGTCTCAGACCGTCTGTCTCAGACCGTCTGTCTCAGACCGTCTGTCTCAGACCGTCTCTCTCAGACCGTCTGTCTCAGACCGTCTGTCTCAGACCGTCTGTCTCAGACCGTCTGTCGCAGACCGTCTGTCTCGGGCCGTCTGTCTCAGTCCGTCTGTCTCCGTCCTTCTGTCTCAGACCGTCTGTCTCAGACCGCCTGTCTCAGACCGCCTGTCTTAGACTGTCTGTCTCAGAGCGCCTGTCTCAGACCGTCTGTCTCAGACTGTCTGTCTCGGACCGTCTGTCTCAGACCGTCTCTCTCAGACCGTCTGTCTCAGACCGTCTGTCTCAGACCGTCTGTCTCAGACCGTCTGTCTCAGACCGTCTGTCTCAGACCGTCTGTCGCAGACCGTCTGTCTCATACCGTCTGTCTCATAGCGTCTGTCTCAGACCGCCTGTCTCAGACCGTCTCTCTCAGACCGTCTGTCTCAGACCGTCTCTCTCAGACCGTCTGTCTCAGACCGTCTGTCTCAGACCGTCTGTCTCAGACCGTCTGTCGCAGACCGTCTGTCTCGGGCCGTCTGTCTCAGTCCGTCTGTCTCCGTCCTTCTGTCTCAGACCGTCTGTCTCAGACCGCCTGTCTCAGACCGCCTGTCTTAGACTGTCTGTCTCAGAGCGCCTGTCTCAGACCGTCTGTCTCAGACCGTCTGTCTCAGACCGTCTGTCTCAGACCGTCTCTCTCAGACCGTCTGTCTCAGACCGTCTGTCTCAGACCGTCTGTCTCAGACCGTCTGTCGCAGACCGTCTGTCTCGGGCCGTCTGTCTCAGTCCGTCTGTCTCCGTCCTTCTGTCTCAGACCGTCTGTCTCAGACCAACTGTTTCAGACCGTCTGTCTCAGACCGTCTGTCTCAGACCGTCTGTCTCAGACCGTCTGTCTCAGACCGTCTGTCTCAGACCGTCTGTCTCAGACCGTCTGTCTCAGGCCGTCTGTCTCAGACCGTCTGTCGCGGGCCGTCTGTCTCAGACCGTCTGTCTCAGGCCGTCTGTCTCAGTCCGTCTGTCTCCGTTCGTCTGTCCCAGACCGACTGTCTCAGACCGTCTGTCTCAAACCGTCTGTCTCGGGCCGTCTGTCTCAGTCCGTCTGTCTCAGTCCGTCTGTCTCAGTTCGTCTGTCTCAGACCAACTGATTCAGACCGTCTGTCTCAGACCGTCTGTCTCAGACCGTCTGTCTCAGACCGTCTGTCTCAGGCCGTCTGTCTCAGACCGTCTATCTCGGGCCGTCTGTCTCAGACCGTCTGTCTCAGGCCGTCTGTCTCAGTCCGTCTGTCTCCGTTCGTCTGTCCCAGACCGACTGTCTCAGACCGTCTGTCTCAAACCGTCTGTCTCAGACCGTCTGTCTCAGGCCGTCTGTCTCAGTCCGTCTGTCTCAGTCCGTCTGTCTCAGTCCGTCTGTCTCAGTCCGTCTGTCTCAGTCCGTCTGTCTCAGTCCGTCTGTCTCAGTCCGTCTGTCTCAGTCCGTCTGTCTCAGTCCGTCTGTCTCAGTAAGTCTGTCTCCGTTCGTCTGTCTCAGACCGACTGTCTCAGACCGTCTGTCTCAAACCGTCTGTCTCACACCGTCTGTCGCAGACCCTCTGTCTCGATCCGTCTGTCTCAGTCCGTCTGTCTCAGTCCGTCTGTCTCCGTGCGTCTGTCTCAGACCGTCTGTCTCAGAGCGCCTGTCTCAGACCGTCTGTCTCAGACCGCCTGTCTCAGACCGCCTGTCTTAGACTGTCTGTCTCAGAGCGCCTGTCTCAGACTGTCTGTCTCAGAGCGCCTGTCTCAGACCGTCTGTCTCAGACCGCCTGTCTTAGACTGTCTGTCTCAGAGCGCCTGTCTCAGACTGTCTGTCTCAGAGCGCCTGTCTCAGACCGTCTGTCTCTGACCGCCTGTCTGAGACTGTCTGTCTCAGACCGTCTGTCTCAGACCGTCTGTCTGAGACCGTCTGTCTCAGACCGTCTGTCTCGGACCGTCTGTCTCAGACCGTCGGTCTCGGGCCGTCTGTCTCAGTCCGTCTATCTCCGTCCGTCTGTCTCGGACCACCTGTCTCGGACCGTCTGTCTCAGACCGTCGGCCTCGAGCCGTCTGTATCAGTCCGTCTGTCTCCGTCCTTCTGTCTCAGACCGTCTGTCTCAGACCGCCTGTCTCAGACCGCCTGTCTTAGACTGTCTGTCTCATACCGTCTGTCTCTGACCGTCTGTCTCAGACCGTCGGCCTCGAGCCGTCTGTATCAGTCCGTCTGTCTCCGTCCTTCTGTCTCAGACCGTCTGTCTCAGACCGCCTGTCTCAGACCGCCTGTCTTAGACTGTCTGTCTCAGAGCGCCTGTCTCAGACCGTCTGTCTCAGACCGTCTGTCTCAGACCGTCTGTCTCAGACCGTCTCTCTCAGACCGTCTGTCTCAGACCGTCTGTCTCAGACCGTCTGTCTCAGACCGTCTGTCTCAGACCGTCTGTCTCAGACCGTCTGTCTCAGACCGTCTGTCTCAGACCGTCTGTCGCAGACGGTCTGTCTCGGGCCGTCTGTCTCAGTCCGTCTGTCTCAGTCCGTCTGTCTCAGTTCGTCTGTCTCAGACCAACTGTTTCAGACCGTCTGTCTCAGACCGTCTGTCTCAGACCGTCTGTCTCAGACCGTCTGTCTCAGACCGTCTGTCTCAGACCGTCTGTCTCAGGCCGTCTGTCTCAGACCGTCTGTCTCGGGCCGTCTGTCTCAGACCGTCTGTCTCAGGCCGTCTGTCTCAGTCCGTCTGTCTCCGTTCGTCTGTCCCAGACCGACTGTCTCAGACCGTCTGTCTCAAACCGTCTGTCTCAGACCGTCTGTCTCAGGCCGTCTGTCTCAGTCCGTCTGTCTCAGTCCGTCTGTCTCAGTCCGTCTGTCTCAGTCCGTCTGTCTCAGTCCGTCTGTCTCAGTCCGTCTGTCTCAGTCCGTCTGTCTCAGTCCGTCTGTCTCAGTAAGTCTGTCTCCGTTCGTCTGTCTCAGACCGACTGTCTCAGACCGTCTGTCTCAAACCGTCTGTCTCACACCGTCTGTCGCAGACCCTCTGTCTCGATCCGTCTGTCTCAGTCCGTCTGTCTCAGTCCGTCTGTCTCCGTTCGTCTGTCTCAGACCGTCTGTCCCAGAGCGCCTGTCTCAGACCGTCTGTCTCAGACCGCCTGTCTCAGACCGCCTGTCTTAGACTGTCTGTCTCAGAGCGCCTGTCTCAGACTGTCTGTCTCAGAGCGCCTGTCTCAGACCGTCTGTCTCAGACCGCCTGTCTTAGACTGTCTGTCTCAGAGCGCCTGTCTCAGACTGTCTGTCTCAGAGCGCCTGTCTCAGACCGTCTGTCTCTGACCGCCTGTCTGAGACTGTCTGTCTCAGACCGTCTGTCTGAGACCGTCTGTCGCAGACCCTCTGTCTCGATCCGTCTGTCTCATACCGTCTGTCTCATACCGTCTGTCTCAGACCGCCTGTCTCAGACCGCCTATCTCAGACCGTCTGTCTCAGACCGTCTGTCTCAGACCGTCTGTCTCAGACCGGCTGTCTCAGACCGTCTGTCTCAGACTGTCTGCCTCAGACCGTCTGTCTCAGACCGTCTGTCTCAGACCGTCTGTCTCAGACCGTCTGTCTCAGACCGTCTGTCTCAGACCGTCTGTCTCAGACCGTCTGTCTCGAAACGTCTGTCTCAGACAGCCTGTCTCGAACCGTCTGTCTCAGACCGTCTGTCTCAGACCGCCTGTCTCAGACCGCCTGTCTTAGACTGTCTGTCTCATACCGTCTGTCTCGGACCGTCTGTCTCAGACCGTCGGCCTCGAGCCGTCTGTATCAGTCCGTCTGTCTCCGTCCTTCTTTCTCAGACCGTCTGTCTCAGACCGCCTGTCTCAGACAGCCTGTCTTAGACTGTCTGTCTCAGAGCGCCTGTCTCAGACCGTCTGTCTCAGACCGTCTGTCTCAGACCGTCTCTCTCAGACCGTCTGTCTCAGACCGTCTGTCTCAGACCGTCTGTCTCAGACCGTCTGTCGCAGACCGTCTGTCTCGGGCCGTCTGTCTCAGTCCGTCTGTCTCCGTCCTTCTGTCTCAGACCGTCTGTCTCAGACCGCCTGTCTCAGACCGCCTGTCTTAGACTGTCTGTCTCAGAGCGCCTGTCTCAGACCGTCTGTCTCAGACCGTCTGTCTCAGACCGTCTGTCTCAGACCGTCTCTCTCAGACCGTCTGTCTCAGACCGTCTGTCTCAGACCGTCTGTCTCAGACCGTCTGTCTCAGACCGTCTGTCTCAGACCGTCTGTCTCAGACCGTCTGTCGCAGACCGTCTGTCTCGGGCCGTCTGTCTCAGTCCGTCTGTCTCAGTCCGTCTGTCTCAGTTCGTCTGTCTCAGACCAACTGTTTCAGACCGTCTGTCTCAGACCGTCTGTCTCAGACCGTCTGTCTCAGACCGTCTGTCTCAGACCGTCTGTCTCAGACCGTCTGTCTCAGGCCGTCTGTCTCGGGCCGTCTGTCTCAGACCGTCTGTCTCAGGCCGTCTGTCTCAGGCCGTCTGTCTCAGTCCGTCTGTCTCCGTTCGTCTGTCCCAGACCGACTGTCTCAGACCGTCTGTCTCAAACCGTCTGTCTCGGGCCGTCTGTCTCAGTCCGTCTGTCTCAGTCCGTCTGTCTCAGTTCGTCTGTCTCAGACCAACTGATTCAGACCGTCTGTCTCAGACCGTCTGTCTCAGACCGTCTGTCTCAGACCGTCTGTCTCAGACCGTCTGTCTCAGGCCGTCTGTCTCAGACCGTCTGTCTCGGGCCGTCTGTCTCAGACCGTCTGTCTCAGGCCGTCTGTCTCAGTCCGTCTGTCTCCGTTCGTCTGTCCCAGACCGACTGTCTCAGACCGTCTGTCTCAGACCGTCTGTCTCAGGCCGTCTGTCTCAGTCCGTCTGTCTCAGTCCGTCTGTCTCAGTCCGTCTGTCTCAGTCCGTCTGTCTCAGTCCGTCTGTCTCAGTCCGTCTGTCTCAGTCCGTCTGTCTCAGTCCGTCTGTCTCAGTCCGTCTGTCTCAGTAAGTCTGTCTCCGTTCGTCTGTCTCAGACCGACTGTCTCAGACCGTCTGTCTCAAACCGTCTGTCTCACACCGTCTGTCGCAGACCCTCTGTCTCGATCCGTCTGTCTCAGTCCGTCTGTCTCAGTCCGTCTGTCTCCGTGCGTCTGTCTCAGACCGTCTGTCTCAGAGCGCCTGTCTCAGACCGTCTGTCTCAGACCGCCTGTCTCAGACCGCCTGTCTTAGACTGTCTGTCTCAGAGCGCCTGTCTCAGACTGTCTGTCTCAGAGCGCCTGTCTCAGACCGTCTGTCTCAGACCGCCTGTCTTAGACTGTCTGTCTCAGAGCGCCTGTCTCAGACTGTCTGTCTCAGAGCGCCTGTCTCAGACCGTCTGTCTCTGACCGCCTGTCTGAGACTGTCTGTCTCAGACCGTCTGTCTCAGACCGTCTGTCTCAGACCGTCTGTCTGAGACCGTCTGTCGCAGACCCTCTGTCTCGATCCGTCTGTCTCATACCGTCTGTCTCATACCGTCTGTCTCAGACCGCCTGTCTCAGACCGCCTGTCTCAGACCGTCTGTCTCAGACCGTCTGTCTCAGACCGTCTGTCTCAGACCGGCTGTCTCAGACCGTCTGTCTCAGACTGTCTGCCTCAGACCGTCTGTCTCAGACCGTCTGTCTCAGACCGCCTGTCTCAGACCGCCTGTCTTAGACTGTCTGTCTCATACCGTCTGTCTCGGACCGTCTGTGTCAGACCGTCGGCCTCGAGCCGTCTGTATCAGTCCGTCTGTCTCCGTCCTTCTTTCTCAGACCGTCTGTCTCAGACCGCCTGTCTCAGACCGCCTGTCTTAGACTGTCTGTCTCAGAGCGCCTGTCTCAGACCGTCTGTCTCAGACCGTCTGTCTCAGACCGTCTCTCTCAGACCGTCTGTCTCAGACCGTCTGTCTCAGACCGTCTGTCTCAGACCGTCTGTCGCAGACCGTCTGTCTCGGGCCGTCTGTCTCAGTCCGTCTGTCTCCGTTCGTCTGTCTCAGACCAACTGTTTCAGACCGTCTGTCTCAGACCGTCTCTCTCAGACCGTCTGTCTCAGACCGTCTGTCTCAGACCGTCTGTCTCAGGCCGTCTGTCTCAGACCGTCTGTCTCGGGCCGTCTGTCTCAGACCGTCTGTCTCAGGCCGTCTGTCTCAGTCCGTCTGTCTCCGTTCGTCTGTCTCAGACCGACTGTCTCAGACCGTCTGTCTCAAACCGTCTGTCTCAGACCGTCTGTCTCAGGCCGTCTGTCTCAGTCCGTCTGTCTCAGTCCGTCTGTCTCAGTCCGTCTGTCTCAGTCCGTCTGTCTCAGTCCGTCTGTCTCAGTCCGTCTGTCTCAGTCCGTCTGTCTCAGTCCGTCTGTCTCAGTCCGTCTGTCTCAGTAAGTCTGTCTCCTTTCGTCTGTCTCAGACCGACTGTCTCAGACCGTCTGTCTCAAACCGTCTGTCTCACACCGTCTGTTTCAGACCGTCTGTCTGAGACCGTCTGTCTCAGACAGTCTGTCTCAGACCGTCTGTCTCAGACCGTCTGTCTCAGACCATCTGTCTCAGACTGTCTGTCTCAGTCCGTCTGTATCAGTCCGTCTGTCTCCGTTCGTCTGTCTCAGACCGACTGTCTCTGACCGTCTGTCTCACACCGTCTGTCTCAGACCGTCTGTCGCAGACCCTCTGTCTCGATCCGTCTGTCTCATACCGTCTGTCTCAGACCGTCTGTCTGAGACCGACTGTCTCAAACCGTCTGTCTGAGACCGTCTGTCGCAGACCCTCTGTCTCGATCCGTCTGTCTCATACCGTCTGTCTCATACCGTCTGTCTCAGACCGTCTGTCTCAGACCGCCTGTCTCAGACCGCCTGTTTCAGACCGTCTGTCTCAGACCGTCTGTCTCAGGCCGTCTGTCTCAGACCGTCTTTCTCGGGCCGTCTGTCTCAGTCCGTCTGTCTCGGGCCGTCTGTCTCAGTCCGCCTGTCTCAGTCCGTCTGTCTCCGTTCGTCTGTCTCAGACCGTCTGTCTCAGACCGCCTGTCTCAGACCGCCTGTCTCAGTCCGTCTGTCTCCGTCCTTCTGTCTCAGACCGTCTGTCTCAGACCGCCTGTCTCAGACCGCCTGTCTTAGACTGTCTGTCTCAGAGCGCCTGTCTCAGACTGTCTGTCTCAGAGCGCCTGTCTCAGACCGTCTGTCTCAGTCCGTCTGTCTCCGTCCTTCTGTCTCAGACCGTCTGTCTCAGACCGCCTGTCTCAGACCGCCTGTCTTAGACTGTCTGTCTCATACCGTCTGTCTCGGACCGTCTGTCTCAGACCGTCGGCCTCGAGCCGTCTGTATCAGTCCGTCTGTCTCCGTCCTTCTGTCTCAGACCGTCTGTCTCAGACCGCCTGTCTCAGACCGCCTGTCTTAGACTGTCTGTCTCAGAGCGCCTGTCTCAGACCGTCTGTCTCAGACCGTCTGTCTCAGACCGTCTCTCTCAGACCGTCTGTCTCAGACCGTCTGTCTCAGACCGTCTGTCTCAGACCGTCTGTCTCAGACCGTCTGTCTCAGACCGTCTGTCTCAGACCGTCTGTCTCAGACCGTCTGTCGCAGACCGTCTGTCTCGGGCCGTCTGTCTCAGTCCGTCTGTCTCAGTCCGTCTGTCTCAGTTCGTCTGTCTCAGACCAACTGATTCAGACCGTCTGTCTCTGACCGTCTGTCTCAGACCGTCTGTCTCAGACCGTCTGTCTCAGGCCGTCTGTCTCGGACCGTCTGTCTCGGGCCGTCTGTCTCAGACCGTCTGTCTCAGACCGTCTGTCTCAGGCCGTCTGTCTCAGTCCGTCTGTCTCCGTTCGTCTGTCTCAGACCGACTGTCTCAGACCGTCTGTCTCAAAGCGTCTGTCTCAGACCGTCTGTCTCAGGCCGTCTGTCTCAGTCCGTCTGTCTCAGTCCGTCTGTCTCAGTCCGTCTGTCTCAGTCCGTCTGTCTCAGTCCGTCTGTCTCAGTCCGTCTGTCTCAGTCCGTCTGTCTCAGTCCGTCTGTCTCAGTCCGTCTGTCTCAGTCCGTCTGTCTCAGTAAGTCTGTCTCCGTTCGTCTGTCTCAGACCGACTGTCTCAGACCGTCTGTCTCAAACCGTCTGTCTCACACCGTCTGTCTCAGACCGTCTGTCTCAGACCGTCTGTCTGAGACCGTCTGTCTCAGACAGTCTGTCTCAGACCGTCTGTCTCAGACCGTCTGTCTCAGACCATCTGTCTCATACTGTCTGTCTCAGTCCGTCTGTATCAGTCCGTCTGTCTCCGTTCGTCTGTCTCAGACCGACTGTCTCTGACCGTCTGTCTCAAACCGTCTGTCTCAGACCGTCTGTCGCAGACCCTCTGTCTCGATCCGTCCGTCTCAGTCCGTCTGTCTCAGTCCGTCTGTCTCCGTTCGTCTGTCTCAGACCGTCTGTCTCAGAGCGCCTGTCTTAGACTGTCTGTCTCAGAGCGCCTGTCTCAGACTGTCTGTCTCAGAGCGCCTGTCTCAGACCGTCTGTCTCAGACCGCCTGTCTTAGACTGTCTGTCTCAGAGCGCCTGTCTCAGACTGTCTGTCTCAGAGCGCCTGTCTCAGACCGTCTGTCTCTGACCGCCTGTCTGAGACTGTCTGTCTCAGACCGTCTGTCTCAGACCGTCTGTCTGAGACCGTCTGTCGCAGACCCTCTGTCTCGATCCGTCTGTCTCATACCGTCTGTCTCATACCGTCTGTCTCAGACCGCCTGTCTCAGACCGCCTGTCTCAGACCGTCTGTCTCAGACCGTCTGTCTCAGACCGTCTGTCTCAGACCGGCTGTCTCAGACCGTCTGCCTCAGACTGTCTGCCTCAGACCGTCTGTCTCAGACCATCTGTCTCAGACCGTCTGTCTCGAAACGTCTGTCTCAGACAGCCTGTCTCGAACCGTCTGTCTCAGACCGTCTGTCTCAGACCGGCTGTCTCAGACCGTCTGTCTCAGACTGTCTGCCTCAGACCGACTGTCTCAGACCGTCTGTCTCAAACCGTCTGTCTCACACCGTCTGTCTCAGACCCTCTGTCTCGATCCGTCTGTCTCATACCGTCTGTCTCAGACCGCCTGTCTCAGACCGCCTGTCTCAGACCGTCTGTCTCAGACCCTCTGTCTCGATCGGTCTGTCTCATACCGTCTGTCTCAGACCGTCTGTCTGACACCGTCTGTCTGAGACCGTCTGTCTCAGACCATCAGTCTCAGACCGCGTGTCTCAGACCGCCTGCCTCAGACCGTCTGTCTCAGACCGTCTGTCTCAGACCGTCTGTCTCAGACAGCCTGTCTCAGACCGTCTGTCTCAGACCGTCTGTCTCAGACCATCTGTCTCAGACCGTCTGTCTCAGACCGTCTGTCTCAGAGAGTCTGTCTCAGGCCGTCTGTCTCAGTCCGTCTGTCTCAGACCCTCTGTCTCGATCCGTCTGTCTCATACCGTCTGTCTCGGACCGTCTGTCTCAGACCGTCGGCCTCGAGCCGTCTGTATCAGTCCGTCTGTCTCCGTCCTTCTGTCTCAGACCGTCTGTCTCAGACCGCCTGTCTCAGACCGCCTGTCTTAGACTGTCTGTCTCAGAGCGCCTGTCTCAGACCGTCTGTCGCAGACCGTCTGTCTCAGACCGTCTCTCTCAGACTGTCTGTCTCAGACCGTCTCTCTCAGACCGTCTGTTTCAGACCGTCTGTCTCAGACCGTCTGTCTCAGACCGTCTGTCTCAGTCCGTCTGTCTCAGTCCGTCTGTCTCCGTTCGTCTGTCTCAGACCAACTGTCACAGACCGTCTGTCTCAGACCGTCTGTCTCAGACTGTCTGTCTCAGAGCGCCTGTCTCAGACCGTCTGTCTCAGACCGCCTGTCTGAGACCGTCTGTCTCAGACCGTCTGTCTCAGACCGTCTGTCTCAGACCGTCTGTCTCGGATCGTCTGTCTCGGGCCGTCTGTCTCAGTCCGTCTGTCTCAGTCCGTCTGTCTCAGACCGGCTGTCTCAGGCCGTCGGTCTCAGACCGTCTGTCTCGGGCCGTCTGTCTCAGACCGTCTGTCTCAGGCCGTCTGTCTCAGTCCGTCTGTCTCCGTTCGTCTGTCTCAGACCGACTGTCTCAGACCGTCTGTCTCAAACCGTCTGTCTCAGACCGTCTGTCTCAGGCCGTCTGTCTCAGTCCGTCTGTCTCAGTCCGTCTCTCTCAGTCCGTCTGTCTCAGTCCGTCTGTCTCAGTCCGTCTGTCTCAGTCCGTCTGTCTCAGTCCGTCTGTCTCAGTCCGTCTGTCTCAGTCCGTCTGTCTCAGTCCGTCTGTCTCAGTAAGTCTGTCTCCGTACGTCTGTCTCAGACCGTCTGTCTCAGACCGTCTGTCTCAGACCATCTGTCTCAGACTGTCTGTCTCAGTCCGTCTGTATCAGTCCGTGTGTCTCCGTTCGTCTGTCTCAGACCGTCTCTCTCAGACCGTCTGTCTCAGACCGTCTGTCTCAGACCGTCTGTCTCAGTCCGTCTGTCTCAGTCCGTCTGTCTCAGACCGCCTGTCTCAGACCGCCTGTCTCAGACCGTCTGTCTCAGACCCTCTGTCTCGATCGGTCTGTCTCATACCGTCTGTCTCAGACCGTCTGTCTGACACCGTCTGTCTGAGACCGTCTGTCTCAGACCATCAGTCTCAGACCGCGTGTCTCAGACCGCCTGCCTCAGACCGCCTGTCTCAGACCGTCTGTCTCAGACAGTCTGTATCAGACCGTCTGTCTCAGACCGTCTGTCTCGGGCCGTCTGTCTCAGTCCGTCTGTCTCGGGCCGTCTGTCTCCGTCCGTCTGTCTCAGTCCGTCTGTCTCAGTCCGTCTGTCTCCGTTCGTCTGTCTCAGACCGTCTGTCTCAGAGCGCCTGTCTCAGACCGTCTGTCTCAGACCGCCTGTCTCAGACCGCCTGTCTTAGACTGTCTGTCTCAGAGCGCCTGTCTCAGACTGTCTGTCTCAGAGCGCCTGTCTCAGACCGCCTGTCTTAGACTGTCTGTCTCATACCGTCTGTCTCGGACCGTCTGTCTCAGACCGTCGGCATCGAGCCGTCTGTATCAGTCCGTCTGTCTCCGTCCTTCTGTCTCAGACCGCCTGTCTCAGACCGCCTGTCTTAGACTGTCTGTCTCAGACAGACTGTCTCAGACCGCCTGCCTCAGACCGCCTGTCTCAGACCGTCTGTCTCAGACCGACTGTCTCTGACCGTCTGTCTCAAACCGTCTGTCTCAGACCGTCTGTCGCAGACCCTCTGTCTCGATCCGTCTGTCTCATACCGTCTGTCTCAGACCGTCTGTCTGAGACCGACTGTCTCAAACCGTCTGTCTGAGACCGTCTGTCTCAGACCGTCTGTCTCAGACCGTCTGTCTCAGACCGTCTGTCTCAGACCGTCTGTCTCGGGCCGTCTGTCTCAGTCCGTCTGTCTCGGGCCGTCTGTCTCAGTCCGTCTGTCTCAGTCCGTCTGTCTCAGTCCGTCTGTCTCCGTTCGTCTGTCTCAGACCGTCTGTCTCAGAGCGCCTGTCTCAGACCGTCTGTCTCAGACCGCCTGTCTCAGACCGCCTGTCTTAGACCGTCTGTCTCAGACCGTCTGTCTCGAACCGTCTGTCTCAGACCGTCTGTCTCAGACCGGCTGTCTCAGACCGTCTGTCTCAGACTGTCTGCCTCAGACCGACTGTCTCAGACCGTCTGTCTCAAACCGTCTGTCTCACACCGTCTGTCTCAGACCCTCTGTCTCGATCCGTCTGTCTCATACCGTCTGTCTCAGACCGCCTGTCTCAGACCGCCTGTCTCAGACCGTCTGTCTCAGACCCTCTGTCTCGATCGGTCTGTCTCATACCGTCTGTCTCAGACCGTCTGTCTGACACCGTCTGTCTGAGACCGTCTGTCTCAGACCATCAGTCTCAGACCGCGTGTCTCAGACCGCCTGCCTCAGACCGTCTGTCTCAGACCGTCTGTCTCAGACCGTCTGTCTCAGACAGCCTGTCTCAGACCGTCTGTCTCAGACCGTCTGTCTCAGACCATCTGTCTCAGACCGTCTGTCTCAGACCGTCTGTCTCAGAGAGTCTGTCTCAGGCCGTCTGTCTCAGTCCGTCTGTCTCAGACCCTCTGTCTCGATCCGTCTGTCTCATACCGTCTGTCTCGGACCGTCTGTCTCAGACCGTCGGCCTCGAGCCGTCTGTATCAGTCCGTCTGTCTCCGTCCTTCTGTCTCAGACCGTCTGTCTCAGACCGCCTGTCTCAGACCGCCTGTCTTAGACTGTCTGTCTCAGAGCGCCTGTCTCAGACCGTCTGTCGCAGACCGTCTGTCTCAGACCGTCTCTCTCAGACTGTCTGTCTCAGACCGTCTCTCTCAGACCGTCTGTTTCAGACCGTCTGTCTCAGACCGTCTGTCTCAGACCGTCTGTCTCAGTCCGTCTGTCTCAGTCCGTCTGTCTCCGTTCGTCTGTCTCAGACCAACTGTCACAGACCGTCTGTCTCAGACCGTCTGTCTCAGACCGTCTGTCTCAGACCGTCTGTCTCAGACCGTCTGTCTCAGACCGCCTGTCTCAGACTGTCTGTCTCAGAGCGCCTGTCTCAGACCGTCTGTCTCAGACCGCCTGTCTGAGACCGTCTGTCTCAGACCGTCTGTCTCAGACCGTCTGTCTCAGACCGTCTGTCTCGGATCGTCTGTCTCGGGCCGTCTGTCTCAGTCCGTCTGTCTCAGTCCGTCTGTCTCAGACCGGCTGTCTCAGGCCGTCGGTCTCAGACCGTCTGTCTCGGGCCGTCTGTCTCAGACCGTCTGTCTCAGGCCGTCTGTCTCAGTCCGTCTGTCTCCGTTCGTCTGTCTCAGACCGACTGTCTCAGACCGTCTGTCTCAAACCGTCTGTCTCAGACCGTCTGTCTCAGGCCGTCTGTCTCAGTCCGTCTGTCTCAGTCCGTCTCTCTCAGTCCGTCTGTCTCAGTCCGTCTGTCTCAGTCCGTCTGTCTCAGTCCGTCTGTCTCAGTCCGTCTGTCTCAGTCCGTCTGTCTCAGTCCGTCTGTCTCAGTCCGTCTGTCTCAGTAAGTCTGTCTCCGTACGTCTGTCTCAGACCGTCTGTCTCAGACCATCTGTCTCAGACTGTCTGTCTCAGTCCGTCTGTATCAGTCCGTGTGTCTCCGTTCGTCTGTCTCAGACCGTCTCTCTCAGACCGTCTGTCTCAGACCGTCTGTCTCAGACCGTCTGTCTCAGTCCGTCTGTCTCAGTCCGTCTGTCTCAGACCGCCTGTCTCAGACCGCCTGTCTCAGACCGTCTGTCTCAGACCCTCTGTCTCGATCGGTCTGTCTCATACCGTCTGTCTCAGACCGTCTGTCTGACACCGTCTGTCTGAGACCGTCTGTCTCAGACCATCAGTCTCAGACCGCGTGTCTCAGACCGCCTGCCTCAGACCGCCTGTCTCAGACCGTCTGTCTCAGACAGTCTGTATCAGACCGTCTGTCTCAGACCGTCTGTCTCGGGCCGTCTGTCTCAGTCCGTCTGTCTCGGGCCGTCTGTCTCCGTCCGTCTGTCTCAGTCCGTCTGTCTCAGTCCGTCTGTCTCCGTTCGTCTGTCGCAGACCGTCTGTCTCAGAGCGCCTGTCTCAGACCGTCTGTCTCAGACCGCCTGTCTCAGACCGCCTGTCTTAGACTGTCTGTCTCAGAGCGCCTGTCTCAGACTGTCTGTCTCAGAGCGCCTGTCTCAGACCGCCTGTCTTAGACTGTCTGTCTCATACCGTCTGTCTCGGACCGTCTGTCTCAGACCGTCGGCCTCGAGCCGTCTGTATCAGTCCGTCTGTCTCCGTCCTTCTGTCTCAGACCGCCTGTCTCAGACCGCCTGTCTTAGACTGTCTGTCTCAGACAGACTGTCTCAGACCGCCTGCCTCAGACCGCCTGTCTCAGACCGTCTGTCTCAGACCGACTGTCTCTGACCGTCTGTCTCAAACCGTCTGTCTCAGACCGTCTGTCGCAGACCCTCTGTCTCGATCCGTCTGTCTCATACCGTCTGTCTCAGACCGTCTGTCTGAGACCGACTGTCTCAAACCGTCTGTCTGAGACCGTCTGTCTCAGACCGTCTGTCTCAGACCGTCTGTCTCAGACCGTCTGTCTCAGACCGTCTGTCTCGGGCCGTCTGTCTCAGTCCGTCTGTCTCGGGCCGTCTGTCTCAGTCCGTCTGTCTCAGTCCGTCTGTCTCAGTCCGTCTGTCTCCGTTCGTCTGTCTCAGACCGTCTGTCTCAGAGCGCCTGTCTCAGACCGTCTGTCTCAGACCGCCTGTCTCAGACCGCCTGTCTTAGACCGTCTGTCTCAGACCGTCTGTCTCAGACCGTCTGTCTGAGACCGTCTGTCTCAGACAGTCTGTCTCAGACCGTCTGTCTCAGACCGTCTGTCTCAGACCATCTGTCTCAGACTGTCTGTCTCAGTCCGTCTGTATCAGTCCGTCTGTCTCCGTTCGTCTGTCTCAGACCGACTGTCTCTGACCGTCTCTCTCAAACCGTCTGTCTCAGACCGTCTGTCGCAGACCCTCTGTCTCGATCCGTCCGTCTCAGTCCGTCTGTCTTAGTCCGTCTGTCTCCGTTCGTCTGTCTCAGACCGTCTGTCTCAGAGCGCCTGTCTCAGACCGTCTGTCTCAGACCGCCTGTCTCAGACCGCCTGTCTTAGACTGTCTGTCTCAGAGCGCCTGTCTCAGACTGTCTGTCTCAGAGCGCCTGTCTCAGACCGTCTGTCTCAGACCGCCTGTCTTAGACTGTCTGTCTCAGAGCGCCTGTCTCAGACTGTCTGTCTCAGAGCGCCTGTCTCAGACCGTCTGTCTCTGACCGCCTGTCTGAGACTGTCTGTCTCAGACCGTCTGTCTCAGACCGTCTGTCTGAGACCGTCTGTCACAGACCCTCTGTCTCGATCCGTCTGTCTCATACCGTCTGTCTCATACCGTCTGTCTCAGACCGCCTGTCTCAGACCGCCTGTCTCAGACCGTCTGTCTCAGACCGTCTGTCTCAGACCGTCTGTCTCAGACCGGCTGTCTCAGACCGTCTGTCTCAGACTGTCTGCCTCAGACCGTCTGTCTCAGACCATCTGTCTCAGACCGTCTGTCTCGAAACGTCTGTCTCAGACAGCCTGTCTCGAACCGTCTGTCTCAGACCGTCTGTCTCAGACCGGCTGTCTCAGACCGTCTGTCTCAGACTGTCTGCCTCAGACCGACTGTCTCAGACCGTCTGTCTCAAACCGTCTGTCTCACACCGTCTGTCTCAGACCCTCTGTCTCGATCCGTCTGTCTCATACCGTCTGTCTCAGACCGCCTGTCTCAGACCGCCTGTCTCAGACCGTCTGTCTCAGACCCTCTGTCTCGATCGGTCTGTCTCATACCGTCTGTCTCAGACCGTCTGTCTCGGGCCGTCTGTCTCAGTCCGTCTGTCTCGGGCCGTCTGTCTCCGTCCGTCTGTCTCAGTCCGTCTGTCTCAGTCCGTCTGTCTCCGTTCGTCTGTCTCAGACCGTCTGTCTCAGAGCGCCTGTCTCAGACCGTCTGTCTCAGACCGCCTGTCTCAGACCGCCTGTCTTAGACTGTCTGTCTCAGAGCGCCTGTCTCAGACTGTCTGTCTCAGAGCGCCTGTCTCAGACCGCCTGTCTTAGACTGTCTGTCTCATACCGTCTGTCTCGGACCGTCTGTCTCAGACCGTCGGCCTCGAGCCGTCTGTATCAGTCCGTCTGTCTCCGTCCTTCTGTCTCAGACCGCCTGTCTCAGACCGCCTGTCTTAGACTGTCTGTCTCAGACAGACTGTCTCAGACCGCCTGCCTCAGACCGCCTGTCTCAGACCGTCTGTCTCAGACCGACTGTCTCTGACCGTCTGTCTCAAACCGTCTGTCTCAGACCGTCTGTCGCAGACCCTCTGTCTCGATCCGTCTGTCTCATACCGTCTGTCTCAGACCGTCTGTCTGAGACCGACTGTCTCAAACCGTCTGTCTGAGACCGTCTGTCTCAGACCGTCTGTCTCAGACCGTCTGTCTCAGACCGTCTGTCTCAGACCGTCTGTCTCGGGCCGTCTGTCTCAGTCCGTCTGTCTCGGGCCGTCTGTCTCAGTCCGTCTGTCTCAGTCCGTCTGTCTCAGTCCGTCTGTCTCCGTTCGTCTGTCTCAGACCGTCTGTCTCAGACCGTCTGTCTCAGACAGCCTGTCTCAGACCGTCTGTCTCAGACCGTCTGTCTCAGACCATCTGTCTCAGACCGTCTGTCTCAGACCGTCTGTCTCAGAGAGTCTGTCTCAGGCCGTCTGTCTCAGTCCGTCTGTCTCAGACCCTCTGTCTCGATCCGTCTGTCTCATACCGTCTGTCTCGGACCGTCTGTCTCAGACCGTCGGCCTCGAGCCGTCTGTATCAGTCCGTCTGTCTCCGTCCTTCTGTCTCAGACCGTCTGTCTCAGACCGCCTGTCTCAGACCGCCTGTCTTAGACTGTCTGTCTCAGAGCGCCTGTCTCAGACCGTCTGTCGCAGACCGTCTGTCTCAGACCGTCTCTCTCAGACTGTCTGTCTCAGACCGTCTCTCTCAGACCGTCTGTTTCAGACCGTCTGTCTCAGACCGTCTGTCTCAGACCGTCTGTCTCAGTCCGTCTGTCTCAGTCCGTCTGTCTCCGTTCGTCTGTCTCAGACCAACTGTCACAGACCGTCTGTCTCAGACCGTCTGTCTCAGACCGTCTGTCTCAGACCGTCTGTCTCAGACCGTCTGTCTCAGACCGCCTGTCTCAGACTGTCTGTCTCAGAGCGCCTGTCTCAGACCGTCTGTCTCAGACCGCCTGTCTGAGACCGTCTGTCTCAGACCGTCTGTCTCAGACCGTCTGTCTCAGACCGTCTGTCTCGGATCGTCTGTCTCGGGCCGTCTGTCTCAGTCCGTCTGTCTCAGTCCGTCTGTCTCAGACCGGCTGTCTCAGGCCGTCGGTCTCAGACCGTCTGTCTCGGGCCGTCTGTCTCAGACCGTCTGTCTCAGGCCGTCTGTCTCAGTCCGTCTGTCTCCGTTCGTCTGTCTCAGACCGACTGTCTCAGACCGTCTGTCTCAAACCGTCTGTCTCAGACCGTCTGTCTCAGGCCGTCTGTCTCAGTCCGTCTGTCTCAGTCCGTCTCTCTCAGTCCGTCTGTCTCAGTCCGTCTGTCTCAGTCCGTCTGTCTCAGTCCGTCTGTCTCAGTCCGTCTGTCTCAGTCCGTCTGTCTCAGTCCGTCTGTCTCAGTCCGTCTGTCTCAGTAAGTCTGTCTCCGTACGTCTGTCTCAGACCGTCTGTCTCAGACCATCTGTCTCAGACTGTCTGTCTCAGTCCGTCTGTATCAGTCCGTGTGTCTCCGTTCGTCTGTCTCAGACCGTCTCTCTCAGACTGTCTGTCTCAGACCGTCTGTCTCAGACCGTCTGTCTCAGTCCGTCTGTCTCAGTCCGTCTGTCTCAGACCGCCTGTCTCAGACCGCCTGTCTCAGACCGTCTGTCTCAGACCCTCTGTCTCGATCGGTCTGTCTCATACCGTCTGTCTCAGACCGTCTGTCTGACACCGTCTGTCTGAGACCGTCTGTCTCAGACCATCAGTCTCAGACCGCGTGTCTCAGACCGCCTGCCTCAGACCGCCTGTCTCAGACCGTCTGTCTCAGACAGTCTGTATCAGACCGTCTGTCTCAGACCGTCTGTCTCGGGCCGTCTGTCTCAGTCCGTCTGTCTCGGGCCGTCTGTCTCCGTCCGTCTGTCTCAGTCCGTCTGTCTCAGTCCGTCTGTCTCCGTTCGTCTGTCTCAGACCGTCTGTCTCAGAGCGCCTGTCTCAGACCGTCTGTCTCAGACCGCCTGTCTCAGACCGCCTGTCTTAGACTGTCTGTCTCAGAGCGCCTGTCTCAGACTGTCTGTCTCAGAGCGCCTGTCTCAGACCGCCTGTCTTAGACTGTCTGTCTCATACCGTCTGTCTCGGACCGTCTGTCTCAGACCGTCGGCCTCGAGCCGTCTGTATCAGTCCGTCTGTCTCCGTCCTTCTGTCTCAGACCGCCTGTCTCAGACCGCCTGTCTTAGACTGTCTGTCTCAGACAGACTGTCTCAGACCGCCTGCCTCAGGCCGCCTGTCTCAGACCGTCTGTCTCAGACCGACTGTCTCTGACCGTCTGTCTCAAACCGTCTGTCTCAGACCGTCTGTCGCAGACCCTCTGTCTCGATCCGTCTGTCTCATACCGTCTGTCTCAGACCGTCTGTCTGAGACCGACTGTCTCAAACCGTCTGTCTGAGACCGTCTGTCTCAGACCGTCTGTCTCAGACCGTCTGTCTCAGACCGTCTGTCTCAGACCGTCTGTCTCGGGCCGTCTGTCTCAGTCCGTCTGTCTCGGGCCGTCTGTCTCAGTCCGTCTGTCTCAGTCCGTCTGTCTCAGTCCGTCTGTCTCCGTTCGTCTGTCTCAGACCGTCTGTCTCAGAGCGCCTGTCTCAGACCGTCTGTCTCAGACCGCCTGTCTCAGACCGCCTGTCTTAGACCGTCTGTCTCAGACCGTCTGTCTCAGACCGTCTGTCTGAGACCGTCTGTCTCAGACAGTCTGTCTCAGACCGTCTGTCTCAGACCGTCTGTCTCAGACCATCTGTCTCAGACTGTCTGTCTCAGTCCGTCTGTATCAGTCCGTCTGTCTCCGTTCGTCTGTCTCAGACCGACTGTCTCTGACCGTCTCTCTCAAACCGTCTGTCTCAGACCGTCTGTCGCAGACCCTCTGTCTCGATCCGTCCGTCTCAGTCCGTCTGTCTTAGTCCGTCTGTCTCCGTTCGTCTGTCTCAGACCGTCTGTCTCAGAGCGCCTGTCTCAGACCGTCTGTCTCAGACCGCCTGTCTCAGACCGCCTGTCTTAGACTGTCTGTCTCAGAGCGCCTGTCTCAGACTGTCTGTCTCAGAGCGCCTGTCTCAGACCGTCTGTCTCAGACCGCCTGTCTTAGACTGTCTGTCTCAGAGCGCCTGTCTCAGACTGTCTGTCTCAGAGCGCCTGTCTCAGACCGTCTGTCTCTGACCGCCTGTCTGAGACTGTCTGTCTCAGACCGTCTGTCTCAGACCGTCTGTCTGAGACCGTCTGTCACAGACCCTCTGTCTCGATCCGTCTGTCTCATACCGTCTGTCTCATACCGTCTGTCTCAGACCGCCTGTCTCAGACCGCCTGTCTCAGACCGTCTGTCTCAGACCGTCTGTCTCAGACCGTCTGTCTCAGACCGGCTGTCTCAGACCGTCTGTCTCAGACTGTCTGCCTCAGACCGTCTGTCTCAGACCATCTGTCTCAGACCGTCTGTCTCGAAACGTCTGTCTCAGACAGCCTGTCTCGAACCGTCTGTCTCAGACCGTCTGTCTCAGACCGGCTGTCTCAGACCGTCTGTCTCAGACTGTCTGCCTCAGACCGACTGTCTCAGACCGTCTGTCTCAAACCGTCTGTCTCACACCGTCTGTCTCAGACCCTCTGTCTCGATCCGTCTGTCTCATACCGTCTGTCTCAGACCGCCTGTCTCAGACCGCCTGTCTCAGACCGTCTGTCTCAGACCCTCTGTCTCGATCGGTCTGTCTCATACCGTCTGTCTCAGACCGTCTGTCTCGGGCCGTCTGTCTCAGTCCGTCTGTCTCGGGCCGTCTGTCTCCGTCCGTCTGTCTCAGTCCGTCTGTCTCAGTCCGTCTGTCTCCGTTCGTCTGTCTCAGACCGTCTGTCTCAGAGCGCCTGTCTCAGACCGTCTGTCTCAGACCGCCTGTCTCAGACCGCCTGTCTTAGACTGTCTGTCTCAGAGCGCCTGTCTCAGACTGTCTGTCTCAGAGCGCCTGTCTCAGACCGCCTGTCTTAGACTGTCTGTCTCATACCGTCTGTCTCGGACCGTCTGTCTCAGACCGTCGGCCTCGAGCCGTCTGTATCAGTCCGTCTGTCTCCGTCCTTCTGTCTCAGACCGCCTGTCTCAGACCGCCTGTCTTAGACTGTCTGTCTCAGACAGACTGTCTCAGACCGCCTGCCTCAGACCGCCTGTCTCAGACCGTCTGTCTCAGACCGACTGTCTCTGACCGTCTGTCTCAAACCGTCTGTCTCAGACCGTCTGTCGCAGACCCTCTGTCTCGATCCGTCTGTCTCATACCGTCTGTCTCAGACCGTCTGTCTGAGACCGACTGTCTCAAACCGTCTGTCTGAGACCGTCTGTCTCAGACCGTCTGTCTCAGACCGTCTGTCTCAGACCGTCTGTCTCAGACCGTCTGTCTCGGGCCGTCTGTCTCAGTCCGTCTGTCTCGGGCCGTCTGTCTCAGTCCGTCTGTCTCAGTCCGTCTGTCTCAGTCCGTCTGTCTCCGTTCGTCTGTCTCAGACCGTCTGTCTCAGAGCGCCTGTCTCAGACCGTCTGTCTCAGACCGCCTGTCTCAGACCGCCTGTCTTAGACCGTCTGTCTCAGACCGTCTGTCTCAGACCGTCTGTCTGAGACCGTCTGTCTCAGACAGTCTGTCTCAGACCGTCTGTCTCAGACCGTCTGTCTCAGACCATCTGTCTCAGACTGTCTGTCTCAGTCCGTCTGTATCAGTCCGTCTGTCTCCGTTCGTCTGTCTCAGACCGACTGTCTCTGACCGTCTCTCTCAAACCGTCTGTCTCAGACCGTCTGTCTCAGACCGTCTGTCTGAGACCGTCTGTCTCAGACAGTCTGTCTCAGACCGTCTGTCTCAGACCGTCTGTCTCAGACCATCTGTCTCAGACTGTCTGTCTCAGTCCGTCTGTATCAGTCCGTCTGTCTCCGTTCGTCTGTCTCAGACCGACTGTCTCTGACCGTCTCTCTCAAACCGTCTGTCTCAGACCGTCTGTCGCAGACCCTCTGTCTCGATCCGTCCGTCTCAGTCCGTCTGTCTCAGTCCGTCTGTCTCCGTTCGTCTGTCTCAGACCGTCTGTCTCAGAGCGCCTGTCTCAGACCGTCTGTCTCAGACCGCCTGTCTCAGACCGCCTGTCTTAGACTGTCTGTCTCAGAGCGCCTGTCTCAGACTGTCTGTCTCAGAGCGCCTGTCTCAGACCGTCTGTCTCAGACCGCCTGTCTTAGACTGTCTGTCTCAGAGCGCCTGTCTCAGACTGTCTGTCTCAGAGCGCCTGTCTCAGACCGTCTGTCTCTGACCGCCTGTCTGAGACTGTCTGTCTCAGACCGTCTGTCTCAGACCGTCTGTCTGAGACCGTCTGTCACAGACCCTCTGTCTCGATCCGTCTGTCTCATACCGTCTGTCTCATACCGTCTGTCTCAGACCGCCTGTCTCAGACCGCCTGTCTCAGACCGTCTGTCTCAGACCGTCTGTCTCAGACCGTCTGTCTCAGACCGGCTGTCTCAGACCGTCTGTCTCAGACTGTCTGCCTCAGACCGTCTGTCTCAGACCATCTGTCTCAGACCGTCTGTCTCGAAACGTCTGTCTCAGACAGCCTGTCTCGAACCGTCTGTCTCAGACCGTCTGTCTCAGACCGGCTGTCTCAGACCGTCTGTCTCAGACTGTCTGCCTCAGACCGACTGTCTCAGACCGTCTGTCTCAAACCGTCTGTCTCACACCGTCTGTCTCAGACCCTCTGTCTCGATCCGTCTGTCTCATACCGTCTGTCTCAGACCGCCTGTCTCAGACCGCCTGTCTCAGACCGTCTGTCTCAGACCCTCTGTCTCGATCGGTCTGTCTCATACCGTCTGTCTCAGACCGTCTGTCTGACACCGTCTGTCTGAGACCGTCTGTCTCAGACCATCAGTCTCAGACCGCGTGTCTCAGACCGCCTGCCTCAGACCGTCTGTCTCAGACCGTCTGTCTCAGACCGCCTGTCTTAGACTGTCTGTCTCAGAGCGCCTGTCTCAGACCGTCTGTCGCAGACCGTCTGTCTCAGACCGTCTCTCTCAGACTGTCTGTCTCAGACCGTCTCTCTCAGACCGTCTGTCTCAGACCGTCTGTCTCAGACCGTCTGTCTCAGACCGTCTGTCTCAGTCCGTCTGTCTCAGTCCGTCTGTCTCCGTTCGTCTGTCTCAGACCAACTGTCACAGACCGTCTGTCTCAGACCGTCTGTCTCAGACCGTCTGTCTCAGACCGTCTGTCTCAGACCGTCTGTCTCAGACCGTCTGTCTCAGACCGCCTGTCTCAGACTGTCTGTCTCAGAGCGCCTGTCTCAGACCGTCTGTCTCAGACCGCCTGTCTGAGACCGTCTGTCTCAGACCGTCTGTCTCAGACCGTCTGTCTCAGACCGTCTGTCTCGGATCGTCTGTCTCGGGCCGTCTGTCTCAGTCCGTCTGTCTCAGTCCGTCTGTCTCAGACCGTGTGTCTCAGACCGGCTGTCTCAGGCCGTCGGTCTCAGACCGTCTGTCTCGGGCCGTCTGTCTCAGACCGTCTGTCTCAGGCCGTCTGTCTCAGTCCGTCTGTCTCCGTTCGTCTGTCTCAGACCGACTGTCTCAGACCGTCTGTCTCAAACCGTCTGTCTCAGACCGTCTGTCTCAGGCCGTCTGTCTCAGTCCGTCTGTCTCAGTCCGTCTCTCTCAGTCCGTCTGTCTCAGTCCGTCTGTCTCAGTCCGTCTGTCTCAGTCCGTCTGTCTCAGTCCGTCTGTCTCAGTCCGTCTGTCTCAGTCCGTCTGTCTCAGTCCGTCTGTCTCAGTAAGTCTGTCTCCGTACGTCTGTCTCAGACCGTCTGTCTCAGACCATCTGTCTCAGACTGTCTGTCTCAGTCCGTCTGTATCAGTCCGTGTGTCTCCGTTCGTCTGTCTCAGACCGTCTCTCTCAGACCGTCTGTCTCAGACCGTCTGTCTCAGACCGTCTGTCTCAGTCCGTCTGTCTCAGTCCGTCTGTCTCAGACCGCCTGTCTCAGACCGCCTGTCTCAGACCGTCTGTCTCAGACCCTCTGTCTCGATCGGTCTGTCTCATACCGTCTGTCTCAGACCGTCTGTCTGACACCGTCTGTCTGAGACCGTCTGTCTCAGACCATCAGTCTCAGACCGCGTGTCTCAGACCGCCTGCCTCAGACCGCCTGTCTCAGACCGTCCGTCTCAGACAGTCTGTATCAGACCGTCTGTCTCAGACCGTCTGTCTCAGACCGTCTGTCTCGGGCCGTCTGTCTCAGTCCGTCTGTCTCGGGCCGTCTGTCTCCGTCCGTCTGTCTCAGTCCGTCTGTCTCAGTCCGTCTGTCTCCGTTCGTCTGTCTCAGACCGTCTGTCTCAGAGCGCCTGTCTCAGACCGTCTGTCTCAGACCGCCTGTCTCAGACCGCCTGTCTTAGACTGTCTGTCTCAGAGCGCCTGTCTCAGACTGTCTGTCTCAGAGCGCCTGTCTCAGACCGCCTGTCTTAGACTGTCTGTCTCATACCGTCTGTCTCGGACCGTCTGTCTCAGACCGTCGGCCTCGAGCCGTCTGTATCAGTCCGTCTGTCTCCGTCCTTCTGTCTCAGACCGCCTGTCTCAGACCGCCTGTCTTAGACTGTCTGTCTCAGACAGACTGTCTCAGACCGCCTGCCTCAGACCGCCTGTCTCAGACCGTCTGTCTCAGACCGACTATCTCTGACCGTCTGTCTCAAACCGTCTGTCTCAGACCGTCTGTCGCAGACCCTCTGTCTCGATCCGTCTGTCTCATACCGTCTGTCTCAGACCGTCTGTCTGAGACCGACTGCCTCAAACCGTCTGTCTGAGACCGTCTGTCTCAGACCGTCTGTCTCAGACCGTCTGTCTCAGACCGTCTGTCTCAGACCGTCTGTCTCAGACCGTCTGTCTCGGGCCGTCTGTCTCAGTCCGTCTGTCTCGGTCCGTCTGTCTCAGTCCGTCTGTCTCAGTCCGTCTGTCTCAGTCCGTCTGTCTCCGTTCGTCTGTCTCAGACCGTCTGTCTCAGAGCGCCTGTCTCAGACCGTCTGTCTCAGACCGCCTGTCTCAGACCGCCTGTCTTAGACTGTCTGTCTCAGAGCGCCTGTCTCAGACTGTCTGTCTCAGAGCGCCTGTCTCAGACCGTCTGTCTCAGACCGCCCGTCTTAGACTGTCTGTCTCAGAGCGCCTGTCTCAGACTGTCTGTCTCAGAGCGCCTGTCTCAGACCGTCTGTCTCTGACCGCCTGTCTGAGACTGTCTGTCTCAGACCGTCTGTCTCAGACCGTCTGTCTGAGACCGTCTGTCGCAGACCCTCTGTCTCGATCCGTCTGTCTCATACCGTCTGTCTCATACCGTCTGTCTCAGACCGCCTGTCTCAGACCGCCTGTCTCAGACCGTCTGTCTCAGACCGTCTGTCTCAGACCGTCTGTCTCAGACCGGCTGTCTCAGACCGTCTGTCTCAGACTGTCTGCCTCAGACCGTCTGTCGCAGACCGTCTGTCTCAGACCGTCTGTCTCGAAACGTCTGTCTCAGACAGCCTGTCTCGAACCGTCTGTCTCAGACCGTCTGTCTCAGACCGGCTGTCTCAGACCGTCTGTCTCAGACTGTCTGCCTCAGACCGACTGTCTCAGACCGTCTGTCTCAAACCGTCTGTCTCACACCGTCTGTCTCACACCGTCTGTCTCAGACCCTCTGTCTCGATCCGTCTGTCTCATACCGTCTGTCTCAGACCGCCTGTCTCAGACCGCCTGTCTCAGACCGTCTGTCTCAGACCCTCTGTCTCGATCGGTCTGTCTCATACCGTCTGTCTCAGACCGTCTGTCTGACACCGTCTGTCTGAGACCGTCTGTCTCAGACCATCAGTCTCAGACCGCGTGTCTCAGACCGCCTGCCTCAGACCGCCTGTCTCAGACCGTCTGTCTCAGACAGTCTGTATCAGACCGTCTGTCTCGGACCGTCTGTCTCAGACCGTCGGTCTCGGGCCGTCTGTCTCAGTCCGTCTATCTCCGTCCGTCTGTCTCGGACCACCTGTCTCAGACCGTCTGTCTCAGACCGTCTGTCTCAGACCGTCTGTCTCAGACAGCCTGTCTCAGACCGTCTGTCTCAGACCGTCTGTCTCAGACCATCTGTCTCAGACCGTCTGTCTCAGACCGTCTGTCTCAGAGAGTCTGTCTCAGGCCGTCTGTCTCAGTCCGTCTGTCTCAGACCCTCTGTCTCGATCCGTCTGTCTCATACCGTCTGTCTCGGACCGTCTGTCTCAGACCGTCGGCCTCGAGCCGTCTGTATCAGTCCGTCTGTCTCCGTCCTTCTGTCTCAGACCGTCTGTCTCAGACCGCCTGTCTCAGACCGCCTGTCTTAGACTGTCTGTCTCAGAGCGCCTGTCTCAGACCGTCTGTCGCAGACCGTCTGTCTCAGACCGTCTCTCTCAGACCGTCTGTCTCAGACCGTCTCTCTCAGACCGTCTGTCTCAGACCGTCTGTCTCAGTCCGTCTGTCTCAGACCGTCTGTCTCGGGCCGTCTGTCTCAGACCGTCTGTCTCAGGCCGTCTGTCTCAGTCCGTCTGTCTCCGTCCGTCTGTGTCAGTCCGTCTGTCTCAGTCCGTCTGTCTCAGTCCGTCTGTCTCAGTAAGTCTGTCTCCGTACGTCTGTCTCATACAGACTGTCTCAGACCATCTGTCTCAGACTGTCTGTCTCAGTCCGTCTGTATCAGTGCGTCTGTCTCCGTTCGTCTGTCTCAGTCCGTCTGTCTCAGTCCGTCTGTCTCAGTCCGTCTGTCTCAGTCCGTCTGTCTCCGTTCGTCTGTCTCAGACCGTCTGTCTCAGAGCGCCTGTCTCAGACCGTCTGTCTCAGACCGCCTGTCTCAGACCGCCTGTCTTAGACTGTCTGTCTCAGAGCGCCTGTCTCAGACTGTCTGTCTCAGAGTGCCTGTCTCAGACCGTCTGTCTCAGACCGCCCGTCTTAGACTGTCTGTCTCAGAGCGCCTGTCTCAGACTGTCTGTCTCAGAGCGCCTGTCTCAGACCGTCTGTCTCTGACCGCCTGTCTGAGACTGTCTGTCTCAGACCGTCTGTCTCAGACCGTCTGTCTGAGACCGTCTGTCGCAGACCCTCTGTCTCGATCCGTCTGTCTCATACCGTCTGTCTCATACCGTCTGTCTCAGACCGCCTGTCTCAGACCGCCTGTCTCAGACCGTCTGTCTCAGACCGTCTGTCTCAGACCGTCTGTCTCAGACCGGCTGTCTCAGACCGTCTGTCTCAGACTGTCTGCCTCAGACCGTCTGTCGCAGACCGTCTGTCTCAGACCGTCTGTCTCGAAACGTCTGTCTCAGACAGCCTGTCTCGAACCGTCTGTCTCAGACCGTCTGTCTCAGACCGGCTGTCTCAGACCGTCTGTCTCAGACTGTCTGCCTCAGACCGACTGTCTCAGACCGTCTGTCTCAAACCGTCTGTCTCACACCGTCTGTCTCAGACCCTCTGTCTCGATCCGTCTGTCTCATACCGTCTGTCTCAGACCGCCTGTCTCAGAGCGCCTGTCTCAGACCGTCTGTCTCAGACCGCCCGTCTTAGACTGTCTGTCTCAGAGCGCCTGTCTCAGACTGTCTGTCTCAGAGCGCCTGTCTCAGACCGTCTGTCTCTGACCGCTTGTCTGAGACCGCCTGTCTCAGACCGTCTGTCTCAGACCGTCTGTCTCAGTCCGTCTGTATCAGTCCGTGTGTCTCCGTTCGTCTGTCTCAGACCGTCTCTCTCAGACCGTCTGTCTCAGACCGTCTGTCTCAGACCGTCTGTCTCAGTCCGTCTGTCTCAGTCCGTCTGTCTCAGACCGCCTGTCTCAGACCGCCTGTCTCAGACCGTCTGTCTCAGACCCTCTGTCTCGATCGGTCTGTCTCATACCGTCTGTCTCAGACCGTCTGTCTGACACCGTCTGTCTGAGACCGTCTGTCTCAGACCATCAGTCTCAGACCGCGTGTCTCAGACCGCCTGCCTCAGACCGCCTGTCTCAGACCGTCTGTCTCAGACAGTCTGTATCAGACCGTCTGTCTCAGACCGTCTGTCTCGGGCCGTCTGTCTCAGTCCGTCTGTCTCGGGCCGTCTGTCTCCGTCCGTCTGTCTCAGTCCGTCTGTCTCAGTCCGTCTGTCTCCGTTCGTCTGTCTCAGACCGTCTGTCTCAGAGCGCCTGTCTCAGACCGTCTGTCTCAGACCGCCTGTCTCAGACCGCCTGTCTTAGACTGTCTGTCTCAGAGCGCCTGTCTCAGACTGTCTGTCTCAGAGCGCCTGTCTCAGACCGCCTGTCTTAGACTGTCTGTCTCATACCGTCTGTCTCGGACCGTCTGTCTCAGACCGTCGGCCTCGAGCCGTCTGTATCAGTCCGTCTGTCTCCGTCCTTCTGTCTCAGACCGCCTGTCTCAGACCGCCTGTCTTAGACTGTCTGTCTCAGACAGACTGTCTCAGACCGCCTGCCTCAGACCGCCTGTCTCAGACCGTCTGTCTCAGACCGACTGTCTCTGACCGTCTGTCTCAAACCGTCTGTCTCAGACCGTCTGTCGCAGACCCTCTGTCTCGATCCGTCTGTCTCATACCGTCTGTCTCAGACCGTCTGTCTGAGACCGACTGCCTCAAACCGTCTGTCTGAGACCGTCTGTCTCAGACCGTCTGTCTCAGACCGTCTGTCTCAGACCGTCTGTCTCAGACCGTCTGTCTCAGAC
This sequence comes from Coelioxys conoideus, assembly GCA_947623535.1. Classification (NCBI taxonomy): domain Eukaryota; kingdom Metazoa; phylum Arthropoda; class Insecta; order Hymenoptera; family Megachilidae; genus Coelioxys; species Coelioxys conoideus. Next base: position 7,615,086 of record CANQJN010000026.1, read on the forward strand.
CGTCTGTCTCGGGCCGTCTGTCTCAGTCCGTCTGTCTCGGTCCGTCTGTCTCAGTCCGTCTGTCTCAGTCCGTCTGTCTCAGTCCGTCTGTCTCCGTTCGTCTGTCTCAGACCGTCTGTCTCAGAGCGCCTGTCTCAGACCGTCTGTCTCAGACCGCCTGTCTCAGACCGCCTGTCTTAGACTGTCTGTCTCAGAGCGCCTGTCTCAGACTGTCTGTCTCAGAGCGCCTGTCTCAGACCGTCTGTCTCAGACCGCCCGTCTTAGACCGTCTGTCTGAGACCGTCTGTCGCAGACCCTCTGTCTCGATCCGTCTGTCTCATACCGTCTGTCGCAGACCCTCTGTCTCGATCCGTCTGTCTCATACCGTCTGTCTCATACCGTCTGTCTCAGACCGCCTGTCTCAGACCGCCTGTCTCAGACCGTCTGTCTCAGACCGTCTGTCTCAGACCGTCTGTCTCAGACCGGCTGTCTCAGACCGTCTGTCTCAGACTGTCTGCCTCAGACCGTCTGTCGCAAACCGTCTGTCTCAGACCGTCTGTCTCGAAACGTCTGTCTCAGACAGCCTGTCTCGAACCGTCTGTCTCAGACCGTCTGTCTCAGACCGGCTGTCTCAGACCGTCTGTCTCAGACTGTCTGCCTCAGACCGACTGTCTCAGACCGTCTGTCTCAAACCGTCTGTCTCACACCGTCTGTCTCACACCGTCTGTCTCAGACCCTCTGTCTCGATCCGTCTGTCTCATACCGTCTGTCTCAGACCGCCTGTCTCAGACCGCCTGTCTCAGACCGTCTGTCTCAGACCCTCTGTCTCGATCGGTCTGTCTCATACCGTCTGTCTCAGACCGTCTGTCTGACACCGTCTGTCTGAGACCGTCTGTCTCAGACCATCAGTCTCAGACCGCGTGTCTCAGACCGCCTGCCTCAGACCGCCTGTCTCAGACCGTCTGTCTCAGACAGTCTGTATCAGACCGTCTGTCTCGGACCGTCTGTCTCAGACCGTCGGTCTCGGGCCGTCTGTCTCAGTCCGTCTATCTCCGTCCGTCTGTCTCGGACCACCTGTCTCAGACCGTCTGTCTCAGACCGTCTGTCTCAGACCGTCTGTCTCAGACAGCCTGTCTCAGACCGTCTGTCTCAGACCGTCTGTCTCAGACCATCTGTCTCAGACCGTCTGTCTCAGACCGTCTGTCTCAGAGAGTCTGTCTCAGGCCGTCTGTCTCAGTCCGTCTGTCTCAGACCCTCTGTCTCGATCCGTCTGTCTCATACCGTCTGTCTCGGACCGTCTGTCTCAGACCGTCGGCCTCGAGCCGTCTGTATCAGTCCGTCTGTCTCCGTCCTTCTGTCTCAGACCGTCTGTCTCAGACCGCCTGTCTCAGACCGCCTGTCTTAGACTGTCTGTCTCAGAGCGCCTGTCTCAGACCGTCTGTCGCAGACCGTCTGTCTCAGACCGTCTCTCTCAGACCGTCTGTCTCAGACCGTCTCTCTCAGACCGTCTGTCTCAGACCGTCTGTCTCAGTCCGTCTGTCTCAGACCGTCTGTCTCGGGCCGTCTGTCTCAGACCGTCTGTCTCAGGCCGTCTGTCTCAGTCCGTCTGTCTCCGTCCGTCTGTGTCAGTCCGTCTGTCTCAGTCCGTCTGTCTCAGTCCGTCTGTCTCAGTAAGTCTGTCTCCGTACGTCTGTCTCATACAGACTGTCTCAGACCATCTGTCTCAGACTGTCTGTCTCAGTCCGTCTGTATCAGTCCGTCTGTCTCCGTTCGTCTGTCTCAGTCCGTCTGTCTCAGTCCGTCTGTCTCAGTCCGTCTGTCTCCGTTCGTCTGTCTCAGACCGTCTGTCTCAGAGCGCCTGTCTCAGACCGTCTGTCTCAGACCGCCTGTCTCAGACCGCCTGTCTTAGACTGTCTGTCTCAGAGCGCCTGTCTCAGACTGTCTGTCTCAGAGCGCCTGTCTCAGACCGTCTGTCTCAGACCGCCCGTCTTAGACTGTCTGTCTCAGAGCGCCTGTCTCAGACTGTCTGTCTCAGAGCGCCTGTCTCAGACCGTCTGTCTCTGACCGCCTGTCTGAGACTGTCTGTCTCAGACCGTCTGTCTCAGACCGTCTGTCTGAGACCGTCTGTCGCAGACCCTCTGTCTCGATCCGTCTGTCTCATACCGTCTGTCTCATACCGTCTGTCTCAGACCGCCTGTCTCAGACCGCCTGTCTCAGACCGTCTGTCTCAGACCGTCTGTCTCAGACCGTCTGTCTCAGACCGGCTGTCTCAGACCGTCTGTCTCAGACTGTCTGCCTCAGACCGTCTGTCGCAGACCGTCTGTCTCAGACCGTCTGTCTCGAAACGTCTGTCTCAGACAGCCTGTCTCGAACCGTCTGTCTCAGACCGTCTGTCTCAGACCGGCTGTCTCAGACCGTCTGTCTCAGACTGTCTGCCTCAGACCGACTGTCTCAGACCGTCTGTCTCAAACCGTCTGTCTCACACCGTCTGTCTCAGACCCTCTGTCTCGATCCGTCTGTCTCATACCGTCTGTCTCAGACCGCCTGTCTCAGAGCGCCTGTCTCAGACCGTCTGTCTCAGACCGGCCTTCTTAGACTGTCTGTCTCAGAGCGCCTGTCTCAGACTGTCTGTCTCAGAGCGCCTGTCTCAGACCGTCTGTCTCTGACCGCTTGTCTGAGACTGTCTGTCTCAGACCGTCTGTCTCAGACCGTCTGTCTGAGACCGTCTGTCGCAGACCCTCTGTCTCGATCCGTCTGTCTCATACCGTCTGTCTCATACCGTCTGTCTCAGACCGCCTGTCTCAGACCGCCTGTCTCAGACCGTCTGTCTCAGACCGTCTGTCTCAGACCGTCTGTCTCAGACCGGCTGTCTCAGACCGTCTGTCTCAGACTGTCTGCCTCAGACCGTCTGTCGCAGACCGTGTGTCTCAGACCGTCTGTCTCGAAACGTCTGTCTCAGACAGCCTGTCTCGAACCGTCTGTCTCAGACCGTCTGTCTCAGACCGGCTGTCTCAGACCGTCTGTCTCAGACTGTCTGCCTCAGACCGACTGTCTCAGACCGTCTGTCTCAAACCGTCTGTCTCACACCGTCTGTCTCAGACCCTCTGTCTCGATCCGTCTGTCTCATACCGTCTGTCTCAGACCGCCTGTCTCAGACCGCCTGTCTCAGACCGTCTGTCTCAGACCATCTGTCTCGATCGGTCTGTCTCATACCGTCTTTCTCAGACCGTCTGTCTGACACCGTCTGTCTGAGACCGTCTGTCTCAGACCATCAGTCTCAGACCGCGTGTCTCAGACCGCCTGCCTCAGACCGCCTGTCTCAGACCGTCTGTCTCAGACAGTCTGTATCAGACCGTCTGTCTCGGACCGTCTGTCTCAGACCGTCGGTCTCGGGCCGTCTGTCTCAGTCCGTCTATCTCCGTCCGTCTGTCTCGGACCACCTGTCTCAGACCGTCTGTCTCAGACCGTCTGTCTCAGACCGTCTGTCTCAGACAGCCTGTCTCAGACCGTCTGTCTCAGACCGTCTGTCTCAGACCATCTGTCTCAGACCGTCTGTCTCAGACCGTCTGTCTCAGAGAGTCTGTCTCAGGCCGTCTGTCTCAGTCCGTCTGTCTCAGACCCTCTGTCTCGATCCGTCTGTCTCATACCGTCTGTCTCGGACCGTCTGTCTCAGACCGTCGGCCTCGAGCCGTCTGTATCAGTCCGTCTGTATCCGTCCTTCTGTCTCAGACCGTCTGTCTCAGACCGGCTGTCTCAGACCGCCTGTCTTAGACTGTCTGCCTCAGACCGACTGTCTCAGACCGTCTGTCTCAAACCGTCTGTCTCACACCGTCTGTCTCAGACCCTCTGTCTCGATCCGTCTGTCTCATACCGTCTGTCTCAGACCGCCTGTCTCAGACCGCCTGTCTCAGACCGTCTGTCTCAGACCGTCTGTCTCAGACCGTCTGTCTCAGTCCGTCTGTCTCAGTCCGTCTGTCTCCGTTCGTCTGTCTCAGACCAACTGTCACAGACCGTCTGTCTCAGACCGTCTGTCTCAGACCGTCTGTCTCAGACCGTCTGTCTCAGACCGTCTGTCTCAGACCGCCTGTCTCAGACTGTCTGTCTCAGAGCGCCTGTCTCAGACCGTCTGTCTCAGACCGCCTGTCTGAGACCGTCTGTCTCAGACCGTCTGTCTCAGACCGTCTGTCTCAGACCGTCTGTCTCGGATCGTCTGTCTCGGGCCGTCTGTCTCAGTCCGTCTGTCTCAGTCCGTCTGTCTCAGACCGTCTGTCTCAGACCGGCTGTCTCAGGCCGTCGGTCTCAGACCGTCTGTCTCGGGCCGTCTGTCTCAGACCGTCTGTCTCAGGCCGTCTGTCTCAGTCCGTCTGTCTCCGTTCGTCTGTCTCAGACCGACTGTCTCAGACCGTCTGTCTCAAACCGTCTGTCTCAGGCCGTCTGTCTCGGGCCGTCTGTCTCAGTCCGTCTGTCTCAGTCCGTCTGTCTCAGACCGTCTGTCTCGGATCGTCTGTCTCGGGCCGTCTGTCTCAGTCCGTCTGTCTCAGTCCGTCTGTCTCAGACCGTCTGTCTCAGACCGGCTGTCTCAGACCGCCTGTCTCAGACCGCCTGTCTTAGACTGTCTGTCTCAGAGCGCCTGTCTCAGACCGTCTGTCGCAGACCGTCTGTCTCAGACCGTCTCTCTCAGACCGTCTGTCTCAGACCGTCTCTCTCAGACCGTCTGTCTCAGACCGTCTGTCTCAGTCCGTCTGTCTCAGACCGTCTGTCTCGGGCCGTCTGTCTCAGACCGTCTGTCTCAGGCCGTCTGTCTCAGTCCGTCTGTCTCCGTCCGTCTGTGTCGGTCCGTCTGTCTCAGTCCGTCTGTCTCAGTCCGTCTGTCTCAGTAAGTCTGTCTCCGTACGTCTGTCTCATACAGACTGTCTCAGACCATCTGTCTCAGACTGTCTGTCTCAGTCCGTCTGTATCAGTCCGTCTGTCTCCGTTCGTCTGTCTCAGTCCGTCTGTCTCAGTCCGTCTGTCTCAGTCCGTCTGTCTCCGTTCGTCTGTCTCAGACCGTCTGTCTCAGAGCGCCTGTCTCAGACCGTCTGTCTCAGACCGCCTGTCTCAGACCGCCTGTCTTAGACTGTCTGTCTCAGAGCGCCTGTCTCAGACTGTCTGTCTCAGAGCGCCTGTCTCAGACCGTCTGTCTCAGACCGCCCGTCTTAGACTGTCTGTCTCAGAGCGCCTGTCTCAGACTGTCTGTCTCAGAGCGCCTGTCTCAGACCGTCTGTCTCTGACCGCCTGTCTGAGACTGTCTGTCTCAGACCGTCTGTCTCAGACCGTCTGTCTGAGACCGTCTGTCGCAGACCCTCTGTCTCGATCCGTCTGTCTCATACCGTCTGTCTCATACCGTCTGTCTCAGACCGCCTGTCTCAGACCGCCTGTCTCAGACCGTCTGTCTCAGACCGTCTGTCTCAGACCGTCTGTCTCAGACCGGCTGTCTCAGACCGTCTGTCTCAGACTGTCTGCCTCAGACCGTCTGTCGCAGACCGTCTGTCTCAGACCGTCTGTCTCGAAACGTCTGTCTCAGACAGCCTGTCTCGAACCGTCTGTCTCAGACCGTCTGTCTCAGACCGGCTGTCTCAGACCGTCTGTCTCAGACTGTCTGCCTCAGACCGACTGTCTCAGACCGTCTGTCTCAAACCGTCTGTCTCACACCGTCTGTCTCAGACCCTCTGTCTCGATCCGTCTGTCTCATACCGTCTGTCTCAGACCGCCTGTCTCAGAGCGCCTGTCTCAGACCGTCTGTCTCAGACCGCCCGTCTTAGACTGTCTGTCTCAGAGCGCCTGTCTCAGACTGTCTGTCTCAGAGCGCCTGTCTCAGACCGTCTGTCTCTGACCGCTTGTCTGAGACTGTCTGTCTCAGACCGTCTGTCTCAGACCGTCTGTCTCAGACCGTCTGTCTGAGACCGTCTGTCGCAGACCCTCTGTCTCGATCCGTCTGTCTCATACCGTCTGTCTCATACCGTCTGTCTCAGACCGCCTGTCTCAGACCGCCTGTCTCAGACCGTCTGTCTCAGACCGTCTGTCTCAGACCGTCTGTCTCAGACCGGCTGTCTCAGACCGTCTGTCTCAGACTGTCTGCCTCAGACCGTCTGTCGCAGACCGTGTGTCTCAGACCGTCTGTCTCGAAACGTCTGTCTCAGACAGCCTGTCTCGAACCGTCTGTCTCAGACCGTCTGTCTCAGACCGGCTGTCTCAGACCGTCTGTCTCAGACTGTCTGCGTCAGACCGACTGTCTCAGACCGTCTGTCTCAAACCGTCTGTCTCACACCGTCTGTCTCAGACCCTCTGTCTCGATCCGTCTGTCTCATACCGTCTGTCTCAGACCGCCTGTCTCAGACCGCCTGTCTCAGACCGTCTGTCTCAGACCGTCTGTCTCAGAGAGTCTGTCTCAGGCCGTCTGTCTCAGTCCGTCTGTCTCAGACCCTCTGTCTCGATCCGTCTGTCTCATACCGTCTGTCTCGGACCGTCTGTCTCAGACCGTCGGCCTCGAGCCGTCTGTATCAGTCCGTCTGTCTCCGTCCTTCTGTCTCAGACCGTCTGTCTCAGACCGCCTGTCTCAGACCGCCTGTCTTAGACTGTCTGCCTCAGAGCGCCTGTCTCAGACCGTCTGTCGCAGACCGTCTGTCTCAGACCGTCTGTCTCAGACCGTCTGTCTCAGACCGTCTCTCTCAGACCGTCTGTCTCAGACCGTCTGTCTCAGTCCGTCTGTCTCAGACCGTCTGTCTCGGATCGTCTGTCTCGGGCCGTCTGTCTCAGACAGTCTGTCTCAGGCCGTCTGTCTCAGACCGTCTGTCTCAGACCATCTGTCTCAGACTGTCTGTCTCAGTCCGTCTGTATCAGTCCGTCTGTCTCCGTTCGTCTGTCTCAGACCGTCTCTCTCAGACCGTCTGTCTCAGACCGTCTGTCTCAGACCGTCTGTCTCAGTCCGTCTGTCTCAGTCCGTCTGTCTCAGACCGCCTGTCTCAGACCGACTGTCTCAGACCGTCTGTCTCAGACCCTCTGTCTCGATCGGTCTGTCTCAGACAGTCTGTATCAGACCGTCTGTCTCAGACCGTCTGTCTCGGGCCGTCTGTCTCAGTCCGTCTGTCTCGGGCCGTCTGTCTCAGACCGTCTGTATCGGACCACCTGTCTCAGACCGTCTGTCTCAGACCGTCTGTCTCAGACCGCCTGTCTTAGACTGTCTGTCTCAGAGCGCCTGTCTCAGACCGTCTGTCTCTGACCGCCTGTCTCAGACCGCCTGTCTCAGACCGTCTGTCTCAGACCCTCTGTCTCGATCGGTCTGTCTCAGACAGTCTGTATCAGACCGTCTGTCTCAGACCGTCGGCCTCGAGCCGTCTGTATCAGTCCGTCTGTCTCCGTCCTTCTGTCTCAGACCGTCTGTCTCAGACCGCCTGTCTCAGACCGCCTGTCTTAGACTGTCTGTCTCAGAGCGCCTGTCTCAGACCGTCTGTCTCAGACCGTCTGTCTCAGACCGTCTGTCTAAGACCGTCTGTCGCAGACCGTCTGTCTCGGGCCGTCTGTATCAGTCCGTCTGTCTCAGTCCGTCTGTCTCAGACTGTCTGTCTCAGAGCGCCTGTCTCAGACCGTCTGTCTCTGACCGCCTGTCTGAGACTGTCTGTATCAGACCGTCTGTCTCGGACCGTCTGTCTCAGACCGTCGGTCTCGGGCCGTCTGTCTCAGTCCGTCTATCTCCGTCCGTCTGTCTCGGACCACCTGTCTCAGACCGTCTGTCTCAGACCGTCTGTCTCAGACCGTCTGTCTCAGACAGCCTGTCTCAGACCGTCTGTCTCAGACCGTCTGTCTCAGACCATCTGTCTCAGACCGTCTGTCTCAGACCGTCTGTCTCAGAGAGTCTGTCTCAGGCCGTCTGTCTCAGTCCGTCTGTCTCAGACCCTCTGTCTCGATCCGTCTGTCTCATACCGTCTGTCTCGGACCGTCTGTCTCAGACCGTCGGCCTCGAGCCGTCTGTATCAGTCCGTCTGTCTCCGTCCTTCTGTCTCAGACCGTCTGTCTCAGACCGCCTGTCTCAGACCGCCTGTCTTAGACTGTCTGTCTCAGAGCGCCTGTCTCAGACCGTCTGTCGCAGACCGTCTGTCTCAGACCGTCTCTCTCAGACCGTCTGTCTCAGACCGTCTGTCTCAGACCGTCTGTCTCAGACCGTCTGTCTCGGATCGTCTGTCTCGGGCCGTCTGTCTCAGTCCGTCTGTCTCAGTCCGTCTGTCTCAGACCGTCTGTCTCAGACCGGCTGTCTCAGGCCGTCGGTCTCAGACCGTCTGTCTCGGGCCGTCTGTCTCAGACCGTCTGTCTCAGGCCGTCTGTCTCAGTCCGTCTGTCTCCGTTCGTCTGTCTCAGACCGACTGTCTCAGACCGTCTGTCTCAAACCGTCTGTCTCAGGCCGTCTGTCTCAGTCCGTCTGTCTCAGTCCGTCTGTCTCAGTCCGTCTCTCTCAGTCCGTCTGTCTCAGTCCGTCTGTCTCAGTCCGTCTGTCTCAGTCCGTCTGTCTCAGTCCGTCTGTCTCAGTCCGTCTGTCTCAGTCCGTCTGTCTCAGTAAGTCTGTCTCCGTACGTCTGTCTCAGACAGACTGTCTCAGACCGTCTGTCTCAAACCGTCTGTCTCACACCGTCTGTCTCAGACCGTCTGTCTGAGACCGTCTGTCTCAGACCGTCTGTCTCAGACCATCTGTCTCAGACTGTCTGTCTCAGTCCGTCTGTATCAGTCCGTCTGTCTCCGTTCGTCTGTCTCAGACCGTCTCTCTCAGACCGTCTGTCTCAGACCGTCTGTCTCAGACCGTCTGTCTCAGTCCGTCTGTCTCAGTCCGTCTGTCTCAGTCCGTCTGTCTCAGTCCGTCTGTCTCAGTCCGTCTGTCTCAGTCCATCTGTCTCAGTAAGTCTGTCTCCGTACGTCTGTCTCAGACAGACTGTCTCAGACCGTCTGTCTCAAACCGTCTGTCTCACACCGTCTGTCTCAGACCGTCTGTCTGAGACCGTCTGTCTCAGACAGTCTGTCTCAGACCGTCTGTCTCAGACCGTCTGTCTCATACCATCTGTCTCAGACCGTCTCTCTCAGACCGTCTGTCTCAGACCGTCTGTCTCAGACCGTCTGTCTCAGTCCGTCTGTCTCAGTCCGTCTGTCTCAGACCGCCTGTCTCAGACCGACTGTCTCAGACCGTCTGTCTCAGACCCTCTGTCTCGATCGGTCTGTCTCAGACAGTCTGTATCAGACCGTCTGTCTCAGACCGTCTGTCTCGGGCCGTCTGTCTCAGTCCGTCTGTCTCGGGCCGTCTGTCTCAGACCGTCTGTATCGGACCACCTGTCTCAGACCGTCTGTCTCAGACCGTCTGTCTCAGACCGCCTGTCTTAGACTGTCTGTCTCAGAGCGCCTGTCTCAGACCGTCTGTCTCTGACCGCCTGTCTCAGACCGCCTGTCTCAGACCGTCTGTCTCAGACCCTCTGTCTCGATCGGTCTGTCTCAGACAGTCTGTATCAGACCGTCTGTCTCAGACCGTCGGCCTCGAGCCGTCTGTATCAGTCCGTCTGTCTCCGTCCTTCTGTCTCAGACCGTCTGTCTCAGACCGCCTGTCTCAGACCGCCTGTCTTAGACTGTCTGTCTCAGAGCGCCTGTCTCAGACCGTCTGTCTCAGACCGTCTGTCTCAGACCGTCTGTCTAAGACCGTCTGTCGCAGACCGTCTGTCTCGGGCCGTCTGTATCAGTCCGTCTGTCTCAGTCCGTCTGTCTCAGACTGTCTGTCTCAGAGCGCCTGTCTCAGACCGTCTGTCTCTGACCGCCTGTCTGAGACTGTCTGTATCAGACCGTCTGTCTCGGACCGTCTGTCTCAGACCGTCGGTCTCGGGCCGTCTGTCTCAGTCCGTCTATCTCCGTCCGTCTGTCTCGGACCACCTGTCTCAGACCGTCTGTCTCAGACCGTCTGTCTCAGACCGTCTGTCTCAGACAGCCTGTCTCAGACCGTCTGTCTCAGACCGTCTGTCTCAGACCATCTGTCTCAGACCGTCTGTCTCAGACCGTCTGTCTCAGAGAGTCTGTCTCAGGCCGTCTGTCTCAGTCCGTCTGTCTCAGACCCTCTGTCTCGATCCGTCTGTCTCATACCGTCTGTCTCGGACCGTCTGTCTCAGACCGTCGGCCTCGAGCCGTCTGTATCAGTCCGTCTGTCTCCGTCCTTCTGTCTCAGACCGTCTGTCTCAGACCGCCTGTCTCAGACCGCCTGTCTTAGACTGTCTGTCTCAGAGCGCCTGTCTCAGACCGTCTGTCGCAGACCGTCTGTCTCAGACCGTCTCTCTCAGACCGTCTGTCTCAGACCGTCTGTCTCAGACCGTCTGTCTCAGACCGTCTGTCTCGGATCGTCTGTCTCGGGCCGTCTGTCTCAGTCCGTCTGTCTCAGTCCGTCTGTCTCAGACCGTCTGTCTCAGACCGGCTGTCTCAGGCCGTCGGTCTCAGACCGTCTGTCTCGGGCCGTCTGTCTCAGACCGTCTGTCTCAGGCCGTCTGTCTCAGTCCGTCTGTCTCCGTTCGTCTGTCTCAGACCGACTGTCTCAGACCGTCTGTCTCAAACCGTCTGTCTCAGGCCGTCTGTCTCAGTCCGTCTGTCTCAGTCCGTCTGTCTCAGTCCGTCTCTCTCAGTCCGTCTGTCTCAGTCCGTCTGTCTCAGTCCGTCTGTCTCAGTCCGTCTGTCTCAGTCCGTCTGTCTCAGTCCGTCTGTCTCAGTCCGTCTGTCTCAGTAAGTCTGTCTCCGTACGTCTGTCTCAGACAGACTGTCTCAGACCGTCTGTCTCAAACCGTCTGTCTCACACCGTCTGTCTCAGACCGTCTGTCTGAGACCGTCTGTCTCAGACCGTCTGTCTCAGACCATCTGTCTCAGACTGTCTGTCTCAGTCCGTCTGTATCAGTCCGTCTGTCTCCGTTCGTCTGTCTCAGACCGTCTCTCTCAGACCGTCTGTCTCAGACCGTCTGTCTCAGACCGTCTGTCTCAGTCCGTCTGTCTCAGTCCGTCTGTCTCAGTCCGTCTGTCTCAGTCCGTCTGTCTCAGTCCGTCTGTCTCAGTCCATCTGTCTCAGTAAGTCTGTCTCCGTACGTCTGTCTCAGACAGACTGTCTCAGACCGTCTGTCTCAAACCGTCTGTCTCACACCGTCTGTCTCAGACCGTCTGTCTGAGACCGTCTGTCTCAGACAGTCTGTCTCAGACCGTCTGTCTCAGACCGTCTGTCTCATACCATCTGTCTCAGACTGTCTGTCTCAGTCCGTCTGTCTCAGACCGTCTGTCTCGGATCGTCTGTCTCGGGCCGTCTGTCTCAGACAGTCTGTCTCAGACCGTCTGTCTCAGACCGTCTGTCTCAGACCGTCTGTCTAAGACCGTCTGTCGCAGACCGTCTGTCTCGGGCCGTCTGTATCAGTCCGTCTGTCTCAGTCCGTCTGTCTCAGACTGTCTGTCTCAGAGCGCCTGTCTCAGACCGTCTGTCTCTGACCGCCTGTCTGAGACTGTCTGTATCAGACCGTCTGTCTCGGACCGTCTGTCTCAGACCGTCGGTCTCGGGCCGTCTGTCTCAGTCCGTCTATCTCCGTCCGTCTGTCTCGGACCACCTGTCTCAGACCGTCTGTCTCAGACCGTCTGTCTCAGACCGTCTGTCTCAGACAGCCTGTCTCAGACCGTCTGTCTCAGACCGTCTGTCTCAGACCATCTGTCTCAGACCGTCTGTCTCAGACCGTCTGTCTCAGAGAATCTGTCTCAGGCCGTCTGTCTCAGTCCGTCTGTCTCAGACCCTCTGTCTCGATCCGTCTGTCTCATACCGTCTGTCTCGGACCGTCTGTCTCAGACCGTCGGCCTCGAGCCGTCTGTATCAGTCCGTCTGTCTCCGTCCTTCTGTCTCAGACCGTCTGTCTCAGACCGCCTGTCTCAGACCGCCTGTCTTAGACTGTCTGTCTCAGAGCGCCTGTCTCAGACCGTCTGTCGCAGACCGTCTGTCTCAGACCGTCTCTCTCAGACCGTCTGTCTCAGACCGTCTCTCTCAGTCCGTCTGTCTCAGACCGTCTGTCTCAGACCGTCTGTCTCAGACCGTCTGTCTCAGTCCGTCTGTCTCAGTCCGTCTGTCTCCGTTCGTCTGTCTCCGTTCGTCTGTCTCCGTTCGTCTGTCTCCGTTCGTCTGTCTCAGACCAACTGTCACAGACCGTCTGTCTCAGACCGTCTGTCTCAGACCGTCTGTCTCAGACCGTCTGTCTCAGACCGTCTGTCTCAGACCGTCTGTCTCAGACCGCCTGTCTCAGACTGTCTGTCTCAGAGCGCCTGTCTCAGACCGTCTGTCTCAGACCGCCTGTCTGAGACCGTCTGTCTCAGACCGTCTGTCTCAGACCGTCTGTCTCAGACCGTCTGTCTCGGATCGTCTGTCTCGGGCCGTCTGTCTCAGTCCGTCTGTCTCAGTCCGTCTGTCTCAGACCGTCTGTCTCAGACCGGCTGTCTCAGGCCGTTGGTCTCAGACCGTCTGTCTCGGGCCGTCTGTCTCAGACCGTCTGTCTCAGGCCGTCTGTCTCAGTCCGTCTGTCTCCGTTCGTCTGTCTCAGACCGACTGTCTCAGACCGTCTGTCTCAAACCGTCTGTCTCAGGCCGTCTGTCTCGGGCCGTCTGTCTCAGTCCGTCTGTCTCAGTCCGTCTGTCTCAGACCGTCTGTCTCGGATCGTCTGTCTCGGGCCGTCTGTCTCAGTCCGTCTGTCTCAGCCCGTCTGTCTCAGACCGTCTGTCTCAGACCGGCTGTCTCAGACCGCCTGTCTCAGACCGCCTGTCTTAGACTGTCTGTCTCAGAGCGCCTGTCTCAGACCGTCTGTCGCAGACCGTCTGTCTCAGACCGTCTCTCTCAGACCGTCTGTCTCAGACCGTCTCTCTCAGACCGTCTGTCTCAGACCGTCTGTCTCAGTCCGTCTGTCTCAGACCGTCTGTCTCGGGCCGTCTGTCTCAGACCGTCTGTCTCAGGCCGTCTGTCTCAGTCCGTCTGTCTCCGTCCGTCTGTGTCAGTCCGTCTGTCTCCGTTCGTCTGTCTCAGTAAGTCTGTCTCCGTACGTCTGTCTCATACAGACTGTCTCAGACCATCTGTCTCAGACTGTCTGTCTCAGTCCGTCTGTATCAGTCCGTCTGTCTCCGTTCGTCTGTCTCAGTCCGTCTGTCTCAGTCCGTCTGTCTCAGTCCGTCTGTCTCAGTCCGTCTGTCTCCGTTCGTCTGTCTCAGACCGTCTGTCTCAGAGCGCCTGTCTCAGACCGTCTGTCTCAGACCGCCTGTCTCAGACCGCCTGTCTTAGACTGTCTGTCTCAGAGCGCCTGTCTCAGACTGTCTGTCTCAGAGCGCCTGTCTCAGACCGTCTGTCTCAGACCGCCCGTCTTAGACTGTCTGTCTCAGAGCGCCTGTCTCAGACTGTCTGTCTCAGAGCGCCTGTCTCAGACCGTCTGTCTCTGACCGCCTGTCTGAGACTGTCTGTCTCAGACCGTCTGTCTCAGACCGTCTGTCTGAGACCGTCTGTCGCAGACCCTCTGTCTCGATCCGTCTGTCTCATACCGTCTGTCTCATACCGTCTGTCTCAGACCGCCTGTCTCAGACCGCCTGTCTCAGACCGTCTGTCTCAGACCGTCTGTCTCAGACCGTCTGTCTCAGACCGGCTGTCTCAGACCGTCTGTCTCAGACCGTCTGTCTCAGACCGTCTGTCTCAGACCGTCTGTCTCAGACCGTCTGTCTCAGACCGTCTGTCTCAGACCGCCTGTCTCAGACTGTCTGTCTCAGAGCGCCTGTCTCAGACCGTCTGTCTCAGACCGCCTGTCTGAGACCGTCTGTCTCAGACCGTCTGTCTCAGACCGTCTGTCTCAGACCGTCTGTCTCGGATCGTCTGTCTCGGGCCGTCTGTCTCAGTCCGTCTGTCTCAGTCCGTCTGTCTCAGACCGTCTGTCTCAGACCGGCTGTCTCAGGCCGTTGGTCTCAGACCGTCTGTCTCGGGCCGTCTGTCTCAGACCGTCTGTCTCAGGCCGTCTGTCTCAGTCCGTCTGTCTCCGTTCGTCTGTCTCAGACCGACTGTCTCAGACCGTCTGTCTCAAACCGTCTGTCTCAGGCCGTCTGTCTCGGGCCGTCTGTCTCAGTCCGTCTGTCTCAGTCCGTCTGTCTCAGACCGTCTGTCTCGGATCGTCTGTCTCGGGCCGTCTGTCTCAGTCCGTCTGTCTCAGCCCGTCTGTCTCAGACCGTCTGTCTCAGACCGGCTGTCTCAGACCGCCTGTCTCAGACCGCCTGTCTTAGACTGTCTGTCTCAGAGCGCCTGTCTCAGACCGTCTGTCGCAGACCGTCTGTCTCAGACCGTCTCTCTCAGACCGTCTGTCTCAGACCGTCTCTCTCAGACCGTCTGTCTCAGACCGCCTGTCTCAGTCCGTCTGTCTCAGACCGTCTGTCTCGGGCCGTCTGTCTCAGACCGTCTGTCTCAGGCCGTCTGTCTCAGTCCGTCTGTCTCCGTCCGTCTGTGTCAGTCCGTCTGTCTCAGTCCGTCTGTCTCAGTCCGTCTGTCTCAGTAAGTCTGTCTCCGTACGTCTGTCTCATACAGACTGTCTCAGACCATCTGTCTCAGACTGTCTGTCTCAGTCCGTCTGTATCAGTCCGTCTGTCTCCGTTCGTCTGTCTCAGTCCGTCTGTCTCAGTCCGTCTGTCTCAGTCCGTCTGTCTCAGTCCGTCTGTCTCCGTTCGTCTGTCTCAGACCGTCTGTCTCAGAGCGCCTGTCTCAGACCGTCTGTCTCAGACCGCCTGTCTCAGACCGCCTGTCTTAGACTGTCTGTCTCAGAGCGCCTGTCTCAGACTGTCTGTCTCAGAGCGCCTGTCTCAGACCGTCTGTCTCAGACCGCCCGTCTTAGACTGTCTGTCTCAGAGCGCCTGTCTCAGACTGTCTGTCTCAGAGCGCCTGTCTCAGACCGTCTGTCTCTGACCGCCTGTCTGAGACTGTCTGTCTCAGACCGTCTGTCTCAGACCGTCTGTCTGAGACCGTCTGTCGCAGACCCTCTGTCTCGATCCGTCTGTCTCATACCGTCTGTCTCATACCGTCTGTCTCAGACCGCCTGTCTCAGACCGCCTGTCTCAGACCGTCTGTCTCAGACCGTCTGTCTCAGACCGTCTGTCTCAGACCGGCTGTCTCAGACCGTCTGTCTCAGACTGTCTGCCTCAGACCGTCTGTCGCAGACCGTCTGTCTCAGACCGTCTGTCTCGAAACGTCTGTCTCAGACAGCCTGTCTCGAACCGTCTGTCTCAGACCGTCTGTCTCAGACCGGCTGTCTCAGACCGTCTGTCTCAGACTGTCTGCCTCAGACCGACTGTCTCAGACCGTCTGTCTCAAACCGTCTGTCTCACACCGTCTGTCTCAGACCCTCTGTCTCGATCCGTCTGTCTCATACCGTCTGTCTCAGACCGCCTGTCTCAGAGCGCCTGTCTCAGACCGTCTGTCTCAGACCGCCCGTCTTAGACTGTCTGTCTCAGAGCGCCTGTCTCAGACTGTCTGTCTCAGAGCGCCTGTCTCAGACCGTCTGTCTCTGACCGCTTGTCTGAGACTGTCTGTCTCAGACCGTCTGTCTCAGACCGTCTGTCTGAGACCGTCTGTCGCAGACCCTCTGTCTCGATCCGTCTGTCTCATACCGTCTGTCTCATACCGTCTGTCTCAGACCGCCTGTCTCAGACCGCCTGTCTCAGACCGTCTGTCTCAGACCGTCTGTCTCAGACCGTCTGTCTCAGACCGGCTGTCTCAGACCGTCTGTCTCAGACTGTCTGCCTCAGACCGTCTGTCGCAGACCGTGTGTCTCAGACCGTCTGTCTCGAAACGTCTGTCTCAGACAGCCTGTCTCGAACCGTCTGTCTCAGACCGTCTGTCTCAGACCGGCTGTCTCAGACCGTCTGTCTCAGACTGTCTGCCTCAGACCGACTGTCTCAGACCGTCTGTCTCAAACCGTCTGTCTCACACCGTCTGTCTCAGACCCTCTGTCTCGATCCGTCTGTCTCATACCGTCTGTCTCAGACCGCCTGTCTCAGACCGCCTGTCTCAGACCGTCTGTCTCAGACCCTCTGTCTCGATCGGTCTGTCTCATACCGTCTTTCTCAGACCGTCAGTCTGACACCGTCTGTCTGAGACCGTCTGTCTCAGACCATCAGTCTCAGACCGCGTGTCTCAGACCGCCTGCCTCAGACCGCCTGTCTCAGACCGTCTGTCTCAGACAGTCTGTATCAGACCGTCTGTCTCGGACCGTCTGTCTCAGACCGTCGGTCTCGGGCCGTCTGTCTCAGTCCGTCTATCTCCGTCCGTCTGTCTCGGACCACCTGTCTCAGACCGTCTGTCTCAGACCGTCTGTCTCAGACCGTCTGTCTCAGACAGCCTGTCTCAGACCGTCTGTCTCAGACCGTCTGTCTCAGACCATCTGTCTCAGACCGTCTGTCTCAGACCGTCTGTCTCAGAGAGTCTGTCTCAGGCCGTCTGTCTCAGTCCGTCTGTCTCAGACCCTCTGTCTCGATCCGTCTGTCTCATACCGTCTGTCTCGGACCGTCTGTCTCAGACCGTCGGCCTCGAGCCGTCTGTATCAGTCCGTCTGTCTCCGTCCTTCTGTCTCAGACCGTCTGTCTCAGACCGCCTGTCTCAGACCGCCTGTCTTAGACTGTCTGCCTCAGAGCGCCTGTCTCAGACCGTCTGTCGCAGACCGTCTGTCTCAGACCGTCTGTCTCAGACCGTCTGTCTCAGACCGTCTCTCTCAGACCGTCTGTCTCAGACCGTCTGTCTCAGTCCGTCTGTCTCAGACCGTCTGTCTCGGATCGTCTGTCTCGGGCCGTCTGTCTCAGACAGTCTGTCTCAGACCGTCTGTCTCAGACCGTCTGTCTCAGACCATCTGTCTCAGACTGTCTGTCTCAGTCCGTCTGTATCAGTCCGTCTGTCTCCGTTCGTCTGTCTCAGACCGTCTCTCTCAGACCGTCTGTCTCAGACCGTCTGTCTCAGACCGTCTGTCTCAGTCCGTCTGTCTCAGTCCGTCTGTCTCAGACCGCCTGTCTCAGACCGCCTGTCTCAGACCGTCTGTCTCAGACCCTCTGTCTCGATCGGTCTGTCTCAGACAGTCTGTATCAGACCGTCTGTCTCAGACCGTCTGTCTCGGGCCGTCTGTCTCAGTCCGTCTGTCTCGGGCCGTCTGTCTCAGACCGTCTGTCTCGGGCCACCTGTCTCAGACCGTCTGTCTCAGACCGTCTGTCTCAGACCGCCTGTCTTAGACTGTCTGTCTCAGAGCGCCTGTCTCAGACCGTCTGTCTCTGACCGCCTGTCTCAGACCGCCTGTCTCAGACCGTCTGTCTCAGACCCTCTGTCTCGATCGGTCTGTCTCAGACAGTCTGTATCAGACCGTCTGTCTCAGACCGTCGGCCTCGAGCCGTCTGTATCAGTCCGTCTGTCTCCGTCCTTCTGTCTCAGACCGTCTGTCTCAGACCGCCTGTCTCAGACCGCCTGTCTTAGACTGTCTGTCTCAGAGCGCCTGTCTCAGACCGTCTGTCTCAGACCGTCTGTCTCAGACCGTCTGTCTAAGACCGTCTGTCGCAGACCGTCTGTCTCGGGCCGTCTGTATCAGTCCGTCTGTCTCAGTCCGTCTGTCTCAGACTGTCTGTCTCAGAGCGCCTGTCTCAGACCGTCTGTCTCTGACCGCCTGTCTGAGACTGTCTGTATCAGACCGTCTGTCTCGGACCGTCTGTCTCAGACCGTCGGTCTCGGGCCGTCTGTCTCAGTCCGTCTATCTCCGTCCGTCTGTCTCGGACCACCTGTCTCAGACCGTCTGTCTCAGACCGTCTGTCTCAGACCGTCTGTCTCAGACAGCCTGTCTCAGACCGTCTGTCTCAGACCGTCTGTCTCAGACCATCTGTCTCAGACCGTCTGTCTCAGACCGTCTGTCTCAGAGAGTCTGTCTCAGGCCGTCTGTCTCAGTCCGTCTGTCTCAGACCCTCTGTCTCGATCCGTCTGTCTCATACCGTCTGTCTCGGACCGTCTGTCTCAGACCGTCGGCCTCGAGCCGTCTGTATCAGTCCGTCTGTCTCCGTCCTTCTGTCTCAGACCGTCTGTCTCAGACCGCCTGTCTCAGACCGCCTGTCTTAGACTGTCTGTCTCAGAGCGCCTGTCTCAGACCGTCTGTCGCAGACCGTCTGTCTCAGACCGTCTCTCTCAGACCGTCTGTCTCAGACCGTCTCTCTCAGACCGTCTGTCTCAGACCGTCTGTCTCAGACCGTCTGTCTCAGACCGTCTGTCTCAGTCCGTCTGTCTCAGTCCGTCTGTCTCCGTTCGTCTGTCTCAGACCAACTGTCACAGACCGTCTGTCTCAGACCGTCTGTCTCAGACCGTCTGTCTCAGACCGTTTGTCTCAGACCGTCTGTCTCAGACCGTCTGTCTCAGACCGCCTGTCTCAGACTGTCTGTCTCAGAGCGCCTGTCTCAGACCGTCTGTCTCAGACCGCCTGTCTGAGACCGTCTGTCTCAGACCGTCTGTCTCAGACCGTCTGTCTCAGACCGTCTGTCTCAGACCGTCTGTCTCATACCGCCTGTCTTAGACTGTCTGTCTCAGAGCGCCTGTCTCAGACCGTCTGTCTCTGACCGCCTGTCTCAGACCGCCTGTCTCAGACCGTCTGTCTCAGACCCTCTGTCTCGATCGGTCTGTCTCAGACAGTCTGTATCAGACCGTCTGTCTCAGACCGTCGGCCTCGAGCCGTCTGTATCAGTCCGTCTGTCTCCGTCCTTCTGTCTCAGACCGTCTGTCTCAGACCGCCTGTCTCAGACCGCCTGTCTTAGACTGTCTGTCTCAGAGCGCCTGTCTCAGACCGTCTGTCTCAGACCGTCTGTCTCAGACCGTCTGTCTAAGACCGTCTGTCGCAGACCGTCTGTCTCGGGCCGTCTGTATCAGTCCGTCTGTCTCAGTCCGTCTGTCTCAGACTGTCTGTCTCAGAGCGCCTGTCTCAGACCGTCTGTCTCTGACCGCCTGTCTGAGACTGTCTGTATCAGACCGTCTGTCTCGGACCGTCTGTCTCAGACCGTCGGTCTCGGGCCGTCTGTCTCAGTCCGTCTATCTCCGTCCGTCTGTCTCGGACCACCTGTCTCAGACCGTCTGTCTCAGACCGTCTGTCTCAGACCGTCTGTCTCAGACAGCCTGTCTCAGACCGTCTGTCTCAGACCGTCTGTCTCAGACCATCTGTCTCAGACCGTCTGTCTCAGACCGTCTGTCTCAGAGAGTCTGTCTCAGGCCGTCTGTCTCAGTCCGTCTGTCTCAGACCCTCTGTCTCGATCCGTCTGTCTCATACCGTCTGTCTCGGACCGTCTGTCTCAGACCGTCGGCCTCGAGCCGTCTGTATCAGTCCGTCTGTCTCCGTCCTTCTGTCTCAGACCGTCTGTCTCAGACCGCCTGTCTCAGACCGCCTGTCTTAGACTGTCTGTCTCAGAGCGCCTGTCTCAGACCGTCTGTCGCAGACCGTCTGTCTCAGACCGTCTCTCTCAGACCGTCTGTCTCAGACCGTCTCTCTCAGACCGTCTGTCTCAGACCGTCTGTCTCAGACCGTCTGTCTCAGACCGTCTGTCTCAGTCCGTCTGTCTCAGTCCGTCTGTCTCCGTTCGTCTGTCTCAGACCAACTGTCACAGACCGTCTGTCTCAGACCGTCTGTCTCAGACCGTCTGTCTCAGACCGTCTGTCTCAGACCGTCTGTCTCAGACCGTCTGTCTCAGACCGCCTGTCTCAGACTGTCTGTCTCAGAGCGCCTGTCTCAGACCGTCTGTCTCAGACCGCCTGTCTGAGACCGTCTGTCTCAGACCGTCTGTCTCAGACCGTCTGTCTCAGACCGTCTGTCTCGGTTCGTCTGTCTCGGGCCGTCTGTCTCAGTCCGTCTGTCTCAGTCCGTCTGTCTCAGACCGTCTGTCTCAGACCGGCTGTCTCAGGCCGTCGGTCTCAGACCGTCTGTCTCGGGCCGTCTGTCTCAGACCGTCTGTCTCAGGCCGTCTGTCTCAGTCCGTCTGTCTCCGTTCGTCTGTCTCAGACCGACTGTCTCAGACCGTCTGTCTCAAACCGTCTGTCTCAGGCCGTCTGTCTCAGTCCGTCTGTCTCAGTCCGTCTGTCTCAGTCCGTCTCTCTCAGTCCGTCTGTCTCAGTCCGTCTGTCTCAGTCCGTCTGTCTCAGTCCGTCTGTCTCAGTCCGTCTGTCTCAGTCCGTCTGTCTCAGTCCGTCTGTCTCAGTCCGTCTGTCTCAGTAAGTCTGTCTCCGTACGTCTGTCTCAGACAGACTGTCTCAGACCGTCTGTCTCAAACCGTCTGTCTCACACCGTCTGTCTCAGACCGTCTGTCTGAGACCGTCTGTCTCAGACCGTCTGTCTCAGACCATCTGTCTCAGACTGTCTGTCTCAGTCCGTCTGTATCAGTCCGTCTGTCTCCGTTCGTCTGTCTCAGACCGTCTCTCTCAGACCGTCTGTCTCAGACCGTCTGTCTCAGACCGTCTGTCTCAGTCCGTCTGTCTCAGTCCGTCTGTCTCAGTCCGTCTGTCTCAGTCCGTCTGTCTCAGTCCCTCTGTCTCGATCGGTCTGTCTCATACCGTCTGTCTCAGACCGTCTGTCTGACACCGTCTGTCTGAGACCGTCTGTCTCAGACCATCAGTCTCAGACCGCGTGTCTCAGACCGCCTGCCTCAGACCGCCTGTCTCGGGCCGTCTGTCTCAGTCCGTCTGTCTCAGTCCGTCTGTCTCAGTCCGTCTGTCTCCGTTCGTCTGTCTCAGACCGTCTGTCTCAGAGCGCCTGTCTCAGACCGTCTGTCTCAGACCGTCTGTCTAAGACCGTCTGTCGCAGACCGTCTGTCTCGGGCCGTCTGTATCAGTCCGTCTGTCTCCGTCCTTCTGTCTCAGACCGTCTGTCTCAGACCGCCTGTCTCAGTCCGTCTGTCTCAGACTGTCTGTCTCAGAGCGCCTGTCTCAGACCGTCTGTCTCTGACCGCCTGTCTGAGACTGTCTGTATCAGACCGTCTGTCTCGGACCGTCTGTCTCAGACCGTCGGTCTCGGGCCGTCTGTCTCAGTCCGTCTATCTCCGTCCGTCTGTCTCGGACCACCTGTCTCAGACCGTCTGTCTCAGACCGTCTGTCTCAGACCGTCTGTCTCAGACCGTCTGTCTCAGACAGCCTGTCTCAGACCGTCTGTCTCAGACCGTCTGTCTCAGACCATCTGTCTCAGACCGTCTGTCTCAGACCGTCTGTCTCAGAGAGTCTGTCTCAGGCCGTCTGTCTCAGTCCGTCTGTCTCAGACCCTCTGTCTCGATCCGTCTGTCTCATACCGTCTGTCTCGGACCGTCTGTCTCAGACCGTCGGCCTCGAGCCGTCTGTATCAGTCCGTCTGTCTCCGTCCTTCTGTCTCAGACCGTCTGTCTCAGACCGCCTGTCTCAGACCGCCTGTCTTAGACTGTCTGTCTCAGAGCGCCTGTCTCAGACCGTCTGTCGCAGACCGTCTGTCTCAGACCGTCTCTCTCAGACCGTCTGTCTCAGACCGTCTCTCTCAGACCGTCTGTCTCAGACCGTCTGTCTCAGACCGTCTGTCTCAGACCGTCTGTCTCAGTCCGTCTGTCTCAGTCCGTCTGTCTCCGTTCGTCTGTCTCAGACCAACTGTCACAGACCGTCTGTCTCAGACCGTCTGTCTCAGACCGTCTGTCTCAGACCGTCTGTCTCAGACCGTCTGTCTCAGACCGTCTGTCTCAGACCGCCTGTCTCAGACTGTCTGTCTCAGAGCGCCTGTCTCAGACCGTCTGTCTCAGACCGCCTGTCTGAGACCGTCTGTCTCAGACCGTCTGTCTCAGACCGTCTGTCTCAGACCGTCTGTCTCGGATCGTCTGTCTCGGGCCGTCTGTCTCAGTCCGTCTGTCTCAGTCCGTCTGTCTCAGACCGTCTGTCTCAGACCGGCTGTCTCAGGCCGTCGGTCTCAGACCGTCTGTCTCGGGCCGTCTGTCTCAGACCGTCTGTCTCAGGCCGTCTGTCTCAGTCCGTCTGTCTCCGTTCGTCTGTCTCAGACCGACTGTCTCAGACCGTCTGTCTCAAACCGTCTGTCTCAGGCCGTCTGTCTCGGGCCGTCTGTCTCAGTCCGTCTGTCTCAGTCCGTCTGTCTCGGATCGTCTGTCTCGGGCCGTCTGTCTCAGTCCGTCTGTCTCAGTCCGTCTGTCTCAGACCGTCTGTCTCAGACCGGCTGTCTCAGACCGCCTGTCTCAGACCGCCTGTCTTAGACTGTCTGTCTCAGAGCGCCTGTCTCAGACCGTCCGTCGCAGACCGTCTGTCTCAGACCGTCTCTCTCAGACCGTCTGTCTCAGACCGTCTCTCTCAGACCGTCTGTCTCAGACCGTCTGTCTCAGTCCGTCTGTCTCAGACCGTCTGTCTCGGGCCGTCTGTCTCAGACCGTCTGTCTCAGGCCGTCTGTCTCAGTCCGTCTGTCTCCGTCCGTCTGTGTCAGTCCGTCTGTCTCAGTCCGTCTGTCTCAGTCCGTCTGTCTCAGTAAGTCTGTCTCCGTACGTCTGTCTCATACAGACTGTCTCAGACCATCTGTCTCAGACTGTCTGTCTCAGTCCGTCTGTATCAGTCCGTCTGTCTCCGTTCGTCTGTCTCAGTCCGTCTGTCTCAGTCCGTCTGTCTCAGTCCGTCTGTCTCCGTTCGTCTGTCTCAGACCGTCTGTCTCAGAGCGCCTGTCTCAGACCGTCTGTCTCAGACCGCCTGTCTCAGACCGCCTGTCTTAGACTGTCTGTCTCAGAGCGCCTGTCTCAGACTGTCTGTCTCAGAGCGCCTGTCTCAGACCGTCTGTCTCAGACCGCCCGTCTTAGACTGTCTGTCTCAGAGCGCCTGTCTCAGACTGTCTGTCTCAGAGCGCCTGTCTCAGACCGTCTGTCTCTGACCGCCTGTCTGAGACTGTCTGTCTCAGACCGTCTGTCTCAGACCGTCTGTCTGAGACCGTCTGTCGCAGACCCTCTGTCTCGATCCGTCTGTCTCATACCGTCTGTCTCATACCGTCTGTCTCAGACCGCCTGTCTCAGACCGCCTGTCTCAGACCGTCTGTCTCAGACCGTCTGTCTCAGACCGTCTGTCTCAGACCGGCTGTCTCAGACCGTCTGTCTCAGACTGTCTGCCTCAGACCGTCTGTCGCAGACCGTCTGTCTCAGACCGTCTGTCTCGAAACGTCTGTCTCAGACAGCCTGTCTCGAACCGTCTGTCTCAGACCGTCTGTCTCAGACCGGCTGTCTCAGACCGTCTGTCTCAGACTGTCTGCCTCAGACCGACTGTCTCAGACCGTCTGTCTCAAACCGTCTGTCTCACACCGTCTGTCTCAGACCCTCTGTCTCGATCCGTCTGTCTCATACCGTCTGTCTCAGACCGCCTGTCTCAGAGCGCCTGTCTCAGACCGTCTGTCTCAGACCGCCCGTCTTAGACTGTCTGTCTCAGAGCGCCTGTCTCAGACTGTCTGTCTCAGAGCGCCTGTCTCAGACCGTCTGTCTCTGACCGCTTGTCTGAGACTGTCTGTCTCAGACCGTCTGTCTCAGACCGTCTGTCTGAGACCGTCTGTCGCAGACCCTCTGTCTCGATCCGTCTGTCTCATACCGTCTGTCTCATACCGTCTGTCTCAGACCGCCTGTCTCAGACCGCCTGTCTCAGACCGTCTGTCTCAGACCGTCTGTCTCAGACCGTCTGTCTCAGACCGGCTGTCTCAGACCGTCTGTCTCAGACTGTCTGCCTCAGACCGTCTGTCGCAGACCGTGTGTCTCAGACCGTCTGTCTCGAAACGTCTGTCTCAGACAGCCTGTCTCGAACCGTCTGTCTCAGACCGTCTGTCTCAGACCGGCTGTCTCAGACCGTCTGTCTCAGACTGTCTGCCTCAGACCGACTGTCTCAGACCGTCTGTCTCAAACCGTCTGTCTCACACCGTCTGTCTCAGACCCTCTGTCTCGATCCGTCTGTCTCATACCGTCTGTCTCAGACCGCCTGTCTCAGACCGCCTGTCTCAGACCGTCTGTCTCAGACCCTCTGTCTCGATCGGTCTGTCTCATACCGTCTTTCTCAGACCGTCTGTCTGACACCGTCTGACTGAGACCGTCTGTCTCAGACCATCAGTCTCAGACCGCGTGTCTCAGACCGCCTGCCTCAGACCGCCTGTCTCAGACCGTCTGTCTCAGACAGTCTGTATCAGACCGTCTGTCTCGGACCGTCTGTCTCAGACCGTCGGTCTCGGGCCGTCTGTCTCAGTCCGTCTATCTCCGTCCGTCTGTCTCGGACCACCTGTCTCAGACCGTCTGTCTCAGACCGTCTGTCTCAGACCGTCTGTCTCAGACAGCCTGTCTCAGACCGTCTGTCTCAGACCGTCTGTCTCAGACCATCTGTCTCAGACCGTCTGTCTCAGACCGTCTGTCTCAGAGAGTCTGTCTCAGGCCGTCTGTCTCAGTCCGTCTGTCTCAGACCCTCTGTCTCGATCCGTCTGTCTCATACCGTCTGTCTCGGACCGTCTGTCTCAGACCGTCGGCCTCGAGCCGTCTGTATCAGTCCGTCTGTCTCCGTCCTTCTGTCTCAGACCGTCTGTCTCAGACCGCCTGTCTCAGACCGCCTGTCTTAGACTGTCTGCCTCAGAGCGCCTGTCTCAGACCGTCTGTCGCAGACCGTCTGTCTCAGACCGTCTGTCTCAGACCGTCTGTCTCAGACCGTCTCTCTCAGACCGTCTGTCTCAGACCGTCTGTCTCAGTCCGTCTGTCTCAGACCGTCTGTCTCGGATCGTCTGTCTCGGGCCGTCTGTCTCAGACAGTCTGTCTCAGACCGTCTGTCTCAGACCGTCTGTCTCAGACCATCTGTCTCAGACTGTCTGTCTCAGTCCGTCTGTATCAGTCCGTCTGTCTCCGTTCGTCTGTCTCAGACCGTCTCTCTCAGACCGTCTGTCTCAGACCGTCTGTCTCAGACCGTCTGTCTCAGTCCGTCTGTCTCAGTCCGTCTGTCTCAGACCGCCTGTCTCAGACCGCCTGTCTCAGACCGTCTGTCTCAGACCCTCTGTCTCGATCGGTCTGTCTCAGACAGTCTGTATCAGACCGTCTGTCTCAGACCGTCTGTCTCGGGCCGTCTGTCTCAGTCCGTCTGTCTCGGGCCGTCTGTCTCAGACCGTCTGTCTCGGACCACCTGTCTCAGACCGTCTGTCTCAGACCGTCTGTCTCAGACCGCCTGTCTTAGACTGTCTGTCTCAGAGCGCCTGTCTCAGACCGTCTGTCTCTGACCGCCTGTCTCAGACCGCCTGTCTCAGACCGTCTGTCTCAGACCCTCTGTCTCGATCGGTCTGTCTCAGACAGTCTGTATCAGACCGTCTGTCTCAGACCGTCGGCCTCGAGCCGTCTGTATCAGTCCGTCTGTCTCCGTCCTTCTGTCTCAGACCGTCTGTCTCAGACCGCCTGTCTCAGACCGCCTGTCTTAGACTGTCTGTCTCAGAGCGCCTGTCTCAGACCGTCTGTCTCAGACCGTCTGTCTCAGACCGTCTGTCTAAGACCGTCTGTCGCAGACCGTCTGTCTCGGGCCGTCTGTATCAGTCCGTCTGTCTCAGTCCGTCTGTCTCAGACTGTCTGTCTCAGAGCGCCTGTCTCAGACCGTCTGTCTCTGACCGCCTGTCTGAGACTGTCTGTATCAGACCGTCTGTCTCGGACCGTCTGTCTCAGACCGTCGGTCTCGGGCCGTCTGTCTCAGTCCGTCTATCTCCGTCCGTCTGTCTCGGACCACCTGTCTCAGACCGTCTGTCTCAGACCGTCTGTCTCAGACCGTCTGTCTCAGACAGCCTGTCTCAGACCGTCTGTCTCAGACCGTCTGTCTCAGACCATCTGTCTCAGACCCCCTGTCTCAGAGAGTCTGTATCAGTCCGTCTGTCTCCGTCCTTCTGTCTCAGACCGTCTGTCTCAGACCGCCTGTCTCAGACCGCCTGTCTTAGACTGTCTGTCTCAGAGCGCCTGTCTCAGACCGTCTGTCTCAGACCGTCTGTCTCAGACCGTCTGTCTCAGTCCGTCTGTCTCAGTCCGTCTGTCTCCGTTCGTCTGTCTCAGACCAACTGTCACAGACCGTCTGTCTCAGACCGTCTGTCTCAGACCGTCTGTCTCAGACCGTCTGTCTCAGACCGTCTGTCTCAGACCGTCTGTCTCAGACCGTCTGTCTCAGAGCGCCTGTCTCAGACCGTCTGTCTCAGACCGCCTGTCTGAGACCGTCTGTCTCAGACCGTCTGTCTCAGACCGTCTGTCTCAGACCGTCTGTCTCGGATCGTCTGTCTCGGGACGTCTGTCTCAGTCCGTCTGTCTCAGTCCGTCTGTCTCAGACCGTCTGTCTCAGACCGGCTGTCTCAGGCCGTCGGTCTCAGACCGTCTGTCTCGGGCCGTCTGTCTCAGACCCTCTGTCTCGATCGGTCTGTCTCAGACAGTCTGTATCAGACCGTCTGTCTCAGACCGTCTGTCTCGGGCCGTCTGTCTCAGTCCGTCTGTCTCGGGCCGTCTGTCTCAGACCGTCTGTCTCGGACCACCTGTCTCAGACCGTCTGTCTCAGACCGTCTGTCTCAGACCGCCTGTCTTAGACTGTCTGTCTCAGAGCGCCTGTCTCAGACCGTCTGTCTCTGACCGCCTGTCTCAGACCGCCTGTCTCAGACCGTCTGTCTCAGACCCTCTGTCTCGATCGGTCTGTCTCAGACAGTCTGTATCAGACCGTCTGTCTCAGACCGTCGGCCTCGAGCCGTCTGTATCAGTCCGTCTGTCTCCGTCCTTCTGTCTCAGACCGTCTGTCTCAGACCGCCTGTCTCAGACCGCCTGTCTTAGACTGTCTGTCTCAGAGCGCCTGTCTCAGACCGTCTGTCTCAGACCGTCTGTCTCAGACCGTCTGTCTAAGACCGTCTGTCGCAGACCGTCTGTCTCGGGCCGTCTGTATCAGTCCGTCTGTCTCAGACTGTCTGTCTCAGAGCGCCTGTCTCAGACCGTCTGTCTCTGACGGCCTGTCTGAGACTGTCTGTATCAGACCGTCTGTCTCGGACCGTCTGTCTCAGACCGTCGGTCTCGGGCCGTCTGTCTCAGTCCGTCTATCTCCGTCCGTCTGTCTCGGACCACCTGTCTCAGACCGTCTGTCTCAGACCGTCTGTCTCAGACCGTCTGTCTCAGACAGCCTGTCTCAGACCGTCTGTCTCAGACCGTCTGTCTCAGACCATCTGTCTCAGACCCCCTGTCTCAGAGAGTCTGTCTCAGGCCGTCTGTCTCAGTCCGTCTGTCTCAGACCCTCTGTCTCGATCCGTCTGTCTCATACCGTCTGTCTCGGACCGTCTGTCTCAGACCGTCGGCCTCGAGCCGTCTGTATCAGTCCGTCTGTCTCCGTCCTTCTGTCTCAGACCGTCTGTCTCAGACCGCCTGTCTCAGACCGCCTGTCTTAGACTGTCTGTCTCAGAGCGCCTGTCTCAGACCGTCTGTCTCAGACCGTCTGTCTCAGACCGTCTGTCTCAGTCCGTCTGTCTCAGTCCGTCTGTCTCCGTTCGTCTGTCTCAGACCAACTGTCACAGACCGTCTGTCTCAGACCGTCTGTCTCAGACCGTCTGTCTCAGACCGTCTGTCTCAGACCGTCTGTCTCAGACCGTCTGTCTCAGACCGTCTGTCTCAGAGCGCCTGTCTCAGACCGTCTGTCTCAGACCGCCTGTCTGAGACCGTCTGTCTCAGACCGTCTGTCTCAGACCGTCTGTCTCAGACCGTCTGTCTCGGATCGTCTGTCTCGGGCCGTCTGTCTCAGTCCGTCTGTCTCAGTCCGTCTGTCTCAGACCGTCTGTCTCAGACCGGCTGTCTCAGGCCGTCGGTCTCAGACCGTCTGTCTCGGGCCGTCTGTCTCAGACCGTCTGTCTCAGGCCGTCTGTCTCAGTCCGTCTGTCTCCGTTCGTCTGTCTCAGACCGACTGTCTCAGACCGTCTGTCTCAAACCGTCTGTCTCAGGCCGTCTGTCTCAGTCCGTCTGTCTCAGTCCGTCTGTCTCAGTCCGTCTCTCTCAGTCCGTCTGTCTCAGTCCGTCTGTCTCAGTCCGTCTGTCTCAGTCCGTCTGTCTCAGTCCGTCTGTCTCAGTCCGTCTGTCTCAGTCCGTCTGTCTCAGTAAGTCTGTCTCCGTACGTCTGTCTCAGACAGACTGTCTCAGACCGTCTGTCTCAAACCGTCTGTCTCACACCGTCTGTCTCAGACCGTCTGTCTGAGACCGTCTGTCTCAGACCGTCTGTCTCAGACCATCTGTCTCAGACTGTCTGTCTCAGTCCGTCTGTATCAGTCCGTCTGTCTCCGTTCGTCTGTCTCAGACCGTCTCTCTCAGACCGTCTGTCTCAGACCGTCTGTCTCAGACCGTCTGTCTCAGTCCGTCTGTCTCAGTCCGTCTGTCTCAGTCCGTCTGTCTCAGTCCGTCTGTCTCAGTCCGTCTGTCTCAGTCCGTCTGTCTCAGTAAGTCTGTCTCCGTACGTCTGTCTCAGACAGACTGTCTCAGACAGACTGTCTCAGACCGTCTGTCTCAAACCGTCTGTCTCACACCGTCTGTCTCAGACCGTCTGTCTGAGACCGTCTGTCTCAGACAGTCTGTCTCAGACCGTCTGTCTCAGACCGTCTGTCTCATACCATCTGTCTCAGACTGTCTGTCTCAGTCCGTCTGTATCAGTCCGTCTGTCTCCGTTCGTCTGTCTCAGACCGTCTCTCTCAGACCGTCTGTCTCAGACCGTCTGTCTCAGACCGTCTGTCTCAGTCCGTCTGTCTCAGTCCGTCTGTCTCAGACCGCCTGTCTCAGACCGCCTGTCTCAGACCGTCTGTCTCAGACCCTCTGTCTCGATCGGTCTGTCTCATACCGTCTGTCTCAGACCGTCTGTCTGACACCGTCTGTCTGAGACCGTCTGTCTCAGACCATCAGTCTCAGACCGCGTGTCTCAGACCGCCTGCCTCAGACCGCCTGTCTCGGGCCGTCTGTCTCAGTCCGTCTGTCTCAGTCCGTCTGTCTCAGTCCGTCTGTCTCCGTTCGTCTGTCTCAGACCGTCTGTCTCAGAGCGCCTGTCTCAGACCGTCTGTCTCAGACCGCCTGTCTCAGACCGCCTGTCTTAGACCGTCTGTCTCAGACCCTCTGTCTCGATCGGTCTGTCTCATACCGTCTGTCTCAGACCGTCTGTCTGACACCGTCTGTCTGAGACCGTCTGTCTCAGACCATCAGTCTCAGACCGCGTGTCTCAGACCGCCTGCCTCAGACCGCCTGTCTCGGGCCGTCTGTCTCAGTCCGTCTGTCTCAGTCCGTCTGTCTCAGTCCGTCTGTCTCCGTTCGTCTGTCTCAGACTGTCTGTCTCAGAGCGCCTGTCTCAGACCGTCTGTCTCAGTCCGTCTGTCTCCGTCCTTCTGTCTCAGACCGTCTGTCTCAGACCGTCTTTCTGAGACCGACTGTCTCAAACCGTCTGTCTGAGACCGTCTGTCTCAGACCGTCTGTCTCAGACCGTCTGTCTCAGACCGGCTGTCTCGGGCCGTCTGTCTCAGTCCGTCTGTCTCAGTCCGTCTGTCTCAGTCCGTCTGTCTCAGTCCGTCTGTCTCAGTCCGTCTGTCTCAGAGCGCCTGTCTCAGACCGTCTGTCTAAGACCGCCTGTCTCAGACCGCCTGTCTTAAACCGTCTGTCTCACACCGTCTGTCTCAGACCGTCTGTCTGAGACCGTCTGTCTCAGACCGTCTGTCTCAGACCATCTGTCTCAGACTGTCTGTCTCAGTCCGTCTGTATCAGTCCGTCTGTCTCCGTTCGTCTGTCTCAGACCGTCTCTCTCAGACCGTCTGTCTCAGACCGTCTGTCTCAGACCGTCTGTTTCAGTCCGTCTGTCTCAGTCCGTCTGTCTCAGTCCGTCTGTCTCAGTCCGTCTGTCTCAGTAAGTCTGTCTCCGTACGTCTGTCTCAGACAGACTGTCTCAGACCGTCTGTCTCAAACCGTCTGTCTCACACCGTCTGTCTCAGACCGTCTGTCTGAGACCGTCTGTCTCAGACAGTCTGTCTCAGACCGTCTGTCTCAGACCGTCTGTCTCATACCATCTGTCTCAGACTGTCTGTCTCAGTCCGTCTGTATCAGTCCGTCTGTCTCCGTTCGTCTGTCTCAGACCGTCTCTCTCAGACCGTCTGTCTGAGACCGTCTGTCTCAGACCGTCTGTCTCAGTCCGTCTGTCTCAGTCCGTCTGTCTCCGTTCGTCTGTCTCAGACCGACTGTCTCAGACCGTCTGTCTCAAACCGTCTGTCTCAGGCCGTCTGTCTCAGTCCGTCTGTCTCAGTCCGTCTGTCTCAGTCCGTCTCTCTCAGTCCGTCTGTCTCAGTCCGTCTGTCTCAGTCCGTCTGTCTCAGTCCGTCTGTCTCAGTCCGTCTGTCTCAGTCCGTCTGTCTCAGTCCGTCTGTCTCAGTAAGTCTGTCTCCGTACGTCTGTCTCAGACAGACTGTCTCAGACCGTCTGTCTCAAACCGTCTGTCTCACACCGTCTGTCTCAGACCGTCTGTCTGAGACCGTCTGTCTCAGACCGTCTGTCTCAGACCATCTGTCTCAGACTGTCTGTCTCAGTCCGTCTGTATCAGTCCGTCTGTCTCCGTTCGTCTGTCTCAGACCGTCTCTCTCAGACCGTCTGTCTCAGACCGTCTGTCTCAGACCGTCTGTCTCAGTCCGTCTGTCTCAGTCCGTCTGTCTCAGTCCGTCTGTCTCAGTCCGTCTGTCTCAGTCCGCCTGTCTCAGACCGCCTGTCTTAGACTGTCTGTCTCATACCGTCTGTCTAGGAGCGTCTGTCTCAGACCGTCGGCCTCGAGCCGTCTGTATCAGTCCGTCTGTCTCCGTCCTTCTGTCTCAGACCGCCTGTCTCAGACCGCCTGTCTTAGACTGTATGTCTCAGACAGACTGTCTCAGACCGCCTGCCTCAGACCGCCTGTCTCAACCGTCTGTCTCAGACCGACTGTCTCTGACCGTCTGTCTCAAACCGTCTGTCTCAGACCGTCTGTCGCAGACCCTCTGTCTCGATCCGTCTGTCTCATACCGTCTGTCTCAGACCGTCTGTCTGAGACCGACTGTCTCAAACCGTCTGTCTGAGACCGTCTGTCTCAGACCGTCTGTCTCAGACCGTCTGTCTCAGACCGTCTGTCTCGGGCCGTCTGTCTCAGTCCGTCTGTCTCGGGCCGTCTGTCTCAGTCCGTCTGTCTCAGTCCGTCTGTCTCAGTCCGTCTGTCTCAGTCCGTCTGTCTCAGTAAGTCTGTCTTCGTTCGTCTGTCTCAGACCGACTGTCTCAGACCGTCTGTCTCAAACCGTCTGTCTCACACCGTCTGTCTCAGACCGTCTGTGTCAGACCGTCTGTCTGAGACCGTCTGTCTCAGACAGTCTGTCTCAGACCGTCTGTCTCAGACCGTCTGTCTCAGACCATCTGTCTCAGACTGTCTGTCTCAGTCCGTCTGTATCAGTCCGTCTGTCTCCGTTCGTCTGTCTCAGACCGACTGTCTCTGACCGTCTGTCTCAAACCGTCTGTCTCAGACCGTCTGTCGCAGACCGTCTGTCTCGATCCGTCTGTCTCATACCGTCTGTCTCAGACCGTCTGTCTGAGACCGACTGTCTCAAACCGTCTGTCTGAGACCGTCTGTCGCAGACCCTCTGTCTCGATCCGTCTGTCTCATACCGTCTGTCTCAGACCGTCTGTCTCAGACCGCCTGTCTCAGACCGCCTGTCTCAGACCGTCTGTCTCAGACCGTCTGTCTCAGGCCGTCTGTCTCAGACCGTCTGTCTCGGGCCGTCTGTCTCAGTCCGTCTGTCTCGGGCCGTCTGTCTCAGTCCGTCTGTCTCAGTCCGTCTGTCTCAGTCCGTCTGTCTCCGTTCGTCTGTCTCAGACCGTCTGTCTCAGAGCGCCTGTCTTAGACCGTCTGTCTCAGACCGCCTGTCTCAGACCGCCTGTCTTAGACTGTCTGTCTCAGAGCGCCTGTCTCAGAATGTCTGTCTGAGAGCGCCTGTCTCAGACCGTCTGTCTCAGACCGCCTGTCTCAGACCGCCTGTCTTAGACTGTCTGTCTCAGAGCGCCTGTCTCAGACTGTCTGTCTCAGAGCGCCTGTCTCAGACCGTCTGTCTCAGTCCGTCTGTCTCCGTCCTTCTGTCTCAGACCGTCTGTCTCAGACCGCCTGTCTCAGACCGCCTGTCTTAGACTGTCTGTCTCATACCGTCTGTCTCGGACCGTCTGTCTCAGACCGTCGGCCTCGAGCCGTCTGTCTCTGACCGCCTGTCTGAGACTGTCTGTCTCAGACCGTCTGTCTCAGACCGTCTGTCTGAGACCGTCTGTCGCAGACCCTCTGTCTCGATCCGTCTGTCTCATACCGTCTGTCTCATACCGTCTGTCTCAGACCGCCTGTCTCAGACCGCCTGTCTCAGACCGTCTGTCTCAGACCGTCTGTCTCAGACCGTCTGTCTCAGACCGGCTGTCTCAGACCGTCTGTCTCAGACTATCTGCCTCAGACCGTCTGTCTCAGACCGTCTGTCTCAGACCGTCTGTCTCGAAACGTCTGTCTCAGACAGCCTGTCTCGAACCGTCTGTCTCAGACCGTCTGTCTCAGACCGGCTGTCTCAGACCGTCTGTCTCGGACCGTCTGTCTCAGACCGTCGGTCTCGGGCCGTCTGTCTCAGTCCGTCTATCTCCGTCCGTCTGTCTCGGACCACCTGTCTCAGACCGTCTGTCTCAGACCGTCGGCCTCGAGCCGTCTGTATCAGTCCGTCTGTCTCCGTCCTTCTGTCTCAGACCGTCTGTCTCAGACCGCCTGTCTCAGACCGCCTGTCTTAGACTGTCTGTCTCATACCGTCTGTCTCGGACCGTCTGTCTCAGACCGTCGGCCTCGAGCCGTCTGTATCAGTCCGTCTATCTCCGTCCTTCTGTCTCAGACCGTCTGTCTCAGACCGCCTGTCTCAGACCGCCTGTCTTAGACTGTCTGTCTCAGAGCGCCTGTCTCAGACCGTCTGTCTCAGACCGTCTGTCTCAGACCGTCTGTCTCAGACCGTCTCTCTCAGACCGTCTGTCTCAGACCGTCTGTCTCAGACCGTCTGTCTCAGACCGTCTGTCTCAGACCGTCTGTCTCAGGCCGTCTGTCTCAGACCGTCTGTCTCGGGCCGTCTGTCTCAGACCGTCTGTCTCAGGCCGTCTGTCTCAGTCCGTCTGTCTCCGTTCGTCTGTCCCAGACCGACTGTCTCAGACCGTCTGTCTCAAACCGTCTGTCTCAGACCATCTGTCTCAGGCCGTCTGTCTCAGTCCGTCTGTCTCAGTCCGTCTGTCTCAGTCCGTCTGTCTCAGTCCGTCTGTCTCAGTCCGTCTGTCTCAGTCCGTCTGTCTCAGTCCGTCTGTCTCAGTCCGCCTGTCTCAGTAAGTCTGTCTCCGTTCGTCTGTCTCAGACCGACTGTCTCAGACCGTCTGTCTCAAACCGTCTGTCTCACACCGTCTGTCGCAGACCCTCTGTCTCGATCCGTCTGTCTCAGACCGTCTGTCTCAGACCGTCTGTCTCAGACCGTCTGTCTCAGACCGTCTGTCTCAGACCGTCTGTCGCAGACCGTCTGTCTCGGGCCGTCTGTCTCAGTCCGTCTGTCTCAGTCCGTCTGTCTCAGTTCGTCTGTCTCAGACCAACTGTTTCAGACCGTCTGTCTCAGACCGTCTGTCTCAGACCGTCTGTCTCAGACCGTCTGTCTCAGACCGTCTGTCTCAGGCCGTCTGTCTCAGACCGTCTGTCTCGGGCCGTCTGTCTCAGACCGTCTGTCTCAGGCCGTCTGTCTCAGTCCGTCTGTCTCCGTTCGTCTGTCTCAGACCGACTGTCTCAGACCGTCTGTCTCAAACCGTCTATCTCACACCGTCTGTCTCAGACCGTCTGTCTCAGACCGTCTGTCTGAGACCGTCTGTCTCAGACAGTCTGTCTCAGACCGTCTGTCTGAGACCGTCTGTCTCAGACCATCTGTCTCAGACTGTCTGTCTCAGTCCGTCTGTATCAGTCCGTCTGTCTCCGTTCGGCTGTCTCAGACCGACTGTCTCTGACCGTCTGTCTCAAACCGTCTGTCTCAGACCGTCTGTCGCAGACCCTCTGTCTCGATCCGTCTGTCTCAGTCCGTCTGTCTCAGTCCGTCTGTCTCCGTTCGTCTGTCTCAGACCGTCTGTCTCAGAGCGCCTGTCTCAGACCGTCTGTCTCAGACCGCCTGTCTCAGACCGCCTGTCTTAGACTGTCTGTCTCAGAGCGCCTGTCTCAGACTGTCTGTCTCAGAGCGCCTGTCTCAGACCGTCTGTCTCAGTCCGTCTGTCTCCGTCCTTCTGTCTCAGACCGTCTGTCTCAGACCGCCTGTCTCAGACCGCCTGTCTTAGACTGTCTGTCTCAGACCGTCTCTCTCAGACCGTGTGTCTCAGACCGTCTGTCTCAGACCGTCTGTCTCAGACCGTCTGTCTCAGACCGTCTGTCTCAGACCGTCTGTCTCAGACCGTCTGTCTCAGACCGTCTGTCTCAGACCGTCTGTCTCAGACCGTCTGTCTCAGACCGTCTGTCTCAGACCGTCTGTCGCAGACCGTCTGTCTCGGGCCGTCTGTCTCAGTCCGTCTGTCTCAGTCCGTCTGTCTCAGTTCGTCTGTCTGAGACCGACTGTCTCTGACCGTCTGTCTCAAACCGTCTGTCTCAGACCGTCTGTCGCAGACCGTCTGTCTCGATCCGTCTGTCTCATACCGTCTGTCTCAGACCGTCTGTCTGAGACCGACTGTCTCAAACCGTCTGTCTGAGACCGTCTGTCGCAGACCCTCTGTCTCGATCCGTCTGTCTCATACCGTCTGTCTCAGACCGTCTGTCTCAGACCGCCTGTCTCAGACCGCCTGTCTCAGACCGTCTGTCTCAGACCGTCTGTCTCAGGCCGTCTGTCTCAGACCGTCTGTCTCGGGCCGTCTGTCTCAGTCCGTCTGTCTCGGGCCGTCTGTCTCAGTCCGTCTGTCTCAGTCCGTCTGTCTCAGTCCGTCTGTCTCCGTTCGTCTGTCTCAGACCGCCTGTCTCAGAGCGCCTGTCTTAGACCGTCTGTCTCAGACCGCCTGTCTCAGACCGCCTGTCTTAGACTGTCTGTCTCAGAGCGCCTGTCTCAGAATGTCTGTCTGAGAGCGCCTGTCTCAGACCGTCTGTCTCAGACCGCCTGTCTCAGACCGCCTGTCTTAGACTGTCTGTCTCAGAGCGCCTGTCTCAGACTGTCTGTCTCAGAGCGCCTGTCTCAGACCGTCTGTCTCAGTCCGTCTGTCTCCGTCCTTCTGTCTCAGACCGTCTGTCTCAGACCGCCTGTCTCAGACCGCCTGTCTTAGACTGTCTGTCTCATACCGTCTGTCTCGGACCGTCTGTCTCAGACCGTCGGCCTCGAGCCGTCTGTCTCTGACCGCCTGTCTGAGACTGTCTGTCTCAGACCGTCTGTCTCAGACCGTCTGTCTGAGACCGTCTGTCGCAGACCCTCTGTCTCGATCCGTCTGTCTCATACCGTCTGTCTCATACCGTCTGTCTCAGACCGCCTGTCTCAGACCGCCTGTCTCAGACCGTCTGTCTCAGACCGTCTGTCTCAGACCGTCTGTCTCAGACCGTCTGTCGCAGACCGTCTGTCTCGGGCAGTCTGTCTCAGTCCGTCTGTCTCAGTCCGTCTGTCTCAGTTCGTCTGTCTCAGACCAACTGTTTCAGACCGTCTGTCCAAGACCGTCTGTCTCAGACCGTCTGTCTCAGACCGTCTGTCTCAGACCGTCTGTCTCAGGCCGTCTGTCTCAGACCGTCTGTCTCGGGCCGTCTGTCTCAGACCGTCTGTCTCAGGCCGTCTGTCTCAGTCCGTCTGTCTCCGTTCGTCTGTCCCAGACCGACTGTCTCAGACCGTCTGTCTCAAACCGTCTGTCTCAGACCATCTGTCTCAGGCCGTCTGTCTCAGTCCGTCTGTCTCAGTCCGTCTGTCTCAGTCCGTCTGTCTCAGTCCGTCTGTCTCAGTCCGTCTGTCTCAGTCCGTCTGTCTCAGTCCGTCTGTCTCAGTCCGTCTGTCTCAGTAAGTCTGTCTCCGTTCGTCTGTCTCAGACCGACTGTCTCAGACCGTCTGTCTCAAACCGTCTGTCTCACACCGTCTGTCGCAGACCCTCTGTTTCGATCCGTCTGTCTCAGACCGTCTGTCTCAGACCGTCTGTCTCAGACCGTCTGTCTCAGACCGTCTGTCTCAGACCGTCTGTCTCAGACCGTCTGTCGCAGACCGTCTGTCTCGGGCCGTCTGTCTCAGTCCGTCTGTCTCAGTCCGTCTGTCTCAGTTCGTCTGTCTCAGACCAACTGTTTCAGACCGTCTGTCTCAGACCGTCTGTCTCAGACCGTCTGTCTCAGACCGTCTGTCTCAG
Organism: Coelioxys conoideus; assembly: GCA_947623535.1. Lineage (NCBI taxonomy): Eukaryota > Metazoa > Arthropoda > Insecta > Hymenoptera > Megachilidae > Coelioxys > Coelioxys conoideus. Next base: position 7,651,497 of record CANQJN010000026.1, read on the forward strand.
ACCGTCTGTCTCAGACCGTCTGTCTCAGGCCGTCTGTCTCAGACCGTCTGTCTCGGGCCGTCTGTCTCAGACCGTCTGTCTCAGGCCGTCTGTCTCAGTCCGTCTGTCTCCGTTCGTCTGTCTCAGACCGTCTGTCTCAGACCGTCTGTCTCAAACCGTCTATCTCACACCGTCTGTCTCAGACCGTCTGTCTCAGACCGTCTGTCTGAGACCGTCTGTCTCAGACAGTCTGTCTCAGACCGTCTGTCTCAGACCGTCTGTCTCAGACCATCTGTCTCAGACTGTCTGTCTCAGTCCGTCTGTATCAGTCCGTCTGTCTCCGTTCGGCTGTCTCAGACCGACTGTCTCTGACCGTCTGTCTCAAACCGTCTGTCTCAGACCGTCTGTCGCAGACCCTCTGTCTCGATCCGTCTGTCTCAGTCCGTCTGTCTCAGTCCGTCTGTCTCCGTTCGTCTGTCTCAGACCGTCTGTCTCAGAGCGCCTGTCTCAGACCGTCTGTCTCAGACCGCCTGTCTCAGACCGCCTGTCTTAGACTGTCTGTCTCAGAGCGCCTGTCTCAGACTGTCTGTCTCAGAGCGCCTGTCTCAGACCGTCTGTCTCAGTCCGTCTGTCTCCGTCCTTCTGTCTCAGACCGTCTGTCTCAGACCGCCTGTCTCAGACCGCCTGTCTTAGACTGTCTGTCTCAGACCGTCTCTCTCAGACCGTGTGTCTCAGACCGTCTGTCTCAGACCGTCTGTCTCAGACCGTCTGTCTCAGACCGTCTGTCTCAGACCGTCTGTCTCAGACCGTCTGTCTCAGACCGTCTGTCTCAGACCGTCTGTCTCAGACCGTCTGTCTCAGACCGTCTGTCGCAGACCGTCTGTCTCGGGCCGTCTGTCTCAGTCCGTCTGTCTCAGTCCGTCTGTCTCAGTTCGTCTGTCTGAGACCGACTGTCTCTGACCGTCTGTCTCAAACCGTCTGTCTCAGACCGTCTGTCGCAGACCGTCTGTCTCGATCCGTCTGTCTCATACCGTCTGTCTCAGACCGTCTGTCTGAGACCGACTGTCTCAAACCGTCTGTCTGAGACCGTCTGTCGCAGACCCTCTGTCTCGATCCGTCTGTCTCATACCGTCTGTCTCAGACCGTCTGTCTCAGACCGCCTGTCTCAGACCGCCTGTCTCAGACCGTCTGTCTCAGACCGTCTGTCTCAGGCCGTCTGTCTCAGACCGTCTGTCTCGGGCCGTCTGTCTCAGTCCGTCTGTCTCGGGCCGTCTGTCTCAGTCCGTCTGTCTCAGTCCGTCTGTCTCAGTCCGTCTGTCTCCGTTCGTCTGTCTCAGACCGTCTGTCTCAGAGCGCCTGTCTTAGACCGTCTGTCTCAGACCGCCTGTCTCAGACCGCCTGTCTTAGACTGTCTGTCTCAGAGCGCCTGTCTCAGAATGTCTGTCTGAGAGCGCCTGTCTCAGACCGTCTGTCTCAGACCGCCTGTCTCAGACCGCCTGTCTTAGACTGTCTGTCTCAGAGCGCCTGTCTCAGACTGTCTGTCTCAGAGCGCCTGTCTCAGACCGTCTGTCTCAGTCCGTCTGTCTCCGTCCTTCTGTCTCAGACCGTCTGTCTCAGACCATCTGTCTCAGACCGCCTGTCTTAGACTGTCTGTCTCATACCGTCTGTCTCGGACCGTCTGTCTCAGACCGTCGGCCTCGAGCCGTCTGTCTCTGACCGCCTGTCTGAGACTGTCTGTCTCAGACCGTCTGTCTCAGACCGTCTGTCTCAGACCGCCTGTCTCAGACCGCCTGTCTCAGACCGTCTGTCTCAGACCGTCTGTCTCAGGCCGTCTGTCTCAGACCGTCTGTCTCGGGCCGTCTGTCTCAGTCCGTCTGTCTCGGGCCGTCTGTCTCAGTCCGTCTGTCTCAGTCCGTCTGTCTCAGTCCGTCTGTCTCCGTTCGTCTGTCTCAGACCGCCTGTCTCAGAGCGCCTGTCTTAGACCGTCTGTCTCAGACCGCCTGTCTCAGACCGCCTGTCTTAGACTGTCTGTCTCAGAGCGCCTGTCTCAGAATGTCTGTCTGAGAGCGCCTGTCTCAGACCGTCTGTCTCAGACCGCCTGTCTCAGACCGCCTGTCTTAGACTGTCTGTCTCAGAGCGCCTGTCTCAGACTGTCTGTCTCAGAGCGCCTGTCTCAGACCGTCTGTCTCAGTCCGTCTGTCTCCGTCCTTCTGTCTCAGACCGTCTGTCTCAGACCGCCTGTCTCAGACCGCCTGTCTTAGACTGTCTGTCTCATACCGTCTGTCTCGGACCGTCTGTCTCAGACCGTCGGCCTCGAGCCGTCTGTCTCTGACCGCCTGTCTGAGACTGTCTGTCTCAGACCGTCTGTCTCAGACCGTCTGTCTGAGACCGTCTGTCGCAGACCCTCTGTCTCGATCCGTCTGTCTCATACCGTCTGTCTCATACCGTCTGTCTCAGACCGCCTGTCTCAGACCGCCTGTCTCAGACCGTCTGTCTCAGACCGTCTGTCTCAGACCGTCTGTCTCAGACCGTCTGTCGCAGACCGTCTGTCTCGGGCAGTCTGTCTCAGTCCGTCTGTCTGAGTCCGTCTGTCTCAGTTCGTCTGTCTCAGACCAACTGTTTCAGACCGTCTGTCCAAGACCGTCTGTCTCAGACCGTCTGTCTCAGACCGTCTGTCTCAGACCGTCTGTCTCAGGCCGTCTGTCTCAGACCGTCTGTCTCGGGCCGTCTGTCTCAGACCGTCTGTCTCAGGCCGTCTGTCTCAGTCCGTCTGTCTCCGTTCGTCTGTCCCAGACCGACTGTCTCAGACCGTCTGTCTCAAACCGTCTGTCTCAGACCATCTGTCTCAGGCCGTCTGTCTCAGTCCGTCTGTCTCAGTCCGTCTGTCTCAGTCCGTCTGTCTCAGTCCGTCTGTCTCAGTCCGTCTGTCTCAGTCCGTCTGTCTCAGTCCGTCTGTCTCAGTCCGTCTGTCTCAGTAAGTCTGTCTCCGTTCGTCTGTCTCAGACCGACTGTCTCAGACCGTCTGTCTCAAACCGTCTGTCTCACACCGTCTGTCGCAGACCCTCTGTTTCGATCCGTCTGTCTCAGACCGTCTGTCTCAGACCGTCTGTCTCAGACCGTCTGTCTCAGACCGTCTGTCTCAGACCGTCTGTCGCAGACCGTCTGTCTCGGGCCGTCTGTCTCAGTCCGTCTGTCTCAGTCCGTCTGTCTCAGTTCGTCTGTCTCAGACCAACTGTTTCAGACCGTCTGTCTCAGACCGTCTGTCTCAGACCGTCTGTCTCAGACCGTCTGTCTCAGACCGTCTGTCTCAGACCGTCTGTCTCAGGCCGTCTGTCTCAGACCGTCTGTCTCGGGCCGTCTGTCTCAGACCGTCTGTCTCAGGCCGTCTGTCTCAGTCCGTCTGTCTCCGTTCGTCTGTCTCAGACCGTCTGTCTCAGACCGTCTGTCTCAAACCGTCTATCTCACACCGTCTGTCTCAGACCGTCTGTCTCAGACCGTCTGTCTGAGACCGTCTGTCTCAGACAGTCTGTCTCAGACCGTCTGTCTCAGACCGTCTGTCTCAGACCATCTGTCTCAGACTGTCTGTCTCAGTCCGTCTGTATCAGTCCGTCTGTCTCCGTTCGGCTGTCTCAGACCGACTGTCTCTGACCGTCTGTCTCAAACCGTCTGTCTCAGACCGTCTGTCGCAGACCCTCTGTCTCGATCCGTCTGTCTCAGTCCGTCTGTCTCAGTCCGTCTGTCTCCGTTCGTCTGTCTCAGACCGTCTGTCTCAGAGCGCCTGTCTCAGACCGTCTGTCTCAGACCGCCTGTCTCAGACCGCCTGTCTTAGACTGTCTGACTCAGAGCGCCTGTCTCAGACTGTCTGTCTCAGAGCGCCTGTCTCAGACCGTCTGTCTCAGTCCGTCTGTCTCCGTCCTTCTGTCTCAGACCGTCTGTCTCAGACCGCCTGTCTCAGACCGCCTGTCTTAGACTGTCTGTCTCAGACCGTCTCTCTCAGACCGTGTGTCTCAGACCGTCTGTCTCAGACCGTCTGTCTCAGACCGTCTGTCTCAGACCGTCTGTCTCAGACCGTCTGTCTCAGACCGTCTGTCTCAGACCGTCTGTCTCAGACCGTCTGTCTCAGACCGTCTGTCTCAGACCGTCTGTCGCAGACCGTCTGTCTCGGGCCGTCTGTCTCAGTCCGTCTGTCTCAGTCCGTCTGTCTCAGTTCGTCTGTCTGAGACCGACTGTCTCTGACCGTCTGTCTCAAACCGTCTGTCTCAGACCGTCTGTCGCAGACCGTCTGTCTCGATCCGTCTGTCTCATACCGTCTGTCTCAGACCGTCTGTCTGAGACCGACTGTCTCAAACCGTCTGTCTGAGACCGTCTGTCGCAGACCCTCTGTCTCGATCCGTCTGTCTCATACCGTCTGTCTCAGACCGTCTGTCTCAGACCGCCTGTCTCAGACCGCCTGTCTCAGACCGTCTGTCTCAGACCGTCTGTCTCAGGCCGTCTGTCTCAGACCGTCTGTCTCGGGCCGTCTGTCTCAGTCCGTCTGTCTCGGGCCGTCTGTCTCAGTCCGTCTGTCTCAGTCCGTCTGTCTCAGTCCGTCTGTCTCCGTTCGTCTGTCTCAGACCGTCTGTCTCAGAGCGCCTGTCTTAGACCGTCTGTCTCAGACCGCCTGTCTCAGACCGCCTGTCTTAGACTGTCTGTCTCAGAGCGCCTGTCTCAGAATGTCTGTCTGAGAGCGCCTGTCTCAGACCGTCTGTCTCAGACCGCCTGTCTCAGACCGCCTGTCTTAGACTGTCTGTCTCAGAGCGCCTGTCTCAGACTGTCTGTCTCAGAGCGCCTGTCTCAGACCGTCTGTCTCAGTCCGTCTGTCTCCGTCCTTCTGTCTCAGACCGTCTGTCTCAGACCATCTGTCTCAGACCGCCTGTCTTAGACTGTCTGTCTCATACCGTCTGTCTCGGACCGTCTGTCTCAGACCGTCGGCCTCGAGCCGTCTGTCTCTGACCGCCTGTCTGAGACTGTCTGTCTCAGACCGTCTGTCTCAGACCGTCTGTCTGAGACCGTCTGTCGCAGACCCTCTGTCTCGATCCGTCTGTCTCATACCGTCTGTCTCATACCGTCTGTCTCAGACCGCCTGTCTCAGACCGCCTGTCTCAGACCGTCTGTCTCAGACCGTCTGTCTCAGACCGTCTGTCTCAGACCGGCTGTCTCAGACCGTCTGTCTCAGACTGTCTGCCTCAGACCGTCTGTCTCAGACCGTCTGTCTCAGACCGTCTGTCTCGAAACGTCTGTCTCAGACAGCCTGTCTCGAACCGTCTGTCTCAGACCGTCTGTCTCAGACCGGCTGTCTCAGACCGTCTGTCTCGGACCGTCTGTCTCAGACCGTCGGTCTCGGGCCGTCTGTCTCAGTCCGTCTATCTCCGTCCGTCTGTCTCGGACCACCTGTCTCAGACCGTCTGTCTCAGACCGTCGGCCTCGAGCCGTCTGTATCAGTCCGTCTGTCTCCGTCCTTCTGTCTCAGACCGTCTGTCTCAGACCGCCTGTCTCAGACCGCCTGTCTTAGACTGTCTGTCTCATACCGTCTGTCTCGGACCGTCTGTCTCAGACCGTCGGCCTCGAGCCGTCTGTATCAGTCCGTCTATTTCCGTCCTTCTGTCTCAGACCGTCTGTCTCAGACCGCCTGTCCCAGACCGCCTGTCTTAGACTGTCTGTCTCAGAGCGCCTGTCTCAGACCGTCTGTCTCAGACCGTCTGTCTCAGACCGTCTGTCTCAGACCGTCTGTCTCAGACCGTCTCTCTCAGACCGTCTGTCTCAGACCGTCTGTCTCAGACCGTCTGTCTCAGACCGTCTGTCTCAGACCGTCTGTCTCAGACCGTCTGTCGCAGACCGTCTGTCTCGGGCCGTCTGTCTCAGTCCGTCTGTCTCAGTCCGTCTGTCTCAGTTCGTCTGTCTCAGACCAACTGTTTCAGACCGTCTGTCTCAGACCGTCTGTCTCAGACCGTCTGTCTCAGACCGTCTGTCTCAGGCCGTCTGTCTCAGACCGTCTGTCTCGGGCCGTCTGTCTCAGACCGTCTGTCTCAGGCCGTCTGTCTCAGTCCGTCTGTCTCCGTTCGTCTGTCTCAGACCGTCTGTCTCAGACCGTCTGTCTCAAACCGTCTATCTCACACCGTCTGTCTCAGACCGTCTGTCTCAGACCGTCTGTCTGAGACCGTCTGTCTCAGACAGTCTGTCTCAGACCGTCTGTCTCAGACCGTCTGTCTCAGACCATCTGTCTCAGACTGTCTGTCTCAGTCCGTCTGTATCAGTCCGTCTGTCTCCGTTCGGCTGTCTCAGACCGACTGTCTCTGACCGTCTGTCTCAAACCGTCTGTCTCAGACCGTCTGTCGCAGACCCTCTGTCTCGATCCGTCTGTCTCAGTCCGTCTGTCTCAGTCCGTCTGTCTCCGTTCGTCTGTCTCAGACCGTCTGTCTCAGAGCGCCTGTCTCAGACCGTCTGTCTCAGACCGCCTGTCTCAGACCGCCTGTCTTAGACTGTCTGTCTCAGAGCGCCTGTCTCAGACTGTCTGTCTCAGAGCGCCTGTCTCAGACCGTCTGTCTCAGTCCGTCTGTCTCCGTCCTTCTGTCTCAGACCGTCTGTCTCAGACCGCCTGTCTCAGACCGCCTGTCTTAGACTGTCTGTCTCAGACCGTCTCTCTCAGACCGTGTGTCTCAGACCGTCTGTCTCAGACCGTCTGTCTCAGACCGTCTGTCTCAGACCGTCTGTCTCAGACCGTCTGTCTCAGACCGTCTGTCTCAGACCGTCTGTCTCAGACCGTCTGTCTCAGACCGTCTGTCTCAGACCGTCTGTCGCAGACCGTCTGTCTCGGGCCGTCTGTCTCAGTCCGTCTGTCTCAGTCCGTCTGTCTCAGTTCGTCTGTCTGAGACCGACTGTCTCTGACCGTCTGTCTCAAACCGTCTGTCTCAGACCGTCTGTCGCAGACCGTCTGTCTCGATCCGTCTGTCTCATACCGTCTGTCTCAGACCGTCTGTCTGAGACCGACTGTCTCAAACCGTCTGTCTGAGACCGTCTGTCGCAGACCCTCTGTCTCGATCCGTCTGTCTCATACCGTCTGTCTCAGACCGTCTGTCTCAGACCGCCTGTCTCAGACCGCCTGTCTCAGACCGTCTGTCTCAGACCGTCTGTCTCAGGCCGTCTGTCTCAGACCGTCTGTCTCGGGCCGTCTGTCTCAGTCCGTCTGTCTCGGGCCGTCTGTCTCAGTCCGTCTGTCTCAGTCCGTCTGTCTCAGTCCGTCTGTCTCCGTTCGTCTGTCTCAGACCGTCTGTCTCAGAGCGCCTGTCTTAGACCGTCTGTCTCAGACCGCCTGTCTCAGACCGCCTGTCTTAGACTGTCTGTCTCAGAGCGCCTGTCTCAGAATGTCTGTCTGAGAGCGCCTGTCTCAGACCGTCTGTCTCAGACCGCCTGTCTCAGACCGCCTGTCTTAGACTGTCTGTCTCAGAGCGCCTGTCTCAGACTGTCTGTCTCAGAGCGCCTGTCTCAGACCGTCTGTCTCAGTCCGTCTGTCTCCGTCCTTCTGTCTCAGACCGTCTGTCTCAGACCATCTGTCTCAGACCGCCTGTCTTAGACTGTCTGTCTCATACCGTCTGTCTCGGACCGTCTGTCTCAGACCGTCGGCCTCGAGCCGTCTGTCTCTGACCGCCTGTCTGAGACTGTCTGTCTCAGACCGTCTGTCTCAGACCGTCTGTCTGAGACCGTCTGTCGCAGACCCTCTGTCTCGATCCGTCTGTCTCATACCGTCTGTCTCATACCGTCTGTCTCAGACCGCCTGTCTCAGACCGCCTGTCTCAGACCGTCTGTCTCAGACCGTCTGTCTCAGACCGTCTGTCTCAGACCGGCTGTCTCAGACCGTCTGTCTCAGACTGTCTGCCTCAGACCGTCTGTCTCAGACCGTCTGTCTCAGACCGTCTGTCTCGAAACGTCTGTCTCAGACAGCCTGTCTCGAACCGTCTGTCTCAGACCGTCTGTCTCAGACCGGCTGTCTCAGACCGTCTGTCTCGGACCGTCTGTCTCAGACCGTCGGTCTCGGGCCGTCTGTCTCAGTCCGTCTATCTCCGTCCGTCTGTCTCGGACCACCTGTCTCAGACCGTCTGTCTCAGACCGTCGGCCTCGAGCCGTCTGTATCAGTCCGTCTGTCTCCGTCCTTCTGTCTCAGACCGTCTGTCTCAGACCGCCTGTCTCAGACCGCCTGTCTTAGACTGTCTGTCTCATACCGTCTGTCTCGGACCGTCTGTCTCAGACCGTCGGCCTCGAGCCGTCTGTATCAGTCCGTCTATCTCCGTCCTTCTGTCTCAGACCGTCTGTCTCAGACCGCCTGTCCCAGACCGCCTGTCTTAGACTGTCTGTCTCAGAGCGCCTGTCTCAGACCGTCTGTCTCAGACCGTCTGTCTCAGACCGTCTGTCTCAGACCGTCTGTCTCAGACCGTCTCTCTCAGACCGTCTGTCTCAGACCGTCTGTCTCAGACCGTCTGTCTCAGACCGTCTGTCTCAGACCGTCTGTCTCAGACCGTCTGTCTCAGACCGTCTGTCGCAGACCGTCTGTATCGGGCCGTCTGTCTCAGTCCGTCTGTCTCAGTCCGTCTGTCTCAGTTCGTCTGTCTCAGACCAACTGTTTCAGACCGTCTGTCTCAGACCGTCTGTCTCAGACCGTCTGTCTCAGACCGTCTGTCTCAGACCGTCTGTCTCAGGCCGTCTGTCTCAGACAGTCTGTCTCGGGCCGTCTGTCTCAGACCGTCTGTCTCAGGCCGTCTGTCTCAGTCCGTCTGTCTCCGTTCGTCTGTCCCAGACCGACTGTCTCAGACCGTCTGTCTCAAACCGTCTGTCTCAGACCATCTGTCTCAGGCCGTCTGTCTCAGTCCGTCTGTCTCAGTCCGTCTGTCTCAGTCCGTCTGTCTCAGTCCGTCTGTCTCAGTCCGTCTGTCTCAGTCCGTCTGTCTCAGTCCGTCTGTCTCAGTCCGTCTGTCTCAGTCCGTCTGTCTCAGTAAGTCTGTCTCCGTTCGTCTGTCTCAGACCGACTGTCTCAGACCGTCTGTCTCAAACCGTCTGTCTCACACCGTCTGTCGCAGACCCTCTGTCTCGATCCGTCTGTCTCAGACCGTCTGTCTCAGACCGTCTGTCTCAGACCGTCTGTCTCAGACCGTCTGTCTCAGACCGTCTGTCGCAGACCGTCTGTCTCGGGCCGTCTGTCTCAGTCCGTCTGTCTCAGTCCGTCTGTCTCAGTTCGTCTGTCTCAGACCAACTGTTTCAGACCGTCTGTCTCAGACCGTCTGTCTCAGACCGTCTGTCTCAGACCGTCTGTCTCAGACCGTCTGTCTCAGACCGTCTGTCTCAGGCCGTCTGTCTCAGACCGTCTGTCTCGGGCCGTCTGTCTCAGACCGTCTGTCTCAGGCCGTCTGTCTCAGTCCGTCTGTCTCCGTTCGTCTGTCTCAGACCGACTGTCTCAGACCGTCTGTCTCAAACCGTCTATCTCACACCGTCTGTCTCAGACCGTCTGTCTCAGACCGTCTGTCTGAGACCGTCTGTCTCAGACAGTCTGTCTCAGACCGTCTGTCTCGGACCGTCTGTCTCAGACCATCTGTCTCAGACTGTCTGTCTCAGTCCGTCTGTATCAGTCCGTCTGTCTCCGTTCGGCTGTCTCAGACCGACTGTCTCTGACCGTCTGTCTCAAACCGTCTGTCTCAGACCGTCTGTCGCAGACCCTCTGTCTCGATCCGTCTGTCTCAGTCCGTCTGTCTCAGTCCGTCTGTCTCCGTTCGTCTGTCTCAGACCGTCTGTCTCAGAGCGCCTGTCTCAGACCGTCTGTCTCAGACCGCCTGTCTCAGACCGCCTGTCTTAGACTGTCTGTCTCAGAGCGCCTGTCTCAGACTGTCTGTCTCAGAGCGCCTGTCTCAGACCTTCTGTCTCAGTCCGTCTGTCTCCGTCCTTCTGTCTCAGACCGTCTGTCTCAGACCGCCTGTCTCAGACCGCCTGTCTTAGACTGTCTGTCTCATACCGTCTGTCTCGGACCGTCTGTCTCAGACCGTCGGCCTCGAGCCGTCTGTATCAGTCCGTCTGTCTCCGTCCTTCTGTCTCAGACCGTCTGTCTCAGACCGCCTGTCTCAGACCGCCTGTCTTAGACTGTCTGTCTCAGAGCGCCTGTCTCAGACCGTCTGTCTCAGACCGTCTGTCTCAGACCGTCTCTCTCAGACCGTGTGTCTCAGACCGTCTGTCTCAGACCGTCTGTCTCAGACCGTCTGTCTCAGACCGTCTGTCTCAGACCGTCTGTCTCAGACCGTCTGTCTCAGACCGTCTGTCTCAGACCGTCTGTCTCAGACCGTCTGTCTCAGACCGTCTGTCGCAGACCGTCTGTCTCGGGCCGTCTGTCTCAGTCCGTCTGTCTCAGTCCGTCTGTCTCAGTTCGTCTGTCTCAGACCAACTGTTTCAGACCGTCTGTCTCAGACCGTCTGTCTCAGACCGTCTGTCTCAGACCGTCTGTCTCAGACCGTCTGTCTCAGACCGTCTGTCTCAGACCGTCTGTCTCAGACCGTCTGTCTCAGGCCGTCTGTCTCAGACCGTCTGTCTCGGGCCGTCTGTCTCAGACCGTCTGTCTCAGGCCGTCTGTCTCAGTCCGTCTGTCTCCGTTCGTCTGTCTCAGACCGACTGTCTCAGACCGTCTGTCTCAAACCGTCTGTCTCACACCGTCTGTCTCAGACCGTCTGTCTCAGACTGCCTGTCTCAGACCGCCTGTCTCAGACCGTCTGTCTCAGACCGTCTGTCTCAGACCGGCTGTCTCAGACCGTCAGTCTCAGACTGTCTGCCTCAGACCGTCTGTCTCAGACCGTCTGTCTCAGACCGTCTGTCTCAGACCGTCTGTCTCGAAACGTCTGTCTCAGACAGCCTGTCTCGAACCGTCTGTCTCAGACCGTCTGTCTCAGACCGGCTGTCTCAGACCGTCTGTCTCGGACCGTCTGTCTCAGACCGTCGGTCTCGGGCCGTCTGTCTCAGTCCGTCTATCTCCGTCCGTCTGTCTCGGACCACCTGTCTCAGACCGTCTGTCTCAGACCGTCGGCCTCGAGCCGTCTGTATCAGTCCGTCTGTCTCCGTCCTTCTGTCTCAGACCGTCTGTCTCAGACCGCCTGTCTCAGACCGCCTGTCTTAGACTGTCTGTCTCATACCGTCTGTCTCGGACCGTCTGTCTCAGACCGTCGGCCTCGAGCCGTCTGTATCAGTCCGTCTGTCTCCGTCCTTCTGTCTCAGACCGTCTATCTCAGACCGGCTGTCTCAGACCGCCTGTCTTAGACTGTCTGTCTCAGAGCGCCTGTCTCAGACCGTCTGTCTCAGACCGTCTGTTTCAGACCGTCTGTCTCAGACCGTCTCTCTCAGACCGTCTGTCTCAGACCGTCTGTCTCAGACCGTCTGTCTCAGACCGTCTGTCTCAGACCGTCTGTCTCAGACCGTCTGTCGCAGACCGTCTGTCTCGGGCCGTCTGTCTCAGTCCGTCTGTCTCAGTCCGTCTGTCTCAGTTCGTCTGTCTCAGACCAACTGTTTCAGACCGTCTGTCTCAGACCGTCTGTCTCAGACCGTCTGTCTCAGACCGTCTGTCTCAGACCGTCTGTCTCAGACCGTCTGTCTCAGACCGTCTGTCTCAGGCCGTCTGTCTCCGACCGTCTGTCTCGGGCCGTCTGTCTCAGACCGTCTGTCTCCGGCCGTCTGTCTCAGTCCGTCTGTCTCTGTTCGTCTGTCCCAGACCGACTGTCTCAGACCGTCTGTCTCAAACCGTCTGTCTCAGACCGTCTGTCTCAGGCCGTCTGTCTCAGTCCGTCTGTCTCAGTCCGTCTGTCTCAGTCCGTCTGTCTCAGTCCATCTGTCTCAGTCCGTCTGTCTCAGTCCGTCTGTCTCAGTCCGTCTGTCTCAGTCCGTCTGTCTCAGTAAGTCTGTCTCCGTTCGTCTGTCTCAAACCGACTGTCTCAGACCGTCTGTCTCAAACCGTCTGTCTCACACCGTCTGTCGCAGACCCTCTGTCTCGATCCGTCTGTCTCAGTCCGTCTGTCTCAGTCCGTCTGTCTCCGTTCGTCTGTCTCAGACCGTCTGTCTCAGAGCGCCTGTCTCAGACCGTCTGTCTCAGACCGCCTGTCTCAGACCGCCTGTCTTAGACTGTCTGTCTCAGAGCGCCTGTCTCAGACTGTCTGTCTCAGAGCGCCTGTCTCAGACCGTCTGTCTCAGACCGTCTGTCTCAGACCGCCTGTCTTAGACTGTCTGTCTCAGAGCGCCTGTCTCTGACTGTCTGTCTCAGAGCGCCTGTCTCAGACCGTCTGTCTCTGACCGCCTGTCTGAGACTGTCTGTCTCAGACCGTCTGTCTCAGACCGTCTGTCTGAGACCGTCTGTCGCAGACCCTCTGTCTCGATCCGTCTGTCTCATACCGTCTGTCTCATACCGTCTGTCTCAGACCGCCTGTCTCAGACCGCCTGTCTCAGACCGTCTGTCTCAGACCGTCTGTCTCAGACCGTCTGTCTCAGACCGGCTGTCTCAGACCGTCTGTCTCAGACTGTCTGCCTCAGACCGTCTGTCTCAGACCGTCTGTCTCAGACCGTCTGTCTCAGACCGTCTGTCTCGAAACGTCTGTCTCAGACAGCCTGTCTCGAACCGTCTGTCTCAGACCGTCTGTCTCAGACCGCCTGTCTCAGACCGCCTGTCTTAGACTGTCTGTCTCATACCGTCTGTCTCGGACCGTCTGTCGCAGACCGTCTGTCTCGGGCCGTCTGTCTCAGTCCGTCTGTCTCAGTCCGTCTGTCTCAGTTCGTCTGTCTCAGACCAACTGTTTCAGACCGTCTGTCTCAGACCGTCTGTCTCAGACCGTCTGTCTCAGACCGTCTGTCTCAGACCGTCTGTCTCAGACCGTCTGTCTCAGGCCGTCTGTCTCAGACCGTCTGTCTCGGGCCGTCTGTCTCAGACCGTCTGTCTCAGGCCGTCTGTCTCAGTCCGTCTGTCTCCGTTCGTCTGTCCCAGACCGACTGTCTCAGACCGTCTGTCTCAAACCGTCTGTCTCAGACCGTCTGTCTCAGGCCGTCTGTCTCAGTCCGTCTGTCTCAGTCCGTCTGTCTCAGTCCGTCTGTCTCAGTCCGTCTGTCTCAGTCCGTCTGTCTCAGTCCGTCTGTCTCAGTCCGTCTGTCTCCGTTCGTCTGTCTCAGACCGTCTGTCTCAGAGCGCCTGTCTCAGACCGTCTGTTTCAGACCGTCTGTCTCAGACCGTCTCTCTCAGACCGTCTGTCTCAGACCGTCTGTCTCAGACCGTCTGTCTCAGACCGTCTGTCTCAGACCGTCTGTCTCAGGCCGTCTGTCTCCGACCGTCTGTCTCGGGCCGTCTGTCTCAGACCGTCTGTCTCCGGCCGTCTGTCTCAGTCCGTCTGTCTCTGTTCGTCTGTCCCAGACCGACTGTCTCAGACCGTCTGTCTCAAACCGTCTGTCTCAGACCGTCTGTCTCAGGCCGTCTGTCTCAGTCCGTCTGTCTCAGTCCGTCTGTCTCAGACCGTCTGTCTCAGACTGTCTGCCTCAGACCGTCTGTCTCAGACCGCCTGTCTCAGACCGCCTGTCTTAGACTGTCTGTCTCAGAGCGCCTGTCTCAGACCGCCTGTCTCAGACCGTCTGTCTCAGACCGCCTGTCTTAGACTGTCTGTCTCAGAGCGCCTGTCTCAGACCGTCTGTCTCAGACCGTCTGTCTCAGACCGTCTGTCTCAGACCGTCTGTCGCAGACCGTCTGTCTCGGGCCGTCTGTCTCAGTCCGTCTGTCTCAGTCCGTCTGTCTCAGTTCGTCTGTCTCAGACCAACTGTTTCAGACCGTCTGTCTCAGACCGTCTGTCTCAGACCGTCTGTCTCAGACCGTCTGTCTCAGACCGTCTGTCTCAGACCGTCTGTCTCAGGCCGTCTGTCTCAGACCGTCTGTCTCGGGCCGTCTGTCTCAGACCGTCTGTCTCAGGCCGTCTGTCTCAGTCCGTCTGTCTCCGTTCGTCTGTCCCAGACCGACTGTCTCAGACCGTCTGTCTCAAACCGTCTGTCTCAGACCGTCTGTCTCAGACCGTCTGTCTCAGGCCGTCTGTCTCAGTCCGTCTGTCTCAGTCCGTCTGTCTCAGTCCGTCTGTCTCAGTCCGTCTGTCTCAGTCCGTCTGTCTCAGTCCGTCTGTCTCAGTCCGTCTGTCTCAGTCCGTCTGTCTCAGTCCGTCTGTCTCAGTAAGTCTGTCTCCGTTCGTCTGTCTCAGACCGACTGTCTCAGACCGTCTGTCTCAAACCGTCTGTCTCACACCGTCTGTCGCAGACCCTCTGTCTCGATCCGTCTGTCTCAGTCCGTCTGTCTCAGTCCGTCTGTCTCCGTTCGTCTGTCTCAGACCGTCTGTCTCAGAGCGCCTGTCTCAGACCGTCTGTCTCAGACCGCCTGTCTCAGACCGCCTGTCTTAGACTGTCTGTCTCAGAGCGCCTGTCTCAGACTGTCTGTCTCAGAGCGCCTGTCTCAGACCGTCTGTCTCAGACCGCCTGTCTTAGACTGTCTGTCTCAGAGCGCCTGTCTCAGACTGTCTGTCTCAGAGCGTCTGTCTCAGACCGTCTGTCTCTGACCGCCTGTCTGAGACTGTCTGTCTCAGACCGTCTGTCTGAGACCGTCTGTCGCAGACCCTCTGTCTCGATCCGTCTGTCTCATACCGTCTGTCTCATACCGTCTGTCTCAGACCGCCTGTCTCAGACCGCCTGTCTCAGACCGTCTGTCTCAGACCGTCTGTCTCAGACCGTCTGTCTCAGACCGGCTGTCTCAGACCGTCTGTCTCAGACTGTCTGCCTCAGACCGTCTGTCTCAGACCGTCTGTCTCAGACCGTCTGTCTCAGACCGTCTGTCTCGAAACGTCTGTCTCAGACAGCCTGTCTCGAACCGTCTGTCTCAGACCGTCTGTCTCAGACCGCCTGTCTCAGACCGCCTGTCTTAGACTGTCTGTCTCATACCGTCTGTCTCGGACCGTCTGTCTCAGACCGTCGGCCTCGAGCCGTCTGTATCAGTCCGTCTGTCTCCGTCCTTCTTTCTCAGACCGTCTGTCTCAGACCGCCTGTCTCAGACCGCCTGTCTTAGACTGTCTGTCTCAGAGCGCCTGTCTCAGACCGTCTGTCTCAGACCGTCTGTCTCAGACCGTCTCTCTCAGACCGTCTGTCTCAGACCGTCTGTCTCAGACCGTCTGTCTCAGACCGTCTGTCGCAGACCGTCTGTCTCGGGCCGTCTGTCTCAGTCCGTCTGTCTCCGTCCTTCTGTCTCAGACCGTCTGTCTCAGACCGCCTGTCTCAGACCGCCTGTCTTAGACTGTCTGTCTCAGAGCGCCTGTCTCAGACCGTCTGTCTCAGACCGTCTGTCTCAGACCGTCTGTCTCAGACCGTCTCTCTCAGACCGTCTGTCTCAGACCGTCTGTCTCAGACCGTCTGTCTCAGACCGTCTGTCTCAGACCGTCTGTCTCAGACCGTCTGTCCCAGACCGTCTGTCTCGGGCCGTCTGTCTCAGTCCGTCTGTCTCAGTCCGTCTGTCTCAGTTCGTCTGTCTCAGACCAACTGTTTCAGACCGTCTGTCTCAGACCGTCTGTCTCAGACCGTCTGTCTCAGACCGTCTGTCTCAGACCGTCTGTCTCAGACCGTCTGTCTCAGACCGTCTGTCTCAGACCGTCTGTCTCAGGCCGTCTGTCTCAGACCGTCTGTCTCGGGCCGTCTGTCTCAGACCGTCTGTCTCAGGCCGTCTGTCTCAGTCCGTCTGTCTCCGTTCGTCTGTCCCAGACCGACTGTCTCAGACCGTCTGTCTCAAATCGTCTGTCTCAGACCGTCTGTCTCAGGCCGTCTGTCTCAGTCCGTCTATCTCAGTCCGTCTGTCTCGGACCACCTGTCTCAGACCGTCTGTCTCAGACAGTCTGTATCAGACCGTCTGTCTCGGACCGTCTGTCTCAGACCGTCTATCTCCGTCCGTCTGTCTCGGACCACCTGTCTCAGACCGTCTGTCTCGGACCACCTGTCTCAGACCGTCTGTCTCAGACCGTCGGCCTCGAGCCGTCTGTATCAGTCCGTCTGTCTCCGTCCTTCTGTCTCAGACCGTCTGTCTCAGACCGCCTGTCTCAGACCGCCTGTCTTAGACTGTCTGTCTCCGTTCGTCTGTCTCAGACCGACTGTCTCAGACCGTCTGTCTCAAACCGTCTGTCTCACACCGTCTGTCTCAGACCGTCTGTCTGAGACCGACTGTCTCAAACCGTCTGTCTGAGACCGTCTGTCGCAGACCCTCTGTCTCGATCCGTCTGTCTCAGACCGTCTGTCTCAGACCGTCTGTCTCAGACCGTCTCTCTCAGACCGTCTGTCTCAGACCGTCTGTCTCAGACCGTCTGTCTCAGACCGTCTGTCTCAGATCGTCTGTCTCAGACCGTCTGTCGCAGACCGTCTGTCTCGGGCCGTCTGTGTCAGTCCGTCTGTCTCAGTCCGTCTGTCTCAGTTCGTCTGTCTCAGACCAACTGTTTCAGACCGTCTGTCTCAGACCGTCTGTCTCAGACCGCCTGTCTCAGACCGTCTGTCTCAGACCGTCTGTCTCAGACCGTCTGTCTCAGACCGTCTGTCTCAGGCCGTCTGTCTCCGACCGTCTGTCTCGGGCCGTCTGTCTCAGACCGTCTGTCTCAGGCCATCTGTCTCAGTCCGTCTGTCTCCGTTCGTCTGTCTCAGACCGACTGTCTCAGACCGTCTGTCTCCAACCGTCTGTCTCAGACCGTCTGTCTCAGGCCGTCTGTCTCAGTCCGTCTGTCTCAGTCCGTCTGTCTCAGACCGTCTGTATCAGTCCGTCTGTCTCAGTCCGTCTGTCTCAGTCCGTCTGTCTCAGTCCGTCTGTCTCAGTCCGTCTGTCTCAGTCCGTCTGTCTCAGTCCGTCTGTCTCAGTAAGTCTGTCTCCGTTCGTCTGTCTCAGACCGACTGTCTCAGACCGTCTGTCTCAGACCGTCTGTCTCAAACCGTCTGTCTCACACCGTCTGTCTCAGACCGTCTGTCTCAGACCGTCTGTCTGAGACCGTCTGTCTCAGACAGTCTGTCTCAGACCGTCTGTCTCAGACCGTCTGCCTCAGACCATCTGTCTCAGACTGTCTGTCTCAGTCCGTCTGTATCAGTCCGTCTGTCTCCGTTCGTCTGTCTCAGACCGACTGTCTCTGACCGTCTGTCTCAAACCGTCTGTCTCAGACCGTCTGTCTCAGACCGTCTGTCTCAGGCCGTCTGTCTCAGACCGTCTGTCTCGGGCCGTCTGTCTCAGTCCGTCTGTCTCGGGCCGTCTGTCTCAGTCCTTCTGTCTCAGACCGTCTGTCTCAGACCGCCTGTCTCAGACCGGCTGTCTTAGACTGTCTGTCTCAGAGCGCCTGTCTCAGACCGTCTGTCTCAGACCGTCTGTCTCAGACCGTCTCTCTCAGACCGTCTGTCTCAGACCGTCTGTCTCGGACCGTCTGTCTCAGACCGTCTGTCTCAGGCCGTCTGTCTCAGACCGTCTGTCTCGGGCCGTCTGTCTCAGACCGTCTGTCTCAGGCCGTCTGTCTCAGTCCGTCTGTCTCCGTTCGTCTGTCTCAGACCGACTGTCTCAGACCGTCTGTCTCAAACCGTCTGTCTCAGACCGTCTGTCTCAGGCCGTCTGTCTCAGTCCGTCTGTCTCAGTAAGTCTGTCTCCGTTCGTCTGTCTCAGACCGACTGTCTCAGACCGTCTGTCTCAAACCGTCTGTCTCACACCGTCTGTCTCAGACCGTCTGTCTGAGACCGACTGTCTCAAACCGTCTGTCTGAGACCGTCTGTCGCAGACCCTCTGTCTCGATCCGTCTGTCTCATACCGTCTGTCTCAGACCGTCTGTCTCAGACCGCCTGTCTCAGACCGCCTGTCTCAGACCGTCTGTCTCAGACCGTCTGTCTCAGGCCGTCTGTCTCAGACCGTCTGTCTCGGGCCGTCTGTCTCAGTCCGTCTGTCTCGGGCCGTCTGTCTCAGTCCTTCTGTCTCAGACCGTCTGTCTCAGACCGCCTGTCTCAGACCGGCTGTCTTAGACTGTCTGTCTCAGAGCGCCTGTCTCAGACCGTCTGTCTCAGACCGTCTGTCTCAGACCGTCTCTCTCAGACCGTCTGTCTCAGACCGTCTGTCTCGGACCGTCTGTCTCAGACCGTCTGTCTCAGGCCGTCTGTCTCAGACCGTCTGTCTCGGGCCGTCTGTCTCAGACCGTCTGTCTCAGGCCGTCTGTCTCAGTCCGTCGGTCTCCGTTCGTCTGTCTCAGACCGACTGTCTCAGACCGTCTGTCTCAAACCGTCTGTCTCAGACCGTCTGTCTCAGGCCGTCTGTCTCAGTCCGTCTGTCTCAGTAAGTCTGTCTCCGTTCGTCTGTCTCAGACCGACTGTCTCAGACCGTCTGTCTCAAACCGTCTGTCTCACACCGTCTGTCTCAGACCGTCTGTCTGAGACCGTCTGTCTCAGACAGTCTGTCTCAGACCGTCTGTCTCAGACCGTCTGTCTCAGACCATCTGTCTCAGACTGTCTGTCTCAGTCCGTCTGTATCAGTCCGTCTGTCTCCATTCGTCTGTCTCAGACCGACTGTCTCTGACCGTCTGTCTCAAACCGTCTGTCTCAGACCGTCTGTCGCAGACCCTCTGCCTCGATCCGTCTGTCTCATACCGTCTGTCTCAGACCGTCTGTCTGAGACCGACTGTCTCAAACCGTCTGTCTGAGACCGTCTGTCGCAGACCCTCTGTCTCGATCCGTCTGTCTCATACCGTCTGTCTCAGACCGTCTGTCTCAGACCGTCTGTCTCAGACCGCCTGTCTCAGACCGTCTGTCTCAGACCGTCTGTCTCAGGCCGTCTGTCTCAGACCGTCTGTCTCGGGCCGTCTGTCTCAGTCCGTCTGTCTCGGGCCGTCTGTCTCAGTCCGTCTGTCTCAGTCCGTCTGTCTCAGTCCGTCTGTCTCCGTTCGTCTGTCTCAGACCGTCTGTCTCAGAGCGCCTGTCTCAGACCGTCTGTCTCAGACCGCCTGTCTCAGACCGGCTGTCTTAGACTGTCTGTCTCAGAGCGCATGTCTCAGACCGTCTGTCTCAGACCGTCTGTCTCAGACCGTCTGTCTCAGACCGTCTCTCTCAGACCGTCTGTCTCAGACCGTCTGTCTCAGACCGTCTGTCTCAGACCGTCTGTCTCAGACCGTCTGTCTCAGACCGTCTGTCTCAGACCGTCTGTCTCAGACCGTCTGTCTCAGACCGTCTGTCGCAGACCGTCTGTCTCGGGCCGTCTGTCTCAGTCTGTCTGTCTCAGTCCGTCTGTCTCAGTTCGTCTGTCTCAGACCAACTGTTTCAGACCGTCTGTCTCAGACCGTCTGTCTCAGACCGTCTGTCTCAGACCGTCTGTCTCAGACCGTCTGTCTCAGACCGTCTGTCTCAGACCGTCTGTCTCAGGCCGTCTGTCTCAGACCGTCTGTCTCGGGCCGTCTGTCTCAGACCGTCCGTCTCAGGCCGTCTGTCTCAGTCCGTCTGTCTCCGTTCGTCTGTCTCAGACCGACTGTCTCAGACCGTCTGTCTCAAACCGTCTGTCTCAGACCGTCTGTCTCAGGCCGTCTGTATCAGTCCGTCTGTCTCCGTTCGTCTGTCTCAGACCGACTGTCTCTGACCGTCTGTCTCAAACCGTCTGTCTCAGACCGTCTGTCGCAGACCCTCTGTCTCGATCCGTCTGTCTCAGTCCGTCTGTCTCAGTTCGTCTGTCTCCGTTCGTCTGTCTCAGACCGTCTGTCTCAGACCCTCTGTCTCGATCCGTCTGTCTCATACCGTCTGTCTCAGACCGTCTGTCTCAGACCGTCTGTCTCAGACCGCCTGTCTCAGACCGCCTGTCTTAGACTGTCTGTCTCAGAGCGCCTGTCTCAGACTGTCTGTCTCAGAGCGCCTGTCTCAGACCGTCTGTCTCAGTCCGTCTGTCTCCGTCCTTCTGTCTCAGACCGTCTGTCTCAGACCGCCTGTCTCAGACCGCCTGTCTTAGACTGTCTGTCTCATACCGTCTGTCTCGGACCGTCTGTCTCAGACCGTCGGCCTCGAGCCGTCTGTATCAGTCCGTCTGTCTCCGTCCTTCTGTCTCAGACCGTCTGTCTCAGACCGCCTGTCTCAGACCGGCTGTCTTAGACTGTCTGTCTCAGAGCGCATGTCTCAGACCGTCTGTCTCAGACCGTCTGTCTCAGACCGTCTGTCTCAGACCGTCTCTCTCAGACCGTCTGTCTCAGACCGTCTGTCTCAGACCGTCTGTCTCAGACCGTCTGTCTCAGACCGTCTGTCTCAGACCGTCTGTCTCAGACCGTCTGTCTCAGACCGTCTGTCTCAGACCGTCTGTCGCAGACCGTCTGTCTCGGGCCGTCTGTCTCAGTCTGTCTGTCTCAGTCCGTCTGTCTCAGTTCGTCTGTCTCAGACCAACTGTTTCAGACCGTCTGTCTCAGACCGTCTGTCTCAGACCGTCTGTCTCAGACCGTCTGTCTCAGACCGTCTGTCTCAGACCGTCTGTCTCAGGCCGTCTGTCTCAGACCGTCTGTCTCGGGCCGTCTGTCTCAGACCGTCCGTCTCAGGCCGTCTGTCTCAGTCCGTCTGTCTCCGTTCGTCTGTCTCAGACCGACTGTCTCAGACCGTCTGTCTCAAACCGTCTGTCTCAGACCGTCTGTCTCAGGCCGTCTGTATCAGTCCGTCTGTCTCCGTTCGTCTGTCTCAGACCGACTGTCTCTGACCGTCTGTCTCAAACCGTCTATCTCAGACCGTCTGTCGCAGACCCTCTGTCTCGATCCGTCTGTCTCAGTCCGTCTGTCTCAGTCCGTCTGTCTCCGTTCGTCTGTCTCAGACCGTCTGTCTCAGACCCTCTGTCTCGATCCGTCTGTCTCATACCGTCTGTCTCAGACCGTCTGTCTCAGACCGTCTGTCTCAGACCGCCTGTCTCAGACCGTCTGTCTCAGACCGTCTGTCTCAGGCCGTCTGTCTCAGACCGTCTGTCTCGGGCCGTCTGTCTCAGTCCGTCTGTCTCGGGCCGTCTGTCTCAGTCCGTCTGTCTCAGTCCGTCTGTCTCAGTCCGTCTGTCTCCGTTCGTCTGTCTCAGACCGTCTGTCTCAGAGCGCCTGTCTCAGACCGTCTGTCTCAGACCGCCTGTCTCAGACCGCCTGTCTTAGACTGTCTGTCTCAGAGCGCCTGTCTCAGACTGTCTGTCTCAGAGCGCCTGTCTCAGACCGTCTGTCTCAGTCCGTCTGTCTCCGTCCTTCTGTCTCAGACCGTCTGTCTCAGACCGCCTGTCTCAGACCGCCTGTCTTAGACTGTCTGTCTCATACCGTCTGTCTCGGACCGTCTGTCTCAGACCGTCGGCCTCGAGCCGTCTGTATCAGTCCGTCTGTCTCCGTCCTTCTGTCTCAGACCGTCTGTCTCAGACCGCCTGTCTCAGACCGGCTGTCTTAGACTGTCTGTCTCAGAGCGCATGTCTCAGACCGTCTGTCTCAGACCGTCTGTCTCAGACCGTCTCTCTCAGACCGTCTGTCTCAGACCGTCTGTCTCAGACCGTCTGTCTCAGACCGTCTGTCTCAGACCGTCTGTCTCAGACCGTCTGTCTCAGACCGTCTGTCGCAGACCGTCTGTCTCGGGCCGTCTGTCTCAGTCTGTCTGTCTCAGTCCGTCTGTCTCAGTTCGTCTGTCTCAGACCAACTGTTTCAGACCGTCTGTCTCAGACCGTCTGTCTCAGACCGTCTGTCTCAGACCGCCTGTCTCAGACCGCCTGTCTTAGACTGTCTGTCTCAGAGCGCCTGTCTCAGACCGTCTGTCTCAGACCGTCTGTCTCGGACCGTCTCTCTCAGACCGTGTGTCTCAGACCGTCTGTCTCAGACCGTCTGTCTCAGACCGTCTGTCTCAGACCGTCTGTCTCAGACCGTCTGTCTCAGACCGTCTGTCTCAGACCGTCTGTCGCAGACCGTCTGTCTCGGGCCGTCTGTCTCAGTCCGTCTGTCTCAGTCCGTCTGTCTCAGTTCGTCTGTCTCAGACCAACTGTTTCAGACCGTCTGTCTCAGACCGTCTGTCTCAGACCGTCTGTCTCAGACCGTCTGTCTCAGACCGTCTGTCTCAGACCGTCTGTCTCAGACCGTCTGTCTCAGGCCGTCTGTCTCAGACCGTCTGTCTCGGGCCGTCTGTCTCAGACCGTCTGTCTCAGGCCGTCTGTCTCAGTCCGTCTGTCTCCGTTCGTCTGTCTCAGACCGACTGTCTCAGACCGTCTGTCTCAAACCGTCTGTCTCACACCGTCTGTCTCAGACCGTCTGTCTCAGACCGTCTGTCTGAGACCGTCTGTCTCAGACAGTCTGTCTCAGTCGGTCTGTCTCCGTTCGTCTGTCTCAGACCGTCTGTCTCAGAGCGCCTGTCTCAGACCGTCTGTCTCAGACCGCCTGTCTCAGACCGCCTGTCTTAGACTGTCTGTCTCAGAGCGCCTGTCTCAGACTGTCTGTCTCAGTGCGCCTGTCTCAGACCGTCTGTCTCAGACCGCCTGTCTTAGACTGTCTGTCTCAGAGCGCCTGTCTCAGACTGTCTGTCTCAGAGCGCCTGTCTCAGACCGTCTGTCTCTGACCGCCTGTCTGAGACTGTCTGTCTCAGACCGTCTGTCTCAGACCGTCTGTCTGAGACCGTCTGTCGCAGACCCTCTGTCTCGATCCGTCTGTCTCATACCGTCTGTCTCATACCGTCTGTCTCAGACCGCCTGTCTCAGACCGCCTGTCTCAGACCGTCTGTCTCAGACCGTCTGTCTCAGACCGTCTGTCTCAGACCGGCTGTCTCAGACCGTCTGTCTCAGACTGTCTGCCTCAGACCGTCTGTCTCAGACCGTCTGTCTCGAAACGTCTGTCTCAGACAGCCTGTCTCGAACCGTCTGTGTCAGACCGTCTGTCTCAGACCGGCTGTCTCAGACCGTCTGTCTCGGACCGTCTGTCTCAGACCGTCGGTCTCGGGCCGTCTGTCTCAGTCCGTCTATCTCCGTCCGTCTGTCTCGGACCACCTGTCTCAGACCGTCTGTCTCAGACCGTCGGCCTCGAGCCGTCTGTATCAGTCCGTCTGTCTCCGTCCTTCTGTCTCAGACCGTCTGTCTCAGACCGCCTGTCTCAGACCGCCTGTCTTAGACTGTCTGTCTCATACCGTCTGTCTCGGACCGTCTGTCTCAGACCGACTGTCTCAAACCGTCTGTCTGAGACCGTCTGTCGCAGACCCTCTGTCTCGATCCGTCTGTCTCATACCGTCTGTCTCAGACCGTCTGTCTCAGACCGTCTGTCTCAGACCGCCTGTCTCAGACCGTCTGTCTCAGACCGTCTGTCTCCGTTCGTCTGTCTCAGACCGTCTGTCTCAGACCGCCTGTCTCAGACCGCCTGTCTTAGACTGTCTGTCTCATACCGTCTGTCTCGGACCGTCTGTCTCAGACCGACTGTCTCAAACCGTCTGTCTGAGACCGTCTGTCGCAGACCCTCTGTCTCGATCCGTCTGTCTCATACCGTCTGTCTCAGACCGTCTGTCTCAGACCGTCTGTCTCAGACCGTCTGTCTCAGACCGCCTGTCTCAGACCGTCTGTCTCAGACCGTCTGTCTCAGGCCGTCTGTCTCAGACCGTCTGTCTCGGGCCGTCTGTCTCAGTCCGTCTGTCTCGGGCCGTCTGTCTCAGTCCGTCTGTCTCAGTCCGTCTGTCTCAGTCCGTCTGTCTCCGTTCGTCTGTCTCAGACCGTCTGTCTCAGAGCGCCTGTCTCAGACCGTCTGTCTCAGACCGCCTGTCTCAGACCGCCTGTCTTAGACTGTCTGTCTCAGAGCGCCTGTCTCAGACTGTCTGTCTCAGAGCGCCTGTCTCAGACCGTCTGTCTCAGTCCGTCTGTCTCCGTCCTTCTGTCTCAGACCGTCTGTCTCAGACCGCCTGTCTCAGACCGCCTGTCTTAGACTGTCTGTCTCATACCGTCTGTCTCGGACCGTCTGTCTCAGACCGTCGGCCTCGAGCCGTCTGTATCAGTCCGTCTGTCTCCGTCCTTCTGTCTCAGACCGTCTGTCTCAGACCGCCTGTCTCAGACCGGCTGTCTTAGACTGTCTGTCTCAGAGCGCATGTCTCAGACCGTCTGTCTCAGACCGTCTGTCTCAGACCGTCTGTCTCAGACCGTCTCTCTCAGACCGTCTGTCTCAGACCGTCTGTCTCAGACCGTCTGTCTCAGACCGTCTGTCTCAGACCGTCTGTCTCAGACCGTCTGTCTCAGACCGTCTGTCTCAGACCGTCTGTCGCAGACCGTCTGTCTCGGGCCGTCTGTCTCAGTCTGTCTGTCTCAGTCCGTCTGTCTCAGTTCGTCTGTCTCAGACCAACTGTTTCAGACCGTCTGTCTCAGACCGTCTGTCTCAGACCGTCTGTCTCAGACCGTCTGTCTCAGACCGTCTGTCTCAGACCGTCTGTCTCAGGCCGTCTGTCTCAGACCGTCTGTCTCGGGCCGTCTGTCTCAGACCGTCCGTCTCAGGCCGTCTGTCTCAGTCCGTCTGTCTCCGTTCGTCTGTCTCAGACCGACTGTCTCAGACCGTCTGTCTCAAACCGTCTGTCTCAGACCGTCTGTCTCAGGCCGTCTGTATCAGTCCGTCTGTCTCCGTTCGTCTGTCTCAGACCGACTGTCTCTGACCGTCTGTCTCAAACCGTCTGTCTCAGACCGTCTGTCGCAGACCCTCTGTCTCGATCCGTCTGTCTCAGTCCGTCTGTCTCAGTCCGTCTGTCTCCGTTCGTCTGTCTCAGACCGTCTGTCTCAGACCCTCTGTCTCGATCCGTCTGTCTCATACCGTCTGTCTCAGACCGTCTGTCTCAGACCGTCTGTCTCGGGCCGTCTGTCTCAGACCGTCCGTCTCAGGCCGTCTGTCTCAGTCCGTCTGTCTCCGTTCGTCTGTCTCAGACCGACTGTCTCAGACCGTCTGTCTCAAACCGTCTGTCTCAGACCGTCTGTCTCAGGCCGTCTGTATCAGTCCGTCTGTCTCCGTTCGTCTGTCTCAGACCGTCTGTCTCAGACCGTCTGTCTCAGACCGTCTGTCTCAGGCCGTCTGTCTCAGACCGTCTGTCTCGGGCCGTCTGTCTCAGACCGTCCGTCTCAGGCCGTCTGTCTCAGTCCGTCTGTCTCCGTTCGTCTGTCTCAGACCGACTGTCTCAGACCGTCTGTCTCAAACCGTCTGTCTCAGACCGTCTGTCTCAGGCCGTCTGTATCAGTCCGTCTGTCTCCGTTCGTCTGTCTCAGACCGACTGTCTCTGACCGTCTGTCTCAAACCGTCTGTCTCAGACCGTCTGTCGCAGACCCTCTGTCTCGATCCGTCTGTCTCAGTCCGTCTGTCTCAGTCCGTCTGTCTCAGTCCGTCTGTCTCCGTTCGTCTGTCTCAGACCGTCTGTCTCAGAGCGCCTGTCTCAGACCGTCTGTCTCAGACCGCCTGTCTCAGACCGCCTGTCTTAGACTGTCTGTCTCAGAGCGCCTGTCTCAGACTGTCTGTCTCAGAGCGCCTGTCTCAGACCGTCTGTCTCAGTCCGTCTGTCTCCGTCCTTCTGTCTCAGACCGTCTGTCTCAGACCGCCTGTCTCAGACCGCCTGTCTTAGACTGTCTGTCTCATACCGTCTGTCTCGGACCGTCTGTCTCAGACCGTCGGCCTCGAGCCGTCTGTATCAGTCCGTCTGTCTCCGTCCTTCTGTCTCAGACCGTCTGTCTCAGACCGCCTGTCTCAGACCGGCTGTCTTAGACTGTCTGTCTCAGAGCGCATGTCTCAGACCGTCTGTCTCAGACCGTCTGTCTCAGACCGTCTGTCTCAGACCGTCTCTCTCAGACCGTCTGTCTCAGACCGTCTGTCTCAGACCGTCTGTCTCAGACCGTCTGTCTCAGACCGTCTGTCTCAGACCGTCTGTCTCAGACCGTCTGTCGCAGACCGTCTGTCTCGGGCCGTCTGTCTCAGTCTGTCTGTCTCAGTCCGTCTGTCTCAGTTCGTCTGTCTCAGACCAACTGTTTCAGACCGTCTGTCTCAGACCGTCTGTCTCAGACCGTCTGTCTCAGACCGTCTGTCTCAGACCGTCTGTCTCAGACCGTCTGTCTCAGGCCGTCTGTCTCAGACCGTCTGTCTCGGGCCGTCTGTCTCAGACCGTCCGTCTCAGGCCGTCTGTCTCAGTCCGTCTGTCTCCGTTCGTCTGTCTCAGACCGACTGTCTCAGACCGTCTGTCTCAAACCGTCTGTCTCAGACCGTCTGTCTCAGGCCGTCTGTATCAGTCCGTCTGTCTCCGTTCGTCTGTCTCAGACCGACTGTCTCTGACCGTCTGTCTCAAACCGTCTGTCTCAGACCGTCTGTCGCAGACCCTCTGTCTCGATCCGTCTGTCTCAGTCCGTCTGTCTCAGTCCGTCTGTCTCCGTTCGTCTGTCTCAGACCGTCTGTCTCAGACCCTCTGTCTCGATCCGTCTGTCTCATACCGTCTGTCTCAGACCGTCTGTCTCAGACCGTCTGTCTCAGACCGCCTGTCTCAGACCGTCTGTCTCAGACCGTCTGTCTCAGGCCGTCTGTCTCAGACCGTCTGTCTCGGGCCGTCTGTCTCAGTCCGTCTGTCTCGGGCCGTCTGTCTCAGTCCGTCTGTCTCAGTCCGTCTGTCTCAGTCCGTCTGTCTCCGTTCGTCTGTCTCAGACCGTCTGTCTCAGAGCGCCTGTCTCAGACCGTCTGTCTCAGACCGCCTGTCTCAGACCGCCTGTCTTAGACTGTCTGTCTCAGAGCGCCTGTCTCAGACTGTCTGTCTCAGAGCGCCTGTCTCAGACCGTCTGTCTCAGTCCGTCTGTCTCCGTCCTTCTGTCTCAGACCGTCTGTCTCAGACCGCCTGTCTCAGACCGCCTGTCTTAGACTGTCTGTCTCATACCGTCTGTCTCGGACCGTCTGTCTCAGACCGTCGGCCTCGAGCCGTCTGTATCAGTCCGTCTGTCTCCGTCCTTCTGTCTCAGACCGTCTGTCTCAGACCGCCTGTCTCAGACCGGCTGTCTTAGACTGTCTGTCTCAGAGCGCATGTCTCAGACCGTCTGTCTCAGACCGTCTGTCTCAGACCGTCTCTCTCAGACCGTCTGTCTCAGACCGTCTGTCTCAGACCGTCTGTCTCAGACCGTCTGTCTCAGACCGTCTGTCTCAGACCGTCTGTCTCAGACCGTCTGTCGCAGACCGTCTGTCTCGGGCCGTCTGTCTCAGTCTGTCTGTCTCAGTCCGTCTGTCTCAGTTCGTCTGTCTCAGACCAACTGTTTCAGACCGTCTGTCTCAGACCGTCTGTCTCAGACCGTCTGTCTCAGACCGTCTGTCTCAGACCGTCTGTCTCAGACCGTCTGTCTCAGACCGTCTGTCTCAGGCCGTCTGTCTCAGACCGTCTGTCTCGGGCCGTCTGTCTCAGACCGTCCGTCTCAGGCCGTCTGTCTCAGTCCGTCTGTCTCCGTTCGTCTGTCTCAGACCGACTGTCTCAGACCGTCTGTCTCAAACCGTCTGTCTCAGACCGTCTGTCTCAGGCCGTCTGTATCAGTCCGTCTGTCTCCGTTCGTCTGTCTCAGACCGACTGCCTCTGACCGTCTGTCTCAAACCGTCTGTCTCAGACCGTCTGTCGCAGACCCTCTGTCTCGATCCGTCTGTCTCAGTCCGTCTGTCTCAGTCCGTCTGTCTCCGTTCGTCTGTCTCAGACCGTCTGTCTCAGAGCGCCTGTCTCAGACCGTCTGTCTCAGACCGCCTGTCTCAGACAGCCTGTCTTAGACTGTCTGTCTCAGAGCGCCTGTCTCAGACTGTCTGTCTCAGAGCGCCTGTCTCAGACCGTCTGTCTCAGTCCGTCTGTCTCCGTCCTTCTGTCTCAGACCGTCTGTCTCAGACCGCCTGTCTCAGACCGCCTGTCTTAGACTGTCTGTCTCATACCGTCTGTCTCGGACCGTCTGTCTCAGACCGTCGGCCTCGAGCCGTCTGTATCAGTCCGTCTGTCTCCGTCCTTCTGTCTCAGACCGTCTGTCTCAGACCGCCTGTCTCAGACCGCCTGTCTTAGACTGTCTGTCTCAGAGCGCCTGTCTCAGACCGTCTGTCTCAGACCGTCTGTCTCAGACCGTCTCTCTCAGACCGTGTGTCTCAGACCGTCTGTCTCAGACCGTCTGTCTCAGACCGTCTGTCTCAGACCGTCTGTCTCAGACCGTCTGTCTCAGACCGTCTGTCTCAGACCGTCTGTCGCAGACCGTCTGTCTCGGGCCGTCTGTCTCAGTCCGTCTGTCTCAGTCCGTCTGTCTCAGTTCGTCTGTCTCAGACCAACTGTTTCAGACCGTCTGTCTCAGACCGTCTGTCTCAGACCGTCTGTCTCAGACCGTCTGTCTCAGACCGTCTGTCTCAGACCGTCTGTCTCAGACCGTCTGTCTCAGACCGTCTGTCTCAGACCGTCTGTCTCAGACCGTCTGTCTCAGGCCGTCTGTCTCAGACCGTCTGTCTCGGGCCGTCTGTCTCAGACCGTCTGTCTCAGGCCGTCTGTCTCAGTCCGTCTGTCTCCGTTCGTCTGTCTCAGACCGACTGTCTCAGACCGTCTGTCTCAAACCGTCTGTCTCACACCGTCTGTCTCAGACCGTCTGTCTCAGACCGTCTGTCTGAGACCGTCTGTCTCAGACAGTCTGTCTCAGTCGGTCTGTCTCCGTTCGTCTGTCTCAGACCGTCTGTCTCAGAGCGCCTGTCTCAGACCGTCTGTCTCAGACCGCCTGTCTCAGACCGCCTGTCTTAGACTGTCTGTCTCAGAGCGCCTGTCTCAGACTGTCTGTCTCAGTGCGCCTGTCTCAGACCGTCTGTCTCAGACCGCCTGTCTTAGACTGTCTGTCTCAGAGCGCCTGTCTCAGACTGTCTGTCTCAGAGCGCCTGTCTCAGACCGTCTGTCTCTGACCGCCTGTCTGAGACTGTCTGTCTCAGACCGTCTGTCTCAGACCGTCTGTCTGAGACCGTCTGTCGCAGACCCTCTGTCTCGATCCGTCTGTCTCATACCGTCTGTCTCATACCGTCTGTCTCAGACCGCCTGTCTCAGACCGCCTGTCTCAGACCGTCTGTCTCAGACCGTCTGTCTCAGACCGTCTGTCTCAGACCGGCTGTCTCAGACCGTCTGTCTCAGACTGTCTGCCTCAGACCGTCTGTCTCAGACCGTCTGTCTCAGACCGTCTGTCTCGAAACGTCTGTCTCAGACAGCCTGTCTCGAACCGTCTGTGTCAGACCGTCTGTCTCAGACCGGCTGTCTCAGACCGTCTGTCTCGGACCGTCTGTCTCAGACCGTCGGTCTCGGGCCGTCTGTCTCAGTCCGTCTATCTCCGTCCGTCTGTCTCGGACCACCTGTCTCAGACCGTCTGTCTCAGACCGTCGGCCTCGAGCCGTCTGTATCAGTCCGTCTGTCTCCGTCCTTCTGTCTCAGACCGTCTGTCTCAGACCGCCTGTCTCAGACCGCCTGTCTTAGACTGTCTGTCTCATACCGTCTGTCTCGGACCGTCTGTCTCAGACCGTCGGCCTCGAGCCGTCTGTATCAGTCCGTCTGTCTCCGTCCTTCTGTCTCAGACCGTCTGTCTCAGACCGCCTGTCTCAGACCGCCTGTCTTAGACTGTCTGTCTCAGAGCGCCTGTCTCAGACCGTCTGTCTCAGACCGTCTGTCTCAGACCGTCTGTCTCAGACCGTCTCTCTCAGACCGTCTCTCTCAGACCGTCTGTCTCAGACCGTCTGTCTCAGACCGTCTGTCTCAGACCGTCTGTCTCAGACCGTCTGTCGCAGACCGTCTGTCTCGGGCCGTCTGTCTCAGTCCGTCTGTCTCAGTCCGTCTGTCTCAGACCGTCTCTCTCAGACCGTCTGTCTCAGTCCGTCTGTCTCCGTTCGTCTGTCTCAGACCGTCTGTCTCAGACCGTCTCTCTCAGACCGTCTGTCTCAGTCCGTCTGTCTCCGTTCGTCTGTCTCAGACCGTCTGTCTCAGAGCGCCTGTCTCAGACTGTCTGTCTCAGAGCGCCTGTCTCAGACCGTCTGTCTCAGACCGCCTGTCTTAGACTGTCTGTCTCAGAGCGCCTGTCTCAGACTGTCTGTCTCAGAGCGCCTGTCTCAGACCGTCTGTCTCTGACCGCCTGTCTGAGACTGTCTGTCTCAGACCGTCTGTCTCAGACCGTCTGTCTGAGACCGTCTGTCGCAGACCCTCTGTCTCGATCCGTCTGTCTCATACCGTCTGTCTCATACCGTCTGTCTCAGACCGCCTGTCTCAGACCGCCTGTCTCAGACCGTCTGTCTCAGACCGTCTGTCTCAGACCGTCTGTCTCAGACCGGCTGTCTCAGACCGTCTGTCTCAGACTGTCTGCCTCAGACCGCCTGTCTCGGACCGTCTGTCTCAGACCGTCTGTCTCAGACCGTCTGTCTCGAAACGTCTGTCTCAGACAGCCTGTCTCGAACCGTCTGTCTCAGACCGTCTGTCTCAGACCGCCTGTCTCAGACCGCCTGTCTTAGACTGTCTGTCTCATACCGTCTGTCTCGGACCGTCTGTCTCAGACCGTCGGCCTCGAGCCGTCTGTATCAGTCCGTCTGTCTCCGTCCTTCTTTCTCAGACCGTCTGTCTCAGACCGCCTGTCTCAGACCGCCTGTCTTAGACTGTCTGTCTCAGAGCGCCTGTCTCAGACCGTCTGTCTCAGACCGTCTGTCTCAGACCGTCTCTCTCAGACCGTCTGTCTCAGACCGTCTGTCTCAGACCGTCTGTCTCAGACCGTCTGTCGCAGACCGTCTGTCTCGGGCCGTCTGTCTCAGACCGCCTGTCTCAGACCGCCTGTCTTAGACTGTCTGTCTCAGAGCGCCTGTCTCAGACCGTCTGTCTCAGACCGTCTGTCTCAGACCGTCCTTCTCAGACCGTCTCTCTCAGACCGTCTGTCTCAGACCGTCTGTCTCAGACCGTCTGTCTCAGACCGTCTGTCTCAGACCGTCTGTCTCAGACCGTCTGTCTCAGACCGTCTGTCGCAGACCGTCTGTCTCGGGCCGTCTGTCTCAGACAGTCTGTATCAGACCGTCTGTCTCGGACCGTCTGTCTCAGACCGTCGGTCTCGGGCCGTCTGTCTCAGTCCGTCTATCTCCGTCCGTCTGTCTCGGACCACCTGTCTCAGACCGTCTGTCTCAGACCGTCGGCCTCGAGCCGTCTGTATCAGTCCGTCTGTCTCCGTCCTTCTGTCTCAGTCCGTCTGTCTCAGACCGCCTGTCTCAGACCGCCTGTCTTAGACTGTCTGTCTCATACCGTCTGTCTCGGACCGTCTGTCTCAGACCGTCGGCCTCGAGCCGTCTGTATCAGTCCGTCTGTGTCCGTCCTTCTGTCTCAGACCGTCTGTCTCAGACCGCGTGTCTCAGACCGCCTGTCTGTCTCAGAGCGCCTGTCTCAGACCGTCTGTCTCAGACCGTCTGTCTCAGACCGTCTGTCTCAGACCGTCTGTCTCAGACCGTCTGTATCAGATCGTCTGTCTCAGACCGTCTGTCGCAGACCGTCTGTCTCGGGCCGTCTGTGTCAGTCCGTCTGTCTCAGTCCGTCTGTCTCAGTTCGTCTGTCTCAGACCAACTGTTTCAGACCGTCTGTCTCAGACCGTCTGTCTCAGACCGTCTGTCTCAGACCGCCTGTCTCAGACCGTCTGTCTCAGGCCGTCTGTCTCAGACCGTCTGTCTCGGGCCGTCTGTCTCAGACCGTCTGTCTCAGGCCGTCTGTCTCAGTCCGTCTGTCTCCGTTCGTCTGTCTCAGACCGACTGTCTCAGACCGTCTGTCTCAATCCGCCTGTCTCAGACCGTCTGTCTCAGACCGCCTGTCTTAGACTGTCTGTCTCAGTAAGTCTGTCTCCGTTCGTCTGTCTCAGACCGACTGTCTCAGACCGTCTGTCTCAAACCGTCTGTCTCACACCGTCTGTCTCAGACCGTCTGTCTGAGACCGTCTGTCTCAGACAGTCTGTCTCAGACCGTCTGTCTCAGACCGTCTGTCTCAGACCATCTGTCTCAGACTGTCTGTCTCAGTCCGTCTGTATCAGTCCGTCTGTCTCCGTTCGTCTGTCTCAGACCGACTGTCTCTGACCGTCTGTCTCAAACCGTCTGTCTCAGACCGTCTGTCGCAGACCCTCTGCCTCGATCCGTCTGTCTCATACCGTCTGTCTCAGACCGTCTGTCTGAGACCGACTGTCTCAAACCGTCTGTCTGAGACCGTCTGTCGCAGACCCTCTGTCTCGATCCGTCTGTCTCATACCGCCTGTCTCAGACCGTCTGTCTCGGGCCGTCTGTCTCAGTCCGTCTGTCTCGGGCCGTCTGTCTCAGTCCGTCTGTCTCAGTCCGTCTGTCTCAGTCCGTCTGTCTCCGTTCGTCTGTCTCAGACCGTCTGTCTCAGAGCGCCTGTCTCAGACCGTCTGTCTCAGACCGCCTGTCTCAGACCGCCTGTCTTAGACTGTCTGTCTCAGAGCGCCTGTCTCAGACTGTCTGTCTCAGAGCGCCTGTCTCAGACCGTCTGTCTCAGTCCGTCTGTCTCCGTCCTTCTGTCTCAGACCGTCTGTCTCAGACCGCCTGTCTCAGACCGCCTGTCTTAGACTGTCTGTCTCATACCGTCTGTCTCGGACCGTCTGTCTCAGACCGTCGGCCTCGAGCCGTCTGTATCAGTCCGTCTGTCTCCGTCCTTCTGTCTCAGACCGTCTGTCTCAGACCGCCTGTCTCAGACCGGCTGTCTTAGACTGTCTGTCTCAGAGCGCATGTCTCAGACCGTCTGTCTCAGACCGTCTGTCTCAGACCGTCTGGCTCAGACCGTCTGTCTCAGACCGTCTGGCTCAGACCGTCTGTCTCAGACCGTCTGTCTCAGGCCGTCTGTCTCAGACCGTCTGTCTCGGGCCGTCTGTCTCAGACCGTCCGTCTCAGGCCGTCTGTCTCAGTCCGTCTGTCTCAGTAAGTCTGTCTCCGTTCGTCTCTCTCAGACCGACTGTCTCAGACCGTCTGTCTCAAACCGTCTGTCTCACACCGTCTGTCTCAGACCGTCTGTCAGAGACCGTCTGTCTGAGACCGTCTGTCTCAGACAGTCTGTCTCAGACCGTCTGTCTCAGACCGTCTGTCTCAGACCATCTGTCTCAGACTGTCTGTCTCAGTCCGTCTGTATCAGTCCGTCTGTCTCCGTTCGTCTGTCTCAGACCGACTGTCTCTAACCGTCTGTCTCAAACCGTCTGTCTCATACCGTCTGTCGCAGACCCTCTGTCTCGATCCGTCTGTCTCATACCGTCTGTCTCAGACCGTCTGTCTGAGACCGACTGTCTCAAACCGTCTGTCTGAGACCGTCTGTCGCAGGCCCTCTGTCTCGATCCGTCTGTCTCATACCGTCTGTCTCAGACCGTCTGTCTCAGACCGGCTGTCTCAGACCGTCTGTCTCGGACCGTCTGTCTCAGACCGTCGGTCTCGGGCCGTCTGTCTCAGTCCGTCTATCTCCGTCCGTCTGTCTCGGACCACCTGTCTCAGACCGTCTGTCTCAGACCGTCGGCCTCGAGCCGTCTGTATCAGACCGTCTGTCTCGGACCGTCTGTCTCAGACCGTCTGTCTCAGACCGTCTGTCTCAGACCGTCTGTCTCAGGCCGTCTGTCTCAGACCGTCTGTCTCCGTCCTTCTGTCTCAGACCCTCTGTCTCCGTCCTTCTGTCTCAGACCGTCTGTCTCAGACCGCCTGTCTCAGACCGCCTGTCTTAGACTGTCTGTCTCAGAGCGCCTGTCTCAGACCGTCTGTCTCAGACCGTCTGTCTCAGACCGTCTCTCTCAGACCGTCTGTCTCAGACCGTCTGTCTCAGACCGTCTGTCTCAGACCGTCTGTCTCAGACCGTCTGTCGCAGACCGTCTGTCTCGGGCCGTCTGTCTCAGTCCGTCTGTCTCAGTCCGTCTGTCTCAGTTCGTCTGTCTCAGACCAACTGTTTCAGACCGTCTGTCTCAGACCGTCTGTCTCAGACCGTCTGTCTCAGACCGTCTGTCTGAGACCGACTGTCTCAAACCGTCTGTCTGAGACCGTCTGTCGCAGACCCTCTGTCTCGATCCGTCTGTCTCATACCGTCTGTCTCAGACCGTCTGTCTCGGGCCGTCTGTCTCAGACCGTCTGTCTCAGGCCGTCTGTCTCAGTCCGTCTGTCTCCGTTCGTCTGTCTCAGACCGACTGTCTCAGTCCGTCTGTCTCAGTCCGTCTGTCTCAGTCCGTCTGTCTCAGTCCGTCTGTCTCAGTCCGTCTGTCTCAGTCCGTCTGTCTCAGTCCGTCTGTCTCAGACCATCTGTCTCAGACTGTCTGTCTCAGTCCGTCTGTATCAGTCCGTCTGTCTCCGTTCGTCTGTCTCAGACCGACTGTCTCTGACCGTCTGTCTCAAACCGTCTGTCTCATACCGTCTGTCGCAGACCCTCTGTCTCGATCCGTCTGTCTCATACCGTCTGTCTCAGACCGTCTGTCTGAGACCGACTGTCTCAAACCGTCTGTCTGAGACCGTCTGTCGCAGACCCTCTGTCTCGATCCGTCTCTCTCATACCGTCTGTCTCAGACCGTCTGTCTCAGACCGTCTGTCTCAGACCGCCTGTCTCAGACCGCCTGTCTCAGACCGTCTGTCTCAGACCGTCTGTCTCAGGCCGTCTGTCTCAGTCCGTCTGTCTCCGTTCGTCTGTCTCAGACCGACTGTCTCAGTCCGTCTGTCTCAGTCCGTCTGTCTCAGTCCGTCTGTCTCAGTCCGTCTGTCTCAGTCCGTCTGTCTCAGTCCGTCTGTCTCAGTCCGTCTGTCTCAGTAAGTCTGTCTCCGTTCGTCTGTCTCAGACCGACTGTCTCAGACCGTCTGTCTCAAACCGTCTGTCTCACACCGTCTGTCTCAGACCGTCTGTCTGAGACCGTCTGTCTCAGACAGTCTGTCTCAGACCGTCTGTCTCAGACCGTCTGTCTCAGACCATCTGTCTCAGACTGTCTGTCTCAGTCCGTCTGTATCAGTCCGTCTGTCTCCGTTCGTCTGTCTCAGACCGACTGTCTCTGACCGTCTGTCTCAAACCGTCTGTCTCAGACCATCTGTCGCAGACCCTCTGTCTCGATCCGTCTGTCTCATACCGTCTGTCTCAGACCGTCTGTCTGAGACCGACTGTCTCAAACCGTCTGTCTGAGACCGTCTGTCGCAGACCCTCTGTCTCGATCCGTGTGTCTCATACCGTCTGTCTCAGACCGTCTGTCTCAGACCGCCTGTCTCAGACCGCCTGTCTCAGACCGTCTGTCTCAGACCGTCTGTCTCAGGCCGTCTGTCTCAGACCGTCTGTCTCGGGCCGTCTGTCTCAGTCCGTCTGTCTCGGGCCGTCTGTCTCAGTCCGTCTGTCTCAGTCCGTCTGTCTCAGTCCGTCTGTCTCCGTTCGTCTGTCTCAGACCGTCTGTCTCAGAGCGCCTGTCTCAGACCGTCTGTCTCAGACCGCCTGTCTCAGACCGCCTGTCTTAGACTGTCTGTCTCAGAGCGCCTGTCTCAGACTGTCTGTCTCAGAGCGCCTGTCTCAGACCGTCTGTCTCAGTCCGTCTGTCTCCGTCCTTCTGTCTCAGACCGTCTGTCTCAGACCGCCTGTCTCAGACCGCCTGTCTTAGACTGTCTGTCTCATACCGTCTGTCTCGGACCGTCTGTCTCAGACCGTCGGCCTCGAGCCGTCTGTATCAGTCCGTCTGTCTCCGTCCTTCTGTCTCAGACCGTCTGTCTCAGACCGCCTGTCTCAGACCGCCTGTCTTAGACTGTCTGTCTCAGAGCGCCTGTCTCAGACCGTCTGTCTCAGACCGTCTGTCTCAGACCGTCTCTCTCAGACCGTCTGTCTCAGACCGTCTGTCTCAGACCGTCTGTCTCAGACCGTCTGTCTCAGACCGTCTGTCTCAGACCGTCTGTCTCAGACCATCTGTCTCAGACCGTCTGTCTCAGACCGTCTGTCTCAGACCGTCTGTCTCAGACCGTCTGTCGCAGACCGTCTGTCTCGGGCCGTCTGTCTCAGTCCGTCTGTCTCAGTCCGTCTGTCTCAGTTCGTCTGTCTCAGACCAACTGTTTCCGACCGTCTGTCTCAGACCGTCTGTCTCAGACCGTCTGTCTCAGACCGTCTGTCTCAGACCGTCTGTCTCAGACCGTCTGTCTCAGACCGTCTGTCTCAGGCCGTCTGTCTCAGACCGTCTGTCTCGGGCCGTCTGTCTCAGACCGTCTGTCTCAGGCCGTCTGTCTCAGTCCGTCTGTCTCCGTTCGTCTGTCTCAGACCGACTGTCTCAGACCGTCTGTCTCAAACCGTCTGTCTCAGACCGTCTGTCTCAGACCGTCTGTCTCAGACCGTCTGTCTCAGACCGTCTGTCGCAGACCGTCTGTCTCGGGCCGTCTGTCTCAGTCCGTCTGTCTCAGTCCGTCTGTCTCAGTTCGTCTGTCTCAGACCAACTGTTTCAGACCGTCTGTCTCAGACCGTCTGTCTCAGACCGTCTGTCTCAGACCGTCTGTCTGAGACCGACTGTCTCAAACCGTCTGTCTGAGACCGTCTGTCGCAGACCCTCTGTCTCGATCCGTCTGTCTCATACCGTCTGTCTCAGACCGTCTGTCTCGGGCCGTCTGTCTCAGACCGTCTGTCTCAGGCCGTCTGTCTCAGTCCGTCTGTCTCCGTTCGTCTGTCTCAGACCGACTGTCTCAGTCCGTCTGTCTCAGTCCGTCTGTCTCAGTCCGTCTGTCTCAGTCCGTCTGTCTCAGTCCGTCTGTCTCAGTCCGTCTGTCTCAGTCCGTCTGTCTCAGACCATCTGTCTCAGACTGTCTGTCTCAGTCCGTCTGTATCAGTCCGTCTGTCTCCGTTCGTCTGTCTCAGACCGACTGTCTCTGACCGTCTGTCTCAAACCGTCTGTCTCATACCGTCTGTCGCAGACCCTCTGTCTCGATCCGTCTGTCTCATACCGTCTGTCTCAGACCGTCTGTCTGAGACCGACTGTCTCAAACCGTCTGTCTGAGACCGTCTGTCGCAGACCCTCTGTCTCGATCCGTCTCTCTCATACCGTCTGTCTCAGACCGTCTGTCTCAGACCGTCTGTCTCAGACCGCCTGTCTCAGACCGCCTGTCTCAGACCGTCTGTCTCAGACCGTCTGTCTCAGGCCGTCTGTCTCAGTCCGTCTGTCTCCGTTCGTCTGTCTCAGACCGACTGTCTCAGTCCGTCTGTCTCAGTCCGTCTGTCTCAGTCCGTCTGTCTCAGTCCGTCTGTCTCAGTCCGTCTGTCTCAGTCCGTCTGTCTCAGTCCGTCTGTCTCAGTAAGTCTGTCTCCGTTCGTCTGTCTCAGACCGACTGTCTCAGACCGTCTGTCTCAAACCGTCTGTCTCACACCGTCTGTCTCAGACCGTCTGTCTGAGACCGTCTGTCTCAGACAGTCTGTCTCAGACCGTCTGTCTCAGACCGTCTGTCTCAGACCATCTGTCTCAGACTGTCTGTCTCAGTCCGTCTGTATCAGTCCGTCTGTCTCCGTTCGTCTGTCTCAGACCGACTGTCTCTGACCGTCTGTCTCAAACCGTCTGTCTCAGACCGTCTGTCGCAGACCCTCTGTCTCGATCCGTCTGTCTCATACCGTCTGTCTCAGACCGTCTGTCTGAGACCGACTGTCTCAAACCGTCTGTCTGAGACCGTCTGTCGCAGACCCTCTGTCTCGATCCGTGTGTCTCATACCGTCTGTCTCAGACCGTCTGTCTCAGACCGCCTGTCTCAGACCGCCTGTCTCAGACCGTCTGTCTCAGACCGTCTGTCTCAGGCCGTCTGTCTCAGACCGTCTGTCTCGGGCCGTCTGTCTCAGTCCGTCTGTCTCGGGCCGTCTGTCTCAGTCCGTCTGTCTCAGTCCGTCTGTCTCAGTCCGTCTGTCTCCGTTCGTCTGTCTCAGACCGTCTGTCTCAGAGCGCCTGTCTCAGACCGTCTGTCTCAGACCGCCTGTCTCAGACCGCCTGTCTTAGACTGTCTGTCTCAGAGCGCCTGTCTCAGACTGTCTGTCTCAGAGCGCCTGTCTCAGACCGTCTGTCTCAGTCCGTCTGTCTCCGTCCTTCTGTCTCAGACCGTCTGTCTCAGACCGCCTGTCTCAGACCGCCTGTCTTAGACTGTCTGTCTCATACCGTCTGTCTCGGACCGTCTGTCTCAGACCGTCGGCCTCGAGCCGTCTGTATCAGTCCGTCTGTCTCCGTCCTTCTGTCTCAGACCGTCTGTCTCAGACCGCCTGTCTCAGACCGCCTGTCTTAGACTGTCTGTCTCAGAGCGCCTGTCTCAGACCGTCTGTCTCAGACCGTCTGTCTCAGACCGTCTCTCTCAGACCGTCTGTCTCAGACCGTCTGTCTCAGACCGTCTGTCTCAGACCGTCTGTCTGAGACCGTCTGTCTCAGACCGTCTGTCTCAGACCATCTGTCTCAGACCGTCTGTCTCAGACCGTCTGTCTCAGACCGTCTGTCTCAGACCGTCTGTCGCAGACCGTCTGTCTCGGGCCGTCTGTCTCAGTCCGTCTGTCTCAGTCCGTCTGTCTCAGTTCGTCTGTCTCAGACCAACTGTTTCCGACCGTCTGTCTCAGACCGTCTGTCTCAGACCGTCTGTCTCAGACCGTCTGTCTCAGACCGTCTGTCTCAGACCGTCTGTCTCAGACCGTCTGTCTCAGGCCGTCTGTCTCAGACCGTCTGTCTCGGGCCGTCTGTCTCAGACCGTCTGTCTCAGGCCGTCTGTCTCAGTCCGTCTGTCTCCGTTCGTCTGTCTCAGACCGACTGTCTCAGACCGTCTGTCTCAAACCGTCTGTCTCACACCGTCTGTCTCAGACCGTCTGTCTCAGACCGTCTGTCTCAGACCGTCTGTCTGAGACCGTCTGTCTCAGACAGTCTGTCTCAGACCGTCTGTCTCAGACCGTCTGTCTCAGACCATCTGTCTCAGACTGTCTGTCTCAGTCCGTCTGTATCAGTCCGTCTGTCTCCGTTCGTCTGTCTCAGACCGACTGTCTCTGACCGTCTGTCTCAAACCGTCTGTCTCAGACCGTCTGTCGCAGACCCTCTGTCTCGATCCGTCTGTCTCAGTCCGTCTGTCTCAGTCCGTCTGTCTCCGTTCGTCTGTCTCAGACCGTCTGTCTCAGAGCGCCTGTCTCAGACCGTCTGTCTCAGACCGCCTGTCTCAGACCGCCTGTCTTAGACTGTCTGTCTCAGAGCGCCTGTCTCAGACTGTCTGTCTCAGAGCGCCTGTCTCAGACCGTCTGTCTCAGTCCGTCTGTCTCCGTCCTTCTGTCTCAGACCGTCTGTCTCAGACCGCCTGTCTCAGACCGCCTGTCTTAGACTGTCTGTCTCATACCGTCTGTCTCGGACCGTCTGTCTCAGACCGTCGGCCTCGAGCCGTCTGTATCAGTCCGTCTGTCTCCGTCCTTCTGTCTCAGACCGTCTGTCTCAGACCGCCTGTCTCAGACCGCCTGTGTTAGACTGTCTGTCTCAGAGCGCCTGTCTCAGACCGTCTGTCTCAGACCGTCTGTCTCAGACCGTCTGTCTCGAAACGTCTGTGTCAGACAGCCTGTCTCGAACCGTCTGTCTCAGACCGTCTGTCTCAGACCGGCTGTCTCAGACCGTCTGTCTCGGACCGTCTGTCTCAGACCGTCGGTCTCGGGCCGTCTGTCTCAGTCCGTCTATCTCCGTCCGTCTGTCTCGGACCACCTGTCTCAGACCGTCTGTCTCAGACCGTCGGCCTCGAGCCGTCTGTATCAGTCCGTCTGTCTCCGTCCTTCTGTCTCAGACCGTCTGTCTCAGACCGCCTGTCTCAGACCGCCTGTCTTAGACTGTCTGTCTCATAACGTCTGTCTCGGACCGTCTGTCTCAGACCGTCGGCCTCGAGCCGTCTGTATCAGTCCGTCTGTCTCCGTCCTTCTGTCTCAGACCGTCTGTCTCAGACCGCCTGTCTCAGACCGGCTGTCTTAGACTGTCTGTCTCAGAGCGCATGTCTCAGACCGTCTGTCTCAGACCGTCTGTCTCAGACCGTCTGGCTCAGACCGTCTGTCTCAGACCGTCTGGCTCAGACCGTCTGTCTCAGACCGTCTGTCTCAGGCCGTCTGTCTCAGACCGTCTGTCTCGGGCCGTCTGTCTCAGACCGTCCGTCTCAGGCCGTCTGTCTCAGTCCGTCTGTCTCAGTAAGTCTGTCTCCGTTCGTCTGTCTCAGACCGACTGTCTCAGACCGTCTGTCTCAAACCGTCTGTCTCACACCGTCTGTCTCAGACCGTCTGTCTCAGACCGTCTGTCTGAGACCGTCTGTCTCAGACAGTCTGTCTCAGACCGTCTGTCTCAGACCGTCTGTCTCAGACCATCTGTCTCAGACTGTCTGTCTCAGTCCGTCTGTATCAGTCCGTCTGTCTCCGTTCGTCTGTCTCAGACCGACTGTCTCTGACCGTCTGTCTCAAACCGTCTGTCTCATACCGTCTGTCGCAGACCCTCTGTCTCATACCGTCTGTCTCAGACCGTCTGTCTCAGACCGGCTGTCTCAGACCGTCTGTCTCGGACCGTCTGTCTCAGACCGTCGGTCTCGGGCCGTCTGTCTCAGTCCGTCTATCTCCGTCCGTCTGTCTCGGACCACCTGTCTCAGACCGTCTGTCTCAGACCGTCGGCCTCGAGCCGTCTGTATCAGACCGTCTGTCTCGGACCGTCTGTCTCAGACCGTCTGTCTCAGACCGTCTGTCTCAGACCGTCTGTCTCAGGCCGTCTGTCTCAGACCGTCTGTCTCCGTCCTTCTGTCTCAGACCGTCTGTCTCCGTCCTTCTGTCTCAGACCGTCTGTCTCAGACCGCCTGTCTCAGACCGCCTGTCTTAGACTGTCTGTCTCAGAGCGCCTGTCTCAGACCGTCTGTCTCAGACCGTCTGTCTCAGACCGTCTCTCTCAGACCGTCTGTCTCAGACCGTCTGTCTCAGACCGTCTGTCTCAGACCGTCTGTCTCAGACCGTCTGTCGCAGACCGTCTGTCTCGGGCCGTCTGTCTCAGTCCGTCTGTCTCAGTCCGTCTGTCTCAGTTCGTCTGTCTCAGACCAACTGTTTCAGACCGTCTGTCTCAGACCGTCTGTCTGAGACCGACTGTCTCAAACCGTCTGTCTGAGACCGTCTGTCGCAGACCCTCTGTCTCGATCCGTCTGTCTCATACCGTCTGTCTCAGACCGTCTGTCTCGGGCCGTCTGTCTCAGACCGTCTGTCTCAGGCCGTCTGTCTCAGTCCGTCTGTCTCCGTTCGTCTGTCTCAGACCGACTGTTTCAGACCGTCTGTCTCAGACCGTCTGTCTGAGACCGACTGTCTCAAACCGTCTGTCTGAGACCGTCTGTCGCAGACCCTCTGTCTCGATCCGTCTGTCTCATACCGTCTGTCTCAGACCGTCTGTCTCGGGCCGTCTGTCTCAGACCGTCTGTCTCAGGCCGTCTGTCTCAGTCCGTCTGTCTCCGTTCGTCTGTCTCAGACCGACTGTCTCAGTCCGTCTGTCTCAGTCCGTCTGTCTCAGTCCGTCTGTCTCAGTCCGTCTGTCTCAGTCCGTCTGTCTCAGTCCGTCTGTCTCAGTCCGTCTGTCTCAGACCATCTGTCTCAGACTGTCTGTCTCAGTCCGTCTGTATCAGTCCGTCTGTCTCCGTTCGTCTGTCTCAGACCGACTGTCTCTGACCGTCTGTCTCAAACCGTCTGTCTCATACCGTCTGTCGCAGACCCTCTGTCTCGATCCGTCTGTCTCATACCGTCTGTCTCAGACCGTCTGTCTGAGACCGACTGTCTCAAACCGTCTGTCTGAGACCGTCTGTCGCAGACCCTCTGTCTCGATCCGTCTCTCTCATACCGTCTGTCTCAGACCGTCTGTCTCAGACCGTCTGTCTCAGACCGTCTGTCTCAGACCGGCTGTCTCAGACCGTCTGTCTCGGACCGTCTGTCTCAGACCGTCGGTCTCGGGCCGTCTGTCTCAGTCCGTCTATCTCCGTCCGTCTGTCTCGGACCACCTGTCTCAGACCGTCTGTCTCAGACCGTCGGCCTCGAGCCGTCTGTATCAGTCCGTCTGTCTCCGTCCTTCTGTCTCAGACCGTCTGTCTCAGACCGCCTGTCTCAGACCGCCTGTCTTAGACTGTCTGTCTCATACCGTCTGTCTCGGACCGTCTGTCTCAGACCGTCGGCCTCGAGCCGTCTGTATCAGTCCGTCTGTCTCCGTCCTTCTGTCTCAGACCGTCTGTCTCAGACCGCCTGTCTCAGACCGCCTGTCTTAGACTGTCTGTCTCAGAGCGCCTGTCTCAGACCGTCTGTCTCAGACCGTCTGTCTCAGACCGTCTGTCTCAGACCGTCTGTCTCAGACCGTCTGTCTCAGACCGTCTGTCTCAGACCGTCTGTCGCAGACCGTCTGTCTCGGGCCGTCTGTCTCAGTCCGTCTGTCTCAGTCCGTCTGTCTCAGTTCGTCTGTCTCAGACCAACTGTTTCAGACCGTCTGTCTCAGACCGTCTGTCTCAGACCGTTTGTCTCAGACCGTCTGTCTCAGACCGTCTGTCTCAGACCGTCTGTCTCAGGCCGTCTGTCTCAGACCGTCTGTCTCGGGCCGTCTGTCTCAGACCGTCTGTCTCAGGCCGTCTGTCTCAGTCCGTCTGTCTCCGTTCGTCTGTCCCAGACCGACTGTCTCAGACCGTCTGTCTCAAACCGTCTGTCTCAGACCGTCTGTCTCAGGCCGTCTGTCTCAGTCCGTCTGTCTCAGTCCGTCTGTCTCAGCCCGTCTGTCTCAGTCCGTCTGTCTCAGTCCGTCTGTCTCAGTCCGTCTGTCTCAGTCCGTCTGTCTCAGTCCGTCTGTCTCAGTAAGTCTGTCTCCGTTCGTCTGTCTCAGACCGACTGTCTCAGACCGTCTGTCTCAAACCGTCTGTCTCACACCGTCTGTCGCAGACCCTCTGTCTCGATCCGTCTGTCTCAGACCGTCTGTCTCAGACCGTCTGTCTCAGACCGTCTGTCTCAGACCGTCTGTCTCAGACCGTCTGTCTCAGACCGTCTGTCGCAGACCGTCTGTCTCGGGCCGTCTGTCTCAGTCCGTCTGTCTCAGTCCGTCTGTCTCAGTTCGTCTGTCTCAGACCAACTGTTTCAGACCGTCTGTCTCAGACCGTCTGTCTCAGACCGTCTGTCTCAGACCGTCTGTCTCAGACCGTCTGTCTCAGACCGTCTGTCTCAGACCGTCTGTCTCAGACCGTCTGTCTCAGGCCGTCTGTCTCAGACCGTCTGTCTCGGGCCGTCTGTCTCAGACCGTCTGTCTCAGGCCGTCTGTCTCAGTCCGTCTGTCTCCGTTCGTCTGTCTCAGACCGACTGTCTCAGACCGTCTGTCTCAAACCGTCTGTCTCACACCGTCTGTCTCAGACCGTCTGTCTCAGACCGTCTGTCTGAGACCGTCTGTCTCAGACAGTCTGTCTCAGACCGTCTGTCTCAGACCGTCTGTCTCAGACCGTCTGTCTCAGACCGTCTGTCTCAGACCATCTGTCTCAGACTGTCTGTCTCAGTCCGTCTGTATCAGTCCGTCTTTCTCCGTTCGTCTGTCTCAGACCGACTGTCTCTGACCGTCTGTCTCAAACCGTCTGTCTCAGACCGTCTGTCGCAGACCCTCTGTCTCGGTCCGTCTGTCTCAGTCCGTCTGTCTCAGTCCGTCTGTCTCCGTTCGTCTGTCTCAGACCGTCTGTCTCAGAGCGCCTGTCTCAGACCGTCTGTCTCAGACCGCCTGGCTCAGACCGCCTGTCTTAGACTGTCTGTCTCAGAGCGCCTGTCTCAGACTGTCTGTCTCAGAGCGCCTGTCTCAGACCGTCTGTCTCAGTCCGTCTGTCTCCGTCCTTCTGTCTCAGACCGTCTGTCTCAGACCGCCTGTCTCAGACCGCCTGTCTTAGACTGTCTGTCTCATACCGTCTGTCTCGGACCGTCTGTCTCAGACCGTCGGCCTCGAGCCGTCT
The DNA here is from genome assembly GCA_947623535.1 of Coelioxys conoideus. Lineage (NCBI taxonomy): Eukaryota > Metazoa > Arthropoda > Insecta > Hymenoptera > Megachilidae > Coelioxys > Coelioxys conoideus. The sequence goes on from CANQJN010000026.1 coordinate 7,695,440, forward strand.
GTATCAGTCCGTCTGTCTCCGTCCTTCTGTCTCAGACCGTCTGTCTCAGACCGCCTGTCTCAGACCGCCTGTCTTAGACTGTCTGTCTCAGAGCGCCTGTCTCAGACCGTCTGTCTCAGACCGTCTGTCTCAGACCGTCTCTCTCAGACCGTCTGTCTCAGACCGTCTGTCTCAGACCGTCTGTCTCAGACCGTCTGTCTCAGACCGTCTGTCTCAGACCGTCTGTCTCAGACCGTCTGTCTCAGACCGTCTGTCTCAGACCGTCTGTCTCAGACCGTCTGTCTCAGACCGTCTGTCTCAGACCGTCTGTCTCAGACCGTCTGTCTCAGACCGTCTGTCTCAGACCGTCTGTCGCAGACCGTCTGTCTCGGGCCGTCTGTCTCAGTCCGTCTGTCTCAGTCCGTCTGTCTCAGTTCGTCTGTCTCAGACCAACTGTTTCAGACCGTCTGTCTCAGACCGTCTGTCTCAGACCGTCTGTCTCAGACCGTCTGTCTCAGACCGTCTGTCTCAGGCCGTCTGTCTCAGACCGTCTGTCTCGGGCCGTCTGTCTCAGACCGTCTGTCTCGGGCCGTCTGTCTCAGTCCGTCTGTCTCCGTTCGTCTGTCTCAGACCGACTGTCTCAGACCGTCTGTCTCAAACCGTCTGTCTCACACCGTCTGTCTCAGACCGTCTGTCTCAGACCGTCTGTCTGAGACCGTCTGTCTCAGACTGTCTGTCTCAGACCGTCTGTCTCAGACCGTCTGTCTCAGACCATCTGTCTCAGACTGTCTGTCTCAGTCCGTCTGTATCAGTCCGTCTGTCTCCGTTCGTCTGTCTCAGACCGACTGTCTCTGACCGTCTGTCTCAAACCGTCTGTCTCAGACCGTCTGTCGCAGACCCTCTGTCTCGATCCGTCTGTCTCAGTCCGTCTGTCTCAGTCCGTCTGTCTCCGTTCGTCTGTCTCAGACCGTCTGTCTCAGAGCGCCTGTCTCAGACCGTCTGTCTCAGACCGCCTGTCTCAGACCGCCTGTCTTAGACTGTCTGTCTCAGAGCGCCTGTCTCAGACTGTCTGTCTCAGTGCGCCTGTCTCAGACCGTCTGTCTCAGACCGCCTGTCTTAGACTGTCTGTCTCAGAGCGCCTGTCTCAGACTGTCTGTCTCAGAGCGCCTGTCTCAGACCGTCTGTCTCTGACCGCCTGTCTGAGACTGTCTGTCTCAGACCGTCTGTCTCAGACCGTCTGTCTGAGACCGTCTGTCGCAGACCCTCTGTCTCGATCCGTCTGTCTCATACCGTCTGTCTCATACCGTCTGTCTCAGACCGCCTGTCTCAGACCGCCTGTCTCAGACCGTCTGTCTCAGACCGTCTGTCTCAGACCGTCTGTCTCAGACCGGCTGTCTCAGACCGTCTGTCTCAGACTGTCTGCCTCAGACCGTCTGTCTCAGACCGTCTGTCTCAGACCGTCTGTCTCGAAACGTCTGTCTCAGACAGCCTGTCTCGAACCGTCTGTCTCAGACCGTCTGTCTCAGACCGGCTGTCTCAGACCGTCTGTCTCGGACCGTCTGTCTCAGACCGTCGGTCTCGGGCCGTCTGTCCCAGTCCGTCTATCTCCGTCCGTCTGTCTCGGACCACCTGTCTCAGACCGTCTGTCTCAGACCGTCGGCCTCGAGCCGTCTGTATCAGTCCGTCTGTCTCCGTCCTTCTGTCTCAGACCGTCTGTCTCAGACCGCCTGTCTCAGACCGCCTGTCTTAGACTGTCTGTCTCATACCGTCTGTCTCTGACCGTCTGTCTCAGACCGTCGGCCTCGAGCCGTCTGTATCAGTCCGTCTGTCTCCGTCCTTCTGTCTCAGACCGTCTGTCTCAGACCGCCTGGCTCAGACCGCCTGTCTTAGACTGTCTGTCTCAGAGCGCCTGTCTCAGACTGTCTGTCTCAGAGCGCCTGTCTCAGACCGTCTGTCTCAGTCCGTCTGTCTCCGTCCTTCTGTCTCAGACCGTCTGTCTCAGACCGCCTGTCTCAGACCGCCTGTCTTAGACTGTCTGTCTCATACCGTCTGTCTCGGACCGTCTGTCTCAGACCGTCGGCCTCGAGCCGTCTGTATCAGTCCGTCTGTCTCCGTCCTTCTGTCTCAGACCGTCTGTCTCAGACCGCCTGTCTCAGACCGCCTGTCTTAGACTGTCTGTCTCAGAGCGCCTGTCTCAGACCGTCTGTCTCAGACCGTCTGTCTCAGACCGTCTCTCTCAGACCGTCTGTCTCAGACCGTCTGTCTCAGACCGTCTGTCTCAGACCGTCTGTCTCAGACCGTCTGTCTCAGACCGTCTGTCTCAGACCGTCTGTCTCAGACCGTCTGTCTCAGACCGTCTGTCTCAGACCGTCTGTCTCAGACCGTCTGTCTCAGACCGTCTGTCTCAGACCGTCTGTCTCAGACCGTCTGTCTCAGACCGTCTGTCTCAGACCGTCTGTCGCAGACCGTCTGTCTCGGGCCGTCTGTCTCAGTCCGTCTGTCTCAGTCCGTCTGTCTCAGTTCGTCTGTCTCAGACCAACTGTTTCAGACCGTCTGTCTCAGACCGTCTGTCTCAGACCGTCTGTCTCAGACCGTCTGTCTCAGACCGTCTGTCTCAGGCCGTCTGTCTCAGACCGTCTGTCTCGGGCCGTCTGTCTCAGACCGTCTGTCTCGGGCCGTCTGTCTCAGTCCGTCTGTCTCCGTTCGTCTGTCTCAGACCGACTGTCTCAGACCGTCTGTCTCAAACCGTCTGTCTCACACCGTCTGTCTCAGACCGTCTGTCTCAGACCGTCTGTCTGAGACCGTCTGTCTCAGACTGTCTGTCTCAGACCGTCTGTCTCAGACCGTCTGTCTCAGACCATCTGTCTCAGACTGTCTGTCTCAGTCCGTCTGTATCAGTCCGTCTGTCTCCGTTCGTCTGTCTCAGACCGACTGTCTCTGACCGTCTGTCTCAAACCGTCTGTCTCAGACCGTCTGTCGCAGACCCTCTGTCTCGATCCGTCTGTCTCAGTCCGTCTGTCTCAGTCCGTCTGTCTCCGTTCGTCTGTCTCAGACCGTCTGTCTCAGAGCGCCTGTCTCAGACCGTCTGTCTCAGACCGCCTGTCTCAGACCGCCTGTCTTAGACTGTCTGTCTCAGAGCGCCTGTCTCAGACTGTCTGTCTCAGTGCGCCTGTCTCAGACCGTCTGTCTCAGACCGCCTGTCTTAGACTGTCTGTCTCAGAGCGCCTGTCTCAGACTGTCTGTCTCAGAGCGCCTGTCTCAGACCGTCTGTCTCTGACCGCCTGTCTGAGACTGTCTGTCTCAGACCGTCTGTCTCAGACCGTCTGTCTGAGACCGTCTGTCGCAGACCCTCTGTCTCGATCCGTCTGTCTCATACCGTCTGTCTCATACCGTCTGTCTCAGACCGCCTGTCTCAGACCGCCTGTCTCAGACCGTCTGTCTCAGACCGTCTGTCTCAGACCGTCTGTCTCAGACCGGCTGTCTCAGACCGTCTGTCTCAGACTGTCTGCCTCAGACCGTCTGTCTCAGACCGTCTGTCTCAGACCGTCTGTCTCGAAACGTCTGTCTCAGACAGCCTGTCTCGAACCGTCTGTCTCAGACCGTCTGTCTCAGACCGGCTGTCTCAGACCGTCTGTCTCGGACCGTCTGTCTCAGACCGTCGGTCTCGGGCCGTCTGTCTCAGTCCGTCTATCTCCGTCCGTCTGTCTCGGACCACCTGTCTCAGACCGTCTGTCTCAGACCGTCGGCCTCGAGCCGTCTGTATCAGTCCGTCTGTCTCCGTCCTTCTGTCTCCGTCCTTCTGTCTCAGACCGTCTGTCTCAGACCGCCTGTCTCAGACCGCCTGTCTTAGACTGTCTGTCTCATACCGTCTGTCTCTGACCGTCTGTCTCAGACCGTCGGCCTCGAGCCGTCTGTATCAGTCCGTCTGTCTCCGTCCTTCTGTCTCAGACCGTCTGTCTCAGACCGCCTGTCTCAGACCGCCTGTCTTAGACTGTCTGTCTCAGAGCGCCTGTCTCAGACCGTCTGTCTCAGACCGTCTGTCTCAGATCGTCTGTCTCAGACCGTCTCTCTCAGACCGTCTGTCTCAGACCGTCTGTCTCAGACCGTCTGTCTCAGACCGTCTGTCTCAGACCGTCTGTCGCAGACCGTCTGTCTCGGGCCGTCTGTCTCAGTCCGTCTGTCTCAGTCCGTCTGTCTCAGTTCGTCTGTCTCAGACCAACTGTTTCAGACCGTCTGTCTCAGACCGTCTGTCTCAGACCGTCTGTCTCAGACCGTCTGTCTCAGACCGTCTGTCTCAGACCGTCTGTCTCAGGCCGTCTGTCTCAGACCGTCTGTCTCGGGCCGTCTGTCTCAGACCGTCTGTCTCAGGCCGTCTGTCTCAGTCCGTCTGTCTCCGTTCGTCTGTCCCAGACCGACTGTCTCAGACCGTCTGTCTCAGGCCGTCTGTCTCAGTCCGTCTGTCTCAGTCCGTCTGTCTCAGTCCGTCTGTCTCAGTCCGTCTGTCTCAGTCCGTCTGTCTCAGTCCGTCTGTCTCAGTCCGTCTGTCTCAGTCCGTCTGTCTCAGTAAGTCTGTCTCCGTTCGTCTGTCTCAGACCGACTGTCTCAGACCGTCTGTCTCAAACCGTCTGTCTCACACCGTCTGTCGCAGACCCTCTGTCTCGATCCGTCTGTCTCAGTCCGTCTGTCTCAGTCCGTCTGTCTCCGTTCCTCTGTCTCAGACCGTCTGTCTCAGAGCGCCTGTCTCAGACCGTCTGTCTCAGACCGCCTGTCGCAGACCGCCTGTCTTAGACTGTCTGTCTCAGAGCGCCTGTCTCAGACTGTCTGTCTCAGAGCGCCTGTCTCAGACCGTCTGTCTCAGACCGCCTGTCTTAGACTGTCTGTCTCAGAGCGCCTGTCTCAGACTGTCTGTCTCAGAGCGCCTGTCTCAGACCGTCTGTCTCTGACCGCCTGTCTGAGACTGTCTGTCTCAGACCGTCTGTCTGAGACCGTCTGTCGCAGACCCTCTGTCTCGATCCGTCTGTCTCATACCGTCTGTCTCATACCGTCTGTCTCAGACCGCCTGTCTCAGACCGCCTGTCTCAGACCGTCTGTCTCAGACCGTCTGTCTCAGACCGTCTGTCTCAGACCGGCTGTCTCAGACCGTCTGTCTCAGACTGTCTGCCTCAGACCGTCTGTCTCAGACCGTCTGTCTCAGACCGTCTGTCTCAGACCGTCTGTCTCGAAACGTCTGTCTCAGACAGCCTGTCTCGAACCGTCTGTCTCAGACCGTCTGTCTCAGACCGCCTGTCTCAGACCGCCTGTCTTAGACTGTCTGTCTCATACCGTCTGTCTCGGACCGTCTGTCTCAGACCGTCGGCCTCGAGCCGTCTGTATCAGTCCGTCTGTCTCCGTCCTTCTTTCTCAGACCGTCTGTCTCAGACCGCCTGTCTCAGACCGCCTGTCTTAGACTGTCTGTCTCAGAGCGCCTGTCTCAGACCGTCTGTCTCAGACCGTCTGTCTCAGACCGTCTCTCTCAGACCGTCTGTCTCAGACCGTCTGTCTCAGACCGTCTGTCTCAGACCGTCTGTCGCAGACCGTCTGTCTCGGGCCGTCTGTCTCAGTCCGTCTGTCTCCGTCCTTCTGTCTCAGACCGTCTGTCTCAGACCGCCTGTCTCAGACCGCCTGTCTTAGACTGTCTGTCTCAGAGCGCCTGTCTCAGACCGTCTGTCTCAGACCGTCTGTCTCAGACCGTCTGTCTCAGACCGTCTCTCTCAGACCGTCTGTCTCAGACCGTCTGTCTCAGACCGTCTGTCTCAGACCGTCTGTCTCAGACCGTCTGTCGCAGACCGTCTGTCTCGGGCCGTCTGTCTCAGTCCGTCTGTCTCAGTCCGTCTGTCTCAGTTCGTCTGTCTCAGACCAACTGTTTCAGACCGTCTGTCTCAGACCGTCTGTCTCAGACCGTCTGTCTCAGACCGTCTGTCTCAGACCGTCTGTCGCAGACCGTCTGTCTCGGGCCGTCTGTCTCAGTCCGTCTGTCTCCGTCCTTCTGTCTCAGACCGTCTGTCTCAGACCGCCTGTCTCAGACCGCCTGTCTTAGACTGTCTGTCTCAGAGCGCCTGTCTCAGACCGTCTGTCTCAGACCGTCTGTCTCAGACCGTCTGTCTCAGACCGTCTGTCTCAGACCGTCTGTCTCAGACCGTCTGTCTCAGACCGTCTGTCTCAGACCGTCTGTCGCAGACCGTCTGTCTCGGGCCGTCTGTCTCAGTCCGTCTGTCTCAGTCCGTCTGTCTCAGTTCGTCTGTCTCAGACCAACTGTTTCAGACCGTCTGTCTCAGACCGTCTGTCTCAGACCGTTTGTCTCAGACCGTCTGTCTCAGACCGTCTGTCTCAGACCGTCTGTCTCAGGCCGTCTGTCTCAGACCGTCTGTCTCGGGCCGTCTGTCTCAGACCGTCTGTCTCAGGCCGTCTGTATCAGTCCGTCTGTCTCCGTCCTTCTGTCTCAGACCGTCTGTCTCAGACCGCCTGTCTCAGACCGCCTGTCTTAGACTGTCTGTCTCAGAGCGCCTGTCTCAGACGGTCTGTCTCAGACCGTCTGTCTCAGATCGTCTGTCTCAGACCGTCTCTCTCAGACCGTCTGTCTCAGACCGTCTGTCTCAGACCGTCTGTCTCAGACCGTCTGTCTCAGACCGTCTGTCGCAGACCGTCTGTCTCGGGCCGTCTGTCTCAGTCCGTCTGTCTCAGTCCGTCTGTCTCAGTTCGTCTGTCTCAGACCAACTGTTTCAGACCGTCTGTCTCAGACCGTCTGTCTCAGACCGTCTGTCTCAGACCGTCTGTCTCAGACCGTCTGTCTCAGACCGTCTGTCTCAGGCCGTCTGTCTCAGACCGTCTGTCTCGGGCCGTCTGTCTCAGACCGTCTGTCTCAGGCCGTCTGTCTCAGTCCGTCTGTCTCCGTTCGTCTGTCCCAGACCGACTGTCTCAGACCGTCTGTCTCAGGCCGTCTGTCTCAGTCCGTCTGTCTCAGTCCGTCTGTCTCAGTCCGTCTGTCTCAGTCCGTCTGTCTCAGTCCGTCTGTCTCAGTCCGTCTGTCTCAGTCCGTCTGTCTCAGTAAGTCTGTCTCCGTTCGTCTGTCTCAGACCGACTGTCTCAGACCGTCTGTCTCAAACCGTCTGTCTCACACCGTCTGTCGCAGACCCTCTGTCTCGATCCGTCTGTCTCAGTCCGTCTGTCTCAGTCCGTCTGTCTCCGTTCGTCTGTCTCAGACCGTCTGTCTCAGAGCGCCTGTCTCAGACCGTCTGTCTCAGACCGCCTGTCGCAGACCGCCTGTCTTAGACTGTCTGTCTCAGAGCGCCTGTCTCAGACTGTCTGTCTCAGAGCGCCTGTCTCAGACCGTCTGTCTCAGACCGCCTGTCTTAGACTGTCTGTCTCAGAGCGCCTGTCTCAGACTGTCTGTCTCAGAGCGCCTGTCTCAGACCGTCTGTCTCTGACCGCCTGTCTGAGACTGTCTGTCTCAGACCGTCTGTCTGAGACCGTCTGTCGCAGACCCTCTGTCTCGATCCGTCTGTCTCATACCGTCTGTCTCATACCGTCTGTCTCAGACCGCCTGTCTCAGACCGCCTGTCTCAGACCGTCTGTCTCAGACCGTCTGTCTCAGACCGTCTGTCTCAGACCGGCTGTCTCAGACCGTCTGTCTCAGACTGTCTGCCTCAGACCGTCTGTCTCAGACCGTCTGTCTCAGACCGTCTGTCTCAGACCGTCTGTCTCGAAACGTCTGTCTCAGACAGCCTGTCTCGAACCGTCTGTCTCAGACCGTCTGTCTCAGACCGCCTGTCTCAGACCGCCTGTCTTAGACTGTCTGTCTCATACCGTCTGTCTCGGACCGTCTGTCTCAGACCGTCGGCCTCGAGCCGTCTGTATCAGTCCGTCTGTCTCCGTCCTTCTTTCTCAGACCGTCTGTCTCAGACCGCCTGTCTCAGACCGCCTGTCTTAGACTGTCTGTCTCAGAGCGCCTGTCTCAGACCGTCTGTCTCAGACCGTCTGTCTCAGACCGTCTCTCTCAGACCGTCTGTCTCAGACCGTCTGTCTCAGACCGTCTGTCTCAGACCGTCTGTCGCAGACCGTCTGTCTCGGGCCGTCTGTCTCAGTCCGTCTGTCTCCGTCCTTCTGTCTCAGACCGTCTGTCTCAGACCGCCTGTCTCAGACCGCCTGTCTTAGACTGTCTGTCTCAGAGCGCCTGTCTCAGACCGTCTGTCTCAGACCGTCTGTCTCAGACCGTCTGTCTCAGACCGTCTCTCTCAGACCGTCTGTCTCAGACCGTCTGTCTCAGACCGTCTGTCTCAGACCGTCTGTCTCAGACCGTCTGTCGCAGACCGTCTGTCTCGGGCCGTCTGTCTCAGTCCGTCTGTCTCAGTCCGTCTGTCTCAGTTCGTCTGTCTCAGACCAACTGTTTCAGACCGTCTGTCTCAGACCGTCTGTCTCAGACCGTCTGTCTCAGACCGTCTGTCTCAGACCGTCTGTCTCAGACCGTCTGTCTCAGGCCGTCTGTCTCAGACCGTCTGTCTCGGGCCGTCTGTCTCAGACCGTCTGTCTCAGGCCGTCTGTCTCAGTCCGTCTGTCTCCGTTCGTCTGTCCCAGACCGACTGTTTCAGACCGTCTGTCTCAGACCGTCTGTCTCAGACCGTTTGTCTCAGACCGTCTGTCTCAGACCGTCTGTCTCAAACCGTCTGTCTCAGACCGTCTGTCTCAGGCCGTCTGTCTCAGTCCGTCTGTCTCAGTCCGTCTGTCTCAGTCCGTCTGTCTCAGTCCGTCTGTCTCAGTCCGTCTGTCTCAGTCCGTCTGTCTCAGTCCGTCTGTCTCAGACCGTCTGTCTCAGACCGTCTGTCTCAGACCGTCTGTCTCAGACCGTCTGTCTCAGACCGTCTGTCTCAGACCGTCTGTCGCAGACCGTCTGTCTCGGGCCGTCTGTCTCAGTCCGTCTGTCTCAGTCCGTCTGTCTCAGTTCGTCTGTCTCAGACCAACTGTTTCAGACCGTCTGTCTCAGACCGTCTGTCTCAGACCGTCTGTCTCAGACCGTCTGTCTCAGACCGTCTGTCTCAGACCGTCTGTCTCAGACCGTCTGTCTCAGACCGTCTGTCTCAGGCCGTCTGTCTCAGACCGCCTGTCTTAGACTGTCTGTCTCAGAGCGCCTGTCTCAGACTGTCTGTCTCAGAGCGCCTGTCTCAGACCGTCTGTCTCTGACCGCCTGTCTGAGACTGTCTGTCTCAGACCGTCTGTCTGAGACCGTCTGTCGCAGACCCTCTGTCTCGATCCGTCTGTCTCATACCGTCTGTCTCATACCGTCTGTCTCAGACCGCCTGTCTCAGACCGCCTGTCTCAGACCGTCTGTCTCAGACCGTCTGTCTCAGACCGTCTGTCTCAGACCGGCTGTCTCAGACCGTCTGTCTCAGACTGTCTGCCTCAGACCGTCTGTCTCAGACCGTCTGTCTCAGACCGTCTGTCTCAGACCGTCTGTCTCGAAACGTCTGTCTCAGACAGCCTGTCTCGAACCGTCTGTCTCAGACCGTCTGTCTCAGACCGCCTGTCTCAGACCGCCTGTCTTAGACTGTCTGTCTCATACCGTCTGTCTCGGACCGTCTGTCTCAGACCGTCGGCCTCGAGCCGTCTGTATCAGTCCGTCTGTCTCCGTCCTTCTTTCTCAGACCGTCTGTCTCAGACCGCCTGTCTCAGACCGCCTGTCTTAGACTGTCTGTCTCAGAGCGCCTGTCTCAGACCGTCTGTCTCAGACCGTCTGTCTCAGACCGTCTCTCTCAGACCGTCTGTCTCAGACCGTCTGTCTCAGACCGTCTGTCTCAGACCGTCTGTCGCAGACCGTCTGTCTCGGGCCGTCTGTCTCAGTCCGTCTGTCTCCGTCCTTCTGTCTCAGACCGTCTGTCTCAGACCGCCTGTCTCAGACCGCCTGTCTTAGACTGTCTGTCTCAGAGCGCCTGTCTCAGACCGTCTGTCTCAGACCGTCTGTCTCAGACCGTCTGTCTCAGACCGTCTCTCTCAGACCGTCTGTCTCAGACCGTCTGTCTCAGACCGTCTGTCTCAGACCGTCTGTCTCAGACCGTCTGTCGCAGACCGTCTGTCTCGGGCCGTCTGTCTCAGTCCGTCTGTCTCAGTCCGTCTGTCTCAGTTCGTCTGTCTCAGACCAACTGTTTCAGACCGTCTGTCTCAGACCGTCTGTCTCAGACCGTCTGTCTCAGACCGTCTGTCTCAGACCGTCTGTCTCAGACCGTCTGTCTCAGGCCGTCTGTCTCAGACCGTCTGTCTCGGGCCGTCTGTCTCAGACCGTCTGTCTCAGGCCGTCTGTCTCAGTCCGTCTGTCTCCGTTCGTCTGTCCCAGACCGACTGTTTCAGACCGTCTGTCTCAGACCGTCTGTCTCAGACCGTTTGTCTCAGACCGTCTGTCTCAGACCGTCTGTCTCAAACCGTCTGTCTCAGACCGTCTGTCTCAGGCCGTCTGTCTCAGTCCGTCTGTCTCAGTCCGTCTGTCTCAGTCCGTCTGTCTCAGTCCGTCTGTCTCAGTCCGTCTGTCTCAGTCCGTCTGTCTCAGACCGTCTGTCTCAGACCGTCTGTCTCAGACCGTCTGTCTCAGACCGTCTGTCTCAGACCGTCTGTCTCAGACCGTCTGTCGCAGACCGTCTGTCTCGGGCCGTCTGTCTCAGTCCGTCTGTCTCAGTCCGTCTGTCTCAGTTCGTCTGTCTCAGACCAACTGTTTCAGACCGTCTGTCTCAGACCGTCTGTCTCAGACCGTCTGTCTCAGACCGTCTGTCTCAGACCGTCTGTCTCAGACCGTCTGTCTCAGACCGTCTGTCTCAGGCCGTCTGTCTCAGACCGTCTGTCTCGGGCCGTCTGTCTCAGACCGTCTGTCTCAGGCCGTCTGTCTCAGTCCGTCTGTCTCCGTTCGTCTGTCTCAGACCGACTGTCTCAGACCGTCTGTCTCAAACCGTCTGTCTCACACCGTCTGTCTCAGACCGTCTGTCTCAGACCGTCTGTCTGAGACCGTCTGTCTCAGACAGTCTGTCTCAGACCGTCTGTCTCAGACCGTCTGTCTCAGACCATCTGTCTCAGACTGTCTGTCTCAGTCCGTCTGTATCAGTCCGTCTGTCTCCGTTCGTCTGTCTCAGACCGACTGTCTCTGACCGTCTGTCTCAAACCGTCTGTCTCAGACCGTCTGTCGCAGACCCTCTGTCTCGATCCGTCTGTCTCAGTCCGTCTGTCTCAGTCCGTCTGTCTCCGTTCGTCTGTCTCAGACCGTCTGTCTCAGAGCGCCTGTCTCAGACCGTCTGTCTCAGACCGCCTGTCTCAGACCGCCTGTCTTAGACTGTCTGTCTCAGAGCGCCTGTCTCAGACTGTCTGTCTCAGAGCGCCTGTCTCAGACCGTCTGTCTCATTCCGTCTGTCTCCGTCCTTCTGTCTCAGACCGTCTGTCTCAGACCGCCTGTCTCAGACCGCCTGTCTTAGACTGTCTGTCTCATACCGTCTGTCTCGGACCGTCTGTCTCAGACCGTCGGCCTCGAGCCGTCTGTATCAGTCCGTCTGTCTCCGTCCTTCTGTCTCAGACCGTCTGTCTCAGACCGCCTGTCTCAGACCGCCTGTCTTAGACTGTCTGTCTCAGAGCGCCTGTCTCAGACCGTCTGTCTCAGACCGTCTGTCTCAGACCGTCTCTCTCAGACCGTCTGTCTCAGACCGTCTGTCTCAGACCGTCTGTCTCAGACCGTCTGTCTCAGACCGTCTGTCTCAGACCGTCTGTCTCAGACCGTCTGTCTCAGACCGTCTGTCTCAGACCGTCTGTCTCAGACCGTCTGTCGCAGACCGTCTGTCTCGGGCCGTCTGTCTCAGTCCGTCTGTCTCAGTCCGTCTGTCTCAGTTCGTCTGTCTCAGACCAACTGTTTCAGACCGTCTGTCTCAGACCGTCTGTCTCAGACCGTCTGTCTCAGACCGTCTGTCTCAGACCGTCTGTCTCAGGCCGTCTGTCTCAGACCGTCTGTCTCGGGCCGTCTGTCTCAGACCGTCTGTCTCGGGCCGTCTGTCTCAGTCCGTCTGTCTCCGTTCGTCTGTCTCAGACCGACTGTCTCAGACCGTCTGTCTCAAACCGTCTGTCTCACACCGTCTGTCTCAGACCGTCTGTCTCAGACCGTCTGTCTGAGACCGTCTGTCTCAGACTGTCTGTCTCAGACCGTCTGTCTCAGACCGTCTGTCTCAGACCATCTGTCTCAGACTGTCTGTCTCAGTCCGTCTGTATCAGTCCGTCTGTCTCCGTTCGTCTGTCTCAGACCGACTGTCTCTGACCGTCTGTCTCAAACCGTCTGTCTCAGACCGTCTGTCGCAGACCCTCTGTCTCGATCCGTCTGTCTCAGTCCGTCTGTCTCAGTCCGTCTGTCTCCGTTCGTCTGTCTCAGACCGTCTGTCTCAGAGCGCCTGTCTCGGACCGTCTGTCTCAGACCGCCTGTCTCAGACCGCCTGTCTTAGACTGTCTGTCTCAGAGCGCCTGTCTCAGACTGTCTGTCTCAGTGCGCCTGTCTCAGACCGTCTGTCTCAGACCGCCTGTCTTAGACTGTCTGTCTCAGAGCGCCTGTCTCAGACTGTCTGTCTCAGAGCGCCTGTCTCAGACCGTCTGTCTCTGACCGCCTGTCTGAGACTGTCTGTCTCAGACCGTCTGTCTCAGACCGTCTGTCTGAGACCGTCTGTCGCAGACCCTCTGTCTCGATCCGTCTGTCTCATACCGTCTGTCTCATACCGTCTGTCTCAGACCGCCTGTCTCAGACCGCCTGTCTCAGACCGTCTGTCTCAGACCGTCTGTCTCAGACCGTCTGTCTCAGACCGGCTGTCTCAGACCGTCTGTCTCAGACTGTCTGCCTCAGACCGTCTGTCTCAGACCGTCTGTCTCAGACCGTCTGTCTCGAAACGTCTGTCTCAGACAGCCTGTCTCGAACCGTCTGTCTCAGACCGTCTGTCTCAGACCGGCTGTCTCAGACCGTCTGTCTCGGACCGTCTGTCTCAGACCGTCGGTCTCGGGCCGTCTGTCTCAGTCCGTCTATCTCCGTCCGTCTGTCTCGGACCACCTGTCTCAGACCGTCTGTCTCAGACCGTCGGCCTCGAGCCGTCTGTATCAGTCCGTCTGTCTCCGTCCTTCTGTCTCAGACCGTCTGTCTCAGACCGCCTGTCTCAGACCGCCTGTCTTAGACTGTCTGTCTCATACCGTCTGTCTCTGACCGTCTGTCTCAGACCGTCGGCCTCGAGCCGTCTGTATCAGTCCGTCTGTCTCCGTCCTTCTGTCTCAGACCGTCTGTCTCAGACCGCCTGTCTCAGACCGCCTGTCTTAGACTGTCTGTCTCAGAGCGCCTGTCTCAGACCGTCTGTCTCAGACCGTCTGTCTCAGATCGTCTGTCTCAGACCGTCTCTCTCAGACCGTCTGTCTCAGACCGTCTGTCTCAGACCGTCTGTCTCAGACCGTCTGTCTCAGACCGTCTGTCGCAGACCGTCTGTCTCGGGCCGTCTGTCTCAGTCCGTCTGTCTCAGTCCGTCTGTCTCAGTTCGTCTGTCTCAGACCAACTGTTTCAGACCGTCTGTCTCAGACCGTCTGTCTCAGACCGTCTGTCTCAGACCGTCTGTCTCAGACCGTCTGTCTCAGACCGTCTGTCTCAGACCGTCTGTCTCAGGCCGTCTGTCTCAGACCGTCTGTCTCGGGCCGTCTGTCTCAGACCGTCTGTCTCAGGCCGTCTGTCTCAGTCCGTCTGTCTCCGTTCGTCTGTCCCAGACCGACTGTCTCAGACCGTCTGTCTCAAACCGTCTGTCTCAGACCGTCTGTCTCAGGCCGTCTGTCTCAGTCCGTCTGTCTCAGTCCGTCTGTCTCAGTCCGTCTGTCTCAGTCCGTCTGTCTCAGTCCGTCTGTCTCAGTCCGTCTGTCTCAGTCCGTCTGTCTCAGTAAGTCTGTCTCCGTTCGTCTGTCTCAGACCGACTGTCTCAGACCGTCTGTCTCAAACCGTCTGTCTCACACCGTCTGTCGCAGACCCTCTGTCTCGATCCGTCTGTCTCAGTCCGTCTGTCTCAGTCCGTCTGTCTCCGTTCGTCTGTCTCAGACCGTCTGTCTCAGAGCGCCTGTCTCAGACCGTCTGTCTCAGACCGCCTGTCGCAGACCGCCTGTCTTAGACTGTCTGTCTCAGAGCGCCTGTCTCAGACTGTCTGTCTCAGAGCGCCTGTCTCAGACCGTCTGTCTCAGACCGCCTGTCTTAGACTGTCTGTCTCAGAGCGCCTGTCTCAGACTGTCTGTCTCAGAGCGCCTGTCTCAGACCGTCTGTCTCTGACCGCCTGTCTGAGACTGTCTGTCTCAGACCGTCTGTCTGAGACCGTCTGTCGCAGACCCTCTGTCTCGATCCGTCTGTCTCATACCGTCTGTCTCATACCGTCTGTCTCAGACCGCCTGTCTCAGACCGCCTGTCTCAGACCGTCTGTCTCAGACCGTCTGTCTCAAACCGTCTGTCTCAGACCGGCTGTCTCAGACCGTCTGTCTCAGACTGTCTGCCTCAGACCGTCTGTCTCAGACCGTCTGTCTCAGACCGTCTGTCTCAGACCGTCTGTCTCGAAACGTCTGTCTCAGACAGCCTGTCTCGAACCGTCTGTCTCAGACCGTCTGTCTCAGACCGCCTGTCTCAGACCGCCTGTCTTAGACTGTCTGTCTCATACCGTCTGTCTCGGACCGTCTGTCTCAGACCGTCGGCCTCGAGCCGTCTGTATCAGTCCGTCTGTCTCCGTCCTTCTTTCTCAGACCGTCTGTCTCAGACCGCCTGTCTCAGACCGCCTGTCTTAGACTGTCTGTCTCAGAGCGCCTGTCTCAGACCGTCTGTCTCAGACCGTCTGTCTCAGACCGTCTCTCTCAGACCGTCTGTCTCAGACCGTCTGTCTCAGACCGTCTGTCTCAGACCGTCTGTCGCAGACCGTCTGTCTCGGGCCGTCTGTCTCAGTCCGTCTGTCTCCGTCCTTCTGTCTCAGACCGTCTGTCTCAGACCGCCTGTCTCAGACCTTCTGTCTTAGACTGTCTGTCTCAGAGCGCCTGTCTCAGACCGTCTGTCTCAGACCGTCTGTCTCAGACCGTCTGTCTCAGACCGTCTCTCTCAGACCGTCTGTCTCAGACCGTCTGTCTCAGACCGTCTGTCTCAGACCGTCTGTCTCAGACCGTCTGTCGCAGACCGTCTGTCTCGGGCCGTCTGTCTCAGTCCGTCTGTCTCAGTCCGTCTGTCTCAGTTCGTCTGTCTCAGACCAACTGTTTCAGTCCGTCTGTCTCAGTCCGTCTGTCTCAGTAAGTCTGTCTCCGTTCGTCTGTCTCAGACCGACTGTCTCAGACCGTCTGTCTCAAACCGTCTGTCTCACACCGTCTGTCGCAGACCCTCTGTCTCGATCCGTCTGTCTCAGTCCGTCTGTCTCAGTCCGTCTGTCTCAGTCCGTCTGTCTCCGTGCGTCTGTCTCAGACCGTCTGTCTCCGTGCGTCTGTCTCAGACCGTCTGTCTCAGAGCGCCTGTCTCAGACCGTCTGTCTCAGACCGCCTGTCTCAGACCGCCTGTCTTAGACTGTCTGTCTCAGAGCGCCTGTCTCAGACTGTCTGTCTCAGAGCGCCTGTCTCAGACCGTCTGTCTCAGACCGCCTGTCTTAGACTGTCTGTCTCAGAGCGCCTGTCTCAGACTGTCTGTCTCAGAGCGCCTGTCTCAGACCGTCTGTCTCTGACCGCCTGTCTGAGACTGTCTGTCTCAGACCGTCTGTCTCAGACCGTCTGTCTGAGACCGTCTGTCGCAGACCCTCTGTCTCGATCCGTCTGTCTCATACCGTCTGTCTCATACCGTCTGTCTCAGACCGCCTGTCTCAGACCGCCTGTCTCAGACCGTCTGTCTCAGACCGTCTGTCTCAGACCGTCTGTCTCAGACCGGCTGTCTCAGACCGTCTGTCTCAGACTGTCTGCCTCAGACCGTCTGTCTCAGACCGTCTGTCTCAGACCGTCTGTCTCGAAACGTCTGTCTCAGACAGCCTGTCTCGAACCGTCTGTCTCAGACCGTCTGTCTCAGACCGCCTGTCTCAGACCGCCTGTCTTAGACTGTCTGTCTCATACCGTCTGTCTCGGACCGTCTGTCTCAGACCGTCGGCCTCGAGCCGTCTGTATCAGTCCGTCTGTCTCCGTCCTTCTTTCTCAGACCGTCTGTCTCAGACCGCCTGTCTCAGACCGCCTGTCTTAGACTGTCTGTTTCAGAGCGCCTGTCTCAGACCGTCTGTCTCAGACCGTCTGTCTCAGACCGTCTCTCTCAGACCGTCTGTCTCAGACCGTCTGTCTCAGACCGTCTGTCTCAGACCGTCTGTCGCAGACCGTCTGTCTCGGGCCGTCTGTCTCAGTCCGTCTGTCTCAGTTCGTCTGTCTCAGACCAACTGTTTCAGACCGTCTGTCTCAGACCGTCTCTCTCAGACCGTCTGTCTCAGACCGTCTGTCTCAGACCGTCTGTCTCAGGCCGTCTGTCTCAGACCGTCTGTCTCGGGCCGTCTGTCTCAGACCGTCTGTCTCAGGCCGTCTGTCTCAGTCCGTCTGTCTCCGTTCGTCTGTCTCAGACCGACTGTCTCTGACCGTCTGTCTCAAACCGTCTGTCTCAGACCGTCTGTCGCAGACCCTCTGTCTCGATCCGTCTGTCTCATACCGTCTGTCTCAGACCGTCTGTCTGAGACCGACTGTCTCAAACCGTCTGTCTGAGACCGTCTGTCGCAGACCCTCTGTCTCGATCCGTCTGTCTCATACCGTCTGTCTCAGACCGTCTGTCTCAGACCGTCTGTCTCAGACCGCCTGTCTCAGACCGCCTGTCTCAGACCGTCTGTCTCAGACCGTCTGTCTCAGGCCGTCTGTCTCAGACCGTCTTTCTCGGGCCGTCTGTCTCAGTCCGTCTGTCTCGGGCCGTCTGTCTCAGTCCGTCTGTCTCAGTCCGTCTGTCTCAGTCCGTCTGTCTCCGTTCGTCTGTCTCAGACCGTCTGTCTCAGACCGCCTGTCTCAGACCGCCTGTCTCAGTCCGTCTGTCTCCGTCCTTCTGTCTCAGACCGTCTGTCTCAGACCGCCTGTCTCAGACCGCCTGTCTTAGACTGTCTGTCTCAGAGCGCCTGTCTCAGACTGTCTGTCTCAGAGCGCCTGTCTCAGACCGTCTGTCTCAGTCCGTCTGTCTCCGTCCTTCTGTCTCAGACCGTCTGTCTCAGACCGCCTGTCTCAGACCGCCTGTCTTAGACTGTCTGTCTCATACCGTCTGTCTCGGACCGTCTGTCTCAGACCGTCGGCCTCGAGCCGTCTGTATCAGTCCGTCTGTCTCCGTCCTTCTGTCTCAGACCGTCTGTCTCAGACCGCCTGTCTCAGACCGCCTGTCTTAGACTGTCTGTCTCAGAGCGCCTGTCTCAGTCCGTCTGTCTCAGTCCGTCTGTCTCAGTCCGTCTGTCTCAGTCCGTCTGTCTCAGTCCGTCTGTCTCAGTCCGTCTGTCTCAGTAAGTCTGTCTCCGTTCGTCTGTCTCAGACCGACTGTCTCAGACCGTCTGTCTCAAACCGTCTGTCTCACACCGTCTGTCTCAGACCGTCTGTCTCAGACCGTCTGTCTGAGACCGTCTGTCTCAGACAGTCTGTCTCAGACCGTCTGTCTCAGACCGTCTGTCTCAGACCATCTGTCTCAGACCGTCTGTCTCAGGCCGTCTGTCTCAGTCCGTCTGTCTCCGTTCGTCTGTCTCAGACCGACTGTCTCAGACCGTCTGTCTCAAAGCGTCTGTCTCAGACCGTCTGTCTCAGGCCGTCTGTCTCAGTCCGTCTGTCTCAGTCCGTCTGTCTCAGTCCGTCTGTCTCAGTCCGTCTGTCTCAGTCCGTCTGTCTCAGTCCGTCTGTCTCAGTCCGTCTGTCTCAGTAAGTCTGTCTCCGTTCGTCTGTCTCAGACCGACTGTCTCAGACCGTCTGTCTCAAACCGTCTGTCTCACACCGTCTGTCTCAGACCGTCTGTCTCAGACCGTCTGTCTGAGACCGTCTGTCTCAGACAGTCTGTCTCAGACCGTCTGTCTCAGACCGTCTGTCTCAGACCCTCTGTCTCAGACTGTCTGTCTCAGTCCGTCTGTATCAGTCCGTCTGTCTCCGTTCGTCTGTCTCAGACCGACTGTCTCTGACCGTCTCTCTCAAACCGTCTGTCTCAGACCGTCTGTCGCAGACCCTCTGTCTCGATCCGTCCGTCTCAGTCCGTCTGTCTCAGTCCGTCTGTCTCCGTTCGTCTGTCTCAGACCGTCTGTCTCAGAGCGCCTGTCTCAGACCGTCTGTCTCAGACCGCCTGTCTCAGACCGCCTGTCTTAGACTGTCTGTCTCAGAGCGCCTGTCTCAGACTGTCTGTCTCAGAGCGCCTGTCTCAGACCGTCTGTCTCAGACCGCCTGTCTTAGACTGTCTGTCTCAGAGCGCCTGTCTCAGACTGTCTGTCTCAGAGCGCCTGTCTCAGACCGTCTGTCTCTGACCGCCTGTCTGAGACTGTCTGTCTCAGACCGTCTGTCTGAGACCGTCTGTCGCAGACCCTCTGTCTCGATCCGTCTGTCTCATACCGTCTGTCTCATACCGTCTGTCTCAGACCGCCTGTCTCAGACCGCCTGTCTCAGACCGTCTGTCTCAGACCGTCTGTCTCAGACCGTCTGTCTCAGACCGGCTGTCTCAGACCGTCTGTCTCAGACTGTCTGCCTCAGACCGTCTGTCTCAGACCATCTGTCTCAGACCGTCTGTCTCGAAACGTCTGTCTCAGACAGCCTGTCTCGAACCGCCTGTCTCAGACCGTCTGTCTCAGACCGGCTGTCTCAGACCGTCTGTCTCAGACTGTCTGCCTCAGACCGACTGTCTCAGACCGTCTGTCTCAAACCGTCTGTCTCACACCGTCTGTCTCAGACCCTCTGTCTCGATCCGTCTGTCTCATACCGTCTGTCTCAGACCGCCTGTCTCAGACCGCCTGTCTCAGACCGTCTGTCTCAGACCCTCTGTCTCGATCGGTCTGTCTCATACCGTCTGTCTCAGACCGTCTGTCTGACACCGTCTGTCTGAGACCGTCTGTCTCAGACCATCAGTCTCAGACCGCGTGTCTCAGGCCGCCTGCCTCAGACCGTCTGTCTCAGACCGTCTGTCTCAGACCGTCTGTCTCAGACCGTCTGTCTCAGACAGCCTGTCTCAGACCGTCTGTCTCAGACCGTCTGTCTCAGACCATCTGTCTCAGACCGTCTGTCTCAGACCGTCTGTCTCAGAGAGTCTGTCTCAGGCCGTCTGTCTCAGTCCGTCTGTCTCAGACCCTCTGTCTCGATCCGTCTGTCTCATACCGTCTGTCTCGGACCGTCTGTCTCAGACCGTCGGCCTCGAGCCGTCTGTATCAGTCCGTCTGTCTCCGTCCTTCTGTCTCAGACCGTCTGTCTCAGACCGCCTGTCTCAGACCGCCTGTCTTAGACTGTCTGTCTCAGAGCGCCTGTCTCAGACCGTCTGTCGCAGACCGTCTGTCTCAGACCGTCTCTCTCAGACCGTCTGTCTCAGACCGTCTCTCTCAGACCGTCTGTCTCAGACCGTCTGTCTCAGACCGTCTGTCTCAGACCGTCTGTCTCAGTCCGTCTGTCTCAGTCCGTCTGTCTCCGTTCGTCTGTCTCAGACCAACTGTCACAGACCGTCTGTCTCAGACCGTCTGTCTCAGACCGTCTGTCTCAGACCGTCTGTCTCAGACCGTCTGTCTCAGACCGCCTGTCTCAGACTGTCTGTCTCAGAGCGCCTGTCTCAGACCGTCTGTCTCAGACCGCCTGTCTGAGACCGTCTGTCTCAGACCGTCTGTCTCAGACCGTCTGTCTCCGTTCGTCTGTCTCAGACCGACTGTCTCTGACCGTCTCTCTCAAACCGTCTGTCTCAGACCGTCTGTCGCAGACCCTCTGTCTCGATCCGTCCGTCTCAGTCCGTCTGTCTCAGTCCGTCTGTCTCCGTTCGTCTGTCTCAGACCGTCTGTCTCAGAGCGCCTGTCTCAGACCGTCTGTCTCAGACCGCCTGTCTCAGACCGCCTGTCTTAGACTGTCTGTCTCAGAGCGCCTGTCTCAGACTGTCTGTCTCAGAGCGCCTGTCTCAGACCGTCTGTCTCAGACCGCCTGTCTTAGACTGTCTGTCTCAGAGCGCCTGTCTCAGACTGTCTGTCTCAGAGCGCCTGTCTCAGACCGTCTGTCTCTGACCGCCTGTCTGAGACTGTCTGTCTCAGACCGTCTGTCTGAGACCGTCTGTCGCAGACCCTCTGTCTCGATCCGTCTGTCTCATACCGTCTGTCTCATACCGTCTGTCTCAGACCGCCTGTCTCAGACCGCCTGTCTCAGACCGTCTGTCTCAGACCGTCTGTCTCAGACCGTCTGTCTCAGACCGGCTGTCTCAGACCGTCTGTCTCAGACTGTCTGCCTCAGACCGTCTGTCTCAGACCATCTGTCTCAGACCGTCTGTCTCGAAACGTCTGTCTCAGACAGCCTGTCTCGAACCGCCTGTCTCAGACCGTCTGTCTCAGACCGGCTGTCTCAGACCGTCTGTCTCAGACTGTCTGCCTCAGACCGACTGTCTCAGACCGTCTGTCTCAAACCGTCTGTCTCACACCGTCTGTCTCAGACCCTCTGTCTCGATCCGTCTGTCTCATACCGTCTGTCTCAGACCGCCTGTCTCAGACCGCCTGTCTCAGACCGTCTGTCTCAGACCCTCTGTCTCGATCGGTCTGTCTCATACCGTCTGTCTCAGACCGTCTGTCTGACACCGTCTGTCTGAGACCGTCTGTCTCAGACCATCAGTCTCAGACCGCGTGTCTCAGGCCGCCTGCCTCAGACCGTCTGTCTCAGACCGTCTGTCTCAGACCGTCTGTCTCAGACCGTCTGTCTCAGACAGCCTGTCTCAGACCGTCTGTCTCAGACCGTCTGTCTCAGACCATCTGTCTCAGACCGTCTGTCTCAGACCGTCTGTCTCAGAGAGTCTGTCTCAGGCCGTCTGTCTCAGTCCGTCTGTCTCAGACCCTCTGTCTCGATCCGTCTGTCTCATACCGTCTGTCTCGGACCGTCTGTCTCAGACCGTCGGCCTCGAGCCGTCTGTATCAGTCCGTCTGTCTCCGTCCTTCTGTCTCAGACCGTCTGTCTCAGACCGCCTGTCTCAGACCGCCTGTCTTAGACTGTCTGTCTCAGAGCGCCTGTCTCAGACCGTCTGTCGCAGACCGTCTGTCTCAGACCGTCTCTCTCAGACCGTCTGTCTCAGACCGTCTCTCTCAGACCGTCTGTCTCAGACCGTCTGTCTCAGACCGTCTGTCTCAGACCGTCTGTCTCAGTCCGTCTGTCTCAGTCCGTCTGTCTCCGTTCGTCTGTCTCAGACCAACTGTCACAGACCGTCTGTCTCAGACCGTCTGTCTCAGACCGTCTGTCTCAGACCGTCTGTCTCAGACCGTCTGTCTCAGACCGCCTGTCTCAGACTGTCTGTCTCAGAGCGCCTGTCTCAGACCGTCTGTCTCAGACCGCCTGTCTGAGACCGTCTGTCTCAGACCGTCTGTCTCAGACCGTCTGTCTCAGACCGTCTGTCTCGGGCCGTCTGTCTCAGTCCGTCTGTCTCGGGCCGTCTGTCTCAGTCCGTCTGTCTCAGTCCGTCTGTCTCAGTCCGTCTGTCTCCGTTCGTCTGTCTCAGACCGTCTGTCTCAGAGCGCCTGTCTCAGACCGTCTGTCTCAGACCGCCTGTCTCAGACCGCCTGTCTTAGACTGTCTGTCTCAGAGCGCCTGTCTCAGACTGTCTGTCTCAGAGCGCCTGTCTCAGACCGTCTGTCTCAGACCGCCCGTCTTAGACTGTCTGTCTCAGAGCGCCTGTCTCAGACTGTCTGTCTCAGAGCGCCTGTCTCAGACCGTCTGTCTCTGACCGCCTGTCTGAGACTGTCTGTCTCAGACCGTCTGTCTCAGACCGTCTGTCTGAGACCGTCTGTCGCAGACCCTCTGTCTCGATCCGTCTGTCTCATACCGTCTGTCTCATACCGTCTGTCTCAGACCGCCTGTCTCAGACCGCCTGTCTCAGACCGTCTGTCTCAGACCGTCTGTCTCAGACCGTCTGTCTCAGACCAGCTGTCTCAGACCGTCTGTCTCAGACTGTCTGCCTCAGACCGTCTGTCGCAGACCGTCTGTCTCAGACCGTCTGTCTCGAAACGTCTGTCTCAGACAGGCTGTCTCGAACCGTCTGTCTCAGACCGTCTGTCTCAGACCGGCTGTCTCAGACCGTCTGTCTCAGACTGTCTGCCTCAGACCGACTGTCTCAGACCGTCTGTCTCAAACCGTCTGTCTCACACCGTCTGTCTCACACCGTCTGTCTCAGACCCTCTGTCTCGATCCGTCTGTCTCATACCGTCTGTCTCAGACCGCCTGTCTCAGACCGCCTGTCTCAGACCGTCTGTCTCAGACCCTCTGTCTCGATCGGTCTGTCTCATACCGTCTGTCTCAGACCGTCTGTCTGACACCGTCTGTCTGAGACCGTCTGTCTCAGACCATCAGTCTCAGACCGCGTGTCTCAGACCGCCTGCCTCAGACCGCCTGTCTCAGACCGTCTGTCTCAGACAGTCTGTATCAGACCGTCTGTCTCGGACCGTCTGTCTCAGACCGTCGGTCTCGGGCCGTCTGTCTCAGTCCGTCTATCTCCGTCCGTCTGTCTCGGACCACCTGTCTCAGACCGTCTGTCTCAGACCGTCTGTCTCAGACCGTCTGTCTCAGACAGCCTGTCTCAGACCGTCTGTCTCAGACCGTCTGTCTCAGACCATCTGTCTCAGACCGTCTGTCTCAGACCGTCTGTCTCAGAGAGTCTGTCTCAGGCCGTCTGTCTCAGTCCGTCTGTCTCAGACCCTCTGTCTCGATCCGTCTGTCTCATACCGTCTGTCTCGGACCGTCTGTCTCAGACCGTCGGCCTCGAGCCGTCTGTATCAGTCCGTCTGTCTCCGTCCTTCTGTCTCAGACCGTCTGTCTCAGACCGCCTGTCTCAGACCGCCTGTCTTAGACTGTCTGTCTCAGAGCGCCTGTCTCAGACCGTCTGTCGCAGACCGTCTGTCTCAGACCGTCTCTCTCAGACCGTCTGTCTCAGACCGTCTCTCTCAGACCGTCTGTCTCAGACCGTCTGTCTCAGTCCGTCTGTCTCAGACCGTCTGTCTCGGGCCGTCTGTCTCAGACCGTCTGTCTCAGGCCGTCTGTCTCAGTCCGTCTGTCTCCGTCCGTCTGTGTCAGTCCGTCTGTCTCAGTCCGTCTGTCTCAGTCCGTCTGTCTCAGTAAGTCTGTCTCCGTACGTCTGTCTCATGCAGACTGTCTCAGACCATCTGTCTCAGACTGTCTGTCTCAGTCCGTCTGTATCAGTCCGTCTGTCTCCGTTCGTCTGTCTCAGTCCGTCTGTCTCAGTCCGTCTGTCTCAGTCCGTCTGTCTCAGTCCGTCTGTCTCCGTTCGTCTGTCTCAGACCGACTGTCTCAGACCGTCTGTCTCAAAGCGTCTGTCTCAGACCGTCTGTCTCAGGCCGTCTGTCTCAGTCCGTCTGTCTCAGTCCGTCTGTCTCAGTCCGTCTGTCTCAGTCCGTCTGTCTCAGTCCGTCTGTCTCAGTCCGTCTGTCTCAGTCCGTCTGTCTCAGTCCGTCTGTCTCAGTCCGTCTGTCTCAGTCCGTCTGTCTCAGTAAGTCTGTCTCCGTTCGTCTGTCTCAGACCGACTGTCTCAGACCGTCTGTCTCAAACCGTCTGTCTCACACCGTCTGTCTCAGACCGTCTGTCTCAGACCGTCTGTCTGAGACCGTCTGTCTCAGACAGTCTGTCTCAGACCGTCTGTCTCAGACCGTCTGTCTCAGACCATCTGTCTCAGACTGTCTGTCTCAGTCCGTCTGTATCAGTCCGTCTGTCTCCGTTCGTCTGTCTCAGACCGACTGTCTCTGACCGTCTCTCTCAAACCGTCTGTCTCAGACCGTCTGTCGCAGACCCTCTGTCTCGATCCGTCCGTCTCAGTCCGTCTGTCTCAGTCCGTCTGTCTCCGTTCGTCTGTCTCAGACCGTCTGTCTCAGAGCGCCTGTCTCAGACCGTCTGTCTCAGACCGCCTGTCTCAGACCGCCTGTCTTAGACTGTCTGTCTCAGAGCGCCTGTCTCAGACTGTCTGTCTCAGAGCGCCTGTCTCAGACCGTCTGTCTCAGACCGCCTGTCTTAGACTGTCTGTCTCAGAGCGCCTGTCTCAGACTGTCTGTCTCAGAGCGCCTGTCTCAGACCGTCTGTCTCTGACCGCCTGTCTGAGACTGTCTGTCTCAGACCGTCTGTCTCAGACCGTCTGTCTGAGACCGTCTGTCGCAGACCCTCTGTCTCGATCCGTCTGTCTCATACCGTCTGTCTCATACCGTCTGTCTCAGACCGCCTGTCTCAGACCGCCTGTCTCAGACCGTCTGTCTCAGACCGTCTGTCTCAGACCGTCTGTCTCAGACCGGCTGTCTCAGACCGTCTGTCTCAGACTGTCTGCCTCAGACCGTCTGTCTCAGACCATCTGTCTCAGACCGTCTGTCTCGAAACGTCTGTCTCAGACAGCCTGTCTCGAACCGCCTGTCTCAGACCGTCTGTCTCAGACCGGCTGTCTCAGACCGTCTGTCTCAGACTGTCTGCCTCAGACCGACTGTCTCAGACCGTCTGTCTCAAACCGTCTGTCTCACACCGTCTGTCTCAGACCCTCTGTCTCGATCCGTCTGTCTCATACCGTCTGTCTCAGACCGCCTGTCTCAGACCGCCTGTCTCAGACCGTCTGTCTCAGACCCTCTGTCTCGATCGGTCTGTCTCATACCGTCTGTCTCAGACCGTCTGTCTGACACCGTCTGTCTGAGACCGTCTGTCTCAGACCATCAGTCTCAGACCGCGTGTCTCAGGCCGCCTGCCTCAGACCGTCTGTCTCAGACCGTCTGTCTCAGACCGTCTGTCTCAGACAGCCTGTCTCAGACCGTCTGTCTCAGACCGTCTGTCTCAGACCATCTGTCTCAGACCGTCTGTCTCAGACCGTCTGTCTCAGAGAGTCTGTCTCAGGCCGTCTGTCTCAGTCCGTCTGTCTCAGACCCTCTGTCTCGATCCGTCTGTCTCATACCGTCTGTCTCGGACCGTCTGTCTCAGACCGTCGGCCTCGAGCCGTCTGTATCAGTCCGTCTGTCTCCGTCCTTCTGTCTCAGACCGTCTGTCTCAGACCGCCTGTCTCAGACCGCCTGTCTTAGACTGTCTGTCTCAGAGCGCCTGTCTCAGACCGTCTGTCGCAGACCGTCTGTCTCAGACCGTCTCTCTCAGACCGTCTGTCTCAGACCGTCTCTCTCAGACCGTCTGTCTCAGACCGTCTGTCTCAGACCGTCTGTCTCAGACCGTCTGTCTCAGACCGTCTGTCTCAGTCCGTCTGTCTCAGTCCGTCTGTCTCCGTTCGTCTGTCTCAGACCAACTGTCACAGACCGTCTGTCTCAGACCGTCTGTCTCAGACCGTCTGCCTCAGACCGACTGTCTCAGACCGTCTGTCTCAAACCGTCTGTCTCACACCGTCTGTCTCAGACCCTCTGTCTCGATCCGTCTGTCTCATACCGTCTGTCTCAGACCGCCTGTCTCAGACCGCCTGTCTCAGACCGTCTGTCTCAGACCCTCTGTCTCGATCGGTCTGTCTCATACCGTCTGTCTCAGACCGTCTGTCTGACACCGTCTGTCTGAGACCGTCTGTCTCAGACCATCAGTCTCAGACCGCGTGTCTCAGGCCGCATGCCTCAGACCGTCTGTCTCAGACCGTCTGTCTCAGACCGTCTGTCTCAGACAGCCTGTCTCAGACCGTCTGTCTCAGACCGTCTGTCTCAGACCATCTGTCTCAGACCGTCTGTCTCAGACCGTCTGTCTCAGACCGTCTGTCTCAGAGAGTCTGTCTCAGGCCGTCTGTCTCAGTCCGTCTGTCTCAGACCCTCTGTCTCGATCCGTCTGTCTCATACCGTCTGTCTCGGACCGTCTGTCTCAGACCGTCGGCCTCGAGCCGTCTGTATCAGTCCGTCTGTCTCCGTCCTTCTGTCTCAGACCGTCTGTCTCAGACCGCCTGTCTCAGACCGCCTGTCTTAGACTGTCTGTCTCAGAGCGCCTGTCTCAGACCGTCTGTCGCAGACCGTCTGTCTCAGACCGTCTCTCTCAGACCGTCTGTCTCAGACCGTCTCTCTCAGACCGTCTGTCTCAGTCCGTCTGTCTCAGTCCGTCTGTCTCAGACCGCCTGTCTCAGACCGCCTGTCTCAGACCGTCTGTCTCAGACCCTCTGTCTCGATCGGTCTGTCTCATACCGTCTGTCTCAGACCGTCTGTCTGACACTGTCTGTCTGAGACCGTCTGTCTCAGACCATCAGTCTCAGACCGCGTGTCTCAGACCGCCTGCCTCAGACCGCCTGTCTCAGACCGTCTGTCTCAGACAGTCTGTATCAGACCGTCTGTCTCAGACCGTCTGTCTCGGGCCGTCTGTCTCAGTCCGTCTGTCTCGGGCCGTCTGTCTCCGTCCGTCTGTCTCAGTCCGTCTGTCTCAGTCCGTCTGTCTCCGTTCGTCTGTCTCAGACCGTCTGTCTCAGAGCGCCTGTCTCAGACCGTCTGTCTCAGACCGCCTGTCTCAGACCGCCTGTCTTAGACTGTCTGTCTCAGAGCGCCTGTCTCAGACTGTCTGTCTCAGAGCGCCTGTCTCAGACCGCCTGTCTTAGACTGTCTGTCTCATACCGTCTGTCTCGGACCGTCTGTCTCAGACCGTCGGCCTCGAGCCGTCTGTATCAGTCCGTCTGTCTCCGTCCTTCTGTCTCAGACCGCCTGTCTCAGACCGCCTGTCTTAGACTGTCTGTCTCAGACAGACTGTCTCAGACCGCCTGCCTCAGACCGCCTGTCTCAGACCGTCTGTCTCAGACCGACTGTCTCTGACCGTCTGTCTCAAACCGTCTGTCTCAGACCGTCTGTCGCAGACCCTCTGTCTCGATCCGTCTGTCTCATACCGTCTGTCTCAGACCGTCTGTCTGAGACCGACTGTCTCAAACCGTCTGTCTGAGACCGTCTGTCTCAGACCGTCTGTCTCAGACCGTCTGTCTCAGACCGTCTGTCTCAGACCGTCTGTCTCAGACCGTCTGTCTCGGGCCGTCTGTCTCAGTCCGTCTGTCTCTGGCCGTCTGTCTCAGTCCGTCTGTCTCAGTCCGTCTGTCTCAGTCCGTCTGTCTCCGTTCGTCTGTCTCAGACCGTCTGTCTCAGAGCGCCTGTCTCAGACCGTCTGTCTCAGACCGCCTGTCTCAGACCGCCTGTCTTAGACTGTCTGTCTCAGAGCGCCTGTCTCAGACTGTCTGTCTCAGAGCGCCTGTCTCAGACCGTCTGTCTAAGTCCGTCTGTCTCCGTCCTTCTGTCTCAGACCGTCTGTCTCAGACCGCCTGTCTCAGACCGCCTGTCTTAGACTGTCTGTCTCATACCGTCTGTCTAGGACCGTCTGTCTCAGACCGTCGGCCTCGAGCCGTCTGTATCAGTCCGTCTGTCTCCGTCCTTCTGTCTCAGACCGCCTGTCTCAGACCGCCTGTCTTAGACTGTATGTCTCAGACAGACTGTCTCAGACCGCCTGCCTCAGACCGCCTGTCTCAGACCGTCTGTCTCAGACCGACTGTCTCTGACCGTCTGTCTCAAACCGTCTGTCTCAGACCGTCTGTCGCAGACCCTCTGTCTCGATCCGTCTGTCTCATACCGTCTGTCTCAGACCGTCTGTCTGAGACCGACTGTCTCAAACCGTCTGTCTGAGACCGTCTGTCTCAGACCGTCTGTCTCAGACCGTCTGTCTCAGACCGTCTGTCTCAGACCGTCTGTCTCGGGCCGTCTGTCTCAGTCCGTCTGTCTCGGGCCGTCTGTCTCAGTCCGTCTGTCTCAGTCCGTCTGTCTCAGTCCGTCTGTCTCCGTTCGTTTGTCTCAGACCGTCTGTCTCAGAGCGCCTGTCTCAGACCGTCTGTCTCAGACCGCCTGTCTCAGACCGCCTGTCTTAGACTGTCTGTCTCAGAGCGCCTGTCTCAGACTGTCTGTCTCAGAGCGCCTGTCTCAGACCGCCTGTCTCAGACCGTCTGTCTCAGACCGCCTGTCTTAGACTGTCTGTCTCAGAGCGCCTGTCTCAGACTGTCTGTCTCAGAGCGCCTGTCTCAGACCGTCTGTCTCATACCGCCTGTCTTAGACTGTCTGTCTCAGAGCGCCTGTCTCAGACTGTCTGTCTCAGATCGCCTGTCTCAGACCGTCTGTCTCTGACCGCCTGTCTGAGACTGTCTGTATCAGACCGTCTGTCTCGGACCGTCTGTCTCAGACCGTCGGTCTCGGGCCGTCTGTCTCAGTCCGTCTATCTCCGTCCGTCTGTCTCGGACCACCTGTCTCAGACCGTCTGTCTCAGACCGTCTGTCTCAGTCCGTCTGTCTCAGTCCGTCTGTCTCAGTCCGTCTGTCTCCGTTCGTCTGTCTCAGACCGTCTGTCTCAGAGCGCCTGTCTCAGACCGTCTGTCTCAGACCGCCTGTCTCAGACCGCCTGTCTTAGACTGTCTGTCTCAGAGCGCCTGTCTCAGACTGTCTGTCTCAGAGCGCCTGTCTCAGACCGTCTGTCTCAGTCCGTCTGTCTCCGTCCTTCTGTCTCAGACCGTCTGTCTCAGACCGCCTGTCTCAGACCGCCTGTCTTAGACTGTCTGTCTCATACCGTCTGTCTAGGACCGTCTGTCTCAGACCGTCGGCCTCGAGCCGTCTGTATCAGTCCGTCTGTCTCCGTCCTTCTGTCTCAGACCGCCTGTCTCAGACCGCCTGTCTTAGACTGTATGTCTCAGACAGACTGTCTCAGACCGCCTGCCTCAGACCGCCTGTCTCAGACCGTCTGTCTCAGACCGACTGTCTCTGACCGTCTGTCTCAAACCGTCTGTCTCAGACCGTCTGTCGCAGACCCTCTGTCTCGATCCGTCTGTCTCATACCGTCTGTCTCAGACCGTCTGTCTGAGACCGACTGTCTCAAACCGTCTGTCTGAGACCGTCTGTCTCAGACCGTCTGTCTCAGACCGTCTGTCTCAGACCGTCTGTCTCAGACCGTCTGTCTCGGGCCGTCTGTCTCAGTCCGTCTGTCTCGGGCCGTCTGTCTCAGTCCGTCTGTCTCAGTCCGTCTGTCTCAGTCCGTCTGTCTCCGTTCGTCTGTCTCAGACCGTCTGTCTCAGAGCGCCTGTCTCAGACCGTCTGTCTCAGACCGCCTGTCTCAGACCGCCTGTCTTAGACTGTCTGTCTCAGAGCGCCTGTCTCAGACTGTCTGTCTCAGAGCGCCTGTCTCAGACCGCCTGTCTCAGACCGTCTATCTCAGACCGCCTGTCTTAGACTGTCTGTCTCAGAGCGCCTGTCTCAGACTGTCTGTCTCAGAGCGCCTGTCTCAGACCGTCTGTCTCATACCGCCTGTCTTAGACTGTCTGTCTCAGAGCGCCTGTCTCAGACTGTCTGTCTCAGATCGCCTGTCTCAGACCGTCTGTCTCTGACCGCCTGTCTGAGACTGTCTGTATCAGACCGTCTGTCTCGGACCGTCTGTCTCAGACCGTCGGTCTCGGGCCGTCTGTCTCAGTCCGTCTATCTCCGTCCGTCTGTCTCGGACCACCTGTCTCAGACCGTCTGTCTCAGACCGTCTGTCTCAGACCGTCTGTCTCAGACAGCCTGTCTCAGACCGTCTGTCTCAGACCGTCTGTCTCAGACCATCTGTCTCAGACCGTCTGTCTCAGACCGTCTGTCTCAGAGAGTCTGTCTCAGGCCGTCTGTCTCAGTCCGTCTGTCTCAGACCCTCTGTCTCGATCCGTCTGTCTCATACCGTCTGTCTCGGACCGTCTGTCTCAGACCGTCGGCCTCGAGCCGTCTGTATCAGTCCGTCTGTCTCCGTCCTTCTGTCTCAGACCGTCTGTCTCAGACCGCCTGTCTCAGACCGCCTGTCTTAGACTGTCTGTCTCAGAGCGCCTGTCTCAGACCGTCTGTCGCAGACCGTCTGTCTCAGACCGTCTCTCTCAGACCGTCTGTCTCAGACCGTCTCTCTCAGACCGTCTGTCTCAGACCGTCTGTCTCAGACCGTCTGTCTCAGACCGTCTGTCTCAGTCCGTCTGTCTCAGTCCGTCTGTCTCCGTTCGTCTGTCTCAGACCAACTGTCACAGACCGTCTGTCTCAGACCGTCTGTCTCAGACCGTCTGTCTCAGACCGTCTGTCTCAGACCGTCTGTCTCAGACCGCCTGTCTCAGACTGTCTGTCTCAGAGCGCCTGTCTCAGACCGTCTGTCTCAGACCGCCTGTCTGAGACCGTCTGTCTCAGACCGTCTGTCTCAGACCGTCTGTCTCAGACCGTCTGTCTCAGACCGTCTGTCTCGGATCGTCTGTCTCGGGCCGTCTGTCTCAGTCCGTCTGTCTCAGTCCGTCTGTCTCAGACCGTCTGTCTCAGACCGGCTGTCTCAGGCCGTCGGTCTCAGACCGTCTGTCTCGGGCCGTCTGTCTCAGACCGTCTGTCTCAGGCCGTCTGTCTCAGTCCGTCTGTCTCCGTTCGTCTGTCTCAGACCGACTGTCTCAGACCGTCTGTCTCAAACCGTCTGTCTCAGGCCGTCTGTCTCAGTCCGTCTGTCTCAGTCCGTCTGTCTCAGTCCGTCTCTCTCAGTCCGTCTGTCTCAGTCCGTCTGTCTCAGTCCGTCTGTCTCAGTCCGTCTGTCTCAGTCCGTCTGTCTCAGTCCGTCTGTCTCAGTAAGTCTGTCTCCGTACGTCTGTCTCAGACAGACTGTCTCAGACCGTCTGTCTCAAACCGTCTGTCTCACACCGTCTGTCTCAGACCGTCTGTCTGAGACCGTCTGTCTCAGACAGTCTGTCTCAGACCGTCTGTCACAGACCGTCTGTCTCATACCATCTGTCTCAGACTGTCTGTCTCAGTCCGTCTGTATCAGTCCGTCTGTCTCCGTTCGTCTGTCTCAGACCGTCTCTCTCAGACCGTCTGTCTCAGACCGTCTGTCTCAGACCGTCTGTCTCAGTCCGTCTGTCTCAGTCCGTCTGTCTCAGACCGCCTGTCTCAGACCGCCTGTCTCAGACCGTCTGTCTCAGACCCTCTGTCTCGATCGGTCTGTCTCATACCGTCTGTCTCAGACCGTCTGTCTCAGACCGTCTGTCTGAGACCGACTGTCTCAAACCGTCTGTCTGAGACCGTCTGTCTCAGACCGTCTGTCTCAGACCGTCTGTCTCAGACCGTCTGTCTCAGACCGTCTGTCTCAGACCGTCTGTCTCAGACCGTCTGTCTCGGGCCGTCTGTCTCAGTCCGTCTGTCTCAGTCCGTCTGTCTCAGTCCGTCTGTCTCAGTCCGTCTGTCTCAGTCCGTCTGTCTCCGTTCGTCTGTCTCAGACCGTCTGTCTCAGAGCGCCTGTCTCAGACCGTCTGTCTCAGACCGTCTGTCTCAGACCGCCTGTCTTAAACCGTCTGTCTCACACCGTCTGTCTCAGACCGTCTGTCTGAGACCGTCTGTCTCAGACCGTCTGTCTCAGACCATCTGTCTCAGACTGTCTGTCTCAGTCCGTCTGTATCAGTCCGTCTGTCTCCGTTCGTCTGTCTCAGACCGTCTCTCTCAGACCGTCTGTCTCAGACCGTCTGTCTCAGACCGTCTGTCTCAGTCCGTCTGTCTCAGTCCGTCTGTCTCAGTCCGTCTGTCTCAGTCCGTCTGTCTCAGTCCGTCTGTCACAGTAAGTCTGTCTCCGTACGTCTGTCTCAGACAGACTGTCTCAGACCGTCTGTCTCAAACCGTCTGTCTCACACCGTCTGTCTCAGACCGTCTGTCTGAGACCGTCTGTCTCAGACAGTCTGTCTCAGACCGTCTGTCTCAGACCGTCTGTCTCATACCATCTGTCTCAGACTGTCTGTCTCAGTCCGTCTGTATCAGTCCGTCTGTCTCCGTTCGTCTGTCTCAGACCGTCTGTCTCAGACAGTCTGTATCAGACCGTCTGTCTCAGACCGTCTGTCTCGGGCCGTCTGTCTCAGTCCGTCTGTCTCAGACCGCCTGTCTCAGACCGCCTGTCTCAGACCGTCTGTCTCAGACCCTCTGTCTCGATCGGTCTGTCTCATACCGTCTGTCTCAGACCGTCTGTCTGACACCGTCTGTCTGAGACCGTCTGTCTCAGACCATCAGTCTCAGACCGCGTGTCACAGACCGCCTGCCTCAGACCGCCTGTCTCAGACCGTCTGTCTCAGACAGTCTGTATCAGACCGTCTGTCTCAGACCGTCTGTCTCGGGCCGTCTGTCTCAGTCCGTCTGTCTCTGGCCGTCTGTCTCAGTCCGTCTGTCTCAGTCCGTCTGTCTCAGTCCGTCTGTCTCCGTTCGTCTGTCTCAGACCGTCTGTCTCAGAGCGCCTGTCTCAGACCGTCTGTCTCAGACCGCCTGTCTCAGACCGCCTGTCTCAGACTGTCTGTCTCAGAGCGCCTGTCTCAGACCGTCTGTCTCAGTCCGTCTGTCTCCGTCCTTCTGTCTCAGACCGTCTGTCTCAGACCGCCTGTCTCAGACCGCCTGTCTTAGACTGTCTGTCTCATACCGTCTGTCTAGGACCGTCTCTCTCAGACCGTCGGCCTCGAGCCGTCTGTATCAGTCCGTCTGTCGCCGTCCTTCTGTCTCAGACCGCCTGTCTCAGACCGCCTGTCTTAGACTGTATGTCTCAGACAGACTGTCTCAGACCGCCTGCCTCAGACCGCCTGTCTCAGACCGACTGTCTCTGACCGTCTGTCTCAAACCGTCTGTCTCAGACCGTCTGTCGCAGACCCTCTGTCTCGATCCGTCTGTCTCATACCGTCTGTCTCAGACCGTCTGTCTGAGACCGACTGTCTCAAACCGTCTGTCTGAGACCGTCTGTCTCAGACCGTCTGTCTCAGACCGTCTGTCTCAGACCGTCTGTCTCAGACCGTCTGTCTCGGGCCGTCTGTCTCAGTCCGTCTGTCTCGGGCCGTCTGTCTCAGTCCGTCTGTCTCAGTCCGTCTGTCTCAGTCCGTCTGTCTCCGTTCGTCTGTCTCAGACCGTCTGTCTCAGAGCGCCTGTCTCAGACCGTCTGTCTCAGACCGCCTGTCTCAGACCGCCTGTCTTAGACTGTCTGTCTCAGAGCGCCTGTCTCAGACTGTCTGTCTCAGAGCGCCTGTCTCAGACCATCTGTCTCAGACCGCCTGTCTTAGACTGTCTGTCTCAGAGCGCCTGTCTCAGACTGTCTGTCTCAGAGCGCCTGTCTCAGACCGTCTGTCTCTGACCGCCTGTCTGAGACTGTCTGTCTCAGACCGTCTGTCTCAGACCGTCTGTCTGAGACCGTCTGTCGCAGACCCTCTGTCTCGATCCGTCTGTCTCATACCGTCTGTCTCATACCGTCTGTCTCAGACCGCCTGTCTCAGACCGCCTGTCTCAGACCGTCTGTCTCAGACCGTCTATCTCAGACCGTCTGTCTCAGACCGGCTGTCTCAGACCGTCTGTCTCAGACTGTCTGCCTCAGACCGTCTGTCTCAGACCGTCTGTCTCAGACCGTCTGTCTCGAAACGTCTGTCTCAGAGAGCCTGTCTCGAACCGTCTGTCTCAGACCGTCTGTCTCAGACCGGCTGTCTCAGACCGTCTGTCTCAGACTGTCTGCCTCAGACCGACTGTCTCAGACCGTCTGTCTCAAACCGTCTGTCTCACACCGTCTGTCTCAGACCCTCTGTCTCGATCCGTCTGTCTCATACCGTCTGTCTCAGACCGCCTGTCTCAGACCGCCTGTCTCAGACCGTCTGTCTCAGACCCTCTGTCTCGATCGGTCTGTCTCATACCGTCTGTCTCAGACCGTCTGTCTGACACCGTCTGTCTGAGACCGTCTGTCTCAGACCATCAGTCTCAGACCGCGTGTCTCAGACCGCCTGCCTCAGACCGCCTGTCTCAGACCGTCTGTCTCAGACAGTCTGTATCAGACCGTCGGTCTCGGGCCGTCTGTCTCAGTCCGTCTATCTCCGTCCGTCTGTCTCGGACCACCTGTCTCAGACCGTCTGTCTCAGACCGTCTGTCTCAGACCGTCTGTCTCAGACAGCCTGTCTCAGACCGTCTGTCTCAGACCATCTGTCTCAGACCGTCTGTCTCAGACCGTCTGTCTCAGACCGTCTGTCTCAGAGAGTCTGTCTCAGGCCGTCTGTCTCAGTCCGTCTGTCTCAGACCCTCTGTCTCGATCCGTCTGTCTCATACCGTCTGTCTCGGACCGTCTGTCTCAGACCGTCGGCCTCGAGCCGTCTGTATCAGTCCGTCTGTCTCCGTCCTTCTGTCTCAGACCGTCTGTCTCAGACCGCCTGTCTCAGACCGCCTGTCTTAGACTGTCTGTCTCAGAGCGCCTGTCTCAGACCGTCTGTCGCAGACCGTCTGTCTCAGACCGTCTGTCTCAGACCGTCTCTCTCAGACCGTCGATCTCAGACCGTCTCTCACAGACCGTCTGTCTCAGACCGTCTGTCTCAGACCGTCTGTCTCAGACCGTCTGTCTCAGACCGTCTGTCTCAGACCGTCTGTCTCAGTCCGTCTGTCTCAGTCCGTCTGTCTCCGTTCGTCTGTCTCAGACCAACTGTCACAGACCGTCTGTCTCAGACCGTCTGTCTCAGACCGTCTGTCTCAGACCGTCTGTCTCAGACCGTCTGTCTCAGACCGTCTGTCTCAGACCGTCTGTCTCAGACCACCTGTCTCAGACTGTCTGTCTCAGGGCGCCTGTCTCAGACCGTCTGTCTCAGACCGCCTGTCTGAGACCGTCTGTCTCAGACCGTCTGCCTCAGACCGTCTGTCTCAGACCGTCTGTCTCGGATCGTCTGTCTCGGGCCGTCTGTCTCAGTCCGTCTGTCTCAGACCGTCTGTCTCAGACCGGCTGTCTCAGGCCGTCGGTCTCAGACCGTCTGTCTCGGGCCGTCTGTCTCAGTCCGTCTGTCTCCGTTCGTCTGTCTCAGACCGACTGTCTCAGACCGTCTGTCTCAAACCGTCTGTCTCAGACCGTCTGTCTCAGGCCGTCTGTCTCAGTCCGTCTGTCTCAGTCCGTCTCTCTCAGTCCGTCTGTCTCAGTCCGTCTGTCTCAGTCCGTCTGTCTCAGTCCGTCTGTCTCAGTCCGTCTGTCTCAGTCCGTCTGTCTCAGTAAGTCTGTCTCCGTACGTCTGTCTCATACAGACTGTCTCAGACCGTCTGTCTCAAACCGTCTGTCTCACACCGTCTGTCTCAGACCGTCTGT
Organism: Coelioxys conoideus; assembly: GCA_947623535.1. NCBI lineage: Eukaryota > Metazoa > Arthropoda > Insecta > Hymenoptera > Megachilidae > Coelioxys > Coelioxys conoideus. The sequence continues at coordinate 7,730,680 of CANQJN010000026.1, forward strand.
CTGAGACCGTCTGTCTCAGACCGTCTGTCTCAGACCGTCTGTCTCAGACCGTCTGTCTCAGACCATCTGCCTCAGACTGTCTGTCTCAGTCCGTCTGTATCAGTCCGTCTGTCTCCGTTCGTCTGTCTCAGACCGTCTCTCTCAGACCGTCTGTCTCAGACCGTCTGTCTCAGTCCGTCTGTCTCAGTCCGTCTGTCTCAGTCCGTCTGTCTCAGTCCGTCTGTCTCAGTCCGTCTGTCTCAGTCCGTCTGTCTCAGTCCGTCTGTCTCAGTAAGTCTGTCTCCGTACGTCTGTCTCAGACAGACTGTCTCAGCCCGTCTGTCTCAAACCGTCTGTCTCACACCGTCTGTCTCAGACCGTCTGTCTGAGACCGTCTGTCTCAGACAGTCTGTCTCAGACCGTCTGTCTCAGACCGTCTGTCTCAGACCATCTGTCTCAGACTGTCTGTCTCAGTCCGTCTGTATCAGTCCGTCTGTCTCGGTTCGTCTGTCTCAGACCGTCTCTCTCAGACCGTCTGTCTCAGACCGTCTGTCTCAGACCGTCTGTCTCAGTCCGTCTGTCTCAGTCCGTCTGTCTCAGACCGCCTGTCTCAGACCGCCTGTCTCAGACCGTCTGTCTCAGACCCTCTGTCTCGATCGGTCTGTCTCATACCGTCTGTCTCAGACCGTCTGTCTGACACCGTCTGTCTGAGACCGTCTGTCTCAGACCATCAGTCTCAGACCGCGTGTCTCAGACCGCCTGCCTCAGACCGCCTGTCTCAGACCGTCTGTCTCAGACAGTCTGTATCAGACCGTCTGTCTCAGACCGTCTGTCTCGGGCCGTCTGTCTCAGTCCGTCTGTCTCGGGCCGTCTGTCTCAGTCCGTCTGTCTCAGTCCGTCTGTCTCAGTCCGTCTGTCTCCGTTCGTCTGTCTCAGACCGTCTGTCTCAGAGCGCCTGTCTCAGACCGTCTGTCTCAGACCGCCTGTCTCAGACCGCCTGTCTTAGACTGTCTGTCTCAGAGCGCCTGTCTCAGACTGTCTGTCTTAGACTGTCTGTCTCATACCGTCTGTCTCGGACCGTCTGTCTCAGACCGTCGGCCTCGAGCCGTCTGTATCGGTCCGTCTGTCTCCGTCCTTCGGTCTCAGACCGTCTGTCTCAGACCGCCTGTCTCAGACCGCCTGTCTTAGACTGTCTGTCTCAGAGCGCCTGTCTCAGACCGTCTGTCTCAGACCGTCTGTCTCAGACCGTCTGTCTCAGACCGTCTGTCTCAGACCGTCTGTCTCAGACCGTCTCTCTCAGACCGTCTGTCTCAGACCGTCTGTCTCAGACCGTCTGTCTCAGACCGTCTGTCTCAGACCGTCTGCCTCAGACCGTCTGTCGCAGACCGTCTGTCTCGGGCCGTCTGTCTCAGTCCGTCTGTCTCAGTCCGTCTGTCTCAGTTCGTCTGTCTCAGACCAACTGTTTCAGACCGTCTGTCTCAGACCGTCTGTCTCAGACCGTCTGTCTCAGACCGTCTGTCTCAGACCGCCTGTCTCAGACCGCCTGTCTTAGACTGACTGTCTCAGAGCGCCTGTCTCACACCGTCTGTCTCAGTCCGTCTGTCTCCGTCCTTCGGTCTCAGACCGTCTGTCTCAGACCGCCTGTCTCAGACCGCCTGTCTTAGACTGTCTGTCTCAGGCCGTCTGTCTCAGACCGTCTGTCTCGGGCCGTCTGTCTCAGACCGTCTGTCTCAGGCCGTCTGTCTCAGGCCGTCTGTCTCAGTCCGTCTGTCTCCGTTCGTCTGTCTCAGACCGACTGTCTCAGACCGTCTGTCTCGGACCGTCTGTCTCAGACCGTCGGCCTCGAGCCGTCTGTATCAGTCCGTCTGTCTCCGTCCTTCTGTCTCAGACCGTCTGTCTCAGACCGCCTGTCTCAGACCGCCTGTCTTAGACTGTCTGTCTCAGAGCGCCTGTCTTAGACCGTCTGTCGCAGACCGTCTCTCTCAGACCGTCTGTCTCTGACCGTCTCTCTCAGACCGTCTGTCTCAGACCGTCTGTCTCAGACCGTCTGTCTCAGACCGTCTGTCTCAGACCGTCTGTCTCAGTCCGTCTGTCTCAGTCCGTCTGTCTCCGTTCGTCTGTCTCAGACCAACTGTCACAGACCGTCCGTCTCAGACCGTCTGTCTCAGACCGTCTGTCCCAGACCGTCTGTCTCAGACCGTCTGTCTCAGACCGTCTGTCTCAGACCGCCTGTCTCAGACTGTCTGTCTCAGAGCGCCTGTCTCAGACCGTCTGTCTCAGACCGCCTGTCTGAGACCGTCTGTCTCAGACCGTCTGTCTCAGACCGTCTGTCTCAGACCGTCTGTCTCAGACCGACTGTCTCAGACCGTCTGTCTCAAACCGTCTGTCTCAGACCGTCTGTCTCAGGCCGTCTGTCTCAGTCCGTCTGTCTCAGTCCGTCTCTCTCAGTCCGTCTGTCTCAGTCCGTCTGTCTCAGTCCGTCTGTCTCAGTCCGTCTGTCTCAGTCCGTCTGTCTCAGTCCGTCTGTCTCAGTCCGTCTGTCTCAGTAAGTCTGTCTCCGTACGTCTGTCTCAGACAGACTGTCTCAGACCGTCTGTCTCAAACCGTCTGTCTCACACCGTTTGTCTCAGACCGTCTGTCTGAGACCGTCTGTCTCAGACCGTCTGTCTCAGACCATCTGTCTCAGACTGTCTGTCTCAGTCCGTCTGTATCAGTCCGTCTGTCTCCGTTCGTCTGTCTCAGACCGTCTCTCTCAGACCGTCTGTCTCAGACCGTCTGTCTCAGACCGTCTGTCTCAGTCCGTCTGTCTCAGTCCGTCTGTCTCAGTCCGTCTGTCTCAGTCCGTCTGTCTCAGTCCGTCTGTCTCAGTAAGTCTGTCTCCGTACGTCTGTCTCAGACAGACTGTCTCAGACCGTCTGTCTCAAACCGTCTGTCTCACACCGTCTGTCTCAGACCGTCTGTCTCAGACCGTCTGTCTCAGGCCATCTGTCTCAGACTGTCTGTCTCAGCCCGTCTGTATCAGTCCGTCTGTCTCCGTTCGTCTGTCTCAGACCGTCTCTCTCAGCCCGTCTGTCTCAGACCGTCTGTCTCAGTCCGTCTGTCTCAGTCCGTCTGTCTCAGACCGCCTGTCTCAGACCGCCTGTCTCAGACCGTCTGTCTCAGACCCTCTGTCTCGATCGGTCTGTCTCATACCGTCTGTCTCAGACCGTCTGTCTGACACCGTCTGTCTGAGACCGTATGTCTCAGACCATCAGTCTCAGACCGCGTGTCTCAGACCGCCTGCCTCAGACCGCCTGTCTCAGACCGTCTGTCTCAGACAGTCTGTATCAGACCGTCTGTCTCGGACCGTCTGTCTCAGACCGTCTGTCTCGGACCGTCTGTCTCAGACCGTCGGTCTCGCGCCGTCTGTCTCAGTCCGTCTATCTCCGTCCGTCTGTCTCGGACCACCTGTCTCAGACCGTCTGTCTCAGACCGTCTGTCTCAGACAGCCTGTCTCAGACCGTCTGTCTCAGACCGTCTGTCTCAGACCATCTGTCTCAGACCGTCTGTCTCAGACCGTCTGTCTCAGAGAGTCTGTCTCAGGCCGTCTGTCTCAGTCCGTCTGTCTCAGACCCTCTGTCTCGATCCGTCTGTCTCATACCGTCTGTCTCGGACCGTCTGTCTCAGACCGTCGGCCTCGAGCCGTCTGTATCAGTCCGTCTGTCTCCGTCCTTCTGTCTCAGACCGTCTGTCTCAGACCGCCTGCCTCAGACCGCCTGTCTTAGACTGTCTGTCTCAGAGCGCCTGTCTCAGACCGTCTGTCTCAGACCGTCTGTCTCAGACCGTCTCTCTCAGACCGTCTGTCTCAGACAGTCTGTCTCAGACCGTCTGTCTCAGACCGTCTGTCTCAGACCATCTGTCTCAGACTGTCTGTCTCAGTCCGTCTGTATCAGTCCGTCTGTCTCCGATCGTCTGTCTCAGACCGTCTCTCTCAGACCGTCTGTCTCAGTCCGTCTGTATCAGTCCGTCTGTCTCCGTTCGTCTGTCTCAGACCGTCTCTCTCAGACCGTCTGTCTCAGACCGTCTGTCTCAGACCGACTGTCTCAGACCGTCTGTATCAAACCGTCTGTCTGAGACCGTCTGTCTCAGACCCTCTGTCTCGATCCGTCTGTCTCATACCGTCCGTCTCAGACCGTCTGTCTCAGACCGTCTGTCTCAGGCCGTCTGTCTCAGACCGTCTGTCTCGGGCCGTCTGTCTCAGTCCGTCTGTCTCAGACCGGCTGTCTCAGACCGTCTGTCTCAGACTGTCTGCCTCAAACCGTCTGTCTCAGACCGTCTGCCTCAGACCGTCTGTCTCGAACCGTCTGTCTCAGACAGCCTGTCTCAGACCGTCTGTCTCGGGCCGTCTGTCTCACTCCGTCTGTCTCAGACCGTCTGTCTCAGACCGTCTGTCTCAGACCGTCTGTCTCAGACCGTCTGTCTCAGACCGTCTGTCTCAGGCCGTCTGTCTCAGACCGTCTGTCTCGGGCCGTCTGACTCAGACCGTCTGTCTCAGGCCGTCTGTCTCAGTCCGTCTGTCTCCGTTCGTCTGTCTCAGACCGACTGTCTCAGACCGTCTGTCTCAAACCGTCTGTCTCAGACCGTCTGTCTCAGGCCGTCTGTCTCAGTCCGTCTGTCTCTGTCCGTCTGTCTCAGTCCGTCTGTCTCAGTCCGTCTGTCTCAGTCCGTCTGTCTCAGTCCGTCTGTCTCAGTCCGTCTGTCTCAGTCCGTCTGTCTCAGTCCGTCTGTCTCAGTCCGTCTGTCTCAGTAAGTCTGTCTCCGTTCGTCTGTCTCCGACCGACTGTCTCAGACCGTCTGTATCAAACCGTCTGTCTGAGACCCTCTGTCTCGATCCGTCTATCTCATACCGTCTGTCTCAGACCGTCTGTCTCGGGCCGTCTGTCTCAGACCGTCTGTCTCAGGCCGTCTGTCTCAGTCCGTCTGTCTCCGTTCGTCTGTCTCAGACCGACTGTCTCAGACCGTCTGTCTCAAACCGTCTGTCCCAGACCGTCTGTCTCAGGCCGTCTGTCTCAGTCCGTCTGTCTCAGTCCGTCTCTCTCAGTCCGTCTGTCTCAGTCCGTCTGTCTCAGTCCGTCTGTCTCAGTCCGTCTGTCTCAGTCCGTCTGTCTCAGTCCGTCTGTCTCAGTAAGTCTGTCTCCGTACGTCTGTCTCAGACAGACTGTCTCAGACCGTCTGTCTCAAACCGTCTGTCTCACACCGTCTGTCTCAGACTGTCTGTCTCAGACCGTCTGTCTGAGACCGTCTGTCTCAGACAGTCTGTCTCAGACCGTCTGTCTCAGACCGTCTGTCTCAGACCATCTGTCTCAGACTGTCTGTCTCAGTCCGTCTGTCTCAGTCCGTCTGTCTCAGTCCGTCTGTCTCAGTCCGTCTGTCTCAGTCCGTCTGTCTCAGTCCGTCTGTCTCAGTAAGTCTGTCTCCGTTCGTCTGTCTCCGACCGACTGTCTCAGACCGTCTGTATCAAACCGTCTGTCTGAGACCCTCTGTCTCGATCCGTCTATCTCATACCGTCTGTCTCAGACCGTCTGTCTCGGGCCGTCTGTCTCAGACCGTCTGTCTCAGGCCGTCTGTCTCAGTCCGTCTGTCTCCGTTCGTCTGTCTCAGACCGACTGTCTCAGACCGTCTGTCTCAAACCGTCTGTCCCAGACCGTCTGTCTCAGGCCGTCTGTCTCAGTCCGTCTGTCTCAGTCCGTCTCTCTCAGTCCGTCTGTCTCAGTCCGTCTGTCTCAGTCCGTCTGTCTCAGTCCGTCTGTCTCAGTCCGTCTGTCTCAGTCCGTCTGTCTCAGTAAGTCTGTCTCCGTACGTCTGTCTCAGACCGTCTGTCTCAAACCGTCTGTCTCACACCGTCTGTCTCAGACTGTCTGTCTCAGACCGTCTGTCTGAGACCGTCTGTCTCAGACAGTCTGTCTCAGACCGTCTGTCTCAGACCGTCTGTCTCAGACCATCTGTCTCAGACTGTCTGTCTCAGTCCGTCTGAATGAGTCCGTCTGTCTCCGTTCGTCTGTCTCAGACCGTCTCTCTCGGACCGTCTGTCTCAGTCCGTCTGTATCAGTCCGTCTGTCTCCGTTCGTCTGTCTCAGACCGTCTCTCTCAGACCGTCTGTCTCAGACCGTCTGTCTCAGACCGTCTGTCTCAGTCCGTCTGTCTCAGTCCGTCTGTCTCAGACCGTCTGTCTCAGACCGTCTGTCTCAGACCGTCTGCCTCAGACCGTCTGTCTCAGACCGGCTGTCTCAGACCGTCTGTCTCAGTCCGTCTGTCTCCGTTCGTCTGTCTCAGACCAACTGTCTCAGACCGTCTGTCACAGACCGTCTGTCTCAGAGCGCCTGTCTCAGACCGTCTGTCTCAGACCGCCTGTCTGAGACCGTCTGTCTCATACCGTCTGTCTCAGACCGTCTGTCTCGGATCGTCTGTCTCGGGCCGTCTGTCTCAGTCCGTCTGTCTCAGTCCGTCTGTCTCAGTCCGTCTGTCTCAGTCCGTCTGTCTCAGTCCGTCTGTCTCCGTTCGTCTCTCTCAGACCGACTGTCTCAGGCCGTCTGTCTCAAACCGTCTGTCTCAGACCGTCTGTCTCAGACCGTCTGTCTCAGGCCGTCTGTCTCAGTCCGTCTGTCTCAGACCCTCTGTCTCGATCCGTCTGTCTCATACCGTCTGTCTGAGACCGTCTGTCTCAGAACATCAGTCTCAGACCGCGTGTCTCAGACCGCCTGCCTCAGACCGCGTGTCTCAGACCGCCGGTCTCAGACCGCCTGTCTCCGACCGCCTGTCTCAGACCGTCTGTCTCAGACCGTCTGTCTCAGACCGTCTGTCGCAGACCGTCTGTCTCGGGCCGTCTGTCTCAGTCCGTCTGTCTCAGACCGTCTGTCTCAGGCCGTCTGTCTCCGACCGTCTGTCTCGGGCCGTCTGTCTCAGTCCGTCTGTCTTAGTCCGTCTGTCTCCGTTCGTCTGTCTCAGACCGAGTGTCTCAGGCCGTCTGTCTCAAACCGTCTGTCTCAGACCGTCTGTCTCAGGCCGTCTGTCTCAGTTCGTCTGTCTCAGACCGTCTGTCTCGATCCGTCTGTCTCATACCGTCTGTCTGAGACCGTCTGTCTCATACCGTCTGTCTGAGACCGTCTGTCTCAGAACATCAGCCTCAGACCGCGTGTCTCAGACCGCCTGCCTCAGACCGCCTGTCTCACACCGCCTGTCTCAGACAGTCTGTCTCAGACCGTCTGTCTCAGTCCGTCTGTCTCAGACCGTCTGTCTCAGACCGTCTGTCTCAGACCGTCTGTCTCAGACCGTCTGTCTCAGTCCGTCTGTCTCCGTTCGTCTGTCTCAGACCGACTGTCTCAGACCGTCTGTCTCAGCCCGTCCGTCTCGGACCACCTGTCTCAGACCGTCCGTCTCAAACCGTCTGTCTCAGTCCGTCTGTCTCGGACCACCTGCCTCCGTTCGTCTGTCTCAGACCGTGTCTCAGACCGTCTGTCGCAGACCGTCTGTCTCAGACCGTCTGTCTCGGGCCGTCTATCTGACTCCGTCTGTCTCGGGCCGTCTGTCTCACTCCGTCTGTCTCAGACCGTCTGTCTCAGACCGTCTGTCTCAGACCGGCTGTCTCAGACCGTCTGTCTCAGGCCGTCTGTCTCAGACCGTCTGTCTCGGCCGTCTGTCTCAGACCGTCTGTCTCAGACCGTCTGTCGCAGACCGTCTGTCTCGGGCCGTCTGTCACAGTCCGTCTGTCTCAGACCGTCTGTCTCAGACCGTCTGTCTCAGGCCGTCTGTCTCCGACCGTCTGTCTCGGGCCGTCTGTCTCAGTCCGTCTGTCTTAGTCCGTCTGTCTCCGTTCGTCTCTCTCAGACCGACTGTCTCAGGCCGTCTGTCTCAAACCGTCTGTCTCAGACCGTCTGTCTCAGACCGTCTGTCTCAGGCCGTCTGTCTCAGTCCGTCTGTCTCAGACCCTCTGTCTCGATCCGTCTGTCTCATACCGTCTGTCTGAGACCGTCTGTCTCAGAACATCAGTCTCAGACCGCGTGTCTCAGACCGCCTGCCTCAGACCGCGTGTCTCAGACCGCCGGTCTCAGACCGCCTGTCTCCGACCGCCTGTCTCAGACCGTCTGTCTCAGACCGTCTGTCTCAGACCGTCTGTCGCAGACCGTCTGTCTCGGGCCGTCTGTCTCAGTCCGTCTGTCTCAGACCGTCTGTCTCAGACCGTCTGTCTCAGGCCGTCTGTCTCCGACCGTCTGTCTCGGGCCGTCTGTCTCAGTCCGTCTGTCTTAGTCCGTCTGTCTCCGTTCGTCTGTCTCAGACCGACTGTCTCAGGCCGTCTGTCTCAAACCGTCTGTCTCAGACCGTCTGTCTCAGGCCGTCTGTCTCAGTTCGTCTGTCTCAGACCGTCTGTCTCGATCCGTCTGTCTCAGACCGTCTGTCTCAGACCGTCTGTCTCAGTCCGTCTGTCTCCGTTCGTCTGTCTCAGACCGACTGTCTCAGACCGTCTGTCTCAGCCCGTCCGTCTCGGACCACCTGTCTCAGACCGTCCGTCTCAAACCGTCTGTCTCAGTCCGTCTGTCTCGGACCACCTGCCTCCGTTCGTCTGTCTCAGACCGTGTCGCAGACCGTCTGTCGCAGACCGTCTGTCTCAGACCGTCTGTCTCGGGCCGTCTATCTGACTCCGTCTGTCTCAGACCCTCTGTCTCGATCCGTCTGTCTCAGACCGTTTGTCTCAGACCGGCTGTCTCAGACCGGCTGTCTCGGGCCGTCTGTCTCAGTTCGTCTGTCTCAGACCCTCTGTCTCGATCCGTCTGTCTCATACCGTCTGTCTCTGACCGTGTGTCTCAGTCCGTCTGTATCAGTCTGTCTGTCTCCGTTCGTCTGTCTCAGACCGTCTCTCTCAGACCGTCTGTCTCAGACCGTCTGTCTCAGACCGTCTGTCTCAAACCGTCTGTCTCAGTCCGTCTGTCTCAGACCGTCTGTCTCAGACCGTCTGTCTCAAACCGTCTGTCTCAGACCGTCTGTCGCAGACCCTCTGTCTCGATCCGTCTGTCTCATACCGTCTGTCTCAGACCGTCTGTCTTAGACTGTCTGTCTCAGAGCGCCTGTCTCAGACCGTCTGTCTCAGACCGTCTGTCTCAGACCGTCTCTCTCAGACCGTCTGTCTCAGACCGTCTGTCTCAGACCGCCTGTCTGAGACCGTCTGTCTCATACCGTCTGTCTCAGACCGTCTGTCTCGGATCGTCTGTCTCGGGCCGTCTGTCTCAGTCCGTCTGTCTCAGTCCGTCTTTCTCAGTCCGTCTGTCTCAGTCGTCTGTCTCCGTTCGTCTGTCTCAGACCGACTGTCTCAGACCGTCTGTATCAAACCGTCTGTCTGAGACCGTCTGTCTCAGACCCTCTGTCTCGATCCGTCTGTCTCATACCGTCTGTCTCAGACCGTCTGTCTCAGACCGTCTGTCGCAGACCCTCCGTCTCGATCCGTCTGTCTCATACCGTCTGTCTCAGACCGTCTGTCTCAGACCGCCTGTCTCAGACCGCCTGTCTCAGACCGTCTGTCTCAGACCGTCTGTCTCAGACCGCCTGTCTTAGACTGTCTGTCTCAGGCCGTCTGTCTCAGACCGTCTGTCTCGGGCCGTCTGTCTCAGACCGTCTGTCTCAGGCCGTCTGTCTCAGGCCGTCTGTCTCAGTCCGTCTGTCTCCGTTCGTCTGTCTCAGACCGACTGTCTCAGACCGTCTGTCTCAAACCGTCTGTCTCAGGCCGTCTGTCTCAGGCCGTCTGTCTCAGTCCGTCTGTCTCAGTCCGTTTGTCTCAGTCCGCCTGTCTCAGACCGTCTGTCTCTGACCGCCTGTCTCAGACCGCCTGTCTTAGACTGACTGTCTCAGAGCGCCTGTCTCACACCGTCTGTCTCAGACCGTCTGTCTCAGACCGTCTGTCTCAGACCGTCTCTCTCAGACCGTCTGTCTCAGACCGTCTGTCTCAGACCGTCTGTCTCAGTCCGTCTGTCTCAGTCCGTCTGTCTCAGTCCGTCTGTCTCAGTCCGTCTGTCTCAGTCCGTTTGTCTCAGTCCGCCTGTCTCAGACCGTCTGTCTCAGACCGCCTGTCTCAGACCGCCTGTCTTAGACTGACTGTCTCAGAGCGCCTGTCTCACACCGTCTGTCTCAGACCGTCTGTCTCAGACCGACTGTCTCAGACCGTCTGTCTCAAACCGTCTGTCTCAGTCCGTCTGTCTCAGACCGTCTGTCTCAGACCGTCTGTCTCAAACCGTCTGTCTCAGACCGTCTGTCGCAGACCCTCTGTCTCGATCCGTCTGTCTCATACCGTCTGTCTCAGACCGTCTGTCTTAGACTGTCTGTCTCAGAGCGCCTGTCTCAGACCGTCTGTCTCAGACCGTCTGTCTCAGACCGTCTCTCTCAGACCGTCTGTCTCAGACCGTCTGTCTCAGACCGTCTGTCTCAGTCCGTCTGTCTCAGTCCGTCTGTCTCAGTCCGTCTGTCTCAGTCCGTCTGTCTCAGTCCGTTTGTCTCAGTCCGCCTGTCTCAGTCCGTCTGTCTCAGTAAGTCTGTCTCCGTTCGTCTGTCTCCGACCGACTGTCTCAGACCGTCTGTCTCAAACCGTCTGTCTCACACCGTCTGTCTCCGACCGTCTGTCTCAGAACATCAGCCTCAGACCGCGTGTCTCAGACCGCCTGCCTCAGACCGCCTGTCTCACACCGCCTGTCTCAGACAGTCTGTCTCAGACCGTCTGTCTCAGTCCGTCTGTCTCAGACCGTCTGTCTCAGACCGTCTGTCTCAGACCGTCTGTCTCAGACCGTCTGTCTCAGACCGTCTGTCTCAGTCCGTCTGTCTCCGTTCGTCTGTCTCAGACCGACTGTCTCAGACCGTCAGTCTCAGCCCGTCCGTCTCGGACCACCTGTCTCAGACCGTCCGTCTCAAACCGTCTGTCTCAGTCCGTCTGTCTCGGACCACCTGCCTCCGTTCGTCTGTCTCAGACCGTGTCTCAGACCGTCTGTCGCAGACCGTCTGTCTCAGACCGTCTGTCTCGGGCCGTCTATCTGACTCCGTCTGTCTCGGGCCGTCTGTCTCACTCCGTCTGTCTCAGACCGTCTGTCTCAGACCGTCTGTCTCAGACCGGCTGTCTCAGACCGTCTGTCTCAGGCCGTCTGTCTCAGACCGTCTGTCTCGGCCGTCTGTCTCAGACCGTCTGTCTCAGACCGTCTGTCGCAGACCGTCTGTCTCGGGCCGTCTGTCACAGTCCGTCTGTCTCAGACCGTCTGTCTCAGACCGTCTGTCTCAGGCCGTCTGTCTCCGACCGTCTGTCTCGGGCCGTCTGTCTCAGTCCGTCTGTCTTAGTCCGTCTGTCTCCGTTCGTCTCTCTCAGACCGACTGTCTCAGGCCGTCTGTCTCAAACCGTCTGTCTCAGACCGTCTGTCTCAGACCGTCTGTCTCAGGCCGTCTGTCTCAGTCCGTCTGTCTCAGACCCTCTGTCTCGATCCGTCTGTCTCATACCGTCTGTCTGAGACCGTCTGTCTCAGAACATCAGTCTCAGACCGCGTGTCTCAGACCGCCTGCCTCAGACCGCGTGTCTCAGACCGCCGGTCTCAGACCGCCTGTCTCCGACCGCCTGTCTCAGACCGTCTGTCTCAGACCGTCTGTCTCAGACCGTCTGTCGCAGACCGTCTGTCTCGGGCCGTCTGTCTCAGTCCGTCTGTCTCAGACCGTCTGTCTCAGACCGTCTGTCTCAGGCCGTCTGTCTCCGACCGTCTGTCTCGGGCCGTCTGTCTCAGTCCGTCTGTCTTAGTCCGTCTGTCTCCGTTCGTCTGTCTCAGACCGACTGTCTCAGGCCGTCTGTCTCAAACCGTCTGTCTCAGACCGTCTGTCTCAGGCCGTCTGTCTCAGTTCGTCTGTCTCAGACCGTCTGTCTCGATCCGTCTGTCTCAGACCGTCTGTCTCAGACCGTCTGTCTCAGTCCGTCTGTCTCCGTTCGTCTGTCTCAGACCGACTGTCTCAGACCGTCTGTCTCAGCCCGTCCGTCTCGGACCACCTGTCTCAGACCGTCCGTCTCAAACCGTCTGTCTCAGTCCGTCTGTCTCGGACCACCTGCCTCCGTTCGTCTGTCTCAGACCGTGTCGCAGACCGTCTGTCGCAGACCGTCTGTCTCAGACCGTCTGTCTCGGGCCGTCTATCTGACTCCGTCTGTCTCAGACCCTCTGTCTCGATCCGTCTGTCTCAGACCGTTTGTCTCAGACCGGCTGTCTCAGACCGGCTGTCTCGGGCCGTCTGTCTCAGTTCGTCTGTCTCAGACCCTCTGTCTCGATCCGTCTGTCTCATACCGTCTGTCTCTGACCGTGTGTCTCAGTCCGTCTGTATCAGTCTGTCTGTCTCCGTTCGTCTGTCTCAGACCGTCTCTCTCAGACCGTCTGTCTCAGACCGTCTGTCTCAGACCGTCTGTCTCAAACCGTCTGTCTCAGTCCGTCTGTCTCAGACCGTCTGTCTCAGACCGTCTGTCTCAAACCGTCTGTCTCAGACCGTCTGTCGCAGACCCTCTGTCTCGATCCGTCTGTCTCATACCGTCTGTCTCAGACCGTCTGTCTTAGACTGTCTGTCTCAGAGCGCCTGTCTCAGACCGTCTGTCTCAGACCGTCTGTCTCAGACCGTCTCTCTCAGACCGTCTGTCTCAGACCGTCTGTCTCAGACCGCCTGTCTGAGACCGTCTGTCTCATACCGTCTGTCTCAGACCGTCTGTCTCGGATCGTCTGTCTCGGGCCGTCTGTCTCAGTCCGTCTGTCTCAGTCCGTCTTTCTCAGTCCGTCTGTCTCAGTCGTCTGTCTCCGTTCGTCTGTCTCAGACCGACTGTCTCAGACCGTCTGTATCAAACCGTCTGTCTGAGACCGTCTGTCTCAGACCCTCTGTCTCGATCCGTCTGTCTCATACCGTCTGTCTCAGACCGTCTGTCTCAGACCGTCTGTCGCAGACCCTCCGTCTCGATCCGTCTGTCTCATACCGTCTGTCTCAGACCGTCTGTCTCAGACCGCCTGTCTCAGACCGCCTGTCTCAGACCGTCTGTCTCAGACCGCCTGTCTTAGACTGTCTGTCTCAGGCCGTCTGTCTCAGACCGTCTGTCTCGGGCCGTCTGTCTCAGACCGTCTGTCTCAGGCCGTCTGTCTCAGGCCGTCTGTCTCAGTCCGTCTGTCTCCGTTCGTCTGTCTCAGACCGACTGTCTCAGACCGTCTGTCTCAAACCGTCTGTCTCAGGCCGTCTGTCTCAGGCCGTCTGTCTCAGTCCGTCTGTCTCAGTCCGTTTGTCTCAGTCCGCCTGTCTCAGACCGTCTGTCTCAGACCGCCTGTCTCAGACCGCCTGTCTTAGACTGACTGTCTCAGAGCGCCTGTCTCACACCGTCTGTCTCAGACCGTCTGTCTCAGACCGTCTGTCTCAGACCGTCTCTCTCAGACCGTCTGTCTCAGACCGTCTGTCTCAGACCGTCTGTCTCAGTCCGTCTGTCTCAGTCCGTCTGTCTCAGTCCGTCTGTCTCAGTCCGTCTGTCTCAGTCCGTTTGTCTCAGTCCGCCTGTCTCAGACCGTCTGTCTCAGACCGCCTGTCTCAGACCGCCTGTCTTAGACTGACTGTCTCAGAGCGCCTGTCTCACACCGTCTGTCTCAGACCGTCTGTCTCAGACCGACTGTCTCAGACCGTCTGTCTCAAACCGTCTGTCTCAGTCCGTCTGTCTCAGACCGTCTGTCTCAGACCGTCTGTCTCAAACCGTCTGTCTCAGACCGTCTGTCGCAGACCGTCTGTCTCGGGCCGTCTGTCTCAGTCCGTCTGTCTCAGACCGTCTGTCTCAGACCGTCTGTCTCAGGCCGTCTGTCTCCGACCGTCTGTCTCGGGCCGTCTGTCTCAGTCCGTCTGTCTTAGTCCGTCTGTCTCCGTTCGTCTGTCTCAGACCGACTGTCTCAGGCCGTCTGTCTCAAACCGTCTGTCTCAGACCGTCTGTCTCAGGCCGTCTGTCTCAGTTCGTCTGTCTCAGACCGTCTGCCTCGATCCGTCTGTCTCAGACCGTCTGTCTCAGACCGTCTGTCTCAGTCCGTCTGTCTCCGTTCGTCTGTCTCAGACCGACTGTCTCAGACCGTCTGTCTCAGCCCGTCCGTCTCGGACCACCTGTCTCAGACCGTCCGTCTCAAACCGTCTGTCTCAGTCCGTCTGTCTCGGACCACCTGCCTCCGTTCGTCTGTCTCAGACCGTGTCGCAGACCGTCTGTCGCAGACCGTCTGTCTCAGACCGTCTGTCTCGGGCCGTCTATCTGACTCCGTCTGTCTCAGACCCTCTGTCTCGATCCGTCTGTCTCAGACCGTTTGTCTCAGACCGGCTGTCTCAGACCGGCTGTCTCGGGCCGTCTGTCTCAGTTCGTCTGTCTCAGACCCTCTGTCTCGATCCGTCTGTCTCATACCGTCTGTCTCTGACCGTGTGTCTCAGTCCGTCTGTATCAGTCTGTCTGTCTCCGTTCGTCTGTCTCAGACCGTCTCTCTCAGACCGTCTGTCTCAGACCGTCTGTCTCAGACCGTCTGTCTCAAACCGTCTGTCTCAGTCCGTCTGTCTCAGACCGTCTGTCTCAGACCGTCTGTCTCAAACCGTCTGTCTCAGACCGTCTGTCGCAGACCCTCTGTCTCGATCCGTCTGTCTCATACCGTCTGTCTCAGACCGTCTGTCTTAGACTGTCTGTCTCAGAGCGCCTGTCTCAGACCGTCTGTCTCAGACCGTCTGTCTCAGACCGTCTCTCTCAGACCGTCTGTCTCAGACCGTCTGTCTCAGACCGCCTGTCTGAGACCGTCTGTCTCATACCGTCTGTCTCAGACCGTCTGTCTCGGATCGTCTGTCTCGGGCCGTCTGTCTCAGTCCGTCTGTCTCAGTCCGTCTTTCTCAGTCCGTCTGTCTCAGTCGTCTGTCTCCGTTCGTCTGTCTCAGACCGACTGTCTCAGACCGTCTGTATCAAACCGTCTGTCTGAGACCGTCTGTCTCAGACCCTCTGTCTCGATCCGTCTGTCTCATACCGTCTGTCTCAGACCGTCTGTCTCAGACCGTCTGTCGCAGACCCTCCGTCTCGATCCGTCTGTCTCATACCGTCTGTCTCAGACCGTCTGTCTCAGACCGCCTGTCTCAGACCGCCTGTCTCAGACCGTCTGTCTCAGACCGTCTGTCTCAGACCGCCTGTCTTAGACTGTCTGTCTCAGGCCGTCTGTCTCAGACCGTCTGTCTCGGGCCGTCTGTCTCAGACCGTCTGTCTCAGGCCGTCTGTCTCAGGCCGTCTGTCTCAGTCCGTCTGTCTCCGTTCGTCTGTCTCAGACCGACTGTCTCAGACCGTCTGTCTCAAACCGTCTGTCTCAGGCCGTCTGTCTCAGGCCGTCTGTCTCAGTCCGTCTGTCTCAGTCCGTTTGTCTCAGTCCGCCTGTCTCAGACCGTCTGTCTCAGACCGCCTGTCTCAGACCGCCTGTCTTAGACTGACTGTCTCAGAGCGCCTGTCTCACACCGTCTGTCTCAGACCGTCTGTCTCAGACCGTCTGTCTCAGACCGTCTCTCTCAGACCGTCTGTCTCAGACCGTCTGTCTCAGACCGTCTGTCTCAGTCCGTCTGTCTCAGTCCGTCTGTCTCAGTCCGTCTGTCTCAGTCCGCCTGTCTCAGTCCGTTTGTCTCAGTCCGCCTGTCTCAGACCGTCTGTCTCAGACCGCCTGTCTCAGACCGCCTGTCTTAGACTGACTGTCTCAGAGCGCCTGTCTCACACCGTCTGTCTCAGACCGTCTGTCTCAGACCGACTGTCTCAGACCGTCTGTCTCAAACCGTCTGTCTCAGTCCGTCTGTCTCAGACCGTCTGTCTCAGACCGTCTGTCTCAAACCGTCTGTCTCAGACCGTCTGTCGCAGACCCTCTGTCTCATACCGTCTGTCTCAGACCGTCTGTCTTAGACTGTCTGTCTCAGAGCGCCTGTCTCAGACCGTCTGTCTCAGACCGTCTGTCTCAGACCGTCTCTCTCAGACCGTCTGTCTCAGACCGTCTGTCTCAGACCGTCTGTCTCAGTCCGTCTGTCTCAGTCCGTCTGTCTCAGTCCGTCTGTCTCAGTCCGTCTGTCTCAGTCCGTTTGTCTCAGTCCGCCTGTCTCAGTCCGTCTGTCTCAGTAAGTCTGTCTCCGTTCGTCTGTCTCCGACCGACTGTCTCAGACCGTCTGTCTCAAACCGTCTGTCTCACACCGTCTGTCTCAGACCGTCTGTCTCAGAACATCAGCCTCAGACCGCGTGTCTCAGACCGCCTGCCTCAGACCGCCTGTCTCACACCGCCTGTCTCAGACAGTCTGTCTCAGACCGTCTGTCTCAGTCCGTCTGTCTCAGACCGTCTGTCTCAGACCGTCTGTCTCAGACCGTCTGTCTCAGACCGTCTGTCTCAGTCCGTCTGTCTCCGTTCGTCTGTCTCAGACCGACTGTCTCAGACCGTCAGTCTCAGCCCGTCCGTCTCGGACCACCTGTCTCAGACCGTCCGTCTCAAACCGTCTGTCTCAGTCCGTCTGTCTCGGACCACCTGCCTCCGTTCGTCTGTCTCAGACCGTGTCTCAGACCGTCTGTCGCAGACCGTCTGTCTCAGACCGTCTGTCTCGGGCCGTCTATCTGACTCCGTCTGTCTCGGGCCGTCTGTCTCACTCCGTCTGTCTCAGACCGTCTGTCTCAGACCGTCTGTCTCAGACCGGCTGTCTCAGACCGTCTGTCTCAGGCCGTCTGTCTCAGACCGTCTGTCTCGGCCGTCTGTCTCAGACCGTCTGTCTCAGACCGTCTGTCGCAGACCGTCTGTCTCGGGCCGTCTGTCACAGTCCGTCTGTCTCAGACCGTCTGTCTCAGACCGTCTGTCTCAGGCCGTCTGTCTCCGACCGTCTGTCTCGGGCCGTCTGTCTCAGTCCGTCTGTCTTAGTCCGTCTGTCTCCGTTCGTCTCTCTCAGACCGACTGTCTCAGGCCGTCTGTCTCAAACCGTCTGTCTCAGACCGTCTGTCTCAGACCGTCTGTCTCAGGCCGTCTGTCTCAGTCCGTCTGTCTCAGACCCTCTGTCTCGATACGTCTGTCTCATACCGTCTGTCTGAGACCGTCTGTCTCAGAACATCAGTCTCAGACCGCGTGTCTCAGACCGCCTGCCTCAGACCGCGTGTCTCAGACCGCCGGTCTCAGACCGCCTGTCTCCGACCGCCTGTCTCAGACCGTCTGTCTCAGACCGTCTGTCTCAGACCGTCTGTCGCAGACCGTCTGTCTCGGGCCGTCTGTCTCAGTCCGTCTGTCTCAGACCGTCTGTCTCAGACCGTCTGTCTCAGGCCGTCTGTCTCCGACCGTCTGTCTCGGGCCGTCTGTCTCAGTCCGTCTGTCTTAGTCCGTCTGTCTCCGTTCGTCTGTCTCAGACCGACTGTCTCAGGCCGTCTGTCTCAAACCGTCTGTCTCAGACCGTCTGTCTCAGGCCGTCTGTCTCAGTTCGTCTGTCTCAGACCGTCTGTCTCGATCCGTCTGTCTCAGACCGTCTGTCTCAGACCGTCTGTCTCAGTCCGTCTGTCTCCGTTCGTCTGTCTCAGACCGACTGTCTCAGACCGTCTGTCTCAGCCCGTCCGTCTCGGACCACCTGTCTCAGACCGTCCGTCTCAAACCGTCTGTCTCAGTCCGTCTGTCTCGGACCACCTGCCTCCGTTCGTCTGTCTCAGACCGTGTCTCAGACCGTCTGTCGCAGACCGTCTGTCTCAGACCGTCTGTCTCGGGCCGTCTATCTGACTCCGTCTGTCTCAGACCCTCTGTCTCGATCCGTCTGTCTCAGACCGTTTGTCTCAGACCGGCTGTCTCAGACCGGCTGTCTCGGGCCGTCTGTCTCAGTTCGTCTGTCTCAGACCCTCTGTCTCGATCCGTCTGTCTCATACCGTCTGTCTCTGACCGTGTGTCTCAGTCCGTCTGTATCAGTCTGTCTGTCTCCGTTCGTCTGTCTCAGACCGTCTCTCTCAGACCGTCTGTCTCAGACCGTCTGTCTCAGACCGTCTGTCTCAGACCGTCTGTCTCAGTCCGTCTGTCTCAGACCGTCTGTCTCAGACCGTCTGTCTCAAACCGTCTGTCTCAGACCGTCTGTCGCAGACCCTCTGTCTCGATCCGTCTGTCTCATACCGTCTGTCTCAGACCGTCTGTCTTAGACTGTCTGTCTCAGAGCGCCTGTCTCAGACCGTCTGTCTCAGACCGTCTGTGTCTGACCGTCTCTCTCAGACCGTCTGTCTCAGACCGTCTGTCTCAGACCGCCTGTCTGAGACCGTCTGTCTCATACCGTCTGTCTCAGACCGTCTGTCTCGGATCGTCTGTCTCGGGCCGTCTGTCTCAGTCCGTCTGTCTCAGTCCGTCTTTCTCAGTCCGTCTGTCTCAGTCGTCTGTCTCCGTTCGTCTGTCTCAGACCGACTGTCTCAGACCGTCTGTATCAAACCGTCTGTCTGAGACCGTCTGTCTCAGACCCTCTGTCTCGATCCGTCTGTCTCATACCGTCTGTCTCAGACCGTCTGTCTCAGACCGTCTGTCGCAGACCCTCCGTATCGATCCGTCTGTCTCATACCGTCTGTCTCAGACCGTCTGTCTCAGACCGCCTGTCTCAGACCGCCTGTCTCAGACCGTCTGTCTCAGACCGTCTGTCTCAGACCGTCTGTCTCAGACCGTCTGTCTCAGTCCGTCTGTCTCAGTCCGTCTGTCTCAGTCCGTCTGTCTCAGTCCGTCTGTCTCAGTCCGTTTGTCTCAGTCCGCCTGTCTCAGTCCGTCTGTCTCAGTAAGTCTGTCTCCGTTCGTCTGTCTCCGACCGACTGTCTCAGACCGTCTGTCTCAAACCGTCTGTCTCACACCGTCTGTCTCAGACCGTCTGTCTCTGACCGTCTGTCTGAGACCGTCTGTCTCAGACAGTCGGTCTCAGACCGTCTGTCTCAGACCATCTGTCTCAGACTGTCTGTCTCAGTCCGTCTGTATCAGTCCGTCTGTCTCCGTTCGTCTGTCTCAGACCGACTGTCTCTGACCGTCTGTCTCAAACCGTCTGCCTCAGACCGTCTGTCGCGGACCCTCTGTCTCGATCCGTCTGTCTCATACCGTCTGTCTCAGACCGTCTGTCTGAGACCGACTGTCTCAAACCGTCTGTCTGAGACCGTCTGTCGCAGACCCTCCGTCTCGATCCGTCTGTCTCATACCGTCTGTCTCAGACCGTCTGTCTCAGACCGTCTGTCTCAGACCGCCTGTCTCAGACCGCCTGTCTCAGACCGTCTGTCTCAGACCGTCTGTCTCAGGCCGTCTGTCTCAGACCGTCTGTCTCGGGCCGTCTGTCTCAGTCCGTCTGTCTCGGGCCGTCTGTCTCAGTCCGTCTGTCTCAGTCCGTCTGTCTCAGTCCGTCTGTCTCCGTTCGTCTGTCTCAGACCGTCTGTCTCAGAGCGCCTGTCTCAGACCGTCTGTCTCAGACCGCCTGTCTCAGACCGCCTGTCTTAGCCTGTCTGTCTCAGAGCGCCTGTCTCAGACTGTCTGTCTCAGAGCGCCTGTCTCAGACCGTCTGTCTCAGACCGTCTGTCTCAGACCGCCTGTCTTAGACTGTCTGTCTCCGAGCGCCTGTCTCAGACTGTCTGTCTCAGAGCGCCTGTCTCAGACCGTCTGTCTCTGACCGCCTGTCTGAGACTGTCTGTCTCAGACCGTCTGTCTCAGACCGTCTGTCTGAGACCGTCTGTCGCAGACCCTCTGTCTCGATCCGTCTGTCTCATACCGTCTGTCTCATACCGTCTGTCTCAGACCGCCTGTCTCAGACCGCCTGTCTCAGACCGTCTGTCTCAGACCGTCTGTCTCAGATCGTCTGTCTCAGACCGGCTGTCTCAGACCGTCTGTCTCAGACAGTCTGTATCAGACCGTCTGTCTCGGACCGTCTGTCTCAGACCGTCGGTCTCGGGCCGTCTGTCTCAGTCCGGCTATCTCCGTCCGTCTGTCTCGGACCACCTGTCTCAGACCGTCTGTCTCAGACCGTCTGTCTCAGACCGTCTGTCTCAGACAGCCTGTCTCAGACCGTCTGTCTCAGACCGTCTGTCTCAGACCATCTGTCTCAGACCGTCTGTCTCAGACCGTCTGCCTCAGAGAGTCTGTCTCAGGCCGTCTGTCTCAGTCCGTCTGTCTCAGACCCTCTGTCTCGATCCGTCTGTCTCATACCGTCTGTCTCGGACCGTCTGTCTCAGACCGTCGGCCTCGAGCCGTCTGTATCAGTCCGTCTGTCTCCGTCCTTCTGTCTCAGACCGTCTGTCTCAGACCGCCTGTCTCAGACCGCCTGTCTTAGACTGTCTGTCTCAGAGCGCCTGTCTCAGACCGTCTGTCGCAGACCGTCTCTCTCAGACCGTCTGTCTCAGACCGTCTCTCTCAGACCGTCTGTCTCAGACCGTCTGTCTCAGACCGTCTGTCTCAGACCGTCTGTCTCAGTCCGTCTGTCTCAGTCCGTCTGTCTCCGTTCGTCTGTCTCAGACCAACTGTCACAGACCGTCTGTCTCAGACCGTCTGTCTCAGACCGTCTGTCCCAGACCGTCTGTCTCAGACCGTCTGTCTCAGACCGTCTGTCTCAGACCGCCTGTCTCAGACTGTCTGTCTCAGAGCGCCTGTCTCAGACCGTCTGTCTCAGACCGCCTGTCTGAGACCGTCTGTCTCAGACCGTCTGTCTCAGACCGTCTGTCTCAGACCGTCTGTCTCAGACCGACTGTCTCAGACCGTCTGTCTCAAACCGTCTGTCTCAGACCGTCTGTCTCAGGCCGTCTGTCTCAGTCCGTCTGTCTCAGTCCGTCTCTCTCAGTCCGTCTGTCTCAGTCCGTCTGTCTCAGTCCGTCTGTCTCAGTCCGTCTGTCTCAGTCCGTCTGTCTCAGTCCGTCTGTCTCAGTCCGTCTGTCTCAGTCCGTCTGTCTCAGTAAGTCTGTCTCCGTACGTCTGTCTCAGACAGACTGTCTCAGACCGTCTGTCTCAAACCGTCTGTCTCACACCGTTTGTCTCAGACCGTCTGTCTGAGACCGTCTGTCTCAGACCGTCTGTCTCAGACCATCTGTCTCAGACTGTCTGTCTCAGTCCGTCTGTATCAGTCCGTCTGTCTCCGTTCGTCTGTCTCAGACCGTCTCTCTCAGACCGTCTGTCTCAGACCGTCTGTCTCAGACCGTCTGTCTCAGTCCGTCTGTCTCAGTCCGTCTGTCTCAGTCCGTCTGTCTCAGTCCGTCTGTCTCAGTCCGTCTGTCTCAGTCCGTCTGTCTCAGTAAGTCTGTCTCCGTACGTCTGTCTCAGACAGACTGTCTCAGACCGTCTGTCTCAAACCGTCTGTCTCACACCGTCTGTCTCAGACCGTCTGTCTCAGACCGTCTGTCTCAGGCCATCTGTCTCAGACTGTCTGTCTCAGTCCGTCTGTATCAGTCCGTCTGTCTCCGTTCGTCTGTCTCAGACCGTCTCTCTCAGCCCGTCTGTCTCAGACCGTCTGTCTCAGTCCGTCTGTCTCAGTCCGTCTGTCTCAGACCGCCTGTCTCAGACTGCCTGTCTCAGACCGTCTGTCTCAGACCCTCTGTCTCGATCGGTCTGTCTCATACCGTCTGTCTCAGACCGTCTGTCTGACACCGTCTGTCTGAGACCGTATGTCTCAGACCATCAGTCTCAGACCGCGTGTCTCAGACCGCCTGCCTCAGACCGCCTGTCTCAGACCGTCTGTCTCAGACAGTCTGTATCAGACCGTCTGTCTCGGACCGTCTGTCTCAGACCGTCTGTCTCGGACCGTCTGTCTCAGACCGTCGGTCTCGCGCCGTCTGTCTCAGTCCGTCTATCTCCGTCCGTCTGTCTCGGACCACCTGTCTCAGACCGTCTGTCTCAGACCGTCTGTCTCAGACAGCCTGTCTCAGACCGTCTGTCTCAGACCGTCTGTCTCAGACCATCTGTCTCAGACCGTCTGTCTCAGACCGTCTGTCTCAGAGAGTCTGTCTCAGGCCGTCTGTCTCAGTCCGTCTGTCTCAGACCCTCTGTCTCGATCCGTCTGTCTCATACCGTCTGTCTCGGACCGTCTGTCTCAGACCGTCGGCCTCGAGCCGTCTGTATCAGTCCGTCTGTCTCGATCCGTCTGTCTCATACCGTCCGTCTCAGACCGTCTGTCTCAGACCGTCTGTCTCAGGCCGTCTGTCTCAGACCGTCTGTCTCCGTCCTTCTGTCTCAGACCGTCTGTCTCAGACCGCCTGCCTCAGACCGCCTGTCTTAGACTGTCTGTCTCAGAGCGCCTGTCTCAGACCGTCTGTCTCAGACCGTCTGTCTCAGACCGTCTCTCTCAGACCGTCTGTCTCAGACAGTCTGTCTCAGACCGTCTGTCTCAGACCGTCTGTCTCAGACCATCTGTCTCAGACTGTCTGTCTCAGTCCGTCTGTATCAGTCCGTCTGTCTCCGTTCGTCTGTCTCAGACCGTCTCTCTCAGACCGTCTGTCTCAGTCCGTCTGTATCAGTCCGTCTGTCTCCGTTCGTCTGTCTCAGACCGTCTCTCTCAGACCGTCTGTCTCAGACCGTCTGTCTCAGACCGACTGTCTCAGACCGTCTGTATCAAACCGTCTGTCTGAGACCGTCTGTCTCAGACCCTCTGTCTCGATCCGTCTGTCTCATACCGTCCGTCTCAGACCGTCTGTCTCAGACCGTCTGTCTCAGGCCGTCTGTCTCAGACCGTCTGTCTCGGGCCGTCTGTCTCAGTCCGTCTGTCTCAGACCGGCTGTCTCAGACCGTCTGTCTCAGACTGTCTGCCTCAAACCGTCTGTCTCAGACCGTCTGCCTCAGACCGTCTGTCTCGAACCGTCTGTCTCAGACAGCCTGTCTCAGACCGTCTGTCTCGGGCCGTCTGTCTCACTCCGTCTGTCTCAGACCGTCTGTCTCAGACCGTCTGTCTCAGACCGTCTGTCTCAGACCGTCTGTCTCAGACCGTCTGTCTCAGGCCGTCTGTCTCCGACCGTCTGTCTCGGGCCGTCTGACTCAGACCGTCTGTCTCAGGCCGTCTGTCTCAGTCCGTCTGTCTCCGTTCGTCTGTCTCAGACCGAGTGTCTCAGACCGTCTGTCTCAAACCGTCTGTCTCAGACCGTCTGTCTCAGGCCGTCTGTCTCAGTCCGTCTGTCTCTGTCCGTCTGTCTCAGTCCGTCTGTCTCAGTCCGTCTGTCTCAGTCCGTCTGTCTCAGTCCGTCTGTCTCAGTCCGTCTGTCTCAGTCCGTCTGTCTCAGTCCGTCTGTCTCAGTCCGTCTGTCTCAGTCCGTCTGTCTCAGTCCGTCTGTCTCAGTCCGTCTGTCTCAGTCCGTCTGTCTCAGTAAGTCTGTCTCCGTTCGTCTGTCTCCGACCGACTGTCTCAGACCGTCTGTATCAAACCGTCTGTCTGAGACCCTCTGTCTCGATCCGTCTATCTCATACCGTCTGTCTCAGACCGTCTGTCTCGGGCCGTCTGTCTCAGACCGTCTGTCTCAGGCCGTCTGTCTCAGTCCGTCTGTCTCCGTTCGTCTGTCTCAGACCGACTGTCTCAGACCGTCTGTCTCAAACCGTCTGTCCCAGACCGTCTGTCTCAGGCCGTCTGTCTCAGTCCGTCTGTCTCAGTCCGTCTCTCTCAGTCCGTCTGTCTCAGTCCGTCTGTCTCAGTCCGTCTGTCTCAGTCCGTCTGTCTCAGTCCGTCTGTCTCAGTCCGTCTGTCTCAGTCCGTCTGTCTCAGTAAGTCTGTCTCCGTTCGTCTGTCTCCGACCGACTGTCTCAGACCGTCTGTATCAAACCGTCTGTCTGAGACCCTCTGTCTCGATCCGTCTATCTCATACCGTCCGTCTCAGACCGTCTGTCTCAGACCGTCTGTCTCATACCGTCTGTCTCAGACCGTCTGTCTCGGGCCGTCTGTATCAGTCCGTCTGTCTCCGTTCGTCTGTCTCAGACCGTCTCTCTCAGACCGTCTGTCTCAGACCGTCTGTCTCAGACCGACTGTCTCAGACCGTCTGTCTCAAGCCGTCTGTCTCAGACCGTCTGTCTCAGGCCGTCTGTCTCAGTCCGTCTGTCTCAGTCCGTCTGTTTCAGTCCGTCTGTATCAAACCGTCTGTCTGAGACCCTCTGTCTCGATCCGTCTATCTCATACCGTCTGTCTCAGACCGTCTGTCTCGGGCCGTCTGTCTCAGACCGTCTGTCTCAGGCCGTCTGTCTCAGTCCGTCTGTCTCCGTTCGTCTGTCTCAGACCGACTGTCTCAGACCGTCTGTCTCAAACCGTCTGTCCCAGACAGCCTGTCTCAGACCGTCTGTCTCGGGCCGTCTGTCTCACTCCGTCTGTATCAAACCGTCTGTCTGAGACCGTCTGTCTCAGACCCTCTGTCTCGATCCGTCTGTCTCATACCGTCCGTCTCAGACCGTCTGTCTCAGACCGTCTGTCTCAGGCCGTCTGTCTCAGACCGTCTGTCTCGGGCCGTCTGTCTCAGTCCGTCTGTCTCAGACCGGCTGTCTCAGACCGTCTGTCTCAGACTGTCTGCCTCAAACCGTCTGTCTCAGACCGTCTGCCTCAGACCGTCTGTCTCGAACCGTCTGTCTCAGACAGCCTGTCTCAGACCGTCTGTCTCGGGCCGTCTGTCTCACTCCGTCTGTCTCAGACCGTCTGTCTCAGACCGTCTGTCTCAGACCGTCTGTCTCAGACCGTCTGTCTCAGACCGTCTGTCTCAGGCCGTCTGTCTCAGACCGTCTGTCTCGGGCCGACTGACTCAGACCGTCTGTCTCAGGCCGTCTGTCTCAGTCCGTCTGTCTCCGTTCGTCTGTCTCAGACCGTCTCTCTCAGACCGTCTGTCTCAGACCGTCTGTCTCAGACCGACTGTCTCAGACCGTCTGTCTCAAGCCGTCTGTCTCAGACCGTCTGTCTCAGGCCGTCTGTCTCAGTCCGTCTGTCTCAGTCCGTCTGTTTCAGTCCGTCTGTATCAAACCGTCTGTCTGAGACCCTCTGTCTCGATCCGTCTATCTCATACCGTCTGTCTCAGACCGTCTGTCTCGGGCCGTCTGTCTCAGACCGTCTGTCTCAGGCCGTCTGTCTCAGTCCGTCTGTCTCCGTTCGTCTGTCTCAGACCGACTGTCTCAGACCGTCTGTCTCAAACCGTCTGTCCCAGACCGTCTGTCTCAGGCCGTCTGTCTCAGTCCGTCTGTCTCAGTCCGTCTCTCTCAGTCCGTCTGTCTCAGTCCGTCTGTCTCAGTCCGTCTGTCTCAGTCCGTCTGTCTCAGTCCGTCTGTCTCAGTCCGTCTGTCTCAGTAAGTCTGTCTCCGTACGTCTGTCTCAGACAGACTGTCTCAGACCGTCTGTCTCAAACCGTCTGTCTCACACCGTCTGTCTCAGACTGTCTGTCTCAGACCGTCTGTCTGAGACCGTCTGTCTCAGACAGTCTGTCTCAGACCGTCTGTCTCAGACCGTCTGTCTCAGACCATATGTCTCAGACTGTCTGTCTCAGTCCGTCTGTATGAGTCCGTCTGTCTCCGTTCGTCTGTCTCAGACCGTCTCTCTCGGACCGTCTGTCTCAGTCCGTCTGTATCAGTCCGTCTGTCTCCGTTCGTCTGTCTCAGACCGTCTCTCTCAGACCGTCTGTCTCAGACCGTCTGTCTCAGACCGTCTGTCTCAGTCCGTCTGTCTCAGTCCGTCTGTCTCAGACCGTCTGTCTCAGACCGTCTGCCTCAGACCGTCTGTCTCAGACCGGCTGTCTCAGACCGTCTGTCGCAGACCGTCTGTCTCTGTCCGTCTGTCTCAGTCCGTCTGTCTCAGTCCGTCTGTCTCAGTCCGTCTGTCTCAGTCCGTCTGTCTCAGTCCGTCTGTCTCAGTCCGTCTGTCTCAGTCCGTCTGTCTCAGTCCGTCTGTCTCAGTCCGTCTGTCTCAGTAAGTCTGTCTCCGTTCGTCTGTCTCCGACCGACTGTCTCAGACCGTCTGTATCAAACCGTCTGTCTGAGACCCTCTGTCTCGATCCGTCTATCTCATACCGTCTGTCTCAGACCGTCTGTCTCGGGCCGTCTGTCTCAGACCGTCTGTCTCAGGCCGTCTGTCTCAGTCCGTCTGTCTCCGTTCGTCTGTCTCAGACCGACTGTCTCAGACCGCCTGTCTTAGACTGTCTGTCTCAGAGCGCCTGTCTCAGACCGTCTGTCGCAGACCGTCTCTCTCAGACCGTCTGTCTCAGACCGTCTCTCTCAGACCGTCTGTCTCAGACCGTCTGTCTCAGACCGTCTGTCTCAGACCGTCTGTCTCAGTCCGTCTGTCTCAGTCCGTCTGTCTCCGTTCGTCTGTCTCAGACCAACTGTCACAGACCGTCTGTCTCAGACCGTCTGTCTCAGACCGTCTGTCCCAGACCGCCTGTCTGAGACCGTCTGTCTCAGACCGTCTGTCTCAGACCGTCTGTCTCAGACCGTCTGTCTCAGACCGACTGTCTCAGACCGTCTGTCTCAAACCGTCTGTCTCAGACCGTCTGTCTCAGGCCGTCTGTCTCAGTCCGTCTGTCTCAGTCCGTCTCTCTCAGTCCGTCTGTCTCAGTCCGTCTGTCTCAGTCCGTCTGTCTCAGTCCGTCTGTCTCAGTCCGTCTGTCTCAGTCCGTCTGTCTCAGTCCGTCTGTCTCAGTAAGTCTGTCTCCGTACGTCTGTCTCAGACAGACTGTCTCAGACCGTCTGTCTCAAACCGTCTGTCTCACACCGTTTGTCTCAGACCGTCTGTCTGAGACCGTCTGTCTCAGACCGTCTGTCTCAGACCATCTGTCTCAGACTGTCTGTCTCAGTCCGTCTGTATCAGTCCGTCTGTCTCCGTTCGTCTGTCTCAGACCGTCTCTCTCAGACCGTCTGTCTCAGACCGTCTGTCTCAGACCGTCTGTCTCAGTCCGTCTGTCTCAGTCCGTCTGTCTCAGTCCGTCTGTCTCAGTCCGTCTGTCTCAGTCCGTCTGTCTCAGTCCGTCTGTCTCAGTAAGTCTGTCTCCGTACGTCTGTCTCAGACAGACTGTCTCAGACCGTCTGTCTCAAACCGTCTGTCTCACACCGTCTGTCTCAGACCGTCTGTCTCAGACCGTCTGTCTCAGGCCATCTGTCTCAGACTGTCTGTCTCAGTCCGTCTGTCTCAGTCCGTCTGTCTCAGTCCGTCTGTCTCAGTCCGTCTGTCTCAGTCCGTCTGTCTCAGTCCGTCTGTCTCAGTAAGTCTGTCTCCGTTCGTCTGTCTCCGACCGACTGTCTCAGACCGTCTGTATCAAACCGTCTGTCTGAGACCCTCTGTCTCGATCCGTCTATCTCATACCGTCTGTCTCAGACCGTCTGTCTCGGGCCGTCTGTCTCAGACCGTCTGTCTCAGGCCGTCTGTCTCAGTCCGTCTGTCTCCGTTCGTCTGTCTCCGACCGACTGTCTCAGACCGTCTGTCTCAAACCGTCTGTCCCAGACCGTCTGTCTCAGGCCGTCTGTCTCAGTCCGTCTGTCTCAGTCCGTCTCTCTCAGTCCGTCTGTCTCAGTCCGTCTGTCTCAGTCCGTCTGTCTCAGTCCGTCTGTCTCAGTCCGTCTGTCTCAGTCCGTCTGTCTCAGTAAGTCTGTCTCCGTACGTCTGTCTCAGACAGACTGTCTCAGACCGTCTGTCTCAAACCGTCTGTCTCACACCGTCTGTCTCAGACTGTCTGTCTCAGACCGTCTGTCTGAGACCGTCTGTCTCAGACAGTCTGTCTCAGACCGTCTGTCTCAGACCGTCTGTCTCAGACCATCTGTCTCAGACTGTCTGTCTCAGTCCGTCTGTATGAGTCCGTCTGTCTCCGTTCGTCTGTCTCAGACCGTCTCTCTCGGACCGTCTGTCTCAGTCCGTCTGTATCAGTCCGTCTGTCTCCGTTCGTCTGTCTCAGACCGTCTCTCTCAGACCGTCTGTCTCAGACCGTCTGTCTCAGACCGTCTGTCTCAGACCGTCTGTCTCAGACCGTCTGTCTCAGTCCGTCTGTCTCAGTCCGTCTGTCTCAGACCGTCTGTCTCAGACCGTCTGTCTCAGTCCGTCTGTCTCAGTCCGTCTGTCTCCGTTCGTCTGTCTCAGACCAACTGTCTCAGACCGTCTGTCTCAGACCGTCTGTCTCAGAGCGCCTGTCTCAGACCGTCTGTCTCAGAC
Source organism: Coelioxys conoideus (assembly GCA_947623535.1). Taxonomy (NCBI): domain Eukaryota; kingdom Metazoa; phylum Arthropoda; class Insecta; order Hymenoptera; family Megachilidae; genus Coelioxys; species Coelioxys conoideus. The sequence continues at coordinate 7,758,778 of CANQJN010000026.1, forward strand.
CGCCTGTCTGAGACCGTCTGTCTCATACCGTCTGTCTCAGACCGTCTGTCTCGGATCGTCTGTCTCGGGCCGTCTGTCTCAGTCCGTCTGTCTCAGTCCGTCTGTCTCAGTCCGTCTGTCTCAGTCCGTCTGTCTCAGTCCGTCTGTCTCCGTTCGTCTCTCTCAGACCGACTGTCTCAGGCCGTCTGTCTCAAACCGTCTGTCTCAGACCGTCTGTCTCAGACCGTCTGTCTCAGGCCGTCTGTCTCAGTCCGTCTGTCTCAGACCCTCTGTCTCGATCCGTCTGTCTCATACCGTCTGTCTGAGACCGTCTGTCTCAGAACATCAGTCTCAGACCGCGTGTCTCAGACCGCCTGCCTCAGACCGCGTGTCTCAGACCGCCGGTCTCAGACCGCCTGTCTCCGACCGCCTGTCTCAGACCGTCTGTCTCAGACCGTCTGTCTCAGACCGTCTGTCGCAGACCGTCTGTCTCGGGCCGTCTGTCTCAGTCCGTCTGTCTCAGACCGTCTGTCTCAGACCGTCTGTCTCAGGCCGTCTGTCTCCGACCGTCTGTCTCGGGCCGTCTGTCTCAGTCCGTCTGTCTTAGTCCGTCTGTCTCCGTTCGTCTGTCTCAGACCGAGTGTCTCAGGCCGTCTGTCTCAAACCGTCTGTCTCAGACCGTCTGTCTCAGGCCGTCTGTCTCAGTTCGTCTGTCTCAGACCGTCTGTCTCGATCCGTCTGTCTCATACCGTCTGTCTGAGACCGTCTGTCTCATACCGTCTGTCTGAGACCGTCTGTCTCAGAACATCAGCCTCAGACCGCGTGTCTCAGACCGCCTGCCTCAGACCGCCTGTCTCACACCGCCTGTCTCAGACCGTCTGTCTCAGTCCGTCTGTCTCAGACCGTCTGTCTCAGACCGTCTGTCTCAGACCGTCTGTCTCAGACCGTCTGTCTCAGTCCGTCTGTCTCCGTTCGTCTGTCTCAGACCGACTGTCTCAGACCGTCTGTCTCAGCCCGTCCGTCTCGGACCACCTGTCTCAGACCGTCCGTCTCAAACCGTCTGTCTCAGTCCGTCTGTCTCGGACCACCTGCCTCCGTTCGTCTGTCTCAGACCGTGTCTCAGACCGTCTGTCGCAGACCGTCTGTCTCAGACCGTCTGTCTCGGGCCGTCTATCTGACTCCGTCTGTCTCGGGCCGTCTGTCTCACTCCGTCTGTCTCAGACCGTCTGTCTCAGACCGTCTGTCTCAGACCGTCTGTCGCAGACCGTCTGTCTCGGGCCGTCTGTCACAGTCCGTCTGTCTCAGACCGTCTGTCTCAGACCGTCTGTCTCAGGCCGTCTGTCTCCGACCGTCTGTCTCGGGCCGTCTGTCTCAGTCCGTCTGTCTTAGTCCGTCTGTCTCCGTTCGTCTCTCTCAGACCGACTGTCTCAGGCCGTCTGTCTCAAACCGTCTGTCTCAGACCGTCTGTCTCAGACCGTCTGTCTCAGGCCGTCTGTCTCAGTCCGTCTGTCTCAGACCCTCTGTCTCGATCCGTCTGTCTCATACCGTCTGTCTGAGACCGTCTGTCTCAGAACATCAGTCTCAGACCGCGTGTCTCAGACCGCCTGCCTCAGACCGCGTGTCTCAGACCGCCGGTCTCAGACCGCCTGTCGCCGACCGCCTGTCTCAGACCGTCTGTCTCAGACCGTCTGTCTCAGACCGTCTGTCGCAGACCGTCTGTCTCGGGCCGTCTGTCTCAGTCCGTCTGTCTCAGACCGTCTGTCTCAGACCGTCTGTCTCAGGCCGTCTGTCTCCGACCGTCTGTCTCGGGCCGTCTGTCTCAGTCCGTCTGTCTTAGTCCGTCTGTCTCCGTTCGTCTGTCTCAGACCGACTGTCTCAGGCCGTCTGTCTCAAACCGTCTGTCTCAGACCGTCTGTCTCAGGCCGTCTGTCTCAGTTCGTCTGTCTCAGACCGTCTGTCTCGATCCGTCTGTCTCAGACCGTCTCTCTCAGACCGTCTGTCTCAGTCCGTCTGTCTCCGTTCGTCTGTCTCAGACCGACTGTCTCAGACCGTCTGTCTCAGCCCGTCCGTCTCGGGCCGTCTATCTGACTCCGTCTGTCTCAGACCCTCTGTCTCGATCCGTCTGTCTCAGACCGTTTGTCTCAGACCGGCTGTCTCAGACCGGCTGTCTCAGGCCGTCTGTCTCAGTTCGTCTGTCTCAGACCCTCTGTCTCGATCCGTCTGTCTCATACTGTCTGTCTCTGACCGTGTGTCTCAGTCCGTCTGTATCAGTCTGTCTGTCTCCGTTCGTCTGTCTCAGACCGTCTCTCTCAGACCGTCTGTCTCAGACCGTCTGTCTCAGACCGTCTGTCTCAGACCGTCTGTCTCAGTCCGTCTGTCTCAGACCGTCTGTCTCAGACCGTCTGTCTCAAACCGTCTGTCTCAGACCGTCTGTCGCAGACCCTCTGTCTCGATCCGTCTGTCTCATACCGTCTGTCTCAGACCGTCTGTCTTAGACTGTCTGTCTCAGAGCGCCTGTCTCAGACCGTCTGTCTCAGACCGTCTGTCTCAGACCGTCTGTCTCAGACCGTCTCTCTCAGACCGTCTGTCTCAGACCGTCTGTCTCAGACCGCCTGTCTGAGACCGTCTGTCTCATACCGTCTGTCTCAGACCGTCTGTCTCGGATCGTCTGTCTCGGGCCGTCTGTCTCAGTCCGTCTGTCTCAGTCCGTCTTTCTCAGTCCGTCTGTCTCAGTCGTCTGTCTCCGTTCGTCTGTCTCAGACCGACTGTCTCAGACCGTCTGTATCAAACCGTCTGTCTGAGACCGTCTGTCTCAGACCCTCTGTCTCGATCCGTCTGTCTCATACCGTCTGTCTCAGACCGTCTGTCTCAGACCGTCTGTCGCAGACCCTCCGTCTCGATCCGTCTGTCTCATACCGTCTGTCTCAGACCGTCTGTCTCAGACCGCCTGTCTCAGACCGCCTGTCTCAGACCGTCTGTCTCAGACCGTCTGTCTCAGACCGCCTGTCTTAGACTGTCTGTCTCAGGCCGTCTGTCTCAGACCGTCTGTCTCGGGCCGTCTGTCTCAGACCGTCTGTCTCAGGCCGTCTGTCTCAGGCCGTCTGTCTCAGTCCGTCTGTCTCCGTTCGTCTGTCTCAGACCGACTGTCTCAGACCGTCTGTCTCAAACCGTCTGTCTCAGGCCGTCTGTCTCAGGCCGTCTGTCTCAGTCCGTCTGTCTCAGTCCGTTTGTCTCAGTCCGCCTGTCTCAGACCGTCTGTCTCAGACCGCCTGTCTCAGACCGCCTGTCTTAGACTGACTGTCTCAGAGCGCCTGTCTCACACCGTCTGTCTCAGACCGTCTGTCTCAGACCGTCTCTCTCAGACCGTCTGTCTCAGACCGTCTGTCTCAGACCGTCTGTCTCAGTCCGTGTGTCTCAGTCCGTCTGTCTCAGTCCGTCTGTCTCAGTCCGTCTGTCTCAGTCCGTTTGTCTCAGTCCGCCTGTCTCAGTCCGTCTGTCTTAGTAAGTCTGTCTCCGTTCGTCTGTCTCCGACCGACTGTCTCAGACCGTCTGTCTCAAACCGTCTGTCTCACACCGTCTGTCTCAGACCGTCTGTCTCAGAACATCAGCCTCAGACCGCGTGTCTCAGACCGCCTGCCTCAGACCGCCTGTCTCACACCGCCTGTCTCAGACAGTCTGTCTCAGACCGTCTGTCTCAGTCCGTCTGTCTCAGACCGTCTGTCTCAGACCGTCTGTCTCAGACCGTCTGTCTCAGACCGTCTGTCTCAGTCCGTCTGTCTCCGTTCGTCTGTCTCAGACCGACTGTCTCAGACCGTCTGTCTCAGCCCGTCCGTCTCGGACCACCTGTCTCAGACCGTCCGTCTCAAACCGTCTGTCTCAGTCCGTCTGTCTCGGACCACCTGCCTCCGTTCGTCTGTCTCAGACCGTGTCTCAGACCGTCTGTCTCGGGCCGTCTATCTGACTCCGTCTGTCTCGGGCCGTCTGTCTCACTCCGTCTGTCTCAGACCGTCTGTCTCAGACCGTCTGTCTCAGACCGGCTGTCTCAGACCGTCTGTCTCAGGCCGTCTGTCTCAGACCGTCTGTCTCGGCCGTCTGTCTCAGACCGTCTGTCTCAGACCGTCTGTCGCAGACCGTCTGTCTCGGGCCGTCTGTCACAGTCCGTCTGTCTCAGACCGTCTGTCTCAGACCGTCTGTCTCAGGCCGTCTGTCTCCGACCGTCTGTCTCGGGCCGTCTGTCTCAGTCCGTCTGTCTTAGTCCGTCTGTCTCCGTTCGTCTCTCTCAGACCGACTGTCTCAGGCCGTCTGTCTCAAACCGTCTGTCTCAGACCGTCTGTCTCAGACCGTCTGTCTCAGGCCGTCTGTCTCAGTCCGTCTGTCTCAGACCCTCTGTCTCGATACGTCTGTCTCATACCGTCTGTCTGAGACCGTCTGTCTCAGAACATCAGTCTCAGACCGCGTGTCTCAGACCGCCTGCCTCAGACCGCGTGTCTCAGACCGCCGGTCTCAGACCGCCTGTCTCCGACCGCCTGTCTCAGACCGTCTGTCTCAGACCGTCTGTCTCAGACCGTCTGTCGCAGACCGTCTGTCTCGGGCCGTCTGTCTCAGTCCGTCTGTCTCAGACCGTCTGTCTCAGACCGTCTGTCTCAGGCCGTCTGTCTCCGACCGTCTGTCTCGGGCCGTCTGTCTCAGTCCGTCTGTCTTAGTCCGTCTGTCTCCGTTCGTCTGTCTCAGACCGACTGTCTCAGGCCGTCTGTCTCAAACCGTCTGTCTCAGACCGTCTGTCTCAGGCCGTCTGTCTCAGTTCGTCTGTCTCAGACCGTCTGTCTCGATCCGTCTGTCTCAGACCGTCTGTCTCAGACCGTCTGTCTCAGTCCGTCTGTCTCCGTTCGTCTGTCTCAGACCGACTGTCTCAGACCGTCTGTCTCAGCCCGTCCGTCTCGGACCACCTGTCTCAGACCGTCCGTCTCAAACCGTCTGTCTCAGTCCGTCTGTATCGGACCACCTGCCTCCGTTCGTCTGTCTCAGACCGTGTCTCAGACCGTCTGTCGCAGGCCGTCTGTCTCAGACCGTCTGTCTCGGGCCGTCTATCTGACTCCGTCTGTCTCAGACCCTCTGTCTCGATCCGTCTGTCTCAGACCGTTTGTCTCAGACCGGCTGTCTCAGACCGGCTGTCTCGGGCCGTCTGTCTCAGTTCGTCTGTCTCAGACCCTCTGTCTCGATCCGTCTGTCTCATACCGTCTGTCTCTGACCGTGTGTCTCAGTCCGTCTGTATCAGTCTGTCTGTCTCCGTTCGTCTGTCTCAGACCGTCTCTCTCAGACCGTCTGTCTCAGACCGTCTGTCTCAGACCGTCTGTCTCAGACCGTCTGTCTCAGTCCGTCTGTCTCAGACCGTCTGTCTCAGACCGTCTGTCTCAAACCGTCTGTCTCAGACCGTCTGTCGCAGACCCTCTGTCTCGATCCGTCTGTCTCATACCGTCTGTCTCAGACCGTCTGTCTTAGACTGTCTGTCTCAGAGCGCCTGTCTCAGACCGTCTGTCTCAGACCGTCTGTCTCAGACCGTCTCTCTCAGACCGTCTGTCTCAGACCGTCTGTCTCAGACCGCCTGTCTGAGACCGTCTGTCTCATACCGTCTGTCTCAGACCGTCTGTCTCGGATCGTCTGTCTCGGGCCGTCTGTCTCAGTCCGTCTGTCTCAGTCCGTCTTTCTCAGTCCGTCTGTCTCAGTCGTCTGTCTCCGTTCGTCTGTCTCAGACCGACTGTCTCAGACCGTCTGTATCAAACCGTCTGTCTGAGACCGTCTGTCTCAGACCCTCTGTCTCGATCCGTCTGTCTCATACCGTCTGTCTCAGACCGTCTGTCTCAGACCGTCTGTCGCAGACCCTCCGTCTCGATCCGTCTGTCTCATACCGTCTGTCTCAGACCGTCTGTCTCAGACCGCCTGTCTCAGACCGCCTGTCTCAGACCGTCTGTCTCAGGCCGTCTGTCTCAGACCGCCTGTCTTAGACTGTCTGTCTCAGGCCGTCTGTCTCAGACCGTCTGTCTCGGGCCGTCTGTCTCAGACCGTCTGTCTCAGGCCGTCTGTCTCAGGCCGTCTGTCTCAGTCCGTCTGTCTCCGTTCGTCTGTCTCAGACCGACTGTCTCAGACCGTCTGTCTCAAACCGTCTGTCTCAGGCCGTCTGTCTCAGGCCGTCTGTCTCAGTCCGTCTGTCTCAGGCCGTCTGTCTCAGTCCGTCTGTCTCAGACCCTCTGTCTCGATCCGTCTGTCTCATACCGTCTGTCTGAGACCGTCTGTCTCAGAACATCAGTCTCAGACCGCGTGTCTCAGACCGCCTGCCTCAGACCGCGTGTCTCAGACCGCCGGTCTCAGACCGCCTGTCGCCGACCGCCTGTCTCAGACCGTCTGTCTCAGACCGTCTGTCTCAGACCGTCTGTCTCAGACCGTCTGTCGCAGACCGTCTGTCTCGGGCCGTCTGTCTCAGTCCGTCTGTCTCAGACCGTCTGTCTCAGACCGTCTGTCTCAGGCCGTCTGTCTCCGACCGTCTGTCTCGGGCCGTCTGTCTCAGTCCGTCTGTCTTAGTCCGTCTGTCTCCGTTCGTCTGTCTCAGACCGACTGTCTCAGGCCGTCTGTCTCAAACCGTCTGTCTCAGACCGTCTGTCTCAGGCCGTCTGTCTCAGTTCGTCTGTCTCAGACCGTCTGTCTCGATCCGTCTGTCTCAGACCGTCTGTCTCAGACCGTCTGTCTCAGTCCGTCTGTCTCCGTTCGTCTGTCTCAGACCGACTGTCTCAGACCGTCTGTCTCAGCCCGTCCGTCTCGGACCACCTGTCTCAGACCGTCCGTCTCAAACCGTCTGTCTCAGTCCGTCTGTCTCGGACCACCTGCCTCCGTTCGTCTGTCTCAGACCGTGTCTCAGACCGTCTGTCGCAGACCGTCTGTCTCAGACCGTCTGTCTCGGGCCGTCTATCTGACTCCGTCTGTCTCAGACCCTCTGTCTCGATCCGTCTGTCTCAGACCGTTTGTCTCAGACCGGCTGTCTCAGACCGGCTGTCTCGGGCCGTCTGTCTCAGTTCGTCTGTCTCAGACCCTCTGTCTCGATCCGTCTGTCTCATACTGTCTGTCTCTGACCGTGTGTCTCAGTCCGTCTGTATCAGTCTGTCTGTCTCCGTTCGTCTGTCTCAGACCGTCTCTCTCAGACCGTCTGTCTCAGACCGTCTGTCTCAGACCGTCTGTCTCAGACCGTCTGTCTCAGTCCGTCTGTCTCAGACCGTCTGTCTCAGACCGTCTGTCTCAAACCGTCTGTCTCAGACCGTCTGTCGCAGACCCTCTATCTCGATCCGTCTGTCTCATACCGTCTGTCTCAGACCGTCTGTCTTAGACTGTCTGTCTCAGAGCGCCTGTCTCAGACCGTCTGTCTCAGACCGTCTGTCTCAGACCGTCTGTCTCAGACCGTCTCTCTCAGACCGTCTGTCTCAGACCGTCTGTCTCAGACCGCCTGTCTGAGACCGTCTGTCTCATACCGTCTGTCTCAGACCGTCTGTCTCGGATCGTCTGTCTCGGGCCGTCTGTCTCAGTCCGTCTGTCTCAGTCCGTCTTTCTCAGTCCGTCTGTCTCAGTCGTCTGTCTCCGTTCGTCTGTCTCAGACCGACTGTCTCAGACCGTCTGTATCAAACCGTCTGTCTGAGACCGTCTGTCTCAGACCCTCTGTCTCGATCCGTCTGTCTCATACCGTCTGTCTCAGACCGTCTGTCTCAGACCGTCTGTCGCAGACCCTCCGTCTCGATCCGTCTGTCTCATACCGTCTGTCTCAGACCGTCTGTCTCAGACCGCCTGTCTCAGACCGTCTGTCTCAGACCGCCTGTCTTAGACTGTCTGTCTCAGGCCGTCTGTCTCAGACCGTCTGTCTCGGGCCGTCTGTCTCAGACCGTCTGTCTCAGGCCGTCTGTCTCAGGCCGTCTGTCTCAGTCCGTCTGTCTCCGTTCGTCTGTTTCAGACCGACTGTCTCAGACCGTCTGTCTCAAACCGTCTGTCTCAGGCCGTCTGTCTCAGGCCGTCTGTCTCAGTCCGTCTGTCTCAGTCCGTTTGTCTCAGTCCGCCTGTCTCAGACCGTCTGTCTCAGACCGCCTGTCTCAGACCGCCTGTCTTAGACTGACTGTCTCAGAGCGCCTGTCTCACACCGTCTGTCTCAGACCGTCTGTCTCAGACCGTCTCTCTCAGACCGTCTGTCTCAGACCGTCTGTCTCAGACCGTCTGTCTCAGTCCGTGTGTCTCAGTCCGTCTGTCTCAGTCCGTCTGTCTCAGTCCGTCTGTCTCAGTCCGTTTGTCTCAGTCCGCCTGTCTCAGTCCGTCTGTCTTAGTAAGTCTGTCTCCGTTCGTCTGTCTCCGACCGACTGTCTCAGACCGTCTGTCTCAAACCGTCTGTCTCACACCGTCTGTCTCAGACCGTCTGTCTCAGAACATCAGCCTCAGACCGCGTGTCTCAGACCGCCTGCCTCAGACCGCCTGTCTCACACCGCCTGTCTCAGACAGTCTGTCTCAGACCGTCTGTCTCAGTCCGTCTGTCTCAGACCGTCTGTCTCAGACCGTCTGTCTCAGACCGTCTGTCTCAGACCGTCTGTCTCAGTCCGTCTGTCTCCGTTCGTCTGTCTCAGACCGACTGTCTCAGACCGTCTGTCTCAGCCCGTCCGTCTCGGACCACCTGTCTCAGACCGTCCGTCTCAAACCGTCTGTCTCAGTCCGTCTGTCTCGGACCACCTGCCTCCGTTCGTCTGTCTCAGACCGTGTCTCAGACCGTCTGTCTCGGGCCGTCTATCTGACTCCGTCTGTCTCGGGCCGTCTGTCTCACTCCGTCTGTCTCAGACCGTCTGTCTCAGACCGTCTGTCTCAGACCGGCTGTCTCAGACCGTCTGTCTCAGGCCGTCTGTCTCAGACCGTCTGTCTCGGCCGTCTGTCTCAGACCGTCTGTCTCAGACCGTCTGTCGCAGACCGTCTGTCTCGGGCCGTCTGTCACAGTCCGTCTGTCTCAGACCGTCTGTCTCAGACCGTCTGTCTCAGGCCGTCTGTCTCCGACCGTCTGTCTCGGGCCGTCTGTCTCAGTCCGTCTGTCTTAGTCCGTCTGTCTCCGTTCGTCTCTCTCAGACCGACTGTCTCAGGCCGTCTGTCTCAAACCGTCTGTCTCAGACCGTCTGTCTCAGACCGTCTGTCTCAGGCCGTCTGTCTCAGTCCGTCTGTCTCAGACCCTCTGTCTCGATACGTCTGTCTCATACCGTCTGTCTGAGACCGTCTGTCTCAGAACATCAGTCTCAGACCGCGTGTCTCAGACCGTCTGTCTCAGAGCGCCTGTCTCAGACCGTCTGTCTCAGACCGCCTGTCTCAGACCGCCTGTCTTAGCCTGTCTGTCTCAGAGCGCCTGTCTCAGACTGTCTGTCTCAGAGCGCCTGTCTCAGACCGTCTGTCTCAGACCGCCTGTCTTAGACTGTCTGTCTCCGAGCGCCTGTCTCAGACTGTCTGTCTCAGAGCGCCTGTCTCAGACCGTCTGTCTCTGACCGCCTGTCTGAGACTGTCTGTCTCAGACCGTCTGTCTCAGACCGTCTGTCTCAGACCGTCTGTCTGAGACCGTCTGTCGCAGACCCTCTGTCTCGATCCGTCTGTCTCATACCGTCTGTCTCATACCGTCTGTCTCAGACCGCCTGTCTCAGACCGCCTGTCTCAGACCGTCTGTCTCAGACCGTCTGTCTCAGATCGTCTGTCTCAGACCGGCTGTCTCAGACCGTCTGTCTCAGACAGTCTGTATCAGACCGTCTGTCTCGGACCGTCTGTCTCAGACCGTCGGTCTCGGGCCGTCTGTCTCAGTCCGGCTATCTCCGTCCGTCTGTCTCGGACCACCTGTCTCAGACCGTCTGTCTCAGACCGTCTGTCTCAGACCGTCTGTCTCAGACAGCCTGTCTCAGACCGTCTGTCTCAGACCGTCTGTCTCAGACCATCTGTCTCAGACCGTCTGTCTCAGACCGTCTGCCTCAGAGAGTCTGTCTCAGGCCGTCTGTCTCAGTCCGTCTGTCTCAGACCCTCTGTCTCGATCCGTCTGTCTCATACCGTCTGTCTCGGACCGTCTGTCTCAGACCGTCGGCCTCGAGCCGTCTGTATCAGTCCGTCTGTCTCCGTCCTTCTGTCTCAGACCGTCTGTCTCAGACCGCCTGTCTCAGACCGCCTGTCTTAGACTGTCTGTCTCAGAGCGCCTGTCTCAGACCGTCTGTCGCAGACCGTCTCTCTCAGACCGTCTGTCTCAGACCGTCTCTCTCAGACCGTCTGTCTCAGACCGTCTGTCTCAGACCGTCTGTCCCAGACCGTCTGTCTCAGACCGTCTGTCTCAGACCGTCTGTCTCAGACCGCCTGTCTCAGACTGTCTGTCTCAGAGCGCCTGTCTCAGACCGTCTGTCTCAGACCGCCTGTCTGAGACCGTCTGTCTCAGACCGTCTGTCTCAGACCGTCTGTCTCAGACCGTCTGTCTCAGACCGACTGTCTCAGACCGTCTGTCTCAAACCGTCTGTCTCAGACCGTCTGCCTCAGGCCGTCTGTCTCAGTCCGTCTGTCTCAGTCCGTCTCTCTCAGTCCGTCTGTCTCAGTCCGTCTGTCTCAGTCCGTCTGTCTCAGTCCGTCTGTCTCAGTCCGTCTGTCTCAGTCCGTCTGTCTCAGTCCGTCTGTCTCAGTAAGTCTGTCTCCGTACGTCTGTCTCAGACAGACTGTCTCAGACCGTCTGTCTCAAACCGTCTGTCTCACACCGTCTGTCTCAGACCGTCTGTCTCAGACCGTCTGTCTCAGGCCATCTGTCTCAGACTGTCTGTCTCAGTCCGTCTGTATCAGTCCGTCTGTCTCCGTTCGTCTGTCTCAGACCGTCTCTCTCAGCCCGTCTGTCTCAGACCGTCTGTCTCAGTCCGTCTGTCTCAGTCCGTCTGTCTCAGACCGCCTGTCTCAGACCGCCTGTCTCAGACCGTCTGTCTCAGACCCTCTGTCTCGATCGGTCTGTCTCATACCGTCTGTCTCAGACCGTCTGTCTGACACCGTCTGTCTGAGACCGTATGTCTCAGACCATCAGTCTCAGACCGCGTGTCTCAGACCGCCTGCCTCAGACCGCCTGTCTCAGACCGTCTGTCTCAGACAGTCTGTATCAGACCGTCTGTCTCGGACCGTCTGTCTCAGACCGTCTGTCTCGGACCGTCTGTCTCAGACCGTCGGTCTCGCGCCGTCTGTCTCAGTCCGTCTATCTCAGTCCGTCTGTCTCGGACCACCTGTCTCAGACCGTCTGTCTCAGACCGTCTGTCTCAGACAGCCTGTCTCAGACCGTCTGTCTCAGACCGTCTGTCTCAGACCATCTGTCTCAGACCGTCTGTCTCAGACCGTCTGTCTCAGAGAGTCTGTCTCAGGCCGTCTGTCTCAGTCCGTCTGTCTCAGACCCTCTGTCTCGATCCGTCTGTCTCATACCGTCTGTCTCGGACCGTCTGTCTCAGACCGTCGGCCTCGAGCCGTCTGTATCAGTCCGTCTGTCTCCGTCCTTCTGTCTCAGACCGTCTGTCTCAGACCGCCTGCCTCAGACCGCCTGTCTTAGACTGTCTGTCTCAGAGCGCCTGTCTCAGACCGTCTGTCTCAGACCGTCTGTCTCAGACCGACTGTCTCAGACCGTCTGTCTCAGCCCGTCCGTCTCGGACCACCTGTCTCAGACCGTCCGTCTCAAACCGTCTGTCTCAGTCCGTCTGTCTCGGACCACCTGCCTCCGTTCGTCTGTCTCAGACCGTGTCTCAGACCGTCTGTCGCAGACCGTCTGTCTCAGACCGTCTGTCTCGGGCCGTCTATCTGACTCCGTCTGTCTCAGACCCTCTGTCTCGATCCGTCTGTCTCAGACCGTTTGTCTCAGACCGGCTGTCTCAGACCGGCTGTCTCGGGCCGTCTGTCTCAGTTCGTCTGTCTCAGACCCTCTGTCTCGATCCGTCTGTCTCATACTGTCTGTCTCTGACCGTGTGTCTCAGTCCGTCTGTATCAGTCTGTCTGTCTCCGTTCGTCTGTCTCAGACCGTCTCTCTCAGACCGTCTGTCTCAGACCGTCTGTCTCAGACCGTCTGTCTCAGACCGTCTGTCTCAGACCGTCTGTCTCAGTCCGTCTGTCTCAGACCGTCTGTCTCAGACCGTCTGTCTCAAACCGTCTGTCTCAGACCGTCTGTCGCAGACCCTCTGTCTCGATCCGTCTGTCTCATACCGTCTGTCTCAGACCGTCTGTCTTAGACTGTCTGTCTCAGAGCGCCTGTCTCAGACCGTCTGTCTCAGACCGTCTGTCTCAGACCGTCTCTCTCAGACCGTCTGTCTCAGACCGTCTGTCTCAGACCGCCTGTCTGAGACCGTCTGTCTCATACCGTCTGTCTCAGACCGTCTGTCTCGGATCGTCTGTCTCGGGCCGTCTGTCTCAGTCCGTCTGTCTCAGTCCGTCTTTCTCAGTCCGTCTGTCTCAGTCGTCTGTCTCCGTTCGTCTGTCTCAGACCGACTGTCTCAGACCGTCTGTATCAAACCGTCTGTCTGAGTCCGTCTGTCTCAGACCCTCTGTCTCGATCCGTCTGTCTCATACCGTCTGTCTCAGACCGTCTGTCTCAGACCGTCTGTCGCAGACCCTCCGTCTCGATCCGTCTGTCTCATACCGTCTGTCTCAGACCGTCTGTCTCAGACCGCCTGTCTCAGACCGCCTGTCTCAGACCGTCTGTCTCAGACCGTCTGTCTCAGACCGCCTGTCTTAGACTGTCTGTCTCAGGCCGTCTGTCTCAGACCGTCTGTCTCGGGCCGTCTGTCTCAGACCGTCTGTCTCAGGCCGTCTGTCTCAGGCCGTCTGTCTCAGTCCGTCTGTCTCCGTTCGTCTGTCTCAGACCGACTGTCTCAGACCGTCTGTCTCAAACCGTCTGTCTCAGGCCGTCTGTCTCAGGCCGTCTGTCTCAGTCCGTCTGTCTCAGTCCGTTTGTCTCAGTCCGCCTGTCTCAGACCGTCTGTCTCAGACCGCCTGTCTCAGACCGCCTGTCTTAGACTGACTGTCTCAGAGCGCCTGTCTCACACCGTCTGTCTCAGACCGTCTGTCTCAGACCGTCTCTCTCAGACCGTCTGTCTCAGACCGTCTGTCTCAGACCGTCTGTCTCAGTCCGTGTGTCTCAGTCCGTCTGTCTCAGTCCGTCTGTCTCAGTCCGTCTGTCTCAGTCCGTTTGTCTCAGTCCGCCTGTCTCAGTCCGTCTGTCTTAGTAAGTCTGTCTCCGTTCGTCTGTCTCCGACCGACTGTCTCAGACCGTCTGTCTCAAACCGTCTGTCTCACACCGTCTGTCTCAGACCGTCTGTCTCAGAACATCAGCCTCAGACCGCGTGTCTCAGACCGCCTGCCTCAGACCGCCTGTCTCACACCGCCTGTCTCAGACAGTCTGTCTCAGACCGTCTGTCTCAGTCCGTCTGTCTCAGACCGTCTGTCTCAGACCGTCTGTCTCAGACCGTCTGTCTCAGACCGTCTGTCTCAGTCCGTCTGTCTCCGTTCGTCTGTCTCAGACCGACTGTCTCAGACCGTCTGTCTCAGCCCGTCCGTCTCGGACCACCTGTCTCAGACCGTCCGTCTCAAACCGTCTGTCTCAGTCCGTCTGTCTCGGACCACCTGCCTCCGTTCGTCTGTCTCAGACCGTGTCTCAGACCGTCTGTCTCGGGCCGTCTATCTGACTCCGTCTGTCTCGGGCCGTCTGTCTCACTCCGTCTGTCTCAGACCGTCTGTCTCAGACCGTCTGTCTCAGACCGGCTGTCTCAGACCGTCTGTCTCAGGCCGTCTGTCTCAGACCGTCTGTCTCGGCCGTCTGCCTCAGACCGTCTGTCTCAGACCGTCTGTCGCAGACCGTCTGTCTCGGGCCGTCTGTCACAGTCCGTCTGTCTCAGACCGTCTGTCTCAGACCGTCTGTCTCAGGCCGTCTGTCTCCGACCGTCTGTCTCGGGCCGTCTGTCTCAGTCCGTCTGTCTTAGTCCGTCTGTCTCCGTTCGTCTCTCTCAGACCGACTGTCTCAGGCCGTCTGTCTCAAACCGTCTGTCTCAGACCGTCTGTCTCAGACCGTCTGTCTCAGGCCGTCTGTCTCAGTCCGTCTGTCTCAGACCCTCTGTCTCGATACGTCTGTCTCATACCGTCTGTCTGAGACCGTCTGTCTCAGAACATCAGTCTCAGACCGCGTGTCTCAGACCGCCTGCCTCAGACCGCGTGTCTCAGACCGCCGGTCTCAGACCGCCTGTCTCCGACCGCCTGTCTCAGACCGTCTGTCTCAGACCGTCTGTCTCAGACCGTCTGTCGCAGACCGTCTGTCTCGGGCCGTCTGTCTCAGTCCGTCTGTCTCAGACCGTCTGTCTCAGACCGTCTGTCTCAGGCCGTCTGTCTCCGACCGTCTGTCTCGGGCCGTCTGTCTCAGTCCGTCTGTCTTAGTCCGTCTGTCTCCGTTCGTCTGTCTCAGACCGACTGTCTCAGGCCGTCTGTCTCAAACCGTCTGTCTCAGACCGTCTGTCTCAGGCCGTCTGTCTCAGTTCGTCTGTCTCAGACCGTCTGTCTCGATCCGTCTGTCTCAGACCGTCTGTCTCAGACCGTCTGTCTCAGTCCGTCTGTCTCCGTTCGTCTGTCTCAGACCGACTGTCTCAGACCGTCTGTCTCAGCCCGTCCGTCTCGGACCACCTGTCTCAGACCGTCCGTCTCAAACCGTCTGTCTCAGTCCGTCTGTCTCGGACCACCTGCCTCCGTTCGTCTGTCTCAGACCGTGTCTCAGACCGTCTGTCGCAGACCGTCTGTCTCAGACCGTCTGTCTCGGGCCGTCTATCTGACTCCGTCTGTCTCAGACCCTCTGTCTCGATCCGTCTGTCTCAGACCGTTTGTCTCAGACCGGCTGTCTCAGACCGGCTGTCTCGGGCCGTCTGTCTCAGTTCGTCTGTCTCAGACCCTCTGTCTCGATCCGTCTGTCTCATACCGTCTGTCTCTGACCGTGTGTCTCAGTCCGTCTGTATCAGTCTGTCTGTCTCCGTTCGTCTGTCTCAGACCGTCTCTCTCAGACCGTCTGTCTCAGACCGTCTGTCTCAGACCGTCTGTCTCAGACCGTCTGTCTCAGACCGTCTGTCTCAGTCCGTCTGTCTCAGACCGTCTGTCTCAGACCGTCTGTCTCAAACCGTCTGTCTCAGACCGTCTGTCGCAGACCCTCTGTCTCGATCCGTCTGTCTCATACCGTCTGTCTCAGACCGTCTGTCTTAGACTGTCTGTCTCAGAGCGCCTGTCTCAGACCGTCTGTCTCAGACCGTCTGTCTCAGACCGTCTCTCTCAGACCGTCTGTCTCAGACCGTCTGTCTCAGACCGCCTGTCTGAGACCGTCTGTCTCATACCGTCTGTCTCAGACCGTCTGTCTCGGATCGTCTGTCTCGGGCCGTCTGTCTCAGTCCGTCTGTCTCAGTCCGTCTTTCTCAGTCCGTCTGTCTCAGTCGTCTGTCTCCGTTCGTCTGTCTCAGACCGACTGTCTCAGACCGTCTGTATCAAACCGTCTGTCTGAGACCGTCTGACTCAGACCCTCTGTCTCGATCCGTCTGTCTCATACCGTCTGTCTCAGACCGTCTGTCTCAGACCGTCTGTCGCAGACCCTCCGTCTCGATCCGTCTGTCTCATACCGTCTGTCTCAGACCGTCTGTCTCAGACCGCCTGTCTCAGACCGCCTGTCTCAGACCGTCTGTCTCAGGCCGTCTGTCTCAGACCGCCTGTCTTAGACTGTCTGTCTCAGGCCGTCTGTCTCAGACCGTCTGTCTCGGGCCGTCTGTCTCAGACCGTCTGTCTCAGGACGTCTGTCTCAGGCCGTCTGTCTCAGTCCGTCTGTCTCCGTTCGTCTGTCTCAGACCGACTGTCTCAGACCGTCTGTCTCAAACCGTCTGTCTCAGGCCGTCTGTCTCAGGCCGTCTGTCTCAGTCCGTCTGTCTCAGTCCGTTTGTCTCAGTCCGCCTGTCTCAGACCGTCTGTCTCAGACCGCCTGTCTCAGACCGCCTGTCTTAGACTGACTGTCTCAGAGCGCCTGTCTCACACCGTCTGTCTCAGACCGTCTGTCTCAGACCGTCTCTCTCAGACCGTCTGTCTCAGACCGTCTGTCTCAGACCGTCTGTCTCAGACCGTCTGTCTCAGTCCGTCTGTCTCAGTCCGTCTGTCTCAGTCCGTCTGTCTCAGTCCGTCTGTCTCAGTCCGTTTGTCTCAGTCCGCCTGTCTCAGTCCGTCTGTCTCAGTAAGTCTGTCTCCGTTCGTCTGTCTCCGACCGACTGTCTCAGACCGTCTGTCTCAAACCGTCTGTCTCACACCGTCTGTCTCAGACCGTCTGTCTCAGACCGTCTGTCTGAGACCGTCTGTCTCAGACAGTCTGTCTCAGACCGTCTGTCTCAGACCATCTGTCTCAGACTGTCTGTCTCAGTCCGTCTGTATCAGTCCGTCTGTTTCCGTTCGTCTGTCTCAGACCGACTGTCTCTGACCGTCTGTCTCAAACCGTCTGCCTCAGACCGTCTGTCGCGGACCCTCTGTCTCGATCCGTCTGTCTCATACCGTCTGTCTCAGACCGTCTGTCTGAGACCGACTGTCTCAAACCGTCTGTCTGAGACCGTCTGTCGCAGACCCTCCGTCTCGATCCGTCTGTCTCATACCGTCTGTCTCAGACCGTCTGTCTCAGACCGTCTGTCTCAGACCGCCTGTCTCAGACCGCCTGTCTCAGACCGTCTGTCTCAGACCGTCTGTCTCAGGCCGTCTGTCTCAGACCGTCTGTCTCGGGCCGTCTGTCTCAGTCCGTCTGTCTCGGGCCGTCTGTCTCAGTCCGTCTGTCTCAGTCCGTCTGTCTCAGTCCGTCTGTCTCCGTTCGTCTGTCTCAGACCGTCTGTCTCAGAGCGCCTGTCTCAGACCGTCTGTCTCAGACCGCCTGTCTCAGACCGCCTGTCTTAGCCTGTCTGTCTCAGAGCGCCTGTCTCAGACTGTCTGTCTCAGAGCGCCTGTCTCAGACCGTCTGTCTCAGACCGCCTGTCTTAGACTGTCTGTCTCCGAGCGCCTGTCTCAGACTGTCTGTCTCAGAGCGCCTGTCTCAGACCGTCTGTCTCTGACCGCCTGTCTGAGACTGTCTGTCTCAGACCGTCTGTCTCAGACCGTCTGTCTGAGACCGTCTGTCGCAGACCCTCTGTCTCGATCCGTCTGTCTCATACCGTCTGTCTCATACCGTCTGTCTCAGACCGCCTGTCTCAGACCGCCTGTCTCAGACCGTCTGTCTCAGACCGTCTGTCTCAGATCGTCTGTCTCAGACCGGCTGTCTCAGACCGTCTGTCTCAGACAGTCTGTATCAGACCGTCTGTCTCGGACCGTCTGTCTCAGACCGTCGGTCTCGGGCCGTCTGTCTCAGTCCGGCTATCTCCGTCCGTCTGTCTCGGACCACCTGTCTCAGACCGTCTGTCTCAGACCGTCTGTCTCAGACCGTCTGTCTCAGACAGCCTGTCTCAGACCGTCTGTCTCAGACCGTCTGTCTCAGACCATCTGTCTCAGACCGTCTGTCTCAGACCGTCTGCCTCAGAGAGTCTGTCTCAGGCCGTCTGTCTCAGTCCGTCTGTCTCAGACCCTCTGTCTCGATCCGTCTGTCTCATACCGTCTGTCTCGGACCGTCTGTCTCAGACCGTCGGCCTCGAGCCGTCTGTATCAGTCCGTCTGTCTCCGTCCTTCTGTCTCAGACCGTCTGTCTCAGACCGCCTGTCTCAGACCGCCTGTCTTAGACTGTCTGTCTCAGAGCGCCTGTCTCAGACCGTCTGTCGCAGACCGTCTCTCTCAGACCGTCTGTCTCAGACCGTCTCTCTCAGACCGTCTGTCTCAGACCGTCTGTCCCAGACCGTCTGTCTCAGACCGTCTGTCTCAGACCGTCTGTCTCAGACCGCCTGTCTCAGACTGTCTGTCTCAGAGCGCCTGTCTCAGACCGTCTGTCTCAGACCGCCTGTCTGAGACCGTCTGTCTCAGACCGTCTGTCTCAGACCGTCTGTCTCAGACCGTCTGTCTCAGACCGACTGTCTCAGACCGTCTGTCTCAAACCGTCTGTCTCACACCGTTTGTCTCAGACCGTCTGTCTGAGACCGTCTGTCTCAGACCGTCTGTCTCAGACCATCTGTCTCAGACTGTCTGTCTCAGTCCGTCTGTATCAGTCCGTCTGTCTCCGTTCGTCTGTCTCAGACCGTCTCTCTCAGACCGTCTGTCTCAGACCGTCTGTCTCAGACCGTCTGTCTCAGTCCGTCTGTCTCAGTCCGTCTGTCTCAGTCCGTCTGTCTCAGTCCGTCTGTCTCAGTCCGTCTGTCTCAGTCCGTCTGTCTCAGTAAGTCTGTCTCCGTACGTCTGTCTCAGACAGACTGTCTCAGACCGTCTGTCTCAAACCGTCTGTCTCACACCGTCTGTCTCAGACCGTCTGTCTCAGACCGTCTGTCTCAGGCCATCTGTCTCAGACTGTCTGTCTCAGTCCGTCTGTATCAGTCCTCCTGTCTCCGTTCGTCTGTCTCAGACCGTCTCTCTCAGCCCGTCTGTCTCAGACCGTCTGTCTCAGTCCGTCTGTCTCAGTCCGTCTGTCTCAGACCGCCTGTCTCAGACCGCCTGTCTCAGACCGTCTGTCTCAGACCCTCTGTCTCGATCGGTCTGTCTCATACCGTCTGTCTCAGACCGTCTGTCTGACACCGTCTGTCTGAGACCGTATGTCTCAGACCATCAGTCTCAGACCGCGTGTCTCAGACCGCCTGCCTCAGACCGCCTGTCTCAGACCGTCTGTCTCAGACAGTCTGTATCAGACCGTCTGTCTCGGACCGTCTGTCTCAGACCGTCTGTCTCGGACCGTCTGTCTCAGACCGTCGGTCTCGCGCCGTCTGTCTCAGTCCGTCTATCTCAGTCCGTCTGTCTCGGACCACCTGTCTCAGACCGTCTGTCTCAGACCGTCTGTCTCAGACAGCCTGTCTCAGACCGTCTGTCTCAGACCGTCTGTCTCAGACCATCTGTCTCAGACCGTCTGTCTCAGACCGTCTGTCTCAGAGAGTCTGTCTCAGACCGTCTGTCTCAGTCCGTCTGTATCAGTCCGTCTGTCTCCGTTCGTCTGTCTCAGACCGTCTCTCTCAGACCGTCTGTCTCAGTCCGTCTGTATCAGTCCGTCTGTCTCCGTTCGTCTGTCTCAGACCGTCTCTCTCAGACCGTCTGTCTCAGACCGTCTGTCTCAGACCGACTGTCTCAGACCGTCTGTATCAAACCGTCTGTCTGAGACCGTCTGTCTCAGACCCTCTGTCTCGATCCGTCTGTCTCATACCGTCCGTCTCAGACCGTCTGTCTCAGACCGTCTGTCTCAGGCCGTCTGTCTCAGACCGTCTGTCTCGGGCCGTCTGTCTCAGTCCGTCTGTCTCAGACCGGCTGTCTCAGACCGTCTGTCTCAGACTGTCTGCCTCAAACCCTCTGTCTCAGACCGTCTGCCTCAGACCGTCTGTCTCGAACCGTCTGTCTCAGACAGCCTGTCTCAGACCGTCTGTCTCGGGCCGTCTGTCTCACTCCGTCTGTCTCAGACCGTCTGTCTCAGACCGTCTGTCTCAGACCGTCTGTCTCAGACCGTCTGTCTCAGACCGTCTGTCTCAGGCCGTCTGTCTCAGACCGTCTGTCTCGGGCCGTCTGACTCAGACCGTCTGTCTCAGGCCGTCTGTCTCAGTCCGTCTGTCTCCGTTCGTCTGTCTCAGACCGACTGTCTCAGACCGTCTGTCTCAAACCGTCTGTCTCAGACCGTCTGTCTCAGGCCGTCTGTCTCAGTCCGTCTGTCTCTGTCCGTCTGTCTCAGTCCGTCTGTCTCAGTCCGTCTGTCTCAGTCCGTCTGTCTCAGTCCGTCTGTCTCAGTCCGTCTGTCTCAGTCCGTCTGTCTCAGTCCGTCTGTCTCAGTCCGTCTGTCTCAGTCCGTCTGTCTCAGTAAGTCTGTCTCCGTTCGTCTGTCTCCGACCGACTGTCTCAGACCGTCTGTATCAAACCGTCTGTCTGAGACGCTCTGTCTCGATCCGTCTATCTCATACCGTCTGTCTCAGACCGTCTGTCTCGGGCCGTCTGTCTCAGACCGTCTGTCTCAGGCCGTCTGTCTCAGTCCGTCTGTCTCCGTTCGTCTGTCTCAGACCGACTGTCTCAGACCGTCTGTCTCAAACCGTCTGTCCCAGACCGTCTGTCTCAGGCCGTCTGTCTCAGTCCGTCTGTCTCAGTCCGTCTCTCTCAGTCCGTCTGTCTCAGTCCGTCTGTCTCAGTCCGTCTGTCTCAGTCCGTCTGTCTCAGTCCGTCTGTCTCAGTCCGTCTGTCTCAGTCCGTCTGTCTCAGTAAGTCTGTCTCCGTTCGTCTGTCTCCGACCGACTGTCTCAGACCGTCTGTATCAAACCGTCTGTCTGAGACCCTCTGTCTCGATCCGTCTATCTCATACCGTCCGTCTCAGACCGTCTGTCTCAGACCGTCTGTCTCATACCGTCTGTCTCAGACCGTCTGTCTCGGGCCGTCTGTATCAGTCCGTCTGTCTCCGTTCGTCTGTCTCAGACCGTCTCTCTCAGACCGTCTGTCTCAGACCGTCTGTCTCAGACCGACTGTCTCAGACCGTCTGTATCAAACCGTCTGTCTGAGACCGTCTGTCTCAGACCCTCTGTCTCGATCCGTCTGTCTCATACCGTCCGTCTCAGACCGTCTGTCTCAGACCGTCTATCTCAGGCCGTCTGTCTCAGACCGTCTGTCTCGGGCCGTCTGTCTCAGTCCGTCTGTCTCAGACCGGCTGTCTCAGACCGTCTGTCTCAGACTGTCTGCCTCAAACCGTCTGTCTCAGACCGTCTGCCTCAGACCGTCTGTCTCGAACCGTCTGTCTCAGACAGCCTGTCTCAGACCGTCTGTCTCGGGCCGTCTGTCTCACTCCGTCTGTCTCAGACCGTCTGTCTCAGACCGTCTGTCTCAGACCGTCTGTCTCAGACCGTCTGTCTCAGACCGTCTGTCTCAGGCCGTCTGTCTCAGACCGTCTGTCTCGGGCCGACTGACTCAGACCGTCTGTCTCAGGCCGTCTGTCTCAGTCCGTCTGTCTCCGTTCGTCTGTCTCAGACCGACTGTCTCAGACCGTCTGTCTCAAACCGTCTGTCTCAGACCGTCTGTCTCAGGCCGTCTGTCTCAGACCGTCTGTCTCAGGCCGTCTGTCTCAGTCCGTCTGTCTCTGTCCGTCTGTCTCAGTCCGTCTGTCTCAGTCCGTCTGTCTCAGTCCGTCTGTCTCAGTCCGTCTGTCTCAGTCCGTCTGTCTCAGTCCGTCTGTCTCAGTCCGTCTGTCTCAGTCCGTCTGTCTCAGTCCGTCTGTCTCAGTCCGTCTGTCTCAGTCCGTCTGTCTCAGTAAGTCTGTCTCCGTTCGTCTGTCTCCGACCGACTGTCTCAGACCGTCTGTATCAAACCGTCTGTCTGAGACCCTCTGTCTCGATCCGTCTATCTCATACCGTCTGTCTCAGACCGTCTGTCTCGGGCCGTCTGTCTCAGACCGTCTGTCTCAGGCCGTCTGTCTCAGTCCGTCTGTCTCCGTTCGTCTGTCTCAGACCGACTGTCTCAGACCGTCTGTCTCAAACCGTCTGTCCCAGACCGTCTGTCTCAGGCCGTCTGTCTCAGTCCGTCTGTCTCAGTCCGTCTCTCTCAGTCCGTCTGTCTCAGTCCGTCTGTCTCAGTCCGTCTGTCTCAGTCCGTCTGTCTCAGTCCGTCTGTCTCAGTCCGTCTGTCTCAGTAAGTCTGTCTCCGTACGTCTGTCTCAGACAGACTGTCTCAGACCGTCTGTCTCAAACCGTCTGTCTCACACCGTCTGTCTCAGACTGTCTGTCTCAGACCGTCTGTCTGAGACCGTCTGTCTCAGACAGTCTGTCTCAGACCGTCTGTCTCAGACCGTCTGTCTCAGACCGTCTGTCTCAGACCATCTGTCTCAGACTGTCTGTCTCAGTCCGTCTGTATGAGTCCGTCTGTCTCCGTTCGTCTGTCTCAGACCGTCTCTCTCGGACCGTCTGTCTCAGTCCGTCTGTATCAGTCCGTCTCTCTCCGTTCGTCTGTCTCAGACCGTCTCTCTCAGACCGTCTGTCTCAGACCGTCTGTCTCAGACCGTCTGTCTCAGTCCGTCTGTCTCAGTCCGTCTGTCTCAGTCCGTCTGTCTCAGTCCGTCTCTCTCAGTCCGTCTGTCTCAGTCCGTCTGTCTCAGTCCGTCTGTCTCAGTCCGTCTGTCTCAGTCCGTCTGTCTCAGTAAGTCTGTCTCCGTACGTCTGTCTCAGACAGACTGTCTCAGACCGTCTGTCTCAAACCGTCTGTCTCACACCGTCTGTCTCAGACTGTCTGTCTCAGACCGTCTGTCTGAGACCGTCTGTTCAGACAGTCTGTCTCAGACCGTCTGTCTCAGACCGTCTGTCTCAGACCGTCTGTCTCAGACCATCTGTCTCAGACTGTCTGTCTCAGTCCGTCTGTATGAGTCCGTCTGTCTCCGTTCGTCTGTCTCAGACCGTCTCTCTCGGACCGTCTGTCTCAGTCCGTCTGTATCAGTCCGTCTGTCTCCGTTCGTCTGTCTCAGACCGTCTCTCTCAGACCGTCTGTCTCAGACCGTCTGTCTCAGACCGTCTGTCTCAGACCGTCTGTCTCAGTCCGTCTGTCTCAGTCCGTCTGTCTCAGACCGTCTGTCTCAGACCGTCTGTCTCAGACCGTCTGCCTCAGACCGTCTGTCTCAGACCGGCTGTCTCAGACCGTCTGTCGCAGACCGTCTGTCTCGGGCCGTCTGTCTCAGTCCGTCTGTCTCAGTCCGTCTGTCTCCGTTCGTCTGTCTCAGACCAACTGTCTCAGACCGTCTGTCTCAGACCGTCTGTCTCAGACCGTCTGTCTCAGACCGTCTGTCTCAGACCGTCTGTCTCAGACCGTCTGTCTCAGACCGTCTGTCTCAGACCGCCTGTCTCAGACTGTCTGTCTCAGAGCGCCTGTCTCAGACCGTCTGTCTCAGACCGCCTGTCTGAGACCGTCTGTCTCATACCGTCTGTCTCAGACCGTCTGTCTCGGATCGTCTGTCTCGGGCCGTCTGTCTCAGTCCGTCTGTCTCAGTCCGTCTGTCTCAGTCCGTCTGTCTCAGTCCGTCTGTCTCAGTCCGTCTGTCTCCGTTCGTCTCTCTCAGACCGACTGTCTCAGGCCGTCTGTCTCAAACCGTCTGTCTCAGACCGTCTGTCTCAGACCGTCTGTCTCAGGCCGTCTGTCTCAGTCCGTCTGTCTCAGACCCTCTGTCTCGATCCGTCTGTCTCATACCGTCTGTCTGAGACCGTCTGTCTCAGAACATCAGTCTCAGACCGCGTGTCTCAGACCGCCTGCCTCAGACCGCGTGTCTCAGACCGCCGGTCTCAGACCGCCTGTCTCCGACCGCCTGTCTCAGACCGTCTGTCTCAGACCGTCTGTCTCAGACCGTCTGTCGCAGACCGTCTGTCTCGGGCCGTCTGTCTCAGTCCGTCTGTCTCAGACCGTCTGTCTCAGACCGTCTGTCTCAGGCCGTCTGTCTCCGACCGTCTGTCTCGGGCCGTCTGTCTCAGTCCGTCTGTCTTAGTCCGTCTGTCTCCGTTCGTCTGTCTCAGACCGACTGTCTCAGGCCGTCTGTCTCAAACCGTCTGTCTCAGACCGTCTGTCTCAGGCCGTCTGTCTCAGTTCGTCTGTCTCAGACCGTCTGTCTCGATCCGTCTGTCTCATACCGTCTGTCTCCGTTCGTCTGTCTCAGACCGACTGTCTCAGACCGTCTGTCTCAAACCGTCTGTCTCAGACCGTCTGTCTCAGGTCGTCTGTCTCGGTCCGTCTGTCTCAGACCCTCTGTCTCGATCCGTCTGTCTCATACCGTCTGTCTCAGACCGTCTGTCTCAAACCGTCTGTCTGAGACCGTCTGTCTCAGACCCTCTGTCTCGATCCGTCTGTCTCATACCGTCTGTCTCGATCCGTCTGTCTCATACCGTCTGTCTCAGACCGTCTGTCTGAGACCGTCTGTCTGAGACCGACTGTCTCAAACCGTCTGTCTGAGACCGTCTGTCGCAGACCCTCTGTCTAGATTCGTCTGTCTCATACCGTCTGTCTCAGACATTCTGTCTGAGACCGTCTGTCTTAGATCGTCTGTCTCAGACAGTCTGTCTCAGACCGTCTGTCTCAGACCGTCTGTTTCAGACCATCTGTCTCAGACTGTCTGTCTCAGTCCGTCTGTATCAGTCCGTCTGTCTCCGTTCGTCTGTCTCAGACCGACTGTCTCAGACCGTCTGTCTCAAACCGTCTGTCTCAGACCGTCTGTCGCAGACCCTCTGTCTCGATCCGTCTGTCTCATACCGTCTGTCTCAGACCGTCTGTCTTAGACTGTCTGTCTCAGAGCGCCTGTCTCAGACCGTCTGTCTCAGACCGTCTCTCTCAGACCGTCTGTCTCAGACCATCTGTCTCAGACCGTCTGTCTCAGACCGTCTGTCTCAGACCGTCTGTCTCAGACCGTCTGTCTCAGACCATCTGTCTCAGTCCGCCTGTCTCTGTCCGTCCATCTCAGACCGTCTGTCTCATCCCGCATGTCCCAGTCCGTCTGTCTTTGACCGTCTGTCTCAGACCATCTGTCTCAGACCGCCTATCTCTGTCCGTCAGTCTCAGACCGTCTGTCTCAGACCATCTGTCTCAGACCGTCTGTCTCAGACCGTCTGTCTCAGACCGTCTGTCTCAGACCGTCTGTCTCAGACCGTCTGTCTCAGGCCGTCTGTCTCAGTCCGTCTGTCTCAGACCCTCTGTCTCGATCCGTCTGTCTCATACCGTCTGTCTCGGACCGTCTGTCTCAGACCGTCGGCCTCGAGCCGTCTGTATCAGTCCGTCTGTCTCCGTCCTTCTGTCTCAGACCGTCTGTCTCAGACCGCCTGTCTCAGTCCGTCTGTCTCAGTCCGTCTGTCTCAGTCCGTCTGTCTCAGTCCGTCTGTCTCAGTCCGTCTGTCTCAGTCCGTCTGTCTCAGTCCGTCTGTCTCAGTCCGTCTGTCTCAGTCCGTCTGTCTCAGTCCGTCTGTCTCAGTAAGTCTGTCTCCGTTCGTCTGTCTCCGACCGACTGTCTCAGACCGTCTGTATCAAACCGTCTGTCTGAGACCCTCTGTCTCGATCCGTCTATCTCATACCGTCTGTCTCAGACCGTCTGTCTCGGGCCGTCTGTCTCAGACCGTCTGTCTCAGGCCGTCTGTCTCAGTCCGTCTGTCTCCGTTCGTCTGTCTCAGACCGACTGTCTCAGACCGTCTGTCTCAAACCGTCTGTCCCAGACCGTCTGTCTCAGGCCGTCTGTCTCAGTCCGTCTGTCTCAGTCCGTCTCTCTCAGTCCGTCTGTCTCAGTCCGTCTGTCTCAGTCCGTCTGTCTCAGTCCGTCTGTCTCAGTCCGTCTGTCTCAGTAAGTCTGTCTCCGTACGTCTGTCTCAGACAGACTGTCTCAGACCGTCTGTCTCAAACCGTCTGTCTCACACCGTCTGTCTCAGACTGTCTGTCTCAGACCGTCTGTCTGAGACCGTCTGTTCAGACAGTCTGTCTCAGACCGTCTGTCTCAGACCGTCTGTCTCAGACCATCTGTCTCAGACTGTCTGTCTCAGTCCGTCTGTATGAGTCCGTCTGTCTCCGTTCGTCTGTCTCAGACCGTCTCTCTCGGACCGTCTGTCTCAGTCCGTCTGTATCAGTCCGTCTGTCTCCGTTCGTCTGTCTCAGACCGTCTCTCTCAGACCGTCTGTCTCAGACCGTCTGTCTCAGACCGTCTGTCTCAGTCCGTCTGTCTCAGTCCGTCTGTCTCAGACCGTCTGTCTCAGACCGTCTGTCTCAGACCGTCTGCCTCAGACCGTCTGTCTCAGACCGGCTGTCTCAGACCGTCTGTCGCAGACCGTCTGTCTCGGGCCGTCTGTCTCAGTCCGTCTGTCTCAGTCCGTCTGTCTCCGTTCGTCTGTCTCAGACCAACTGTCTCAGACCGTCTGTCTCAGACCGTCTGTCTCAGACCGTCTGTCTCAGACCGTCTGTCTCAGACCGTCTGTCTCAGACCGTCTGTCTCAGACCGTCTGTCTCAGACCGCCTGTCTCAGACTGTCTGTCTCAGAGCGCCTGTCTCAGACCGTCTGTCTCAGACCGCCTGTCTGAGACCGTCTGTCTCATACCGTCTGTCTCAGACCGTCTGTCTCGGATCGTCTGTCTCGGGCCGTCTGTCTCAGTCCGTCTGTCTTAGTCCGTCTGTCTCCGTTCGTCTGTCTCAGACCGACTGTCTCAGGCCGTCTGTCTCATACCGTCTGTCTCGATCCGTCTGTCTCATACCGTCTGTCTCAGACCGTCTGTCTGAGACCGTCTGTCTGAGACCGACTGTCTCAAACCGTCTGTCTGAGACCGTCTGTCGCAGACCCTCTGTCTAGATTCGTCTGTCTCATACCGTCTGTCTCAGACATTCTGTCTGAGACCGTCTGTCTTAGACCGTCTGTCTCAGACAGTCTGTCTCAGACCGTCTGTCTCAGACCGTCTGTTTCAGACCATCTGTCTCAGACTGTCTGTCTCAGTCCGTCTGTATCAGTCCGTCTGTCTCCGTTCGTCTGTCTCAGACCGACTGTCTCAGACCGTCTGTCTCAAACCGTCTGTCTCAGACCGTCTGTCGCAGACCCTCTGTCTCGATCCGTCTGTCTCATACCGTCTGTCTCAGACCGTCTGTCTTAGACTGTCTGTCGCAGAGCGCCTGTCTCAGACCGTCTGTCTCAGACCGTCTCTCTCAGACCGTCTGTCTCAGACCATCTGTCTCAGACCGTCTGTCTCAGACCGTCTGTCTCAGACCGTCTGTCTCAGACCGTCTGTCTCAGACCATCTGTCTCAGTCCGCCTGTCTCTGTCCGTCCATCTCAGACCGTCTGTCTCATCCCGCATGTCCCAGTCCGTCTGTCTTTGACCGTCTGTCTCAGACCATCTGTCTCAGACCGCCTATCTCTGTCCGTCAGTCTCAGACCGTCTGTCTCAGACCATCTGTCTCAGACCGTCTGTCTCAGACCGTCTGTCTCAGACCGTCTGTCTCAGACCGTCTGTCTCAGACCGTCTGTCTCAGGCCGTCTGTCTCAGTCCGTCTGTCTCAGACCCTCTGTCTCGATCCGTCTGTCTCATACCGTCTGTCTCGGACCGTCTGTCTCAGACCGTCGGCCTCGAGCCGTCTGTATCAGTCCGTCTGTCTCCGTCCTTCTGTCTCAGACCGTCTGTCTCAGACCGCCTGTCTCAGGCCGCCTGTCTTAGACTGACTGTCTCAGAGCGCCTGTCTCACACCGTCTGTCTCAGACCGTCTGTCTCAGACCGTCTCTCTCAGACCGTCTGTCTCAGACCGTCTGTCTCAGACCGTCTGTCTCAGACCGTCTGTCTCAGACCGTCTGTCTCAGGCCGTCTGTCTCAGACCGTCTGTCTCGGGCCGTCTGTCTCAGTCCGTCTGTCTCAGACCGGCTGTCTCAGACCGTCTGTCTCAGACTGTCTGCCTCAGACCGTCTGTCTCAGGCCGTCTGTCTCAGACCGTCTGTCTCGGGCCGTCTGTCTCAGACCGTCTGTCTCAGGCCGTCTGTCTCAGTCCGTCTGTCTCCGTCCTTCTGTCTCAGACCGTCTGTCTCAGACCGCCTGTCTCAGACCGTCTGTATCAAACCGTCTGTCTGAGACCGTCTGTCTCAGACCCTCTGTCTCGATCCGTCTGTCTCCGTTCGTCTGTCTCAGATCGACTGTCTCAGACCGTCTGTCTCAAACCGTCTGTCTAAGACCGTCTGTCTCAGGCCGTCTGTCTCGGTCCGTCTGTCTCAGACCCTCTGTCTCGATCCGTCTGTCTCAGACCGTCTGTCTCAGACCGTCTGTCTCAGACCGTCTGTCTCAGACCGTCTGTCTCAGACCGTCTGTCTCAGACCGTCTGTCTCAGACCGTCTGTCTCAGGCCGTCTGTCTCAGACCGTCTGTCTCGGGCCGTCTGTCTCAGTCCGTCTGTCTCAGACCGGCTGTCTCAGACCGTCTGTCTCAGACTGTCTGCCTCAGACCGTCTGTCTCAGGCCGTCTGTCTCAGACCGTCTGTCTCGGGCCGTCTGTCTCAGACCGTCTGTCTCAGGCCGTCTGTCTCAGTCCGTCTGTCTCCGTCCTTCTGTCTCAGACCGTCTGTCTCAGACCGCCTGTCTCAGACCGTCTGTATCAAACCGTCTGTCTCAGACCCTCTGTCTCGATCCGTCTGTCTCAGACCGTTTGTCTCAGACCGGCTGTCTCAGACCGGCTGTCTCGGGCCGTCTGTCTCAGTTCGTCTGTCTCAGTCCGTCTGTCTCAGTCCGTCTGTCTCAGTCCGTCTGTCTCAGTCCGTCTGTCTCCGTTCGTCTGTCTGAGACCGTCTGTCTGAGACCGTCTGTCTCAGACCATCAGTCTCAGACCGCGTGTCTCAGACCGCCTGCATCAGACCGCATGTCTCAGGCCGCCTGTCTTAGACAGTCTGTCTCAGACCGTCTGTCTCGGACCGTCTGTCTCCGACCGTCGGTCTCGGGCCGTCTGTCTCGGGCCGTCTGTCTCGGACCACCTGTCTCAGACCGCGTGTCTGAGACCGCCGGTCTCAGACCGCCTGTCTCAGACCGCCTGTCTCAGACCGTCTGTCTCAGACCGTCTGTCTCAGACCGTCTGTCTCAGTCCGTCTGTCTCAGTCCGTCTGTCTCAGACCGTCTGTCTCAGACCGTCTGTCTCAGACCGTCTGTCTCAGACCGTCTGCCTCAGACCGTCTGTCTCAGACCGGCTGTCTCAGACCGTCTGTCGCAGACCGTCTGTCTCGGGCCGTCTGTCTCAGTCCGTCTGTCTCAGTCCGTCTGTCTCCGTTCGTCTGTCTCAGACCAACTGTCTCAGACCGTCTGTCTCAGACCGTCTGTCTCAGACCGTCTGTCTCAGACCGTCTGTCTCAGACCGTCTGTCTCAGACCGTCTGTCTCAGACCGCCTGTCTCAGACTGTCTGTCTCAGAGCGCCTGTCTCAGACCGTCTGTCTCAGACCGCCTGTCTGAGACCGTCTGTCTCATACCGTCTGTCTCAGACCGTCTGTCTCGGATCGTCTGTCTCGGGCCGTCTGTCTCAGTCCGTCTGTCTCAGTCCGTCTGTCTCAGTCCGTCTGTCTCAGTCCGTCTGTCTCAGTCCGTCTGTCTCAGTCCGTCTGTCTCCGTTCGTCTCTCTCAGACCGACTGTCTCAGGCCGTCTGTCTCAAACCGTCTGTCTCAGACCGTCTGTCTCAGACCGTCTGTCTCAGGCCGTCTGTCTCAGTCCGTCTGTCTCAGACCCTCTGTCTCGATCCGTCTGTCTCATACCGTCTGTCTGAGACCGTCTGTCTCAGAACATCAGTCTCAGACCGCGTGTCTCAGACCGCCTGCCTCAGACCGCGTGTCTCAGACCGCCGGTCTCAGACCGCCTGTCTCCGACCGCCTGTCTCAGACCGTCTGTCTCAGACCGTCTGTCTCAGACCGTCTGTCGCAGACCGTCTGTCTCGGGCCGTCTGTCTCAGTCCGTCTGTCTCAGACCGTCTGTCTCAGACCGTCTGTCTCAGGCCGTCTGTCTCCGACCGTCTGTCTCGGGCCGTCTGTCTCAGTCCGTCTGTCTTAGTCCGTCTGTCTCCGTTCGTCTGTCTCAGACCGACTGTCTCAGGCCGTCTGTCTCAAACCGTCTGTCTCAGACCGTCTGTCTCAGGCCGTCTGTCTCAGTTCGTCTGTCTCAGACCGTCTGTCTCGATCCGTCTGTCTCATACCGTCTGTCTCCGTTCGTCTGTCTCAGACCGACTGTCTCAGACCGTCTGTCTCAAACCGTCTGTCTCAGACCGTCTGTCTCAGGTCGTCTGTCTCGGTCCGTCTGTCTCAGACCCTCTGTCTCGATCCGTCTGTCTCATACCGTCTGTCTCAGACCGTCTGTCTCAAACCGTCTGTCTGAGACCGTCTGTCTCAGACCCTCTGTCTCGATCCGTCTGTCTCATACCGTCTGTCTCGATCCGTCTGTCTCATACCGTCTGTCTCAGACCGTCTGTCTGAGACCGTCTGTCTGAGACCGACTGTCTCAAACCGTCTGTCTGAGACCGTCTGTCGCAGACCCTCTGTCTAGATTCGTCTGTCTCATACCGTCTGTCTCAGACATTCTGTCTCAGACCGTCTGTCTTAGACCGTCTGTCTCAGACAGTCTGTCTCAGACCGTCTGTCTCAGACCGTCTGTTTCAGACCATCTGTCTCAGACTGTCTGTCTCAGTCCGTCTGTATCAGTCCGTCTGTCTCCGTTCGTCTGTCTCAGACCGACTGTCTCAGACCGTCTGTCTCAAACCGTCTGTCTCAGACCGTCTGTCGCAGACCCTCTGTCTCGATCCGTCTGTCTCATACCGTCTGTCTCAGACCGTCTGTCTTAGACTGTCTGTCTCAGAGCGCCTGTCTCAGACCGTCTGTCTCAGACCGTCTCTCTCAGACCGTCTGTCTCAGACCATCTGTCTCAGACCGTCTGTCTCAGACCGTCTGTCTCAGACCGTCTGTCTCAGACCGTCTGTCTCAGACCATCTGTCTCAGTCCGCCTGTCTCTGTCCGTCCATCTCAGACCGTCTGTCTCATCCCGCATGTCCCAGTCCGTCTGTCTTTGACCGTCTGTCTCAGACCATCTGTCTCAGACCGCCTATCTCTGTCCGTCAGTCTCAGACCGTCTGTCTCAGACCATCTGTCTCAGACCGTCTGTCTCAGACCGTCTGTCTCAGACCGTCTGTCTCAGACCGTCTGTCTCAGACCGTCTGTCTCAGGCCGTCTGTCTCAGTCCGTCTGTCTCAGACCCTCTGTCTCGATCCGTCTGTCTCATACCGTCATTCTCGGACCGTCTGTCTCAGACCGTCGGCCTCGAGCCGTCTGTATCAGTCCGTCTGTCTCCGTCCTTCTGTCTCAGACCGTCTGTCTCAGACCGCCTGTCTCAGGCCGCCTGTCTTAGACTGACTGTCTCAGAGCGCCTGTCTCACACCGTCTGTCTCAGACCGTCTGTCTCAGACCGTCTCTCTCAGACCGTCTGTCTCAGTTCGTCTGTCTCAGACCGTCTGTCTCGATCCGTCTGTCTCATACCGTCTGTCTCCGTTCGTCTGTCTCAGACCGACTGTCTCAGACCGTCTGTCTCAAACCGTCTGTCTCAGACCGTCTGTCTCAGGTCGTCTGTCTCGGTCCGTCTGTCTCAGACCCTCTGTCTCGATCCGTCTGTCTCATACCGTCTGTCTCAGACCGTCTGTCTCAAACCGTCTGTCTGAGACCGTCTGTCTCAGACCCTCTGTCTCGATCCGTCTGTCTCATACCGTCTGTCTCGATCCGTCTGTCTCATACCGTCTGTCTCAGACCGTCTGTCTGAGACCGTCTGTCTGAGACCGACTGTCTCAAACCGTCTGTCTGAGACCGTCTGTCGCAGACCCTCTGTCTAGATTCGTCTGTCTCATACCGTCTGTCTCAGACATTCTGTCTGAGACCGTCTGTCTTAGATCGTCTGTCTCAGACAGTCTGTCTCAGACCGTCTGTCTCAGACCGTCTGTTTCAGACCATCTGTCTCAGACTGTCTGTCTCAGTCCGTCTGTATCAGTCCGTCTGTCTCCGTTCGTCTGTCTCAGACCGACTGTCTCAGACCGTCTGTCTCAAACCGTCTGTCTCAGACCGTCTGTCGCAGACCCTCTGTCTCGATCCGTCTGTCTCATACCGTCTGTCTCAGACCGTCTGTCTTAGACTGTCTGTCTCAGAGCGCCTGTCTCAGACCGTCTGTCTCAGACCGTCTCTCTCAGACCGTCTGTCTCAGACCATCTGTCTCAGACCGTCTGTCTCAGACCGTCTGTCTCAGACCGTCTGTCTCAGACCGTCTGTCTCAGACCATCTGTCTCAGTCCGCCTGTCTCTGTCCGTCCATCTCAGACCGTCTGTCTCATCCCGCATGTCCCAGTCCGTCTGTCTTTGACCGTCTGTCTCAGACCATCTGTCTCAGACCGCCTATCTCTGTCCGTCAGTCTCAGACCGTCTGTCTCAGACCATCTGTCTCAGACCGTCTGTCTCAGACCGTCTGTCTCAGACCGTCTGTCTCAGACCGTCTGTCTCAGACCGTCTGTCTCAGGCCGTCTGTCTCAGTCCGTCTGTCTCAGACCCTCTGTCTCGATCCGTCTGTCTCATACCGTCTGTCTCGGACCGTCTGTCTCAGACCGTCGGCCTCGAGCCGTCTGTATCAGTCCGTCTGTCTCCGTCCTTCTGTCTCAGACCGTCTGTCTCAGACCGCCTGTCTCAGTCCGTCTGTCTCAGTCCGTCTGTCTCAGTCCGTCTGTCTCAGTCCGTCTGTCTCAGTCCGTCTGTCTCAGTCCGTCTGTCTCAGTCCGTCTGTCTCAGTCCGTCTGTCTCAGTCCGTCTGTCTCAGTCCGTCTGTCTCAGTAAGTCTGTCTCCGTTCGTCTGTCTCCGACCGACTGTCTCAGACCGTCTGTATCAAACCGTCTGTCTGAGACCCTCTGTCTCGATCCGTCTATCTCATACCGTCTGTCTCAGACCGTCTGTCTCGGGCCGTCTGTCTCAGACCGTCTGTCTCAGGCCGTCTGTCTCAGTCCGTCTGTCTCCGTTCGTCTGTCTCAGACCGACTGTCTCAGACCGTCTGTCTCAAACCGTCTGTCCCAGACCGTCTGTCTCAGGCCGTCTGTCTCAGTCCGTCTGTCTCAGTCCGTCTCTCTCAGTCCGTCTGTCTCAGTCCGTCTGTCTCAGTCCGTCTGTCTCAGTCCGTCTGTCTCAGTCCGTCTGTCTCAGTAAGTCTGTCTCCGTACGTCTGTCTCAGACAGACTGTCTCAGACCGTCTGTCTCAAACCGTCTGTCTCACACCGTCTGTCTCAGACTGTCTGTCTCAGACCGTCTGTCTGAGACCGTCTGTTCAGACAGTCTGTCTCAGACCGTCTGTCTCAGACCGTCTGTCTCAGACCATCTGTCTCAGACTGTCTGTCTCAGTCCGTCTGTATGAGTCCGTCTGTCTCCGTTCGTCTGTCTCAGACCGTCTCTCTCGGACCGTCTGTCTCAGTCCGTCTGTATCAGTCCGTCTGTCTCCGTTCGTCTGTCTCAGACCGTCTCTCTCAGACCGTCTGTCTCAGACCGTCTGTCTCAGACCGTCTGTCTCAGTCCGTCTGTCTCAGTCCGTCTGTCTCAGACCGTCTGTCTCAGACCGTCTGTCTCAGACCGTCTGCCTCAGACCGTCTGTCTCAGACCGGCTGTCTCAGACCGTCTGTCGCAGACCGTCTGTCTCGGGCCGTCTGTCTCAGTCCGTCTGTCTCAGTCCGTCTGTCTCCGTTCGTCTGTCTCAGACCAACTGTCTCAGACCGTCTGTCTCAGACCGTCTGTCTCAGACCGTCTGTCTCAGACCGTCTGTCTCAGACCGTCTGTCTCAGACCGTCTGTCTCAGACCGTCTGTCTCAGACCGCCTGTCTCAGACTGTCTGTCTCAGAGCGCCTGTCTCAGACCGTCTGTCTCAGACCGCCTGTCTGAGACCGTCTGTCTCATACCGTCTGTCTCAGACCGTCTGTCTCGGATCGTCTGTCTCGGGCCGTCTGTCTCAGTCCGTCTGTCTTAGTCCGTCTGTCTCCGTTCGTCTGTCTCAGACCGACTGTCTCAGGCCGTCTGTCTCATACCGTCTGTCTCGATCCGTCTGTCTCATACCGTCTGTCTCAGACCGTCTGTCTGAGACCGTCTGTCTGAGACCGACTGTCTCAAACCGTCTGTCTGAGACCGTCTGTCGCAGACCCTCTGTCTAGATTCGTCTGTCTCATACCGTCTGTCTCAGACATTCTGTCTGAGACCGTCTGTCTTAGACCGTCTGTCTCAGACAGTCTGTCTCAGACCGTCTGTCTCAGACCGTCTGTTTCAGACCATCTGTCTCAGACTGTCTGTCTCAGTCCGTCTGTATCAGTCCGTCTGTCTCCGTTCGTCTGTCTCAGACCGACTGTCTCAGACCGTCTGTCTCAAACCGTCTGTCTCAGACCGTCTGTCGCAGACCCTCTGTCTCGATCCGTCTGTCTCATACCGTCTGTCTCAGACCGTCTGTCTTAGACTGTCTGTCGCAGAGCGCCTGTCTCAGACCGTCTGTCTCAGACCGTCTCTCTCAGACCGTCTGTCTCAGACCATCTGTCTCAGACCGTCTGTC
The DNA here is from genome assembly GCA_947623535.1 of Coelioxys conoideus. Classification (NCBI taxonomy): domain Eukaryota; kingdom Metazoa; phylum Arthropoda; class Insecta; order Hymenoptera; family Megachilidae; genus Coelioxys; species Coelioxys conoideus. The sequence continues at coordinate 7,792,961 of CANQJN010000026.1, forward strand.
TCAGACCGTCTGTCTCAGACCGTCTGTCTCAGACCGTCTGTCTCAGACCATCTGTCTCAGTCCGCCTGTCTCTGTCCGTCCATCTCAGACCGTCTGTCTCATCCCGCATGTCCCAGTCCGTCTGTCTTTGACCGTCTGTCTCAGACCATCTGTCTCAGACCGCCTATCTCTGTCCGTCAGTCTCAGACCGTCTGTCTCAGACCATCTGTCTCAGACCGTCTGTCTCAGACCGTCTGTCTCAGACCGTCTGTCTCAGACCGTCTGTCTCAGACCGTCTGTCTCAGGCCGTCTGTCTCAGTCCGTCTGTCTCAGACCCTCTGTCTCGATCCGTCTGTCTCATACCGTCTGTCTCGGACCGTCTGTCTCAGACCGTCGGCCTCGAGCCGTCTGTATCAGTCCGTCTGTCTCCGTCCTTCTGTCTCAGACCGTCTGTCTCAGACCGCCTGTCTCAGGCCGCCTGTCTTAGACTGACTGTCTCAGAGCGCCTGTCTCACACCGTCTGTCTCAGACCGTCTGTCTCAGACCGTCTCTCTCAGACCGTCTGTCTCAGACCGTCTGTCTCAGACCGTCTGTCTCAGACCGTCTGTCTCAGACCGTCTGTCTCAGGCCGTCTGTCTCAGACCGTCTGTCTCGGGCCGTCTGTCTCAGTCCGTCTGTCTCAGACCGGCTGTCTCAGACCGTCTGTCTCAGACTGTCTGCCTCAGACCGTCTGTCTCAGGCCGTCTGTCTCAGACCGTCTGTCTCGGGCCGTCTGTCTCAGACCGTCTGTCTCAGGCCGTCTGTCTCAGTCCGTCTGTCTCCGTCCTTCTGTCTCAGACCGTCTGTCTCAGACCGCCTGTCTCAGACCGTCTGTATCAAACCGTCTGTCTGAGACCGTCTGTCTCAGACCCTCTGTCTCGATCCGTCTGTCTCCGTTCGTCTGTCTCAGATCGACTGTCTCAGACCGTCTGTCTCAAACCGTCTGTCTAAGACCGTCTGTCTCAGGCCGTCTGTCTCGGTCCGTCTGTCTCAGACCCTCTGTCTCGATCCGTCTGTCTCAGACCGTCTGTCTCAGACCGTCTGTCTCAGACCGTCTGTCTCAGACCGTCTGTCTCAGACCGTCTGTCTCAGACCGTCTGTCTCAGACCGTCTGTCTCAGGCCGTCTGTCTCAGACCGTCTGTCTCGGGCCGTCTGTCTCAGTCCGTCTGTCTCAGACCGGCTGTCTCAGACCGTCTGTCTCAGACTGTCTGCCTCAGACCGTCTGTCTCAGGCCGTCTGTCTCAGACCGTCTGTCTCGGGCCGTCTGTCTCAGACCGTCTGTCTCAGGCCGTCTGTCTCAGTCCGTCTGTCTCCGTCCTTCTGTCTCAGACCGTCTGTCTCAGACCGCCTGTCTCAGACCGTCTGTATCAAACCGTCTGTCTCAGACCCTCTGTCTCGATCCGTCTGTCTCAGACCGTTTGTCTCAGACCGGCTGTCTCAGACCGGCTGTCTCGGGCCGTCTGTCTCAGTTCGTCTGTCTCAGTCCGTCTGTCTCAGTCCGTCTGTCTCAGTCCGTCTGTCTCAGTCCGTCTGTCTCCGTTCGTCTGTCTGAGACCGTCTGTCTGAGACCGTCTGTCTCAGACCATCAGTCTCAGACCGCGTGTCTCAGACCGCCTGCATCAGACCGCATGTCTCAGGCCGCCTGTCTTAGACAGTCTGTCTCAGACCGTCTGTCTCGGACCGTCTGTCTCCGACCGTCGGTCTCGGGCCGTCTGTCTCGGGCCGTCTGTCTCGGACCACCTGTCTCAGACCGCGTGTCTGAGACCGCCGGTCTCAGACCGCCTGTCTCAGACCGCCTGTCTCAGACCGTCTGTCTCAGACCGTCTGTCTCAGACCGTCTGTCTCAGTCCGTCTGTCTCAGTCCGTCTGTCTCAGACCGTCTGTCTCAGACCGTCTGTCTCAGACCGTCTGTCTCAGACCGTCTGCCTCAGACCGTCTGTCTCAGACCGGCTGTCTCAGACCGTCTGTCGCAGACCGTCTGTCTCGGGCCGTCTGTCTCAGTCCGTCTGTCTCAGTCCGTCTGTCTCCGTTCGTCTGTCTCAGACCAACTGTCTCAGACCGTCTGTCTCAGACCGTCTGTCTCAGACCGTCTGTCTCAGACCGTCTGTCTCAGACCGTCTGTCTCAGACCGTCTGTCTCAGACCGCCTGTCTCAGACTGTCTGTCTCAGAGCGCCTGTCTCAGACCGTCTGTCTCAGACCGCCTGTCTGAGACCGTCTGTCTCATACCGTCTGTCTCAGACCGTCTGTCTCGGATCGTCTGTCTCGGGCCGTCTGTCTCAGTCCGTCTGTCTCAGTCCGTCTGTCTCAGTCCGTCTGTCTCAGTCCGTCTGTCTCAGTCCGTCTGTCTCCGTTCGTCTCTCTCAGACCGACTGTCTCAGGCCGTCTGTCTCAAACCGTCTGTCTCAGACCGTCTGTCTCAGACCGTCTGTCTCAGGCCGTCTGTCTCAGTCCGTCTGTCTCAGACCCTCTGTCTCGATCCGTCTGTCTCATACCGTCTGTCTGAGACCGTCTGTCTCAGAACATCAGTCTCAGACCGCGTGTCTCAGACCGCCTGCCTCAGACCGCGTGTCTCAGACCGCCGGTCTCAGACCGCCTGTCTCCGACCGCCTGTCTCAGACCGTCTGTCTCAGACCGTCTGTCTCAGACCGTCTGTCGCAGACCGTCTGTCTCGGGCCGTCTGTCTCAGTCCGTCTGTCTCAGACCGTCTGTCTCAGACCGTCTGTCTCAGGCCGTCTGTCTCCGACCGTCTGTCTCGGGCCGTCTGTCTCAGTCCGTCTGTCTTAGTCCGTCTGTCTCCGTTCGTCTGTCTCAGACCGACTGTCTCAGGCCGTCTGTCTCAAACCGTCTGTCTCAGACCGTCTGTCTCAGGCCGTCTGTCTCAGTTCGTCTGTCTCAGACCGTCTGTCTCGATCCGTCTGTCTCATACCGTCTGTCTCCGTTCGTCTGTCTCAGACCGACTGTCTCAGACCGTCTGTCTCAAACCGTCTGTCTCAGACCGTCTGTCTCAGGTCGTCTGTCTCGGTCCGTCTGTCTCAGACCCTCTGTCTCGATCCGTCTGTCTCATACCGTCTGTCTCAGACCGTCTGTCTCAAACCGTCTGTCTGAGACCGTCTGTCTCAGACCCTCTGTCTCGATCCGTCTGTCTCATACCGTCTGTCTCGATCCGTCTGTCTCATACCGTCTGTCTCAGACCGTCTGTCTGAGACCGTCTGTCTGAGACCGACTGTCTCAAACCGTCTGTCTGAGACCGTCTGTCGCAGACCCTCTGTCTAGATTCGTCTGTCTCATACCGTCTGTCTCAGACATTCTGTCTCAGACCGTCTGTCTTAGACCGTCTGTCTCAGACAGTCTGTCTCAGACCGTCTGTCTCAGACCGTCTGTTTCAGACCATCTGTCTCAGACTGTCTGTCTCAGTCCGTCTGTATCAGTCCGTCTGTCTCCGTTCGTCTGTCTCAGACCGACTGTCTCAGACCGTCTGTCTCAAACCGTCTGTCTCAGACCGTCTGTCGCAGACCCTCTGTCTCGATCCGTCTGTCTCATACCGTCTGTCTCAGACCGTCTGTCTTAGACTGTCTGTCTCAGAGCGCCTGTCTCAGACCGTCTGTCTCAGACCGTCTCTCTCAGACCGTCTGTCTCAGACCATCTGTCTCAGACCGTCTGTCTCAGACCGTCTGTCTCAGACCGTCTGTCTCAGACCGTCTGTCTCAGACCATCTGTCTCAGTCCGCCTGTCTCTGTCCGTCCATCTCAGACCGTCTGTCTCATCCCGCATGTCCCAGTCCGTCTGTCTTTGACCGTCTGTCTCAGACCATCTGTCTCAGACCGCCTATCTCTGTCCGTCAGTCTCAGACCGTCTGTCTCAGACCATCTGTCTCAGACCGTCTGTCTCAGACCGTCTGTCTCAGACCGTCTGTCTCAGACCGTCTGTCTCAGACCGTCTGTCTCAGGCCGTCTGTCTCAGTCCGTCTGTCTCAGACCCTCTGTCTCGATCCGTCTGTCTCATACCGTCATTCTCGGACCGTCTGTCTCAGACCGTCGGCCTCGAGCCGTCTGTATCAGTCCGTCTGTCTCCGTCCTTCTGTCTCAGACCGTCTGTCTCAGACCGCCTGTCTCAGGCCGCCTGTCTTAGACTGACTGTCTCAGAGCGCCTGTCTCACACCGTCTGTCTCAGACCGTCTGTCTCAGACCGTCTCTCTCAGACCGTCTGTCTCAGACCGTCTGTCTCAGACCGTCTGTCTCAGACCGTCTGTCTCAGACCGTCTGTCTCAGACCGTCTGTCTCAGACCGTCTGTCTCAGACCGTCTGTCTCAGGCCGTCTGTCTCAGACCGTCTGTCTCGGGCCGTCTGTCTCAGTCCGTCTGTCTCAGACCGGCTGTCTCAGACCGTCTGTCTCAGACTGTCTGCCTCAGACCGTCTGTCTCAGGCCGTCTGTCTCAGACCGTCTGTCTCGGGCCGTCTGTCTCAGACCGTCTGTCTCAGGCCGTCTGTCTCAGTCCGTCTGTCTCCGTCCTTCTGTCTCAGACCGTCTGTCTCAGACCGCCTGTCTCAGACCGTCTGTATCAAACCGTCTGTCTGAGACCGTCTGTCTCAGACCCTCTGTCTCGATCCGTCTGTCTCAGACCGTCTGTCGCAGACCCTCTGTCTCGATCCGTCTGTCTCCGTTCGTCTGTCTCAGATCGACTGTCTCAGACCGTCTGTCTCAAACCGTCTGTCTAAGACCGTCTGTCTCAGGCCGTCTGTCTCGGTCCGTCTGTCTCAGACCCTCTGTCTCGATCCGTCTGTCTCAGACCGTCTGTCTCAGACCGTCTGTCTCAGACCGTCTGTCTCAGACCGCCTGTCTCAGACCGTCTGTCTCAGACCGTCTGTCTCAGACCATCAGTCTCAGACCGCGTGTCTCAGACCGCCTGCATCAGACCGCATGTCTCAGGCCGCCTGTCTTAGACAGTCTGTCTCAGACCGTCTGTCTCGGACCGTCTGTCTCCGACCGTCGGTCTCGGGCCGTCTGTCTCGGGCCGTCTGTCTCGGACCACCTGTCTCAGACCGCGTGTCTGAGACCGCCGGTCTCAGACCGCCTGTCTCAGACCGCCTGTCTCAGACCGTCTGTCTCAGACCGTCTGTCTCAGACCGTCTGTCGCAGACCGTCTGTCTCGGGCCGTCTGTCACAGTCCGTCTGTCTCTGACCGTCTGTCTCAGACCGTCTGTCTCAGGCCGTCTGTCTCCGACCGTCTGTCTCGGGCCGTCTGTCTCAGTCCGTCTGTCTTAGTCCGTCTGTCTCCGTTCGTCTGTCTCAGACCGACTGTCTCAGGCCGTCTGTATCAAACCGTCTGTCTGAGACCGTCTGTCTCAGACCGTCTGTCGCAGTCCGTCTGTCTCAGACCGTCTGTCTCATACCGTCTGTCTCAGACCGTCTGTCTGAGACCGTCTGTCTCAGACCGCCTGTTTCTGAGCGCCTGTCTCAGACTGTCTGTCTCAGAGCGCCTGTCTCAGACCGTCTGTCGCAGACCGTCTGTCTCGGGCCGTCTGTCTCAGACCGTTTGTCTCTGTCCGTCTGTCTCAGACCGTCTGTCTCAGACCGTCTGTCGCAGTCCGTCTGTCTCAGACCGTCTGTCTCAGACCGTCTGTCTGAGACCGTCTGTCTCAGACCCTCTGTCTCGATCCGTGTGTCTCATACCGTCTGTCTGAGACCGTCTGTCTCAGACCGTCTGTCTCAGGCCGTCTGTCTCAGACCCTCTGTCTCGATCCGTCTGTCTCAGACCGTTTGTCTCACACCGGCTGTCTCAGACCGGCTGTCTCGGGCCGTCTGTCTCAGTTCGTCTGTCTCAGTCCGTCTGTCTCAGTCCGTCTGTCTCAGTCCGTCTGTCTCAGTCCGTCTGTCTCCGTTCGTCTGTCTCAGACCGACTGTCTCAGACCGTCTGTCTCAAACCGTCTGTCTCAGACCGTCTGTCTCATACCGTCTGTCTCAGACCGTCTGTCTGAGACCGTCTGTCTGAGACCGTCTGTCTCAGACCATCAGTCTCAGACCGCGTGTCTCAGACCGCCTGCATCAGACCGCATGTCTCAGGCCGCCTGTCTTAGACAGTCTGTCTCAGACCGTCTGTCTCGGACCGTCTGTCTCAGACCGTCGGTCTCGGGCCGTCTGTCTCGGACCACCTGTCTCAGACCGCGTGTCTCAGACCGCCGGTCTCAGACCGCCTGTCTCAGACCGCCTGTCTCAGACCGTCTGTCTCAGACCGTCTGTCTCAGACCGTCTGTCGCAGACCGTCTGTCTCGGGCCGTCTGTCACAGTCCGTCTGTCTCAGACCGTCTGTCTCAGACCGTCTGTCTCAGGCCGTCTGTCTCCGACCGTCTGTCTCGGGCCGTCTGTCTCAGTCCGTCTGTCTTAGTCCGTCTGTCTCCGTTCGTCTGTCTCAGACCGACTGTCTCAGGCCGTCTGTATCAAACCGTCTGTCTGAGACCGTCTGTCTCAGACCCTCTGTCTCGATCCGTCTGTCTCATACCGTCTGTCTCAGACCGTCTGTCTCAGACCGTCTGTCTCAGGCCGTCTGTCTCAGACCGTCTGTCTCGGGCCGTCTGTCTCAGTCCGTCTGTCTCAGACCGGCTGTCTCAGACCGTCTGTCTCAGACTGTCTGCCTCAGACCGTCTGTCTCAGGCCGTCTGTCTCAGCCAGTGCGTCTCATACAGTCTGTCGCATACCGTCTGTCTCAGACCGTCTGTCTCAGACCGTCTGTCTGAGACCGTCTGTCTCAGACCGTCTGTCTCAGACCGTCTGTCTCAGACCTTCTGCCACAGACAGTCTGTCTCAGACCGTCTGTCTCAGACCGTCTGCCTCAGGCCGTCTACCTATGCCCGTCCGTCTAAGTCCCTCAGCCTCTGTCCGTCTGTCTCATACCGTCTGCCTCATACCGTCTGTCTCAGACCGTTTGTGTCAGACCGTATGTGTCAGACCGTATGTCTCAGACCGTCTGTCTCAGACCGTCTGTCTCAGACCGTCTGTCTCAGACCGTCTGTCTCATACCGTCTGTCTCAGACCGTGTCTCAGTCCGTCTGTCTGAGACCGTCTGTCTCATACCATGTGTCTCATACCGTCTATCACTGTCCGTCCGTCTCTGAACGCCTGTCTCATACCGTCTGTCTCAGACCGTGTGTCTCAGTCCGTCTGTCACAGAACGTCTGTCACAGTCTGTCTGCCCCTGTCCGTCTGTCTCATACCGTCTGCCTCATACCGTCTGTCTCAGGCCGTTTGTGTCAGACGTCTGTCTCGGATCGTCTGTCTCAGACCGTCTGTCTCAGACCGTCTGTCTCAGTCCGTCTGCCTCTGCCTGTCTTTCTCATACCGTCTATCTCTGTCCGTCCGTCTCTGAAGGCCTGCCTCAGACCGTCTGTCTCAGACCGTCTGTCGCATACCGTCTGTCTCAGACCATCTGTCTCAGACCGTCTGCCTCGGGCCGTCTACCTCTGCCCGTCCGTCTAAGTCCCTCAGCCTTTGTCCGTCTGTCTCATGCCGTCTGCATCATACCGTCTGTCTCATACCGTCTGCCTCATACCGTCTGCCTCATACCGTCTGTCTCAGACCGTCTGTCTCAGACAGTCGGTCTCAGACCGTCTGTCTCACACCGTCTGTCTCAGACCGTCTGTCTCATACCGTCCGTCCCAGACCGAATGTCTCAGCCAGTCTGTCTCAACCCTCTGTCTTAGACCGTCTGTCTCAGTTCGTCTATCTCTGCCCGTCCGACTCATATCGTCTATCGCAGTGCGTCTGTGTCAGACCGTCTGTCGCAGATCGTCTGTGTCAGACCGTCTGTCTCAGTCCGTCTGTCTCAGACCGTCTGTATCAGACCGTCAGTCTCGGACCGTCTGTCTCAGACCGTCTGTCTCGGACCGTCTGTCTCGGACCGTCTGTCTCGGACCGTCTGTCTCGGACCGTCTGTCTCGGACCGTCTGTCTCGGACCGTCTGTCTCGGACCGTCTGTCTCGGACCGTCTGTCTCAGGCTGTCTGTCTCAGGCTGTCTGTCTCAGCCAGTGCGTCTCATACAGTCTGTCGCATACCGTCTGTCTCAGACCGTCTGTCTCGGACCGTCTGTCTCGGACCGTCTGTCTCAGACCGTCTGTCTCAGACCGTCTGTCTCAGACCGTCTGTCTCAGACCGTCTGTCTCAGACCGTCCGTCTCATACCGTCCGTCCCAGACCGAATGTCTCAGCCAGTCTGTCTCAACCCTCTGTCTCAGACCGTCTGTCTCAGTTCGTCTACCTCTGCCCGTCCGTCTCATACCGTCTGTCGCATAGCGTCTGTGTCAGACCGTCTGTAGCAGACCGTCTGTCGCAGACCGTTTGTGTCAGACCGTCTGTCTCAGACCGTCTGTCTCATACCGTCTGTCTCAGACCGTGTGTCTCAGTCCGTCTGTCTCAGACCGTCTGTCTTATACCATCTGTCTCATACCGTCTATCACTGTCCGTCCGTCTCAGAACGCCTGTTTCATACCGTGTGTCTCAGTCCGTCTGTCTCAGACCGTCTGTCTCAGACCGTCCGTCTCATACCGTCCGTCCCAGACCGAATATCTCAGCCAGTCTGTCTCAACCCTCTGTCTTAGACTGTCTGTCTCAGTTCGTCTACCTCTACCCGTCCGTCTCATACCGTCTATCGCAGAGCGTCTGGGTCAGACCGTCTGTGTCAGACCGTCTGTCGCAGACCGTCTGTGTCAGACCGTCTGTCTCAGTCCGTCTGTCTCGGACCGTCTGTCTCGGACCGTCTGTCTCAGGCCGCCTGTCTCAGGCCGTCTGTCTCAGACCGTCTGTATCAGACCGTCAGTCTCAGACCGTCTGTCTCGGACCGTCTGTCTCGGACCGTCTGTCTCAGGCCGTCTGTCTCAGGCCGTCTGTCTCAGGCTGTCTGTCTCAGGCCGTCTGTCTCAGGCTGTCTGTCTCAGACCTTCTGTCTCAGACCGTCTGTCTCAGACCGTCTGTCTCAGACCGTCTGCCTCAGGCCGTCTACCTCCGCCTGTCCGTCTAAGTCCCTCAGCCTTTGTCCGTCTGTCTCATACCGTCTGCATCATACCGTTTGTCTCATACCGTCTGCCTCATACCGTCTGCCTCATACCGTCTGTCTCAGACCGTTTGTGTCAGACCGTCTGTCTTAGACCGTCTGTCTCATACCGTCCGTCCCAGACCGAATGTCTCAGCCAGTCTGTCTCAACCCTCTGTCTTAGACCGTCTGTCTCAGTTCGTCTATCTCTGCCCGTCCGACTCATATCGTCTATCGCAGAGCGTCTGTGTCAGACCGTCTGTGTCAGACCGTCTGTGTCAGACCGTCTGTCGCAGATCGTCTGTGTCAGACCGTCTGTCTCAGTCCGTCTGTCTCAGACCGTCTGTATCAGACCGTAAGTCTCAGACCGTCTGTCTCTGACCGTCTGTCTCAGACCGTCTGTCTCAGACCGTCTGTCTCAGACCGTCTGTCTCAGACAGTCTGTCTGAGACCGTCTGTCTCGGACCGTCTGTCTCGGACCGTCTGTCTCAGGCCGTCTGTCTCAGGCCGTCTGTCTCAGGCTGTCTGTCTCAGACCTTCTGTCTCAGACCGTCTGTCTCAGACCGTCTGTCTCAGACCGTCTGCCTCAGGCCGTCTACCTCCGCCTGTCCGTCTAAGTCCCTCAGCCTTCGTCCGTCTGTCTCATACCGTCTGCATCATACCGTCTGTCTCATACCGTCTGCCTCATACCGTCTGCCTCATACCGTCTGTCTTAGACCGTTTGTGTCAGACCGTCTGTCTCAGACCGTCTGTCTCATACCGTCCGTCCCAGACCGAATGTCTCAGCCAGTCTGTCTCAACCCTCTGTCTTAGACCGTCTGTCTCAGTTCGTCTATCTCTGCCCGTCCGACTCATATCGTCTATCGCAGAGCGTCTGTGTCAGACCGTCTGTGTCAGACCGTCTGTGTCAGACCGTCTGTCGCAGATCGTCTGTGTCAGACCGTCTGTCTCAGTCCGTCTGTCTCAGACCGTCTGTATCAGACCGTCAGTCTCAGACCGTCTGTCTCAGACCGTCTGTCTCAGACCGTCTGTCTCAGACCGTCTGCCTCAGACCGTCTGTCTCAGGCCGTCTGTCTCAGACCGTCTGTCTCAGACCTTCTGCCTCAGACAGTCTGTCTCAGACCGTCTGTCTCAGACCGTCTGCCTCAGGCCGTCTACCTATGCCCGTCCGTCTAAGTCCCGCAGCCTCTGTCCGTCTGTCTCATACCGTCTGCCTCATACCGTCTGTCTCAGACCGTCTGTCTCATACCATGTGTCTCATACCGTCTATCACTGTCCGTCCGTCTCTGAACGCCTGTCTCATACCGTCTGTCTCAGACCGTGTGTCTCTGTCCGTCTGTCACAGAACGTCTGCCTCAGTCTGTCTGCCCCTGTCCGTCTGTCTCATACCGTCTGCCTCATACCGTCTGTCTCAGGCCGTTTGTGTCAGACGTCTGTCTCGGATCGTCTGTCTCAGACTGTGTGTCTCAGTCCGTCTGTCTCAGACCGTCTGTCTCAGACCGTCTGTCTCAGACCGTCTGTCTCAGACCGTCTGTGTCAGACCGTCTGTCTCAAAGCGTCTGTCGCATACCGTCTATCTCAGACTGTCTGTCCCGTACCGTCGGTCTCAGATCGTCTGTCTCGGACCGTCTGTCTCTGGGCGTCCCTCACAGACCGCCTATCTGAGACAGTCTGTCACAGAACGTCTGTCTCCGTTCGTCTGCCCCTGTCCGTCTGTCTCATACCGTCTGCCTCATGCCATCTGTCTCAGACCGTTTGTGTCAGACCGTCTGTCTCAGACCGTCTGTCTCGGACCGTCTGTCTCGGACCGTCTGTATCAGACCGTCTGTCTCAGACCTTCTGTCTCAGACCGTCTGTCTCAGTCCGTCTGTCTCAGGCCGCCTGTCTCAGGCCGTCTGTCTCAGGCTGTCTGTCTCAGACCGTCTGTCTCAGACCGTCTGACTCAGGCCGTTTGTGTCAGACCGTCTGTCTCAGTCCGTCTGCCTCTGCCTGTCTTTCTCATACCGTCTATCTCTGTCCGTCCGTCTCTGAACGCCTGCCTCAGACCGTCTGTCTCAGACCGTCTGTCGCATACCGTCTGTCTCAGACCATCTGTCTCAGACCGTCTGCCTCGGGCCGTCTACCTCTGCCCGTCCGTCTAAGTCCCTCAGCCTTTGTCCGTCTGTCTCATGCCGTCTGCATCATACCGTCTGTCTCATACCGTCTGCCTCATACCGTCTGCCTCATACCGTCTGTCTCAGACCGTCTGTCTCAGACAGTCGGTCTCAGACCGTCTGTCTCACACCGTCTGTCTCAGACCGTCTGTCTCATACCGTCCGTCCCAGACCGAATGTCTCAGCCAGTCTGTCTCAACCCTCTGTCTTAGACCGTCTGTCTCAGTTCGTCTATCTCTGCCCGTCCGACTCATATCGTCTATCGCAGTGCGTCTGTGTCAGACCGTCTGTCGCAGATCGTCTGTGTCAGACCGTCTGTCTCAGTCCGTCTGTCTCAGACCGTCTGTATCAGACCGTCAGTCTCGGACCGTCTGTCTCAGACCGTCTGTCTCGGACCGTCTGTCTCGGACCGTCTGTCTCGGACCGTCTGTCTCGGACCGTCTGTCTCGGACCGTCTGTCTCGGACCGTCTGTCTCGGACCGTCTGTCTCGGACCGTCTGTCTCGGACCGTCTGTCTCAGACCGTCTGTCTCAGACCGTCTGTCTCAGACCGTCTGTCTCAGACCGTCCGTCTCATACCGTCCGTCCCAGACCGAATGTCTCAGCCAGTCTGTCTCAACCCTCTGTCTCAGACCGTCTGTCTCAGTTCGTCTACCTCTGCCCGTCCGTCTCATACCGTCTGTCGCATAGCGTCTGTGTCAGACCGTCTGTAGCAGACCGTCTGTCGCAGACCGTTTGTGTCAGACCGTCTGTCTCAGACCGTCTGTCTCATACCGTCTGTCTCAGACCGTGTGTCTCAGTCCGTCTGTCTCAGACCGTCTGTCTTATACCATCTGTCTCATACCGTCTATCACTGTCCGTCCGTCTCAGAACGCCTGTTTCATACCGTGTGTCTCAGTCCGTCTGTCTCAGACCGTCTGTCTCAGACCGTCCGTCTCATACCGTCCGTCCCAGACCGAATATCTCAGCCAGTCTGTCTCAACCCTCTGTCTTAGACTGTCTGTCTCAGTTCGTCTACCTCTACCCGTCCGTCTCATACCGTCTATCGCAGAGCGTCTGGGTCAGACCGTCTGTGTCAGACCGTCTGTCGCAGACCGTCTGTCTCGGACCGTCTGTCTCAGACCGTCGGTCTCGGGCCGTCTGTCTCGGACCACCTGTCTCAGACCGCGTGTCTCAGACCGCCGGTCTCAGACCGCCTGTCTCAGACCGCCTGTCTCAGACCGTCTGTCTCAGGCCGTCTGTCTCAGACCGTCTGTCTCAGACCTTCTGCCTCAGACAGTCTGTCTCAGACCGTCTGTCTCAGACCGTCTGCCTCAGGCCGTCTACCTATGCCCGTCCGTCTAAGTCCCTCAGCCTCTGTCCGTCTGTCTCATACCGTCTGCCTCATACCGTCTGTCTCAGACCGTTTGTGTCAGACCGTATGTGTCAGACCGTATGTCTCAGACCGTCTGTCTCAGACCGTCTGTCTCAGACCGTCTGTCTCAGACCGTCTGTCTCATACCGTCTGTCTCAGACCGTGTCTCAGTCCGTCTGTCTGAGACCGTCTGTCTCATACCATGTGTCTCATACCGTCTATCACTGTCCGTCCGTCTCTGAACGCCTGTCTCATACCGTCTGTCTCAGACCGTGTGTCTCAGTCCGTCTGTCACAGAACGTCTGTCTCAGTCTGTCTGCCCCTGTCCGTCTGTCTCATACCGTCTGCCTCATACCGTCTGTCTCAGGCCGTTTGTGTCAGACGTCTGTCTCGGATCGTCTGTCTCAGACCGTCTGTCTCAGTCCGTCTGCCTCTGCCTGTCTTTCTCATACCGTCTATCTCTGTCCGTCCGTCTCTGAACGCCTGCCTCAGACCGTCTGTCTCAGACCGTCTGTCGCATACCGTCTGTCTCAGACCATCTGTCTCAGACCGTCTGCCTCGGGCCGTCTACCTCTGCCCGTCCGTCTAAGTCCCTCAGCCTTTGTCCGTCTGTCTCATGCCGTCTGCATCATACCGTCTGTCTCATACCGTCTGCCTCATACCGTCTGCCTCATACCGTCTGTCTCAGACCGTCTGTCTCAGACAGTCGGTCTCAGACCGTCTGTCTCACACCGTCTGTCTCAGACCGTCTGTCTCATACCGTCCGTCCCAGACCGAATGTCTCAGCCAGTCTGTCTCAACCCTCTGTCTTAGACCGTCTGTCTCAGTTCGTCTATCTCTGCCCGTCCGACTCATATCGTCTATCGCAGTGCGTCTGTGTCAGACCGTCTGTCGCAGATCGTCTGTGTCAGACCGTCTGTCTCAGTCCGTCTGTCTCAGACCGTCTGTATCAGACCGTCAGTCTCGGACCGTCTGTCTCGGACCGTCTGTCTCGGACCGTCTGTCTCGGACCGTCTGTCTCGGACCGTCTGTCTCGGACCGTCTGTCTCGGACCGTCTGTCTCGGACCGTCTGTCTCGGACCGTCTGTCTCGGACCGTCTGTCTCGGACCGTCTGTCTCAGGCTGTCTGTCTCAGGCTGTCTGTCTCAGCCAGTGCGTCTCATACAGTCTGTCGCATACCGTCTGTCTCAGACCGTCTGTCTCGGACCGTCTGTCTCGGACCGTCTGTCTCAGACCGTCTGTCTCAGACCGTCTGTCTCAGACCGTCTGTCTCAGACCGTCTGTCTCAGACCGTCCGTCTCATACCGTCCGTCCCAGACCGAATGTCTCAGCCAGTCTGTCTCAACCCTCTGTCTCAGACCGTCTGTCTCAGTTCGTCTACCTCTGCCCGTCCGTCTCATACCGTCTGTCGCATAGCGTCTGTGTCAGACCGTCTGTAGCAGACCGTCTGTCGCAGACCGTTTGTGTCAGACCGTCTGTCTCAGACCGTCTGTCTCATACCGTCTGTCTCAGACCGTGTGTCTCAGTCCGTCTGTCTCAGACCGTCTGTCTTATACCATCTGTCTCATACCGTCTATCACTGTCCGTCCGTCTCAGAACGCCTGTTTCATACCGTGTGTCTCAGTCCGTCTGTCTCAGACCGTCTGTCTCAGACCGTCCGTCTCATACCGTCCGTCCCAGACCGAATATCTCAGCCAGTCTGTCTCAACCCTCTGTCTTAGACTGTCTGTCTCAGTTCGTCTACCTCTACCCGTCCGTCTCATACCGTCTATCGCAGAGCGTCTGGGTCAGACCGTCTGTGTCAGACCGTCTGTCGCAGACCGTCTGTGTCAGACCGTCTGTCTCAGTCCGTCTGTCTCGGACCGTCTGTCTCGGACCGTCTGTCTCAGGCCGCCTGTCTCAGGCCGTCTGTCTCAGACCGTCTGTATCAGACCGTCAGTCTCAGACCGTCTGTCTCGGACCGTCTGTCTCGGACCGTCTGTCTCAGGCCGTCTGTCTCAGGCCGTCTGTCTCAGGCTGTCTGTCTCAGGCCGTCTGTCTCAGGCTGTCTGTCTCAGACCTTCTGTCTCAGACCGTCTGTCTCAGACCGTCTGTCTCAGACCGTCTGCCTCAGGCCGTCTACCTCCGCCTGTCCGTCTAAGTCCCTCAGCCTTTGTCCGTCTGTCTCATACCGTCTGCATCATACCGTTTGTCTCATACCGTCTGCCTCATACCGTCTGCCTCATACCGTCTGTCTCAGACCGTTTGTGTCAGACCGTCTGTCTTAGACCGTCTGTCTCATACCGTCCGTCCCAGACCGAATGTCTCAGCCAGTCTGTCTCAACCCTCTGTCTTAGACCGTCTGTCCCAGTTCGTCTATCTCTGCCCGTCCGACTCATATCGTCTATCGCAGAGCGTCTGTGTCAGACCGTCTGTGTCAGACCGTCTGTGTCAGACCGTCTGTCGCAGATCGTCTGTGTCAGACCGTCTGTCTCAGTCCGTCTGTCTCAGACCGTCTGTATCAGACCGTAAGTCTCAGACCGTCTGTCTCTGACCGTCTGTCTCAGACCGTCTGTCTCAGACCGTCTGTCTCAGACCGTCTGTCTCAGACAGTCTGTCTGAGACCGTCTGTCTCGGACCGTCTGTCTCGGACCGTCTGTCTCAGGCCGTCTGTCTCAGGCCGTCTGTCTCAGGCTGTCTGTCTCAGACCTTCTGTCTCAGACCGTCTGTCTCAGACCGTCTGTCTCAGACCGTCTGCCTCAGGCCGTCTACCTCCGCCTGTCCGTCTAAGTCCCTCAGCCTTCGTCCGTCTGTCTCATACCGTCTGCATCATACCGTCTGTCTCATACCGTCTGCCTCATACCGTCTGCCTCATACCGTCTGTCTTAGACCGTTTGTGTCAGACCGTCTGTCTCAGACCGTCTGTCTCATACCGTCCGTCCCAGACCGAATGTCTCAGCCAGTCTGTCTCAACCCTCTGTCTTAGACCGTCTGTCTCAGTTCGTCTATCTCTGCCCGTCCGACTCATATCGTCTATCGCAGAGCGTCTGTGTCAGACCGTCTGTGTCAGACCGTCTGTGTCAGACCGTCTGTCGCAGATCGTCTGTGTCAGACCGTCTGTCTCAGTCCGTCTGTCTCAGACCGTCTGTATCAGACCGTCAGTCTCAGACCGTCTGTCTCAGACCGTCTGTCTCAGACCGTCTGTCTCAGACCGTCTGCCTCAGACCGTCTGTCTCAGGCCGTCTGTCTCAGACCGTCTGTCTCAGACCTTCTGCCTCAGACAGTCTGTCTCAGACCGTCTGTCTCAGACCGTCTGCCTCAGGCCGTCTACCTATGCCCGTCCGTCTAAGTCCCGCAGCCTCTGTCCGTCTGTCTCATACCGTCTGCCTCATACCGTCTGTCTCAGACCGTCTGTCTCATACCATGTGTCTCATACCGTCTATCACTGTCCGTCCGTCTCTGAACGCCTGTCTCATACCGTCTGTCTCAGACCGTGTGTCTCTGTCCGTCTGTCACAGAACGTCTGCCTCAGTCTGTCTGCCCCTGTCCGTCTGTCTCATACCGTCTGCCTCATACCGTCTGTCTCAGGCCGTTTGTGTCAGACGTCTGTCTCGGATCGTCTGTCTCAGACTGTGTGTCTCAGTCCGTCTGTCTCAGACCGTCTGTCTCAGACCGTCTGTCTCAGACCGTCTGTCTCAGACCGTCTGTGTCAGACCGTCTGTCTCAAAGCGTCTGTCGCATACCGTCTATCTCAGACTGTCTGTCCCGTACCGTCGGTCTCAGATCGTCTGTCTCGGACCGTCTGTCTCTGGGCGTCCCTCACAGACCGCCTATCTGAGACAGTCTGTCACAGAACGTCTGTCTCCGTTCGTCTGCCCCTGTCCGTCTGTCTCATACCGTCTGCCTCATGCCATCTGTCTCAGACCGTTTGTGTCAGACCGTCTGTCTCAGACCGTCTGTCTCGGACCGTCTGTCTCGGACCGTCTGTATCAGACCGTCTGTCTCAGACCTTCTGTCTCAGACCGTCTGTCTCAGTCCGTCTGTCTCAGGCCGCCTGTCTCAGGCCGTCTGTCTCAGGCTGTCTGTCTCAGACCGTCTGTCTCAGACCGTCTGTCTCAGACCGTCTGACTCAGGCCGTTTGTGTCAGACCGTCTGTCTCAGTCCGTCTGCCTCTGCCTGTCTTTCTCATACCGTCTATCTCTGTCCGTCCGTCTCTGAACGCCTGCCTCAGACCGTCTGTCTCAGACCGTCTGTCGCATACCGTCTGTCTCAGACCATCTGTCTCAGACCGTCTGCCTCGGGCCGTCTACCTCTGCCCGTCCGTCTAAGTCCCTCAGCCTTTGTCCGTCTGTCTCATGCCGTCTGCATCATACCGTCTATCTCATACCGTCTGCCTCATACCGTCTGCCTCATACCGTCTGTCTCAGACCGTCTGTCTCAGACAGTCGGTCTCAGACCGTCTGTCTCACACCGTCTGTCTCAGACCGTCTGTCTCATACCGTCCGTCCCAGACCGAATGTCTCAGCCAGTCTGTCTCAACCCTCTGTCTTAGACCGTCTGTCTCAGTTCGTCTATCTCTGCCCGTCCGACTCATATCGTCTATCGCAGTGCGTCTGTGTCAGACCGTCTGTCGCAGATCGTCTGTGTCAGACCGTCTGTCTCAGTCCGTCTGTCTCAGACCGTCTGTATCAGACCGTCAGTCTCGGACCGTCTGTCTCAGACCGTCTGTCTCGGACCGTCTGTCTCGGACCGTCTGTCTCGGACCGTCTGTCTCGGACCGTCTGTCTCGGACCGTCTGTCTCGGACCGTCTGTCTCGGACCGTCTGTCTCGGACCGTCTGTCTCGGACCGTCTGTCTCGGACCGTCTGTCTCAGGCTGTCTGTCTCAGGCTGTCTGTCTCAGCCAGTGCGTCTCATACAGTCTGTCGCATACCGTCTGTCTCAGACCGTCTGTCTCGGACCGTCTGTCTCGGACCGTCTGTCTCAGACCGTCTGTCTCAGACCGTCTGTCTCAGACCGTCTGTCTCAGACCGTCTGTCTCAGACCGTCCGTCTCATACCGTCCGTCCCAGACCGAATGTCTCAGCCAGTCTGTCTCAACCCTCTGTCTCAGACCGTCTGTCTCAGTTCGTCTACCTCTGCCCGTCCGTCTCATACCGTCTGTCGCATAGCGTCTGTGTCAGACCGTCTGTAGCAGACCGTCTGTCGCAGACCGTTTGTGTCAGACCGTCTGTCTCAGACCGTCTGTCTCATACCGTCTGTCTCAGACCGTGTGTCTCAGTCCGTCTGTCTCAGACCGTCTGTCTTATACCATCTGTCTCATACCGTCTATCACTGTCCGTCCGTCTCAGAACGCCTGTTTCATACCGTGTGTCTCAGTCCGTCTGTCTCAGACCGTCTGTCTCAGACCGTCCGTCTCATACCGTCCGTCCCAGACCGAATATCTCAGCCAGTCTGTCTCAACCCTCTGTCTTAGACTGTCTGTCTCAGTTCGTCTACCTCTACCCGTCCGTCTCATACCGTCTATCGCAGAGCGTCTGGGTCAGACCGTCTGTGTCAGACCGTCTGTGTCAGACCGTCTGTCGCAGACCGTCTGTGTCAGACCGTCTGTCTCAGTCCGTCTGTCTCGGACCGTCTGTCTCGGACCGTCTGTCTCAGGCCGCCTGTCTCAGGCCGTCTGTCTCAGACCGTCTGTATCAGACCGTCAGTCTCAGACCGTCTGTCTCGGACCGTCTGTCTCGGACCGTCTGTCTCAGGCCGTCTGTCTCAGGCCGTCTGTCTCAGGCTGTCTGTCTCAGGCCGTCTGTCTCAGACCGTCTGTCTCAGACTGTCTGCCTCAGACCGTCTGTCTCAGGCCGTCTGTCTCAGACCGTCTGTCTCGGGCCGTCTGTCTCAGACCGTCTGTCTCAGGCCGTCTGTCTCAGTCCGTCTGTCTCCGTCCTTCTGTCTCAGACCGTCTGTCTCAGACCGCCTGTCTCAGACCGTCTGTATCAAACCGTCTGTCTGAGACCGTCTGTCTCAGACCCTCTGTCTCGATCCGTCTGTCTCAGACCGTCTGTCGCAGACCCTCTGTCTCGATCCGTCTGTCTCCGTTCGTCTGTCTCAGATCGACTGTCTCAGACCGTCTGTCTCAAACCGTCTGTCTAAGACCGTCTGTCTCAGGCCGTCTGTCTCGGTCCGTCTGTCTCAGACCCTCTGTCTCGATCCGTCTGTCTCAGACCGTCTGTCTCAGACCGTCTGTCTCAGACCGTCTGTCTCAGACCGTCTGTCTCAGACCGTCTGTCTCAGACCGTCTGTCTCAGACCGTCTGTCTCAGGCCGTCTGTCTCAGACCGTCTGTCTCGGGCCGTCTGTCTCAGTCCGTCTGTCTCAGACCGGCTGTCTCAGACCGTCTGTCTCAGACTGTCTGCCTCAGACCGTCTGTCTCAGGCCGTCTGTCTCAGACCGTCTGTCTCGGGCCGTCTGTCTCAGACCGTCTGTCTCAGGCCGTCTGTCTCAGTCCGTCTGTCTCCGTCCTTCTGTCTCAGACCGTCTGTCTCAGACCGCCTGTCTCAGACCGTCTGTATCAAACCGTCTGTCTCAGACCCTCTGTCTCGATCCGTCTGTCTCAGACCGTTTGTCTCAGACCGGCTGTCTCAGACCGGCTGTCTCGGGCCGTCTGTCTCAGTTCGTCTGTCTCAGTCCGTCTGTCTCAGTCCGTCTGTCTCAGTCCGTCTGTCTCAGTCCGTCTGTCTCCGTTCGTCTGTCTGAGACCGTCTGTCTGAGACCGTCTGTCTCAGACCATCAGTCTCAGACCGCGTGTCTCAGACCGCCTGCATCAGACCGCATGTCTCAGGCCGCCTGTCTTAGACAGTCTGTCTCAGACCGTCTGTCTCGGACCGTCTGTCTCCGACCGTCGGTCTCGGGCCGTCTGTCTCGGGCCGTCTGTCTCGGACCACCTGTCTCAGACCGCGTGTCTGAGACCGCCGGTCTCAGACCGCCTGTCTCAGACCGCCTGTCTCAGACCGTCTGTCTCAGACCGTCTGTCTCAGACCGTCTGTCGCAGACCGTCTGTCTCGGGCCGTCTGTCACAGTCCGTCTGTCTCAGACCGTCTGTCTCAGACCGTCTGTCTCAGGCCGTCTGTCTCCGACCGTCTGTCTCGGGCCGTCTGTCTCAGTCCGTCTGTCTTAGTCCGTCTGTCTCCGTTCGTCTGTCTCAGACCGACTGTCTCAGGCCGTCTGTATCAAACCGTCTGTCTGAGACCGTCTGTCTCAGACCGTCTGTCGCAGTCCGTCTGTCTCAGACCGTCTGTCTCATACCGTCTGTCTCAGACCGTCTGTCTGAGACCGTCTGTCTCAGACCGCCTGTTTCTGAGCGCCTGTCTCAGACTGTCTGTCTCAGTGCGCCTGTCTCAGACCGTCTGTCGCAGACCGTCTGTCTCGGGCCGTCTGTCTCAGACCGTTTGTCTCTGTCCGTCTGTCTCAGACCGTCTGTCTCAGACCGTCTGTCGCAGTCCGTCTGTCTCAGACCGTCTGTCTCAGACCGTCTGTCTGAGACCGTCTGTCTCAGACCCTCTGTCTCGATCCGTGTGTCTCATACCGTCTGTCTGAGACCGTCTGTCTCAGACCGTCTGTCTCAGGCCGTCTGTCTCAGACCCTCTGTCTCGATCCGTCTGTCTCAGACCGTTTGTCTCAGACCGGCTGTCTCAGTCCGTCTGTCTCAGTCCGTCTGTCTCCGTTCGTCTGTCTCAGACCGACTGTCTCAGACCGTCTGTCTCAAACCGTCTGTCTCAGACCGTCTGTCTCATACCGTCTGTCTCAGACCGTCTGTCTGAGACCGTCTGTCTGAGACCGTCTGTCTCAGACCATCAGTCTCAGACCGCGTGTCTCAGACCGCCTGCATCAGACCGCATGTCTCAGGCCGCCTGTCTTAGACAGTCTGTCTCAGACCGTCTGTCTCGGACCGTCTGTCTCAGACCGTCGGTCTCGGGCCGTCTGTCTCGGACCACCTGTCTCAGACCGCGTGTCTCAGACCGCCGGTCTCAGACCGCCTGTCTCAGACCGCCTGTCTCAGACCGTCTGTCTCAGACCGTCTGTCTCAGACCGTCTGTCGCAGACCGTCTGTCTCGGGCCGTCTGTCACAGTCCGTCTGTCTCAGACCGTCTGTCTCAGACCGTCTGTCTCAGGCCGTCTGTCTCCGACCGTCTGTCTCGGGCCGTCTGTCTCAGTCCGTCTGTCTTAGTCCGTCTGTCTCCGTTCGTCTGTCTCAGACCGACTGTCTCAGGCCGTCTGTATCAAACCGTCTGTCTGAGACCGTCTGTCTCAGACCCTCTGTCTCGATCCGTCTGTCTCATACCGTCTGTCTCAGACCGTCTGTCTCAGACCGTCTGTCTCAGGCCGTCTGTCTCAGACCGTCTGTCTCGGGCCGTCTGTCTCAGTCCGTCTGTCTCAGACCGGCTGTCTCAGACCGTCTGTCTCAGACTGTCTGCCTCAGACCGTCTGTCTCAGGCCGTCTGTCTCAGCCAGTGCGTCTCATACAGTCTGTCGCATACCGTCTGTCTCAGACCGTCTGTCTCATACCATGTGTCTCATACCGTCTATCACTGTCCGTCCGTCTCTGAACGCCTGTCTCATACCGTCTGTCTCAGACCGTGTGTCTCTGTCCGTCTGTCACAGAACGTCTGCCTCAGTCTGTCTGCCCCTGTCCGTCTGTCTCATACCGTCTGCCTCATACCGTCTGTCTCAGGCCGTTTGTGTCAGACGTCTGTCTCGGATCGTCTGTCTCAGACTGTGTGTCTCAGTCCGTCTGTCTCAGACCGTCTGTCTCAGACCGTCTGTCTCAGACCGTCTGTCTCAGACCGTCTGTGTCAGACCGTCTGTCTCAAAGCGTCTGTCGCATACCGTCTATCTCAGACTGTCTGTCCCGTACCGTCGGTCTCAGATCGTCTGTCTCGGACCGTCTGTCTCTGGGCGTCCCTCACAGACCGCCTATCTGAGACAGTCTGTCACAGAACGTCTGTCTCCGTTCGTCTGCCCCTGTCCGTCTGTCTCATACCGTCTGCCTCATGCCATCTGTCTCAGACCGTTTGTGTCAGACCGTCTGTCTCAGACCGTCTGTCTCGGACCGTCTGTCTCGGACCGTCTGTATCAGACCGTCTGTCTCAGACCTTCTGTCTCAGACCGTCTGTCTCAGTCCGTCTGTCTCAGGCCGCCTGTCTCAGGTCGTCTGTCTCAGGCTGTCTGTCTCAGACCGTCTGTCTCAGACCGTCTGACTCAGGCCGTTTGTGTCAGACGTCTGTCTCGGATCGTCTGTCTCAGACTGTGTGTCTCAGTCCGTCTGTCTCAGACCGTCTGTCTCAGTCCGTCTGTCTCAGACCGGCTGTCTCAGACCGTCTGTCTCAGACTGTCTGCCTCAGACCGTCTGTCTCAGGCCGTCTGTCTCAGACCGTCTGTCTCGGGCCGTCTGTCTCAGACCGTCTGTCTCAGGCCGTCTGTCTCAGTCCGTCTGTCTCCGTCCTTCTGTCTCAGACCGTCTGTCTCAGACCGCCTGTCTCAGACCGTCTGTATCAAACCGTCTGTCTGAGACCGTCTGTCTCAGACCCTCTGTCTCGATCCGTCTGTCTCAGACCGTCTGTCGCAGACCCTCTGTCTCGATCCGTCTGTCTCCGTTCGTCTGTCTCAGATCGACTGTCTCAGACCGTCTGTCTCAAACCGTCTGTCTAAGACCGTCTGTCTCAGGCCGTCTGTCTCGGTCCGTCTGTCTCAGACCCTCTGTCTCGATCCGTCTGTCTCAGACCGTCTGTCTCAGACCGTCTGTCTCAGACCGTCTGTCTCAGACCGTCTGTCTCAGACCGTCTGTCTCAGACCGTCTGTCTCAGACCGTCTGTCTCAGGCCGTCTGTCTCAGACCGTCTGTCTCGGGCCGTCTGTCTCAGTCCGTCTGTCTCAGACCGGCTGTCTCAGACCGTCTGTCTCAGACTGTCTGCCTCAGACCGTCTGTCTCAGGCCGTCTGTCTCAGACCGTCTGTCTCGGGCCGTCTGTCTCAGACCGTCTGTCTCAGGCCGTCTGTCTCAGTCCGTCTGTCTCCGTCCTTCTGTCTCAGACCGTCTGTCTCAGACCGCCTGTCTCAGACCGTCTGTATCAAACCGTCTGTCTCAGACCCTCTGTCTCGATCCGTCTGTCTCAGACCGTTTGTCTCAGACCGGCTGTCTCAGACCGGCTGTCTCGGGCCGTCTGTCTCAGTTCGTCTGTCTCAGTCCGTCTGTCTCAGTCCGTCTGTCTCAGTCCGTCTGTCTCAGTCCGTCTGTCTCAGTCCGTCTGTCTCCGTTCGTCTGTCTGAGACCGTCTGTCTGAGACCGTCTGTCTCAGACCATCAGTCTCAGACCGCGTGTCTCAGACCGCCTGCATCAGACCGCATGTCTCAGGCCGCCTGTCTTAGACAGTCTGTCTCAGACCGTCTGTCTCGGACCGTCTGTCTCCGACCGTCGGTCTCGGGCCGTCTGTCTCGGGCCGTCTGTCTCGGACCACCTGTCTCAGACCGCGTGTCTGAGACCGCCGGTCTCAGACCGCCTGTCTCAGACCGCCTGTCTCAGACCGTCTGTCTCAGACCGTCTGTCTCAGACCGTCTGTCGCAGACCGTCTGTCTCGGGCCGTCTGTCACAGTCCGTCTGTCTCAGACCGTCTGTCTCAGACCGTCTGTCTCAGGCCGTCTGTCTCCGACCGTCTGTCTCGGGCCGTCTGTCTCAGTCCGTCTGTCTTAGTCCGTCTGTCTCCGTTCGTCTGTCTCAGACCGACTGTCTCAGGCCGTCTGTATCAAACCGTCTGTCTGAGACCGTCTGTCTCAGACCGTCTGTCGCAGTCCGTCTGTCTCAGACCGTCTGTCTCATACCGTCTGTCTCAGACCGTCTGTCTGAGACCGTCTGTCTCAGACCGCCTGTTTCTGAGCGCCTGTCTCAGACTGTCTGTCTCAGAGCGCCTGTCTCAGACCGTCTGTCGCAGACCGTCTGTCTCGGGCCGTCTGTCTCAGACCGTTTGTCTCTGTCCGTCTGTCTCAGACCGTCTGTCTCAGACCGTCTGTCGCAGTCCGTCTGTCTCAGACCGTCTGTCTCAGACCGTCTGTCTGAGACCGTCTGTCTCAGACCCTCTGTCTCGATCCGTGTGTCTCATACCGTCTGTCTGAGACCGTCTGTCTCAGACCGTCTGTCTCAGGCCGTCTGTCTCAGACCCTCTGTCTCGATCCGTCTGTCTCAGACCGTTTGTCTCAGACCGGCTGTCTCAGACCGGCTGTCTCGGGCCGTCTGTCTCAGTTCGTCTGTCTCAGTCCGTCTGTCTCAGTCCGTCTGTCTCAGTCCGTCTGTCTCAGTCCGTCTGTCTCCGTTCGTCTGTCTCAGACCGACTGTCTCAGACCGTCTGTCTCAAACCGTCTGTCTCAGACCGTCTGTCTCATACCGTCTGTCTCAGACCGTCTGTCTGAGACCGTCTGTCTGAGACCGTCTGTCTCAGACCATCAGTCTCAGACCGCGTGTCTCAGACCGCCTGCATCAGACCGCATGTCTCAGGCCGCCTGTCTTAGACAGTCTGTCTCAGACCGTCTGTCTCGGACCGTCTGTCTCAGACCGTCGGTCTCGGGCCGTCTGTCTCGGACCACCTGTCTCAGACCGCGTGTCTCAGACCGCCGGTCTCAGACCGCCTGTCTCAGACCGCCTGTCTCAGACCGTCTGTCTCAGACCGTCTGTCTCAGACCGTCTGTCGCAGACCGTCTGTCTCGGGCCGTCTGTCACAGTCCGTCTGTCTCAGACCGTCTGTCTCAGACCGTCTGTCTCAGGCCGTCTGTCTCCGACCGTCTGTCTCGGGCCGTCTGTCTCAGTCCGTCTGTCTTAGTCCGTCTGTCTCCGTTCGTCTGTCTCAGACCGACTGTCTCAGGCCGTCTGTATCAAACCGTCTGTCTGAGACCGTCTGTCTCAGACCCTCTGTCTCGATCCGTCTGTCTCATACCGTCTGTCTCAGACCGTCTGTCTCAGACCGTCTGTCTCAGGCCGTCTGTCTCAGACCGTCTGTCTCGGGCCGTCTGTCTCAGTCCGTCTGTCTCAGACCGGCTGTCTCAGACCGTCTGTCTCAGACTGTCTGCCTCAGACCGTCTGTCTCAGGCCGTCTGTCTCAGCCAGTGCGTCTCATACAGTCTGTCGCATACCGTCTGTCTCAGACCGTCTGTCTCAGACCGTCTGTCTGAGACCGTCTGTCTCAGACCGTCTGTCTCAGACCGTCTGTCTCAGACCTTCTGCCACAGACCGACTGTCTCAGGCCGTCTGTATCAAACCGTCTGTCTGAGACCGTCTGTCTCAGACCGTCTGTCGCAGTCCGTCTGTCTCAGACCGTCTGTCTCATACCGTCTGTCTCAGACCGTCTGTCTGAGACCGTCTGTCTCAGACCGCCTGTTTCTGAGCGCCTGTCTCAGACTGTCTGTCTCAGAGCGCCTGTCTCAGACCGTCTGTCGCAGACCGTCTGTCTCGGGCCGTCTGTCTCAGACCGTTTGTCTCTGTCCGTCTGTCTCAGACCGTCTGTCTCAGACCGTCTGTCGCAGTCCGTCTGTCTCAGACCGTCTGTCTCAGACCGTCTGTCTGAGACCGTCTGTCTCAGACCCTCTGTCTCGATCCGTGTGTCTCATACCGTCTGTCTGAGACCGTCTGTCTCAGACCGTCTGTCTCAGGCCGTCTGTCTCAGACCCTCTGTCTCGATCCGTCTGTCTCAGACCGTTTGTCTCAGACCGGCTGTCTCAGACCGGCTGTCTCGGGCCGTCTGTCTCAGTTCGTCTGTCTCAGTCCGTCTGTCTCAGTCCGTCTGTCTCAGTCCGTCTGTCTCAGTCCGTCTGTCTCCGTTCGTCTGTCTCAGACCGACTGTCTCAGACCGTCTGTCTCAAACCGTCTGTCTCAGACCGTCTGTCTCATACCGTCTGTCTCAGACCGTCTGTCTGAGACCGTCTGTCTGAGACCGTCTGTCTCAGACCATCAGTCTCAGACCGCGTGTCTCAGACCGCCTGCATCAGACCGCATGTCTCAGGCCGCCTGTCTTAGACAGTCTGTCTCAGACCGTCTGTCTCGGACCGTCTGTCTCAGACCGTCGGTCTCGGGCCGTCTGTCTCGGACCACCTGTCTCAGACCGCGTGTCTCAGACCGCCGGTCTCAGACCGCCTGTCTCAGACCGCCTGTCTCAGACCGTCTGTCTCAGACCGTCTGTCTCAGACCGTCTGTCGCAGACCGTCTGTCTCGGGCCGTCTGTCACAGTCCGTCTGTCTCAGACCGTCTGTCTCAGACCGTCTGTCTCAGGCCGTCTGTCTCCGACCGTCTGTCTCGGGCCGTCTGTCTCAGTCCGTCTGTCTTAGTCCGTCTGTCTCCGTTCGTCTGTCTCAGACCGACTGTCTCAGGCCGTCTGTATCAAACCGTCTGTCTGAGACCGTCTGTCTCAGACCCTCTGTCTCGATCCGTCTGTCTCATACCGTCTGTCTCAGACCGTCTGTCTCAGACCGTCTGTCTCAGGCCGTCTGTCTCAGACCGTCTGTCTCAGGCCGTCTGTCTCAGTCCGTCTGTCTCAGACCGGCTGTCTCAGACCGTCTGTCTCAGACTGTCTGCCTCAGACCGTCTGTCTCAGGCCGTCTGTCTCAGCCAGTGCGTCTCATACAGTCTGTCGCATACCGTCTGTCTCAGACCGTCTGTCTCAGACCGTCTGTCTGAGACCGTCTGTCTCAGACCGTCTGTCTCAGACCGTCTGTCTCAGACCTTCTGCCACAGACAGACTGTCTCAGACCGTCTGTCTCAGACCGTCTGCCTCAGGCCGTCTACCTATGCCCGTCCGTCTAAGTCCCTCAGCCTCTGTCCGTCTGTCTCATACCGTCTGCCTCATACCGTCTGTCTCAGACCGTTTGTGTCAGACCGTATGTGTCAGACCGTATGTCTCAGACCGTCTGTCTCAGACCGTCTGTCTCAGACCGTCTGTCTCAGACCGTCTGTCTCAGACCGTCTGTCTCAGACCGTCTGTCTCATACCGTCTGTCTCAGACCGTGTCTCAGTCCGTCTGTCTGAGACCGTCTGTCTCATACCATGTGTCTCATACCGTCTATCACTGTCCGTCCGTCTCTGAACGCCTGTCTCATACCGTCTGTCTCAGACCGTGTGTCTCAGTCCGTCTGTCACAGAACGTCTGTCTCAGTCTGTCTGCCCCTGTCCGTCTGTCTCATACCGTCTGCCTCATACCGTCTGTCTCAGGCCGTTTGTGTCAGACGTCTGTCTCGGATCGTCTGTCTCAGACCGTCTGTCTCAGACCGTCTGTCTCAGTCCGTCTGCCTCTGCCTGTCTTTCTCATACCGTCTATCTCTGTCCGTCCGTCTCTGAACGCCTGCCTCAGACCGTCTGTCTCAGACCGTCTGTCTCAGACCGTCTGTCTCAGACCGTCCGTCTCATACCGTCCGTCCCAGACCGAATGTCTCAGCCAGTCTGTCTCAACCCTCTGTCTTAGACCGTCTGTCTCAGTTCGTCTACCTATGCCCGTCCGTCTAAGTCCCTCAGCCTTTGTCCGTCTGTCTCATGCCGTCTGCATCATACCGTCTGTCTCATACCGTCTGCCTCATACCGTCTGCCTCATACCGTCTGTCTCAGACCGTCTGTCTCAGACCGTCTGTCTCGGACCGTCTGTCTCGGACCGTCTGTCTCGGACCGTCTGTCTCAGACCGTCTGTCTCAGACCGTCTGTCTCAGACCGTCTGTCTCAGACCGTCTGTCTCAGACCGTCCGTCTCATACCGTCCGTCCCAGACCGAATGTCTCAGCCAGTCTGTCTCAACCCTCTGTCTCAGACCGTCTGTCTCAGTTCGTCTACCTCTGCCCGTCCGTCTCATACCGTCTGTCGCATAGCGTCTGTGTCAGACCGTCTGTAGCAGACCGTCTGTCGCAGACCGTTTGTGTCAGACCGTCTGTCTCAGACCGTCTGTCTCATACCGTCTGTCTCAGACCGTGTGTCTCAGTCCGTCTGTCTCAGACCGTCTGTCTTATACCATCTGTCTCATACCGTCTATCACTGTCCGTCCGTCTCAGAACGCCTGTTTCATACCGTGTGTCTCAGTCCGTCTGTCTCAGACCGTCTGTCTCAGACCGTCCGTCTCATACCGTCCGTCCCAGACCGAATATCTCAGCCAGTCTGTCTCAACCCTCTGTCTTAGACTGTCTGTCTCAGTTCGTCTACCTCTACCCGTCCGTCTCATACCGTCTATCGCAGAGCGTCTGGGTCAGACCGTCTGTGTCAGACCGTCTGTCGCAGACCGTCTGTGTCAGACCGTCTGTCTCAGTCCGTCTGTCTCGGACCGTCTGTCTCGGACCGTCTGTCTCAGGCCGCCTGTCTCAGGCCGTCTGTCTCAGACCGTCTGTATCAGACCGTCAGTCTCAGACCGTCTGTCTCGGACCGTCTGTCTCGGACCGTCTGTCTCAGGCCGTCTGTCTCAGGCCGTCTGTCTCAGGCTGTCTGTCTCAGGCCGTCTGTCTCAGGCTGTCTGTCTCAGACCTTCTGTCTCAGACCGTCTGTCTCAGACCGTCTGTCTCAGACCGTCTGCCTCAGGCCGTCTACCTCCGCCTGTCCGTCTAAGTCCCTCAGCCTTTGTCCGTCTGTCTCATACCGTCTGCATCATACCGTTTGTCTCATACCGTCTGCCTCATACCGTCTGCCTCATACCGTCTGTCTCAGACCGTTTGTGTCAGACCGTCTGTCTTAGACCGTCTGTCTCATACCGTCCGTCCCAGACCGAATGTCTCAGCCAGTCTGTCTCAACCCTCTGTCTTAGACCGTCTGTCTCAGTTCGTCTATCTCTGCCCGTCCGACTCATATCGTCTATCGCAGAGCGTCTGTGTCAGACCGTCTGTGTCAGACCGTCTGTGTCAGACCGTCTGTCGCAGATCGTCTGTGTCAGACCGTCTGTCTCAGTCCGTCTGTCTCAGACCGTCTGTATCAGACCGTAAGTCTCAGACCGTCTGTCTCTGACCGTCTGTCTCAGACCGTCTGTCTCAGACCGTCTGTCTCAGACAGTCTGTCTGAGACCGTCTGTCTCGGACCGTCTGTCTCGGACCGTCTGTCTCAGGCCGTCTGTCTCAGGCCGTCTGTCTCAGGCTGTCTGTCTCAGACCTTCTGTCTCAGACCGTCTGTCTCAGACCGTCTGTCTCAGACCGTCTGCCTCAGGCCGTCTACCTCCGCCTGTCCGTCTAAGTCCCTCAGCCTTCGTCCGTCTGTCTCATACCGTCTGCATCATACCGTCTGTCTCATACCGTCTGCCTCATACCGTCTGCCTCATACCGTCTGTCTTAGACCGTTTGTGTCAGACCGTCTGTCTCAGACCGTCTGTCTCATACCGTCCGTCCCAGACCGAATGTCTCAGCCAGTCTGTCTCAACCCTCTGTCTTAGACCGTCTGTCTCAGTTCGTCTATCTCTGCCCGTCCGACTCATATCGTCTATCGCAGAGCGTCTGTGTCAGACCGTCTGTGTCAGACCGTCTGTGTCAGACCGTCTGTCGCAGATCGTCTGTCTCAGACCGTCTGTCTCATACCGTCTGTCTCAGACCGTGTCTCAGTCCGTCTGTCTGAGACCGTCTGTCTCATACCATGTGTCTCATACCGTCTATCACTGTCCGTCCGTCTCTGAACGCCTGTCTCATACCGTCTGTCTCAGACCGTGTGTCTCAGTCCGTCTGTCACAGAACGTCTGTCTCAGTCTGTCTGCCCCTGTCCGTCTGTCTCATACCGTCTGCCTCATACCGTCTGTCTCAGGCCGTTTGTGTCAGACGTCTGTCTCGGATCGTCTGTCTCAGACCATCTGTCTCAGACCGTCTGTCTCAGTCCGTCTGCCTCTGCCTGTCTTTCTCATACCGTCTATCTCTGTCCGTCCGTCTCTGAACGCCTGCCTCAGACCGTCTGTCTCAGACCGTCTGTCGCATACCGTCTGTCTCAGACCATCTGTCTCAGACCGTCTGCCTCGGGCCGTCTACCTCTGCCCGTCCGTCTAAGTCCCTCAGCCTTTGTCCGTCTGTCTCATGCCGTCTGCATCATACCGTCTGTCTCATACCGTCTGCCTCATACCGTCTGCCTCATACCGTCTGTCTCAGACCGTCTGTCTCAGACAGTCGGTCTCAGACCGTCTGTCTCACACCGTCTGTCTCAGACCGTCTGTCTCATACCGTCCGTCCCAGACCGAATGTCTCAGCCAGTCTGTCTCAACCCTCTGTCTTAGACCGTCTGTCTCAGTTCGTCTATCTCTGCCCGTCCGACTCATATCGTCTATCGCAGTGCGTCTGTGTCAGACCGTCTGTCGCAGATCGTCTGTGTCAGACCGTCTGTCTCAGTCCGTCTGTCTCAGACCGTCTGTATCAGACCGTCAGTCTCGGACCGTCTGTCTCAGACCGTCTGTCTCGGACCGTCTGTCTCGGACCGTCTGTCTCGGACCGTCTGTCTCGGACCGTCTGTCTCGGACCGTCTGTCTCGGACCGTCTGTCTCGGACCGTCTGTCTCGGACCGTCTGTCTCGGACCGTCTGTCTCAGGCTGTCTGTCTCAGGCTGTCTGTCTCAGCCAGTGCGTCTCATACAGTCTGTCGCATACCGTCTGTCTCAGACCGTCTGTCTCGGACCGTCTGTCTCGGACCGTCTGTCTCAGACCGTCTGTCTCAGACCGTCTGTCTCAGACCGTCTGTCTCAGACCGTCTGTCTCAGACCGTCCGTCTCATACCGTCCGTCCCAGACCGAATGTCTCAGCCAGTCTGTCTCAACCCTCTGTCTCAGACCGTCTGTCTCAGTTCGTCTACCTCTGCCCGTCCGTCTCATACCGTCTGTCGCATAGCGTCTGTGTCAGACCGTCTGTAGCAGACCGTCTGTCGCAGACCGTTTGTGTCAGACCGTCTGTCTCAGACCGTCTGTCTCATACCGTCTGTCTCAGACCGTGTGTCTCAGTCCGTCTGTCTCAGACCGTCTGTCTTATACCATCTGTCTCATACCGTCTATCACTGTCCGTCCGTCTCAGAACGCCTGTTTCATACCGTGTGTCTCAGTCCGTCTGTCTCAGACCGTCTGTCTCAGACCGTCCGTCTCATACCGTCCGTCCCAGACCGAATATCTCAGCCAGTCTGTCTCAACCCTCTGTCTTAGACTGTCTGTCTCAGTTCGTCTACCTCTACCCGTCCGTCTCATACCGTCTATCGCAGAGCGTCTGGGTCAGACCGTCTGTGTCAGACCGTCTGTCGCAGACCGTCTGTGTCAGACCGTCTGTCTCAGTCCGTCTGTCTCGGACCGTCTGTCTCGGACCGTCTGTCTCAGGCCGCCTGTCTCAGGCCGTCTGTCTCAGACCGTCTGTATCAGACCGTCAGTCTCAGACCGTCTGTCTCGGACCGTCTGTCTCGGACCGTCTGTCTCAGGCCGTCTGTCTCAGGCCGTCTGTCTCAGGCTGTCTGTCTCAGGCCGTCTGTCTCAGGCTGTCTGTCTCAGACCTTCTGTCTCAGACCGTCTGTCTCAGACCGTCTGTCTCAGACCGTCTGCCTCAGGCCGTCTACCTCCGCCTGTCCGTCTAAGTCCCTCAGCCTTTGTCCGTCTGTCTCATACCGTCTGCATCATACCGTTTGTCTCATACCGTCTGCCTCATACCGTCTGCCTCATACCGTCTGTCTCAGACCGTTTGTGTCAGACCGTCTGTCTTAGACCGTCTGTCTCATACCGTCCGTCCCAGACCGAATGTCTCAGCCAGTCTGTCTCAACCCTCTGTCTTAGACCGTCTGTCTCAGTTCGTCTATCTCTGCCCGTCCGACTCATATCGTCTATCGCAGAGCGTCTGTGTCAGACCGTCTGTGTCAGACCGTCTGTGTCAGACCGTCTGTGTCAGACCGTCTGTGTCAGACCGTCTGTGTCAGACCGTCTGTCGCAGATCGTCTGTGTCAGACCGTCTGTCTCAGTCCGTCTGTCTCAGACCGTCTGTATCAGACCGTAAGTCTCAGACCGTCTGTCTCTGACCGTCTGTCTCAGACCGTCTGTCTCAGACCGTCTGTCTCAGACCGTCTGTCTCAGACAGTCTGTCTGAGACCGTCTGTCTCGGACCGTCTGTCTCGGACCGTCTGTCTCAGGCCGTCTGTCTCAGGCCGTCTGTCTCAGGCTGTCTGTCTCAGACCTTCTGTCTCAGACCGTCTGTCTCAGACCGTCTGTCTCAGACCGTCTGCCTCAGGCCGTCTACCTCCGCCTGTCCGTCTAAGTCCCTCAGCCTTCGTCCGTCTGTCTCATACCGTCTGCATCATACCGTCTGTCTCATACCGTCTGCCTCATACCGTCTGCCTCATACCGTCTGTCTTAGACCGTTTGTGTCAGACCGTCTGTCTCAGACCGTCTGTCTCATACCGTCCGTCCCAGACCGAATGTCTCAGCCAGTCTGTCTCAACCCTCTGTCTTAGACCGTCTGTCTCAGTTCGTCTATCTCTGCCCGTCCGACTCATATCGTCTATCGCAGAGCGTCTGTGTCAGACCGTCTGTGTCAGACCGTCTGTGTCAGACCGTCTGTCGCAGATCGTCTGTGTCAGACCGTCTGTCTCAGTCCGTCTGTCTCAGACCGTCTGTATCAGACCGTCAGTCTCAGACCGTCTGTCTCAGACCGTCTGTCTCAGACCGTCTGTCTCAGACCGTCTGCCTCAGACCGTCTGTCTCAGGCCGTCTGTCTCAGACCGTCTGTCTCAGACCTTCTGCCTCAGACAGTCTGTCTCAGACCGTCTGTCTCAGACCGTCTGCCTCAGGCCGTCTACCTATGCCCGTCCGTCTAAGTCCCGCAGCCTCTGTCCGTCTGTCTCATACCGTCTGCCTCATACCGTCTGTCTCAGACCGTCTGTCTCATACCATGTGTCTCATACCGTCTATCACTGTCCGTCCGTCTCTGAACGCCTGTCTCATACCGTCTGTCTCAGACCGTGTGTCTCTGTCCGTCTGTCACAGAACGTCTGCCTCAGTCTGTCTGCCCCTGTCCGTCTGTCTCATACCGTCTGCCTCATACCGTCTGTCTCAGGCCGTTTGTGTCAGACGTCTGTCTCGGATCGTCTGTCTCAGACTGTGTGTCTCAGTCCGTCTGTCTCAGACCGTCTGTCTCAGACCGTCTGTCTCAGACCGTCTGTCTCAGACCGTCTGTGTCAGACCGTCTGTCTCAAAGCGTCTGTCGCATACCGTCTATCTCAGACTGTCTGTCCCGTACCGTCGGTCTCAGATCGTCTGTCTCGGACCGTCTGTCTCTGGGCGTCCCTCACAGACCGCCTATCTGAGACAGTCTGTCACAGAACGTCTGTCTCCGTTCGTCTGCCCCTGTCCGTCTGTCTCATACCGTCTGCCTCATGCCATCTGTCTCAGACCGTTTGTGTCAGACCGTCTGTCTCAGACCGTCTGTCTCGGACCGTCTGTCTCGGACCGTCTGTCTCAGACCGTCTGTATCAGACCGTCTGTCTCAGACCTTCTGTCTCAGACCGTCTGTCTCAGTCCGTCTGTCTCAGGCCGCCTGTCTCAGGCCGTCTGTCTCAGGCTGTCTGTCTCAGACCGTCTGTCTCAGACCGTCTGACTCAGGCCGTCTATATCAGACCGTCTGTCTCAGACCTTCTGTCTCATATCGTCTGTCTCATAGCGTCTGTCGCATGCCGTCTATCTCAGACCGTCTGTCTCAGACAGTCTGTCTGAGACCGTCTGTCTCAGACCGTCTGTCTCAGACCGTCTGTCTCAGACCGTCTGTCTCAGTCCGTCTGTCTCAGGCCGTCTGTCTCAGGCTGTCTGTCTCAGCCAGTGCGTCTCATACAGTCTGTCGCATACCGTCTGTCTCAGACCGTCTGTCTCAGACCGTCTGTCTCAGACCGTCTGTCTGAGACCGTCTGTTTCAGACCGTCTGTCTCAGACCGTCTGTCTCAGACCTTCTGCCTCAGACGGTCTGCCTCATACCGTCTGTCTCAGGCCGTTTGTGTCAGACGTCTGTCTCGGATCGTCTGTCTCAGACCGTGTGTCTCAGCCAGTCTGTCTCAACCCTCTGTCTTAGACCGTCTGTCTTAGTTCGTCTATCTCTGCCCGTCCGACTCATATCGTCTATCGCAGAGCGTCTGTGTCAGACCGTCTGTGTCAGACCGTCTGTGTCAGACCGTCTGTGTCAGACCGTCTGTCGCAGATCGTCTGTGTCAGACCGTCTGTCTCAGTCCGTCTGTCTCAGACCGTCTGTATCAGACCGTCAGTCTCAGACCGTCTGTCTCAGACCGTCTGTCTCAGACCGTCTGTCTCAGACCGTCTGCCTCAGACCGTCTGTCTCAGGCCGTCTGTCTCAGACCGTCTGTCTCAGACCTGCCTCAGACAGTCTGTCTCAGACCGTCTGTCTCAGACCGTCTGCCTCAGGCCGTCTACCTATGCCCGTCCGTCTAAGTCCCGCAGCCTCTGTCCGTCTGTCTCATACCGTCTGCCTCATACCGTCTGTCTCAGACCGTCTGTCTCATACCATGTGTCTCATACCGTCTATCACTGTCCGTCCGTCTCTGAACGCCTGTCTCATACCGTCTGTCTCAGACCGTGTGTCTCTGTCCGTCTGTCACAGAACGTCTGCCTCAGTCTGTCTGCCCCTGTCCGTCTGTCTCATACCGTCTGTCTCAGGCCGTTTGTGTCAGACGTCTGTCTCGGATCGTCTGTCTCAGACTGTGTGTCTCAGTCCGTCTGTCTCAGACCGTCTGTCTCAGACCGTCTGTCTCAGACCGTCTGTCTCAGACCGTCTGTCTCAGACCGTCTGTGTCAGACCGTCTGTCTCAAAGCGTCTGTCGCATACCGTCTATCTCAGACTGTCTGTCCCGTACCGTCGGTCTCAGATCGTCTGTCTCGGACCGTCTGTCTCTGGGCGTCCCTCACAGACCGCCTATCTGAGACAGTCTGTCACAGAACGTCTGTCTCCGTTCGTCTGCCCCTGTCCGTCTGTCTCATACCGTCTGCCTCATGCCATCTGTCTCAGACCGTTTGTGTCAGACCGTCTGTCTCAGACCTTCTGTCTCAGACCGTCTGTCTCAGTCCGTCTGTCTCAGGCCGCCTGTCTCAGGCCGTCTGTCTCAGGCTGTCTGTCTCAGACCGTCTGTCTCAGACCGTCTGACTCAGGCCGTCTATCTCAGACCGTCTGTCTCAGACCTTCTGTCTCATATCGTCTGTCTCATAGCGTCTGTCGCATGCCGTCTATCTCAGACCGTCTGTCTCAGACAGTCTGTCTGAGACCGTCTGTCTCAGACCGTCTGTCTCAGACCGTCTGTCTCAGACCGTCTGTCTCAGTCCGTCTGTCTCAGGCCGTCTGTCTCAGGCTGTCTGTCTCAGCCAGTGCGTGTCATACAGTCTGTCGCATACCGTCTGTCTCAGACCGTCTGTCTCAGACCGTCTGTCTCAGACCGTCTGTCTCAGACCGTCTGTCTGAGACCGTCTGTTTCAGACCGTCTGTCTCAGACCGTCTGTCTCAGACCTTCTGCCTCAGACAGTCTGCCTCATACCGTCTGTCTCAGGCCGTTTGTGTCAGACGTCTGTCTCGGATCGTCTGTCTCAGACCGTGTGTCTCAGCCAGTCTGTCTCAACCCTCTGTCTTAGACCGTCTGTCTTAGTTCGTCTATCTCTGCCCGTCCGACTCATATCGTCTATCGCAGAGCGTCTGTCGCATATCGTCTGTGTCAGACCGTCTGTCTCAGTCCGTCTGTCTCAGACCGTCTGTCTCAGACCGTCTGTCTCAGACCGTCTGTCTCAGACCTTCTGCCTCAGACAGTCTGTCTCAGACCGTCTGTCTCAGACCGTCTGCCTCAGGCCGTCTACCTATGCCCGTCCGTCTAAGTCCCGCAGCCTCTGTCCGTCTGTCTCATACCGTCTGCCTCATACCGTCTGTCTCAGACCGTCTGTCTCATACCATGTGTCTCATACCGTCTATCACTGTCCGTCCGTCTCTGAACGCCTGTCTCATACCGTCTGTCTCAGACCGTGTGTCTCTGTCCGTCTGTCACAGAACGTCTGCCTCAGTCTGTCTGCCCCTGTCCGTCTGTCTCATACCGTCTGCCTCATACCGTCTGTCTCAGGCCGTTTGTGTCAGACGTCTGTCTCGGATCGTCTGTCTCAGACTGTGTGTCTCAGTCCGTCTGTCTCAGACCGTCTGTCTCAGACCGTCTGTCTCAGACCGTCTGTCTCAGACCGTCTGTGTCAGACCGTCTGTCTCATAGCGTCTGTCGCATACCGTCTATCTCAGACCGTCTGTCCCGTACCGTCGGTCTCAGATCGTCTGTCTCGGACCGTCTGTCTCTGGGCGTCCCTCACAGACCGCCTATCTGAGACAGTCTGTCACAGAACGTCTGTCTCCGTTCGTCTGCCCCTGTCCGTCTGTCTCATACCGTCTGCCTCATGCCATCTGTCTCAGACCGTTTGTGTCAGACCGTCTGTCTCAGACCGTCTGTCTCGGACCGTCTGTCTCGGACCGTCTGTCTCAGACCGTCTGTATCAGACCGTCTGTCTCAGACCTTCTGTCTCAGACCGTCTGTCTCAGTCCGTCTGTCTCAGGCCGCCTGTCTCAGGCCGTCTGTCTCAGGCTGTCTGTCTCAGACCGTCTGTCTCAGACCGTCTGACTCAGGCCGTCTATCTCAGACCGTCTGTCTCAGACCTTCTGTCTCATATCGTCTGTCTCATAGCGTCTGTCGCATGCCGTCTATCTCAGACCGTCTGTCTCAGACAGTCTGTCTGAGACCGTCTGTCTCAGACCGTCTGTCTCAGACCGTCTGTCTCAGACCGTCTGTCTCAGTCCGTCTGTCTCAGGCCGTCTGTCTCAGGCTGTCTGTCTCAGCCAGTGCGTCTCATACAGTCTGTCGCATACCGTCTGTCTCAGACCGTCTGTCTCAGACCGTCTGTCTCAGACCGTCTGTCTCAGACCGTCTGTCTGAGACCGTCTGTTTCAGACCGTCTGTCTCAGACCGTCTGTCTCAGACCTTCTGCCTCAGACAGTCTGCCTTATACCGTCTGTCTCAGGCCGTTTGTGTCAGACGTCTGTCTCGGATCGTCTGTCTCAGACCGTGTGTCTCAGCCAGTCTGTCTCAACCCTCTGTCTTAGACCGTCTGTCTTAGTTCGTCTATCTCTGCCCGTCCGACTCATATCGTCTATCGCAGAGCGTCTGTGTCAGACCGTCTGTGTCAGACCGTCTGTGTCAGACCGTCTGTGTCAGACCGTCTGTGTCAGACCGTCTGTGTCAGACCGTCTGTCGCAGATCGTCTGTGTCAGACCGTCTGTCTCAGTCCGTCTGTCTCAGACCGTCTGTATCAGACCGTCAGTCTCAGACCGTCTGTCTCAGACCGTCTGTCTCAGACCGTCTGTCTCAGACCGTCTGTCTCAGACCGTCTGCCTCAGGCCGTCTACCTCTGCCCGTCCGTCTAATTCCATCGGGCACTGTCCCTCTGTCTCATACTGTCTGCCTCATACCGTCTGCTTCATACCGTCTGTCTCAGACCGTTTGTGTCAGACCGTCTGTCTCAGACCGTCTGTCTCGGACCGTCTGTCTCGGACCGTCTGTCTCAGGCCGTCTGTCTCAGGCTGTCTATCTCAGACCGTCTGTCTCAGACAGTCTGTCTGAGACAGTCTGTCTCAGACCGTCTGTCTCAGACCGTCTGTCTCAGACCGTCTGTCTCAGTCCGTCTGTCTCAGGCCGTCTGTCTCAGGCTGTCTGTCTCAGACCGTCTGTATCAGACCGTCTGTCTCAGACCGTCTGTCTTAGACCGTCTGTCTCAGACCTTCTGTCTCATATCGTCTGTCTCATAGCGTCTGTCGCATGCCGTCTATCTCAGACCGTCTGTCTCAGACAGTCTGTCTGAGACAGTCTGTCTCAGACCGTCTGTCTCAGACCGTCTGTCTCAGACCGTCTGCCCCTGTCCTTCTGTCTCATACCGTCTGCCTCATGCCATCTGTCTCAGACCGTTTGTGTCAGACCGTCTGTCTCAGACCGTCTGTCTCGGACCGTCTGTCTCGGACCGTCTGTCTCAGGCCGTCTGTCTCAGGCTGTCTGTGTCAGACCGTCTGTCTCAGACCGTCTGACTCAGGCCGTCTATCTCAGACCGTCTGTCTCAGACCGTCTGTCTTAGACCGTCTGTCTCAGACCTTCTGTCTCATATCGTCTGTCTCATAGCGTCTGTCGCATGCCGTCTATCTCAGACCGTCTGTCTCAGACAGTCTGTCTGAGACAGTCTGTCTCAGACCGTCTGTCTCAGACCGTCTGTCTCAGACCGTCTGTCTCAGACCGTCTGTCTCAGTCCGTCTGTCTCAGGCCGTCTGTCTCAGGCTGTCTGTCTCAGACCGTCTGTATCAGACCGTCTGTCTCAGACCGTCTGTCTCAGACCGTCTGTCTCAGACCGTCTGTCTCAGACCGTCTGCCTCAGGCCGTCTACCTATGCCCGTCCGTCTAAGTCCCTCAGCCTCTGTCCGTCTGTCTCATACCGTCTGTCTCAGACCGTCTGTCTCAGACCGTCTGTCTCAGACCGTCTGTCTCAGACCGTCTGTCTCATACCGTCTGTCTCAGACCGTGTCTCAGTCCGTCTGTCTCAGACCTTCTGTCTCATATCGTCTGTCGCATACCGTCTGTCTCAGACCGTCTGTCTCAGACCGTCTGTCCCGTACCGTCGGTCTCAGACCGTCTGTCTCGGACCGTCTGTCCCTGGGCGTCCCTCACAGACCGCCTATCTGAGACAGTCTGTCACAGAACGTCTGTCTCAGTCCGTCTGCTCCTGTCCGTCTGTCTCATACCGTCTGCCACATGCCATCTGTCTCAGACCGTTTGTGTCAGACCGTCTGTCTCAGACCGTCTGTCTCAGACCGTCTGCCTCAGGCCGTCTACCTCTGCCCGTCCGTCTAAGTACCTCAGCCTCTGTCCGTCTGTCTCAGACCGTCTGTCTCAGTCCGTCTGCCCCTGTCCGTCTGTCTCATACCGTCTGCCGCATACCGTCTGTCTCAGACCGTTTGTGTCAGACCGTCTGTCTCAGACCGTCTGTCTCAGACCGTCTGTCTCAGACCGTCTGTCTCAGACCGTCTATCTTAGACCGTCTGTCTCAGACCTTCTGTCTCGTATCGTCTGTATCATAGCGTCTGTCGCATGCCGTCTATCTCAGACCGTCTGTCTCAGACAGTCTGTCTGAGACCGTCTGTCTCAGACCGTCTGTCTCAGACCGTCTGTCTCAGGCCGTCTGTCTCAGGCCGTCTGTCTCAGGCTGTCTGTCTCAGCCAGTGCGTCTCATACAGTCTGTCGCATACCGTCTGTCTCAGACCGTCTGTCTGATACCGTCTGTCTCAGACCGTCTGTCTCAGACCGTCTGTCTCAGACCTTCTACCTCAGACAGTCTGTCTCAGACCGTCTGTCTCAGACCGTCTGCCTCAGGCCGTCTACCTATGCCCGTCCGTCTAAGTCCCTCAGCCTCTGTCCGTCTGTCTCATACCGTCTGTCTCAGACCGTCTGTCTCAGACCGTCTGTCTCAGACCGTCTGTCTCAGACCGTCTGTGTCAGACCGTCTGTCTCGGACCGTCTGTCTCGGACCGTCTGTCTCGGACCGTCTGTCTCGGACCGTCTGTCTCGGACCGTCTGTCTCGGACCGTCTGTCTCGGACCGTCTGTCTCGGACCGTCTGTCTCAGGCTGTCTGTCTGAGGCTGTCTGTC
This sequence comes from Coelioxys conoideus, assembly GCA_947623535.1. Taxonomy (NCBI): domain Eukaryota; kingdom Metazoa; phylum Arthropoda; class Insecta; order Hymenoptera; family Megachilidae; genus Coelioxys; species Coelioxys conoideus. Next base: position 7,832,161 of record CANQJN010000026.1, read on the forward strand.
TCAGCCAGTGCGTCTCATACAGTCTGTCGCATACCGTCTGTCTCAGACCGTCTGTCTCGGACCGTCTGTCTCGGACCGTCTGTCTCGGACCGTCTGTCTCAGACCGTCTGTCTCAGACCGTCTGTCTCAGACCGTCTGTCTCAGACCGTCTGTCTCAGACCGTCTGTCTCAGACCGTCCGTCTCATACCGTCCGTCCCAGACCGAATGTCTCAGCCAGTCTGTCTCAACCCTCTGTCTCAGACCGTCTGTCTCAGTTCGTCTACCTCTGCCCGTCCGTCTCATACCGTCTGTCGCATAGCGTCTGTGTCAGACCGTCTGTAGCAGACCGTCTGTCGCAGACCGTTTGTGTCAGACCGTCTGTCTCAGACCGTCTGTCTCATACCGTCTGTCTCAGACCGTGTGTCTCAGTCCGTCTGTCTCAGACCGTCTGTCTTATACCATCTGTCTCATACCGTCTATCACTGTCCGTCCGTCTCAGAACGCCTGTTTCATACCGTGTGTCTCAGTCCGTCTGTCTCAGACCGTCTGTCTCAGACCGTCCGTCTCATACCGTCCGTCCCAGACCGAATATCTCAGCCAGTCTGTCTCAACCCTCTGTCTTAGACTGTCTGTCTCAGTTCGTCTACCTCTACCCGTCCGTCTCATACCGTCTATCGCAGAGCGTCTGGGTCAGACCGTCTGTGTCAGACCGTCTGTCGCAGACCGTCTGTGTCAGACCGTCTGTCTCAGTCCGTCTGTCTCGGACCGTCTGTCTCGGACCGTCTGTCTCAGGCCGCCTGTCTCAGGCCGTCTGTCTCAGACCGTCTGTATCAGACCGTCAGTCTCAGACCGTCTGTCTCGGACCGTCTGTCTCGGACCGTCTGTCTCAGGCCGTCTGTCTCAGGCCGTCTGTCTCAGGCTGTCTGTCTCAGGCCGTCTGTCTCAGGCTGTCTGTCTCAGACCTTCTGTCTCAGACCGTCTGTCTCAGACCGTCTGTCTCAGACCGTCTGCCTCAGGCCGTCTACCTCCGCCTGTCCGTCTAAGTCCCTCAGCCTTTGTCCGTCTGTCTCATACCGTCTGCATCATACCGTTTGTCTCATACCGTCTGCCTCATACCGTCTGCCTCATACCGTCTGTCTCAGACCGTTTGTGTCAGACCGTCTGTCTTAGACCGTCTGTCTCATACCGTCCGTCCCAGACCGAATGTCTCAGCCAGTCTGTCTCAACCCTCTGTCTTAGACCGTCTGTCTCAGTTCGTCTATCTCTGCCCGTCCGACTCATATCGTCTATCGCAGAGCGTCTGTGTCAGACCGTCTGTGTCAGACCGTCTGTGTCAGACCGTCTGTCGCAGATCGTCTGTGTCAGACCGTCTGTCTCAGTCCGTCTGTCTCAGACCGTCTGTCTCAGACCGTCTGTCTCAGACAGTCTGTCTGAGACCGTCTGTCTCGGACCGTCTGTCTCGGACCGTCTGTCTCAGGCCGTCTGTCTCAGGCCGTCTGTCTCAGGCTGTCTGTCTCAGACCTTCTGTCTCAGACCGTCTGTCTCAGACCGTCTGTCTCAGACCGTCTGCCTCAGGCCGTCTACCTCCGCCTGTCCGTCTAAGTCCCTCAGCCTTCGTCCGTCTGTCTCATACCGTCTGCATCATACCGTCTGTCTCATACCGTCTGCCTCATACCGTCTGCCTCATACCGTCTGTCTTAGACCGTTTGTGTCAGACCGTCTGTCTCAGACCGTCTGTCTCATACCGTCCGTCCCAGACCGAATGTCTCAGCCAGTCTGTCTCAACCCTCTGTCTTAGACCGTCTGTCTCAGTTCGTCTATCTCTGCCCGTCCGACTCATATCGTCTATCGCAGAGCGTCTGTGTCAGACCGTCTGTGTCAGACCGTCTGTGTCAGACCGTCTGTCGCAGATCGTCTGTGTCAGACCGTCTGTCTCAGTCCGTCTGTCTCAGACCGTCTGTATCAGACCGTCAGTCTCAGACCGTCTGTCTCAGACCGTCTGTCTCAGACCGTCTGTCTCAGACCGTCTGCCTCAGACCGTCTGTCTCAGGCCGTCTGTCTCAGACCGTCTGTCTCAGACCTTCTGCCTCAGACAGTCTGTCTCAGACCGTCTGTCTCAGACCGTCTGCCTCAGGCCGTCTACCTATGCCCGTCCGTCTAAGTCCCGCAGCCTCTGTCCGTCTGTCTCATACCGTCTGCCTCATACCGTCTGTCTCAGACCGTCTGTCTCATACCATGTGTCTCATACCGTCTATCACTGTCCGTCCGTCTCTGAACGCCTGTCTCATACCGTCTGTCTCAGACCGTGTGTCTCTGTCCGTCTGTCACAGAACGTCTGCCTCAGTCTGTCTGCCCCTGTCCGTCTGTCTCATACCGTCTGTCTCAGGCCGTTTGTGTCAGACGTCTGTCTCGGATCGTCTGTCTCATACCGTCCGTCCCAGACCGAATATCTCAGCCAGTCTGTCTCAACCCTCTGTCTTAGACTGTCTGTCTCAGTTCGTCTACCTCTACCCGTCCGTCTCATACCGTCTATCGCAGAGCGTCTGGGTCAGACCGTCTGTGTCAGACCGTCTGTCGCAGACCGTCTGTGTCAGACCGTCTGTCTCAGTCCGTCTGTCTCGGACCGTCTGTCTCGGACCGTCTGTCTCAGGCCGCCTGTCTCAGGCCGTCTGTCTCAGACCGTCTGTATCAGACCGTCAGTCTCAGACCGTCTGTCTCGGACCGTCTGTCTCGGACCGTCTGTCTCAGGCCGTCTGTCTCAGGCCGTCTGTCTCAGGCTGTCTGTCTCAGGCCGTCTGTCTCAGGCTGTCTGTCTCAGACCTTCTGTCTCAGACCGTCTGTCTCAGACCGTCTGTCTCAGACCGTCTGCCTCAGGCCGTCTACCTCCGCCTGTCCGTCTAAGTCCCTCAGCCTTTGTCCGTCTGTCTCATACCGTCTGCATCATACCGTTTGTCTCATACCGTCTGCCTCATACCGTCTGCCTCATACCGTCTGTCTCAGACCGTTTGTGTCAGACCGTCTGTCTTAGACCGTCTGTCTCATACCGTCCGTCCCAGACCGAATGTCTCAGCCAGTCTGTCTCAACCCTCTGTCTTAGACCGTCTGTCTCAGTTCGTCTATCTCTGCCCGTCCGACTCATATCGTCTATCGCAGAGCGTCTGTGTCAGACCGTCTGTGTCAGACCGTCTGTGTCAGACCGTCTGTCGCAGATCGTCTGTGTCAGACCGTCTGTCTCAGTCCGTCTGTCTCAGACCGTCTGTCTCAGACCGTCTGTCTCAGACAGTCTGTCTGAGACCGTCTGTCTCGGACCGTCTGTCTCGGACCGTCTGTCTCAGGCCGTCTGTCTCAGGCCGTCTGTCTCAGGCTGTCTGTCTCAGACCTTCTGTCTCAGACCGTCTGTCTCAGACCGTCTGTCTCAGACCGTCTGCCTCAGGCCGTCTACCTCCGCCTGTCCGTCTAAGTCCCTCAGCCTTCGTCCGTCTGTCTCATACCGTCTGCATCATACCGTCTGTCTCATACCGTCTGCCTCATACCGTCTGCCTCATACCGTCTGTCTTAGACCGTTTGTGTCAGACCGTCTGTCTCAGACCGTCTGTCTCATACCGTCCGTCCCAGACCGAATGTCTCAGCCAGTCTGTCTCAACCCTCTGTCTTAGACCGTCTGTCTCAGTTCGTCTATCTCTGCCCGTCCGACTCATATCGTCTATCGCAGAGCGTCTGTGTCAGACCGTCTGTGTCAGACCGTCTGTGTCAGACCGTCTGTCGCAGATCGTCTGTGTCAGACCGTCTGTCTCAGTCCGTCTGTCTCAGACCGTCTGTATCAGACCGTCAGTCTCAGACCGTCTGTCTCAGACCGTCTGTCTCAGACCGTCTGTCTCAGACCGTCTGCCTCAGACCGTCTGTCTCAGGCCGTCTGTCTCAGACCGTCTGTCTCAGACCTTCTGCCTCAGACAGTCTGTCTCAGACCGTCTGTCTCAGACCGTCTGCCTCAGGCCGTCTACCTATGCCCGTCCGTCTAAGTCCCGCAGCCTCTGTCCGTCTGTCTCATACCGTCTGCCTCATACCGTCTGTCTCAGACCGTCTGTCTCATACCATGTGTCTCATACCGTCTATCACTGTCCGTCCGTCTCTGAACGCCTGTCTCATACCGTCTGTCTCAGACCGTGTGTCTCTGTCCGTCTGTCACAGAACGTCTGCCTCAGTCTGTCTGCCCCTGTCCGTCTGTCTCATACCGTCTGTCTCAGGCCGTTTGTGTCAGACGTCTGTCTCGGATCGTCTGTCTCAGACTGTGTGTCTCAGTCCGTCTGTCTCAGACCGTCTGTCTCAGACCGTCTGTCTCAGACCGTCTGTCTCAGACCGTCTGTCTCAGACCGTCTGTGTCAGACCGTCTGTCTCAAAGCGTCTGTCGCATACCGTCTATCTCAGACTGTCTGTCCCGTACCGTCGGTCTCAGATCGTCTGTCTCGGACCGTCTGTCTCTGGGCGTCCCTCACAGACCGCCTATCTGAGACAGTCTGTCACAGAACGTCTGTCTCCGTTCGTCTGCCCCTGTCCGTCTGTCTCATACCGTCTGCCTCATGCCATCTGTCTCAGACCGTTTGTGTCAGACCGTCTGTCTCAGACCTTCTGTCTCAGACCGTCTGTCTCAGTCCGTCTGTCTCAGGCCGCCTGTCTCAGGCCGTCTGTCTCAGGCTGTCTGTCTCAGACCGTCTGTCTCAGACCGTCTGACTCAGGCCGTCTATCTCAGACCGTCTGTCTCAGACCTTCTGTCTCATATCGTCTGTCTCATAGCGTCTGTCGCATGCCGTCTATCTCAGACCGTCTGTCTCAGACAGTCTGTCTGAGACCGTCTGTCTCAGACCGTCTGTCTCAGACCGTCTGTCTCAGACCGTCTGTCTCAGTCCGTCTGTCTCAGGCCGTCTGTCTCAGGCTGTCTGTCTCAGCCAGTGCGTGTCATACAGTCTGTCGCATACCGTCTGTCTCAGACCGTCTGTCTCAGACCGTCTGTCTCAGACCGTCTGTCTCAGACCGTCTGTCTGAGACCGTCTGTTTCAGACCGTCTGTCTCAGACCGTCTGTCTCAGACCTTCTGCCTCAGACAGTCTGCCTCATACCGTCTGTCTCAGGCCGTTTGTGTCAGACGTCTGTCTCGGATCGTCTGTCTCAGACCGTGTGTCTCAGCCAGTCTGTCTCAACCCTCTGTCTTAGACCGTCTGTCTTAGTTCGTCTATCTCTGCCCGTCCGACTCATATCGTCTATCGCAGAGCGTCTGTCGCAGATCGTCTGTGTCAGACCGTCTGTCTCAGTCCGTCTGTCTCAGACCGTCTGTCTCAGACCGTCTGTCTCAGACCGTCTGTCTCAGACCTTCTGCCTCAGACAGTCTGTCTCAGACCGTCTGTCTCAGACCGTCTGCCTCAGGCCGTCTAATTATGCCCGTCCGTCTAAGTCCCGCAGCCTCTGTCCGTCTGTCTCATACCGTCTGCCTCATACCGTCTGTCTCAGACCGTCTGTCTCATACCATGTGTCTCATACCGTCTATCACTGTCCGTCCGTCTCTGAACGCCTGTCTCATACCGTCTGTCTCAGACCGTGTGTCTCTGTCCGTCTGTCACAGAACGTCTGCCTCAGTCTGTCTGCCCCTGTCCGTCTGTCTCATACCGTCTGCCTCATACCGTCTGTCTCAGGCCGTTTGTGTCAGACGTCTGTCTCGGATCGTCTGTCTCAGACTGTGTGTCTCAGTCCGTCTGTCTCAGACCGTCTGTCTCAGACCGTCTGTCTCAGACCGTCTGTCTCAGACCGTCTGTGTCAGACCGTCTGTCTCATAGCGTCTGTCGCATACCGTCTATCTCAGACCGTCTGTCCCGTACCGTCGGTCTCAGATCGTCTGTCTCGGACCGTCTGTCTCTGGGCGTCCCTCACAGACCGCCTATCTGAGACAGTCTGTCACAGAACGTCTGTCTCCGTTCGTCTGCCCCTGTCCGTCTGTCTCATACCGTCTGCCTCATGCCATCTGTCTCAGACCGTTTGTGTCAGACCGTCTGTCTCAGACCGTCTGTCTCGGACCGTCTGTCTCGGACCGTCTGTCTCAGACCGTCTGTATCAGACCGTCTGTCTCAGACCTTCTGTCTCAGACCGTCTGCCTCAGGCCGTCTACCTCTGCCCGTCCGTCTAATTCCATCGGGCACTGTCCCTCTGTCTCATACTGTCTGCCTCATACCGTCTGCTTCATACCGTCTGTCTCAGACCGTTTGTGTCAGACCGTCTGTCTCAGACCGTCTGTCTCGGACCGTCTGTCTCGGACCGTCTGTCTCAGGCCGTCTGTCTCAGGCTGTCTATCTCAGACCGTCTGTCTCAGACAGTCTGTCTCAGACCGTCTGTCTCAGACCGTCTGTCTCAGACCGTCTGTCTCAGTCCGTCTGTCTCAGGCCGTCTGTCTCAGGCTGTCTGTCTCAGACCGTCTGTATCAGACCGTCAGTCTCAGACCGTCTGTCTCAGACCGTCTGTCTCAGTCCGTCTGTCTCAGGCCGTCTGTCGCATACCGTCTGTCTCAGACCGTCTGTCTCAGACCGTCTGTCTCAGACCGTCTGTCTGAGACCGTCTGTTTCAGACCGTCTGTCTCAGACCGTCTGTCTCAGACCTTCTGCCTCAGACAGTCTGCCTCATACCGTCTGTCTCAGGCCGTTTGTGTCAGACGTCTGTCTCGGATCGTCTGTCTCAGACCGTGTGTCTCAGCCAGTCTGTCTCAACCCTCTGTCTTAGACCGTCTGTCTTAGTTCGTCTATCTCTGCCCGTCCGACTCATATCGTCTATCGCAGAGCGTCTGTGTCAGACCGTCTGTGTCAGACCGTCTGTGTCAGACCGTCTGTGTCAGACCGTCTGTCGCAGATCGTCTGTGTCAGACCGTCTGTCTCAGTCCGTCTGTCTCAGACCGTCTGTATCAGACCGTCAGTCTCAGACCGTCTGTCTCAGACCGTCTGTCTCAGACCGTCTGTCTCAGACCGTCTGCCTCAGGCCGTCTACCTCTGCCCGTCCGTCTAATTCCATCGGGCACTGTCCCTCTGTCTCATACTGTCTGCCTCATACCGTCTGCTTCATACCGTCTGTCTCAGACCGTTTGTGTCAGACCGTCTGTCTCAGGCCGTCTGTCTCAGGCTGTCTGTCTCAGCCAGTGCGTGTCATACAGTCTGTCGCATACCGTCTGTCTCAGACCGTCTGTCTCAGACCGTCTGTCTCAGACCTTCTGTCTCATATCGTCTGTCTCATAGCGTCTGTCGCATGCCGTCTATCTCAGACCGTCTGTCTCAGACAGTCTGTCTGAGACCGTCTGTCTCAGACCGTCTGTCTCAGACCGTCTGTCTCAGACCGTCTGTCTCAGTCCGTCTGTCTCAGGCCGTCTGTCTCAGGCTGTCTGTCTCAGCCAGTGCGTGTCATACAGTCTGTCGCATACCGTCTGTCTCAGACCGTCTGTCTCAGACCGTCTGTCTGAGACCGTCTGTTTCAGACCGTCTGTCTCAGACCGTCTGTCTCAGACCTTCTGCCTCAGACAGTCTGCCTCATACCGTCTGTCTCAGGCCGTTTGTGTCAGACGTCTGTCTCGGATCGTCTGTCTCAGACCGTGTGTCTCAGCCAGTCTGTCTCAACCCTCTGTCTTAGACCGTCTGTCTTAGTTCGTCTATCTCTGCCCGTCCGACTCATATCGTCTATCGCAGAGCGTCTGTCACAGATCGTCTGTGTCAGACCGTCTGTCTCAGTCCGTCTGTCTCAGACCGTCTGTCTCAGACCGTCTGTCTCAGACCGTCTGTCTCAGACCTTCTGCCTCAGACAGTCTGTCTCAGACCGTCTGTCTCAGACCGTCTGCCTCAGGCCGTCTACCTATGCCCGTCCGTCTAAGTCCCGCAGCCTCTGTCCGTCTGTCTCATACCGTCTGCCTCATACCGTCTGTCTCAGACCGTCTGTCTCATACCATGTGTCTCATACCGTCTATCACTGTCCGTCCGTCTCTGAACGCCTGTCTCATACCGTCTGTCTCAGACCGTGTGTCTCTGTCCGTCTGTCACAGAACGTCTGCCTCAGTCTGTCTGCCCCTGTCCGTCTGTCTCATACCGTCTGCCTCATACCGTCTGTCTCAGGCCGTTTGTGTCAGACGTCTGTCTCGGATCGTCTGTCTCAGACTGTGTGTCTCAGTCCGTCTGTCTCAGACCGTCTGTCTCAGACCGTCTGTGTCAGACCGTCTGTCTCATAGCGTCTGTCGCATACCGTCTATCTCAGACCGTCTGTCCCGTACCGTCGGTCTCAGATCGTCTGTCTCGGACCGTCTGTCTCTGGGCGTCCCTCACAGACCGCCTATCTGAGACAGTCTGTCACAGAACGTCTGTCTCCGTTCGTCTGCCCCTGTCCGTCTGTCTCATACCGTCTGCCTCATGCCATCTGTCTCAGACCGTTTGTGTCAGACCGTCTGTCTCAGACCGTCTGTCTCGGACCGTCTGTCTCGGACCGTCTGTCTCAGACCGTCTGTATCAGACCGTCTGTCTCAGACCTTCTGTCTCAGACCGTCTGCCTCAGGCCGTCTACCTCTGCCCGTCCGTCTAATTCCATCGGGCACTGTCCCTCTGTCTCATACTGTCTGCCTCATACCGTCTGCTTCATACCGTCTGTCTCAGACCGTTTGTGTCAGACCGTCTGTCTCAGACCGTCTGTCTCGGACCGTCTGTCTCGGACCGTCTGTCTCAGGCCGTCTGTCTCAGGCTGTCTATCTCAGACCGTCTGTCTCAGACAGTCTGTCTCAGACCGTCTGTCTCAGACCGTCTGTCTCAGACCGTCTGTCTCAGTCCGTCTGTCTCAGGCCGTCTGTCTCAGGCTGTCTGTCTCAGACCGTCTGTATCAGACCGTCAGTCTCAGACCGTCTGTCTCAGACCGTCTGTCTCAGTCCGTCTGTCTCAGGCCGTCTGTCGCATACCGTCTGTCTCAGACCGTCTGCCTCAGACAGTCTGTCTCAGACCGTCTGTCTCAGACCGTCTGCCTCAGGCCGTCTACCTATGCCCGTCCGTCTAAGTCCCTCAGCCTCTGTCCGTCTGTCTCATACCGTCTGCCTCATACCGTCTGTCTCAGACCGTTTGTGTCAGACCGTCTGTCTCAGACCGTCTGTGTCAGACCCTCTGTCTCATAGCGTCTGTCGCATACCGTCTATCTCAGACCGTCTGTCCCGTACCGTCGGTCTCAGATCGTCTGTCTCGGACCGTCTGTCTCTGGGCGTCCCTCACGGACCGCCTATCTGAGACAGTCTGTCACAGAACGTCTGTCTCAGTTCGTCTGCCCCTGTCCGTCTGTCTCATACCGTCTGCCTCATGCCATCTGTCTCAGACCGTTTGTGTCAGACCGTCTGTCTCAGACCGTCTGTCTCGGACCGTCTGTCTCGGACCGTCTGTCTCAGGCCGTCTGTCTCAGGCTGTCTGTCTCAGACCGTCTGTCTCAGACCGTCTGACTCAGGCCGTCTATCTCAGACCGTCTGTCTCAGACCGTCTGTCTTAGACCGTCTGTCTCAGACCTTCTGTCTCATATCGTCTGTCTCATAGCGTCTGTCGCATGCCGTCTATCTCAGACCGTCTGTCTCAGACAGTCTGTCTGAGACAGTCTGTCTCAGACCGTCTGTCTCAGACCGTCTGTCTCAGACCGTCTGTCTCAGTCCGTCTGTCTCAGGCCGTCTGTCTCAGGCTGTCTGTCTCAGACCGTCTGTATCAGACCGTCTGTCTCAGTCCGTCTGCCCCTGTCCGTCTGTCTCATACCGTCTGCCGCATACCGTCTGTCTCAGACCGTTTGTGTCAGACCGTCTGTCTCATAGCGTCTGACTCAGGCCGTCTATCTCAGACCGTCTGTCTCAGACCGTCTGTCTTAGACCGTCTGTCTCAGACCTTCTGTCTCATATCGTCTGTCTCATAGCGTCTGTCGCATGCCGTCTATCTCAGACCGTCTGTCTCAGACAGTCTGTCTGAGACAGTCTGTCTCAGACCGTCTGTCTCAGACCGTCTGTCTCAGACCGTCTGTCTCAGTCCGTCTGTCTCAGGCCGTCTGTCTCAGGCTGTCTGTCTCAGACCGTCTGTATCAGACCGTCTGTCTCAGACCGTCTGTCTCAGACCGTCTGTCTCAGACCGTCTGTCTCAGACCGTCTGTCTCAGACCGTCTGCCTCAGGCCGTCTACCTATGCCCGTCCGTCTAAGTCCCTCAGCCTCTGTCCGTCTGTCTCATACCGTCTGTCTCAGACCGTCTGTCCCAGACCGTCTGTCTCAGACCGTCTGTCTCATACCGTCTGTCTCAGACCGTGTCTCAGTCCGTCTGTCTCAGACCTTCTGCCTCATATCGTCTGTCGCATACCGTCTGTCTCAGACCGTCTGTCTCAGACAGTCTGTCTCAGACCGTCTGTCTCAGACCGTCTGCCCCGTACCGTCGGTCTCAGACCGTCTGTCTCGGACCGTCTGTCTCTGGGCGTCCCTCACAGACCGCCTATCTGAGACCGTCTGTCACAGAACGTCTGTCTCATACCGTCTGCCTCATGCCATCTGTCTCAGACCGTTTGTGTCAGACCGTCTGTCTCAGACCGTCTGTCTCGGACCGTCTGTCTCGGACCGTCTGTCTCAGACCGTCTGTATCAGACCGTCTGTCTCAGACCTTCTGTCTCAGACCGTCTGCCTCAGGCCGTCTACCTCTGCACGTCCGTCTAATTCCATCGGGCACTGTCCCTCTGTCTCATACTGTCTGCCTCATACCGTCTGCTTCATACCGTCTGTCTCAGACCGTTTGTGTCAGACCGTCTGTCTCAGACCGTCTGTCTCGGACCGTCTGTCTCGGACCGTCTGTCTCAGGCCGTCTGTCTCAGGCTGTCTATCTCAGACCGTCTGTCTCAGACAGTCTGTCTCAGACCGTCTGTCTCAGACCGTCTGTCTCAGACCGTCTGTCTCAGTCCGTCTGTCTCAGGCCGTCTGTCTCAGGCTGTCTGTCTCAGACCGTCTGTATCAGACCGTCAGTCTCAGACCGTCTGTCTCAGACCGTCTGTCTCAGTCCGTCTGTCTCAGGCCGTCTGTCGCATACCGTCTGTCTCAGACCGTCTGTCTCAGACCGTCTGTCTCCGACCGTCTGTCTGAGACCGTCTGTTTCAGACCGTCTGTCTCAGACCGTCTGTCTCAGACCTTCTGCCTCAGACAGTCTGCCTCATACCGTCTGTCTCAGGCCGTTTGTGTCAGACGTCTGTCTCGGATCGTCTGTCTCAGACCGTGTGTCTCAGCCAGTCTGTCTCAACCCTCTGTCTTAGACCGTCTGTCTTAGTTCGTCTATCTCTGCCCGTCCGACTCATATCGTCTATCGCAGAGCGTCTGTGTCAGACCGTCTGTGTCAGACCGTCTGTGTCAGACCGTCTGTGTCAGACCGTCTGTCGCAGATCGTCTGTGTCAGACCGTCTGTCTCAGTCCGTCTGTCTCAGACCGTCTGTATCAGACCGTCAGTCTCAGACCGTCTGTCTCAGACCGTCTGTCTCAGACCGTCTGTCTCAGACCGTCTGCCTCAGGCCGTCTACCTCTGCCCGTCCGTCTAATTCCATCGGGCACTGTCCCTCTGTCTCATACTGTCTGCCTCATACCGTCTGCTTCATACCGTCTGTCTCAGACCGTTTGTGTCAGACCGTCTGTCTCAGACCGTCTGTCTCAGACCTTCTGCCTCAGACAGTTTGCCTCATACCGTCTGTCTCAGGCCGTTTGTGTCAGACGTCTGTCTCGGATCGTCTGTCTCAGACCGTGTGTCTCAGCCAGTCTGTCTCAACCCTCTGTCTTAGACCGTCTGTCTTAGTTCGTCTATCTCTGCCCGTCCGACTCATATCGTCTATCGCAGAGCGTCTGTGTCAGACCGTCTGTGTCAGACCGTCTGTGTCAGACCGTCTGTGTCAGACCGTCTGTGTCAGACCGTCTGTCGCAGATCGTCTGTGTCAGACCGTCTGTCTCAGTCCGTCTGTCTCAGACCGTCTGTATCAGACCGTCAGTCTCAGACCGTCTGTCTCAGACCGTCTGTCTCAGACCGTCTGCCTCAGGCCGTCTACCTCTGCCCGTCCGTCTAATTCCATCGGGCACTGTCCCTCTGTCTCATACTGTCTGCCTCATACCGTCTGCTTCATACCGTCTGTCTCAGACCGTTTGTGTCAGACCGTCTGTCTCAGACCGTCTGTCTCAGACCCTCTGTATCAGACCGTCTGTCTCAGACCTTCTGTCTCAGACCGTCTGTCTCAGACCGTCTGTCTCAGACCGTCTGTCTCAGACCGTCTGTCTCAGACCGTCTGCCTCAGGCCGTCTACCTATGCCCGTCCGTCTAAGTCCCTCAGCCTCTGTCCGTCTGTCTCATACCGTCTGTCTCAGACCGTCTGTCTCAGACCGTCTGTCTCAGACCGTCTGTCTCATACCGTCTGTCTCCGACCGTGTCTCAGTCCGTCTGTCTCAGACCTTCTGTCTCATATCGTCTGTCGCATACCGTCTGTCTCAGACCGTCTGTCTCAGACCGTCTGTCTCAGACCGTCTGTCTCAGACCGTCTGTCCCGTACCGTCGGTCTCAGACCGTCTGTCTCGGACCGTCTGTCTCTGGGCGTCCCTCACAGACCGCCTATCTGAGACAGTCTGTCACAGAACGTCTGTCTCAGTCCGTCTGCTCCTGTCCGTCTGTCTCATACCGTCTGCCACATGCCATCTGTCTCAGACCGTTTGTGTCAGACCGTCTGTCTCAGACCGTCTGTCTCAGACCGTCTGTCTCAGACCGTCTGCCTCAGGCCGTCTACCTCTGCCCGTCCGTCTAAGTACCTCAGCCTCTGTCCGTCTGTCTCAGACCGTCTGTCTCAGTCCGTCTGCCCCTGTCCGTCTGTCTCATACCGTCTGCCGCATACCGCCTGTCTCAGACCGTTTGTGTCAGACCGTCTGTCTCAGACCGTCTGTCTCAGACCGTCTATCTTAGACCGTCTGTCTCAGACCTTCTGTCTCGTATCGTCTGTCTCATAGCGTCTGACTCAGGCCGTCTATCTCAGACCGTCTGTCTCAGACCGTCTGTCTTAGACCGTCTGTCTCAGACCTTCTGTCTCATATCGTCTGTCTCATAGCGTCTGCCTCATGCCATCTGTCTCAGACCGTTTGTGTCAGACCGTCTGTCTCAGACCGTCTGTCTCGGGCCGTCTGTCTCGGACCGTCTGTCTCAGGCCGTCTGTCTCAGGCTGTCTATCTCAGACCGTCTGTCTCAGACAGTCTGTCTGAGACAGTCTGTCTCAGACCGTCTGTCTCAGACCGTCTGTCTCAGACCGTCTGTCTCAGTCCGTCTGTCTCAGGCCGTCTGTCTCAGGCTGTCTGTCTCAGACCGTCTGTATCAGACCGTCAGTCTCAGACCGTCTGTCTCAGACCGTCTGTCTCAGACCGTCTGTCTCAGACCGTCTGTCTCAGACCGTCTGTCTCAGACCTTCTGCCTCAGACAGTCTGTCTCAGACCGTCTGTCTCAGACCGTCTGTCTCAGACCGTCTGTCTCATACCGTCTGTCTCAGACCGTGTCTCAGTCCGTCTGTCTCAGACCTTCTGTCTCATATCGTCTGTCGCATACCGTCTGTCTCAGACCGTCTGTCTCAGACCGTCTGTCTCAGACCGTCTGTCTCAGACCGTCTGTCCCGTACCGTCGGTCTCAGACCGTCTGTCTCGGACCGTCTGTCTCTGGGCGTCCCTCACAGACCGCCTATCTGAGACAGTCTGTCACAGAACGTCTGTCTCAGTCCGTCTGCTCCTGTCCGTCTGTCTCATACCGTCTGCCACATGCCATCTGTCTCAGACCGTTTGCGTCAGACCGTCTGTCTCAGACCGTCTGTCTCAGACCGTCTGTCTCAGACCGTCTGCCTCAGGCCGTCTACCTCTGCCCGTCCGTCTAAGTACCTCAGCCTCTGTCCGTCTGTCTCAGACCGTCTGTCTCAGTCCGTCTGCCCCTGTCCGTCTGTCTCATACCGTCTGCCGCATACCGCCTGTCTCAGACCGTTTGTGTCAGACCGTCTGTCTCAGACCGTCTGTCTCAGACCGTCTATCTTAGACCGTCTGTCTCAGACCTTCTGTCTCGTATCGTCTGTCTCATAGCGTCTGACTCAGGCCGTCTATCTCAGACCGTCTGTCTCAGACCGTCTGTCTTAGACCGTCTGTCTCAGACCTTCTGTCTCATATCGTCTGTCTCATAGCGTCTGCCTCATGCCATCTGTCTCAGACCGTTTGTGTCAGACCGTCTGTCTCAGACCGTCTGTCTCGGGCCGTCTGTCTCGGACCGTCTGTCTCAGGCCGTCTGTCTCAGGCTGTCTATCTCAGACCGTCTGTCTCAGACAGTCTGTCTGAGACAGTCTGTCTCAGACCGTCTGTCTCAGACCGTCTGTCTCAGACCGTCTGTCTCAGTCCGTCTGTCTCAGGCCGTCTGTCTCAGGCTGTCTGTCTCAGACCGTCTGTATCAGACCGTCAGTCTCAGACCGTCTGTCTCAGACCGTCTGTCTCAGACCGTCTGTCTCAGACCGTCTGTCTCAGACCTTCTGCCTCAGACAGTCTGTCTCAGACCGTCTGTCTCAGACCGTCTGCCTCAGGCCGTCTACCTATGCCCGTCCGTCTAAGTCCCTCAGCCTCTGTCCGTCTGTCTCATACCGTCTGCCTCATACCGTCTGTCTCAGACCGTTTGTGTCAGACCGTCTGTCTCAGACCGTCTGTCTCAGACCGTCTGTGTCAGACCCTCTGTCTCATAGCGTCTGTCGCATACCGTCTATCTCAGACCGTCTGTCCCGTACCGTCGGTCTCAGATCGTCTGTCTCGGACCGTCTGTCTCTGGGCGTCCCTCACGGACCGCCTATCTGAGACAGTCTGTCACAGAACGTCTGTCTCAGTTCGTCTGCCCCTGTCCGTCTGTCTCATACCGTCTGCCTCATGCCATCTGTCTCAGACCGTTTGTGTCAGACCGTCTGTCTCAGACCGTCTGTCTCGGACCGTCTGTCTCGGACCGTCTGTCTCAGGCCGTCTGTCTCAGGCTGTCTGTCTCAGACCGTCTGTCTCAGACCGTCTGACTCAGGCCGTCTATCTCAGACCGTCTGTCTCAGACCGTCTGTCTCAGACCGTCTGTCTTAGACCGTCTGTCTCAGACCGTCTGTCTCAGACCGTCTGTCTCAGACCGTCTGTCTCAGACCGTCTGTCTCAGACCGTCTGCCTCAGGCCGTCTACCTATGCCCGTCCGTCCAAGTCCCTCAGCCTCTGTCCGTCTGTCTCATACCGTCTGTCTCAGACCGTCTGTCCCAGACCGTCTGTCTCAGACCGTCTGTCTCATACCGTCTGTCTCAGACCGTGTCTCAGTCCGTCTGTCTCAGACCTTCTGTCTCATATCGTCTGTCTCATATCGTCTGTCTCATAGCGTCTGTCGCATGCCGTCTATCTCAGACCGTCTGTCTCAGACAGTCTGTCTGAGACAGTCTGTCTCAGACCGTCTGTCTCAGACCGTCTGTCTCAGACCGTCTGTCTCAGTCCGTCTGTCTCAGGCCGTCTGTCTCAGGCTGTCTGTCTCAGACCGTCTGTATCAGACCGTCTGTCTCAGACCGTCTGTCTCAGACCGTCTGTCTCAGACCGTCTGTCTCAGACCGTCTGCCTCAGGCCGTCTACCTATGCCCGTCCGTCCAAGTCCCTCAGCCTCTGTCCGTCTGTCTCATACCGTCTGTCTCAGACCGTCTGTCCCAGACCGTCTGTCTCAGACCGTCTGTCTCATACCGTCTGTCTCAGACCGTGTCTCAGTCCGTCTGTCTCAGACCTTCTGTCTCATATCGTCTGTCGCATACCGTCTGTCTCAGACCGTCTGTCTCAGACAGTCTGTCTCAGACCGTCTGTCTCAGACCGTCTGCCCCGTACCGTCGGTCTCAGACCGTCTGTCTCGGACCGTCTGTCTCTGGGCGTCCCTCACAGACCGCCTATCTGAGACAGTCTGTCACAGAACGTCTGTCTCAGTCCGTCTGCTCCTGTCCGTCTGTCTCATACCGTCTGCCACATGCCATCTGTCTCATACCGTTTGTGTCAGACCGTCTGTCTCAGACCGTCTGTCTCAGACCGTCTGCCTCAGGCCGTCTACCTCTGCCCGTCCGTCTAAGTACCTCAGCCTCTGTCCGTCTGTCTCAGACCGTCTGTCTCAGTCCGTCTGCCCCTGTCCGTCTGTCTCATACCGTCTGCCGCATACCGTCTGTCTCAGACCGTTTGTGTCAGACCGTCTGTCTCATAGCGTCTGACTCAGGCCGTCTATCTCAGACCGTCTGTCTCAGACCGTCTGTCTTAGACCGTCTGTCTCAGACCTTCTGTCTCATATCGTCTGTCTCATAGCGTCTGTCGCATGCCGTCTATCTCAGACCGTCTGTCTCAGACAGTCTGTCTGAGACAGTCTGTCTCAGACCGTCTGTCTCAGACCGTCTGTCTCAGACCGTCTGTCTCAGTCCGTCTGTCTCAGGCCGTCTGTCTCAGGCTGTCTGTCTCAGACCGTCTGTATCAGACCGTCTGTCTCAGACCGTCTGTCTCAGACCGTCTGTCTCAGACCGTCTGTCTCAGACCGTCTGCCTCAGGCCGTCTACCTATGCCCGTCCGTCTAAGTCCCTCAGCCTCTGTCCGTCTGTCTCATACCGTCTGTCTCAGACCGTCTGTCCCAGACCGTCTGTCTCAGACCGTCTGTCTCATACCGTCTGTCTCAGACCGTGTCTCAGTCCGTCTGTCTCAGACCTTCTGCCTCATATCGTCTGTCGCATACCGTCTGTCTCAGACCGTCTGTCTCAGACAGTCTGTCTCAGACCGTCTGTCTCAGACCGTCTGCCCCGTACCGTCGGTCTCAGACCGTCTGTCTCGGACCGTCTGTCTCTGGGCGTCCCTCACAGACCGCCTATCTGAGACAGTCTGTCACAGAACGTCTGTCTCAGTCCGTCTGCTCCTGTCCGTCTGTCTCATACCGTCTGCCACATGCCATCTGTCTCAGACCGTTTGTGTCAGACCGTCTGTCTCAGACCGTCTGTCTCAGACCGTCTGCCTCAGGCCGTCTACCTCTGCCCGTCCGTCTAAGTACCTCAGCCTCTGTCCGTCTGTCTCAGACCGTCTGTCTCAGTCCGTCTGCCCCTGTCCGTCTGTCTCATACCGTCTGCCGCATACCGTCTGTCTCAGACCGTTTGTGTCAGACCGTCTGTCTCAGACCGTCTGTCTCAGACCGTCTATCTTAGACCGTCTGTCTCGGACCGTCTGTCTCAGACCGTCTGTATCAGACCGTCTGTCTCGGGCGGGCAGAGGTAGACGAACTGAGACAGGCGGTCTAAGACAGAGGGTTGAGACAGACTGGCTGAGACATTTGGTCTTCGACGGACGGTCTGAGACAGACGGTCTGAGACAGACGGTCTGAGACAGACGGTCTGAGACAGACGGTCTGAGACAGACGGTCTGAGACAGACTGTCTGAAACAGACGGTCTGAGACAGACGGTCTGAGACAGACGGTCTGAGACAGACGGTCTGAGACAGACGGTCTGAGACAGACGGTCTGAGACAGACGGACTGAGACACACGTCTGAGACAGACGGTATGAGACAGGCGTTCAGAGACGAACGGACAGTGATAGACGGTATGAGACAGATGGTATGAGACAGACGGTCTGAGGCAGACGGTCTGAGATAGACGGTATGAGACAGACGGACAGAGGCAGGCGGACTGAGACAGACGGTCTGAGATAGACGGGCTGAGACAGACGGTATGCGACAGACTGTATTAGACGCACTGGCTGAGACAGACGGTCTGCGACAGACGGTCTGACACAGACGCTCTGCGACAGACGGTCTGAGACAGACGGACTGACACAGACGGTCTGACACAGACGGTCTGCGACAGACGGTCTGACACAGACGCTCTGCGACAGACGGTTTGAGACGGACGGTCTGAGACAGACGGATGAGACACACGGTCTGAGACAGACTGTCTGAGACAGACGGTCTGAGACAGACGGTCTGAGACAGACGGACTGAGACACACGGTCTGAGACAGACGGTATGACACAGGCGTTCAGAGACGGACAGACAGTAATAGACGGTATGAGACAGATGGTATGAGACAGACGGTCTGAGACAGACGGACTGAGACACACGGTCTGAGACAGACGGTCTGAGACAGACGGTCTGACACAAACGGTCTGAGACAGACGGTATGAGGCAGACGCTATGAGACAGACGGACAGGGGCAGACGGACTGAGACAGACATTATGAAACAGGCGTTCAGAGACGGACGGACAGTGATAGACGGTATGAGACAGATGGTATGAGACAGACGGTCTGAGACAGACGGACTGAGACACACGGTCTGAGACAGACGGTCTGAGACAGACGGTCTGAGTAAGACGGTCTGAGACAGACGGACTGAGACACACGTCTCAGACAGACGGTATGAGACAGGCGTTCAGAGACGGACGGACAGTGATAGACGGTATGAGACAGATGGTATGAGACAGACGGTCTGAGGCAGACGGTCTGAGATAGACGGTATGAGACAGACGGACAGAGGCAGGCGGACTGAGACAGATGGTCTGAGATAGACGGGCTGAGACAGACGGTATGCGACAGACTGTATTAGACGCACTGGCTGAGACAGACGGTCTGAGACAGACGGTATGAGACAGACGGACAGAGGCTGAGGGACTTAGACGGACGGGCAGAGGTAGACGGCCTGAGGCATACGGTCTGAGACAGACGGTCTGATACGGACAGTCTGAGACAGACGGACTGAGACAGACGGTCTGACACAGACGGTCTGCGACAGACGGTCTGATACAGACGGTCTGAAACAGACACTCTGCGACAGACGGTATGAGACGGACGGGCAGAGGTAGCCGAACTGGGACAGACGGTCTAAGACAGATGGTTGAGACAGACTGGCTGAGACATTCGGTCTGGGACGGACGGTATGAGACGGACGGTCTGAGACAGACGGTCTGAGACAGACGGTCTGACAGGGACGGTCTGAGACAGATGGTCTGAGACAGACGGTCTGACACAGACGCTCTGCGACAGACGGTATGGGACCGACGGGCAGAGGTAGACGAACTGAGACAGACGGTCTGAGACAGAGGGTTGAGACAGACTGGCTGAGACATTCGGTCTAGGACGGACGGTATGAAACGGACGGTCTGAGACAGACGGTCTGAGATAGACGGTATGAGACAGACGGACTGAGACAGACGATCCGAGACAGACGGTCTGAGACAGACGGGCTGAGACAGACGGTATGCGACAGACTGTATGAGACGCACTGGCTGAGACAGACGGTCTGAGACAGGCGGGCTGAGACAGACGGTCTGAGACACACGGTCTGAGACAGACGGTCTGAGACAGACGGTATGAGACAGACGGACAGACGCCGACAGACAGAGACAGACGCACAGAGAGGGACGGTCTGAGTCAGACGGGCTGAGACACACGGTCTGAGACAGACGGCTTGACACAGGCGGTCTGAGACAGACGATCTGAGACAGACGGTCTGAGATAGACGGGATGAGACTGACGGTATGCGACAGTCTGTATGAGACGCACTGGCTGAGACAGACGGTCTGAGACAGGCGGGCTGAGACAGACGGTCTGAGACACACGGTCTGAGACAGACGATCTGAGACAGACGGTCTGAGACAGACGGTCTGAGACAGACGGTATGAGGCTGACGGTCTGAGATAGACGGTATGAGACAGACGGACAGAGGCAGACGGACTGAGACAGACGATCCGAGACAGACGGTCTGAGACAGACGGGCTGAGACAGACGGTATGCGACAGACGGACAGAGGCTGAGGGACTTAGACGGACGGGCAGAGGTAGACGAACTGAGACAGACGGTCTAAGACGGAGGGTTGAGACAGACTGGCTGAGACATTCGCAGGCCGTCTACCTCTGCCCGTCCGTCTAAGTCCCTCAGCCTTGGACCGTCTGTCTCATACCGTCTGCATCATACCGTCTGTCTCATACCGTCTGCCTCATACCGTCTGCCTCATACCGTCTGCCTCATACCGTCTGTCTCAGACCGTTTGTGTCAGTCCGTCTGTCACAGAGCGTCTGTCTCAGTCTGTCTGCCCCTGTCCGTCTGTCTCATACCGTCTGCCTCATACCGTCTGTCTCAGGCCGTTTGTGTCAGACGTCTGTCTCGGATCGTCTGTCTCAGACCGTGTGTCTCAGCCAGTCTGTCTCAACCCTCTGTCTTAGACCGTCTGTCTTAGTTCGTCTATCTCTGCCCGTCCGACTCATATCGTCTATCGCAGAGCGTCTGTGTCAGACCGTCTGTGTCAGGCCGTCTGTGTCAGACCGTCTGTGTCAGACCGTCTGTCGCAGATCGTCTGTGTCAGACCGTCTGTCTCAGTCCGTCTGTCTCAGACCGTCTGTATCAGACCGTCAGTCTCAGACCGTCTGTCTCAGACCGTCTGTCTCAGACCGTCTGCCTCAGGCCGTCTACCTCTGCCCGTCCGTCTAATTCCATCGGGCACTGTCCCTCTGTCTCATACTGTCTGCCTCATACCGTCTGCTTCATACCGTCTGTCTCAGACCGTTTGTGTCAGACCGTCTGTCTCAGACCGTCTGTCTCAGACCCTCTGTATCAGACCGTCTGTCTCAGACCTTCTGTCTCAGACCGTCTGTCTCAGACCGTCTGTCTCAGACCGTCTGTCTCAGACCGTCTGTCTCAGACCGTCTGCCTCAGGCCGTCTACCTATGCCCGTCCGTCTAAGTCCCTCAGCCTCTGTCCGTCTGTCTCATACCGTCTGTCTCAGACCGTCTGTCTCAGACCGTCTGTCTCAGACCGTCTGTCTCATACCGTCTGTCTCAGACCGTGTCTCAGTCCGTCTGTCTCAGACCTTCTGTCTCATATCGTCTGTCGCATACCGTCTGTCTCAGACCGTCTGTCTCAGACCGTCTGTCTCAGACCGTCTGTCTCAGACCGTCTGTCTCAGACCGTCTGTCCCGTACCGTCGGTCTCAGACCGTCTGTCTCGGACCGTCTGTCTCTGGGCGTCCCTCACAGACCGCCTATCTGAGACAGTCTGTCACAGAACGTCTGTCTCAGTCCGTCTGCTCCTGTCCGTCTGTCTCATACCGTCTGCCACATGCCATCTGTCTCAGACCGTTTGTGTCAGACCGTCTGTCTCAGACCGTCTGTCTCAGACCGTCTGTCTCAGACCGTCTGCCTCAGGCCGTCTACCTCTGCCCGTCCGTCTAAGTACCTCAGCCTCTGTCCGTCTGTCTCAGACCGTCTGTCTCAGTCCGTCTGCCCCTGTCCGTCTGTCTCATACCGTCTGCCGCATACCGCCTGTCTCAGACCGTTTGTGTCAGACCGTCTGTCTCAGACCGTCTGTCTCAGACCGTCTATCTTAGACCGTCTGTCTCAGACCTTCTGTCTCGTATCGTCTGTCTCATAGCGTCTGACTCAGGCCGTCTATCTCAGACCGTCTGTCTCAGACCGTCTGTCTTAGACCGTCTGTCTCAGACCTTCTGTCTCATATCGTCTGTCTCATAGCGTCTGCCTCATGCCATCTGTCTCAGACCGTTTGTGTCAGACCGTCTGTCTCAGACCGTCTGTCTCGGACCGTCTGTCTCGGACCGTCTGTCTCAGGCCGTCTGTCTCAGGCTGTCTATCTCAGACCGTCTGTCTCAGACAGTCTGTCTGAGACAGTCTGTCTCAGACCGTCTGTCTCAGACCGTCTGTCTCAGACCGTCTGTCTCAGACCGTCTGTCTCAGTCCGTCTGTCTCAGGCCGTCTGTCTCAGGCTGTCTGTCTCAGACCGTCTGTATCAGACCGTCAGTCTCAGACCGTCTGTCTCAGACCGTCTGTCTCAGACCGTCTGTCTCAGACCGTCTGTCTCAGACCGTCTGTCTCAGACCGTCTGTCTCAGACCGTCTGTCTCAGACCTTCTGCCTCAGACAGTCTGTCTCAGACCGTCTGTCTCAGACCGTCTGCCTCAGGCCGTCTACCTATGCCCGTCCGTCTAAGTCCCTCAGCCTCTGTCCGTCTGTCTCATACCGTCTGCCTCATACCGTCTGTCTCAGACCGTTTGTGTCAGACCGTCTGTCTCAGACCGTCTGTCTCAGACCGTCTGTGTCAGACCCTCTGTCTCATAGCGTCTGTCGCATACCGTCTATCTCAGACCGTCTGTCCCGTACCGTCGGTCTCAGATCGTCTGTCTCGGACCGTCTGTCTCTGGGCGTCCCTCACGGACCGCCTATCTGAGACAGTCTGTCACAGAACGTCTGTCTCAGTTCGTCTGCCCCTGTCCGTCTGTCTCATACCGTCTGCCTCATGCCATCTGTCTCAGACCGTTTGTGTCAGACCGTCTGTCTCAGACCGTCTGTCTCGGACCGTCTGTCTCGGACCGTCTGTCTCAGGCCGTCTGTCTCAGGCTGTCTGTCTCAGACCGTCTGTCTCAGACCGTCTGACTCAGGCCGTCTATCTCAGACCGTCTGTCTCAGACCGTCTGTCTTAGACCGTCTGTCTCAGACCTTCTGTCTCATATCGTCTGTCTCATAGCGTCTGTCGCATGCCGTCTATCTCAGACCGTCTGTCTCAGACAGTCTGTCTGAGACAGTCTGTCTCAGACCGTCTGTCTCAGACCGTCTGTCTCAGACCGTCTGTCTCAGACCGTCTGTCTCAGTCCGTCTGTCTCATACCGTCTGTCTCAGACCGTGTCTCAGTCCGTCTGTCTCAGACCTTCTGTCTCATATCGTCTGTCGCATACCGTCTGTCTCAGGCCGTCTACCTATGCCCGTCCGTCTAAGTCCCTCAGCCTCTGTCCGTCTGTCTCATACCGTCTGTCTCAGACCGTCTGTCCCAGACCGTCTGTCTCAGACCGTCTGTCTCATACCGTCTGTCTCAGACCGTGTCTCAGTCCGTCTGTCTCAGACCTTCTGTCTCATATCGTCTGTCGCATACCGTCTGTCTCAGACCGTCTGTCTCAGACAGTCTGTCTCAGACCGTCTGTCTCAGACCGTCTGCCCCGTGCCGTCGGTCTCAGACCGTCTGTCTCGGACCGTCTGTCTCTGGGCGTCCCTCACAGACCGCCTATCTGAGACAGTCTGTCACAGAACGTCTGTCTCAGTCCGTCTGCTCCTGTCCGTCTGTCTCATACCGTCTGCCACATGCCATCTGTCTCAGACCGTTTGTGTCAGACCGTCTGTCTCAGACCGTCTGTCTCAGACCGTCTGCCTCAGGCCGTCTACCTCTGCCCGTCCGTCTAAGTACCTCAGCCTCTGTCCGTCTGTCTCAGACCGTCTGTCTCAGTCCGTCTGCCCCTGTCCGTCTGTCTCATACCGTCTGCCGCATACCGTCTGTCTCAGACCGTTTGTGTCAGACCGTCTGTCTCAGACCGTCTGTCTCAGACCGTCTATCTTAGACCGTCTGTCTCAGACCTTCTGTCTCGTATCGTCTGTCTCATAGCGTCTGTCGCATGCCGTCTATCTCAGACCGTCTGTCTCAGACAGTCCGTCTGAGACAGTCTGTCTCAGACCGTCTGTCTCAGACCGTCTGTCTCAGACCGTCTGTCTCAGGCCGTCTGTCTCAGGCCGTCTGTCTCAGGCTGTCTGTCTCAGCCAGTGCGTCTCATACAGTCTGTCGCATACCGTCTGTCTCAGACCGTCTGTCTCAGACCGTCTGTCTGATACCGTCTGTCTCAGACCGTCTGTCTCAGACCGTCTGTCTCAGACCGTCTGTCTCAGACCTTCTACCTCAGACAGTCTGTCTCAGACCGTCTGTCTCAGACCGTCTGCCTCAGGCCGTCTACCTATGCCCGTCCGTCTAAGTCCCTCAGCCTCTGTCCGTCTGTCTCATACCGTCTGCCTCATACCGTCTGTCTCAGACCGTTTGTGTCAGACCGTCTGCCTCAGACCGTCTGTCTCAGACCGTCTGTGTCAGACCGTCTGTCTCATAGCGTCTGTCGCATACCGTCTATCTCAGACCGTCTGTCCCGTACCGTCGGTCTCAGATCGTCTGTCTCGGACCGTCTGTCTCTGGGCGTCCCTCACGGACCGCCTATCTGAGACAGTCTGTCACAGAACGTCTGTCTCAGTTCGTCTGCCCCTGTCCGTCTGTCTCATACCGTCTGCCTCATGCTATCTGTCTCAGACCGTTTGTGTCAGACCGTCTGTCTCAGACCGTCTGTCTCGGACCGTCTGTCTCGGACCGTCTGTCTCAGGCCGTCTGTCTCAGGCTGTCTGTCTCAGACCGTCTGTCTCAGACCGTCTGACTCAGGCCGTCTATCTCAGACCGTCTGTCTCAGACCGTCTGTCTTAGACCGTCTGTCTCAGACCTTCTGTCTCATATCGTCTGTCTCATAGCGTCTGTCGCATGCCGTCTATCTCAGACCGTCTGTCTCAGACAGTCTGTCTGAGACAGTCTGTCTCAGACCGTCTGTCTCAGACCGTCTGTCTCAGTCCGTCTGTCTCAGGCTGTCTGTCTCAGACCGTCTGTATCAGACCGTCAGTCTCAGACCGTCTGTCTCAGACCGTCTGTCTCAGACCGTCTGTCTCAGACCGTCTGTCTCAGACCGTCTGTCTCAGACCGTCTGTCTCAGACCTTCTGCCTCAGACAGTCTGTCTCAGACCGTCTGTCTCAGACCGTCTGCCTCAGGCCGTCTACCTATGCCCGTCCGTCTAAGTCCCTCAGCCTCTGTCCGTCTGTCTCATACCGTCTGCCTCAGACCGTCTGTCTCAGACCGTCTGTCTCAGTCCGTCTGTCTCAGGCCGTCTGTCTCAGGCTGTCTGTCTCAGCCAGTGCGTCTCATACAGTCTGTCGCATACCGTCTGTCTCAGACCGTCTGTCTCAGACCGTCTGTCTCAGACCGTCTGTCTGAGACCGTCTGTCTCAGACCGTCTGTCTCAGACCGTCTGTCTCAGACCTTCTGCCTCAGACAGTCTGTCTCAGACCGTCTGTCTCAGACCGTCTGCCTCAGGCCGTCTACCTCTGCCCGTCCGTCTAAGTCCCTCAGCCTTGGTCCGTCTGTCTCATACCGTCTGCATCATACCGTCTGTCTCATACCGTCTGCCTCATACCGTCTGTCTCAGACCGTTTGTGTCAGTCCGTCTGTCACAGAGCGTCTGTCTCAGTCTGTCTGCCCCTGTCCGTCTGTCTCATACCGTCTGCCTCATACCGTCTGTCTCAGGCCGTTTGTGTCAGACGTCTGTCTCGGATCGTCTGTCTCAGACCGTGTGTCTCAGCCAGTCTGTCTCAACCCTCTGTCTTAGACCGTCTGTCTTAGTTCGTCTATCTCTGCCCGTCCGACTCATATCGTCTATCGCAGAGCGTCTGTGTCAGACCGTCTGTGTCAGACCGTCTGTGTCAGACCGTCTGTGTCAGACCGTCTGTGTCAGACCGTCTGTCGCAGATCGTCTGTGTCAGACCGTCTGTCTCAGTCCGTCTGTCTCAGACCGTCTGTATCAGACCGTCAGTCTCAGACCGTCTGTCTCAGACCGTCAGTCTCAGACCGTCTGTCTCAGACCGTCTGTCTCAGACCGTCTGTCTCAGACCGTCTGCCTCAGGCCGTCTACCTCTGCCCGTCCGTCTAATTCCCTCGGCCACTGTCCCTCTGTCTCATACTGTCTGCCTCATACCGTCTGCTTCATACCGTCTGTCTCAGACCGTTTGTGTCAGACCGTCTGTCTCAGACCGTCTGTCTCAGACCCTCTGTATCAGACCGTCTGTCTCAGACCTTCTGTCTCAGACCGTCTGTCTCAGACCGTCTGTCTCAGACCGTCTGTCTCAGACCGTCTGTCTCAGACCTTCTGTCTCAGACCGTCTGTCTCAGACCGTCTGTCTCAGTCCGTCTGCCCCTGTCCGTCTGTGTCATACCGTCTGCCGCATACCGTCTGTCTCAGACCGTTTGTGTCAGACCGTCTGTCTCAGACCGTGTGTCTCAAACCGTCTGTCTGAGACCGTCTGTCTCAGATCGTCTGTCTCAGATCGTCTGTGTCAGACCGTCTGTCTCAGACCGTCTGTCTCAAACCGTCTGTCTCAGACCGTCTGTCTCAGACCGTCTGTCTCGGACCGTCTGTCTCAGACCGTCTGTATCAGACCGTCTGTCTCGGGCGGGCAGAGGTAGACGAACTGAGACAGGCGGTCTAAGACAGAGGGTTGAGACAGACTGGCTGAGACATTTGGTCTTCGACGGACGGTCTGAGACAGACGGTCTGAGACAGACGGTCTGAGACAGACGGTCTGAGACAGACGGTCTGAGACAGACGGTCTGAGACAGACGGTCTGAGACAGACGGTCTGAGACAGACTGTCTGAAACAGACGGTCTGAGACAGACGGTCTGAGACAGACGGTCTGAGACAAACGGTCTGAGACAGACGGTCTGAGACAGACGGTCTGAGACAGACGGACTGAGACACACGTCTGAGACAGACGGTATGAGACAGGCGTTCAGAGACGAACGGACAGTGATAGACGGTATGAGACAGATGGTATGAGACAGACGGTCTGAGGCAGACGGTCTGAGATAGACGGTATGAGACAGACGGACAGAGGCAGGCGGACTGAGACAGACGGTCTGAGATAGACGGGCTGAGACAGACGGTATGCGACAGACTGTATTAGACGCACTGGCTGAGACAGACGGTCTGCGACAGACGGTCTGACACAGACGCTCTGCGACAGACGGTCTGAGACAGACGGACTGACACAGACGGTCTGACACAGACGGTCTGCGACAGACGGTCTGACACAGACGCTCTGCGACAGACGGTTTGAGACGGACGGTCTGAGACAGACGGATGAGACACACGGTCTGAGACAGACTGTCTGAGACAGACGGTCTGAGACAGACGGTCTGAGACAGACGGACTGAGACACACGGTCTGAGACAGACGGTATGACACAGGCGTTCAGAGACGGACAGACAGTAATAGACGGTATGAGACAGATGGTATGAGACAGACGGTCTGAGACAGACGGACTGAGACACACGGTCTGAGACAGACGGTCTGAGACAGACGGTCTGACACAAACGGTCTGAGACAGACGGTATGAGGCAGACGCTATGAGACAGACGGACAGGGGCAGACGGACTGAGACAGACATTATGAAACAGGCGTTCAGAGACGGACGGACAGTGATAGACGGTATGAGACAGATGGTATGAGACAGACGGTCTGAGACAGACGGTCTGAGACAGACGGTCTGAGACAGACTGTCTGAGACAGACGGTCTGAGACAGACGGTCTGAGACAGACGGACTGAGACACACGGTCTGAGACAGACGGTATGACACAGGCGTTCAGAGACGGACAGACAGTAATAGACGGTATGAGACAGATGGTATGAGACAGACGGTCTGAGGCAGACGGTCTGAGATAGACGGTATGAGACAGACGGACAGAGGCAGACGGTCTGACACAAACGGTCTGAGACAGACGGTATGAGGCAGACGCTATGAGACAGACGGACAGGGGCAGACGGACTGAGACAGACATTATGAAACAGGCGTTCAGAGACGGACGGACAGTGATAGACGGTATGAGACAGATGGTATGAGACAGACGGTCTGAGACAGACGGACTGAGACACACGGTCTGAGACAGACGGTCTGAGACAGACGGTCTGAGTAAGACGGTCTGAGACAGACGGACTGAGACACACGTCTGAGACAGACGGTATGAGACAGGCGTTCAGAGACGGACGGACAGTGATAGACGGTATGAGACAGATGGTATGAGACAGACGGTCTGAGGCAGACGGTCTGAGATAGACGGTATGAGACAGACGGACAGAGGCAGGCGGACTGAGACAGACGGTCTGAGATAGACGGGCTGAGACAGACGGTCTGCGACAGACGGTCTGATACAGACGGTCTGAAACAGACACTCTGCGACAGACGGTATGAGACGGACGGGCAGAGGTAGCCGAACTGGGACAGACGGTCTAAGACAGATGGTTGAGACAGACTGGCTGAGACATTCGGTTTGGGACGGACGGTATGAGACGGACGGTCTGAGACAGACGGTCTGAGACAGACGGTCTGACAGGGACGGTCTGAGACAGATGGTCTGAGACAGACGGTCTGACACAGACGCTCTGCGACAGACGGTATGGGACCGACGGGCAGAGGTAGACGAACTGAGACAGACGGTCTGAGACAGAGGGTTGAGACAGACTGGCTGAGACATTCGGTCTAGGACGGACGGTATGAAACGGACGGTCTGAGACAGACGGTCTGAGATAGACGGTATGAGACAGACGGACTGAGACAGACGATCCGAGACAGACGGTCTGAGACAGACGGGCTGAGACAGACGGTATGCGACAGACTGTATGAGACGCACTGGCTGAGACAGACGGTCTGAGACAGGCGGGCTGAGACAGACGGTCTGAGACACACGGTCTGAGACAGACGGTCTGAGACAGACGGTCTGAGACAGACGGTATGAGACAGACGGACAGACGCCGACAGACAGAGACAGACGCACAGAGACGGACGGTCTGAGTCAGACGGGCTGAGACACACGGTCTGAGACAGACGGCTTGACACAGGCGGTCTGAGACAGACGATCTGAGACAGACGGTCTGAGATAGACGGGATGAGACTGACGGTATGCGACAGTCTGTATGAGACGCACTGGCTGAGACAGACGGTCTGAGACAGGCGGGCTGAGACAGACGGTCTGAGACACACGGTCTGAGACAGACGATCTGAGACAGACGGTCTGAGACAGACGGTCTGAGACAGACGGTATGAGGCTGACGGTCTGAGATAGACGGTATGAGACAGACGGACAGAGGCAGACGGACTGAGACAGACGATCCGAGACAGACGGTCTGAGACAGACGGGCTGAGACAGACGGTATGCGACAGACGGACAGAGGCTGAGGGACTTAGACGGACGGGCAGAGGTAGACGAACTGAGACAGACGGTCTAAGACGGAGGGTTGAGACAGACTGGCTGAGACATTCGGTCTGGGACGGACGGTATGAGACGGACGGTCTGAGACAGACGGTCTGAGACAGACGGTCTGAGACAGACTGTCTGAGACAGACGATCTGAGACAGACGGTCTGAGACAGACGGACTGAGACACACGGTCTGAGACAGACGGTCTGAGACAGACGGTCTGACACAAACGGTCTGAGACAGACGGTATGAGGCAGACGCTATGAGACAGACGGACAGGGGCAGACGGACTGAGACAGACATTATGAAACAGGCGTTCAGAGACGGACGGACAGTGATAGACGGTATGAGACAGATGGTATGAGACAGACGGTCTGAGACAGACGGACTGAGACACACGGTCTGAGACAGACGGTCTGAGACAGACGGTCTGAGTAAGACGGTCTGAGACAGACGGACTGAGACACACGTCTGAGACAGACGGTATGAGACAGGCGTTCAGAGACGGACGGACAGTGATAGACGGTATGAGACAGATGGTATGAGACAGACGGTCTGAGGCAGACGGTCTGAGATAGACGGGCTGAGACAGACGGTATGCGACAGACTGTATTAGACGCACTGGCTGAGACAGACGGTCTGAGACAGACGGTATGAGACAGACGGACAGAGGCTGAGGGACTTAGACGGACGGGCAGAGGTAGACGGCCTGAGGCATACGGTCTGAGACAGACGGTCTGATACGGACAGTCTGAGACAGACGGACTGAGACAGACGGTCTGACACAGACGGTCTGCGACAGACGGTCTGATACAGACGGTCTGAAACAGACACTCTGCGACAGACGGTATGAGACGGACGGGCAGAGGTAGCCGAACTGGGACAGACGGTCTAAGACAGATGGTTGAGACAGACTGGCTGAGACATTCGGTCTGGGACGGACGGTATGAGACGGACGGTCTGAGACAGACGGTCTGAGACATACGGTCTGACAGGGACGGTCTGAGACAGATGGTCTGAGACAGACGGTCTGACACAGACGCTCTGCGACAGACGGTATGGGACCGACGGGCAGAGGTAGACGAACTGAGACAGACGGTCTGAGACAGAGGGTTCAGACAGACTGGCTGAGACATTCGGTCTAGGACGGACGGTATGAAACGGACGGTCTGAGACAGACGGTCTGAGATAGACGGTATGAGACAGACGGACTGAGACAGACGATCCGAGACAGACGGTCTGAGACAGACGGGCTGAGACAGACGGTATGCGACAGACTGTATGAGACGCACTGGCTGAGACAGACGGTCTGAGACAGGCGGGCTGAGACAGACGGTCTGAGACAGGCGGGCTGAGACAGACGGTCTGAGACACACGGTCTGAGACAGACGGTCTGAGACAGACGGTCTGAGACAGACGGTATGAGACAGACGGACAGACGCCGACAGACAGAGACAGACGCACAGAGAGGGACGGTCTGAGTCAGACGGGCTGAGACACACGGTCTGAGACAGACGGCTTGACACAGGCGGTCTGAGACAGACGATCTGAGACAGACGGTCTGAGATAGACGGGATGAGACTGACGGTATGCGACAGTCTGTATGAGACGCACTGGCTGAGACAGACGGTCTGAGACAGGCGGGCTGAGACAGACGGTCTGAGACACACGGTCTGAGACAGACGATCTGAGACAGACGGTCTGAGACAGACGGTCTGAGACAGACGGTATGAGGCTGACGGTCTGAGATAGACGGTATGAGACAGACGGACAGAGGCAGACGGACTGAGACAGACGATCCGAGACAGACGGTCTGAGACAGACGGGCTGAGACAGACGGTATGCGACAGACGGACAGAGGCTGAGGGACTTAGACGGACGGGCAGAGGTAGACGAACTGAGACAGACGGTCTAAGACGGAGGGTTGAGACAGACTGGCTGAGACATTCGGTCTGGGACGGACGGTATGAGACGGACGGTCTGAGACAGACGGTCTGAGACAGACGGTCTGAGACAGACTGTCTGAGACAGACGGTCTGAGACAGACGGTCTGAGACAGACGGACTGAGACACACGGTCTGAGACAGACGGTATGACACAGGCGTTCAGAGACGGACAGACAGTAATAGACGGTATGAGACAGATGGTATGAGACAGACGGTCTGAGGCAGACGGTCTGAGATAGACGGTATGAGACAGACGGACAGAGGCAGACGGTCTGACACAAACGGTCTGAGACAGACGGTATGAGGCAGACGCTATGAGACAGACGGACAGGGGCAGACGGACTGAGACAGACATTATGAAACAGGCGTTCAGAGACGGACGGACAGTGATAGACGGTATGAGACAGATGGTATGAGACAGACGGTCTGAGACAGACGGACTGAGACACACGGTCTGAGACAGACGGTCTGAGACAGACGGTCTGAGTAAGACGGTCTGAGACAGACGGACTGAGACACACGTCTGAGACAGACGGTATGAGACAGGCGTTCAGAGACGGACGGACAGTGATAGACGGTATGAGACAGATGGTATGAGACAGACGGTCTGAGGCAGACGGTCTGAGATAGACGGTATGAGACAGACGGACAGAGGCAGGCGGACTGAGACAGACGGTCTGAGATAGACGGGCTGAGACAGACGGTCTGCGACAGACGGTCTGATACAGACGGTCTGAAACAGACACTCTGCGACAGACGGTATGAGACGGACGGGCAGAGGTAGCCGAACTGGGACAGACGGTCTAAGACAGATGGTTGAGACAGACTGGCTGAGACATTCGGTTTGGGACGGACGGTATGAGACGGACGGTCTGAGACAGACGGTCTGAGACAGACGGTCTGACAGGGACGGTCTGAGACAGATGGTCTGAGACAGACGGTCTGACACAGACGCTCTGCGACAGACGGTATGGGACCGACGGGCAGAGGTAGACGAACTGAGACAGACGGTCTGAGACAGAGGGTTGAGACAGACTGGCTGAGACATTCGGTCTAGGACGGACGGTATGAAACGGACGGTCTGAGACAGACGGTCTGAGATAGACGGTATGAGACAGACGGACTGAGACAGACGATCCGAGACAGACGGTCTGAGACAGACGGGCTGAGACAGACGGTATGCGACAGACTGTATGAGACGCACTGGCTGAGACAGACGGTCTGAGACAGGCGGGCTGAGACAGACGGTCTGAGACACACGGTCTGAGACAGACGGTCTGAGACAGACGGTCTGAGACAGACGGTATGAGACAGACGGACAGACGCCGACAGACAGAGACAGACGCACAGAGACGGACGGTCTGAGTCAGACGGGCTGAGACACACGGTCTGAGACAGACGGCTTGACACAGGCGGTCTGAGACAGACGATCTGAGACAGACGGTCTGAGATAGACGGGATGAGACTGACGGTATGCGACAGTCTGTATGAGACGCACTGGCTGAGACAGACGGTCTGAGACAGGCGGGCTGAGACAGACGGTCTGAGACACACGGTCTGAGACAGACGATCTGAGACAGACGGTCTGAGACAGACGGTCTGAGACAGACGGTATGAGGCTGACGGTCTGAGATAGACGGTATGAGACAGACGGACAGAGGCAGACGGACTGAGACAGACGATCCGAGACAGACGGGCTGAGACAGACGGTATGCGACAGACGGACAGAGGCTGAGGGACTTAGACGGACGGGCAGAGGTAGACGAACTGAGACAGACGGTCTAAGACGGAGGGTTGAGACAGACTGGCTGAGACATTCGGTCTGGGACGGACGGTATGAGACGGACGGTCTGAGACAGACGGTCTGAGACAGACGGTCTGAGACAGACGGTATGAGACAGGCGGACAGAGGCAGACGGACTGAGACAGACGATCCGAGACAGACGTTCTGAGACAGACGGGCTGAGACAGACGGTATGCGACAGACTGTATGAGACGCACTGGCTGAGACAGACGGTCTGAGACAGGCGGGCTGAGACAGACGGTCTGACAGGGACGGTCTGAGACAGATGGTCTGAGACAGACGGTCTGAGACAGACGGACTGAGACAGACGGTCTGACAGGGACGGACAGAGACACACGGTCTGAGACAGACGGTCTGAGACACACGGGCTGAGACAGACGGTCTGAGGCAGGCGTTCAGAGACGGACGGACAGAGATAGACGGTATGAGAAAGACAGGCAGAGGCAGACGGACTGAGACAGACGATCCGAGACAGACGGTCTGAGACAGACGGTCTGAGATAGACGGTATGAGACAGACGGACAGAGGCAGACGGACTGAGACAGACGATCCGAGACAGACGGTCTGAGACAGACGGGCTGAGACAGACGGTATGCGACAGACTGTATGAGACGCACTGGCTGAGACAGACGGTCTGAGACAGATGGCATGAGACAGACGGTCTGAGACACACGGTCCGAGACAGACGGTCTGAGACAGACGGTCTGAGACAGACGGTCTGAGACTGACGGACTGAGACAGACGGTCTGAGACCGACGGTACGGGACAGACGGTCTAAGACAGACGGTCTGAGACAGACGGCCTGAGACACACTGTCTGGGACAGATGGTCTGAGACAGACGGTATGAGACGGACGGACAGAGGCAGACAGACGCCGACAGACAGTGGCAGACGCACAGAGACGGACGGTCTGAGACGGACGGTATGAGACAGACGGACAGACGCCGACAGACAGAGACAGACGCACAGAGACGGACGGTCTGAGTCAGACGGGCTGAGACACACGGTTGAGACAGACGGCTTGAGACAGGCGGTCTGAGACAGACGATCTGAGACAGACGGTCTGAGACAGACGGTCTGAGACAGACGGTCTGAGACAGACGGTCTGAGACAGACGGTCTGAGACAGACGGTATGAGGCTGACGGTATGAGACAGACGTACAGGGGCAGACGGACTGAGACAGACGTTCTAAGACAGACTGTCTGAGACAGACGGTCTGAGATAGACTGTCTGAGACAGATGGTCTGAGACAGACGGTATGAGACGGACGGACAGAGGCAGACAGACTGAGACAGACGGACAGACGCCGACAGACAGTGGCAGACGCACAGAGACGGACGGTCTGAGACATATGGTATGAGGCAGACGGGATGAGGCAGACAGTATGAGACAGACGGACAGTGGCTGACGGACTGAGACGGACGGGCAGAGGTATACGAACTGAGACAGATGGTCTGCGAGGGAGGGTTGAGACAGACGGTCTGAGACAGACGGTTTGAGACAGACGGTCTGACATAGACGGTCTGAGATAGACGGTGTTACGTCCCAGGCTGACCTTCGCGTTCGTAGCGAGTTTATGGTTTTGTACCCGGTTCGCGGTTGTATTGCAAACTTTTTGGCCACGCGGTACATGCGCCCGTCGTATGCCAGGGATCCGCGCGTGACTCGATGTATGTACTCACCAAATGTTCTGACTCTATTCGTCCTTGACAACTGGACGTCTCGGGTCCGCAGGATGAGGGTCTTGCACGACGAGTGGTTGTGCAGGTGCGTCGATGGGTGTTAACCTCCACTCGTCTTTGACAGGTTGTGCCGGTGTTGCAGTTTGTACAGGTGCACGGTTGGCACTTAGAGACGCGTAGAACTCACGGTATATCTTGCGCAAGTGGTATCTACGCCCACCGTGGCGTTTACGTCCCATGAGCCGGTTATAATCCAAGGAAAGGTACAAGTCCTCTGTGCGGCTGATTCACGCACCACCGAGTATTGTATTAAAAATATAATAGCCAAGTACGTATTATAACCTGTGCGGCGGATTCTCGCACCTCCGATTACTACGTAGGCTTTGCTGAGCTGGTTTTAAGCTATAATGATCCCGTGCGGCGGATTCTCGCACCTCTGAATCAACTTAGAACGAGGGTAATTACCTTATATATGATGGCTCGTATGAGATGAATGAAGGTGAGTTTAAGTATAAGTATAACTATGAACGATTAAATACTGGTTTTATTATAAGTATAGGAATATAACTAAGTACAAATTCTATCACTAATGCTCGCTACGAGACTTGGTACTTTACTAATAATCGCTAAGTATAGAGGGCTCTAACCCTTGACAAAGTATCGCGTCGACGAACAGCTCCGGAGTGAAGAATGGCGTGCAGCTGCTTGGTCGCAGGGTCTTTTATATGGTTAAAATATCGAGTGGGGGTTGATCTTATCGGTAGTTAGAGATTTTGGTCGCACGGTTGTTCGTTACAATATTTGGGTTACGTGTTGGCCGGAGGTCCCGGTCAGCGGATGTTTATAGAGATTAGATAGTGAGGTTCGCTCGCAGGGTGTTTACAACGTCGAGATAATGAATTTCGGTTGGAGGATGTTTACAAGATTAAGATATCGAAGTTCGGTCGGAGGATGTTTAGAGTATCGAGATAACAGAGTTCGGTCGAAGGATGTTTATAAGATTCAGATAACGAATTTCGGTTGGCGGATGTTTATAAGATAAAAAAGAATTTGGCTCGGCGACATAGATAACGCGGTTCGGCGGATGTTTATAAGATAAGAAAGAATTTGGCTCGGTGACTTAGATATCTAGGCTCGGCGGATGTATTAGGAGATAAGGTGATCGCTGATGAGAACAAGAGGTGAGTAATATGCTCGAAGTTCGAAGAGTACAAGTTACGTAATCGTGGTTCGCTTACGGTATAACGGGTGAGTAATTAGTACGTTATTATGTTGTCTATAGGTTGTCGGCGCGGTACGCAGTCTTAGATGTACGGTAAGTATAACGGGTGAGTATATAATAAGGTAAGTATGATGTAGTAGTATGTTCAGAGAAAGTGTAAAATATGAAGGGTAGAGAAAATTATTAGAAGAGTGATAGTATGTTAGGTTGGTAGAGAGGGGTTAGAGCTAGGTTAGGGTAGGCGTAGCCAGGTTAGGTCGTGTTCGGGTTAGATAGAATAAAATGATTAAGGTATGCTGCAGAAGGAGGCCGCGGAGCGGGTTCGGGAGCAATCCCGCCCGCCATCAGCGAGGGGTGGCCGTCGCGGACGTCAAATCCGCGGCGGTGCCACCCCTCATTAGAAGACGTCGGCCGGCGGGGAGGTGTGTTTTACCCACCTTCCCGCCGGTCTTCCGGCACCAGCCGGAATGATGGCGGCGGCCCGGGTGCGATGACGTCGCACCCGTTCCATCTTGGCCGCCGCGGGGGGACCGTGACACTCTGGGTGGGGGCCCAGAGTGTCCCGAGAAACGGTCCCCCAGGAGGGCCGACAGCGTCTCGGTGGCCCGGGCGCTG
This sequence comes from Coelioxys conoideus, assembly GCA_947623535.1. Lineage (NCBI taxonomy): Eukaryota > Metazoa > Arthropoda > Insecta > Hymenoptera > Megachilidae > Coelioxys > Coelioxys conoideus. The sequence continues at coordinate 7,868,331 of CANQJN010000026.1, forward strand.
TCGGAGGAGTTAGGTTCGGGTGTGGGGTGGAGTAGTTCAAACTCCACCCCGTGATGATGCCCCACACCCGGGGCAAGTGGCGTGGGGAGGTCCTGGTGGCGTTCTTTTCAGAGTTCCCAGGGCCTCCCTGCAACGCCAGAGATGGCCACCGTGGGGGTTTTAGTCGGTAAAAATCCGACATAACCCTGCCCCCTCGCCCAGGGGGGCGGGGTATCTTTGGAAGATTTCCCCCACGTTAAAAAAAAAAAAAAAAAAAAAAAAAAAAGGAGTTCCCTCAATTCCCTCAGGGGCTGTGGGCTCATCACCCACAGTACGGGATTTGGCGATCCCGAGGTACCCGAGCCAACCATACCGTAAGCCTGTGGTCATGTTTCGCAGGAACGGGGGTCTTGCCTTAACCGGCTGGACCGCGAGGAGTAAACCTCTATAATAAATCCGCTCTGTGGCCGGGGGGCAGAATACGGCCACGGTATTCCCTGCCTGTCGTACGAGGCAACTAAAAGGGATTGCTCCGGTCGTTTTCCAAAGTAGGTCCGATGATGTGCGAGGCGATGCCGGTGGGGTCTTGGGATCCCGGCAGGGCCTCCCTTGCCGGTAAGGCTCGCACGGAGGACTGAAACAGAGGCGATCGGGAGCGTGTGGGAGAGACCAAACCCAAGGTGTGAAGGACAACCGTGCCGATGGGTGCATGGCTGCCTGGTCTATAAATAGGTGCAGTCTTGAACGGTCCCTCGGGGGAACCTGCCGACACCCCCGAGTATGTAGGCTTACCAAGGTATGGCGGCTCTGCCTTGGCGGACCTTTTTTCCGACCACTCTCGTGGGACATTCATGGAATCGTCAAATTTAAAAACTTTAAACAATGGGGTTGGGGGGGATAATGAGCGTAGCGCGGCTCGCCGCGCTCGCTCTTGTAGCGTTTCGGGCGCAGAGTCGGCAGAGGAGGGGATCTCACAGTCTTACTCCTTGTCGGCAAGGAGATCACAAAGTCGGGTGCTTAGCGTCCGGCTTCGCCCTGGTTGCCCACGCGTCGAGATTGACGCGACGGCTGTAGAGGAGGCTCTGCGATCGAAGCCTCTACAGGGCGTTCGGGTTGGCGCGGATGGGACTTCACGGTCTTCCTCCCCGCCGGCAGTTAGGGCGGACGATGCCGCGGACGTGCCGGAGGTTGTGGGCGAGCCCACTTTCGCCGTTCCGCGTATTCGGGAGGTTCGGGTGGTTCGGGCTGCGTCCCGATCCAAGTCCAGGGCTGGTCCCACAGCATCCACTTCGAGGGCGTCCTCCGTGGAGTCTTGGGCGACCGTCGGCGAGGCTCATGATGCACTCGACGTGTCTGATGACACTTTGGAGGCCTCCGAGTCGGACGGCTCCACCTTGTCTGCCCCGATAACGTTCGGGTCGAGGAAGCGAGGTAGACCCCCAACAACAGGGGAGTACGTGCAGCTGGCCGCTGCTAAAAAACAACTTCTGGAGGTAGAGGAGCAAATGGCGGAGGTCGAGGCCGCGAAAGCGGTTCTCGACCCGTCAATTTCCGCCCGCCCTCCCTCAAAAAGCAGCGTGCCACTGCCTGATGAAGCTACGCTGGCGCGGGAATTCAGGCGGCTTCCAACAGCTGATCTGGTGGCCAAAGTGGAGAGCCACATGGCCATGATTGATAAAGTCGCCTGCAATTCCCGCAACTTACAAGGCCGGTTCGTGCGAGCTCTGCGACTTGCGTCCCACGAGGTACGCCTCGTGGAGTCAGAGCTGGCCACCCGCTCCGCTACCGCGGCCGCCACCGTATTGGAGGCGGAAAACCGTGAATTAAAGCGGCGGGTGGACCAGTTGGAGGATGACCTTCGAGCCCTCGGCTCGGTGTTCTCCCGTTGCGTCACCGCGGACCCTCCCTGGGGACGGCTCTTCGCCGAGACAGGGAGTGGCGGTGGTGCGCGGTGTGACCGCCGATTCAGCGGCTGCGCCTAGGTCAGAGGAGATGCTCCTCGATCGCATTTCACAGCTGATGGAGAGCCGATTTGCTGATATGCGGTCTGAGTTGCAGGCGTCTCTAGCCAGCAGGGACGCGGCGAGTCGTTCCTTGGCCGCACCATCGGCCCCTACGCCGCGTGCTGGGACGACGGCTCCCGCTTCCTCAACGAAGAATAGGGAGGGTAGTCGCGCGGCGCATAAAGCCTCTAAGGCTCAGACTGCCAAGCCGCGACGTCCGGCTCCCGCCGCTCCAGTTCCACGCTCAGCCGTGAAAACCAGCGGGTGTAAGCCTTCCGGATCTCCACCAACTGGAGGCCCGGCTCCGGCTGTGGCGGCTTCGGCCACGGCCACTACGTGGTCGAAGGTCGTTGGTCGCAAGGCCAAAAAACAGGCCGCCAAGGCCACCAAAAAGGCTGCCGGCCCGGCATCCAGTGCTCCGGCACCTTCTGCCAAAGCAAGGGACGCTGGGCAGAAGAGGATTGATGCGGCGTTGGGACGCCCGAAGATTGTCCCACCACGCCCTCCGCGTACTGCTGCGATCACGGTGACAGTCCCGCAGGGCTGCACCGTGACGTACGCGGAGGCGATGGCGAAGGCGAGAGCCTCTATCAATCTCGCCGAGCTCGGGGTTCCGCCGTTGCGTCCCAGGATGGGTGCCACGGGGTCGTTAATTTTAGTGGTGCCGGGCCCTGATCGGGCAGAGAAGGCTGACCTCCTGGCCTGCAGGATGTCCAGCGTGTTGGAGGGGACGGGGGTTAAAATTGCCCGTCCCTGCAAGACCGCTGACCTGCGGGTCAGGGGGTTAATGGCAGGTGTCACCCAGGCAACTGTGGCAGCCGCCGTTGCGAAGGAGAGTGGTTGCCGTCCCGAGGACGTCCGGACCGGTGAAGTTCGCCCGTCCGCCTCGGGACTAGGCACCACATGGGTCCGCTGCCCCGTGGCGGCGGCCCGAAAGATTGCCCTGGCCGGCAAGTTGGTGGTCGACGGCTGGACCGAAGTCCCCGTCGACGCCTTGAGTGCCCGGCCCATGCAGTGTTACCGCTGCCTGGACTTCGGTCATACCAGGCAGCGGTGCACTGCACAGGAAGACAGGTCGGGGCGGTGCTTCTTGTGCGGAGGACAAGGACATCGTTCTTCGCAGTGCACCGCCCCGCCAAACTGCACAGTCTGTGCAGACGCGGGCCGGGCCGCTAATCACCGTCTGGGCACGAAGGAGTGCCCAGCGGCCAGGGCGACCCGACATCGGGGTGGTCGCCGCCACCGCAAGGGTGGTGCGACAGTGGGGTCCGCTGCACAACAGCAGCAGCGGCCCGTTCCTGCAGCGGCCTCGGCGGCTCCGGCGAAACGGGTGGCCTCTTCGGCGCCCGTGGCTGCCGTAACCGTCGTGGTCGCCGATTCTGGCGCGTCAGACGCATCTTCCGTGGTGGCCGGTCCATCGTCCGCCACGGCTTCGGGTACCTCCTCGGAGGTACCCATGGAATTTGAGGCCGCGCCGGGGACGACGACCCCGGCAACGCCCGGCATCATTCGGGAGGGCTTGGCTTCGGAGGGCCGGACGGACACGGCATAAAATTCGCCCCGTCCGGTCCCCTCCTCCAAGCGAACTTGAATCGCTCGGCCAGGGCACAGGATCTGCTTTCGCAGGCCCTGGCCGAGCGGTCAGCCGGGCTTGCCGTCGTGGCGGAGCCCTACGCCGTCCCGGTCCACACATCGTGGATCGGTGACGAGCGGGGCTCCGTCGCGATAATTTGGGGCGGCCGACAAAACTCCCCGGCGTGCTCGCTTATAGAGCGCGGCCGGGGATATGTCGCCGCGGACTGGGGAGGCACCGCGGTGGTGGGAGTTTACGCTCCCCCCAGCTGGCCCCTCGCATCGTTCGAGGAGTTTCTGGACGGGGTCCGGCGTTCCATCGATCGTTGCCGGCCCCGTCCTGTTATTGTCCTGGGGGATTTCAACTCGAAGGCCACGGCCTGGGGTTCCCCCAGGACAGACGCGAGGGGATCAGCGTTGCTGGATTGGGCGGCGGGATTGGGCCTGTGTCTATTAAACACAGGTACCACCCATACGTGCGTGCGGCAGCAGGGAGGATACATCGTCGATCTTTCCTTTGCCTCTCCTGCTGCTGCGCGCCGTATCTCGGGGTGGAGGGTGGAGGGTGGAGGAGGGGGTCGAAACTCTTTCCGATCATCGTTACATAACGATGACCCTCTCCTCTGCCCCTCTGGACGAGCCCCGAGGCCGCCCAGAAGGGGAGCGTCCACCACCGCGGTGGAACCTCAAGAGTCTGGACAGCGACGTCCTGGTGGCTGCTGCTCACGCCGTGGCCTGGAGCATCGCTAGCTCCGGGCCAGCCGACGGGCGCGCGTGGGCCCGCTGGCTTCGCCGCGTAATGACGCAGATTTGCGACGCGGCGATGCCCAGATCGGGTCCACGCACTAAGACCTCGGTGTACTGGTGGTCGCCCGCAATTGCGGACTTACGCACCTTGTGCGTGCGGGCGCGCCGCCGGTACACCCGCGCCCGTCGGCGCAGTAATCCCGACCCGGCGTGGGTAGCCGAGCTGTATGCGCTCTACAGGCAACAAGTAGTAGCGCTGCAGCGAGCCATCAAGGAGGCCAAAGCTCAGGCGTGGCAAGAGCTCCTCGATGCTCTAGGGAAGGATCCGTGGGGGCGCGCCTACAAGCTTGTGTTAGGCAGGCTTAGGCCTTGGGCGCCCCCAGTTACGGAGTCCCTGGACCCCCCATTCCTCCGCCGTGTGGTTGACACCCTATTCCCCCGTATTTCAAGCGGGGAGGGTGAGCCCACGGTGGAGGCACCGTCGGACATTCCATCCTGGTCCGACGAGTGGGGGGTCACCTACGAGGAGTTCGCCAGGGCTCTGCGTCGGCTCGGAGCACGCAACACTGCTCCGGGTCCCGACGGCATCCCTGGCAGAGCCTGGGTTTTGGCCTCGGACGTCCTTGGTCCAGCCGTGATGGAGGCGTTCAACGCCTGTCTAAGGCGGGGTGAATTCCCCGCCGAGTGGAAGGAGGGACGGATGGTCCTCCTGAAGAAGGAAGGTAGACCCGCAGACTCCCCGTCTGCGTACCGGCCGTTGTGTCTTTTGTATGAGGCGGGCAAACTTTTCGAACGAATCATCGTTGCCCGCCTCACCAAACACCTGTCCGAGGTAGGTCCCAATTTGTCGGATTGCCAGTACGGCTTCCGTGAGGGGCGTTCGACCATTGACGCGATCAAGCGCGTCAAGTCCCTCGCGGAGAATGCCGTATCCCGGGGTGGGGTGTGCGTTGCAGTTTCGTTGGATATATGCAACGCATTTAACACCCTGCCCTGGGCCGCCATCAGGGAGGCCCTGGACTATCACCAGGTGCCTCCCTACTTAAAGGCGGTGGTGGGGGCCTACCTGCAGGACAGGTGGATTCATTACAACGGCCGGGACGGCAAAGTTCGACGGGGAGTGGATCTCGGCGTACCCCAGGGTTCGGCCGTTGGCCCAACCCTCTGGAACATGGGGTACGACCGAGTCCTGCGGGTCCGGTTGCCCGACGGCACATATGTCGTCTGTTATGCAGACGACACATATATATTGGCCGTCGGGTTAACCCTCAGGAGGGCCATCCGTCTGGCGGAGGCCGCAGTGGCCGCCGTCGTCTCAGAGATCCACGACTTGGGGCTGCGTATCGACGCTAAAAAGACCTCGGCGATGGCCTTTCATGGCCTCCCGAGGTCTCAGCGTCTGCCCCAGTCGTGGATCAGGGTAGGTGATGCCTGGGTCGAGGTCGGGACTTCAATGAAATACTTGGGTCTCGTCCTCGACTGCTCCTGGCGCTTCGAAGTCCACTTCGACCACCTCGTCCCCCGGGTTGAGCGGGCAGCTGCGGCCCTTGGTCGCATTATGCCCAACCTCGGGGGACCGGATTCGAGGGTTCGCCACCTCTATGTGGGGGTGGTGCGGTCTATAACCTTATATGGCGCGGCAGTATTTGCCAGCGCCTTGATGGCCAGCCGGCGAAGCGTTGTGCTTCTTCACCGTTTGCAACGCAGGCTGGCCATCAGGTTAATTCGAGGGTACCGCACCATCTCCTACGAGGTGGCGATGGTCCTGGCGGGGCTCATTCCTTTCGAGCTGCTCGCCGCGGCGGACGCACTTGTTTACACTCGCGTCCGTGCGCGGCGGCAGCTCGACGGGCAGCCGCCAGGACCTGAGGTGGTCGAGGGCTATAAGCGCCAGGCCCGGCAGCTGGCTGTTTCCAGATGGAGGAGTATGTTACAGCGCTCCTCCGCCAAGCCAGTTGTCGGGGCCCTCCTGCCTTTCTCCCATCAGTGGCAGGAGCGGCGGCACGGTAGGCTCACCTACCGGATGACGCAGGTGCTCACCGGGCATGGTTGCTTTGGTGAGTACCTGTGTCGAATAGGTAAGGAGACGACGGCGGCATGTCACCACTGCGGCCCCGAGGAGGTGGACACGGCGCGGCATACGCTGGAGGAATGCCCCGCCTTTTCAGCGCCGCGCCGTGTCCTTCACAGCCAAATTGGCTGGGACCTGTCGCTGCCAGCAGTATTTGGGGCACTGCTGAGCAGCGACAGGAATTGGGTGGCCGTGGCCTCCTTCTGCGAGCAAGTAATGCTGCAGAAGGAGGCCGCGGAGCGGGCGAGGGAGCAGTCTCGCCCGCAAAGTTCACGGGGTGGCCGCCGCGGACGCCGAAACCGCGGCGGTGTAACCCGTTCTTAGAGGACGTCGGCCGGCGGGGAGGTGTGTTTACCCACCTCCGCGCCGGTCTTCCGACATTAGTCGGAGTGATGGCGGCGGCCCGGGTGCGACAATTCCGCGCCCGTTCCATCTTGGCCGCCGCAGGGGGACCGTGACACTCTGGGTGGGGGCTCAGAGTGTCCCGAGAAACGGTCCCCCAGGAGGGCCGACAGCGTCTCGGTGGCCCGGACGCTGTCGGAGGAGTTAGGTTCGGGTGTGGGGTGGAGTAGTTCAAACTCCACCCCGTGATGATGCCCCACACCCGGGGCAAGTGGCGTGGGGAGGTCCTGGTGGCGTTCTTTTCAGAGTTCCCAGGGCCTCCCCGCAACGCCAGAGAGGGCCACCGTGGGGGTTTTAGCCGGTAGGAATCCGGCATAACCCCGCCCCCTACCCCCGGGGGGTGGGGTATCTTCCGAAGATTTCCCCCACGTTAAAAAAAAAAGGAGTTCCCCCCCCCTCCCTCAGGGGCTGTGGGCTCACTACCCATAGTACGGGATTTGGCGATCCCGAGGTACCCGAGCCAACCATACCGTAAGCCTGTGGTCATGTTTCGCAGGAACGGGGGTCTTGCCTTAACCGGCTGGACCGCGAGGAGTAAACTTCTATAATAAATCCGCTCTGTGGCCGGGGGGCAGAATACGGCCACGGTATTCCCTGCCTGTCGTACGAGGCGACTAAAAGGGATGGCTCCGCTCGTTTTCCAAAGTAGGTCCGATGATGTGCGAGGCGATGCCGGTGGGGTCTTCGGACCCCGGCAGGGCCTCCCTTGCCGGTAAGGCTCGCACGGAGGACTAAAACAAAGGCGATCGTAGCGGGTTAGGAGAGACCAAACCCAAGGTGTGAAGGATAACCGTGCCGATGGGTGCATGGCTGCCTGGTCTTTAAATAGGGCAGTCTCAAACGGTCCCTCGGGGGAACCTGCCGACACCCCCGAGTATTTAGGCTTACCTAGGTATGGCGGCTCTGCCTAGGCGGACCTTTTTTCCGACCACGCTCGTGGGATTCTATATGGATGATCTACAATTTACAAACTTTGCGGATGGGGGGGATAGTAGGCGAGTTGCGCGTGGGCGCTTTCGCGCTTCCAGCGCTTTGGGCGCTCGGGTAGGCGAGGAGGGGACCAGCAGGTCCTCCTCCCCGTCGGCAGCATTGAGGGAGTCACGGGTGCCGCTGTCACGGCCCCGTTCTGGGAGTCCCCGCGTTGTGCTTGACGCGGCGGACGAGGCACTGGCGCTATGGCGCGGTGCGGGGCCAGTGCGAGGGAGGACACCGCGGTCGCCGACTTCGTTCGTCCTCGCAGTCCGGAGCGGGTGGGCCGTAGCCGTTCAGGGTCACGGCTTATTCTGTCCCGTAACTCGTCGAGGTCGTCGTCCGTCGATTCGGCGGCGACCATCGGCGAGGGTCGGGATTCTGCCATGGCGTTTGGCGAGATGGGGGGAGTCGAGTCCGACGCGTCGACGTCCTCCTCCCTGCCATCGTTAGCGACGAGGAAGCGCGGACGTCCCCCGACCACGGGGGACTACGTGCAGTTGGCGGCTGCCAAGAGGCGGTTATTGGAGGTGGAGGACTGTCTGGCGGATGTCGAGCGTGCGAAAGCACTGCTCGACCCGAACATTGTGCCGCGTCCTGCCTCCAAGAGTAGCGCGCCACTCCCGGACGAGAGTTCTCTTGCCCGGGAGTTTAGGCGGCTACCCACGGCAGACATCGTGGCGAGGGTCCACGGTCATATGGAGACCGTGGACAAGGTTGCGGCTAATTCCCGCAATCTTCAGGGGCGCTTCGTGAGGATGTTGCGCCTCGCCTCGCACGAGGTCAAGATTGCGGATGTCGAGCTGGCCACCCGCTCTTCTACTGCGGCGTCCTCTACTTTGGAGGCTGAAAACCGCGAGCTGAGGATGCGGGTGGACCAGCTCGAGGACTTAAGGGTCCTTCGAGAGTCAGCCACGGGGTTCTCCTGTTCCGTCGCCGCGGACCCTCCCTCGGGACGGCATTTCGCCGATGCTGGGAGTGGCCGCGGCGGACGGGGGGCCCATTACAGTGGCCTCACAGACGGCGCCGGAGGACGCCATTTTCGACCGGATAGCCCGGCTTATCGACAGCCGGTGTGCCCAGATGCGGTCGGAGTTCATGGCGTCCCAGCCCATCAGGGACGATGATGAGCGTCCTCCGGCTGCCCCATCGGGCTCCGGCCCAGGTGCGGGATCGATGGTCTCTTCGCTGGCTGCGAAGGGGAAGAAGGGGCGGGCTTCTTCGGCGCGCAAGGCCCCAGCGGCCCCCGCCGCTCCGCGCCCGGCCCCGGTCGCGACCGGGCGTAAGCCTACCGGGCCTCCCGCAGGGGGTCCGACTCCGGCTTCGAAGAGTGCGGCCACGGAGGAAACTGCGTGGTCGCAGGTGGTTGGCCGAAAGGCCAGAAAACAGGCCGCGAAGGCCATTAGGAGGGCGGCTGTTTCGGCCCCTAAGGCAGCGGTTCCGGCCCCTGCCCGGGCGAAGGTCGCGGGGCAGGTGGCAGTTGTCGCAGCGGCGGTGGTACGGCCCAAGGTGGCGCCGCCTCGTCCTCCTCGTACGGCGGCCGTCTCGGTCTCGATACCAGACGGTTGCAAAACCACGTACGCGGAGGCGATGTTGAAGGCGAGGCAGAGCATCGACCTCGCCGAATTGGGCGTGCCGCCGCTGCGGCCGCGGCGAGGGGCGACGGGCTCTATCATTTTGGAGGTCGCCGGTCCGGACAGGGCGGCGAAAGCGGACCTCCTCGCCGCAAAGATGGGTGAGGTCTTGCGGGGGACGGGTGTAAAAGTCGCACGCCCTTGCAAGACGGCCGATCTGAGAGTTAGGAGTCTTGTGACCGGGATTTCTCGCGAGACGGTCATTGCCGCCTTGGCAAAGGAGGGCGGCTGCCGGCCCGAGGATGTGAGGGCGGGAGATGTCCGCCCGCATCCCTCGGGCCTAGGCACATGCTGGGTCCGCTGCCCGCTGGCGGCGGCCCGTAGGGTGGCTCTGGCCGGCAAATTGGTCATCGACGGGTGGACTCAGGTTCCCGTCGATGCCCTTGACGCCCGGCCAATGCAGTGCTACCGCTGCCTCGATTTTGGACATACGAGGCAGCGGTGCACTGCCGAGGAGGATCGCTCGGGGCGGTGCTTCCCTTGTGGCGTAGGCGGACACCTCGCGTCACGGTGCACCACCCCGCCGCGTTGCACAGTATGTGCGGACGCAGGCCGGGCGTCTAATCACCGTCTGGGCACTAAAGAGTGCCCAGCGGTCAGAGCCTCCCGGCGAAGAGGGGGCCGCCGCCACCGAAAAGTGGCGGATTCGGCTGCGGCCTCGGCGGCTCCGGCGTCACTGGTAGCCTCTTCGGCGCCCGTGTCTGCCGCGACCACCGAGGTCGACATGTCTCGCGCTTCTGTAGCGCCTTCATCATCGGATCACAATGATCCAGGGAGCCTCGGAGGAGGTTCCCATGGAGGAGGAGGACGCAGCCTCCCTCTGTGAGGCAGCAATGCTCCAGTGGGAGGCTGCGGAGCGTGCTCGCGCAAAAGCGGGCACGCACAGGACGAGGGTGCTTCGCAAAGCCCGCGGTTAGCGGGAGCGACACCCTCGATTTTGGGGGGTGCGGCCGGCGGTCGCGTGCGTTTTGCACCGACCGTCGGTCTTTCGGCCCTGCCGGATTGATGGCGGCGGCCCAGGCGTGACGTTGGCACGGCCTGTTTCAATCTTGGCCGCCGCAGGGGACCGCGACACCCTGGGTGGGGGCCCAGGGTGTCCATAAAAGCGGTCCTCGTGTGGGCCGACAGCGTCTCGGTGGCCCGGACGCTGTCGGAGGAGTTAGGTTCGGGTGTGGGGGGGAGATGTCTCTCCCTCCCGGGATAGGTGTCCCACACCCGGGGCAATTGGCGAGGGGAGGTCCTGGTTGTGTTCTAACGAGTTCCCAGGGCCTCCCCGCAAAGCCAGAAAAGGGGCACCGTGGAGGTTTTAGCCGGCAAGAATCCGGCATAACCCCGCTCCCTCCCCCAGGGGGGCGGGATATATTTGGAAGATTTCCCCCTCGTTAAGAAAAAAAAAAAGAAGGAGTAGGTTTTAAGCGTAGCGATTAAATGATTAAGAACTAAAATTAACGGCTAAATCAATACGGAGGAGGTCCGTCCGACGTCACAGTGGGTATAGGCGGAGTAGGGCTATGCTCGGTTAGGCTTAGTTAGGTTAGGTCAGGCTAGGTTAGGTTAAGCTAGGAGTAGGTTTTAAGCGTAGCGATTAAATGATTAAGAATTAAAATTAACGGCTAATTCAATACGGAGGAGGTCCGTCCGACGTCACAGAATAGCTCCAACAGTAACCGAGATACTAACATGGGTGGTCTGTATTGTGACGTCGGATGGACCTCCTCTGTATTGAATTAGCCGTTAATTTTAGTTCTTAATCATTTAATCGCTACGCTTAAAACCTACTCCTTTTTTTTTTTTTTTTTTTTTTTTTTTTTTTTTTTTTTAACGTGGGGGAAATCTTCGAAAGATACCCCGCCCCCCTGGCGGAGGGGGTGGGGTTATGCCGGATTGTTACCGGCGAAAACCCCCACGGTGGCCCTCTCTGGCGTTGCGGGGAGGCCCTGGGAACTCTGAAAAGAACGCCACCAGGACCTCCCCGCGCCACTTGCCCCGGGTGTGGGGCACAAATCCCGGGAGGGAGAGACATCTCCCCCCCACACCCAAAAACGAACTCCTCCGACAGCGCCCGGGCCACCGAGACGCTGTCGGCCCCCCTGGGGGACCGTTTCTCGGGACACCCTGGGCCCCCACCCAGGGTGTCACGGTCCCCCCGCGGCGGCCAAGATGGAAACGGGCGTGACAATCACGCCCGGGCCGCCGCCATCACTCCGACCGATGTCGGAAGACCGGCGGGTTGGTGGGTAGATCACACCAACCCGCCGGCCAACGTCTCCTAATGTGGGGTAAAACCGCCGCGGTTTCGGTGTCCGCGGCGGCCACCCCTCGCTGAAAGCGGGCGAGAACTTTCCCTCGCCCGCTCCGCGGCCTCCTTCTGCAGCATAACATGCTCGCAGAAGGAGGCCACGGCCCTCCAATTCCTGTCGCTGTCCAGCAGTGCCCCAAACACTGCTGGCAGCGACAGGTCCCAGCCTATTTGGCTGTGAAGGACACGGCGCGGCGCTGAAAAGGCGGGGCATTCCTCCAGCGTATGCTGCGCCGTGTCCACCTCCGCGGGGCCGGAGTGATGGCAGGCCGCCGTCGTCTCCTTCCCTATTCGACACAGGTACTCACCGAAACAACCATGCCCGGTGAGCACCTGTGTCATCCGTTAGGTGAGCCTACCATGCCGCCGCTCCTGCCACTGATGGAAGAAAGGCAGGAGGGCCCCGACAACTGGCTTTGCGGCGTAACGTTGTAGCTCGTTACGCCAGCGGGAAACAGCCAGCTGTCGGGCCTGGCGCTTATAACCTTCGACCACCTGTGGTTCTGGCGGCTGCCCATCCAGCTGCCGCCGCGCACGGATGCGAGTGTAAACAAGCGCATCCGCCGCGGCCAACAGCTCGAAAGGGACGAGCCCCGCCAGAACAATCGCCACCTCATAGGAGATGGTGCGGTACCCTCGAATCACCCTGATGGCCAGCCGTCTTTGCAGACGATGAAGGAGCGCAATACTGCGCCGGCTGGCCACCAGGGCATCGGCAAAGATTGCCGATCCGTATAAAATCATTGACCGCACCACCCCCACATAGAGGTGGCGAACCCTCGCGTCCGGTCCCCCGAGATTGGGCATAATGCGGCCCAGAGCGGCAGCAGACCGCTCAACTCGGGGGACCAGGTGGTCGAAGTGAACTTCGAAGCGCCAGGAGCAGTCGAGGACGAGACCCAAGTATTTCATACTGGTCCCGACCTCGACCCAGGCATCACCTACCTTGATCCACGACTGGGGCAGACGCTGAGACCTCGGGAGGCCATGAAAGGCCATCGCCGAGGTCTTTTTAGCGTCGATACGCAGCCCCAAGTCGTGGATCTCCGCGACGACGGCGGCCACTGCGGCCTCCGCTAGACGGATGGCCCTCCTGAGGGTTAACCCGACGGCAAGAATGTAAGTGTCGTCTGCATAGCAGACGACATACGTGCCGTCGGGCAACCGGACCCGCAGGACTCGGTCGTACCCCATGTTCCAGAGGGTTGGCCCAACGGCCGAACCCTGGGGTACGCCGAGATCCACTCCCCGTCGAACTTTGCCGTCCCGGCCGCTGTAATGGATCCACCTGTCCTGCAGGTAGGCCCCCACCACCGCCTTTAAGTAGGGAGGCACCTGGTGATAGTCCAGGGCCTCCCTGATGGCGGCCCAGGGCAGGGTGTTAAATGCGTTGCAAATATCTAAGGAAACTGCAACGCACACCCCACCCCGGGATACGGCGTTCTCCGCGAGGGACTTGACGCGCTTTATCGCGTCTATAGTCGAACGCCCCTCGCGGAAGCCGTACTGGTTCTCCGACAAATCGGGACCTACCTCGGACAGGTGGTTGGTGAGGCGGGCAACGATGATTCGCTCGAAAAGTTTGCCCGCCTCATCCAACAAGCACAACGGCCGGTACGCAGACGGGGAGTCTGCGGGTCTACCTTCCTTCCTCAGGAGGACCATCCGTCCTTCTTTCCACTCGGCGGGGAATTCTCCCCGCCGAAGACAGGCGTTGAACGCCTCCATCACGGCTGGACCAAGGACGTCCGAGGCCAAAACCCAGGCTCTGCCAGGGATGCCGTCGGGACCCGGAGCGGTGTTGTGTGCTCCGAGCCGACGCAGAGCCCTGGCGAGCTCCTCGTAGGTGACCCCCCACTCGTCGGACCAGGATGGAATGTCCGACGGTGCCACCGCCGTGGGCTCACCCTCCCCGCATGAAGTACGGGGAAATAGGGTGTCAACCACACGGCGGAGGAATGGGGGGTCTAGGGACTCCGTAACTGGGGGCGCCCAAGGCCTAAGCCTGCCTAAAACAAGCTTGTAGGCGCGCCCCCACGGATCCTTCCCTAGAGCATCGAGGAGCTCTTCCCACGCCTGAGCTTTGGCCTCCTTGATGGCCCGCTGCAGCGCTACTACCCTCTCACGGTAGAGCGCATACAGCGAAGCTACCCACGCCGGGTCCGGATCGCTGCGCCGACGGGCGCGGGTGTATCTGCGGCGCGCCCGCACGCAATCGGCACGAAGGTCCGCAATTGCGGGCGACCACCAATACACCGATGACTTAGTGCGTGGACCCGCTCTAGGCATCGCCGCGTCGCAAATCTGCGTCATTACGCGGCGAAGCCAGCGGGCCCACGCGCGCCCGTCGGCTGGCCCGGAGCTGGCTATGCTCCAGGCCACGGCGTGAGCAGCAGCCACCAGGACGTCCCTGTCCAGCCTCTTGAGGTTCCACCGCGGTGGTGGACGCTCCCCATCTGTGCGGCCTCGGGGCTCGTCCGGCGGGGCGGAAGAGAGGGTCATGGAGATATACCTATGATCTGAAAGGGTCTCGACCCCCTCCTCCACCCTCCACCCCGAGATACGGCGCGCAGCAGCAGGCGAGGCAGAGGAAAGATCGACGATGGATCCTCCCTGCTGCCGCACGCACGTATGGGCGGTACCTGTGTTTAATAGACACAGGTCCAAACCCGCCGCCCAATCGAGCAGCGTTGAACCCCTCGCGTCCGTCCTGGGGGAACCCCAGGCTGTGGCCTTGGAGTTGAAATCCCCCAGGACGATAACAGGACGGGGCCGGCAACGAACAATGGAACGCCGGACCCCGTCCAGAAACTCCTCGAACGACGTGAGGGGCCAGCTGGGGGGAGCGTAAACTCCCACCACCGCGGTACCTCCCCAGTCGGCGGCGACATAACCCCGGCCGCGCTCTAACAGCGTGCAGGCCGGGGAATTATGTCGCCCGCCCCAAACTATCGCGACGGAGCCCCGCTCGTCACCGATCCACGACGTGTGGACCGGGACGGCGTAGGGCTCCGCCACGACGGCAATCCCGGCTGACCGCTCGGCCAGGGCCTGCGAAAGCAGATCCTGTGCCCTGGCCGAGCGGTTCAAGTTCGCTTGGATCAGGGGACCGGACGGAGCGAATTCTAGGCCGTGTCCGTCCGGCCCTCCGAAGCCAAGCCCTCCTCAACGATGCCGGGCTTTGCCGGGGTCGTCGTCCCCGGCGTGGCCTCAACTTCCATGGGTACCTCCGAGGAGGTACCCGAAGCCGTGGCGGTCGATGGACCGGCCACCGCGGCGGACGCGTTTGACGCGCCAGAATCGGCGACCACGACGGTCACGGCAGCTACGGGCGCCGAAGAGGCCACCCGTTTCGCCGGAGCCGCCGAGGCCGCTGCAGGAAAGGGCCGCTGCTGCTGTTGTGCAGTGGACCCCACTGTCGCACCACCCTTCCGGTGGCGGCGACCACCCCGATGTCGGGTTGCCCTGGCCGCTGGGCACTCCTTGGTGCCCAGACGGTGGTTAGCGGCCCGGCCCGCATCTGCACAGACTGTGCAATGGGGCGGGGCAGTGCACTGAGACGAACGGTGTCCTTGCACACCGCACAAGTAGCACCGCCCCGACCTGTCTTCCTGTGCAGTGCACCGCTGCCTGGTGTGACCGAAGTCCAGGCAGCGGAAGCACTGCATGGGCCGGGCACTTAGGGCGTCAACGGGGACTTCGGTCCAGCCGTCGACGACCAGTTTGCCGGCCAGGGCAATTTTGCGGGCCGCCGCCACAGGGCAGCGGACCCACGTGGTGCCCAGTCCCGAGGCGGACCGGCGTACCTCACCGGTCCGAACGTCCTCGGGACGGCAACCACCCTCCTTCGCAACGGCGGCTGCCACCGTTGACTGTGTGACACCCGCCATTAACCCCCTGACCCGCAGGTCCGCTGTCTTGCAGGGTCGGGCAATTTTAACCCCCGTCCCCTCCAACACGCTGGACATCCTGCAGGCCAGGAGGTCAGCCTTTTCAGCCCTATCGGGCCCCGGCACCTCAAGAACAAGTGCCCCCGTAGCTCCCATTCTTGGGCGCAACGGCGGCACACCGAGCTCGGTGAGGTTAATTTCTGCCCTCGCCTTCGCCATCGCCTCCGCGTAGGTCACGGTGCAGCCAGGTGGCACGGTCACCGTGATCGCAGCTGTACGCGGAGGGCGGGGTGGAACTACTTTGGGACGTCCCGCCGATGCGTCCATCTTGGACTGCCCTGCATCCCCCGCGTTGGTAGTAGCGTTGGCCGTGACACGAGGCGCCGGAGCCGCCGCCTTTTTCTTGGCCTGCGTGGCCTGCTTTCTGCCCTTGCGGCCAACCACCTTAAACCACGGGACGTCTGTGGCCGTGGTCGCCATAGCCGGTGCCGGAGCCGGCCCTACAGTCGAAGGTCCGGAAGGCTTCCGCCCGCTGGGTTTTGAAACCGAGCGCGGCGGTGGAGCGGCTGAGGCCGGTCGCGGCGGCTTGGCAGCCTGAGCCTTGGAGGCTTTAGGCGCCGCACGACTACCCTCCTTGCTCTTCTTGGAGGGAGCAGGGGCCGTCGTGTCAGCACGCGGCGGTGGGACCGACGGAGCGGCCGAAGGACGCCTCGCCGCGCTGGGTCTGATCAGCGACGACCGAAACTCCGACCTCAAGTCGGCAAACCGGCCGTCAATGAGCCGGGAAATCTTATCCAGGAGCGTCTCCTCCTGGATCGGCTCCGCCGCTGGAACGGTGGACTCTTCGGACGCCACCGCCGCTCCCCGTACTGGCGAGATACTATCCCCGGGGTGGGTCCGCGGTGACGCCACGGGAGAACCACGCGGCGGCGAAGGTGGCACAACTACAGCCGGGGACGACCCCAGACGGCGGCGCGCTAATTCTCCGCGGAGGGCTTTGAGGTCCTCCTCAAGAATGTCGACCCTCCTCCTCAGGTCGCGATTTTCTTCTTCAAGTGCGGAGGCCGCCGCGGTAGAGGATCGTGTCGCCATTTCCGCATCGGCGAGCCGCACCTCCTGTGACGCGAGGCGCAAAGCCCTCACAAACCGTCCCTGTAAATTGCGGGAGTTCGAAGCGACTTTGTCCACCATTGCCATGTGGGCCTCGACTCTGGCCACAAGGTCGGCCGTTGGAAGCCGCCTGAACTCCCGCGCCAGCGTGGCCTCATCGGGCAGTGGCACGCTGCCTTTCGAGGGAGGGCGGGCGGAGATTGACGGGTCGAGAACTGCTTTCGCGGCCTCGACCTCCGCCATTTGCTCCTCTACCTCGAGAAGCTGTTTTTTAGCAGCGGCCAGCTGCACGTACTCCCCTGTTGTTGGGGGTCTACCTCGCTTCCTCGACCCGAACGTTATCGGGGCCGACGAGGTGGAGGCGTCCGACTCGGAGGCCTCCAAAGTGTCATCAGACACATCGAGTGTATCGTGAGCCTCACCGGCGGTCGCCCAAGACTCCACGGAGGACGCCCTCGAAGTGGATGCTGAGGGACCAGCCCTGGACTTGGATCGGGACGCCGCCCGAACAACCCGAACCTCCCGAATACGCGGAACGGCGAAAGTGAGCTCCCCCACAACCTCCGGCACATCCGCAGCATCGTCCACCCTAACCGCCGGCGGGGAGGTGGACTGTGAAGTTCTCACCGCTCCGCCCCGAACGCCCTGTAGAGGCTTCGATCCCAGAGCCTCCTCTACAGCCGTCGCGTCAATCTCGACGCGCGGGCTACCAGGTCGAAGCCGGACGTTAAGCACCCGGCTTCTTCCTCTCCTCGCCGACAGGGAGGAAGACCGTGAGGTCCCCTCCTCCGCCACCTCAGCGCCCGAAACGCTAACAGAACGAGTGCGGCGTGCCGCACTACGCTCTGAATCTCCCCCCTCCATAGAATTTGTTTTTGAATTTAAATACTCCATAGATGACCCACGAGCGTGGTCGGAAATGAAGTCCGCCATGGCAGAGCCGCCTTACCATGGTAAGCCTAAATACTCGGGGGTGTCGGCAGGTTCCCCCGAGGGACCGTTTGAGACTGCCCTATTTAAAGACCAGGCAGCCATGCACCCATCGGCACGGTTATCCTTCACACCTTGGGTTTGGTCTTTCCTAACCCGCTCCGATCGCCTTTGTTTCAGTCCTCCGTGCGAGCCTTACCGGCAAGGGAGGCCCTGCCGGGGTCCGAAGACCCCACCGGCATCGCCTCGCACATCATCGGACCTACTTTGGAAAACGACCGGAGCAATCCCTTTTAGTCGCCTCGTACGACAGGCAGGGAATACCGTGGCCGTATTCTGCCCCCCGGCCACAGAGCGGATTTATTATAGAGGTTTACTCCTCGCGGTCCGGCCGGTTAAGGCAAGACCCCCGTTCCTGCGAAACATGACCACAGGCTTACGGTATGGTTGGCTCGGGTACCTCGGGATCGCCAAATCCCGTACTGTGGGTAATGAGCCCACAGCCCCTGAGGGAATGGCCACCACTCCTTTTTTTTTTTTTTTTTTTTTTTTTTTTTTACGTGGGGGAAATCTTCGAAAGATTCCCCGCCCCCCTGGGGAGGGGGCGGGGTATGTCGGATTCCTACCGACTAAAACCCCCACGGTGGTCCTTCCTGGCGTTGAGGGGAGGCCCCGGTTACTCTATAAGAACTCGTCCGGGACCTCCCCGCGCCCTTGCCCCGGATACGGGGCACCTACTTCGGGGGGAGGAATACTCCCCCCGCATCCGAAACACCTCCGACAGCGCTCGGACCACCGAAGCGCTGTCGGCCCTCCTGGGGGACCGTTTCTCGGGACACTCCGGGCCCCCACCCGGAGTGTCACGGTCCCCCCGCGGCGACCATCATGGTCATGATGATGGTCGCCGCCATCACCCGGTCAAGCCGTGAGGCCAACGGGGTGTGGTGGGTGAACTACGCACCACCCCCGTCGGCCGGATTCCTCGAAGATGGGGCGGCACCGCCACGGGTTCGTGACCCGCGGCGGCTGCCCCTCACGGTGCGCGGTCGGGAAATCTCCCTCTCGCGCTCGGCGGCCTCCTTCTGGAGCATAACCTGCTCACAGAAGGAGGCCACCGCCCTCCAATTCCTGTCGCTGCTCAGCAGTGCCCCAAAGACTGCCGGCAGCGACAGGTCCTGGCCAATTTGGCCTATTAGGACACGACGCGGCGCTGAAAAGGCGGGGCAAACCTCCAGCGTATGCCGCGCCGTGTCCACCTCCCCGGAGCCGCAGTGGCAACATGCCGCCGTCGCTTCTTTCCCTATGCGACACAGGTACTCACCGAAGCAACCATGCCCGGTGAGTACCTGTGTCATACGGTAGGTGATCCTGCCGTGCCGCCGCTCCTGCCACTGTTGGAGAATGGGCAGGAGGGCCCCGACAACTGGCTTGTAGGCGGAACGCTGCAAAACGTTCCACCAACGAGACAAAGCCAGCTGTCGGGCCTGACGCTTATATGCTTCGACCGCCATCGGCTCTGGCGGGCGCCCGTCCAGCTGCCGCCGCGCGCGGACGCGTGTATAAACGAGCGCGTCCGCCGCAGCGAGCAGCTCGAAGGGGATGATCCCCGCCAGAGCCATCGCCACCTCATAGGAGATGGTACGGTAACCCCTAATTACCCTGATGGCCAGCCTTCTCTGCAGCCTGTGGAGTGCAGAAATGCTGCTCCGGCTGGCCATCAGGGCTCTAGCAAATACTGCTGACCCGTAAAGGGTCATGGACCGTACCACCCCCACATAGAGGTGGCGAACCCTCGCCTCAGGTCCCCCGGTATTGGGCATTATGCGGCTAAGTCTAGCCGCAGCCCGATCTACACGGGGGACCAGGCGGTCGAAGTGGACTTCAAAGCGCCAGGAGCTCTCGAGGACGAGACCCAGATATTTCATCGAGGTCCCGACCTCGACCCAGGCATCACCTACCCGGACCCACGACTGGGGCAGACGCTGGGACCTCGGGAGGCCATGAAAGGCCATCGCCGAGGTCTTTTTCGCGTCAATACGCAGCCCCAAGTCGTGGATCCGCGCGACGACGGCGGCCACCGCGGCCTCCGCAAGGCGGATGGCCCTCCTGAGGGTTAGCCCGACGGCCAGTATGAAAGTGTCGTCTGCGTAGCAGACGACATACGAACCGTCGGGCAACCGGACCCGCAGGACCCGGTCGTACCCCATATTCCACAGGGTTGGGCCAACAGCCGAACCCTGGGGCACGCCGGCGTCAACTCCCCGTCTCTCTTTACCGTCCCGGCCGTTGTAGGTTATCCACCTGTCCTCCAGGTAGGCCCCTACCACCGCCTTGAGATAGGGAGGCACCTAGTGATAATCCAGGGCCTCCCTAATGGCGGCCCAGGCCAGGGTGTTAAATGCGTTGCTGATGTCTAACGAAACAGCAACGCACACCCCGCCCCGGGATACGGCATTCTCCGCGAGGTACTTGACGCGATTGATCGCGTCAATCGTGGAGCGTCCCTCGCGGAAGCCGTATTGGCTATCCGACAAATCGGGACCTACCTCGGACAGGTGTCTGGAGAGGCGGGAAGCTAT
Source organism: Coelioxys conoideus (assembly GCA_947623535.1). Taxonomy (NCBI): domain Eukaryota; kingdom Metazoa; phylum Arthropoda; class Insecta; order Hymenoptera; family Megachilidae; genus Coelioxys; species Coelioxys conoideus. The sequence goes on from CANQJN010000026.1 coordinate 7,888,516, forward strand.
GATACGCTCAAAGAGCTTGCCCGCCTCATCCAACAGACACAACGGCCGGTACGCAGACGGGGAGTCTGCGGGTCTTCCCTCTTTTTTCAGGAGGACCATCCGCCCCTCCTTCCATTCGGCGGGGAAAATTCCCCGCCGCAGGCATTGATTAAATGCCTCCACCATGGCTGGACCAAGGACGTCCGAGGCCAAGACCCAGGCTTTGCCAGGGATGCCATCCGGACCCGGGGCCGTGTTGCGTACCCCGAGCCGGTGCAGAGCCCTCGCCAGCTCCTCGTACGTGACCCCCCACTCGTCGGACCACGGTGGTGGGTCCGACGCCTCCGTCGCTGGTCCACCCACCCCTGAACGGGGGAAAAGGGTGTCGACCACGCGACGGAGGAACGGGGGGTCAAGGGTTTCCGTAATAGGGGGCGCCCACGGCCTAAATCGGCTTAGAACAAGCCTGTAGGCGCGCCCCCAAGGATCCCTATCCAGAGCTACGAGCAGCTCTTGCCATGCCTGGGCTTTGGCCTCCTTGATGGCCTGCTGCAGCGCTACTACACGTTGCCTGTAGAGTGCGTACAGCTCGGCTACCCACGCCGGATCCGGGTCACTGCGCCGACGGGCGCGGGTGTACTGGCGGCGCGCTCGCACGCACGCAGTGCGTAAGTCCGCAATAGCGGGCGACCACCAGTACACCGAATCCCTAACGGGAGGGCCCGATCTTGGCATCGCCGCGTCACAAATGTGTGACATGTTGCGGCGAAACCATCGGGCCCACTCGCGCCCGTCGGCAGGCCCGGAGCATGCAATGCCCCAGGCCACGGCGTGGGCAGCGGCCACCAGGACGTCCTTGTCCAGCCGCTTCAAGTTCCACCGCGGCGGTGGACGCTCCCCCTCAGGGCGGCCTCGGGGCTCGTCCGGAGGGGCGGAGGAGAGGGTCATTGAGATATATCTATGGTCTGATAATGTCTCGACCCCCACCTCCACCCTCCACCCCGAGATACGTCGCGCAGCAGCAGGAGAGGCTAGGGAAATGTCGACGATCGAGCCTCCCTGCTGCCGCACGCACGTATGGGCGCAGCCTGTGTTCAGAATGCACAGGCCCAAGCCCGCCGCCCAATCGAGCAGCGCTGACCCCCTCGCGTCCGTCCTGGGGGACCCCCAGGCCGTAGCCTTGGCGTTGAAGTCCCCCAGGACAATGACGGGACGGGGTCGGCAGCGATCAATCGCCAAACGGACCCCGTCCAAGAACTCCTCGAACGACGCGAGGGGCCAGCTGGGGGGAGCGTATACTCCCACCACCGCGGTGCCACCCCAATCGGCGACCACGAATCCCCTGTCGCGCTCAAGGAGCGAGCACGACGGGGGCCCGCGGCCGCCCCAGATTATTGTGACGGAGCCCCCCACGTCACCGATCCATGAAGGGTGGACCGGGACGCGGTAGGGCTCCGGCACAACTGCCAGACTCACCCTCCGCTCGGCTAGGGCCTGCGAAAGCAGATCTTGTGCCCTAGCCGAGCGGTTCAGGTTGGCCTGCAGCAGGGGGCCGGATGGCGGCATGAAGATTATGCCGTGTCCATCCGGCCCTCCGCGGCCATCTCCTCCTGAGTGAGGCGGGGCGTTGCCGGCGTCGTCGCCGCCGGCTCAGCCTCCGCCTCCATGGGGACCTCCGTGGAGGCCCCCTTTGCCGCTCCAGACGCTTGAGAGGCGCCCAGGGCGGCTGGCGCCTTCACGGCGCTGGACCCAGCAGCTTTGCGGGCCTCTGCCGGGGTTTGCTGCTGCGGCACAGCAGCAGCACCCTGGGCCGCGCCGCCCTTTTTGCGGCGGCGACCACCCCTATGCTTGGCGGCCTTGGCCGCTGGACACTCCTTGGTGCCCAGCCTATGGTTAGCCGCCCGGCCTGCACTGGCGCACACGGCACAGTGCGGTGGGGAGGTGCATTGCGAGGACTTATGTCCCGCTTCTCCGCAGAGGAAGCACCTCCCCGACCGATCTTCGTCTGCAGTGCACCGCTGCCTAACGTGACCGAAGTCAAGGCAGCGGAAACACTGCAGAGGCCGGGCGTCAAGGGCGTCGACGGGGACCTCGGTCCACCCGTCGACGACCAGTTTGCCCGCCAAGGCCACCTTCCGGGCTCCCGCCGCAGGGCAGCGGACCCAGCACGTGCCGAGTCCGGAGGGGCTCGGGCGGATATCACCCACCCTCACCTCCTGGGCTCGGCACCCCCCGCTGGAACTAATGGCGGCCATGACCGCCTCCCGGGTTACTCCGGACATGAGTCCGCGGACCCTTAAGTCCGCGGATTTGCAGGGACGGGCTATTTTAACGCCCGTCCCCTCCAATACCTCCGCCATTTTGATGGCCAGGAGGTCGGCCTTGGCCGATCTCTCGGGCCCGGGGACTTCGAGGATCAGTGACCCCGTGGCCCCCTGCCGCGGGCGTAGCGGAGGCACGCCGAGCTCGGCAAGATTAATATTCTGCCGGGCTCGGGACATTGCCTCCGCGTAAGACAAGGCGCACCCCTCCGGTACGGTTACGGACACCGCCGCCGTACGGGGGGGGGGGGGCGCGGTGGGATTGGCTTGGGCTTTCGCCTGGCCTGTCCGCCCGCTTTTCCCTGCCCCGCGTTCGCCGCGCGGGCAGAGCTCGGGCCAGCCTGTTTGGCTGGTGCCGCCGAGGTCTTGGCGGCCCGCCCTGCCTGGCTTTTGGCCTTGCGGCCTACAACCTTCGACCACGTTTCCGTGGTCGAGATCCTCGCCGCCTTCGCCGGGGGGCGAGACTGCGTCGCACTCGAAGGTGCGGCCGCAGGTGCGGCCCCGGATCTTGGGGCGGCAGGGGCGACCTTACCCTTTTTCCCCCGCGTCTGTGCGGGGGAGGGTTGCGCCCCTGCTCGAGGACTTGGCCCGGTGGCGGCCGATGAGGGACCTTTACTGGGCCCCCCGGCTGACCACAGGCCGGCCAGCTCGGACCGCATCTCCCGGAAGCGACTCTTCATGAGTCGGGAGATGCGGTCCACCAGGACTTCCTCCGTGGCAGGTGACGCCACGGGGGCGGCGGGGCCCCCACTCCCTGCGGCAACACTCCCTTGCGGGGAAAGGCCGGCCCTAGGCGAGGGAGCGGGAGACCGCCGCGGAGGCGAGGGCGGCACCACCACCGTGGGGGAAGGCCCCTGGCGGTGGCGGGCCAGCTCCTCCCGAAGGAGGCGAACATCCTGCTCGAGCTGGTCCACCCGTTGCTTTAACACGCGGTTCTCCTCCTCCAAGGCGGAGGAGGCCGCGGTAGCAGACCGGGTGGCCAGCTCGGCTTCAATTACCCGCCCTTCGTGCGCGGCCACCCTGAGGGCCCGCACGAAGCGGCCTTGAAGGTTACGGCTACTAGCCGCAACCTTCTCCACTATATCCATGTGGCCGTCAAGTTTGGCCACAAGGTCTGCGGTGGGGAGGTTCTTAAACTCCCTTGCCAGGGCGCCCTCATCGGGGAGTGGCAGGGAGCTTTTGGAGGGTGGAGGCGGCGCGATCGTAGGGTCAAAGACCGCCTTGGCGGCCTCGACCATCAACGCCTTCTCCTCCACCTCCAAAAGCTGCCTCTTGGCAGCGGCGAGGCGCACGTACTCCCCCGTAGTGGGGGGTCGCCCTCTCTTCCTGGACACGCCCGAGAATACCGAGGAGGACGTGGACGCGTCAGATTCGGTGCTTTCTTCGAGCATATTCACCACATATCTTAATCATTTTATTCTATCTAACCCTAACACGACCTAACCTGGCTACGCCTACCCTAACCTAGCCCTAACCTCCCTCTACCAACCTAACATACTATCACTCTTCTAATAATTTTCTCTACCCTTCATATTTTACACTTTCTCCGAACATACCACTACATTATACTTACCTTATTACATACTCACCCGTTATACTTACCGTACATCTAAGACCTCGTACCGCACCGACAAACCTATAGACAACATAATAATGTACTAATTACTCACCCGTTATACCGCAAGCGAACCGCGATTACGTAACTTGTACTCTTCGAACTTCGAACATATTACTCACCTCTCGTTCTCATCAGCGCTCACCCTATCTCATAATACATCCATCGACCTTCGTTATAAATATTCAGCGACCAAATTCTTTCTTATCTTGTACACATCCGCCGAGCCTAGATATCTAAGTCACCGAGCCAAATTCTTTCTTATCTTATAAACATCCGTCGAACCGCGTTATCTATGTCGCCGAGCCAAATTCTTTCTTATCTTATAAACATCCGCCAACCGAAATTCGTTATCTGAATCTTATAAACATCCTTCGACCGAACTCTGTTATCTCGATACTCTAAACATCCTCCGACCGAACTTCGATATCTTAATCTTATAAACATCCTCCGACCGAAATTCTTTATCTCGACGTTGTAAACACCCTGCGAGCGAACCTCACTATCTAATCTTTATAAACATCCGCTGACCGGGACCTCCGGCCAACACGTAACCCAAATATTGTAACGAACATCCGTGCGACCAAAATCTCTAACTACCGATAAGATCAACCCCCACTCAATATTTTAACCATATAAAAGACCCTGCGAACAAGCAGCTTCACGCCAGTCTTCACTCCGAGCTCCGACGCTCCGGAGCTGTTCATCGACGCGATACTTTGTCAAGGGTTAGAGCCCCTCTATACTTAGCAATTATTAGTAAAGTACCAAGTCTCATAGCGAGCATTAGTGATAGAATTTGTACTTAGTTATATTCTTATACTTATAATAAAACCAGTATTTAATCGTTCATAGTTACACTTATACTTAAACTCACCTTCATTCATCTCATACGAGCCATCACATATAAGGTAATTACCCTCGTTCTAAGTTGATTCAGAGGTGCGAGAATCCGCCGCACGGGATCATTATAGCTTAAAACGAGTTCAGCAAGGCCTACGTAGTAATCGGAGGTGCGTGAATCAGCCGCACAGGTTATAATACGTACTTGGCAATTATATTTTTAGTACAATACTCGGTGGTGCGTGAATCAGCCTCACAGAGGACTTGTACCTTTTTCTTGGATTATAACCGGCTCATGGGACGTAAACGCCACGGTGGACGTAGATACCACTTGCGCAAGATACATCGCGAATTCTACGCGTCTCTGAGTGTCAACCGAGCACCTGTACGAACTGTAACACCGGCACAACCTGCCCAAGACGAGTGGACATTAACACCCATCGACGTACCTGCACAACCGCTCATCGTGCAAGACCTTCATCCTGCGGACCCGAGACGTCCAGTTGTCAAGGACAAATAGAATCAGAACGTTTGGTGAGTACATACATCGAGTCACGCGCGGATCCCTGGCATACGACGGGCGCATGTACCGCGTGGCCAAAAAGATTGCAATACAACCGCGAACCGGGTACATAACCATAAACTCGCTGCGTACGCGAAGGTCAGCCTGGGACGTAACATATGCCATACTAAGTGTCGCTGTAAGTATCATAGCCGCGCTTGTACAGACTACCCATGTTAGTATCTCGGTTACTGTTGGAGCTATTCCGATGTTCGTTGTTGCTGTGAACAGAGCTCTCTGAACCTAGTTATATGCCTTACTAAGTGTCGCTGTAAGTATCATAGCCGCGCTTGTACAGACTACCCATGTTAGTATCTCGGTTACTTTTGGAGCTATTCCGATGTTCGTTGTTGCTGTGAACAGAGCTCTCTGAACCTCGTTATATGCCATACTAAGTGTCGCTGTAAGTATCATAGCCGCGCTTATACAGACTACCCATGTTAGTATCTCGGTTACCGTTGGAGCTATTCCGATGTTCGTTGTTGCTGTGAACAGAGCTCTCTGAACCTAGCTATATGCCATACTAAGTGTCGCTGTAAGTATCATAGCCGCGCTTGTACAGACTACCCATGTTAGTATCTCGGTTACTGTTGGAGCTATTCCGATCTTCGTTGTTGCTGTGAACAGAGCTATCTGAACCTAGTTATATGCCATACTAAGTGTCGCTGTAAGTATCATAGCCGCGCTTGTACAGACTACCCATGTTAGTATCTCGGTTACTGTTGGAGCTATTCCGATGTTCGTTGTTGCTGTGAACAGAGCTCTCTGAACCTAGTTATATGTCATACTAAGTGTCGCTGTAAGTATCATAGCCGCGCTTATACAGACTACCCATGTTAGTATCTCGGTTACCGTTGGAGCTATTCCGATGTTCGTTGTTGCTGTGAACAGAGCTCTCTGAACCTAGATATATGCCATACTAAGTGTCGCTGTAAGTATCATAGCCGCGCTTGTACAGACTACCCATGTTAGTATCTCGGTTACTGTTGGAGCTATTCCGATGTTCGTTGTTGCTGTGAACAGAGCTCTCTGAACCTAGTTATATGCCATACTAAGTGTCGCTGTAAGTATCATAGCCGCGCTTATACAGACCACCCATGTTAGTATCTCGGTTACTGTTGGAGCTATTCCGATGTTCGTTGTTGCTGTGAACAGAGCTCTCTGAACCTAGTTATATGCCATACCAAGTGTCGCTGTAACTATCATAGCCGCGCTTGTACAGACTACCCATGTTAGTATCTCGGTTACTGTTGGAGATATTCCGAAGTTCGTTGTTGCTGTGAACAGAGCTCTCTGAACCTAGTTATATGCCATACTAAGTGTCGCTGTAAGTATCATAGCCACGCTTATACAGACCACCCATGTTAGTATCTCGGTTACTAGTTATATGCCATACTAAGTGTCGCTGTAAGTATCATAGCCGCGCTTATACAGACCACCCATGTTAGTATCTCGGTTACTGTTGTAGCTATTCCGATGTTCGTTGTTGCTGTGAACAGAGCTCTCTGAACCTAGCTATATGCCATACTAAGTGTCGCTGTAAGTATCATAGCCGCGCTTGTACAGACTACCCATGTTAGTATCTCGGTTACCGTTGGAGCTATTCCGATGTTCGTTGTTGCTGTGAACAGAGCTCTCTGAACCTAGTTATATGCCATACTAAGTGTCGCTGTAAGTATCATAGCCGCGCTTGTACAGACTACCCATGTTAGTATCTCGGTTACTGTTGGAGCTATTCCGATGTTCGTTGTTGCTGTGAACAGAGCTCTCTGAACCTAGCTATATGCCATACTAAGTGTCGCTGTAAGTATCATAGCCGCGCTTGTACAGACTACCCATGTTAGTATCTCGGTTACCGTTGGAGCTATTCCGATCTTCGTTGTTGCTGTGAACAGAGCTATCTGAACCTAGTTATATGTCATACTAAGTGTCGCTGTAAGTATCATAGCCGCGCTTATACAGACTACCCATGTTAGTATCTCGGTTACCGTTGGAGCTATTCCGATGTTCGTTGTTGCTGTGAACAGAGCTCTCTGAACCTAGCTATATGCCATACTAAGTGTCGCTGTAAGTATCATAGCCGCGCTTGTACAGACTACCCATGTTAGTATCTCGGTTACTGTTGGAGCTATTCCGATGTTCGTTGTTGCTGTGAACAGAGCTCTCTGAACCTAGTTATATGCCATACTAAGTGTCGCTGTAAGTATCATAGCCGCGCTTATACAGACCACCCATGTTAGTATCTCGGTTACTGTTGGAGCTATTCCGATGTTCGTTGTTGCTGTGAACAGAGCTCTCTGAACCTAGTTATATGCCATACCAAGTGTCGCTGTAACTATCATAGCCGCGCTTGTACAGACTACCCATGTTAGTATCTCGGTTACTGTTGGAGATATTCCGAAGTTCGTTGTTGCTGTGAACAGAGCTCTCTGAACCTAGTTATATGCCATACTAAGTGTCGCTGTAAGTATCATAGCCACGCTTATACAGACCACCCATGTTAGTATCTCGGTTACTAGTTATATGCCATACTAAGTGTCGCTGTAAGTATCATAGCCGCGCTTATACAGACCACCCATGTTAGTATCTCGGTTACTGTTGGAGCTATTCCGATGTTCGTTGTTGCTGTGAACAGAGCTCTCTGAACCTAGTTATATGCCATACTAAGTGTCGCTGTAAGTATCATAGCCGCGCTTATACAGACTACCCATGTTAGTATCTCGGTTACTGTTGCAGCTATTCCGATGTTCGTTGTTGCTGTGAAGAGAGCTCTCTGAACCTAGCTATATGCCATAATAAGTGTCGCTGTAAGTATCATAGCCGCGCTTATACAGACTACCCATGTTAGTATCTCGGTTACTGTTGGAGCTATTCCGATGTTCGTTGTTGCTGTGAACAGAGCTCTCTGAACCTAGTTATATGCCATACTAAGTGTCGCTGTAAGTATCATAGCCGCGCTTATACATACTACCCATGTTAGTATCTCGGTTACTGTTGGAGCTATTCCGATGTTCGTTGTTGCTGTGAAGAGAGCTCTCTGAACCTAGTTATATGCCATACTAAGTGTCGCTGTAAGTATCATAGCCGCGCTTGTACAGACTACCCATGTTAGTATCTCGGTTACTGTTGGCGCTATTCCGATGTTCGTTGTTGCTGTGAACAGAGCTCTCTGAACCTAGTTATATGCCATACTAAGTGTCGCTGTAAGTATCATAGCCGCGCTTGTACAGACTACCCATGTTAGTATCTCGGTTACTGTTGGAGCTATTCCGATGTTCGTTGTTGCTGTGAAGAGAGCTCTCTGAACCTAGCTATATGCCATACTAAGTGTCGCTGTAAGTATCATAGCCGCGCTTATACAGACTACCCATGTTAGTATCTCGGTTACTGTTGGAGCTATTCCGATGTTCGTTGTTGCTGTGAACAGAGCTCTCTGAACCTAGCTATATGCCATACTAAGTGTCGCTGTAAGTATCATAGCCGCGCTTATACAGACCACCCATGTTAGTATCTCGGTTACCGTTGGAGCTATTCCGATGTTCGTTGTTGCTGTGAACAGAGCTCTCTGAACCTAGTTATATGCCATACTAAGTGTCGCTGTAAGTATCATAGCCGCGCTTGTACAGACTACCCATGTTAGTATCTCGGTTACTGTTGGAGCTATTCCGATGTTCGTTGTTGCTGTGAACAGAGCTCTCTGAACCTAGTTATATGCCATACTAAGTGTCGCTGTAAGTATCATAGCCGCGCTTATACAGACCACCCATGTTAGTATCTCGGTTACTGTTGGAGCTATTCCGATGTTCGTTGTTGCTGTGAACAGAGCTCTCTGAACCTAGTTATATGCCATACCAAGTGTCGCTGTAACTATCATAGCCGCGCTTGTACAGACTACCCATGTTAGTATCTCGGTTACTGTTGGAGATATTCCGAAGTTCGTTGTTGCTGTGAACAGAGCTCTCTGAACCTAGTTATATGCCATACTAAGTGTCGCTGTAAGTATCATAGCCACGCTTATACAGACCACCCATGTTAGTATCTCGGTTACTAGTTATATGCCATACTAAGTGTCGCTGTAAGTATCATAGCCGCGCTTATACAGACCACCCATGTTAGTATCTCGGTTACTGTTGGAGCTATTCCGATGTTCGTTGTTGCTGTGAACAGAGCTCTCTGAACCTAGTTATATGCCATACTAAGTGTCGCTGTAAGTATCATAGCCGCGCTTATACAGACTACCCATGTTAGTATCTCGGTTACTGTTGCAGCTATTCCGATGTTCGTTGTTGCTGTGAAGAGAGCTCTCTGAACCTAGCTATATGCCATAATAAGTGTCGCTGTAAGTATCATAGCCGCGCTTATACAGACTACCCATGTTAGTATCTCGGTTACTGTTGGAGCTATTCCGATGTTCGTTGTTGCTGTGAACAGAGCTCTCTGAACCTAGTTATATGCCATACTAAGTGTCGCTGTAAGTATCATAGCCGCGCTTATACAGACCACCCATGTTAGTATCTCGGTTACTGTTGGAGCTATTCCGATGTTCGTTGTTGCTGTGAAGAGAGCTCTCTGAACCTAGTTATATGCCATACTAAGTGTCGCTGTAAGTATCATAGCCGCGCTTGTACAGACTACCCATGTTAGTATCTCGGTTACTGTTGGCGCTATTCCGATGTTCGTTGTTGCTGTGAACAGAGCTCTCTGAACCTAGTTATATGCCATACTAAGTGTCGCTGTAAGTATCATAGCCGTGCTTGTACAGACTACCCATGTTAGTATCTCGGTTACTGTTGGAGCTATTCCGATGTTCGTTGTTGCTGTGAAGAGAGCTCTCTGAACCTAGCTATATGCCATACTAAGTGTCGCTGTAAGTATCATAGCCGCGCTTATACAGACTACCCATGTTAGTATCTCGGTTACTGTTGGAGCTATTCCGATGTTCGTTGTTGCTGTGAAGAGAGCTCTCTGAACCTAGCTATATGCCATACTAAGTGTCGCTGTAAGTATCATAGCCGCGCTTATACAGACTACCCATGTTAGTATCTCGGTTACTGTTGGAGCTATTCCGATGTTCGTTGTTGCTGTGAAGAGAGCTCTCTGAACCTAGCTATATGCCATACTAAGTGTCGCTGTAAGTATCATAGCCGCGCTTATACAGACTACCCATGTTAGTATCTCGGTTACTGTTGGAGCTATTCCGATGTTCGTTGTTGCTGTGAACAGAGCTCTCTGAACCTAGCTATATGCCATACTAAGTGTCGCTGTAAGTATCATAGCCGCGCTTATACAGACCACCCATGTTAGTATCTCGGTTACCGTTGGAGCTATTCCGATGTTCGTTGTTGCTGTGAACAGAGCTCTCTGAACCTAGTTATATGCCATACTAAGTGTCGCTGTAAGTATCATAGCCGCGCTTATACAGACCACCCATGTTAGTATCTCGGTTACTGTTGGAGCTATTCCGATGTTCGTTGTTGCTGTGAAGAGAGCTCTCTGAACCTAGTTATATGCCATACTAAGTGTCGCTGTAAGTATCATAGCCGCGCTTGTACAGACTACCCATGTTAGTATCTCGGTTACTGTTGGCGCTATTCCGATGTTCGTTGTTGCTGTGAACAGAGCTCTCTGAACCTAGTTATATGCCATACTAAGTGTCGCTGTAAGTATCATAGCCGCGCTTGTACAGACTACCCATGTTAGTATCTCGGTTACTGTTGGAGCTATTCCGATGTTCGTTGTTGCTGTGAAGAGAGCTCTCTGAACCTAGCTATATGCCATACTAAGTGTCGCTGTAAGTATCATAGCCGCGCTTATACAGACTACCCATGTTAGTATCTCGGTTACTGTTGGAGCTATTCCGATGTTCGTTGTTGCTGTGAACAGAGCTCTCTGAACCTAGCTATATGCCATACTAAGTGTCGCTGTAAGTATCATAGCCGCGCTTATACAGACCACCCATGTTAGTATCTCGGTTACCGTTGGAGCTATTCCGATGTTCGTTGTTGCTGTGAACAGAGCTCTCTGAACCTAGTTATATGCCATACTAAGTGTCGCTGTAAGTATCATAGCCGCGCTTGTACAGACTACCCATGTTAGTATCTCGGTTACTGTTGGAGCTATTCCGATGTTCGTTGTTGCTGTGAACAGAGCTCTCTGAACCTAGTTATATGCCATACTAAGTGTCGCTGTAAGTATCATAGCCGCGCTTATACAGACCACCCATGTTAGTATCTCGGTTACTGTTGGAGCTATTCCGATGTTCGTTGTTGCTGTGAAGAGAGCTCTCTGAACCTAGTTATATGCCATACTAAGTGTCGCTGTAAGTATCATAGCCGCGCTTGTACAGACTACCCATGTTAGTATCTCGGTTACTGTTGGCGCTATTCCGATGTTCGTTGTTGCTGTGAACAGAGCTCTCTGAACCTAGTTATATGCCATACTAAGTGTCGCTGTAAGTATCATAGCCGCGCTTGTACAGACTACCCATGTTAGTATCTCGGTTACTGTTGGAGCTATTCCGATGTTCGTTGTTGCTGTGAAGAGAGCTCTCTGAACCTAGCTATATGCCATACTAAGTGTCGCTGTAAGTATCATAGCCGCGCTTATACAGACTACCCATGTTAGTATCTCGGTTACTGTTGGAGCTATTCCGATGTTCGTTGTTGCTGTGAACAGAGCTCTCTGAACCTAGTTATATGCCATACTAAGTGTCGCTGTAAGTATCATAGCCGCGCTTGTACAGACTACCCATGTTAGTATCTCGGTTACTGTTGGAGCTATTCCGATGTTCGTTGTTGCTGTGAAGAGAGCTCTCTGAACCTAGCTATATGCCATACTAAGTGTCGCTGTAAGTATCATAGCCGCGCTTATACAGACTACCCATGTTAGTATCTCGGTTACTGTTGGAGCTATTCCGATGTTCGTTGTTGCTGTGAACAGAGCTCTCTGAACCTAGCTATATGCCATACTAAGTGTCGCTGTAAGTATCATAGCCGCGCTTATACAGACCACCCATGTTAGTATCTCGGTTACCGTTGGAGCTATTCCGATGTTCGTTGTTGCTGTGAACAGAGCTCTCTGAACCTAGTTATATGCCATACTAAGTGTCGCTGTAAGTATCATAGCCGCGCTTGTACAGACTACCCATGTTAGTATCTCGGTTACTGTTGGAGCTATTCCGATGTTCGTTGTTGCTGTGAACAGACCTCTCTGAACCTAGTTATATGCCATACTAAGTGTCGCTGTAAGTATCATAGCCGCGCTTATACAGACCACCCATGTTAGTATCTCGGTTACTGTTGGAGCTATTCCGATGTTCGTTGTTGCTGTGAAGAGAGCTCTCTGAACCTAGTTATATGCCATACTAAGTGTCGCTGTAAGTATCATAGCCGCGCTTGTACAGACTACCCATGTTAGTATCTCGGTTACTGTTGGCGCTATTCCGATGTTCGTTGTTGCTGTGAACAGAGCTCTCTGAACCTAGTTATATGCCATACTAAGTGTCGCTGTAAGTATCATAGCCGCGCTTGTACAGACTACCCATGTTAGTATCTCGGTTACTGTTGGAGCTATTCCGATGTTCGTTGTTGCTGTGAAGAGAGCTCTCTGAACCTAGCTATATGCCATACTAAGTGTCGCTGTAAGTATCATAGCCGCGCTTATACAGACTACCCATGTTAGTATCTCGGTTACTGTTGGAGCTATTCCGATGTTCGTTGTTGCTGTGAACAGAGCTCTCTGAACCTAGCTATATGCCATACTAAGTGTCGCTGTAAGTATCATAGCCGCGCTTATACAGACCACCCATGTTAGTATCTCGGTTACCGTTGGAGCTATTCCGATGTTCGTTGTTGCTGTGAACAGAGCTCTCTGAACCTAGTTATATGCCATACTAAGTGTCGCTGTAAGTATCATAGCCGCGCTTGTACAGACTACCCATGTTAGTATCTCGGTTACTGTTGGAGCTATTCCGATGTTCGTTGTTGCTGTGAACAGAGCTCTCTGAACCTAGTTATATGCCATACTAAGTGTCGCTGTAAGTATCATAGCCGCGCTTATACAGACCACCCATGTTAGTATCTCGGTTACTGTTGGAGCTATTCCGATGTTCGTTGTTGCTGTGAACAGAGCTCTCTGAACCTAGTTATATGCCATACCAAGTGTCGCTGTAACTATCATAGCCGCGCTTGTACAGACTACCCATGTTAGTATCTCGGTTACTGTTGGAGATATTCCGAAGTTCGTTGTTGCTGTGAACAGAGCTCTCTGAACCTAGTTATATGCCATACTAAGTGTCGCTGTAAGTATCATAGCCACGCTTATACAGACCACCCATGTTAGTATCTCGGTTACTAGTTATATGCCATACTAAGTGTCGCTGTAAGTATCATAGCCGCGCTTATACAGACCACCCATGTTAGTATCTCGGTTACTGTTGGAGCTATTCCGATGTTCGTTGTTGCTGTGAACAGAGCTCTCTGAACCTAGTTATATGCCATACTAAGTGTCGCTGTAAGTATCATAGCCGCGCTTATACAGACTACCCATGTTAGTATCTCGGTTACTGTTGCAGCTATTCCGATGTTCGTTGTTGCTGTGAAGAGAGCTCTCTGAACCTAGCTATATGCCATAATAAGTGTCGCTGTAAGTATCATAGCCGCGCTTATACAGACTACCCATGTTAGTATCTCGGTTACTGTTGGAGCTATTCCGATGTTCGTTGTTGCTGTGAACAGAGCTCTCTGAACCTAGTTATATGCCATACTAAGTGTCGCTGTAAGTATCATAGCCGCGCTTATACATACTACCCATGTTAGTATCTCGGTTACTGTTGGAGCTATTCCGATGTTCGTTGTTGCTGTGAAGAGAGCTCTCTGAACCTAGCTATATGCCATACTAAGTGTCGCTGTAAGTATCATAGCCGCGCTTATACAGACTACCCATGTTAGTATCTCGGTTACTGTTGGAGCTATTCCGATGTTCGTTGTTGCTGTGAACAGAGCTCTCTGAACCTAGCTATATGCCATACTAAGTGTCGCTGTAAGTATCATAGCCGCGCTTATACAGACCACCCATGTTAGTATCTCGGTTACCGTTGGAGCTATTCCGATGTTCGTTGTTGCTGTGAACAGAGCTCTCTGAACCTAGTTATATGCCATACTAAGTGTCGCTGTAAGTATCATAGCCGCGCTTATACAGACCACCCATGTTAGTATCTCGGTTACTGTTGGAGCTATTCCGATGTTCGTTGTTGCTGTGAACAGAGCTCTCTGAACCTAGTTATATGCCATACTAAGTGTCGCTGTAAGTATCATAGCCGCGCTTGTACAGACTACCCATGTTAGTATCTCGGTTACTGTTGGAGCTATTCCGATGTTCGTTGTTGCTGTGAACAGAGCTCTCTGAACCTAGTTATATGCCATACTAAGTGTCGCTATAAGTATCATAGCCGCGCTTATACAGACTACCCATGTTAGTATCTCGGTTACTGTTGGAGCTATTCCGATGTTCGTTGTTGCTGTGAACAGAGCTCTCTGAACCTAGTTATATGCTATACTAAGTGTCGCTGTAAGTATCATAGCCGCGCTTATACAGCCTACCCATGTTAGTATCTAGGTTACTGTTGGAGCTATTCCGATGTTCGTTGTTGCTGTGAACAGAGCTCTCTGAACCTAGTTATATGCCATACTAAGTGTCGCTGTAAGTATCATAGCCGCGCTTGTACAGACTACCCATGTTAGTATCTCGGTTACTGTTGGAGCTATTCCGATGTTCGTTGTTGCTGTGAAGAGAGCTCTCTGAACCTAGCTATATGCCATACTAAGTGTCGCTGTAAGTATCATAGCCGCGCTTATACAGACTACCCATGTTAGTATCTCGGTTACCGTTGGAGCTATTCCGATGTTCGTTGTTGCTGTGAAGAGAGCTCTCTGAACCTAGTTATATGCCATACTAAGTGTCGCTGTAAGTATCATAGCCGCGCTTGTACAGACTACCCATGTTAGTATCTCGGTTACTGTTGGAGCTATTCCGATGTTCGTTGTTGCTGTGAACAGAGCTCTCTGAACCTAGTTATATGCCATACTAAGTGTCACTGTAAGTATCATAGCCGCGCTTGTACAGACTACCCATGTTAGTATCTCGGTTACTGTTGGAGCTATTCCGATGTTCGTTGTTGCTGTGAACAGAGCTCTCTGAACCTAGTTATATGCCATACTAAGTGTCGCTGTAAGTATCATAGCCGCGCTTATACAGACTACCCATGTTAGTATATCGGTTACTGTTGGAGCTATTCCGATGTTCGTTGTTGCTGTGAACAGAGCTCTCTGCACCTAGTTATATGCTATACTAAGTGTCGCTGTAAGTATCATAGCCGCGCTTGTACAGACTACCCATGTTAGTATCTCGGTTACTGTTGGAGCTATTCCGATGTTCGTTGTTGCTGTGAACAGAGCTCTCTGAACCTAGCTATATGCCATACTAAGTGTCGCTGTAAGTATCATAGCCGCGCTTATACAGACTACCCATATTAGTATCTCGGTTACTGTTGGAGCCATTCCGATGTTCGTTGTTGCTGTGAACAGAGCTCTCTGAACCTAGTTATATGCTATACTAAGTGTCGCTGTAAGTATCATAGCCGCGCTTATACAGACTACCCATGTTAGTATCTCGGTTACTGTTGGAGCTATTCCGATGTTCGTTGTTGCTGTGAACAGAGCTCTCTGAACCTAGTTATATGCCATACTAAGTGTCGCTGTAAGTATCATAGCCGCGCTTATACAGACTACCCATGTTTGTATCTCGGTTAGCGTTGGAGCTATTCCGATGTTCGTTGTTGCTGTGAACAGAGCTCTCTTAACCTAGCTATATGCCATACTAAGTGTCGCTGTAAGTATCATAGCCGCGCATATACAGACTACCCATGTTAGTATCTCGGTTACTGTTAGAGCTATTCCGATGTTCGTTGTTGCTGTGCACAGAGCTCTCTGAACCTAGCTATATGCCATACTAAGTGTCGCTGTAAGTATCATAGCCGCGCTTATACAGCCTACCCATGTTAGTATCTCGGTTACTGTTGGAGCTATTCCGATGTTCGTTGTTGCTGTGAACAGAGCTCTCTGAACCTAGTTATATGCCATACTAAGTGTCGCTGTAAGTATCATAGCCGCGCTTATACATACTACCCATGTTAGTATCTCGGTTGCTGTTGGAGCTATTCCGATGTTCGTTGTTGCTGTGAAGAGAGCTCTCTGAACCTAGCTATATGCCATAATAAGTGTCGCTGTAAGTATCATAGCCGCGCTTATACAGACTACCCATGTTAGTATCTCGGTTACTGTTGGAGCTATTCCGATGTTCGTTGTTGCTGTGAACAGAGCTCTCTGAACCTAGTTATATGCCATACTAAGTGTCGCTGTAAGTATCATAGCCGCGCTTATACATACTACCCATGTTAGTATCTCGGTTACTGTTGGAGCTATTCCGATGTTCGTTGTTGCTGTGAAGAGAGCTCTCTGAACCTAGCTATATGCCATACTAAGTGTCGCTGTAAGTATCATAGCCGCGCTTATACAGACTACCCATGTTAGTATCTCGGTTACTGTTGGAGCTATTCCGATGTTCGTTGTTGCTGTGAACAGAGCTCTCTGAACCTAGCTATATGCCATACTAAGTGTCGCTGTAAGTATCATAGCCGCGCTTATACAGACCACCCATGTTAGTATCTCGGTTACCGTTGGAGCTATTCCGATGTTCGTTGTTGCTGTGAACAGAGCTCTCTGAACCTAGTTATATGCCATACTAAGTGTCGCTGTAAGTATCATAGCCCTGCTGATACAGACCACCCATGTTAGTATCTCGGTTACTGTTGGAGCTATTCCGATGTTCGTTGTTGCTGTGAAGAGAGCTCTCTGAACCTAGTTATATGCCATACTAAGTGTCGCTGTAAGTATCATAGCCGCGCTTGTACAGACTACCCATGTTAGTATCTCGGTTACTGTTGGAGCTATTCCGATGTTCGTTGTTGCTGTGAAGAGAGCTCTCTGAACCTAGCTATATGCCATACTAAGTGTCGCTGTAAGTATCATAGCCGCGCTTATACAGACTACCCATGTTAGTATCTCGGTTACTGTTGGAGCTATTCCGATGTTCGTTGTTGCTGTGAACAGAGCTCTCTGAACCTAGCTATATGCCATACTAAGTGTCGCTGTAAGTATCATAGCCGCGCTTATACAGACCACCCATGTTAGTATCTCGGTTACCGTTGGAGCTATTCCGATGTTCGTTGTTGCTGTGAACAGAGCTCTCTGAACCTAGTTATATGCCATACTAAGTGTCGCTGTAAGTATCATAGCCGCGCTTATACAGACCACCCATGTTAGTATCTCGGTTACTGTTGGAGCTATTCCGATGTTCGTTGTTGCTGTGAAGAGAGCTCTCTGAACCTAGTTATATGCCATACTAAGTGTCGCTGTAAGTATCATAGCCGCGCTTGTACAGACTACCCATGTTAGTATCTCGGTTACTGTTGGAGCTATTCCGATGTTCGTTGTTGCTGTGAACAGAGCTCTCTGAACCTAGTTATATGCCATACTAAGTGTCGCTGTAAGTATCATAGCCGCGCTTGTACAGACTACCCATGTTAGTATCTCGGTTACTGTTGGAGCTATTCCGATGTTCGTTGTTGCTGTGAACAGGGCTCTCTGAACCCAGTTATATGCCATACTAAGTGTCGCTGTAAGTATCATAGCCGCGCTTGTACAGACTACCCATGTTAGTATCTCGGTTACTGTTGGAGCTATTCCGATGTTCGTTGTTGCTGTGAAGAGAGCTCTCTGAACCTAGCTATATGCCATACTAAGTGTCGCTGTAAGTATCATAGCCGCGCTTATACAGACTACCCATGTTAGTATCTCGGTTACTGTTGGAGCTATTCCGATGTTCGTTGTTGCTGTGAACAGAGCTCTCTGAACCTAGCTATATGCCATACTAAGTGTCGCTGTAAGTATCATAGCCGCGCTTATACAGACCACCCATGTTAGTATCTCGGTTACCGTTGGAGCTATTCCGATGTTCGTTGTTGCTGTGAACAGAGCTCTCTGAACCTAGTTATATGCCATACTAAGTGTCGCTGTAAGTATCATAGCCGCGCTTGTACAGACTACCCATGTTAGTATCTCGGTTACTGTTGGAGCTATTCCGATGTTCGTTGTTGCTGTGAACAGAGCTCTCTGAACCTAGCTATATGCCATACTAAGTGTCGCTGTAAGTATCATAGCCGCGCTTATACAGACCACCCATGTTAGTATCTCGGTTACCGTTGGAGCTATTCCGATGTTCGTTGTTGCTGTGAACAGAGCTCTCTGAACCTAGTTATATGCCATACTAAGTGTCGCTGTAAGTATCATAGCCGCGCTTATACAGACCACCCATGTTAGTATCTCGGTTACTGTTGGAGCTATTCCGATGTTCGTTGTTGCTGTGAAGAGAGCTCTCTGAACCTAGTTATATGCCATACTAAGTGTCGCTGTAAGTATCATAGCCGCGCTTGTACAGACTACCCATGTTAGTATCTCGGTTACTGTTGGAGCTATTCCGATGTTCGTTGTTGCTGTGAACAGAGCTCTCTGAACCTAGTTATATGCCATACTAAGTGTCGCTGTAAGTATCATAGCCGCGCTTGTACAGACTACCCATGTTAGTATCTCGGTTACTGTTGGAGCTATTCCGATGTTCGTTGTTGCTGTGAACAGGGCTCTCTGAACCCAGTTATATGCCATACTAAGTGTCGCTGTAAGTATCATAGCCGCGCTTGTACAGACTACCCATGTTAGTATCTCGGTTACTGTTGGAGCTATTCCGATGTTCGTTGTTGCTGTGAAGAGAGCTCTCTGAACCTAGCTATATGCCATACTAAGTGTCGCTGTAAGTATCATAGCCGCGCTTATACAGACTACCCATGTTAGTATCTCGGTTACTGTTGGAGCTATTCCGATGTTCGTTGTTGCTGTGAACAGAGCTCTCTGAACCTAGCTATATGCCATACTAAGTGTCGCTGTAAGTATCATAGCCGCGCTTATACAGACCACCCATGTTAGTATCTCGGTTACCGTTGGAGCTATTCCGATGTTCGTTGTTGCTGTGAACAGAGCTCTCTGAACCTAGTTATATGCCATACTAAGTGTCGCTGTAAGTATCATAGCCGCGCTTGTACAGACTACCCATGTTAGTATCTCGGTTACTGTTGGAGCTATTCCGATGTTCGTTGTTGCTGTGAACAGAGCTCTCTGAACCTAGTTATATGCCATACTAAGTGTCGCTGTAAGTATCATAGCCGCGCTTATACAGACCACCCATGTTAGTATCTCGGTTACTGTTGGAGCTATTCCGATGTTCGTTGTTGCTGTGAACAGAGCTCTCTGAACCTAGTTATATGCCATACCAAGTGTCGCTGTAACTATCATAGCCGCGCTTGTACAGACTACCCATGTTAGTATCTCGGTTACTGTTGGAGATATTCCGAAGTTCGTTGTTGCTGTGAACAGAGCTCTCTGAACCTAGTTATATGCCATACTAAGTGTCGCTGTAAGTATCATAGCCACGCTTATACAGACCACCCATGTTAGTATCTCGGTTACTAGTTATATGCCATACTAAGTGTCGCTGTAAGTATCATAGCCGCGCTTATACAGACCACCCATGTTAGTATCTCGGTTACTGTTGGAGCTATTCCGATGTTCGTTGTTGCTGTGAACAGAGCTCTCTGAACCTAGTTATATGCCATACTAAGTGTCGCTGTAAGTATCATAGCCGCGCTTATACAGACTACCCATGTTAGTATCTCGGTTACTGTTGCAGCTATTCCGATGTTCGTTGTTGCTGTGAAGAGAGCTCTCTGAACCTAGCTATATGCCATAATAAGTGTCGCTGTAAGTATCATAGCCGCGCTTATACAGACTACCCATGTTAGTATCTCGGTTACTGTTGGAGCTATTCCGATGTTCGTTGTTGCTGTGAACAGAGCTCTCTGAACCTAGTTATATGCCATACTAAGTGTCGCTGTAAGTATCATAGCCGCGCTTATACATACTACCCATGTTAGTATCTCGGTTACTGTTGGAGCTATTCCGATGTTCGTTGTTGCTGTGAAGAGAGCTCTCTGAACCTAGCTATATGCCATACTAAGTGTCGCTGTAAGTATCATAGCCGCGCTTATACAGACTACCCATGTTAGTATCTCGGTTACTGTTGGAGCTATTCCGATGTTCGTTGTTGCTGTGAACAGAGCTCTCTGAACCTAGCTATATGCCATACTAAGTGTCGCTGTAAGTATCATAGCCGCGCTTATACAGACCACCCATGTTAGTATCTCGGTTACCGTTGGAGCTATTCCGATGTTCGTTGTTGCTGTGAAGAGAGCTCTCTGAACCTAGTTATATGCCATACTAAGTGTCGCTGTAAGTATCATAGCCGCGCTTGTACAGACTACCCATGTTAGTATCTCGGTTACTGTTGGAGCTATTCCGATGTTCGTTGTTGCTGTGAACAGAGCTCTCTGAACCTAGCTATATGCCATACTAAGTGTCGCTGTAAGTATCATAGCCGCGCTTATACAGACTACCCATATTAGTATCTCGGTTACTGTTGGAGCCATTCCGATGTTCGTTGTTGCTGTGAACAGAGCTCTCTGAACCTAGTTATATGCTATACTAAGTGTCGCTGTAAGTATCATAGCCGCGCTTATACAGACTACCCATGTTAGTATCTCGGTTACTGTTGGAGCTATTCCGATGTTCGTTGTTGCTGTGAACAGAGCTCTCTGAACCTAGTTATATGCCATACTAAGTGTCGCTGTAAGTATCATAGCCGCGCTTATACAGACTACCCATGTTTGTATCTCGGTTAGCGTTGGAGCTATTCCGATGTTCGTTGTTGCTGTGAACAGAGCTCTCTTAACCTAGCTATATGCCATACTAAGTGTCGCTGTAAGTATCATAGCCGCGCATATACAGACTACCCATGTTAGTATCTCGGTTACTGTTAGAGCTATTCCGATGTTCGTTGTTGCTGTGCACAGAGCTCTCTGAACCTAGCTATATGCCATACTAAGTGTCGCTGTAAGTATCATAGCCGCGCTTATACAGCCTACCCATGTTAGTATCTCGGTTACTGTTGGAGCTATTCCGATGTTCGTTGTTGCTGTGAACAGAGCTCTCTGAACCTAGTTATATGCCATACTAAGTGTCGCTG
Source organism: Coelioxys conoideus (assembly GCA_947623535.1). NCBI lineage: Eukaryota > Metazoa > Arthropoda > Insecta > Hymenoptera > Megachilidae > Coelioxys > Coelioxys conoideus. Next base: position 7,910,084 of record CANQJN010000026.1, read on the forward strand.
TAAGTATCATAGCCGCGCTTATACATACTACCCATGTTAGTATCTCGGTTGCTGTTGGAGCTATTCCGATGTTCGTTGTTGCTGTGAAGAGAGCTCTCTGAACCTAGCTATATGCCATAATAAGTGTCGCTGTAAGTATCATAGCCGCGCTTATACAGACTACCCATGTTAGTATCTCGGTTACTGTTGGAGCTATTCCGATGTTCGTTGTTGCTGTGAACAGAGCTCTCTGAACCTAGTTATATGCCATACTAAGTGTCGCTGTAAGTATCATAGCCGCGCTTATACATACTACCCATGTTAGTATCTCGGTTACTGTTGGAGCTATTCCGATGTTCGTTGTTGCTGTGAAGAGAGCTCTCTGAACCTAGCTATATGCCATACTAAGTGTCGCTGTAAGTATCATAGCCGCGCTTATACAGACTACCCATGTTAGTATCTCGGTTACTGTTGGAGCGATTCCGATGTTCGTTGTTGCTGTGAACAGAGCTCTCTGAACCTAGCTATATGCCATACTAAGTGTCGCTGTAAGTATCATAGCCGCGCTTATACAGACCACCCATGTTAGTATCTCGGTTACCGTTGGAGCTATTCCGATGTTCGTTGTTGCTGTGAACAGAGCTCTCTGAACCTAGTTATATGCCATACTAAGTGTCGCTGTAAGTATCATAGCCCTGCTGATACAGACCACCCATGTTAGTATCTCGGTTACTGTTGGAGCTATTCCGATGTTCGTTGTTGCTGTGAAGAGAGCTCTCTGAACCTAGTTATATGCCATACTAAGTGTCGCTGTAAGTATCATAGCCGCGCTTGTACAGACTACCCATGTTAGTATCTCGGTTACTGTTGGAGCTATTCCGATGTTCGTTGTTGCTGTGAACAGAGCTCTCTGAACCTAGTTATATGCCATACTAAGTGTCGCTGTAAGTATCATAGCCGCGCTTGTACAGACTACCCATGTTAGTATCTCGGTTACTGTTGGAGCTATTCCGATGTTCGTTGTTGCTGTGAAGAGAGCTCTCTGAACCTAGCTATATGCCATACTAAGTGTCGCTGTAAGTATCATAGCCGCGCTTATACAGACTACCCATGTTAGTATCTCGGTTACTGTTGGAGCTATTCCGATGTTCGTTGTTGCTGTGAACAGAGCTCTCTGAACCTAGCTATATGCCATACTAAGTGTCGCTGTAAGTATCATAGCCGCGCTTATACAGACCACCCATGTTAGTATCTCGGTTACCGTTGGAGCTATTCCGATGTTCGTTGTTGCTGTGAACAGAGCTCTCTGAACCTAGTTATATGCCATACTAAGTGTCGCTGTAAGTATCATAGCCGCGCTTATACAGACCACCCATGTTAGTATCTCGGTTACTGTTGGAGCTATTCCGATGTTCGTTGTTGCTGTGAACAGAGCTCTCTGAACCTAGTTATATGCCATACTAAGTGTCGCTGTAAGTATCATAGCCGCGCTTGTACAGACTACCCATGTTAGTATCTCGGTTACTGTTGGAGCTATTCCGATGTTCGTTGTTGCTGTGAACAGAGCTCTCTGAACCTAGTTATATGCCATACTAAGTGTCGCTGTAAGTATCATAGCCGCGCTTGTACAGACTACCCATGTTAGTATCTCGGTTACTGTTGGAGCTATTCCGATGTTCGTTGTTGCTGTGAACAGGGCTCTCTGAACCCAGTTATATGCCATACTAAGTGTCGCTGTAAGTATCATAGCCGCGCTTGTACAGACTACCCATGTTAGTATCTCGGTTACTGTTGGAGCTATTCCGATGTTCGTTGTTGCTGTGAAGAGAGCTCTCTGAACCTAGCTATATGCCATACTAAGTGTCGCTGTAAGTATCATAGCCGCGCTTATACAGACTACCCATGTTAGTATCTCGGTTACTGTTGGAGCTATTCCGATGTTCGTTGTTGCTGTGAACAGAGCTCTCTGAACCTAGCTATATGCCATACTAAGTGTCGCTGTAAGTATCATAGCCGCGCTTATACAGACCACCCATGTTAGTATCTCGGTTACCGTTGGAGCTATTCCGATGTTCGTTGTTGCTGTGAACAGAGCTCTCTGAACCTAGTTATATGCCATACTAAGTGTCGCTGTAAGTATCATAGCCGCGCTTGTACAGACTACCCATGTTAGTATCTCGGTTACTGTTGGAGCTATTCCGATGTTCGTTGTTGCTGTGAACAGAGCTCTCTGAACCTAGTTATATGCCATACTAAGTGTCGCTGTAAGTATCATAGCCGCGCTTATACAGACCACCCATGTTAGTATCTCGGTTACTGTTGGAGCTATTCCGATGTTCGTTGTTGCTGTGAACAGAGCTCTCTGAACCTAGTTATATGCCATACCAAGTGTCGCTGTAACTATCATAGCCGCGCTTGTACAGACTACCCATGTTAGTATCTCGGTTACTGTTGGAGATATTCCGAAGTTCGTTGTTGCTGTGAACAGAGCTCTCTGAACCTAGTTATATGCCATACTAAGTGTCGCTGTAAGTATCATAGCCACGCTTATACAGACCACCCATGTTAGTATCTCGGTTACTAGTTATATGCCATACTAAGTGTCGCTGTAAGTATCATAGCCGCGCTTATACAGACCACCCATGTTAGTATCTCGGTTACTGTTGGAGCTATTCCGATGTTCGTTGTTGCTGTGAACAGAGCTCTCTGAACCTAGTTATATGCCATACTAAGTGTCGCTGTAAGTATCATAGCCGCGCTTATACAGACTACCCATGTTAGTATCTCGGTTACTGTTGCAGCTATTCCGATGTTCGTTGTTGCTGTGAAGAGAGCTCTCTGAACCTAGCTATATGCCATAATAAGTGTCGCTGTAAGTATCATAGCCGCGCTTATACAGACTACCCATGTTAGTATCTCGGTTACTGTTGGAGCTATTCCGATGTTCGTTGTTGCTGTGAACAGAGCTCTCTGAACCTAGTTATATGCCATACTAAGTGTCGCTGTAAGTATCATAGCCGCGCTTATACATACTACCCATGTTAGTATCTCGGTTACTGTTGGAGCTATTCCGATGTTCGTTGTTGCTGTGAAGAGAGCTCTCTGAACCTAGCTATATGCCATACTAAGTGTCGCTGTAAGTATCATAGCCGCGCTTATACAGACTACCCATGTTAGTATCTCGGTTACTGTTGGAGCTATTCCGATGTTCGTTGTTGCTGTGAACAGAGCTCTCTGAACCTAGCTATATGCCATACTAAGTGTCGCTGTAAGTATCATAGCCGCGCTTATACAGACCACCCATGTTAGTATCTCGGTTACCGTTGGAGCTATTCCGATGTTCGTTGTTGCTGTGAACAGAGCTCTCTGAACCTAGTTATATGCCATACTAAGTGTCGCTGTAAGTATCATAGCCGCGCTTATACAGACCACCCATGTTAGTATCTCGGTTACTGTTGGAGCTATTCCGATGTTCGTTGTTGCTGTGAACAGAGCTCTCTGAACCTAGTTATATGCCATACTAAGTGTCGCTGTAAGTATCATAGCCGCGCTTGTACAGACTACCCATGTTAGTATCTCGGTTACTGTTGGAGCTATTCCGATGTTCGTTGTTGCTGTGAACAGAGCTCTCTGAACCTAGTTATATGCCATACTAAGTGTCGCTATAAGTATCATAGCCGCGCTTATACAGACTACCCATGTTAGTATCTCGGTTACTGTTGGAGCTATTCCGATGTTCGTTGTTGCTGTGAACAGAGCTCTCTGAACCTAGTTATATGCTATACTAAGTGTCGCTGTAAGTATCATAGCCGCGCTTATACAGCCTACCCATGTTAGTATCTCGGTTACTGTTGGAGCTATTCCGATGTTCGTTGTTGCTGTGAACAGAGCTCTCTGAACCTAGTTATATGCCATACTAAGTGTCGCTGTAAGTATCATAGCCGCGCTTGTACAGACTACCCATGTTAGTATCTCGGTTACTGTTGGAGCTATTCCGATGTTCGTTGTTGCTGTGAAGAGAGCTCTCTGAACCTAGCTATATGCCATACTAAGTGTCGCTGTAAGTATCATAGCCGCGCTTATACAGACTACCCATGTTAGTATCTCGGTTACCGTTGGAGCTATTCCGATGTTCGTTGTTGCTGTGAAGAGAGCTCTCTGAACCTAGTTATATGCCATACTAAGTGTCGCTGTAAGTATCATAGCCGCGCTTGTACAGACTACCCATGTTAGTATCTCGGTTACTGTTGGAGCTATTCCGATGTTCGTTGTTGCTGTGAACAGAGCTCTCTGAACCTAGTTATATGCCATACTAAGTGTCACTGTAAGTATCATAGCCGCGCTTGTACAGACTACCCATGTTAGTATCTCGGTTACTGTTGGAGCTATTCCGATGTTCGTTGTTGCTGTGAACAGAGCTCTCTGAACCTAGTTATATGCCATACTAAGTGTCGCTGTAAGTATCATAGCCGCGCTTATACAGACTACCCATGTTAGTATATCGGTTACTGTTGGAGCTATTCCGATGTTCGTTGTTGCTCTGAACAGAGCTCTCTGCACCTAGTTATATGCTATACTAAGTGTCGCTGTAAGTATCATAGCCGCGCTTGTACAGACTACCCATGTTAGTATCTCGGTTACTGTTGGAGCTATTCCGATGTTCGTTGTTGCTGTGAACAGAGCTCTCTGAACCTAGCTATATGCCATACTAAGTGTCGCTGTAAGTATCATAGCCGCGCTTATACAGACTACCCATATTAGTATCTCGGTTACTGTTGGAGCCATTCCGATGTTCGTTGTTGCTGTGAACAGAGCTCTCTGAACCTAGTTATATGCTATACTAAGTGTCGCTGTAAGTATCATAGCCGCGCTTATACAGACTACCCATGTTAGTATCTCGGTTACTGTTGGAGCTATTCCGATGTTCGTTGTTGCTGTGAACAGAGCTCTCTGAACCTAGTTATATGCCATACTAAGTGTCGCTGTAAGTATCATAGCCGCGCTTATACAGACTACCCATGTTTGTATCTCGGTTAGCGTTGGAGCTATTCCGATGTTCGTTGTTGCTGTGAACAGGGCTCTCTGAACCCAGTTATATGCCATACTAAGTGTCGCTGTAAGTATCATAGCCGCGCTTGTACAGACTACCCATGTTAGTATCTCGGTTACTGTTGGAGCTATTCCGATGTTCGTTGTTGCTGTGAACAGAGCTCTCTGAACCTAGTTATATGCCATACTAAGTGTCACTGTAAGTATCATAGCCGCGCTTGTACAGACTACCCATGTTAGTATCTCGGTTACTGTTGGAGCTATTCCGATGTTCGTTGTTGCTGTGAACAGAGCTCTCTGAACCTAGTTATATGCCATACTAAGTGTCGCTGTAAGTATCATAGCCGCGCTTATACAGACCACCCATGTTAGTATCTCGGTTACTGTTGGAGCTATTCCGATGTTCGTTGTTGCTGTGAAGAGAGCTCTCTGAACCTAGTTATATGCCATACTAAGTGTCGCTGTAAGTATCATAGCCGCGCTTGTACAGACTACCCATGTTAGTATCTCGGTTACTGTTGGAGCTATTCCGATGTTCGTTGTTGCTGTGAACAGAGCTCTCTGAACCTAGTTATATGCCATACTAAGTGTCGCTGTAAGTATCATAGCCGCGCTTGTACAGACTACCCATGTTAGTATCTCGGTTACTGTTGGAGCTATTCCGATGTTCGTTGTTGCTGTGAACAGAGCTCTCTGAACCTAGTTATATGCTATACTAAGTGTCGCTGTAAGTATCATAGCCGCGCTTATACAGCCTACCCATGTTAGTATCTCGGTTACTGTTGGAGCTATTCCGATGTTCGTTGTTGCTGTGAACAGAGCTCTCTGAACCTAGTTATATGCCATACTAAGTGTCGCTGTAAGTATCATAGCCGCGCTTGTACAGACTACCCATGTTAGTATCTCGGTTACTGTTGGAGCTATTCCGATGTTCGTTGTTGCTGTGAACAGAGCTCTCTGAACCTAGCTATATGCCATACTAAGTGTCGCTGTAAGTATCATAGCCGCGCTTATACAGACTACCCATGTTAGTATCTAGGTTACCGTTGGAGCTATTCCGATATTCGTTGTTGCTGTGAAGAGAGCTCTCTGAACCTAGTTATATGCCATACTAAGTGTCGCTGTAAGTATCATAGCCGCGCTTGTACAGACTACCCATGTTAGTATCTCGGTTACTGTTGGAGCTATTCCGATGTTCGTTGTTGCTGTGAACAGAGCTCTCTGAACCTAGTTATATGCCATACTAAGTGTCACTGTAAGTATCATAGCCGCGCTTGTACAGACTACCCATGTTAGTATCTCGGTTACTGTTGGAGCTATTCCGATGTTCGTTGTTGCTGTGAACAGAGCTCTCTGAACCTAGTTATATGCCATACTAAGCGTCGCTGTAAGTATCATAGCCGCTGTTATACAGACTACCCATGTTAGTATATCGGTTACTGTTGGAGCTATTCCGATGTTCGTTGTTGCTGTGAACAGAGCTCTCTGCACCTAGTTATATGCTATACTAAGTGTCGCTGTAAGTATCATAGCCGCGCTTGTACAGACTACCCATGTTAGTATCTCGGTTACTGTTGGAGCTATTCCGATGTTCGTTGTTGCTGTGAACAGAGCTCTCTGAACCTAGCTATATGCCATACTAAGTGTCGCTGTAAGTATCATAGCCGCGCTTATACAGACTACCCATGTTAGTATCTTGGTTACTGTTGGAGCCATTCCGATGTTCGTTGTTGCTGTGAACAGAGCTCTCTGAACCTAGTTATATGCTATACTAAGTGTCGCTGTAAGTATCATAGCCGCGCTTATACAGCCTACCCATGTTAGTATCTCGGTTACTGTTGGAGCTATTCCGATGTTCGTTGTTGCTGTGAACAGAGCTCTCTGAACCTAGTTATATGCCATACTAAGTGTCGCTGTAAGTATCATAGCCGCGCTTATACAGACCACCCATGTTAGTATCTCAGTTACTGTTGGAGCTATTCCGATGTTCGTTGTTGCTGTGAACAGAGCTCTCTGAACCTAGTTATATGCCATACTAAGTGTCGCTGTAAGTATCATAGCCGCGCTTGTACAGACTACCCATGTTAGTATCTCGGTTACTGTTGGAGCTATTCCGATGTTCGTTGTTGCTGTGAACAGAGCTCTCTGAACCTAGTTATATGCCATACTAAGTGTCGCTGTAAGTATCATAGCCGCGCTTATAGAGACCACCCATGTTAGTATCTCGGTTACTGTTGGAGCTATTCCGATGTTCGTTGTTGCTGTGAACAGAGCTCTCTGAACCTAGTTATATGCCATACTAAGTGTCGCTGTAAGTATCATAGCCGCGCTTGTACAGACTACCCATGTTAGTATCTCGGTTACTGTTGGAGCTATTCCGATGTTCGTTGTTGCTGTGAACAGAGCTCTCTGAACCTAGTTATATGCCATACTAAGTGTCGCTGTAAGTATCATAGCCGCGCTTATACATACTACCCATGTTAGTATCTCGGTTACTGTTGGAGCCATTCCGATGTTCGTTGTTGCTGTGAAGAGAGCTCTCTGAACCTAGCTATATGCCATACTAAGTGTCGCTGTAAGTATCATAGCCGCGCTTATACAGACTACCCATGTTAGTATCTCGGTTACTGTTGGAGCTATTCCGATGTTCGTTGTTGCTCTGAACAGAGCTCTCTGCACCTAGTTATATGCTATACTAAGTGTCGCTGTAAGTATCATAGCCGCGCTTGTACAGACTACCCATGTTAGTATCTCGGTTACTGTTGGAGCTATTCCGATGTTCGTTGTTGCTGTGAACAGAGCTCTCTGAACCTAGATATATGCCATACTAAGTGTCGCTGTAAGTATCATAGCCGCGCTTATACAGACTACCCATGTTAGTATCTCGGTTACTGTTGGAGCCATTCCGATGTTCGTTGTTGCTGTGAACAGAGCTCTCTGAACCTAGTTATATGCTATACTAAGTGTCGCTGTAAGTATCATAGCCGCGCTTATACAGCCTACCCATGTTAATATCTCGGTTACTGTTGGAGCTATTCCGATTTTCGTTGTTGCTGTGAACAGAGCTCTCTGAACCTAGTTATATGCCATACTAAGTGTCGCTGTAAGTATCATAGCCGCGCTCATACAGACCACCCATGTTAGTATCTCCGTTACTGTTGGAGCTATTCCGATGTTCGTTGTTGCTGTGAACAGAGCTCTCTGAACCTAGTTATATGCCATACTGTGTGTCGCTGTAAGTATCATAGCCGCGCTTATACAGCCTACCCATGTTAGTATCTCGGTTACTGTTGGTGCTATTCCGATGTTCGTTGTTGCTGTGAACAGTCCGCTCTGAACCTAGTTATATGCCATACTAAGTGTCGCTGTAAGTATCATAGCCGCGCTTGTACAGACTACCCATGTTAGTATCTCGGTTACTGTTGGAGCTATTCCGATGTTCGTTGTTGCTGTGAACAGAGCTCTCTGAACCTAGTTATATGCCATACTAAGTGTCGCTGTAAGTATCATAGCCGCGCTTATTCAGACCACCCATGTTAGTATCTCGGTTACTGTTGGAGCTATTCCGATGTTCGTTGTTGCTGTGAACAGAGCTCTCTGAACCTAGTTATATGCCATACTAAGTGTCGCTGTAAGTATCATAGCCGCGCTTGTACAGACTACCCATGTTAGTATCTCGGTTACTGTTGGAGCTATTCCGATGTTCGTCGTTGCTGTGAACAGAGCTCTCTGAACCTAGCTATATGCCATACTAAGTGTCGCTGTAAGTATCATAGCCGCGCTTATACATACTACCCATGTTAGTATCTCGGTTACTGTTGGAGCTATTCCGATGTTCGTTGTTGCTGTGAACAGAGCTCTCTGAACCTAGATATATGCCATACTAAGTGTCGCTGTAAGTATCATAGCCGCGCTTATACAGACTACCCATGTTAGTATCTCGGTTACTGTTGGAGCCATTCCGATGTTCGTTGTTGCTGTGAACAGAGCTCTCTGAACCTAGTTATATGCTATACTAAGTGTCGCTGTAAGTATCATAGCCGCGCTTATACAGCCTACCCATGTTAGTATCTCGGTTACTGTTGGAGCTATTCCGATTTTCGTTGTTGCTGTGAACAGAGCTCTCTGAACCTAGTTATATGCCATACTAAGTGTCGCTGTAAGTATCATAGCCGCGCTTATACAGACCACCCATGTTAGTATCTCGGTTACTGTTGGAGCTATTCCGATGTTCGTTGTTGCTGTGAACAGAGCTCTCTGAACCTAGTTATATGCCATACTAAGTGTCGCTGTAAGTATCAGCCGCGCTTGTACAGACTACCCATGTTAGTATCTCGGTTACTGTTGGAGCTATTCCGATGTTCGTTGTTGCTGTGAACAGAGCTCTCTGAACCTAGCTATATGCCATACTAAGTGTCGCTGTAAGTATCATAGCCGCGCTTATACAGACTACCCATGTTAGTATCTCGGTTACTGTTGGAGCCATTCCGATGTTCGTTGTTGCTGTGAACAGAGCTCTCTGAACCTAGTTATATGCTATACTAAGTGTCGCTGTAAGTATCATAGCCGCGCTTATACAGCCTACCCATGTTAGTATCTCGGTTACTGTTGGAGCTATTCCGATGTTCGTTGTTGCTGTGAACAGAGCTCTCTGAACCTAGTTATATGCCATACTAAGTGTCGCTGTAAGTATCATAGCCGCGCTTATACAGACCACCCATGTTAGTATCTCGGTTACTGTTGGAGCTATTCCGATGTTCGTTGTTGCTGTGAACAGAGCTCTCTGAACCTAGTTATATGCCATACTAAGTGTCGCTGTAAGTATCATAGCCGCGCTTGTACAGACTACCCATGTTAGTATCTCGGTTACTGTTGGAGCTATTCCGATGTTCGTTGTTGCTGTGAACAGAGCTCTCTGAACCTAGTTATATGCCATACTAAGTGTCGCTGTAAGTATCATAGCCGCGCTTATAGAGACCACCCATGTTAGTATCTCGGTTACTGTTGGAGATATTCCGATGTTCGTTGTCGATGTGAACAGAGCTCTCTGAACCTAGTTATATGCCATACTAAGTGTCGCTGTAAGTATCATAGCCGCGCTTGTACAGACTACCCATGTTAGTATCTCGGTTACTGTTGGAGCTATGCCGATGTTCGTCGTTGCTGTGAACAGAGCTCTCTGAACCTAGCTATATGCCATACTAAGTGTCGCTGTAAGTACCATAGCCGCGCTTATACATACTACCCATGTTAGTATCTCGGTTACTGTTGGAGCTATTCCGATGTTCGTTGTTGCTGTGAACAGAGCTCTCTGAACCTAGCTATATGCCATACTAAGTGTCGCTGTAAGTACCATAGCCGCGCTTATACATACTACCCATGTTAGTATCTCGGTTACTGTTGGAGATATTCCGATGTTCGTTGTTGCTGTGAACAGAGCTCTCTGAACCTAGTTATATGCCATACTAAGTGTCGCTGTAAGTATCAGCCGCGCTTGTACAGACTACCCATGTTAGTATCTCGGTTACTGTTGGAGCTATTCCGATGTTCGTTGTTGCTGTGAACAGAGCTCTCTGAACCTAGTTATATGCCATACTAAGTGTCGCTGTAAGTATCAGCCGCGCTTGTACAGACTACCCATGTTAGTATCTCGGTTACTGTTGGAGCTATTCCGATGTTCGTTGTTGCTGTGAACAGAGCTCTCTGAACCTAGCTATATGCCATACTAAGTGTCGCTGTAAGTATCATAGCCGCGCTTATACAGACTACCCATGTTAGTATCTCGGTTACTGTTGGAGCCATTCCGATGTTCGTTGTTGCTGTGAACAGAGCTCTCTGAACCTAGTTATATGCTATACTAAGTGTCGCTGTAAGTATCATAGCCGCGCTTATACAGCCTACCCATGTTAGTATCTCGGTTACTGTTGGAGCTATTCCGATGTTCGTTGTTGCTGTGAACAGAGCTCTCTGAACCTAGTTATATGCCATACTAAGTGTCGCTGTAAGTATCATAGCCGCGCTTATACAGACCACCCATGTTAGTATCTCGGTTACTGTTGGAGCTATTCCGATGTTCGTTGTTGCTGTGAACAGAGCTCTCTGAACCTAGTTATATGCCATACTAAGTGTCGCTGTAAGTATCATAGCCGCGCTTGTACAGACTACCCATGTTAGTATCTCGGTTACTGTTGGAGCTATTCCGATGTTCGTTGTTGCTGTGAACAGAGCTCTCTGAACCTAGTTATATGCCATACTAAGTGTCGCTGTAAGTATCATAGCCGCGCTTATAGAGACCACCCATGTTAGTATCTCGGTTACTGTTGGAGATATTCCGATGTTCGTTGTCGATGTGAACAGAGCTCTCTGAACCTAGTTATATGCCATACTAAGTGTCGCTGTAAGTATCATAGCCGCGCTTGTACAGACTACCCATGTTAGTATCTCGGTTACTGTTGGAGCTATGCCGATGTTCGTCGTTGCTGTGAACAGAGCTCTCTGAACCTAGCTATATGCCATACTAAGTGTCGCTGTAAGTACCATAGCCGCGCTTATACATACTACCCATGTTAGTATCTCGGTTACTGTTGGAGCTATTCCGATGTTCGTTGTTGCTGTGAACAGAGCTCTCTGAACCTAGCTATATGCCATACTAAGTGTCGCTGTAAGTACCATAGCCGCGCTTATACATACTACCCATGTTAGTATCTCGGTTACTGTTGGAGATATTCCGATGTTCGTTGTTGCTGTGAACAGAGCTCTCTGAACCTAGTTATATGCCATACTAAGTGTCGCTGTAAGTATCAGCCGCGCTTGTACAGACTACCCATGTTAGTATCTCGGTTACTGTTGGAGCTATTCCGATGTTCGTTGTTGCTGTGAACAGAGCTCTCTGAACCTAGTTATATGCCATACTAAGTGTCGCTGTAAGTATCATAGCCGCGCTTATAGAGACCACCCATGTTAGTATCTCGGTTACTGTTGGAGCTATTCCGATGTTCGTCGTTGCTGTGAACAGAGCTCTCTGAACCTAGCTATATGCCATACTAAGTGTCGCTGTAAGTACCATAGCCGCGCTTATACATACTACCCATGTTAGTATCTCGGTTACTGTTGTAGCTATTCCGATGTTCGTTGTTGCTGTGAACAGAGCTCTCTGAACCTAGTTATATGCCATACTAAGTGCCGCTGTAAGTATCATAGCCGCGCTTGTACAGACTACCCATGTTAGTATCTCGGTTACTGTTGGAGCTATTCCGATGTTCGTTGTTGCTGTGAACAGAGCTCTCTGAACCTAGTTATATGCCATACTAAGTGTCGCTGTAAGTATCATAGCCGCGCTTGTACAGACTACCCATGTTAGTATCTCGGTTACTGTTGGAGCTATTCCGATGTTCGTTGTTGCTGTGAACAGAGCTCTCTGAACCTAGTTATATGCCATACTAAGTGTCGCTGTAAGTATCATAGCCGCGCTTATTCAGACCACCCATGTTAGTATCTCGGTTACTGTTGGAGCTATTCCGATGTTCGTTGTTGCTGTGAACAGAGCTCTCTGAACCTAGTTATATGCCATACTAAGTGTCGCTGTAAGTATCATAGCCGCGCTTGTACAGACTACCCATGTTAGTATCTCGGTTACTGTTGGAGCTATTCCGATGTTCGTCGTTGCTGTGAACAGAGCTCTCTGAACCTAGCTATATGCCATACTAAGTGTCGCTGTAAGTATCATAGCCGCGCTTATACATACTACCCATGTTAGTATCTCGGTTACTGTTGGAGCTATTCCGATGTTCGTTGTTGCTGTGAACAGAGCTCTCTGAACCTAGTTATATGCCATACTAAGTGTCGCTGTAAGTATCATAGCCGCGCTTATAGAGACCACCCATGTTAGTATCTCGGTTACTGTTGGAGCTATTCCGATGTTCGTCGTTGCTGTGAACAGAGCTCTCTGAACCTAGCTATATGCCATACTAAGTGTCGCTGTAAGTACCATAGCCGCGCTTATACATACTACCCATGTTAGTATCTCGGTTACTGTTGTAGCTATTCCGATGTTCGTTGTTGCTGTGAACAGAGCTCTCTGAACCTAGTTATATGCCATACTAAGTGCCGCTGTAAGTATCATAGCCGCGCTTGTACAGACTACCCATGTTAGTATCTCGGTTACTGTTGGAGCTATTCCGATGTTCGTTGTTGCTGTGAACAGAGCTCTCTGAACCTAGTTATATGCCATACTAAGTGTCGCTGTAAGTATCATAGCCGCGCTTGTACAGACTACCCATGTTAGTATCTCGGTTACTGTTGGAGCTATTCCGATGTTCGTTGTTGCTGTGAACAGAGCTCTCTGAACCTAGTTATATGCCATACTAAGTGTCGCTGTAAGTATCATAGCCGCGCTTATTCAGACCACCCATGTTAGTATCTCGGTTACTGTTGGAGCTATTCCGATGTTCGTTGTTGCTGTGAACAGAGCTCTCTGAACCTAGTTATATGCCATACTAAGTGTCGCTGTAAGTATCATAGCCGCGCTTGTACAGACTACCCATGTTAGTATCTCGGTTACTGTTGGAGCTATTCCGATGTTCGTCGTTGCTGTGAACAGAGCTCTCTGAACCTAGCTATATGCCATACTAAGTGTCGCTGTAAGTATCATAGCCGCGCTTATACATACTACCCATGTTAGTATCTCGGTTACTGTTGGAGCTATTCCGATGTTCGTTGTTGCTGTGAACAGAGCTCTCTGAACCTAGATATATGCCATACTAAGTGTCGCTGTAAGTATCATAGCCGCGCTTATACAGACTACCCATGTTAGTATCTCGGTTACTGTTGGAGCCATTCCGATGTTCGTTGTTGCTGTGAACAGAGCTCTCTGAACCTAGTTATATGCTATACTAAGTGTCGCTGTAAGTATCATAGCCGCGCTTATACAGCCTACCCATGTTAGTATCTCGGTTACTGTTGGAGCTATTCCGATTTTCGTTGTTGCTGTGAACAGAGCTCTCTGAACCTAGTTATATGCCATACTAAGTGTCGCTGTAAGTATCATAGCCGCGCTTATACAGACCACCCATGTTAGTATCTCGGTTACTGTTGGAGCTATTCCGATGTTCGTTGTTGCTGTGAACAGAGCTCTCTGAACCTAGTTATATGCCATACTAAGTGTCGCTGTAAGTATCAGCCGCGCTTGTACAGACTACCCATGTTAGTATCTCGGTTACTGTTGGAGCTATTCCGATGTTCGTTGTTGCTGTGAACAGAGCTCTCTGAACCTAGTTATATGCCATACTAAGTGTCGCTGTAAGTATCATAGCCGCGCTTATAGAGACCACCCATGTTAGTATCTCGGTTATTGTTGGAGCTATTCCGATGTTCGTTGTTGCTGTGAACAGAGCTCTCTGAACCTAGTTATATGCCATACTAAGTGTCGCTGTAAGTATCATAGCCGCGCTTGTACAGACTACCCATGTTAGTATCTCGGTTACTGTTGGAGCTATTCCGATTTTCGTTGTTGCTGTGAACAGAGCTCTCTGAACCTAGTTATATGCCATACTAAGTGTCGCTGTAAGTATCATAGCCGCGCTCATACAGACCACCCATGTTAGTATCTCCGTTACTGTTGGAGCTATTCCGATGTTCGTTGTTGCTGTGAACAGAGCTCTCTGAACCTAGTTATATGCCATACTGTGTGTCGCTGTAAGTATCATAGCCGCGCTTATACAGCCTACCCATGTTAGTATCTCGGTTACTGTTGGTGCTATTCCGATGTTCGTTGTTGCTGTGAACAGTCCGCTCTGAACCTAGTTATATGCCATACTAAGTGTCGCTGTAAGTATCATAGCCGCGCTCATACAGACCACCCATGTTAGTATCTCCGTTACTGTTGGAGCTATTCCGATGTTCGTTGTTGCTGTGAACAGAGCTCTCTGAACCTAGTTATATGCCATACTGTGTGTCGCTGTAAGTATCATAGCCGCGCTTATACAGCCTACCCATGTTAGTATCTCGGTTACTGTTGGTGCTATTCCGATGTTCGTTGTTGCTGTGAACAGTCCGCTCTGAACCTAGTTATATGCCATACTAAGTGTCGCTGTAAGTATCATAGCCGCGCTTGTACAGACTACCCATGTTAGTATCTCGGTTACTGTTGGAGCTATTCCGATGTTCGTTGTTGCTGTGAACAGAGCTCTCTGAACCTAGTTATATGCCATACTAAGTGTCGCTGTAAGTATCATAGCCGCGCTTATTCAGACCACCCATGTTAGTATCTCGGTTACTGTTGGAGCTATTCCGATGTTCGTTGTTGCTGTGAACAGAGCTCTCTGAACCTAGTTATATGCCATACTAAGTGTCGCTGTAAGTATCATAGCCGCGCTTGTACAGACTACCCATGTTAGTATCTCGGTTACTGTTGGAGCTATTCCGATGTTCGTCGTTGCTGTGAACAGAGCTCTCTGAACCTAGCTATATGCCATACCAAGTGTCGCTGTAAGTATCATAGCCGCGCTTATACATACTACCCATGTTAGTATCTCGGTTACTGTTGGAGCTATTCCGATGTTCGTTGTTGTTGTGAACAGAGCTCTCTGAACCTAGTTATATGCCATACTGTGTGTCGCTGTAAGTATCATAGCCGCGCTTATACAGCCTACCCATGTTAGTATCTCGGTTACTGTTGGAGCTATTCCGATGTTCGTTGTTGCTGTGAACAGAGCTCGCTGAACCTAGCTATATGCCATACTAAGTGTCGCTGTAAGTATCATAGCCGCGCTTATACAGACCACCCATGTTAGTATCTCGGTTACTGTTGGAGCTATTCCGATGTTCGTTGTTGCTGTGAACAGAGCTCTCTGAACCTAGTTATATGCCATACTAAGGGTCGCTGTAAGTATCATAGCCGCGCCTGTACAGACTACCCATGTTAGTATCTCGGTTACTGTTGGAGCTATTCCGATGTTCGTTGTTGCTGTGAACAGAGCTCTCTGAACCTAGTTATATGCCATACTAAGTGTCGCTGTAAGTATCATAGCCGCGCTTGTACAGACTACCCATGTTAGTATCTCGGTTACTGTTGGAGATATTCCGATGTTCGTTGTTGCTGTGAACAGAGCTCTCTGAACCTAGTTATATGCCATACTAAGTGTCGCTGTAAGTATCAGCCGCGCTTGTACAGACTACCCATGTTAGTATCTCGGTTACTGTTGGAGCTATTCCGATGTTCGTTGTTGCTGTGAACAGAGCTCTCTGAACCTAGTTATATGCCATACTAAGTGTCGCTGTAAGTATCATAGCCGCGCTTATAGAGACCACCCATGTTAGTATCTCGGTTACTGTTGGAGCTATTCCGATGTTCGTCGTTGCTGTGAACAGAGCTCTCTGAACCTAGCTATATGCCATACTAAGTGTCGCTGTAAGTACCATAGCCGCGCTTATACATACTACCCATGTTAGTATCTCGGTTACTGTTGTAGCTATTCCGATGTTCGTTGTTGCTGTGAACAGAGCTCTCTGAACCTAGTTATATGCCATACTAAGTGCCGCTGTAAGTATCATAGCCGCGCTTGTACAGACTACCCATGTTAGTATCTCGGTTACTGTTGGAGCTATTCCGATGTTCGTTGTTGCTGTGAACAGAGCTCTCTGAACCTAGTTATATGCCATACTAAGTGTCGCTGTAAGTATCATAGCCGCGCTTGTACAGACTACCCATGTTAGTATCTCGGTTACTGTTGGAGCTATTCCGATGTTCGTTGTTGCTGTGAACAGAGCTCTCTGAACCTAGTTATATGCCATACTAAGTGTCGCTGTAAGTATCATAGCCGCGCTTATTCAGACCACCCATGTTAGTATCTCGGTTACTGTTGGAGCTATTCCGATGTTCGTTGTTGCTGTGAACAGAGCTCTCTGAACCTAGTTATATGCCATACTAAGTGTCGCTGTAAGTATCATAGCCGCGCTTGTACAGACTACCCATGTTAGTATCTCGGTTACTGTTGGAGCTATTCCGATGTTCGTCGTTGCTGTGAACAGAGCTCTCTGAACCTAGCTATATGCCATACTAAGTGTCGCTGTAAGTATCATAGCCGCGCTTATACATACTACCCATGTTAGTATCTCGGTTACTGTTGGAGCTATTCCGATGTTCGTTGTTGCTGTGAACAGAGCTCTCTGAACCTAGTTATATGCCATACTAAGTGTCGCTGTAAGTATCATAGCCGCGCTTATAGAGACCACCCATGTTAGTATCTCGGTTACTGTTGGAGCTATTCCGATGTTCGTCGTTGCTGTGAACAGAGCTCTCTGAACCTAGCTATATGCCATACTAAGTGTCGCTGTAAGTACCATAGCCGCGCTTATACATACTACCCATGTTAGTATCTCGGTTACTGTTGTAGCTATTCCGATGTTCGTTGTTGCTGTGAACAGAGCTCTCTGAACCTAGTTATATGCCATACTAAGTGCCGCTGTAAGTATCATAGCCGCGCTTGTACAGACTACCCATGTTAGTATCTCGGTTACTGTTGGAGCTATTCCGATGTTCGTTGTTGCTGTGAACAGAGCTCTCTGAACCTAGTTATATGCCATACTAAGTGTCGCTGTAAGTATCATAGCCGCGCTTGTACAGACTACCCATGTTAGTATCTCGGTTACTGTTGGAGCTATTCCGATGTTCGTTGTTGCTGTGAACAGAGCTCTCTGAACCTAGTTATATGCCATACTAAGTGTCGCTGTAAGTATCATAGCCGCGCTTATTCAGACCACCCATGTTAGTATCTCGGTTACTGTTGGAGCTATTCCGATGTTCGTTGTTGCTGTGAACAGAGCTCTCTGAACCTAGTTATATGCCATACTAAGTGTCGCTGTAAGTATCATAGCCGCGCTTGTACAGACTACCCATGTTAGTATCTCGGTTACTGTTGGAGCTATTCCGATGTTCGTCGTTGCTGTGAACAGAGCTCTCTGAACCTAGCTATATGCCATACTAAGTGTCGCTGTAAGTATCATAGCCGCGCTTATACATACTACCCATGTTAGTATCTCGGTTACTGTTGGAGCTATTCCGATGTTCGTTGTTGCTGTGAACAGAGCTCTCTGAACCTAGATATATGCCATACTAAGTGTCGCTGTAAGTATCATAGCCGCGCTTATACAGACTACCCATGTTAGTATCTCGGTTACTGTTGGAGCCATTCCGATGTTCGTTGTTGCTGTGAACAGAGCTCTCTGAACCTAGTTATATGCTATACTAAGTGTCGCTGTAAGTATCATAGCCGCGCTTATACAGCCTACCCATGTTAGTATCTCGGTTACTGTTGGAGCTATTCCGATTTTCGTTGTTGCTGTGAACAGAGCTCTCTGAACCTAGTTATATGCCATACTAAGTGTCGCTGTAAGTATCATAGCCGCGCTTATACAGACCACCCATGTTAGTATCTCGGTTACTGTTGGAGCTATTCCGATGTTCGTTGTTGCTGTGAACAGAGCTCTCTGAACCTAGTTATATGCCATACTAAGTGTCGCTGTAAGTATCAGCCGCGCTTGTACAGACTACCCATGTTAGTATCTCGGTTACTGTTGGAGCTATTCCGATGTTCGTTGTTGCTGTGAACAGAGCTCTCTGAACCTAGTTATATGCCATACTAAGTGTCGCTGTAAGTATCATAGCCGCGCTTATAGAGACCACCCATGTTAGTATCTCGGTTATTGTTGGAGCTATTCCGATGTTCGTTGTTGCTGTGAACAGAGCTCTCTGAACCTAGTTATATGCCATACTAAGTGTCGCTGTAAGTATCATAGCCGCGCTTGTACAGACTACCCATGTTAGTATCTCGGTTACTGTTGGAGCTATTCCGATTTTCGTTGTTGCTGTGAACAGAGCTCTCTGAACCTAGTTATATGCCATACTAAGTGTCGCTGTAAGTATCATAGCCGCGCTCATACAGACCACCCATGTTAGTATCTCCGTTACTGTTGGAGCTATTCCGATGTTCGTTGTTGCTGTGAACAGAGCTCTCTGAACCTAGTTATATGCCATACTGTGTGTCGCTGTAAGTATCATAGCCGCGCTTATACAGCCTACCCATGTTAGTATCTCGGTTACTGTTGGTGCTATTCCGATGTTCGTTGTTGCTGTGAACAGTCCGCTCTGAACCTAGTTATATGCCATACTAAGTGTCGCTGTAAGTATCATAGCCGCGCTTGTACAGACTACCCATGTTAGTATCTCGGTTACTGTTGGAGCCATTCCGATGTTCGTTGTTGCTGTGAACAGAGCTCTCTGAACCTAGTTATATGCTATACTAAGTGTCGCTGTAAGTATCATAGCCGCGCTTATACAGCCTACCCATGTTAATATCTCGGTTACTGTTGGAGCTATTCCGATTTTCGTTGTTGCTGTGAACAGAGCTCTCTGAACCTAGTTATATGCCATACTAAGTGTCGCTGTAAGTATCATAGCCGCGCTCATACAGACCACCCATGTTAGTATCTCCGTTACTGTTGGAGCTATTCCGATGTTCGTTGTTGCTGTGAACAGAGCTCTCTGAACCTAGTTATATGCCATACTGTGTGTCGCTGTAAGTATCATAGCCGCGCTTATACAGCCTACCCATGTTAGTATCTCGGTTACTGTTGGTGCTATTCCGATGTTCGTTGTTGCTGTGAACAGTCCGCTCTGAACCTAGTTATATGCCATACTAAGTGTCGCTGTAAGTATCATAGCCGCGCTTGTACAGACTACCCATGTTAGTATCTCGGTTACTGTTGGAGCTATTCCGATGTTCGTTGTTGCTGTGAACAGAGCTCTCTGAACCTAGTTATATGCCATACTAAGTGTCGCTGTAAGTATCATAGCCGCGCTTATTCAGACCACCCATGTTAGTATCTCGGTTACTGTTGGAGCTATTCCGATGTTCGTTGTTGCTGTGAACAGAGCTCTCTGAACCTAGTTATATGCCATACTAAGTGTCGCTGTAAGTATCATAGCCGCGCTTGTACAGACTACCCATGTTAGTATCTCGGTTACTGTTGGAGCTATTCCGATGTTCGTCGTTGCTGTGAACAGAGCTCTCTGAACCTAGCTATATGCCATACCAAGTGTCGCTGTAAGTATCATAGCCGCGCTTATACATACTACCCATGTTAGTATCTCGGTTACTGTTGGAGCTATTCCGATGTTCGTTGTTGTTGTGAACAGAGCTCTCTGAACCTAGTTATATGCCATACTGTGTGTCGCTGTAAGTATCATAGCCGCGCTTATACAGCCTACCCATGTTAGTATCTCGGTTACTGTTGGAGCTATTCCGATGTTCGTTGTTGCTGTGAACAGAGCTCGCTGAACCTAGCTATATGCCATACTAAGTGTCGCTGTAAGTATCATAGCCGCGCTTATACAGACCACCCATGTTAGTATCTCGGTTACTGTTGGAGCTATTCCGATGTTCGTTGTTGCTGTGAACAGAGCTCTCTGAACCTAGTTATATGCCATACTAAGGGTCGCTGTAAGTATCATAGCCGCGCCTGTACAGACTACCCATGTTAGTATCTCGGTTACTGTTGGAGCTATTCCGATGTTCGTTGTTGCTGTGAACAGAGCTCTCTGAACCTAGTTATATGCCATACTAAGTGTCGCTGTAAGTATCATAGCCGCGCTTGTACAGACTACCCATGTTAGTATCTCGGTTACTGTTGGAGCTATTCCGATGTTCGTTGTTGCTGTGAACAGAGCTCTCTGAACCTAGCTATATGCCATACTAAGTGTCGCTGTAAGTATCATAGCCGCGCTTATACAGACTACCCATGTTAGTATCTCGGTTACCGTTGGAGCTATTCCGATGTTCGTTGTTGCTGTGAACAGAGCTCTCTGAACCTAGTTATATGCCATACTAAGTGTCGCTGTAAGTATCATAGCCGCGCTTGTACAGACTACCCATGTTAGTATCTCGGTTACTGTTGGAGCTATTCCGATGTTCGTTGTTGCTGTGAACAGTCCTCTCTGAAGCTAGCTATATGCCATACTAAGTGTCGCTGTAAGTATCATAGCCGCGCTTGTACAGACTACCCATGTTAGTATCTCGGTTACTGTTGGAGCTATTCCGATGTTCGTTCTTGCTGTGAAGAGAGCTCTCTGAACCGAGTTATATGCCATATTAAGTGTCGCTGTAAGTATCATAGCCGCGCTTGTACAGACTACCCATGTTAGTATCTCGGTTACTGTTGGAGCTATTCCGATGTTCGTTGTTGCTGTGAACAGAGCTCTCTGAACCTAGCTATATGCCATACTAAGTGTCGCTGTAAGTATCATAGCCGCGCTTATACAGACTACCCATGTTAGTATCTCGGTTACCGTTGGAGCTATTCCGATGTTCGTTGTTGCTGTGAACAGAGCTCTCTGAACCTAGTTATATGCCATACTAAGTGTCGCTGTAAGTATCATAGCCGCGCTTATTCAGACCACCCATGTTAGTATCTCGGTTACTGTTGGAGCTATTCCGATGTTCGTTGTTGCTGTGAACAGAGCTCTCTGAACCTAGTTATATGCCATACTAAGTGTCGCTGTAAGTATCATAGCCGCGCTTATACAGACCACCCATGTTAGTATCTCGGTTACTGTTAGAGCTATTCCGATGTTCGTTGTTGCAGTGAACAGAGCTCTCTGAACCTAGTTATATGCCATACTGTGTGTCGCTGTAAGTATCATAGCCGCGCTTATACAGCCTACCCATGTTAGTATCTCGGTTACTGTTGGTGCTATTCCGATGTTCGTTGTTGCTGTGAACAGTCCTCTCTGAACCTAGTTATATGCCATACTAAGTGTCGCTGTAAGTATCATAGCCGCGCTTGTACAGACTACCCATGTTAGTATCTCGGTTACTGTTGGAGCTATTCCGATGTTCGTTGTTGCTGTGAACAGAGCTCTCTGAACCTATTTATATGCCATACTAAGTGTCGCTGTAAGTATCATAGCCGCGCTTATACAGACCACCCATGTTAGTATCTCGGTTACTGTTGGAGCTATTCCGATGTTCGTTGTTGCTGTGAACAGAGCTCTCTGAACCTAGCTATATGCCATACTAAGTGTCGCTGTAAGTATCATAGCCGCGCTTATACAGACCACCCATGTTAGTATCTCGGTTAATGTTGGAGCTATTCCGATGTTCGTTGTTGCTGTGAAAAGAGCTCTCTGAACCTAGTTATATGCCATACTAAGTGTCGCTGTAAGTATCATAGCCGCGCTTGTACAAACCACCCATGTTAGTATCTCGGTTACTGTTGGAGCTATTCCGATGTTCGTTGTTGCTGTGAACAGAGCTCTCTGAACCTAGCTATATGCCATACTAAGTGTCGCTGTAAGTATCATAGCCGCGCTTATACAGACTACCCATGTTAGTATCTCGGTTACTGTTGGAGCTATTCCGATGTTCGTTGTTGCTGTGAACAAAGCTCTCTGAACCTAGCTATGTGCCATACTAAGTGTCGCTGTAAGTATCATAGCCGCGCTTATACAGACTACCCATGTTAGTATCTCGGTTACCGTTGGAGCTATTCCGATGTTCGTTGTTGCTGTGAACAGAGCTCTCTGAACCTAGTTATATGCCATACTAAGTGTCGCTGTAAGTATCATAGCCGCGCTTATACAGCCTACCCATGTTAGTATCTCGGTTACTGTTGGAGCTATTCCGATGTTCGTTGTTGCTGTGAAGAGAGCTCTCTGAACCGAGTTATATGCCATACTAAGTGTCGCTGTAAGTATCATAGCCGCGCTTGTACAGACTACCCATGTTAGTATCTCGGTTACTGTTGGAGCTATTCCGATGTTCGTTGTTGCTGTGAACAGAGCTCTCTGAACCTAGTTATATGCCATACTAAGTGTCGCTGTAAGTATCATAGCCGCGCTTATACAGACCACCCATGTTAGTATCTCGGTTAATGTTGGAGCTATTCCGATGATCGTTGTTGCTGTGAAAAGAGCTCTCTGAACCTAGTTATATGCCATACTAAGTGTCGCTGTAAGTATCATAGCCGCGCTTGTACAAACCACCCATGTTAGTATCTCGGTTACTGTTGGAGCTATTCCGTTGTTCGTTGTTGCTGTGAACAGAGCTCTCTGAACCTAGTTATATGCCATACTAAGTGTCGCTGTAAGTATCATAGCCGCGCTTGTACAGACTACCCATGTTAGTATCTCGGTTACTGTTGGAGCTATTCCGATGTTCGTTGTTGCTGTGAAGAGAGCTCTCTGAACCGAGTTATATGCCATACTAAGTGTCGCTGTAAGTATCATAGCCGCGCTTGTACAGACTACCCATGTTACTATCTCGGTTACTATTGGAGCTATTCCGATGTTCGTTGTTGCTGTGAACAGAGCTCTCTGAACCTAGCTATATGCCATACTAAGTGTCGCTGTAAGTATCATAGCCGCGCTTATACAGCCTACCCATGTTAGTATCTCGGTTACTGTTGGAGCTATTCCGATGTTCGTTGTTGCTGTGAGCAGAGCTCTCTGAACCCAGCTATATGCCATACTAAGTGTCGCTGTAAGTATCATAGCCGCGCTTATACAGACTACCCATGTTAGTATCTCGGTTACCGTTGGAGCTCTTCCGATGTTCGTTGTTGCTGTGAACAGAGCTCTCTGAACCTAGTTATATGCCATACTAAGTGTCGCTGTAAGTATCATAGCCGCGCTTGTACAGACTACCCATGTTAGTATCTCGGTTACTGTTGGAGCTATTCCGATGTTCGTTGTTGCTGTGAACAGAGCTCTCTGAACCTAGTTATATGCCATACTAAGTGTCGCTGTAAGTATCATAGCCGCGCTTGTACAGACTACCCATGTTAGTATCTCGGATACTGTTGGAGCTATTCCGATGTTCGTTGTTGCTGTGAACAGAGCTCTCTGAACTTAGTTATATGCCATACTAAGTGTCGCTGTAAGTATCATAGCCGCGCTTATACAAACCACCCATGTTAGTATCTCGGTTACTGTTGGAGCTATTCCGATGTTCGTTGTTGCGGTGAACAGAGCTCTCTGAACCTAGTTATATGCCATACTAAGTGTCGCTGTAAGTATCATAGCCGCGCTTATACAGACCACCCATGTTAGTATCTCGGTTACTGTTGGAGCTATTCCGATGTTCGTTGTTGCTGTGAACAGAGCTCTCTGAACCTAGCTATATGCCATACTAAGTGTCGCTGTAAGTATCATAGCCGCGCTTATACAGCCTACCCATGTTAGTATCTCGGTTACTGTTGGAGCTATTCCGATGTTCGTTGTTGCTGTGAACAGTCCTCTCTGAACCTAGCTATATGCCATACTAAGTGTCGCTGTAAGTATCATAGCCGCGCTTATACAGCCTACCCATGTTAGTATCTCGGTTACTGTTGGAGCTATTCCGATGTTCGTTGTTGCTGTGAACAGAGCTCTCTGAACCTAGCTATATGCCATACTAAGTGTCGCTGTAAGTATCATAGCCGCGCTTATACAGACTACCCATGTTAGTATCTCGGTTACCGTTGGAGCTATTCCGATGTTCGTTGTTGCTGTGAACAGAGCTCTCTGAACCTAGTTATATGCCATACTAAGTGTCGCTGTAAGTATCATAGCCGCGCTTATACAGACCACCCATGTTAGTATCTCGGTTACTGTTGGAGCTATTCCGATGTTCGTTGTTGCTGTGAACAGAGCTCTCTGAACCTAGTTATATGCCATACTGTGTGTCGCTGTAAGTATCATAGCCGCGCTTATACAGCCTACCCATGTTAGTATCTCGGTTACTGTTGGTGCTATTCCGATGTTCGTTGTTGCTGTGAACAGTCCGCTCTGAACCTAGTTATATGCCATACTAAGTGTCGCTGTAAGTATCATAGCCGCGCTTGTACAGACTACCCATGTTAGTATCTCGGTTACTGTTGGAGCTATTCCGATGTTCGTTGTTGCTGTGAACAGAGCTCTCTGAACCTAGTTATATGCCATACTAAGTGTCGCTGTAAGTATCATAGCCGCGCTTGTACAGACTACCCATGTTAGTATCTCGGTTACTGTTGGAGCTATTCCGATGTTCGTTGTTGCTGTGAAGAGAGCTCTCTGAACCTAGTTATATGCCATACTAAGTGTCGCTGTAAGTATCATAGCCGCGCTTATACAGACCACCCATGTTAGTATCTCGGTTACTGTTGGAGCTATTCCGATGTTCGTTGTTGCTGTGAACAGAGCTCTCTGAACCTAGCTATATGCCATACTAAGTGTCGCTGTAAGTATCATAGCCGCGCTTATACAGACTACCCATGTTAGTATCTCGGTTACCGTTGGAGCTATTCCGATGTTCGTTGTTGCTGTGAACAGAGCTCTCTGAACCTAGTTATATGCCATACTAAGTGTCGCTGTAAGTATCATAGCCGCGCTTGTACAGACTACCCATGTTAGTATCTCGGTTACTGTTGGAGCTATTCCGATGTTCGTTGTTGCTGTGAACAGTCCTCTCTGAACCTAGCTATATGCCATACTAAGTGTCGCTGTAAGTATCATAGCCGCGCTTATACAGCCTACCCATGTTAGTATCTCGGTTACTGTTGGAGCTATTCCGATGTTCGTTGTTGCTGTGAACAGTCCTCTCTGAACCTAGTTATATGCCATACTAAGTGTCGCTGTAAGTATCATAGCCGCGCTTGTACAGACTACCCATGTTAGTATCTCGGTTACTGTTGGAGCTATTCCGATGTTCGTTGTTGCTGTGAAGAGAGCTCTCTGAACCGAGTTATATGCCATACTAAGTGTCGCTGTAAGTATCATAGCCGCGCTGGTACAGACTACCCATGTTAGTATCTCGGTTACTGTTGGAGCTATTCCGATGTTCGTTGTTGCTGTGAACAGAGCTCTCTGAACCTAGCTATATGCCATACTAAGTGTCGCTGTAAGTATCATAGCCGCGCTTATACAGACTACCCATGTTAGTATCTCGGTTACCGTTGGAGCTATTCCGATGTTCGTTGTTGCTGTGAACAGAGCTCTCTGAACCTAGTTATATGCCATACTAAGTGTCGCTGTAAGTATCATAGCCGCGCTTGTACAGATTACCCATGTTAGTATCTCGGTTACTGTTGGAGCTATTCCGATGTTCGTTGTTGCTGTGAACAGAGCTCTCTGAACCTAGCTATGTGCCATACTAAGTGTCGCTGTAAGTATCATAGCCGCGCTTGTACAGACTACCCATGTTAGTATCTCGGTTACTGTTGGAGCTATTCCGTTGTTCGTTGTTGCTGTGAACAGAGCTCTCTGAACCTAGCTATGTGCCATACTAAGTGTCGCTGTAAGTATCATAGCCGCGCTTATACAGACTACCCATGTTAGTATCTCGGTTACCGTTGGAGCTATTACGATGTTCGTTGTTGCTGTGAACAGAGCTCTCTGAACCTAGTTATATGCCATACTAAGTGTCCCTGTAAGTATTATTGCCGCGCTTGTACAGACTACCCATGTTAGTATCTCGGTTACTGTTGGAGCTATTCCGATGTTCGTTGTTGCTGTGAACAGAGCTCTCTGAACCTAGTTATATGCCATACTAAGTGTCGCTGTAAGTATCATAGCCGCGCTTGTACAGATTACCCATGTTAGTATCTCGGTTACTGTTGGAGCTATTCCGATGTTCGTTGTTGCTGTGAACAGAGCTCTCTGAACCTAGCTATGTGCCATACTAAGTGTCGCTGTAAGTATCATAGCCGCGCTTGTACAGACTACCCATGTTAGTATCTCGGTTACTGTTGGAGCTATTCCGTTGTTCGTTGTTGCTGTGAACAGAGCTCTCTGAACCTAGCTATGTGCCATACTAAGTGTCGCTGTAAGTATCATAGCCGCGCTTATACAGACTACCCATGTTAGTATCTCGGTTACTGTTGGAGCTATTCCGATGTTCGTTGTTGCTGTGAACAGTCCTCTCTGAACCTAGCTATATGCCATACTAAGTGTCGCTGTAAGTATCATAGCCGCGCTTATACAGCCTACCCATGTTAGTATCTCGGTTACTGTTGGAGCTATTCCGATGTTCGTTATTGCTGTGAACAGTCCTCTCTGAACCTAGTTATATGCCATACTAAGTGTCGCTGTAAGTATCATAGCCGCGCTTGTACAGACTACCCATGTTAGTATCTCGGTTACTGTTGGAGCTATTCCGATGTTCGTTCTTGCTGTGAAGAGAGCTCTCTGAACCGAGTTATATGCCATATTAAGTGTCGCTGTAAGTATCATAGCCGCGCTTGTACAGACTACCCATGTTAGTATCTCGGTTACTGTTGGAGCTATTCCGATGTTCGTTGTTGCTGTGAACAGAGCTCTCTGAACCTAGCTATATGCCATACTAAGTGTCGCTGTAAGTATCATAGCCGCGCTTATACAGACTACCCATGTTAGTATCTCGGTTACCGTTGGAGCTATTCCGATGTTCGTTGTTGCTGTGAACAGAGCTCTCTGAACCTAGTTATATGCCATACTAAGTGTCGCTGTAAGTATCATAGCCGCGCTTATTCAGACCACCCATGTTAGTATCTCGGTTACTGTTGGAGCTATTCCGATGTTCGTTGTTGCTGTGAACAGAGCTCTCTGAACCTAGTTATATGCCATACTAAGTGTCGCTGTAAGTATCATAGCCGCGCTTATACAGACCACCCATGTTAGTATCTCGGTTACTGTTAGAGCTATTCCGATGTTCGTTGTTGCAGTGAACAGAGCTCTCTGAACCTAGTTATATGCCATACTGTGTGTCGCTGTAAGTATCATAGCCGCGCTTATACAGCCTACCCATGTTAGTATCTCGGTTACTGTTGGTGCTATTCCGATGTTCGTTGTTGCTGTGAACAGTCCTCTCTGAACCTAGTTATATGCCATACTAAGTGTCGCTGTAAGTATCATAGCCGCGCTTGTACAGACTACCCATGTTAGTATCTCGGTTACTGTTGGAGCTATTCCGATGTTCGTTGTTGCTGTGAACAGAGCTCTCTGAACCTATTTATATGCCATACTAAGTGTCGCTGTAAGTATCATAGCCGCGCTTATACAGACCACCCATGTTAGTATCTCGGTTACTGTTGGAGCTATTCCGATGTTCGTTGTTGCTGTGAACAGAGCTCTCTGAACCTAGCTATATGCCATACTAAGTGTCGCTGTAAGTATCATAGCCGCGCTTATACAGACCACCCATGTTAGTATCTCGGTTAATGTTGGAGCTATTCCGATGTTCGTTGTTGCTGTGAAAAGAGCTCTCTGAACCTAGTTATATGCCATACTAAGTGTCGCTGTAAGTATCATAGCCGCGCTTGTACAAACCACCCATGTTAGTATCTCGGTTACTGTTGGAGCTATTCCGATGTTCGTTGTTGCTGTGAACAGAGCTCTCTGAACCTAGCTATATGCCATACTAAGTGTCGCTGTAAGTATCATAGCCGCGCTTATACAGACTACCCATGTTAGTATCTCGGTTACTGTTGGAGCTATTCCGATGTTCGTTGTTGCTGTGAACAAAGCTCTCTGAACCTAGCTATGTGCCATACTAAGTGTCGCTGTAAGTATCATAGCCGCGCTTATACAGACTACCCATGTTAGTATCTCGGTTACCGTTGGAGCTATTCCGATGTTCGTTGTTGCTGTGAACAGAGCTCTCTGAACCTAGCTATATGCCATACTAAGTGTCGCTGTAAGTATCATAGCCGCGCTTGTACAGACTACCCATTTAGTATCTCGGTTACTGTTGGAGCTATTCCGATGTTCGCTGTTGCTGTGAAGAGAGCTCTCTGAACCGAGTTATATGCCATACTAAGTGTCGCTGTAAGTATCATAGCCGCGCTTGTACAGACTACCCATGTTAGTATCTCGGTTACTGTTGGAGCTATTCCGATGTTCGTTGTTGCTGTGAACAGAGCTCTCTGAACCTAGTTATATGCCATACTAAGTGTCGCTGTAAGTATCATAGCCGCGCTTATACAGACCACCCATGTTAGTATCTCGGTTAATGTTGGAGCTATTCCGATGTTCGTTGTTGCTGTGAAAAGAGCTCTCTGAACCTAGTTATATGCCATACTAAGTGTCGCTGTAAGTATCATAGCCGCGCTTGTACAAACCACCCATGTTAGTATCTCGGTTACTGTTGGAGCTATTCCGTTGTTCGTTGTTGCTGTGAACAGAGCTCTCTGAACCTAGTTATATGCCATACTAAGTGTCGCTGTAAGTATCATAGCCGCGCTTGTACAGACTACCCATGTTAGTATCTCGGTTACTGTTGGAGCTATTCCGATGTTCGTTGTTGCTGTGAAGAGAGCTCTCTGAACCGAGTTATATGCCATACTAAGTGTCGCTGTAAGTATCATAGCCGCGCTTGTACAGACTACCCATGTTACTATCTCGGTTACTATTGGAGCTATTCCGATGTTCGTTGTTGCTGTGAACAGAGCTCTCTGAACCTAGCTATATGCCATACTAAGTGTCGCTGTAAGTATCATAGCCGCGCTTATACAGCCTACCCATGTTAGTATCTCGGTTACTGTTGGAGCTATTCCGATGTTCGTTGTTGCTGTGAGCAGAGCTCTCTGAACCCAGCTATATGCCATACTAAGTGTCGCTGTAAGTATCATAGCCGCGCTTATACAGACTACCCATGTTAGTATCTCGGTTACTGTTGGAGCTATTCCGATGTTCGTTGTTGCTGTGAACAGAGCTCTCTGAACCTAGTTATATGCCATACTAAGTGTCGCTGTAAGTATCATAGCCGCGCTTATACAGCCTACCCATGTTAGTATCTCGGTTACTGTTGGTGCTATTCCGATGTTCGTTGTTGCTGTGAACAGTCCTCTCTGAACCTAGTTATATGCCATACTAAGTGTCGCTGTAAGTATCATAGCCGCGCTTGTACAGACTACCCATGTTAGTATCTCGGTTACTGTTGGAGCTATTCCGATGTTCGTTGTTGCTGTGAACAGAGCTCTCTGAACCTATTTATATGCCATACTAAGTGTCGCTGTAAGTATCATAGCCGCGCTTATACAGACCACCCATGTTAGTATCTCGGTTACTGTTGGAGCTATTCCGATGTTCGTTGTTGCTGTGAACAGAGCTCTCTGAACCTAGCTATATGCCATACTAAGTGTCGCTGTAAGTATCATAGCCGCGCTTATACAGACCACCCATGTTAGTATCTCGGTTAATGTTGGAGCTATTCCGATGTTCGTTGTTGCTGTGAAAAGAGCTCTCTGAACCTAGTTATATGCCATACTAAGTGTCGCTGTAAGTATCATAGCCGCGCTTGTACAAACCACCCATGTTAGTATCTCGGTTACTGTTGGAGCTATTCCGATGTTCGTTGTTGCTGTGAACAGAGCTCTCTGAACCTAGCTATATGCCATACTAAGTGTCGCTGTAAGTATCATAGCCGCGCTTATACAGACTACCCATGTTAGTATCTCGGTTACTGTTGGAGCTATTCCGATGTTCGTTGTTGCTGTGAACAAAGCTCTCTGAACCTAGCTATGTGCCATACTAAGTGTCGCTGTAAGTATCATAGCCGCGCTTATACAGACTACCCATGTTAGTATCTCGGTTACCGTTGGAGCTATTCCGATGTTCGTTGTTGCTGTGAACAGAGCTCTCTGAACCTAGCTATATGCCATACTAAGTGTCGCTGTAAGTATCATAGCCGCGCTTGTACAGACTACCCATGTTAGTATCTCGGTTACTGTTGGAGCTATTCCGATGTTCGCTGTTGCTGTGAAGAGAGCTCTCTGAACCGAGTTATATGCCATAATAAGTGTCGCTGTAAGTATCATAGCCGCGCTTGTACAGACTACCCATGTTAGTATCTCGGTTACTGTTGGAGCTATTCCGATGTTCGTTGTTGCTGTGAACAGAGCTCTCTGAACCTAGTTATATGCCATACTAAGTGTCGCTGTAAGTATCATAGCCGCGCTTATACAGACCACCCATGTTAGTATCTCGGTTAATGTTGGAGCTATTCCGATGTTCGTTGTTGCTGTGAAAAGAGCTCTCTGAACCTAGTTATATGCCATACTAAGTGTCGCTGTAAGTATCATAGCCGCGCTTGTACAAACCACCCATGTTAGTATCTCGGTTACTGTTGGAGCTATTCCGTTGTTCGTTGTTGCTGTGAACAGAGCTCTCTGAACCTAGTTATATGCCATACTAAGTGTCGCTGTAAGTATCATAGCCGCGCTTGTACAGACTACCCATGTTAGTATCTCGGTTACTGTTGGAGCTATTCCGATGTTCGTTGTTGCTGTGAAGAGAGCTCTCTGAACCGAGTTATATGCCATACTAAGTGTCGCTGTAAGTATCATAGCCGCGCTTGTACAGACTACCCATGTTACTATCTCGGTTACTATTGGAGCTATTCCGATGTTCGTTGTTGCTGTGAACAGAGCTCTCTGAACCTAGCTATATGCCATACTAAGTGTCGCTGTAAGTATCATAGCCGCGCTTATACAGCCTACCCATGTTAGTATCTCGGTTACTGTTGGAGCTATTCCGATGTTCGTTGTTGCTGTGAGCAGAGCTCTCTGAGCCCAGCTATATGCCATACTAAGTGTCGCTGTAAGTATCATAGCCGCGCTTATACAGACTACCCATGTTAGTATCTCGGTTACCGTTGGAGCTCTTCCGATGTTCGTTGTTGCTGTGAACAGAGCTCTCTGAACCTAGTTATATGCCATACTAAGTGTCGCTGTAAGTATCATAGCCGCGCTTGTACAGACTACCCATGTTAGTATCTCGGTTACTGTTGGAGCTATTCCGATGTTCGTTGTTGCTGTGAACAGAGCTCTCTGAACCTAGTTATATGCCATACTAAGTGTCGCTGCAAGTATCATAGCCGCGCTTGTACAGACTACCCATGTTAGTATCTCGGTTACTGTTGGAGCTATTCCGATGTTCGTTGTTGCTGTGAACAGAGCTCTCTGAACCTAGCTATATGCCATACTAAGTGTCGCTGTAAGTATCATAGCCGCGCTTGTACAGACTACCCATGTTAGTATCTCGGTTACTGTTGGAGCTATTCCGATGTTCGTTGTTGCTGTGAAGAGAGCTCTCTGAACCGAGTTATATGCCATACTAAGTGTCGCTGTAAGTATCATAGCCGCGCTTGTACAGACTACCCATGTTAGTATCTCGGTTACTGTTGGAGCTATTCCGATGTTCGTTGTTGCTGTGAACAGAGCTCTCTGAACCTAGCTATATGCCATACTAAGTGTCGCTGTAAGTATCATAGCCGCGCTTATACAGACTACCCATGTTAGTATCTCGGTTACCGTTGGAGCTATTCCGATGTTCGTTGTTGCTGTGAACAGAGCTCTCTGAACCTAGTTATATGCCATACTAAGTGTCGCTGTAAGTATCATAGCCGCGCTTGTACAGATTACCCATGTTAGTATCTCGGTTACTGTTGGAGCTATTCCGATGTTCGTTGTTGCTGTGAACAGAGCTCTCTGAACCTAGCTATGTGCCATACTAAGTGTCGCTGTAAGTATCATAGCCGCGCTTGTACAGACTACCCATGTTAGTATCTCGGTTACTGTTGGAGCTATTCCGTTGTTCGTTGTTGCTGTGAACAGAGCTCTCTGAACCTAGTTATATGCCATACTAAGTGTCCCTGTAAGTATTATTGCCGCGCTTGTACAGACTACCCATGTTAGTATCTCGGTTACTGTTGGAGCTATTCCGATGTTCGTTGTTGCTGTGAACAGAGCTCTCTGAACCTAGTTATATGCCATACTAAGTGTCGCTGTAAGTATCATAGCCGCGCTTATACAGACCACCCATGTTAGTATCTCGGTTACTGTTGGAGCTATTCCGATGTTCGTTGTTGCTGTGAACAGAGCTCTCTGAACCTAGCTATATGCCATACTAAGTGTCGCTGTAAGTATCATAGCCGCGCTTATACAGCCTACCCATGTTAGTATCTCGGTTACTGTTGGAGCTATTCCGATGTTCGTTGTTGCTGTGAACAGTCCTCTCTGAACCTAGCTATATGCCATACTAAGTGTCGCTGTAAGTATCATAGCCGCGCTTATACAGCCTACCCATGTTAGTATCTCGGTTACTGTTGGAGCTATTCCGATGTTCGTTATTGCTGTGAACAGTCCTCTCTGAACCTAGTTATATGCCATACTAAGTGTCGCTGTAAGTATCATAGCCGCGCTTGTACAGACTACCCATGTTAGTATCTCGGTTACTGTTGGAGCTATTCCGATGTTCGTTCTTGCTGTGAAGAGAGCTCTCTGAACCGAGTTATATGCCATATTAAGTGTCGCTGTAAGTATCATAGCCGCGCTTGTACAGACTACCCATGTTAGTATCTCGGTTACTGTTGGAGCTATTCCGATGTTCGTTGTTGCTGTGAACAGAGCTCTCTGAACCTAGTTATATGCCATACTAAGTGTCGCTGTAAGTATCATAGCCGCGCTTATACAGACCACCCATGTTAGTATCTCGGTTAATGTTGGAGCTATTCCGATGTTCGTTGTTGCTGTGAAAAGAGCTCTCTGAACCTAGTTATATGCCATACTAAGTGTCGCTGTAAGTATCATAGCCGCGCTTGTACAAACCACCCATGTTAGTATCTCGGTTACTGTTGGAGCTATTCCGATGTTCGTTGTTGCTGTGAACAGAGCTCTCTGAACCTAGCTATATGCCATACTAAGTGTCGCTGTAAGTATCATAGCCGCGCTTATACAGACTACCCATGTTAGTATCTCGGTTACTGTTGGAGCTATTCCGATGTTCGTTGTTGCTGTGAACAAAGCTCTCTGAACCTAGCTATGTGCCATACTAAGTGTCGCTGTAAGTATCATAGCCGCGCTTATACAGACTACCCATGTTAGTATCTCGGTTACCGTTGGAGCTATTCCGATGTTCGTTGTTGCTGTGAACAGAGCTCTCTGAACCTAGTTATATGCCATACTAAGTGTCGCTGTAAGTATCATAGCCGCGCTTATACAGCCTACCCATGTTAGTATCTCGGTTACTGTTGGAGCTATTCCGATGTTCGTTGTTGCTGTGAAGAGAGCTCTCTGAACCGAGTTATATGCCATACTAAGTGTCGCTGTAAGTATCATAGCCGCGCTTGTACAGACTACCCATGTTAGTATCTCGGTTACTGTTGGAGCTATTCCGATGTTCGTTGTTGCTGTGAACAGAGCTCTCTGAACCTAGTTATATGCCATACTAAGTGTCGCTGTAAGTATCATAGCCGCGCTTATACAGACCACCCATGTTAGTATCTCGGTTAATGTTGGAGCTATTCCGATGTTCGTTGTTGCTGTGAAAAGAGCTCTCTGAACCTAGTTATATGCCATACTAAGTGTCGCTGTAAGTATCATAGCCGCGCTTGTACAAACCACCCATGTTAGTATCTCGGTTACTGTTGGAGCTATTCCGTTGTTCGTTGTTGCTGTGAACAGAGCTCTCTGAACCTAGTTATATGCCATACTAAGTGTCGCTGTAAGTATCATAGCCGCGCTTGTACAGACTACCCATGTTAGTATCTCGGTTACTGTTGGAGCTATTCCGATGTTCGTTGTTGCTGTGAAGAGAGCTCTCTGAACCGAGTTATATGCCATACTAAGTGTCGCTGTAAGTATCATAGCCGCGCTTGTACAGACTACCCATGTTACTATCTCGGTTACTATTGGAGCTATTCCGATGTTCGTTGTTGCTGTGAACAGAGCTCTCTGAACCTAGCTATATGCCATACTAAGTGTCGCTGTAAGTATCATAGCCGCGCTTATACAGCCTACCCATGTTAGTATCTCGGTTACTGTTGGAGCTATTCCGATGTTCGTTGTTGCTGTGAGCAGAGCTCTCTGAACCCAGCTATATGCCATACTAAGTGTCGCTGTAAGTATCATAGCCGCGCTTATACAGACTACCCATGTTAGTATCTCGGTTACCGTTGGAGCTCTTCCGATGTTCGTTGTTGCTGTGAACAGAGCTCTCTGAACCTAGTTATATGCCATACTAAGTGTCGCTGTAAGTATCATAGCCGCGCTTGTACAGACTACCCATGTTAGTATCTCGGTTACTGTTGGAGCTTTTCCGATGTTCGTTGTTGCTGTGAACAGAGCTCTCTGAACCTAGTTATATGCCATACTAAGTGTCGCTGTAAGTATCATAGCCGCGCTTGTACAGACTACCCATGTTAGTATCTCGGATACTGTTGGAGCTATTCCGATGTTCGTTGTTGCTGTGAACAGAGCTCTCTGAACTTAGTTATATGCCATACTAAGTGTCGCTGTAAGTATCATAGCCGCGCTTATACAAACCACCCATGTTAGTATCTCGGTTACTGTTGGAGCTATTCCGATGTTCGTTGTTGCTGTGAACAGAGCTCTCTGAACCTAGTTATATGCCATACTAAGTGTCGCTGTAAGTATCATAGCCGCGCTTGTACAGACTACCCATGTTTAGTATCTCGGTTACCGTTGAAGCTATTCCGATGTTCGTTGTTGCTGTGAACAGAGCTCTCTGAACCTAGCTATATGCCATACTAAGTGTCGCTGTAAGTTTCATAGCCGCGCTTATACAGACTACCCATGTTAGTATCTCGGTTACTGTTGGAGCTATTCCGATGTTCGTTGTTGCTGTGAACAGAGCTCTCTGAACCTAGCTATATGCCATACTAAGTGTCGCTGTAAGTATCATAGCCGCGCTTGTACACACTACCCATGTTAGTATCTCGGTTACTGTTGGAGCTATTCCGATGTTCGTTGTTGCTGTGAACAGAGCTCTCTGAACCTAGTTATATGCCATACTAAGTGTCGCTGTAAGTATCATAGCCGCGCTTGCACAGACTACCCATGTTAGTATCTCGGTTACTGTTGGGGCTATTCCGATGTTCGTTGTTGCTGTGAACAGAGCTCTCTGAACCTAGCTATATGCCATACTAAGTGTCGCTGTAAGTATCATAGCCGCGCTTATACAGACTACCCATGTTAGTATCTCGGTTACCGTTGGAGCTATTCCGATGTTCGTTGTTGCTGTGAACACAGCTCTCTGAACCTAGTTATACGCCATACTAAGTGTCGCTGTAAGTATCATAGCCGCGCTTGTACAGACTACCCATGTTAGTACCTCGGTTACTGTTGGAGCTATTCCGATGTTCGTTCTTGCTGTGAAGAGAGCTCTCTGAACCGAGTTATATGCCATACTAAGTGTCGCTGTAAGTATCATAGCCGCGCTTGTACAGACTACCCATGTTAGTATCTCGGTTACTGTTGGAGCTATTCCGATGTTCGTTGTTGCTGTGAACAGAGCTCTCTGAACCTAGCTATATGCCATACTAAGTGTCGCTGTAAGTATCATAGCCGCGCTTATACAGACTACCCATGTTAGTATCTCGGTTACCGTTGGAGCTATTCCGATGTTCGTTGTTGCTGTGAACAGAGCTCTCTGAACCTAGTTATATGCCATACTAAGTGTCGCTGTAAGTATCATAGCCGCGCTTATTCAGACCACCCATGTTAGTATCTCGGTTACTGTTGGAGCTATTCCGATGTTCGTTGTTGCTGTGAACAGAGCTCTCTGAACCTAGTTATATGCCATACTAAGTGTCGCTGTAAGTATCATAGCCGCGCTTGTACAGACTACCCATGTTAGTATCTCGGTTACTGTTTGAGCTATTCCGATGTTCGTTGTTGCTGTGAAGAGAGCTCTCTGAACCGAGTTATATGCCATACTAAGTGTCGCTGTAAGTATCATAGCCGCGCTTGTACAGACTACCCATGTTACTATCTCGGTTACTATTGGAGCTATTCCGATGTTCGTTGTTGCTGTGAACAGAGCTCTCTGAACCTAGCTATATGCCATACTAAGTGTCGCTGTAAGTATCATAGCCGCGCTTATACAGCCTACCCATGTTAGTATCTCGGTTACTGTTGGAGCTATTCCGATGTTCGTTGTTGCTGTGAACAGAGCTCTCTGAACCTAGCTATATGCCATACTAAGTGTCGCTGTAAGTATCATTGCCGCGCTTATACAGACTACCCATGTTAGTATCTCGGTTACCGTTGGAGCTATTCCGATGTTCGTTGTTGCTGTGAACACAGCTCTCTGAACCTAGTTATACGCCATACTAAGTGTCGCTGTAAGTATCATAGCCGCGCTTGTACAGACTACCCATGTTAGTACCTCGGATACTGTTGGAGCTATTCCGATGTTCGTTGTCGCTGTGAACAGAGCTCTCTGAACCTAGTTATATGCCATACTAAGTGTCGCTGTAAGTATCATAGCCGCGCTTATACAGACCACCCATGTTAGTATCTCGGTTACTGTTGGAGCTATTCCGATGTTCGTTGTTGCTGTGAACAGAGCTCGCTGAACCTAGCTATATGGCATACTAAGTGTCGCTGTAAGTATCATAGCCGCGCTTATACAGACCACCCATGTTAGTATCTCGGTTACTGTTGGAGCTATTCCGATGTTCGTTGTTGCTGTGAACAGAGCTCTCTGAACCTAGTTATATGCCATACTGTGTGTCGCTGTAAGTATCATAGCCGCGCTTATACAGCCTACCCATGTTAGTATCTCGGTTACTGTTGGAGCTATTCCGATGTTCGTTGTTGCTGTGAACAGAGCTCTCTGAACCTAGTTATATGCCATACTAAGTGTCGCTGTAAGTATCATAGCCGCGCTTATACAGACCACCCATGTTAGTATCTCGGTTAATGTTGGAGCTATTCCGATGTTCGTTGTTGCTGTGAAAAGAGCTCTCTGAACCTAGTTATATGCCATACTAAGTGTCGCTGTAAGTATCATAGCCGCGCTTGTACAAACCACCCATGTTAGTATCTCGGTTACTGTTGGAGCTATTCCGATGTTCGTTGTTGCTGTGAACAGAGCTCTCTGATCCTAGCTATATGCCATACTAAGTGTCGCTGTAAGTATCATAGCCGCGCTTATACAGACTACCCATGTTAGTATCTCGGTTACTGTTGGAGCTATTCCGATGTTCGTTGTTGCTGTGAACAAAGCTCTCTGAACCTAGCTATGTGCCATACTAAGTGTCGCTGTAAGTAGCATAGCCGCGCTTATACAGACTACCCATGTTAGTATCTCGGTTACCGTTGGAGCTATTCCGATGTTCGTTGTTGCTGTGAACAGAGCTCTCTGAACCTAGTTATATGCCATACTAAGTGTCGCTGTAAGTATCATAGCCGCGCTTATACAGCCTACCCATGTTAGTATCTCGGTTACTGTTGGAGCTATTCCGATGTTCGTTGTTGCTGTGAAGAGAGCTCTCTGAACCGAGTTATATGCCATACTAAGTGTCGCTGTAAGTATCATAGCCGCGCTTGTACAGACTACCCATGTTAGTATCTCGGTTACTGTTGGAGCTATTCCGATGTTCGTTGTTGCTGTGAACAGAGCTCTCTGAACCTAGTTATATGCCATACTAAGTGTCGCTGTAAGTATCATAGCCGCGCTTATACAGACCACCCATGTTAGTATCTCGGTTAATGTTGGAGCTATTCCGATGTTCGTTGTTGCTGTGAAAAGAGCTCTCTGAACCTAGTTATATGCCATACTAAGTGTCGCTGTATGTATCATAGCCGCGCTTGTACAAACCACCCATGTTAGTATCTCGGTTACTGTTGGAGCTATTCCGTTGTTCGTTGTTGCTGTGAACAGACCTCTCTGAACCTAGTTATATGCCATACTAAGTGTCGCTGTAAGTATCATAGCCGCGCTTGTACAGACTACCCATGTTAGTATCTCGGTTACTGTTGGAGCTATTCCGATGTTCGTTGTTGCTGTGAAGAGAGCTCTCTGAACCGAGTTATATGCCATACTAAGTGTCGCTGTAAGTATCATAGCCGCGCTTGTACAGACTACCCATGTTACTATCTCGGTTACTATTGGAGCTATTCCGATGTTCGTTGTTGCTGTGAACAGAGCTCTCTGAACCTAGCTATATGCCATACTAAGTGTCGCTGTAAGTATCATAGCCGCGCTTATACAGCCTACCCATGTTAGTATCTCGGTTACTGTTGGAGCTATTCCGATGTTCGTTATTGCTGTGAGCAGAGCTCTCTGAACCCAGCTATATGCCATACTAAGTGTCGCTGTAAGTATCATAGCCGCGCTTATACAGACTACCCATGTTAGTATCTCGGTTACCGTTGGAGCTCTTCCGATGTTCGTTGTTGCTGTGAACAGAGCTCTCTGAACCTAGTTATATGCCATACTAAGTGTCGCTGTAAGTATCATAGCCGCGCTTGTACAGACTACCCATGTTAGTATCTCGGTTACTGTTGGAGCTATTCCGATGTTCGTTGTTGCTGTGAACAGAGCTCTCTGAACCTAGTTATATGCCATACTAAGTGTCGCTGTAAGTATCATAGCCGCGCTTGTACAGACTACCGATGTTAGTATCTCGGATACTGTTGGAGCTATTCCGATGTTCGTTGTTGCTGTGAACAGAGCTCTCTGAACTTAGTTATATGCCATACTAAGTGTCGCTGTAAGTATCATAGCCGCGCTTATACAAACCACCCATGTTAGTATCTCGGTTACTGTTGGAGCTATTCCGATGTTCGTTGTTGCTGTGAACAGTGCTCTCTGAACCTAGTTATATGCCATACTAAGTGTCGCTGTAAGTATCATAGCCGCGCTTGTACAGACTACCCATGTTAGTATCTCGGTTACCGTTGAAGCTATTCCGATGTTCGTTGTTGCTGTGAACAGAGCTCTCTGAACCTAGCTATATGCCATACTAAGTGTCGCTGTAAGTTTCATAGCCGCGCTTATACAGACTACCCATGTTAGTATCTCGGTTACTGTTGGAGCTATTCCGATGTTCGTTGTTGCTGTGAACAGAGCTCTCTGAACCTAGCTATATGCCATACTAAGTGTCGCTGTAAGTATCATAGCCGCGCTTGTACAGACTACCCATGTTAGTATCTCGGTTACTGTTGGAGCTATTCCGATGTTCGTTGTTGCTGTGAACAGAGCTCTCTGAACCTAGTTATATGCCATACTAAGTGTCGCTGTAAGTATCATAGCCGCGCTTGCACAGACTACCCATGTTAGTATCTCGGTTACTGTTGGGGCTATTCCGATGTTCGTTGTTGCTGTGAACAGAGCTCTCTGAACCTAGCTATATGCCATACTAAGTGTCGCTGTAAGTATCATAGCCGCGCTTATACAGACTACCCATGTTAGTATCTCGGTTACCGTTGGAGCTATTCCGATGTTCGTTGTTGCTGTGAACACAGCTCTCTGAACCTAGTTATACGCCATACTAAGTGTCGCTGTAAGTATCATAGCCGCGCTTGTACAGACTACCCATGTTAGTACCTCGGATACTGTTGGAGCTATTCCGATGTTCGTTGTTGCTGTGAACAGAGCTCTCTGAACCTAGTTATATGCCATACTAAGTGTCGCTGTAAGTATCATAGCCGCGCTTATACAGACCACCCATGTTAGTATCTCGGTTACTGTTGGAGCTATTCCGATGTTCGTTGTTGCTGTGAACAGAGCTCTCTGAACCTAGCTATATGCCATACTAAGTGTCGCTGTAAGTATCATAGCCGCGCTTATACAGCCTACCCATGTTAGTATCTCGGTTACTGTTGGAGCTATTCCGATGTTCGTTGTTGCTGTGAACAGTCCTCTCTGAACCTAGCTATATGCCATACTAAGTGTCGCTGTAAGTATCATAGCCGCGCTTATACAGCCTACCCATGTTAGTATCTCGGTTACTGTTGGAGCTATTCCGATGTTCGTTGTTGCTGTGAACAGTCCTCTCTGAACCTAGTTATATGCCATACTAAGTGTCGCTGTAAGTATCATAGCCGCGCTTGTACAGACTACCCATGTTAGTATCTCGGTTACTGTTGGAGCTATTCCGATGTTCGTTCTTGCTGTGAAGAGAGCTCTCTGAACCGAGTTATATGCCATACTAAGTGTCGCTGTAAGTATCATAGCCGCGCTTGTACAGACTACCCATGTTAGTATCTCGGTTACTGTTGGAGCTATTCCGATGTTCGTTGTTGCTGTGAACAGAGCTCTCTGAACCTAGCTATATGCCATACTAAGTGTCGCTGTAAGTATCATAGCCGCGCTTATACAGACTACCCATGTTAGTATCTCGGTTACCGTTGGAGCTATTCCGATGTTCGTTGTTGCTGTGAACAGAGCTCTCTGAACCTAGTTATATGCCATACTAAGTGTCGCTGTAAGTATCATAGCCGCGCTTATTCAGACCACCCATGTTAGTATCTCGGTTACTGTTGGAGCTATTCCGATGTTCGTTGTTGCTGTGAACAGAGCTCTCTGAACCTAGTTATGTGCCATACTAAGTGTCGCTGTAAGTATCATAGCCGCGCTTGTACAGACTACCCATGTTAGTATCTCGGTTACTGTTGGAGCTATTCCGATGTTCGTTGTTGCTGTGAACAGAGCTCTCTGAACCTAGTTATATGCCATACTGTGTGTCGCTGTAAGTATCATAGCCGCGCTTATACAGCCTACCCATGTTAGTATCTCGGTTACTGTTGGTGCTATTCCGATGTTCGTTGTTGCTGTGAACAGTCCGCTCTGAACCTAGTTATATGCCATACTAAGTGTCGCTGTAAGTATCATAGCCGCGCTTGTACAGACTACCCATGTTAGTATCTCGGTTACTGTTGGAGCTATTCCGATGTTCGTTGTTGCTGTGAACAGAGCTCCCTGAACCTAGTTATATGCCATACTAAGTGTCGCTGTAAGTATCATAGCCGCGCTTATACAGACTACCCATGTTAGTATCTCGGTTACGGTTGGAGCTATTCCGATGTTCGTTGTTGCTGTGAACAGAGCTCTCTGAACCTAGTTATATGCCATACTAAGTGTCGCTGTAAGTATCATAGCCGCGCTTATTCAGACCACCCATGTTAGTATCTCGGTTACTGTTGGAGCTATTCCGATGTTCGTTGTTGCTGTGAACAGAGCTCTCTGAACCTAGTTATATGCCATACTAAGTGTCGCTGTAAGTATCATAGCCGCGCTTATACAGACCACCCATGTTAGTATCTCGGTTACTGTTAGAGCTATTCCGATGTTCGTTGTTGCAGTGAACAGAGCTCTCTGAACCTAGTTATATGCCATACTGTGTGTCGCTGTAAGTATCATAGCCGCGCTTATACAGCCTACCCATGTTAGTATCTCGGTTACTGTTGGTGCTATTCCGATGTTCGTTGTTGCTGTGAACAGTCCTCTCTGAACCTAGTTATATGCCATACTAAGTGTCGCTGTAAGTATCATAGCCGCGCTTGTACAGACTACCCATGTTAGTATCTCGGTTACTGTTGGAGCTATTCCGATGTTCGTTGTTGCTGTGAACAGAGCTCTCTGAACCTATTTATATGCCATACTAAGTGTCGCTGTAAGTATCATAGCCGCGCTTATACAGACCACCCATATTAGTATCTCGGTTACTGTTGGAGCTATTCCGATGTTCGTTGTTGCTGTGAACAGAGCTCTCTGAACCTAGCTATATGCCATACTAAGTGTCGCTGTAAGTATCATAGCCGCGCTTATACAGCCTACCCATGTTAGTATCTCGGTTACTGTTGGAGCTATTCCGATGTTCGTTGTTGCTGTGAAGAGAGCTCTCTGAACCGAGTTTTATGCCATACTAAGTGTCGCTGTAAGTATCATAGCCGCGCTTGTACAGACTACCCATGTTAGTATCTCGGTTACTGTTGGAGCTATTCCGATGTTCGTTGTTGCTGTGAACAGAGCTCTCTGAACCTAGTTATATGCCATACTGTGTGTCGCTGTAAGTATCATAGCCGCGCTTATACAGCCTACCCATGTTAGTATCTCGGTTACTGTTGGTGCTATTCCGATGTTCGTTGTTGCTGTGAACAGTCCTCTCTGAACCTAGTTATATGCCATACTAAGTGTCGCTGTAAGTATCATAGCCGCGCTTGTACAGACTACCCATGTTAGTATCTCGGTTACTGTTGGAGCTATTCCGATGTTCGTTGTTGCTGTGAACAGAGCTCTCTGAACCTAGTTATATGCCATACTAAGTGTCGCTGTAAGTATCATAGCCGCGCTTATACAGACCACCCATGTTAGTATCTCGGTTACTGTTGGAGCTATTCCGATGTTCGTTGTTGCTGTGAACAGAGCTCTCTGAACCTAGTTATATGCCATACTGTGTGTCGCTGTAAGTATCATAGCCGCGCTTATACAGCCTACCCATGTTAGTATCTCGGTTACTGTTGGTGCTATTCCGATGTTCGTTGTTGCTGTGAACAGTCCTCTCTGAACCTAGTTATATGCCATACTAAGTGTCGCTGTAAGTATCATAGCCGCGCTTGTACAGACTACCCATGTTAGTATCTTGGTTACTGTTGGAGCTATTCCGATGTTCGTTGTTGCTGTGAACAGAGCTCTCTGAACCTAGTTATATGCCATACTAAGTGTCGCTGTAAGTATCATAGCCGCGCTTATACAGACCACCCATGTTAGTATCTCGGTTACTGTTGGAGCTATTCCGATGTTCGTTGTTGCTGTGAACAGAGCTCTCTGAACCTAGCTATATGCCATACTAAGTGTCGCTGTAAGTATCATAGCCGCGCTTATACAGCCTACCCATGTTAGTATCTCGGTTACTGTTGGAGCTATTCCGATGTTCGTTGTTGCTGTGAACAGAGCTCTCTGAACCTAGTTATACGCCATACTAAGTGTCGCTGTAAGTATCATAGCCGCGCTTGTACAGACTACCCATGTTAGTATCTCGGATACTGTTGGAGCTATTCCGATGTTTGTTGTTGCTGTGAACAGAGCTCTCTGAACCTAGTTATATGCCATACTAAGTGTCGCTGTAAGTATCATAGCCGCGCTTATACAGACCACCCATGTTAGTATCTCGGTTACTGTTGGAGCTATTCCGATGTTCGTTGTTGCTGTGAACAGAGCTCTCTGAACCTAGTTATATGCCATACTGTGTGTCGCTGTAAGTATCATAGCCGCGCTTATACAGCCTACCCATGTTAGTATCTCGGTTACTGTTGGTGCTATTCCGATGTTCGTTGTTGCTGTGAACAGTCCGCTCTGAACCTAGTTATATGCCATACTAAGTGTCGCTGTAAGTATCATAGCCGCGCTTATACAGACCACCCATGTTAGTATCTCGGTTACTGTTAGAGCTATTCCGATGTTCGTTGTTGCAGTGAACAGAGCTCTCTGAACCTAGTTATATGCCATACTGTGTGTCGCTGTAAGTATCATAGCCGCGCTTATACAGCCTACCCATGTTAGTATCTCGGTTACTGTTGGTGCTATTCCGATGTTCGTTGTTGCTGTGAACAGAGCTCTCTGAACCTAGTTATACGCCATACTAAGTGTCGCTGTAAGTATCATAGCCGCGCTTGTACAGACTACCCATGTTAGTATCTCGGATACTGTTGGAGCTATTCCGATGTTCGTTGTTGCTGTGAACAGAGCTCTCTGAACCTAGTTATATGCCATACTAAGTGTCGCTGTAAGTATCATAGCCGCGCTTATACAGACCACCCATGTTAGTATCTCGGTTACTGTTGGAGCTATTCCGATGTTCGTTGTTGCTGTGAACAGAGCTCTCTGAACCTAGTTATATGCCATACTGTGTGTCGCTGTAAGTATCATAGCCGCGCTTATACAGCCTACCCATGTTAGTATCTCGGTTACTGTTGGTGCTATTCCGATGTTCGTTGTTGCTGTGAACAGTCCGCTCTGAACCTAGTTATATGCCATACTAAGTGTCGCTGTAAGTATCATAGCCGCGCTTGTACAGACTACCC
This sequence comes from Coelioxys conoideus, assembly GCA_947623535.1. Taxonomy (NCBI): domain Eukaryota; kingdom Metazoa; phylum Arthropoda; class Insecta; order Hymenoptera; family Megachilidae; genus Coelioxys; species Coelioxys conoideus. Next base: position 7,954,931 of record CANQJN010000026.1, read on the forward strand.
ATGTTAGTATCTCGGTTACTGTTGGAGCTATTCCGATGTTCGTTGTTGCTGTGAACAGAGCTCTCTGAACCTAGTTATATGCCATACTAAGTGTCGCTGTAAGTATCATAGCCGCGCTTATACAGACTACCCATGTTAGTATCTCGGTTACGGTTGGAGCTATTCCGATGTTCGTTGTTGCTGTGAACAGAGCTCTCTGAACCTAGTTATATGCCATACTAAGTGTCGCTGTAAGTATCATAGCCGCGCTTATTCAGACCACCCATGTTAGTATCTCGGTTACTGTTGGAGCTATTCCGATGTTCGTTGTTGCTGTGAACAGAGCTCTCTGAACCTAGTTATATGTGTGACGTCGGACGGACCTCCTCCGTATTGAATTAGCCGTTAATTTTAGTTATTAATCATTTAATCACTACGCTTAAAACTTACTCCTAGCTTAACCTAACCAACCTCTATCGACCTAACATACTATCACTTCTCTATTAATTTTCTCTACCCTTCATATCTTGCACTTTCTCTGAACATACTTCTAACATCATACTTACCTTATTATATACTCGCCCGTTATACTTACCGTACATCTAAGACTGCGTATCACACCGACATCCAGTAGACAACATAATAACGTACTAATTACTCACCCGTTATATCTCAAGCGAACCACGATTACGTAACTCTTCGAACTTCGAGCATATTACTCACCTCTTGTTCTAATCAGCGACCACCTTATCTCATAATACATCCGCCGAACCTAGTTATCTAAGTCTCCAGGCCAAATTCTTTCTTATCTTATAAACATCCGCTGGACCTCGTTATCTATGTCACCGAGCTAAATTCTTTCTTATCTTATAAACATCCGCTGGACCTCGTTATCTATGTCACCGAGCTAAATTCTTTCTTATCTTATAAACATCCGCCAACCGAAATTCGTTATCTCGATATTGTAAACATCCTCCGACCGAACCTCGTTATCTCGATATTATAAACATCCTCCGACCGAACTTCGTTATCTCGATATTATAAACATCCTCCGACCGAACTTCGTTATCTCGATATTGTAAACATCCTCCGACCGAACCTCGTTATCTCGATACTATAAACATCCTCCGACCGAACTTCGTTATCTCGATATTATAAACATCCTCCAACCGAAATTCGTTATCTCAACGTTGTAAACACCCTGCGAGCGAAACTCACTATCTAATCTCTATAAACATCCGCTAACCGAAACTGTCGACCAGCACGTAACCCAAATATTGTAATGAATCTCTGTGCGACCACATCCTGTAACTACCGATAAGCAACCATATAAAAGACCCTGCGACCAAGCGGTCTTCAGCAGTCGTCTCTCCGAGACCGTCCGGTGAGCACGCGACTCTCCGAGGCGCGCCAGTCTTCACTCCGAGCTCCGACGCTCCGGAGCTGTTCATCGACGCGATACTTTGTCAAGGGTTAGAGCCCCTCTATACTTAGGAATTATTAGTAAAGTACCAAGTCTCATAGCGAGCATTAGTGATAGAATTTGTACTTAGTTATATTCTTATAATAAAACCAGTATTTAATCGTTCATAGTTATACTTATACTTAAACTCACCTTCATTCATCTCACACGAGCCATCACATATAAGGTAATTACCCTCGTTCTAAGTTGATTCAGAGGTGCGAGAATCCGCCGCACGGGATCATTATAGCTTAAAACGAGTTCAGCGAGGCCTACGTAGTAATCGGAGGTGCGTGAATCAGCCGCACAGGTTATAATACGTACTTGGCAATTATATTTCTAGTACAATACTCGGTGGTGCGTGAATCAGCCGCACAGAGGACTTGTACCTTTTCCTTGGATTTTAACCGGCTCATGGGACGTAAACGCCACGGTGGACGTAGATACCACTTGCGCAAGATATACCGTGAGTTCTACGCGTCTCTAAGTGCCAACCGTGCACCTGTGCAAACTCCAACACCGGCACAACCTGTCAAAGACGAGTGGAGGCTAACACCCATCGACGTACCTGCACAACCGCTCATCGTGCAAGACCTTCATCCTGCGGACCCGAGACGTCCAGTTGTCAAGGACAAATAGAATCAGAACGTTTGGTGAGTACATACATCGAGTCACGCGCGGATCCCTGGCATACGACGGGCGCATGTACCGCGTGGCCAAAAAGATTGCAATACAACCGCGAACCGGGTACATAACCATAAACTCGCTACGTACGCGAAGGTCAGCCTGGGACGTAACAAATTTGGTGGCAGCGGTGGGATATACTGCAATCACCGTGCTTACTCTCGAATATTGCTCACCCGGTATTAAGGGAATCTCGAAGGAATCGTTATCAGGAATACCCCCTCCCGCGAACCGTACTCATTGACACACCGTGTCCCCACTACACGCGACGCGTAACCCTTCCATACTCGCGAGCCATCCCCTATATCCCCTCCTATAGAAATATATATATATAATTTTCTTATTTTAAAAACAATATTTTATTTCCCTTCACAAAATGTCTACCGGTCCTGAACTCCGATCCTCCGCGAAAACTGCGCATGCCGACCTCTCCGAACACGAGTTACGAACGTTACAAAAACAATTACAAGACCGCGAACGCCGAACCCGCGAAGAGCAACGGGCTCTGGAAAACGAACGCCGACAAATCGAAGTAGAACGCCGCGAAAAAGATGAACTCCGCCGCGAGCTAGAAATCGCGCGCCGCGAACTCGAAAGGAATTTATCTTCGATCGCGACCCCCTCCCCTTCCGCCGCGCGAACATCATCACCTCCACCATCGAATAATGAACCGTGGGAGTGTACCCTCAAGGAAGCCGTAAATACCGTTCCCACGTTTGACGGGCATAATCTCGCCGTGCTCCAGTTCACACGTGCATGCCGACGAGCACGAGATATCGTTCCCCCCTCCGCGGAACGAACTCTAACGCGATTAATAATAACGCGATTACGCGGACGCGCCGCGACAGCCGTCGAAGACGAGCCTATAGATACCGTTACGTCCCTCTGTAACCGCTTGAAAGATGTTTTCGGGCCTAATCGTACCGTGGATCACTATCGCGGCGAGATGGCAAACATTTATATGGGGATAAACGAACATATCCTCGATTATATAAGTCGAGTAAAAGACTTACGTGACGCAATACTCGATTGCTCCAGAAGTCCCACACCGGTCGGGAATGTGGACGACTTAACTATCAACAGCTTCATTGACGGGCTAATACCACGTATACGATCCGACATCCGGCCCTTCCGAGAACACTCTTTATCTAGAGTATTCGACGAGGCAATACGCGCTTATAAGCAGCTCGAAGTAGATAAGCGCAGATACGAGAAGAATGCCGCTGACACCCGTCGCGTGCAATTCGCAGATAGAGATAAGGCTCCGGAACGCCGACCGATATCTCCGTACGACTCGTGGCGCTCCCCCTCCCCGCGGCCATTCACACGCGAGGAGAGATATTCCCCACGGCCAGACTCCACGCGCTACACGGAGGAGCGCAAATATCAGCCCGATTATCGCCGGGAGGAATCGCGTTACCAGCCACGAGCTGAAACCCAACGTTACACGCCGCCACAACGGTTAGAAGCTCCGCGTTACCCGCCGCGGAACGAAACCCAGCGTTACCCACCGCGGAACGAAAACCCTCAATATGCACCGCCGCGTAGCGAACCGCCTCGTTACCAACAACGCCCCGAACCGCCACGTTCTGATACACGTCCAACAATAACGTGCAATTATTGCCGAAATGTCGGCCACGACATTCATCAGTGCCGCAAACGCGCTTACAACAACGCCCAGTCGGGAAACGGGCAAAATCTCCCGCCAAACCCGGACCACGGACGGGAGATGAGCAACACGAATACGGTCCACATATTCGATACCCCGCGCGAATTACCGTCGTCGGAGTAAACGATGACGTACTCTCTAAGGTCAGAATCTCCGCGCCGGAACTGCTAAACGAAAGCATCTTTATGGTCGACACCGGCGCCGAGCTCAATCTGATTAAGATTGGTGCGATAAGGCAGGACGTGCCCATCAACGTTAACGACATCGTTGAAATGTCAGGTATAACGAGTAAACGGGTATCCACACTCGGGTCCACCTATCTCACGATATATGGAGTAACCTCCAAATTTGAAGTCGTGTCGGACACTTTTCCCGTCCCGATGGACGGAATTTTAGGAAACACGTTCCTTCGAGAAGGAGCAGAAATTTCGTATTTAAAGAATCGCGTCACTTGGAAAGGACAACAGATTCCTTTCTGCAACCGCGTCGAAAATATTTGCGTCCCAGGCAGGACCGTTTCCACCATCTCAAATAAAACCGTTGGCCCACGTGTCGGGTACATCCCTCGTCAGGGAATCGCCCCGGATATGCGCGTGCTAGACGGCCTTGTACGGAACAATGATGGAGGATCGGTCGTCCGTTGCATAAATGCAACAGAATCAGAAGCGACCTTCCCGGTGCCAGTCATCGAGTTGGAGGAGGTCGAATTCATAGCCGAAAACGACGCAAATTCCACTGAATCCTCTGAATCTACTGCGTCTGCAGAAACCGCTGAATCCTCTGAATCTACTGCATCTGCAGTAACCACTGAATCCTCTGTATCCACTGCGTCTGTCGTATCCGCTGAACCTACTCAGCCTTCTATTTCTTACGCCCACGCAGCCAAATCCAATCCCAAACGCGTGAATTTCGCAGTAACGCGAACACTTGGGCAACGTACATCAGAAACCCTCGTAAACGTGGGTACCGGGCGTTTAAAACCCGAAGAAGTTGCTCAGGTGCGGGATTCAACCGAGTCGAACTACGACCTGCTCCATCTCGATGGCGAGAAACTTGCCAAAACGAATGTAGTTCACCACGAAGTTGCCTCTACGATCTCAAAAACTCGCAAAAGTCCAATCCAAGCAAAGGCTCGTTCCAAAAATTACTGCGATAGAAAATTAAATGTTCAACCATTTTCAATAAACGACAGGGTGCTTCTCATAAAGGAGCCTCGTAAAGGTAAATTCGATGACGAGTATACTGGCCCGTACAAGGTCATTGATGTACTTCCGAACCAAAATGTAAAGATTCTATTTGAAGGTCGACCGAGGGTCGTACACACGAACAAGTTAAAACGAGCAAAAGTATCTACGTCACACGTGCACGCGATAAACATTGTATCACCCCCACTCTCTGTAAAAACATTATATATAAGAGCGAGCGAACTCAAGGAGAACCAGAACCACAGCAGAAATCGTCGTGGAAGCACCGAACTACGGAACACCCGGTACACCAGCGAAAAACATCAAGGAAACATGTGTGCCGTCTACGCAGCAATCGTCATACTCTGCCTGTCGCCAGCGGCAGCCCTTATCGGATACGACTGCGGAAGTCAGTCGGTCAACGTAACAACGTTATCTACCGTCGACGTCATGGACTGTGACGCAACCGACATCGAACCGACCAGCGAGGTCAAAGACGTTCAGCTGTTACAACTAAGTGAGTACAACGAGGCCACCGTCACACAGTGCAAAATTGAAATAGACCGCACGATATACTATTGCGGTATGCACTCGCATACCTCGGTTGTACTAAATGGGCGACAACAGTACCTGTTCCCCATCTCACGCGAAACCTGCCAAAATGTACAAGCTACGGGAGTCATTTATATCTCACCGTCCGTACAAATCACAGGCGTTAGAAAGAACGCCACTACATCATACAGTATTACACTAGCCGGAACGCTAAGTATGGACGGAACGTGCGCAGGCACTACATACGCAGATCTTTTCGGTTCATGGACAAACGTCATTGTCCAAGCCGTCGTTAAAATCACCTTGCGCACATATGCTGCAAATATAAAATTATCCACCGGACAGATTCTTTTACAATCTGGACACCGCTGCCCGTTACAAGATGAGAACTGCCTCGACCCCGAGGGAGGATATACCTTCTGGAACGGGATTCCCACGGATTACTGCCACTTTAACCAGTATGATGTCCTTTACGACGGAAGAGCTACAAAAATATATCCGCATGGATCACACGGACCAACAATATATACCGTCACATCCGAAGATATTACCTTCGCACTCACCACAACCACCACGATACCGGTCTGTGGCTATACTTTAATCAAAACAGAACATCCAAAACTGTTAATCCTGGAAACACACAGTGGACGATTCAAGAAACAAGGAGACATACCGCTCAGCAACTTAGACATTTTCACATACATAAACTCCAAGTTTATCTACGTAGAAAAGCACTTAAGGACACAAATGACACAACTATACCGTGACATCATGGCACAAAAATGTATTATCGAAAAACAAGTAATACAAAATGCCTTAAACCTAATACATCTCTCCCCGGAGGAAGTTGCCTTCTCTATAACCAAGCAGGAAGGTTACATGGCTGTCCCAGCAGGTGAAGCCGTTCACATCATCAAATGCATCCCGGTAACGTGTCGTGTTCGCCAAACAAAGGAGTGTTACAACGAACTACCTGTAACACACAATAACGTGTCTTATTTCCTGACACCTAAAACGCGTATACTCACCAACGTCGGTACTCGTCGAACATGTTCTCCTATCATGCCGACGATGTACGAACTCCACGGAAACTGGTACCACATATCTCCAAAATTAATCGAAACCATAGCTCCACAGAAACTCCAACCTCTCACCTCTCCTAAATGGAACTACATAGATCCTCAACACCTCGCAAACGGTGGTATCTATTCCTCCGATGACCTGACAAAATTAAAAGATCATATAATGTTTCCAGTTGAGAAGGTTGCGATAGTCAATTCCATAGCTCAAGGAGCGACCGGCCGTGATTTCCATCAAGGTACCTTGCGACTGGACAACCTCCTGGATGAAGCGTCTTTGGGCCGCATCGTAGAGTCGGCCACCAAACGAATCTGGAACGGGTTCATGACTTTCGGATCGGCAACCGCTGGCATCATTGGCATCTACATCGTACTGCGGATACTCAAGGCCACGATCAACACGATCCTCAACGGCATCGCCCTCCATGCAGCCTACGGATGGAGTTTCCGCCTCGTTGCAGCCATATGGAGTTCCCTGGCTCACTTCTGCATCTACCTGAAGACCAAGACCCCCGAAGTGAAAGAGTGCATTCCCTTGCCAGAAAATCCGGTGCTACTACCACCCCACGTGAGTGATAACAGACACCGTGCAAATACCCCACACTACTCGCCTGTGCGTCGTGAACTCTTCCACGACGACCGCCGATCCCTTGACGGTGAATAGACACTCAAACCCCGCCCAAGTTAAAGACATTTAAGGACATTGCGTCATCACACGAACCCCGCGAACAAATTTACTCCGTTTCTCGTCGTAAATTTGTTATCCCAGGGGGGGAGGTGTGACGTCGGACGGACCTCCTCCGTATTGAATTAGCCGTTAATTTTAGTTATTAATCATTTAATCACTACGCTTAAAACTTACTCCTAGCTTAACCTAACCAACCTCTATCGACCTAACATACTATCACTTCTCTATTAATTTTCTCTACCCTTCATATCTTGCACTTTCTCTGAACATACTTCTAACATCATACTTACCTTATTATATACTCACCCGTTATACTTACCGTACATCTAAGACTGCGTATCACACCGACATCCAGTAGACAACATAATAACGTACTAATTACTCACCCGTTATATCTCAAGCGAACCACGATTACGTAACTCTTCGAACTTCGAGCATATTACTCACCTCTTGTTCTAATCAGCGACCACCTTATCTCATAATACATCCGCCGAACCTAGTTATCTAAGTCTCCAGGCCAAATTCTTTCTTATCTTATAAACATCCGCTGGACCTCGTTATCTATGTCACCGAGCTAAATTCTTTCTTATCTTATAAACATCCGCTGGACCTCGTTATCTATGTCACCGAGCTAAATTCTTTCTTATCTTATAAACATCCGCCAACCGAAATTCGTTATCTCGATATTGTAAACATCCTCCGACCGAACCTCGTTATCTCGATATTATAAACATCCTCCGACCGAACTTCGTTATCTCGATATTATAAACATCCTCCGACCGAACTTCGTTATCTCGATATTGTAAACATCCTCCGACCGAACCTCGTTATCTCGATACTATAAACATCCTCCGACCGAACTTCGTTATCTCGATATTATAAACATCCTCCAACCGAAATTCGTTATCTCAACGTTGTAAACACCCTGCGAGCGAAACTCACTATCTAATCTCTATAAACATCCGCTAACCGAAACTGTCGACCAGCACGTAACCCAAATATTGTAATGAATCTCTGTGCGACCACATCCTGTAACTACCGATAAGCAACCATATAAAAGACCCTGCGACCAAGCGGTCTTCAGCAGTCGTCTCTCCGAGACCGTCCGGTGAGCACGCGACTCTCCGAGGCGCGCCAGTCTTCACTCCGAGCTCCGACGCTCCGGAGCTGTTCATCGACGCGATACTTTGTCAAGGGTTAGAGCCCCTCTATACTTAGGAATTATTAGTAAAGTACCAAGTCTCATAGCGAGCATTAGTGATAGAATTTGTACTTAGTTATATTCTTATAATAAAACCAGTATTTAATCGTTCATAGTTATACTTATACTTAAACTCACCTTCATTCATCTCACACGAGCCATCACATATAAGGTAATTACCCTCGTTCTAAGTTGATTCAGAGGTGCGAGAATCCGCCGCACGGGATCATTATAGCTTAAAACGAGTTCAGCGAGGCCTACGTAGTAATCGGAGGTGCGTGAATCAGCCGCACAGGTTATAATACGTACTTGGCAATTATATTTCTAGTACAATACTCGGTGGTGCGTGAATCAGCCGCACAGAGGACTTGTACCTTTTCCTTGGATTTTAACCGGCTCATGGGACGTAAACGCCACGGTGGACGTAGATACCACTTGCGCAAGATATACCGTGAGTTCTACGCGTCTCTAAGTGCCAACCGTGCACCTGTGCAAACTCCAACACCGGCACAACCTGTCAAAGACGAGTGGAGGCTAACACCCATCGACGTACCTGCACAACCGCTCATCGTGCAAGACCTTCATCCTGCGGACCCGAGACGTCCAGTTGTCAAGGACAAATAGAATCAGAACGTTTGGTGAGTACATACATCGAGTCACGCGCGGATCCCTGGCATACGACGGGCGCATGTACCGCGTGGCCAAAAAGATTGCAATACAACCGCGAACCGGGTACATAACCATAAACTCGCTACGTACGCGAAGGTCAGCCTGGGACGTAACATATGCCATACTAAGTGTCGCTGTAAGTATCATAGCCGCGCTTATACAGACCACCCATGTTAGTATCTCGGTTACTGTTAGAGCTATTCCGATGTTCGTTGTTGCAGTGAACAGAGCTCTCTGAACCTAGTTATATGCCATACTGTGTGTCGCTGTAAGTATCATAGCCGCGCTTATACAGCCTACCCATGTTAGTATCTCGGTTACTGTTGGTGCTATTCCGATGTTCGTTGTTGCTGTGAACAGTCCTCTCTGAACCTAGTTATATGCCATACTAAGTGTCGCTGTAAGTATCATAGCCGCGCTTGTACAGACTACCCATGTTAGTATCTCGGTTACTGTTGGAGCTATTCCGATGTTCGTTGTTGCTGTGAACAGAGCTCTCTGAACCTAGTTATATGCCATACTAAGTGTCGCTGTAAGTATCATAGCCGCGCTTATACAGACTACCCATGTTAGTATCTCGGTTACCGTTGGAGCTATTCCGATGTTCGTTGTTGCTGTGAACACGGCTCTCTGAACCTAGTTATACGCCATACTAAGTGTCGCTGTAAGTATCATAGCCGCGCTTGTACAGACTACCCATGTTAGTATCTCGGTTACTGTTGGAGCTATTCCGATGTTCGTTGTTGCTGTGAACAGAGCTCCCTGAACCTAGTTATATGCCATACTAAGTGTCGCTGTAAGTATCATAGCCGCGCTTATACAGACTACCCATGTTAGTATCTCGGTTACGGTTGGAGCTATTCCGATGTTCGTTGTTGCTGTGAACAGAGCTCTCTGAACCTAGTTATATGCCATACTAAGTGTCGCTGTAAGTATCATAGCCGCGCTTATTCAGACCACCCATGTTAGTATCTCGGTTACTGTTGGAGCTATTCCGATGTTCGTTGTTGCTGTGAACAGAGCTCTCTGAACCTAGTTATATGCCATACTAAGTGTCGCTGTAAGTATCATAGCCGCGCTTATACAGACCACCCATGTTAGTATCTCGGTTACTGTTAGAGCTATTCCGATGTTCGTTGTTGCAGTGAACAGAGCTCTCTGAACCTAGTTATATGCCATACTGTGTGTCGCTGTAAGTATCATAGCCGCGCTTATACAGCCTACCCATGTTAGTATCTCGGTTACTGTTGGTGCTATTCCGATGTTCGTTGTTGCTGTGAACAGTCCTCTCTGAACCTAGTTATATGCCATACTAAGTGTCGCTGTAAGTATCATAGCCGCGCTTGTACAGACTACCCATGTTAGTATCTCGGTTACTGTTGGAGCTATTCCGATGTTCGTTGTTGCTGTGAACAGAGCTCTCTGAACCTAGTTATATGCCATACTAAGTGTCGCTGTAAGTATCATAGCCGCGCTTATACAGACCACCCATGTTAGTATCTCGGTTACTGTTGGAGCTATTCCGATGTTCGTTGTTGCTGTGAACAGAGCTCTCTGAACCTAGCTATATGCCATACTAAGTGTCGCTGTAAGTATCATAGCCGCGCTTATACAGCCTACCCATGTTAGTATCTCGGTTACTGTTGGAGCTATTCCGATGTTCGTTGTTGCTGTGAACAGAGCTCTCTGAACCTAGTTATACGCCATACTAAGTGTCGCTGTAAGTATCATAGCCGCGCTTGTACAGACTACCCATGTTAGTATCTCGGATACTGTTGGAGCTATTCCGATGTTCGTTGTTGCTGTGAACAGAGCTCTCTGAACCTAGTTATATGCCATACTAAGTGTCGCTGTAAGTATCATAGCCGCGCTTATACAGACCACCCATGTTAGTATCTCGGTTACTGTTGGAGCTATTCCGATGTTCGTTGTTGCTGTGAACAGAGCTCTCTGAACCTAGTTATATGCCATACTGTGTGTCGCTGTAAGTATCATAGCCGCGCTTATACAGCCTACCCATGTTAGTATCTCGGTTACTGTTGGTGCTATTCCGATGTTCGTTGTTGCTGTGAACAGTCCGCTCTGAACCTAGTTATATGCCATACTAAGTGTCGCTGTAAGTATCATAGCCGCGCTTGTACAGACTACCCATGTTAGTATCTCGGTTACTGTTGGAGCTATTCCGATGTTCGTTGTTGCTGTGAACAGAGCTCTCTGAACCTAGTTATATGCCATACTAAGTGTCGCTGTAAGTATCATAGCCGCGCTTATACAGACTACCCATGTTAGTATCTCGGTTACGGTTGGAGCTATTCCGATGTTCGTTGTTGCTGTGAACAGAGCTCTCTGAACCTAGTTATATGCCATACTAAGTGTCGCTGTAAGTATCATAGCCGCGCTTATTCAGACCACCCATGTTAGTATCTCGGTTACTGTTGGAGCTATTCCGATGTTCGTTGTTGCTGTGAACAGAGCTCTCTGAACCTAGTTATATGCCATACTAAGTGTCGCTGTAAGTATCATAGCCGCGCTTATACAGACCACCCATGTTAGTATCTCGGTTACTGTTAGAGCTATTCCGATGTTCGTTGTTGCAGTGAACAGAGCTCTCTGAACCTAGTTATATGCCATACTGTGTGTCGCTGTAAGTATCATAGCCGCGCTTATACAGCCTACCCATGTTAGTATCTCGGTTACTGTTGGTGCTATTCCGATGTTCATTGTTGCTGTGAACAGTCCTCTCTGAACCTAGTTATATGCCATACTAAGTGTCGCTGTAAGTATCATAGCCGCGCTTGTACAGACTACCCATGTTAGTATCTCGGTTACTGTTGGAGCTATTCCGATGTTCGTTGTTGCTGTGAACAGAGCTCTCTGAACCTATTTATATGCCATACTAAGTGTCGCTGTAAGTATCATAGCCGCGCTTATACAGACCACCCATGTTAGTATCTCGGTTACTGTTGGAGCTATTCCGATGTTCGTTGTTGCTGTGAACAGAGCTCTCTGAACCTAGCTATATGCCATACTAAGTGTCGCTGTAAGTATCATAGCCGCGCTTATACAGCCTACCCATGTTAGTATCTCGGTTACTGTTGGAGCTATTCCGATGTTCGTTGTTGCTGTGAACAGTCCTCTCTGAACCTAGTTATATGCCATACTAAGTGTCGCTGTAAGTATCATAGCCGCGCTTGTACAGACTACCCATGTTAGTATCTCGGTTACTGTTGGAGCTATTCCGATGTTCGTTGTTGCTGTGAAGAGAGCTCTCTGAACCGAGTTTTATGCCATACTAAGTGTCGCTGTAAGTATCATAGCCGCGCTTGTACAGACTACCCATGTTAGTATCTCGGTTACTGTTGGAGCTATTCCGATGTTCGTTGTTGCTGTGAACAGAGCTCTCTGAACCTAGTTATATGCCATACTAAGTGTCGCTGTAAGTATCATAGCCGCGCTTATACAGACCACCCATGTTAGTATCTCGGTTAATGTTGGAGCTATTCCGATGTTCGTTGTTGCTGTGAAAAGAGCTCTCTGAACCTAGTTATATGCCATACTGTGTGTCGCTGTAAGTATCATAGCCGCGCTTATACAGCCTACCCATGTTAGTATCTCGGTTACTGTTGGTGCTATTCCGATGTTCGTTGTTGCTGTGAACAGTCCTCTCTGAACCTAGTTATATGCCATACTAAGTGTCGCTGTAAGTATCATAGCCGCGCTTGTACAGACTACCCATGTTAGTATCTCGGTTACTGTTGGAGCTATTCCGATGTTCGTTGTTGCTGTGAACAGAGCTCTCTGAACCTAGTTATATGCCATACTAAGTGTCGCTGTAAGTATCATAGCCGCGCTTATACAGACCACCCATGTTAGTATCTCGGTTACTGTTGGAGCTATTCCGATGTTCGTTGTTGCTGTGAACAGAGCTCTCTGAACCTAGCTATATGCCATACTAAGTGTCGCTGTAAGTATCATAGCCGCGCTTATACAGCCTACCCATGTTAGTATCTCGGTTACTGTTGGAGCTATTCCGATGTTCGTTGTTGCTGTGAACAGAGCTCTCTGAACCTAGTTATACGCCATACTAAGTGTCGCTGTAAGTATCATAGCCGCGCTTGTACAGACTACCCATGTTAGTATCTCGGATACTGTTGGAGCTATTCCGATGTTCGTTGTTGCTGTGAACAGAGCTCTCTGAACCTAGTTATATGCCATACTAAGTGTCGCTGTAAGTATCATAGCCGCGCTTATACAGACCACCCATGTTAGTATCTCGGTTACTGTTGGAGCTATTCCGATGTTCGTTGTTGCTGTGAACAGAGCTCTCTGAACCTAGTTATATGCCATACTGTGTGTCGCTGTAAGTATCATAGCCGCGCTTATACAGCCTACCCATGTTAGTATCTCGGTTACTGTTGGTGCTATTCCGATGTTCGTTGTTGCTGTGAACAGTCCGCTCTGAACCTAGTTATATGCCATACTAAGTGTCGCTGTAAGTATCATAGCCGCGCTTATACAGACTACCCATGTTAGTATCTCGGTTACGGTTGGAGCTATTCCGATGTTCGTTGTTGCTCTGAACAGAGCTCTCTGAACCTAGTTATATGCCATACTAAGTGTCGCTGTAAGTATCATAGCCGCGCTTATTCAGACCACCCATGTTAGTATCTCGGTTACTGTTGGAGCTATTCCGATGTTCGTTGTTGCTGTGAACAGAGCTCTCTGAACCTAGTTATATGCCATACTAAGTGTCGCTGTAAGTATCATAGCCGCGCTTATACAGACCACCCATGTTAGTATCTCGGTTACTGTTAGAGCTATTCCGATGTTCGTTGTTGCAGTGAACAGAGCTCTCTGAACCTAGTTATATGCCATACTGTGTGTCGCTGTAAGTATCATAGCCGCGCTTATACAGCCTACCCATGTTAGTATCTCGGTTACTGTTGGTGCTATTCCGATGTTCGTTGTTGCTGTGAACAGTCCTTTCTGAACCTAGTTATATGCCATACTAAGTGTCGCTGTAAGTATCATAGCCGCGCTTGTACAGACTACCCATGTTAGTATCTCGGTTACTGTTGGAGCTATTCCGATGTTCGTTGTTGCTGTGAACAGAGCTCTCTGAACCTATTTATATGCCATACTAAGTGTCGCTGTAAGTATCATAGCCGCGCTTATACAGACCACCCATGTTAGTATCTCGGTTACTGTTGGAGCTATTCCGATGTTCGTTGTTGCTGTGAACAGAGCTCTCTGAACCTAGCTATATGCCATACTAAGTGTCGCTGTAAGTATCATAGCCGCGCTTATACAGCCTACCCATGTTAGTATCTCGGTTACTGTTGGAGCTATTCCGATGTTCGTTGTTGCTGTGAACAGTCCTCTCTGAACCTAGTTATATGCCATACTAAGTGTCGCTGTAAGTATCATAGCCGCGCTTGTACAGACTACCCATGTTAGTATCTCGGTTACTGTTGGAGCTATTCCGATGTTCGTTGTTGCTGTGAAGAGAGCTCTCTGAACCGAGTTTTATGCCATACTAAGTGTCGCTGTAAGTATCATAGCCGCGCTTGTACAGACTACCCATGTTAGTATCTCGGTTACTGTTGGAGCTATTCCGATGTTCGTTGTTGCAGTGAACAGAGCTCTCTGAACCTAGTTATATGCCATACTGTGTGTCGCTGTAAGTATCATAGCCGCGCTTATACAGACTACCCATGTTAGTATCTCGGTTACGGTTGGAGCTATTCCGATGTTCGTTGTTGCTGTGAACAGAGCTCTCTGAACCTAGTTATATGCCATACTAAGTGTCGCTGTAAGTATCATAGCCGCGCTTATTCAGACCACCCATGTTAGTATCTCGGTTACTGTTGGAGCTATTCCGATGTTCGTTGTTGCTGTGAACAGAGCTCTCTGAACCTAGTTATATGCCATACTAAGTGTCGCTGTAAGTATCATAGCCGCGCTTATACAGACCACCCATGTTAGTATCTCGGTTACTGTTAGAGCTATTCCGATGTTCGTTGTTGCAGTGAACAGAGCTCTCTGAACCTAGTTATATGCCATACTGTGTGTCGCTGTAAGTATCATAGCCGCGCTTATACAGCCTACCCATGTTAGTATCTCGGTTACTGTTGGAGCTATTCCGATGTTCGTTGTTGCTGTGAACAGTCCTCTCTGAACCTAGTTATATGCCATACTAAGTGTCGCTGTAAGTATCATAGCCGCGCTTGTACAGACTACCCATGTTAGTATCTCGGTTACTGTTGGAGCTATTCCGATGTTCGTTGTTGCTGTGAAGAGAGCTCTCTGAACCGAGTTTTATGCCATACTAAGTGTCGCTGTAAGTATCATAGCCGCGCTTGTACAGACTACCCATGTTAGTATCTCGGTTACTGTTGGAGCTATTCCGATGTTCGTTGTTGCAGTGAACAGAGCTCTCTGAACCTAGTTATATGCCATACTGTGTGTCGCTGTAAGTATCATAGCCGCGCTTATACAGCCTACCCATGTTAGTATCTCGGTTACTGTTGGTGCTATTCCGATGTTCGTTGTTGCTGTGAACAGTCCTCTCTGAACCTAGTTATATGCCATACTAAGTGTCGCTGTAAGTATCATAGCCGCGCTTATACAGACTACCCATGTTAGTATCTCGGTTACGGTTGGAGCTATTCCGATGTTCGTTGTTGCTGTGAACAGAGCTCTCTGAACCTAGTTATATGCCATACTAAGTGTCGCTGTAAGTATCATAGCCGCGCTTATTCAGACCACCCATGTTAGTATCTCGGTTACTGTTGGAGCTATTCCGATGTTCGTTGTTGCTGTGAACAGAGCTCTCTGAACCTAGTTATATGCCATACTAAGTGTCGCTGTAAGTATCATAGCCGCGCTTATACAGACCACCCATGTTAGTATCTCGGTTACTGTTAGAGCTATTCCGATGTTCGTTGTTGCAGTGAACAGAGCTCTCTGAACCTAGTTATATGCCATACTGTGTGTCGCTGTAAGTATCATAGCCGCGCTTATACAGCCTACCCATGTTAGTATCTCGGTTACTGTTGGTGCTATTCCGATGTTCGTTGTTGCTGTGAACAGTCCTCTCTGAACCTAGTTATATGCCATACTAAGTGTCGCTGTAAGTATCATAGCCGCGCTTGTACAGACTACCCATGTTAGTATCTCGGTTACTGTTGGAGCTATTCCGATGTTCGTTGTTGCTGTGAACAGAGCTCTCTGAACCTATTTATATGCCATACTAAGTGTCGCTGTAAGTATCATAGCCGCGCTTATACAGACCACCCATGTTAGTATCTCGGTTACTGTTGGAGCTATTCCGATGTTCGTTGTTGCTGTGAACAGAGCTCTCTGAACCTAGTTATATGCCATACTGTGTGTCGCTGTAAGTATCATAGCCGCGCTTATACAGCCTACCCATATTAGTATCTCGGTTACTGTTGGTGCTATTCCGATGTTCGTTGTTGCTGTGAACAGTCCTCTCTGAACCTAGTTATATGCCATACTAAGTGTCGCTGTAAGTATCATAGCCGCGCTTGTACAGACTACCCATGTTAGTATCTCGGTTACTGTTGGAGCTATTCCGATGTTCGTTGTTGCTGTGAACAGAGCTCTCTGAACCTAGTTATATGCCATACTAAGTGTCGCTGTAAGTATCATAGCCGCGCTTATACAGACCACCCATGTTAGTATCTCGGTTACTGTTGGAGCTATTCCGATGTTCGTTGTTGCTGTGAACAGAGCTCTCTGAACCTAGCTATATGCCATACTAAGTGTCGCTGTAAGTATCATAGCCGCGCTTATACAGCCTACCCATGTTAGTATCTCGGTTACTGTTGGAGCTATTCCGATGTTCGTTGTTGCTGTGAACAGAGCTCTCTGAACCTAGTTATATGCCATACTAAGTGTCGCTGTAAGTATCATAGCCGCGCTTGTACAGACTACCCATGTTAGTATCTCGGTTACTGTTGGAGCTATTCCGATGTTCGTTGTTGCTGTGAAGAGAGCTCTCTGAACCGAGTTTTATGCCATACTAAGTGTCGCTGTAAGTATCATAGCCGCGCTTGTACAGACTACCCATGTTAGTATCTCGGTTACTGTTGGAGCTATTCCGATGTTCGTTGTTGCAGTGAACAGAGCTCTCTGAACCTAGTTATATGCCATACTGTGTGTCGCTGTAAGTATCATAGCCGCGCTTATACAGACTACCCATGTTAGTATCTCGGTTACGGTTGGAGCTATTCCGATGTTCGTTGTTGCTGTGAACAGAGCTCTCTGAACCTAGTTATATGCCATACTAAGTGTCGCTGTAAGTATCATAGCCGCGCTTATTCAGACCACCCATGTTAGTATCTCGGTTACTGTTGGAGCTATTCCGATGTTCGTTGTTGCTGTGAACAGAGCTCTCTGAACCTAGTTATATGCCATACTAAGTGTCGCTGTAAGTATCATAGCCGCGCTTATACAGACCACCCATGTTAGTATCTCGGTTACTGTTAGAGCTATTCCGATGTTCGTTGTTGCAGTGAACAGAGCTCCCTGAACCTAGTTATATGCCATACTGTGTGTCGCTGTAAGTATCATAGCCGCGCTTATACAGCCTACCCATGTTAGTATCTCGGTTACTGTTGGAGCTATTCCGATGTTCGTTGTTGCTGTGAACAGTCCTCTCTGAACCTAGTTATATGCCATACTAAGTGTCGCTGTAAGTATCATAGCCGCGCTTGTACAGACTACCCATGTTAGTATCTCGGTTACTGTTGGAGCTATTCCGATGTTCGTTGTTGCTGTGAAGAGAGCTCTCTGAACCGAGTTTTATGCCATACTAAGTGTCGCTGTAAGTATCATAGCCGCGCTTGTACAGACTACCCATGTTAGTATCTCGGTTACTGTTGGAGCTATTCCGATGTTCGTTGTTGCAGTGAACAGAGCTCTCTGAACCTAGTTATATGCCATACTGTGTGTCGCTGTAAGTATCATAGCCGCGCTTATACAGCCTACCCATGTTAGTATCTCGGTTACTGTTGGTGCTATTCCGATGTTCGTTGTTGCTGTGAACAGTCCTCTCTGAACCTAGTTATATGCCATACTAAGTGTCGCTGTAAGTATCATAGCCGCGCTTATACAGACTACCCATGTTAGTATCTCGGTTACGGTTGGAGCTATTCCGATGTTCGTTGTTGCTGTGAACAGAGCTCTCTGAACCTAGTTATATGCCATACTAAGTGTCGCTGTAAGTATCATAGCCGCGCTTATTCAGACCACCCATGTTAGTATCTCGGTTACTGTTGGAGCTATTCCGATGTTCGTTGTTGCTGTGAACAGAGCTCTCTGAACCTAGTTATATGCCATACTAAGTGTCGCTGTAAGTATCATAGCCGCGCTTATACAGACCACCCATGTTAGTATCTCGGTTACTGTTAGAGCTATTCCGATGTTCGTTGTTGCAGTGAACAGAGCTCTCTGAACCTAGTTATATGCCATACTGTGTGTCGCTGTAAGTATCATAGCCGCGCTTATACAGCCTACCCATGTTAGTATCTCGGTTACTGTTGGTGCTATTCCGATGTTCGTTGTTGCTGTGAACAGTCCTCTCTGAACCTAGTTATATGCCATACTAAGTGTCGCTGTAAGTATCATAGCCGCGCTTGTACAGACTACCCATGTTAGTATCTCGGTTACTGTTGGAGCTATTCCGATGTTCGTTGTTGCTGTGAACAGAGCTCTCTGAACCTATTTATATGCCATACTAAGTGTCGCTGTAAGTATCATAGCCGCGCTTATACAGACCACCCATGTTAGTATCTCGGTTACTGTTGGAGCTATTCCGATGTTCGTTGTTGCTGTGAACAGAGCTCTCTGAACCTAGCTATATGCCATACTAAGTGTCGCTGTAAGTATCATAGCCGCGCTTATACAGCCTACCCATGTTAGTATCTCGGTTACTGTTGGAGCTATTCCGATGTTCGTTGTTGCTGTGAACAGTCCTCTCTGAACCTAGTTATATGCCATACTAAGTGTCGCTGTAAGTATCATAGCCGCGCTTGTACAGACTACCCATGTTAGTATCTCGGTTACTGTTGGAGCTATTCCGATGTTCGTTGTTGCTGTGAAGAGAGCTCTCTGAACCGAGTTTTATGCCATACTAAGTGTCGCTGTAAGTATCATAGCCGCGCTTGTACAGACTACCCATGTTAGTATCTCGGTTACTGTTGGAGCTATTCCGATGTTCGTTGTTGCTGTGAACAGAGCTCTCTGAACCTAGTTATATGCCATACTAAGTGTCGCTGTAAGTATCATAGCCGCGCTTATACAGACCACCCATGTTAGTATCTCGGTTAATGTTGGAGCTATTCCGATGTTCGTTGTTGCTGTGAAAAGAGCTCTCTGAACCTAGTTATATGCCATACTGTGTGTCGCTGTAAGTATCATAGCCGCGCTTATACAGCCTACCCATATTAGTATCTCGGTTACTGTTGGTGCTATTCCGATGTTCGTTGTTGCTGTGAACAGTCCTCTCTGAACCTAGTTATATGCCATACTAAGTGTCGCTGTAAGTATCATAGCCGCGCTTGTACAGACTACCCATGTTAGTATCTCGGTTACTGTTGGAGCTATTACGATGTTCGTTGTTGCTGTGAACAGAGCTCTCTGAACCTAGTTATATGCCATTCTAAGTGTCGCTGTAAGTATCATAGCCGCGCTTATACAGACCACCCATGTTAGTATCTCGGTTACTGTTGGAGCTATTCCGATGTTCGTTGTTGCTGTGAACAGAGCTCTCTGAACCTAGCTATATGCCATACTAAGTGTCGCTGTAAGTATCATAGCCGCGCTTATACAGCCTACCCATGTTAGTATCTCGGTTACTGTTGGAGCTAT
Organism: Coelioxys conoideus; assembly: GCA_947623535.1. Taxonomy (NCBI): domain Eukaryota; kingdom Metazoa; phylum Arthropoda; class Insecta; order Hymenoptera; family Megachilidae; genus Coelioxys; species Coelioxys conoideus. The sequence continues at coordinate 7,974,991 of CANQJN010000026.1, forward strand.
TCCGATGTTCGTTGTTGCTGTGAACAGAGCTCTCTGAACCTAGTTATACGCCATACTAAGTGTCGCTGTAAGTATCATAGCCGCGCTTGTACAGACTACCCATGTTAGTATCTCGGATACTGTTGGAGCTATTCCGATGTTCGTTGTTGCTGTGAACAGAGCTCTCTGAACCTAGTTATATGCCATACTAAGTGTCGCTGTAAGTATCATAGCCGCGCTTATACAGACCACCCATGTTAGTATCTCGGTTACTGTTGGAGCTATTCCGATGTTCGTTGTTGCTGTGAACAGAGCTCTCTGAACCTAGTTATATGCCATACTGTGTGTCGCTGTAAGTATCATAGCCGCGCTTATACAGCCTACCCATGTTAGTATCTCGGTTACTGTTGGTGCTATTCCGATGTTCGTTGTTGCTGTGAACAGTCCGCTCTGAACCTAGTTATATGCCATACTAAGTGTCGCTGTAAGTATCATAGCCGCGCTTGTACAGACTACCCATGTTAGTATCTCGGTTACTGTTGGAGCTATTTCGATGTTCGTTGTTGCTGTGAACAGAGCTCTCTGAACCTAGTTATATGCCATACTAAGTGTCGCTGTAAGTATCATAGCCGCGCTTATACAGACTACCCATGTTAGTATCTCGGTTACGGTTGGAGCTATTCCGATGTTCGTTGTTGCTGTGAACAGAGCTCTCTGAACCTAGTTATATGCCATACTAAGTGTCGCTGTAAGTATCATAGCCGCGCTTATTCAGACCACCCATGTTAGTATCTCGGTTACTGTTGGAGCTATTCCGATGTTCGTTGTTGCTGTGAACAGAGCTCTCTGAACCTAGTTATATGCCATACTAAGTGTCGCTGTAAGTATCATAGCCGCGCTTATACAGACCACCCATGTTAGTATCTCGGTTACTGTTAGAGCTATTCCGATGTTCGTTGTTGCAGTGAACAGAGCTCTCTGAACCTAGTTATATGCCATACTGTGTGTCGCTGTAAGTATCATAGCCGCGCTTATACAGCCTACCCATGTTAGTATCTCGGTTACTGTTGGTGCTATTCCGATGTTCGTTGTTGCTGTGAACAGTCCTCTCTGAACCTAGTTATATGCCATACTAAGTGTCGCTGTAAGTATCATAGCCGCGCTTGTACAGACTACCCATGTTAGTATCTCGGTTACTGTTGGAGCTATTCCGATGTTCGTTGTTGCTGTGAACAGAGCTCTCTGAACCTATTTATATGCCATACTAAGTGTCGCTGTAAGTATCATAGCCGCGCTTATACAGACCACCCATGTTAGTATCTCGGTTACTGTTGGAGCTATTCCGATGTTCGTTGTTGCTGTGAACAGAGCTCTCTGAACCTAGCTATATGCCATACTAAGTGTCGCTGTAAGTATCATAGCCGCGCTTATACAGCCTACCCATGTTAGTATCTCGGTTACTGTTGGAGCTATTCCGATGTTCGTTGTTGCTGTGAACAGTCCTCTCTGAACCTAGTTATATGCCATACTAAGTGTCGCTGTAAGTATCATAGCCGCGCTTGTACAGACTACCCATGTTAGTATCTCGGTTACTGTTGGAGCTATTCCGATGTTCGTTGTTGCTGTGAAGAGAGCTCTCTGAACCGAGTTGTATGCCATACTAAGTGTCGCTGTAAGTATCATAGCCGCGCTTGTACAGACTACCCATGTTAGTATCTCGGTTACTGTTGGAGCTATTCCGATGTTCGTTGTTGCAGTGAACAGAGCTCTCTGAACCTAGTTATATGCCATACTGTGTGTCGCTGTAAGTATCATAGCCGCGCTTATACAGCCTACCCATGTTAGTATCTCGGTTACTGTTGGTGCTATTCCGATGTTCGTTGTTGCTGTGAACAGTCCTCTCTGAACCTAGTTATATGCCATACTAAGTGTCGCTGTAAGTATCATAGCCGCGCTTGTACAGACTACCCATGTTAGTATCTCGGTTACTGTTGGAGCTATTCCGATGTTCGTTGTTGCTGTGAACAGAGCTCTCTGAACCTATTTATATGCCATACTAAGTGTCGCTGTAAGTATCATAGCCGCGCTTATACAGACCACCCATGTTAGTATCTCGGTTACTGTTGGAGCTATTCCGATGTTCGTTGTTGCTGTGAACAGAGCTCTCTGAACCTAGCTATATGCCATACTAAGTGTCGCTGTAAGTATCATAGCCGCGCTTATACAGCCTACCCATGTTAGTATCTCGGTTACTGTTGGAGCTATTCCGATGTTCGTTGTTGCTGTGAACAGTCCTCTCTGAACCTAGTTATATGCCATACTAAGTGTCGCTGTAAGTATCATAGCCGCGCTTGTACAGACTACCCATGTTAGTATCTCGGTTACTGTTGGAGCTATTCCGATGTTCGTTGTTGCTGTGAAGAGAGCTCTCTGAACCGAGTTTTATGCCATACTAAGTGTCGCTGTAAGTATCATAGCCGCGCTTGTACAGACTACCCATGTTAGTATCTCGGTTACTGTTGGAGCTATTCCGATGTTCGTTGTTGCAGTGAACAGAGCTCTCTGAACCTAGTTATATGCCATACTGTGTGTCGCTGTAAGTATCATAGCCGCGCTTATACAGCCTACCCATGTTAGTATCTCGGTTACTGTTGGTGCTATTCCGATGTTCGTTGTTGCTGTGAACAGTCCTCTCTGAACCTAGTTATATGCCATACTAAGTGTCGCTGTAAGTATCATAGCCGCGCTTGTACAGACTACCCATGTTAGTATCTCGGTTACTGTTGGAGCTATTCCGATGTTCGTTGTTGCTGTGAACAGAGCTCTCTGAACCTATTTATATGCCATACTAAGTGTCGCTGTAAGTATCATAGCCGCGCTTATACAGACCACCCATGTTAGTATCTCGGTTACTGTTGGAGCTATTCCGATGTTCGTTGTTGCTGTGAACAGAGCTCTCTGAACCTAGCTATATGCCATACTAAGTGTCGCTGTAAGTATCATAGCCGCGCTTATACAGCCTACCCATGTTAGTATCTCGGTTACTGTTGGAGCTATTCCGATGTTCGTTGTTGCTGTGAACAGTCCTCTCTGAACCTAGTTATATGCCATACTAAGTGTCGCTGTAAGTATCATAGCCGCGCTTGTACAGACTACCCATGTTAGTATCTCGGTTACTGTTGGAGCTATTCCGATGTTCGTTGTTGCTGTGAAGAGAGCTCTCTGAACCGAGTTTTATGCCATACTAAGTGTCGCTGTAAGTATCATAGCCGCGCTTGTACAGACTACCCATGTTAGTATCTCGGTTACTGTTGGAGCTATTCCGATGTTCGTTGTTGTTGTGAACAGAGCTCTCTGAACCTAGTTATATGCCATACTAAGTGTCGCTGTAAGTATCATAGCCGCGCTTATACAGACCACCCATGTTAGTATCTCGGTTAATGTTGGAGCTATTCCGATGTTCGTTGTTGCTGTGAAAAGAGCTCTCTGAACCTAGTTATATGCCATACTAAGTGTCGCTGTAAGTATCATAGCCGCGCTTGTACAAACCACCCATGTTAGTATCTCGGTTACTGTTGGAGCTATTCCGATGTTCGTTGTTGCTGTGAACAGAGCTCTCTGAACCTAGCTATATGCCATACTAAGTGTCGCTGTAAGTATCATAGCCGCGCTTATACAGACTACCCATGTTAGTATCTCGGTTACTGTTGGAGCTATTCCGATGTTCGTTGTTGCTGTGAACAAAGCTCTCTGAACCTAGCTATGTGCCATACTAAGTGTCGCTGTAAGTATCATAGCCGCGCTTATACAGACTACCCATGTTAGTATCTCGGTTACCGTTGGAGCTATTCCGATGTTCGTTGTTGCTGTGAACAGAGCTCTCTGAACCTAGTTATATGCCATACTAAGTGTCGCTGTAAGTATCATAGCCGCGCTTATACAGACCACCCATGTTAGTATCTCGGTTACTGTTGGAGCTATTCCGATGTTCGTTGTTGCTGTGAACAGAGCTCTCTGAACCTAGCTATATGCCATACTAAGTGTCGCTGTAAGTATCATAGCCGCGCTTATACAGCCTACCCATGTTAGTATCTCGGTTACTGTTGGTGCTATTCCGATGTTCGTTGTTGCTGTGAACAGTCCGCTCTGAACCTAGTTATATGCCATACTAAGTGTCGCTGTAAGTATCATAGCCGCGCTTGTACAGACTACCCATGTTAGTATCTCGGTTACTGTTGGAGCTATTCCGATGTTCGTTGTTGCTGTGAACAGAGCTCTCTGAACCTAGTTATATGCCATACTAAGTGTCGCTGTAAGTATCATAGCCGCGCTTATACAGACTACCCATGTTAGTATCTCGGTTACGGTTGGAGCTATTCCGATGTTCGTTGTTGCTGTGAACAGAGCTCTCTGAACCTAGTTATATGCCATACTAAGTGTCGCTGTAAGTATCATAGCCGCGCTTATTCAGACCACCCATGTTAGTATCTCGGTTACTGTTGGAGCTATTCCGATGTTCGTTGTTGCTGTGAACAGAGCTCTCTGAACCTAGTTATATGCCATACTAAGTGTCGCTGTAAGTATCATAGCCGCGCTTATACAGACCACCCATGTTAGTATCTCGGTTACTGTTAGAGCTATTCCGATGTTCGTTGTTGCAGTGAACAGAGCTCTCTGAACCTAGTTATATGCCATACTGTGTGTCGCTGTAAGTATCATAGCCGCGCTTATACAGCCTACCCATGTTAGTATCTCGGTTACTGTTGGTGCTATTCCGATGTTCGTTGTTGCTGTGAACAGTCCTCTCTGAACCTAGTTATATGCCATACTAAGTGTCGCTGTAAGTATCATAGCCGCGCTTGTACAGACTACCCATGTTAGTATCTCGGTTACTGTTGGAGCTATTCCGATGTTCGTTGTTGCTGTGAACAGAGCTCTCTGAACCTAGCTATATGCCATACTAAGTGTCGCTGTAAGTATCATAGCCGCGCTTATACAGCCTACCCATGTTAGTATCTCGGTTACTGTTGGAGCTATTCCGATGTTCGTTGTTGCTGTGAACAGTCCTCTCTGAACCTAGTTATATGCCATACTAAGTGTCGCTGTAAGTATCATAGCCGCGCTTGTACAGACTACCCATGTTAGTATCTCGGTTACTGTTGGAGCTATTCCGATGTTCGTTGTTGCTGTGAAGAGAGCTCTCTGAACCGAGTTTTATGCCATACTAAGTGTCGCTGTAAGTATCATAGCCGCGCTTGTACAGACTACCCATGTTAGTATCTCGGTTACTGTTGGAGCTATTCCGATGTTCGTTGTTGCTGTGAACAGAGCTCTCTGAACCTAGTTATATGCCATACTAAGTGTCGCTGTAAGTATCATAGCCGCGCTTATACAGACCACCCATGTTAGTATCTCGGTTAATGTTGGAGCTATTCCGATGTTCGTTGTTGCTGTGAAAAGAGCTCTCTGAACCTAGTTATATGCCATACTAAGTGTCGCTGTAAGTATCATAGCCGCGCTTGTACAAACCACCCATGTTAGTATCTCGGTTACTGTTGGAGCTATTCCGATGTTCGTTGTTGCTGTGAACAGAGCTCTCTGAACCTAGCTATATGCCATACTAAGTGTCGCTGTAAGTATCATAGCCGCGCTTATACAGACTACCCATGTTAGTATCTCGGTTACTGTTGGAGCTATTCCGATGTTCGTTGTTGCTGTGAAGAGAGCTCTCTGAACCGAGTTTTATGCCATACTAAGTGTCGCTGTAAGTATCATAGCCGCGCTTGTACAGACTACCCATGTTAGTATCTCGGTTACTGTTGGAGCTATTCCGATGTTCGTTGTTGCTGTGAACAGAGCTCTCTGAACCTAGTTATATGCCATACTAAGTGTCGCTGTAAGTATCATAGCCGCGCTTATACAGACCACCCATGTTAGTATCTCGGTTAATGTTGGAGCTATTCCGATGTTCGTTGTTGCTGTGAAAAGAGCTCTCTGAACCTAGTTATATGCCATACTAAGTGTCGCTGTAAGTATCATAGCCGCGCTTGTACAAACCACCCATGTTAGTATCTCGGTTACTGTTGGAGCTATTCCGATGTTCGTTGTTGCTGTGAACAGAGCTCTCTGAACCTAGCTATATGCCATACTAAGTGTCGCTGTAAGTATCATAGCCGCGCTTATACAGACTACCCATGTTAGTATCTCGGTTACTGTTGGAGCTATTCCGATGTTCGTTGTTGCTGTGAACAAAGCTCTCTGAACCTAGCTATGTGCCATACTAAGTGTCGCTGTAAGTATCATAGCCGCGCTTATACAGACTACCCATGTTAGTATCTCGGTTACCGTTGGAGCTATTCCGATGTTCGTTGTTGCTGTGAACAGAGCTCTCTGAACCTAGTTATATGCCATACTAAGTGTCGCTGTAAGTATCATAGCCGCGCTTATACAGACCACCCATGTTAGTATCTCGGTTACTGTTAGAGCTATTCCGATGTTCGTTGTTGCAGTGAACAGAGCTCTCTGAACCTAGTTATATGCCATACTGTGTGTCGCTGTAAGTATCATAGCCGCGCTTATACAGCCTACCCATGTTAGTATCTCGGTTACTGTTGGTGCTATTCCGATGTTCGTTGTTGCTGTGAACAGTCCTCTCTGAACCTAGTTATATGCCATACTAAGTGTCGCTGTAAGTATCATAGCCGCGCTTGTACAGACTACCCATGTTAGTATCTCGGTTACTGTTGGAGCTATTCCGATGTTCGTTGTTGCTGTGAACAGAGCTCTCTGAACCTAGCTATATGCCATACTAAGTGTCGCTGTAAGTATCATAGCCGCGCTTATACAGCCTACCCATGTTAGTATCTCGGTTACTGTTGGAGCTATTCCGATGTTCGTTGTTGCTGTGAACAGTCCTCTCTGAACCTAGTTATATGCCATACTAAGTGTCGCTGTAAGTATCATAGCCGCGCTTGTACAGACTACCCATGTTAGTATCTCGGTTACTGTTGGAGCTATTCCGATGTTCGTTGTTGCTGTGAAGAGAGCTCTCTGAACCGAGTTTTATGCCATACTAAGTGTCGCTGTAAGTATCATAGCCGCGCTTGTACAGACTACCCATGTTAGTATCTCGGTTACTGTTGGAGCTATTCCGATGTTCGTTGTTGCTGTGAACAGAGCTCTCTGAACCTAGTTATATGCCATACTAAGTGTCGCTGTAAGTATCATAGCCGCGCTTATACAGACCACCCATGTTAGTATCTCGGTTAATGTTGGAGCTATTCCGATGTTCGTTGTTGCTGTGAAAAGAGCTCTCTGAACCTAGTTATATGCCATACTAAGTGTCGCTGTAAGTATCATAGCCGCGCTTGTACAAACCACCCATGTTAGTATCTCGGTTACTGTTGGAGCTATTCCGATGTTCGTTGTTGCTGTGAACAGAGCTCTCTGAACCTAGCTATATGCCATACTAAGTGTCGCTGTAAGTATCATAGCCGCGCTTATACAGACTACCCATGTTAGTATCTCGGTTACTGTTGGAGCTATTCCGATGTTCGTTGTTGCTGTGAAGAGAGCTCTCTGAACCGAGTTTTATGCCATACTAAGTGTCGCTGTAAGTATCATAGCCGCGCTTGTACAGACTACCCATGTTAGTATCTCGGTTACTGTTGGAGCTATTCCGATGTTCGTTGTTGCTGTGAACAGAGCTCTCTGAACCTAGTTATATGCCATACTAAGTGTCGCTGTAAGTATCATAGCCGCGCTTATACAGACCACCCATGTTAGTATCTCGGTTAATGTTGGAGCTATTCCGATGTTCGTTGTTGCTGTGAAAAGAGCTCTCTGAACCTAGTTATATGCCATACTAAGTGTCGCTGTAAGTATCATAGCCGCGCTTGTACAAACCACCCATGTTAGTATCTCGGTTACTGTTGGAGCTATTCCGATGTTCGTTGTTGCTGTGAACAGAGCTCTCTGAACCTAGCTATATGCCATACTAAGTGTCGCTGTAAGTATCATAGCCGCGCTTATACAGACTACCCATGTTAGTATCTCGGTTACTGTTGGAGCTATTCCGATGTTCGTTGTTGCTGTGAACAAAGCTCTCTGAACCTAGCTATGTGCCATACTAAGTGTCGCTGTAAGTATCATAGCCGCGCTTATACAGACTACCCATGTTAGTATCTCGGTTACCGTTGGAGCTATTCCGATGTTCGTTGTTGCTGTGAACAGAGCTCTCTGAACCTAGTTATATGCCATACTAAGTGTCGCTGTAAGTATCATAGCCGCGCTTGTACAGACTACCCATGTTAGTATCTCGGTTACTCATGGAGCTATTCCGATGTTCGTTGTTGCTGTGAACAGAGCTCTCTGAACCTAGTTATATGCCATACTAAGTGTCGCTGTAAGTATCATAGCCGCGCTTGCACAGACTACCCATGTTAGTATCTCGGTTACTGTTGGGGCTATTCCGATGTTCGTTGTTGCTGTGAACAGAGCTCTCTGAACCTAGCTATATGCCATACTAAGTGTCGCTGTAAGTATCATAGCCGCGCTTATACAGACTACCCATGTTAGTATCTCGGTTACCGTTGGAGCTATTCCGATGTTCGTTGTTGCTGTGAACACAGCTCTCTGAACCTAGTTATACGCCATTCTAAGTGTCGCTGTAAGTATCATAGCCGCGCTTGTACAGACTACCCATGTTAGTATCTCGGATACTGTTGGAGCTATTCCGATGTTCGTTGTTGCTGTGAACAGAGCTCTCTGAACCTAGTTATATGCCATACTGTGTGTCGCTGTAAGTATCATAGCCGCGCTTATACAGCCTACCCATGTTAGTATCTCGGTTACTGTTGGTGCTATTCCGATGTTCGTTGTTGCTGTGAACAGTCCGCTCTGAACCTAGTTATATGCCATACTAAGTGTCGCTGTAAGTATCATAGCCGCGCTTGTACAGACTACCCATGTTAGTATCTCGGTTACTGTTGGAGCTATTCCGATGTTCGTTGTTGCTGTGAACAGAGCTCTCTGAACCTAGTTATATGCCATACTAAGTGTCGCTGTAAGTATCATAGCCGCGCTTATACAGACTACCCATGTTAGTATCTCGGTTACGGTTGGAGCTATTCCGATGTTCGTTGTTGCTGTGAACAGAGCTCTCTGAACCTAGTTATATGCCATACTGTGTGTCGCTGTAAGTATCATAGCCGCGCTTATACAGCCTACCCATGTTAGTATCTCGGTTACTGTTGGTGCTATTCCGATGTTCGTTGTTGCTGTGAACAGTCCGCTCTGAACCTAGTTATATGCCATACTAAGTGTCGCTGTAAGTATCATAGCCGCGCTTGTACAGACTACCCATGTTAGTATCTCGGTTACTGTTGGAGCTATTTCGATGTTCGTTGTTGCTGTGAACAGAGCTCTCTGAACCTAGTTATATGCCATACTAAGTGTCGCTGTAAGTATCATAGCCGCGCTTATACAGACTACCCATGTTAGTATCTCGGTTACGGTTGGAGCTATTCCGATGTTCGTTGTTGCTGTGAACAGAGCTCTCTGAACCTAGTTATATGCCATACTAAGTGTCGCTGTAAGTATCATAGCCGCGCTTATTCAGACCACCCATGTTAGTATCTCGGTTACTGTTGGAGCTATTCCGATGTTCGTTGTTGCTGTGAACAGAGCTCTCTGAACCTAGTTATATGCCATACTAAGTGTCGCTGTAAGTATCATAGCCGCGCTTATACAGACCACCCATGTTAGTATCTCGGTTACTGTTAGAGCTATTCCGATGTTCGTTGTTGCAGTGAACAGAGCTCTCTGAACCTAGTTATATGCCATACTGTGTGTCGCTGTAAGTATCATAGCCGCGCTTATACAGCCTACCCATGTTAGTATCTCGGTTACTGTTGGTGCTATTCCGATGTTCGTTGTTGCTGTGAACAGTCCTCTCTGAACCTAGTTATATGCCATACTAAGTGTCGCTGTAAGTATCATAGCCGCGCTTGTACAGACTACCCATGTTAGTATCTCGGTTACTGTTGGAGCTATTCCGATGTTCGTTGTTGCTGTGAACAGAGCTCTCTGAACCTATTTATATGCCATACTAAGTGTCGCTGTAAGTATCATAGCCGCGCTTATACAGACCACCCATGTTAGTATCTCGGTTACTGTTGGAGCTATTCCGATGTTCGTTGTTGCTGTGAACAGAGCTCTCTGAACCTAGCTATATGCCATACTAAGTGTCGCTGTAAGTATCATAGCCGCGCTTATACAGCCTACCCATGTTAGTATCTCGGTTACTGTTGGAGCTATTCCGATGTTCGTTGTTGCTGTGAACAGTCCTCTCTGAACCTAGTTATATGCCATACTAAGTGTCGCTGTAAGTATCATAGCCGCGCTTGTACAGACTACCCATGTTAGTATCTCGGTTACTGTTGGAGCTATTCCGATGTTCGTTGTTGCTGTGAAGAGAGCTCTCTGAACCGAGTTTTATGCCATACTAAGTGTCGCTGTAAGTATCATAGCCGCGCTTGTACAGACTACCCATGTTAGTATCTCGGTTACTGTTGGAGCTATTCCGATGTTCGTTGTTGCAGTGAACAGAGCTCTCTGAACCTAGTTATATGCCATACTGTGTGTCGCTGTAAGTATCATAGCCGCGCTTATACAGCCTACCCATGTTAGTATCTCGGTTACTGTTGGTGCTATTCCGATGTTCGTTGTTGCTGTGAACAGTCCTCTCTGAACCTAGTTATATGCCATACTAAGTGTCGCTGTAAGTATCATAGCCGCGCTTGTACAGACTACCCATGTTAGTATCTCGGTTACTGTTGGAGCTATTCCGATGTTCGTTGTTGCTGTGAACAGAGCTCTCTGAACCTATTTATATGCCATACTAAGTGTCGCTGTAAGTATCATAGCCGCGCTTATACAGACCACCCATGTTAGTATCTCGGTTACTGTTGGAGCTATTCCGATGTTCGTTGTTGCTGTGAACAGAGCTCTCTGAACCTAGCTATATGCCATACTAAGTGTCGCTGTAAGTATCATAGCCGCGCTTATACAGCCTACCCATGTTAGTATCTCGGTTACTGTTGGAGCTATTCCGATGTTCGTTGTTGCTGTGAACAGTCCTCTCTGAACCTAGTTATATGCCATACTAAGTGTCGCTGTAAGTATCATAGCCGCGCTTGTACAGACTACCCATGTTAGTATCTCGGTTACTGTTGGAGCTATTCCGATGTTCGTTGTTGCTGTGAAGAGAGCTCTCTGAACCGAGTTTTATGCCATACTAAGTGTCGCTGTAAGTATCATAGCCGCGCTTGTACAGACTACCCATGTTAGTATCTCGGTTACTGTTGGAGCTATTCCGATGTTCGTTGTTGTTGTGAACAGAGCTCTCTGAACCTAGTTATATGCCATACTAAGTGTCGCTGTAAGTATCATAGCCGCGCTTATACAGACCACCCATGTTAGTATCTCGGTTAATGTTGGAGCTATTCCGATGTTCGTTGTTGCTGTGAAAAGAGCTCTCTGAACCTAGTTATATGCCATACTAAGTGTCGCTGTAAGTATCATAGCCGCGCTTGTACAAACCACCCATGTTAGTATCTCGGTTACTGTTGGAGCTATTCCGATGTTCGTTGTTGCTGTGAACAGAGCTCTCTGAACCTAGCTATATGCCATACTAAGTGTCGCTGTAAGTATCATAGCCGCGCTTATACAGACTACCCATGTTAGTATCTCGGTTACTGTTGGAGCTATTCCGATGTTCGTTGTTGCTGTGAACAAAGCTCTCTGAACCTAGCTATGTGCCATACTAAGTGTCGCTGTAAGTATCATAGCCGCGCTTATACAGACTACCCATGTTAGTATCTCGGTTACCGTTGGAGCTATTCCGATGTTCGTTGTTGCTGTGAACAGAGCTCTCTGAACCTAGTTATATGCCATACTAAGTGTCGCTGTAAGTATCATAGCCGCGCTTATACAGACCACCCATGTTAGTATCTCGGTTACTGTTGGAGCTATTCCGATGTTCGTTGTTGCTGTGAACAGAGCTCTCTGAACCTAGCTATATGCCATACTAAGTGTCGCTGTAAGTATCATAGCCGCGCTTATACAGCCTACCCATGTTAGTATCTCGGTTACTGTTGGTGCTATTCCGATGTTCGTTGTTGCTGTGAACAGTCCGCTCTGAACCTAGTTATATGCCATACTAAGTGTCGCTGTAAGTATCATAGCCGCGCTTGTACAGACTACCCATGTTAGTATCTCGGTTACTGTTGGAGCTATTCCGATGTTCGTTGTTGCTGTGAACAGAGCTCTCTGAACCTAGTTATATGCCATACTAAGTGTCGCTGTAAGTATCATAGCCGCGCTTATACAGACTACCCATGTTAGTATCTCGGTTACGGTTGGAGCTATTCCGATGTTCGTTGTTGCTGTGAACAGAGCTCTCTGAACCTAGTTATATGCCATACTAAGTGTCGCTGTAAGTATCATAGCCGCGCTTATTCAGACCACCCATGTTAGTATCTCGGTTACTGTTGGAGCTATTCCGATGTTCGTTGTTGCTGTGAACAGAGCTCTCTGAACCTAGTTATATGCCATACTAAGTGTCGCTGTAAGTATCATAGCCGCGCTTATACAGACCACCCATGTTAGTATCTCGGTTACTGTTAGAGCTATTCCGATGTTCGTTGTTGCAGTGAACAGAGCTCTCTGAACCTAGTTATATGCCATACTAAGTGTCGCTGTAAGTATCATAGCCGCGCTTGTACAGACTACCCATGTTAGTATCTCGGTTACTGTTGGAGCTATTCCGATGTTCGTTGTTGCTGTGAACAGAGCTCTCTGAACCTAGTTATATGCCATACTAAGTGTCGCTGTAAGTATCATAGCCGCGCTTATACAGACCACCCATGTTAGTATCTCGGTTAATGTTGGAGCTATTCCGATGTTCGTTGTTGCTGTGAAAAGAGCTCTCTGAACCTAGTTATATGCCATACTAAGTGTCGCTGTAAGTATCATAGCCGCGCTTGTACAAACCACCCATGTTAGTATCTCGGTTACTGTTGGAGCTATTCCGATGTTCGTTGTTGCTGTGAACAGAGCTCTCTGAACCTAGCTATATGCCATACTAAGTGTCGCTGTAAGTATCATAGCCGCGCTTATACAGACTACCCATGTTAGTATCTCGGTTACTGTTGGAGCTATTCCGATGTTCGTTGTTGCTGTGAAGAGAGCTCTCTGAACCGAGTTTTATGCCATACTAAGTGTCGCTGTAAGTATCATAGCCGCGCTTGTACAGACTACCCATGTTAGTATCTCGGTTACTGTTGGAGCTATTCCGATGTTCGTTGTTGCTGTGAACAGAGCTCTCTGAACCTAGTTATATGCCATACTAAGTGTCGCTGTAAGTATCATAGCCGCGCTTATACAGACCACCCATGTTAGTATCTCGGTTAATGTTGGAGCTATTCCGATGTTCGTTGTTGCTGTGAAAAGAGCTCTCTGAACCTAGTTATATGCCATACTAAGTGTCGCTGTAAGTATCATAGCCGCGCTTGTACAAACCACCCATGTTAGTATCTCGGTTACTGTTGGAGCTATTCCGATGTTCGTTGTTGCTGTGAACAGAGCTCTCTGAACCTAGCTATATGCCATACTAAGTGTCGCTGTAAGTATCATAGCCGCGCTTATACAGACTACCCATGTTAGTATCTCGGTTACTGTTGGAGCTATTCCGATGTTCGTTGTTGCTGTGAACAAAGCTCTCTGAACCTAGCTATGTGCCATACTAAGTGTCGCTGTAAGTATCATAGCCGCGCTTATACAGACTACCCATGTTAGTATCTCGGTTACCGTTGGAGCTATTCCGATGTTCGTTGTTGCTGTGAACAGAGCTCTCTGAACCTAGTTATATGCCATACTAAGTGTCGCTGTAAGTATCATAGCCGCGCTTATACAGACCACCCATGTTAGTATCTCGGTTACTGTTAGAGCTATTCCGATGTTCGTTGTTGCAGTGAACAGAGCTCTCTGAACCTAGTTATATGCCATACTGTGTGTCGCTGTAAGTATCATAGCCGCGCTTATACAGCCTACCCATGTTAGTATCTCGGTTACTGTTGGTGCTATTCCGATGTTCGTTGTTGCTGTGAACAGTCCTCTCTGAACCTAGTTATATGCCATACTAAGTGTCGCTGTAAGTATCATAGCCGCGCTTGTACAGACTACCCATGTTAGTATCTCGGTTACTGTTGGAGCTATTCCGATGTTCGTTGTTGCTGTGAACAGAGCTCTCTGAACCTAGCTATATGCCATACTAAGTGTCGCTGTAAGTATCATAGCCGCGCTTATACAGCCTACCCATGTTAGTATCTCGGTTACTGTTGGAGCTATTCCGATGTTCGTTGTTGCTGTGAACAGTCCTCTCTGAACCTAGTTATATGCCATACTAAGTGTCGCTGTAAGTATCATAGCCGCGCTTGTACAGACTACCCATGTTAGTATCTCGGTTACTGTTGGAGCTATTCCGATGTTCGTTGTTGCTGTGAAGAGAGCTCTCTGAACCGAGTTTTATGCCATACTAAGTGTCGCTGTAAGTATCATAGCCGCGCTTGTACAGACTACCCATGTTAGTATCTCGGTTACTGTTGGAGCTATTCCGATGTTCGTTGTTGCTGTGAACAGAGCTCTCTGAACCTAGTTATATGCCATACTAAGTGTCGCTGTAAGTATCATAGCCGCGCTTATACAGACCACCCATGTTAGTATCTCGGTTAATGTTGGAGCTATTCCGATGTTCGTTGTTGCTGTGAAAAGAGCTCTCTGAACCTAGTTATATGCCATACTAAGTGTCGCTGTAAGTATCATAGCCGCGCTTGTACAAACCACCCATGTTAGTATCTCGGTTACTGTTGGAGCTATTCCGATGTTCGTTGTTGCTGTGAACAGAGCTCTCTGAACCTAGCTATATGCCATACTAAGTGTCGCTGTAAGTATCATAGCCGCGCTTATACAGACTACCCATGTTAGTATCTCGGTTACTGTTGGAGCTATTCCGATGTTCGTTGTTGCTGTGAAGAGAGCTCTCTGAACCGAGTTTTATGCCATACTAAGTGTCGCTGTAAGTATCATAGCCGCGCTTGTACAGACTACCCATGTTAGTATCTCGGTTACTGTTGGAGCTATTCCGATGTTCGTTGTTGCTGTGAACAGAGCTCTCTGAACCTAGTTATATGCCATACTAAGTGTCGCTGTAAGTATCATAGCCGCGCTTATACAGACCACCCATGTTAGTATCTCGGTTAATGTTGGAGCTATTCCGATGTTCGTTGTTGCTGTGAAAAGAGCTCTCTGAACCTAGTTATATGCCATACTAAGTGTCGCTGTAAGTATCATAGCCGCGCTTGTACAAACCACCCATGTTAGTATCTCGGTTACTGTTGGAGCTATTCCGATGTTCGTTGTTGCTGTGAACAGAGCTCTCTGAACCTAGCTATATGCCATACTAAGTGTCGCTGTAAGTATCATAGCCGCGCTTATACAGACTACCCATGTTAGTATCTCGGTTACTGTTGGAGCTATTCCGATGTTCGTTGTTGCTGTGAACAAAGCTCTCTGAACCTAGCTATGTGCCATACTAAGTGTCGCTGTAAGTATCATAGCCGCGCTTATACAGACTACCCATGTTAGTATCTCGGTTACCGTTGGAGCTATTCCGATGTTCGTTGTTGCTGTGAACAGAGCTCTCTGAACCTAGTTATATGCCATACTAAGTGTCGCTGTAAGTATCATAGCCGCGCTTGTACAGACTACCCATGTTAGTATCTCGGTTACTCATGGAGCTATTCCGATGTTCGTTGTTGCTGTGAACAGAGCTCTCTGAACCTAGTTATATGCCATACTAAGTGTCGCTGTAAGTATCATAGCCGCGCTTGCACAGACTACCCATGTTAGTATCTCGGTTACTGTTGGGGCTATTCCGATGTTCGTTGTTGCTGTGAACAGAGCTCTCTGAACCTAGCTATATGCCATACTAAGTGTCGCTGTAAGTATCATAGCCGCGCTTATACAGACTACCCATGTTAGTATCTCGGTTACCGTTGGAGCTATTCCGATGTTCGTTGTTGCTGTGAACACAGCTCTCTGAACCTAGTTATACGCCATTCTAAGTGTCGCTGTAAGTATCATAGCCGCGCTTGTACAGACTACCCATGTTAGTATCTCGGATACTGTTGGAGCTATTCCGATGTTCGTTGTTGCTGTGAACAGAGCTCTCTGAACCTAGTTATATGCCATACTGTGTGTCGCTGTAAGTATCATAGCCGCGCTTATACAGCCTACCCATGTTAGTATCTCGGTTACTGTTGGTGCTATTCCGATGTTCGTTGTTGCTGTGAACAGTCCGCTCTGAACCTAGTTATATGCCATACTAAGTGTCGCTGTAAGTATCATAGCCGCGCTTGTACAGACTACCCATGTTAGTATCTCGGTTACTGTTGGAGCTATTCCGATGTTCGTTGTTGCTGTGAACAGAGCTCTCTGAACCTAGTTATATGCCATACTAAGTGTCGCTGTAAGTATCATAGCCGCGCTTATACAGACTACCCATGTTAGTATCTCGGTTACGGTTGGAGCTATTCCGATGTTCGTTGTTGCTGTGAACAGAGCTCTCTGAACCTAGTTATATGCCATACTAAGTGTCGCTGTAAGTATCATAGCCGCGCTTATTCAGACCACCCATGTTAGTATCTCGGTTACTGTTGGAGCTATTCCGATGTTCGTTGTTGCTGTGAACAGAGCTCTCTGAACCTAGTTATATGCCATACTAAGTGTCGCTGTAAGTATCATAGCCGCGCTTATACAGACCACCCATGTTAGTATCTCGGTTACTGTTAGAGCTATTCCGATGTTCGTTGTTGCAGTGAACAGAGCTCTCTGAACCTAGTTATATGCCATACTGTGTGTCGCTGTAAGTATCATAGCCGCGCTTATACAGCCTACCCATGTTAGTATCTCGGTTACTGTTGGTGCTATTCCGATGTTCGTTGTTGCTGTGAACAGTCCTCTCTGAACCTAGTTATATGCCATACTAAGTGTCGCTGTAAGTATCATAGCCGCGCTTGTACAGACTACCCATGTTAGTATCTCGGTTACTGTTGGAGCTATTCCGATGTTCGTTGTTGCTGTGAACAGAGCTCTCTGAACCTATTTATATGCCATACTAAGTGTCGCTGTAAGTATCATAGCCGCGCTTATACAGACCACCCATGTTAGTATCTCGGTTACTGTTGGAGCTATTCCGATGTTCGTTGTTGCTGTGAACAGAGCTCTCTGAACCTAGCTATATGCCATACTAAGTGTCGCTGTAAGTATCATAGCCGCGCTTATACAGCCTACCCATGTTAGTATCTCGGTTACTGTTGGAGCTATTCCGATGTTCGTTGTTGCTGTGAACAGTCCTCTCTGAACCTAGTTATATGCCATACTAAGTGTCGCTGTAAGTATCATAGCCGCGCTTGTACAGACTACCCATGTTAGTATCTCGGTTACTGTTGGAGCTATTCCGATGTTCGTTGTTGCTGTGAAGAGAGCTCTCTGAACCGAGTTTTATGCCATACTAAGTGTCGCTGTAAGTATCATAGCCGCGCTTGTACAGACTACCCATGTTAGTATCTCGGTTACTGTTGGAGCTATTCCGATGTTCGTTGTTGCTGTGAACAGAGCTCTCTGAACCTAGTTATATGCCATACTAAGTGTCGCTGTAAGTATCATAGCCGCGCTTATACAGACCACCCATGTTAGTATCTCGGTTAATGTTGGAGCTATTCCGATGTTCGTTGTTGCTGTGAAAAGAGCTCTCTGAACCTAGTTATATGCCATACTAAGTGTCGCTGTAAGTATCATAGCCGCGCTTGTACAAACCACCCATGTTAGTATCTCGGTTACTGTTGGAGCTATTCCGATGTTCGTTGTTGCTGTGAACAGAGCTCTCTGAACCTAGTCATATGCCATACTAAGTGTCGCTGTAAGTATCATAGCCGCGCTTATACAGACCACCCATGTTAGTATCTCGGTTACTGTTGGAGCTATTCCGATGTTCGTTGTTGCTGTGAACAGAGCTCTCTGAACCTAGCTATATGCCATACTAAGTGTCGCTGTAAGTATCATAGCCGCGCTTATACAGCCTACCCATGTTAGTATCTCGGTTACTGTTGGAGCTAATCCGATGTTCGTTGTTGCTGTGAACAGAGCTCTCTGAACCTAGCTATATGCCATACTAAGTGTCGCTGTAAGTATCATAGCCGCGCTTGTACAGACTACCCATGTTAGTATCTCGGTTACTGTTGGAGCTATTCCGATGTTCGTTGTTGCTGTGAACAGAGCTCTCTGAACCTAGCTATATGCCATACTAAGTGTCGCTGTAAGTATCATAGCAGCGCTTATACAGACTACCCATGTTAGTATCTCGGTTACCGTTGGAGCTATTCCGATGTTCGTTGTTGCTGTGAACAGAGCTCTCTGAACCTAGTTATATGCCATACTAAGTGTCGCTGTAAGTATCATAGCCGCGCTTATACAGCCTACCCATGTTAGTATCTCGGTTACTGTTGGAGCTATTCCGATGTTCGTTGTTGCTGTGAACAGAGCTCTCTGAACCTAGTTATATGCCATACTAAGTGTCGCTGTAAGTATCATAGCCGCGCTTGTACAGACTACCCATGTTAGTATCTCGGTTACTGTTGGAGCTATTCCGATGTTCGTTGTTGCTGTGAACAGAGCTCTCTGAACCTAGTTATATGCCATACTAAGTGTCGCTGTAAGTATCATAGCCGCGCTTGTACAGACTGCCCATGTTAGTATCTCGGTTACTGTTGGAGCTATTCCGATGTTCCTTGTTGCTGTGAACAGTGCTCTCTGAACCTAGCTATATGCCATACTAAGTGTCGCTGTAAGTATCATAGCCGCGCTTGTACAGACTACCCACGTTAGTATCTCGGTTACTGTCCGAGCTATTCCGATGTTCGTTGTTGCTGTGAAGAGAGCTCTCTGAACCGAGTTATATGCCATACTAAGTGTCGCTGTAAGTATCATAGCCGCGCTTGTACAGACTACCCATGTTAGTATCTTGGTTACTGTTGGAGCTATTCCGATGTTCGTTGTTGCTGTGAAGAGAGCTCTCTGAACCTAGTTATATGCCATACTAAGTGTCGCTGTAAGTATCATAGCCGCGCTTGTACAGACTACCCATGTTACTATCTCGGTTACTGTTGGAGCTATTCCGATGTTCGTTGTTGCTGTGAAGAGAGCTCTCTGAACCGAGTTATATGCCATACTAAGTGCCGCTGTAAGTATCATAGCCGCGCTTATACAGACTACCAATGTTAGTATCTCGGTTACCGTTGGAGCTATTCCGATGTTCGTTGTTGCTGTGAACAGAGCTCTCTGAACCTAGTTATATGCCATACTAAGTGTCGCTGTAAGTATCATAGCCGCGCTTGTACAGACTACCCATGTTAGTATCTCGGTTACTGTTGGAGCTATTCCGATGTTCGTTGTTGCTGTGAACAGAGCTCTCTGAACCTAGTCATATGCCATACTAAGTGTCGCTGTAAGTATCATAGCCGCGCTTATACAGACCACCCATGTTAGTATCTCGGTTACTGTTGGAGCTATTCCGATGTTCGTTGTTGCTGTGAACAGAGCTCTCTGAACCTAGCTATATGCCATACTAAGTGTCGCTGTAAGTATCATAGCCGCGCTTATACAGCCTACCCATGTTAGTATCTCGGTTACTGTTGGAGCTATTCCGATGTTCGTTGTCGCTGTGAACAGACCTCTCTGAACCTAGCTATATGCCATACTAAGTGTCGCTGTAAGTATCATAGCCGCGCTTATACAGACTACCCATGTTAGTATCTCGGTTACCGTTGGAGCTATTCCGATGTTCGTTGTTGCTGTGAACAGAGCTCTCTGAACCTAGTTATATGCCATACTAAGTGTCGCTGTAAGTATCATAGCCGCGCTTGTACAGACTACCCATGTTAGTATCTCGGTTACTGTTGGAGCTATTCCGATGTTCGTTGTTGCTGTGAACAGAGCTCTCTGAACCTAGTTATATGCCATACTAAGTGTCGCTGTAAGTATCATAGCCGCGCTTATACAGACCACCCATGTTAGTATCTCGGTTAATGTTGGAGCTATTCCGATGTTCGTTGTTGCTGTGAAAAGAGCTCTCTGAACCTAGTTATATGCCATACTAAGTGTCGCTGTAAGTATCATAGCCGCGCTTGTACAAACCACCCATGTTAGTATCTCGGTTACTGTTGGAGCTATTCCGATGTTCGTTGTTGCTGTGAACAGAGCTCTCTGAACCTAGCTATATGCCATACTAAGTGTCGCTGTAAGTATCATAGCCGCGCTTATACAGACTACCCATGTTAGTATCTCGGTTACTGTTGGAGCTATTCCGATGTTCGTTGTTGCTGTGAACAAAGCTCTCTGAACCTAGCTATGTGCCATACTAAGTGTCGCTGTAAGTATCATAGCCGCGCTTATACAGACTACCCATGTTAGTATCTCGGTTACCGTTGGAGCTATTCCGATGTTCGTTGTTGCTGTGAACAGAGCTCTCTGAACCTAGTTATATGCCATACTAAGTGTCGCTGTAAGTATCATAGCCGCGCTTGTACAGACTACCCATGTTAGTATCTCGGTTACTCATGGAGCTATTCCGATGTTCGTTGTTGCTGTGAACAGAGCTCTCTGAACCTAGTTATATGCCATACTAAGTGTCGCTGTAAGTATCATAGCCGCGCTTGCACAGACTACCCATGTTAGTATCTCGGTTACTGTTGGGGCTATTCCGATGTTCGTTGTTGCTGTGAACAGAGCTCTCTGAACCTAGCTATATGCCATACTAAGTGTCGCTGTAAGTATCATAGCCGCGCTTATACAGACTACCCATGTTAGTATCTCGGTTACCGTTGGAGCTATTCCGATGTTCGTTGTTGCTGTGAACACAGCTCTCTGAACCTAGTTATACGCCATTCTAAGTGTCGCTGTAAGTATCATAGCCGCGCTTGTACAGACTACCCATGTTAGTATCTCGGATACTGTTGGAGCTATTCCGATGTTCGTTGTTGCTGTGAACAGAGCTCTCTGAACCTAGTTATATGCCATACTGTGTGTCGCTGTAAGTATCATAGCCGCGCTTATACAGCCTACCCATGTTAGTATCTCGGTTACTGTTGGTGCTATTCCGATGTTCGTTGTTGCTGTGAACAGTCCGCTCTGAACCTAGTTATATGCCATACTAAGTGTCGCTGTAAGTATCATAGCCGCGCTTGTACAGACTACCCATGTTAGTATCTCGGTTACTGTTGGAGCTATTCCGATGTTCGTTGTTGCTGTGAACAGAGCTCTCTGAACCTAGTTATATGCCATACTAAGTGTCGCTGTAAGTATCATAGCCGCGCTTATACAGACTACCCATGTTAGTATCTCGGTTACGGTTGGAGCTATTCCGATGTTCGTTGTTGCTGTGAACAGAGCTCTCTGAACCTAGTTATATGCCATACTAAGTGTCGCTGTAAGTATCATAGCCGCGCTTATTCAGACCACCCATGTTAGTATCTCGGTTACTGTTGGAGCTATTCCGATGTTCGTTGTTGCTGTGAACAGAGCTCTCTGAACCTAGTTATATGCCATACTAAGTGTCGCTGTAAGTATCATAGCCGCGCTTATACAGACCACCCATGTTAGTATCTCGGTTACTGTTAGAGCTATTCCGATGTTCGTTGTTGCAGTGAACAGAGCTCTCTGAACCTAGTTATATGCCATACTGTGTGTCGCTGTAAGTATCATAGCCGCGCTTATACAGCCTACCCATGTTAGTATCTCGGTTACTGTTGGTGCTATTCCGATGTTCGTTGTTGCTGTGAACAGTCCTCTCTGAACCTAGTTATATGCCATACTAAGTGTCGCTGTAAGTATCATAGCCGCGCTTGTACAGACTACCCATGTTAGTATCTCGGTTACTGTTGGAGCTATTCCGATGTTCGTTGTTGCTGTGAACAGAGCTCTCTGAACCTATTTATATGCCATACTAAGTGTCGCTGTAAGTATCATAGCCGCGCTTATACAGACCACCCATGTTAGTATCTCGGTTACTGTTGGAGCTATTCCGATGTTCGTTGTTGCTGTGAACAGAGCTCTCTGAACCTAGCTATATGCCATACTAAGTGTCGCTGTAAGTATCATAGCCGCGCTTATACAGCCTACCCATGTTAGTATCTCGGTTACTGTTGGAGCTATTCCGATGTTCGTTGTTGCTGTGAACAGTCCTCTCTGAACCTAGTTATATGCCATACTAAGTGTCGCTGTAAGTATCATAGCCGCGCTTGTACAGACTACCCATGTTAGTATCTCGGTTACTGTTGGAGCTATTCCGATGTTCGTTGTTGCTGTGAAGAGAGCTCTCTGAACCGAGTTTTATGCCATACTAAGTGTCGCTGTAAGTATCATAGCCGCGCTTGTACAGACTACCCATGTTAGTATCTCGGTTACTGTTGGAGCTATTCCGATGTTCGTTGTTGCTGTGAACAGAGCTCTCTGAACCTAGTTATATGCCATACTAAGTGTCGCTGTAAGTATCATAGCCGCGCTTATACAGACCACCCATGTTAGTATCTCGGTTAATGTTGGAGCTATTCCGATGTTCGTTGTTGCTGTGAAAAGAGCTCTCTGAACCTAGTTATATGCCATACTAAGTGTCGCTGTAAGTATCATAGCCGCGCTTGTACAAACCACCCATGTTAGTATCTCGGTTACTGTTGGAGCTATTCCGATGTTCGTTGTTGCTGTGAACAGAGCTCTCTGAACCTAGTCATATGCCATACTAAGTGTCGCTGTAAGTATCATAGCCGCGCTTATACAGACCACCCATGTTAGTATCTCGGTTACTGTTGGAGCTATTCCGATGTTCGTTGTTGCTGTGAACAGAGCTCTCTGAACCTAGCTATATGCCATACTAAGTGTCGCTGTAAGTATCATAGCCGCGCTTATACAGCCTACCCATGTTAGTATCTCGGTTACTGTTGGAGCTAATCCGATGTTCGTTGTTGCTGTGAACAGAGCTCTCTGAACCTAGCTATATGCCATACTAAGTGTCGCTGTAAGTATCATAGCCGCGCTTGTACAGACTACCCATGTTAGTATCTCGGTTACTGTTGGAGCTATTCCGATGTTCGTTGTTGCTGTGAACAGAGCTCTCTGAACCTAGCTATATGCCATACTAAGTGTCGCTGTAAGTATCATAGCAGCGCTTATACAGACTACCCATGTTAGTATCTCGGTTACCGTTGGAGCTATTCCGATGTTCGTTGTTGCTGTGAACAGAGCTCTCTGAACCTAGTTATATGCCATACTAAGTGTCGCTGTAAGTATCATAGCCGCGCTTATACAGCCTACCCATGTTAGTATCTCGGTTACTGTTGGAGCTATTCCGATGTTCGTTGTTGCTGTGAACAGAGCTCTCTGAACCTAGTTATATGCCATACTAAGTGTCGCTGTAAGTATCATAGCCGCGCTTGTACAGACTACCCATGTTAGTATCTCGGTTACTGTTGGAGCTATTCCGATGTTCGTTGTTGCTGTGAACAGAGCTCTCTGAACCTAGTTATATGCCATACTAAGTGTCGCTGTAAGTATCATAGCCGCGCTTGTACAGACTGCCCATGTTAGTATCTCGGTTACTGTTGGAGCTATTCCGATGTTCCTTGTTGCTGTGAACAGTGCTCTCTGAACCTAGCTATATGCCATACTAAGTGTCGCTGTAAGTATCATAGCCGCGCTTGTACAGACTACCCACGTTAGTATCTCGGTTACTGTCCGAGCTATTCCGATGTTCGTTGTTGCTGTGAAGAGAGCTCTCTGAACCGAGTTATATGCCATACTAAGTGTCGCTGTAAGTATCATAGCCGCGCTTGTACAGACTACCCATGTTAGTATCTTGGTTACTGTTGGAGCTATTCCGATGTTCGTTGTTGCTGTGAAGAGAGCTCTCTGAACCTAGTTATATGCCATACTAAGTGTCGCTGTAAGTATCATAGCCGCGCTTGTACAGACTACCCATGTTACTATCTCGGTTACTGTTGGAGCTATTCCGATGTTCGTTGTTGCTGTGAAGAGAGCTCTCTGAACCGAGTTATATGCCATACTAAGTGCCGCTGTAAGTATCATAGCCGCGCTTATACAGACTACCAATGTTAGTATCTCGGTTACCGTTGGAGCTATTCCGATGTTCGTTGTTGCTGTGAACAGAGCTCTCTGAACCTAGTTATATGCCATACTAAGTGTCGCTGTAAGTATCATAGCCGCGCTTGTACAGACTACCCATGTTAGTATCTCGGTTACTGTTGGAGCTATTCCGATGTTCGTTGTTGCTGTGAACAGAGCTCTCTGAACCTAGCTATATGCCATACTAAGTGTCGCTGTAAGTATCATAGCCGCGCTTGTACAGACTACCCATGTTAGTATCTCGGTTACTGTTGGAGCTATTCCGATGTTCGTTGTCGCTGTGAACAGACCTCTCTGAACCTAGCTATATGCCATACTAAGTGTCGCTGTAAGTATCATAGCCGCGCTTATACAGACTACCCATGTTAGTATCTCGGTTACCGTTGGAGCTATTCCGATGTTCGTTGTTGCTGTGAACAGAGCTCTCTGAACCTAGTTATATGCCATACTAAGTGTCGCTGTAAGTATCATAGCCGCGCTTGTACAGACTACCCATGTTAGTATCTCGGTTACTGTTGGAGCTATTCCGATGTTCGTTGTTGCTGTGGACAGAGCTCTCTGAACCTAATAATATGCCATACTAAGTGTCGCTGTAAGTATCATAGCCGCGCTTGTACAAACCACCCATGTTAGTATCTCGGTTACTGTTGGAGCTATTCCGATGTTCGTTGTTGCAGTGAAGAGAGCTCTCTGAACCTAGTTATATGCCATACTAAGTGTCGCTGTAAGTATCATAGCCGCGCTTGTACAGACTACCCATGTTAGTATCTCGGTTACTGTTGGAGCTATTCCGATGTTCGTTGTTGCTGTGAACAGAGCTCTCTGAACCTAGTTATATGCCATACTAAGTGTCGCTGTAAGTATCATAGCCGCGCTTGTACAGACTGCCCATGTTAGTATCTCGGTTACTGTTGGAGCTATTCCGATGTTCCTTGTTGCTGTGAACAGTGCTCTCTGAACCTAGCTATATGCCATACTAAGTGTCGCTGTAAGTATCATAGCCGCGCTTGTACAGACTACCCATGTTAGTATCTCGGTTACCGTTGAAGCTATTCCGATGTTCGTTGTTGCTGTGAACAGAGCTCTCTGAACCTAGCTATATGCCATACTAAGTGTCGCTGTAAGTTTCATAGCCGCGCTTATACAGACTACCCATGTTAGTATCTCGGTTACCGTTGGAGCTATTCCGATGTTCGTTGTTGCTGTGAACAGAGCTCTCTGAACCTAGTTATATGCCATACTAAGTGTCGCTGTAAGTATCATAGCCGCGCTTATACAGACCACCCATGTTAGTATCTCGGTTACTGTTGGAGCTATTCCGATGTTCGTTGTTGCTGTGAAAAGAGCTCTCTGAACCTAGTTATATGCCATACTAAGTGTCGCTGTAAGTATCATAGCCGCGCTTGTACAGACTACCCATGTTAGTATCTCGGTTACCGTTGGAGCTATTCCGATGTTCGTTGTTGCTGTGAACAGAGCTCTCTGAACCTAGTTATATGCCATACTAAGTGTCGCTGTAAGTATCATAGCCGCGCTTATACAAACCACCAATGTTAGTATCTCGGTTACTGTTGGAGCTATTCCGATGTTCGTTGTTGCTGTGAACAGAGCTCTCTGAACCTAGTTATATGCCATACTAAGTGTCGCTGTAAGTATCATAGCCGCGCTTATACAGACTACCCATGTTAGTATCTCGGTTACCGTTGGAGCTATTCCGATGTTCGTTGTTGCTGTGAACAGAGCTCTCTGAACCTAGTTATATGCCATACTAAGTGTCGCTGTAAGTATCATAGCCGCGCTTATACAGACCACCCATGTTAGTATCTCGGTTACTGTTGGAGCTATTCCGATGTTCGTTGTTGCTGTGAAAAGAGCTCTCTGAACCTAGTTATATGCCATACTAAGTGTCGCTGTAAGTATCATAGCCGCGCTTGTACAAACCACCCATGTTAGTATCTCGGTTACTGTTGGAGCTATTCCGATGTTCGTTGTTGCTGTGAACAGAGCTCTCTGAACCTAGCTATATGCCATACTAAGTGTCGCTGTAAGTATCATAGCCGCGCTTGTACAGACTACCCATGTTAGTATCTCGGTAACTGTTGGAGCTATTCCGATGTTCGTTGTTGCTGTGAAGAGAGCTCTCTGAACCGAGTTATATGCCATACTAAGTGTCGCTGTAAGTATCATAGCCGCGCTTGTACAGACTACCCATGTTAGTATCTCGGTTACTGTCCGAGCTATTCCGATGTTCGTTGTTGCTGTGAAGAGAGCTCTCTGAACAGAGTTATATGCCATACTAAGTGTCGCTGTAAGTATCATAGCCGCGCTTGTACAGACTACCCATGTTAGTATCTCGGTTACTGTTGGAGCTATTCCGATGTTCGTTGTTGCTGTGAAGAGAGCTCTCTGAACCTAGTTATATGCCATACTAAGTGTCGCTGTAAGTATCATAGCCGCGCTTGTACAGACTACCCATGTTACTATCTCGGTTACTGTTGGAGCTATTCCGATGTTCGTTGTTGCTGTGAAGAGAGCTCTCTGAACCTAGTTATATGCCATACTAAGTGTCGCTGTAAGTATCATAGCCGCGCTTGTACAGACTACCCATGTTACTATCTCGGTTACTGTTGGAGCTATTCCGATGTTCGTTGTTGCTGTGAACAGAGCTCTCTGAACCTAGTTATATGCCATACTAAGTGTCGCTGTAAGTATCATAGCCGCGCTTGTACAGACTACCCATGTTACTATCTCGGTTACTGTTGGAGCTATTCCGATGTTCGTTGTTGCTGTGAACAGAGCTCTCTGAACCTAGCTATATGCCATACTAAGTGTCGCTGTAAGTATCATAGCCGCGCTTATACAGCCTACCCATGTTAGTATCTCGGTTACTGTTGGAGCTATTCCGATGTTCGTTGTTGCTGTGAACAGAGCTCTCTGAACCTAGTTATATGCCATACTAAGTGTCGCTGTAAGTATCATAGCCGCGCTTGTACAGACTACCCATGTTAGTATCTCGGTTACTGTTGGAGCTATTCCGATGTTCGTTGTTGCTGTGAACAGAGCTCTCTGAACCTAGTTATATGCCATACTAAGTGTCGCTGTAAGTATCATAGCCGCGCTTATACAAACCACCAATGTTAGTATCTCGGTTACTGTTGGAGCTATTCCGATGTTCGTTGTTGCTGTGAACAGAGCTCTCTGAACCTAGTTATATGCCATACTAAGTGTCGCTGTAAGTATCATAGCCGCGCTTATACAGACCACCCATGTTAGTATCTCGGTTACTGTTGGAGCTATTCCGATGTTCGTTGTTGCAGTGAACAGAGCTCTCTGAACCTAGCTATATGCCATACTAAGTGTCGCTGTAAGTATCATAGCCGCGCTTATACAGCCTACCCATGTTAGTATCTCGGTTACTGTTGGAGCTATTCCGATGTTCGTTGTTGCTGTGAAGAGAGCTCTCTGAACCTAGTTATATGCCATACTAAGTGTCGCTGTAAGTATCATAGCCGCGCTTGTACAGACTACCCATGTTACTATCTCGGTTACTGTTGGAGCTATTCCGATGTTCGTTGTTGCTGTGAAGAGAGCTCTCTGAACCTAGTTATATGCCATACTAAGTGTCGCTGTAAGTATCATAGCCGCGCTTGTACAGACTACCCATGTTACTATCTCGGTTACTGTTGGAGCTATTCCGATGTTCGTTGTTGCTGTGAACAGAGCTCTCTGAACCTAGTTATATGCCATACTAAGTGTCGCTGTAAGTATCATAGCCGCGCTTGTACAGACTACCCATGTTACTATCTCGGTTACTGTTGGAGCTATTCCGATGTTCGTTGTTGCTGTGAACAGAGCTCTCTGAACCTAGTTATATGCCATACTAAGTGTCGCTGTAAGTATCATAGCCGCGCTTATACAGACCACCCATGTTAGTATCTCGGTTACTGTTGGAGCTATTCCGATGTTCGTTGTTGCTGTGAACAGAGCTCTCTGAACCTAGCTATATGCCATACTAAGTGTCGCTGTAAGTATCATAGCCGCGCTTATACAGCCTACCCATGTTAGTATCTCGGTTACTGTTGGAGCTATTCCGATGTTCGTTGTTGCTGTGAACAGAGCTCTCTGAACCTAGCTATATGCCATACTAAGTGTCGCTGTAAGTATCATAGCAGCGCTTATACAGACTACCCATGTTAGTATCTCGGTTACCGTTGGAGCTATTCCGATGTTCGTTGTTGCTGTGAACAGAGCTCTCTGAACCTAGTTATATGCCATACTAAGTGTCGCTGTAAGTATCATAGCCGCGCTTATACAGCCTACCCATGTTAGTATCTCGGTTACTGTTGGAGCTATTCCGATGTTCGTTGTTGCTGTGAACAGAGCTCTCTGAACCTAGTTATATGCCATACTAAGTGTCGCTGTAAGTATCATAGCCGCGCTTGTACAGACTACCCATGTTAGTATCTCGGTTACTGTTGGAGCTATTCCGATGTTCGTTGTTGCTGTGAACAGAGCTCTCTGAACCTAGTCATATGCCATACTAAGTGTCGCTGTAAGTATCATAGCCGCGCTTATACAGACCACCCATGTTAGTATCTCGGTTACTGTTGGAGCTATTCCGATGTTCGTTGTTGCTGTGAACAGAGCTCTCTGAACCTAGCTATATGCCATACTAAGTGTCGCTGTAAGTATCATAGCCGCGCTTATACAGCCTACCCATGTTAGTATCTCGGTTACTGTTGGAGCTATTCCGATGTTCGTTGTTGCTGTGAACAGAGCTCTCTGAACCTAGCTATATGCCATACTAAGTGTCGCTGTAAGTATCATAGCCGCGCTTGTACAGACTACCCATGTTAGTATCTCGGTTACTGTTGGAGCTATTCCGATGTTCGTTGTCGCTGTGAACAGAGCTCTCTGAACCTAGCTATATGCCATACTAAGTGTCGCTGTAAGTATCATAGCCGCGCTTATACAGACTACCCATGTTAGTATCTCGGTTACCGTTGGAGCTATTCCGATGTTCGTTGTTGCTGTGAACAGAGCTCTCTGAACCTAGTTATATGCCATACTAAGTGTCGCTGTAAGTATCATAGCCGCGCTTGTACAGACTACCCATGTTAGTATCTCGGTTACTGTTGGAGCTATTCCGATGTTCGTTGTTGCTGTGAACAGAGCTCTCTGAACCTAATAATATGCCATACTAAGTGTCGCTGTAAGTATCATAGCCGCGCTTGTACAAACCACCCATGTTAGTATCTCGGTTACTGTTGGAGCTATTCCGATGTTCGTTGTTGCAGTGAAGAGAGCTCTCTGAACCTAGTTATATGCCATACTAAGTGTCGCTGTAAGTATCATAGCCGCGCTTGTACAGACTACCCATGTTAGTATCTCGGTTACTGTTGGAGCTATTCCGATGTTCGTTGTTGCTGTGAACAGAGCTCTCTGAACCTAGTTATATGCCATACTAAGTGTCGCTGTAAGTATCATAGCCGCGCTTGTACAGACTGCCCATGTTAGTATCTCGGTTACTGTTGGAGCTATTCCGATGTTCCTTGTTGCTGTGAACAGTGCTCTCTGAACCTAGCTATATGCCATACTAAGTGTCGCTGTAAGTATCATAGCCGCGCTTGTACAGACTACCCATGTTAGTATCTCGGTTACCGTTGAAGCTATTCCGATGTTCGTTGTTGCTGTGAACAGAGCTCTCTGAACCTAGCTATATGCCATACTAAGTGTCGCTGTAAGTTTCATAGCCGCGCTTATACAGACTACCCATGTTAGTATCTCGGTTACCGTTGGAGCTATTCCGATGTTCGTTGTTGCTGTGAACAGAGCTCTCTGAACCTAGTTATATGCCATACTAAGTGTCGCTGTAAGTATCATAGCCGCGCTTATACAGACCACCCATGTTAGTATCTCGGTTACTGTTGGAGCTATTCCGATGTTCGTTGTTGCTGTGAAAAGAGCTCTCTGAACCTAGTTATATGCCATACTAAGTGTCGCTGTAAGTATCATAGCCGCGCTTGTACAGACTACCCATGTTAGTATCTCGGTTACCGTTGGAGCTATTCCGATGTTCGTTGTTGCTGTGAACAGAGCTCTCTGAACCTAGTTATATGCCATACTAAGTGTCGCTGTAAGTATCATAGCCGCGCTTATACAGACCACCCATGTTAGTATCTCGGTTACTGTTGGAGCTATTCCGATGTTCGTTGTTGCAGTGAACAGAGCTCTCTGAACCTAGTTATATGCCATACTAAGTGTCGCTGTAAGTATCATAGCCGCGCTTATACAAACCACCAATGTTAGTATCTCGGTTACTGTTGGAGCTATTCCGATGTTCGTTGTTGCTGTGAACAGAGCTCTCTGAACCTAGTTATATGCCATACTAAGTGTCGCTGTAAGTATCATAGCCGCGCTTATACAGACTACCCATGTTAGTATCTCGGTTACCGTTGGAGCTATTCCGATGTTCGTTGTTGCTGTGAACAGAGCTCTCTGAACCTAGTTATATGCCATACTAAGTGTCGCTGTAAGTATCATAGCCGCGCTTATACAGACCACCCATGTTAGTATCTCGGTTACTGTTGGAGCTATTCCGATGTTCGTTGTTGCTGTGAAAAGAGCTCTCTGAACCTAGTTATATGCCATACTAAGTGTCGCTGTAAGTATCATAGCCGCGCTTGTACAAACCACCCATGTTAGTATCTCGGTTACTGTTGGAGCTATTCCGATGTTCGTTGTTGCTGTGAACAGAGCTCTCTGAACCTAGCTATATGCCATACTAAGTGTCGCTGTAAGTATCATAGCCGCGCTTGTACAGACTACCCATGTTAGTATCTCGGTAACTGTTGGAGCTATTCCGATGTTCGTTGTTGCTGTGAAGAGAGCTCTCTGAACCGAGTTATATGCCATACTAAGTGTCGCTGTAAGTATCATAGCCGCGCTTGTACAGACTACCCATGTTAGTATCTCGGTTACTGTCCGAGCTATTCCGATGTTCGTTGTTGCTGTGAAGAGAGCTCTCTGAACCGAGTTATATGCCATACTAAGTGTCGCTGTAAGTATCATAGCCGCGCTTGTACAGACTACCCATGTTAGTATCTCGGTTACTGTTGGAGCTATTCCGATGTTCGTTGTTGCTGTGAAGAGAGCTCTCTGAACCTAGTTATATGCCATACTAAGTGTCGCTGTAAGTATCATAGCCGCGCTTGTACAGACTACCCATGTTACTATCTCGGTTACTGTTGGAGCTATTCCGATGTTCGTTGTTGCTGTGAAGAGAGCTCTCTGAACCTAGTTATATGCCATACTAAGTGTCGCTGTAAGTATCATAGCCGCGCTTGTACAGACTACCCATGTTACTATCTCGGTTACTGTTGGAGCTATTCCGATGTTCGTTGTTGCTGTGAACAGAGCTCTCTGAACCTAGTTATATGCCATACTAAGTGTCGCTGTAAGTATCATAGCCGCGCTTGTACAGACTACCCATGTTACTATCTCGGTTACTGTTGGAGCTATTCCGATGTTCGTTGTTGCTGTGCACAGAGCTCTCTGAACCTACTTATATGCCATACTAAGTGTCGCTGTAAGTATCATAGCCGCGCTTGTACAGACTACCCATGTTAGTATCTCGGTTACTGTTGGAGCTATTCCGATGTTCGTTGTTGCTGTGAAGAGAGCTCTCTGAACCTAGTTATATGCCATACTAAGTGTCGCTGTAAGTATCATAGCCGCGCTTGTACAGACTACCCATGTTACTATCTCGGTTACTGTTGGAGCTATTCCGATGTTCGTTGTTGCTGTGAACAGAGCTCTCTGAACCTAGTTATATGCCATACTAAGTGTCGCTGTAAGTATCATAGCCGCGCTTGTACAGACTACCCATGTTACTATCTCGGTTACTGTTGGAGCTATTCCGATGTTCGTTGTTGCTGTGAACAGAGCTCTCTGAACCTACTTATATGCCATACTAAGTGTCGCTGTAAGTATCATAGCCGCGCTTGTACAGACTACCCACGTTAGTATCTCGGTTACTGTTGGAGCTATTCCGATGTTCGTTGTTGCTGTGAAGAGAGCTCTCTGAACCTAGTTATATGCCATACTAAGTGTCGCTGTAAGTATCATAGCCGCGCTTGTACAGACTACCCATGTTAGTATCTCGGTTACTGTTGGAGCTATTCCGATGTTCGTTGTTGCTGTGAACAGAGCTCTCTGAACCTAATAATATGCCATACTAAGTGTCGCTGTAAGTATCATAGCCGCGCTTGTACAAACCACCCATGTTAGTATCTCGGTTACTGTTGGAGCTATTCCGATGTTCGTTGTTGCTGTGAAGAGAGCTCTCTGAACCTAGTTATATGCCATACTAAGTGTCGCTGTAAGTATCATAGCCGCGCTTATACAGACCACCCATGTTAGTATCTCGGTTACTATTGGAGCTATTCCGATGTTCGTTGTTGCTGTGAAAAGAGCTCTCTGAACCTAGTTATATGCCATACTAAGTGTCGCTGTAAGTATCATAGCCGCGCTTGTACAAACCACCCATGTTAGTATCTCGGTTACTGTTGGAGCTATTCCGATGTTCGTTGTTGCTGTGAACAGAGCTCTCTGAACCTAGCTATATGCCATACTAAGTGTCGCTGTAAGTATCATAGCCGCGCTTGTACAGACTACCCATGTTAGTATCTCGGTAACTGTTGGAGCTATTCCGATGTTCGTTGTTGCTGTGAAGAGAGCTCTCTGAACCGAGTTATATGCCATACTAAGTGTCGCTGTAAGTATCATAGCCGCGCTTGTACAGACTACCCATGTTAGTATCTCGGTTACTGTCCGAGCTATTCCGATGTTCGTTGTTGCTGTGAAGAGAGCTCTCTGAACCGAGTTATATGCCATACTAAGTGTCGCTGTAAGTATCATAGCCGCGCTTGTACAGACTACCCATGTTAGTATCTCGGTTACTGTTGGAGCTATTCCGATGTTCGTTGTTGCTGTGAAGAGAGCTCTCTGAACCGAGTTATATGCCATACTAAGTGTCGCTGTAAGTATCATAGCCGCGCTTGTACAGACTACCCATGTTAGTATCTCGGTTACTGTCCGAGCTATTCCGATGTTCGTTGTTGCTGTGAAGAGAGCTCTCTGAACCTAGTTATATGCCATACTAAGTGTCGCTGTAAGTATCATAGCCGCGCTTGTACAGACTACCCATGTTACTATCTCGGTTACTGTTGGAGCTATTCCGATGTTCGTTGTTGCTGTGAACAGAGCTCTCTGAACCTAGTTATATGCCATACTAAGTGTCGCTGTAAGTATCATAGCCGCGCTTGTACAGACTACCCATGTTACTATCTCGGTTACTGTTGGAGCTATTCCGATGTTCGTTGTTGCTGTGAACAGAGCTCTCTGAACCTACTTATATGCCATACTAAGTGTCGCTGTAAGTATCATAGCCGCGCTTGTACAGACTACCCATGTTAGTATCTCGGTTACTGTTGGAGCTATTCCGATGTTCGTTGTTGCTGTGAAGAGAGCTCTCTGAACCTAGTTATATGCCATACTAAGTGTCGCTGTAAGTATCATAGCCGCGCTTGTACAGACTACCCATGTTAGTATCTCGGTTACTGTTGGAGCTATTCCGATGTTCGTTGTTGCTGTGAACAGAGCTCTCTGAACCTAATAATATGCCATACTAAGTGTCGCTGTAAGTATCATAGCCGCGCTTGTACAAACCACCCATGTTAGTATCTCGGTTACTGTTGGAGCTATTCCGATGTTCGTTGTTGCTGTGAAGAGAGCTCTCTGAACCTAGTTATATGCCATACTAAGTGTCGCTGTAAGTATCATAGCCGCGCTTGTACAGACTACCCATGTTAGTATCTCGGTTACCGTTGGAGCTATTCCGATGTTCGTTGTTGCTGTGAACAGAGCTCTCTGAACCTAATAATATGCCATACTAAGTGTCGCTGTAAGTATCATAGCCGCGCTTGTACAAACCACCCATGTTAGTATCTCGGTTACTGTTGGAGCTATTCCGATGTTCGTTGTTGCTGTGAAGAGAGCTCTCTGAACCTAGTTATATGCCATACTAAGTGTCGCTGTAAGTATCATAGCCGCGCTTGTACAGACTACCCATGTTAGTATCTCGGTTACCGTTGGAGCTATTCCGATGTTCGTTGTTGCTGTGAACAGAGCTCTCTGAACCTAGTTATATGCCATACTAAGTGTCGCTGTAAGTATCATAGCCGCGCTTGTACAGACTACCCATGTTAGTATCTCGGTTACTGTTGGAGCTATTCCGATGTTCGTTGTTGCTGTGAACAGAGCTCTCTGAACCTAGTTATATGCCATACTAAGTGTCGCTGTAAGTATCATAGCCGCGCTTATACAGACCACCCATGTTAGTATCTCGGTTACTGTTGGAGCTATTCCGATGTTCGTTGTTGCTGTGAACAGAGCTCTCTGAACCTAGCTATATGCCATACTAAGTGTCGCTGTAAGTATCATAGCCGCGCTTATACAGCCTACCCATGTTAGTATCTCGGTTACTGTTGGAGCTATTCCCATGTTCGTTGTTGCTGTGAACAGAGCTCTCTGAACCTAGTTATATGCCATACTAAGTGTCGCTGTAAGTATCATAGCCGCGCTTGTACAGACTACCCATGTTAGTATCTCGGTTACTGTTGGAGCTATTCCGATGTTCGTTGTTGCTGTGAACAGAGCTCTCTGAACCTAGTTATATGCCATACTAAGTGTCGCTGTAAGTATCATAGCCGCGCTTATACAGACCACCCATGTTAGTATCTCGGTTACTGTTGGAGCTATTCCGATGTTCGTTGTTGCTGTGAACAGAGCTCTCTGAACCTAGTTATATGCCATACTAAGTGTCGCTGTAAGTATCATAGCCGCGCTTATACAAACCACCAATGTTAGTATCTCGGTTACTGTTGGAGCTATTCCGATGTTCGTTGTTGCTGTGAACAGAGCTCTCTGAACCTAGTTATATGCCATACTAAGTGTCGCTGTAAGTATCATAGCCGCGCTTATACAGACCACCCATGTTAGTATCTCGGTTACTGTTGGAGCTATTCCGATGTTCGTTGTTGCTGTGAAAAGAGCTCTCTGAACCTAGTTATATGCCATACTAAGTGTCGCTGTAAGTATCATAGCCGCGCTTGTACAAACCACCCATGTTAGTATCTCGGCTACTGTTGGAGCTATTCCGATGTTCGTTGTTGCTGTGAACAGAGCTCTCTGAACCTAGCTATATGCCATACTAAGTGTCGCTGTAAGTATCATAGCCGCGCTTATACAGCCTACCCATGTTAGTATCTCGGTTACTGTTGGAGCTATTCCGATGTTCGTTGTTGCTGTGAACAGAGCTCTCTGAACCTAGTTATATGCCATACTAAGTGTCGCTGTAAGTATCATAGCCGCGCTTGTACAGACTACCCATGTTAGTATCTCGGTTACTGTTGGAGCTATTCCGATGTTCGTTGTTGCTGTGAACAGAGCTCTCTGAACCTAGTTATATGCCATACTAAGTGTCGCTGTAAGTATCATAGCCGCGCTTATACAGACCACCCATGTTAGTATCTCGGTTACTGTTGGAGCTATTCCGATGTTCGTTGTTGCTGTGAACAGAGCTCTCTGAACCTAGTTATATGCCATACTAAGTGTCGCTGTAAGTATCATAGCCGCGCTTATACAAACCACCAATGTTAGTATCTCGGTTACTGTTGGAGCTATTCCGATGTTCGTTGTTGCTGTGAAGAGAGCTCTCTGAACCGAGTTATATGCCATACTAAGTGCCGCTGTAAGTATCATAGCCGCGCTTATACAGACTACCAATGTTAGTATCTCGGTTACCGTTGGAGCTATTCCGATGTTCGTTGTTGCTGTGAACAGAGCTCTCTGAACCTAGTTATATGCCATACTAAGTGTCGCTGTAAGTATCATAGCCGCGCTTGTACAGACTACCCATGTTAGTATCTCGGTTACTGTTGGAGCTATTCCGATGTTCGTTGTTGCTGTGAACAGAGCTCTCTGAACCTAGTCATATGCCATACTAAGTGTCGCTGTAAGTATCATAGCCGCGCTTATACAGACCACCCATGTTAGTATCTCGGTTACTGTTGGAGCTATTCCGATGTTCGTTGTTGCTGTGAACAGAGCTCTCTGAACCTAGCTATATGCCATACTAAGTGTCGCTGTAAGTATCATAGCCGCGCTTATACAGCCTACCCATGTTAGTATCTCGGTTACTGTTGGAGCTATTCCGATGTTCGTTGTCGCTGTGAACAGACCTCTCTGAACCTAGCTATATGCCATACTAAGTGTCGCTGTAAGTATCATAGCCGCGCTTATACAGACTACCCATGTTAGTATCTCGGTTACCGTTGGAGCTATTCCGATGTTCGTTGTTGCTGTGAACAGAGCTCTCTGAACCTAGTTATATGCCATACTAAGTGTCGCTGTAAGTATCATAGCCGCGCTTGTACAGACTACCCATGTTAGTATCTCGGTTACTGTTGGAGCTATTCCGATGTTCGTTGTTGCTGTGAACAGAGCTCTCTGAACCTAGTTATATGCCATACTAAGTGTCGCTGTAAGTATCATAGCCGCGCTTATACAGACCACCCATGTTAGTATCTCGGTTAATGTTGGAGCTATTCCGATGTTCGTTGTTGCTGTGAAAAGAGCTCTCTGAACCTAGTTATATGCCATACTAAGTGTCGCTGTAAGTATCATAGCCGCGCTTGTACAAACCACCCATGTTAGTATCTCGGTTACTGTTGGAGCTATTCCGATGTTCGTTGTTGCTGTGAACAGAGCTCTCTGAACCTAGCTATATGCCATACTAAGTGTCGCTGTAAGTATCATAGCCGCGCTTATACAGACTACCCATGTTAGTATCTCGGTTACTGTTGGAGCTATTCCGATGTTCGTTGTTGCTGTGAACAAAGCTCTCTGAACCTAGCTATGTGCCATACTAAGTGTCGCTGTAAGTATCATAGCCGCGCTTATACAGACTACCCATGTTAGTATCTCGGTTACCGTTGGAGCTATTCCGATGTTCGTTGTTGCTGTGAACAGAGCTCTCTGAACCTAGTTATATGCCATACTAAGTGTCGCTGTAAGTATCATAGCCGCGCTTGTACAGACTACCCATGTTAGTATCTCGGTTACTCATGGAGCTATTCCGATGTTCGTTGTTGCTGTGAACAGAGCTCTCTGAACCTAGTTATATGCCATACTAAGTGTCGCTGTAAGTATCATAGCCGCGCTTGCACAGACTACCCATGTTAGTATCTCGGTTACTGTTGGGGCTATTCCGATGTTCGTTGTTGCTGTGAACAGAGCTCTCTGAACCTAGCTATATGCCATACTAAGTGTCGCTGTAAGTATCATAGCCGCGCTTATACAGACTACCCATGTTAGTATCTCGGTTACCGTTGGAGCTATTCCGATGTTCGTTGTTGCTGTGAACACAGCTCTCTGAACCTAGTTATACGCCATTCTAAGTGTCGCTGTAAGTATCATAGCCGCGCTTGTACAGACTACCCATGTTAGTATCTCGGATACTGTTGGAGCTATTCCGATGTTCGTTGTTGCTGTGAACAGAGCTCTCTGAACCTAGTTATATGCCATACTGTGTGTCGCTGTAAGTATCATAGCCGCGCTTATACAGCCTACCCATGTTAGTATCTCGGTTACTGTTGGTGCTATTCCGATGTTCGTTGTTGCTGTGAACAGTCCGCTCTGAACCTAGTTATATGCCATACTAAGTGTCGCTGTAAGTATCATAGCCGCGCTTGTACAGACTACCCATGTTAGTATCTCGGTTACTGTTGGAGCTATTCCGATGTTCGTTGTTGCTGTGAACAGAGCTCTCTGAACCTAGTTATATGCCATACTAAGTGTCGCTGTAAGTATCATAGCCGCGCTTATACAGACTACCCATGTTAGTATCTCGGTTACGGTTGGAGCTATTCCGATGTTCGTTGTTGCTGTGAACAGAGCTCTCTGAACCTAGTTATATGCCATACTAAGTGTCGCTGTAAGTATCATAGCCGCGCTTATTCAGACCACCCATGTTAGTATCTCGGTTACTGTTGGAGCTATTCCGATGTTCGTTGTTGCTGTGAACAGAGCTCTCTGAACCTAGTTATATGCCATACTAAGTGTCGCTGTAAGTATCATAGCCGCGCTTATACAGACCACCCATGTTAGTATCTCGGTTACTGTTAGAGCTATTCCGATGTTCGTTGTTGCAGTGAACAGAGCTCTCTGAACCTAGTTATATGCCATACTGTGTGTCGCTGTAAGTATCATAGCCGCGCTTATACAGCCTACCCATGTTAGTATCTCGGTTACTGTTGGTGCTATTCCGATGTTCGTTGTTGCTGTGAACAGTCCTCTCTGAACCTAGTTATATGCCATACTAAGTGTCGCTGTAAGTATCATAGCCGCGCTTGTACAGACTACCCATGTTAGTATCTCGGTTACTGTTGGAGCTATTCCGATGTTCGTTGTTGCTGTGATGTGACGTCGGACGGACCTCCTCCGTATTGAATTAGCCGTTAATTTTAGTTCTTAATCATTTAATCGCTACGCTTAAAAACCTACTCCTAGCTTAACCTAACCTAACCTGACCTAACCTAACTAAGCCTAACCGAGCATAGCCCTACTCCGCCTAAACCCACCTAACATATTATAACTTTTCTACTAATTTTCTTTCCACTATATAACATACACTTTCTTCGAGCATATTCACCACATATCTTAATCATTTTATTCTATCTAACCCTAACACGACCTAACCTGGCTACGCCTACCCTAACCTAGCCCTAACCTCCCTCTATCAACCTAACATACTATCACTCCCCTATTAATTTTCTCTACCTCTCATATTTTACACTTTCTCTGAACATACCACTACATTATACTTACCTTATTATATACTCACCCGTTATACTTACCGTACATCTAAGACCTCGTACCGCACCGACAACCTATAGACAACATAATAATGTACTAATTACTCACCCGTTATACCGCAAGCGAACCGCGATTACGTAACTTGTACTCTTCGGACTTCGAGCATATTACTCACCTCTTGTTCTCATCAGCGATCACCCTATCTCATAATACATCCGCCGACCTTCGTATAAATATTCAGCGACCAAAAATCTTTCTTATCTTATAAACATCCGCCGAACCACGATTATCTATGTCGCCGAGCCAAATTCTTTCTTATCTTATAAACATCCGCCAACCGAAATTCGTTATCTGAATCTTATAAACATCCTTCGACCGAACTCTGTTATCTCGATACTCTAAACATCCTCCGACCGAACTTCGATATCTTAATCTTATAAACATCCTCCGACCGAAATTCTTTATCTCGACGTTGTAAACACCCTGCGAGCGAACCTCACTATCTAATCTCTATAAACATCCGCTGACCGGGACCTCCGGCCAACACGTAACCCAAATATTGTAACGAACATCCGTGCGACCAAAAATCTCTAACTACCGATAAGATCAACCCCCACTCGATATTTTAACCATATAAAAGACCCTGCGAACAAGCAGCTTCACGCCAGTCTTCACTCCGAGCTCCGACGCTCCGGAGCTGTTCATCGACGCGATACTTTGTCAA
The DNA here is from genome assembly GCA_947623535.1 of Coelioxys conoideus. NCBI lineage: Eukaryota > Metazoa > Arthropoda > Insecta > Hymenoptera > Megachilidae > Coelioxys > Coelioxys conoideus. The sequence continues at coordinate 8,014,943 of CANQJN010000026.1, forward strand.
GGGTTAGAGCCCCTCTATACTTAGCAATTATTAGTAAAGTACCAAGTCTCATAGCGAGCATTAGTGATAGAATTTGTACTTAGTTATATTCTTATAATAAAACCAGTATTTAATCGTTCATAGTTATACTTATACTTAAACTCACCTTCATTCATCTCACACGAGCCATCACATATAAGGTAATTACCCTCGTTCTAAGTTGATTCAGAGGTGCGAGAATCCGCCGCACGGGATCATTATAGCTTAAAACGAGTTCAGCGAGGCCTACGTAGTAATCGGAGGTGCGTGAATCAGCCGCACAGGTTATAATACGTACTTGGCAATTATATTTCTAGTACAATACTCGGTGGTGCGTGAATCAGCCGCACAGAGGACTTGTACCTTTTCCTTGGATTTTAACCGGCTCATGGGACGTAAACGCCACGGTGGACGTAGATACCACTTGCGCAAGATATACCGTGAGTTCTACGCGTCTCTAAGTGCCAACCGTGCACCTGTGCAAACTCCAACACCGGCACAACCTGTCAAAGACGAGTGGAGGCTAACACCCATCGACGTACCTGCACAACCGCTCATCGTGCAAGACCTTCATCCTGCGGACCCGAGACGTCCAGTTGTCAAGGACAAATAGAATCAGAACGTTTGGTGAGTACATACATCGAGTCACGCGCGGATCCCTGGCATACGACGGGCGCATGTACCGCGTGGCCAAAAAGATTGCAATACAACCGCGAACCGGGTACATAACCATAAACTCGCTACGTACGCGAAGGTCAGCCTGGGACGTAACAGTGAACAGAGCTCTCTGAACCTATTTATATGCCATACTAAGTGTCGCTGTAAGTATCATAGCCGCGCTTATACAGACCACCCATGTTAGTATCTCGGTTACTGTTGGAGCTATTCCGATGTTCGTTGTTGCTGTGAACAGAGCTCTCTGAACCTAGCTATATGCCATACTAAGTGTCGCTGTAAGTATCATAGCCGCGCTTATACAGCCTACCCATGTTAGTATCTCGGTTACTGTTGGAGCTATTCCGATGTTCGTTGTTGCTGTGAACAGTCCTCTCTGAACCTAGTTATATGCCATACTAAGTGTCGCTGTAAGTATCATAGCCGCGCTTGTACAGACTACCCATGTTAGTATCTCGGTTACTGTTGGAGCTATTCCGATGTTCGTTGTTGCTGTGAAGAGAGCTCTCTGAACCGAGTTTTATGCCATACTAAGTGTCGCTGTAAGTATCATAGCCGCGCTTGTACAGACTACCCATGTTAGTATCTCGGTTACTGTTGGAGCTATTCCGATGTTCGTTGTTGCTGTGAACAGAGCTCTCTGAACCTAGTTATATGCCATACTAAGTGTCGCTGTAAGTATCATAGCCGCGCTTATACAGACCACCCATGTTAGTATCTCGGTTAATGTTGGAGCTATTCCGATGTTCGTTGTTGCTGTGAAAAGAGCTCTCTGAACCTAGTTATATGCCATACTAAGTGTCGCTGTAAGTATCATAGCCGCGCTTGTACAAACCACCCATGTTAGTATCTCGGTTACTGTTGGAGCTATTCCGATGTTCGTTGTTGCTGTGAACAGAGCTCTCTGAACCTAGTCATATGCCATACTAAGTGTCGCTGTAAGTATCATAGCCGCGCTTATACAGACCACCCATGTTAGTATCTCGGTTACTGTTGGAGCTATTCCGATGTTCGTTGTTGCTGTGAACAGAGCTCTCTGAACCTAGCTATATGCCATACTAAGTGTCGCTGTAAGTATCATAGCCGCGCTTATACAGCCTACCCATGTTAGTATCTCGGTTACTGTTGGAGCTAATCCGATGTTCGTTGTTGCTGTGAACAGAGCTCTCTGAACCTAGCTATATGCCATACTAAGTGTCGCTGTAAGTATCATAGCCGCGCTTGTACAGACTACCCATGTTAGTATCTCGGTTACTGTTGGAGCTATTCCGATGTTCGTTGTTGCTGTGAACAGAGCTCTCTGAACCTAGCTATATGCCATACTAAGTGTCGCTGTAAGTATCATAGCAGCGCTTATACAGACTACCCATGTTAGTATCTCGGTTACCGTTGGAGCTATTCCGATGTTCGTTGTTGCTGTGAACAGAGCTCTCTGAACCTAGTTATATGCCATACTAAGTGTCGCTGTAAGTATCATAGCCGCGCTTATACAGCCTACCCATGTTAGTATCTCGGTTACTGTTGGAGCTATTCCGATGTTCGTTGTTGCTGTGAACAGAGCTCTCTGAACCTAGTTATATGCCATACTAAGTGTCGCTGTAAGTATCATAGCCGCGCTTGTACAGACTACCCATGTTAGTATCTCGGTTACTGTTGGAGCTATTCCGATGTTCGTTGTTGCTGTGAACAGAGCTCTCTGAACCTAGTTATATGCCATACTAAGTGTCGCTGTAAGTATCATAGCCGCGCTTGTACAGACTGCCCATGTTAGTATCTCGGTTACTGTTGGAGCTATTCCGATGTTCCTTGTTGCTGTGAACAGTGCTCTCTGAACCTAGCTATATGCCATACTAAGTGTCGCTGTAAGTATCATAGCCGCGCTTGTACAGACTACCCACGTTAGTATCTCGGTTACTGTCCGAGCTATTCCGATGTTCGTTGTTGCTGTGAAGAGAGCTCTCTGAACCGAGTTATATGCCATACTAAGTGTCGCTGTAAGTATCATAGCCGCGCTTGTACAGACTACCCATGTTAGTATCTTGGTTACTGTTGGAGCTATTCCGATGTTCGTTGTTGCTGTGAAGAGAGCTCTCTGAACCTAGTTATATGCCATACTAAGTGTCGCTGTAAGTATCATAGCCGCGCTTGTACAGACTACCCATGTTACTATCTCGGTTACTGTTGGAGCTATTCCGATGTTCGTTGTTGCTGTGAAGAGAGCTCTCTGAACCTAGTTATATGCCATACTAAGTGTCGCTGTAAGTATCATAGCCGCGCTTGTACAGACTACCCATGTTACTATCTCGGTTACTGTTGGAGCTATTCCGATGTTCGTTGTTGCTGTGAACAGAGCTCTCTGAACCTAGTTATATGCCATACTAAGTGTCGCTGTAAGTATCATAGCCGCGCTTGTACAGACTACCCATGTTACTATCTCGGTTACTGTTGGAGCTATTCCGATGTTCGTTGTTGCTGTGAACAGAGCTCTCTGAACCTAGCTATATGCCATACTAAGTGTCGCTGTAAGTATCATAGCCGCGCTTATACAGCCTACCCATGTTAGTATCTCGGTTACTGTTGGAGCTATTCCGATGTTCGTTGTTGCTGTGAACAGAGCTCTCTGAACCTAGTTATATGCCATACTAAGTGTCGCTGTAAGTATCATAGCCGCGCTTGTACAGACTACCCATGTTAGTATCTCGGTTACTGTTGGAGCTATTCCGATGTTCGTTGTTGCTGTGAACAGAGCTCTCTGAACCTAGTTATATGCCATACTAAGTGTCGCTGTAAGTATCATAGCCGCGCTTATACAAACCACCAATGTTAGTATCTCGGTTACTGTTGGAGCTATTCCGATGTTCGTTGTTGCTGTGAACAGAGCTCTCTGAACCTAGTTATATGCCATACTAAGTGTCGCTGTAAGTATCATAGCCGCGCTTATACAGACCACCCATGTTAGTATCTCGGTTACTGTTGGAGCTATTCCGATGTTCGTTGTTGCAGTGAACAGAGCTCTCTGAACCTAGCTATATGCCATACTAAGTGTCGCTGTAAGTATCATAGCCGCGCTTATACAGCCTACCCATGTTAGTATCTCGGTTACTGTTGGAGCTATTCCGATGTTCGTTGTTGCTGTGAAGAGAGCTCTCTGAACCTAGTTATATGCCATACTAAGTGTCGCTGTAAGTATCATAGCCGCGCTTGTACAGACTACCCATGTTACTATCTCGGTTACTGTTGGAGCTATTCCGATGTTCGTTGTTGCTGTGAAGAGAGCTCTCTGAACCTAGTTATATGCCATACTAAGTGTCGCTGTAAGTATCATAGCCGCGCTTGTACAGACTACCCATGTTACTATCTCGGTTACTGTTGGAGCTATTCCGATGTTCGTTGTTGCTGTGAACAGAGCTCTCTGAACCTAGTTATATGCCATACTAAGTGTCGCTGTAAGTATCATAGCCGCGCTTGTACAGACTACCCATGTTACTATCTCGGTTACTGTTGGAGCTATTCCGATGTTCGTTGTTGCTGTGAACAGAGCTCTCTGAACCTAGTTATATGCCATACTAAGTGTCGCTGTAAGTATCATAGCCGCGCTTATACAGACCACCCATGTTAGTATCTCGGTTACTGTTGGAGCTATTCCGATGTTCGTTGTTGCTGTGAACAGAGCTCTCTGAACCTAGCTATATGCCATACTAAGTGTCGCTGTAAGTATCATAGCCGCGCTTATACAGCCTACCCATGTTAGTATCTCGGTTACTGTTGGAGCTATTCCGATGTTCGTTGTTGCTGTGAACAGAGCTCTCTGAACCTAGTTATATGCCATACTAAGTGTCGCTGTAAGTATCATAGCCGCGCTTGTACAGACTACCCATGTTAGTATCTCGGTTACTGTTGGAGCTATTCCGATGTTCGTTGTTGCTGTGAACAGAGCTCTCTGAACCTAGTTATATGCCATACTAAGTGTCGCTGTAAGTATCATAGCCGCGCTTATACAAACCACCAATGTTAGTATCTCGGTTACTGTTGGAGCTATTCCGATGTTCGTTGTTGCTGTGAACAGAGCTCTCTGAACCTAGTTATATGCCATACTAAGTGTCGCTGTAAGTATCATAGCCGCGCTTATACAGACCACCCATGTTAGTATCTCGGTTACTGTTGGAGCTATTCCGATGTTCGTTGTTGCAGTGAACAGAGCTCTCTGAACCTAGCTATATGCCATACTAAGTGTCGCTGTAAGTATCATAGCCGCGCTTATACAGCCTACCCATGTTAGTATCTCGGTTACTGTTGGAGCTATTCCGATGTTCGTTGTTGCTGTGAAGAGAGCTCTCTGAACCTAGTTATATGCCATACTAAGTGTCGCTGTAAGTATCATAGCCGCGCTTGTACAGACTACCCATGTTACTATCTCGGTTACTGTTGGAGCTATTCCGATGTTCGTTGTTGCTGTGAAGAGAGCTCTCTGAACCTAGTTATATGCCATACTAAGTGTCGCTGTAAGTATCATAGCCGCGCTTGTACAGACTACCCATGTTACTATCTCGGTTACTGTTGGAGCTATTCCGATGTTCGTTGTTGCTGTGAACAGAGCTCTCTGAACCTAGTTATATGCCATACTAAGTGTCGCTGTAAGTATCATAGCCGCGCTTGTACAGACTACCCATGTTACTATCTCGGTTACTGTTGGAGCTATTCCGATGTTCGTTGTTGCTGTGAACAGAGCTCTCTGAACCTACTTATATGCCATACTAAGTGTCGCTGTAAGTATCATAGCCGCGCTTGTACAGACTACCCATGTTAGTATCTCGGTTACTGTTGGAGCTATTCCGATGTTCGTTGTTGCTGTGAAGAGAGCTCTCTGAACCTAGTTATATGCCATACTAAGTGTCGCTGTAAGTATCATAGCCGCGCTTGTACAGACTACCCATGTTAGTATCTCGGTTACTGTTGGAGCTATTCCGATGTTCGTTGTTGCTGTGAACAGAGCTCTCTGAACCTAATAATATGCCATACTAAGTGTCGCTGTAAGTATCATAGCCGCGCTTGTACAAACCACCCATGTTAGTATCTCGGTTACTGTTGGAGCTATTCCGATGTTCGTTGTTGCTGTGAAGAGAGCTCTCTGAACCTAGTTATATGCCATACTAAGTGTCGCTGTAAGTATCATAGCCGCGCTTATACAGACCACCCATGTTAGTATCTCGGTTACTATTGGAGCTATTCCGATGTTCGTTGTTGCTGTGAAAAGAGCTCTCTGAACCTAGTTATATGCCATACTAAGTGTCGCTGTAAGTATCATAGCCGCGCTTGTACAAACCACCCATGTTAGTATCTCGGTTACTGTTGGAGCTATTCCGATGTTCGTTGTTGCTGTGAACAGAGCTCTCTGAACCTAGCTATATGCCATACTAAGTGTCGCTGTAAGTATCATAGCCGCGCTTGTACAGACTACCCATGTTAGTATCTCGGTAACTGTTGGAGCTATTCCGATGTTCGTTGTTGCTGTGAAGAGAGCTCTCTGAACCGAGTTATATGCCATACTAAGTGTCGCTGTAAGTATCATAGCCGCGCTTGTACAGACTACCCATGTTAGTATCTCGGTTACTGTCCGAGCTATTCCGATGTTCGTTGTTGCTGTGAAGAGAGCTCTCTGAACCGAGTTATATGCCATACTAAGTGTCGCTGTAAGTATCATAGCCGCGCTTGTACAGACTACCCATGTTAGTATCTCGGTTACTGTTGGAGCTATTCCGATGTTCGTTGTTGCTGTGAAGAGAGCTCTCTGAACCTAGTTATATGCCATACTAAGTGTCGCTGTAAGTATCATAGCCGCGCTTGTACAGACTACCCATGTTACTATCTCGGTTACTGTTGGAGCTACTCCGATGTTCGTTGTTGCTGTGAAGAGAGCTCTCTGAACCTAGTTATATGCCATACTAAGTGTCGCTGTAAGTATCATAGCCGCGCTTGTACAGACTACCCATGTTACTATCTCGGTTACTGTTGGAGCTATTCCGATGTTCGTTGTTGCTGTGAACAGAGCTCTCTGAACCTAGTTATATGCCATACTAAGTGTCGCTGTAAGTATCATAGCCGCGCTTGTACAGACTACCCATGTTACTATCTCGGTTACTGTTGGAGCTATTCCGATGTTCGTTGTTGCTGTGAACAGAGCTCTCTGAACCTACTTATATGCCATACTAAGTGTCGCTGTAAGTATCATAGCCGCGCTTGTACAGACTACCCATGTTAGTATCTCGGTTACTGTTGGAGCTATTCCGATGTTCGTTGTTGCTGTGAAGAGAGCTCTCTGAACCTAGTTATATGCCATACTAAGTGTCGCTGTAAGTATCATAGCCGCGCTTGTACAGACTACCCATGTTAGTATCTCGGTTACTGTTGGAGCTATTCCGATGTTCGTTGTTGCTGTGAACAGAGCTCTCTGAACCTAATAATATGCCATACTAAGTGTCGCTGTAAGTATCATAGCCGCGCTTGTACAAACCACCCATGTTAGTATCTCGGTTACTGTTGGAGCTATTCCGATGTTCGTTGTTGCTGTGAACAGAGCTCTCTGAACCTAGTCATATGCCATACTAAGTGTCGCTGTAAGTATCATAGCCGCGCTTATACAGACCACCCATGTTAGTATCTCGGTTACTGTTGGAGCTATTCCGATGTTCGTTGTTGCTGTGAACAGAGCTCTCTGAACCTAGCTATATGCCATACTAAGTGTCGCTGTAAGTATCATAGCCGCGCTTATACAGCCTACCCATGTTAGTATCTCGGTTACTGTTGGAGCTATTCCGATGTTCGTTGTTGCTGTGAACAGAGCTCTCTGAACCTAGCTATATGCCATACTAAGTGTCGCTGTAAGTATCATAGCCGCGCTTGTACAGACTACCCATGTTAGTATCTCGGTTACTGTTGGAGCTATTCCGATGTTCGTTGTTGCTGTGAACAGAGCTCTCTGAACCTAGCTATATGCCATACTAAGTGTCGCTGTAAGTATCATAGCAGCGCTTATACAGACTACCCATGTTAGTATCTCGGTTACCGTTGGAGCTATTCCGATGTTCGTTGTTGCTGTGAACAGAGCTCTCTGAACCTAGTTATATGCCATACTAAGTGTCGCTGTAAGTATCATAGCCGCGCTTATACAGCCTACCCATGTTAGTATCTCGGTTACTGTTGGAGCTATTCCGATGTTCGTTGTTGCTGTGAACAGAGCTCTCTGAACCTAGTTATATGCCATACTAAGTGTCGCTGTAAGTATCATAGCCGCGCTTGTACAGACTACCCATGTTAGTATCTCGGTTACTGTTGGAGCTATTCCGATGTTCGTTGTTGCTGTGAACAGAGCTCTCTGAACCTAGTCATATGCCATACTAAGTGTCGCTGTAAGTATCATAGCCGCGCTTATACAGACCACCCATGTTAGTATCTCGGTTACTGTTGGAGCTATTCCGATGTTCGTTGTTGCTGTGAACAGAGCTCTCTGAACCTAGCTATATGCCATACTAAGTGTCGCTGTAAGTATCATAGCCGCGCTTATACAGCCTACCCATGTTAGTATCTCGGTTACTGTTGGAGCTATTCCGATGTTCGTTGTTGCTGTGAACAGAGCTCTCTGAACCTAGCTATATGCCATACTAAGTGTCGCTGTAAGTATCATAGCCGCGCTTGTACAGACTACCCATGTTAGTATCTCGGTTACTGTTGGAGCTATTCCGATGTTCGTTGTCGCTGTGAACAGAGCTCTCTGAACCTAGCTATATGCCATACTAAGTGTCGCTGTAAGTATCATAGCCGCGCTTATACAGACTACCCATGTTAGTATCTCGGTTACCGTTGGAGCTATTCCGATGTTCGTTGTTGCTGTGAACAGAGCTCTCTGAACCTAGTTATATGCCATACTAAGTGTCGCTGTAAGTATCATAGCCGCGCTTGTACAGACTACCCATGTTAGTATCTCGGTTACTGTTGGAGCTATTCCGATGTTCGTTGTTGCTGTGAACAGAGCTCTCTGAACCTAATAATATGCCATACTAAGTGTCGCTGTAAGTATCATAGCCGCGCTTGTACAAACCACCCATGTTAGTATCTCGGTTACTGTTGGAGCTATTCCGATGTTCGTTGTTGCAGTGAAGAGAGCTCTCTGAACCTAGTTATATGCCATACTAAGTGTCGCTGTAAGTATCATAGCCGCGCTTGTACAGACTACCCATGTTAGTATCTCGGTTACTGTTGGAGCTATTCCGATGTTCGTTGTTGCTGTGAAAAGAGCTCTCTGAACCTAGTTATATGCCATACTAAGTGTCGCTGTAAGTATCATAGCCGCGCTTGTACAGACTACCCATGTTAGTATCTCGGTTACTGTCCGAGCTATTCCGATGTTCGTTGTTGCTGTGAAGAGAGCTCTCCGAACCGAGTTATATGCCATACTAAGTGTCGCTGTAAGTATCATAGCCGCGCTTGTACAGACTACCCATGTTAGTATCTCGGTTACTGTTGGAGCTATTCCGATGTTCGTTGTTGCTGTGAACAGAGCTCTCTGAACCTAGTTATATGCCATACTAAGTGTCGCTGTAAGTATCATAGCCGCGCTTGTACAGACTACCCATGTTAGTATCTCGGTTACTGTTGGAGCTATTCCGATGTTCGTTGTTGCTGTGAACAGAGCTCTCTGAACCTAGTTATATGCCATACTAAGTGTCGCTGTAAGTATCATAGCCGCGCTTATACAGACCACCCATGTTAGTATCTCGGTTACTGTTGGAGCTATTCCGATGTTCGTTGTTGCTGTGAACAGAGCTCTCTGAACCTAGTTATATGCCATACTAAGTGTCGCTGTAAGTATCATAGCCGCGCTTATACAAACCACCAATGTTAGTATCTCGGTTACTGTTGGAGCTATTCCGATGTTCGTTGTTGCTGTGAACAGAGCTCTCTGAACCTAGTTATATGCCATACTAAGTGTCGCTGTAAGTATCATAGCCGCGCTTATACAGACCACCCATGTTAGTATCTCGGTTACTGTTGGAGCTATTCCGATGTTCGTTGTTGCTGTGAAAAGAGCTCTCTGAACCTAGTTATATGCCATACTAAGTGTCGCTGTAAGTATCATAGCCGCGCTTGTACAAACCACCCATGTTAGTATCTCGGCTACTGTTGGAGCTATTCCGATGTTCGTTGTTGCTGTGAAAAGAGCTCTCTGAACCTAGTTATATGCCATACTAAGTGTCGCTGTAAGTATCATAGCCGCGCTTGTACAGACTACCCATGTTAGTATCTCGGTTACTGTCCGAGCTATTCCGATGTTCGTTGTTGCTGTGAAGAGAGCTCTCCGAACCGAGTTATATGCCATACTAAGTGTCGCTGTAAGTATCATAGCCGCGCTTGTACAGACTACCCATGTTAGTATCTCGGTTACTGTTGGAGCTATTCCGATGTTCGTTGTTGCTGTGAACAGAGCTCTCTGAACCTAGCTATATGCCATACTAAGTGTCGCTGTAAGTATCATAGCCGCGCTTGTACAGACTACCCATGTTAGTATCACGGTTACTGTTGGAGCTATTCCGATGTTCGTTGTTGCTGTGAACAGAGGTCTCTGAACCTACTTATATGCCATACTAAGTGTCGCTGTAAGTATCATAGCCGCGCATGTACAGACTACCCATGTTAGTATCTCGGTTACTGTTGGAGCTATTCCGATGTTCGTTGTCGCTGTGAACAGAGCTCTCTGAACCTAGCTATATGCCATACTAAGTGTCGCTGTAAGTATCATAGCCGCGCTTATACAGACTACCCATGTTAGTATCTCGGTTACCGTTGGAGCTATTCCGATGTTCGTTGTTGCTGTGAACAGAGCTCTCTGAACCTAGTTATATGCCATACTAAGTGTCGCTGTAAGTATCATAGCCGCGCTTGTACAGACTACCCATGTTAGTATCTCGGTTACTGTTGGAGCTATTCCGATGTTCGTTGTTGCTGTGAACAGAGCTCTCTGAACCTAATAATATGCCATACTAAGTGTCGCTGCAAGTATCATAGCCGCGCTTGTACAAACCACCCATGTTAGTATCTCGGTTACTGTTGGAGCTATTCCGATGTTCGTTGTTGCTGTGAACAGAGCTCTCTGAACCTAGTTATATGCCATACTAATTGTCGCTGTAAGTATCATAGCCGCGCTTGTACAGACTACCCATGTTAGTATCTCGGTTACCGTTGGAGCTATTCCGATGTTCGTTGTTGCTGTGAACAGAGCTCTCTGAACCTAGTTATATGCCATACTAAGTGTCGCTGTAAGTATCATAGCCGCGCTTGTACAGACTACCCATGTTAGTATCTCGGTTACTGTTGGAGCTATTCCGATGTTCGTTGTTGCTGTGAACAGAGCTCTCTGAACCTAGTTATATGCCATACTAAGTGTCGCTGTAAGTATCATAGCCGCGCTTATACAGACCACCCATGTTAGTATCTCGGTTAATGTTGGAGCTATTCCGATGTTCGTTGTTGCTGTGAACAGAGCTCTCTGAACCTAGCTATATGCCATACTAAGTGTCGCTGTAAGTATCATAGCCGCGCTTATACAGCCTACCCATGTTAGTATCTCGGTTACTGTTGGAGCTATTCCGATGTTCGTTGTTGCTGTGAACAGAGCTCTCTGAACCTAGTTATATGCCATACTAAGTGTCGCTGTAAGTATCATAGCCGCGCTTGTACAGACTACCCATGTTAGTATCTCGGTTACTGTTGGAGCTATTCCGATGTTCGTTGTTGCTGTGAACAGAGCTCTCTGAACCTAGTTATATGCCATACTAAGTGTCGCTGTAAGTATCATAGCCGCGCTTATACAGACCACCCATGTTAGTATCTCGGTTACTGTTGGAGCTATTCCGATGTTCGTTGTTGCTGTGAAAAGAGCTCTCTGAACCTAGTTATATGCCATACTAAGTGTCGCTGTAAGTATCATAGCCGCGCTTGTACAAACCACCCATGTTAGTATCTCGGCTACTGTTGGAGCTATTCCGATGTTCGTTGTTGCTGTGAAAAGAGCTCTCTGAACCTAGTTATATGCCATACTAAGTGTCGCTGTAAGTATCATAGCCGCGCTTGTACAAACCACCCATGTTAGTATCTCGGCTACTGTTGGAGCTATTCCGATGTTCGTTGTTGCTGTGAAAAGAGCTCTCTGAACCTAGTTATATGCCATACTAAGTGTCGCTGTAAGTATCATAGCCGCGCTTGTACAGACTACCCATGTTAGTATCTCGGTTACTGTCCGAGCTATTCCGATGTTCGTTGTTGCTGTGAAGAGAGCTCTCCGAACCGAGTTATATGCCATACTAAGTGTCGCTGTAAGTATCATAGCCGCGCTTGTACAGACTACCCATGTTAGTATCTCGGTTACTGTTGGAGCTATTCCGATGTTCGTTGTTGCTGTGAACAGAGCTCTCTGAACCTAGCTATATGCCATACTAAGTGTCGCTGTAAGTATCATAGCCGCGCTTGTACAGACTACCCATGTTAGTATCACGGTTACTGTTGGAGCTATTCCGATGTTCGTTGTTGCTGTGAACAGAGGTCTCTGAACCTACTTATATGCCATACTAAGTGTCGCTGTAAGTATCATAGCCGCGCATGTACAGACTACCCATGTTAGTATCTCGGTTACTGTTGGAGCTATTCCGATGTTCGTTGTCGCTGTGAACAGAGCTCTCTGAACCTAGCTATATGCCATACTAAGTGTCGCTGTAAGTATCATAGCCGCGCTTATACAGACTACCCATGTTAGTATCTCGGTTACCGTTGGAGCTATTCCGATGTTCGTTGTTGCTGTGAACAGAGCTCTCTGAACCTAGTTATATGCCATACTAAGTGTCGCTGTAAGTATCATAGCCGCGCTTGTACAGACTACCCATGTTAGTATCTCGGTTACTGTTGGAGCTATTCCGATGTTCGTTGTTGCTGTGAACAGAGCTCTCTGAACCTAATAATATGCCATACTAAGTGTCGCTGCAAGTATCATAGCCGCGCTTGTACAAACCACCCATGTTAGTATCTCGGTTACTGTTGGAGCTATTCCGATGTTCGTTGTTGCTGTGAACAGAGCTCTCTGAACCTAGTTATATGCCATACTAATTGTCGCTGTAAGTATCATAGCCGCGCTTGTACAGACTACCCATGTTAGTATCTCGGTTACCGTTGGAGCTATTCCGATGTTCGTTGTTGCTGTGAACAGAGCTCTCTGAACCTAGTTATATGCCATACTAAGTGTCGCTGTAAGTATCATAGCCGCGCTTGTACAGACTACCCATGTTAGTATCTCGGTTACTGTTGGAGCTATTCCGATGTTCGTTGTTGCTGTGAACAGAGCTCTCTGAACCTAGTTATATGCCATACTAAGTGTCGCTGTAAGTATCATAGCCGCGCTTATACAGACCACCCATGTTAGTATCTCGGTTAATGTTGGAGCTATTCCGATGTTCGTTGTTGCTGTGAACAGAGCTCTCTGAACCTAGCTATATGCCATACTAAGTGTCGCTGTAAGTATCATAGCCGCGCTTATACAGCCTACCCATGTTAGTATCTCGGTTACTGTTGGAGCTATTCCGATGTTCGTTGTTGCTGTGAACAGAGCTCTCTGAACCTAGTTATATGCCATACTAAGTGTCGCTGTAAGTATCATAGCCGCGCTTGTACAGACTACCCATGTTAGTATCTCGGTTACTGTTGGAGCTATTCCGATGTTCGTTGTTGCTGTGAACAGAGGTCCCTGAACCTACTTATATGCCATACTAAGTGTCGCTGTAAGTATCATAGCCGCGCATGTACAGACTACCCATGTTAGTATCTCGGTTACTGTTGGAGCTATTCCGATGTTCGTTGTTGCTGTGAACAGAGCTCTCTGAACCTAGTTATATGCCATACTAAGTGTCGCTGTAAGTATCATAGCCGCGCTTATACAAACCACCAATGTTAGTATCTCGGTTACTGTTGGAGCTATTCCGATGTTCGTTGTTGCTGTGAAGAGAGCTCTCTGAACCTAGTTATATGCCATACTAAGTGTCGCTGTAAGTATCATAGCCGCGCTTATACAGACCACCCATGTTAGTATCTCGGTTACTGTTGGAGCTATTCCGATGTTCGTTGTTGCTGTGAACAGAGCTCTCTGAACCTAGTTATATGCCATACTAAGTGTCGCTGTAAGTATCATAGCCGCGCTTATACAAACCACCAATGTTAGTATCTCGGTTACTGTTGGAGCTATTCCGATGTTCGTTGTTGCTGTGAACAGAGCTCTCTGAACCTAGTTATATGCCATACTAAGTGTCGCTGTAAGTATCATAGCCGCGCTTATACAGACCACCCATGTTAGTATCTCGGTTACTGTTGGAGCTATTCCGATGTTCGTTGTTGCTGTGAAAAGAGCTCTCTGAACCTAGTTATATGCCATACTAAGTGTCGCTGTAAGTATCATAGCCGCGCTTGTACAAACCACCCATGTTAGTATCTCGGCTACTGTTGGAGCTATTCCGATGTTCGTTGTTGCTGTGAAAAGAGCTCTCTGAACCTAGTTATATGCCATACTAAGTGTCGCTGTAAGTATCATAGCCGCGCTTGTACAGACTACCCATGTTAGTATCTCGGTTACTGTCCGAGCTATTCCGATGTTCGTTGTTGCTGTGAAGAGAGCTCTCCGAACCGAGTTATATGCCATACTAAGTGTCGCTGTAAGTATCATAGCCGCGCTTGTACAGACTACCCATGTTAGTATCTCGGTTACTGTTGGAGCTATTCCGATGTTCGTTGTTGCTGTGAACAGAGCTCTCTGAACCTAGTTATATGCCATACTAAGTGTCGCTGTAAGTATCATAGCCGCGCTTGTACAGACTACCCATGTTAGTATCTCGGTTACTGTTGGAGCTATTCCGATGTTCGTTGTTGCTGTGAACAGAGCTCTCTGAACCTAGTTATATGCCATACTAAGTGTCGCTGTAAGTATCATAGCCGCGCTTATACAGACCACCCATGTTAGTATCTCGGTTACTGTTGGAGCTATTCCGATGTTCGTTGTTGCTGTGAACAGAGCTCTCTGAACCTAGTTATATGCCATACTAAGTGTCGCTGTAAGTATCATAGCCGCGCTTATACAAACCACCAATGTTAGTATCTCGGTTACTGTTGGAGCTATTCCGATGTTCGTTGTTGCTGTGAACAGAGCTCTCTGAACCTAGTTATATGCCATACTAAGTGTCGCTGTAAGTATCATAGCCGCGCTTATACAGACCACCCATGTTAGTATCTCGGTTACTGTTGGAGCTATTCCGATGTTCGTTGTTGCTGTGAAAAGAGCTCTCTGAACCTAGTTATATGCCATACTAAGTGTCGCTGTAAGTATCATAGCCGCGCTTGTACAAACCACCCATGTTAGTATCTCGGCTACTGTTGGAGCTATTCCGATGTTCGTTGTTGCTGTGAAAAGAGCTCTCTGAACCTAGTTATATGCCATACTAAGTGTCGCTGTAAGTATCATAGCCGCGCTTGTACAGACTACCCATGTTAGTATCTCGGTTACTGTCCGAGCTATTCCGATGTTCGTTGTTGCTGTGAAGAGAGCTCTCCGAACCGAGTTATATGCCATACTAAGTGTCGCTGTAAGTATCATAGCCGCGCTTGTACAGACTACCCATGTTAGTATCTCGGTTACTGTTGGAGCTATTCCGATGTTCGTTGTTGCTGTGAACAGAGCTCTCTGAACCTAGTTATATGCCATACTAAGTGTCGCTGTAAGTATCATAGCCGCGCTTGTACAGACTACCCATGTTAGTATCTCGGTTACTGTTGGAGCTATTCCGATGTTCGTTGTTGCTGTGAACAGAGCTCTCTGAACCTAGTTATATGCCATACTAAGTGTCGCTGTAAGTATCATAGCCGCGCTTATACAGACCACCCATGTTAGTATCTCGGTTACTGTTGGAGCTATTCCGATGTTCGTTGTTGCTGTGAACAGAGCTCTCTGAACCTAGTTATATGCCATACTAAGTGTCGCTGTAAGTATCATAGCCGCGCTTATACAAACCACCAATGTTAGTATCTCGGTTACTGTTGGAGCTATTCCGATGTTCGTTGTTGCTGTGAACAGAGCTCTCTGAACCTAGTTATATGCCATACTAAGTGTCGCTGTAAGTATCATAGCCGCGCTTATACAGACCACCCATGTTAGTATCTCGGTTACTGTTGGAGCTATTCCGATGTTCGTTGTTGCTGTGAAAAGAGCTCTCTGAACCTAGTTATATGCCATACTAAGTGTCGCTGTAAGTATCATAGCCGCGCTTGTACAAACCACCCATGTTAGTATCTCGGCTACTGTTGGAGCTATTCCGATGTTCGTTGTTGCTGTGAAAAGAGCTCTCTGAACCTAGTTATATGCCATACTAAGTGTCGCTGTAAGTATCATAGCCGCGCTTGTACAGACTACCCATGTTAGTATCTCGGTTACTGTCCGAGCTATTCCGATGTTCGTTGTTGCTGTGAAGAGAGCTCTCCGAACCGAGTTATATGCCATACTAAGTGTCGCTGTAAGTATCATAGCCGCGCTTGTACAGACTACCCATGTTAGTATCTCGGTTACTGTTGGAGCTATTCCGATGTTCGTTGTTGCTGTGAACAGAGCTCTCTGAACCTAGTTATATGCCATACTAAGTGTCGCTGTAAGTATCATAGCCGCGCTTGTACAGACTACCCATGTTAGTATCTCGGTTACTGTTGGAGCTATTCCGATGTTCGTTGTTGCTGTGAACAGAGCTCTCTGAACCTAGTTATATGCCATACTAAGTGTCGCTGTAAGTATCATAGCCGCGCTTATACAGACCACCCATGTTAGTATCTCGGTTACTGTTGGAGCTATTCCGATGTTCGTTGTTGCTGTGAACAGAGCTCTCTGAACCTAGCTATATGCCATACTAAGTGTCGCTGTAAGTATCATAGCCGCGCTTGTACAGACTACCCATGTTAGTATCACGGTTACTGTTGGAGCTATTCCGATGTTCGTTGTTGCTGTGAACAGAGGTCTCTGAACCTACTTATATGCCATACTAAGTGTCGCTGTAAGTATCATAGCCGCGCATGTACAGACTACCCATGTTAGTATCTCGGTTACTGTTGGAGCTATTCCGATGTTCGTTGTTGCTGTGAACAGAGCTCTCTGAACCTAGCTATATGCCATACTAAGTGTCGCTGTAAGTATCATAGCCGCGCTTGTACAGACTACCCATGTTAGTATCTCGGTTACTGTTGGAGCTATTCCGAGGTTCGTTGTTGCTGTGAACAGAGCTCTCTGAACCTAGTTATATGCCATACTAAGTGTCGCTGTAAGTATCATAGCCGCGCTTATACAGACCACCCATGTTAGTATCTCGGTTACTGTTGGAGCTATTCCGATGTTCGTTGTTGCTGTGAACAGAGCTCTCTGAACCTAGCTATATGCCATACTAAGTGTCGCTGTAAGTATCATAGCCGCGCTTATACAGCCTACCCATGTTAGTATCTCGGTTACTGTTGGAGCTATTCCGATGTTCGTTGTTGCTGTGAACAGAGCTCTCTGAACCTAGCTATATGCCATACTAAGTGTCGCTGTAAGTATCATAGCCGCGCTTATACAGCCTACCCATGTTAGTATCTCGGTTACTGTTGGAGCTATTCCGATGTTCGTTGTTGCTGTGAACAGAGCTCTCTGAACCTAGTTATATGCCATACTAAGTGTCGCTGTAAGTATCATAGCCGCGCTTGTACAGACTACCCATGTTAGTATCTCGGTTACTGTTGGAGCTATTCCGATGTTCGTTGTTGCTGTGAACAGAGCTCTCTGAACCTAGTTATATGCCATACTAAGTGTCGCTGTAAGTATCATAGCCGCGCTTATACAGACCACCCATGTTAGTATCTCGGTTACTGTTGGAGCTATTCCGATGTTCGTTGTTGCTGTGAACAGAGCTCTCTGAACCTAGTTATATGCCATACTAAGTGTCGCTGTAAGTATCATAGCCGCGCTTATACAGACCACCCATGTTAGTATCTCGGTTACTGTTGGAGCTATTCCGATGTTCGTTGTTGCTGTGAACAGAGCTCTCTGAACCTAGTTATATGCCATACTAAGTGTCGCTGTAAGTATCATAGCCGCGCTTATACAGACCACCCATGTTAGTATCTCGGTTACTGTTGGAGCTATTCCGATGTTCGTTGTTGCTGTGAACAGAGCTCTCTGAACCTAGTTATATGCCATACTAAGTGTCGCTGTAAGTATCATAGCCGCGCTTGTACAGACTACCCATGTTAGTATCTCGGTTACTGTTGGAGCTATTCCGATGTTCGTTGTTGCTGTGAACAGAGCTCTCTGAACCTAGTTATATGCCATACTAAGTGTCGCTGTAAGTATCATAGCCGCGCTTATACAGACCACCCATGTTAGTATCTCGGTTACTGTTGGAGCTATTCCGATGTTCGTTGTTGCTGTGAACAGAGCTCTCTGAACCTAGTTATATGCCATACTAAGTGTCGCTGTAAGTATCATAGCCGCGCTTATACAAACCACCAATGTTAGTATCTCGGTTACTGTTGGAGCTATTCCGATGTTCGTTGTTGCTGTGAACAGAGCTCTCTGAACCTAGTTATATGCCATACTAAGTGTCGCTGTAAGTATCATAGCCGCGCTTATACAGACCACCCATGTTAGTATCTCGGTTACTGTTGGAGCTATTCCGATGTTCGTTGTTGCTGTGAAAAGAGCTCTCTGAACCTAGTTATATGCCATACTAAGTGTCGCTGTAAG
Organism: Coelioxys conoideus; assembly: GCA_947623535.1. Taxonomy (NCBI): domain Eukaryota; kingdom Metazoa; phylum Arthropoda; class Insecta; order Hymenoptera; family Megachilidae; genus Coelioxys; species Coelioxys conoideus. The sequence goes on from CANQJN010000026.1 coordinate 8,033,475, forward strand.
TATCATAGCCGCGCTTGTACAAACCACCAATGTTAGTATCTCGGCTACTGATGGAGCTATTCCGATGTTCGTTGTTGCTGTGAAAAGAGCTCTCTGAACCTAGTTATATGCCATACTAAGTGTCGCTGTAAGTATCATAGCCGCGCTTGTACAGACTACCCATGTTAGTATCTCGGTTACTGTCCGAGCTATTCCGATGTTCGTTGTTGCTGTGAAGAGAGCTCTCCGAACCGAGTTATATGCCATACTAAGTGTCGCTGTAAGTATCATAGCCGCGCTTGTACAGACTACCCATGTTAGTATCTCGGTTACTGTTGGAGCTATTCCGAGGTTCGTTGTTGCTGTGAACAGAGCTCTCTGAACCTAGTTATATGCCATACTAAGTGTCGCTGTAAGTATCATAGCCGCGCTTATACAGACCACCCATGTTAGTATCTCGGTTACTGTTGGAGCTATTCCGATGTTCGTTGTTGCTGTGAACAGAGCTCTCTGAACCTAGCTATATGCCATACTAAGTGTCGCTGTAAGTATCATAGCCGCGCTTATACAGCCTACCCATGTTAGTATCTCGGTTACTGTTGGAGCTATTCCGATGTTCGTTGTTGCTGTGAACAGAGCTCTCTGAACCTAGCTATATGCCATACTAAGTGTCGCTGTAAGTATCATAGCCGCGCTTATACAGCCTACCCATGTTAGTATCTCGGTTACTGTTGGAGCTATTCCGATGTTCGTTGTTGCTGTGAACAGAGCTCTCTGAACCTAGTTATATGCCATACTAAGTGTCGCTGTAAGTATCATAGCCGCGCTTGTACAGACTACCCATGTTAGTATCTCGGTTACTGTTGGAGCTATTCCGATGTTCGTTGTTGCTGTGAACAGAGCTCTCTGAACCTAGTTATATGCCATACTAAGTGTCGCTGTAAGTATCATAGCCGCGCTTATACAGACCACCCATGTTAGTATCTCGGTTACTGTCCGAGCTATTCCGATGTTCGTTGTTGCTGTGAAGAGAGCTCTCCGAACCGAGTTATATGCCATACTAAGTGTCGCTGTAAGTATCATAGCCGCGCTTGTACAGACTACCCATGTTAGTATCTCGGTTACTGTTGGAGCTATTCCGATGTTCGTTGTTGCTGTGAACAGAGCTCTCTGAACCTAGCTATATGCCATACTAAGTGTCGCTGTAAGTATCATAGCCGCGCTTGTACAGACTACCCATGTTAGTATCACGGTTACTGTTGGAGCTATTCCGATGTTCGTTGTTGCTGTGAACAGAGGTCTCTGAACCTACTTATATGCCATACTAAGTGTCGCTGTAAGTATCATAGCCGCGCATGTACAGACTACCCATGTTAGTATCTCGGTTACTGTTGGAGCTATTCCGATGTTCGTTGTCGCTGTGAACAGAGCTCTCTGAACCTAGTTATATGCCATACTAAGTGTCGCTGTAAGTATCATAGCCGCGCTTGTACAGACTACCCATGTTAGTATCTCGGTTACTGTTGGAGCTATTCCGATGTTCGTTGTTGCTGTGAACAGAGCTCTCTGAACCTAATAATATGCCATACTAAGTGTCGCTGCAAGTATCATAGCCGCGCTTGTACAAACCACCCATGTTAGTATCTCGGTTACTGTTGGAGCTATTCCGATGTTCGTTGTTGCTGTGAACAGAGCTCTCTGAACCTAGTTATATGCCATACTAATTGTCGCTGTAAGTATCATAGCCGCGCTTGTACAGACTACCCATGTTAGTATCTCGGTTACCGTTGGAGCTATTCCGATGTTCGTTGTTGCTGTGAACAGAGCTCTCTGAACCTAGTTATATGCCATACTAAGTGTCGCTGTAAGTATCATAGCCGCGCTTGTACAGACTACCCATGTTAGTATCTCGGTTACTGTTGGAGCTATTCCGATGTTCGTTGTTGCTGTGAACAGAGCTCTCTGAACCTAGTTATATGCCATACTAAGTGTCGCTGTAAGTATCATAGCCGCGCTTATACAGACCACCCATGTTAGTATCTCGGTTAATGTTGGAGCTATTCCGATGTTCGTTGTTGCTGTGAACAGAGCTCTCTGAACCTAGCTATATGCCATACTAAGTGTCGCTGTAAGTATCATAGCCGCGCTTATACAGCCTACCCATGTTAGTATCTCGGTTACTGTTGGAGCTATTCCGATGTTCGTTGTTGCTGTGAACAGAGCTCTCTGAACCTAGTTATATGCCATACTAAGTGTCGCTGTAAGTATCATAGCCGCGCTTGTACAGACTACCCATGTTAGTATCTCGGTTACTGTCCGAGCTATTCCGATGTTCGTTGTTGCTGTGAAGAGAGCTCTCCGAACCGAGTTATATGCCATACTAAGTGTCGCTGTAAGTATCATAGCCGCGCTTGTACAGACTACCCATGTTAGTATCTCGGTTACTGTTGGAGCTATTCCGATGTTCGTTGTTGCTGTGAACAGAGCTCTCTGAACCTAGCTATATGCCATACTAAGTGTCGCTGTAAGTATCATAGCCGCGCTTGTACAGACTACCCATGTTAGTATCACGGTTACTGTTGGAGCTATTCCGATGTTCGTTGTTGCTGTGAACAGAGGTCTCTGAACCTACTTATATGCCATACTAAGTGTCGCTGTAAGTATCATAGCCGCGCATGTACAGACTACCCATGTTAGTATCTCGGTTACTGTTGGAGCTATTCCGATGTTCGTTGTCGCTGTGAACAGAGCTCTCTGAACCTAGCTATATGCCATACTAAGTGTCGCTGTAAGTATCATAGCCGCGCTTATACAGACTACCCATGTTAGTATCTCGGTTACCGTTGGAGCTATTCCGATGTTCGTTGTTGCTGTGAACAGAGCTCTCTGAACCTAGTTATATGCCATACTAAGTGTCGCTGTAAGTATCATAGCCGCGCTTGTACAGACTACCCATGTTAGTATCTCGGTTACTGTTGGAGCTATTCCGATGTTCGTTGTTGCTGTGAACAGAGCTCTCTGAACCTAATAATATGCCATACTAAGTGTCGCTGCAAGTATCATAGCCGCGCTTGTACAAACCACCCATGTTAGTATCTCGGTTACTGTTGGAGCTATTCCGATGTTCGTTGTTGCTGTGAACAGAGCTCTCTGAACCTAGTTATATGCCATACTAATTGTCGCTGTAAGTATCATAGCCGCGCTTGTACAGACTACCCATGTTAGTATCTCGGTTACCGTTGGAGCTATTCCGATGTTCGTTGTTGCTGTGAACAGAGCTCTCTGAACCTAGTTATATGCCATACTAAGTGTCGCTGTAAGTATCATAGCCGCGCTTGTACAGACTACCCATGTTAGTATCTCGGTTACTGTTGGAGCTATTCCGATGTTCGTTGTTGCTGTGAACAGAGCTCTCTGAACCTAGTTATATGCCATACTAAGTGTCGCTGTAAGTATCATAGCCGCGCTTATACAGACCACCCATGTTAGTATCTCGGTTAATGTTGGAGCTATTCCGATGTTCGTTGTTGCTGTGAACAGAGCTCTCTGAACCTAGCTATATGCCATACTAAGTGTCGCTGTAAGTATCATAGCCGCGCTTATACAGCCTACCCATGTTAGTATCTCGGTTACTGTTGGAGCTATTCCGATGTTCGTTGTTGCTGTGAACAGAGCTCCCTGAACCTAGTTATATGCCATACTAAGTGTCGCTGTAAGTATCATAGCCGCGCTTGTACAGACTACCCATGTTAGTATCTCGGTTACTGTTGGAGCTATTCCGATGTTCGTTGTTGCTGTGAACAGAGGTCCCTGAACCTACTTATATGCCATACTAAGTGTCGCTGTAAGTATCATAGCCGCGCATGTACAGACTACCCATGTTAGTATCTCGGTTACTGTTGGAGCTATTCCGATGTTCGTTGTTGCTGTGAACAGAGCTCTCTGAACCTAGTTATATGCCATACTAAGTGTCGCTGTAAGTATCATAGCCGCGCTTATACAAACCACCAATGTTAGTATCTCGGTTACTGTTGGAGCTATTCCGATGTTCGTTGTTGCTGTGAAGAGAGCTCTCTGAACCTAGTTATATGCCATACTAAGTGTCGCTGTAAGTATCATAGCCGCGCTTATACAGACCACCCATGTTAGTATCTCGGTTACTGTTGGAGCTATTCCGATGTTCGTTGTTGCTGTGAACAGAGCTCTCTGAACCTAGTTATATGCCATACTAAGTGTCGCTGTAAGTATCATAGCCGCGCTTATACAAACCACCAATGTTAGTATCTCGGTTACTGTTGGAGCTATTCCGATGTTCGTTGTTGCTGTGAACAGAGCTCTCTGAACCTAGTTATATGCCATACTAAGTGTCGCTGTAAGTATCATAGCCGCGCTTATACAGACCACCCATGTTAGTATCTCGGTTACTGTTGGAGCTATTCCGATGTTCGTTGTTGCTGTGAAAAGAGCTCTCTGAACCTAGTTATATGCCATACTAAGTGTCGCTGTAAGTATCATAGCCGCGCTTGTACAAACCACCCATGTTAGTATCTCGGCTACTGTTGGAGCTATTCCGATGTTCGTTGTTGCTGTGAAAAGAGCTCTCTGAACCTAGTTATATGCCATACTAAGTGTCGCTGTAAGTATCATAGCCGCGCTTGTACAGACTACCCATGTTAGTATCTCGGTTACTGTCCGAGCTATTCCGATGTTCGTTGTTGCTGTGAAGAGAGCTCTCCGAACCGAGTTATATGCCATACTAAGTGTCGCTGTAAGTATCATAGCCGCGCTTGTACAGACTACCCATGTTAGTATCTCGGTTACTGTTGGAGCTATTCCGATGTTCGTTGTTGCTGTGAAGAGAGCTCTCTGAACCTAGTTATATGCCATACTAAGTGTCGCTGTAAGTATCATAGCCGCGCTTATACAGACCACCCATGTTAGTATCTCGGTTACTGTTGGAGCTATTCCGATGTTCGTTGTTGCTGTGAACAGAGCTCTCTGAACCTAGTTATATGCCATACTAAGTGTCGCTGTAAGTATCATAGCCGCGCTTATACAAACCACCAATGTTAGTATCTCGGTTACTGTTGGAGCTATTCCGATGTTCGTTGTTGCTGTGAACAGAGCTCTCTGAACCTAGTTATATGCCATACTAAGTGTCGCTGTAAGTATCATAGCCGCGCTTATACAGACCACCCATGTTAGTATCTCGGTTACTGTTGGAGCTATTCCGATGTTCGTTGTTGCTGTGAAAAGAGCTCTCTGAACCTAGTTATATGCCATACTAAGTGTCGCTGTAAGTATCATAGCCGCGCTTGTACAAACCACCCATGTTAGTATCTCGGCTACTGTTGGAGCTATTCCGATGTTCGTTGTTGCTGTGAAAAGAGCTCTCTGAACCTAGTTATATGCCATACTAAGTGTCGCTGTAAGTATCATAGCCGCGCTTGTACAGACTACCCATGTTAGTATCTCGGTTACTGTCCGAGCTATTCCGATGTTCGTTGTTGCTGTGAAGAGAGCTCTCCGAACCGAGTTATATGCCATACTAAGTGTCGCTGTAAGTATCATAGCCGCGCTTGTACAGACTACCCATGTTAGTATCTCGGTTACTGTTGGAGCTATTCCGATGTTCGTTGTTGCTGTGAACAGAGCTCTCTGAACCTAGTTATATGCCATACTAAGTGTCGCTGTAAGTATCATAGCCGCGCTTGTACAGACTACCCATGTTAGTATCTCGGTTACTGTTGGAGCTATTCCGATGTTCGTTGTTGCTGTGAACAGAGCTCTCTGAACCTAGTTATATGCCATACTAAGTGTCGCTGTAAGTATCATAGCCGCGCTTATACAGACCACCCATGTTAGTATCTCGGTTACTGTTGGAGCTATTCCGATGTTCGTTGTTGCTGTGAACAGAGCTCTCTGAACCTAGTTATATGCCATACTAAGTGTCGCTGTAAGTATCATAGCCGCGCTTATACAAACCACCAATGTTAGTATCTCGGTTACTGTTGGAGCTATTCCGATGTTCGTTGTTGCTGTGAACAGAGCTCTCTGAACCTAGTTATATGCCATACTAAGTGTCGCTGTAAGTATCATAGCCGCGCTTATACAGACCACCCATGTTAGTATCTCGGTTACTGTTGGAGCTATTCCGATGTTCGTTGTTGCTGTGAAAAGAGCTCTCTGAACCTAGTTATATGCCATACTAAGTGTCGCTGTAAGTATCATAGCCGCGCTTGTACAAACCACCCATGTTAGTATCTCGGCTACTGTTGGAGCTATTCCGATGTTCGTTGTTGCTGTGAAAAGAGCTCTCTGAACCTAGTTATATGCCATACTAAGTGTCGCTGTAAGTATCATAGCCGCGCTTGTACAGACTACCCATGTTAGTATCTCGGTTACTGTCCGAGCTATTCCGATGTTCGTTGTTGCTGTGAAGAGAGCTCTCCGAACCGAGTTATATGCCATACTAAGTGTCGCTGTAAGTATCATAGCCGCGCTTGTACAGACTACCCATGTTAGTATCTCGGTTACTGTTGGAGCTATTCCGATGTTCGTTGTTGCTGTGAACAGAGCTCTCTGAACCTAGTTATATGCCATACTAAGTGTCGCTGTAAGTATCATAGCCGCGCTTGTACAGACTACCCATGTTAGTATCTCGGTTACTGTTGGAGCTATTCCGATGTTCGTTGTTGCTGTGAACAGAGCTCTCTGAACCTAGTTATATGCCATACTAAGTGTCGCTGTAAGTATCATAGCCGCGCTTATACAGACCACCCATGTTAGTATCTCGGTTACTGTTGGAGCTATTCCGATGTTCGTTGTTGCTGTGAACAGAGCTCTCTGAACCTAGTTATATGCCATACTAAGTGTCGCTGTAAGTATCATAGCCGCGCTTATACAAACCACCAATGTTAGTATCTCGGTTACTGTTGGAGCTATTCCGATGTTCGTTGTTGCTGTGAACAGAGCTCTCTGAACCTAGTTATATGCCATACTAAGTGTCGCTGTAAGTATCATAGCCGCGCTTATACAGACCACCCATGTTAGTATCTCGGTTACTGTTGGAGCTATTCCGATGTTCGTTGTTGCTGTGAAAAGAGCTCTCTGAACCTAGTTATATGCCATACTAAGTGTCGCTGTAAGTATCATAGCCGCGCTTGTACAAACCACCCATGTTAGTATCTCGGCTACTGTTGGAGCTATTCCGATGTTCGTTGTTGCTGTGAAAAGAGCTCTCTGAACCTAGTTATATGCCATACTAAGTGTCGCTGTAAGTATCATAGCCGCGCTTGTACAGACTACCCATGTTAGTATCTCGGTTACTGTCCGAGCTATTCCGATGTTCGTTGTTGCTGTGAAGAGAGCTCTCCGAACCGAGTTATATGCCATACTAAGTGTCGCTGTAAGTATCATAGCCGCGCTTGTACAGACTACCCATGTTAGTATCTCGGTTACTGTTGGAGCTATTCCGATGTTCGTTGTTGCTGTGAACAGAGCTCTCTGAACCTAGTTATATGCCATACGAAGTGTCGCTGTAAGTATCATAGCCGCGCTTGTACAGACTACCCATGTTAGTATCTCGGTTACTGTTGGAGCTATTCCGATGTTCGTTGTTGCTGTGAACAGAGCTCTCTGAACCTAGTTATATGCCATACTAAGTGTCGCTGTAAGTATCATAGCCGCGCTTATACAGACCACCCATGTTAGTATCTCGGTTACTGTTGGAGCTATTCCGATGTTCGTTGTTGCTGTGAACAGAGCTCTCTGAACCTAGCTATATGCCATACTAAGTGTCGCTGTAAGTATCATAGCCGCGCTTGTACAGACTACCCATGTTAGTATCACGGTTACTGTTGGAGCTATTCCGATGTTCGTTGTTGCTGTGAACAGAGGTCTCTGAACCTACTTATATGCCATACTAAGTGTCGCTGTAAGTATCATAGCCGCGCATGTACAGACTACCCATGTTAGTATCTCGGTTACTGTTGGAGCTATTCCGATGTTCGTTGTTGCTGTGAACAGAGCTCTCTGAACCTAGCTATATGCCATACTAAGTGTCGCTGTAAGTATCATAGCCGCGCTTATACAGCCTACCCATGTTAGTATCTCGGTTACTGTTGGAGCTATTCCGATGTTCGTTGTTGCTGTGAACAGAGCTCTCTGAACCTAGTTATATGCCATACTAAGTGTCGCTGTAAGTATCATAGCCGCGCTTGTACAGACTACCCATGTTAGTATCTCGGTTACTGTTGGAGCTATTCCGATGTTCGTTGTTGCTGTGAACAGAGCTCTCTGAACCTAGTTATATGCCATACTAAGTGTCGCTGTAAGTATCATAGCCGCGCTTATACAGACCACCCATGTTAGTATCTCGGTTACTGTTGGAGCTATTCCGATGTTCGTTGTTGCTGTGAACAGAGCTCTCTGAACCTAGTTATATGCCATACTAAGTGTCGCTGTAAGTATCATAGCCGCGCTTATACAAACCACCAATGTTAGTATCTCGGTTACTGTTGGAGCTATTCCGATGTTCGTTGTTGCTGTGAACAGAGCTCTCTGAACCTAGTTATATGCCATACTAAGTGTCGCTGTAAGTATCATAGCCGCGCTTGTACAGACTGCCCATGTTAGTATCTCGGTTACTGTTGGAGCTATTCCGATGTTCCTTGTTGCTGTGAACAGTGCTCTCTGAACCTAGCTATATGCCATACTAAGTGTCGCTGTAAGTATCATAGCCGCGCTTGTACAGACTACCCACGTTAGTATCTCGGTTACTGTCCGAGCTATTCCGATGTTCGTTGTTGCTGTGAAGAGAGCTCTCTGAACCGAGTTATATGCCATACTAAGTGTCGCTGTAAGTATCATAGCCGCGCTTGTACAGACTACCCATGTTAGTATCTTGGTTACTGTTGGAGCTATTCCGATGTTCGTTGTTGCTGTGAAGAGAGCTCTCTGAACCTAGTTATATGCCATACTAAGTGTCGCTGTAAGTATCATAGCCGCGCTTGTACAGACTACCCATGTTACGATCTCGGTTACTGTTGGAGCTATTCCGATGTTCGTTGTTGCTGTGAAGAGAGCTCTCTGAACCTAGTTATATGCCATACTAAGTGTCGCTGTAAGTATCATAGCCGCGCTTGTACAAACCACCCATGTTAGTATCTCGGTTACTGTTGGAGCTATTCCGATGTTCGTTGTTGCAGTGAAGAGAGCTCTCTGAACCTAGTTATATGCCATACTAAGTGTCGCTGTAAGTATCATAGCCGCGCTTGTACAGACTACCCATGTTAGTATCTCGGTTACTGTTGGAGCTATTCCGATGTTCGTTGTTGCTGTGAACAGAGCTCTCCGAACCGAGTTATATGCCATACTAAGTGTCGCTGTAAGTATCATAGCCGCGCTTGTACAGACTACCCATGTTAGTATCTCGGTTACTGTTGGAGCTATTCCGATGTTCGTTGTTGCTGTGAACAGAGCTCTCTGAACCTAGTTATATGCCATACTAAGTGTCGCTGTAAGTATCATAGCCGCGCTTGTACAGACTACCCATGTTAGTATCTCGGTTACTGTTGGAGCTATTCCGATGTTCGTTGTTGCTGTGAACAGAGCTCTCTGAACCTAGTTATATGCCATACTAAGTGTCGCTGTAAGTATCATAGCCGCGCTTATACAGACCACCCATGTTAGTATCTCGGTTACTGTTGGAGCTATTCCGATGTTCGTTGTTGCTGTGAACAGAGCTCTCTGAACCTAGCTATATGCCATACTAAGTGTCGCTGTAAGTATCATAGCCGCGCTTATACAGCCTACCCATGTTAGTATCTCGGTTACTGTTGGAGCTATTCCGATGTTCGTTGTTGCTGTGAACAGAGCTCTCTGAACCTAGCTATATGCCATACTAAGTGTCGCTGTAAGTATCATAGCCGCGCTTGTACAGACAACCCATGTTAGTATCACGGTTACTGTTGGAGCTATTCCGATGTTCGTTGTTGCTGTGAACAGAGGTCTCTGAACCTACTTATATGCCATACTAAGTGTCGCTGTAAGTATCATAGCCGCGCATGTACAGACTACCCATGTTAGTATCTCGGTTACTGTTGGAGCTATTCCGATGTTCGTTGTCGCTGTGAACAGAGCTCTCTGAACCTAGCTATATGCCATACTAAGTGTCGCTGTAAGTATCATAGCCGCGCTTATACAGACTACCCATGTTAGTATCTCGGTTACCGTTGGAGCTATTCCGATGTTCGTTGTTGCTGTGAACAGAGCTCTCTGAACCTAGTTATATGACATACTAAGTGTCGCTGTAAGTATCATAGCCGCGCTTGTACAGACTACCCATGTTAGTATCTCGGTTACTGTTGGAGCTATTCCGATGTTCGTTGTTGCTGTGAACAGAGCTCTCTGAACCTAATAATATGCCATACTAAGTGTCGCTGTAAGTATCATAGCCGCGCTTGTACAAACCACCCATGTTAGTATCTCGGTTACTGTTGGAGCTATTCCGATGTTCGTTGTTGCTGTGAAGAGAGCTCTCTGAACCTAGTTATATGCCATACTAAGTGTCGCTGTAAGTATCATAGCCGCGCTTGTACAGACTACCCATGTTAGTATCTCGGTTACCGTTGGAGCTATTCCGATGTTCGTTGTTGCTGTGAACAGAGCTCTCTGAACCTAGTTATATGCCATACTAAGTGTCGCTGTAAGTATCATAGCCGCGCTTGTACAGACTACCCATGTTAGTATCTCGGTTACTGTTGGATCTATTCCGATGTTCGTTGTTGCTGTGAACAGAGCTCTCTGAACCTAGTTATATGCCATACTAAGTGTCGCTGTAAGTATCATAGCCGCGCTTATACAGACCACCCATGTTAGTATCTCGGTTACTGTTGGAGCTATTCCGATGTTCGTTGTTGCTGTGAACAGAGCTCTCTGAACCTAGCTATATGCCATACTAAGTGTCGCTGTAAGTATCATAGCCGCGCTTGTACAGACTACCCATGTTAGTATCTCGGTTACTGTCCGAGCTATTCCGATGTTCGTTGTTGCTGTGAAGAGAGCTCTCCGAACCGAGTTATATGCCATACTAAGTGTCGCTGTAAGTATCATAGCCGCGCTTGTACAGACTACCCATGTTAGTATCTCGGTTACTGTTGGAGCTATTCCGATGTTCGTTGTTGCTGTGAAGAGAGCTCTCCGAACCGAGTTATATGCCATACTAAGTGTCGCTGTAAGTATCATAGCCGCGCTTGTACAGACTACCCATGTTAGTATCTCGGTTACTGTTGGAGCTATTCCGATGTTCGTTGTTGCTGTGAACAGAGCTCTCTGAACCTAGTTATATGCCATACTAAGTGTCGCTGTAAGTATCATAGCCGCGCTTGTACAGACTACCCATGTTAGTATCTCGGTTACTGTTGGAGCTATTCCGATGTTCGTTGTTGCTGTGAAGAGAGCTCTCTGAACCTAGTTATATGCCATACTAAGTGTCGCTGTAAGTATCATAGCCGCGCTTGTACAGACTACCCATGTTAGTATCTCGGTTACCGTTGGAGCTATTCCGATGTTCGTTGTTGCTGTGAACAGAGCTCTCTGAACCTAGTTATATCCCATACTAAGTGTCGCTGTAAGTATCATAGCCGCGCTTGTACAGACTACCCATGTTAGTATCTCGGTTACTGTTGGAGCTATTCCGATGTTCGTTGTTGCTGTGAACAGAGCTCTCTGAACCTAGTTATATGCCATACTAAGTGTCGCTGTAAGTATCATAGCCGCGCTTATACAGACCACCCATGTTAGTATCTCGGTTACTGTTGGAGCTATTCCAATGTTCGTTGTTGCTGTGAACAGAGCTCTCTGAACCTAGCTATATGCCATACTAAGTGTCGCTGTAAGTATCATAGCCGCGCTTATACAGCCTACCCATGTTAGTATCTCGGTTACTGTTGGAGCTATTCCGATGTTCGTTGTCGCTGTGAACAGAGCTCTCTGAACCTAGCTATATGCCATACTAAGTGTCGCTGTAAGTATCATAGCCGCGCTTATACAGACTACCCATGTTAGTATCTCGGTTACCGTTGGAGCTATTCCGATGTTCGTTGTTGCTGTGAACAGAGCTCTCTGAACCTAGTTATATGCCATACTAAGTGTCGCTGTAAGTATCATAGCCGCGCTTGTACAGACTACCCATGTTAGTATCTCGGTTACTGTTGGAGCTATTCCGATGTTCGTTGTTGCTGTGAAGAGAGCTCTCTGAACCTAGTTATATGCCATACTAAGTGTCGCTGTAAGTATCATAGCCGCGCTTGTACAGACTACCCATGTTAGTATCTCGGTTACCGTTGGAGCTATTCCGATGTTCGTTGTTGTTGTGAACAGAGCTCTCTGAACCTAGTTATATGCCATACTAAGTGTCGCTGTAAGTATCATAGCCGCGCTTATACAGACCACCCATGTTAGTATCTCGGTTAATGTTGGAGCTATTCCGATGTTCGTTGTTGCTGTGAAAAGAGCTCTCTGAACCTAGTTATATGCCATACTGTGTGTCGCTGTAAGTATCATAGCCGCGCTTATACAGCCTACCCATGTTAGTATCTCGGTTACTGTTGGTGCTATTCCGATGTTCGTTGTTGCTGTGAACAGTCCTCTCTGAACCTAGTTATATGCCATACTAAGTGTCGCTGTAAGTATCATAGCCGCGCTTATACAGACCACCCATGTTAGTATCTCGGTTACTGTTGGAGCTATTCCGATGTTCGTTGTTGCTGTGAACAGAGCTCTCTGAACCTAGCTATATGCCATACTAAGTGTCGCTGTAAGTATCATAGCCGCGCTTATACAGCCTACCCATGTTAGTATCTCGGTTACTGTTGGAGCTATTCCGATGTTCGTTGTCGCTGTGAACAGAGCTCTCTGAACCTAGCTATATGCCATACTAAGTGTCGCTGTAAGTATCATAGCCGCGCTTATACAGACTACCCATTTTAGTATCTCGGTTACCGTTGGAGCTATTCCGATGTTCGTTGTTGCTGTGAACAGAGCTCTCTGAACCTAGTTATATGCCATACTAAGTGTCGCTGTAAGTATCATAGCCGCGCTTGTACAGACTACCCATGTTAGTATCTCGGTTACTGTTGGAGCTATTCCGATGTTCGTTGTTGCTGTGAAGAGAGCTCTCTGAACCTAGTTATATGCCATACTAAGTGTCGCTGTAAGTATCATAGCCGCGCTTGTACAGACTACCCATGTTAGTATCTCGGTTACCGTTGGAGCTATTCCGATGTTCGTTGTTGCTGTGAACAGAGCTCTCTGAACCTAGTTATATGCCATACTAAGTGTCGCTGTAAGTATCATAGCCGCGCTTGTACAGACTACCCATGTTAGTATCTCGGTTACTGTTGGAGCTATTCCGATGTTCGTTGTTGCTGTGAACAGAGCTCTCTGAACCTAGTTATATGCCATACTAAGTGTCGCTGTAAGTATCATAGCCGCGCTTATACAGACCACCCATGTTAGTATCTCGGTTACTGTTGGAGCTATTCCGATGTTCGTTGTTGCTGTGAACAGAGCTCTCTGAACCTAGCTATATGCCATACTAAGTGTCGCTGTAAGTATCATAGCCGCGCTTATACAGCCTACCCATGTTAGTATCTCGGTTACTGTTGGAGCTATTCCGATGTTCGTTGTCGCTGTGAACAGAGCTCTCTGAACCTAGCTATATGCCATACTAAGTGTCGCTGTAAGTATCATAGCCGCGCTTATACAGACTACCCATGTTAGTATCTCGGTTACCGTTGGAGCTATTCCGATGTTCGTTGTTGCTGTGAACAGAGCTCTCTGAACCTAGTTATATGCCATACTAAGTGTCGCTGTAAGTATCATAGCCGCGCTTGTACAGACTACCCATGTTAGTATCTCGGTTACCGTTGGAGCTATTCCGATGTTCGTTGTTGCTGTGAACAGAGCTCTCTGAACCTAGTTATATCCCATACTAAGTGTCGCTGTAAGTATCATAGCCGCGCTTATACAGACCACCCATGTTAGTATCTCGGTTACTGTTGGAGCTATTCCGATGTTCGTTGTTGCTGTGAACAGAGCTCTCTGAACCTAGCTATATGCCATACTAAGTGTCGCTGTAAGTATCATAGCCGCGCTTATACAGCCTACCCATGTTAGTATCTCGGTTACTGTTGGAGCTATTCCGATGTTCGTTGTCGCTGTGAACAGAGCTCTCTGAACCTAGCTATATGCCATACTAAGTGTCGCTGTAAGTATCATAGCCGCGCTTATACAGACTACCCATGTTAGTATCTCGGTTACCGTTGGAGCTATTCCGATGTTCGTTGTTGCTGTGAACAGAGCTCTCTGAACCTAGTTATATGCCATACTAAGTGTCGCTGTAAGTATCATAGCCGCGCTTGTACAGACTACCCATGTTAGTATCTCGGTTACTGTTGGAGCTATTCCGATGTTCGTTGTTGCTGTGAACAGAGCTCTCTGAACCTAATAATATGCCATACTAAGTGTCGCTGTAAGTATCATAGCCGCGCTTGTACAAACCACCCATGTTAGTATCTCGGTTACTGTTGGAGCTATTCCGATGTTCGTTGTTGCTGTGAAGAGAGCTCTCTGAACCTAGTTATATGCCATACTAAGTGTCGCTGTAAGTATCATAGCCGCGCTTATACAGACCACCCATGTTAGTATCTCGGTTACTGTTGGAGCTATACCGATGTTCGTTGTTGCTGTGAAGAGAGCTCTCTGAACCTAGTTATATGCCATACTAAGTGTCGCTGTAAGTATCATAGCCGCGCTTGTACAGACTACCCATGTTAGTATCTCGGTTACCGTTGGAGCTATTCCGATGTTCGTTGTTGCTGTGAACAGAGCTCTCTGAACCTAGTTATATGCCATACTAAGTGTCGCTGTAAGTATCATAGCCGCGCTTGTACAGACTACCCATGTTAGTATCTCGGTTACTGTTGGAGCTATTCCGATGTTCGTTGTTGCTGTGAACAGAGCTCTCTGAACCTAGTTATATGCCATACTAAGTGTCGCTGTAAGTATCATAGCCGCGCTTATACAGACTACCCATGTTAGTATCTCGGTTACCGTTGGAGCTATTCCGATGTTCGTTGTTGCTGTGAACAGAGCTCTCTGAACCTAGTTATATGACATACTAAGTGTCGCTGTAAGTATCATAGCCGCGCTTGTACAGACTACCCATGTTAGTATCTCGGTTACTGTTGGAGCTATTCCGATGTTCGTTGTTGCTGTGAACAGAGCTCTCTGAACCTAATAATATGCCATACTAAGTGTCGCTGTAAGTATCATAGCCGCGCTTGTACAAACCACCCATGTTAGTATCTCGGTTACTGTTGGAGCTATTCCGATGTTCGTTGTTGCTGTGAAGAGAGCTCTCTGAACCTAGTTATATGCCATACTAAGTGTCGCTGTAAGTATCATAGCCGCGCTTGTACAGACTACCCATGTTAGTATCTCGGTTACCGTTGGAGCTATTCCGATGTTCGTTGTTGCTGTGAACAGAGCTCTCTGAACCTAGTTATATGCCATACTAAGTGTCGCTGTAAGTATCATAGCCGCGCTTGTACAGACTACCCATGTTAGTATCTCGGTTACTGTTGGATCTATTCCGATGTTCGTTGTTGCTGTGAACAGAGCTCTCTGAACCTAGTTATATGCCATACTAAGTGTCGCTGTAAGTATCATAGCCGCGCTTATACAGACCACCCATGTTAGTATCTCGGTTACTGTTGGAGCTATTCCGATGTTCGTTGTCGCTGTGAACAGAGCTCTCTGAACCTAGTTATATGCCATACTAAGTGTCGCTGTAAGTATCATAGCCGCGCTTATACAAACCACCAATGTTAGTATCTCGGTTACTGTTGGAGCTATTCCGATGTTCGTTGTTGCTGTGAAAAGAGCTCTCTGAACCTAGTTATATGCCATACTAAGTGTCGCTGTAAGTATCATAGCCGCGCTTGTACAAACCACCCATGTTAGTATCTCGGCTACTGTTGGAGCTATTCCGATGTTCGTTGTTGCTGTGAAAAGAGCTCTCTGAACCTAGTTATATGCCATACTAAGTGTCGCTGTAAGTATCATAGCCGCGCTTGTACAGACTACCCATGTTAGTATCTCGGTTACTGTCCGAGCTATTCCGATGTTCGTTGTTGCTGTGAAGAGAGCTCTCCGAACCGAGTTATATGCCATACTAAGTGTCGCTGTAAGTATCATAGCCGCGCTTGTACAGACTACCCATGTTAGTATCTCGGTTACTGTTGGAGCTATTCCGATGTTCGTTGTTGCTGTGAAGAGAGCTCTCCGAACCGAGTTATATGCCATACTAAGTGTCGCTGTAAGTATCATAGCCGCGCTTGTACAGACTACCCATGTTAGTATCTCGGTTACTGTTGGAGCTATTCCGATGTTCGTTGTTGCTGTGAACAGAGCTCTCTGAACCTAGTTATATGCCATACTAAGTGTCGCTGTAAGTATCATAGCCGCGCTTGTACAGACTACCCATGTTACGATCTCGGTTACTGTTGGAGCTATTCCGATGTTCGTTGTTGCTGTGAAGAGAGCTCTCTGAACCTAGTTATATGCCATACTAAGTGTCGCTGTAAGTATCATAGCCGCGCTTGTACAGACTACCCATGTTAGTATCTCGGTTACCGTTGGAGCTATTCCGATGTTCGTTGTTGCTGTGAACAGAGCTCTCTGAACCTAGTTATATCCCATACTAAGTGTCGCTGTAAGTATCATAGCCGCGCTTGTACAGACTACCCATGTTAGTATCTCGGTTACTGTTGGAGCTATTCCGATGTTCGTTGTTGCTGTGAACAGAGCTCTCTGAACCTAGTTATATGCCATACTAAGTGTCGCTGTAAGTATCATAGCCGCGCTTATACAGACCACCCATGTTAGTATCTCGGTTACTGTTGGAGCTATTCCGATGTTCGTTGTTGCTGTGAACAGAGCTCTCTGAACCTAGCTATATGCCATACTAAGTGTCGCTGTAAGTATCATAGCCGCGCTTATACAGCCTACCCATGTTAGTATCTCGGTTACTGTTGGAGCTATTCCGATGTTCGTTGTCGCTGTGAACAGAGCTCTCTGAACCTAGCTATATGCCATACTAAGTGTCGCTGTAAGTATCATAGCCGCGCTTATACAGACTACCCATGTTAGTATCTCGGTTACCGTTGGAGCTATTCCGATGTTCGTTGTTGCTGTGAACAGAGCTCTCTGAACCTAGTTATATGCCATACTAAGTGTCGCTGTAAGTATCATAGCCGCGCTTGTACAGACTACCCATGTTAGTATCTCGGTTACTGTTGGAGCTATTCCGATGTTCGTTGTTGCTGTGAAGAGAGCTCTCTGAACCTAGTTATATGCCATACTAAGTGTCGCTGTAAGTATCATAGCCGCGCTTGTACAGACTACCCATGTTAGTATCTCGGTTACCGTTGGAGCTATTCCGATGTTCGTTGTTGCTGTGAACAGAGCTCTCTGAACCTAGTTATATGCCATACTAAGTGTCGCTGTAAGTATCATAGCCGCGCTTGTACAGACTACCCATGTTAGTATCTCGGTTACTGTTGGAGCTATTCCGATGTTCGTTGTTGCTGTGAACAGAGCTCTCTGAACCTAGTTATATGCCATACTAAGTGTCGCTGTAAGTATCATAGCCGCGCTTATACAGACCACCCATGTTAGTATCTCGGTTACTGTTGGAGCTATTCCGATGTTCGTTGTTGCTGTGAACAGAGCTCTCTGAACCTAGCTATATGCCATACTAAGTGTCGCTGTAAGTATCATAGCCGCGCTTATACAGCCTACCCATGTTAGTATCTCGGTTACTGTTGGAGCTATTCCGATGTTCGTTGTCGCTGTGAACAGAGCTCTCTGAACCTAGCTATATGCCATACTAAGTGTCGCTGTAAGTATCATAGCCGCGCTTATACAGACTACCCATGTTAGTATCTCGGTTACCGTTGGAGCTATTCCGATGTTCGTTGTTGCTGTGAACAGAGCTCTCTGAACCTAGTTATATGCCATACTAAGTGTCGCTGTAAGTATCATAGCCGCGCTTGTACAGACTACCCATGTTAGTATCTCGGTTACCGTTGGAGCTATTCCGATGTTCGTTGTTGCTGTGAACAGAGCTCTCTGAACCTAGTTATATCCCATACTAAGTGTCGCTGTAAGTATCATAGCCGCGCTTATACAGACCACCCGTGTTAGTATCTCGGTTACTGTTGGAGCTATTCCGATGTTCGTTGTTGCTGTGAACAGAGCTCTCTGAACCTAGCTATATGCCATACTAAGTGTCGCTGTAAGTATCATAGCCGCGCTTATACAGCCTACCCATGTTAGTATCTCGGTTACTGTTGGAGCTATTCCGATGTTCGTTGTCGCTGTGAACAGAGCTCTCTGAACCTAGCTATATGCCATACTAAGTGTCGCTGTAAGTATCATAGCCGCGCTTATACAGACTACCCATGTTAGTATCTCGGTTACCGTTGGAGCTATTCCGATGTTCGTTGTTGCTGTGAACAGAGCTCTCTGAACCTAGTTATATGCCATACTAAGTGTCGCTGTAAGTATCATAGCCGCGCTTGTACAGACTACCCATGTTAGTATCTCGGTTACTGTTGGAGCTATTCCGATGTTCGTTGTTGCTGTGAACAGAGCTCTCTGAACCTAATAATATGCCATACTAAGTGTCGCTGTAAGTATCATAGCCGCGCTTGTACAAACCACCCATGTTAGTATCTCGGTTACTGTTGGAGCTATTCCGATGTTCGTTGTTGCTGTGAAGAGAGCTCTCTGAACCTAGTTATATGCCATACTAAGTGTCGCTGTAAGTATCATAGCCGCGCTTATACAGACCACCCATGTTAGTATCTCGGTTACTGTTGGAGCTATTCCGATGTTCGTTGTTGCTGTGAAGAGAGCTCTCTGAACCTAGTTATATGCCATACTAAGTGTCGCTGTAAGTATCATAGCCGCGCTTGTACAGACTACCCATGTTAGTATCTCGGTTACCGTTGGAGCTATTCCGATGTTCGTTGTTGCTGTGAACAGAGCTCTCTGAACCTAGTTATATGCCATACTAAGTGTCGCTGTAAGTATCATAGCCGCGCTTGTACAGACTACCCATGTTAGTATCTCGGTTACTGTTGGAGCTATTCCGATGTTCGTTGTTGCTGTGAACAGAGCTCTCTGAACCTAGTTATATGCCATACTAAGTGTCGCTGTAAGTATCATAGCCGCGCTTATACAGACCACCCATGTTAGTATCTCGGTTACTGTTGGAGCTATTCCGATGTTCGTTGTTGCTGTGAACAGAGCTCTCTGAACCTAGCTATATGCCATACTAAGTGTCGCTGTAAGTATCATAGCCGCGCTTATACAGCCTGCCCATGTTAGTATCTCGGTTACTGTTGGAGCTATTCCGATGTTCGTTGTCGCTGTGAACAGAGCTCTCTGAACCTAGTTATATGCCATACTAAGTGTCGCTGTAAGTATCATAGCCGCGCTTGTACAGACTACCCATGTTAGTATCTCGGTTACTGTTGGAGCTATTCCGATGTTCGTTGTTGCTGTGAACAGAGCTCTCTGAACCTAGTTATATGCCATACTAAGTGTCGCTGTAAGTATCATAGCCGCGCTTATACAGACCACCCATGTTAGTATCTCGGTTACTGTTGGAGCTATTCCGATGTTCGTTGTTGCTGTGAACAGAGCTCTCTGAACCTAGCTATATGCCATACGAAGTGTCGCTGTAAGTATCATAGCCGCGCTTATACAGCCTACCCATGTTAGTATCTCGGTTACTGTTGGAGCTATTCCGATGTTCGTTGTTGCTGTGAACAGAGCTCTCTGAACCTAGTTATATGCCATACTAAGTGGCGCTGTAAGTATCATAGCCGCGCTTATACAGACCACCCATGTTAGTATCTCGGTTACTGTTGGAGCTATTCCGATGTTCGTTGTTGCTGTGAAAAGAGCTCTCTGAACCTAGTTATATGCCATACTAAGTGTCGCTGTAAGTATCATAGCCGCGCTTGTACAGACTACCCATGTTAGTATCTCGGTTACCGTTGGAGCTATTCCGATGTTCGTTGTTGCTGTGAACAGAGCTCTCTGAACCTAGTTATATGCCATACTAAGTGTCGCTGTAAGTATCATAGCCGCGCTTGTACAGACTACCCATGTTAGTATCTCGGTTACTGTTGGAGCTATTCCGATGTTCGTTGTTGCTGTGAACAGAGCTCTCTGAACCTAGTTATATGCCATACTAAGTGTCGCTGTAAGTATCATAGCCGCGCTTATACAGACCACCCATGTTAGTATCTCGGTTACTGTTGGAGCTATTCCGATGTTCGTTGTTGCTGTGAACAGAGCTCTCTGAACCTAGCTATATGCCATACTAAGTGTCGCTGTAAGTATCATAGCCGCGCTTATACAGCCTACCCATGTTAGTATCTCGGTTACTGTTGGAGCTATTCCGATGTTCGTTGTCGCTGTGAACAGAGCTCTCTGAACCTAGCTATATGCCATACTAAGTGTCGCTGTAAGTATCATAGCCGCGCTTATACAGACTACCCATGTTAGTATCTCGGTTACCGTTGGAGCTATTCCGATGTTCGTTGTTGCTGTGAACAGAGCTCTCTGAACCTCGTTATATGCCATACTAAGTGTCGCTGTAAGTATCATAGCCGCGCTTGTACAGACTACCCATGTTAGTATCTCGGTTACTGTTGGAGCTATTCCGATGTTCGTTGTTGCTGTGAACAGAGCTCTCTGAACCTAGTTATATGCCATACTAAGTGTCGCTGTAAGTATCATAGCCGCGCTTATACAGACCACCCATGTTAGTATCTCGGTTACTGTTGGAGCTATTCCGATGTTCGTTGTTGCTGTGAACAGAGCTCTCTGAACCTAGCTATATGCCATACTAAGTGTCGCTGTAAGTATCATAGCCGCGCTTATACAGCCTACCCATGTTAGTATCTCGGTTACTGTTGGAGCTATTCCGATGTTCGTTGTCGCTGTGAACAGAGCTCTCTGAACCTAGCTATATGCCATACTAAGTGTCGCTGTAAGTATCATAGCCGCGCTTATACAGACTACCCATGTTAGTATCTCGGTTACCGTTGGAGCTATTCCGATGTTCGTTGTTGCTGTGAACAGAGCTCTCTGAACCTAGTTATATGCCATACTAAGTGTCGCTGTAAGTATCATAGCCGCGCTTGTACAGACTACCCATGTTAGTATCTCGGTTACCGTTGGAGCTATTCCGATGTTCGTTGTTGCTGTGAACAGAGCTCTCTGAACCTAGTTATATCCCATACTAAGTGTCGCTGTAAGTATCATAGCCGCGCTTATACAGACCACCCATGTTAGTATCTCGGTTACTGTTGGAGCTATTCCGATGTTCGTTGTTGCTGTGAACAGAGCTCTCTGAACCTAGCTATATGCCATACTAAGTGTCGCTGTAAGTATCATAGCCGCGCTTATACAGCCTACCCATGTTAGTATCTCGGTTACTGTTGGAGCTATTCCGATGTTCGTTGTCGCTGTGAACAGAGCTCTCTGAACCTAGCTATATGCCATACTAAGTGTCGCTGTAAGTATCATAGCCGCGCTTATACAGACTACCCATGTTAGTATCTCGGTTACCGTTGGAGCTATTCCGATGTTCGTTGTTGCTGTGAACAGAGCTCTCTGAACCTAGTTATATGCCATACTAAGTGTCGCTGTAAGTATCATAGCCGCGCTTGTACAGACTACCCATGTTAGTATCTCGGTTACTGTTGGAGCTATTCCGATGTTCGTTGTTGCTGTGAACAGAGCTCTCTGAACCTAATAATATGCCATACTAAGTGTCGCTGTAAGTATCATAGCCGCGCTTGTACAAACCACCCATGTTAGTATCTCGGTTACTGTTGGAGCTATTCCGATGTTCGTTGTTGCTGTGAAGAGAGCTCTCTGAACCTAGTTATATGCCATACTAAGTGTCGCTGTAAGTATCATAGCCGCGCTTATACAGACCACCCATGTTAGTATCTCGGTTACTGTTGGAGCTATTCCGATGTTCGTTGTTGCTGTGAAGAGAGCTCTCTGAACCTAGTTGTATGCCATACTAAGTGTCGCTGTAAGTATCATAGCCGCGCTTGTACAGACTACCCATGTTAGTATCTCGGTTACCGTTGGAGCTATTCCGATGTTCGTTGTTGCTGTGAACAGAGCTCTCTGAACCTAGTTATATGCCATACTAAGTGTCGCTGTAAGTATCATAGCCGCGCTTGTACAGACTACCCATGTTAGTATCTCGGTTACTGTTGGAGCTATTCCGATGTTCGTTGTTGCTGTGAACAGAGCTCTCTGAACCTAGTTATATGCCATACTAAGTGTCGCTGTAAGTATCATAGCCGCGCTTATACAGACCACCCATGTTAGTATCTCGGTTACTGTTGGAGCTATTCCGATGTTCGTTGTTGCTGTGAACAGAGCTCTCTGAACCTAGCTATATGCCATACTAAGTGTCGCTGTAAGTATCATAGCCGCGCTTATACAGCCTGCCCATGTTAGTATCTCGGTTACTGTTGGAGCTATTCCGATGTTCGTTGTCGCTGTGAACAGAGCTCTCTGAACCTAGTTATATGCCATACTAAGTGTCGCTGTAAGTATCATAGCCGCGCTTGTACAGACTACCCATGTTAGTATCTCGGTTACTGTTGGAGCTATTCCGATGTTCGTTGTTGCTGTGAACAGAGCTCTCTGAACCTAGTTATATGCCATACTAAGTGTCGCTGTAAGTATCATAGCCGCGCTTATACAGACCACCCATGTTAGTATCTCGGTTACTGTTGGAGCTATTCCGATGTTCGTTGTTGCTGTGAACAGAGCTCTCTGAACCTAGCTATATGCCATACGAAGTGTCGCTGTAAGTATCATAGCCGCGCTTATACAGCCTACCCATGTTAGTATCTCGGTTACTGTTGGAGCTATTCCGATGTTCGTTGTTGCTGTGAACAGAGCTCTCTGAACCTAGTTATATGCCATACTAAGTGTCGCTGTAAGTATCATAGCCGCGCTTATACAGACCACCCATGTTAGTATCTCGGTTACTGTTGGAGCTATTCCGATGTTCGTTGTTGCTGTGAAAAGAGCTCTCTGAACCTAGTTATATGCCATACTAAGTGTCGCTGTAAGTATCATAGCCGCGCTTGTACAGACTACCCATGTTAGTATCTCGGTTACCGTTGGAGCTATTCCGATGTTCGTTGTTGCTGTGAACAGAGCTCTCTGAACCTAGTTATATGCCATACTAAGTGTCGCTGTAAGTATCATAGCCGCGCTTGTACAGACTACCCATGTTAGTATCTCGGTTACTGTTGGAGCTATTCCGATGTTCGTTGTTGCTGTGAACAGAGCTCTCTGAACCTAGTTATATGCCATACTAAGTGTCGCTGTAAGTATCATAGCCGCGCTTATACAGACCACCCATGTTAGTATCTCGGTTACTGTTGGAGCTATTCCGATGTTCGTTGTTGCTGTGAACAGAGCTCTCTGAACCTAGCTATATGCCATACTAAGTGTCGCTGTAAGTATCATAGCCGCGCTTATACAGCCTACCCATGTTAGTATCTCGGTTACTGTTGGAGCTATTCCGATGTTCGTTGTCGCTGTGAACAGAGCTCTCTGAACCTAGCTATATGCCATACTAAGTGTCGCTGTAAGTATCATAGCCGCGCTTATACAGACTACCCATGTTAGTATCTCGGTTACCGTTGGAGCTATTCCGATGTTCGTTGTTGCTGTGAACAGAGCTCTCTGAACCTCGTTATATGCCATACTAAGTGTCGCTGTAAGTATCATAGCCGCGCTTGTACAGACTACCCATGTTAGTATCTCGGTTACTGTTGGAGCTATTCCGATGTTCGTTGTTGCTGTGAAGAGAGCTCTCTGAACCTAGTTATATGCCATACTAAGTGTCGCTGTAAGTATCATAGCCGCGCTTGTACAGACTACCCATGTTAGTATCTCGGTTACCGTTGGAGCTATTCCGATGTTCGTTGTTGCTGTGAACTGTGACGTCGGACGGACCTCCTCCGTATTGAATTAGCCGTTAATTTTAGTTCTTAATCATTTAATCGCTACGCTTAAAAACCTACTCCTTTTTTTTTTTTTTTTTTTTTTTTTTATCGTGGGGGAAATCTTCCAAAGATACCCCGCCCCCCTGGGGGAGGGGGCGGGGGTATGTCGGATTCTTACCGACTAAAACCCCCACGGTGGTCCTTCCTGGCGTTGAGGGGAGGCCCCGGGTACTCTATAAGAACTCGTCCAGGACCTCCCCGCGCCCTTGCCCCGGATGCGGGGCACCTACTTCGGGGGGAGGAATACTCCCCCCGCAACCGAAACACCTCCGACAGCGCTCGGACCACCGAAGCGCTGTCGGCCCTCCTGGGGGACCGTTTCTCGGGACACTCCGGGCCCCCACCCGGAGTGTCACGGTCCCCCCGCGGCGACCATCATGGTCATGATGAAGGTCGCCGCCATCACCCGGTCAAGCCGGAAGGCCGACGGGGTGTGGTGGGTGAACTACACACCACCCCCGTCGGCCGGATTCCTCAAAGATGGGGCGGCACCGCCACGTGTTCGTGACCCGCGGCGGCCGCCCCTCACGGTGCGCTGTCGGGAAATCTCCCTCTCGCGCTCGGCGGCCTCCTTCTGGAGCATAACCTGCTCACAGAAGGAGGCCACCGCCCTCCAATTCCTGTCGCTGCTCAGCAGTGCCCCAAAGACTGCCGGCAGCGACAGGTCGTGGCCAATTTGGCCTATTAGGGCACGACGCGGCGCTGAAAAGGCGGGGCAAACCTCCAGCGTATGCCGCGCCGTGTCCACCTCCCCGGAGCCGCAGGGGCAACATGCCGCCGTCGCTTCTTTCCCTATTCGACACAGGTACTCACCGAAGCAACCATGCCCGGTGAGTACCTGTGTCATACGGTAGGTGATCCTGCCGTGCCGCCGCTCCTGCCACTGTTGGAGAATGGGCAGGAGGGCCCCGACAACTGGCTTGTAGGCGGAACGCTGCAAAACGTTCCACCAACGAGACAAAGCCAGCTGCCGGGCCTGACGCTTATATGCTTCGACCGCCATCGGCTCTGGCGGGCGCCCGTCCAGCTGCCGCCGCGCGCGGACGCGTGTATAAACGAGCGCGTCCGCCGCAGCGAGCAGCTCGAAGGGGATGAGCCCCGCCAGAGCCATCGCCACCTCATAGGAGATGGTACGGTAACCCCTAATTACCCTGATGGCCAGCCTTCTCTGCAGCCTGTGGAGTGCAGAAATGCTGCTCCGGCTGGCCATCAGGGCTCTAGCAAAAACTGCTGACCCGTAAAGGGTCATGGACCGTACCACCCCCACATAGAGGTGGCGAACCCTCGCATCAGGTCCCCCGGTATTGGGCATTATGCGGCTAAGTCTAGCCGCAGCCCGATCTACACGGGGGACCAGGCGGTCGAAGTGGACTTCAAAGCGCCAGGAGCTGTCGAGGACGAGACCCAGATATTTCATCGAGGTCCCGACCTCGACCCAGGCATCACCTACCCGGACCCACGACTGGGGCAGACGCTGGGACCTCGGGAGGCCATGAAAGGCCATCGCCGAGGTCTTTTTCGCGTCAATACGCAGCCCCAAGTCGTGGATCCGCGCGACGACGGCGGCCACCGCGGCCTCCGCAAGGCGGATGGCCCTCCTGAGGGTTAGCCCGACGGCCAGTATGAAAGTGTCGTCTGCGTAGCAGACGACATACGTGCCGTCGGGCAACCGGACCCGCAGGACCCGGTCGTACCCCATATTCCACAGGGTTGGGCCAACAGCCGAACCCTGGGGTACGCCGGCGTCAACTCCCCGTCTCTCTTTACCGTCCCGGCCGTTGTAGGTTATCCACCTGTCCTCCAGGTAGGCCCCTACCACCGCCTTGAGATAGGGAGGCACCTGGTGATAATCCAGGGCCTCCCTAATGGCGGCCCAGGACAGGGTGTTAAATGCGTTGCTGATGTCTAACGAAACAGCAACGCACACCCCGCCCCGGGATACGGCGTTCTCCGCGAGGTACTTGACGCGATTGATCGCGTCAATCGTGGAGCGTCCCTCGCGGAAGCCGTATTGGTAAAAAAAAAAAAAAAAAAAAAAAAAAAAAAAAAAAAAAAAAAAAAAAAAAAAAAAAAAAAAAAAAAAAAAAAAAAAACCTACTCCTAGCTTAACCTAACCTAACCTGACCTAACCTAACTAAGCCTAACCGAGCATAGCCCTACTCCGCCTAAACCCACCTAACATATTATAACTTTTCTACTAATTTTCTTTCCACTATATAACATACACTTTCTTCGAGCATATTCACCACATATCTTAATCATTTTATTCTATCTAACCCTAACACGACCTAACCTGGCTACGCCTACCCTAACCTAGCCCTAACCTCCCTCTACCAACCTAACATACTATCACTCTTCTAATAATTTTCTCTACCCTTCATATTTTACACTTTCTCCGAACATACCACTACATTATACTTACCTTATTATATACTCACCCGTTATACTTACCGTACATCTAAGACCTCGTACCGCACCGACAACCTATAGACAACATAATAATGTACTAATTACTCACCCGTTATACCGCAAGCGAACCGCGATTACGTAACTTGTACTCTTCGAACCTCGAGCATATTACTCACCTCTTGTTCTCCTCAGCGATCACCCTATCTCATAATACATCCGCCGACCTTCGTTATAAATATTCAGCGACCAAATTCTTTCTTATCTTATACACATCCGCCGAGCCTAGATATCTAAGTCACCGAGCCAAATTCTTTCTTATCTTATAAACATCCGCCAACCGAAATTCGTTATCTGAATCTTATAAACATCCTTCGACCGAACTCTGTTATCTCGATACTCTAAACATCCTCCGACCGAACTTCGATGTCTTAATCTTATAAACATCCTCCGACCGAAATTCTTTATCTCGACGTTGTAAACACCCTGCGAGCGAACCTCACTATCTAATCTTTATAAACATCCGCTGACCGGGACCTCCGGCCAACACGTAACCCAAATATTGTAACGAACATCCGTGCGACCAAAATCTCTAACTACCGATAAGACCAACCCCCACTCGATATTTTAACCATATAAAAGACCCTGCGAACAAGCAGCTTCACGCCAGTCTTCACTCCGAGCTCCGACGCTCCGGAGCTGTTCATCGACGCGATACTTTGTCAAGGGTTAGAGCCCCTCTATACTTAGCAATTATTAGTAAAGTACCAAGTCTCATAGCGAGCATTAGTGATAGAATTTGTACTTAGTTATATTCTTATACTTACAATAAAACCAGTATTTAATCGTTCATAGTTATACTTATACTTAAACTCACCTTCATTCATCTCATACGAGCCATCACATATAAGGTAATTACCCTCGTTCTAAGTTGATTCAGAGGTGCGAGAATCCGCCGCACGGGATCATTATAGCTTAAAACGAGTTCAGCGAGGCCTACGTAGTAATCGGAGGTGCGTGAATCAGCCGCACAGGTTATAATACGTACTTGGCAATTATATTTCTAGTACAATACTCGGTGGTGCGTGAATCAGCCGCACAGAGGACTTGTACCTTTTCTTGGATTATAACCGGCTCATGGGACGTAAACGCCACGGTGGACGTAGATACCACTTGCGGAAAATACATCGCGAATTCTACGCGTCTCTAAGTGTCAACCCAGCACCTGTACGAACTGTAACACCGGCACAACCTGTCCAAGACGAGTGGACATTAACACCCATCGACGTACCTGCACAACCGCTCATCGTGCAAGACCTTCATCCTGCGGACCCGAGACGTCCAGTTGTCAAGGACAAATAGAATCAGAACGTTTGGTGAGTACATACATCGAGTCACGCGCGGATCCCTGGCATACGACGGGCGCATGTACCGCGTGGCCAAAAAGATTGCAATACAACCGCGAACCGGGTACATAACCATAAACTCGCTACGTACGCGAAGGTCAGCCTGGGACGTAACAAATTTGGTGGCAGCGGTGGGATTCACTGCAATCACCGTGCTTACTCTCGAATATTGCTCACCCGGTATTAAGGGAATCTCGAAGGAGCCATTATCTGGGATACCCCCTCTCGCGAACCATACTCATCGACACACCGTGTCCCTACTACACGCGACGCGTAACCCTTCCATACCGCGTCCCCACTACTCGTTCTCACGTACCGCGTGCTAAGCCGTGTCCGGACCTCAGTCTCCGACGAAACGTGAACGCGACAAGTCGTACTCCGCGAATATATTTCAAGTGCAAATAATCAAAGGTGTTAGGAAATAACGAGTGAACTGTCGGTACGGTCCCTTTCTAAACGCGAAGCTGTTACAATTTAAAATTTCGGCTCACTAATTTTTATTAAACTTTCTTACCAGATTTTTGAGGAGATCTTCCTACCACTCGCTGGAAACTACACTGCGACTTGCGCGAAATATCGTTGCATAATGCAGGTAAGTCAAAGCGTTTAAATTCAGACTAATTGCGCTAGTGACATTTTGCGCTTCGAGAAGTTGCAAAAGCGTCGGTGCCGCAAGACGTCATTTCAATAATCAAAATTTAAGCCTAAAAACAAGACTCGCAAACGCGGATGCCGCGCAGGAAAGCGAGTGCAAATAGCGAGATTGCGAGCAAGACTTGCTCTACTCTTAGGAGAAACCCTAGCGCGTAATTTCGCGTCTAAACAAGCTGAGAGCGCAGGAATTGATCCGGCGACAACCCTCCAGACTACAGTAACTGAACTCATCGAAAATAACATTAACACAGAAGAACCAGAATTAATAGACTTGTGCGTCAGCGACGACGAGTCGGATACCGAGACCATCCCGTACAGCGAACCCTTAGAGATAATTGATACAGATAACGCAATAAAAGTTCATAATCACTCGTTTATTCCCCATACCGTACTCTTAGCACACGTAAGACATAAGGATAGGAATAGTATGCCGCGTATTGTGTACGACTGGTGCAAACACCAACACCAGTACGGCAATTTGTAAAAATATATATATATATAAATTTCTTATTTTCTTATAAAAAAATATATTTTATTTCCCTTCACAAAATGTCTACCGGTCCTGAACTCCGATCCGCTGCGAAAACCGCGCAATCCGACCTCTCCGAACACGAGTTGCGAACGTTACAGAAACAATTACAAGACCGCGAACGCCGAACCCGCGAAGAGCAACGGGCTCTGGAAAACGAACGCCGACAAATCGAACTGGAACGCCGCGAAAAGGATGAACTCCGTCGCGAGTTAGAAATCGCGCGCCGCGAACTCGAAAGAAATCTATCTTCGATCGCGACCCCCTCCCCTTCCGCCGCGCGAACATCGTCACCACCACCGTCGAATAACGAACCGTGGGAGTGTACCCTTAAGGAAGCCGTGAATACCGTTCCCACGTTTGACGGGAATAATCTCGCCGTGCTCCAGTTCACACGTGCATGCCGACGAGCACGAGATATCGTTCCCCCCTCCGCGGAACGAACTCTAACGCGATTAATAATAACGCGATTACGCGGACGCGCCGCGACGGCCGTCGAAGACGAGCCTATAGATACCGTTACGTCACTCTGTAACCGTTTGAAAGATGTTTTCGGGCCTAATCGTACCGTGGATCACTATCGCGGCGAGATGGCCAATATCTACATGGGGATAAACGAACATATCCTCGATTATATAAGTCGAATAAAAGACTTGCGTGACGCAATCCTCGATTGCTCCAGAAGTCCCGCACCGGTCGGAAACGTGGACGACTTAACTATCAACAGCTTCATCGACGGATTGATACCGCGTATACGATCCGACATCCGGCCTTTCCGAGAGCATTCCTTATCTAGAGTATTCGACGAGGCAATACGCGCCTACAAGCAGCTCGAAGTAGATAAGCGCAGATACGAGAAGAATGCCGCTGACACCCGTCGCGTGCAATTCGCCGATAGAGATAAGGCTCCGGAACGCCGACCGGTATCTCCGTACGACTCGTGGCGCTCCCCCTCCCCGCGGCCCTTCACACGCGAGGAAAGATATTCCCCACGGCCAGACTCCACGCGCTACACGGAGGAGCGCAAATATCAGCCCGACTATCGCCGGGAGGAATCGCGTTATCAGCCACGAGCCGAAACCCCACGTTACACGCCGCCACAACGGCTAGAAGCTCCGCGTTACCCGCCGCGAAACGAAGCTCCGCGTTACCCGCCGCGAAACGAAACCCCACGTTACCCACCGCGGAACGAAAACCCTCGATATGCACCGCCGCGTAGCGAATCCCCGCGTTACCAACCACGCTCCGATCAACCTCTAATAACTTGTAATTATTGCGGGAAACCAGGACACGACATTCACCAATGTCGGAAACGAGCTTTCAACAACTCCCAGCCGTCGGGAAACGGCCAGAGTCTCCCGCCGACCCAGGATCGCGGACGGGAGCAGGAAACAAAGCCGGTCCGCACAATAACCACAGCAACCCCAGAATCGCCGTCAGCAGGCTCGACGATGATATAATCCCGCGAATTAAAATTAATGCGCCGGAATTGTTACGCGAGGGCACGTTCATGATTGATACAGGGGCCGAGCCCAATCTTATTAAAATAGGCGCGTTAAAACCGGACACGCAAATTAATATCAACGATACAAAGCGCATATCAGGAATAGGCAAAGATAGAGTCCCCACCATCGGCGCTACCGAATTAACATTGTTTGGAGTAACCTCCGATTTTTATGTGGTCGACGATGACCTTCCGATATCAATGGACGGGATACTTGGAAATACGTTCCTTCGAGAAGGAGCCGACATTTCCTACAAACAAAGTAGAATCACGTGGAAGGGGCACGAGATCCCCTTTGCGAACCGAATTCCCGTAACCGTCCTAAGCCGAACCGTCGCGACAATTAACGTCAAAACAACAGGGCCACGCGTTGGTTATATCCCGCGTCAGGAAATCGCGCCTGGCGTCATTGTATTGGATGGCCTTGTACGGAGTTACGGCGGTGAGACACGAATTCGTTGCATCAATGCGTCAGCGAACGATATAACCTTCCCCATGCCGATTATAGAGCTGGAGGAGGTCGAAAAAATAGCTAAGTGCGACGTCGACTTTTCAAATTTAGGCACCGAGCGTGTCCTTACCTCCAAATCCTGCGCCGAGCGCGCCGACTCCCTAACTAACCTCGAATCCCGGGATAATTCCCAAAACTCTAACCTCGACGCGAAAAGCGCCAGCGGTCCTTCCGCATCTTTCCCATCCTACGCCGGTCTCGCCCAATCGAATGATAAAATAAATTTTGTAATAACTAAAACACTTGGGCAACGCGTAGAAGAAATTATGCAGACTTTGAATGTTGAACATTTAAATGAAGAAGAGGTTGCCCATGTGCGCGAACTAGTGGAAGCTAACCACGACCTCTTCCACCTCGATGGTGACAAGCTCACGAAAACCGACGTATTAGAACATAAGATACCTACCACCACCCCAGCACCCATACACGTTAAGCAGTACAGGTACCCGCCGATTCACAGGGAAGAGATTAATAAGCAAATGAAGGAGCTACTCGATAATGATATCGTCCGACCTTCAACTTCACCTTACAATAGCCCCCTGTGGATCGTGCCGAAAAAACCTGACGAACATGGGAACAAACGCTGGAGGATGGTGATAGATTTCCGCGCTTTGAACGAGATATCCGTTCCCGATGCGTACCCGCTGCCCAGCATCATTGAAATTCTAGATCAGCTGGGCAGCGCAAAGTATTTTAGCGTGTTTGATTTGAAGAGCGGATTCCATCAGATCGGCATGGCCGAGGAAGATGCCGAGAAAACCGCCTTCTCGACACCGTATGGCCACTATCAATACAACCGTATGCCGTTCGGTTTGAAAAATGCACCCGCCACCTTCCAGAGATTGATGGATGCAGTGCTAATAGGCCTACAAGGTCATGAACTTTTCGTGTACCTAGACGATATCGTAATATACGCGCGCTCACTCGCAGAACATCGAGACAAATTTAATAAATTAACCGAACGGCTACGACAAGCCAACTTAAAACTCGAACCCACGAAATGCGGGTTCCTTCATAAAGAGGTAGCATATCTAGGCCACATCATCGGGCAGGATGGAGTCAAACCTTCTCCAAGTTTAACTTCCGCGGTAAAGAACTTTCCTGTCCCCAGAACAATAAAAAACGTAAGAGAATTTCTAGGCCTAACAGGATATTATCGACGATTTATTGACAAATTTTCACAAATTTCAAAACCCTTGACGTCACTACTGAAAAAGGACGCAAAATTCGCCTGGGGACCGGAACAACAGCGAGCCTTTACCACACTTCGCGACACACTATGCACCCGTCCCATCCTTCAATATCCTGACTTTTCTCAGCCATTCCACATAACCACCGACGCGTCCGGATACGCGATCGGAGCGATTCTCAGTCAAGGGGAAATAGGGAAAGATAGGCCAATCGCGTATGCATCCCGATTGTTACAAGGAGCTGAATTAAACTATTCAACGATAGAGAAGGAATGTCTGGCCATAATCTACGCAGTACAACATTTTCGATCCTACATCTATGGCCGCCAATTTAATCTAATCACCGACCATAGGCCTCTGGTTTGGATGCACTCGGTCCGAGACCCCACCTCGCGTTTGCTCCGCTGGAGGTTAAAATTGGCAGAATACGAATACAAAATAATTTATAAAGCAGGTAAGACCAACGTTAACGCCGACGCCCTTTCCCGTAACCCCGCAGTATTTCCTATAAGCTCTGATTCTTCCTACTACGAAACCTTGTACGACCCGCCTACCACGTCGCAACCTACCCCATCCACGTCATCGCCACACCCAGTATCCGAGGTGCTCGCCGAGGCGACCCCCACTACCAACGTAACCGCAGACCCCCCACGACGAACCAGCACCGAGCAGGTCGCCGAAGATAACCATCCCCTACCACTTACAAACGACAACGACGATGACGATGACCACGACGACGGCCGTAGCGACAACAACAGCGATAACGACGACGGACCAAACACAACAAACCCCCCAGCCGGCATAACGACACGAACGATAATCCACACACGGGACAGAATTACGATGAGGAAAGACAACATAGCATGTTTTGTTACACTCGACGGCCAGCCACTTGACCAGGGCGGCGTCGACTTATCTTTACAAGGAAAACTGAAGACAACGAACGACATGATAGTGGGGCGAGCCAAGGTTAAAACTCTTGGTTCCTCCCGCCTAATACTACTCCCGGTTAAAACAACTCCCGCCGTATCTGCTACCCCCTCCGACCTCCTTGAATGCCTAAGGTCCCTCTACGACGTCTGCACCGAACTAGAACTCGGCACGGTAAGTTTGACGAAAAGTGACATTGACGAAATTCCCTGGCACTATACGCAACGTATACTACTAGACTTATTCGCTTCAACAAATACACAGATCTTTGCGTGCTCGCACGGGGTCCGTATACCCCGTGACGAAGAGAAAACGGACATACTCCGCGAAAACCACGTTTCAGCCTACGCCGGACATAAGGGCATATCAAAGACTTACCGACGAATCCGTGAACGATACTATTGGACGACGATAAAGCAGGACGTGACGAATTACGTAAACTCTTGTGAAAGTTGTCAACTTCGGAAATTGACTCGCGTAAAAACACGACAACCGATGACATTAACGGACACACCCGGACAGGCTTTTGACAAAGTTTCCATGGACGTCGTAGGTCCTCTCCCAACAACCATTTCCGGTTATTCCTATATATTAACCATCCAAGACCTATTAACAAAATATTCCATAGCCGTACCAATAAAGAACGCGAACGCTGCCGAAACCGCCGACGCGATGATAAATCATCTGATCTGCAAATTCGGCGCACCAAAAGCTATCCTGACAGACCAGGGGTCAAATTTCACAAGCTATTTAATGAAGAGCGTTGCGCGTCGCTTTAAAATCACCCAACTCAAAACAACCGCGTTCTATCCGCAAAGCAACGGCTCGATAGAACGATCCCACCATGTACTAACAGAATACTTAAAACAGTTCGTCACCCGTAACAATTGGGATGAGTGGCTCAATATGGCGATGTTCTCCTACAATACCAGCGTGCATGAGGGCACCCTACATACCCCGCACGAGCTCGTATTCGGACGCCTCGCGCGCGTCCCCTCCGCCGATTCCTACGTCCTTGACACTCCCGACGACACATATAACCAGTATCTCCGAAACCTACAGACAAAAATTACATCCACCGTCGCAAAGGCGCGCGAAAATTTAAATCAAGCTAAAGCAAAGTCTAAAACTTATTACGACAGAAAGTTAAACGCTCAGGTCTTTTCCGTTGATGATATGGTACTACTCTTGAAGGAACCACGCAAAGGCAAGTTCGACGACGAATACACCGGCCCGTACAAGGTCATCGAGGTACTCTCTAACCAAAATGTAAAGATTCTATTTAAAGGTCGACCGAGGGTTGTGCACACGAACAAGTTAAAACGAGCAAGAATATCTACGTCACACGTACACGCGATAAACATTGTATCATCCCCACTCTCTGTAAAACCATTATATATAAGCGCGAGCGAACTCCAGGAGAAGCAGAACCACAGCAGAAACCATCGTGGAAACACCAAGCTACGGAACACCCGGTACACCAGCGAAAGTCACCGAGGTAAACATCGAGGAAACATGTGTGCCGTCTACGCAGCAGTCGTCATACTCTGCCTGTCGCCAGCGGCAGCCCTTATCGGATACGACTGCGGAAGTCAGTCGGTCAACGTAACTACGTTATCTACCGTCAACATCATGGACTGTGACGCAACCGACATCGAACCGACCAGCGAGGTCAAAGACGTCCAGCTGTTACAACTAAGTGAGTACAACGAGGCCACCGTTACACAGTGCAAAATTGAAATAGACCGCACGATATACTATTGCGGTATGCACTCGCATACCTCGGTTGTACAAAATGGACGACAACAGTATCTGTTCCCCATCTCACGCGAAACCTGCCAAAAACTACAAGCTACGGGAGTCATTTATGTCTCACCATCCGTGCAAATCACAGGCGTCAGGAAAAACGCCACCACCGTATATAGTACTACTCTAGCCGGAACGCTGAGTATGGACGGAACATGCTCAGGAACCACATACGCAGACCTTTTCGGCTCATGGACAAACGTCATTGTCCAAGCCGTCGTCAAAATCACTTTGCGCACATATGCTGCAAACATAAAATTATCTACCGGACAAATTCTTTTACAATCTGGACACCGCTGCCCGTTACAAGACGAGAACTGCCTCGACCCCGAAGGAGGATATACCTTCTGGAACGGAATTCCCACGGATTATTGCCGTTTCAACCGTTACGATGTCCTTTACGATGGACGAGCCACGAAATTGTATCCACATGGAGCACACGGGCCAACGATATATACGGTCACATCAGAAGATATTACCTTCGCACTCACCACAACCAACGCAATAACGGTCTGTGGTTACTCTTTGATAAAAACCGAACATCCGAAACTGCTAATCCTGGAAACGCAAAACGGACGATTTAAGACTCAAGGAAACATACCGGTTAACAACCTAGATATTTTTACGTATATAAATTCAAAATTCATTTATGTGGAAAAACACTTAAGGACACAAATGACACAACTATACCGAGACATCATGGCGCAAAAATGTATTATCGAAAAGCAAGTAATACAAAATGCCTTAAATTTAATACATCTTTCCCCGGAAGAAGTTGCACTCTCTATAACCAAGCAAGAAGGCTACATGGCTGTCCCAGCAGGCGAAGCCGTTCACATCATCAAATGCATCCCGGTAACGTGCCGTGTCCGCCAAACGAAGGAGTGTTACAACGAACTACCTGTAACACACAACAACGTGTCCTATTTCCTGACACCTAAAACGCGTATACTCACCACCGTTGGTACTCGTCGAACATGTTCTCCTATCATGCCGACGATGTACGAACTCCACGGAAACTGGTACCACATATCTCCAAAATTAATCGAAACCATAGCTCCACAGAAACTCCAACCTCTCACCTCTCCTAAATGGAACTACATAGATCCTCAACACCTCGCGAACGGTGGTATCTATTCCTCCGATGACCTGACAAAATTAAAAGATCATATAATGTTTCCAGTTGAGAAGGTTGCGATAGTCAATTCCATAGCTCAAGGAGCGACCGGCCGTGATTTCCATCAAGGTACCTTGCGACTGGACAACCTCCTGGACGAAGCGTCTTTGGGCCGCATCGTAGAGTCGGCCACCAAACGAATCTGGAACGGGTTCATGACCTTCGGATCGGCAACCGCTGGCGTCATTGGCATCTACATCGTACTGCGGATACTCAAGGCCACGATCAACACGATCCTCAACGGCATCGCCCTCCATGCAGCCTACGGATGGAGCTTCCGCCTCGTTGCAGCCATATGGAGTTCCCTGGCTCATTTCTGCATCTACCTGAAGACCAAGACCCCCGAAGTGAAAGAGTGCATTCCCTTGCCAGAAAATCCGGTGCTATTACCACCCCACGTGAGTGATAACAGACACCGTGCAAATACCCCACATTACTCGCCTGTGCGTCGTGAACTCTTCCACGACGACCGCCGATCCCTTGACAGTGAATAGACACTCAAACCCCGCCCAAGTTAAAGACATTTAAGGACATTGCGTCATCACACGAACCCCGCGAACAAATTTACTCCGTTTCTCGTCGTAAATTTGTTATCCCAGGGGGGGAGGTGTGACGTCGGACGGACCTCCTCCGTATTGAATTAGCCGTTAATTTTAGTTCTTAATCATTTAATCGCTACGCTTAAAAACCTACTCCTTTTTTTTTTTTTTTTTTTTTTTTTTTTTTTTTTTTTTTTATCGTGGGGGAAATCTTCCAAAGATACCCCGCCCCCCTGGGGGAGGGGGCGGGGGTATGTCGGATTCTTACCGACTAAAACCCCCACGGTGGTCCTTCCTGGCGTTGAGGGGAGGCCCCGGGTACTCTATAAGAACTCGTCCAGGACCTCCCCGCGCCCTTGCCCCGGATGCGGGGCACCTACTTCGGGGGGAGGAATACTCCCCCCGCAACCGAAACACCTCCGACAGCGCTCGGACCACCGAAGCGCTGTCGGCCCTCCTGGGGGACCGTTTCTCGGGACACTCCGGGCCCCCACCCGGAGTGTCACGGTCCCCCCGCGGCGACCATCATGGTCATGATGAAGGTCGCCGCCATCACCCGGTCAAGCCGGAAGGCCGACGGGGTGTGGTGGGTGAACTACTGGAGCTATTCCGATGTTCGTTGTTGCTGTGAAAAGAGCTCTCTGAACCTAGTTATATGCCATACTAAGTGTCGCTGTAAGTATCATAGCCGCGCTTGTACAAACCACCCATGTTAGTATCTCGGTTACTGTTGGAGCTATTCCGATATTCGTTGTTGCTGTGAACAGAGCTCTCTGAACCTAGTTATATGCCATACTAAGTGTCGCTGTAAGTATCATAGCCGCGCTTGTACAGACTACCCATGTTAGTATCTCGGTTACTGTTGGAGCTATTCCGATGTTCGTTGTTGCTGTGAACAGAGCTCTCTGAACCTAGTTATATGCCATACTAAGTGTCGCTGTAAGTATCATAGCCGCGCTTATACAAACCACCCATATTAGTATCTCGGTTACTGTTGGAGCTATTCCGATGTTCGTTGTTGCTGTGAACAGAGCTCTCTGAACCTAGTTATATGTGTTACGTCCCAGGCTGACCTTCGCGTACGTAGCGAGTTTATGGTTATGTACCCGGTTCGCGGTTGTATTGCAATCTTTTTGGCCACGCGGTACATGCGCCCGTCGTATGCCAGGGATCCGCGCGTGACTCGATGTATGTACTCACCAAACGTTCTGATTCTATTTGTCCTTGACAACTGGACGTCTCGGGTCCGCAGGATGAAGGTCTTGCACGATGAGCGGTTGTGCAGGTACGTCGATGGGTGTTAATGTCCACTCGTCTTGGACAGGTTGTGCCGGTGTTACAGTTCGTACAGGTGCTGGGTTGACACTTAGAGACGCGTAGAATTCGCGATGTATTTTCCGCAAGTGGTATCTACGTCCACCGTGGCGTTTACGTCCCATGAGCCGGTTATAATCCAAGAAAAGGTACAAGTCCTCTGTGCGGCTGATTCACGCACCACCGAGTATTGTACTAGAAATATAATTGCCAAGTACGTATTATAACCTGTGCGGCTGATTCACGCACCTCCGATTACTACGTAGGCCTCGCTGAACTCGTTTTAAGCTATAATGATCCCGTGCGGCGGATTCTCGCACCTCTGAATCAACTTAGAACGAGGGTAATTACCTTATATGTGATGGCTCGTATGAGATGAATGAAGGTGAGTTTAAGTATAAGTATAACTATGAACGATTAAATACTGGTTTTATTGTAAGTATAAGAATATAACTAAGTACAAATTCTATCACTAATGCTCGCTATGAGACTTGGTACTTTACTAATAATTGCTAAGTATA
The DNA here is from genome assembly GCA_947623535.1 of Coelioxys conoideus. Lineage (NCBI taxonomy): Eukaryota > Metazoa > Arthropoda > Insecta > Hymenoptera > Megachilidae > Coelioxys > Coelioxys conoideus. The sequence continues at coordinate 8,072,138 of CANQJN010000026.1, forward strand.
GAGGGGCTCTAACCCTTGACAAAGTATCGCGTCGATGAACAGCTCCGGAGCGTCGGAGCTCGGAGTGAAGACTGGCGTGAAGCTGCTTGTTCGCAGGGTCTTTTATATGGTTAAAATATCGAGTGGGGGTTGGTCTTATCGGTAGTTAGAGATTTTGGTCGCACGGATGTTCGTTACAATATTTGGGTTACGTGTTGGCCGGAGGTCCCGGTCAGCGGATGTTTATAAAGATTAGATAGTGAGGTTCGCTCGCAGGGTGTTTACAACGTCGAGATAAAGAATTTCGGTCGGAGGATGTTTATAAGATTAAGACATCGAAGTTCGGTCGGAGGATGTTTAGAGTATCGAGATAACAGAGTTCGGTCGAAGGATGTTTATAAGATTCAGATAACGAATTTCGGTTGGCGGATGTTTATAAGATAAGAAAGAATTTGGCTCGGTGACTTAGATATCTAGGCTCGGCGGATGTGTATAAGATAAGAAAGAATTTGGTCGCTGAATATTTATAACGAAGGTCGGCGGATGTATTATGAGATAGGGTGATCGCTGAGGAGAACAAGAGGTGAGTAATATGCTCGAGGTTCGAAGAGTACAAGTTACGTAATCGCGGTTCGCTTGCGGTATAACGGGTGAGTAATTAGTACATTATTATGTTGTCTATAGGTTGTCGGTGCGGTACGAGGTCTTAGATGTACGGTAAGTATAACGGGTGAGTATATAATAAGGTAAGTATAATGTAGTGGTATGTTCGGAGAAAGTGTAAAATATGAAGGGTAGAGAAAATTATTAGAAGAGTGATAGTATGTTAGGTTGGTAGAGGGAGGTTAGGGCTAGGTTAGGGTAGGCGTAGCCAGGTTAGGTCGTGTTAGGGTTAGATAGAATAAAATGATTAAGATATGTGGTGAATATGCTCGAAGAAAGTGTATGTTATATAGTGGAAAGAAAATTAGTAGAAAAGTTATAATATGTTAGGTGGGTTTAGGCGGAGTAGGGCTATGCTCGGTTAGGCTTAGTTAGGTTAGGTCAGGTTAGGTTAGGTTAAGCTAGGAGTAGGTTTTTTTTTTTTTTTTTTTTTTTTTTTTTTTTTTTTTTTTTTTTTTTTTTTTTTTTTTTTTTTTTTTTTTTTTTTTTTTTTACCAATACGGCTTCCGCGAGGGACGCTCCACGATTGACGCGATCAATCGCGTCAAGTACCTCGCGGAGAACGCCGTATCCCGGGGCGGGGTGTGCGTTGCTGTTTCGTTAGACATCAGCAACGCATTTAACACCCTGTCCTGGGCCGCCATTAGGGAGGCCCTGGATTATCACCAGGTGCCTCCCTATCTCAAGGCGGTGGTAGGGGCCTACCTGGAGGACAGGTGGATAACCTACAACGGCCGGGACGGTAAAGAGAGACGGGGAGTTGACGCCGGCGTACCCCAGGGTTCGGCTGTTGGCCCAACCCTGTGGAATATGGGGTACGACCGGGTCCTGCGGGTCCGGTTGCCCGACGGCACGTATGTCGTCTGCTACGCAGACGACACTTTCATACTGGCCGTCGGGCTAACCCTCAGGAGGGCCATCCGCCTTGCGGAGGCCGCGGTGGCCGCCGTCGTCGCGCGGATCCACGACTTGGGGCTGCGTATTGACGCGAAAAAGACCTCGGCGATGGCCTTTCATGGCCTCCCGAGGTCCCAGCGTCTGCCCCAGTCGTGGGTCCGGGTAGGTGATGCCTGGGTCGAGGTCGGGACCTCGATGAAATATCTGGGTCTCGTCCTCGACAGCTCCTGGCGCTTTGAAGTCCACTTCGACCGCCTGGTCCCCCGTGTAGATCGGGCTGCGGCTAGACTTAGCCGCATAATGCCCAATACCGGGGGACCTGATGCGAGGGTTCGCCACCTCTATGTGGGGGTGGTACGGTCCATGACCCTTTACGGGTCAGCAGTTTTTGCTAGAGCCCTGATGGCCAGCCGGAGCAGCATTTCTGCACTCCACAGGCTGCAGAGAAGGCTGGCCATCAGGGTAATTAGGGGTTACCGTACCATCTCCTATGAGGTGGCGATGGCTCTGGCGGGGCTCATCCCCTTCGAGCTGCTCGCTGCGGCGGACGCGCTCGTTTATACACGCGTCCGCGCGCGGCGGCAGCTGGACGGGCGCCCGCCAGAGCCGATGGCGGTCGAAGCATATAAGCGTCAGGCCCGGCAGCTGGCTTTGTCTCGTTGGTGGAACGTTTTGCAGCGTTCCGCCTACAAGCCAGTTGTCGGGGCCCTCCTGCCCATTCTCCAACAGTGGCAGGAGCGGCGGCACGGCAGGATCACCTACCGTATGACACAGGTACTCACCGGGCATGGTTGCTTCGGTGAGTACCTGTGTCGAATAGGGAAAGAAGCGACGGCGGCATGTTGCCCCTGCGGCTCCGGGGAGGTGGACACGGCGCGGCATACGCTGGAGGTTTGCCCCGCCTTTTCAGCGCCGCGTCGTGCCCTAATAGGCCAAATTGGCCACGACCTGTCGCTGCCGGCAGTCTTTGGGGCACTGCTGAGCAGCGACAGGAATTGGAGGGCGGTGGCCTCCTTCTGTGAGCAGGTTATGCTCCAGAAGGAGGCCGCCGAGCGCGAGAGGGAGATTTCCCGACAGCGCACCGTGAGGGGCGGCCGCCGCGGGTCACGAACACGTGGCGGTGCCGCCCCATCTTTGAGGAATCCGGCCGACGGGGGTGGTGTGTAGTTCACCCACCACACCCCGTCGGCCTTCCGGCTTGACCGGGTGATGGCGGCGACCTTCATCATGACCATGATGGTCGCCGCGGGGGGACCGTGACACTCCGGGTGGGGGCCCGGAGTGTCCCGAGAAACGGTCCCCCAGGAGGGCCGACAGCGCTTCGGTGGTCCGAGCGCTGTCGGAGGTGTTTCGGTTGCGGGGGGAGTATTCCTCCCCCCGAAGTAGGTGCCCCGCATCCGGGGCAAGGGCGCGGGGAGGTCCTGGACGAGTTCTTATAGAGTACCCGGGGCCTCCCCTCAACGCCAGGAAGGACCACCGTGGGGGTTTTAGTCGGTAAGAATCCGACATACCCCCGCCCCCTCCCCCAGGGGGGCGGGGTATCTTTGGAAGATTTCCCCCACGATAAAAAAAAAAAAAAAAAAAGAAAAAAGGAGTAGGTTTTTAAGCGTAGCGATTAAATGATTAAGAACTAAAATTAACGGCTAATTCAATACGGAGGAGGTCCGTCCGACGTCACACCTCCCCCCCTGGGATAACAAATTTACGACGAGAAACGGAGTAAATTTGTTCGCGGGGTTCGTGTGATGACGCAATGTCCTTAAATGTCTTTAACTTGGGCGGGGTTTGAGTGTCTATTCACTGTCAAGGGATCGGCGGTCGTCGTGGAAGAGTTCACGACGCACAGGCGAGTAATGTGGGGTATTTGCACGGTGTCTGTTATCACTCACGTGGGGTGGTAATAGCACCGGATTTTCTGGCAAGGGAATGCACTCTTTCACTTCGGGGGTCTTGGTCTTCAGGTAGATGCAGAAATGAGCCAGGGAACTCCATATGGCTGCAACGAGGCGGAAGCTCCATCCGTAGGCTGCATGGAGGGCGATGCCGTTGAGGATCGTGTTGATCGTGGCCTTGAGTATCCGCAGTACGATGTAGATGCCAATGACGCCAGCGGTTGCCGATCCGAAGGTCATGAACCCGTTCCAGATTCGTTTGGTGGCCGACTCTACGATGCGGCCCAAAGACGCTTCGTCCAGGAGGTTGTCCAGTCGCAAGGTACCTTGATGGAAATCACGGCCGGTCGCTCCTTGAGCTATGGAATTGACTATCGCAACCTTCTCAACTGGAAACATTATATGATCTTTTAATTTTGTCAGGTCATCGGAGGAATAGATACCACCGTTCGCGAGGTGTTGAGGATCTATGTAGTTCCATTTAGGAGAGGTGAGAGGTTGGAGTTTCTGTGGAGCTATGGTTTCGATTAATTTTGGAGATATGTGGTACCAGTTTCCGTGGAGTTCGTACATCGTCGGCATGATAGGAGAACATGTTCGACGAGTACCAACGGTGGTGAGTATACGCGTTTTAGGTGTCAGGAAATAGGACACGTTGTTGTGTGTTACAGGTAGTTCGTTGTAACACTCCTTCGTTTGGCGGACACGGCACGTTACCGGGATGCATTTGATGATGTGAACGGCTTCGCCTGCTGGGACAGCCATGTAGCCTTCTTGCTTGGTTATAGAGAGTGCAACTTCTTCCGGGGAAAGATGTATTAAATTTAAGGCATTTTGTATTACTTGCTTTTCGATAATACATTTTTGCGCCATGATGTCTCGGTATAGTTGTGTCATTTGTGTCCTTAAGTGTTTTTCCACATAAATGAATTTTGAATTTATATACGTAAAAATATCTAGGTTGTTAACCGGTATGTTTCCTTGAGTCTTAAATCGTCCGTTTTGCGTTTCCAGGATTAGCAGTTTCGGATGTTCGGTTTTTATCAAAGAGTAACCACAGACCGTTATTGCGTTGGTTGTGGTGAGTGCGAAGGTAATATCTTCTGATGTGACCGTATATATCGTTGGCCCGTGTGCTCCATGTGGATACAATTTCGTGGCTCGTCCATCGTAAAGGACATCGTAACGGTTGAAACGGCAATAATCCGTGGGAATTCCGTTCCAGAAGGTATATCCTCCTTCGGGGTCGAGGCAGTTCTCGTCTTGTAACGGGCAGCGGTGTCCAGATTGTAAAAGAATTTGTCCGGTAGATAATTTTATGTTTGCAGCATATGTGCGCAAAGTGATTTTGACGACGGCTTGGACAATGACGTTTGTCCATGAGCCGAAAAGGTCTGCGTATGTGGTTCCTGAGCATGTTCCGTCCATACTCAGCGTTCCGGCTAGAGTAGTACTATATACGGTGGTGGCGTTTTTCCTGACGCCTGTGATTTGCACGGATGGTGAGACATAAATGACTCCCGTAGCTTGTAGTTTTTGGCAGGTTTCGCGTGAGATGGGGAACAGATACTGTTGTCGTCCATTTTGTACAACCGAGGTATGCGAGTGCATACCGCAATAGTATATCGTGCGGTCTATTTCAATTTTGCACTGTGTAACGGTGGCCTCGTTGTACTCACTTAGTTGTAACAGCTGGACGTCTTTGACCTCGCTGGTCGGTTCGATGTCGGTTGCGTCACAGTCCATGATGTTGACGGTAGATAACGTAGTTACGTTGACCGACTGACTTCCGCAGTCGTATCCGATAAGGGCTGCCGCTGGCGACAGGCAGAGTATGACGACTGCTGCGTAGACGGCACACATGTTTCCTCGATGTTTACCTCGGTGACTTTCGCTGGTGTACCGGGTGTTCCGTAGCTTGGTGTTTCCACGATGGTTTCTGCTGTGGTTCTGCTTCTCCTGGAGTTCGCTCGCGCTTATATATAATGGTTTTACAGAGAGTGGGGATGATACAATGTTTATCGCGTGTACGTGTGACGTAGATATTCTTGCTCGTTTTAACTTGTTCGTGTGCACAACCCTCGGTCGACCTTTAAATAGAATCTTTACATTTTGGTTAGAGAGTACCTCGATGACCTTGTACGGGCCGGTGTATTCGTCGTCGAACTTGCCTTTGCGTGGTTCCTTCAAGAGTAGTACCATATCATCAACGGAAAAGACCTGAGCGTTTAACTTTCTGTCGTAATAAGTTTTAGACTTTGCTTTAGCTTGATTTAAATTTTCGCGCGCCTTTGCGACGGTGGATGTAATTTTTGTCTGTAGGTTTCGGAGATACTGGTTATATGTGTCGTCGGGAGTGTCAAGGACGTAGGAATCGGCGGAGGGGACGCGCGCGAGGCGTCCGAATACGAGCTCGTGCGGGGTATGTAGGGTGCCCTCATGCACGCTGGTATTGTAGGAGAACATCGCCATATTGAGCCACTCATCCCAATTGTTACGGGTGACGAACTGTTTTAAGTATTCTGTTAGTACATGGTGGGATCGTTCTATCGAGCCGTTGCTTTGCGGATAGAACGCGGTTGTTTTGAGTTGGGTGATTTTAAAGCGACGCGCAACGCTCTTCATTAAATAGCTTGTGAAATTTGACCCCTGGTCTGTCAGGATAGCTTTTGGTGCGCCGAATTTGCAGATCAGATGATTTATCATCGCGTCGGCGGTTTCGGCAGCGTTCGCGTTCTTTATTGGTACGGCTATGGAATATTTTGTTAATAGGTCTTGGATGGTTAATATATAGGAATAACCGGAAATGGTTGTTGGGAGAGGACCTACGACGTCCATGGAAACTTTGTCAAAAGCCTGTCCGGGTGTGTCCGTTAATGTCATCGGTTGTCGTGTTTTTACGCGAGTCAATTTCCGAAGTTGACAACTTTCACAAGAGTTTACGTAATTCGTCACGTCCTGCTTTATCGTCGTCCAATAGTATCGTTCACGGATTCGTCGGTAAGTCTTTGATATGCCCTTATGTCCGGCGTAGGCTGAAACGTGGTTTTCGCGGAGTATGTCCGTTTTCTCTTCGTCACGGGGTATACGGACCCCGTGCGAGCACGCAAAGATCTGTGTATTTGTTGAAGCGAATAAGTCTAGTAGTATACGTTGCGTATAGTGCCAGGGAATTTCGTCAATGTCACTTTTCGTCAAACTTACCGTGCCGAGTTCTAGTTCGGTGCAGACGTCGTAGAGGGACCTTAGGCATTCAAGGAGGTCGGAGGGGGTAGCAGATACGGCGGGAGTTGTTTTAACCGGGAGTAGTATTAGGCGGGAGGAACCAAGAGTTTTAACCTTGGCTCGCCCCACTATCATGTCGTTCGTTGTCTTCAGTTTTCCTTGTAAAGATAAGTCGACGCCGCCCTGGTCAAGTGGCTGGCCGTCGAGTGTAACAAAACATGCTATGTTGTCTTTCCTCATCGTAATTCTGTCCCGTGTGTGGATTATCGTTCGTGTCGTTATGCCGGCTGGGGGGTTTGTTGTGTTTGGTCCGTCGTCGTTATCGCTGTTGTTGTCGCTACGGCCGTCGTCGTGGTCATCGTCATCGTCGTTGTCGTTTGTAAGTGGTAGGGGATGGTTATCTTCGGCGACCTGCTCGGTGCTGGTTCGTCGTGGGGGGTCTGCGGTTACGTTGGTAGTGGGGGTCGCCTCGGCGAGCACCTCGGATACTGGGTGTGGCGATGACGTGGATGGGGTAGGTTGCGACGTGGTAGGCGGGTCGTACAAGGTTTCGTAGTAGGAAGAATCAGAGCTTATAGGAAATACTGCGGGGTTACGGGAAAGGGCGTCGGCGTTAACGTTGGTCTTACCTGCTTTATAAATTATTTTGTATTCGTATTCTGCCAATTTTAACCTCCAGCGGAGCAAACGCGAGGTGGGGTCTCGGACCGAGTGCATCCAAACCAGAGGCCTATGGTCGGTGATTAGATTAAATTGGCGGCCATAGATGTAGGATCGAAAATGTTGTACTGCGTAGATTATGGCCAGACATTCCTTCTCTATCGTTGAATAGTTTAATTCAGCTCCTTGTAACAATCGGGATGCATACGCGATTGGCCTATCTTTCCCTATTTCCCCTTGACTGAGAATCGCTCCGATCGCGTATCCGGACGCGTCGGTGGTTATGTGGAATGGCTGAGAAAAGTCAGGATATTGAAGGATGGGACGGGTGCATAGTGTGTCGCGAAGTGTGGTAAAGGCTCGCTGTTGTTCCGGTCCCCAGGCGAATTTTGCGTCCTTTTTCAGTAGTGACGTCAAGGGTTTTGAAATTTGTGAAAATTTGTCAATAAATCGTCGATAATATCCTGTTAGGCCTAGAAATTCTCTTACGTTTTTTATTGTTCTGGGGACAGGAAAGTTCTTTACCGCGGAAGTTAAACTTGGAGAAGGTTTGACTCCATCCTGCCCGATGATGTGGCCTAGATATGCTACCTCTTTATGAAGGAACCCGCATTTCGTGGGTTCGAGTTTTAAGTTGGCTTGTCGTAGCCGTTCGGTTAATTTATTAAATTTGTCTCGATGTTCTGCGAGTGAGCGCGCGTATATTACGATATCGTCTAGGTACACGAAAAGTTCATGACCTTGTAGGCCTATTAGCACTGCATCCATCAATCTCTGGAAGGTGGCGGGTGCATTTTTCAAACCGAACGGCATACGGTTGTATTGATAGTGGCCATACGGTGTCGAGAAGGCGGTTTTCTCGGCATCTTCCTCGGCCATGCCGATCTGATGGAATCCGCTCTTCAAATCAAACACGCTAAAATACTTTGCGCTGCCCAGCTGATCTAGAATTTCAATGATGCTGGGCAGCGGGTACGCATCGGGAACGGATATCTCGTTCAAAGCGCGGAAATCTATCACCATCCTCCAGCGTTTGTTCCCATGTTCGTCAGGTTTTTTCGGCACGATCCACAGGGGACTATTGTAAGGTGAGGTTGAAGGTCGGACGATATCATTATCAAGTAATTCCTTCATTTGCTTGTTAATTTCTTCCCTGTGGATCGGCGGGTACCTGTACTGCTTAACGTGTATGGGTGCTGGGGTGGTGGTAGGTATCTTATGTTCTAATACGTCGGTTTTCGTGAGCTTGTCACCATCGAGGTGGAAGAGGTCGTGGTTAGCTTCCACTAGTCCGCGCACATGGGCAACCTCTTCTTCATTTAAATGTTCAATATTCAAAGTCTGCATAATTTCTTCTACGCGTTGCCCAAGTGTTTTAGTTACTACAAAATTTATTTTATCATCCGACTGGGCGGGACCGGCGTAGGATGGGAAAGATGCGGAAGGACCGCTGGCGCTTTTTGCGTCGAGGTTAAGTTTTTGGGAATTATCCCGGGATTCGAGGTTAGTTAGGGAGTCGGCGCGCTCGGCGCGGGATTTGGGGGTAAGGACACGCTCGGTGCCTAAATTTGAAAAGTCGACGTCGCACTTAGCTATTTTTTCGACCTCCTCCAGCTCTATAATCGGCATGGGGAAGGTTATATCGTTCGCTGACGCATTGATGCAACGAATTCGCGTCTCACCGCCGTAACTCCGTACAAGGCCATCCAATACAATGACGCCAGGCGCGATCTCCTGACGCGGGATATAACCAACGCGTGGCCCTGTTGTTTTGACGTTAATTGTCGCGACGGTTCGGCTTAGGACGGTTACGGGAATTCGGTTCGCAAAGGGGATCTCGTGCCCCTTCCACGTGATTCTACTTTGTTTGTAGGAAATGTCGGCTCCTTCTCGAAGGAACGTGTTTCCAAGTATCCCGTCCATTGATATCGGAAGGTCATCGTCGACCACATAAAAATCTGAGGTTACTCCAAACAATGTCAATTCGGTAGCGCCGATGGTGGGGACTCTATCTTTGCCTATTCCTGATATGCGCTTTGTATCGTTGATATTGATTTGCGTGTCCGGTTTTAACGCGCCTATTTTAATAAGATTGGGCTCGGCCCCTGTATCAATCATGAACGTGCCCTCGCGTAACAATTCCGGCGCATTAATTTTAATTCGCGGGATTATATCATCGTCGAGCCTGCTGACGGCGATTCGGGGGTTGCTGTGGTTATTGTGCGGACCGGCTTTGTTTCCTGCTCCCGTCCGCGATCCTGGGTCGGCGGGAGACTCTGGCCGTTTCCCGACGGCTGGGAGTTGTTGAAAGCTCGTTTCCGACATTGGTGAATGTCGTGTCCTGGTTTCCCGCAATAATTACAAGTTATTAGAGGTTGATCGGAGCGTGGTTGGTAACGCGGGGATTCGCTACGCGGCGGTGCATATCGAGGGTTTTCGTTCCGCGGTGGGTAACGTGGGGTTTCGTTTCGCGGCGGGTAACGCGGAGCTTCGTTTCGCGGCGGGTAACGCGGAGCTTCTAGCCGTTGTGGCGGCGTGTAACGTGGGGTTTCGGCTCGTGGCTGATAACGCGATTCCTCCCGGCGATAGTCGGGCTGATATTTGCGCTCCTCCGTGTAGCGCGTGGAGTCTGGCCGTGGGGAATATCTTTCCTCGCGTGTGAAGGGCCGCGGGGAGGGGGAGCGCCACGAGTCGTACGGAGATACCGGTCGGCGTTCCGGAGCCTTATCTCTATCGGCGAATTGCACGCGACGGGTGTCAGCGGCATTCTTCTCGTATCTGCGCTTATCTACTTCGAGCTGCTTGTAGGCGCGTATTGCCTCGTCGAATACTCTAGATAAGGAATGCTCTCGGAAAGGCCGGATGTCGGATCGTATACGCGGTATCAATCCGTCGATGAAGCTGTTGATAGTTAAGTCGTCCACGTTTCCGACCGGTGCGGGACTTCTGGAGCAATCGAGGATTGCGTCACGCAAGTCTTTTATTCGACTTATATAATCGAGGATATGTTCATTTATCCCCATGTAGATATTGGCCATCTCGCCGCGATAATGATCCACGGTACGATTAGGCCCGAAAACATCTTTCAAACGGTTACAGAGTGACGTAACGGTATCTATAGGCTCGTCTTCGACGGCCGTCGCAGCGCGTCCGCGTAATCGCGTTATTATTAATCGCGTTAGAGTTCGTTCCGCGGAGGGGGGAATGATATCTCGTGCTCGTCGGCAAGCACGTGTGAACTGGAGCACGGCGAGATTATTCCCGTCAAACGTGGGAACGGTATTCACGGCTTCCTTAAGGGTACACTCCCACGGTTCGTTATTCGACGGTGGAGGTGACGATGTTCGCGCGGCGGAAGGGGAGGGGGTCGCGATCGAAGATAGATTTCTTTCGAGTTCGCGGCGCGCGATTTCTAACTCGCGGCGGAGTTCATCCTTTTCGCGGCGTTCTAGTTCGATCTGTCGGCGTTCATTTTCCAGAGCCCGTTGCTCTTCGCGGGTTCGGCGCTCGCGGTCTTGTAATTGTTTCTGTAACGTTCGCAATTCGTGTTCGGAGAGGTCGGATTGCGCGGTTTTCGCAGCGGATCGGAGTTCAGGACCGGTAGACATTTTGTGAAAGGAAATAAAGTATTGTTTTTAAAATGAGAAAATTATATATATATATTTCTATAAATTTCCGTACTGATGTTGGTGTTTGCACCAGTCATATACAATACGCGGCATACTATTTCTATCCTTATGTCTTACGTGTGCTAAGAGTACGGTATGGGGTATGAATGAATGATTGTGAACTTTTATTGCGTTATCGGTGTCGATGATTTCTAAGGGTTCGTTGTATGGGATGGTTTCGGTATCTGATTCGTCGTCACTGACACACAGGTCTATTAATTCTGGTTCTTCCGGGTGACTGTTATTTTCGACGAGTTCTGTTACCGTCGTTTGGAGGGTTGTCGCCGGATCGATTCCTGCGCTCTCAGCTTGCTTGGTCGCGAAATTACGCGCTAGGGTTTCTCCTAACAATAAAGCAAGTCTTGCTCGCAATCTCGCTATCTGCACTCGCTTTCCTGCGCGGCATCCGCGTTTGCGAGTCTTGTTTTTAGGCTTAAATAAAAATTTTGATTATTGAAATGACGTCTTGCGGCACCGACACTTTTGCAACTTCTCGAAGCGCAAAATGTCACTAGCGCAATTAGTCTGAATTTAAACGCTTTGACTTACCTGCATTATGCAACGATATTTCGCGCAAGTCGCAGAGTAGTTTCCAGCGAGTGTGGTAGGAAGATCTCCTCAAAAATCTGGTAAGAAAGTTTAATAAAAATTAGTGAGCCGAAATTTTAGATTGTAACACCTTCGCGTTAGTAAGGGACCGTACCGATAGTTCACTTGTTACTTTCTAACACCTTTTATTAATGGCACTTGAGATATTTTCGCGGAGTATGACTTGTCGCGTTCACGTTTAGTCGGAGACTGAGGTCCGGACACGGCTAAGCACGCGGTACGTGAGAACGAGTAGTGGGGACGCGGTATGGAAGGGTTACGCGTCGCGTGTAGTAGGGACACGGTGTGTCGATGAGTATGGTTCGCGAGAGGGGGTATCCCAGATAACGGTTCCTTCGAGATTCCCTTAATACCGGGTGAGCAATATTCGAGAGTAAGCACGGTGATTGCAGTATATCCCACCGCTGCCACCAAATTTGTTACGTCCCAGGCTGACCTTCGCGTACGTAGCGAGTTTATGGTTATGTACCCGGTTCGCGGTTGTATTGCAATCTTTTTGGCCACGCGGTACATGCGCCCGTCGTATGCCAGGGATCCGCGCGTGACTCGATGTATGTACTCACCAAACGTTCTGATTCTATTTGTCCTTGACAACTGGACGTCTCGGGTCCGCAGGATGAAGGTCTTGCACGATGAGTGGTTGTGCAGGTACGTCGATGGGTGTTAATGTCCACTCGTCTTGGACAGGTTGTGCCGGTGTTACAGTTCGTACAGGTGCTGGGTTGACACTCAGAGACGCGTAGAATTCGCGATGTATTTTCCGCAAGTGGTATCTACGTCCACCGTGGCGTTTACGTCCCATGAGCCAGTTATAATCCAAGAAAAAGGTACAAGTCCTCTGTGCGGCTGATTCACGCACCACCGAGTATTGTACTAAAAATATAATTGCCAAGTACGTATTATAACCTGTGCGGCTGATTCACGCACCTCCGATTACTACGTAGGCCTTGCTGAACTCGTTTTAAGCTATGATGATCCCGTGCGGCGGATTCTCGCACCTCTGAATCAACTTAGAACGAGGGTAATTACCTTTATATGTGATGGCTCGTATGAGATGAATGAAGGTGAGTTTAAGTATAAGTATAACTATGAACGATTAAATACTGGTTTTATTATAAGTGTAAGAATATAACTGAGTACAAATTCTATTACTAATGCTCGCTATGAGACTTGGTACTTTCTAATAATTGCTAAGTATAGAGGGGCTCTAACCCTTGACAAAGTATCGCGTCGATGAACAGCTCCGGAGCGTCGGAGCTCGGAGTGAAGACTGGCGTGAAGCTGCTTGTTCGCAGGGTCTTTTATATGGTTAAAATATCGAGTGGGGGTTGATCTTATCAGTAGTTAGAGATTTTGGTCGCACGGATGTTCGTTACAATATTTGGGTTACGTGTTGGCCGGAGGTCCCGGTCAGCGGATGTTTATAAAGATTAGATAGTGAGGTTCGCTCGCAGGGTGTTTACAACGTCGAGATAAAGAATTTCGGTCGGAGGATGTTTATAAGATTAAGATATCGAAGTTCGGTCGGAGGATGTTTAGAGTATCGAGATAACAGAGTTCGGTCGAAGGATGTTTATAAGATTCAGATAACGAATTTCGGTTGGCGGATGTTTATAAGATAAGAAAGAATTTGGCTCGGCGACATAGATAACGCGGTTCGACGGATGTTTATAAGATAGGGTGATCGCTGATGAGAACAAGAGGTGAGTAATATGCTCGAAGTTCGAAGAGTACAAGTTACGTAATCGCGGTTCGCTTGCGGTATAACGGGTGAGTAATTAGTACAGTATTATGTTGTCTACAGGTTGTCGGTGCGGTACGAGGTCTTAGATGGACGGTAAGTATAACGGGTGAGTATATAATAAGGTAAGTATGATGTAGTGATATGTTCAGAGAAAGTGTAAAATATGAAAGGTAGAGAAAATTAATAGGGGAGTGATAGTATGTTAGGTTGATAGAGGGAGGTTAGGGCTAGGTTAGGGTAGGCGTAGCCAGGAGTAGGTTTTTAAGCGTAGCGATTAAATGATTAAGAACTAAAATTAACGGCTAATTCAATACGGAGGAGGTCCGTCCGACGTCACATATGCCATACTAAGTGTCGCTGTAAGTATCATAGCCGCGCTTATACAAACCACCAATGTTAGTATCTCGGTTACTGTTGGAGCTATTCCGATGTTCGTTGTTGCTGTGAAAAGAGCTCTCTGAACCTAGTTATATGCCATACTAAGTGTCGCTGTAAGTATCATAGCCGCGCTTATACAGACCACCCATGTTAGTATCTCGGTTACTGTTGGAGCTATTCCGATGTTCGTTGTTGCTGTGAACAGAGCTCTCTGAACCTAGCTATATGCCATACTAAGTGTCGCTGTAAGTATCATAGCCGCGCTTATACAGACTACCCATGTTAGTATCTCGGTTACCGTTGAAGCTATTCCGATGTTCGTTGTTGCTGTGAACAGAGGTCTCTGAACCTAGCTATATGCCATACTAAGTGTCGCTGTAAGTATCATAGCCGCGCTTATACAGACTACCCATGTTAGTATCTCGGTTACCGTTGGAGCTATTCCGATGTTCGTTGTTGCTGTGAACAGAGCTCTCTGAACCTAGTTATATGCCATACTAAGTGTCGCTGTAAGTATCATAGCCGCGCTTATACAGACCACCCATGTTAGTATCTCGGTTACTGTTGGAGCTATTCCGATGTTCGTTGTTGCTGTGAAAAGAGCTCTCTGAACCTAGCTATATGCCATACTAAGTGTCGCTGTAAGTATCATAGCCGCGCTTGTACAGACTACCCATGTTAGTATCTCGGTTACTGTTGGAGCTATTCCGATGTTCGTTGTTGCTGTGAACAGAGGTCTCTGAACCTACTTATATGCCATACTAAGTGTCGCTGTAAGTATCATAGCCGCGCTTGTACAGACTACCCATGTTAGTATCTCGGTTACTGTTGGAGCTATTCCGATGTTCGTTGTCGCTGTGAACAGAGCTCTCTGAACCTAGCTATATGCCATACTAAGTGTCGCTGTAAGTATCATAGCCGCGCTTATACAGACTACCCATGTTAGTATCTCGGTTACCGTTGGAGCTATTCCGATGTTCGTTGTTGCTGTGAACAGAGCTCTCTGAACCTAGTTATATGCCATACTAAGTGTCGCTGTAAGTATCATAGCCGCGCTTGTACAGACTACCCATGTTAGTATCTCGGTTACTGTTGGAGCTATTCCGATGTTCGTTGTTGCTGTGAACAGAGCTCTCTGAACCTAATAATATGCCATACTAAGTGTCGCTGTAAGTATCATAGCCGCGCTTGTACAAACCACCCATGTTAGTATCTCGGTTACTGTTGGAGCTATTCCGATGTTCGTTGTTGCTGTGAAAAGAGCTCTCTGAACCTAGTTATATGCCATACTAAGTGTCGCTGTAAGTATCATAGCCGCGCTTGTACAAACCACCCATGTTAGTATCTCGGTTACTGTTGGAGCTATTCCGATATTCGTTGTTGCTGTGAACAGAGCTCTCTGAACCTAGTTATATGCCATACTAAGTGTCGCTGTAAGTATCATAGCCGCGCTTGTACAGACTACCCATGTTAGTATCTCAGTTACTGTTGGAGCTATTCCGATGTTCGTTGTTGCTGTGAACAGAGCTCTCTGAACCTAGGTATATGCCATACTAAGTGTCGCTGTAAGTATCATAGCCGCGCTTATACAAACTACCCATGTTAGTATCTCGGTTACCGTTGGAGCTATACCGATGTTCGTTGTTGCTGTGAACAGAGCTCTCTGAACCTAGTTATACGCCATACTAAGTGTCGCTGTAAGTATCATAGCCGCGCTTGTACAGACTACCCATGTTAGTATCTCGGATACTGTTGGAGCTATTCCGATGTTCGTTGTTGCTGTGAACAGAGCTCTCTGAACCTAGTTATATGCCATACTAAGTGTCGCTGTAAGTATCATAGCCGCGCTTATACAGACTACCCATGTTAGTATCTCGGTTACCGTTGGAGCTATTCCGATGTTCGTTGTTGCTGTGAACAGAGCTCTCTGAACCTAGTTATATGCCATACTAAGTGTCGCTGTAAGTATCATAGCCGCGCTTGTACAGACTACCCATGTTAGTATCTCGGTTACTGTTGGAGCTATTCCGATGTTCGTTGTTGCTGTGAACAGAGCTCTCTGAACCTAGCTATATGCCATACTAAGTGTCGCTGTAAGTTTCATAGCCGCGCTTATACAGACTACCCATGTTAGTATCTCGGTTACTGTTGGAGCTATTCCGATGTTCGTTGTTGCTGTGAACAGAGCTCTCTGAACCTAGTTATATGCCATACTAAGTGTCGCTGTAAGTATCATAGCCGCGCTTATACAAACCACCAATGTTAGTATCTCGGTTACTGTTGGAGCTATTCCGATGTTCGTTGTTGCTGTCAACAGAGCTCTCTGAACCTAGTTATATGCCATACTAAGTGTCGCTGTAAGTATCATAGCCGCGCTTGTACAGACTACCCATGTTAGTATCTCGGTTACTGTTGGAGCTATTCCGATGTTCGTTGTTGCAGTGAACAGAGCTCTCTGAACCTAGTTATATGCCATACTAAGTGTCGCTGTAAGTATCATAGCCGCGCTTGTACAGACTGCCCATGTTAGTATCTCGGTTACTGTTGGAGCTATTCCGATGTTCCTTGTTGCTGTGAACAGTGCTCTCTGAACCTAGCTATATGCCATACTAAGTGTCGCTGTAAGTATCATAGCCGCGCTTGTACAGACTACCCATGTTAGTATCTCGGTTACCGTTGAAGCTATTCCGATGTTCGTTGTTGCTGTGAACAGAGCTCTCTGAACCTAGCTATATGCCATACTAAGTGTCGCTGTAAGTTTCATAGCCGCGCTTATACAGACTACCCATGTTAGTATCTCGGTTACTGTTGGAGCTATTCCGATGTTCGTTGTTGCTGTGAACAGAGCTCTCTGAACCTAGTTATATGCCATACTAAGTGTCGCTGTAAGTATCATAGCCGCGCTTATACAAACCACCAATGTTAGTATCTCGGTTACTGTTGGAGCTATTCCGATGTTCGTTGTTGCTGTCAACAGAGCTCTCTGAACCTAGCTATATGCCATACTAAGTGTCGCTGTAAGTATCATAGCCGCGCTTATACAGCCTACCCATGTTAGTATCTCGGTTACTGTTGGAGCTATTCCGATGTTCGTTGTTGCTGTGAACAGAGCTCTCTGAACCTAGTTATATGCCATACTAAGTGTCGCTGTAAGTATCATAGCCGCGCTTGTACAGACTACCCATGTTAGTATCTCGGTTACTGTTGGAGCTATTCCGATGTTCGTTGTTGCTGTGAACAGAGCTCTCTGAACCTAGTTATATGCCATACTAAGTGTCGCTGTAAGTATCATAGCCGCGCTTGTACAGACTGCCCATGTTAGTATCTCGGTTACTGTTGGAGCTATTCCGATGTTCCTTGTTGCTGTGAACAGTGCTCTCTGAACCTAGCTATATGCCATACTAAGTGTCGCTGTAAGTATCATAGCCGCGCTTGTACAGACTACCCATGTTAGTATCTCGGTTACTGTTGGAGCTATTCCGATGTTCGTTGTTGCTGTGAACAGAGCTCTCTGAACCTAATAATATGCCATACTAAGTGTCGCTGTAAGTATCATAGCCGCGCTTGTACAAACCACCCATGTTAGTATCTCGGTTACTGTTGGAGCTATTCCGATGTTCGTTGTTGCTGTGAACAGAGCTCTCTGAACCTAGTTATATGCCATACTAAGTGTCGCTGTAAGTATCATAGCCGCGCTTATACAAACCACCAATGTTAGTATCTCGGTTACTGTTGGAGCTATTCCGATGTTCGTTGTTGCTGTCAACAGAGCTCTCTGAACCTAGCTATATGCCATACTAAGTGTCGCTGTAAGTATCATAGCCGCGCTTATACAGCCTACCCATGTTAGTATCTCGGTTACTGTTGGAGCTATTCCGATGTTCGTTGTTGCTGTGAACAGAGCTCTCTGAACCTAGTTATATGCCATACTAAGTGTCGCTGTAAGTATCATAGCCGCGCTTGTACAGACTACCCATGTTAGTATCTCGGTTACTGTTGGAGCTATTCCGATGTTCGTTGTTGCTGTGAACAGAGCTCTCTGAACCTAGTTATATGCCATACTAAGTGTCGCTGTAAGTATCATAGCCGCGCTTGTACAGACTGCCCATGTTAGTATCTCGGTTACTGTTGGAGCTATTCCGATGTTCCTTGTTGCTGTGAACAGTGCTCTCTGAACCTAGCTATATGCCATACTAAGTGTCGCTGTAAGTATCATAGCCGCGCTTGTACAGACTACCCATGTTAGTATCTCGGTTACTGTTGGAGCTATTCCGATGTTCGTTGTTGCTGTGAACAGAGCTCTCTGAACCTAATAATATGCCATACTAAGTGTCGCTGTAAGTATCATAGCCGCGCTTGTACAAACCACCCATGTTAGTATCTCGGTTACTGTTGGAGCTATTCCGATGTTCGTTGTTGCTGTGAAAAGAGCTCTCTGAACCTAGTTATATGCCATACTAAGTGTCGCTGTAAGTATCATAGCCGCGCTTGTACAAACCACCCATGTTAGTATCTCGGTTACTGTTGGAGCTATTCCGATATTCGTTGTTGCTGTGAACAGAGCTCTCTGAACCTAGTTATATGCCATACTAAGTGTCGCTGTAAGTATCATAGCCGCGCTTGTACAGACTACCCATGTTAGTATCTCAGTTACTGTTGGAGCTATTCCGATGTTCGTTGTTGCTGTGAACAGAGCTCTCTGAACCTAGGTATATGCCATACTAAGTGTCGCTGTAAGTATCATAGCCGCGCTTATACAAAATACCCATGTTAGTATCTCGGTTACCGTTGGAGCTATACCGATGTTCGTTGTTGCTGTGAACAGAGCTCTCTGAACCTAGTTATACGCCATACTAAGTGTCGCTGTAAGTATCATAGCCGCGCTTGTACAGACTACCCATGTTAGTATCTCGGATACTGTTGGAGCTATTCCGATGTTCGTTGTTGCTGTGAACAGAGCTCTCTGAACCTAGTTATATGCCATACTAAGTGTCGCTGTAAGTATCATAGCCGCGCTTATACAGACTACCCATGTTAGTATCTCGGTTACCGTTGGAGCTATTCCGATGTTCGTTGTTGCTGTGAACAGAGCTCTCTGAACCTAGTTATATGCCATACTAAGTGTCGCTGTAAGTATCATAGCCGCGCTTGTACAGACTACCCATGTTAGTATCTCGGTTACTGTTGGAGCTATTCCGATGTTCGTTGTTGCTGTGAACAGAGCTCTCTGAACCTAGCTATATGCCATACTAAGTGTCGCTGTAAGTTTCATAGCCGCGCTTATACAGACTACCCATGTTAGTATCTCGGTTACTGTTGGAGCTATTCCGATGTTCGTTGTTGCTGTGAACAGAGCTCTCTGAACCTAGTTATATGCCATACTAAGTGTCGCTGTAAGTATCATAGCCGCGCTTATACAAACCACCAATGTTAGTATCTCGGTTACTGTTGGAGCTATTCCGATGTTCGTTGTTGCTGTCAACAGAGCTCTCTGAACCTAGTTATATGCCATACTAAGTGTCGCTGTAAGTATCATAGCCGCGCTTGTACAGACTACCCATGTTAGTATCTCGGTTACTGTTGGAGCTATTCCGATGTTCGTTGTTGCTGTGAACAGAGCTCTCTGAACCTAGTTATATGCCATACTAAGTGTCGCTGTAAGTATCATAGCCGCGCTTGTACAGACTGCCCATGTTAGTATCTCGGTTACTGTTGGAGCTATTCCGATGTTCCTTGTTGCTGTGAACAGTGCTCTCTGAACCTAGCTATATGCCATATTAAGTGTCGCTGTAAGTATCATAGCCGCGCTTGTACAGACTACCCATGTTAGTATCTCGGTTACCGTTGAAGCTATTCCGATGTTCGTTGTTGCTGTGAACAGAGCTCTCTGAACCTAGCTATATGCCATACTAAGTGTCGCTGTAAGTTTCATAGCCGCGCTTATACAGACTACCCATGTTAGTATCTCGGTTACTGTTGGAGCTATTCCGATGTTCGTTGTTGCTGTGAACAGAGCTCTCTGAACCTAGTTATATGCCATACTAAGTGTCGCTGTAAGTATCATAGCCGCGCTTATACAAACCACCAATGTTAGTATCTCGGTTACTGTTGGAGCTATTCCGATGTTCGTTGTTGCTGTCAACAGAGCTCTCTGAACCTAGCTATATGCCATACTAAGTGTCGCTGTAAGTATCATAGCCGCGCTTATACAGCCTACCCATGTTAGTATCTCGGTTACTGTTGGAGCTATTCCGATGTTCGTTGTTGCTGTGAACAGAGCTCTCTGAACCTAGTTATATGCCATACTAAGTGTCGCTGTAAGTATCATAGCCGCGCTTGTACAGACTACCCATGTTAGTATCTCGGTTACTGTTGGAGCTATTCCGATGTTCGTTGTTGCTGTGAACAGAGCTCTCTGAACCTAGTTATATGCCATACTAAGTGTCGCTGTAAGTATCATAGCCGCGCTTGTACAGACTGCCCATGTTAGTATCTCGGTTACTGTTGGAGCTATTCCGATGTTCCTTGTTGCTGTGAACAGTGCTCTCTGAACCTAGCTATATGCCATACTAAGTGTCGCTGTAAGTATCATAGCCGCGCTTGTACAGACTACCCATGTTAGTATCTCGGTTACCGTTGAAGCTATTCCGATGTTCGTTGTTGCTGTGAACAGAGCTCTCTGAACCTAGCTATATGCCATACTAAGTGTCGCTGTAAGTTTCATAGCCGCGCTTATACAGACTACCCATGTTAGTATCTCGGTTACCGCTGGAGCTATTCCGATGTTCGTTGTTGCTGTGAACAGAGCTCTCTGAACCTAGTTATATGCCATACTAAGTGTCGCTGTAAGTATCATAGCCGCGCTTATACAGACCACCCATGTTAGTATCTCGGTTACTGTTGGAGCTATTCCGATGTTCGTTGTTGCTGTGAAAAGAGCTCTCTGAACCTAGTTATATGCCATACTAAGTGTCGCTGTAAGTATCATAGCCGCGCTTGTACAGACTACCCATGTTAGTATCTCGGTTACCGCTGGAGCTATTCCGATGTTCGTTGTTGCTGTGAACAGAGCTCTCTGAACCTAGTTATATGCCATACTAAGTGTCGCTGTAAGTATCATAGCCGCGCTTATACAGACCACCCATGTTAGTATCTCGGTTACTGTTGGAGCTATTCCGATGTTCGTTGTTGCAGTGAACAGAGCTCTCTGAACCTAGTTATATGCCATACTAAGTGTCGCTGTAAGTATCATAGCCGCGCTTATACAGACCACCCATGTTAGTATCTCGGTTACTGTTGGAGCTATTCCGATGTTCGTTGTTGCTGTGAAGAGAGCTCTCTGAACCGAGTTATATGCCATACTAAGTGTCGCTGTAAGTATCATAGCCGCGCTTGTACAAACCACCCATGTTAGTATCTCGGCTACTGTTGGAGCTATTCCGATGTTCGTTGTTGCTGTGAAGAGAGCTCTCCGAACCGAGTTATATGCCATACTAAGTGTCGCTGTAAGTATCATAGCCGCGCTTGTACAGACTACCCATGTTAGTATCTCGGTTACTGTTGGAGCTATTCCGATGTTCGTTGTTGCTGTGAACAGAGCTCTCTGAACCTAGTTATATGCCATACTAAGTGTCGCTGTAAGTATCATAGCCGCGCTTGTACAGACTACCCATGTTAGTATCTCGGTTACTGTTGGAGCTATTCCGATGTTCGTTGTTGCTGTGAACAGAGCTCTCTGAACCTAGTTATATGCCATACTAAGTGTCGCTGTAAGTATCATAGCCGCGCTTATACAGACCACCCATGTTAGTATCTCGGTTACTGTTGGAGCTATTCCGATGTTCGTTGTTGCTGTGAACAGAGCTCTCTGAACCTAGCTATATGCCATCCTAAGTGTCGCTGTAAGTATCATAGCCGCGCTTATACAGCCTACCCATGTTAGTATCTCGGTTACTGTTGGAGCTATTCCGATGTTCGTTGTTGCTGTGAACAGAGCTCTCTGAACCTAGTTATATGCCATACTAAGTGTCGCTGTAAGTATCATAGCCGCGCTTGTACAGACTACCCATGTTAGTATCTCGGTTACTGTTGGAGCTATTCCGATGTTCGTTGTTGCTGTGAACAGAGCTCTCTGAACCTAGCTATATGCCATACTAAGTGTCGCTGTAAGTTTCATAGCCGCGCTTATACAGACTACCCATGTTAGTATCTCGGTTACTGTTGGAGCTATTCCGATGTTCGTTGTTGCTGTGAACAGAGCTCTCTGAACCTAATAATATGCCATACTAAGTGTCGCTGTAAGTATCATAGCCGCGCTTGTACAAACCACCCATGTTAGTATCTCGGTTACTGTTGGAGCTATTCCGATGTTCGTTGTTGCTGTGAAAAGAGCTCTCTGAACCTAGTTATATGCCATACTAAGTGTCGCTGTAAGTATCATAGCCGCGCTTGTACAAACCACCCATGTTAGTATCTCGGTTACTGTTGGAGCTATTCCGATATTCGTTGTTGCTGTGAACAGAGCTCTCTGAACCTAGTTATATGCCATACTAAGTGTCGCTGTAAGTATCATAGCCGCGCTTGTACAGACTACCCATGTTAGTATCTCAGTTACTGTTGGAGCTATTCCGATGTTCGTTGTTGCTGTGAACAGAGCTCTCTGAACCTAGGTATATGCCATACTAAGTGTCGCTGTAAGTATCATAGCCGCGCTTATACAAACTACCCATGTTAGTATCTCGGTTACCGTTGGAGCTATACCGATGTTCGTTGTTGCTGTGAACAGAGCTCTCTGAACCTAGTTATACGCCATACTAAGTGTCGCTGTAAGTATCATAGCCGCGCTTGTACAGACTACCCATGTTAGTATCTCGGATACTGTTGGAGCTATTCCGATGTTCGTTGTTGCTGTGAACAGAGCTCTCTGAACCTAGTTATATGCCATACTAAGTGTCGCTGTAAGTATCATAGCCGCGCTTATACAGACTACCCATGTTAGTATCTCGGTTACCGTTGGAGCTATTCCGATGTTCGTTGTTGCTGTGAACAGAGCTCTCTGAACCTAGTTATATGCCATACTAAGTGTCGCTGTAAGTATCATAGCCGCGCTTGTACAGACTACCCATGTTAGTATCTCGGTTACTGTTGGAGCTATTCCGATGTTCGTTGTTGCTGTGAACAGAGCTCTCTGAACCTAGCTATATGCCATACTAAGTGTCGCTGTAAGTTTCATAGCCGCGCTTATACAGACTACCCATGTTAGTATCTCGGTTACTGTTGGAGCTATTCCGATGTTCGTTGTTGCTGTGAACAGAGCTCTCTGAACCTAGTTATATGCCATACTAAGTGTCGCTGTAAGTATCATAGCCGCGCTTGTACAGACTACCCATGTTAGTATCTCGGTTACTGTTGGAGCTATTCCGATGTTCGTTGTTGCTGTGAACAGAGCTCTCTGAACCTAGCTATATGCCATGCTAAGTGTCGCTGTAAGTTTCATAGCCGCGCTTATACAGACTACCCATGTTAGTATCTCGGTTACTGTTGGAGCTATTCCGATGTTCGTTGTTGCTGTGAACAGAGCTCTCTGAACCTAATAATATGCCATACTAAGTGTCGCTGTAAGTATCATAGCCGCGCTTGTACAAACCACCCATGTTAGTATCTCGGTTACTGTTGGAGCTATTCCGATGTTCGTTGTTGCTGTGAAAAGAGCTCTCTGAACCTAGTTATATGCCATACTAAGTGTCGCTGTAAGTATCATAGCCGCGCTTGTACAAACCACCCATGTTAGTATCTCGGTTACTGTTGGAGCTATTCCGATATTCGTTGTTGCTGTGAACAGAGCTCTCTGAACCTAGTTATATGCCATACTAAGTGTCGCTGTAAGTATCATAGCCGCGCTTGTACAGACTACCCATGTTAGTATCTCAGTTACTGTTGGAGCTATTCCGATGTTCGTTGTTGCTGTGAACAGAGCTCTCTGAACCTAGGTATATGCCATACTAAGTGTCGCTGTAAGTATCATAGCCGCGCTTATACAAACTACCCATGTTAGTATCTCGGTTACCGTTGGAGCTATACCGATGTTCGTTGTTGCTGTGAACAGAGCTCTCTGAACCTAGTTATACGCCATACTAAGTGTCGCTGTAAGTATCATAGCCGCGCTTGTACAGACTACCCATGTTAGTATCTCGGATACTGTTGGAGCTATTCCGATGTTCGTTGTTGCTGTGAACAGAGCTCTCTGAACCTAGTTATATGCCATACTAAGTGTCGCTGTAAGTATCATAGCCGCGCTTATACAGACTACCCATGTTAGTATCTCGGTTACCGTTGGAGCTATTCCGATGTTCGTTGTTGCTGTGAACAGAGCTCTCTGAACCTAGTTATATGCCATACTAAGTGTCGCTGTAAGTATCATAGCCGCGCTTGTACAGACTACCCATGTTAGTATCTCGGTTACTGTTGGAGCTATTCCGATGTTCGTTGTTGCTGTGAACAGAGCTCTCTGAACCTAGCTATATGCCATACTAAGTGTCGCTGTAAGTTTCATAGCCGCGCTTATACAGACTACCCATGTTAGTATCTCGGTTACTGTTGGAGCTATTCCGATGTTCGTTGTTGCTGTGAACAGAGCTCTCTGAACCTAGTTATATGCCATACTAAGTGTCGCTGTAAGTATCATAGCCGCGCTTATACAAACCACCAATGTTAGTATCTCGGTTACTGTTGGAGCTATTCCGATGTTCGTTGTTGCTGTCAACAGAGCTCTCTGAACCTAGTTATATGCCATACTAAGTGTCGCTGTAAGTATCATAGCCGCGCTTGTACAGACTACCCATGTTAGTATCTCGGTTACTGTTGGAGCTATTCCGATGTTCGTTGTTGCTGTGAACAGAGCTCTCTGAACCTAGTTATATGCCATACTAAGTGTCGCTGTAAGTATCATAGCCGCGCTTGTACAGACTGCCCATGTTAGTATCTCGGTTACTGTTGGAGCTATTCCGATGTTCCTTGTTGCTGTGAACAGTGCTCTCTGAACCTAGCTATATGCCATACTAAGTGTCGCTGTAAGTATCATAGCCGCGCTTGTACAGACTACCCATGTTAGTATCTCGGTTACCGTTGAAGCTATTCCGATGTTCGTTGTTGCTGTGAACAGAGCTCTCTGAACCTAGCTATATGCCATACTAAGTGTCGCTGTAAGTTTCATAGCCGCGCTTATACAGACTACCCATGTTAGTATCTCGGTTACTGTTGGAGCTATTCCGATGTTCGTTGTTGCTGTGAACAGAGCTCTCTGAACCTAGTTATATGCCATACTAAGTGTCGCTGTAAGTATCATAGCCGCGCTTATACAAACCACCAATGTTAGTATCTCGGTTACTGTTGGAGCTATTCCGATGTTCGTTGTTGCTGTCAACAGAGCTCTCTGAACCTAGCTATATGCCATACTAAGTGTCGCTGTAAGTATCATAGCCGCGCTTATACAGCCTACCCATGTTAGTATCTCGGTTACTGTTGGAGCTATTCCGATGTTCGTTGTTGCTGTGAACAGAGCTCTCTGAACCTAGTTATATGCCATACTAAGTGTCGCTGTAAGTATCATAGCCGCGCTTGTACAGACTACCCATGTTAGTATCTCGGTTACTGTTGGAGCTATTCCGATGTTCGTTGTTGCTGTGAACAGAGCTCTCTGAACCTAGTTATATGCCATACTAAGTGTCGCTGTAAGTATCATAGCCGCGCTTGTACAGACTGCCCATGTTAGTATCTCGGTTACTGTTGGAGCTATTCCGATGTTCCTTGTTGCTGTGAACAGTGCTCTCTGAACCTAGCTATATGCCATACTAAGTGTCGCTGTAAGTATCATAGCCGCGCTTGTACAGACTACCCATGTTAGTATCTCGGTTACCGTTGAAGCTATTCCGATGTTCGTTGTTGCTGTGAACAGAGCTCTCTGAACCTAGCTATATGCCATACTAAGTGTCGCTGTAAGTTTCATAGCCGCGCTTATACAGACTACCCATGTTAGTATCTCGGTTACCGCTGGAGCTATTCCGATGTTCGTTGTTGCTGTGAACAGAGCTCTCTGAACCTAGTTATATGCCATACTAAGTGTCGCTGTAAGTATCATAGCCGCGCTTATACAGACCACCCATGTTAGTATCTCGGTTACTGTTGGAGCTATTCCGATGTTCGTTGTTGCTGTGAAAAGAGCTCTCTGAACCTAGTTATATGCCATACTAAGTGTCGCTGTAAGTATCATAGCCGCGCTTGTACAGACTACCCATGTTAGTATCTCGGTTACCGTTGGAGCTATTCCGATGTTCGTTGTTGCTGTGAACAGAGCTCTCTGAACCTAGTTATATGCCATACTAAGTGTCGCTGTAAGTATCATAGCCGCGCTTATACAGACCACCCATGTTAGTATCTCGGTTACTGTTGGAGCTATTCCGATGTTCGTTGTTGCAGTGAACAGAGCTCTCTGAACCTAGTTATATGCCATACTAAGTGTCGCTGTAAGTATCATAGCCGCGCTTATACAGACCACCCATGTTAGTATCTCGGTTACTGTTGGAGCTATTCCGATGTTCGTTGTTGCTGTGAAGAGAGCTCTCTGAACCGAGTTATATGCCATACTAAGTGTCGCTGTAAGTATCATAGCCGCGCTTGTACAAACCACCCATGTTAGTATCTCGGCTACTGTTGGAGCTATTCCGATGTTCGTTGTTGCTGTGAAGAGAGCTCTCCGAACCGAGTTATATGCCATACTAAGTGTCGCTGTAAGTATCATAGCCGCGCTTGTACAGACTACCCATGTTAGTATCTCGGTTACTGTTGGAGCTATTCCGATGTTCGTTGTTGCTGTGAACAGAGCTCTCTGAACCTAGTTATATGCCATACTAAGTGTCGCTGTAAGTATCATAGCCGCGCTTGTACAGACTACCCATGTTAGTATCTCGGTTACTGTTGGAGCTATTCCGATGTTCGTTGTTGCTGTGAACAGAGCTCTCTGAACCTAGTTATATGCCATACTAAGTGTCGCTGTAAGTATCATAGCCGCGCTTATACAGACCACCCATGTTAGTATCTCGGTTACTGTTGGAGCTATTCCGATGTTCGTTGTTGCTGTGAACAGAGCTCTCTGAACCTAGCTATATGCCATCCTAAGTGTCGCTGTAAGTATCATAGCCGCGCTTATACAGCCTACCCATGTTAGTATCTCGGTTACTGTTGGAGCTATTCCGATGTTCGTTGTTGCTGTGAACAGAGGTCTCTGAACCTACTTATATGCCATACTAAGTGTCGCTGTAAGTATCATAGCCGCGCTTATACAGACTACCCATGTTAGTATCTCGGTTACTGTTGGAGCTATTCCGATGTTCGTTGTTGCTGTGAACAGAGCTCTCTGAACCTAGTTATATGCCATACTAAGTGTCGCTGTAAGTATCATAGCCGCGCTTATACAAACCACCAATGTTAGTATCTCGGTTACTGTTGGAGCTATTCCGATGTTCGTTGTTGCTGTCAACAGAGCTCTCTGAACCTAGCTATATGCCATACTAAGTGTCGCTGTAAGTATCATAGCCGCGCTTATACAGCCTACCCATGTTAGTATCTCGGTTACTGTTGGAGCTATTCCGATGTTCGTTGTTGCTGTGAACAGAGCTCTCTGAACCTAGTTATATGCCATACTAAGTGTCGCTGTAAGTATCATAGCCGCGCTTGTACAGACTACCCATGTTAGTATCTCGGTTACTGTTGGAGCTATTCCGATGTTCGTTGTTGCTGTGAACAGAGCTCTCTGAACCTAGTTATATGCCATACTAAGTGTCGCTGTAAGTATCATAGCCGCGCTTGTACAGACTGCCCATGTTAGTATCTCGGTTACTGTTGGAGCTATTCCGATGTTCCTTGTTGCTGTGAACAGTGCTCTCTGAACCTAGCTATATGCCATACTAAGTGTCGCTGTAAGTATCATAGCCGCGCTTGTACAGACTACCCATGTTAGTATCTCGGTTACCGTTGAAGCTATTCCGATGTTCGTTGTTGCTGTGAACAGAGCTCTCTGAACCTAGCTATATGCCATACTAAGTGTCGCTGTAAGTTTCATAGCCGCGCTTATACAGACTACCCATGTTAGTATCTCGGTTACCGCTGGAGCTATTCCGATGTTCGTTGTTGCTGTGAACAGAGCTCTCTGAACCTAGTTATATGCCATACTAAGTGTCGCTGTAAGTATCATAGCCGCGCTTATACAGACCACCCATGTTAGTATCTCGGTTACTGTTGGAGCTATTCCGATGTTCGTTGTTGCTGTGAAAAGAGCTCTCTGAACCTAGTTATATGCCATACTAAGTGTCGCTGTAAGTATCATAGCCGCGCTTGTACAGACTACCCATGTTAGTATCTCGGTTACCGTTGGAGCTATTCCGATGTTCGTTGTTGCTGTGAACAGAGCTCTCTGAACCTAGTTATATGCCATACTAAGTGTCGCTGTAAGTATCATAGCCGCGCTTATACAGACCACCCATGTTAGTATCTCGGTTACTGTTGGAGCTATTCCGATGTTCGTTGTTGCAGTGAACAGAGCTCTCTGAACCTAGTTATATGCCATACTAAGTGTCGCTGTAAGTATCATAGCCGCGCTTATACAGACCACCCATGTTAGTATCTCGGTTACTGTTGGAGCTATTCCGATGTTCGTTGTTGCTGTGAAGAGAGCTCTCTGAACCGAGTTATATGCCATACTAAGTGTCGCTGTAAGTATCATAGCCGCGCTTGTACAAACCACCCATGTTAGTATCTCGGCTACTGTTGGAGCTATTCCGATGTTCGTTGTTGCTGTGAAGAGAGCTCTCCGAACCGAGTTATATGCCATACTAAGTGTCGCTGTAAGTATCATAGCCGCGCTTGTACAGACTACCCATGTTAGTATCTCGGTTACTGTTGGAGCTATTCCGATGTTCGTTGTTGCTGTGAACAGAGCTCTCTGAACCTAGTTATATGCCATACTAAGTGTCGCTGTAAGTATCATAGCCGCGCTTGTACAGACTACCCATGTTAGTATCTCGGTTACTGTTGGAGCTATTCCGATGTTCGTTGTTGCTGTGAACAGAGCTCTCTGAACCTAGTTATATGCCATACTAAGTGTCGCTGTAAGTATCATAGCCGCGCTTATACAGACCACCCATGTTAGTATCTCGGTTACTGTTGGAGCTATTCCGATGTTCGTTGTTGCTGTGAAAAGAGCTCTCTGAACCTAGCTATATGCCATACTAAGTGTCGCTGTAAGTATCATAGCCGCGCTTGTACAGACTACCCATGTTAGTATCTCGGTTACTGTTGGAGCTATTCCGATGTTCGTTGTTGCTGTGAACAGAGGTCTCTGAACCTACTTATATGCCATACTAAGTGTCGCTGTAAGTATCATAGCCGCGCTTGTACAGACTACCCATGTTAGTATCTCGGTTACTGTTGGAGCTATTCCGATGTTCGTTGTCGCTGTGAACAGAGCTCTCTGAACCTAGCTATATGCCATACTAAGTGTCGCTGTAAGTATCATAGCCGCGCTTATACAGACTACCCATGTTAGTATCTCGGTTACCGTTGGAGCTATTCCGATGTTCGTTGTTGCTGTGAACAGAGCTCTCTGAACCTAGTTATATGCCATACTAAGTGTCGCTGTAAGTATCATAGCCGCGCTTGTACAGACTACCCATGTTAGTATCTCGGTTACTGTTGGAGCTATTCCGATGTTCGTTGTTGCTGTGAACAGAGCTCTCTGAACCTAATAATATGCCATACTAAGTGTCGCTGTAAGTATCATAGCCGCGCTTGTACAAACCACCCATGTTAGTATCTCGGTTACTGTTGGAGCTATTCCGATGTTCGTTGTTGCTGTGAAAAGAGCTCTCTGAACCTAGTTATATGCCATACTAAGTGTCGCTGTAAGTATCATAGCCGCGCTTGTACAAACCACCCATGTTAGTATCTCGGTTACTGTTGGAGCTATTCCGATATTCGTTGTTGCTGTGAACAGAGCTCTCTGAACCTAGTTATATGCCATACTAAGTGTCGCTGTAAGTATCATAGCCGCGCTTGTACAGACTACCCATGTTAGTATCTCAGTTACTGTTGGAGCTATTCCGATGTTCGTTGTTGCTGTGAACAGAGCTCTCTGAACCTAGGTATATGCCATACTAAGTGTCGCTGTAAGTATCATAGCCGCGCTTATACAAACTACCCATGTTAGTATCTCGGTTACCGTTGGAGCTATACCGATGTTCGTTGTTGCTGTGAACAGAGCTCTCTGAACCTAGTTATACGCCATACTAAGTGTCGCTGTAAGTATCATAGCCGCGCTTGTACAGACTACCCATGTTAGTATCTCGGATACTGTTGGAGCTATTCCGATGTTCGTTGTTGCTGTGAACAGAGCTCTCTGAACCTAGTTATATGCCATACTAAGTGTCGCTGTAAGTATCATAGCCGCGCTTATACAGACTACCCATGTTAGTATCTCGGTTACCGTTGGAGCTATTCCGATGTTCGTTGTTGCTGTGAACAGAGCTCTCTGAACCTAGTTATATGCCATACTAAGTGTCGCTGTAAGTATCATAGCCGCGCTTGTACAGACTACCCATGTTAGTATCTCGGTTACTGTTGGAGCTATTCCGATGTTCGTTGTTGCTGTGAACAGAGCTCTCTGAACCTAGCTATATGCCATACTAAGTGTCGCTGTAAGTTTCATAGCCGCGCTTATACAGACTACCCATGTTAGTATCTCGGTTACTGTTGGAGCTATTCCGATGTTCGTTGTTGCTGTGAACAGAGCTCTCTGAACCTAGTTATATGCCATACTAAGTGTCGCTGTAAGTATCATAGCCGCGCTTATACAAACCACCAATGTTAGTATCTCGGTTACTGTTGGAGCTATTCCGATGTTCGTTGTTGCTGTCAACAGAGCTCTCTGAACCTAGTTATATGCCATACTAAGTGTCGCTGTAAGTATCATAGCCGCGCTTGTACAGACTACCCATGTTAGTATCTCGGTTACTGTTGGAGCTATTCCGATGTTCGTTGTTGCAGTGAACAGAGCTCTCTGAACCTAGTTATATGCCATACTAAGTGTCGCTGTAAGTATCATAGCCGCGCTTGTACAGACTGCCCATGTTAGTATCTCGGTTACTGTTGGAGCTATTCCGATGTTCCTTGTTGCTGTGAACAGTGCTCTCTGAACCTAGCTATATGCCATACTAAGTGTCGCTGTAAGTATCATAGCCGCGCTTGTACAGACTACCCATGTTAGTATCTCGGTTACCGTTGAAGCTATTCCGATGTTCGTTGTTGCTGTGAACAGAGCTCTCTGAACCTAGTTATATGCCATACTAAGTGTCGCTGTAAGTATCATAGCCGCGCTTGTACAGACTACCCATGTTAGTATCTCAGTTACTGTTGGAGCTATTCCGATGTTCGTTGTTGCTGTGAACAGAGCTCTCTGAACCTAGGTATATGCCATACTAAGTGTCGCTGTAAGTATCATAGCCGCGCTTATACAAACCACCAATGTTAGTATCTCGGTTACTGTTGGAGCTATTCCGATGTTCGTTGTTGCTGTCAACAGAGCTCTCTGAACCTAGTTATATGCCATACTAAGTGTCGCTGTAAGTATCATAGCCGCGCTTGTACAGACTACCCATGTTAGTATCTCGGTTACTGTTGGAGCTATTCCGATGTTCGTTGTTGCTGTGAACAGAGCTCTCTGAACCTAGTTATATGCCATACTAAGTGTCGCTGTAAGTATCATAGCCGCGCTTGTACAGACTGCCCATGTTAGTATCTCGGTTACTGTTGGAGCTATTCCGATGTTCCTTGTTGCTGTGAACAGTGCTCTCTGAACCTAGCTATATGCCATATTAAGTGTCGCTGTAAGTATCATAGCCGCGCTTGTACAGACTACCCATGTTAGTATCTCGGTTACCGTTGAAGCTATTCCGATGTTCGTTGTTGCTGTGAACAGAGCTCTCTGAACCTAGCTATATGCCATACTAAGTGTCGCTGTAAGTTTCATAGCCGCGCTTATACAGACTACCCATGTTAGTATCTCGGTTACTGTTGGAGCTATTCCGATGTTCGTTGTTGCTGTGAACAGAGCTCTCTGAACCTAGTTATATGCCATACTAAGTGTCGCTGTAAGTATCATAGCCGCGCTTATACAAACCACCAATGTTAGTATCTCGGTTACTGTTGGAGCTATTCCGATGTTCGTTGTTGCTGTCAACAGAGCTCTCTGAACCTAGCTATATGCCATACTAAGTGTCGCTGTAAGTATCATAGCCGCGCTTATACAGCCTACCCATGTTAGTATCTCGGTTACTGTTGGAGCTATTCCGATGTTCGTTGTTGCTGTGAACAGAGCTCTCTGAACCTAGTTATATGCCATACTAAGTGTCGCTGTAAGTATCATAGCCGCGCTTGTACAGACTACCCATGTTAGTATCTCGGTTACTGTTGGAGCTATTCCGATGTTCGTTGTTGCTGTGAACAGAGCTCTCTGAACCTAGTTATATGCCATACTAAGTGTCGCTGTAAGTATCATAGCCGCGCTTGTACAGACTGCCCATGTTAGTATCTCGGTTACTGTTGGAGCTATTCCGATGTTCCTTGTTGCTGTGAACAGTGCTCTCTGAACCTAGCTATATGCCATACTAAGTGTCGCTGTAAGTATCATAGCCGCGCTTGTACAGACTACCCATGTTAGTATCTCGGTTACCGTTGAAGCTATTCCGATGTTCGTTGTTGCTGTGAACAGAGCTCTCTGAACCTAGCTATATGCCATACTAAGTGTCGCTGTAAGTTTCATAGCCGCGCTTATACAGACTACCCATGTTAGTATCTCGGTTACCGCTGGAGCTATTCCGATGTTCGTTGTTGCTGTGAACAGAGCTCTCTGAACCTAGTTATATGCCATACTAAGTGTCGCTGTAAGTATCATAGCCGCGCTTATACAGACCACCCATGTTAGTATCTCGGTTACTGTTGGAGCTATTCCGATGTTCGTTGTTGCTGTGAAAAGAGCTCTCTGAACCTAGTTATATGCCATACTAAGTGTCGCTGTAAGTATCATAGCCGCGCTTGTACAGACTACCCATGTTAGTATCTCGGTTACCGCTGGAGCTATTCCGATGTTCGTTGTTGCTGTGAACAGAGCTCTCTGAACCTAGTTATATGCCATACTAAGTGTCGCTGTAAGTATCATAGCCGCGCTTATACAGACCACCCATGTTAGTATCTCGGTTACTGTTGGAGCTATTCCGATGTTCGTTGTTGCAGTGAACAGAGCTCTCTGAACCTAGTTATATGCCATACTAAGTGTCGCTGTAAGTATCATAGCCGCGCTTATACAGACCACCCATGTTAGTATCTCGGTTACTGTTGGAGCTATTCCGATGTTCGTTGTTGCTGTGAAGAGAGCTCTCTGAACCGAGTTATATGCCATACTAAGTGTCGCTGTAAGTATCATAGCCGCGCTTGTACAAACCACCCATGTTAGTATCTCGGCTACTGTTGGAGCTATTCCGATGTTCGTTGTTGCTGTGAAGAGAGCTCTCCGAACCGAGTTATATGCCATACTAAGTGTCGCTGTAAGTATCATAGCCGCGCTTGTACAGACTACCCATGTTAGTATCTCGGTTACTGTTGGAGCTATTCCGATGTTCGTTGTTGCTGTGAACAGAGCTCTCTGAACCTAGTTATATGCCATACTAAGTGTCGCTGTAAGTATCATAGCCGCGCTTGTACAGACTACCCATGTTAGTATCTCGGTTACTGTTGGAGCTATTCCGATGTTCGTTGTTGCTGTGAACAGAGCTCTCTGAACCTAGTTATATGCCATACTAAGTGTCGCTGTAAGTATCATAGCCGCGCTTATACAGACCACCCATGTTAGTATCTCGGTTACTGTTGGAGCTATTCCGATGTTCGTTGTTGCTGTGAACAGAGCTCTCTGAACCTAGCTATATGCCATCCTAAGTGTCGCTGTAAGTATCATAGCCGCGCTTATACAGCCTACCCATGTTAGTATCTCGGTTACTGTTGGAGCTATTCCGATGTTCGTTGTTGCTGTGAACAGAGCTCTCTGAACCTAGTTATATGCCATACTAAGTGTCGCTGTAAGTATCATAGCCGCGCTTGTACAGACTACCCATGTTAGTATCTCGGTTACTGTTGGAGCTATTCCGATGTTCGTTGTTGCTGTGAACAGAGCTCTCTGAACCTAGCTATATGCCATACTAAGTGTCGCTGTAAGTTTCATAGCCGCGCTTATACAGACTACCCATGTTAGTATCTCGGTTACTGTTGGAGCTATTCCGATGTTCGTTGTTGCTGTGAACAGAGCTCTCTGAACCTAATAATATGCCATACTAAGTGTCGCTGTAAGTATCATAGCCGCGCTTGTACAAACCACCCATGTTAGTATCTCGGTTACTGTTGGAGCTATTCCGATGTTCGTTGTTGCTGTGAAAAGAGCTCTCTGAACCTAGTTATATGCCATACTAAGTGTCGCTGTAAGTATCATAGCCGCGCTTGTACAAACCACCCATGTTAGTATCTCGGTTACTGTTGGAGCTATTCCGATATTCGTTGTTGCTGTGAACAGAGCTCTCTGAACCTAGTTATATGCCATACTAAGTGTCGCTGTAAGTATCATAGCCGCGCTTGTACAGACTACCCATGTTAGTATCTCAGTTACTGTTGGAGCTATTCCGATGTTCGTTGTTGCTGTGAACAGAGCTCTCTGAACCTAGGTATATGCCATACTAAGTGTCGCTGTAAGTATCATAGCCGCGCTTATACAAACTACCCATGTTAGTATCTCGGTTACCGTTGGAGCTATACCGATGTTCGTTGTTGCTGTGAACAGAGCTCTCTGAACCTAGTTATACGCCATACTAAGTGTCGCTGTAAGTATCATAGCCGCGCTTGTACAGACTACCCATGTTAGTATCTCGGATACTGTTGGAGCTATTCCGATGTTCGTTGTTGCTGTGAACAGAGCTCTCTGAACCTAGTTATATGCCATACTAAGTGTCGCTGTAAGTATCATAGCCGCGCTTATACAGACTACCCATGTTAGTATCTCGGTTACCGTTGGAGCTATTCCGATGTTCGTTGTTGCTGTGAACAGAGCTCTCTGAACCTAGTTATATGCCATACTAAGTGTCGCTGTAAGTATCATAGCCGCGCTTGTACAGACTACCCATGTTAGTATCTCGGTTACTGTTGGAGCTATTCCGATGTTCGTTGTTGCTGTGAACAGAGCTCTCTGAACCTAGCTATATGCCATACTAAGTGTCGCTGTAAGTTTCATAGCCGCGCTTATACAGACTACCCATGTTAGTATCTCGGTTACTGTTGGAGCTATTCCGATGTTCGTTGTTGCTGTGAACAGAGCTCTCTGAACCTAGTTATATGCCATACTAAGTGTCGCTGTAAGTATCATAGCCGCGCTTGTACAGACTACCCATGTTAGTATCTCGGTTACTGTTGGAGCTATTCCGATGTTCGTTGTTGCTGTGAACAGAGCTCTCTGAACCTAGCTATATGCCATACTAAGTGTCGCTGTAAGTTTCATAGCCGCGCTTATACAGACTACCCATGTTAGTATCTCGGTTACTGTTGGAGCTATTCCGATGTTCGTTGTTGCTGTGAACAGAGCTCTCTGAACCTAATAATATGCCATACTAAGTGTCGCTGTAAGTATCATAGCCGCGCTTGTACAAACCACCCATGTTAGTATCTCGGTTACTGTTGGAGCTATTCCGATGTTCGTTGTTGCTGTGAAAAGAGCTCTCTGAACCTAGTTATATGCCATACTAAGTGTCGCTGTAAGTATCATAGCCGCGCTTGTACAAACCACCCATGTTAGTATCTCGGTTACTGTTGGAGCTATTCCGATATTCGTTGTTGCTGTGAACAGAGCTCTCTGAACCTAGTTATATGCCATACTAAGTGTCGCTGTAAGTATCATAGCCGCGCTTGTACAGACTACCCATGTTAGTATCTCAGTTACTGTTGGAGCTATTCCGATGTTCGTTGTTGCTGTGAACAGAGCTCTCTGAACCTAGGTATATGCCATACTAAGTGTCGCTGTAAGTATCATAGCCGCGCTTATACAAACTACCCATGTTAGTATCTCGGTTACCGTTGGAGCTATACCGATGTTCGTTGTTGCTGTGAACAGAGCTCTCTGAACCTAGTTATACGCCATACTAAGTGTCGCTGTAAGTATCATAGCCGCGCTTGTACAGACTACCCATGTTAGTATCTCGGATACTGTTGGAGCTATTCCGATGTTCGTTGTTGCTGTGAACAGAGCTCTCTGAACCTAGTTATATGCCATACTAAGTGTCGCTGTAAGTATCATAGCCGCGCTTATACAGACTACCCATGTTAGTATCTCGGTTACCGTTGGAGCTATTCCGATGTTCGTTGTTGCTGTGAACAGAGCTCTCTGAACCTAGTTATATGCCATACTAAGTGTCGCTGTAAGTATCATAGCCGCGCTTGTACAGACTACCCATGTTAGTATCTCGGTTACTGTTGGAGCTATTCCGATGTTCGTTGTTGCTGTGAACAGAGCTCTCTGAACCTAGCTATATGCCATACTAAGTGTCGCTGTAAGTTTCATAGCCGCGCTTATACAGACTACCCATGTTAGTATCTCGGTTACTGTTGGAGCTATTCCGATGTTCGTTGTTGCTGTGAACAGAGCTCTCTGAACCTAGTTATATGCCATACTAAGTGTCGCTGTAAGTATCATAGCCGCGCTTATACAAACCACCAATGTTAGTATCTCGGTTACTGTTGGAGCTATTCCGATGTTCGTTGTTGCTGTCAACAGAGCTCTCTGAACCTAGTTATATGCCATACTAAGTGTCGCTGTAAGTATCATAGCCGCGCTTGTACAGACTACCCATGTTAGTATCTCGGTTACTGTTGGAGCTATTCCGATGTTCGTTGTTGCTGTGAACAGAGCTCTCTGAACCTAGTTATATGCCATACTAAGTGTCGCTGTAAGTATCATAGCCGCGCTTGTACAGACTGCCCATGTTAGTATCTCGGT
The DNA here is from genome assembly GCA_947623535.1 of Coelioxys conoideus. NCBI lineage: Eukaryota > Metazoa > Arthropoda > Insecta > Hymenoptera > Megachilidae > Coelioxys > Coelioxys conoideus. The sequence continues at coordinate 8,108,984 of CANQJN010000026.1, forward strand.
TACTGTTGGAGCTATTCCGATGTTCCTTGTTGCTGTGAACAGTGCTCTCTGAACCTAGCTATATGCCATACTAAGTGTCGCTGTAAGTATCATAGCCGCGCTTGTACAGACTACCCATGTTAGTATCTCGGTTACCGTTGAAGCTATTCCGATGTTCGTTGTTGCTGTGAACAGAGCTCTCTGAACCTAGCTATATGCCATACTAAGTGTCGCTGTAAGTTTCATAGCCGCGCTTATACAGACTACCCATGTTAGTATCTCGGTTACTGTTGGAGCTATTCCGATGTTCGTTGTTGCTGTGAACAGAGCTCTCTGAACCTAGTTATATGCCATACTAAGTGTCGCTGTAAGTATCATAGCCGCGCTTATACAAACCACCAATGTTAGTATCTCGGTTACTGTTGGAGCTATTCCGATGTTCGTTGTTGCTGTCAACAGAGCTCTCTGAACCTAGCTATATGCCATACTAAGTGTCGCTGTAAGTATCATAGCCGCGCTTATACAGCCTACCCATGTTAGTATCTCGGTTACTGTTGGAGCTATTCCGATGTTCGTTGTTGCTGTGAACAGAGCTCTCTGAACCTAGTTATATGCCATACTAAGTGTCGCTGTAAGTATCATAGCCGCGCTTGTACAGACTACCCATGTTAGTATCTCGGTTACTGTTGGAGCTATTCCGATGTTCGTTGTTGCTGTGAACAGAGCTCTCTGAACCTAGTTATATGCCATACTAAGTGTCGCTGTAAGTATCATAGCCGCGCTTGTACAGACTGCCCATGTTAGTATCTCGGTTACTGTTGGAGCTATTCCGATGTTCCTTGTTGCTGTGAACAGTGCTCTCTGAACCTAGCTATATGCCATACTAAGTGTCGCTGTAAGTATCATAGCCGCGCTTGTACAGACTACCCATGTTAGTATCTCGGTTACCGTTGAAGCTATTCCGATGTTCGTTGTTGCTGTGAACAGAGCTCTCTGAACCTAGCTATATGCCATACTAAGTGTCGCTGTAAGTTTCATAGCCGCGCTTATACAGACTACCCATGTTAGTATCTCGGTTACCGCTGGAGCTATTCCGATGTTCGTTGTTGCTGTGAACAGAGCTCTCTGAACCTAGTTATATGCCATACTAAGTGTCGCTGTAAGTATCATAGCCGCGCTTATACAGACCACCCATGTTAGTATCTCGGTTACTGTTGGAGCTATTCCGATGTTCGTTGTTGCTGTGAAAAGAGCTCTCTGAACCTAGTTATATGCCATACTAAGTGTCGCTGTAAGTATCATAGCCGCGCTTGTACAGACTACCCATGTTAGTATCTCGGTTACCGTTGGAGCTATTCCGATGTTCGTTGTTGCTGTGAACAGAGCTCTCTGAACCTAGTTATATGCCATACTAAGTGTCGCTGTAAGTATCATAGCCGCGCTTATACAGACCACCCATGTTAGTATCTCGGTTACTGTTGGAGCTATTCCGATGTTCGTTGTTGCAGTGAACAGAGCTCTCTGAACCTAGTTATATGCCATACTAAGTGTCGCTGTAAGTATCATAGCCGCGCTTATACAGACCACCCATGTTAGTATCTCGGTTACTGTTGGAGCTATTCCGATGTTCGTTGTTGCTGTGAAGAGAGCTCTCTGAACCGAGTTATATGCCATACTAAGTGTCGCTGTAAGTATCATAGCCGCGCTTGTACAAACCACCCATGTTAGTATCTCGGCTACTGTTGGAGCTATTCCGATGTTCGTTGTTGCTGTGAAGAGAGCTCTCCGAACCGAGTTATATGCCATACTAAGTGTCGCTGTAAGTATCATAGCCGCGCTTGTACAGACTACCCATGTTAGTATCTCGGTTACTGTTGGAGCTATTCCGATGTTCGTTGTTGCTGTGAACAGAGCTCTCTGAACCTAGTTATATGCCATACTAAGTGTCGCTGTAAGTATCATAGCCGCGCTTGTACAGACTACCCATGTTAGTATCTCGGTTACTGTTGGAGCTATTCCGATGTTCGTTGTTGCTGTGAACAGAGCTCTCTGAACCTAGTTATATGCCATACTAAGTGTCGCTGTAAGTATCATAGCCGCGCTTATACAGACCACCCATGTTAGTATCTCGGTTACTGTTGGAGCTATTCCGATGTTCGTTGTTGCTGTGAACAGAGCTCTCTGAACCTAGCTATATGCCATCCTAAGTGTCGCTGTAAGTATCATAGCCGCGCTTATACAGCCTACCCATGTTAGTATCTCGGTTACTGTTGGAGCTATTCCGATGTTCGTTGTTGCTGTGAACAGAGCTCTCTGAACCTAGTTATATGCCATACTAAGTGTCGCTGTAAGTATCATAGCCGCGCTTGTACAGACTACCCATGTTAGTATCTCGGTTACTGTTGGAGCTATTCCGATGTTCGTTGTTGCTGTGAACAGAGCTCTCTGAACCTAGCTATATGCCATACTAAGTGTCGCTGTAAGTTTCATAGCCGCGCTTATACAGACTACCCATGTTAGTATCTCGGTTACTGTTGGAGCTATTCCGATGTTCGTTGTTGCTGTGAACAGAGCTCTCTGAACCTAATAATATGCCATACTAAGTGTCGCTGTAAGTATCATAGCCGCGCTTGTACAAACCACCCATGTTAGTATCTCGGTTACTGTTGGAGCTATTCCGATGTTCGTTGTTGCTGTGAAAAGAGCTCTCTGAACCTAGTTATATGCCATACTAAGTGTCGCTGTAAGTATCATAGCCGCGCTTATACAAACTACCCATGTTAGTATCTCGGTTACCGTTGGAGCTATACCGATGTTCGTTGTTGCTGTGAACAGAGCTCTCTGAACCTAGTTATACGCCATACTAAGTGTCGCTGTAAGTATCATAGCCGCGCTTGTACAGACTACCCATGTTAGTATCTCGGTTACTGTTGGAGCTATTCCGATGTTCGTTGTTGCTGTGAACAGAGCTCTCTGAACCTAGCTATATGCCATACTAAGTGTCGCTGTAAGTTTCATAGCCGCGCTTATACAGACTACCCATGTTAGTATCTCGGTTACTGTTGGAGCTATTCCGATGTTCGTTGTTGCTGTGAACAGAGCTCTCTGAACCTAGCTATATGCCATACTAAGTGTCGCTGTAAGTTTCATAGCCGCGCTTATACAGACTACCCATGTTAGTATCTCGGTTACTGTTGGAGCTATTCCGATGTTCGTTGTTGCTGTGAACAGAGCTCTCTGAACCTAGTTATATGCCATACTAAGTGTCGCTGTAAGTATCATAGCCGCGCTTGTACAGACTACCCATGTTAGTATCTCGGTTACTGTTGGAGCTATTCCGATGTTCGTTGTTGCTGTGAACAGAGCTCTCTGAACCTAGCTATATGCCATACTAAGTGTCGCTGTAAGTTTCATAGCCGCGCTTATACAGACTACCCATGTTAGTATCTCGGTTACTGTTGGAGCTATTCCGATGTTCGTTGTTGCTGTGAACAGAGCTCTCTGAACCTAATAATATGCCATACTAAGTGTCGCTGTAAGTATCATAGCCGCGCTTGTACAAACCACCCATGTTAGTATCTCGGTTACTGTTGGAGCTATTCCGATGTTCGTTGTTGCTGTGAAAAGAGCTCTCTGAACCTAGTTATATGCCATACTAAGTGTCGCTGTAAGTATCATAGCCGCGCTTGTACAAACCACCCATGTTAGTATCTCGGTTACTGTTGGAGCTATTCCGATATTCGTTGTTGCTGTGAACAGAGCTCTCTGAACCTAGTTATATGCCATACTAAGTGTCGCTGTAAGTATCATAGCCGCGCTTGTACAGACTACCCATGTTAGTATCTCAGTTACTGTTGGAGCTATTCCGATGTTCGTTGTTGCTGTGAACAGAGCTCTCTGAACCTAGGTATATGCCATACTAAGTGTCGCTGTAAGTATCATAGCCGCGCTTATACAAACTACCCATGTTAGTATCTCGGTTACCGTTGGAGCTATACCGATGTTCGTTGTTGCTGTGAACAGAGCTCTCTGAACCTAGTTATACGCCATACTAAGTGTCGCTGTAAGTATCATAGCCGCGCTTATACAGACCACCCATGTTAGTATCTCGGTTACTGTTGGAGCTATTCCGATGTTCGTTGTTGCTGTGAAAAGAGCTCTCTGAACCTAGTTATATGCCATACTAAGTGTCGCTGTAAGTATCATAGCCGCGCTTGTACAGACTACCCATGTTAGTATCTCGGTTACCGTTGGAGCTATTCCGATGTTCGTTGTTGCTGTGAACAGAGCTCTCTGAACCTAGTTATATGCCATACTAAGTGTCGCTGTAAGTATCATAGCCGCGCTTATACAGACCACCCATGTTAGTATCTCGGTTACTGTTGGAGCTATTCCGATGTTCGTTGTTGCAGTGAACAGAGCTCTCTGAACCTAGTTATATGCCATACTAAGTGTCGCTGTAAGTATCATAGCCGCGCTTATACAGACCACCCATGTTAGTATCTCGGTTACTGTTGGAGCTATTCCGATGTTCGTTGTTGCTGTGAAGAGAGCTCTCTGAACCGAGTTATATGCCATACTAAGTGTCGCTGTAAGTATCATAGCCGCGCTTGTACAAACCACCCATGTTAGTATCTCGGCTACTGTTGGAGCTATTCCGATGTTCGTTGTTGCTGTGAAGAGAGCTCTCCGAACCGAGTTATATGCCATACTAAGTGTCGCTGTAAGTATCATAGCCGCGCTTGTACAGACTACCCATGTTAGTATCTCGGTTACTGTTGGAGCTATTCCGATGTTCGTTGTTGCTGTGAACAGAGCTCTCTGAACCTAGTTATATGCCATACTAAGTGTCGCTGTAAGTATCATAGCCGCGCTTGTACAGACTACCCATGTTAGTATCTCGGTTACTGTTGGAGCTATTCCGATGTTCGTTGTTGCTGTGAACAGAGCTCTCTGAACCTAGTTATATGCCATACTAAGTGTCGCTGTAAGTATCATAGCCGCGCTTATACAGACCACCCATGTTAGTATCTCGGTTACTGTTGGAGCTATTCCGATGTTCGTTGTTGCTGTGAACAGAGCTCTCTGAACCTAGCTATATGCCATCCTAAGTGTCGCTGTAAGTATCATAGCCGCGCTTATACAGCCTACCCATGTTAGTATGTCGGTTACTGTTGGAGCTATTCCGATGTTCGTTGTTGCTGTGAACAGAGCTCTCTGAACCTAGTTATATGCCATACTAAGTGTCGCTGTAAGTATCATAGCCGCGCTTGTACAGACTACCCATGTTAGTATCTCGGTTACTGTTGGAGCTATTCCGATGTTCGTTGTTGCTGTGAACAGAGCTCTCTGAACCTAGCTATATGCCATACTAAGTGTCGCTGTAAGTTTCATAGCCGCGCTTATACAGACTACCCATGTTAGTATCTCGGTTACTGTTGGAGCTATTCCGATGTTCGTTGTTGCTGTGAACAGAGCTCTCTGAACCTAATAATATGCCATACTAAGTGTCGCTGTAAGTATCATAGCCGCGCTTGTACAAACCACCCATGTTAGTATCTCGGTTACTGTTGGAGCTATTCCGATGTTCGTTGTTGCTGTGAAAAGAGCTCTCTGAACCTAGTTATATGCCATACTAAGTGTCGCTGTAAGTATCATAGCCGCGCTTATACAAACTACCCATGTTAGTATCTCGGTTACCGTTGGAGCTATACCGATGTTCGTTGTTGCTGTGAACAGAGCTCTCTGAACCTAGTTATACGCCATACTAAGTGTCGCTGTAAGTATCATAGCCGCGCTTGTACAGACTACCCATGTTAGTATCTCGGTTACTGTTGGAGCTATTCCGATGTTCGTTGTTGCTGTGAACAGAGCTCTCTGAACCTAGCTATATGCCATACTAAGTGTCGCTGTAAGTTTCATAGCCGCGCTTATACAGACTACCCATGTTAGTATCTCGGTTACTGTTGGAGCTATTCCGATGTTCGTTGTTGCTGTGAACAGAGCTCTCTGAACCTAGCTATATGCCATACTAAGTGTCGCTGTAAGTTTCATAGCCGCGCTTATACAGACTACCCATGTTAGTATCTCGGTTACTGTTGGAGCTATTCCGATGTTCGTTGTTGCTGTGAACAGAGCTCTCTGAACCTAGTTATATGCCATACTAAGTGTCGCTGTAAGTATCATAGCCGCGCTTATACAGACCACCCATGTTAGTATCTCGGTTACTGTTGGAGCTATTCCGATGTTCGTTGTTGCTGTGAAGAGAGCTCTCTGAACCGAGTTATATGCCATACTAAGTGTCGCTGTAAGTATCATAGCCGCGCTTGTACAAACCACCCATGTTAGTATCTCGGCTACTGTTGGAGCTATTCCGATGTTCGTTGTTGCTGTGAAGAGAGCTCTCCGAACCGAGTTATATGCCATACTAAGTGTCGCTGTAAGTATCATAGCCGCGCTTGTACAGACTACCCATGTTAGTATCTCGGTTACTGTTGGAGCTATTCCGATGTTCGTTGTTGCTGTGAACAGAGCTCTCTGAACCTAGTTATATGCCATACTAAGTGTCGCTGTAAGTATCATAGCCGCGCTTGTACAGACTACCCATGTTAGTATCTCGGTTACTGTTGGAGCTATTCCGATGTTCGTTGTTGCTGTGAACAGAGCTCTCTGAACCTAGTTATATGCCATACTAAGTGTCGCTGTAAGTATCATAGCCGCGCTTATACAGACCACCCATGTTAGTATCTCGGTTACTGTTGGAGCTATTCCGATGTTCGTTGTTGCTGTGAACAGAGCTCTCTGAACCTAGCTATATGCCATCCTAAGTGTCGCTGTAAGTATCATAGCCGCGCTTATACAGCCTACCCATGTTAGTATCTCGGTTACTGTTGGAGCTATTCCGATGTTCGTTGTTGCTGTGAACAGAGCTCTCTGAACCTAGTTATATGCCATACTAAGTGTCGCTGTAAGTATCATAGCCGCGCTTGTACAGACTACCCATGTTAGTATCTCGGTTACTGTTGGAGCTATTCCGATGTTCGTTGTTGCTGTGAACAGAGCTCTCTGAACCTAGCTATATGCCATACTAAGTGTCGCTGTAAGTTTCATAGCCGCGCTTATACAGACTACCCATGTTAGTATCTCGGTTACTGTTGGAGCTATTCCGATGTTCGTTGTTGCTGTGAACAGAGCTCTCTGAACCTAATAATATGCCATACTAAGTGTCGCTGTAAGTATCATAGCCGCGCTTGTACAAACCACCCATGTTAGTATCTCGGTTACTGTTGGAGCTATTCCGATGTTCGTTGTTGCTGTGAAAAGAGCTCTCTGAACCTAGTTATATGCCATACTAAGTGTCGCTGTAAGTATCATAGCCGCGCTTATACAAACTACCCATGTTAGTATCTCGGTTACCGTTGGAGCTATACCGATGTTCGTTGTTGCTGTGAACAGAGCTCTCTGAACCTAGTTATACGCCATACTAAGTGTCGCTGTAAGTATCATAGCCGCGCTTGTACAGACTACCCATGTTAGTATCTCGGTTACTGTTGGAGCTATTCCGATGTTCGTTGTTGCTGTGAACAGAGCTCTCTGAACCTAGCTATATGCCATACTAAGTGTCGCTGTAAGTTTCATAGCCGCGCTTATACAGACTACCCATGTTAGTATCTCGGTTACTGTTGGAGCTATTCCGATGTTCGTTGTTGCTGTGAACAGAGCTCTCTGAACCTAGCTATATGCCATACTAAGTGTCGCTGTAAGTTTCATAGCCGCGCTTATACAGACTACCCATGTTAGTATCTCGGTTACTGTTGGAGCTATTCCGATGTTCGTTGTTGCTGTGAACAGAGCTCTCTGAACCTAGTTATATGCCATACTAAGTGTCGCTGTAAGTATCATAGCCGCGCTTGTACAGACTACCCATGTTAGTATCTCGGTTACTGTTGGAGCTATTCCGATGTTCGTTGTTGCTGTGAACAGAGCTCTCTGAACCTAGCTATATGCCATACTAAGTGTCGCTGTAAGTTTCATAGCCGCGCTTATACAGACTACCCATGTTAGTATCTCGGTTACTGTTGGAGCTATTCCGATGTTCGTTGTTGCTGTGAACAGAGCTCTCTGAACCTAATAATATGCCATACTAAGTGTCGCTGTAAGTATCATAGCCGCGCTTGTACAAACCACCCATGTTAGTATCTCGGTTACTGTTGGAGCTATTCCGATGTTCGTTGTTGCTGTGAAAAGAGCTCTCTGAACCTAGTTATATGCCATACTAAGTGTCGCTGTAAGTATCATAGCCGCGCTTGTACAAACCACCCATGTTAGTATCTCGGTTACTGTTGGAGCTATTCCGATATTCGTTGTTGCTGTGAACAGAGCTCTCTGAACCTAGTTATATGCCATACTAAGTGTCGCTGTAAGTATCATAGCCGCGCTTGTACAGACTACCCATGTTAGTATCTCAGTTACTGTTGGAGCTATTCCGATGTTCGTTGTTGCTGTGAACAGAGCTCTCTGAACCTAGGTATATGCCATACTAAGTGTCGCTGTAAGTATCATAGCCGCGCTTATACAAACTACCCATGTTAGTATCTCGGTTACCGTTGGAGCTATACCGATGTTCGTTGTTGCTGTGAACAGAGCTCTCTGAACCTAGTTATACGCCATACTAAGTGTCGCTGTAAGTATCATAGCCGCGCTTGTACAGACTACCCATGTTAGTATCTCGGATACTGTTGGAGCTATTCCGATGTTCGTTGTTGCTGTGAACAGAGCTCTCTGAACCTAGTTATATGCCATACTAAGTGTCGCTGTAAGTATCATAGCCGCGCTTATACAGACTACCCATGTTAGTATCTCGGTTACCGTTGGAGCTATTCCGATGTTCGTTGTTGCTGTGAACAGAGCTCTCTGAACCTAGTTATATGCCATACTAAGTGTCGCTGTAAGTATCATAGCCGCGCTTGTACAGACTACCCATGTTAGTATCTCGGTTACTGTTGGAGCTATTCCGATGTTCGTTGTTGCTGTGAACAGAGCTCTCTGAACCTAGCTATATGCCATACTAAGTGTCGCTGTAAGTTTCATAGCCGCGCTTATACAGACTACCCATGTTAGTATCTCGGTTACTGTTGGAGCTATTCCGATGTTCGTTGTTGCTGTGAACAGAGCTCTCTGAACCTAGTTATATGCCATACTAAGTGTCGCTGTAAGTATCATAGCCGCGCTTATACAAACCACCAATGTTAGTATCTCGGTTACTGTTGGAGCTATTCCGATGTTCGTTGTTGCTGTCAACAGAGCTCTCTGAACCTAGCTATATGCCATACTAAGTGTCGCTGTAAGTATCATAGCCGCGCTTGTACAGACTACCCATGTTAGTATCTCGGTTACCGTTGAAGCTATTCCGATGTTCGTTGTTGCTGTGAACAGAGCTCTCTGAACCTAGCTATATGCCATACTAAGTGTCGCTGTAAGTTTCATAGCCGCGCTTATACAGACTACCCATGTTAGTATCTCGGTTACCGCTGGAGCTATTCCGATGTTCGTTGTTGCTGTGAACAGAGCTCTCTGAACCTAGTTATATGCCATACTAAGTGTCGCTGTAAGTATCATAGCCGCGCTTATACAGACCACCCATGTTAGTATCTCGGTTACTGTTGGAGCTATTCCGATGTTCGTTGTTGCTGTGAAAAGAGCTCTCTGAACCTAGTTATATGCCATACTAAGTGTCGCTGTAAGTATCATAGCCGCGCTTGTACAGACTACCCATGTTAGTATCTCGGTTACCGTTGGAGCTATTCCGATGTTCGTTGTTGCTGTGAACAGAGCTCTCTGAACCTAGTTATATGCCATACTAAGTGTCGCTGTAAGTATCATAGCCGCGCTTATACAGACCACCCATGTTAGTATCTCGGTTACTGTTGGAGCTATTCCGATGTTCGTTGTTGCAGTGAACAGAGCTCTCTGAACCTAGTTATATGCCATACTAAGTGTCGCTGTAAGTATCATAGCCGCGCTTATACAGACCACCCATGTTAGTATCTCGGTTACTGTTGGAGCTATTCCGATGTTCGTTGTTGCTGTGAAGAGAGCTCTCTGAACCGAGTTATATGCCATACTAAGTGTCGCTGTAAGTATCATAGCCGCGCTTGTACAAACCACCCATGTTAGTATCTCGGCTACTGTTGGAGCTATTCCGATGTTCGTTGTTGCTGTGAAGAGAGCTCTCCGAACCGAGTTATATGCCATACTAAGTGTCGCTGTAAGTATCATAGCCGCGCTTGTACAGACTACCCATGTTAGTATCTCGGTTACTGTTGGAGCTATTCCGATGTTCGTTGTTGCTGTGAACAGAGCTCTCTGAACCTAGTTATATGCCATACTAAGTGTCGCTGTAAGTATCATAGCCGCGCTTGTACAGACTACCCATGTTAGTATCTCGGTTACTGTTGGAGCTATTCCGATGTTCGTTGTTGCTGTGAACAGAGCTCTCTGAACCTAGTTATATGCCATACTAAGTGTCGCTGTAAGTATCATAGCCGCGCTTATACAGACCACCCATGTTAGTATCTCGGTTACTGTTGGAGCTATTCCGATGTTCGTTGTTGCTGTGAACAGAGCTCTCTGAACCTAGCTATATGCCATCCTAAGTGTCGCTGTAAGTATCATAGCCGCGCTTATACAGCCTACCCATGTTAGTATCTCGGTTACTGTTGGAGCTATTCCGATGTTCGTTGTTGCTGTGAACAGAGCTCTCTGAACCTAGTTATATGCCATACTAAGTGTCGCTGTAAGTATCATAGCCGCGCTTGTACAGACTACCCATGTTAGTATCTCGGTTACTGTTGGAGCTATTCCGATGTTCGTTGTTGCTGTGAACAGAGCTCTCTGAACCTAGCTATATGCCATACTAAGTGTCGCTGTAAGTTTCATAGCCGCGCTTATACAGACTACCCATGTTAGTATCTCGGTTACCGCTGGAGCTATTCCGATGTTCGTTGTTGCTGTGAACAGAGCTCTCTGAACCTAGTTATATGCCATACTAAGTGTCGCTGTAAGTATCATAGCCGCGCTTATACAGACCACCCATGTTAGTATCTCGGTTACTGTTGGAGCTATTCCGATGTTCGTTGTTGCTGTGAAAAGAGCTCTCTGAACCTAGTTATATGCCATACTAAGTGTCGCTGTAAGTATCATAGCCGCGCTTGTACAGACTACCCATGTTAGTATCTCGGTTACCGTTGGAGCTATTCCGATGTTCGTTGTTGCTGTGAACAGAGCTCTCTGAACCTAGTTATATGCCATACTAAGTGTCGCTGTAAGTATCATAGCCGCGCTTATACAGACCACCCATGTTAGTATCTCGGTTACTGTTGGAGCTATTCCGATGTTCGTTGTTGCAGTGAACAGAGCTCTCTGAACCTAGTTATATGCCATACTAAGTGTCGCTGTAAGTATCATAGCCGCGCTTATACAGACCCCCATGTTAGTATCTCGGTTACTGTTGGAGCTATTCCGATGTTCGTTGTTGCTGTGAAGAGAGCTCTCTGAACCGAGTTATATGCCATACTAAGTGTCGCTGTAAGTATCATAGCCGCGCTTGTACAAACCACCCATGTTAGTATCTCGGCTACTGTTGGAGCTATTCCGATGTTCGTTGTTGCTGTGAAGAGAGCTCTCCGAACCGAGTTATATGCCATACTAAGTGTCGCTGTAAGTATCATAGCCGCGCTTGTACAGACTACCCATGTTAGTATCTCGGTTACTGTTGGAGCTATTCCGATGTTCGTTGTTGCTGTGAACAGAGCTCTCTGAACCTAGTTATATGCCATACTAAGTGTCGCTGTAAGTATCATAGCCGCGCTTGTACAGACTACCCATGTTAGTATCTCGGTTACTGTTGGAGCTATTCCGATGTTCGTTGTTGCTGTGAACAGAGCTCTCTGAACCTAGTTATATGCCATACTAAGTGTCGCTGTAAGTATCATAGCCGCGCTTATACAGACCACCCATGTTAGTATCTCGGTTACTGTTGGAGCTATTCCGATGTTCGTTGTTGCTGTGAACAGAGCTCTCTGAACCTAGCTATATGCCATCCTAAGTGTCGCTGTAAGTATCATAGCCGCGCTTATACAGCCTACCCATGTTAGTATCTCGGTTACTGTTGGAGCTATTCCGATGTTCGTTGTTGCTGTGAACAGAGCTCTCTGAACCTAGCTATATGCCATACTAAGTGTCGCTGTAAGTATCATACCCGCGCTTGTACAGACTACCCATGTTAGTATCTCGGTTACTGTTGGAGCTATTCCGATGTTCGTTGTTGCTGTGAACAGAGGTCTCTGAACCTACTTATATGCCATACTAAGTGTCGCTGTAAGTATCATAGCCGCGCTTGTACAGACTACCCATGTTAGTATCTCGGTTACTGTTGGAGCTATTCCGATGTTCGTTGTCGCTGTGAACAGAGCTCTCTGAACCTAGCTATATGCCATACTAAGTGTCGCTGTAAGTATCATAGCCGCGCTTATACAGACTACCCATGTTAGTATCTCGGTTACCGTTGGAGCTATTCCGATGTTCGTTGTTGCTGTGAACAGAGCTCTCTGAACCTAGTTATATGCCATACTAAATGTCGCTGTAAGTATCATAGCCGCGCTTGTACAGACTACCCATGTTAGTATCTCGGTTACTGTTGGAGCTATTCCGATGTTCGTTGTTGCTGTGAACAGAGCTCTCTGAACCTAATAATATGCCATACTAAGTGTCGCTGTAAGTATCATAGCCGCGCTTGTACAAACCACCCATGTTAGTATCTCGGTTACTGTTGGAGCTATTCCGATGTTCGTTGTTGCAGTGAAGAGAGCTCTCTGAACCTAGTTATATGCCATACTAAGTGTCGCTGTAAGTATCATAGCCGCGCTTGTACAGACTACCCATGTTAGTATCTCGGTTACCGTTGAAGCTATTCCGATGTTCGTTGTTGCTGTGAACAGAGGTCTCTGAACCTAGCTATATGCCATACTAAGTGTCGCTGTAAGTATCATAGCCGCGCTTATACAGACTACCCATGTTAGTATCTCGGTTACCGTTGGAGCTATTCCGATGTTCGTTGTTGCTGTGAACAGAGCTCTCTGAACCTAGTTATATGCCATACTAAGTGTCGCTGTAAGTATCATAGCCGCGCTTATACAGACCACCCATGTTAGTATCTCGGTTACTGTTGGAGCTATTCCGATGTTCGTTGTTGCTGTGAAAAGAGCTCTCTGAACCTAGCTATATGCCATACTAAGTGTCGCTGTAAGTATCATAGCCGCGCTTGTACAGACTACCCATGTTAGTATCTCGGTTACTGTTGGAGCTATTCCGATGTTCGTTGTTGCTGTGAACAGAGGTCTCTGAACCTAGTTATATGCCATACTAAGTGTCGCTGTAAGTATCATAGCCGCGCTTGTACAAACCACCCATGTTAGTATCTCGGTTACTGTTGGAGCTATTCCGATATTCGTTGTTGCTGTGAACAGAGCTCTCTGAACCTAGTTATATGCCATACTAAGTGTCGCTGTAAGTATCATAGCCGCGCTTGTACAGACTACCCATGTTAGTATCTCAGTTACTGTTGGAGCTATTCCGATGTTCGTTGTTGCTGTGAACAGAGCTCTCTGAACCTAGGTATATGCCATACTAAGTGTCGCTGTAAGTATCATAGCCGCGCTTATACAAACTACCCATGTTAGTATCTCGGTTACCGTTGGAGCTATACCGATGTTCGTTGTTGCTGTGAACAGAGCTCTCTGAACCTAGTTATACGCCATACTAAGTGTCGCTGTAAGTATCATAGCCGCGCTTGTACAGACTACCCATGTTAGTATCTCGGATACTGTTGGAGCTATTCCGATGTTCGTTGTTGCTGTGAACAGAGCTCTCTGAACCTAGTTATATGCCATACTAAGTGTCGCTGTAAGTATCATAGCCGCGCTTATACAGACTACCCATGTTAGTATCTCGGTTACCGTTGGAGCTATTCCGATGTTCGTTGTTGCTGTGAACAGAGCTCTCTGAACCTAGTTATATGCCATACTAAGTGTCGCTGTAAGTATCATAGCCGCGCTTGTACAGACTACCCATGTTAGTATCTCGGTTACTGTTGGAGCTATTCCGATGTTCGTTGTTGCTGTGAACAGAGCTCTCTGAACCTAGCTATATGCCATACTAAGTGTCGCTGTAAGTTTCATAGCCGCGCTTATACAGACTACCCATGTTAGTATCTCGGTTACTGTTGGAGCTATTCCGATGTTCGTTGTTGCTGTGAACAGAGCTCTCTGAACCTAGTTATATGCCATACTAAGTGTCGCTGTAAGTATCATAGCCGCGCTTATACAAACCACCAATGTTAGTATCTCGGTTACTGTTGGAGCTATTCCGATGTTCGTTGTTGCTGTCAACAGAGCTCTCTGAACCTAGTTATATGCCATACTAAGTGTCGCTGTAAGTATCATAGCCGCGCTTGTACAGACTACCCATGTTAGTATCTCGGTTACTGTTGGAGCTATTCCGATGTTCGTTGTTGCTGTGAACAGAGCTCTCTGAACCTAGTTATATGCCATACTAAGTGTCGCTGTAAGTATCATAGCCGCGCTTGTACAGACTGCCCATGTTAGTATCTCGGTTACTGTTGGAGCTATTCCGATGTTCCTTGTTGCTGTGAACAGTGCTCTCTGAACCTAGCTATATGCCATACTAAGTGTCGCTGTAAGTATCATAGCCGCGCTTGTACAGACTACCCATGTTAGTATCTCGGTTACCGTTGAAGCTATTCCGATGTTCGTTGTTGCTGTGAACAGAGCTCTCTGAACCTAGCTATATGCCATACTAAGTGTCGCTGTAAGTTTCATAGCCGCGCTTATACAGACTACCCATGTTAGTATCTCGGTTACTGTTGGAGCTATTCCGATGTTCGTTGTTGCTGTGAACAGAGCTCTCTGAACCTAGTTATATGCCATACTAAGTGTCGCTGTAAGTATCATAGCCGCGCTTATACAAACCACCAATGTTAGTATCTCGGTTACTGTTGGAGCTATTCCGATGTTCGTTGTTGCTGTCAACAGAGCTCTCTGAACCTAGCTATATGCCATACTAAGTGTCGCTGTAAGTATCATAGCCGCGCTTATACAGCCTACCCATGTTAGTATCTCGGTTACTGTTGGAGCTATTCCGATGTTCGTTGTTGCTGTGAACAGAGCTCTCTGAACCTAGTTATATGCCATACTAAGTGTCGCTGTAAGTATCATAGCCGCGCTTGTACAGACTACCCATGTTAGTATCTCGGTTACTGTTGGAGCTATTCCGATGTTCGTTGTTGCTGTGAACAGAGCTCTCTGAACCTAGTTATATGCCATACTAAGTGTCGCTGTAAGTATCATAGCCGCGCTTGTACAGACTGCCCATGTTAGTATCTCGGTTACTGTTGGAGCTATTCCGATGTTCCTTGTTGCTGTGAACAGTGCTCTCTGAACCTAGCTATATGCCATACTAAGTGTCGCTGTAAGTATCATAGCCGCGCTTGTACAGACTACCCATGTTAGTATCTCGGTTACCGTTGAAGCTATTCCGATGTTCGTTGTTGCTGTGAACAGAGCTCTCTGAACCTAGCTATATGCCATACTAAGTGTCGCTGTAAGTTTCATAGCCGCGCTTATACAGACTACCCATGTTAGTATCTCGGTTACCGCTGGAGCTATTCCGATGTTCGTTGTTGCTGTGAACAGAGCTCTCTGAACCTAGTTATATGCCATACTAAGTGTCGCTGTAAGTATCATAGCCGCGCTTATACAGACCACCCATGTTAGTATCTCGGTTACTGTTGGAGCTATTCCGATGTTCGTTGTTGCTGTGAAGAGAGCTCTCTGAACCGAGTTATATGCCATACTAAGTGTCGCTGTAAGTATCATAGCCGCGCTTGTACAAACCACCCATGTTAGTATCTCGGCTACTGTTGGAGCTATTCCGATGTTCGTTGTTGCTGTGAAGAGAGCTCTCCGAACCGAGTTATATGCCATACTAAGTGTCGCTGTAAGTATCATAGCCGCGCTTGTACAGACTACCCATGTTAGTATCTCGGTTACTGTTGGAGCTATTCCGATGTTCGTTGTTGCTGTGAACAGAGCTCTCTGAACCTAGTTATATGCCATACTAAGTGTCGCTGTAAGTATCATAGCCGCGCTTGTACAGACTACCCATGTTAGTATCTCGGTTACTGTTGGAGCTATTCCGATGTTCGTTGTTGCTGTGAACAGAGCTCTCTGAACCTAGTTATATGCCATACTAAGTGTCGCTGTAAGTATCATAGCCGCGCTTATACAGACCACCCATGTTAGTATCTCGGTTACTGTTGGAGCTATTCCGATGTTCGTTGTTGCTGTGAACAGAGCTCTCTGAACCTAGCTATATGCCATCCTAAGTGTCGCTGTAAGTATCATAGCCGCGCTTATACAGCCTACCCATGTTAGTATCTCGGTTACTGTTGGAGCTATTCCGATGTTCGTTGTTGCTGTGAACAGAGCTCTCTGAACCTAGTTATATGCCATACTAAGTGTCGCTGTAAGTATCATAGCCGCGCTTGTACAGACTACCCATGTTAGTATCTCGGTTACTGTTGGAGCTATTCCGATGTTCGTTGTTGCTGTGAACAGAGCTCTCTGAACCTAGTTATATGCCATACTAAGTGTCGCTGTAAGTATCATAGCCGCGCTTGTACAGACTGCCCATGTTAGTATCTCGGTTACTGTTGGAGCTATTCCGATGTTCCTTGTTGCTGTGAACAGTGCTCTCTGAACCTAGCTATATGCCATACTAAGTGTCGCTGTAAGTATCATAGCCGCGCTTGTACAGACTACCCATGTTAGTATCTCGGTTACCGTTGGAGCTATTCCGATGTTCGTTGTTGCTGTGAACAGAGCTCTCTGAACCTAGTTATATGCCATACTAAGTGTCGCTGTAAGTATCATAGCCGCGCTTATACAGACCACCCATGTTAGTATCTCGGTTACTGTTGGAGCTATTCCGATGTTCGTTGTTGCAGTGAACAGAGCTCTCTGAACCTAGTTATATGCCATACTAAGTGTCGCTGTAAGTATCATAGCCGCGCTTATACAGACCACCCATGTTAGTATCTCGGTTACTGTTGGAGCTATTCCGATGTTCGTTGTTGCTGTGAAGAGAGCTCTCTGAACCGAGTTATATGCCATACTAAGTGTCGCTGTAAGTATCATAGCCGCGCTTGTACAAACCACCCATGTTAGTATCTCGGCTACTGTTGGAGCTATTCCGATGTTCGTTGTTGCTGTGAAGAGAGCTCTCCGAACCGAGTTATATGCCATACTAAGTGTCGCTGTAAGTATCATAGCCGCGCTTGTACAGACTACCCATGTTAGTATCTCGGTTACTGTTGGAGCTATTCCGATGTTCGTTGTTGCTGTGAACAGAGCTCTCTGAACCTAGTTATATGCCATACTAAGTGTCGCTGTAAGTATCATAGCCGCGCTTATACAGACCACCCATGTTAGTATCTCGGTTACTGTTGGAGCTATTCCGATGTTCGTTGTTGCTGTGAACAGAGCTCTCTGAACCTAGCTATATGCCATCCTAAGTGTCGCTGTAAGTATCATAGCCGCGCTTATACAGCCTACCCATGTTAGTATCTCGGTTACTGTTGGAGCTATTCCGATGTTCGTTGTTGCTGTGAACAGAGCTCTCTGAACCTAGTTATATGCCATACTAAGTGTCGCTGTAAGTATCATAGCCGCGCTTGTACAGACTACCCATGTTAGTATCTCGGTTACTGTTGGAGCTATTCCGATGTTCGTTGTTGCTGTGAACAGAGCTCTCTGAACCTAGTTATATGCCATACTAAGTGTCGCTGTAAGTATCATAGCCGCGCTTGTACAGACTGCCCATGTTAGTATCTCGGTTACTGTTGGAGCTATTCCGATGTTCCTTGTTGCTGTGAACAGTGCTCTCTGAACCTAGCTATATGCCATACTAAGTGTCGCTGTAAGTATCATAGCCGCGCTTGTACAGACTACCCATGTTAGTATCTCGGTTACCGTTGAAGCTATTCCGATGTTCGTTGTTGCTGTGAACAGAGCTCTCTGAACCTAGCTATATGCCATACTAAGTGTCGCTGTAAGTTTCATAGCCGCGCTTATACAGACTACCCATGTTAGTATCTCGGTTACCGCTGGAGCTATTCCGATGTTCGTTGTTGCTGTGAACAGAGCTCTCTGAACCTAGTTATATGCCATACTAAGTGTCGCTGTAAGTATCATAGCCGTGCTTATACAGACCACCCATGTTAGTATCTCGGTTACTGTTGGAGCTATTCCGATGTTCGTTGTTGCTGTGAAAAGAGCTCTCTGAACCTAGTTATATGCCATACTAAGTGTCGCTGTAAGTATCATAGCCGCGCTTGTACAGACTACCCATGTTAGTATCTCGGTTACCGTTGGAGCTATTCCGATGTTCGTTGTTGCTGTGAACAGAGCTCTCTGAACCTAGTTATATGCCATACTAAGTGTCGCTGTAAGTATCATAGCCGCGCTTATACAGACCACCCATGTTAGTATCTCGGTTACTGTTGGAGCTATTCCGATGTTCGTTGTTGCAGTGAACAGAGCTCTCTGAACCTAGTTATATGCCATACTAAGTGTCGCTGTAAGTATCATAGCCGCGCTTATACAGACCACCCATGTTAGTATCTCGGTTACTGTTGGAGCTATTCCGATGTTCGTTGTTGCTGTGAAGAGAGCTCTCTGAACCGAGTTATATGCCATACTAAGTGTCGCTGTAAGTATCATAGCCGCGCTTGTACAAACCACCCATGTTAGTATCTCGGCTACTGTTGGAGCTATTCCGATGTTCGTTGTTGCTGTGAAGAGAGCTCTCCGAACCGAGTTATATGCCATACTAAGTGTCGCTGTAAGTATCATAGCCGCGCTTGTACAGACTACCCATGTTAGTATCTCGGTTACTGTTGGAGCTATTCCGATGTTCGTTGTTGCTGTGAACAGAGCTCTCTGAACCTAGTTATATGCCATACTAAGTGTCGCTGTAAGTATCATAGCCGCGCTTGTACAGACTACCCATGTTAGTATCTCGGTTACTGTTGGAGCTATTCCGATGTTCGTTGTTGCTGTGAACAGAGCTCTCTGAACCTAGTTATATGCCATACTAAGTGTCGCTGTAAGTATCATAGCCGCGCTTATACAGACCACCCATGTTAGTATCTCGGTTACTGTTGGAGCTATTCCGATGTTCGTTGTTGCTGTGAACAGAGCTCTCTGAACCTAGCTATATGCCATCCTAAGTGTCGCTGTAAGTATCATAGCCGCGCTTATACAGCCTACCCATGTTAGTATCTCGGTTACTGTTGGAGCTATTCCGATGTTCGTTGTTGCTGTGAACAGAGCTCTCTGAACCTAGCTATATGCCATACTAAGTGTCGCTGTAAGTATCATACCCGCGCTTGTACAGACTACCCATGTTAGTATCTCGGTTACTGTTGGAGCTATTCCGATGTTCGTTGTTGCTGTGAACAGAGGTCTCTGAACCTACTTATATGCCATACTAAGTGTCGCTGTAAGTATCATAGCCGCGCTTGTACAGACTACCCATGTTAGTATCTCGGTTACTGTTGGAGCTATTCCGATGTTCGTTGTTGCAGTGAACAGAGCTCTCTGAACCTAGTTATATGCCATACTAAGTGTCGCTGTAAGTATCATAGCCGCGCTTATACAGACCACCCATGTTAGTATCTCGGTTACTGTTGGAGCTATTCCGATGTTCGTTGTTGCTGTGAAGAGAGCTCTCTGAACCGAGTTATATGCCATACTAAGTGTCGCTGTAAGTATCATAGCCGCGCTTGTACAAACCACCCATGTTAGTATCTCGGCTACTGTTGGAGCTATTCCGATGTTCGTTGTTGCTGTGAAGAGAGCTCTCCGAACCGAGTTATATGCCATACTAAGTGTCGCTGTAAGTATCATAGCCGCGCTTGTACAGACTACCCATGTTAGTATCTCGGTTACTGTTGGAGCTATTCCGATGTTCGTTGTTGCTGTGAACAGAGCTCTCTGAACCTAGTTATATGCCATACTAAGTGTCGCTGTAAGTATCATAGCCGCGCTTGTACAGACTACCCATGTTAGTATCTCGGTTACTGTTGGAGCTATTCCGATGTTCGTTGTTGCTGTGAACAGAGCTCTCTGAACCTAGTTATATGCCATACTAAGTGTCGCTGTAAGTATCATAGCCGCGCTTATACAGACCACCCATGTTAGTATCTCGGTTACTGTTGGAGCTATTCCGATGTTCGTTGTTGCTGTGAACAGAGCTCTCTGAACCTAGCTATATGCCATCCTAAGTGTCGCTGTAAGTATCATAGCCGCGCTTATACAGCCTACCCATGTTAGTATCTCGGTTACTGTTGGAGCTATTCCGATGTTCGTTGTTGCTGTGAACAGAGCTCTCTGAACCTAGCTATATGCCATACTAAGTGTCGCTGTAAGTATCATACCCGCGCTTGTACAGACTACCCATGTTAGTATCTCGGTTACTGTTGGAGCTATTCCGATGTTCGTTGTTGCAGTGAACAGAGCTCTCTGAACCTAGTTATATGCCATACTAAGTGTCGCTGTAAGTATCATAGCCGCGCTTATACAGACCACCCATGTTAGTATCTCGGTTACTGTTGGAGCTATTCCGATGTTCGTTGTTGCTGTGAAGAGAGCTCTCTGAACCGAGTTATATGCCATACTAAGTGTCGCTGTAAGTATCATAGCCGCGCTTGTACAAACCACCCATGTTAGTATCTCGGCTACTGTTGGAGCTATTCCGATGTTCGTTGTTGCTGTGAAGAGAGCTCTCCGAACCGAGTTATATGCCATACTAAGTGTCGCTGTAAGTATCATAGCCGCGCTTGTACAGACTACCCATGTTAGTATCTCGGTTACTGTTGGAGCTATTCCGATGTTCGTTGT